>CM060922.1:415014455-420014455 GCA_030737875.1 Allium sativum | reverse complement strand
TATATGTGGAGCGTGAGATGCAAGCGTTCCGCTAGATTGATATTTACCTGTATTTAGACATTATTATAATATCAGAACAAGATATTGATTTCAAAACTGTTTTGGGTTATCGTAAGGTAAAAACCGTCCGTGTTTATGTGTGGATTTGGTCTTACGATTATCCTTTTCTTTTGAAAAGATTTTGAACTTTAAAATCATGTCGGATGATTTACCCTTAATACTGTGCGAGTTTTTCTCACTCTGGTTCACCAGACTGACCCGGTGTTTTGTAAATGCTCGGGTTAGCCCGTGGTGTACAGGTTCAGGTTATCGAATGCTATGAAGAGACGAGCTGGAAGAGTCCATAAGTATGGTATTATATAGCTACTATTCAGCTGTGTGTTGTATCTGGGATAGATTTTTATAACTGTCCAAAGATGTTGATGTACTATGATATTGTAAGTATTTTTAAAAGCTCTCAATAAAGTTTTATTTCTGTATTATATTTTGTTCCGCTGCGATGTGAGACTCTGATTCTGTGTTTTGTTGGTTCTTCTTCTTCTTATATTCTAATATTTCTTTCTTTCTTATCTCACCCTCTAAATTCTTTCTAATAACGTTCCGGTGTTTTCGGTGTCTGGAAGGTCGACATGAGTTACGGTAAAGGTATTTATGTCGATTTTCGGGACCGAAAATCCCTGGGTCGTTACAGAAACGATTTTTTGGAATACGTACAACTAGTTATTGCTAGATTTCCAATTTGGAGTCAATCAGAGTTGTTTTACCTGTGCGTGCAATTTAAGTGTGAACATATAATTTAAAATAATGTTGTTGTGCTACCGAAGTCAGATCGCAATGAAATTAATTTCATTGGGACCGCAATGCTGAGACGTAATGGTGTGTCCATTTTCGTTGTGATCGGTGTTCGCGTGTGTCGGTCCGAATATAATGGTTTACGGTGAATAACGGTTGGCGTTAGAATTTAATATAGCATAATAATAATAGTAATATATTCTTAGGTCCTAAGTAAACTAAAGTAAAGGTACAACACTCTGTATGCATTCTCTTATCAATACCAACAGACGAATTGATATTTCACGCAGCTATGGCCTAACCTAACTAATACAAAATATGCACAGCTTAGGCCTATTTTCTGCTACCTATTCTAAAACATTTACGCAACCCTATTGATAGAGAAAATTCATCCCAACTACCCTATCTGCAATGAGTTTTCAAAATCGTTCAGTTACCCTTTTCTCCATCTTGCAGACTGAGCTACTCACATGCCACCACGACTATCCTATAATTTACAAAGACCTACTTCATACTGATCGAAACGACTTGGTTTCTATCCGATAAATTCTTCCACTATATATATAACCTCATTTCTTCTCATTTCGCAACATGAAGTGAAGCCATTTCTAAAACCTTACTCCTTCAGTATTTGTAACAACCCGAATTTTAACAACACGTTAAAACAAGAAATCAAGGAAGAATTAAATTTTAAAATTATAATTAGGTAATGGACATCACCATTACGTTCGTCTCGGAAAAATACGCGAAATAGAGTCCGAGTTTTCGAAAATCGGAGTCCGTATGACCAAGATATGGCCAAAACAAGATTTCAGCAGACTTTCTGGCAAACTGACCCGTGTCGACTGTAGTGTCGACACCCAAGTCGACCTACCCCCCCCCCCCTTGTGTCGACTGTAGTGTCGACTTCCCCCTGTACAGGTCAACCTGGTCGGCCTGGGGTGGCCCAAAACCCATTTTTGAGGCCCGGGATGAGTTTTGATGGTCCGGATTGACTCTAGGGTTGATCTAAAGGCCCTAAATGGTTCCTACACTTGAGTTCTTCCCCAAGACATGCTTTGGGTCTAGTTTGTTGGCTTGTGATGGATTTAGATGGCTAGGATCTAAACTAGGGTTTATCCTACGGCCTAAACTATCCTAATCTTCTATAAAAAGACCCCTAACCTAATCTAAAACTCTCATAAATTGATCCTACAACTAAACTATGCCAAAATGTTTAGTCATGGCCTCCATCCTCTTGTCATAAATTCTATCTTCATTCACATGAGAGATTACATGATCATATGAGTGTATGAGAGTTTCTAAACTTGATTTCAAGGCAAATATTCATCAAAGCAAGGATCTTTCTTATTATTTTCTCAAGGGTTTTATTGGAGCTTATTGATTTGGGGTTTTTGCTAGTGTGGCTTCGTATCAATCTTTTTATATATTGATTTGTGCCTTCATAGCATTGTAAGCCCCCTACTACTCTTAGATATTAACTATAAAGTTAAATGTTCATGTTGCAAGTTTTGGGTTTGAACTTGAGTAGGTTACATGCTTAGAAACTATCATGTTATGTGTAGATTTATCCTATGCATATTCGTAAAGTTATCACCTTGATTTTGTGGGCTAAAAGCTATAAGCTTTATGTTGAAATGTTGCATTATGCAACATAAGAACTCTCTTATCCCTTAAGTTAACTTGCATAGAATGCTATATGCGAACTACTAGCCATTTTTCTATGTCATCTATCACCATGATTCACCTATATGCTAAGTTTTGGGGTTATGCACGTTTTTGAGGTTTAACAATGTAACATGCAAGTTAATGTACACATTTATGCCTCATATGCCACCATGATTAACTTGTGGCCTTATACCCTTTTTGTCATGCTTTCGTCAAGTTCCTTCTTAAATCCATTATGCGTTGTTGCGAATGTATATGCGAGTTTAAAAGCGTTGGGGTTACATTATGGGTAAACTTTAATGACATGAAACACGACTTGGGGCAAATTGGTATAAACATGACAACATGTAATTTTGGCTATGAACATGGAACTTGAAAACTAGACGTGTATGGGTTGTAAGTGTAATATGACACTAGACCAAACATGAAAGTGGCCAACTCGAGGTTGGGTTGAGTTTGTAGCATAAATCTACCCGGACCCGCCCGGCTTAACTAGTGGCTACAAACAATAGGACCCAATGTGAGTAGTTGGTCACATAGCACTTAAAACCCGAGGTTAGACTAGGTTGTGGTGTAAATCTACCCGGACCCGCCCGGCTTAACTAGTAACCACAACAAAGTCTAATGTGAGAGGTTGGGGTGCATTAATCTAATTAATGCCACATGAAAAGGTTAAGTAATTTTGATTAATGACACTTAACTGATATGACACGAATGGGTAGGTTAAGTTAAACCGGACTTGGTTCCTTAATGACACTTAACCATATAAGACAATTAGGGGATGGGGTTAAGTAATTTACACTTAACTAATCCAACTTGGTAATTAGATGGGGTTAAGTAATCCATACTTAACTAATCTAACACGGTAAATTCGGTGGGGTTAGGTAATTTACACTTAACTAATCCGACTTGGTAATTAGGTGGGGTTAAGTAACTTAGACTTAACTAATCTAAACACGGTAATTAGATGGGGTTAAGTAACCTTCACTTAACTAATCTAAGCACGGTAATTCGATGGGGTTAAGTTAAACACTTAACCAATCTAAACTTGGTAATTCAATGAGGTTAAGTAACCGATACTTAACCAATTTAACATGATAAATTTAATGGGGTTAAGTAACTTATACTTAACCAATTATACATGATGATTTGATGAGGTTAAGTAACCTATACTTAACCAATCTAATATGCGGACCTGATAAGGTTAAGTCACAAGACCTTTTAAATATACTTAACCATTGTAATACGATTAGTGGATGAGGTTAAGCTAACCCATACTTAACCAATCCGACTCGATAATCTGATGGGATTAAGATAATCTATGCTTAATCAATCTAACACAATAATCTAATAGGGTTAAGACAAATAAATACTTAACCAATTTGACTTGATAGGGTTAAGTCATGAGCTTCTTGGTACACTTAACCAACTTGTAAGGCTAAGCCTTGAACTTGAGTACTTAGCCAACCATGACATGATTCGTGGGCGGGTTAAGTCATGAACTTGAATGACAACACTTAACCCATTTGACAAAACCCTAGCTCAGGGGACTAGGTTGAAAATCGTAGTTAATCAAGGATAACGGGAAAGAAGCTAAGTGGTAAACCTTAGTTAAGAATAACTAAGTAATAATTCTTAGCCAAGGACATGGGACTAGTTCATAAATAGATGAGTAACCTGATACGGTAGGTCATCGCTTAGTATACGAGGAGGAGCAACTTATCTGACTTGGATAAAAAGCTCCAGCGAACTGGGTGGCGAAGCGGTAGCTTCAGGGGACGTGAGGGTGCTCTTGGTATCCCTCTGTGAGGTGGCAGATGGTCCATGAAACCCGGCCTCACAGAGGTTAAGGTCTGCGATAGAAGAGCCAAGAGTATGCCTTGGTTGCTATGCGAGCGACCTAAAGACTGGGATGGATTAGCGTGGAGTCGACGATACTTGTTTTTGCCCTGGATAGCACGTCGCCGACTACCTACCATCTTTGGTCAATCGTGTACGAACAGAAAGGCAGAGAACTTCCAACAGACCATGTTCTTGCTATCGAGTCATGGGTGAGGTTGGCCAATAGAAAAGTGGGGCATAGTGGGGCCGGGATGTAGTTCTCATACATGATTTTTCTTGGATTGCCTTTCAGTAGTTGAGGGAGGGGTCACGTGGGACCATAGCCACGGATACAAAAATAGACCTTGATATCTGCACCGGCAGATGACTTAAAGCTCCCGACCGAGTTCCGTATTTCTTGATTTGCCCTGGCACGGAACTCGGATGGCACATTGAGATACATGTGCGTCTAGACATGAAAAACGATTCACGATTCATACGTGGGACAAAGGGCGTGGTTGACGGGTGGCATAATCCCTAGTAGTCCAGGTGGCTTAAAACCCAAACCGAGATACGAAAACGTTCATTAGGTAGCATAATCCCTAGTGGTCCTAGGTGGCATAAATCCTAGTTGAGCGCGTGATAGTTCATGGTAAGAAAACATAACCAGATCTAGGGGGACAGTCCAAAACGATCTCAAGGATCATGGAACTACGTCGAAGTGGTATAGATTTACATAAGAAAGCCCGTACGGCCTACGGCAAAGGACTGAACTTATGCATGGAAAGAATCATACGAATCAGGAAACCTACACATACGATATATTAGGATGACATGGACCATTACACGACATTGGGCAAGAGACATTCATAGTTAACACATGACACGGGCCGGGATGCTAGTACGGGAGGTGCAGAGCGAATATACATGATAGATACCTTGCGATATTGTACTTGATAGAAACCTGACGATGTGATACCTTGACTTATCTTGACACCGTAGTTTATCATGACACACTTGTTTGTCTTGGTATAGTAGTTCATCCTGTTATTTTGGTTTAGCTTATCTTATCTATCTTGTCATCATACTTATGTTCATCTCAGTTCCTCATGCCAGTTAACTTTACTAGTTTATATACTGATAGTAGATATGGCTTACCAGTCTTTATGACTGACCCCGTTTTCTTTCGCTTCTTGTCTTCCGTTTCCCCCCCAGGTTACAGGGAAGAAATACTGTTGTTAGTTCGGACCTCTTCTGCTTGAAGGTCATCATGGATGGCTTGGACTTTTCTTGGCTATGGCTACTTTACTATTTTACTTGGGGAATAATTTATGAAATGGTTTATGCTTCTTTACTATTGCAAGACAGGTTTTGATGTATTCTGATGTAAAAAGGTTTTAGACCTTATTATTTTATAAGGTAATGAAATTTGTTTTACTTCCGCTGTTTTATATGTTCTGTCTTGTGATATCTTTATGCATGTTTACCTCGTTTAACGCCCTTCCAAAGCTAGTGCATTTCCTTGTGAGTGACCTTAGCGGAGGTGGGGTGTTACAGTATTTAAGCAATCGCATAACCCAATTCAGTTTAAAACAAACACTCTTTAATCTCAGTGCATATTTTTATTCACAATAATCACCCGATTACACTGTCTTGGGTGCGAAGGACGTACGAGAAGTCTGTGCTGGAATCTTGCAAATTTATGTGTGAAGGAAGTGGTATGCATAGAGGTGTCGATGGGGTTTTTGGGTCAGGGTGGCGTAGGTGGTGACAGTCGGACGGGAAGGAGTTGTTAGGGTTTGGAGTTCACAAGTATGGAAGGTTGGCACTAGGGTTGCAAGAGGTGGCTTGCGGTTGCAGGGTGAAAGCAGTGGAAGGACGGAAAGCAGTACAAAAAAAGTAAAAAAAAAGAAGGGACGAAGAGCAGAACACACGAAGGCATGTAGAGAGGAGCCAGTGCAGCAGGATAATGAAGTGGGGAGGAGGAAATTTGCAAGCATTTATTTGAGAAGATGGGTACTAAAGAAAAAGTATCGGGCCTGTTTTGGACCTGGAGATATAAATTTAAAAGAAAAAAATAGGGTTAAGTTGCATGGCAACATGTGGGATGAGAACAAAGAAACGTGCCATGTTTTCTTTTCAAACTAGGGATCGGTCATATTGGCAAGGAGGTATACAAATTAGGCAGATTGTTCTATATTTTGAAGATGTGGTTCTTATAAAAAAAAGCAAAAAAAAGGCGAAGGTATCGGCCTGTAAAGTTTTTGGAAAGGCAGTGATATTAAAAAAGATCTGGCACCATCCAAGATGGGGAAATGTAAAAGTAGGCTCATTTGTATTCTGAAGCAACGTGAAGTACGGAAAAGCAAATTGGGCACGTTTGATCTATGGTGTAACAACCCATATTTTTGGAACCAATTTAAAATTTTATTTTTAATTGATTTTTAGAGAAATTAAATGTTTTAGGTGAATTATTTTGAGAGTAAAAGACAAAATTTATTTTAATCGAAGTTAGAACGTATAAGTTTAATTTTAATTAAAACGAACTTTAAGTAGCTCGGTAGCTTGAAATTTTGATTTTAAACTTTGAATGAATATATAGGATTCAATGTAAATCAGAATTTGATAAAACGAGAAATGTTGGAATATTTTGAATTGTAATTTTCAAACGAGAGTAAGAAATGGGGATTTCACTTTATGAATTGTAAGTCATGTCTAAACTAAAATTTAGAATAATCGCTATGGAATATTAAATATGGTCGTCAAAATCACTTTTTACATACGAATGAATTTGGACTCAAAACCACTTCCATTTAGTTCAAAACGTCGTTTAGGAGTTCGAAAACTATAAGGATCGATATGTTTGGAGTTGATGAAAATTGGGACATGGGTTGGGTCTTGGTTGGCTAAACCTAGCCACTCACTTAAGTGCCTAAATGAGCCTCTCCTCTTCATTCACTCAACACTTAGACAAAATTAAAAAAATGGAGAGTGTAATGGGAAATTAAAATTCCTGAGCTAGCGTTCTTGATTCCAAGCCCAATTTCTTGTTGAAATCAAGTGTAGAAGCTTAGGTAAGCTCCTCTTCATCTTCCCCATCTTCTCTAGCTTATCTCCTCTTTGATTTATGATGATTCCTATGACCTAACTATTAGGAAATCTATTCATATGTGCTTAGATTAAAGATTTGCATGCAACATTGGAAGAGAGGGTGATTTTACTTGCTATTGGGTCCATTCTTTGTTTGCAAACAAGCCAAGGTGAGGAATTTTTAACTATAAAAGGGATAGTTAGTTGTTGTTAGCTTATAGTCTGGATTGATGAAATGATTATTGGTTGATCATATATAATTATAATATAATGCTACATGCCAAGTACTATGATAAAAATATGATTTTTATTCGCTATAAGTGAGAAATTGAAACAAAAAGGGCTAGTGTTAATTAACTATGTAGTAGTTGATTAAGTCTGGTTGATAGAATGACCATTGATTGATCATATAACTTTAATATGATGTTAAATGTTAAGTAGAGCAATGAAAAATATGATTTTATATGTTAAGGGCGAGTTACTCAAGAATTATTATTAAGGCTTCAAGCCTTATGCTTGTTTGGTGTGCCTATTGTACGTTTGAATTGAGTATACATTGTGTATGCATTGGGTTTTTTGCTAGGGTTGTGATTTCCTTGCTTTTCGAATATTGGAAATCTCGATATAACCTATGTTCATGTAGTATATGCTATAGGTGAAGTTATTGTGTGCACCCTTGCTCTTGTAGCTTCCCTTTAGCATTGCCAAACCATCTCGTTCTAGCTTGAATTGCATTTGATAGCTTTGGTTTGAAATTTAGTTCACCTTTGAACATATGATAAAAATCATCGTGAATCTCTTATATGGATGTGTGCATGTGTGTGAATGTGTTCTTGAGTGTTTTTGGTGAGCTAAGGAGGCTTTATTTTCATTTAGCAAATGTTATAGGCCATCACCATTGATCCGGGCTTGTCCAAGAGCTGTTTGCACCTCATTCCTTAAGCAAAATAGCCCATGTTTAAGCTCAAACGTCTGTCCGGGAGGGGGACAAACATTTGTCAATGTTTGAGGAGAAAATAAATAATTGCATCAGGTTAGACGTCTAAAAAAAATGGTCAGACGTCTGTCCAAAATCTCGGGAAAATAGTTTTCCTGACAACAGACGTCTGTCCTGGGGGTGACAGACGTCTGTCGCCTAAAAACTACTGTTGACCACTGGAAACCACGGGCAACAGTTTAGGATCATCCAGGCTCTTTCCCGACCGAGTTTCGGCGTATTTCGACTTCGTTTGTGACTTGTCAGTTTCACTAATTCATAGGTTTCAGCAATCGATTTTATTCGAAATCATTTTATAAATCATTCCAAATTGTTTAAGCGATTGAAAATGTGTGCAAATAAATTTTTGCTTGGTTTGTAAAATATAAATGGTTAAACGATTTGGCATGAGAACGTACAAAATGAATTATGGATAAGAGATAACTTGAGTATTTAATTTGACGACCGAATTAAATTCTCAATTAAACCTTTTTACATAAGGTAATGAATGATGAAGGCTAATGATTAACCAAGGAAAATAATTTGATTTGGAATTATATGCAAGAATTATTTGGAAAGACCAAGTTAAATCTCATTTCAAATAATTAAACGACGATTAAAAATCGAAGATAATGAAGACGGTGCAAGACCAACAATCTTCACATCGAATGGATTACTACCGATGCCTTGGATATGGGTAGCTCCCTTGAAGGGGTTATAGTGGTAGTTGCCCAAACGTACTTGTTGATTGTTCGGATATACGAGGACCTCTCTTCTGTATTGGACATATGGATGAGGAATAAGGTGCCTCCGGTTTTGTTTAGACCTAGAGCATACATATGAATGGATTATATGTTTGAAATTGTAATGTATGCTATGTAATTGATCTCTGCTAAATATATATCTGTTTGGTGGCAGAGAATTTATTTTCTTGCTTAACACCCTTCTCTGAGTCGTACGAGCTTATAGGTTATATATTAGTGGAATCAACGACATGGTATGGATTGACGGTGTGGCATGCTAAGATGCAATTGATCAAGGCTTTTGTTGAAAAGCAAAGTCTTGTGGATGATGATCAAGCACAACTTTAAGTAGTATAGCTTTGTGTATAGCGTTAATTCGCGAGCCTCACACCCCGATATGAGTTAGAAACAAGATAAGAGACGCAAGGAGTGCATACATTTCTTTCTAGCTAGAAGTTGTGTCATGGTATGGAGCCCAGATTTTTTTTACTTATGTGGATGTTGGATTGCGAGGCGCCTCAGATATAGAGCCGACTAAAAGGCTCGAGTGATAGGTCCGATAGGACCGGGAAACGTATTGTTCAGGAATATCTAATCCTCAAAAGTAAGGGAGGACCGACCTTGCAAGATCCAAGGGCTCTCCATCATCTGAGTCCTGGGTCATCTTGCTAGAGGTGACCCAAATCGGTAAGGAAACTATCCCTTGCCTTGACTCATGAATGAAATCCAATTTCCAATAAGACATTGTGCGGTTTTAATTGTAAACCTATATGGCGACATAATATGTGGTACCTATGCCATCTATGATTGATGCATTTATTTTGAAAAGTGTTTTAAAAACTACTAGACAATAATAATATCAATGATTTTTGTTTTATGCGTATCAAGCATGTTTGGCCATTATAAGGTAAAACTCTATCCTCCGGCTTGCGTTGCATTGTGTGATGGGACCTGAGTCTTATAACGGCTTCATTTTCTAAAAAACATTGCGTTGTTTACTGATTTACTTTATTTGATGCACCAACAATCCAATGGAGTCAACCCGTTCCGTGACATACGGTGTAGTCCTGCGACTTGCCTTATACTTTAAATATGTTAAGTAATTATAGAATTTCTCATACCAGTCCCATGATTGACTCGTAGTTTGTTTTTCCCTTGCAAACTCGAGTGCCTATATTTTTATACGGGCAGCCTAGTGAACAAGTGATTGACTTACTTTTGGATATGCACCGTAGCACTGGGTGCTCTTTGGCTGAAGATGAAGACTTACCTTTTATCTTTTCTTTTGGACTCTTAAGAACTATCTTGTATATGTTCATATTTGATTCCGATGTAGACTTACTATCTATTTGGTAAACTTGAAATGTACTAAGTGGATCCAGTATCTGTGTAACTCTGATGATGATTATGATTCCGCTGTTATGATATGATGTAAATTATTCTCAAATTTTATGCATTATGCCATTGTCAGGTTTCCAGCGGATGTGATTAATGTGTTATTTTCCAAGGACCAACCTTGCCACCGTGGAGAGGGGGTTTAGTTCGTGTCATATGGTTTGCAACATGAAGAAGGTCGGCCTGCAAATAAAAGGAAGGAACAAATATTTGGGCCCAAATTCTTTTAAGTGGAAAAGATAAGTACTTAGAAATTTTAAAATGTTAATTAAGAAAATTAATTAATATCGTATACACTTATAACGGTATAACTTCTTATGACGTTTTCAGAATTTTAACCAAACAAGGGACACCAGAATCATGATGATGAGATCTATATTCTGGAACCAATTGGGACAGTGATGGAAGCAACAAGAATTTACAGTTAAATTAAACGACTATTTAATTTAAACGTAACCGAACCGCTACAACGAATGGGCGAAATCATGTGAGTATAAATCACTCGGTTTTAACCTACTTATATTTTATATAAGTCGGGACATATTTTGTGTGCTATTGTCGATAATTGTTTGTTGTGTGCTGATTATTTATTTATATATAGATTGAATTGGTTGATTAAACATTTTGTTTAATTTAAATAAAATCAAATCGTTATTTTAACGATTATTTCCAAATGAGGTAACTTATCTTGTTGGTTACGTTTATAATAATATAAACGTATTAAATTAAAATATGGATGCTTGGCCACTGCTATTAATTTATTGTGGAATATTATATCTGTTTATTGAATTGAAATTAAGGTAACATTTTTGGATGTAGGGAGACATGATGGAGGGATCCAACTAGATTCCTCAAATTTATTGTTTATTTCATATCACCATTATACGAACTGTTTAACCAATATGATTGGCTGATTGATTTGATTATTGATAGTTGAATCTAAATTTAACGTTAGTTTTGTTATTAACCAATAGACAATATTGGTTGGGTAATTGGCAGCATATGGCCCATAAATCAATCGTTTAAGAATTATTGATTTACCGTCAGGTGAATCAACAGAAATGAAGTTGTAAATTTATTTTATAACTGAATATGGATTGTGAAACCCTTTGTTTTAAATGAAAACTAATTAAAAGGAAATAAATATTTATTATTTATTAAGTTTATAGGAAATTATTAAATTGTTTTATAAAGAAAATTCTTATATTAATAAGAATTATAAGCAAATGAGCAGAATTAGTGTGACGGTTAAGAGTTGGTTTAATTATTCTAAGTAACTGTGACAACCCGAAAAATTTTCGCTTGAATTTACGGATATTCAATAAAATTTAAATATTGAAGTGATGAGTCGTAACTAAAATAAAGCTCTTTTAAATAATAAAGAGTGATAGTGAAATAATTTTTAAAACTAGTGTACAAAAATATTTAACTCGATGTGAAATTGAAAATGTGACCGGAAGTCGTTTATCAAATTCATGACCTTTCATCAACTAAAACTTATCATAAAGGTCATGACGCTCTCGTGCATGCTAACACATATTACGTAAATTTAACATGATTGTTAAACATGAATATATGTATTCATAAAATAAATTTAAAATACGAATCTTATCATGCAAGATAAAATATATAAATTTAAAATAAGAAGCTTATCATGTAAACTAAAAGATATAAATTTAAAACAAGAAGCTTATCATGTAAGCTAAAAGAAAAATAAAAGAAGAAAAGAGATAAGGACACATAAACATATTAGGTGTCTACGTGTAGAAACATCTAAAGACACCTAAGGAGGCATGTGTCTACATTTTAAAGCTTGTATGAAGATAAGGTGGACAAGTATCCAAAACTAAATTACCAAACTAGCCTTGGAAAATACTATATGTAGAGTGGATATGTTCACTTCTTTCCATAGCAGTTCAAAAATGCTGTCTTTTCTCAGAATTATTTATAAAATATTTTAACGAGCTCAGAAGTTTTCACAGCATTCCAGAAACGCTATAATATCTGTTTTGAATCTTATAAACTACCCAGAATTTTTCACAGCACAACAGGGATGCCGTAATAACTATTTTTAGCATACATATGGATTAACCAATGTAAGAATGTGTTAGAAAAGTAAATTAATAAATATTCGACTTGACATTTGATTTAACATGTCATAATAATATAGGTTTGATATGACACTTGATTCGACATTTCATGATGAAACTGTGACATAATGCAGCTTAGGTGTAAACTTCTAGTATACCTTAAAGGACAACTAAGAGAGTATATGTTATCATCCTAAGGTATGCATGGTAGATGAAGGGAAAGCGTCTTAAGAAAGAAGAAAGATAGGAGTTTAGTGGCTTCTCTTAGAAGATAAATCTTAGTGGCTTCTCCTGGAAGCCTAAGTGTTGGTGGCTTCTATTGGAAGCCAATTCTTAGTAGTTTCTCCTAGAAGCCTAGTCATATTATTAGTGGCTTCTCTTGAAAACCAATTCTTTGTGGCTTCTCTTGGAAGCCTAGTATATCTTCGTGGCTTCTCTTGCAAACAAATTCTTGGTGACTTCTTAAAGAAGATAAAGTGGGTAATATGTGTAAGAAGACAATTTGGATTTTTTTCTTCCTTAAGCTTATGGCGTCTTAAGGAAGCCTTAACACATGTATACTTACATGTTAAGTAATGGTAGGAACATGACATTTGTCCCTAAGTTAATGACATAAATGCCCCTTAAACATGGCTATATAAAGGAACCTACTCTTCTCATTGCATTCGATCCTTACAAGCCTAAGTATTAGTGACTTCTCTTAGAAGTCTAGTCAACCTTAGTGGCTTCTCTTAGAAGCTTAAGTAATAGTGGTTTTTCTCATAAGCCTATTCTTAGTGGTTTCTCAAAGAAGATTCGCTTCACTTATATATATGGAGTTCATTTGCAAAGAGAGGGAGCTAACTTCTTATGTAGTAAGAAAATCCTCCTACTTAGTTCGGTCATATCTTCCAAACTGATATGATAATTCAATGTGAAAAATGGTCAAAATATGTTAAACCTGAGAGCAATTATTAAGTTGATGTAAACTTTGTGATGATTCGAGGAAGAAGTTTGCATACTGTGGTATGGGTATGAATTATATTTATGTTCTACGAGGCATTGGCATGAAGTTAACACGAAGTACTATGAGTATACTCATTATCTAAACGATTGCTAATTTCTTATGCTTGTGTTTTAATTTAGTGTTGCACATGACTTCATCATACTATAATAGCTGTGATCTTTTCTTGGCAAGAAATCAACATATACAACTGATGATTGAGGACAATTATGATTAGTAAGAGCTTGTTAGAAATATATAAAGATGGTTTGAGATTTGTCTATGAAGAAGTTTTTGCATAAAGAAGATGATTAGTATTAAAATAAAACATGTTTATCTTTTAAAAGGAAGTTTTACAAGAGAACATAAATGTCCTTCAAAATGAGTATTTACAAAAGTATTTGTAACAACCCGCCATTTTGACTGCTCCAAATTTATGGTTAAACCAACCCAAAGCATTCAAAATGACCGATTGTTATTGGCTTACAGGGTTTAAACAGAATTAACATAGAATCACAGAGTACAATATTTGCAGTCGGAATAAATTTTTATATAAATATCAGAGTTTACAGAATTTTGTACAGCGGAAAATATATAAATTTACATTACAAAATTCCTTTTAATACGTTACTGCTTTTATCAAGCGTTGCGCGCGCATGCGTCTTCTTGCATCAGTCCTCTTTAAGAGCTAAAACCTTTGCAACTGAACACTTAGGGCCTCAAATAATATAGTGTATGTAACGGTCCGCAAATCCGTACTATCTGAGTTGACCACATACATCACACGTCCAACCCAAATTGCACAAAAATACGAATCATTATTAGAAAGAAGTTAGAGGATGAGAAATAGAAAGAAATGTTAGAATAGAAGAAAACAAAGAAGACAAATCTCACAGCGGAACGAATAAAATATATTATATAATATAACTTTTTGAAATACAAATCATTAACTTTATATACATACCATCATCAAAGCACAACAGTTATTCCTGGAACAGTTATAAACACCTATTTCCAGATACTACATAGTACACAACGGAAATATGATAGTCTATAGCTAACAGGTGAAGTCTCCTGCTTCAAGCTCCTCCAAGTGAATCTGTAAAATCCCAACTACTTGACTGCCCGTACAAATATGGGCACCCAAGAGTTTAGGGAAAACAAAAATAAACTCTGGGTCAGTCCTGAGACTGGTGCGAGTAAACTCCAACCAATTGTTTAACTTTCAAAATCCTTTCGAAAGAAATGATGATCGTAAGACCGATCCACACATAAACACAGATGGTTTTACCTTACGATAACCAAAAATATTTTTGATATCAAATCCAGTGATATTATAATAATGTCTACATCAAATAGAATCTAGCAGAGCGCTTGCATCTCACGCTCCAAATATATTATAAAACCAAAAACCGCAGGGCGCTTATTGGAGATTGGATTCTGACTATGACAAAGTATGGAACCACCTTCCGATAGTGTATCCCTAGAGGGGAATACACTGGGTTCAAACAAGAACGTCTTGCAACCCGACCCACACATGACCGAACACTCATTTCGCTTGAGTGTATCGAATGTATATCACCAACGGTTGGGATCAACAACCGTTTCCCGAAAAGGGACAACATCGATAGATTAAAAAGTAAAAGAAATTTCTAGGTGATTACACATCCTAATGGGAGCGACCCACATAGCCATGCTGCTTGCCCGATTTTTGTCATTTCCCGGTTGTTGAGGCCTGAGGCTACGATTTCTTATCATTTATTGATAGCACAATCACTTTGAATGCCACGTTGTCACATCTGTTAATCACTAATTGATTTGCACAAATATATTAGATATTATGCTAAGAGAATAAATCCTCCGCCACCATATATATTTATACAGACCAACATATTCGATCATTGGAAATAGTTTGTCAGACATTCGCCCATACACTTCGTTCTGGGACTGAACGAAACCGAATGCATAATTTCTATTAATAGAAAAAGTCTTTGCACTTTACTCCATCTTCGATTATCTTCATATAATCTGATTCGCAACGCTACTGCCAATACGGAGTGGTTCTCGGATAATAATCCAACCGGTCTCTCCATATTGACAACGATATTGGCAACACTTCGATAGTCGGTTATTTAACTATCGAAGAAAAACAAACATCCATTCATAGCATCAAACAATCACTGGGCCCCTGAATTAATATTTCATTAATTAAATCACTTCTCCACTTCCTTATCAATATTTGTTAACCAAATCCTTTCAACAATCATCTTGGCCTTTTACATTATTTGGAAAACATATCCATATATCGCCTTCTTTTATTTTCTATATTTAGAAAATATCTTCTATTAATAATTGAAAAAAATTCCAATTACTTCTCCGTTTCACGACCATTCATTCTGTACTTAGGAAATATTTATTATTATATTTCCAAAATTCCACCCACTTGGGTTAAAACGAATGCTACAATAACCCAAAATACTGCATTCGACTAAAATTCTTTAAACATTTCTCTTCGAGACTGAATCTTGCTATTTATCAGCTAATAATGAAATCAATCGAGTTGGGGCATAATTACCTCTCAGACCTTGACTGAAAATATTATTAACTTCAAAACAGACAAGACCGCTAACTCGAATAATCAACACCATAATAAACCAATTTCCCATTTCTAAAACGTATATACTTTTCTCTTTCCATTCTTACTCGATTTAAATTCACAGATTTTATTTTTGTTTATAATATTCTATTTTTTTAGTTCGTTTTCTTATCGAATTTTATATATATATCGATACATTGATTTATAACTATCAAATTTTCTTAGAAATATTCTAACTCCTTAAATTTCCGAAAAATTTCGCCATAACCTCCTTTGTACCGGTCGATAGTTCAAACCTCAACTCGCCTCTCTAGGCCCTTTCCATTCAAAAAGAAAATCAAAAAGCCAAGTGGCTTGCCGATTCGGCGCATAAAATCTCATATAGAATTTAAACGTGTACCTTTTTATCGGGCACACGAATTATAACCTTCATACATTTCGTCCCATACCTGTCTAACCCATATACATTCATTCCTAATTTTATTCCAACTCAATCTGGCCATTTAAACTAAATTCGCTAATTTATTCTTTAATTAGCTCTTTTTGCCTATTTCACTTTCTATTTGAACATATCACGTTCAAATATAATTTTAACTTGCTTATAACAAATCGGATTTCATTTTTGGTTCAAGTTTCAAAATCGATTTCGAATATGAATATACAAACCCCTTTTCTGATCCAAAGCCCAATTTCGATTCAAAATTCATTAACTAATTATTCTTCAGATTAGTTAATTCTATTCAACAATTAAACATCTAATTTGATTTTGTTACAAAAATCATTTCATTACTCCACTAGAGTTCAGATATTATGTATAACTCAAATCCGAATTTTTCCTAAATGAAATTCGGATTTTATTTACTTAAAATCCTTTTATTTATTTAAATAAACCTTTATGATTTTATAATGGTTATGGCGTTGTTTTTTTGGAAAATTGATTTTGACATAACTCAAAATACATTCGACGAAATCCAGATTTCTCTCTTTCATTAGAAAATTATTATCAAATCGGTCCTGGCGATTCTTGTTTCAAAGAATTCCGCCTTAAATTGAGTCATGTATACTCCATTGAAGTTCGAAACGTCAATTTATGAACTGCCGTGCTACAACGAGTTCGTTTTAATTATATTTTTATATATAAACGTTTAAACTTCATTTATAATAAATTCAACTCTATTCTAGTATCTTTTTAATATATATCAAATCAAAATTTCCAATTCAACATAATATTTCCGATTTTCTAAAATTGTCGATTTTTCCTAACTTGGAAATAAATTTATACTTCGATCTTCTATATTAAATTCCAATTCATTTTATAAATAAATTATTTATAAAATTCGATATAATTGAATTTCAATTATAAACCCGTTGAATTCTTCTCAATTCAGCTTATATTCCGAATTCCGAAATTGTAGTGACCCGAAAATCCGGTCCAATTTGAGCTGACTAAATAACACAAGTCCAACCCCAAATTGCACTTGAAATTCAAGAAACTAATAGAAAGAAGATAGAGGGTGAGGATAGATAAGGTAGAACTAGTAGAATAGAAGAAGAAGAAGAAGAACATCATCATCAGAGTAAACACGAATCTCACAGCGGAACGAATAAAATATAACATAACTTTTTGAAACACAAACAGTTATATATACAATAGCACTTATCAGAGTACAACACTTACAACAACAGCGGAAATAATAATAGCTATAGAATCCTGAAGCCTCCTGCTCCAAGCTCTCCAAGTGTATCTGTAAAATCCCGACTACTTGACTGCCCATACAAATTTAGGCACACAAGAGTTTAGGGAAAACAAACAAATAAACTCCGGGTCAGTCATGGGACTGGTGTGAATAAAACTCCTAACACTTGGTTTAATAACGGATATATCATAAGACCACGCCGTGAAAACGGAACGGGTTTTCCCTTATGAAAATCCAAACAACTTTGTAAAACAATATCATTCGGATATTATAATAATGTCTAAGTACAAATAGATATCAATCTAGCAGAAACGCTTTCATCTCACGTTCTACTATATAGTATACAATCAAAACTGCAAGCACGTATTGGGTAATGGATTTCCAACTATGACAAGGTATGGAACCACCTTCCGATCAGTGTACTCTAGGAATGATACACTGGAGTTCAACAAGAACATCTTGCAACTCAGCCACACATGACCGACCACTCATTTCGCTTGAGTGTATCGAATGTACATCACCAACGGTTAGGATCAGCAACCGTTCCCCGTATATATATAGGACAACATTGATAGATTAAAAGAAGCAAATGAATATTCTCTAGATAGGTGATTATACACCCTACTTCGGTGCGACCGACTTAGCCATGCTGCCTGCCCGATTTCTGTCATTTACCGGATGTGAGGCTAGAAGCTACGCTTACTTTCCATTCATTTATAACACGATCACTTTGAATGCCACATTATCAGATCCGTAAATCTTTAGTTGGTTTATACAAATATCCTGGATGTTATGCTAAGGGATAAATCCGTTGCAACCATATATATATTTATACAGACCAACCCATTCGATCATTGGAAATACTTTGTCAGACATTCGTCCATTTACGTTCGTTCTGGGACTGAACGAAACCGAAGGCACTATTCAGTACATCCATCTTAGTCCATTGTTATCTAAGATTTTATACAACAGCCCTTGCACTTTACTCCGTCTTCAATATATTCAGCATATATGATTCGCAGCGCTTATGCCAATACAGAGTGGTTCTTTGGATAATAATCCAACCGGTCTCTCCATATTAACAACGTTAAAATGGTCAAAACATTGATAGTCTGTGATTTAACTATCAAAGAAAAACTCGTGTGCAAACAATGATATTATTTCCAGATGGAAATTATATCAACCAATCATCATTTAACATTTATCTCTTTCGTTCATTAATTTACTTATCTCCTGTTTCCCTATATTCTAATTTCTTATTTTCTATTATCAGAAAACATTTTTGATTCTTATTTGGAAAACATTTCCAAATTCCTTCCTTTGATTTAAACTGATGTTTAAATCAAACATCGCTATGCCAACTCAAACCATTTATTAACTTCACTTAACCATCATTTACTATCAACCTTACCATTCCTTAGTTAAGAAGGAAGTCAATCAAGTTGGGGTATAATTACCTCTCAGACCTTAACTGAACAACGTTTTAACTTCGAAATAGTAACAATTTATCTTTTAAACCTTTAACAACTTCTTTACGTAACTTTCGGATTCAATTTACGAATCCACTTCTTTATTTAAAACATTGATTATAACGATAACGTTGTAATCCCTACTTTCGAAATATCTAACTTCAATTATAACCTTTATTCTTTAATTTCAATAATTAAACCTAACCCTAATTTATTAGTGTATACTCTTGATTTAAAAACCCGAAAGTAAATATTACTTTCCCGAATTCGATATAATTGAATTCGACGTATAATTCTCTTTCGAGTAAATCTCTATTTGATTAACTCTTCTTCGAATAACCTATATTCGAAATCTCTCTCTTTCGAATAAACTATATTCGATCTCTTTCTTTCAAATACTATATTCGATAATCTCCTTTCGATTAAACTAATCGATAACTCTTTTCCTTTAACTCTATTCGAATAAACTATGTTCGACTAACTCTATTTAACTCTATTCGAATAACTAATATTCGACTAACTCCTTTGGATTAACTCATCTTGACTAACTTAACTTAATTAACTCGACTTATTTAACTCCTATCGAATAACTAATATTCGATTAACTTATATTCGAATTACTATGGCTGTTTAACTTTATTTCGAATAACTAATATTCGATTTAACTTCATTCGCTTGACTCTAGATCGCAGCGATCACAATGGTTACGCCTGATTCCCTCAGGAAACATCCGACGCCGTAGGCTATTTACAGCCCTGCGAATTACGCTAGCAGTCGTGCTGAATGCCACTTATCCTGAATAACTATGTTTTGACTAACTCTATCTCAAATAACTACACTTGATTAACTCTAGTTTGTTTTAACTCTAATCGATTTACTCTAACTGATTAACTCTAACTGGTTAACTCTAACTGATTAACTCTAACTGATTAGCTCTAACTGGTTAACTCTATTTGACTAACTCGACTCGACTAACCCCTTTCGAATACCATATTCGATTAACTAACTTCGAATACCATATTCGATTAACTAACTTCGAATACCATATTCGATAATCTCCTTTGTATCGGGAGCATCGGGAAAATCCCCAAACCCGCCACATAGGCCTTTCCATTCAAAAAGGAAATGTTTTGAAATTATTTCCTTTCTAAATATCCCCTATTTATAAATATTCCAATTTATAAATATTTCTTATTTATAAATATTTCTATTTATAAATATCTCTTATTTATAAATATTCCATTTACAAATATTTTATTTTCAATATCACTTTGAAAATCCCTTATCAACATTCCGGTATGTTATGGTATTCAATCATATCAAATCAGGATGTTCAATATTGTCCAAGCACATATAATCGACACATATTATATATCACATCATATAACACTATATATAAATCAAAACAGTATTATAAATATTGAGGAACCCAGTTGGGTCCCTCCAACCTGTTTTCCCTGCATCCACAGATGTAACACAGTATAATCAACATCTATTACCGTTCAGTACGAATTATTCTGATAAATAGAATCAATATATATATATATATAACGGTTTATATATATATATATAATTTCAACTAACTGACTAGCAGTTCAATCAAATCAACCAACACACAGCAATCAACAGATGATTAACAGTTCTAAAAATACATTATAAAAATATAACTGTTCAGAGTTGGTGAGTTTTACTCACTTTGGCAGTTCATCGTTAAAGAACGATAAACTGTTTGTTTGATTTGAATCAAACATTTTATTTCGCCATAAATTCAAACGAGCCCCAATCCACTTCCAGTCAGTTCCATGTTGTAGTGTTCGTCCATACGATCCCAACGGATCTTGTTTCGCTCAATTCTGACATCGTATGAAATAGATATACATTTTATAAGTTCGTCAGTATTTAAATATAAAACAAAACTTCACTTTCTTTTATATTTTAATATTGGGCCATACCACCTTTTAAACGGCCCACTACCACATAAAAGCCCACCCTCTCTAATTCACCACTGTCTTCCTCATTACCGAAATACGGCATGGAATCCACAGCCACTTTCGATCCTTTTGAACCCAATTCCTCCACGTACACTTCATTTTAAAATCAACAAAAAATACCATCTTCTTCCTCTTCAAATTCTCTTTCACCCAATACCCCTTTTGTCTCCTTCGAATTGAAGTACCCAGGTGCGACATCCTCTCCAAACCGATGAACAGTAAACCTCCCCCATTACCAGAAAGCGTCGAACTACCTTACACTACTCACACACACTCGAATTCTCTTTCTGAATACAAGTATCCACTTCAAACCTCGAATTGATGCTCCAAATTTCCAATATCGGCAACCCTAGAATTTACTGTGAAAGATACCGCACCCAGAACCAGCATCGAACCAAGACTGAACACCACCGAATCGAAGAGCTCCTCAGTACGAACTAGAATACCTTAGTTTTGGGATTTTTAGACTTTGATTTCTCTCTATATGGATTTTAGTTGAATTGTTTTGGTTTTCCTTGCTCTCGTTTTAGCTGGAAATCAAAGAAGTGGCGGCCGTATAAAATCACAGCAGATAAGAAATGGGTTTTAGGTCTTAAGGATTTCAAAGAGGGGTATTTATAGTAAAGAGGGTGGAGATATTTGTGAAGATATTTTCGTTTTAAATATTCGTTTATGCTTTCTAAAATTCGTGTGATCACACACGATATCCAAAAATCACGAAAACTGACATGTAGTTACAGTTCGACATTACGGTCCCAACGAAACTGATTTCGTCGAATTTCGACTTCGTATGCTCACACAGCGTATTTTTAACTGTCAAAATACGGACTGTTTCTCACTCTAAAAATCCGTACGGCCACACAGTGACTCTAAAAATCCCCAAACTTGGAATCTAACAATAATTTGACATTTGCGGATCCAACAAAATTAGTTTCGTCGAAAATGGAGTTCGTTTGCAAAACTGGCTATTTTTAATGCTCTGAATAATCTATTTAAATATATAAATATATTTAAATAAATTAAATTAAATATAAATAAATTTATATTATCGTATATATCCGCATAGAATATACCACAACTCCAGAATATTTGTATATGGATTTATATCTCGATATTCCAAATCCATATTATATCGATATTCAATTTATATTGAAATTCCTTTTATAAATCGTTATAAATTATAAAGGAATTCCATAGCGACTTTTCTGAAATTTGATTTGGACGTAAATCAAAATCTACACGACGAAATCCCGATTTTTCTCTTCCATTAGAAAACTATTATCAAATCGATCCTGATGGTTCTTGTTTCACAGAAATCTGACTTAAAACGGACCCGGTATATTTAGTTGAAGTTCAATTCGCCAAATAGCGAACTGCAGCGCCATTTCGAGCTCTATTATAATTATACGTTCAACTGTCGTTTATATACTATATTCGTTATTCTAATTCCATTACAAACTGAATTATATAAATTTGAATTGCCCAGTTCACATTCATATTGTCAATTCACTATTTCTGATTATTTCTGAATTAAATATATTATTCTATTTTATAATATTAATTAAATATCCATTTTTATTTAATTCAGGTCGTCGATATAGCCAAAACGATATTTAAATAGTTAAATAAATTAATTATTTAACAGCTAAAAATGCGGGTCATTACAGAAATATAATCAATCGTTTTGTTTCAAAACACTTCCCAATTTACTTTTAAATTCCTATTTGAATTTAAATGGTTCAAATTATCCAAATGATAATTTATTTTACCAAATTTATAACACTACTTATAAATTCAACTTCCTTGTTTCATATATTTAAACAAGTTCCCTTTTCAAATTTCTATTTGAAACTCCACCCCTTTGATATTCCGAATTGCGGAATAAAAACCGTTGTTCCCTTTCGAATGATTTCAAATTCTATTTTTAAATTCATATTTGAATTTAAATATTCAAATTATCTCTTGATAATTAATTCATTATATTTATAAACACCATTTTGTAAATTTCCTTGTTTTAAAAACAAGTCTATTTCGAAATCTATTTAAAACCAAAATCTTATTTTGGATATTTCTATTTATAATAACTTATATATATGTAATACCCAATTTATTTTCATATTCAATCTAACTTCTACTTAAATAAATTCGAATTAATCGAATTCAAATCATAAATCCTTACAGATTTAATTTAGTTCAATTTATATTCTGAACATCAGAATAAACTCCATGTTTATTTCTTTAAAACGATTTCCCCATTTCTATTTTTAAATTCACATTTGAATTTAAATATTCAAATTATCAAATGATAATTTTTCCCACTACATTTATAGACCCCGTTTATAAATTCAGTTCAATTCAATTCCCTGATTATCCAATGAAAATCATTCCATTTCATTTATAAACACCGTTTATAAATTTACTTAAATTTCTTTTGTTATTTAATTTATAAATATCATTTATAAATTAAATACTTGTTTTATTTATTTAAAACAAGTTAATATCTTTATAGTCCACTCGAAATTCAAATTCTATTTTTGAAAAATAGATTTCCCCTTTTTTAAATCTCAAATATCCTTTTCACGATATTTTTATATATCAATATTTTGGCCCCAGTGATATTTAAACAATCAAACCACTCAATTATCAATCAACACATCATATATGATAATATATGTGGAACAAACAAATAATAATATTTTTGAAGAATCCGGTTGGATTCCTCCAACCTGTTTTCCTGCATCCACAGACGTTAACCAACATAAATAATACCCATCCTGCTTCGAGGCAGGATATCGCGGTATAGAAGGTCATCCATTAGGGATGAGCATGGTGCGGTTTGGTGCGGTTTTGGCTTAGAATCGCACCCGGAACCGCTAGGGTGCGGTTTCTAAAAGTAGGAACCGGAACCGGACCAAAAACCGTTGGTGCGGTTTCGGTTTTAAAAGTGCGGTTTCGGTTTCAAAACGGTTTGACCAAAAAAAAGCATTGTTCCCTAACCTGTTCATACAAAACAACACTATTATATACACGCACAGGAAACTCATGCTTGACTATATACAAAATCATGCACCACACAAAAACCCACACAACAACAGCACGAACATAACGCTAGCATATATAAAACAGTTAAATACAACCCAATCACAACAATCAATATTTTTCTAAAAATATAACTTGTATTAGTCTCATATTTAGTTACTGAAATGCTATCAGTATTATAGTCTGGGATGGAGCCACTCCCACTATAATTCGTTATTGTAATCTTCATGTTGATTTAGTAATTAAACATGCAGATTACAATAAAGAATTGATATTTGCACGCTTGCAGCATAAAAGCAACAAAAATGAGGGCACACATCTACATACAAATGCATGCACCACAGTAAAAACACACACAATGCTTAATATATGTTAAGGCATGTACGCAAAAAATGCAAGGTAACGTTAAAATTTTATATAAATAATATTCGGTGCGGTTTCGGTTTTGCAGTTTGAAAAAGGATAGAAACCGAAACCGGACCGTACTAATGATGCGGTTTTACTTCGGTGCGGTTTTTTAAGATGCGGTTTTCATCGGTTTTTTGCGGTTTCGGTTTGTAATCGGTTTTTCTGCTCATCCCTATCATCAACTATCATAACGTGGGGCGTATAGGGTCATCTGCTAATGATACCGCGGGCATCCGCTAATGGTACTGTGGGAATCCAACCACCAATATATATATATATATATATATATATATATATATATATATATAATAGTCACAAACACCAATCCTATATAACTAGTATATATATAGAATAGCCACAACAATATTTCAACTCATCATATCAATCAACAAGCAATTATTTTAACCGATAGAAATGATTCTAAATAAAATTGAGTGAGATTTACTCACCAGAGTTTTTATTTGTCGAGTACCCCATTTAAGCCTATCGTATAGATTTCACGATACCTTCATACCTCTGTTTTCCAATGTAAACAATATAAATATATTTCAGTTACTGAACTAGACTAATTTAATTTAAATGATAAAAATAAAGGTCTAACCTTTCCTAAATTTCACACTTAAATTGTTAGTTTACAATTAATATTTGTTTCTAGTTAACTATACATGATTGAACAAATCCTTTAATTAATCACTAATTTGCACAATTCATTTTCCTAGGTTGTATATCTATAAAGTAAATATTATTAATTAACTAAATAAATTAAATAATTTACCTTAATCACCATTATTATCAGTCCATCGTCTTATCACTACAGACCCGTCCTCATGCTTCACTGTCATTCAACTTCTTCACATAATTGAACAACAGCTTCATCGTGTCACCACTGTGCTAAGCTCGATCCATCCTTCCAGTACGATAACTGTAGAGGCACTTCACACATCACTGTGTCACTTCGATCTCCAATATTTCCATGTCGCACCATATTTCCCAAACGTCATCAGACAATCGAAACCCCCTAATTCGTGATACTACCCAAAATCAGAATCGCACCAACAATAATCCCTTTGAACCAAGACGTAACCAAATCTGAACTCCACCATCATACAGGAGCCACCGATCTACCATCAGAATTGCAACAGTCAATATAGTTTAAACCGAAAAGGCATGACTTGGAAGCCCTCCACTTTATATACATGTATAGTACAGAATGAGCTATAGGAGATCGAAAGCCCACTAGAAAACAAATATGAGGCAGCCTTGCAGTACGTGACATATCAGTGCCAACAAATACAGTGTAAAAAAAAAAAAGCAAGTGCAGTACATTTTCTTTGCTTTTATTTAAAAGTTGGTTTGATATGATATAGTGGTCCTCTTCAGATATCGTCAGCAAGTTGAAAGAGTTAAGAGGGACTAGAATTCCACATGATTAATTCACAACAAATATACACACAACCAAAGCCACAAAACCATGCAATAGATGGCTGTAAATACAAGGAGAAAGGAAAAGGACATGCATCATGGACTCAAGCTGGCCATATGTTATGGAAACAAGAAACGGGAATATGCAAATGTCAAATTTGTCATGCTATCCACAAATAGTCGAGTTCTAATATCTAAGACCAGCTTTCAAGTGGTATATGCAATCAAGCAATATACTTCATGTAATCAGAAAAGCATGTTTGTGTATCATATATAGGTACATGCAATATGGGCACAGTAAACCGAGTTAATGCCAAAAATGTATAGTATATAAAACACATAACAGGTACATGTGGGTGTAGACCAATTCTTCTGTTTGCATAGCATGATTTAAAACCTGTTGCATTTGAAAAATCCATTGCTTTGCTAAAAGGCAAAAGGAAGAAAGACAACATAATTAAAACTTTAAAGGTAGTCTAAACGAAAGTCTGGACATTTAGTTACAATAATTAATAATACTAAAAAAAATGGTTTGAATTATTACTCCTGTCAATCCACACAAACCAAACAGAGCATTCATGCTTCATGAGTTCCATAAAAACAAAACTTCTACTTTAACTGTTAAAACTTAAACTAATCTAAAATAAATTCTAAAAAATTAATCACAATGATTAATAATATTTCGAACAGCATATTCATATTGTAAGCATAAGAGCTAAAACGCTACTTTTTCCTTTAGCTCTCAAAAGAGAATGAAGGAAAAAAACAGTTTATAATATTAACATTTCTGACATCATTAAAAAGGAATGAGGAAGTGAGTTTGCAACATACATCAATGAACCAATATACCCCTTAGTTCCCATATACATACTCATATACCTTTAGCTACAGTGATAAAAGTGATAATTTCTTCCTTCAAATACATAACTGTTAAGTTCATTCTGCTAAATTCTTAAGTCTCTTTGTATATTTTCATGAATATATAATTGTATATGAATCTGGACACTTAAATACCATCTGACGGACCTTAAGAGTCATCTAAGCAGGTTATCCAAATGAGGATTTTCTCATATTAACAAGCAACTTAACGAAGGTTTATGTACATATATTTTATTTTTATTTTTCTTTCAATGTATTCTTTGTAGAAATTATCAGAGTACACAATGTACATTCCAATGCAACATTCACAAAGGGGTGGATCAATATGGAAAGGTAACTAACTCAAAGAAACACAACAGTGAGCCATCATTCAAGCAACGCAAACCATGGTTTACAGCAATAATGAAAATCTGCTCAATGAGCAGTTCGAACATGGGCATGGTGAACATCCAAGACTATTGCACCCTAAGACATAACAGGCAAGTAGAATAAAAAATAACTGCAACTTGAAATTAGTTTAGATCGTAAGATAACTCACCTTTAGTCAACGCTGAAGGTGAGATCAGGTTGTGATCGAAAGAGGCAAAGTTCGAGAAGGCAAAGTAGCCAAGCCTGGAAGCTTCAGTCGGGCGTTGTTCGCGATGGCCTGACTAGCGATGCTGCGACAAGTCGAGTCGACTTAGGGGGGGTTGCTGCAGCTCAAGTGGCGGCTCTGGCGGTCACGGTTTGGTTTTGGGGAAGGCGTTGCGGTTGTAAATGGTGGTGGCAGCACTCCGCAACTTGACAGACATGCGGCTTCGAAGTGAGGACCGGAGCAGTGGTCGAAGGCGGTATGAAACGGGCTGCTGACGAAGATCAGAGGCGGCCCAAAGCCCATGCAGCCTATGCATTTGTCTAGGGCATCAAGAAGCGACGGGGCATCAAAAAATTACGGCTTCTTCTCAATTTCTCATCTCGCGATCGATTTTCGCCATCTACTCGCCTCGAGCTCGCGGTCGCCGTCAGTCACTGCCCTCCCCTCTCGCCGCAGCTAGTGCTCTCCGCCATCTCGCGATCTGATTGCACGATTCTCGGATTCAGTTCAAGGATCCACCGATTGGTCCGATTAAGGTAATAGGCGTATAGCCCTAATTTAACTTTTCCTTAAAATCTTGTTGAAGTAATTCGAAGGGGGAGGGGGAAGCCTAAAATGCCAAATAAGGAAAGTATTACAATCTTTTGAATTTATTTCTGTTTGCCCACCGTGTCCAAACTATTCCAATTAGGAAGTAGAATACTCAACTTTTGCTGTGTAATTATAATGAAATGAAATGGGCTTTTTGCAATGCACTTGGTTCTTCTAAGTTCTAAGCATGATTTTCTCAATGAAGATCAGTTATCAGTTTTCAGCTAGGAAGCAAGGATACGGGTGCGGGGGTGCGGGTGCGTAGTACGGGGATACGTAGATTCGACAAATATGAAAATATGAGGATTCGGGTGCGGGGGGATACGGCGTGTACAAATATTTATGATAGAATCTATTACGAAAATTAAGAGTTTCATTAAAATTAAAATTAAACCAAATACTGGAATCAAACTCCAGTATTGATATAATGTCCATTTCATGATTTATAACATTGCTCTCTAAGACACCATTCTCATAACAACATAAAAAAACAGAGGACATGAAAGAAAGAACAAAATATTATGGATTACTTACCTCTTTTTTTTGCTGTATGTACTTTGCTATATGCTAAATTAAGGTGCTACTGCTGACTGTTTGCTTCACTTTGCTGTATGTACGTACCTCCTTTTTTTTTTTGCTGTGTGTACTTTTCTGTATGCTAAAAGTGCTGACTACTTGCTTCACTTTGCTGTGTACGCACCTCTCTTTGAATTTTGCTTCCTAGCTTTGCTGTATGTACTTTTATAATACATTATGTTGATGCTTTGAATTTTGTAGAGTTGGTTGTCACATTAATTGTGATGCTTCGTATCCCACAATTCCAACAGTCATCTCAAAATGATGCTTTGTCTTCCGCAATTTCAACATCCATTTAAAATTCCAATCTAAAATTTACATTTAATGCCACCGACGCACCCCCAATCCGCACCCCTCCCGCACCCCCCAGCCCAAATACGGGGACACGCCACATGGCGCACCCCGTACGCACCCCCAGCCGCATCCCCGCACCCCCGCACCCCAGCCGCACCCGATACGCAGTACGTCACCTAGAAGCCGCACCCCTGCTTTCTAGGTTTTCAGATTCTTTCTTTGTATCTCAGTTTAGCTACAAATGGTAGAATAAATAGCACATAGATTACACTTTTTTAATAATAATAAAAAGGTGCTACACCTTCATTGTCTTTCTTTGCTTTATCGCTGGATGTCAGGGTTTCTGCTTCATCTATAGGCGTAAACAACTTCTTTTTTCTACCTTACACTCTATGGCTATTTCTCCCTGGACCAAATTCTGAATATAACCTTGGTTATTACTTATTACTGAGCAACGCTCAACTGGAAGTAAATCACTATGTTGAGGTCATGACGGGAATTACATCAGAAGCAAGGCAAAAAAAATTATCTGATGATAAATTTTGGTTGAAATGACTCTGAAAAAAAAAATCAAAGGAGATAAAAACAAGTATTCTGAGTTGAAAATTAAAACCATCTGATGTATCGATTGTGCCCCCTTATCAGCAATTATTAATGTCACGCCTAACACTTGCCCAATAGCTTTGAATAAATCCAGTATTCTGAGTTGAAGACGGTGTCAATTCCAGTTAATGAGGCATTATTTCTCTTCTATACGGACTAACACAAAGTAATTATAATGTAACGTCTTGTTTCAAGTTTCAACTAATTACAAACATAAGTTTTCATGCTGATGCTGGCAATAGTTATGAGAAAATAATGCCCCCAATATGATAATATATCTGAATTTTGAACTGTATTGTCATTGAACTGGTTGAACCGCAATACATTGTTTAATACACAATGTGAAGGAGGATAATCACATTTCTTAATGAAAAAGGGGAATGGCGTCGTACTGTGGTGTTCTTTGCATTTTAGAGTTCTCTTTTATGGTGGACTTATTCCATCACAAATACTTTTTTTTTTCTGCTGCTTGCAGCCTTTTGATTTTGATTCAACGGTTCACTTTTTTTTTTTTTTGGTAAACAGGCAAGCACATTTTTTGCTGAAGGAGAAAGATTCAAGTTTTGAAGACCAAAAAATGTAAGGCTTTAAACTTATAATTAAAAGTTTATTATTGATTGCAAAATAGACAAATTCATTTATCATTGTTGATTTAATTATCTGCGTTTTACAAATTATTTTTTTATTTAATAAATATACATTGATTACATAACTTATTGTTCATTAAACAATAATTATATTGTTAATTTTGCGAAACTGTCGTACACACAATTAATCAATTAAAATTTGTAAGTTATGCTTTATGAAAAATTGAAATTTATAAATCTTGTAAATGTATAATGCTAGTATTTATACATTAACAATATTATGGTCAATTAAAAATTCATATAGGAATCGAAAACAGCCTTCCGAATTTCAAAATAGGAAGAGAAAGCAACGTAAAGACGATGAAGCAAAATTGTTGGTCGGTTCTATTTCGAAATTATTTGAAGCAAGGAATAAAAGATCTCAAACTTCAAATTCAAGTCAAGATGAAGAAGCTACATTGGAGAATGAGAACAATGATTTTAATATCGATATTCATGAAGACAAAGAGCCTATAAATGAAATTGTTGAAGTAGAGATCGAAGACCAACATATGGAGGAGACGAATGATGTGAATGTTGGTGCTATTGATGAAGGTGTTGATGATATAGCTACACTTGATCTTGAGAAGGATGTTGATATAAATTATGATCCAGGTTTATGGGGAAAAATTACCGACGCAAAACGAATTATGCTAATTCAACGTGGTCCCATTAAAATTCTAAAAGAAAATGATGCTTTTCCAAGAAATAAAGTTAATGGCAGACACTTTACTTCTAAATATTATATTGGTGGCTATCCACGTGTAGAAGAACATGAACGAAAGTGGCTTGTGTATTCAAATGAGTGCAATAAAGTTTATTGCTTCTGTTGCAAGCTATTTAAGAACACACAAAAAACATCCAAACTGGCCGATGAAGGGATTGACGATTGGCAAAATTTATCCACTAAGCTAAGAGAGCATGAAAGTAACCCATTGCACAACGTAAATGTTATTAAATGGGTCGATTTGCATACAGGACTTCAACAGAAAGCGACAATTGATAAAGCTATGGAAGCTCAAATTGATCAAGAGAAACAACATTGGAAAAAAGTACTTGTGCGGATAATTGGTGTTGTCAAAACACTTTCTAGGAATAACTTACCATTTCGTGGATCAAACGAAAAGATTTATGAGAAGAATAATGGACTTTTTTGTCAGCTTATTGAATTCATAGCTGAATTTGATCCAATTATGGAAGAACATCTTAGACGGGTGAAGAATAATGAAATTAATAATCATTATCTTAGCCATAAAATTCAAAATGAATTAATAAGTTTGTTGGCTGATAAGATCAAAGCGACAATGCTTATGAAAATAAAGAAAGCAAAGTACTTCTCTGTTATCCTTGATTGTACTCCCGATTTGAGCCATAAAGAGCAAATGTCCATTGTCATTAGAGCCGTGAATGTTGATGATGCAAATGATATCAAAGTGGAAGAATATTTTCTTGGTTTCATTACGGTTGATGATACATCCGGATTTGGCCTTTTTAAAGAACTTGAAAATATTTTGGTTGATCTCAAACTTAATATTAATGACGTGAGAGGTCAAGGATACGATAATGGTTCAAACATGAAAGATATCATTTTAAATTAAAATTTATCTTATGTTCGATTCAGATTATTGATTATCAATTATAATATGATATCTTTAATTAAATCATGTGTAGGTAAACATCAAGGTGTACAAAAAAGATTACTTGATGTCAATCCTAGAGCTTTCTACATCTCATGCGGGTGTCATAGCCTTAACCTTGCTCTATGTGATATGGCAAAATCATGTACGAAAGCTAGAATTTTTTTTGCATATGTGCAAAAAATATATACACTGTTTTCTAGTTCAATTCAACGATGGGAAATACTTCGAAGCTATGTGAAGGGTTTGACTCCCAAACCATTATCAGCAACTCGTTGGGAAAGCCACATTGAAAGTGTTAAAGCAATAAGAACTCAAACTTCTGAGCTAAGGGATGCTTTAATTAATATTGCAAATAATTCGAAAGATGATGCTGTTATGATGGAGGCTAAAGGATTGTGCCAAAATGCATTGGAAAATTTCGAGTTCTTAATTAGTTTGTGTATTTGGTACACAATATTAGAAAACATTAATCTAGTAAGCAAAATACTTCAACGGGAGGAGATTGATATTGAAGATGCAATTACAAAAATTGAAGGGCTTTTAGAATTTTTTGAAAAATTTAGAGAAGAAGGATTTGAAATCATGATGAAGGAGGCAAAAGAAATTGCAGATGAAGTTGGAATTGATCCAAAGTTTCTTGAAAAGAGAGTCGTGCGAAGAAAAAAACAATTTGATGAAGATATGGTTGAGAATGATAATCGACAATCTCTTGAAGAAAATTTTAGAGTTTCCTATTTTCTTCACATAATAGACCAAGCTTTGACTTCACTTAAAGATCGATTTGAGCAATTCAAGCTTTATGAAGAAACTTTTGGCTTTTTGTTAAACTTAAGATTCAAAAATATGGATGATGAAAAATTGAAGCAAAATTGCATGAAATTAGAAGGTTTTTTGGAACACAATGAAGAACAAGATATTTGTGGTAAAGAGTTATTCTTTGAGCTTCGACAATTAAAAAGAATTCTACCATCGAAGATAACCAGATCAATTGATATTCTTAATTTCTTGAAATCTTATCGTGATGTTAGTGGATTTTTAAATGCTTGGATTGCTTATCGAATTCTGTTAACTATTCCAGTCACAGTTGCTTCAGCGGAAAGAAGTTTTTCAAAATTGAAGTTGATAAAAACATATCTTCGAACCACTATGTCACAAGAGAGATTAAGTGGATTAGCAATTATTTCAATTGAAAATGAGTATTTGGATAAGCTCAGTTATGACGAGATAATAGACGAGTTTGCTTCGAAGAATGCACGAAGAAGTTGCTTCCGTTAGTGCGTATTAATTTGTTATGATATTATATTAGATTTTTGTTTAGATGCTATCGAAATGACTAGTTAAACAATGTTTTGTGATCTATTTAAATTTTGTTATGAAAAATGTGTTTGATTGTTTTTTTTTTTTTTAAATGGGGCATCAAAAATGAAAGAATAAACAGTTCGTCTAGGGCATTTGTTACCCTTGGGCCGGCTCTGACGAAGATGCGTAGATTTGATTTCGATGGACCTTGATTTTAAGGATTTAGGGGAACAAAAATGTAGAAATTAGGGAAATTTATCTTAGGAAAAGAAATTCCCAGGGGAATGGCACGGTGGCCATGTTACACCGGTTTTGGGTGAAAACCAATTTGGAAAAAAAATTCCTCTTCCCCATCGGTTGTTCTTGTCAATAAAAGGAGAGGAATTCTCATTGTTCCCCCAAAGCAGAAGAGTATAACAGTTTTTAAGAATTCCCCCCGAAGAATCCAGAGAGTACACCAGTTTTATAACATAGAGAAGGAAACCGACCATAGAAAAGAAGCAACATGTGGTAGATAATCAGAAAGTCAAAGACAAGTGTTCAAATTGTTCAGATGAGTTTGTACAGATGTTAATTGTTTCAGCTCAACTCCCACAAGTGTCTATTTTGTTCAGTTTTAAATTCAAAGTGTTAGACTAAACAAAGAAGCACACTACTAAAACGAAGAAATAATCTTTCAAATTTATCGTTTTGAACGAACATTACCATTAAAAGGAACATGGCGGAAAAGGAAACAACATTATAAATTCAACAATTATTGAACGATAAAAATTTAAACCGCAAATTTACAATTCAACATTTAAATAAATTAAATTTCTTCTTAAATTAAATTAAGTTAAAACCTAAACTTTATATTTGAAGCCATGCTCTAACAATTAATTTGATTTCAACTAACTTTATACTTAACAATTTGATTTCAACAAACAATAAAATAATTAGCATTTAATTAACATTCAACTTATGTTTTGAAATCAATGTTTCCCTAAATTATATCTTAATTAAATTACGCAATTAACATTCTTAAGTTAATTTTTACTTTTGAGTAAAAAAAATACAACCCATTAAATTTTCACCACCACTACATAAGGATTCAGAAATATATTAAATTCCAAGTTTTAAGTTGATTTGTATATATAAACATTTATTTTGACATGAATTCTTATTTTTAGTTTATATTTGGAACACTAAAATTCCTCAGTCGTTACTATCACCCTCTAAAAATTCGGGTTGTTACAGACTCCCCCCTTAAATAAATTGCGTCCTCGCAATTTACACGTGTTAATATACCTTATCACTAAATTTCAACATCGCATCTTAACTTCTCCTTTTAATTTAAATAGCAACATATAATAGTTGAAACTTCAGTAATTTTCCCCGACTTAATTAGATTTGTATCAACAGAAAATTCCCGGCTTTGATTACTCAATTTTTGTTAAATTTCAACTCTTATCCCAAATAAAATACATATATTAGGATACCCACTTCCCGTTTTCAATGTAAAGGTATTATATATAAATCTATACGATTCCATTCATAGTAATTTTAGAAAATATGATAAAATTAAATGGGATATCGTATATAAACCAATATGGTATTCATAACCAATATCACATACAATATGGTGACAAATTGAGTCAAAGCCAATAAAATCTTCATATATCAAGACAATTTGATAAAATAAACGATTGGAGTACCATATATAAACCAATATGATACTCGTAATAAACACAACAAGATGGTAAAAGAAAACTATAATAGAGTAGTAAAAATACATAAATCAAAAATCCCTTAATCATTTATCATATGTAAAACAATATGATAAAATAAACCGAGTTGGAATGCCAATATGTGGCTTATAACAAAATAGCAGATATAACTAATAAGACGCTAGTTAGAGTATCACATATAAATCAATGTGACGCTCTTAACAAATATCATATAAATTAATAGGATACTCATAATAATTAAGTCAGAGTATCATAAACTAATGAAATCCACATGACATTTAACATATATAAAATCAATATGATAAAATAACCCAAAACAGAGTAGCATATATAAATCAATACGATACTCAAACAATAAGATACTTATAATAAATATCTTATGATAATTAATCAAGTCAATAAAATATTCATGGCATTTGTCGTTTGTCCATCAAATCAGAGTATAAATCAATATAACAATTATCATATATAAATCAATATGATAATATAAACCAAATCAGAGTATCATATACAAATCAATACGATACTCATAACAATTATCATATATAAAACAATATGATAATATAATCAAATCAGAGTATCATATATAAATCAATACGATACTCATAACAATTACCATATATAAAACAATATGATAATATAATCAAATCAGAGTATCATATATAAATCAATACGATACTCATAACAATTATCATATATAAAACAATATGATAATATAATCAAATCAGAGTATCATATATAAATCAATACAATACTCATAACAATTATCATATGTAAATCAATATGATAATATAAAATTAATCAATTATAGTAATGTAATAAAATATTAGGGATTATGGGATAAATATAACTCGACTCAATAATATACCAGATAAACAGACGCTAATATTGTAAGATCGCAGTGGTAGAGCTCGAGCACGCATCGAGACATCAGCACCGTAATCTACTCATAGTGCCATAACACACCTGGCGATCAACCCAGGATAACCAAGACGGTCTAAGGCGAAGGCCGTAAGCTACCCGTTCACGACACTACACGTGGGACCCCCACGCCTCCATCTAATGTAGTCCGTGACCCGCCGATCGGGAATCCCGATCGAAACAACAAAGTGCCCAATGTAGCAGACCATTGACCTAGACAAAATTTAAAACCACCGATTCAGGTAGCGATCCTGAATCAGGTCGACCAAGATGGAGTTTTGTTCTATTGGTACAACAGAGTCCAATTTATCCCAATCCCAAAATCAAAATCATTCATAAAATTTCATAATAAATATGCCATGAAGTTCAAAGTGTTTATAACAACAAAACACTTTATAAACTTAATCATGCTTTGAAAATATACCACCACATGCAAAATAAAATAATAATCACAACCCGAATTAAAACAAAACAAAACCGATATTCGACTTTATCATATATAAAACAATATGATAAAATAAATAAAGTTAGAGTATCATATATAAACCAATATGATACTCATAAATATTAAAACAATAAAATAAATCAAGTCACACTAGTTGTGATATAGAACAAAAGTATCGTCATAGTAATGACATAAAAGCATGTCAACTTAGACAACACTTCAATTCAGTCATTGAAGTATACTTTCAAATAGCAAACACATTATGTTACAAGTATATTTTAGGAAGCAAATCTCACAATGGAAAATACAAAAACAATCGAATATTCTATATGAGAAGTCAAAAGAGTAACCAGAAAAGTATTACCAAACGTCCCATACCGCTTGGTATTACTAATCTGTTTACTCAAATCCTCATCATATAGAATATCTCAAAGGAAATTGTACTCGATTCAAACCATATATCTGTCAAAGAAAAATAACTAATTTACTTTTAGTTGTTTGTATTATTTATTTATTATCACCAGTATTCTTACTTTATTTCAAATACCGATCCGAGCCAATTTCAAAACTGATTCAGTTCTTGTTTAGCAACCATTTTCAAATCGGAAATCACCCAGATCTCGTTTTGTTAAATTCGAAGTATTTTTTTAAAAACCCCAAATCGCTCTCTCTCAGGAGTGATTCTATATCAATTCCGCTCATTCTAGGGTATTTCCACCCTATCTCTAATGAGTTTTAAACCCAATAAGCCGAGTTTTATAAATCATAGCTCTGATACCAAATGTAACAACCGGCCATTTTGACCGCGCCCCAAGTTGATGGTTAAACCAACTCGAAGTGTTCAAAATGACGGATTGTTATTGGCTTACAGAGTTTAAACAGAATTAACACAGAATCACAGAGTACAACATTTGCAGTCGGAATAAATTTTTATATAAACATCAGAGTTTACAGAATTCTGTACAGCGGAAAATATATAAATTTACATTACAAAATTCCTTTTAATACGTTATTGCTTTTATCGAGCGTTGCGCACGCATGCGTCTTCTTGCGTCTCTCCTCTTTAAGAGCTAAAACCTTTGCATATGAACACTTAGTGCCTTAAATAATATAGTGTACACCTCTGTATTATTAATGTATTAGGTGAATGCAAGATCGATAAACAAATTAATTTATTATATATATATATATATATATATATATATATATATATATATATATATGGAACCATTATGGTTGAACCTGCAATATTTACGATATTATAAATATCGACAATGATATTGGCACTCCATAGAAGAAATGATTGCCGATTAAAAAATTTTGACAAACGCCAACAAGCATGAGTCCGGAAATCTCACCGCACACTGAAACCAAGTACTGGGACAAAGAAAGTAAGGCCAAAACTGACACAACACGAGTTAAAACAAAAACGCAAGGGCAGACCAAACAAGCTAGGCATAATTCAGTATAAAACAAAATGAATTGGTACAAGCATTGAAAGTCATGTTTTTTTTTTTAAAAAAAAAAATACAATTGCAACAGTCAATATAGTTTAAACCGAAAAGGAATGACATGGAAGCCTCCACTTTATATACATGTATAGTACAGAATGAGCTATGAGAGATCGAAAGCCCACTAGAAAACAAATATGAGGCAGCCTTACAGTACGTGACATATCAGTGCCAACAAATACAATGTAAAAAAAAAAAAAAAAAAAAAAAAAAAAAAAAAAAAAAAAAAAAACAAGTGCAGTACATATTCTTTGCTTTTATTTAAAAGTTGGTTTGATATGATATAGTGGTTCTCTTCAAATATTGTCAGCAAGATGAAAGAGTTAAGAGGGACTAGAATTCCACATGATTAATTCACATCAAATATACACACAACCAAAGCCACAAAACCATGCAATAGATGGCTGTAAATACAAGGTGAAAGGAAAAGGACACGCAACATGGACTCAAGCTGGCCATATGTTATGGAAACAAGAAACGGGAATATGCAAATGTCAAATTTGTCATGCTATCCACAAATAGTCGAGTTCTAATATCTAAGACCATCTTTCAAGTGGTATATACAATCAAGCAATACACTTCATGTAATCAGAAAAGCATGTTTGTGTATCACATATAGGTACATGCAATATGGGCACAGTAAACCGAGTTAATGGCAAAAATGTATAGTATATAAAACACATAACAGGTACATGTGGGTGTAGACCAATTCTTCTGTTTGCATAACATGATTTAAAACCTGTTGCATTTGAAAAATCCATTGCTTTGCTAAAAGGAAAAAGGAAGAAAGACAACAAAATTAAAACTTTAAAGGTAGTCTAAACGAAAGTTTGGAAATTTAGTTACAATAATTAATAATACTAAAAAAATGGTTTGAAATATTACTCCTGTCAATCCACACAAACCAACAGAGCATTCATGCTTTATGCGTTCCATAAAAACAAAACTTCTACTTTAACTGTTAAAACTTAAACTAGTATGAAATAAATTCTAAAAAATTAATCACAATGATTAATAATATTTCGAACAACATATTCATATTGTAAGCATAAGAGCTAAAACGCTACTTTTTCCTTTAGCTATCAAAAGAGAATGAAGGAAAAAAACAGTTTATAATATTAACATATCTGACATCATTAAAAAGGAATGAGGAAGTGAGTTTGCAACATACATCAATGAACCAAAATACCTAGTAATTCCCATATACATACTCATATACCTTTAGCTACAGTGATTAAAGTGATAATTTCTTCCTTCAAATACATAACTGTTTAAGTTCATTCTGCTAAATTCTTAAGTCTCTTTGTATATTTTCATGAATATATCATTGTATATGAATCTGGACACTTAAATACCATCTGACGGACCTTAAGAGTCATCTAAGCAGGTTATCCAAAAGAGGATTTTCTCATATTAACAAGCAACTTAACAAAGGTTTATGTACATATATCTATTTTTATTTTTCTTTCAATGTATTCTTTGTAGAAACAGTCCGAGTACACAATGTACATTCCAATGCAACATTCACAAAGGGGTGGATCAATATGGAAAGGTTACTAAATCAAAGAAACACAACAGTGAGCCACCATTCAAGTAACGCAAAACCATGGTTTACAGCAATAATGAAAATCTGCTCAATGAGCAGTTCGAACATGGGCATGGTGAACATCCAAGACTATTGCACTCTAAGACATAACAGGCAAGTAGAATAAAAAAGAACTGCAACTTGAAATAAGTTTAGATCGTAAGATAACTCACCTTTAGTCAACGCTGAATGTGAAATCAGTTTGTGATCGAAAGAGGCAAAGTTCGAGAAGGCAAAGTAGCCAAGCCTGGAAGCTTCAGTCGGGCGTTGTTCGCGATGGCCTGACTAGCGATGCTGCGACAAGTCGACTCGACTTAGGGGGGTTGCTGCAGCTCAAGTGGCGGCTCTGGCGGTCACGATTTGGTTTTGGGGAAGGCGTTGCGATTGTAAATGGTGGTGGCAGCACACCGCAACTTGACAGACATGCGGCTTCGAAGTAAGGACCGGAGCAGTGGTCGGAGACAGGTGCGAAACCGACTGCTGATGGAGATGCGTAGATTTGATTTCGGTGGACCTTGATTTTAAGGATTTAGGGGAACAAAAATGTAGAAATTGGGGAAATTTTATCTCAGGAAAAGAAATTCCCAGGGGAATGGCTAGATGGCCATGCTACACCTATTTTGGGTGAAAACCAATTTGGAAAAAAAAAAAAAAAATCCTCTTCCCCATTGGCTGTTCCTGTCACTAAAAGGGGAGGAATTTTCATTGTTCCCCCAACGCAGAAAGTATAAGAGCATCCCAACACAGCTTGTGTGTTGCTTTTAATACTTTATCCGGCTTTTATAAAGCCGGATAAAGTATTACATGGATTGCAATCGGACAACCGTCCGATTGCAATCCGTGGTGTGGTGTGGGGATCAATCCACATCACACCCTTATCCGGCTTTATAAAAGCCGGATAAGAAGGGGAGATAAATCCCCTCTACCCCTCGCCGCCACCCACCATCTCCTTCCTCTCCTCTTCTTTGCTTCCCGCCATTGTTGCGTATACCAAATTTTTTATTTATTATAAAACGTGTTATGAGGGCTCTTCGAGGTAGCGGTAGCCGTAGCCGGAATGTGGATCCGAGTGACGAGCACGTACCGGTAGAAGAGAACGTACCGACTGAGGGTACGGAAGACCGTGAATCACCGTCCGTTAGAAGAAGACAGGTTGCTAGGAGAAACGACCAGGCGGTTTTGGAGTCGCACCGGGACCCAAATTTAAGACCGGATAAGCAATTGGCCGATTTTCGTGAGTTGGGGGATAAAGAGGAGCACGTCAGCACGTTTTATTTATTAAATATTACCTTCGTAATGTCGGACATAAAATAAGTAACTCTCATTCGTAATATTAGGCTCGACGCGAGCGAACGCGTGGGTCTTGGGCTGGTGTTGTTCGTCTGTATAGTCAGATTCGTGAGTATGATACAGAGGCTACTATTCATACATTTTTGAGTAGTATTGGTTTTGACGACTTTTTGAGTACGTATTCTCGTCGTATGTACTTACTATTTCCGTTTTCATTACATTCGTTGTAACTTACTAATTATTCGTTAAATAGATATCGAACGTCTTTTAAATAATGATGTTCAATTATGTGGTGCATTGGCTGCTTGTTGGTGGAAAACAACTCATACATTCCACTTTGGTTTTGGGGAGATGGGAATCACTCCACTGGACTTTTCTATGCTTACTGGTCTTGCCATAGGCCAAGCGACTACCTTGCCGTATGATGAGGTGTACCAGAACTACGTTACTCTCCGTAATTTATTTCCACATCTTGATTTAAATGATGTCGTCACCACTAATTTCCATATTACATGCTCTAGCATTAAACTAGCAATACATAATTTATTGAGTGAGCCCCACAAAGTTCATCATTTGGAGATTGCCCGATTATTTGTTTTGTATATGATGGGAAATTTATTTTTCTCAAATGCTTCGAGCACAGTGTCGTGTGGTTATGTGGCGGTAGTTGAACCGTTTTCATTTGATGGCAGTCCGACTGTGTATGATTGGGGAACACCTATTTTAGCTTACCTGTATAAGTCATTGGATCTTCAGTGTGTCGTTCGGACCAGGGTGGGTTCGATTACTGGTTTTTGAGAGATTCTACAGTACTGGTACTTTGAGTACTTCCACAATTTGTCTTTTCCCACCGTGGATCCATTATTACCCACTTTCTATCCTAGAGTACGAGCGTGGAGTGTCGGTAACCGTAGACTGGTGCCTGGAGGACAGGCACGACATGTATTTGCTATAGCTCGCAATCAAATTGAGTTGCGGAGGACGCGTGATGCAGTTAGTTGGCCACAAAGCGTACAAACTTCGCTATGAATGGCTTACCCGATTTGGCTCGGATTAAGGTTTTATGATTATTATGATAAAACCCTGTGTAATAGTTTATGGTCGTTGAAAACTTATGTATTATTGTTCTCTAAACTTATGTAATCGTTGAAAACTTATGTAACGTTGTGGCATTTAGGTACTACGTACGTAATCCATTAAGAATGTCTTTACAAAGTTGGTACTGTTTCATAAAGCGAAATGTTTTGCATTGTACAAATAAGACGACACTGATTAAAGGAATCAATCAATAAAGGAATCAATAAAGCAACGACACTAATTAAAGGAATCAATCAATAAAGTATTCAATAAAGTAATCAATAAAGACGGGCTAGCTTGGATACCCGTGATACATAATTGATAGCAGCAGCATCTATGACAAAAATGTGTAGTCCTCTCAACGTTCAGTGATACCCTAGCCGACAATAATTAAAGGAATCAAGCAAAAAAGTAAAGCAGCGTACAATATACTTCCGCTACAAGACAAGCAGTGTGTTTGTCATTAATGCACACTACCAGACACTACATCTTGTAATTGAAAGGGTCGTGTAATGTACAACACACTTCCGCTACAAGACAAGCACTGTGTTTGTCAATATGTCCAATGTGCATATACAATTATATATAAAGTGATGTCATCTGCTCATATTTCATACAACCAAAACAGAGTAGAATTCAACATCGCTGATCAATGAGTGCTTTAAAAAATTTATGGTGCTGTGCTTCTAGCTCTTCTTCGTCCTCAACGTCGGATGAATATTTTGAGCATCGTAAAAGAGAACAACATTCTTTTCATGAAGAAACAAGATATGCGATAGAACGAGATATTGCTGAAAGCTCAGCGTCGACCCAAGGTGGAAGCGTTGAAGGTAGAAAAGAATTGCGATACGGACGCGACTATCCCGCTGGACACAATCAACTAGTCAAGGATTATTTCGTGGCAAGCCCCGTATACGGAGATGTATATTTCCGTCGAAGATTTCGTATGTCAAAAACAATATTTACTCAAGTACTTACCAAAGTTTCCGCAACCAACGTATATTTCACACATAGAAGAAATGCCCTCAACGAACTGGGCATTTCACCACTTCAAAAGGTTACAGCCGCACTACGTATGCTTTCTTATGCAAGTTCCGCTGATTCGTTGGACGACAAAATCAGAATTGGTGAGTCAACGACAGTAGAATGCATGAAGCAGTTTTGTAAAACCGTTGTACGTGAGTTCGGTGAAGAGTATCTTAGATCGCCAACAGCTCATGACATTGCTAGATTATTACTTATGGGGGATCAACGTGGATTTCCAGGTATGTTGGGTAGCTTGGATTGTATGCACTGGACATGGAAAAACTGTCCAGTGGCACTGCAAGGACAATACAGAGGTCATATGAAAAAGGCTACGATGATTTTAGAAGCTGTTGCATCGTTTGACCTTTATATATGGCATGCTTTTTTTGGCGTTCCTGGATCTCTAAACGATATTAATGTATTACGACAATCATATGTGTTTAACGATTTGTACAATGACCTTTCACCCCCTTGCAACTACAAAATTGGTGACAACGAACATTCGGTCGGTTATTATCTTGTAGATGGAATATATCCGAAATGGAAGACGCTGGTGCAAGCATACAAAAAACCGAACAATGCAAAAGAAGCCTTATTCACGAAACAACAAGAGAGCTTGAGTAAAGATATTGAAAGGGCATTTGGAGTACTCCAAGGTAGGTTCCACATACTGCAAAACGAAGTGCACTACCACGATAAATCTGTTATAGCTGACATCATGTACTGTTGCATTATTTTACATAATATGATTGTTGAAGAAGAACGAGGAGGATATGAACTCCAGCTTCGAAACTACCCGGACATTGCAGTGGAATTTAGGAAAAAGCCATATAAGGACCCAAATACATTTGCAGAATACTTGCAGCAACTGGAAGAGGTGCGAGACCCACAAGCTCATCTAGAATTACGAGAAGAGCTTGTTGAACACTATTGGGAGCATGCGGGAAACCAATAGTAAATTACTGCCTTAATGATTGGAGTGAATGCGTTATTATGTAAGATTTAGTGTGGTTACGTACTAGTTATTTCTATTTTATTGTAAATTAATGCTTGAATGCTTTCGTTCACTGCCAACTCTAATCCGTAATCTCGTTCTGTTATGACAATTTATAATATTTATGCAACTAATATCTCATTCACGTAGTAAAAATTCAAAGGGCAATACAACTTAATTATAAACTTAAAGTACAAGACCTGAATTCAAATACTAAAACAACACCATTCACTTAAACACAAGTACACTTAAACTGGAACATAACACTAAAACTGCCTAAAGTGTGTTACGTTTCTCGAACTCTTCAAGTCGCTTTTCCATGTACCTCCTTTGAATTGGATTTAGATCGTCCAGCTTGACACTCATAAGTGCAAAATCATCTATTCTTTGTTGTCGAGCTAACTCTTCTCTTCGTAACTCCAATTCGTTGATTCTCATTTGTTGAAGCTCTTCATGTCGTCGTTGTTTTTCCTCTGCTCTCTCTCTCTCTCTTCTCTCTATTCTGGATGCTTCCTTAGTTCCAAGTACTGCTGGTTTGATTCCTCTGCAGCTGTTATACGTCCATCGAGTTGCTCGTAATACTGGCTGTAATCTTTCGTAGCCTTTTTATTCGCTTTGTACTTCCCAGGTGGCCTTCCTCCTGAACCGGTTGTAAAAGGGGTTTCTTCGTTTGCATTAATGCTCCCGCGACTAACATCTTCGCTCGGCCATAGTGGCATGAACCGCTGTGTTGTATGCTCCTGCCGCACATTGCTCCATTTATCTTCTTGCGAAAGTATATCATAGCAATTGTGCATAGTGAACGGTTGGTTCTCTTATTTGTCCATATACACTTCATTTGCTCTGCTAAGCTACATTACAGTAATTAACATAAACGAAAATATCATAAAACAAGAGAAATGAAATGGGTGTATTCTAATTTAGTACCAAGTCCATGTCGTTTGCTCTACTTTGCTGTCTACTCGCCAATCCACTCATTATCCCTTTCTAAAGTTGACAACAAGCATTGATTCTCTTCCACGACTGCTTCAAAGAGTCAATCGATCTCGGAGGCTTATATGGACTTCGACCGTTGAATAATTTACAAACCGAACTCCAAAAAGAATTTTCAGTTTGATTAGTTCCTTTCACGTTATCTTTCAAACACTGAACCCAACAAAACGCTAGTTCAGCTTGTTCATCAGGTGTCCATTTGACCATTTTCGCAACCTTCGCAAGCGGGCGAGTCATAACAGAATCGGGAATCTCATTGATATCAATTCGCATTTTGTTGTTTTCTACACTATCATCACCGTATAACATGTTCAAGTTTCTACATAGTTGGGGAGAAGTATTTGGAAATGTCGCTTCATGTTGGCTGCTAGGAGATGAATAAGGTTGACTACTATATGATTGTTGAAAAGGCGAGTTATGCCCATAGGCGGATACTTGAGTGTTTTGAAAATGATTAGAATTTTGTTATGACTGGTAGAAGTTATGATTTTGCTGCGGAGGATAACAATTAGAAGTGTTGTGCATTGTACCTGAATTAAAATGTTTGTTGCATTGATGAGCAATTTGCGTTGGAATATCTTGCTGCTCTTGATCAAAGTTGTATGGCCTTGAATTGCTTTGTGACGCCATCTTCGATTTTCCTTTGTTATTCTTGCTGCTCGGTTTATTCGACATTACAATTGGATGATAAAAATAATTTTACGTGATAGATTTGGTGAAATAGAAGATAAGGGAGTGGTATAGAAAGTAAAAAACTGATGTAAATATAGAGGAGGGAAGGGTAGGGAGAATGGAGCGGGTAAGGAGAAACGGCTAGGCATTAATAAAGCCATACAAGGGGTGGATGAAATTAATTCTCCACCCCTTATATAGCTTTATTAAAGTCGTATAAGTGGAAATAAAATTCCACTTATACGGCTTTAATAAAGTCGTGTAGACATATTCGGCTTTAAATAAGCCGGATATGGCTACTTTTTGAAGCAACCTTCTGGGTTGCCTTGGCAACCTTGGGGGTTGCCAAGGCAACCCAGAAGTGACGTGCCGAACCCCTGTTGGGGGTCGGTTCATCCCAAACCAACCTTGCGTTGGGGATGCTCTAATAGTTTTTAAGAATTCCCCCCGAAGGATCTAGAGAGTACACCAGTTTTATAACATAAAGAAGGAAACCGACCATAGAAAAGAAGCAACACGTGGTAGATAAATTAGAAAGTCAAAGACAAGTGTTCAAATTGTTCACATGAGTTTGTACAGATGTTAATTGTTTCTGCTCAACTCCCACGAGTGTCTATTTTGTTCAGTTTTAAATTCAAACTGTTAGACTGAACTAAGAAGTACACTGCTGAAATCAGATATATCCAACAACGTTAGATTTTTCAACCGACCAAATTGATTTAATCTTTCAAATTTATTGTTTTGAACAAACATTACCATTAAAAGGAACACGACGGAAAAGGAAACAATATTATAAATTCAACAATTATTGAACGATAAAAATTTAAATCGCAAATTTACAATTCATCATTTAAATAAATTAAATTTCTTCTTAAATTAAATTAAGTTAAAACCCAAACTTTATATTCGAAGCCATGCTCTAACAATAAATTTGATTTCAACTAACTTTATACTTAACAATTTGATTTCAACAAACAATAAAATAATTAGCATTCAATTAACATTCAACTTATGTTTTGAAATCAATGTTTCCCTAAATTATATCTTAATTAAATTACGCAATTAACATTCTTAAGTTAATTTTTACTTTTGAATAAAAAAAATACAACCCATTAAATTTTCACCACCATTACATAAGGATTCAGAAATATATTAAATTCCAAGTTTTAAGTTGACTTGTATATATAAACATCTATTTTGACATAAATTCTTATTTTTAGTTTATATTTGGAATACTAAAATTCCTCAGTCATTACTATCACCCTCCAAAAATCCGGGTTGTTACAGTATTTTACCCCTATTCGATATAAAAAGTATTTTGGAAGTAAATATTGATTTTAAATATTTTGTGTAAAGAAGAACTATGTTGGCTTGATCTTGTATCTAATTGCTTACCCAATTAGATAAAAGTACGTAGGCAGTCACAAGTAGTAGTGATGCAACTGCTTTATTAATAAAAAATACTTTTTGTTGTTATTACATTTTGCGTTGATGCATCTTTCATGTTTATCATTTAAGCTATACAGATGTTTTATCAAGTGTGCAGGATTGAATATCGATGTCCCTCTCATCAGAGTTGCACAACGATAGATGTACGGTAATTGTGTTTGAATTTGTATTTAAGAGCAAACATTTAATTAGATAAGTGGTATTTATTAAAATTTAATCTTGAGAAATTAGTGATGTTGTATATTTATCAAATAAAATGGTAGCTTTTATTGTTTGTTTTGGACGGAAAGATTTTCAGCAATTTTGACTGGTCCGAAATTCCAGGGCGTTACAAGTGGTGTCAGAGCTTAGGTTAGGTGCCTAAATAAAATTTCACATAAGATTAGAAAATCATCCTAAAATTTTGGAAATGAAGTTATCTTAATTTGATAAATATAAATGGATAGGGTAAGGCACCATTCCTTTGACCAGGGTTATGAATAATATTTATTTTGTGTATTTAAATTTTGTTCAGTGTTTTTACTAATAATAATAATGTGTTGATTCATAATCATGCACCACATAGAGGGGTTTAATGAAGGTGTAAGTGCATATATGATTAGTTATAAAGTAGCGAAGGAATGGAGTGGCTTCGAAGGAATATGGAAGCAACTTATCAAGGAAGGAATTTAATGAGCTTGAGAAAATAATCTTGATGGAGATTAAGATAAGCAAATTGAACCTTACATTCATGCAAACAAGGTGAGAAAATCTCTTTAAATATTTATATTATTATATAGTGTGATATTGGAATTGTTTGGCATTGATGATGTTAGCTTAAAGCTGCTAAAAGATCTATTAGCAATTCGATCATCACTTTTGATTCCTTGATTGAGTTTGGTCGAAACATATCTTATTGGAAAACTAGATTAATTATCTAGAATACTTGCATCATACGCATTTTAAAGTTTGCTATCTCAAAACATTGCTATAAATTAACTATGTGTTTGACAAAAAAAAAGAGTTTGACATCATTCAATGCGAATGTCGTAACTATTGTCCTATATAAGATTTTGAGATATATTGAGTAATATGAAAAGATTAATGTGGAAAAAAAGGGTTTATACTTAAGACGATTTTGAAGTTGTGAGTGTGGATTTTCTAAAAGAAAATGGTTATCCATGTGGGAGTAATGATAACAAAGTATAGAAGTGTTTTGAGATAATACTTTGTTTAAACTTAAGAAAGATTTTTATTGATTATTTCATCAATGATAGATACCTTCGATGTGCGGTATAAGACAATGGATCTTAGATAGTGCACTATTACTCTATGTGGTATCGAGCCAGTATAGTACATCCCGACTTAATGAAGGGATGTCAGCCGCAATATGATGGTTACCTTTGGATAGTGATCATGATGTGCGGTATAAGACAATAGATCTTGGGTAGTGCAACTATTACTCTATGTTGGTATAGAGCCGAGTAGCGTACATCCCTACTTAGTGAGGGGATGCCGACTACACTGGAATAGCCTAAAATGAGGGGGCGGCGTGGATCCACTTTGATGAATATAATTATATTATATATATAAAATATTGATTAGAGTCTATTTTGAAAATATTACTTTTTGGTACATTTTGATGGGTACTACAATAAGGAGAGTGAAACATAATTGATGAGTTGACTTTGATGAATATAATCATTGAAGATATTATTTGAGATGTCTATTATGAAAATATTACTCTCCGATACATTTTGATGGGCACCACAACATGAAGAATACATCCTAACTAGATGATGATGAGTCGGATGAGTCGAAGTACAATGAATCTTTGGTACATTTTGATGGGTACCATACAAGAAGAGAAGTAGACCGGGTATCGATGTGGATTGCGAAGAACCTAATCTTGAATTTGGGCATAAAAAGAAACTACGGCGTGCCTGATCCAGTAATAGCATGCAGATTTGATGGAATGTTGGTCACAAATTGAAAGGTTTTATATGTTAGAATTTCGATTTATGAAATTATTTTGCAAGCATACTTTCAAGAAAATTTCCTTGATACATAGAGTTTTTTTATGGAATAATTGGTTTTCTTTTGATTTAAGTATTGCATAAAATTTTGGGGACGAAATTCCCTTTAAGGGGGTAGTATGTAACAACCAGAAAATTTACCACTTGAATTTACGGATATTCAATAAAATTTAAATATTGAAGTGATGAGTTATAACAAAAATAAAGCTCTTTTAAATAGTAAAGAGTGATAGTTAAATAGTTTTTAAAACTAGTGCAAAAATATTTAATTCGTTGTGAAATTGGAAATGTGACCGGAAGTCATTTATCAAATTCTCAACCTTTCATCAACTAAAACTTATCATAAAGTTCATGACGCTCTCGTGCATGCTAACACGTATTATGTAAAGTTAACATGGTTTTTAAGCATGAATATATGTATTCATAAAATTTATTCAAAATACGAATCTTATCATGTAAGCTAGAAGGTATAAATTTAAAAGAAGAAGCTTATAATATAAGATAAATTTAAAATAAGAAGCTTATCATGTAAGCTAAAAGAAAAATAAAAGAAGAAAAGGGAAAGGACACATAAACATATTAGGTGTCTATGTGTAGAAACATCTAAAGACACCTAAGGAGGCATGTGTCTACATCTTAAAGCTTGTATGAAGATAAGGTGGACAAGTATCTAAAACTAAATTACCAAACTAGCCTTGGAAAATACTTTATACAGGTGTAAATGTTCACTTCTTTCCATAGCATTCCAGAAATGTTGTCTTTTCTCTAAATTATTTATATAGTATTTAAATGAGCCTAGAAGTTTTCAGAGCATTCCAAAAATGCTGTAATATCTGTTTTGATTCTTGTAAACTACCCAGAGTTTTTCACAGTACAATAGGAACGTTGTAATAACTGTTTTTAGCATACATATGGATTAACCAATGTAAGGATGTGTTAGGAAGTAAATTAATAAATAATTGATTTGACATGTCATAACAATAAAGGTTTGATGTGACACTTGATTTGACATTTCATGATGAAACCGTGATACATATGTGGCTTAGGTGTAAACTTCTAGTATACCTTAAAGGACAACTAAGAGGGTATTTGTCATCACCCTAAGTTATGCACGGTAGATGAAGGGCAAGCGTCTTAAGAAAGAAGAAAGATAGAAGTTTATTGGCTTCTCTTAGAAAATAAATCTTAGTGGCTTCTCCTAGAAGCCTAAGTGTTGGTGGCTTTTATGGGAAGCCAATTCTTAGTAGTTTCTCCTAGAAGCATAGTCATATTCTTAGTGGCTTCTCTTGAAAGCCAATTCTTTGTGGCTTCTCTTGGAAGCCTAGTATATCTTAGTGGCTTCTCTTGCAAGCCAATTCTTGGTGACTTACTCTTCTCATTTTCATTTGATCCTTACAAGACTAAGCGTTAGTGACTTCTCTTAGAAGTCTAGTCAACCTTAGTGGCTTCTCTTGGAAGCTAAAGTATTAGTGGCTTCTCTCATAAGCCTATTCTTAGTGGCTTCTCAAAGAAGCTTCGCTTCACTTATATATATGGAGTTCATTTGCAAAGAGAGGGAGCTAACTTCTTATGTATTAGGAAAATCCTCCTTCTTAGTTCAGTCATATCTTCCAAACTGATATGCTTATTCAATGTGAAAGAGGGTCAATATATGTTAAACCCGAGAGCAATTATTAAGTTGAGTAAGCTTTGTGATGATTTGTGGAAGAAGTTTGCATACTGAGGTATGGGTAAGAATTATATTTATGTTCTACGAGGCATTGGCATGAAGTTAGCACGAAGTACTGTGAGTATACTCATTATCTAAAAGATTACTAATTTCTTATGCTTGTGTTTTAATTTAATGTTGCAAATGACTTCATCATAGTATGTTAGCTATGATCTTTGCTTGGCAAGAAATTAACGTGTACAACTGATGATTGAGGAAAATTATGATTAGTAAGAGCTTGTTGGAAAAATATAAAGGTGGATTGAGATTTGTTTATGAAGAAGTTTTTGCATAAAGAAGATGATTAGTATTTAAAATAAAGGATGTTTATCTTTTAAAAGGAAGTTTTACAAGAGAATATAAATGTCCTACAAAATGAGTATTTACAAAAGTATTTTACTCTATTCGGTAGAGTATTTTTGAAGTAAATATTGTTTTTAAATGTTGTGTGTAAAGAAAAACTACGTTGGCTTGATCTTGTATCTAATTGCTTACCCAATTAGATAAAGGTACGTAAGCAGTCATAGGTGGTAGTGATGCAGCTGCTTTATTAATAAAAATACCTTTTGTTGTTATTACATTTTGCATTGATGAATCTTCCATGTTGATCATTTAAGCTATACAGATGTTTAATCAAGTGTGCAGGATTGAATATCGATGTCCCTCTCATCAGAGTTGCACAATGATAGATGTACGGTAATTGTGTTTGAATTTGTATTTAAGAGCAAACATTTAATTAGATGAGTGGTATTTATTAAAATTTAATCTAGAGCAATTAGTGATGTTGTATATTTATCAATTAAAATGGTAGCTTTCATTATTTGTTTTGGACAGAAGGATTTTCAGCAATTTTGACTGGTCCGAAATTCCAGGGCGTTACAGTAACAATTAAAATAGTTATTTAAATTAATTATATTATTAATTTAAAGAAAGGATTTAATTGAAATTGGTTAACGAGATAACAATATTTTAAATTGAATAAGTCGACCACTTTAACTGAGATTAATTATTAAATTACTTTATTATTAAACAAATCTAATGAAACTGTTTAACGAATATTTTTTATTTTGATAAGATCTTAAATAAAGGAATTTATTATTTATTTCAATAATAAAGAATTTAGCTACTCTTCGGTTGTTAATGATAAAGTAAGTTATTATTTTAAAAATAAATTTAAGTAATTACTTCTCAAATGAAATACATTTAAGTAAGTGACCGGTTTAGAATGGAATATGGTTGAGTTTTAAAGAGAGGTTATGAATGAGTTAATATTGAACCCGAGTTTTATAATGAAGTTACAAATGAGATTTTGGACTAATGCAATGGATTAAATAAATGTTTTATTTAATATTTGAATTAAGTAAGAAGCAAACAAGATAAAAAGGGTTTTATATTAAACCAGAGTTATATAAATAAGGTTTATAAAAGTGGCATGAAGTTAAGATATTGATTTGGAGTTGACGATACTTAATAATGAAATTAAGTGGAAAGAATGGAATTGAAACGAGATTTGAAAAATGGAAAATGGTTAATGGATTAGAAATGGAGTGATATGGGTTGATAAGGAGTTAAGATAAGAATTTGAACCTAATTGGAGATTAGCGGAGTTGGGTGATTTTATGAGTATTAATCTGATGTTGATTTCGGTCTTCGGAGTTTATACTTGGGGAATTTTTTCACTTATCAATTTACGGTCAGGAACCAATGAATGTTGAAGTAACAAAATGAAAAGATTTGAGAATTTAAATTAATATATCCAATATAAGGGAAATAGGAAGAGATTTTGGAAAATTATACGATACATACGAAGTGAAGAATTAAAGGGATTTCGTAATGATGTTTTATGTAAATTTGTTGAAACCAAAGTTAAGGATATATGTAAGTGATTTAATTCCAAAGTATTAATACTGTTTTGGGCATACTTTTAAATAAAATAAGAAGTAAATACCGGTTTTAAAATATTGAAAGTTAAGAAGTTTTAAATTATTTTAATTAAGAAGGCCAAGTGACGCTGAGTATAGATGTAACACCCCGAATTTTCTATTAACACTAAAGTTGCTAAAATAATAATAAGTGTGTAGAAGAGGGGATGTATCTAATATGAATATAAAAATATTAATAAGTGTGTAAGAGAGGGGATGTATCTAATATGAATATAAAAATATTAATAAGTGTGTAAGAGAGGGGATGTATCTAATATGAATATAAAATATTAATAAGTGTGTGAGAGAGGGGATGTATCTAATATGTATATAAAAACAATAATAAGTAAAGGGGGATGTATCTAATATGTACATTGTAGAAAATATATATATATTTATGACATGAATAGAAGTTTATTAATATGCTGAGTGTTTGCTGAGTCACTTCTGACTCATTGCTGAGTCAACAAGATAAACCCCATCTTGTCTGAACGGCTGCGGTTATTTCTAGGTTAAATCTAATGGCCTAAATGAATTCTAAAATCTATAAATAAGTGGGTAGACCCTAGACCTAAATCACTTGTAAAATTAGAGAAGCTACCGTCATGCTGCTGCCATGGAGTTCAGCATAGCCGTCACAAACTAAGAAGAGGAAGCCTAATCATCTACAACTAAATCTACACAAATCAAATCAAAAGATCTCTCTTTCTCCAATTCTTTTCTTTTGTTGGTGAGTATGATGATTCTCACAAGACTATTACAAACTAATTTGACTCAGTTATGAATGGATCACAAGAAAGTGATGTGATTTGTAATTGTAAATTCTATATATTGTGGATCTCTTATTATGTTATTATGTTGTCGTATGATGTAAATTATATATGCTATGTCATGCTATGTTGTAAATTCTCTTATGCTATGTCGTGCTATGTTGAGAATCATGTCAAACTATGTTATACTATCATACTATGCCATGTTATAAATCATGCTATATTATGTTGAAAAATCATGTTGTTGGATCATGCTTAAAGTTATGTTTTTTTTTTCTTAATTTAAATGGATCTTGTTTATGGGAATTTGCCTATTAGGTTAGGTGTACCCATAAACTTGAAACTATAATTAAATAAAACTTGATTATGGGAATTTGCCTATTGAGTTAGGTGTACCCATATAAAACCATGTTGTTAAAAAATTAGATGATGTTGATTCACACATGTTCATATGTAAGTTTATGAAAATTGATTGAGATCATATTAGGTGAATTTTGAACAAGTTGACACCTTTAGATCCATGACATGTATAATCTATGCAAGTTGGACATATGCAAGTTTCACCCCTTATTATGATTCATTTGGTCACATATACATGTTGTTATTATGATAATCTCTTTTATGCTATGAGTTAGGCTATTCGAGTCTAACATATATTTTGCGAATAAACGTTCAAACGTGGGGTAGGGGTAATATTAGGAATTAATAAATTGGGTGCAATTTTGTAAGATTTTGCATACCATGAATGGATGTCCATAATTGAGTCAATTATGGACATTGTTAAAAATTGGAAGTAATTAATAATTCAAGTAGGGAATTATTAAAATTGGGGGAAAGTGGATTATTATTAATAATCAATGCTTAGGACACGAGGTTGGACCCGTTTGTGATGTAAACCTGCCCGGACCCGCCCGGCAATTCCAGTAGTCACAAATGCCGGCCCAATGTGAGAGGTCCTAGGCCCAAACTAAAGCATAACAGTTGTAAAGACACGAGGTTAGACTCTTTTATGGTGTAAGACTGCCCGGACCCGCCCGGCAAATCCAGCTGCCATAAATGCCAGTCTAATGTGAGAGGTCTTTATGAGGTTATGGCCTTAATGAACTAAGAAATACTTAACCAGATAATCATGTAAGGTGGGACATGGGGGTTAAGTAGGTGCCTTGGGTGGCATGAGGAATCTGGTGGTTGCCTTTAGAGGCATTTGAAATACGATTAGACTTAACCAAACACACATGTAAATGAACATGACTAAGTGGGTTAAGTGGGATGGACTAATGGGGACAAGCTTAGGTGGAATGCTTGTGGTAAATAGTGGGGGCCCATTTCAACCAGTATCCCAAAACGTATCTTTGTGGGCTCGACCCAAGTCGAGGACGGGACACGCATACTGGGTTTGACTATAAGAGGCCAAAACAGGGAGCGGTGGCAACGCAAGTCCAACGGGTTTCATATGCGTGTGTGGACCCGGGCTGGTAGGTAAGACGTTGTTGCATCGTGTAGGTATAAGCCGTGCATGTCCGTTGTATCAGGTTGCCACTTTAGGGGAGTGATACACCCCACTGTGGGGCCAGCACGGGTATCTACGAGTTAGGGAGCCGATCGAATAATGGGAAGTAGGGTACACCTAGTGGAGATAGGGGCAGGCGGCACCTATGTAGTCAGCTAGGGGTACGTAAAGCCATTGGGAAAGTTTCTAAGTGAAGCTAAGTGGGATGAATCTTTAGGATGACTGGTGTGGTGCAGTATAGTGTTTATCCTTTAGTATTTAGGAGCGCCTATAACGTTGCCTTTAGCGATTGTCTATGTCCTTAATCTGCTCTTCATAGACATTTTCTTGTTTTCCAGCTTATGCCTTAGTCCAGTTATTTTGGTAATAGTATTGTAGAATTATCATATTCACCAGACTTTATGTCTGACCCCCTCTTTTCCATCCTTTTTCTCCCTTCAGGTCCGCAGGTTGGGCCAAGTTCTAGTGGAGTCTAGTTGAATCGCTTATCTTCTGGAAAGCTTGGACTGCTGAAGTAAAGTCCAGCTTGTTATCTTTCTTTTTAATGGCTATTCATGTAATGGGATTATGTACTTGTTTTATCAAGATAGATATTGTACTTGACATTGAATGTGGTGTTATGATGTAATCCAACAAGTTTTGACTTCTGCTACAATGAAATAAAGTTTTTGAATTTCCAAGTACTATTTTATATCTGTCTTGTTGTAATTTTACTGTTCTATATTCACTTAAAACCTCCATGGAAGTTAATGCATTCCCTTTGTGAGTGACATTAATGGACGTGGGGTGTTACATGTGGTATCAGAGCATAAGGTTACCAGAACAGAGAATTTTTTTTTTTAGAAAAATATTTTTTTTTTTCTAAAATATTTTTGGAAGAAGTGCTTTCAAAAAAAAAAACATGTTATTTAAAGAGAGTTTTTATGAAAAACATAATCCCAAATAGCCACATCCTTATCTTTATCTTTCGAATTCTCCATTTTGAATCTTTCCTTTTTCGTTTCAGCATGGCTGAAGATCTTAATCTCCCAGAAGGTGTGACGATTCCAGGGTGGTTTAGGTGATACTTGGAGGCTAGGGCCACCACTGCAGGCCCAGCGGATACTCCTCCACCCCTAGTTGCACCCATTCCTCCTCCTCCTCCTCCTCGTGTTGACACTTTTGCAAAGACGTGCAAGGAATTCAAGGCTATGGGAGGAAAAACTTTTCAAGGGACTGAGACGTTTGTGGAGGCCAGAGATTGGCTTAAGGAGACTGAGGAATTGTTGGATATCTTTGAAGTGGAAGATGGGAGGAAAGTCCGTTTAGCTGCTTGGTTAATGAAGGGAGAGGCCTCGTTTTGGTGGGAGGTCACTAACGGGGAACGTCCAGTTGATTCATGGGCGGATTTCAGACGAAGGTTTGAGGCAAAGTTTCTTTCAAGGGCAGAGGAGAACTTAAATATGGAAAAATTCCTGGCATTAAAGCAAGGGAGCTCATCAGTAAAGGAATATGTCAATAAATTTAATCAGTTAGCAAGGTTTGGCTTGGAGTTGGTGAACACGCCAGAGAAGAAAGCTTTGAGGTTCGTTAGAGGCTTGAATGAACCGTTGCAAGGGTTGGCTATGACCCACATCCCTATGGGAGCCACCTTTGAAAAGCTAGTAGAAATGGAACTTATGCATGAGGATAAGGCAGTTGAAAAGAAAGGGGATCAGAAGAAACCCCAACAGCAAAATAAGAAGGGTGGTAAAAACAATAATGGCAAAGGGAAGAAGAAATGCTTCAATTGTGGGACGCCTGGCCATCTCAGCAAAGATTGTAGAAAGAAAAAGAAGACTGGTTGTTTTCATTGTGGAGATGCGGGACATTTAGTGAAGGACTGTCCAAAGAAGGGGTAGAGGGCAGGGTCTACCTCGGGAGGACAGGTGCAGGCTCTTATGGCACCAGGGCAGGCAAGGGGGCAAGTTCAGGCTATTGCGGCCCCACCGCTGCAAGAAAGAGGTAGAACAATTTCTGTTGAAAGCTTAGTTTTTCTGTTTGATCATCCTGTCCGTACCTTATTCGATTCTGGTGCATCTCATTCGTTTATCTCTGCATCATTAGTTGAATCACTGCACTTGAACACCAGTTTAGTAGAGGATCCCTTGGTCGTTTCAAATCCAATTGGGGGTTCGGCTCATTTGACCATGATATGTTTGGATTTGAAAATCTCTATACTTAGCGTTGAATTTAGATGTGATGCTTATGTATTGGGCTTCACGGGCTATGGGCTAATTTTAGGAATGGATTGGTTGTCTAGAAATAGGGCCATTCTTGATTGTGAAAGGAGAGTAGTTAGGCTTGTGACTCGCCTTGGTAATGCTCTCGACATCTTTTGTAATCCCATAAATTCCGTTATGCTAAGTTATCTTGAATCGCTTGACGCGTCTGTAGAGAACCTGCGATCGGTAGAAGTGGTCCGGGAATATCCGGATGTGTTTGAGGAGGTGAAGGGCTTACCTCCAAAGCGGGAGATAGACTTTCGAATTTATCTTGTGGATAATGCTAAACCCGTATCTTTGCCAGTGCGCCACATGGCTCCTCGTGAAAGGAGGGAACTCAATAAGCAAGTAAAGGAGTTGCTTGAGAAGGGGTTCATAAGACGTAGTATATCGGAGTGGGGTGCTCCAGTAGTTTTTGCCACAAAGGCGGATGGGTCTCTTAGACTTTGTATGGACTATAGAGAACTAAACAAGCTTACTAAAAAGAACCGACACCCACTGCCGAGGATTGACGATCTCTTTGATCAGTTAGTTGGCGCCTCAGTGTTTTCGCAGTTGGACTTAGCCACTGGCTTTCATCAACTGAGAGTGGCTGAGGATAGTATAGATAAAACTGCTTTTAGGACTCCTGACGGATTCTATGAATGGCTAGTGATGCCCTTTGGTTTGACAAACGCCCCTGCATATTTTGTTGATTTGATGAGTAGGGTGTTTAGGGAATACCTTAACAAATTCGTGGTAGTCTTTGTGGATGACATCTTAGTCTTTTCTAAGAATAAAGAAGAGCACTCCCTACATCTTAGGGAAGTGTTGGAAACCCTTCGAGCGCATAACCTTAAGGCAAAATTTTCTAAGTGTCACTTCTGGAGGAAGGAAGTACGGTTCTTAGGGCACGTGGTTTCCAAAGAAGGGATAGCAGTGGATCCCGCAAAGGTGGTGGCCATCCAAGATTGGAAGGTCCCTAAAAATGCAACCGAAGTAAGAAGTTTCTTGGGGTTGGCTGGCTATTATAGGAAGTTTATCAAAGACTTCGCAAAAATATCAGCTCCATTAACACGGTTAACGAAGAAGAACCTGGTTTTTACGTGGGACAAAGATTGCGATGATGCGTTCCAACGTTTAAAGAGAGCCTTAACTTCAGGCCCAGTCTTAGTGCTGCCAGACGGGAATAAACCGTTTACCATCTATACTAATGCTTGTGGGACGGGACTTGGCGCGGTCCTTATGCAAGAGGGAAGAGTAATAGCCTATGGTGGAAGGCAGTTGAGGGTTCATGAAAAGAATTACCCCACGCATGACTTAGAGCTAGCCGCAATTGTTTTCGCGCTTAAGTCTTGGCGTCACTATCTTCTTGGTGAGAAATTCGAACTGTTCACTGACCACAAATCATTAAAATACTTATTCTCTCAGAAGGATTTGAATTTAAGGCAGCAACGGTGGATGGAATTCTTAGCCTCCTACGATTTTGAAATAGCATATACCCCGGGCAAGGGTAACGTGGTGGCAGACGCCTTAAGTAGGAAAAGGTTGTCCTTGAGTCCGTTGTTTGTTGAACGACAAAGCTTAGAATTCATCTCTATGTTTGACTTTAGACCCTCCGTTGACCTAGTACCCGGTCTGTTAGCATCCTTGGAGGTTAGACCTACACTTCTATGACGGGTTGGTGAGGCACAGCGAGACGACCCACAGTTGGTTGAGATAGTAGAAAAGCTCAAAGGGGGGGAGTCGTCAAGCCATCTTCGTAGGTATACCCTAGACGATAAGGGTTGGTTACGAAGGGATAATAGACTTTGTGTACCACAAGACGAAGACTTAAGGAAGGCCATTCTTGATGATGCTCATCGCTCAAAAATGACCATTCATCCCGGCGGGGATAAGATGTACAAAGATATGAAGCGGGTTTTCTTTTGGGCCGGTATGAAAAAGGATGTGGCCGAGTACGTCGCTAGATGCTTGGTGTGCCAACGAGTTAAAGCAGAACAAAAGAAACCCGGTGGGTTGCTTCACCCATTAGAAGTTCCACTATGGAAATGGGAAAGCATCTCAATGGATTTTGTGGATGGATTACCAAGATCAAGGAAGGGTAACATGGGGAGATAGACTTACTAAAAGCGCCCATTTTATTCCCGTGAAAAGTAAGAGGACTGCTCCGTGGTTGGCTTCTGTATACATTAAGGAGATAGTTCGTTTGCACGGTATTCCTTCTAGTATAGTAAGCGACCGTGACCCCATCTTTACTAGCGAATTTTGGAAGAGTTTACAAGAGGCGGTAGGGACTCAGCTATGTTTGAGCACCGCATATCATCCTCAGACAGACGGCCAAACCGAGAGGGTGAATCGCATTCTAGAGGATCTTTTAAGGCTTTGTATCCTAGACTTTGGGGGTACATGGGAAGAGCACCTTCCGTTAGTAGAATTCGCATATAATAATAGTTTCAGTCTAGTATTGGCATGGCACCTTTCGAAGCTCTTTATGGAAGGCCTTGCCGTTCGCCTACATGTTGGTGGGAATCTACCGATAAAATCCTACTTGGGCCCGATATGGTTAGGGAAACCTCGGAGAAGATTGAGTTGATTCGAAGGAGGATGAAAGCAGCACAAGATAGGCAAAAATCGTATGCTGATAAGAGGAGGACAGATCTTGAGTTTGACATTGGGGACATGGTTTTTATCAAAGTATCTCCGTTACAGAATGTTGTTCGCTTTGGGTCCGTGGGGAAATTAGCACCAAGGTTTGTAGGGCCGTTTCCTGTAAAAAACAGGATTGGGAAGATGGCATATAGGGTGGAGTTGCCTGAGAAACTTAGTGGAGTACACGACGTATTCCATGTATCACATTTGAGGAGGTGTTTGCACAAGACCGCGGAGGTGGTAGAGCCGAGCTTGCTTAAAGAGGTGGAAATAGAGCGTGATGCAACAATTAGACGAGCTCCTACATGCATTCTTGGGTCGGAGATCAAAAAGTTGAGGAATCGAGAGGTCAGACTGGTTAAAGTGCAATGGGGAGATGATGAGAGCAACGCAACTTGGGAGACAGAAGAGAAGATGCGTTCGTTGTACCTTTTTCTTTTTGAGGGTATGTCTTTTAATTTCTCCTTTATCGCTTAGCTTATCTTATCTTATCTTTAGTATGTCCTCTCATTAGTATCTTTGACCTTTAGTTAGGATAATCCTATGGTTGAAAAATGTGTTTGAGACATGTTATGTATGATGGATGCAAAATGGATGCAAGTGTTTGCTAGTGGTTGCTCGTGGATGCATATATACACACACTTTAGGCACTAGATCGGCTCAGTCACTACATATTGCATATTGCATATATATATGGATGTATTTAGTAAAATGGATGAACGATGGTTGTATTATCATGTGGATGCTGCATTTAGATGATGGTTGTGCACGCATATAGAAGTATTATGTAGCATTAAGAATCTTTTGCATACATAATGGATGCATGGCACGATCATAGTTGCATTAAGGAGGTCAACTGAATCAGTGGACCGCCTGATTTTGCATTAGATACGGACATATACACACACTGTGCATTTAAACATGAAAGCATTAGAAGTCTGTAAGGACAATGGATGCCTGTGTATGATGGATGAGTAGATGGACGTTTGAATGGTAGGATATACATTCTTCCAGACTTGAAGATTTCGGGGACGAAATCCTAAAAGGAGGGGAGAATGTAACACCCCGAATTTTCTATTAACACTAAAGTTGCTAAAATAATAATAAGTGTGTAGAAGAGGGGATGTATCTAATATGAATATAAAAATATTAATAAGTGTGTAAGAGAGGGGATGTATCTAATATGAATATAAAAATATTAATAAGTGTGTAAGAGAGGGGATGTATCTAATATGAATATAAAAATATTAATAAGTGTGTGAGAGAGGGGATGTATCTAATATGTATATAAAAACAATAATAAGTAAAGGGGGATGTATCTAATATGTACATTGTAGAATATATATAAATTTATGACATGAATAGAAGTTTATTAATATGCTGAGTGTTTGCTGAGTCACTTCTGACTCATTGCTGAGTCAACAAGATAAACCCCATCTTGTCTGAACGGCTGCGGTTATTTCTAGGTTAAATCTAATGGCCTAAATGAATTCTAAAATCTATAAATAAGTGGTTAGAGCCTAGACCTAAATCACTTGTAAAATTAGAGAAGCTACCGTCATGCTGCTGCCATGGAGTTCAGCATAGCCGTCACAAACTAAGAAGAGGAAGCCTAATCATCTACAACTAAATCTACGCAAATCAAATCAAAAGATCTCTCTTTCTCCAATTCTTTTCTTTTGTTGGTGAGTATGATGATTCTCACAAGACTATTACAAACTAATTTGACTCAGTTATGAATGGATCACAAGAAAGTGATGTGATTTGTAATTGTAAATTCTATATATTGTGGATCTCTTATTATGTTATTATGTTGTCGTATGATGTAAATTATATATGCTATGTCATGCTATGTTGTAAATTCTCTTATGCTATGTCGTGCTATGTTGAGAATCATGTCAAGCTATGTTATACTATCATACTATGCCATGTTATAAATCATGCTATATTATGTTGAAAAATCATGTTGTTGGATCATGCTTAAAGTTATGTTTTTTTTTCTTAATTTAAATGGATCTTGTTTATGGGAATTTGCCTATTAGGTTAGGTGTACCCATAAACTTGAAACTATAATTAAATAAAACTTGATTATGGGAATTTGCCTATTGAGTTAGGTGTACCCATATAAAACCATGTTGTTAAAAAATTAGATGATGTTGATTCACACATGTTCATATGTAAGTTTATGAAAATTGATTGAGATCATATTAGGTGAATTTTGAACAAGTTGACACCTTTAGATCCATGACATGTATAATTTATGCAAGTTGGACATATGCAAGTTTCACCCCTTATTATGATTCATTTGGTCACATATACATGTTGTTATTATGATAATCTCTTTTATGCTATGAGTTAGGCTATTCGAGTCTAACATATATTTTGCGAATAAACGTTCAAACGTGGGGTAGGGGTAATATTAGGAATTAATAAATTGGGTGCAATTTTGTAAGATTTTGCATACCATGAATGGATGTCCATAATTGAGTCAATTATGGACATTGTTAAAAATTGGAAGTAATTAATAATTCAAGTAGGGAATTATTAAAATTGGGGGAAAGTGGATTATTATTAATAATCAATGCTTAGGACACGAGGTTGGACCCGTTTGTGATGTAAACCTGCCCGGACCCGCCCGGCAAATCCAGTAGTCACAAATGTCGGCCCAATGTGAGAGGTCCTAGGCCCAAACTAAAGCATAACAGTTGTAAAGACACGAGGTTAGACTCTTTTATGGTGTAAGACTGCCCGGACCCGCCCGGCAAATCCAGCTGCCATAAATGCCAGTCTAATGTGAGAGGTCTTTATGAGGTTATGGCCTTAATGAACTAAGAAATACTTAACCAGATAATCATGTAAGGTGGGACACGGGGGTTAAGTAGGTGCCTTGGGTGGCATGAGGAATCTGGTGGTTGCCTTTAGAGGCATTTGAAATACGATTAGACTTAACCAAACACACATGTAAATGAACATGACTAAGTGGGTTAAGTGGGATGGACTAATGGGGACAAGCTTAGGTGGAATGCTTGTGGTAAATAGTGGGGGCCCATTTCAACCAGTATCCCAAAACGTATCTTTGTGGGCTCGACCCAAGTCGAGGACGGGACACGCATACTGGGTTTGACTATAAGAGGCCAAAACAGGGAGCGGTGGCAACGCAAGTCCAACGGGTTTCATATGCGTGTGTGGACCCGGGCTGGTAGGTAAGACGTTGTTGCATCGTGTAGGTATAAGCCGTGCATGTCCGTTGTATCAGGTTGCCACTTTAGGGGAGTGATACACCCCACTGTGGGGCCAGCACGGGTATCTACGAGTTAGGGAGCCGATCGAATAATGGGAAGTAGGGTACACCTAGTGGAGATAGGGGCAGGCGGCACCTATGTAGTCAGCTAGGGGTACGTAAAGCCATTGGGAAAGTTTCTAAGTGAAGCTAAGTGGGATGAATCTTTAGGGTGACTGGTGTGGTGCAGTATAGTGTTTATCCTTTAGTATTTAGGAGCGCCTATAACGTTGCCTTTAGCGATTGTCTATGTCCTTAATCTGCTCTTCATAGACATTTTCTTGTTTTCCAGCTTATGCCTTAGTCCAGTTATTTTGGTAATAGTATTGTAGAATTATCATATTCACCAGACTTTATGTCTGACCCCCTCTTTTCCATCCTTTTTCTCCCTTCAGGTCCGCAGGTTGGGCCAAGTTCTAGTGGAGTCTAGTTGGATCGCTTATCTTCTGGAAAGCTTGGACTGCTGAAGTAAAGTCCAGCTTGTTATCTTTCTTTTTAATGGCTATTCATGTAATGGGATTATGTACTTGTTTTATCAAGATAGATATTGTAGTTGACATTGAATGTGGTGTTATGATGTAATCCAACATGTTTTGACTTCTGCTACAATGAAATAAAGTTTTTGAATTTCCAAGTACTATTTTATATCTGTCTTGTTGTAATTTTACTGTTCTATATTCACTTAAAACCTCCATGGAAGTTAATGCATTCCCTTTGTGAGTGACATTAATGGACGTGGGGTGTTACAATAGAACAAGTAAATTTATTTTATTTTTTTGGCAGAATGGTTGTTTATTTGATACTTAAATAACTGACTATCAATCTGACCTATACGATTACTGGAACGGAAAGACCGGGATCGAATTATATTTGAAACCATTCCGTCCAGCAAATACGAAATGGTGAAGATATCAGATGCTGATCAAGACTAAGCCATTGATGACCATAGATCTTCATAAAATGGAAGGACTGTGTAAATCTCCGGTTAACCCTATAGTTTTCAAAGTCTACTATATATTAAGTTAATTTATAATTTTATAATCAGGGATGTACTGTGGTTCTGCCGTGATTGAAATCTACGGATTTGCAAGGACTACTCACTACTGATCTATAGGATAATTCCTAGGATGTGGTAAGAGGGTGCCTTCGGTTCATCCTGTTCCTTGATGACTTGTATGTACGAATGTGTGACAGGGTATTTCTTAAGAATCATGAACATTGATTTTTACAAATGTATTTCTGTAGGTGGCAGAGAAGACACCTTCTCTTAGCATAAACACCCAGTGTATTTTTGTAGACATCAATTAGTGATTTGGCGGGTCTGACGGTGTGACATTCAAAGTGATTGTGATGTTCTTAAAAAGGTAGTATTAAACCTCAAGCCTCTTCAACTGGGAAATGACAAAAATTGGGCAGGCAGCATGGCTATGTGGGTCGCTCCCATTAGGGTGTATAATCACCTATCTAGATAAAATCCATTTCATTCTTTAATCTATTTTCGATGCTGTCCCTTTTCGGGAAATGGTTTCTGATCCCAACCATTGGTGATATACATTCGATACACTCAAGCAAACTGAGCCGGGTTGCAAGACGTTCTTGTTGAACCTAGTGTATTTCCCTCTAGAGATACACTATCGGAAGGTGGTTCCATACCTTGTTATAGTTGGAAATTCAATCTCCAATAAGCGCCCGTGGTTTTAATTATATACTATATATGTGGTATGTGAGATGCAAGCGTTTTGCTAGATTTCTATTTATTTGTATTTAGACACTATCAAAATATAAGAAGATATATATGATTTCAAAATGTTTTGGGTTATCATAAGGTAAAAATCGTCTGTGTTTATGTGTGAATTTGGTCTTACGATTATCCTTTTCTTTCGAAAAGATTTTGAACTTTAAAAATCAAGTTAGATGATACCTTTAAACTTAGCGAGTTTTCTCACTCTAGTTCACTAGACTGATCCGGTGTTTGTAATGCTCGAGTTAGCCCGGGTCATACATGTTTAAGGTTGGATGCTTTGAATTTTAAGAAGATGTGCCGGAGGAGTTCAGACATGTAATATATATTTATTCTTCTGTGTGTTGTATATGAGGACAGATTATTATAACTGTCCAGATGTGTTAATATACTCTGATGTTGTATGTATTTTTCAAGCTCTCAACAAAGTTTTATTTCTATATGATATTTTGTATTCCACAACGATGTGAGACTCTGATTCTGATGTGTTGGTTTTTCTTGTTCTTCTATTCTAATATTTCTTTCTTTCTTATCTCACATTTTATTTTCTTTCATAAACCATTTGGTGTTTTCGATACTTGAGTTCTGGCAAGCAATACGATCTTTGTATTATTGTCGGAATTCGGGTGTCGAATCCCCTGGGTTGTTACAGTGGTATCAGAGCATAAGGTTTAGTAATAACCTTGGCTCTGTGGCGTAACTCGATAGAAATGGGGTTAGTAATGCCCTAGATTGAGTTTGAATGTATATATATGAGAGTGCGTATTTGTAAATTTTATATAAAATATTTTGTATTGTGTTATTTGATCGGTTCTATTTTGAATTGGCAATGGACACGATATTGTTTTGTAAAAAGGGTCAAATGAAATAATTTTGACCAAAGTATATTTTTGTATGAAAGTAATAAATTTATCAAATTATTGAGATATAAATGTGTTTGGTTGGTTTGAATAGAATTCAAATAGGATTATGAATTGGACTGGTCCAATATGACAAGAAGATTCCACATATGAAATTGAAAGAGAAATTGGATGATTTTTGAATTAGGATTTGGATTTTGAAATGGAAGCTAATTAATTAAAAAATTAATTAGCTAACTGATTGTGGAATTTAATTGGATTATGAATTTGGAATTTGGAATTGAATTAACAATAATGGAATGAAAATCAACCTGATATAAATCGATTGATATTAAACCCAAGTAAATATAAGTAAATATTAATACTGAAAATTAATGGTTAATAAAAGTTGAATGATTCAATTGAGTTGATTGTGCATTGTTTGTTACATGGTTGAAAAAGATTCGTCAACGATTTAATAAAATTGTTTAATGAATTGAAATTAAATTCCAATATAATATTTGAATGGATCAAATATGATTTGAAATTTATGATATAACCCTGGATTTGAAATTGAGTAAATGCTATATATTTGGATTGGGGAAATTTGTATAGTTTTACTAGTTAATAATTGAAATTTTATTTAAGAATTTCATGTATTGGTTACTTACATGATAGATTGAGTACAGGTGCCAAAAGGGTTTGAGGTTGATATTGGTTGAGTATATTGCAATAAATTGAACCAGTATGCTCAATGGCGCTCGTATAAGGTACGCCTATCCAAAAATATAAATTTTGGTTTTTGATTTTCATTTTCCAACAATGTGGGTCGATGTATATATATTTGTTGATCCTCCGATATCGCAGAAGTCACTTCGTACAAGGAAGACCCTGCAAAATTTTCCGAGAAATTAATGTGTTAGAAATTTTTCAATATTTTTGATTTTTTTTGTTAGCAATAGTGAATTGATTTTTGATTTATAATAAATTGGATTTTTGAAAAATTATAAATTGGGTTCGTAGCATTTCTTCTACCTTAGTAATTTCGAGGACGAAATTCTTTTTTAAGGAGGAAGGAATGTAACATCCCGTATTTTCGGTAATTAGATATTTGGTTTAATTTATTAATTTAAATATCGATTTGGAAATTTTAATGGATATATAATATAATTCATTATTAAACAAAGTTCAAACATTTAATTTATATATAACTCTAATTTGAGCTCGTAATGTCGCGGTAGTTCGTAATTTACGATTTGAACTTCAATTGAATATATAGAATCCATTTTAAATCGGAATTCTATGAAACAAGAACGTTCAGATCGATTTAACTATATTTTTCTAATGAAAGAGAAAAATTGAGATTTCATGTTATAGATTGCGAGTTATGTCCAATTAAAATTTTCGAATAGTTGTTATGGAATTCGTTAATAAACGACAATGTTTATTTAATAAAATATAAAGGATTATTATATATTTTGAATATCATTTATTCTCAAATTGTAAATATTAAGTTTAAAAAATATATTGGTTTATTCTGAAGCTTTATGATATTTTATTTGGAGAGGTACGATTATAATTTATTTTATATTGTTTTGGATTTAATTATATTATATTGTTATTATATAAGCCTTGGAAATGTTTTTTTTCAAACAGCCTCCGTTTTCAATGAAATGATTTTTTTTGGAATATGTACAGCTAGTTATTGCTAGATTTCTAGTTTGGAGCCAATCAGAGTTGTTTTACATGTGCGTGCAATTTAAGGGTGAACCGATCATTTAAAATAATGTCGTTGTGCAATCGAAGTTGGTTCGCAGTGAAATAAATTTCATTGGGACCGCAATGCTGAGACGTAACAGTGTGTCCATTTTCATTGCGATCGGGGTTTGCGTGTGTCGGTCCGAGTATAATGGTTAATGGTGGATAACGGTTGGTGTTAGAATTTAATGCAGCATAGTAATAATAATATATATTCTTAGGTCCTAAGTAAACTAAATTAACGATACAACACTCTGTATGCATTCTCTTATCAACACCAACAGACAAACTGATATTTCACACAGCTATGGCCTAACCTAACTAATATAAAATATGCACAGTGCAGACCGATTTTCTGCTACCTATTCTAAAACATTTACGCAACCCTATTGATAGAGAAAATTCATCCCAACAACCCTATCTGTCGTTAGTTTTCAAAATCGTTCAGTTAGTTACCCTTTTCTCCATCTTACAGACTGAGCTACTCACCTGCCACCATGGCTATCCTATAATTTTACAGAGACCTACTTCGTATTGATTGAAACGACTTGGTTTCTATTCGAAAAATTCTTCCACTATATATACAACCTCATTTCTTCTCATTCCTAAGCCATTTCTAAAACCTTACTCCTTCAGTATTTAAGAAACCGCATAACCAATTCAGTTTAAAACAAACACTCTTCAATCTCAGTGCATAACTTTATTCACAATAATCACCCAGTTACAATGCCTCGGGTGTGAAGGACGCGCGGGAAGTCCGTGCTAGAAGCATGAAAATTCATGTGTGAAGGAAGTGGAAGTGGTATGCATAGAGGTTTTGACAGGGTTTTTGGGTCAGGGTGGCGTAGGTGGTGACAATCGGATGCGAAGGAGTTGTCAGGGTTTGGAGTTCACAAGCACGAAAGGTTGGCACTAGGGTTGCAAGCGGTGGCTTGCGGTTGCAGGGTGGAAGCACTGGAAGGATGGAAAGAAGTACAAAAAAATGGGATAAATAGCAAAACACACGAAGGCTATGGAGAGGAGCCAGTGCAGCAGGATAATGAAGTGGGGAGGAGGAAATTCACAAGCTTTTATTTGACAAGTTGCATGGCAACGTGTGGGATGAGAATAAAGAAACGTGCCCTGTTTTCTTTTCAAATTGGGGATCGGCCATATTAGCAAGGAGGTATACAGATCAGGCGGATTGTTCCATATTTTGAAGATGCGGTTCTTATATAAAAAAAAAAAAAGAAATTATCTATCTGTAAAGTTTTTGGAAAGGCAGTGAAATTAAAACAGATCTGGCACTCTCCAAGATGGGGAAATGTAGAAGTGGGCTCCTTTGTATTCTGAAGCAACGTGAAGTACGAAAAAGAAAATTTGGCCTGTTTGATCTATGGTTTGCAACGTGAAGAAGGTCGGCCTGCAAACGAAAGGAAGGAACAAGTATTCGGGCCAAATTCTTGTAGGTGGAAAAGATAAGTAATTAGAATTTCTAAAATGTTAATTAAGAAGATTAATTAATATAGTTAATATCGTATACAGTTATAATGGTATAACTTTTTATGACATTATCAGAATTGAACCAAACAAGGGATACCAGAATCATGATGATGAGATCTATATTCTGGAACCAATTGGGACAGTGATGGAAGCAACAAGAATTTACAGTTAAATTAAACGACTGTTTAATTTAACTGTAACCAAACTGCTACAACGAACCGGCAAAATCATGTGAGTATAACTCACTCAGTTTTATCCTACTTATATTTTAAATAAGTCAGGATTTATTTTGTGTGATGTGGTTGATAATTGTTTGTTGTGTGCTGATTATTTATTTATATGTTGATTGAATTGGTTGATTAAACATTTGCTTAATTTAAATAAAATAAAGTCGTTAAATTAACGATTATTTCCAAATGAGGCAACTTAGCTTATTGGTTACATTTATAACAATATAAACATATTAAATTAAAATATGGAAGCTTGGACACTGCTATTTATTTATTGTGGAATTGTAATGACCCGCATTGGCAGGGGTATTATGATTAATTTATTTAATTATATCAATGGTGATGTAGTGAATTAAATAGTCATGGAATTAAATAATGGTGAATATTTAATTTAAAATATATAAATTAAATAATAAATTTAATTCTGAAATAATCAGAATTGGCTGAAATGACGATATGGCGTGAACCGGATCATATGTGATATTTAATTCAGCTTGGAATTGAATTTGAATAACGAATATATTCAATCGTCGACTGTTGAACGTATAGTTTATAATATAATTATAATCAAGCTCGAAATGGCGCTGCAGTTCGCTAATTGGCGATTTGAACTTCAACTGAATGTACAAGATTCGTTTTGAATCGGATTTCTGTGAAACAAGAAACGTGTGGATCTGGTGGAGAATATCTTTCTAGTGGAAGAGAAAAATCGGGATTTCTTCGTGTAGATTTTGAGATATGTCCAAATCAAATTTTATAATAGTCGCTATAGAATCGTTTATCGACCGTAACGGTTTATTCGAGATAACTAGAGATCGGGTTTGAATTTAGACAAGGTTCTTTTGGGAAATAGTGATAATTTAATTTTTAGAGTTTTACTGTAATTTTTAATTAATTTAATAAGCGACTTTTTATTTGGAGTATTGGACACCCTGTATCGACATTTTGGGGTTTCGCAATATGAGTAAATCTACCGGTATTATTATAGTTTTGGGATCGGGACACACCGCTAAACACGATCACCTGTTTACTTCTGTCTGTAGCAGTCCGTAGGGGGACAAAAAAATTGTATGTTGCGGGGTGCACGGAACTAAACAACACTATACCTAAATTAGAAGGACGTGAATCAAACCACTCACATAACTACTAAAATAAGGCAACTAGAAGGGATTTTTTTTTTGGCATATGTAAACAAGAGCATATGTTAAAACTTTAATGGGAAATATTCTGGGGTAAAAGCATGAAAACGTCGGTATATACATATATATTTTTGATACTTGGCTGTGAAGGTTCCACTGAAAAGCTATGTGTGAGATCGAATCAAACAGCTACATGGACTATCACCTACCAAGGAAATCATCTATATATAAAAACATAACCGTTCTAAACCTAAAATTTATTTCATTTCTTTTCCGTCGTCGCTCAATTCCTCTTCTCTCAGGAAATCGAAAGAAAAAAAAACAACAAAAAAAATCTTGAACAAATAGGAATAAAATCCTATAATTTGTAAAACAGACATTATTGGGATCACGAGAGGATGGCCTTCAGGTTCAAACCCGTTTCGAGCAGTTCGATCAACATTTGGGGTTACACCCTCTTCTGATACGCGGTTCATAGGGTGCAACGTTCAACGGTAGGGTCAGGCGAGGTCGATTCGGGAGATGGAGGTTTCATTCAAGATGAAGTATGGAGATGGATTTGCAGGCAAAAGGGTTTAATGGTGACAACATTTGTTTGGCTGCGGATGTTGGAAGTAGTGCTGGCGCATTCGGTAAGGAGAGGAAGTGATGGGGCTTATCTCGGTTGTTTCTGTGAAGGATAGGAGTTCGATGATGGAGTCCTTGTTGGGTTCGGCGGTGTATAGTGGTAGCAGTGGAGATGGAAAGTGCGGCCATTTCTTTTGCTGGAGCGTGGTTTTAATTTGGGAAGAAGGATGGGGCAGTGGGCCTGGATGTACGTAGTGGGCTTATTTAAAATGGTAAAGGCCCAAGTTGGATTTAATTCAATCTAAATTTAATTTAATTACGTATTAACTTATATAAGTCGTATCCTATTCATATGAAATCAGAATCACGAACCGTAAGTTGCGTTGGGACCGTATGGACGAGAGCTTCACAATGAAGCTGACTGGAAGTGGATTCGGGATCGTCTGAATTTATGGCAAAATAAATTGTTTGATTCAAATCAAACAAACAGTTTATCGTTCTTTAACGATGAACTGCAAATGTGAGTAAATCTCACTAACTCTGAACAGTTTATAATTTCATGTTGTATTTTTAGAACTATTGGAAATTGTCTGATTTACTGTGTGTTGATTGTTTGATTGAACTTCTAGTCAGTTAGTTAAATTTCTATATTGATTCTGTTTAACAGAATGTATCATATAGAACTGAAAGTAATGTTATCTATATTGTTTAACATCTGTGATGCAGGGAAACAGGTTGGAGGAATCCAACTGGATTCCTCAACATTTATTTTACTGTTTTCATATATTGTGATATATGATGTGTTATATAATCTGTTATGGATTATGTGTGTTAGAATGATGTTGATCATTGTTATTCGATATTTTAAAAATCATAAAAGACCCTGGGATGTAAAAAGAAGTATTTCAATGTATATTGAAATAAAGGAATTTTATAAAATCACAGGATTTTATAAAAGGAAATATTTATAAAATGAACACGGTTTTATAAAAGGGATATTTATTTAGAAAATAAATAGAAATAGAAAAGGAATATTTATTTAGAAAATAAATAGAAGTTATAAATAGGAAATATTTGTAACGGTAAATAGAAGTTATAAATAGGATATATTTGTAACGGTAAATAGAAGTTATAAATAGGATATATTTGTAACGGTAAATAGAAGTTATAAATAGGATATATTTGTAACGGTAAATAGAAGTTATACATAGGATATATTTGTAACGGTAAATAGAAGTTATAAATAGGATATATTTGTAATGGTAAATAGAAGTTATAAATAGGATATATTTGTAACGGTAAATAGAAGTTATAAATAGGATATATTTGTAATGGTAAGTAAACGTTATAAAAAGGAAATAGTTGTAACGGAAAACGTAGTTAAGTAAAAGAAGTTAATCGATGTTAGTTAATCGATTAGTGTTAAAGTTAAAAAGAAGTTAATCGATGTTAGTTAATCGATTAGTGTTAAAGTTAAAAAGAAGTTAATCGATGTTAGTTAATCGATTAGTGTTAAAGTAAAAGGAGTTAATCGATGTTAGTTAATCGATTAGTGTTAAAGTAAAAGGAGTTAATCGATGTTAGTTAATCGATTAGTGTTAAAGTTAAAAAGAAGTTAACCGATGTTAGTTAATCGATTAGTGTTAAAGTTAAAAAGAAGTTAATCGATGTTAGTTAATCGATTAGTGTTAAAGTAAAAGGAGTTAATCGATGTTAGTTAATCGATTAGTGATAAAGTTAAAAAGAAGTTAATCGATGTTAGTTAATCGATTAGTGTTAAAGTAAAAGGAGTTGATCGATGTTAGTTAATCGATTAGAGAATAAAGTTAAAAAGGAGTTAATTGATGTTAGTTAATCGATTAGAGAATAAAGTTAAAAAGGAGTTAATCGATGTTAGTTAATCGATTAGAGAATAAAGTTAAAAAGGAGTTAATCGATGTTAGTTAATCGATTAGAGAATAAAGTTGAAAGGAGTTAATCGATGTTAGTTTAATCGATTAGAATAGAAGCAAGTGAGTTAAATCGAATATAGTTATTCGAATCGAAGCAAATGAGTAAATCGAATATAGTTATTCGAATAGAAAGTAAAAGGAATTATCGAATATAGTTTATTCGAAAAGAGTAAGTGAAATGAGTAAATAAATAGCGTTAGTCAAAAAGTGTTAGTCCAATAGAGTTAATTGATAGGGGTTAGTCCAAAGGAGTTAAGTAAAAAGAGTCAATCGAATATAGCTATTCGAAGGAGGGTTAAGTAAGGAAGTTAGTAAATGGAATACAAAGTGAACTTTGCCCATTTCAAAGTTAGAAATGTTGTTCAGTTAAGGTCTGAGAGGTAGTTCTACCCCAACTTAATTGGCTTCGTTTTAACTAAGGAATAGTTAAGGTTCGGCAGTAAAGGAAATGGTTTGAGTTGGCATCGCGATGGTTTGTTTAAACATCTGTCTAAGTCCAATGAAGAAGCTTTGGAAATGTTTTCCAAATAAGAAACCAGAAATGTTTTCTAATAAAGAAAACAAGAAATGGAAATGTTTTCCATTGTTAATAACGTATATTTTCCCAATTTAGAAAATAAGAAATACTGAATATAGGGAAACAGGAGATAAGTAAATTTAAGAAATTTAGAGATAAATGTTGAATGATGTTTGATCGATATAAATTTCCATTTGGAAATAATATCGTTGTTTGCACACTTGTTTTTATTCGATGGTTAAAGCACAGACTATCGAAGTTTTGACCATTTTAACGTTGTTAATATGGAGAGACCGGTTGTATTATTATCCGAAGAACCACTCTGTATTGGCATAACCGTTGCGAATCATATATGCCAAAGGAAATTGAAGACGGTGTTATGCAAGGGTTATCCTGTTTACAGAATAGTGCCTTCGGTTCATCCTGTTCCTGGATGACTTGTATGGACGGATGTCTGACAGAGTATTTCCAGACGATCACGTATATTGATTTCTCCAACCGTACCAAGAGTGGAAGCGAGGAAGGAAACTTCTTTTAGCTAACACATAATGTATTGTTGAGGACGTCAATCAGTGATTGGATGGATTTGATGATGTGACATTCAAAGTGAATCTGATGTGATGATAAAGCGTAGCTTCTAGCCTCATCATCCGGTAAATGACAGAAATCGGCCAGGCAGCATGGCTAAGTCGGTCGCACCGAAGTAGGGTGTATAATCACCTGATCTAGAGTTTCATTTACTTCTAAAAATCTATTGTTGATGCTGTCCCATTCGGGAAACGGTTGCTGATCCCAACTGTTGGTGATATACATTCGATACACTCAAGCGAAATGAGTGGTCGGTCATGTGTGGCCGGGTTGCAAGATGTTCTTGTTGAACCCAGTGTATTCCTCTCTAGAGGTACATGAGCGAAAGGTGATTCCATACCTTGTCATAGTTGGAAATCCATTACCCAATACGTGCTTGCGGTTTTGATTGTATACTATATATGTAGAACGTGAGATGAAAGCGTTTCTGCTAGATGATTATTATAGCTGTGGTTGATAGACATTATTATAATATCAAAAGGTTTTTGATATAAAGATATTTTGGATTCTCATAAGGGAAAAATCCGTTCCGTTATGCGGCGTGGTCTTATGAGATATCATATACCTGTATAACTGTTTTAAACTGTTTTACTCACACCAGTCCCATGACTGACCCGGAGTTTACTTTGTTGTTTTCCCTAAACTCTTGGGTGCCTAAATTTGTATGGGCAGTCAAGTAGTCGGGATTTTACAGATACATTGAAGAGCTGGAGCAGGAGGCTTCAGGATCATATAGCTATAGTTATTTCCGCTGTGTTGTAAGTGCTGTACTTTGATAATGATATGTATATGCAAGTATAGATTTGTATTTCAAAGTTATGTTATGAAATATATTTATTCGTTCCGCTGTGAGATTCGTGTTACTCTGATGTTGTCTTCTTCTTCTTTTATTCTAAAGTTTCTATCTTATCTTTCCTCACCCTCTAATTTCTTTCACTAATTACCAGGATTTTTCGATGTTTTGGTTATCGACGTCGCGTTTACGTCGATAACCAAAGTCGCTCAAAATCCGGGTCGTTACAGTTGGTATCAGAGCTTAAGTTAAGAATTACTTGGCTCTGTGGCGTGACTCGGTAGAGATAGGGTTAGTAATACCCTAGACTGAGATTGAGTGTATATATACGAGTGAACGTATTCGTTATTGATATAAAAATTTGTTTTATATTGTGGAGATCCATTGGTTGAGTTGTTTGTGAATTCTGGTCGATCAGTTTGATCCACTGTATCGGTGGGGATTTTGTAAACACTTGAATACGATGAACCATCATGGTATGTTTTGAAAAGAGGGTAAATGAAAATAATTTTACCCAAAATATATTTTGATATATATTGGATATATTGGTTGTTATTGTAATCGAGTAAGATTATAAATTAAATGGTTATGTAAATAACCAATCAGAATTCATATAAGTGAAATACGTGAAATCAGATGAGTTAAATCTGAAATTTAAACCAGAAATTTAAGTTAAAACTCTAGAGAATTGGATAAGTGTTTGTAAATAGATTCGGATTAAAAATAAGGAAAATTTAAGATCCTGGGAGATTTTAAATTGTTTTACAAGCAGTGTGAATTATATTTTTGAAATGAATTTCAAAGTGGAAATGTTTAAAAATGGTTTTATAGTATTGAACTCACTTCGATCGCTGGAAGATAGATTCTGATGATGACAGCTGCATCATCAGTATTCATTTTCGAGTTGTAAGTGACGGATTACTACCAGAGATACTGTTTTTAATTTGTTTTGAGAAAGACAAGTGGTGTTAAATTTCAAAATAGAATTTGAATATATAGAATTTGAATTTTGAAATAGATTTGAAATATTAACTTGTTTTAAAAGAAATGAAACGAGAAGTTCCATTATAAACGAAGTTTATAAATAGTTCTTTTATAAACGAAGTTTATAAATGAAGCGAATAGAATTATCATTGGATAATTCAGAAATAAAAATACAAGTGTGAAATTGAAAGGGAAATCTATTTTCCAAAGGTAGAAATATCGATTTCAAAAGGAATTGAAACCGAGACTTATTTAAAGGAATTTGAATAACAGGAGTTCAAACATAGAATTTAAATAAGAAAATTCAAAGGGGATTTGAATATAGAAAATTCAAAGGGGATTTGAATATAGAAAATTCAAAGAGGATTTGAATATAGAAATTCAAATGAGATTTGAATAAAGAAGATTTAAATAATGGAAAATTGAATAAGAAAATTCAAAGGGAGTTTGAATAAATGAAATTCAATGGAAGTGATATAGAATTTGAATATAGAAATTCAAATGGCGTTTGGATATAGAAAATATAAGAGATTTCAAATATAGGATTTGAATATCGAAAGTGAAATGAAATTTGAATGTAGAGGATTCAAATAGAATTGAAAATGAAATTTGAATGTAGAGGATTCAAATAGAATTTAAATTGAAATTTGAATATAGAAGATTCAAAGGGAATTGAAATGAAATAAAGAGAATTCAAATAGAAATTGAATATAGAAATTCAAATGGAGTTTGAAAATAGATTTGAATAATGAAATTCAAATATGGAATTTGAATAAGAAAATTGAAACAAAATTCAAATATGGAATTTGAATAAGAAAATTGAAACAAAATTCAAGTATGGAATTTGAAAAAAGAGAATTGAAATAAAATTCAAATATAGAATTTGAATAAGAGATTTGAAATGGAATTTGAATATAGGAAATTCAAATAAAATTGAAATGGAATTCAATTAGTGGATAAACAAGTTAAACCTATATTTGAACATGTATATTCAGATAAAAAGTTGAAATGGGCAAACCAGTAATTTGAAAATCACTTAACAAACTAAGTTAAAACGATTGGATTAAGTTGAAATGAATTAGAAATGTATAAATATACATGAGATAGGTATGGATAAGGATAATGCAAGAGTTATAAATAGATTGCTCGACAAAAGGTATGTATTTAATTCATATATGAGATTTTATGTGCCGTATCGGCTAGCCGCTTGGCTTTTTCTTTTTCTTTTTCTTTGTGGATTGGTAAGGGCCATGAGAGGCTATTTGAAATATCCCGATGCTCCTAGTACAAAGGAGGTTATGGCAAATTTTTCCGGGAATTTAAGGAGTTAAAATATTTTTAAGATAATTTGATAGTCAGACATCAACGTATCGATATATATGGAAGTCGATATGGAAACGAACTTAGAAATAGAATAGTATAATCAAAAAGGGAGACTAAGAATAAAATCTAGTAAGAATAGAAAGAGAAAGTGTATACGTGTTTAAAAGTGAATAAGTAGTTGTATGGTATTGATTATTCGAGTAAGTGGTCTTGTCTGTTTTGACGTTAAATGTTATTCAGTCAAGGTCTGAGAGGCAGTTATACCCCAACTTGATTGATTTCATTTTAAACAAATAAATAGTAAGATTTCAGGCTCGAAAATCAATGTTGAATGAGAGTTAGTTGAATATAGTATTTGGGTTGTCGTAACGATGTTTTACACAACATCCGTTTTAACCCAAATAAAAGTAAGCTTGGAAATATAATATAGAATATTTCCTAAGTATAGAAATAAACGAGATCGGAAAAGAGATAAGTAATTGGAATATTCTCCAATTATAAATAGCATATATTTTCTAAAGTTTAGAAAATAAAGGAAGGCGATATTCGGAAATGTTTTCCAAATAACATAAAAGGCCAATATGGATATTGAAAATATTTGGTTAACAAATATTAATAAAGAAATAGAGAAGTGATTTAACTAATGGAATATTGATTATGGGCTCAGTTGAGTTTCAAAGAGGAAAATTTGATTTTTGAAAAGAGTAAACTGTCTAAAAACTCCGAGGGAAAGACTGTTCGAATTAAAAACAAATTTAACAGAAATTTGTGAAAGAAAATTTGAATTAAAGTAAAGCCAGTAAAGTGGTAACTGAGTTTTGAATTAGAATGATATCAAGGCAAATTTGACTGTGAGATTCAAATGTGAAGTGTAATGTGATAATCAAGTTAAGAGTTGGGGATCAAGAACGAAACTTGAGTTGAAATGAAAATTTGGCTTGGTAAAAAGCGAATGGTTGTGTTGAGGATAAATTGATCAGAGTTTGGTTTGATTAATATTAGTATATGCTGAGTTGATAGCATATGGAAGTGATGGGGTTGATATGCCCGACAAAAAGGTACAAGTTTATATTCCTATTGGATATAAGATTTATGAGCCGAATTGGCAAGCCGCTTGGCTGGTTGATTTTCTTTTGGGTTGGAGATGGCCCAGAGAGGCGAGTTGGAGTTTGGCGTATTGACCAGTACAAAGGAGGTGCTGGCGAAATTTTTCAAAGAGTTAAGGAGTTCGAAAATTTTCAGGATTTTTGAAAACTTTCGTTGATAAGAATTAATTAAAATTTAATTGAAATTAAATTGGTTCAGTTAAAACTAAAGTTAAGAAGGGAACAAATATGTTCTAACCAGTCGATAGGGTCGTCCTCTACCTTTTAGCAATTTCGAGGACGAAATTATTTTAAGTGGGGAAGATTGTAATGACCCGCATTGGCAGGGGTATTATGATTAATTTATTTAATTATATCAATGGTGATGTAGTGAATTAAATAGTCATGGAATTAAATAATGGTGAATATTTAATTTAAAATATATAAATGTAACGACCCGGATTTTTCGAACAGTATTTTAAATATTTAGTATCGTTTAAATATTGAATTAACCATATAAAAGAATTTTTATAGTGAATTATCGATCAAATAATCGAAATACGAGAACAAAATATAATTGAAATCGAAGTTAAAAACAGAATCAAAACAATTCAAATGATCAGTGTCAGTTCTGTCTGAACATGCACGATAAAAATAATTTATTTTCGATGAATTTAATTGTTTGAATCAATTTATATTTTAAATTGAATTTAATCGTTAATTTAAGCTGTTATCTCTTCTATACGGTCAAATTTAATTTCAGAATCAGTACCGCGGAATTCAGAATAACGATATAATCTAAGAGCATTGGTCATTACGTTAAAACAAGCGGTTCAAGATTTTAAGTATGGACGACGAGATAATTTAGGGTATTGTATTGTATAAAAATCCATCCGTTCAAATCAAATAAATGCAGACACCCTAAGGCCAACCTATTTTACATTACATCGCAGACCTATGCTGTCTTTTATTCTTTCATCTCTCGTCCGTTCTGTCTCCTTTCTTTGATATCTAAAGAACAAGTTTTTAATGGCTTTGTACCTCTTGTCCCCTGTCGCACTTCTATAAATTGAAGCCGTCACCTTCATTTTCCAGACAAACGAAAATAAATCCAAACTCGCGAAATCTCTTCCGTCTGTAAATCGAAATAAGCTGGCCTCTCCCAAAATTCCCTCAAATTCAAATCGCGAGCAGAGACTGCGGATTCCTGGAGTCGAGACCAGAGCTGGAAGTCGATTGGAAGGGTGCGACGTAGAGTTCGATGTTGGTTGTGGCGTTTTGGCGAGATCGGAGTGGGTTCAGAAGGGGGAACGCATGATTCAAAATCCCTAAAGCTCATAACGCTGCGATGTCAAGGGGACCGTCGAAGTTGAAGTCGAGCAAGGCAATGGGGTTCGATGGTCTTCGTCGACCTAGGGCTTCAGCTGTTCGACTATGGGAAGTTGCGAATCCATTTCTGGGCTTCGATAGTTTTCAGTTGCAACTCAAGTTCGAATGGGAAGTTCACCGTGGAGCAAGCTTCTGAAACATGATACACGGAGAAACAAAAGAAAGGGGAACGGAGCGTGGTTTCCAGAGTGAAGGAACAGAAGGTCGGCTAGCTATTTGGAGGGAGTTCGATCTAAAGAATTGAGCTGAAGTTGTGCTGAAAAGATTAAGCAGTAATGGTGTTTGGTGAAATGCCGGAAAGAAAAAGAAAAAAAAAGCGGGATTAAGGTAATTAAATTCATTTAAATGTTTGATTTAATGAACAAGTTGGAAAATGTTATTAACATACGGAAATACTATAAAAGAAATGACATTAGATGTTAATATGAATTTGTAATATAATCGTGGTTTAAATATTTAATTTAAAAGGATTAGTGATGTTTAAATTAGATATAAAAGGAGAATATATATATATATATACATATAGGAAATTTATTTATTTATTCAAATAATCAATTTCATTAAATAAATGTTAACAAGTAAATTTGAATAAAATTATCGTAGGTACGAAATCATTCTAAAAGATTCGTAGCTGGTGATTGGGAAATAAACGGGATACTCGACGACTGCAAAATTCCGGTGAGTAAATCTCACTCACCTTTAGAATTATTTTTATTTCATTAAAAATAATTGTCTGTTGCTTGTGTGAATGTTTTATTGTTGTTTCATATATATTAGTTATTTAGGCTATATATATATATATTGGGTTAATTGATTGGTTGGATTCCCGCAGTCTCATTAGCGGATGCCCGCAGTTTCATAGCGGATGATTACCCTATACACCCCACGCTATGATTAGTGGATGACCTTCTATACCGCGATATTCTGCCATGAAGCAGAATGGGTATTATTTATGTTCTAACGTCTGTGGATGCAGGGAAACAGGTTGGAGGAATCCAACAGGATTCCTCAAAAAGAAAAAATATATTATCTGTTTGTTGTTTGTTTGATTTCACATATATTCATATATGATGTGTTAAAAATCAAATGATTGAAATTTGAATGGTTTGATTGTTTTAAATATCACTGGGCTTGAATATTGATTTATAAAAATATCGTGGAAGGATATTTGAGATTTTAAAAGGGAAAATTCTATTTATAAATAGAATTTGAATTTTTAAATGGAATAAAAATATAAAACTTGTTTTTAAAAATAAAACAAGTAGTTTCTTTATAAACGAAGTTTATAAATAATTCTTTTATAACGAAGTTATAAATGAAGTGAAAAGAATTATCATTTGATAATTCAGAAATAGAAATACAAGCGTGAAATTGGGATTTGAAATGAAATTTCAAAATAGGATGTGAAATGAAATTTTTACATATATAACTCAAATGAAATTTGAGTATAAAATTTGAATAGTAGAATTAGAAAAGGAGTTTAAATATTTGAATTTTAAAAGGGGATTGAATATTAGAAATTCAAATAAAAGTTCAAATAGAATTTGAGTAGACGAAATTAGAATGAAAAATAGAATTTGAATTCAAGGAATTAAAATAAAATGTGAATTCCAAGGAATTCGAATAAAGAAAATTCAAATAGAGATTTGCATGTAGAATTTCAAAATAGAATTTGAAATAAACTTTGAGATAGGATTTTCAAAGTAGAATTGGAAATAGAATTTCAAATAGGATTTCAAAATAGGAAATCCAAATGGTTTTGAAATGGAATTTGAATTCAAGGGAATTCAAATGGATTTGAGTGAAGAAATTCAAATGGTGTTAAAAATAAGTTTGAATATTAGAATTAAAATGGGGTTGGAGATGAATTTGAATATTAGAATTCAAATGGAAATGGAAAATGAAATTTGAATATAAGGGATTCAAATTGAATTCAAATAAGATTTAATCTATGGGATTTGAAAATGAAATTCAAATGGGTTTTAAACTATGGAATTTTGAATATAGAATTTAAAAAGGAGTTTGAATATTTGAATTTCAATAGAATTCAAATATAGAAATTGGAATATAAAAGTTCAAATGGAATTTAAATATAGAATTTGAATAAGAGAATTCAAATGAATTCAAACATAGGATTTGAAAACAGAGAATTCAAATAGAAATTCAAGTATTGAATTTGAATATCAAAGGGATTGGAATTTGAATATAGAATTCAAATAAAAGTGAGATTGGAATTTGAATCAAGGAATTCAAATAGAGTTAAATGAAGTTGAATTCATTTTAAAGAAGTTTAAAGGTTTATATATATAAATATAATTAAAACGAACTCGCCGCAGCGCTGCAGTTCGGAAATTGGCGATTCGAACTTCAATTGAATACACAAAACTCAATTGAAGTCGGAATTCTTTGAAACAAGAAACGTCAGGACCGATTTGATAATGGTTTTCTAATGAAGGAGAAAAATCTGGATTTCGTCGTATAGATTTTGAGTTATGTCAAAATCAAATTTTCAGAAAAACAGCGCCAAAACTATTTAAAAACCATAACGGTTTATTTCATTTTTATAAAAGGATTTTAAGCAAATAAAATCCGGATTTCCATTTAAAAATCTAGACTTGAGTTAGAAAATAAATGTGAACTCAAGTGAAGTAAAGAAGACGATTTTTGAAATGATAATCATATTTTTGATTATTGAATAGAATTAACTAAATCAAAGAAGAATTAGTTAATCGAGTTTGAACTAAAGTCGAACCTTGAAAAGTGGATTTGGCGTTCGTAAATATATATTCGAAATCGAATATAGAACTTTAATTGAAATTTGAATTCAATTAGTTGGTAAGCAAGTTAAAAATATATTGGAACATGTCATGTCCAAATATAAAAGTGAAATAGACCAAAGAGTTAATTAACAAGTTAATTAACGAATTGAGTTAAAGCAATTGGGAATAGTTGAAATCAATTGGACAGGTATAGACATATAGGAGACAGGTATGGGATGAAGTGATGAAGGTATATAATTCGCGTGCCCAACAAAAAGGTACATGTTTAATTCGTATATGAGATTTTATGCGCCGTATCGGCAAGCCGCTTGGCTTCTTCTTTTTCTTTTTGAGATTAGAAGGACCGGGAAAGCTATTTGAAATTTCCCGATGCTCCCGATACAGGGGAGGTTATGGCGAAATTTTCCGGAAATTTAAGGAGTTAGAATATTTTTAAGATATTTTGATAATGTGAAATCATTGTATCGACGTATCGAATTCGATAGTAAAGTGAATATAAAAATCGAATGTTGTAAACAAAAAGGGATAGAGATAAGTGATTGAAATTGTTTTCAGTTTCAAATAAAATATATTTCCTAAGTATAGGAAATAAAAGAAGTTGATATAGGGAAACGTTTTCCAAAGGGCATAAGGCCGAGATGATTATTGAAAATATTTGGTTAACAAATATTGATAAGGAAATGGAAAAGAGATTTAATTAATGAATATTAATTAAAGGACCCAGTGATTTGTTGATATGTTGGATGAACACTTGTTTTTATTCGATAGTTAAATCACAGACTATCGAAGTTTTGACCATCGTTGTCAATATGGAGAGACCGGTTGGATTATTATCCAAAGAACCGCTCCGTATCGGCATAAGCGTTGCGAACCAAGTATGCTGAATATGTTGAAGACGGAGTAAAGTGCAAGGGCTTTTCTATTTATAGAAATAGTGCCTTCGGTTTCGTTCAATCCCAGAACGAACGTAAATGGACGAATGTCTGACAGAGTATTTCCAATGATCAAATGGGTTGGTCTGTATAAATGTATATGGTTGCAACGGATTTATCCCTTAGCATAATATCCAGAATATTTGTGCAAACTCAACTAGTGATTAACGGATCTGACAATGTGGCATTCAAAGTGATTGTGCTATCAATGAATGGTAAGTATTCGTAGCCTCAGGCCTCAACAACCGGGAAAGGACAAAAATCGGGCAGGCAGCATGGCTATGTGGGTCGCACCCATTAGGGTGTATAATCACCTATCTAGAGAAATTCCTTTTGTTTCTAAATCTATCGATTCTGCCCATTCGGGAAACGGTGGTTTGAGTCCAACCGTTGGTGATATACATTCGATACACTCAAGCGAAATGAGTGGTCGGTCATGTGTGGGCCGGGTTGCAAGACGTTCTTGTTGAACCCAGGTGTATTCGCCTCTAGAGATACATCATCGGAAGGTGGTTCCATACCTTGTCATGTTAGAAATCCAATCTCCAATAAGCGCCATGCGGTTTTTTTTTATTTTTTATTATATATGTGGAGCGTGAGATGCAAGCGTTCTGCTATTTGGTTATTTATTTGATGTAGACATTATTATAATATCACTGGATTTGATATCAAAGTGTTTTGGGTTATAGTAAGGTAAAACCCGTCCATGTTTATGTGTGGGCTGGTCTTATTATTATCTTTTCTTTTGAAAGGATTTTTAAAGTTAAACAAGTGGTTGGAGTTTACTCACACCAGTCCCATGACTGACCCAGAGTTTATTTTGTTTTGTTTTCCCTAAACTCTTGGGTGCCCAAATTTGTACGGGCAGTCAAGTGTTTCAGGCTTTTACAGATACACTTGGAGGAGCTGGAAGCAGGAGGCTTCAACGTTAGTTATTTAGAGTTACTTCCGCTGGATCAAATGTTATGTGTACTCTGATGATGGTGTGTATGTATGTACAAAACAGATTTGTATTTCGGAGCTTATGTTATATAATATATTTTATTCGTTCCGCTGTGAGTTGTGATCTTTGTTTTCTTCTATTCTAATATTTCTTTCTTTCTATTCCTCATCCTCTAACTTCTTTCTAATAATGAGTCGTATTTCTGTGCAATTTGAGTTGGACGTGTGGTGTTTTTAGTCAACTCAGATTGCTCGGATTTGCGGGTCGTTACAGGTGGTATCAGAGCCAGGTTGAGCGAACACCTAGGCTTGTGTGGCATGTGCTCATTAGAGATAGGGTCAGTAGTACCCTAGAATGAGTTGAGTGTATAGATACGAGAGAGCGTATTTGTTAGTTGATATAAAAGCTATTTTATATTGTGTTGACTAGTCTGTGAGTGGTTTATGAATTCTGGTCGAATAGTGGGACGCCACAAAGTCGATAGGGATTTCTAAACACTTGAACAGAAAATACGACATGATATTGTTTTAAATGGGTAAATGAAATAATTTTACCCAAAATTTCAATTTTTGATATAGAAAGAATAATTTTCTAGTATTATTATTATATGGATGTGTTGGATGTTAATATTATAATCAAATAAGATTATAAAATGGGAATGGTTATATATAACCAAATAGATTTTGTATATGAATGAAGAATATACAAATGAGATAAATTAGAATTAAATTCAAACCAGAATTAAGAATTCAAAATCCTGGGAAGTTGAAAAATATTTTCAAAGTATATTCAAATAATATAGATTTGTTTTAAAAGGATTTGAAAGAAAATCATTTTTAACGGATTTTGAAATAATAAGGCACTAAACTCACTTCAGTGGCTGGGAAATTATTCTGATGATGATTGCAACATCATCAGTGTTCATTTCCGAGTTTCTAAGTGGTGAATTGCTACCTTAGAAAAAAAAAAGTTTTGTTGGGAATTTGTTTGAAAGAAAACAAGTTGTTTGGGAAAGATTCAAGTGTTTTGAATTTGAGATGGAAATAAATATATATATGTGATTTCAGAAGTGATTTGAAATCAAAAGCCCGGGTATTTGAATTTTGAAATTTAAATTTAATTTAAACAAGTTAAATGGGTCAAAGTGAATGAATTGATTAGAATCAATTTGAATAGGTTTAATGGAATATAGATTGGATAAATGGATTGATCGTAGATCATTCGAATTGAATGAAGAAGACCAAAGGTTTTGGTGGAATTAAATTTGTTGAAATATGAGGAGTTGAGTTTCAACATAAGTGGATTGTTGAAAGGTAATGGATTTGTATCATTTTTTCATAACTTAGCAATTTCGAGGACGAAATTATTTTAAGGGGGGAAGAATGTAACGACCCGGATTTTTCGAACAGTATTTTAAACATTTAGTATCGTTTAAATATTGAATTAACCATATAAAAGAATTTTTATAGTGAATTATCGATCAAATAATCGAAATACGAGAACAAAATATAATTGAAATCGAAGTTAAAAACAGAATCAAAACAATTCAAATGATCAGTGTCAGTTCTGTCTGAACATGCACGATAAAAATAATTTATTTTCGATGAATTTAATTGTTTGAATCAATTTATATTTTAAATTGAATTTAATCGTTAATTTAAGCTGTTATCTCTTCTATACGGTCAAATTTAATTCCAGAATCAGTACCGCGGAATTCAGAATAACGATATAATCTAAGAGCATTGGTCATTACGTTAAAACAAGCGGTTCAAGATTTTAAGTATGGACGACGAGATAATTTAGGGTATTGTATTGTATAAAAATCCATCCGTTCAAATCAAATAAATGCAGACACCCTAAGGCCAACCTATTTTACATTTAATCGCAGACCTAAGTGTAACGACCCGTATTCTACGCATCGGAAGATCGTAGAATATTTATTTCTCTTTGATACGAAGTCGTATGGTCATGTAACTTTGGGAAACGACTAGTAGGGTCATTTCCCATGTTCATGATTTTTGCCGATTTTTAAATGACCGTTTTGCCCCTAGTTGATCTTGTTTCGTCCATAACTTTTGACTGGAAAGGAATTTTGACCTGAAACCACTTCCATTAGCTCCGGATGATGGTTTCTCTTTCCGTAGAGTGGTCATAATAGCCAAACGGACTTACCGTTTGGGAGATATGACTAAATTAAGGTTTAAAGGGTTATTTTCAGCTAATTGGGCTTAACCGGGTAATTAGCAGCTAGGCCCAAAGGGGGATTTCGGGATTAGTGGTACTTAGGGGCTGCTAGGGTTATGATTTCGGTTTTTACTTCATTTTCCAGCCGCCTAAGACATTCCTTCAAGTATAGCCATGGCCTCCACCTTCTAATTTCACTCCAAATCACCTCTAATCACTTTCTAATCAAAGATTAAGCAAAACTACATCAAACCAAAGGGGATTAGCACCAAATCAGAGAGAGAGTTGCTGGAGCACATAGAGATTGGATCTATATCAGAGGAGTTTCAGTTCTGAAAGTTTAATTGTGCCAAAGGTGAGTGATTTGCATAGTTTTACACTAATTACGGCTAATTAGGGTAATTAGCGAAGATTAGCGAAATTATAACTCAGAAAAATCTAGAAAAATTTCTAAAATTCTAAAATAATAAATTACGGCTCTGATAAAAATTTGGGTTAATTTGGACATGTTTTGCTAATTGTATGGTTAGACCATGCTTTAGGGGATTAAGGGGTGATTAGTGTTAATTAGCGAAATTAAGCGTGATAAAATTCTGGAAAAATATGCAGAAATTCATAAATATTGTTTTAGACCTCTGTTAGAAAATTTGGCTAATTTGGTTAAGTTTTACTAATATTATCATTAGTTGTTCTTAAACATGCTTAAGGGGAAAATATGGATTTTTGGGTATGTTTGATCCGTTTTAACCTATCATATTGTTGTTTTGGTGTTTGGGGTTGATTATGCATGTTGCTATGACTGTATGAAATGCTTTGTGATTGATTTCAATAGTTAGAATGGTCGAAAACGTCGTCGAATGGCGTAAACACTTGCTGGAACAGTCTCAGAAAACAGTGCAGGGTTCGGATCGGATCGGACATAGGGCTCGGATCGGATATGTTGAACTGAGCAAAGAATCCGATCGGATCGGAACCCAACCCTTGGGGGAAAATGGCAAAAAGGAAGGCCACGCTAGCTGAACTGGGATCGGATCGGATCGAGGAGGACGGATCGGATCGAGGAGGACGAATCGGATCGAGGAGGACGGATCGGAGTGAAGGCATGAGGATGGATCGGATAGGAGCATGTGAAGGACGAGGGCACGGATCGGAACGGAGGCACGAGCTGGAGGGAAGAAGACACCCGACCCGACCCGAGGTAAAGCACCCGAACCGAACCGATGGAGGACAACCGACCCGAACCGCACCAGGAGAAGACCCGACCCGAACCGCACCAGGAGAAGACCCGACCCGAACAGATGAAGGACACCCGACCCGAACCGATGGCTTGAGAAGGAACCCGACCCGACCCAGTATTGACCAATAACCCGAGATGCAGAGGTAGTCCAATATGGGAAGTTAGAGCTTAGGATCCAGTTGGGAACCAATGAGTTCACTTCATGGTTGGGCTTTGCTGCGGGACGTGTGCTAAGGAGTTGTCGGTATCCATAACTTTGGTTCACCACTGAGAGATGGATAGTGGGCTTGTAGTGATAGTTACACGGGATTGGATTCCGCCATGGCCCAAAGCATTAGGTGACCAAGGTAGTGGATATCGTATGCTTTACGCACTGAGTGAGGGATGTAAGGATGATTGCTATGCTTAATTGTTTGACATCACTATGACATGCACACCCCCACCCCCGTTATCTTTACACAATTTGAAAGGGCACCTTAGAGTGTTGTACAGTATGTAGTGCTAACTCTTTGGTTGCAGGTCCAGGTTCAGGTATGATTGGATTATACCTGTTATTATTCTGTTTAGATGCTTATCGCTCACACCAGGCTTTATGTCTGACCCAGAGTTTTATGTCTCTTCTTATTACTCTGGGTGCTCACACGAGCAGACTAGAGACAGGTTAGGTGGATGCACGGGTAGCTGTACTGGAGACGAGCAGGAGGCTTCCACGTATGATATTTATGTATTATCTCCCTGTGTTATCGATGGTCACTACCTGGGCATTAGTAGTGTACCTTTTCCTTTCTTTTGCTTAGAGACAGTATTTTGAGGTTGTAATAAGGATGTTGGATCATAAGCTGTATTTTGGATTTCCGCTGCCATGTTAGACATGATTTAGTTTTTCAGCTTATGCACTGTCTCGCCTGTTTTATGTCAAAGTTATGTTATTATTATATTTTATTCCATGCGCTGTGAGACATTCTACAGGTTCCTTGATTAGTTCATTCTTTTCTTCCTTTTCTTCTGACGACCGTTCTGTGCTAGCTGGGCATGTGTACAGCGCACTTTTGGAGGAAATGCAGGCTGGTGCGGGACGGGCCGTCAAACTTGGTATCAGAGCTCTAGGTTGCGTAGTTAACCTAGGGAAGTTATCAGGGAGAGATAATATACGTATACGAGAGAGCGTATTTGTGATTACTTTGGTTTTTAAAAAGCTATATATATATACTATTAGTAGTATAAGAATGAAGTTGTACTGCACTAGCACCACTATGGAATCGTTAATCGTTTCCTTTTTCAGATTGACGATGAGCCGAGATACTAGAGGTGCTGGTAGGGGAGCCAATAATGGGAATGCTGCTGACATGAGGACAATGTTTACTGACCTCATGAGAGAGATGCTTAGAGATGTACAGAGAGCAGCTCCCAATGGCGGAAATGGTGGTGGTCCAATAGTGCAGGCGCCGAGGGTCGACTTCGCCAAGTTGAATAAGGATTATACTAGCCTTGGTGGGAAACCGTTCCACGGAACGGAGTCGGCCACAGATGTTCAAGATTGGTTGGATAGTTGCGAACGTATCTTCGAGGATTTGGGTATTGAAGATGCCATGAAGAGGAAGCTAGCATCCCGTCAGCTTCAAGGACGAGCAATGAATTGGTGGAATGCTATTAAGGCAGCAACTCCAGAGGATCATATTACATGGGATCAGTTTAAGGCTCGTTTTTGCGATAAGTTTATACCAGCTGCTCAGAAGTCAGAATTGTTTAGAAAGTTTCTGGAGCTTAAGCAGAACGGAAGGGCAGTTTCAGAGTATGTTGCTGAGTTCGATACTTTATCGAAATATGGGTTATCTCTTATCGACACTGCCGAGAAGAAGAACGAGAAGTTCATAACTGGTTTAGATGAGTACTTGGGGGAAAGGCTTATAAACCACATCGATGAGACGTTTGAATCGATTGTAGGAAAGGCATTAAGGTCAGAAAGTCTTTACCCTAAGCCTAAGACTGAGGTCGCTAATGCATCTGCAAAGGAGCCAAAGCCGCAAGCAGGCGGCGGAGGCAAGAATAATTCCCAGACTAAGAGGAAACAAGACCAAACCATGGATGGTCAGAGTAAGAAGAATAAGAAAGATGGCGAGTGCTTTAGCTGTGGCAAGAAGGGCCATTATGCCAGAGATTGTCGAGAAAAGCCTGGGGAAAGGAAGTGCTTTAATTGCGGCCAAGCGGGACATCACAAGAATGAATGTCCACAATCTCCTAGGGAGAAGCAGATCGTGAAAGCGTATGCTATCAACGCTATTCCTTCTTCGTCGAATGCCCCAACTGCGGCGCAGAAGGAAAAAGGTGTCGTTATTCGAGGTATGCTTTCTATTTAAGATGTTTCTGTTCGAGTTTTGTTTAATAACAAGGTTTCCCATTCCTTCGTACCTAGTGACCTGGTAGATAGGTTGGAATTGGAACCCGAGATAGTCGATAGATCTTTAATAGTGACAGGCCCGATAGGTGGTTTGACTAACCTTAGTATGACTTGTTGTAATTTGGTCTTTTCGAGTCATGGATGTATGTTTGTTTTGATTGCTTTATTTCGAGCTTTACTAGGGTTGGCTTGATTTTGGGAGCTGATTAACTCCAAAAGTATAGAGTGAGAGTAGATTATGAAGAGCCTTTGATGACCGTTAGAGTGGATGATAGATGAAGGGTGGTATTGGATCGCCTACCTTATGATGAAAATGATAACGGGAGTTAGAGAAGCAAATGTACATTGGATGTACAGTAGTTAGTCAGGACTTGGTCATGCGATCGATGATAATTTCAAGTAAGATTGGCAAGGATAGCCAAAGTCAGTTATGGATGCTTGAGTGTTTGGATGTTTTGCTCATGTCATCTCACGTAGATCGTCTGAACTCGGAGGAGATGTTCCTTGGGTGCTTGTCTGATATTGGTTTAGGCCTTTGAGACTTGTGCTCGGGGAATGTCGAGGTCGACTAGGATGGTCTGCATGAGAGATAGGTAGTTGTTGTGATTTTCATTGGATGATATCTTGGTTTACTCGAAGAGTGATGGGCAGTTGTGACAGGATAAGACTATTCGATGGTATGGACTGCCCCGAGTTAGACTCGATAGGGTTATGAGATGACTCGAGTGGGACTCAAGAAAGATGCAAAGTAATGAATCGTTTAGGACCATATGTTAATGTTCTTTTTGAAAGAATAGGATGTGTTCGTTGGTCCAGGAAGGTGCAACGAAGGTTAGGACGATTCAAGTGGGACTTGAACTCGTAAAATAAAATAGTTGTTCAATTGATCTTAGAGATGCAACGAATAGGGAGACGACTCACGTTGGACTAGAGTTTGTAGGTAATGGATACTCAAGACTGGGTCTGAGTTATGGGTAATAGATTGACTCGAGTTGGACTCGAGGAGGCTGCAAGGAATTGGATTGGCTCGAGTTAGACTCGAGAGTGCAGCAGGATAATGGATAGGCTTGGGTGGGACTCGAGTGTTTCAGGCGGACTAAAAGCAGGGGTATCTGGGGACGCCCGTTACCTTGGATCCGTTGGACGTGATCTAGTTATCCTTGGAGGATAAACGTGCGTTGGACGTACGGTAGTCCGTTTGGAGGCTGGGCTTCCATTAGTTATTGATGTTGGTTGGACCAGACATATAGGTGTTGATGTATTCAAGGATGTAGCAGGTGATAGATAGGATTTGTTTGATGGATGCTATGGTTGCTATGTTTGTTCCTACCTTTCTTCTCTTGATTAGACTATCACCTGTAAGGATCCTGTTAAATGGAAATAGGATAGGTTTGTTGATCATAGTGAGATGATGGGTGTATGATACTTTACGTTAGACTTGAAGTATGTTTGGGCATTGTGGAGCGTCCGTTGATCTTGGAGATTCAGCGGATATAGGAGATTCAAGTTGGACTTGGACTCATATGTAGGGTACCTAGATTCATTGGATGAGTCTAGTTCACCTTTAGAAGGTGAATGTACGTTGGACGTGCAGTACAGATATGGGTAAGGTACCTAGATTCATTAGATGAGTCTAGTTCACCTTTAGAAGGTGAATGTACGTTAGACGTACAGTACAGGTATGGATGTAGTGCCTAGGGTTATTGGATGGATCTAGTTGCCTCTAGAAGGTGAATATACGTTGGACGTGCAGTATGGATATGGGCAAGATTCGGGTTAGACTTGAAAGGACATTTGGAATGTAGTTGGTAATTTGACGAATGGGGTTGGATTACCTAAAAAGATGCCAGGAGTACATGACATATTTCATGTTTCTCAGTTAAGGAAGTTTACGCATGATTTTGATTTAGCTATTTCGCCAAACCGGTTGGACGATATCGAAATATAACCCAAGGCGGTTGGGAACCGCGAGACCGATTCGCATTGTCAAGGACGATACGAAGAAATTACGAAGGGAGACGGCGAAATTAATGAAAGTCCAAGGGGCGATGGTTCTTCCCTTGTTGTAAACCGCATGCTAGGATATGCTTGTTGTGCTATCATGTATGTTTGATTGTTTGAAATTGGTTGATAGGCATGCGAGACCCATTGTTTGTTTCTTAGTTAAGGAATTTCGGGGGCGAAATTTCTTAAGGGGGGGAGAGTGTAACGACCCGTATTCTACGCATCGGAAGATCGTAGAATATTTATTTCTCTTTGATACGAAGTCGTATGGTCATGTAACTTTGGGAAACGACTAGTAGGGTCATTTCCCATGTTCATGATTTTTGCCGATTTTTAAATGACCGTTTTGCCCCTAGTTGATCTTGTTTCGTCCATAACTTTTGACTGGAAAGGAATTTTGACCTGAAACCACTTCCATTAGCTCCGGATGATGGTTTCTCTTTCCGTAGAGTGGTCATAATAGCCAAACGGACTTACCGTTTGGGAGATATGACTAAATTAAGGTTTAAAGGGTTATTTTCAGCTAATTGGGCTTAACCGGGTAATTAGCAGCTAGGCCCAAAGGGGGATTTCGGGATTAGTGGTACTTAGGGGCTGCTAGGGTTATGATTTCGGTTTTTACTTCATTTTCCAGCCGCCTAAGACATTCCTTCAAGTATAGCCATGGCCTCCACCTTCTAATTTCACTCCAAATCACCTCTAATCACTTTCTAATCAAAGATTAAGCAAAACTACATCAAACCAAAGGGGATTAGCACCAAATCAGAGAGAGAGTTGCTGGAGCACATAGAGATTGGATCTATATCAGAGGAGTTTCAGTTCTGAAAGTTTAATTGTGCCAAAGGTGAGTGATTTGCATAGTTTTACACTAATTACGGCTAATTAGGGTAATTAGCGAAGATTAGCGAAATTATAACTCAGAAAAATCTAGAAAAATTTCTAAAATTCTAAAATAATAAATTACGGCTCTGATAAAAATTTGGGTTAATTTGGACATGTTTTGCTAATTGTATGGTTAGACCATGCTTTAGGGGATTAAGGGGTGATTAGTGTTAATTAGCGAAATTAAGCGTGATAAAATTCTGGAAAAATATGCAGAAATTCATAAATATTGTTTTAGACCTCTGTTAGAAAATTTGGCTAATTTGGTTAAGTTTTACTAATATTATCATTAGTTGTTCTTAAACATGCTTAAGGGGAAAATATGGATTTTTGGGTATGTTTGATCCGTTTTAACCTATCATATTGTTGTTTTGGTGTTTGGGGTTGATTATGCATGTTGCTATGACTGTATGAAATGCTTTGTGATTGATTTCAATAGTTAGAATGGTCGAAAACGTCGTCGAATGGCGTAAACACTTGCTGGAACAGTCTCAGAAAACAGTGCAGGGTTCGGATCGGATCGGACATAGGGCTCGGATCGGATATGTTGAACTGAGCAAAGAATCCGATCGGATCGGAACCCAACCCTTGGGGGAAAATGGCAAAAAGGAAGGCCACGCTAGCTGAACTGGGATCGGATCGGATCGAGGAGGACGGATCGGATCGAGGAGGACGAATCGGATCGAGGAGGACGGATCGGAGTGAAGGCATGAGGATGGATCGGATAGGAGCATGTGAAGGACGAGGGCACGGATCGGAACGGAGGCACGAGCTGGAGGGAAGAAGACACCCGACCCGACCCGAGGTAAAGCACCCGAACCGAACCGATGGAGGACAACCGACCCGAACCGCACCAGGAGAAGACCCGACCCGAACCGCACCAGGAGAAGACCCGACCCGAACAGATGAAGGACACCCGACCCGAACCGATGGCTTGAGAAGGAACCCGACCCGACCCAGTATTGACCAATAACCCGAGATGCAGAGGTAGTCCAATATGGGAAGTTAGAGCTTAGGATCCAGTTGGGAACCAATGAGTTCACTTCATGGTTGGGCTTTGCTGCGGGACGTGTGCTAAGGAGTTGTCGGTATCCATAACTTTGGTTCACCACTGAGAGATGGATAGTGGGCTTGTAGTGATAGTTACACGGGATTGGATTCCGCCATGGCCCAAAGCATTAGGTGACCAAGGTAGTGGATATCGTATGCTTTACGCACTGAGTGAGGGATGTAAGGATGATTGCTATGCTTAATTGTTTGACATCACTATGACATGCACACCCCCACCCCCGTTATCTTTACACCATTTGAAAGGGCACCTTAGAGTGTTGTACAGTATGTAGTGCTAACTCTTTGGTTGCAGGTCCAGGTTCAGGTATGATTGGATTATACCTGTTATTATTCTGTTTAGATGCTTATCGCTCACACCAGGCTTTATGTCTGACCCAGAGTTTTATGTCTCTTCTTATTACTCTGGGTGCTCACACGAGCAGACTAGAGACAGGTTAGGTGGATGCACGGGTAGCTGTACTGGAGACGAGCAGGAGGCTTCCACGTATGATATTTATGTATTATCTCCCTGTGTTATCGATGGTCACTACCTGGGCATTAGTAGTGTACCTTTTCCTTTCTTTTGCTTAGAGACAGTATTTTGAGGTTGTAATAAGGATGTTGGATCATAAGCTGTATTTTGGATTTCCGCTGCCATGTTAGACATGATTTAGTTTTTCAGCTTATGCACTGTCTCGCCTGTTTTATGTCAAAGTTATGTTATTATTATATTTTATTCCATGCGCTGTGAGACATTCTACAGGTTCCTTGATTAGTTCATTCTTTTCTTCCTTTTCTTCTGACGACCGTTCTGTGCTAGCTGGGCATGTGTACAGCGCACTTTTGGAGGAAATGCAGGCTGGTGCGGGACGGGCCGTCACATATGCTGTCTTTTATTCTTTCATCTCTCGTCCGTTCTGTCTCCTTTCTTTGATATCTAAAGAACAAGTTTTTAATGGCTTTGTACCTCTTGTCCCCTGTCGCACTTCTATAAATTGAAGCCGTCACCTTCATTTTCCAGACAAACGAAAATAAATCCAAACTCGCGAAATCTCTTCCGTCTGTAAATCGAAATAAGCTGGCCTCTCCCAAAATTCCCTCAAATTCAAATCGCGAGCAGAGACTGCGGATTCCTGGAGTCGAGACCAGAGCTGGAAGTCGATTGGAAGGGTGCGACGTAGAGTTCGATGTTGGTTGTGGCGTTTTGGCGAGATCGGAGTGGGTTCAGAAGGGGGAACGCATGATTCAAAATCCCTAAAGCTCATAACGCTGCGATGTCAAGGGGACCGTCGAAGTTGAAGTCGAGCAAGGCAATGGGGTTCGATGGTCTTCGTCGACCTAGGGCTTCAGCTGTTCGACTATGGGAAGTTGCGAATCCATTTCTGGGCTTCGATAGTTTTCAGTTGCAACTCAAGTTCGAATGGGAAGTTCACCGTGGAGCAAGCTTCTGAAACATGATACACGGAGAAACAAAAGAAAGGGGAACGGAGCGTGGTTTCCAGAGTGAAGGAACAAAAGGTCGGCTAGCTATTTGGAGGGAGTTCGATCTAAAGAATTGAGCTGAAGTTGTGCTGAAAAGATTAAGCAGTAATGGTGTTTGGTGAAATGCCGGAAAGAAAAAGAAAAAAAAAAGGCGGGATTAAGGCAATTAAATTCATTTAAATGTTTGATTTAATGAACAAGTTGGAAAATGTTATTAACATACGGAAATACTATAAAAGAAATGACATTAGATGTTAATATGAATTTGTAATATAATCGTGGTTTAAATATTTAATTTAAAAGGATTAGTGATGTTTAAATTAGATATAAAAGGAGAATATATATATATATATATATATATATACATATAGGAAATTTATTTATTTATTCAAATAATCAATTTCATTAAATAAATGTTAACAAGTAAATTTGAATAAAATTATCGTAGGTACGAAATCATTCTAAAAGATTCGTAGCTGGTGATTGGGAAATAAACGGGATACTCGACGACTGCAAAATTCCGGTGAGTAAATCTCACTCACCTTTAGAATTATTTTTATTTCATTAAAAATAATTGTCTGTTGCTTGTGTGAATGTTTTATGGTTGTTTCATATATATTAGTTATTTAGGCTATATATATATATATATATTGGGTTAATTGATTGGTTGGATTCCCGCAGTCTCATTAGCGGATGCCCGCAGTTTCATAGCGGATGATTACCCTATACGCCCCACGCTATGATTAGTGGATGACCTTCTATACCGCGATATTCTGCCATGAAGCAGAATGGGTATTATTTATGTTCTAACGTCTGTGGATGCAGGGAAACAGGTTGGAGGAATCCAACAGGATTCCTCAAAAAGAAAAAAATATATTATCTGTTTGTTGTTTGTTTGATTTCACATATATTCATATATGATGTGTTAAAAATCAAATGATTGAAATTTGAATGGTTTGATTGTTTTAAATATCACTGGGCTTGAATATTGATTTATAAAAATATCGTGGAAGGATATTTGAGATTTTAAAAGGGAAAATTCTATTTTTAAATAGAATTTGAATTTTTAAATGGAATAAAAATATAAAACTTGTTTTTAAAAATAAAACAAGTAGTTTCTTTATAAACGAAGTTTATAAATAATTCTTTTATAACGAAGTTATAAATGAAGTGAAAAGAATTATCATTTGATAATTCAGAAATAGAAATACAAGCGTGAAATTGGGATTTGAAATGAAATTTCAAAATAGGATGTGAAATGAAATTTTTACATATATAACTCAAATGAAATTTGAGTATAACATTTGAATAGTAGAATTAGAAAAGGAGTTTAAATATTTGAATTTTAAAAGGGGATTGAATATTAGAAATTCAAATAGAAGTTCAAATAGAATTTGAGTAGACGAAATTAGAATGAAAAATAGAATTTGAATTCAAGGAATTAAAATAAAATGTGAATTCCAAGGAATTCGAATAAAGAAAATTCAAATAGAGATTTGCATGTAGAATTTCAAAATAGAATTTGAAATAAACTTTGAGATAGGATTTTCAAAGTAGAATTGGAAATAGAATTTCAAATAGGATTTCAAAATAGGAAATCCAAATGGTTTTGAAATGGAATTTGAATTCAAGGGAATTCAAATGGATTTGAGTGAAGAAATTCAAATGGTGTTAAAAATAAGTTTGAATATTAGAATTCAAATGGGGTTGGAGATGAATTTGAATATTAGAATTCAAATGGAAATGGAAAATGAAATTTGAATATAAGGGATTCAAATTGAATTCAAATAAGATTTAATCTATGGGATTTGAAAATGAAATTCAAATGGGTTTTAAACTATGGAATTTTGAATATAGAATTTAAAAAGGAGTTTGAATATTTGAATTTCAATAGAATTCAAATATAGAAATTGGAATATAAAAGTTCAAATGGAATTTAAATATAGAATTTGAATAAGAGAATTCAAATGAATTCAAACATAGAATTTGAAAATAGAGAATTCAAATAGAAATTCAAGTATTGAATTTGCATATCAAAGGGGTTGGAATTTGAATATAGAATTCAAATAAAAGTGAGATTGGAATTTGAATCAAGGAATTCAAATAGAGTTAAATGAAGTTGAATTCATTTTAAAGAAGTTTAAAGGTTTATATATATAAATATAATTAAAACGAACTCGCCGCAGCGCTGCAGTTCGGAAATTGGCGATTCGAACTTCAATTGAATACACAGAACTCAATTGAAGTCAGAATTCTTTGAAACAAGAAACGTCAGGACCGATTTGATAATGGTTTTCTAATGAAGGAGAAAAATCTGGATTTCGTCGTATAGATTTTGAGTTATGTCAAAATCAAATTTTCAGAAAAACAGCGCCAAAACTATTTAAAAACCATAATGGTTTATTTCATTTTTATAAAAGGATTTTAAGCAAATAAAATCCGGATTTCCATTTAAAAATCTAGACTTGAGTTAGAAAATAAATGTGAACTCAAGTGAAGTAAAGAAGACGATTTTTGAAACGATAATCATATTTTTGATTATTGAATAGAATTAACTAAATCAAAGAAGAATTAGTTAATCGAGTTTGAACTAAAGTCGAACCTTGAAAAGTGGATTTGGCGTTCGTAAATATATATTCGAAATCGAATATAGAACTTTAATTGAAATTTGAATTCAATTAGTTGGTAAGCAAGTTAAAAATATATTGGAACATGTCATGTCCAAATATAAAAGTGAAATAGACCAAAGAGTTAATTAACAAGTTAATTAACGAATTGAGTTAAAGCAATTGGGAATAGTTGAAATCAATTGGACAGGTATAGACATATAGGAGACATGTATGGGATGAAGTGATGAAGGTATATAATTCGCGTGCCCAACAAAAAGGTACATGTTTAATTCGTATATGAGATTTTATGCGCCGTATCGGCAAGCCGCTTGGCTTCTTCTTTTTCTTTTTGAGATTAGAAGGACCGGGAAAGCTATTTGAAATTTCCCGATGCTCCCGATACAGGGGAGGTTATGGCGAAATTTTCCGGAAATTTAAGGAGTTAGAATATTTTTAAGATATTTTGATAATGTGAAATCATTGTATCGACGTATCGAATTCGATAGTAAAGTGAATATAAAAATCGAATGTTGTAAACAAAAAGGGATAGAGATAAGTGATTGAAATTGTTTTCAGTTTCAAATAAAATATATTTCCTAAGTATAGGAAATAAAAGAAGTTGATATAGGGAAACGTTTTCCAAAGGGCATAAGAGGCCGAGATGATTATTGAAAATATTTGGTTAACAAATATTGATAAGGAAATGGAAAAGAGATTTAATTAATGAATATTAATTAAAGGACCCGGTGATTTGTTGATATGTTGGATGAACACTTGTTTTTATTCGATAGTTAAATCACAGACTATCGAAGTTTTGACCATCGTTGTCAATATGGAGAGACCGGTTGGATTATTATCCAAAGAACCGCTCCGTATCGGCATAAGCGTTGCGAACCAAGTATGCTGAATATGTTGAAGACGGAGTAAAGTGCAAGGGCTTTTCTATTTATAGAAATAGTGCCTTCGGTTTCGTTCAATCCCAGAACGAACGTAAATGGACGAATGTCTGACAGAGTATTTCCAATGATCAAATGGGTTGGTCTGTATAAATGTATATGGTTGCAACGGATTTATCCCTTAGCATAATATCCAGAATATTTGTGCAAACTCAACTAGTGATTAACGGATCTGACAATGTGACATTCAAAGTGATTGTGCTATCAATGAATGGTAAGTATTCGTAGCCTCAGGCCTCAACAACCGGGAAAGGACAAAAATTCGGGCAGGCAGCATGGCTATGTGGGTCGCACCCATTAGGGTGTATAATCACCTATCTAGAGAAATTCCTTTTGTTTCTAAATCTATCGATTCTGCCCATTCGGGAAACGGTGGTTTGAGTCCAACCGTTGGTGATATACATTCGATACACTCAAGCGAAATGAGTGGTCGGTCATGTGTGGGCCGGGTTGCAAGACGTTCTTGTTGAACCCAGGTGTATTCGCCTCTAGAGATACATCATCGGAAGGTGGTTCCATACCTTGTCATGTTAGAAATCCAATCTCCAATAAGCGCCATGCGGTTTTTTTTGATTTTTTATTATATATGTGGAGCGTGAGATGCAAGCGTTCTTCTATTTGGTTATTTATTTGATGTAGACATTATTATAATATCACTGGATTTGATATCAAAGCGTTTTGGGTTATAGTAAGGTAAAAACCGTCCATGTTTATGTGTGGGCTGGTCTTACTATTATCTTTTCTTTTGAAAGGATTTTTAAAGTTAAACAAGTGGTTGGAGTTTACTCACACCAGTCCCATGACTGACCCAGAGTTTATTTTGTTTTGTTTTCCCTAAACTCTTGGGTGCCCAAATTTGTACGGGCAGTCAAGTGTTTCAGGCTTTTACAGATACACTTGGAGGAGCTGGAAGCAGGAGGCTTCAACGTTAGTTATTTAGAGTTACTTCCGCTGGATCAAATGTTATGTGTACTCTGATGATGGTGTGTATGTATGTACAAAACAGATTTGTATTTCGGAGCTTATGTTATATAATATATTTTATTCGTTCCGCTGTGAGTTGTGATCTTTGTTTTCTTCTATTCTAATATTTCTTTCTTTCTATTCCTCATCCTCTAACTTCTTTCTAATAATGAGTCGTATTTCTGTGCAATTTGAGTTGGACGTGTGGTGTTTTTAGTCAACTCAGATAGCTCGGATTTGCGGGTCGTTACAATAAATTAAATAATAAATTTAATTCTGAAATAATCAGAATTGGCTGAAATGACGATATGGCGTGAACCGGATCATATGTGATATTTAATTCAGCTTGAATTGAATTTGAATAACGAATATATTCAATCGTCGACAGTTGAACGTATAGTTTATAATATAATTATAATCAAGCTCGAAATGGCGCTGCAGTTCGCTAATTGGCGATTTGAACTTCAACTGAATGTACAGGATTCGTTTTGAATCGGATTTCTGTGAAACAAGAAACGTGTGGATCTGGTGGAGAATATCTTTCTAGTGGAAGAGAAAAATCGGGATTTCTTCGTGTAGATTTTGAGATATGTCCAAATCAAATTTTATAATAGTCGCTATAGAATCGTTTATCGACCGTAACGGTTTATTCGAGATAACTAGAGATCGGGTTTGAATTTAGACAAGGTTCTTTTGGGAAATAGTGATAATTTAATTTTTAGAATTTTACTGTAATTTTTAATTAATTTAATAAGCGACTTTTTATTTGGAGTATTGGACACCCTGTATCGACATTTTGGGGTTTCGCAATATGAGTAAATCTACCGGTATTATTATAGTTTTGGGATCGGGACACACCGCTAAACACGATCACCTATTTACTTCTGTCTGTAGCAGTCCGTAGGGGGACAAAAAAATTGTATGTTGCGGGGTGCACGGAACTAAACAACACTTTACCTAAATTAGAAGGACGTGAATCAAACCACTCACATAACTACTAAAATAAGGCAACTAGAAGGGATTTTTTTTTGGCATATGTAAACAAGAGCATATGTTAAAACTTTAATGGGAAATATCCTGGGGTAAAAGCATGAAAACATCGGTATATACATATATATTTTTGATACTTGGCTGTGAAGGTTCCACTGAAAAGCTATGTGTGAGATCGAATCAAACAGCTACATGGACAATCACCTACCAAGGAAATCATCTATATATAAAAACATAACCGTTCTAAACCTAAAATTTATTTCATTTCTTTTCCGTCGTCGCTCAATTCCTCTTCTCTCAGGAAATCAAAAGAAAAAAAAACAAAAAAAATCTTGAAAAAATAGGAATAAAATCCTATAATTTGTAAAACAGACATTATTGGGATCACGAGAGGATGGCCTTCAGGTTCAAACCCGTTTCGAGCAGTTCGATCAACATTTGGGGTTACACGCTCTTCTGTTACGTGGTTCATAGGGTGCGACGTTCAACGGTAGGGTCAGGCGAGGTCGATTCGGGAGATGGAGGTTTCATTCAAGATGAAGTATGGAGATGGATTTGCAGGCAAAAGGGTTTAATGGTGACAACATTTGTTTGGCTGCGGATGTTGGAAGTAGTGCTGGCGCATTCGGTAAGGAGAGGAAGTGATGGGGCTTATCTCGGTTGTTTCTGTGAAGGATAGGAGTTCGATGATGGAGTCCTTGTTGGGTTCGGCGGTGTATGGTGGTAGCAGTGGAGATGGAAAGTGCGGCCATTTCTTTTGCTGGAGCGTGGTTTTAATTTGGGAAGAAGGATGGGGCAGTGGGCCTAGATGTACGTAGTGGGCTTATTTAAAATGGTAAAGGCCCAAGTTGGATTTAATTCAATCTAAATTTAATTTAATTACGTATTAACTTATATAAGTCGTATCCTATTCATATGAAATCAGAATCACGAACCGTAAGTTGCGTTGGGACCGTATGGACGAGAGCTTCAAAATGAAGCTGTCTGGAAGTGGATTCGGGATCATCTGAATTTATGCAAAATAAATTGTTTGATTCAAATCAAACAAAAAGTTTATCGTTCTTTAACGATGAACTACAAATGTGAGTAAATCTCACTAACTCTGAACAGTTTATAATTTCATGTTGTATTTTTAGAACTGTTAGAAATTGTCTGATTTACTGTGTGTTGATTGTTTGATTGAACTTCTAGTCAGTTAGTTAAATTTTTATATTGATTCTGTTTAACAGAATGTATCATATAGAACTGAAAGTAATGTTATCTATATTGTTTAACATCTGTGATGCAGGGAAACAGGTTGGAGGAATCCAACTGGATTCCTCAACATTTATCTTACTGTTTTCATATATTGTGATATATGATGTGTTATATAATCTGTTATGGATTATGTGTGTTAGAATGATGTTGATCATTGTTATTCGATATTTTAAAAATCATAAAAGACCCTGGGATGTAAAAAGAAGTATTTCAATGTATATTGAAATAAAGGAATTTTATAAAATCACAGGATTTTATAAAAGGAAATATTTATAAAATGAACACGGTTATATAAAAGGGATATTTATTTAGAAAATAAATAGAAATAGAAAAGGAATATTTATTTAGAAAATAAATAGAAGTTATAAATAGGAAATATTTGTAACGGTAAATAGAAGTTATAAATAGGATATATTTGTAACGGTAAATAGAAGTTATAAATAGGATATATTTGTAACGGTAAATAGAAGTTATAAATAGGATATATTTGTAACGGTAAATAGAAGTTATAAATAGGATATATTTGTAAAGGTAAATAGAAGTTATAAATAGGATATATTTGTAACGGTAAATAGAAGTTATAAATAGGATATATTTGTAATGGTAAGTAAACGTTATAAAAAGGAAATAGTTGTAACGGAAAACGTAGTTAAGTAAAAGAAGTTAATCGATGTTAGTTAATCGATTAGTGTTAAAGTTAAAAAGAAGTTAATCGATGTTAGTTAATCGATTAGTGTTAAAGTTAAAAAGAAGTTAATCGATGTTAGTTAATCGATGTTAGTTAATCGATTAGTGTTAAAGTAAAAGGAGTTAATCGATGTTAGTTAATCGATTAGTGTTAAAGTAAAAGGAGTTAATCGATGTTAGTTAATCGATTAGTGTTAAAGTTAAAAAGAAGTTAATCGATGTTAGTTAATCGATTAGTGTTAAAGTTAAAAAGAAGTTAATCGATGTTAGTTAATCGATTAGTGTTAAAGTAAAAGGAGTTAATCGATGTTAGTTAATCGATTAGGGATAAAGTTAAAAAGAAGTTAATCGATGTTAGTTAATCGATTAGTGTTAAAGTAAAAGGAGTTGATCGATGTTAGTTAATCGATTAGAGAATAAAGTTAAAAAGGAGTTAATCGATGTTAGTTAATCGATTAGAGAATAAAGTTAAAAAGGAGTTAATCGATGTTAGTTAATCGATTAGAGAATAAAGTTAAAAAGGAGTTAATCGATGTTAGTTAATCGATTAGAGAATAAAGTTGAAAGGAGTTAATCGATGTTAGTTTAATCGATTAGAATAGAAGCAAGTGAGTTAAATCGAATATAGTTATTCGAATCGAAGCAAATGAGTAAATCGAATATAGTTATTCGAATAGAAAGTAAAAGGAATTATCGAATATAGTTTATTCGAAAAGAGTAAGTGAAATGAGTAAATAAATAGCGTTAGTCAAAAAGTGTTAGTCCAATAGAGTTAATTGATAGGGGTTAGTCCAAAGGAGTTAAGTAAAAAGAGTCAATCGAATATAGCTATTCGAAGGAGGGTTAAGTAAGGAAGTTAGTAAATGGAATACAAAGTGAACTTTGCCCATTTCAAAGTTAGAAATGTTGTTCAGTTAAGGTCTGAGAGGTTGTTCTACCCCAACTTAATTGGCTTCGTTTTAACTAAGGAATAGTTAAGGTTCGGCAGTAAAGGAAATGGTTTGAGTTGGCATCGCGATGGTTTGTTTAAACATCTGTCTAAGTCCAATGAAGAAGCTTTGGAAATGTTTTCCAAATAAGAAACCAGAAATGTTTTCTAATAAAGAAAACAAGAAATGGAAATGTTTTCCATTGTTAATAACGTATATTTTCCCAATTTAGAAAATAAGAAATACTGAATATAGGGAAACAGGAGATAAGTAAATTTAAGAAATTTAGAGATAAATGTTGAATGATGTTTGATCGATATAAATTTCCATTTGGAAATAATATCGTTGTTTGCACACTTGTTTTTATTCGATGGTTAAAGCACAGACTATCGAAGTTTTGACCATTTTAACGTTGTTAATATGGAGAGACCGGTTGGATTATTATCCGAAGAACCACTCTGTATTGGCATAACCGTTACGAATCATATATGCCAAAGGAAATTGAAGACGGTGTTATGCAAGGGTTATCCTGTTTACAGAATAGTGCCTTCGGTTCATCCTGTTCCTGGATGACTTGTACGGACGGATGTCTGACAGAGTATTTCCAGACGATCACGTATATTGATTTCTCCAACCGTACCAAGAGTGGAAGCGAGGAAGGAAACTTCTTTTAGCTAACACATAATGTATTGTTGAGGACGTCAATCAGTGATTGGATGGATTTGATGATGTGACATTCAAAGTGAATCTGATGTGATGATAAAGCGTAGCTTCTAGCCTCATCATCCGGTAAATGACAGAAATCGGGTAGGCAGCATGGCTAAGTCGGTCGCACCGAAGTAGGGTGTATAATCACCTGATCTAGAGTTTCATTTACTTCTAAAAATCTATTGTTGATGCTGTCCCATTCGGGAAACGGTTGCTGATCCCAACTGTTGGTGATATACATTCGATACACTCAAGCGAAATGAGTGGTCGGTCATGTGTGGCCGGGTTGCAAGATGTTCTTGTTGAACCCAGTGTATTCCTCTCTAGAGGTACATGAGCGAAAGGTGATTCCATACCTTGTCATAGTTGGAAATCCATTACCCAATACGTGCTTGCGGTTTTGATTGTATACTATATATGTAGAACGTGAGATGAAAGCGTTTCTGCTAGATGATTATTATAGCTGTGGTTGATAGACATTATTATAATATCAAAAGGTTTTTGATATAAAGATATTTTGGATTCTCATAAGGGAAAAACCCGTTCCGTTATGCGGCGTGGTCTTATGAGATATCATATACCTGTATAACTGTTTTAAACTGTTTTACTCACACCAGTCCCATGACTGACCCGGAGTTTACTTTGTTGTTTTCCCTAAACTCTTGGGTGCCTAAATTTGTATGGGCAGTCAAGTAGTCGGGATTTTACAGATACATTGAAGAGCTGGAGCAGGAGGCTTCAGGATCATATAGCTATAGTTATTTCCGCTGTGTTGTAAGTGCTGTACTTTGATAATGATATGTATATGCAAGTACAGATTTGTATTTCAAAGTTATGTTATGAAATATATTTATTCGTTCCGCTGTGAGATTCGTGTTACTCTGATGTTGTCTTCTTCTTCTTCTATTCTAAAGTTCTATCTTATCTTTCCTCACCCTCTAATTTCTTTCACTAAATACCAGGATTTTTCGATGTTTTGGTTATCGACGTCGCGTTTACGTCGATAACCAAAGTCGCTCAAAATCCGGGTCGTTACAGGAATATTATATCTGTTTATTGACTTAAAATTGAGGTAACATTTTTGGATGCAGGGAAACAGGTTGGAGGGATCCAACTGGATTCCTCAAATTTATTGTTTATTTCATATCACCATTATATAAACTGTTTAACTAATATGATTGGCTGATTGATTTGATTATCGATCATTGAATCTAAATTTAATGCTGGTTTTGTTACTAACCAATGGATGCCACGTTTGTGACGACCCCACTCCCGATAAGACGGTGGCAAGGGTAATCTTTGGAATATAACACATAAACAGATAACAGCAGAACATAAATAAATAAATACACCAGATAATGTATAATAAATTACACTGGATAAATATAATCATCAGATTTACACAGTATATAGGATCATACTTAGTACAAAATACAGTTCAGCTATATACAAATGTCTACTGCGGAAAAGAAAACATAATATGTACAACAGGAGCTGAACAACATAAAAAGAGATAAATGATAGAACCCATCTTCAGCTCCAGCTATCCAGAAAGATCCTGCTAAAACCTGAATACAAGGCTGCCCGTGTAGAGAAAGGGGCACCCGAGTTTGCAAGTGAAACAAACTACGAGTCAGTCATGGGACTGGTACGAGAAATCTACTTAACACATTTTCAAATATGGCTAATCACAGGACCACGCCACTTTCGCGGAACGGGTTTACTCCATTGGATTGCCAGTGCTTTAAAACAAATAAATCTTTTAAACATCGCAATGCTTTTTACAAAAATGATGCCATTATAAGACTCAGTTCCCATCACATAATGCAACACAAACCGGAGGATAGAGTTTTACCTTATAATGGCCAAAATATGCTTGATACAAGCAAAACAAATCATTTGATATTATTGCTAGTGTATATATGTTTCAAAAAAATGATTTCATTCATAACTATTAATCATAGACGGCATGGGTACCATATATCATGTCGCTATATATATATATATATATATATATATATATATATATATATATACACAATCAAAACCGCACGATGTCGTATTTGGAAATTGGATTTCTGTCATGAGCCAAGGCAAAAGATAGTCCTTACCGAATTCGAGACAATCTAGCCCATGTCTCAGGAAAGCGCGCAGACAAGCCTTGGATCGTCAGGGCCGGTCCACCGATGTGGATTAAAATTCCTGATCACTGCGTTTCCCCGCCCCTATGGGGCGTAAACTGGTCATCTCTGACCACACCATCGGCTCCGAAGAGACCGAAGCAAACCGAGGCCTCGCTTTCTATCATCCACATAAGTAAAAAACCCGGGCGTATAAAACCCAAAGCACCACTCCTAGCTAGAAGAAAACGCATGTCCTCCCTGATGTCCGTCTCTCGTTTCTGGCTCATACCGGGGTGTGAGGCTCGCGAAACAACGCTATACACAAAGCTATGCCACACAGGCCATGCTTTGATCATCAACCACAAGACTTTGCTTTTCAACAGAAGCCTTGATCATCTATCACTTAGGCGTGCCACACAGGCAATTCACTCCGTGCGACTGATTTCTATCGATATATAACCTCTGGGCTCGTACGTCTCAGAGAAGGGCGTTAAGCAAGAGAATAAATTCTCCGCCGCCAAACAGATATATATATTTAATAGAGATCAATCAGCACAGAACAAAATCCAATGTCAAACACACAGTCCATTTACACGTTCATTCTGGGTCTGAACGAAACCGGAGGCACTCAATACCTCGCATATCCGTACAATCAACAAGTACGTCCGGGTGGCTACTACTTCAACCCCGTCAAGGTAGCTACTCCTATCATGAGCATCAGTGGCACCCCTCCATTCGACGTGAAGATCATCGGTCTTGCACCGTCTTCATATCTTCGACTTTCACTCGTCAATCAATTATTTGAAATGAGAATTAACTCGGCCTTTTCAAATAATTCACATATATCTAGAATTTCAAATCAATTCATTTCAATGGTTAAATTATTCGACATCACCAATTTTGTTCTTTAATGTAATTTTCACACCACACACATTCAACCATCAAATATCACACAAATCGAACAAATTCAGTTTGTTTCCATTCCATATCATTTATAATATTTTATCACGATTTATCGCTATTTTTATTTATTTAAAAATAGCCAATGCATTCAAACGACGCTTCAGGCCATAACGCGACCGTGGCACTGTTTTCTCCAGATTTGATTTACACATATATGAAAATCTAACCGTTGGATCTTCACAAAATTTATATCATTAGAAAGATATTTCAAAACGAATCCAACAGTTTTAGTTTTGGGAAAATCCGACGGTCGGATCTCCCGCACTAATCGTTTGAAGTTACGATTTCAAAATACGAACTGCAGCGTCGTTATTCGATTTAATTTAATTATATTTATATATATATATAAATATAATCGATTCTGGCGCTGTTTTTCTTTAGATTTGCATTAAACATTCCAGACAATCCAACCGTTGGATCTTTACAAAGTTGGTGCCGTTAGAAAGATATTTCCAGGGCGAACCCAATGGTTGTGGTTTCGGGAAAATCCGATGGACGGATCTCCCGCACTAATCGTTTGAAATCACGGTTCCAAAACACGAACTGCAGCCTCGTTATTCACTATATTTTGATTATATTTATATAAATATATAAATATAATTCTTTCATCGATTTCAAAACCATATCCACCCTATAGATTTAATAAAAATGATATTTTTATCCAATAGACATTTATTTAAACACTTCACTATTTTCAACAATTCATGTATATAATAAAAATGTGATTTTTATTGTAAAACAATTTATTTCAAAACACGACTATTTTATTTAGTTCATATAGATGATAAAAATATGATTTTTATTATTAAACAATTTATTTCAAAACACGACTATTTTATATAGTTCATATAGATGATAAAAATATGATTTTTATTACAAAACAGTTTATTTCAAAACACGACTATTTTATATAGTTCATATAGATGATAAAAATATGATTTTTATTATAAAAAATTTATTTCAAAACACGAATATCGTTCAACACCTGAATTTCTATTCAACACATGAATATAGTTTCAACACATGAAAATAATTCTAATACATGAATATTATTGAAAATTTCGGCAGCATAACGGCAGGGTAGTTAAAACCGGGGCCGTCCCTAGTATGGCTCCTCGCTCTACATTAAAGCCTCGCAGCTTTTGACAATGGGGATTCATGCATCTAGTTCGCACGCAAGCGGCATGTTTTATTTTCATTTCCACAATCTATTCTAATTTTGTTTCAATCACCAATGGGTATTTTTCAACCACAACCAATCAATTTCAACCACAACCAATTCTAATCAACCATTTGCTATCAACCAATTTTCACACCAATCACAAACAATAAATATCGTCCATGGTCTGTGGACGAGGGGAGTATATATATATATTCATATATAAATGTATTCGATTCACTTCAATTCATTTCAACGCACATATAATTTTTACAATGCATATATAACTTATACATCGAACGTACAACTTATACAACGCTTATACATGAGGTGTACAACGCTTTGACCCGAATACTAGTTTTGACAATAGGGATTAGCTTTTGACAAACTAATCCTATGTGGTTTCAACCAAATAATTCTCAACCACAAACGGGTATTTTTCAACCACAATCAATCAATTTCAACCACAAACAATTTCAATCAACCATTCGCTATCAATCAATTTTCACACCAATCACAACCAATAAATATCGTCCATGGTTTGTGGACGAGGGGCGTGTGTATATATATATATATATATATTTATATATAGCATTTCACTTCTATTTCAACACATATATAATTTTTACAACGCATATATAACTTATACATCGAACGTACAACTTATACAACGCTTATACATGAGGTGTACAACGCTTATATAACTCATACATCAACTATATAATTTATACATCGTTGTTTCCCATATCGTTTATAAATTAGAAATCTCACATTGGGTTCCACTCCACCAAAAATAGCAGAAGGCTCAGAAAAATATGCGGTCTCTTCTAGAATGTAGAAGACGTCCATACGAGTCCACTGTCTCTTGTTTCACTGGATTTCGTCAACATAGCAAAAAGATATGTAATTTTGAATATAAAACAATTTAAAACGTAATTAATTAAATTTATAGCGCTTAAAAAATGCTACCTTTTCCCTATTAAAAAAAATCAATAGCCGATGTCGATTACCCCCCTTTCAAAACTAGGGTTCCGTTTTTCATCGCCGGAGGACCACCATACTCCGATCAGAGACCCCCTCACCATCGCCCCCTGCGTCACCTCCTCGCGTCCCTAAGGGCGTCGAGTTCGATCCCCCCACGACGTCGGAAAACGCCACCTAACGGCGCCACTTCCTAGCCAAAATCTACTCTCAGTTCTGCACGATAATCCACCAAACAGGTATATATGGAAAGAGCTTGGAGAGATTTATGATTTTGGTTTTAAAATCTTCGAAAATCACTGATTGTATTTGGAGAAAAATCGGATTGAATTTTTGAACAACCCTAGCCCTTGATTTTCAACTGACGGCGGCTTCAAAGGGGTTCTAGGGTTTTGTAGGAAATTAGTTTATATTTTTAATTATTTATTTTTCGAAAATACTAGTTTTTACATCCGAACTCCAAATAAAACCGAACGATTGTCGCCCCCAGCCAAATACCCCCATTCAGAACACAATGGGATATGTTTCGTAGGCTCATTCGATTGTTCCAGTCAGTTTTTCTTCAAATTTAAATATAAAACATTCAATATTTGATTTGAACGTACATTTCAATTTGCCAGGGCCACATATTGATTTTAAAAATCCAAAAAAAATAAATCTAGCTATGTTTTGACGATACGGTCCCAACAAAACTAGTTTCGTCGAATTCTGAGACCGTTTGAAAAATGGCCATTTTTTGGTCGATCCAATTTAACTATTATTGACCAAAACACATTTTTCTTTGCCACACTCACATACTAGCTTCAAACATTATGAAATTTGAAACCTAGCAATAACTTCATATCCCGGATCCAACAAAAGTGGTTTCGTCGAATTCCAAGGTCGTTTGCAAAATGTCTATTTTCACGGGCTATATATTTTCTATAGCGACCTTTCTGAAAATTCATTTGGCCATAACTTTTGACTCCCGCTACGAAACTTCGATTTTTCAGTTTCGTTAGAAAGACATTCACTAACAGATTAAAATATTTTCGGTTTCACTAAAATCCGTTTTGTTTTGCACCCGGTACAGTCAATCAAAGTTTGAATTCAAATTTCAAAACTACCACGCCATTTCAGGCCTTGTTTATAATTCAAATTAATTCTATTCATTTTCAACACGATTTAACCATACATTTCGTCGTTATTATTTAAAATATTCATTTTACATACTAAAAATTCACTAAAATAGCCAATTTTAAATTTTTAAACTGGTTCAGATTTTCTGGGTTGTTACAGGATAATATTGGTTGGGTAATTGGCAGCATATGGCCTATAAAGCAATCGTCTTACAAATATTGATTTACCGTCAGGTGGATCAATAGAAATGAAGTTATAAATTTATTTTATAACTGAATATGAATTTTGAAACCTTTTGTTTTAAATGAAAATTAATTTAAAGGAAATAAATATCTATTATTTATTAAGTTTATAGGAAATTATTTTATAAAGCAAATTCTTATGTTAATAAGAATTATAAGCAAATGAGCAGAATTAGTGTAACGGTTAAGAGTTGGTTTAATTGTTCTAAGTAACAATTAAAAATAGTTATTTAAATTAATTATATTATTAATTTAAAGAAAGGATTTAATTGAAATTGGTTAACGAGATAACCATATTTTGAATTGAATAAGTCGACCGCTTTAACTGAGATTTAAATTAGTTTATTGTTAAATAAATATAATGAAACTGTTTAATGAATATTTGTTACTTTGATAAGATCTTAAATAGAGGAATTTATTATTTATTTCAGTAATAAGGAATTTAACTACTTCTTCGGTTGTTAATGATAAAGTAAGTTATTATTTTAAAAATAAATTTACGTAATTACTTCTCAAATGAAATACTTTTAAGTAAGTAACCAGTTTAGAATGGATTATGGTTGAGTTTTAAAGAGAGGTATGAATGAGTTAATATTGAACCCAAGTTTTATAACGGAGTTATAATGAGATTTGAAGCGACCCGAACTTCCCCGGTCTCCGAAGAGAAGAGAAAGAACGAATTACTTCAAGGACAAGATGAATCGGAACGCACACAGAAGAACATTTCGTTGTATATTACAACAATTCCATCAGATTACAAGAATATACAGAGTATTAATAAATGATATACATTATAAAATATCAGAGATTACAATACATTACATAGCAGCGGAAAATAATACAATACACAACTAGAAGTAATACACGGATACAGAGCTTTCCGAGTATCGTTCCAGCTGTAAATTAGGATTCTGTGAATATAACTCTGCAAAACCAAAACTACTTGCTGCCCTGTCAAAATAAGGGCACCCAGAGTTTAGGTTAAAACAATAAAATTCAAGTCAGTCATGGGACTGGTTTGAGAACTAAAACAGTTATTAATCTTTATTTTAAAGTTAGGTAAATCAAGGGACCACGCCATATAACACGGAACGGGTTTCCTCCCAAGAATACCAGTGCATAAAACAACAGCGCAATGATAAATAAAGAAAAATGAAGCTATTATAAGAACCAGGTCCCATCACACAATGCAACACAAGCCGGAGGATAGGGTTTTACCTTATAATAGACAAAGCATGCTTGATAAGTTAAAAACAAATCATTTGATACTATTATAAGTATATAGTGTCAAAACAATTTCAATAATAAATATCAATCATAGACGGCATGGGTACCATATATCATGTCGCCATACTAGGCTCTACGATCTAAACCGCAAAGTCACGTATTTGGAAATTGGATTTCCATCTATGAACCGAGGCCAGGGATCGTCCTCTACCGATTCGAGACTGTCAAGCCCGAGCCTCAAGAACAAAACGCATCGTCCCTGGATCGTTAGGGCCGGTCCACTGATGTGGATTAAAATGCCTGAACACTATCGCCTGGAGCAAAACTGGTGATACTCCATTCTCGACTATTCCAATCTAATTAAAGATTCATTAAAACTCCACTTAGTTTTAATCTTCACAGAAATCAATATCCTGTCTTTAACTGGGTTAAAGAACCAATGTTATTTAAAACAAAGTCCACGATAAACCCAAAATCACATTCTATTAATTATCGGGTTGAAGAACAAGTGTTATTTAAAACACCGTTCACGATAAACCCAAAAATCAATTCCAATTTAATTCCAATTAAATACCATTTAATTGGTACATTTAATTAAATCTAAATAAAATATTTAATCCTTTTCTCGACTGGGTTTAAGGACAGTGTTAATGAAGACTCCATTCACGACAACCCCAAATCACATTTGATATTAAATACAAGGCTCTGAATAGAAAATATATCGGCTTATATTCAATATCAAATTCTACGACCAACGAATATCGTATTAGAAATAGCGATATAAATATATCTTTCAAATTTCCATAACAATATCTGTATAATCACGAAATCCAACATCGAAACATTCCAAAGACAATTTCGATTCAAATCCATTCCAATTCAATTATTGGAAATTCTGGTTACTTTTAAAACCCCTTTTTAAATTCAATTTATTTGTTACAAAATAAATTGATTTTAATTCTAGTTCAAAACTAGTTCATTTCAATAAAAATCTATTTTTACCTTTTCAAATATGGAGTTTTCATCCCAATTCTTCCCAAATCATTTCTTATGATTTTAAATAAATTATTACTATTTTTAATAATTTTATCAAGGCCCGCACAGTCGATTTCCATTAACGGCCATCGAACTGCACTTACATCGACCTTTTCCAAATTTGATTTGGACATAATTCCAAATCTAACCGTTAGATTTCAAATCTCTAATATTCGTTAGAAAGCTCTTTTCGATACGAACCCAACGCTTCCGGGTTTAGGAGAATCCGACGGTCGGATCTCCCGCAACGTCAATTCGAAGTCAATGGTCGAAATTCGCGAACTGCCGCGGCACGGCGCGTTCTATTCAGGCCATTATATATATATATATACATATAATATATATTATATATATATCATCGATTTCCTTTTAAAACGTATTATATAAATCATGCTAAATTCGTTTTCAAAACGATTTCAACTTCCTTTTCAAATTCAAATCAAAATTGAATTTTTCAATATAAATTCGTTTTAATTTCATTTCAAATCGATTTCAGTTCAATTTCAATTTATTTCGAAATTCAATTCATTTCAATTTAATTCGAATTCGAATTCATTTGAATTTAATTTGAATTTCAATTCATTTCAGTTTAATTTGAATTTCAACTCAATTCAATTCGAATTTCAATTCATTTCAGTTTAATTCGAATTTTGAAATCACTTTCAATATTCATTTCAATTTAATTTGAATTCGAATTCATTTCAATTTAATTCAAATTCGAAGTCATTTCAATTTAATTCGAATTTTGAAATCACTTTCAATATTCATTGAAAAATGAATAAAATCGATATAAATATCGTTCACATCGAAATGGCGTCAATCTAATCAACACGACTTTTATTCAATACATGAATGTTTATTCTATTCAACACATGAATATTTTTCAATTCAACACATGAATTTATTTTCAATTCAACACATGAATTTATTTTCTATATTGTAATGAGGCCCAATCCATTACCATATAATGTTAATTATATGGATTTTCTACAACACATGTGTATAATAGCAACGATAAATAATCAACCATCATCCAGAGTGCGCCACACAACTGCATAAACATTAAATATAAATAATTGACGCTTACACAGTCTGTCAACCCATCGATTGATATACAACTAAACAATCGGGATTAGTGTACGTCAAATATCATCCCAATACCCGTGTGGGGTTTCAAATCAACAAACACATATTTTATTTGTGCGGTTGGGCGATGTGTAAAATTTATCGTCCCAATCAATATCAGTCAAATCAGTGTATATAAACAAATCGTCGATTCGTTTATAAATATTTATTTGATATACACGTTAAAAATCATATTTTTAACTATAAAATATTTTCTACTATAAAATATTTTATTTCATTCCACATCACACAACCAAATTTCACAACACATCAATCAAACAAACAAGCCGTCCATGGTCTGTGGACGACGGGTGTCAGGTGCTACTAAGCACCGTCTGCATCCTAGTATATATTTCAACTAGAAATAAAAATAAAAGTGAGGAGTTCTCACCGAGTAGCAAATCCAATCCACCGCGACTCTTCTTATGTAGAAATCTTCGTCGTGCTTCCAATCACTCCTTTTCACGCTGTTCATTGTATAATCACATTTTCAACATGATGTTCATATATTAAAAATCACATTTTTATTGTGCTACTCATGTAAAAATTATATCTTTATCTTCTCTATTATATAAAAAAAATTATTTTCAATCCGCTACTCACATAAAAATCGAATTTTTTATTTCACTACAACATATATAAAAATCATATTTTCAATATCTACATTGTATAAAAATTATATTTTTATTACTCTACAAATATAAAAATCATATTTTTAATTCGCTACATATATAAAAATCATATTTTTAATATCCACATTATATAAAAATTGAATTTTTATCCTTTCTACATACATATAAAAATCGAATTTTTATTATTCTAAAAATCTAATCTTTTCATAATGAAAATACAACCTTTTCATTATTAAAAATATAATCTTTTCATAAGGAAAAATCATATTTTTATATCACCTTCTAAAACTAAAAATCGTATAATTATTGAAATAAAAATCACCTTTTCTTCTTGAAGTTATACATATGAAAAGTAAGCTATTTACTTCAATAAAAATCAGATTTTTAGATGAATTCAACTAAATAAATACAGTAAAAACTTACTGTGTTTTTCTTCAAGAAGAGGGAGGGATTCCCGACGGCTCAGGCAGGAGGTGGCGGTTTTCAAAGAGGAGAGGGAGGATAGAAAATCAAAAAAGGGGGGAGGAGTACTGCACATCGCAGAAATCGATGGGGGGGGGGGAGCATCGGTTTGGATCTCGCGTGGGGAGGGGGGTTTTGAACGGAGGGAGGCGCTAGGGTTTTAGGGCGGCGGTGGTCTAATCGAAGGCTGGGGTGCGGTCTGCAGCAGAGAGAAGGGGAGTAGAGAGAGAGAGGCGGAGCAGGGTGGTCGTGGGGAGGCTCTGGCGATCAGAGGTAGGGGTGCGGAGGCGATGGTGGCGGGTTGAGAGAGGGAGGCGTGATCGTGTTATTTTATATATTTTTTTCCATTTCTTTCTTCTGAATCGAATGAGAAAAGGAAGGGAAGATAGAGAGTGTGGTAGAGGGAGAGAGTTAAATTATATATATATAATTATTTTAATTTCTAAATCCATAAAGGTTGACTTTTCATTCGATCTCGAAATCGAACACGCCGACTATCATCCCTAGCGTATTACCCCCATTCCGAACACAATGGGATATGTATCGTAGGCCAATTTGACCGTTTCGATCAGCTTCCATTTAAATCTAAATTTAAATCTATATATTCAATTTTGAACGTACATTTCAAATTACCGGGGCCACATATGTAACGACCCAGAAAATCTGAACCAATTTAAAATTTTTAAATTGGCTAAAATAATGGATTTTGAATATTTAAAATAAATATTTTAAATAGTAGCAATGAAAACTGAGTTTGAATCGACAATTGAAAACGAATATAATTAATTCTAATTATAAACAAGGCCTGAAATGGCGCGGTAGTTTCAAATTTTGAATTCAAATTTTGTCGGACTGTACCGGGTGAAAAACAAAACGGATTTGAGTGAAAACAAAAATATTAAAATCTGTTAGTGAATACCTTTCTAACGAATTTGAAAAATCGAATTTTCATAGCGGAAAGCAAAAGTTATGGCCGAATGAATTTTCAGAAAGGTCCCTATGGAATTTATATAGCTCGTGAAATTGGCCATTTTGCAAACGACCTCGGAGTTCGACGAAACCACTTTTGTTGGATCCGGGATGTGAAGTTATTGCTAGGTTTCAAATTTCATAATTTTTGAAGCTAGTATGTGAGCGTGGCAAAGGAAAACGTGTTTTGGTGAATTACAGTTAAATTGGATCGACCAGAAATGAGCCTTTTTGCAAACAGTCTCAGAATTCGACGAAACTAGTTTTGTTGGGACCGTATCGTCAAAACATAGCCAGATTTATTTTTCTGGAATTTTTCGAATCAGTTTGTGGCCCTGGCAAATTGAAATGTACGTTCAAATCGAATATTGAATGTTATATATTTTAATTAGAATGAAAACTGACTGAAACATTCGAATGGGCCTTCGAAACATATCCCATTGTGTTTGGAATGGGGGTAAAACGCTAGCGACGACAGTCGTTGGGTTTGAATTGGGGTTCGTGTGTGAAAGAGGGTATTTTCAAAAAAATAATATATAAATTATTAAGAAAATCCTATTCGTCCACATCAAAAATTTCTCTCTCCCCGATGCTCCAATTAAAGGCGGAAACCCCTTCTCCACTTCCCGTCCACTTTCCGACCAAACCAAGCAAAATCACCCCCTCCTCCAGTTGAGGATTTTGAAGTGCTCGAGACGAGCTTCAAATCCATATATAGTTTGATTTTTTTCGTTGAGTATATCTCCAGAACCGAACTCGTGAAGATCCGCCGTTCGAAGGTCGATCGCGCCGCCCAGGAGCCGCCGAGTTCGACACCGTCAACACCTCAGGCGCGCCTCTCGAGGCTGGTTAATGCTGCATGGTCCGATCGTGGTAATACTTCACGGTTTGGTCAAGAATTGAAGACCTAGTTTTGAAGAAAATAATGAGGTATACGGCCAAATTTATTTTCAGCAGTTTTAACAGTTTAAAACCGTTGCAAACTTTGAAAAATCATATCTTTTTCGTTTCTTGTCGAAATCCAGTGAAACAAGAGACAGTGGACTCGTGTGGACGTCTTCTACATTTTAGAAGAGACCGCATATTTTTCTGAGCCTTCTGCTATTTTTGGTGGAGTGGAACCCAATGTGATATTTCTAATTTATAAACGATATGGAAAACGATGATGTATAAGTTATATAGTCGATGTATGAGTTATATAAGCGTTGTACACCTCATATATAAGCGTTGTACAAGTTGTACGTCCAATGTATAAGTTATATATGCGTTGTAAAAATTATATATGTGTTGAAATAGAAGTGAATTGCTATATATATATATATATATATATATATATATATATATATATATACGCCCCTCGTCCACAAACCATGGACGATATTTATTGATTGTGATTCGTGTGAAAATTGATTGATAGCGAATGGTTGTTTGGGATTGTTTGTGGTTGATATTGATTGATTGTGGTTGAAAAATACCCATTTGTGGTTGATAAATATTTGGTTGAAACCACATAGGATTAGTTTGTGGAAATGAAATAAATATATACATGCCGCCTGCGTGCGAACTAGACGCATGATCCCCATTGTAAAAAACCGCGAGGTTTTAAGGTAGAGCGAGGAGCCGTACTAGGGACGGTCCCGGTTTTAACTACCCTGCCGTTATGCTGCCGAAATTTTGAATAATATTCATGTGTTTGAATTATTTTCATTTGCTGAAACTATATTTATTCGTTAAATAGAAAACCTTCATGTGTTGAATCGATATTCATTCGTTGATTAGAAATTCATGTGTTGAATGGTATTCGTGTTTTAAATATAAAAATCACATTTTTATCTATATATATAAACTATAGAAAACCTTCATGTGTTGAATCGATATTCATTCGTTGATTAGAAATTCATGTGTTGAATGGTGTTCGTGTTTTAAATATAAAAATCACCTTTTTATCTATTTATATAAACTGTAGAAAACCTTCATGTGTTGAATCGATATTCATTCGTTGAATTGAAATTCATGTGTTGAATGGTATTCATATTTTGAAATAAATTGTTTTATAATAAAAATCACATTTTTATCATCTATATGAACTATATAAAATAATCTCGTTTTGAAATAAATTGTTTTATAATAAAAAAAACCTATTTTTATTACCTATATGAACTATATAAAATAATAGAGTTTTGAAATGAATTGTTTTACAATAAAAATCACATTTTTATTATATACATGAATTGTTAAAAATAGCGAAATGTTGAAATAGAAGACAGTTAGATAAAAATATCATTTTTATCAAATGTACGAAAATAATATAGTTTTGAAATCGAAGAATCGATATATATATATATATATATATATATATATATATATATATATAGAATTGAAATATATCGAATAACGATGCTGCAGTTCATATTTTGAAACCGTGATTTCAAACGATTAGTACGGGAGATCCGACCATCGGATTTTCCTGAAATCGCAACCGTTGGGTTCGCTTTGGAAATATCTTTCCAACGGCACCAACTTTGTAAAAATCCAACGGTTGGGTTGTCTGGAATGTTTAATTCAAATCTGAAGAAAAACAACGCCAGAAACGATTATATATATATATATATATATATATATATAAATATATTTAATCGAATAACGACGCTGTAGTTCGTATTTCGTAATCGAAACTTCAAACGATTGTACCGGGAGATCCGACCGTCGGATTTTCCCGAAATTGGAACCGTTGGATTCATTTAGAAAAGATCTTTCTAATGATGTAAATTTTATTAAGATCCAATGGTTAGATTTTCAGATATGTGTAAATCAAATCTGAAGAAAAACAGCGTTACGGTCGCGTTATGGCCCGAAGCGTCGTTTTGAATAAATTAGCTATTTTAAAATAAATAAAAATAGCGATAAATCGTTATAAAATATTATAAACGATATGGATGTGATTTAGAAATTAACTGAAGATTGGCTAAGTCGAATGGTTCCCTGGGTGTTGATCTGATGTTGGTTTCGGCCTTCGGGGTTAATATTTGGGAAATCGTTCTCTTACTGATTGACGGTTAGTGACTAATGCATTGAAATGATGCGTGTATATGTTAGTGTTGCACTTGTTTATTATATACGCGAGTTGCTCAGAAAGACCGGGTTTATCCCATTTTGAATAACTGAATCGACGATAAGAAATCGAAGATGAAGACGATGGTCGAAGACCGGAGATCTTCACCTCGTTTGGATGGTAACCAAGGTCCTGATTGGGAGGCATCCCGAAATATGGATAATGAGTGGTGATCGTCCAGACGTACGTGGTGATCGATGGGTTTGCGAGGTATTTAGTTCCTCCAGTTTCGTTCAGACCCAAAACGGACTTGTAAATGGACTGTGTGTCTGACATTGGATTTTATTCTGTGTTGATTGATCTCTATTAAATGTACATCTGTTTGGCGGCGGAGAATTTATTCTTTTGCTTAACGCCCTTCTCTGAAACGCACGAGCTCAGAGGTTGTATATCGATGGACATCAGTCGCATGGCATGAATTGCTAGCGTGGCATGCCTAAGTGGCAAATGAACAGGGCTTCTGTTGAAAAGCAAGGTCTTGTGGAGATGATCAAAGCACTGCCTGTTTGGCGTAGCTTTGTGTATAACGTAAATTCGCGAGCCTCACACCCCGGTATGAGCCAGAAACGGGAGAGGACATCAGGGAGGGCCTGTGTTTCTTCCTAGCTAGAAGTGGCGTCAGTGGTTTTACACGCCCTGACGAGTTTGACTTATGTGGTTGTTGCTGTTGCGAGGCGCCTCGGTTAGATCGGACGATCCGGGTCCGATGGAGTCCTTCGCTGGCTCGTTTACGCCCCAAAGGGCGGGGAAACGCAGTGTCCAGGAATTTTAATCCACATCGGTGGACCGGCCCTGACGATCCAAGGGTCACTCGGGCTAGGCAGTCTCGAATTCGGTAAGAACTATCTTTTGCCTTGGTTCATGATGGAAATCCAATTTCCAAATACGACATCGTGCGGTTTTGATTGTGTGTGTGTGTGTATATATATATATATATATATATATATATATATATATATATATATATATGGCGACATGATATATGGTACCCATGCCGTCTATGATTGATAGTTATGATTGAAATTGTTTTTGAAACATATAAACACTAGTAATAATATCAAATGCCTTTGTTTTATTCGTATCAATCATATTTTGGCCATTATAAGGTAAAACTCTATTCTCCGGTTTGCGCTGCATTGTGTGATGGGAACTGAGTCTTATAATGACTTCATTTTTATAGGAAGCACTGCGTTGTTTAAAAGAAAGATTTGTTTTAAAGCACTGGCAATCCAATGGAGTAAACCCGTTCCACGAAAGTGGCGTGTTCCTGTGATTAGCCATATTATAAATGTGTTGGGTAGATTTCTCATACCAGTCCTATGACTGACTCGTAGTTCGTTTCACTTTCAAACTCGGGTGCCCCTTTTTCTACACAGGCAGCCTTGTATTCAGGTTTAGCTGATTCTTTCTGGATAGCAGGAGCTGAAGATGGATTCTACTATTTATCTATTTTTATGCTGTTCAGCTCCTATTGTACATATTTTGTTTATTTCCGCTGTAGACATTTATGTATAGCTGAACTGTATTTGTACTAAGTATGATCCTGTATACTGTGTAACTCTGATGATTACGTTTATCCACTATATTCTATTGTTCATTATCTGGTGTATTTGTTTAATTCTGTTCTGCTATTATCTGTTTCTATGTTATATTCCACGGATTACCCTTGCCGCCGTCAGTACGGGGTTTGGGGTCGTCTCAACATACTGACTCTAAAAATTCCTAAAAAATATTTTCTAGCTTCGTATTGACGATACGGTCCTAACAAATCTAGTTTCGTCAAATTCCGAGACCATTTGAAAAATGGCCATTTTCCAGTCGATTAAAATCAACTAAAACTGGTCAAACGCGTTTTCCTTTGCCACGCTCACATATTGATTTGAAAAATTACGAATTTTGGAATCTAGTAATAACTAGACATCCAGGATCCAACAAAAGCGGTTTCGCCGAAAACCGATGTCGCTTGCAAAATTTCCATTTTTGAGGGCCTGAAATCCATAACGACTATTCTGAATTTTCAACTGGACGTAACTTTTGATTCCCGCTATGAAATTTCAATTTTTCGGATTCGTTGGAAAGATATTGTCAAATGGATTCAAATATTTTTGGTTTCATTAAAATCCGGTTTATTTTGCACCCGGTACATTCATTTGAACTTTGAAATCGAATTTTCAAACTACCGCGCCATTTTCAATTCCTTTTGTAATTTAAAATAAATATTTATATTCTAACGACGATTTATATAAATATATACGTTCGAATTCTATTCAAAATAAATTTCTTGTCGTCATTATTTAAAATAATTCATTTTAAATATTCAAAATTCACTCAAATTGCCAAAATAAAATTTTTAAATTGGCTCAGATTTCCGGGTTATTACAATCTCCACCACTTAAAACTTTTTGTCCCCGAAAAGGAACGAAGCCGAAAGTTGTTTAACTAATCAACTCAACTTTCACCATTTCCATTATGGCTTAAGTTCTTCAACTTTTCAGTTTCTAAGAACCTTTCAAATTTTTCAATTTTTTTGCTAACACCCTAAATTTTCGAAAAATTTCGCCATAACCTCCCCTGCACCAGGGACTTCAGGATATTTCATATAGCCTTCTTCAATCCAAAAAGAAAAAGAAACAGCCATGCAGCTAGCCAATCGGCTCATAAAATCATCCAAAACCCAAGAAATACAATAAACGTGTACCTATTTGTCGGGCAAACAGTTTTATTCCTCTTCTCTAGCCTCCTTGCTATGACCTGTTCAATGTAAGCACATGTATATGCATGCATTTTCAAACAATTTTCAATTTAGTCCAACATTTGATATAATTTGGCTAAAGGTTCAACATTTAGTTAATTCAAACAATAATCAAACAACACAACCAGCAATCAATTAGTTGATTATCTTTTCAAATTCATAACTTTGATATATAGTCCAAAAATCAGATTTTTGATGCCAAATCACAACAATAAGCCCTGTCTAAATTTGGTTCTCACACCAGTCAATTGGAATCATATAGAAATCCCACTTTCGAAACACGAACATAAATACTGATGATGTTGCGACATCACCAGAATTATCCTCGAGCGACTACAGTGCGATTCTATATATATCCAGTATATTAAAACTTCAAATACACGCGGATCAGACGTATACGCAAAATCTTTATATACTGGATTGTCCAAATTCAATACAAATAAATAATCAAATACGAATAATTGATTTAAATTTTCAAAACAAAAATTGTTTTCACTTAAAAAAACACACTCTTCACACTCGTTCTAGGATACTACTGATCCCATCTCTAACAAGTCATTCTCGTTGGATATTACTAATCCAATCCCTGATGAATTCTTTCGTTCGGTTCTAACGTGTCTTGTTCTCCGAGCTCTGTAAACCAAAGCTCTGATACCAAAATGAAGCGACCCGAACTTCCCCGGTCTCCGAAGAGAAGACAAAGAACGAATTACTTTGATGACAAGACGAATCGGAATGCACACAGAAGAACATTTCATTGTATATTACAACAATTCCATCGGATTACAAGAATATACAGAGTATTAACAAAAGATATACATTATAAAATATCAGAGATTACAATACATTACATAGCAACGGAAAATAATACAATACATAACTAGAAGTAATACACGGATACAGAGCTTTCCGAGTATCGTTCCAGCTGTAAATCAGGATCCTGTGAATATAACTCTACAAAACCAAAAATACTAGCTGCTCGTGTCAAAATAAGGGCACCCAGAGTTTAGGTTAAAACAAAAAACTTCAGATCAGTCATAGGACTGGTGTGAGAACTAAAACAGTTATTAATCTTTATTTTAAAGTTAAGTAAATCAAGGGACCACGCCGTATAACATGGAACGGGTTTCCTCCCAAGAACACCAGTGCATAAAACAACATCGCAATGCTAAATAAAGAAAAATGAAGCTATTATAAGACCTAGGTCCCACCACATAATGCAACACAAGCCGGAGGATAGGGTTTTACCTTATAATAGCCAAAGCATGCTTGATACCTTAAAAACAAATCATTTGATACTATTATAAGTGTATAGTGTCAAAACAATTTCAATCATAAATATCAATCATAGACGGCATGGGTACCATATATCATGTCGCCATACTAGGCTCTACAATCAAAACCGCAAAAGTCACGTATTTGGAAATTGGATTTCCATCTATGAACCGAGGCCAGGGATCGTCCTCTACTGATTCGAGACTGTCTAGCCCGAGCCTCAAGAACAGAACGCATCGTCCCTTGGAACGTCAGGGCCGGTCCACCGATGTGGATTAAAATGCTTGAACACTGCGTTTCCCCGCCCTTTGGGGCGTAAACGAGTCGAATGACTCCATCGGTCCTGGATCGACCGATATATCCGAGGCGCCTCGCAACAGCAACAACCACACAGGTGAAAAGTATATAAATGTCAGCCAGTTTAAGCACTGACACCACCCTAGCTAGAAGGAGACGCATGTCCTCCCTGACGTCCTCTCCCGTTCTGGTTCACACCGGGGTGTGAGGCTCGCGAATCAATGTTACACAAAGCTATGCCACACAGGCAGCGCTTTGATCATCAACCACAAGACTTTGCTTTTCAACAGAAGCCTTGATCAATTGCCACTTAGGCATGCCACACAGGCAATTCACTCCATGCGATTGATATCCATCAATATATAACCCCTGAGCTCGTACGTCTCAGAGAAGGGCGTTAAGCAAGAGAATAAATTCTCCGCCGCCAAACAGATATATATTTAATAGAAATCAATCACACAATATAAAATCCAATGTCAGACACATAGTCCATTTACAAGTTCGTTCTGGGTCTGAACGAAACCGGAGGCACCTGGTACCTCCCATATCCATCGATCTCCAAGTACGTCTGGGCGATCACCAACTGATTCCCTCCTCTTGGGTGTACAGCCCAATCAAGATCATAAGTAATCACCCAAACGACGTGAAGACCTCCGGTCTTCGACCACCATCTTCATCCTCGACACCACGTCGAATCAGTTATTCAAAATGGGATAAACCCGGTCTTTCTGAATAACTCGCGTATATAATAAACAAGTGTTACACAAACACAACATACGCCTCATTCCAATTCAGAATATTCTTTTATTCAAAAATTCTTACACTTTGGGAAAGGTTCCCATTAATTTTTTCGAAGATAAATTCTTTAAATTTATTCTTTAATCTTCTTTGAATATCAATTCAAACTAGTCGGGATTAGCAAACCACACCGAAGTAATCATTTATTTTATTTCCCAATCCAAACCTATTCATCCCATGATGTAAAACTGGTCATACTTCATATCTAACACCATGGTGTTATCGGTAAATTCAATTACCATTTCACGTTCAAATCTAATTAAAGATTTAACTATCGCTTGGAGCAAAACTGGTGATACTCCATTCTCGACAATTCCAATCTAATTAAAGATTCATCAAAAATCCACTTGGTTTTAATCTTCACAGAAATCAATATCATGTCTTTAACTGGGTTAAAGAACCAATGTTATTTAAAATACGGTCCACAGTAAACCCAAAATCACATTCTATTAATTATCGGGTTAAAGAACAAGTGTTATTTAAAACACCGTTCTCGATAAACCCAAAAATCAATTCCAATTTAATTCCAATTAAATACCATTTAATTGGTACATTTAATTAAATCTAAATAAAAAGATTTAATCCTTTTCTCGACTGGGTTTAAGGACAGTGTTAATGAAGACACCATTCATGACAACCCAAATCACATTTGATATTAAATACAAGACTCTGAATAGAAAATATAACGGCTTGTATTCAATATCAAATTCTACGGCCAACAAATATCGTATTGGAAATAGCGATATAAATATATCTTTCAAATTTCCATAACAATATCTGTATAATCACGAAATCCAACATCGAAACATTCCAAAGACAATTTCGATTCAAATCCATTCCAATTTAATTACTGGAAATTCTGGTTACTTTTAAACCCCTTTTTAAATTCAATTTATTTGTTTCAAAATAAATTGATTTTAATTCTAGTTCAAAACTAGTTCATTTCGATAAAAATCTATTTTTATCTTTTCAAATATGGAGTTTTTCATCCCAATTCTTCCCAAATCATTTCTTATGATTTCACACAAATTATTACTATTTTTAATAATTTTATCAAGGCCCGCACAGTCGATTTCCATCAACGGCCATCGAACTCCGCTTACAACGACCTTTTCCAAATTATATTTGGACATAATTCCAAATCCAACTGTTAGATTTCAAGTCACTAATATTCGTTAGAAAGCTCTTTTCGATACAAACCCAACGGTTCTGGGTTTAGGAGAATCGGACGGTCGGATCTCCCGCAAAGTCAATTCGAAGTCAATGGTCGAAATTCACGAACTACCGCGGCGCGGCACGTTCTATTTCGGCCATTATATATATATATAATATTATACATATTTCATTGATTTCCTTTTAAAATGTATTATATAAATCGTTCTAAATTCGTTTTCAAAACGATTTCAACTTCCTTTTCAAATTCAAATCAAAATTCAATTTTTCAATATAAATTCGTTTTAATTTCATTTCAAATCGATTATAGTTCAATTTCAATTTAATTCGAATTTCAATTCATTTCAATTTAATTTGAATTCATTTTAATTTAATTCGAATTTCAATTCATTTCAATTTAATTCGAATTTCAATTCATTTCAATTTAATTCGAATTTTGAAATCACTTTCAATATTCATTTCAATTTAATTCGAATTCGAATTCATTTCAATTTGATTCGAATTTTGAAATCACTTTCAATATTCACTGAAAAATGAATAAAATCGATATAAATATCATTCACGTCAAAATGGTGTCAATCTAATCAACACGGCTTTTATTCAACACATGAATGTTTATTCTATTCAACACATGAATATTTTTCAATTCAACACATGAATTTATTTTCAATTCAACACATGAATTCATTTTCTATATTGGAATGAGGCCCAATCAATTACCATATAATGTTAATTATATGGATTTTCTACAACGCATGTGTATAATAGCAACGATAAATAATCAACCATCATCCAGAGTGCGCCACACAACTGCATAAACATTAAATATAAATAATTAACCCTTACACAGTCTGTCAACCCATCTATTGATATACAACTAAACAATCGGGATTAGTGTACGTCAAATATCATCCCAATACTCGTATGGGGTTTCAAATTAACAAACACATATTTTATTTGTGCGGTTGGGCGATGTGTAAAATTTATCGTCCCAATCAATATAAGTCAAATCAGTGTATATAAACAAATCGTTGATTCGTTTATAAATATTTATTTTATATACACGTTAAAAATCATATTTTTAACTATAAAATATTTTCCACTATAAAATATTTTATTTCATTCCACATCACACAACCAAATTTCACAACACATCAATCAAACAAACAAACCGTCCATAGTCTGTGGACGACGGGTGTCAGGTGCTACTAAGCACCGTCTGCATCCTAGTATATATTTCAGCTACAAATAAAAATAAAAGTGAGGAGTTCTCACCGAGTGGCAAATCCAATCCACCGTGACTCTTCTTATGTAGAAATCTTCATCGTGCTTCCAATCACTCCTTTTCACGCTGTTCATAGTAAAATCACATTTTCAACATGACGTTCATATATTAAAAATCATACTTTTACCGCTTCATTCAAATAAAAATCACATTTTTATTATGCTACTCATGTAAAAATTATATCCTTATCTTCTCTATTATATAAAAAAAATTATTTTCAATCCGCTACTCACATAAAAATCGAATTTTTTATTCCACTACAACATATATAAAAATTATATTTTCAATATTTACATTATATAAAAATTATATTTTTTTACTCTACAAATATAAAAATCATATTTTTAATTCGCTACATATATAAAAATCATATTTTTAATATCCACATTATATAAAAATTGAATTTTTATCCTTTCTACATATTTATAAAAATCAAATTTTTATAATTCTAAAAATCTAATCTTTTCGTAATGAAAATACAACCTTTTCATTATTAAAAATATAATATTTTCATAAGGAAAAATCATATTTTTATATCACCTTCCAACACTAAAAATCGTATAATTACCGGAATAAAAATCACCTTTTCTTCTTGAAGTTATATATATGAAAAGTAAGCTATTTACTATTGAATTAAATAAATACAGTAAAAACTTACTGTGTTTTTCTTCAAGAAGAGGGAGGGATTCCCGGCAGCTCAGGCAGGCGGTGGCGGTTTTCAAAGAGGAGAGGGAGGATAGAAAATCGAAAAAGGGGGGACTATTGCTCATCGCAGAAATCGAGGAGGGGAAGCGTCGGTTTGGATCTCGCGTGGGGGGAGGGGGGTTTGAACGAAGGGAGTCGCCAGGGTTTCAGGGCGGTGGTGGTCTAATCGAAGGGCTAGGGCGCGGTCTGCAGCATAGAGAAGGGGAGCAGAGAGAGAGAGAGGCGGAGCGGGGTGGTCGTGGGGAGGCTCTGGCGACCGGAGGTGGGGGTGCGGAGGCGATGGTGGCGGGTTGAGAGAGGGAGGCGCAATCATGTTATTTTATATTTTTTTCCATTTCTTCCTTCTGAATCAAATGAGAAAAAGGAAGGGAAGAGAGAGAGAGAGAGAGTGTGGTAGAGGGAGAGAGTTAGATTATATATATATAAAGGTTGACTTTTCATTCGAACTTGAAATCGAACACGCCGACTGTCGTCCCTAACGTATTACCCTCATTCCGAACATAATGGGATATGTATCGTAGGCCAATTTGACCGTTTCGATCAGCTTCCGTTTAAATCTAAATTTAAATCTATATATTCAATTTTGAACGTACATTTCAAATTACCAGGGGCACATACTGACTCTAAAAATTCCTGAAAAATATTTTCTAGCTTCGTATTGGCGATATGTAACAACCCGAAAATCTGGGCCAGTTTAAAATTTTTATTTTGGCAATTTTAGCGAATTTTGATTATTTAAAATGAATTATTTTAAATAATATCGACGTGAAATTTATTTTGAATATAATTCGAACGTATATATTATATACGTCGTCGTTAGAATATAAATATTTATATATATTTTTAAATAGAATTAGAAATGGCGCGGTAGTTCGATAATTCGATTTCAAACTTCAATTGAATGTACCGGGTGCAAAACAATCCGGATTTTTGTGAAACCAAAAATGATAGGATCTAGTTGATGATATCTTTCTATCGAATCCGAAAAATCAAAAGTTCGTAGCGGGAATCAAAAGATATGTCCAGTTGAAAATTCTGAATAGTCGCTATGGAATTCAGGCCCTTAAAAATGGACATTTTGCAAACGACCTCGGATTTCGACGAAACCAGTTTTGTTGGGTCTGTGATGTCGAGTTATTGCTAGATTCCAAATTTCATAATTTTTCGAATCAATATGTGAGCGTGGCAAAGGAAAACGCGTTTGACCAGTTTCAGTTGATTTTAGTCGACTGGAAAATGGCCATTTTTCAAACGATCTCAGAATTTGACGAAACTAGTTTTGTTAGGATCGTATCGTCAATACGAAGCTAGAAAATATTTTTCTGGAATTTTTCTAGTTAGTATGTGACCCCGGTAATGTGAAATGTACGTTGAAAATTCAGTATAATGATTTGAATATAAATTCAACGGAAACTGATTGTAACGATCAAATCAGCTTGTGATATATATCCCATTGGGTTCGGAATGGGGGTAAAACGCTATAGGCGACAGGCGGTGGGCCTCGTTTAGAGGTCATGTGTGAAAGTCAACTTTTTGAAAAAAATATATAATATATAAAAAAAAATATCTTCCCTTTTCCTTTAACTCCTGGCCCCCCCCCCCTCGAAATTCAGTCTTCAGAAAATAAGAAAAAAAAAGAAAAAAAAAGGGAAAAAATAATCCATAGCAAAACCCGACGATGGCACCCTCCACCGCCGCCAGGCGATTTCCGCTCCCTCCCCCAATCGCGCGCCGCTCAGCCCCCCCCTCGACGAAGCTTCCTCTCCCCTTTCCTCTCCTCATTCGCAAGACCAACCCATATTTCCACGAACCCTAGAACCGTGGTTTCCTCCACCGTGAATCGAACTCGCCCCACCACGCGAGCAACAATGCGCCGCCACCTCCGCCTGCATCGACCTCGCCGCGCCGGAGTTGATCACTGCCCCTGCGCCATCGCCCATCATCCCTCCTTCGATCGAAACAGTAAGCTTACTTCTTATTTAAAACCTGATTGTATTTTATTTTTTTTATTTTATTTTATTTTTTTTACATAAAACATTGTTTAATTCAATTTTATTTGAATTCAGTTTTTAAATAGGTTTTAAATCAGGTTGTAAATCAGTTTTTATAATGAATCAGTTTTTATTTTATATAAAACATTTTGTAAAGATCTGATTTTTTTTTTATTATTATTTATTATTAGAGAGGGTTAGATTTTTATTTATGAAAAGGGTATGATTTTTTAAAACAAGAGATGATAAAGGTTATATTTTTAACATTAAAATGATTATATTTTTACCATATAAAGATATGATCTTGATTCATATAAAAATATGATTTTTATTTATTGAACTTCGAAGTAAAAATGTGATTTTTATATATTGAATAGCAAACTAAAAATATGATTTTTATTTATTGAACTTCGAAGTAAAAATGTGATTTTTATATATTGAATAGCAAACTAAAAATATGATTTTTATTTATTGAACTTCGAACTAAAAATTCGATTTTTATATATTGAATAGCAAACTAAAAATATGATTTTTATTTATTGAACTTCGAAGTAAAAATGTGATTTTTATATATTGAATAGCAAACTAAAAATATGATTTTTATTTATTGAACTTCGAACTAAAAATTCGATTTCTATATATTGAATAGCAAACTAAAAATATGATTTTTATTTATTGAACTTCGAACTAAAAATTCGATTTTTATATATTGAATAGCAAATTAAAAATATGATTTTTTTTATATATTGAACATCGAAGTAAAAATTCGATTTTTATAAATTGAATAACGAAGTAAAAATTCGATTTTTACATATGTAGTGGCTACGGGCAAAGAAGAGGACGAAGATGCGATAGCGATGAAGATTTCTATCAATGAAGTGCCGTGGAGCTAGGATAGCTATAAGTGAGAATTTCTCACCTTTCAAATTTATTTTCTAGTTATATATATATACTAGGATGCAGACGGTGTTTAGTAGCACCCGACACAATCGTCCACAGACCATGGACTTGTTTGTTTGGCTGTTTGGTGATTGATTGCGATATTGGTTTGAATGTGGTTTGTGGTGTGAAAAATCGAATCGATAAATTGGTTAGGATTAGATGTGCGCCGTTATAAGGCGAAGGAGTAAGGCTAGGTTAGATCCTTACTCCAAATTTTGTGGTTTGCATAATGAAATGAATTGAATTGTTTGGTGAAATGAATGGATTGATTGATGTGTGAATGGCGTGGGCCTTCACTAGACCGGGGATAAGGCTAGGCCTTGTCTCGTTTCTAGTATCGTGCCGTTATGCCGCCGAAATTTTCTAAAATATGTTAGAAAATAAAAATATCATTTTATTGTGTAAATGAATAATAGAAATTCATATGTTGGAATAAAATGTTTTATCGTTAAAAATATAATTTTTAACGTGAATGTGAATAAATAAATATTCATTCACAAACCAGACGGTTTGTTTATGTACACTTATTTGAATGACATTGATTGGGACGATAAATTTTACACATCGCCCAACTGCACAACTAAAATCTGTGTTTGATTGTTTGAAACCCCACACGGGTGTTGGGATGAAATATGAATTTCACTCATCCTGATTGATTAAATATGTCGATCGATTGATTGACAGGCTGTTATAAGCGTTGAATATCTATATTTGATGCTTATACAGTGTAGTGCACTTTGGTTGATGGTTGATTATTTTCGATGTTATTATATACATGTGTTGTATGAAAATCCATATAATTAATTTTATATGGTAATTGATTGGGCCTCATTCCAATCGTGAAAATAAAGAATATTTTGATAATAACAAATATTTTGATAATAGGAAATATTTGAAATAGAATATTTGAAAATAGAAATTTATGAAGCCGGGTTGATTAGATTGACGCCATTTTGACGTAAACGATATTTATATCGATTTTATTCATTTTAAAATGAATATTGAAAAGTAATCTCGAAATCGAATATTTTGAAATGAATTTAATTGAAAACGATTTCGAAATGAATTGAATTGAAAACGATTTCGAAATGAATTGAATTGAAAACGATTTCGAAAGGAATTGAATTGAAAACGATTTCGAAAGGAATTGAATTGAAAACGATTTCGAAAGGAATTGAATTGAAAACGATTTCGAAATGAATTGAATTGAAAACGATTTCGAAATGAATTGAATTGAAAACGATTTCGAAATGAATTGAATTGAAAACGATTTCGAAAGGAATTGAATTGAAAACGATTTCGAAATGAATTGAATTGAAAACGATTTCGAAATGAATTGAATTGAAAACGATTTCGAAATGAATTGAATTGAAAACGATTTCGAAATGAATTGAATTGAAAACGATTTCGAAACGAATTGAATTGAAAACGAATTCAAATTGAATTGAAAGCGAATTGAAATGAATTCAAATTGAATTGAAATTTGAATTGAATGGAAATGAATTTTAAAACGAATTTAAAAGAAGAATTCAATTTTGATTTGAATTGAAAAGAAAGTTGAAATTGCTTTTGAAACGAATTTAAAACTATTTATATAATTAGTTTTAAATAGAAATCGACGAAGTATATATTATATATATTATATATATAATATAATGGCCTGAATAGAACGCGCCGCGCCGCGGCAGTTCGTGAATTTCGACCATTTATTTCAAACGGACATTACGGGAGATCCGACCGTCGGATTCTCCTAAAACCGGAACCGTTGGGTTCGTATCGAAAAGAGCTTTCTAACGAATATTAGAAATTTGAAATCTAACGGTTGGATTTGGAGATACGTCCAGATCAAATTCGAAAAAGGTCGCTGTAAGTGCAGTTCGATGGCCGTTAATGGAAATCGACTGTACGGGCCTTGATAAAATTATTAAAAATAGTAATAATTTGTGTAAAATCATAAGAAATGATTTAGAAAGAATTGGGATGAAAAACTCCATATTTGAAAAGATAAAAATAGATTTTTATCGAAATGAACAGGTTTTGAACTAGAATTATAATTCTATTTATTTTTAAATAAATAAATTGAATTTAAAAAGGGTTTTAAAAATAACCAGAATATCCAATGATTGCATTGGAGTGGATTTGAATCGAAATTGTCTTCGGAATATTTCGATGTTGGATTTCGTGATTGTACAAATGTTGTTATGGAAATTTGAAAGATATATATATATATATATATCGTTATTTCCAATGCGATATTTGTTAGTCGTAGAATTTGATATTAAATATAAGCCGGTATATTTTCTATTCAGAGACTTGTATTGAATATCAAATGTGATTTGGGTTTGTCGTGAATGGTGTCTTCACTAACACTGTTCTTGAACCCAGTTGAGAAAAGATTAAATCTTTTTATTTAGATTTAATGAAGTGTACCAATTAAATAATATTTAATTGGAATTGAATTGATACTGATTTTTGGGTTTATCGTGAACAGTGTTTTAAATAACACTCGTTCTTTAACCCGACAATTAATGAATGTGATTTTGGGTTTATCGTGAACCGTGTTTTAAATGACACTGATTCTTTAACCCAGTCGAAGATTAAAACTAAGTGGAGTTTTAATGAATCTTTAATTAGATTGAAATGATCGAAAATGGAGTATCACCAGTTTTGCTCCAGGCGATAGTTAAATCTTTAATTAGATTTGAACGTGAAATGGTAATTGAATTTACCGATAACACCGTGGTGTTAGATATGAAGTATAACCAGTTTTACTTCATGGGATGAATAGGTTGGGATTGGGAAATTAAAATAAATGATTACTTCGGTAAGGTTCGCTAATCCCGACTAGTTTGAATTGAGATTCAAAAATAGAATAAAGAATAAATTCAAGGAATTTATCTTTGATAAAATTAATGGGAATCTTTCCCTATGAATGTGAGATTTAGAAACTAACTGTCGGTTAGCCAAGCAGAATGGTTTTCTGGATATTGATCTGATGTTGGTTTCGGCCTTCGGGGTTAATATTTGGGGAACTGTTCTCTTGATTAATTTGCGGTTAGTGACTGATGAATTGGAATGAGGCGTATGTTGTGTTTGTGTAACACTTATTTAAAATATACGCGAGTTAATCGGAAAGACCGGGTTTATCCCATTCTGAATAACTGATACGACGATAAGTCGAAGATGAAGACGATGGTCGAAGACCGGAGGTCTTCACGTTGTTTGGGTGATAACTGATGATCTTGATTGGGCTGTACACCCAAGAAGATGGAAACAGTTGGTGATCGTCCAGACGTACTTGGAGATCGATGGATATGCGGGGTACTAGGTGCCTCCGGTTTCGTTCAGACCCAGAACGGACTTGTAAATGGACTGTTGTCTGACATTGGATTTTAGTCCGTGTGATTGATCTCTATTAAATATATATCTGTTTGGCGGCGGAGAATTTATTCTCTTGCTTATCGCCCGTCTCTGAGACGTACGAGCTCAGGGGTTATATATTGATGGATATCAATCGCATGGAGTGAATTGCCTGTGTGGCATGCTAAGATGCAAATGATCAAGGCTTCTGTTGAAAAGCAAAGTCTTGTGGTGATGATCGAAGCACGGCCTTTGTGGCGTAGCTTTGTGTAACGTTGATTCGCGAGTATCACACCCGGTATGAATCAAAAACGGGAGATGGACATCAGGGAGGACATGCGTTTCTTTCTAGTTAGGAGTGGCGTCAGTGCTTGAACTGGCTGACGAGTTTGACTCATGTGGATGTTACTAATTATTACTTGCTGAAAAGCGAGGCGCCTCGTGATATCGGTTTCGGCCGATGCTTCTGGTCGGCTGACGGGCCAGGCTTACGCCCCAAAGGGTGGGGAGAAGCGTGTTCAGGCATTTTAATCCACATCGGTGGACCGACCCTGACGATCCAAGGGTCACTCGAGCTCTGATCCTGAGGGGCGGACTAGAGCGTCTCGAATCGGTTGAGGATCTTGCCCCTTGCCTCGGTTCATACCATAAATGATAACCCAACTTCCAATACGTCGTCTTGCGATTTTGATTGTAAACTTATATATGGCGACATAGTGTTATGGGCCGTTCATGCCGCCTATGATTGATACTTATGATTTGAAGTGTTTTATACACTATGCACTTATAATAGTATCAAATGATTTGTTTTAAACGTATCAAGCATTCTTTGGCTGTTATAAGGGAAAACCCTATCCCCCGGCTTGCGTTGCATTGTGTGATAGGACCTGGGTCTTATAACAGCTTCATTTTTCTTTATTTAGCATTGCGCTGTTTGTTTTATGCACTGGTATTCTTGGGAGGAAACCCGTTCCCTGTTATACGGCGTGGTCCCTTGATTTACCGAACTTTAAAATAAAGAATTATAACTGTTTTAGTTCTCACACCAGTCCCATGACTGACCTGGAGTTTATTGTTTTAACCTAAACTCTGGGTGCCCTTATTTTGACACGGGCAGCTAGTAGTTTTGGTTTTGCAGATTTATATTCACAGGATCCTGGTTTACAGCTGGAACGATATCCGGAAAGCTTTGTATCCGTATATCTACTTCTAGTTGTGTATTGTATTATTTTCCGCTGCGATGTATTTAAATGTAATTTAAATCTCTGATATTTCTGTGTAATATTCATTTATACTCTGTACATTCTTGTATTCTGACGCATTGTTGTAATATACAGTGAAACGTTCTTCTGTATGTGTTCTGTTGTGGTTTGTTCTCGAACTATCCGCCGCTTTCCTTTACGGGGAAGTTTCGGGTTTTCACAGTTGGTATCAGAGCTTTGGTTTACAAAGCAGAGAACAAGGCACATTAGAACCATATGAAAGAATTCATCAGATATTGGGTTAGTAATATCCAATTAGAATGACTCGTTAGAGATAGGATCGGTAGTATCCTGGAACGAGTGTGAAGAGTATATTTTTAAAATGAAAACAAATTTTGTTTTGAAAATTTAAATCACTTATTCGTATTTGATTATTTATTTATATTGATGTGGACAATCCAGTATATATAGATTTTGCGTATACGTCTGATCCGCGTGTATTCGAAATTTTAATATACTGGATAGATATAGAATTACGCTCTAGTCGCCCGGGAGTGATTCTGATGATTGATATATCATCATCAGAATTCATATTCGAGTGACGAACGTGTAATATCTATATATTTCCATTAGACTGGTGTGAGAACCAAAATTAGATAGGGCTTATTGTTGTGATTTGGCATCAAAAATCTGATTTTTGACTATATATCAAAGTTATGAATTTCAAATGATAATCAATAATTGATTGATGTTTGTGTTGTTTGTTTATTTGTTTGCAAATTTTGAACTATTATGCCTAACTGAATCAAATATTGAATTGTATTGAAAATTGGTCGCATCTGCTTGCATATACATATATATCATTGAACAGGTCATAGCAAGGAGGCTAGAGCCGAGAATAAAATTTGTTTGCCCGACAAATAGGTACATGTTTACTACATAATTTCCTGTTTTGTTTAGGTGATGATGATTTTATGAGCCTATTGGCTAGCCGCTTGGCTTTTTCTTTTTCTTTTTGAGATCTGAAGGACCGGGGAAGCTATTTGAAATTCCCCGATGCTCCCGGTGCAGGGGAGGTTATGGCGAAATTTTTCAAAAATTTAGGGTGTTAGCCAAATTTTTGAAATTTTGAAAATTCTCAGAAACTAAAGAGTTGGAGAATGGAAGTCAGATCGAGCGTAGAGTTGAATAATCAAACCACTTTCGACTTTGTTCCTTTTCGGGGACGAAAAGTTTTAAGTGGGGGAGATTGTAACAACCCGAAAATCTGGGCCAGTTTAAAATTTTTATTTTGGCAATTTTAGCGAATTTTGATTATTTAAAATTAATTATTTTAAATAATATCGACGTGAAATTTATTTTGAATATAATTCGAACGTATATATTATATACGTCGTCGTTAGAATATAAATATTTATATATATTTTTAAATAGAATTAGAAATGGCGCGGTAGTTCGATAATTCGATTTCAAACTTCAATTGAATGTACCGGGTGCAAAACAATCCGGATTTTTGTGAAACCAAAAATGATAGGATCTAGTTGATGATATCTTTCTATCGAATCCGAAAAATCAAAAGTTCGTAGCGGGAATCAAAAGATATGTCCAGTTGAAAATTCTGAATAGTCGCTATGGAATTCAGGCCCTTAAAAATGGACATTTTGCAAACGACCTCGGATTTCGACGAAACCAGTTTTGTTGGGTCCGTGATGTCGAGTTATTGCTAGATTCCAAATTTCATAATTTTTCGAATCAATATGTGAGCGTGGCAAAGGAAAACGCGTTTGACCAGTTTCAGTTGATTTTAGTCGACTGGAAAATGGCCATTTTTCAAACGATCTCAGAATTTGACGAAACTAGTTTTGTTAGGATCGTATCGTCAATACGAAGCTAGTAAATATTTTTCTGGAATTTTTCTAGTTAGTATGTGACCCCGGTAATGTGAAATGTACGTTGAAAATTCAGTATAATGATTTGAATATAAATTCAACGGAAACTGATTGTAACGATCAAATCAGCTTGTGATATATATCCCATTGGGTTCGGAATGGGGGTAAAACGCTATAGGCGACAGGCGGTGGGCCTCGTTTAGAGGTCATGTGTGAAAGTCAACTTTTTGAAAAAAATATATAATATAAAAAAAAAAATATCTTCCCTTTTCCTTTAACTCCTGGCCCCCCCCTCGAAATTCAGTCTTCAGAAAATAAGAAAAAAAAAAGAAAAAAAAGGGAAAAAATAATCCATAGCAAAACCCGACGATGGCACCCTCCACCGCCGCCAGGCGATTTCCGCTCCATCCCCCAATCGCGCGCCGCTCAGCCCCCCCTCGACGAAGCTTCCTCTCCCCTTTCCTCTCCTCATTCGCAAGACCAACCCATATTTCCACGAACCCTAGAACCGTGGTTTCCTCCACCGTGAATCGAACTCGCCCCACCACGCGAGCAACAATGCGCCGCCACCTCCGCCTGCATCGACCTCGCCGCGCCGGAGTTGATCACTGCCCCTGCGCCATCGCCCATCATTCCTCCTTCGATCGAAACAGTAAGCTTGCTTCTTATTTAAAACCTGATTGTATTTTATTTTATTTTATTTTATTTTATTTTTACATAAAACATTGTTTAATTCAATTTTATTTGAATTCAGTTTTTAAATAGGTTTTAAATCAGGTTGTAAATCAGTTTTTATAATGAATCAGTTTTTATTTTATATAAAACATTTTGTAAAGATCTGATTTTTTTTTATTATTATTTATTATTAGAGAGGGTTAGATTTTTATTTATGAAAAGGGTATGATTTTTTAAAACAAGAGATGATAAAGGTTATATTTTTAACATTAAAATGATTATATTTTTACCATATAAAGATATGATCTTGATTCATATAAAAATATGATTTTTATTTATTGAACTTCGAAGTAAAAATGTGATTTTTATATATTTAATAGCAAACTAAAAATATGATTTTTATTTATTGAACTTCGAACTAAAAATTCGATTTTTATATATTGAATAGCAAACTAAAAATATGATTTTTATTTATTGAACTTCGAAGTAAAAATGTGATTTTTATATATTGAATAGCAAACTAAAAATATGATTTTTATTTATTGAACTTCGAACTAAAAATTCGATTTCTATATATTGAATAGCAAACTAAAAATATGATTTTTATTTATTGAACTTCGAACTAAAAATTCAATTTTTATATATTGAATAGCAAATTAAAAATATGATTTTTTATATATATTGAACATCGAAGTAAAAATTCGATTTTTATAAATTGAATAACGAAGTAAAAATTCGATTTTTACATATGTAGTGGCTACGGGCAAAGAAGAGGACGAAGATGCGATAGCGATGAAGATTTCTATCAATGAAGTGCCGTGGAGCTAGGATAGCTATAAGTGAGAATTTCTCACCTTTCAAATTTATTTTCTAGTTATATATATATACTAGGATGCAGACGGTGTTTAGTAGCACCCGACACAATCGTCCACAGACCATGGACTTGTTTGTTTGGCTGTTTGGTGATTGATTGCGATATTGGTTTGAATGTGGTTTGTGGTGTGAAAAATTGAATCGATAAATTGGTTAGGATTAGACGTGCGCCGTTATAAGGCGAAGGAGTAAGGCTAGGTTAGATCCTTACTCCAAATTTTGTGGTTTGCATAATGAAATGAATTGAATTGTTTGGTGAAATGAATGGATTGATTGATGTGTGAATGGCGTGGGCCTTCACTAGACCGGGGATAAGGCTAGGCCTTGTCTCGTTTCTAGTATCGTGCCGTTATGCCGCCGAAATTTTCTAAAATATGTTAGAAAATAAAAATATCATTTTATTGTGTAAATGAATAATAGAAATTCATATGTTGGAATAAAATGTTTTATCGTTAAAAATATAATTTTTAACGTGAATGTGAATAAATAAATATTCATTCACAAACCAGACGGTTTGTTTATGTACACTTATTTGAATGACATTGATTGGGACGATAAATTTTACACATCGCCCAACTGCACAACTAAAATCTGTGTTTGATTGTTTGAAACCCCACACGGGTGTTGGGATGAAATATGAATTTCACTCATCCTGATTGATTAAATATGTCGATCGATTGATTGACAGGCTGTTATAAGCGTTGAATATCTATATTTGATGCTTATACAGTGTAGTGCACTTTGGTTGATGGTTGATTATTTTCAATGTTATTATATACATGTGTTGTATGAAAATCCATATAATTAATTTTATATGGTAATTGATTGGGCCTCATTCCAATCGTGAAAATAAAGAATATTTTGATAATAACAAATATTTTGATAATAGGAAATATTTGAAATAGAATATTTGAAAATAGAAATTTATGAAGCCGGGTTGATTAGATTGACGCCATTTTGACGTAAACGATATTTATATCGATTTTATTCATTTTAAAATGAATATTGAAAAGTAATCTCGAAATCGAATATTTTGAAATGAATTGAATTGAAAACGATTTCGAAATGAATTGAAAACGATTTCGAAATGAATTGAATTGAAAACGATTTCGAAAGGAATTGAATTGAAAACGATTTCGAAAGGAATTGAATTGAAAACGATTTCGAAAGGAATTGAATTGAAAACGATTTCGAAATGAATTGAATTGAAAACGATTTCGAAATGAATTGAATTGAAAACGATTTCGAAAGGAATTGAATTGAAAACGATTTCGAAAGGAATTGAATTGAAAACGATTTCGAAATGAATTGAATTGAAAACGATTTCGAAATGAATTGAATTGAAAACGATTTCGAAATGAATTGAATTGAAAACGATTTCGAAATGAATTGAATTGAAAACGATTTCGAAACGAATTGAATTGAAAACGAATTCAAATTGAATTGAAAGCGAATTGAAATGAATTCAAATTGAATTGAAATTTGAATTGAATGGAAATGAATTTTAAAACGAATTTAAAAGAAGAATTCAATTTTGATTTGAATTGAAAAGAAAGTTGAAATTGCTTTTGAAACGAATTTAAAACTATTTATATAATTAGTTTTAAATAGAAATCGACGAAGTATATATTATATATATTATATATATAATATAATGGCCTGAATAGAACGCGCCGCGCCGCGGCAGTTCGTGAATTTCGACCATTTATTTCAAACGGACATTACGGGAGATCCGACCGTCGGATTCTCCTAAAACTAGAACCGTTGGGTTCGTATCGAAAAGAGCTTTCTAAGAATATTAGAAATTTGAAATCTAACGGTTGGATTTGGAGATACGTCCAGATCAAATTCGAAAAAGGTCGCTGTAAGTGCAGTTCGATGGCCGTTAATGGAAATCGACTGTACGGGCCTTGATAAAATTATTAAAAATAGTAATAATTTGTGTAAAATCATAAGAAATGATTTAGAAAGAATTGGGATGAAAAACTCCATATTTGAAAAGATAAAAATAGATTTTTATCGAAATGAACTGGTTTTGAACTATAATTATAATTCTATTTATTTTTAAATAAATAAATTGAATTTAAAAAGGGTTTTAAAAATAACCAGAATATCCAATGATTGCATTGGAGTGGATTTGAATCGAAATTGTCTTCGGAATATTTCGATGTTGGATTTCGTGATTGTACAAATGTTGTTATGGAAATTTGAAAGATATATATATATATATCGTTATTTCCAATGCGATATTTGTTAGTCGTAGAATTTGATATTGAATATAAGCCGGTATATTTTCTATTCAGAGACTTGTATTGAATATCAAATGTGATTTGGGTTTGTCGTGAATGGTGTCTTCACTAACACTGTTCTTGAACCCAGTTGAGAAAAGATTAAATCTTTTTATTTAGATTTAATGAAGTGTACCAATTAAATAATATTTAATTGGAATTGAATTGATATTGATTTTTGGGTTTATCGTGAACAGTGTTTTAAATAACACTCGTTCTTTAACCCGACAATTAATGAATGTGATTTTGGGTTTATCGTGAACCGTGTTTTAAATGACACTGATTCTTTAACCCAGTCGAAGATTAAAACTAAGTGGAGTTTTAATGAATCTTTAATTAGATTGAAATGATCGAAAATGGAGTATCACCAGTTTTGCTCCAGGCGATAGTTAAATCTTTAATTAGATTTGAACGTGAAATGGTAATTGAATTTACCGATAACACCGTGGTGTTAGATATGAAGTATAACCAGTTTTACTTCATGGGATGAATAGGTTGGGATTGGGAAATTAAAATAAATGATTACTTCGGTAAGGTTCGCTAATCCCGACTAGTTTGAATTGAGATTCAAAAATAGAATAAAGAATAAATTCAAGGAATTTATCTTTGATAAAATTAATGGGAATCTTTCCCTATGAATGTGAGATTTAGAAACTAACTGTCGGTTAGCCAAGCAGAATGGTTTTCTGGATATTGATCTGATGTTGGTTTCGGCCTTCGGGGTTAATATTTGGGGAACTATTCTCTTGATTAATTTTCGGTTAGTGACTGATGAATTGGAATGAGGCGTATGTTGTGTTTGTGTAACACTTATTTAAAATATACGCGAGTTATTCGGAAAGACCGGGTTTATCCCATTCTGAATAACTGATACGACGATAAGTCGAAGATGAAGACGATGGTCGAAGACCGGAGGTCTTCACGTCGTTTGGGTGATAACTGATGATCTTGATTGGTCTGTACACCCAAGAAGATGGAAACAGTTGGTGATCGTCCAGACGTACTTGGAGATCGATGGATATGCGGGGTACTAGGTGCCTCCGGTTTCGTTCAGACCCAGAACGGACTTGTAAATGGACTGTGTGTCTGACATTGGATTTTAGTCCGTGTGATTGATCTCTATTAAATATATATCTGTTTGGCGGCGGAGAATTTATTCTCTTGCTTAACGCCCGTCTCTGAGACGTACGAGCTCAGGGGTTATATATTGATGGATATCAATCGCATGGAGTGAATTGCCTGTGTGGCATGCTAAGATGCAAATGATCAAGGCTTCTGTTGAAAAGCAAAGTCTTGTGGTGACGATCGAAGCACGGCCTTTGTGGCGTAGCTTTGTGTAACGTTGATTCGCGAGTATCACACCCGGTATGAATCAAAAACGGGAGACGGACATCAGGGAGGACATGCGTTTCTTTCTAGTTAGGAGTGGCGTCAGTGCTTGAACTGGCTGACGAGTTTGACTCATGTGGATGTTACTAATTATTACTTGCTGAAAAGCGAGGCGCCTCGTGATATCGGTTTCGGCCGATGCTTCTGGTCGGCTGACGGGCCAGGCTTACGCCCAAAGGGTGGGGAGACGCATGTTCAGGCATTTTAATCCACATCGGTGGACCGGCCCTGACGATCCAAGGGTCACTCGAGCTCTGATCCTGAGGGGCGGACTAGAGCGTCTCGAATCGGTTGAGGATCTTGCCCCTTGCCTCGGTTCATACCATAAATGATAACCCAACTTCCAATACGTCGTCTTGCGATTTTGATTGTAAACTTATATATGGCGACATAGTGTTATGGGCCGTTCATGCCGCCTATGATTGATACTTATGATTTGAAGTGTTTTATACACTATGCACTTATAATAGTATCAAATGATTTGTTTTAAACGTATCAAGTATTCTTTGGCTGTTATAAGGGAAAACCCTATCCCCCGACTTGCGTTGCATTGTGTGATAGGACCTGGGTCTTATAACAGCTTCATTTTTCTTTATTTAGCATTGCGCTGTTTGTTTTATGCACTGGTATTCTTGGGAGGAAACCCGTTTCGTGTTATACGGCGTGGTCCCTTGATTTACCGAACTTTAAAATAAAGAATTATAACTGTTTTAGTTCTCACACCAGTCTCATGACTGACCTGGAGTTTATTGTTTTAACCTAAACTCTGGGTGCCCTTATTTTGACACGGGCAGCTAGTAGTTTTGGTTTTGCAGATTTATATTCACAGGATCCTGGTTTACAGCTGGAACGATATCCGGAAAGCTTTGTATCCGTATATCTACTTCTAGTTGTGTATTGTATTATTTTCCGCTGCGATGTATTTAAATGTAATTTAAATCTCTGATATTTCTGTGTAATATTCATTTATACTCTGTACATTCTTGTATTCTGATGCATTGTTGTAATATACAGTGAAACGTTCTTCTGTATGTATTCTGTTGTGGTTTGTTCTCGAACTATCCGCCGCTTTCCTTTACGGGGAAGTTTCGGGTTTTCACACGATATGGTCCTAACAAAACTAGTTTCATCGAATTCCGAGGCCGTTTGAAAAATGGCCATTTTCCAATCGACTAAAATCAACTAAAACTGGTCAAACGCGTTTTCCTTTGCCACGCTCACATATTGATTTGAAAAATAACGAATTTTGGAATCTAGCAATAGCTAGACATCGCGGATCCAACAAAAGTGGTTTCGTCTAAAACCGATGTCGTTTGCAAAATTTCCATTTTTAAGGGCCTGAAATCCATAGCGACTATTCTGAATTTTCAACTGGACGCAAAATTTTGATTCTCGATATGAAATTTCAATTTTTCGGATTCGTTGGAAAGATATTGTCAAATGGATTCAAATATTTTTGGTTTCACTAAAATCCGGTTTATTTTGCACCTGGTACATTCATTTGAACTTTGAAATCGAATTTTCAAACTACCGCGCCATTTTCAATTCCTTTTATAATTTAAAATAAATATTTATATTCTAAAGACGATCTATATAAATATATACGTTCAAATTCTATTCAAAATAAATTTCTTGTCGTCGTTATTTAAAATAATTCATTTTAAATATTTAAAATTCAATAAAATTGCAAAAATAAAAAATTTAAATTGGCTCAGATTTCCCGGTTATTACAAGATTTTGGAATGATGTGATAGCTTAAATAAATGTTTTATTTAATATTTGAAGTAAGTAAGAAGAAACCAAGATAAAAAGGGTTTTATATTAAACTAGAGTTATATAAATAAGGTTTATAAAAGTGGCGTGAAGTTAAGATGTTGACTTGGAGTTGACTATACTCAATAATGAAATTAAGTGGAAAGAATGGAATTGAAACGAGATTTGCAAAATGGAAAATGGTTAAATGGATTAGAAGTGGAGTGATATGGGTTGATAAGGAGTTAAGATAGGAATTAGAACCTAACTGGAGATTGGCGGAGTTGAGTGATTTTCTAAGTATTAATCTGATGTTGATTTCAGTCTTTGGGGTTGGTACTTGGGGAATTTTTTCGCTTACCAATCTACGGTCAGGAACCAATGAATGTTGAAGTAACGGAATGAAAAGGATTTGAGAATTAAAATTAATATTTTCAATATAAAGGAAATAGGAAGAGATTTTGGAAAATTATACGATACATACGAAGTGAAGAATTAAAGAGATTTCCTAATGATGTTTTATAGTAAATTTATTGAAACCAAAGTTAAGGATATATACAAATATATAAGTGATTTAATTCCAAAGTATTAAAATAGTTTGGGGCATACTTTTATATAAAATAAGGAGTAAATACCGGGTTTTAAAATATTGAAAAATTAAAATTTTTAATTTTTTTAATTAAAAAGGCCAGGTGACGCTGAGTATTGAACCAATAAATTCATTTTATTTTTATGGCTGAATGGTTGTTTGTTTGATAGTTAAATAACCGACTATCAAATCTGACCTATACGATTTTTGGAATGGAAAGACCGAGATCGAATTATATTCGAAACCGTTCCGACTAGCAAATAAGAAATGGAGAAGATATCAGATGCTGATCAAGACAAAGCCGTTGAAGACCATTGACCTTCATAAAACAGAAGGACTACGTAAATCTCTGGTTAACCCTATAGTTTTCAAAATCTACTATATATTAAATTAATTTATAATTTTAAAGCCAGAGATATATTGTGGTTATGTCGTGATTGAAATCTACAGATTTGCAAGGACTACTCACTACTGATCTTTAGGATAATTCCTAGGTTGGGGTAGGAGGGTACTTTTGGTTCATCCTGTTCCTTGATGACTTGTATGGACAAATGTCTGACAATATTTCTTAAGAATCACGAACGTTGATTTTTACAATCGTATTTCTGTAGGTGGAAGAGAAGACACTTTCTGTTAGCGTAAACTCCTAGAGTATTTTTGTAGATGCCAATTAGTGATTTGGGGACCTGACGATGTGACATTCAAAGTGATTATGATGTTCTTAAAAAGGTAGTATTAAACCTCAAGCCTCCTCAATTGGGCAATGGCAAAAATCGGGCAGGCAACATGGCTATGTGGGTCGCTCCCATTAGGGTGTATAATCACATTTCTAGAGAAAATCCATTTCATTCTTTTATCTTTTTTCGATGTTGTCCCTTTTCGGGAAACGGTTGCTGATCCCAACCGTTGGAGATATACATTCGATACACTCAAGTGAAATGAGTGGTCGGTCATGTGTGGGTCGGGTTGCAAGACGTTCTTGTTGAACCCAGTGTGTTCCCCTCTAGAGATACACTATTGGAAGGTGGTTCCATACCATGTCATAGTTGGAAATCCAATCTCAAATTAGCGCCAGCAATTTTGATTGTGTACTATATATGTGGAGCGTGAGATGCAAGCGTTCCGCTAGATTGCTATTTATTTGTATTTAGACACTATTATAATATAAGAAGATATATATGATTTCAAAATGTTTTGGGTTGTAGTAAGGTAAAAACCATCCGTGTTTATGTGTGGATTTGGTCTTACGATTATCCTTTTCTTTCGAAAAGATTTTGAACATTAAAATCAAGTTGGATGATACCTTTAAACTTAGCGAGTTTTCTCACTCTAGTTCACCAGACTGATCCGGCGTTTTTAATGCTCGGTTAACCCGGGTTGTACAAGTTTAGGTTTGGATGCTCTGAATTTCAAGTAGACATGCCGGAGGAGTTCAGACGAATAATATATATTTATTCTGTTGTGTATTGTACATAAGGACAGATTATTATAATTGTCCAGATGTGTTAATGTACTCTGATGTCGTAAGTATTTTTCAAGCTCTCAGTAAAAGTTTTATTTCTATATTATATTTTGTATTCCGCTGTGATATGAGACCTTGATTCTGACGTGTTGGTTCTTCTTCTTTTTCTTCTATTCTAATATTTCTTTCTATCTTATCTCACACTCTATTTTCTTTCATTAACCATTTGGTGTTTTCAATACTTGAGTTCTGGCAAGCAATATGAGTTATATATTATTGTTGGAATTCGGGCGTCGAATCCCCCGGGTTGTTATAGGTTCTTTTGGTGATTTACAATCTTTCACCTCACTTGAGTATGAAGTGCAAATATATCACGTTGTCCCTTCCAATCTCAGAACCACGACAATAGTAAACAACATCAATGTTTACCTAGATCTAAAACTTTTATAGGGATAAAGGTGTGCAAGCATCTGATGCATATAGAAAAAGTGATTTCACATTGTGTGTCATGATTTTTTGTACCATAAATGTTTTTCATGCGTATGGTAACTTTTCTGGCTATAGCACAAGAGGTGCTAAAGCGTGTCCAATTTGTCAAGACGATATGGTTGTTGAGCGCTTCCATTTTTGTAAGAAAAATGTATATATGCATCACCATAATTTTCTCTTTCTTAATCATCCTTATCGTAAAAAGAAGAAGCCTTTCAATGGGGAGATAGAGAGTGGAGTTGCTTGTTGCCATTAACAGGAAATGATGTTTATGAACGGGTCAAGGATATTGAAAATTCATTTGGCAAAAATATTCCTCTTCTAGAAGGATCATGGAAGAAGAAATCTTTATTTTGGGAACTTCAATATTAGAGACACTTACAACTTAGGCATTATCTATATGCAATGCATATAGAAAAAAATGTATGTAACAATATCATTGGGACACTCTTGAATATACCTGGTAAGACAAAGGACAGTGAGAAACTAGGCAAGATATGCTAAAATTGGGTATTTGGAAAGAGTTGGCACTGTAGAGAAGGGTAAACATACATATTTGCCTCATGCATGTTACACATTGTCCAAAAAAGAAAAAAACTATTTTATGTGAATGTGTTCGTGGTGTCAAGTTTCCAACAGGTTATTCTTCGAACATTAGCAGTCGTTATCAATGAAGGATTTGAAATTGAACAGTATGAAGTCTCATGGTTGCCATGTGTTAATGCAGTTGTTACCTATTGCAGTTCGAGGTATATATTGCCTAAACACGTTAAGCATGTTATTGCAAAGCTTTACATCTTTTTTAATGTAATTTGTAGCAAGGTGATCGATCCTGATATGTTGGATGATCAACAAGATGAAATTATCATTACCTTATGCCAATCTGAGATGTATTCCCCGCTTCATTTTTTGATGTTATGGTGCATTTGGTTGTTCATCTGGTAAGAGAAATCAAGAATTGTGGTCCTGTGTTTATGAGATACATGTATCCGTTTGAAATGCGTATGAGAACTTTAAAAAGGAAAATAAAGAATAGATATAGCCCCAAGCTAGTATTAGAAGGTACTGTAGCCGAGGAGGTTATTGAATTTTTTACTCAATACTTATCGAGTGTTGAACATATTGTACTTTGCAAGTCTCGGCATAAAGGACGACTTGATGGTCAAGGCATAATTGGGTTAAAATCGACTTCAGTTGGTGATGAAATGATTCACAATGCCCAGCTACTTGTTTTGCAACACATTAGCAAGGTTCATCCTTACTTGGAAGAGGACATGACAACTCTAAAGTCTGAGAATCCTTCAAAGAATGAAAGATGACTGACAATCAAACATAACCGCTCCTTCATCGCAAGGTTTGAAAAAGGGTAAAGGTTTAACTATCTCAAAAGAATCATGATATTTCTGATACAAGAAAATGGTCAGCATATGGGCCTCGACTCAAGTCAAATCTTGTGAAGGATATATGATATTAATGGATATATCTTTTATACTAGCGCCAGGATGAAAAGAGCAATATGCAAAATAGCGGAGTTAGTTTTATGGCATCTACAAGAGAGTTTTCTAATGCTAAAGATAATTGGCCAATAAATGTGACAATGTCATATTACGGGATAATGGAGCATATTTGGAAACTTGAGTATAAAGAATTCGATATCCCAATATTTCTATGTAAATAGGCAGACAACGACTGTGTCGTACGGTTGGATGAATACGTGTTCACACTTGTTGCTTTGGTGTAGTGAGTCACGATAATGATCCATTCATCTTGACGAATCAAGCACAACAAGTTTCTTATGTGATCGCCATCCTACTGATCATAAGTAGTCTATTATTCTTCTCGGCAAAAGACGAATTGTTGGAATTGGCAGTGTGGTTGGTTGATAAAGAAAAATATAATCAATTTGATGAGAACATACCTATCACCATCGATGTAAGTTTAAAGAAGAAGTCGAATTAAATGTAAATCATGCACGTTCTGATCACAATGAAGGTGTTTGGAGCATAATTTGGTGTATAGGATATATTTTGTAGCTAGGTTGACACAATAAGGTATTTAAAATCCAAGGTAGAAGATTTAATTTTTGTGTTTCTCTTGCATATGGAGATGTAAAAGTTTGAAAGGAGATTGCTCTAAGATATTTAAAATTTCAACAAACCAATACTTTTTAGGGTAAGTTTGTCTCACATTCCAAAAAAGTTTCGAAATTCAAGAAAACTCTCTATCTTAAAACTTTATAAATTAAGTCCCTATTTTTCGAAAATCATCAAAAAATCACGAAAATTCAAAATTTAATTCAACACATAATAATCATCGTTTTCATGCATTAGAACTACAAAAAATGAATCAAAAAAAAAAACACACACACTCTAGTATATTGCAGCAAATAATGCAACTATTTGCAATTATTGCTGATATTTCTGCAACTTTTACAAATATTTGCATCAACTGCAAAACGATCGCTGATATATCAGCAATATATTGTAATAATTACATATTTTGCAGCAGTTTTTCATTCGCACTCTATTTTTTCAATTATACATCAATTTTAAACTTAGTTGCTGATATATCGGCAATTATATAAAATAATTGCTGATATATTAGCACATATTTGTAAGCCTTCCATCACCTTTGATATAGTTGTTGATATATCAGCAATTATGCATAATAATTGCTGATATATCAGCAAAAGTTCATAAGCCTTGCAAAAGATTCATCATTGTTGCTGATATATCAGCAAGAATATTTAACTATTGCTGATATATCAGAATTATTCATCTCGATTTTCCGCTAAAATTTAGGATTTATTATTGCTGACTTATCAGCAATTATTGAGTATAATTGCTGAATATGAAGATTTTTTTTGCATATTACTCTCGTGAATATTTGCAATTTTTTGAATTTATTTTTATACAGCGATGCCAAAAAATGTAGAGAAACACGTAACAGCCAAAAACAGGGACCCACTTTATAATAAACTTTAGGGGGGGAGGCCGTTCAAATGAAACCTGGAATTAAGGACGTGTTGCTAATTTTCACTATTTTTTTACTATAGTTTACTCTATGAGCAACTAAGATATAGAAAAATTATGTACAACTAATAGCTCTACTTGCAGCATTGACACTCTGTTTCGCTTATAATTATGTTTGAAATACGATTTAGTCGCTATTTTCTTAAAGTATAACAGAGTGTTATCATACTCAGTCTTTATTCTATACTACATTTTATCATTTTTTTGTCTAGATAATGAAGTTGTAACACACATTTATATTACTCAGCAAACTAAACTAAGAGAGTGCTGCATTTAGCTACATTTGGCTTTACTTCGATGGGAAGGTGGATAATATTGGGTATCACAGTTGTATTGCCTTTTGATAAACTAACTGCACTTGTATGTACCAATACAACATTTTTTTCTCATGTTATAATTTGTTTATCATTAACATTATTTAGTAAACTAACTACATATGAAAACTAACTTAGATATAGAAGCAGTTAATATGATTATTTTTTGTTTATCGTTAACTTTTCTTTAGAAATATACTAAAACATTTGACAAAAACAAATGAGTACATTTTGATTGCATAGCTACAAATGTTATGCTTTGAAAATATATAATTGTACAATATTAACATAATATGGACATGGTCTTGAATCAAATAAAACATCACATAATTGAAGACTAAAACTGCCATCAAGTTAATGTGCAAGAAGGGGAATATTCCAACAAAACAGAAAATATATAGTAAAATAAAATGAAAATTCATTATATAGTAGATAATAAATAAAACTAAGGGCTTTATTAATTTTAAAATGCAATACATAATTTATATCTAAAAACATGAATATTCAAAATATTATACTATAAGCTCTCTAGTTTATAAATGTGCTTAGGAACAAATATTATATTTCCAGTTTTAATTGGATTTTATATATGGCATATGTAGTGTATTGCAATTCATTCCATCTCATTCATTATCATTTGACACTTGAGTCACATAAGCATATAACTAAATGTTTAATGCTTGTTTATTTTTTTAATCAAGAACAACTTTTTTTCTACTTCTGTGATATTAATATTTGTTCTTATACGAACTTACGAAGTACTGGTACACATAATTTAAAATTTCAAGTATCACGCGAAGTATAATTAAGGTTCTATTTTTGACTTGACAAGTGCGTTGCTACCAGGATCATGCATATATAGTACAATATGTAATATTGATGGCATTTATTTGTGAGCTTGTGTTACTAGTGTAATATACACTGACGTATCATAAAAAAAAACTTAGGTTGCCTCATATGTGTAAATTTGTTTTTTGCACTTAAGTGGTACTATATTAAGTTGTTCCTTTATGCATGACTGGTCTATGCACGAAAGTTATATTTAAGAATTGTATTACAGGTCTAACTCTCCTTGTACCCAACCAATGACAACCCATAATTTTCACCTTTTTGCAATTAAGTCAGAAAGAGAAAGATGACTTAACTGCAAAAAAGTGAAAATCAGGGGGTCCTGATTGGTTGGATACAGGGGGATATGAGATTGTGGGGACAGGAGATTTTATTTTCTAATTCTAGTGGTAACTTGGCAATTACAGAGATATTTGAGTAGCCTTCCCAGGTAAATTCACAAAAGCTACAACAATATCAGCGAGCCCGATTTTGGTAACTTAAATTTTATGTTTGTAAATTCAGTTTTCCTAGTCTTATTGTCTTATATTCTTATGCAACTTCTTTCCTATTATCAGATGAACAAAATATGTGTTGATAGCCAAATTCTTTTGTACTTGCACGCCTAAATCCTAAGTATCAGCTTTCTTTTTCAGATAATAACCAACCATATTCAATCTTGCTCCAGCTACGACCAGTTTAGGGTAAACATTTCTTAATGTGCTTGTTTTGTTATCATCATTTTCGTCTTTGTCAATGATGCGCTTGTTAGAATTTGATATAGAGAGGAGAGAGATTAAAAGGTAAAACATAAAAGACTGCATTGCTATTGCTTTATTGATTGATTTTACAAAAGATACTTTATTACATTGTCAATCTTTGCCTCTATTTATACATAGTTTATCTTTATCTAAAAGCCCATCGGTTATGGACTTTTTGCCATGGTAATAGTGGTGGGGGTTCTAAACCCAGAATGACATGCTAAGAGCTTACTATGTGCATATGCTAAGATCAGCCACTTTTGTGGTGCTCGCGGGCTAGGCAAGGTGCACTAGGGTGGGTTTTACGACTCGGGTCGGTTTCCCTCCCGAACAAATTCAAAAAAAAGGCAACATATCTTCTGGCATTTTAAATAAAGGCAACATATCTTCTAGAATATTCTATAACATCCCCCTTAAACTCATGATGCGAAAAATCGTGAGTTTGCCAAATAGAAGCTGCAAATGAAGAGTAGCAAGATCGAGCAACCATTTCAATGTTGTTAGCGAGTAACACCAAGCATCAAGCATTTAACTACAACTCTTAACAACTCAACAACTCCAATCTGAAACTTCAAAACAACTCCGTTATCTTCAATATGATCGGTACACAAAAGTTTTGAGTGGCTATGTAACGACCTACGGGAATACGAGCCCAAATTCCGATAATAATACAGATCCCGCATCACTTGTCAGAACCCAAGTATCGAAAAAACATATAGTTATTAGAAACAAATTAAATGGTGAGAAAAGAAAGAAATATTAGAATAAAAGAATAAGAAGAACACAACAGAATCAGAGTTTCACATCGCAGCGTACAAAATGTAATATAGAAATAAAAATTTTATTGAGAGCTTGAAATAAAACTTACAATCATCGGAGTACATCAATACATCTGGACAGTTATAATAATATATCCTCATATACACATAGCGGAATCACTATATAATACGCCTGGGCGTCTCCAGCTCATCTCTGAAACTTCATCGCATCAGATAACCTGAACCTATACAACCCGGTCTAACCCAAGCGTTAAAAACATCGGATCAGTCTGGTGAACCAGAGTGAGAAAAACTCCCTAAGTTTATGGTTAATATCCAACTTGATTTTAAGGTTAAAATCTTTTCAAAAGAAAAGATAATCGTAAGACCAATCCACACTTAAAACAGACGGTTTTTACCTTACTATAACCCAAATAGTTTTTGAAATCAATATCTTTTCTGATATTACAATAATGTCTAAATACAAATAAATAAAAATCTAGTAGAACACTTGCATCTCACGTTCTACAATATACTATACAATCAAAACCACGGGCACTTATCAGAGAATGGATTTCCATGGCAAGGTATGGGCAACCACCTTCCCGATAATGTACCTCCGGAGATGAATACATTGGGGTTCAACAAGAATATCTTGCAACCTAGGCTAAACATGACTTGCCCCTCACTTTCTCTCGAGAGTATCAAATATATCATCACCACGGTTGACGGCCAGCCAACCGAACTGATAGCATACATACAAAAATAAAGGGACAATCGAAGGCATTTGACTTCTCCAGATTAGGTAATGATATACCCTAAGGGATGCAACCCACATAGCCATGAGACCTACCCGATTTTTTCCATTTCCCGGTTGATGAGGCTAGAAGTTAAGCATATTCTTCAGCATAACATGTCTCCATCTACTTTGAATTCCACATTGTCAGATCCTCCTGATATCACTAATTGACCTCTACAGAAATACTCTAGTTGTCAAGCTAAGAGAAGTGCACTCATCTCTGCCATCAACTATGGTATGTTTGAAGAAATCAACGTACGTGATTCGTTAGGAAATGCTTTGTTAGACCTCCATCCATACAAGTCATCCAAGAACAGGATGAACCGAAGGTATCCTCCTACCGCATTCACCCTTTAGATCAGTAGCGAGCAGTCCTTGAAATCTGTAGATTTCAACCACGACAAAATTTTAGTATATCTCCAGGGATTAGCCAGAGGTTTTAAGAAATTCTACAGATTTATGAAGGTATGCGGTCTTCAATTTCTCCATCTCGAACAACATCTTCTACATTTTCGTATTTATTGGTCGGAATAGTTTTCGAATATAATCTCGGTCCAGGTCTTTTCGTACCAATAATCGTATGGGAAAGATTTGATAATAGGTTATTTAACTATCAAATAAATAAAGATAAAATGGATGTTCTGGTTGAGTATACAGCATCACTTGGCCTTTTTAGTTAAAAATAATTAAAGGATGGTTGATCAAAACTTCTAAAACTCTCAATACAATATTCACTTCTTATTTTAATATACAAATATTTCAAACCTTTTCTATTTAATACTCCAAAAAATATCTTATAATCATATCCATTTTGTAATAACCCGGAAATCTGAGCCAATTTAAAATTTTTATTTTGGCAATTTTAGCGAATTCTGAGTATACAAAATGAATTATTTTAAATAATAACGACGAGAAATTTATTTTGAATAGAATTAGAACGTATATATTTATATAGCTTGACGTTAATATATAAATATTTATTTATAATTATAATAGGAATTGAAAATGGCGCGGTAGTTCAATAATTCGATTTCAAAGTTCAAATGAGTCTACAGGATTCAAAATAAATCAAATTTTAGCGAAACCAAAAATATTAGAATCTAATTGATAATATCTTTCTAATGAATCTGAAAAATTGAAATTTCATAGTGGGAATCAAAGATATGCCCAGTTGAAAATTCAGAATAGTCGCTATGGAATTCTAACCCTTAAAAATGGAAATTTTGCAAACGACCTCGGTTTTCGTCGAAACCACTTTTGTTGGATCAGTGATGTCAAGTTATTGCTAGGTTTCAAAATTCGTAATTTTTTGAATCAATATGTGAGTGTGGCAAAGGAAAACGCGTTTGACCAGTTTTAGTTGATTTTAACCGACCAGAAAATGGCCATTTTTCAAACGGTCTTAGAATTCGACGAAATTAGTTTTGATAGGACCATATCGTCAATACGAAGCTATAAAATATTATTCTAGAATTTTTAGAGTTCATACGTGGCCCCGGTAAATTGAAATGTGCGTTCAAATTCAATATATAGAGGTACATTTTGATTTTGACGAAAACCGATTGAAACGATCGAATCAGCTTACGATACATATCCCATTGTGTTCGGAATGGGGGTGATTAGCTATGGACGACAGGCGGTGAGTCTCGTTTCGAGGTCGAAATAAAAAGTACCTTTTTGAAATTAAATTAAATAAATAAATAAAAACCTCTCTCTATACCCTCAGGTCCCCCCTTTTAGTTCTAATCGATTTAGTTTATCAAAAGGAAACAAAAAGTGCTCGACGATGAACCGCCCGCCGCCCTCAGGATCGCCGCCGCCCTCTCCTTTCAGCGCCTCCCCCTCCTCGATTCTCTCTCCCCTCCTCCCTCTCCTGTACGAATCCGACGCCCCACCCCCAAAGCCACTCGAACCCCAACCCCGTTCAAGCCCTAGGGCCGTCGCGCCCGAACCCTATGCCACCACCGCACCCCACCTCCAGCCGCCAACGACGAACTCCGACGCCCCAAAGGCCACCGACCCAACCGCGACCTCTTCTTTGGTAATCAACGTGAGTTTTTAATTTTAAATTTTATTTATCTACAGAAATAAAAATATGGTTTGCATGAAGGTTAAAAATATAATTTTTATATTATAGGACGGTTAAAAATATAATTTTTATATTATAGGAAGGTTAAAAATATAAGTTTTATATACGTATGAGATTAAAAATATGATTTTTATCAGATGTGAAGGTTAAAGATATGATTTTTATATATATTTTAGCAAAGTAAAAATACGATTTTTAAGTAGAGAAAAATTGGATTTTTATATATGAAGACATGGAGAACAAAAATATAATTTTTATATAGTGATAAGAATAAAAATAGAATTATAATCTGTATAGTAGCGGTAGAAAAATAGAATTTTTATCTATATTGTAGCGGTAGAAAAATAGAATTTTTATCTCTATAGTAGCCATCGAAAAATAGAATTTTTACCTATATAGTAGCGGTAGAAAAATAGAATTTTTATCTATATAGTAGCAGTATAAAAATGTGATTTTTATATATATAGCGAAGTTATAAAAATGTGATTTTTTAATGTAAACTTCATGAAACAGACTGCGTTGGAAGCACGATGAAGATTTCCTACATGTGAAGAGCCGTGGCGTTTGGTTTAGCTAGTCGGTGAGAACTCCTCACTTTTATTTCTATTTCTAGTTTGAAATATATACTAGGATGCAGACGGTGCTTAGCAGCATCCGACACCCATCGTCCACAGAACATGGATGACTTGTTTGTTTGATTGCTGTGTTGTGAAATTTGATTGTGTGATGTGGAATGGAATAAAATATTTTATAGTGGAAAATATTTTATAGTTAAAAATATGATTTTTAACGTGTATATAAAATAAATATTTATAAACAAATCGGAGATTTGTTTATATACACTGATTTGACTGATATTGATTGGGACGATAAATTTTACACATCGCCCAACCGCACAAATAAAATATGTGTTTGTTGATTTGAAACCCTACACAGGTATTGGGATGATATTTGACGTACACTAATCCCAATTGTTTAGTTGTATGTCAATCGATGGGTTGACAGACTGTGTAAGCGTTAATTATTTATATTTAATGCTTATGCAGTTATGTGGTGCACTCTGGATGATGGTTGGTTATTTATCGTTGCTATTATATACATGTGTTATATGAAAATCCATATAATAAACATTATATGGTAATTGATTGGGCCTCATTCCAATATAGAAAATAAATTCACGTGTTGACTTGAAAATAAATTCATGTATTGAATTGGAAATAAATTCATGTGTTGAATTGGAAATAAATTCTTGTGTTGAATTGAAAATAAATTCATGTGTTGAATAGAAAACAAATTCATGTGTTGAATAGGAAATAAAATTCATGTGTTGAATTGGAAATAAATTCATGTGTTGAATTGGAAATAAATTCATGTGTTGAATTGAAAATAAATTCATGTGTTGAATTGAAAATAAATTCATGTGTTGAATAGGAAATAAATTCATATGTTGAATAGAAAATAAATTCATATGTTGAATAGAAAATAAATTCATGTGTTGAATTGAAAAATATTCATGTGTTGAATTGAAAAATATTCATGTGTTGAATAGAATAAACATTCATGTGTCGAATAAAAGCCGTGTTGATTAGATTGGCACCATTTTGACGTGAACGATATTTATGTCAATTTTATTCATTTTTATAATGAATATAGAAAACGAAGTGATTTCAAAATATAACGTTTTGAAAATATTATCATTTGTATATCGATGATGTGGAATATTCAATTTTGATTCAAAATTGAATATGAAGTTGAAATCGTTTTGAAAACGAATTCAAAACGATTTATAAAATATGTTTAAATGGAAATCGATGATATATATATATATATATTATATAATGGCCTGAATAGAACGCGACGCGCCGTGGCAGTTCGCGAATTTCGACCGTTGGCTTCGAATGGATATTACTGGAGATCCGACCATCGGATTCTCCTAGAACCGGAACCGTTGGGTTCGTATCGAAAAGAGCTTTCTAACGAATATTAGAGATTTGAAATCTAACGGTTGGATTTGGAATTATGTCCAAGTCAAATTCGGAAAAGGTCGCTGTAAGTGCAGTTCGATGGCCGTTGATGGAAATCGACTGTACGGGCCTTGATAAAATTATTGAAAATAGTAATAATTTGTGTAAAATCATAAGAAATGATTTGGGAAGAATTGGGATGAAAAACTCCATATTTGAAAAGATAAAGTAGATTTTTATCGAAATGAACTAGTTTTGAACTAGAATAATAATTTATTTATTTTTAAATAAATAAGTTGGATTTGAAAGGGTTTTAAAAGTAACCAGAATTTCCAATAACTGAATTGGAATGGATTTGAATCGAAATTGTCTTTGGAGTATTTCGATGTTGGATTTCGTGATTATACAGATATTGTTATGGAAATTTGAAAGATATATTTATATCGTTATTTCCAATACGATATTTGTTGGTCGTAGAATTTGATATTGAATATAAGCCGATATATTTTTTATTCAGAGCCTTGTATTTAATATCAAATGGGATTTGGGTTTGTCGTGAATGGTGTCTTCATTAACACTGTTCTTAAACCCATTTGAGAAAAAGATTAAATCTTTTATTTAGATTTAATGAAGTGCACCAATTAAATGGTATTTAGTTGGAATTGAATTTGAATTGATTTTTGGGTTTATCGTGAACGGTGTTTTTAATAACACTTGTTCTTTAACCCGATAATTAATGGAATGTGATTTTGGGTTATCGTGAACGGTATCTTCAATAATACTATTCTTAGACCCAACGGAGTTAAGAAAATTAGAAAACTAACTGGAGACTAGTTAAGTTGAATGGTTTCTTGGGTATTGATATGATGTTGGTTTCGGCCTTAGGGGTTAATACTTAGGGAATTGCTCACTTGATATTTTACGGTTAAAGGCTGATAGAATGGAATGTGATTTTGGGTTTATCGTGAACCGTGTTTTAAATGACATTGATTCTTTAACTCAATTAAAGATTAAAACTAAGTGGATTTTTAATGAATCTTTAATTAGATTGAAATGGTCGAGAATGGAGTATCACCAGTTTTCCTCCAAGCGATAGTTAAATCTTTAACTAGATTTGAACGTGAAATGGTAATTAACTTTACCAATAACACCGTGGTGTTAAATATGGAGTATTACCAGTTTTGCTCCATGGGATGAATAGGTTGGGATTGGGAAATAAAATAAATGATTACTTCGGTGTGGTTCGCTAATCCCGACTAGTTTGAAGTGATATTCAAAGGAAGATTAAAGAATAAATTTAAAAGAATTTATCTTTGATAAAATTAATGGGAACCTTTCCCTAAGAATGTGAAATCTAGAAACTAACTGGAGGTTAGCTAAGAAGAATGGTTTCCTGGGTATTGATCAGATGGTGGTTTTGGCCTTCGGGGTTAATATTTGGGGAATTGTTCTCTTACTAATTTATGGTTAGTGACTGATGAATTGGAATGTGGTGTATGTTGTGTTTTTGTAGCACTTGTTTATTATATACGCGAGTTATTCAGAAAGACCGGGTTTATCCCATTCTGCATAACGGATTCGACGAGGGGTCGAAGATGAAGACGGTGGTTGAAGACCGGAGGTCTTCACGTCGTTTGGGTGATTACTGATGATCTTGATTGGGTTGTACACCCAAGAGGAGGGAATCAGTTGGTGATCGTCCAGACGTACTTGGAGATCGATGGATATGCGAGGTACAAGGTGCCTCCGGTTTCGTTCAGACCCAGAACGGACTTATAAATGGACTGTATGTCTGACATTGGATTTTATTCTATGTGATTGATTTCTATTAAATATATATCTGTTTGGCGGCGCAGAATTTAGTCTCTTGCTTAACGCCCTTCTCTGAGACGTACGAGCTCAGAGGTTATATATTAATGGATATCAAACGCATGGAGTGAATTGCCTGTGTGGCATGCCTAAGTGGCAATATGATCAAGGCTTCTGTTGAAAAGCAGAGTCTTGTGGTTGATGATCAAAGCACGGGCTGTGTGGCGACGTTGATTCGCGAGCCTCACACCCCAGTTGTGAACCAGAAACGGGAGAAGGACCTCAGGGAGGGCATGCGTTTCCTTCTAGCTAGAGGTGGTGTCAGTGCTTAAACCGGCTGACATTTATATTATTTTCACCTGTGTGGTTGTTGCTGTTGCGAGGCGCCTCGGTTATATCGGTCGATCCGGGACCTATGGTGTCATTCGTTGGCTCATTGACACCCCATAGGGTGGGGAAACGCAGTGTTCAGGCATTTTATTCCACATCAGTGGACCGGCCCTGACGATCTAAAGGCTTGACTGAGTACTTGCCTGAGACACGGGCTAGAGCGTCTTGAATTCGGTGGAGCACGATCCCTTGCCTCAGTTCACAGATGGAAATCCAACTTCTAATACGTGACATGTGCGGTTTTGATTGCAGAGCGTAGTATTGGCGACATGATATATGGTACCCATGCTGTCTATGATTAATACTTATGATTGAAATTGTTTTGACACTATACACTTATAGTAATAATAAAAGATGATTTAGCGTATCAAGCATTTTTTGGCTATTATAAGATAAAACTCTATCCTCTGGCTTGTGTTGCATTGGGTGATGGGACCTGGGTCTTATAATAGCTTCATTGTTCTTCATTTAGCATTGCGCTATTGTTTTATGCACTGGTGTTCTTGGAAGGAAACCCGTTCTGTGTTATACGGTGTAACACCCCACACCCGCTATGGTCACTCTCTAAGGGAATGCCATAACATCGGTGGAGTATTTTAAGTGAATATAGAACAGAAAAATTACAACAAGACAGATATAAGTAATACTTGAAACTTTTTAAAACATCATTTCATTGCAGTGGAAAGTAAAACATGTTAGGTTACATCACAAAACCATAATAAGAGTCAAGTACAAAATACCCATCCTGATAAATAAAAGTACATAATCCCAATACATGAACTGATAGCCATAAAAGAAAGGGTAAGCTGAGCTCTACACCTATGGTCCAAGCTCCAAAAGAGAATAAAGCAGCCTGATCAAAGCCCACTCGTACTGGGCCCACTCTGATAACCTGAGGGTTGGGAAAAAGATAAAAACAACGGGATCAGACATAAGTCTGAGCGAGTCCTATAACTTTAACAATACAATCATTAAAGTAACCAGAGAAGACATAAGCTTGATATACGGTAACGTCTGGGGATGAATGGCTACACTAAGCAGCTTGGTAGACTTAGGATAAACTAAGATAACCGTAAAGACGCATCCACCCACCCCAGGATAATTACTACACTGCACCACACCAGTCATTCCTACTTAAAGGTTGATCCCACTAAGTGTACTTAGTAATTTAGTAGTTTCGTGTACCCCTATCTGACTACATAGGTGTACCCACTACTCCCCAAGCGATCGGCTCCCCTACGTAGATACCCGTGCTGGTCCCACGATGGGGTGTATCATTCCCCAACGTGGCCACCTGATAATATCAACGGTGCACGGCTTTATATCTACACGATGCAACAACGACTTACCAACCAGCCCGGGTCCACACACGCATATGAAACCCGTTGGTCCCGCGTTGCCACCGCTAACCCGGTTTGGCCTCTTATAGTCAAGCCCAATATGCGTGTCCCGTCACTCGACTAGAGTCGAGCCCACAAAGATACGTTTGGGATATTGGTTGAAATGGGCCCCCACAAGCTACCACCTAAGCTTGTTATTTCTAGTGAATCCCACTTAACCCTTTAACCATGTCCCCTTACATGTTATAAATTTTGGTTAAGTCCTTTAATCATATTCTAATTGTCATACAAGGTACCCACTAGATTTTCACATGCCACCCATGGCACTTACTTAACCCTTTAATCATGTTTAATTACATGTTCCACTTTGGTTAAGTATTCTAATCGTATTTTCACATGCCGCCCATGGCACTTACTTAACCCTTTAATCATGTTTAATTACATGTTTCACTTTGGTTAAGTATTCTAATCGTATTTTTCTATTGCCACCCAAGGCAACCCACTAGTCTCCTCATGCCACCCAAGGCACCCACTTAACCCCTCATGTCCCACTACATGCTAATATGGTTAAGTGTTTCTTAATTCATTAATTAAGATCATGACCTCATAAAGACCTCTCACATTAGACCGTCTTTTATGACTGCTGGATATGCCGGTTGGTTCCGGGCAGACTTCTGTCATCAAAAGGGTCTAACCTCGTGTCTTTACTTTAATCATGTATTTAATTTATGACTAAGACCTCTCACATTGGGCAAATCATTTGTAGCCGCTGGATGGCCGGTCGGTTCCGGGCAGACTTCCGCTACAAAAGGGTCCAACCTCGTGTCTTAGTTGATTAATTACACCTAATTAATCACCCCCATATTAATTATCCCTAATTAATATCTAGTTTTTCATAACATGGGTAGACCTAACTCAATAGGTAAATTCCCATGGGGTAGACCTAACTCAATAGGTAAATTCCCACTTATGCTTATTCATTTTATGGTATGCTTAATCATAACCATTTCACACCATTTCATTAACATGTCTATTAACCCCATCGTTTCCCCACGTACTTATGCTAACACGACATATTTCCAAGAGAAGATTCTTTCACAATTAACATGGGTTTCATTTAGCATACATTAGCATTAACATGGGTTAAAAGGTGTCCACTTACATCATGATATTAACCCAACTAGCATTACTAAATAACCCAACTTGCATGAACATACATATGTCATGTATAAAGGCAACTTGCATAAGTGTTCATAGGTTATACAAAGGTGAACTTGCATGTGTCTTAAAGGTGTGAACTTGCACAACATGTTACATGTTAACTTGCATAACATCATACACATAACTTGCATAATATTATAAACATAACTTGCATATCAACATACACATAACTTGCATAACATCATGCACATAACTTGCATAACATCATACACATAACTTGCATATGAACTTGCATAACAACATGCACATAACTTACATAACATCATACACATAAACTTGCATAACATGTTGAGCTTGCATATAAGCATACACATAACTTGTATAACATGTTGAACCTGCATATAAGCATACACATAACTTGCATAACATGTTGAACTTGCATATATGACTTGCATCTTAAAGGAGGGTAAACATGCATATATATATATATTCATAGCATATAAAGGTGTCATCTTGCATATGTATGCATCACATTTAAAAGGGTAAACTTGCATAAACCCACATATTCAACATGCATAAACTCACATATTCAACATGCATAACTCACATATTCAACATGCATAAACTCACATATTCAACATGCATAAACATAGGATTAATATTAAACATAGATTGGCATATTCACATCATATCATATGACTTGAAAACCCATTAATCCTCATGCAAAACCATAGATCTCATCATATCTCATCTACTTAATTTAGCAATTGATCATCAAAGTGATAGAAACTCACCAAAACCAAGATTAGCAAACTTATGAAGTGGAATTAGTTGCTTTAGTTGAAGAAGATGTTGATTAGAGGTTGATTAGCTTGCAACTCTCTTCATTGATTTGTGGAGGCCATGATCAAGTTTCATTTTGCCATAGTTTAGTTACAAGATCTAATTATGAATGAATTAGGGTAGGGTTGGGGTCTTATTTATAGGATTAGGTAGTGTTTTAGGCCCTTAGATTAACCCTAGGTTAGATTAGGTCCGTTAGATTTAGGAAATCTCTAGAACCCAGCCCTCCAAGCCAGCCTAAAACCCAACCTGGTGCACCCAGGTTCTCTGGACGCCGCGCCCAGGTCGACAGGCAAGTCGACTCCCCAATCGACAGGCCTGTCGACAGCCCTGTCGACATGGGTAGGGCGGGAAATTTCCCGCCTAGCCCCCTGCTGGCTCCAATTTCGAAATCTAGTTTTGCATTTCTAAATCTGTTTTTAACTTGATTTTTCTGCCAACTTCATTGGGCCATAACTGGGCCATACGGACTCCGATTTACAAAATTTCGGACTCTATTCTGCGTATTTTTCCGAGACGAACGCAATGGCGCATCCCGTTTCCCCCAGTTCTCACATCTGAGATTATTTATCTTGCAATTAGTGAATTTTAGCATTAACTAAAATTCGGGGTGTTACATTCTCCCCTCCTTAAAGGATTTCGTCCCCGAAATCTCTAAGCTAAGGAGAATGCATATCCTACCATCCAAACAACCATCTACTCAAACCATCAACCACGGGCATCCATTGTCCTTAAACAGTTTCTAATGATGTATGAGCATATGCAAAAAGTGTGTGTATATGTTCCCTATCTAATGTATGAACATATGCAAACCATGATAGTGCCATGCATCCATTATGTATGCGAGAGAACCCTATCGACACATACAATATCTACATGAGTGCACAATCATTCACCAAAATGCATCATCCATATGGTAACACAATCATTATACATCCATAAATATAGCTTCCTACACACAATTTTATGCAATATGCAATATGAAGTGATGGAGCCGATCTAGTGCCTAGAGTGTGTGTATATGCATCCACGAGCAACCACTAGCAAACACTTGCATCCACTTGCATCCATCATACATAACATGTCTCAAACACATGTTTCAACCATAGGACTATCCTATCTGAAGGTCAAAGGTACTAACGAGAGGACATACTAAGGATAAGATAAGCACTAGACAACCGATAAAGGAGACGTCTAAAGCACATACCCTCAAAAAGGGATGGGCATAACGAACGCATCTTCGCTTCTGTCTCCCAAGTAACATTGCTCTCACTTTCTCTCCTTTTTCATTTTGACTAGTCGAACCTCTCTATTTCTCAACTCCCTAATCTCTGACCCAAGGATGCGGGTAGGAGCTCGTCGAATAATCACATCACGCTCTACCTTACTTCTTTAAGCAAGCTTGGCTCTATCGCCTCTACGATCTTATGTAGGCCCTTCCTCACATGGAATACATCATGTACACCACTAAGTCTGTCGGGCAACCCCACCAATGGAAGATGCTCTTCCCATGTACCTCCTAAATCCAAGATACATAGCCTCAAAAGGTCTTCTAAAATACGATTCACCCTCTCGGTCTGGCCGTCTATCTAAGGATGAGATGCGGTACTCAAATACAACTGAGTCCCTACCGCCTCTTGCAAACTTTTCCAAAACTCTTTAGTGAAGATAGGATCTCGATCGCTCACTATACTGGAAGGTACATCATGCAATCTAATAATCTCTCGAATGTAAACTGAAGCTAGACATGGAATAGTCCTCTTGCTCTTCACGGGTATGAAATGGGCACACTTAGTAAGTCTATCTACCACAACCCAAATCCCCGTATTACCCTTCCTTGATTTCGGTAATCCTTCGAGATACTATCCCACTTCCTTAGCGGAACTTCCAATGGGTGAAGCAACCCACTTGGTTTCTTTTGCTCCGCTTTCACCAAGCATCTAGCGACATACTCGGCCATGTCTTTCTTCATACTGGCCAAAAAGAAAATTCGCTTCATGTCTTGGTACATCTCGTCCCATGAGAAAACCAGATTCTTCTTCGTCAAGCGGTTTAATGGGGCTGATATCTTTGCGAAGTCTTTGATGAACTTCCTATAATATCCTGCCAACCCCAAGAAACTTCTTACTTCGGTAGCATTCCTAGGAACTTTCCAATCCTGGATAGATACTATCTTTGCGGGATCCACAACTATCCCTTTCTTAGAGACCACATGCCCTAAGAATCGCACTTCTCTTCTCCAAAAATGACATTTAGAGAATTTAGCTTTAAGACTATGTGCTCGAAGAGTCTCCAACACTTCTCTGAGATGTAAGGCATGCTTTTCTCCACTTCTAGAGAAAATCAGGATATTCTCCCATGCAAAATCGTCACAACTATCCACCTCTCACGCAGACCACCCTGGTCGAACTCGACATCCCCCAAATGCAAGCCCCAAAGGCCTAAACCAATATCAGACAAACACCCAAGGGATGCGTCCTTCGAACCTAGACGTCCTACGTGAGATGATACTAGTAAAAACGGCTAAATAATTAAGCCCTTGTCCAACTCTGGATGTCCTCGCCAGTCTCGCTCCAAAACCACCGTTTATCCCATAACTGGCTTTGCTCATCCTATTGAGCACATACGAAAACTTATTCCGCTCCTAGAAAAGACCAAAATGTCATTTACAAAGACCATCACGAACTTATTTAGGTACTCCCTGAACACCCTTCTCATCATATGCGGGGGCGTTCGTCAAACCAAATGGCATCTCCAGCCACTCATAAAAACCATCCGGAGTCCTAAAGGTAGTCTTCTCTATACTATCCTCAGTCACTCTCAACTGACGAAACCTCGTGGTTAAGTCCAACTGCGAAAATACTGAGGCGCCCACTAACTGATCAAAGAGATCATCAATCCTCGACAATGGGTGTCTATTCTTCTTTGTGAGTTTATTTAGCTCTCTTTAGCCTACACAAAGTCTGAGGGACCCATCCGCCTTCGTGGCAAAAACTACCGGAGCACCCTACTCCGATATACTTCGTCTTCTAAACCCCTTCTCAAGCAAATTGCCTACTTGCTTATGGAGTTCCCTCCTCTCACGAGGAGCCACGTGGCACACTGGCCAAGACACTGGTTTGGCATTGTCTACCAGATATATTTGGAAGTCAATCTCCCGCTCCGGAGGTAAGCCCTTCACCTCCTCAAACACATCCGAGTATTCCCGGACCACTCTATAGATTGCAAACTCTCGACCGACGTGTCAAGCGACTCTAGATAACTTAGCATAACAAATTCCATGGGATTATAAGAGATTTCGAGAGTGTTACCCAAGCGGGTCATAAGCCTAACAACTCTCCCTCCACAATAAGAACGGCACCATTACTGGATAACCAGTCCATGCCCAAAACTAACCCATAGCCCGTGAAGCCAAAAAAGCATCACATCTAAACTCAACGCTAAGTATAGAAACTTTCAAACCCAAACACATCATGGAGCCCCAATTGGGTTTGAAACAACTAAGGGATCATCTACTAACTGGTGTCTCAGTGCAGTGACTCAACTACAATGATGAGATAAACGAACTCAATGCGTCAAAATCAAATAAAGTACGGACAGGATGATCAAACAGGAAACTAAACTTTCAATGGAAATAGTTCTACCTCTTTCCTGAATCGGTGGAACTGCGAGAGCCTAAGCTTGCCCCCTTGCCTGAGTTGGTGCCAAAAGAACTTGCACCTGTCCTCCTGAGGTAGATCCCGTCCTTTGCCCTTTCTTAGGGCAGTCCTTCACTAGATGTCCTGCTTCGTCACAGTGGAAGCAGTCAGCCTTCCTCTTCTTGCGACAATCCTTGCTTAGGTGGCCTAGTGTCCCACAGTTGAAGCACTTCTTCTTTCCCTTGCCACCGTTACCTTTCCCACCCTTATTTTGTTGTTGAGGTTTCTTCTGATCTTCATTCTTCTCGGGTGCTTTATTAGCATTGGGACCCTTCTCTTCCTCATGCATAAGTGCCATGTCCACTAGCTTCTCGAAAGTGGCCCCCATAGGGATGTGAGACATAGCCAATCCGTGCATCGGTTCGTTTAAGCCTTTAACGAACCTCAGAGCTTTCTCTTCCGGTGTGTTTACCAAGTCCATGTTGAATCTCTCTAACTGATTAAACTTGTTAACATATTCTTTCACTGACAAGTTCCCTTGCTTTAAGTTCAAGAACCTTTCCACGTGCATATTTTCTTCCGCTTTTGAGAGAAACTTTGCCTCAAACCTTTGCCTGAAATCCATCCAAGAGTCAACAGGGCGTTCTCCATTAGTGACCTCCCACCAGAACGAGGCCTCTCCTTCCATTAACCAAGCGGCTAACCTGACTTTCTTTCCCTCTTCCACTTCCAAGATTTCCATCAATTCTTCCGTCTCATTAAGCCAATCCCTAGCTCCCACAAAAGGTTTTCCTCCCATAGCCTTAAACTTCCTACAAGTCATAGCAAAAGTATCCGCGCGAGGAGGAACGAGTGCAACGGGTGGAGGAGGAACATTTGCTGGACCTGCAGCGGTGGCCCTAGCCTCTAACAACCTCCTATACCATACTGGTACCGCTACACCGTCCGGAAGATAAAGATCTTCAGCCATGCTGAGACGAAAAAGGAAAAATTCAAAACGGAGAATTCGAAAGATAAAGATATGGCTATCGGGGATTATGCTTTTCTTTCAAAAACTTTTCTCTTTAAAGACATGTTTTTGAAAATATCTCTTCCAAAAATGTTTTTAGAAAAATAGTTTTCTAAAAATTTTATCTGTTCCGGTAACCTTTGCTCTGATACCACGTGTAACACCCCACACCCGCTATGGTCACTCTCTAAGGGAATGCCATAACATCGGTGGAGTATTTTAAGTGAATATAGAACAGAAAAATTACAACAAGACAGATATAAGTAATACTTGAAACTTTTTAAAACATCGTTTCATTGCAGCGGAAAGTAAAACATGTTAGGTTACATCACAAAACCATAATAAGAGTCAAGTACAAAATACCCATCCTGATAAATAAAAGTACATAATCCCAATACATGAACTGATAGCCATAAAAGAAAGGGTAAGCTGAGCTCTACACCTATGGTCCAAGCTCCAAAAGAGAATAAAGCAGCCTGATCAAAGCCCACTCGTACTGGGCCCACTCTGATAACCTGAGGGTTGGGAAAAAGATAAAAACAACGGGGTCAGACATAAGTCTGAGCGAGTCCTATAACTTTAACAATACAATCATTAAAGTAACCAGAGAAGACATAAGCTTGATATACGGTAACGTCTGGGGATGAATGGCTACACTAAGCAGCTTGGTAGACTTAGGATAAACTAAGATAACCGTAAAGACGCATCCACCCACCCCAGGATAATTACTACACTGCACCACACCAGTCATTCCTACTTAAAGGTTGATCCCACTAAGTGTACTTAGTAATTTAGTAGTTTCGTGTACCCCTATCTGACTACATAGGTGTACCCACTACTCCCCAAGCGATCGGCTCCCCTACGTAGATACCCGTGCTGGTCCCACGATGGGGTGTATCATTCCCCAACGTGGCCACCTGATAATATCAACGGTGCACGGCTTTATATCTACACGATGCAACAACGACTTACCAACCAGCCCGGGTCCACACACGCATATGAAACCCGTTGGTCCCACGTTGCCACCGCTAACCCGGTTTGGCCTCTTATAGTCAAGCCCAATATGCGTGTCCCGTCACTCGACTAGAGTCGAGCCCACAAAGATACGTTTGGGATATTGGTTGAAATGGGCCCCCACAAGCTACCACCTAAGCTTGTTATTTCTAGTGAATCCCACTTAACCCTTTAACCATGTCCCCTTACATGTTATAAATTTTGGTTAAGTCCTTTAATCATATTCTAATTGTCATACAAGGTACCCACTAGATTTTCACATGCCACCCATGGCACTTACTTAACCCTTTAATCATGTTTAATTACATGTTCCACTTTGGTTAAGTATTCTAATCGTATTTTCACATGCCGCCCATGGCACTTACTTAACCCTTTAATCATGTTTAATTACATGTTTCACTTTGGTTAAGTATTCTAATCGTATTTTTCTATTGCCACCCAAGGCAACCCACTAGTCTCCTCATGCCACCCAAGGCACCCACTTAACCCCTCATGTCCCACTACATGCTAATATGGTTAAGTGTTTCTTAATTCATTAATTAAGATCATGACCTCATAAAGACCTCTCACATTAGACCGTCTTTTATGACTGCTGGATATGCCGGTTGGTTCCGGGCAGACTTCTGTCATCAAAAGGGTCTAACCTCGTGTCTTTACTTTAATCATGTATTTAATTTATGACTAAGACCTCTCACATTGGGCAAATCATTTGTAGCCGCTGGATGGCCGGTCGGTTCCGGGCAGACTTCCGCTACAAAAGGGTCCAACCTCGTGTCTTAGTTGATTAATTACACCTAATTAATCACCCCCATATTAATTATCCCTAATTAATATCTAGTTTTTCATAACATGGGTAGACCTAACTCAATAGGTAAATTCCCATGGGGTAGACCTAACTCAATAGGTAAATTCCCACTTATGCTTATTCATTTTATGGTATGCTTAATCATAACCATTTCACACCATTTCATTAACATGTCTATTAACCCCATCGTTTCCCCACGTACTTATGCTAACACGACATATTTCCAAGAGAAGATTCTTTCACAATTAACATGGGTTTCATTTAGCATACATTAGCATTAACATGGGTTAAAAGGTGTCCACTTACATCATGATATTAACCCAACTAGCATTACTAAATAACCCAACTTGCATGAACATACATATGTCATGTATAAAGGCAACTTGCATAAGTGTTCATAGGTTATACAAAGGTGAACTTGCATGTGTCTTAAAGGTGTGAACTTGCACAACATGTTACATGTTAACTTGCATAGCATCATACACATAACTTGCATAATATTATAAACATAACTTGCATATCAACATACACATAACTTGCATAACATCATGCACATAACTTGCATAACATCATACACATAACTTGCATAACAACATGCACATAACTTACATAACATCATACACATAAACTTGCATAACATGTTGAGCTTGCATATAAGCATACACATAACTTGTATAACATGTTGAACCTGCATATAAGCATACACATAACTTGCATAACATGTTGAACTTGCATATATGACTTGCATCTTAAAGGAGGGTAAACATGCATATATATATATATATATATATATATATATATTCATAGCATATAAAGGTGTCATCTTGCATATGTATGCATCACATTTAAAAGGGTAAACTTGCATAAACCCACATATTCAACATGCATAAACTCACATATTCAACATGCATAACTCACATATTCAACATGCATAAACTCACATATTCAACATGCATAAACATAGGATTAATATTAAACATAGATTGGCATATTCACATCATATCATATGACTTGAAAACCCATTAATCCTCATGCAAAACCATAGATCTCATCATATCTCATCTACTTAATTTAGCAATTGATCATCAAAGTGATAGAAACTCACCAAAACCAAGATTAGCAAACTTATGAAGTGGAATTAGTTGCTTTAGTTGAAGAAGATGTTGATTAGAGGTTGATTAGCTTGCAACTCTCTTCATTGATTTGTGGAGGCCATGATCAAGTTTCATTTTGCCATAGTTTAGTTACAAGATCTAATTATGAATGAATTAGGGTAGGGTTGGGGTCTTATTTATAGGATTAGGTAGTGTTTTAGGCCCTTAGATTAACCCTAGGTTAGATTAGGTCCGTTAGATTTAGGAAATCTCTAGAACCCAGCCCTCCAAGCCAGCCTAAAACCCAACCTGGTGCACCCAGGTTCTCTGGACGCCGCGCCCAGGTCGACAGGCAAGTCGACAGGCAAGTCGACTCCCCAGTCGACAGGCCTGTCGACAGCCCTGTCGACATGGGTAGGGCGGGAAATTTCCCGCCTAGCCCCCTGCTGGCTCCAATTTCGAAATCTAGTTTTGCATTTCTAAATCTGTTTTTAACTTGATTTTTCTGCCAACTTCATTGGGCCATAACTGGGCCATACGGACTCCGATTTACAAAATTTCGGACTCTATTCTGCGTATTTTTCCGAGACGAACGCAATGGCGCATCCCGTTTCCCCCAGTTCTCACATCTGAGATTATTTATCTTGCAATTAGTGAATTTTAGCATTAACTAAAATTCGGGGTGTTACATACGGCGTGGTCCCTTGATTTACCTAATTTTAAAATAAAGATTAATAACTGTTTTAGTTCTCACACCAGTCCTATGACTGACCTGTAGTTTATTGTTTTAACCTAAACTCTGGGTGCCCTTATTTTGACACGGTCAGCTAGTAGTTTTGGTTTTGCGTATCTATATTCACAGGAATCTGGTTTACAGCTGGATCGATACTCAGAAAGCTCTGTATCCGTGTATTACTTTCAGTTGCGTTTTGTATTATTTTTCCGCTGCGATGTTTTTAAATGTAATTTAAATCTGAGATATTTTTCTGTGTAATATTTATTCATACTCTGCATATTCTTGTATTCTGATGGAATTGTTGTAATTAACAATGAATTGTTCTTCTATCTGCGTTCCTTTGTGTGTTGTTCTCAAAGTATCCGGGCTTTCCTTACTGGGGAAGTTACGGGTCCTTACAGTGGTAACAGAGCTTTGGTTTACAGAGCTCAGAGAACAAGACATGTTAGAACCAAACGAAAGAATTCATCAGAATTGGATTAGTAATATCCAATGAGAATGACTCGTTAGAGATGGAATTAGTAGTATCCTAGAACGGGTGTGAAGAGTATATTTTTAAAATGGAAACAATTTTTTTTTTGTTTTGAAAATTTAAATCAATCATTCGTATTTGATTATTTATTTGTGTCGATTTGGACAATCAAGTAAATAGAGATTTTAATATACGTCTAATGCACGTGTATTGAAGCCTCAAATATATTCGATAGATATAGAATCACACTCTAGTCGCCCGGGTCTGATTCTGATGATGGAGCGCAATCATCAGTGTTTATATTCGAGTGACGAAAGTGCGGTTTCTGTATATTTCCATTAGACTGGTGTGAGAACCAAAATATAGTTAGAATATATTTTTGTGATTTGGCATCAAAAATGTGATTTTTGACTATATATCAAAATTATGAGTTTGAAAAGCTAATCAACTAATTGATTGCTGATTGTGTTGTTTGATTATTGGTTGATTAGTTAAAAGTGGAACCATTTAGCCAAATTGAACCAAATATTCGGTTGTATTGAAATTTGTCGCATTTGCATGCATATACATGTACTTACATTGAACAGGTCATAGCAAGGAGGCTAGAGAAGGAATAAAATTGTTTGCCCAACAAATAGGTACATGTTTACGAATTTATTGGGTTTTTGATGATTTTATGAGCCGATTGGCTAGCCGCTTGGCTGTTTCTTTTTCTTTTTGGATTGATGAGGGCATGGGAGGCTATTTGAAATATCTCGAAGTCCACGGTGCAGGGGAGGTTATGGCGAAATTTTTCGAAAATTTAGAGTGTTAGCCAAATTTTTGAAAAATTTGAAAAGTTCTTAGAAACTGAAAAGTTGAAGAACTTAAGCCGTAGTGAAAATACTGGAAGTTGAGTTGATTTGTGAAACAACTTTCGGCTTCGTTCCTTTTCGGGGACGAAAAGTTTTAAGTGGGGGAGATTGAAAGCCAATTTAATTTTTTTATTTGGGCAATTTTAGCGAATTCTGAGTATTTAAAATGAATTATTTTAAATAATAACGATGAGAAATTTATTTTGAATAGAATTAGAACGTATATATTTATATAGCTCGACGTTAGAATATAAATATTTATTTATAATTATAATAGGAATTGAAAATGGCGCGGTAGTTCGATAATTCGATTTCAAAGTTCAAATGAGTGTACAGGACTCAAAATAAACCGGATTTTAGCGAAACTAAAAATATTAGAATATAATTGATAATATCTTTCCGACGAATCCGAAAAATTGAAATTTCATAGCGGGAATCAAAAGATATGCCCAGTTGAAAATTCAGAATAGTCGCTATGGAATTCTGGCCCTTAAAAATGGAAATTTTGCAAACGACCTCGGTTTTCGACGAAACCACTTTTGTTGGATCCGTGATGTCAAGTTATTGCTAGGTTTCAAAATTCGTAATTTTTCGAATCAATATGTGAGCATGTCAAAGGAAAACGCGTTTGACCAGTTTTAGTTGATTTTAATCGACCAGAAAATGGCCATTTTTCAAACGGTCTTAGAATTCGACGAAATTAGTTTTGATAGGACTGTATCGTTAATACGAAGCTAGAAAATATTTTTCTAGAATTTTAAGAGTCCATACGTGGCCCGGGTAAAATGAAATGCGTGATCAAATTCAATATATAGAGTTATATTTTGATTTTGACGAAAACTAATTGAAACGATCAAATCAGCTTACGATACATATCCCATTGTGTTCGGAATGGGGGTGATTAGCTATGGACGACAGGCGGTGGGTCTCGTTTCGAGGTCGAAATAAAAAGTACTTTTTTGAAATTAAATTAAATAAATAAATAAAAACCTCTCTCTATACCCTCAGGCCCCCCTTTTAGCTCTAATCGATTCAGTTTATCAGTAGGAAGAAAAAGGGCTCGACGATGAACCGCCTGCCACCCTCAGGATCGCCGCCGCCCTCTCCTATCAGCGCCGCCCCTTCCTTGATTCTCTCTCCTCCTCCCTCTCCTGTACGAATCCAACGCACCAACCCCCAAAGCCACTCGAACCCAAACCCCGTTCAAGCCCTAGGGCCACCGCGCCCGAACCCTATGCCGCCACCGCACCCCACCTCCAGCCGCCAGCGACGAACTCCGACACCCCAAAGGCCACCGACCCAACTGCGACCTCTTCTTTTGTAATCAACGTGAGTTTTTAATTTTAAATTTTATTTATCTATAGAAATAAAAATATGGTTTGCATGAAGGTTAAAAATATAATTTTTATATTATAAGAAGGTTAAAAATATAATTTTTATAATATAGGAAGGTTAAAAATATAATTTTTATATTATAGGAAGGTTAAAAATATAATTTTTATATAAGTATGAGATGAAAAATATGATTTTTATTAGATGTGAAGGTTAAAAATATGATTTTTATATATTTTTTAGCAAAGTAAAAATACGATTTTTAAGTAGAGAAAAATTGGATTTTTATATATGAAGACATAGAGAAAAAATATATAATTTTTATATAGTGATAAGAATAAAAATAGAATTTTTATCTATATAGTAGCGGTAGAAAAATAGAATTTAAATAGAATTTTTACCTATATAGTAGCGGTAGAAAAGTAGAATTTTTATCTATATAGTAGCGGTATAAAAATGTGATTTTTATATATATAGAAAAGTTATAAAAATGTGATTTTTTAATGTAAACTTTGTGAAACAGACTGCGTTGGAAGCACGATGAAGATTTCCTACATGTGAAGAGCCATGGCGTTTGGTTTAGCTAGTCGGTGAGAACTCCTCACTTTTACTTCTATTTCTAGTTTGAAATATATACTAGGATGCAGACGGTGCTTAGCAGCACCCGTCGTCCACAGACCATGGATGACTTGTTTGTTTGATGGCTGTGTTGTGAAATTTGATTGTGTGATGTGGAATGGAATAGAATATTTTATAGTGGAAAATATTTTATAGTTAAAAATATGATTTGTAACGTGTATATAAAATAAATATTTATAAAAAAATCGGAGATTTGTTTACATACACTGATTTGACTGATATTGATTAGGACGATAAATTTTACACATCGCCCAACCGCATAAATAAAATATGTGTTTGTTGATTTGAAACCCCACACGGATATTGGGATGATATTTGACGTACACATATCCCAATTGTTTAGTTGTATGTCAATCGATGGGTTGACAGACTGTGTAAGTGTTAATTATTTATATTTAATGCTTATACAGTTGTGTGGTGCACTCTGGATGATGGCTGATTATTTATCGTTGCTATTATATACATGTGTTGTATGGAAATCCATATAATAAACATTATATGGTAATTGATATGGCCTCATTCCAATATAGAAAACAAATTCATGTGTTGAATTGAAAATAAATTCACGTGTCGAATTTGAAATAAATTCATGTGTTGAATTAGAAATAAATTCATGTGTTGAATTGAAAATAAATTCATGTGTTGAATAGAAAATAAATTCATGTGTTGAATACGAAATAAAATTCATGTGTTGAATAGGAAATAAAATTCATGTGTTGAATTGGAAATAAATTCATGTGTTGAATTGGAAATAAATTCATGTGTTCAATAGGAAATAAATTCATGTGTTGAATTGAAAATAAATTCGTGTGCTGAATAGGAATTAAATTCGTGTGTTGAATAGAAAATAAATTCATGTGTTGAATTGAAAATTATTCATGTGCTGAATTGAAAAATATTCATGTGTTGAATAGAATAAACATTCATGTGTCGAATAAAAGCCGTGTTGATTAGATTGACGCCATTTTGACGTAAACGATATTTATATCGATTTTATTCATTTTTATAATGAATATAGAAAACGAAGTGATTTCAAAATATAACGTTTTGAAAATATTATCATTTGTACATCGATGATGTGGAATATTCAATTTTGATTCGGAATTGAATATGAAGTTGAAATTATTTTGAAAATGAATTTAAAACGATTTATAAAATACGTTTTAAAAGGAAATCGAGGAAATATAATATATATATATATTATATAATGGCCTGAATAGAACGCGCCGCGCCGCGGCAGTTCTCGAATTTCGACCATTGGCTTCGAATGGATATTACGGGAGATCCGACCATCGGATTCTCCTGAAATTGGAACCGTTGTGTTCATATCGAAAAGAGCTTTCTAACGAATATTAGAGATTTGAAATCTAACGGTTGGATTTGGAATTATGTCCAAATCAAATTTGGAAAAGGTCGCTGTAAGTGCAGTTCGATGGCCGTTGATGGAAATCGACTGTACGGGCCTTGATAAAATTATTCAAAATAGTAATAATTTGTGTAAAATCATAAGAAATGATTTGGGAAGAATTGGGATGAAAAACTCCATATTTGAAAAGATAAAAGTAGATTTTTATCGAAATGAACTAGTTTTGAACTAGAATAATAATTTGTTTATTTTTAGATAAATAAGTTGGATTTGAAAGGGTTTCAAAAGTAACCAGAATTTCCAATAATTGAATTGTAATGGATTTGAATCGAAATTGTCTTTAGAATATTTCGATGTTGGATTTCGTGATTATATAGATATTGTTATAGGAATTTGAAAGATATATTTATATCGTTATTTCCAATACGATATTTGTTGGTCGTAGAATTTGATATTGAATATAAGCCGATATATTTTCTATTCAAAGCCTTGTATTTAATATCAAATGGGATTTGGGTTTGTCGTGAATGGTGTCTTCATTAACATTGTTCTTAAATCCAGTTGAGAAAAAGATTAAATCTTTTATTTAGATTTAATGAAGTGTACCAATTAAATGGTATTTAATTGGAATTGAATTTGAATTGATTTTTTGGTTTATCGTGAACGGTGTTTTAAATAACACTTGTTCTTTAACCCAATAATTTATGGAATGTGATTTTGGGTTGTCGTGAATGGTATCTTCAATAATACTATTCTTAGACCCAACGGAGTTAAGAAAATCAGAAAACTAACTGGAGACTAGTTAAGTTGAATGGTTTCTTGGGTATTGATCTGATGTTGGTTTCGGCCTTCGGGGTTAATACTTAGGGAATTGCTCACTTGCTATTTTACGGTTAAAGGCTGATAGAATGGAATGTGATTTTGGGTTTACCGTGAACCGTGTTTTAAATGACATTGATTCTTTATCCCAGTTAAAGATTAAAACTAAGTTGAGTTTTAATGAATCTTTAATTAGATTGAAATGATCGAGAATGGAGTATCACCAGTTTTGCTCCAAGCGATAGTTAAATCTTTAACTAGATTTGAACGTGAAATAGTAATTAACTTTACCGATAACATGTCGTGTTAGATATGGAGTATTACCAGTTTTTCTCCATGGGATGAATAGGTTGGGATTGGGAAATAAAATAAATGATTACTTTGGTGTGGTTCGCTAATCCTGACTAGTTTGAAGTGATATTCAAAGGAAGATTAAAGAATAAATTTAAAAGAATTTATCTTTGATAAAATTAATGGGAACCTTTCCCTAAGAATGTGAAATTTAGAAACTAACTGGAGGTTAGCTAAGAAGAATAGTTTCCTGGGTATTGATCTGATGTTGGTTTCGACCTTCGGGGTTAATATTTGGGGAATTGTTCTCTTACTAATTTACGGTTAGTGACTGATGAATTGGAATGAGGCGTATGTTGTGTTTGTGTAGCACTTGTTTATTATATACGCGAGTTATTCAGAAAGACAGGGTTTATCCCATTCTGCATAACTGATTCGACGAGGGGTCGAAGATGAAGACGGTGGTTGAAGACCGGAGGTCTTCACGTCATTTGGGTGATTACTGATGATCTTTATTGGGCTGTACACCCAAGAGGAGGGAATTAGTTGGTGATCGTCCAGACGTACTTAGAGATCGATGGATATGCGAGGTACAAGGTGCCTCCGGTTTCGTTCAGACCCAGAACGGACTTGTAAATGGACTGTGTGCCTGACATTGCATTTTATTCTGTGTGATTGATTTCTATTAAATATATACTGTTTGGCGGCGGAGAATTTATTCTCTTGCTTAATGCCCTTCTCTAAGACGTACGAGCTCAGAGGTTATATATTGATGGATATCAAACGCATGGAGTGAATTGCCTGTGTGGCATGCCTGAGTGGCAACATGATCAAGGCGTCTGTTGAAAAGCAGAGTCTTGTGGATAATGATCAAAGCACGGGTTGTGTGGCATAGCTTTGTGTAACGTTGATTCGTGAGCCTCACACCCCAGTTGTGAACCAGAAACGAGAGAAGGACCTCAAGGAGGGCATGCGTTTCCTTCAAGCTAGAGGTTGTGTCAGTGCTTAAACCGGCTGACATTTGTATTATTTTCACTTGTGTGGTTGTTGCTGTTACGAGGCGCCTCGGTTATATCGGTCGATCCGGGACCGATGGAGTCATTTGTTGGCTCATTGACACCCCATAGGGTGGGGAAACGCAATGTTCAGGCATTTTAATCCAAATCGGTGGACCGACCCTGACGATCTAAATGCTTGACAGAGTACTTGCCTGAGATACGGGCTAGAGCGTCTCGAAATTCGTGGAGGACGATCCCTTGCCTCAGTTCACAGATGGAAATCCAACTCCCAATACGTGACATGTGCGGTTTCGATTGTAGAGCCTAGTATTGGCGACATGATATATGGTACCCATGCTGTCTATGATTGATACTTATGATTGAAATTGTTTTGGCACTATACACTTATAGTAATAATAAAAGATGATTTAGCGTATCAAGCATTTTTTCGCTATTATAAGGTAAAACTCTATCCTCCAGCTTGTATTGCGTTGTGTGATGGGACCTGGGTCTTATAATAGCTTCATTGTTCTTTATTTAGCATTGTGTTGTTGTTTTATGCACTGGTGTTCTTGAGAGGAAACCCGTTCCGTGTTATACTGTAACGACCCGGAAAATCGCGATCTTGGTTAACCGAATAGTTAATGAAAGAAATTAGAGGGTGAGGAAAGATAAGATAGAAACTTAGAATAGAAGAAGAAGAAGACAACATCAGAGTAACACGAACCTCACAGCGGAATGAATAACATATAATAGATAACATAACTTTGGAATATAACAGTTATGTATACAATAGCACTTATCAGAGTACAGCACTTACAACACAGCGGAAATAACTATAGCTATATGATCTTGAAGCCTCCTGCTCCAAGCTCTCCAAGTATATCTGTAAATTCCTGACTACTTGTAACAACCCGTAAAATCTGGGCCAGTTTAAAATTTTTATTTTGGCAATTTTAGCGAATTTTGATTATTTAAAATGAATTATTTTAAATAATATTGACGAGAAATTTGTTTTGAATATAATTCGAACGTTTATATTATATACGTCGTCGTTAGAATATAAATATTTATATATAATTATAAATGGAATTGAAAATGGCGCGGTAGTTCGATAATTCGATTTCAAACTTCCATTGAATGTACCGGGTGCAAAACAATCCGGATTTTAGTGAAACCAAAAATAATGGAATCTAATAGTGAATATCTTTCCAACGAATCCGAAAAATCAAAAGTTCGTAGCGGGAATCAAAAGATATGTCCAGTTGAAAATTCTGAATAGTCGCTATGGAATTCAGACCCTTAAAAATAGACATTTTGCAAATGACCTCGGATTTCGACGAAACCAGTTTTGTTGGGTCCGCAGTGTAAAGTTATTGCTAGGTTTCAGATTTCATAATTTTTCGAATCAATATGTGAGCGTGGCAAAGGAAAACGCGTTTGACCATTTTCAGTTGATTTTAATCGACTGGAAAATGGCCATTTTTCATACGGTCTCGGAATTCGACGAAACTAGTTTTGTTAGGACCGTATCGTCAATACGAAGCTAGAAAATATTTTTCGGGAATTTTTCTAGTTAGTATGTGACCCCGGTAATTTGAAATGTACGTTTAAAATTCAATATAGTGATTTAAATGTAAATTTAACGGAAACTGATTCAAACAGTCGAATCAGCTTGCGATACATATCCCATTGTGTTCGGAATGGGGGTATTACGTTAGGGATGACAGTCGTTGGACCCAGTTCGGTGTTCATATGTAAAAGTCAACATAAATTGAAATAAAATAATTAGAAAATATAAAATTATATATATAAGGCCTTATATCACCAAACCCTAACAGCTAGGTCAAATCGCTGGTCAAACAAATTAACGCCCCCCCAATTCCATCGAGCGATCCCAATGCTTCGGTTTCTTCCTCTAAAATTTGCAAAATCCAAACAATAATTTAACAAATTCCAATTGCAAATCTCCTTAGCTCCGAGCCGTCCTTCAATCCAACGGTGAAGATCTGAAAATTCGTCTCGAGATGGACGGAATCGAGACGCAAAGATCACCGCTTCGAAGCGGATTTTGAGGCGGATGTGGACCCCGAGTTCGCCAGAACTCTGGCAATGGGCGGTGCATCTGAAGGTGCACCACGTGGTGTGAGCCGATCAACCTCCGACAATCTGTGGCAGCGGCAACGGCAGCTCCAAGCCCAAGTGGCGACGTGGTGTTCGAGAGTGATCTGAAGGTGATTCTTTTTTTTTATTATTTTTATTTTACTATTATTATTTAACATTATAAAAAAAAAATCTGAATTTTTTTGTATATTTGGCATAGATTTTTAATTTATAAATAGTATGATCAAAATATGATTTTTTATGAAATAATATGATATAAAATATGGTTTATATGTATGTATATATATATCATTTTTTAAAAATAGGGTTTTTACGATATAAGAAATGATTTATAAAGGATTTAAACTTTAAAAGGTTAAAACAGATTTTTTCTAAAGATTTAAAACTGATTTTAAATAGTTATAAAAAGAACTGATTTTTAAAAAGAAAAAGATTTGATTTTTAAAAAGAAAAAGATTTGATTTTTAAAATGAAAAAGAACTGATTTTTAAAAAGAAAAAGATTTGATTTTTAAAAAAGAAAAAAAATTAGATTTTTATGATTATAAAAATGTGGGTTTTTATATAGGAAGTGGCGAAGTAATAATATGATCTTTGTTATGAAAAGGTCGATATAAAAGTATAATGTTTTTATAATGAAGAAGCGAATATAAAAATAGAATTTTTATATATTGAACTTCGAAATAAAAATAGAATTTTTATATATTGAACTTCGATATAAAAATAGAATTTTTATATATTGAACTTCGAAATAAAAATAGAATTTTTATATATTGAACTTCAAAATAAAAATATGATTTTTATATATTGAATAGCGAAGTAAAAATGTGATTTTTACATATGTAGAGAATACGGGCAAAGAAAGTGAAAAGAGGCAGAACGACGAAGACTTCTGCAAATGAAGAGCCGTGGAGCTAGGATAGCTATATGTGAGAATTTCTCACCTTTCAATTTCTTTTTCTAGTTATATATATATATACTAGGATGCAGACGGTGCTTAGTAGCACCCGACACAATCGTCCACAGACCATGGACTTGTTTGTTTGACTGTTTGGTGATTGATTGCGATATTGGTTTGAATGTGGTTTGTGGTGTGAAAAATCGAATCGATAAATTGGTTAGGATTAGACGTGCGCCGTTATAAGGCGAAGGAGTAAGGCTAGGTTAGACCCTTACTCCAAATTTTGTGGTTTGCATAATGAAATTGATTTGATTGATGAGTGAATGGCGTGGGCCTTCACTAGACCGGGGATAAGGCTAGGCCTTGTCCCGTTTCTAGTATCGTGCCGTTATGCCGCCGAAATTTTCTAAAATATGTTAGAAAAATAAAAATATCATTTTATTTAAAGAATGAATTGAATAGAAATTCATAGGTTGAAATAAAATGTTTTATCGTTAAAAATATAATTTTTAACGTGAATGCGAATAAAATAGAATATTCATTTACAAACCAGACGGTTTGTTTATGTACACCTATTTGACTGACATTGATTGGGTCGATAAATTTTACACATCGCCCAACAACACAAATAAAAGATGTGTTTGATTGTTTGAAACCCCACACGGGTGTTAGGATGAAATATGCAGTTCACTCATCCTGATTGATTAAATATGTCGATCGATTGATTGACAGGCTGTTATAAGCGTTAGATATCTATATTTGATGCTTATACAGTGTAGTGCACTTTGGTTGATGATTGATTATTTTTCAATGTTATTATATACATGTGTTGTATGAAAATCCATATAATTAACTTTATATGGTAATTGATTGGGCCTCATTCCAATTTGAAAAATAAAGAATATTATAAAGTAAAAGTTCATGTGTTGACAGTACTCATTCATTGAGATTGGTCATGTGTTGAACGAAATATTTTAATATTAAAATTTACATCTTTATCGATATAAAATAAAAGTTCATGTGTTGACAGTACTCATTCATTGAGATTGGTCATGTGTTGAACGAAATATTTTGATAATAACAACTATTTTGAAAATTGAAATTTATGAAGCCGTGTTGATTAGATTGACGCCATTTTGACGTGAACGATATTTATATCGATTTTATTCATTTCGAAATGAATTGAATTGAAAACGAATTCAAAGTGAATTGAATTAAAAGTGATTTCGAAGTGAATTGAATTAAAAGTGATTTCAAAGTGAATTGAATTAAAAGTGATTTCGAAGTGAATTGAATTGAAAGTGATTTCGAAATGAATTGAATTGAAAACGATTTCGAAATGAATTGAATTGAAAACGAATTCAAATTGAATTGAAAACGAATTGAAATGAATTCAAATTGAATTGAAATTTGAATTGAATAGAGATGAATTTTGAAACGAATTTATAAAGAAGAATTCAATTTTGATTTGAATTGAAAAGGAAGTTGAAATTGCTTTTGAAACGAATTTAAAACTATTTATATAATTCGTATTAAATAGAAATCGACGAAGTATATATTATATATATTATATATATAATATAATGGCCTGAATAGAACGCGCCGCGCCGCGGCAGTTCGTGAATTTCGACCATTTATTTCAAACGGACATTGCGGGAGATCCGACCGTCGGATTCTCCTAAAACCGGAACCGTTGGGTTCGTATCGAAAAGAGCTTTCTAATGAATGTTAGAAATTTGAAATCTAACGGTTGGATTTGGAGTTACGTCCAAATCAAATTCGAAAAAGGTCGCTGTAAGTGCAGTTCGATGGCCATTGTTGGAAATCGACTGTACGGGCCTTGATAAAATTATTAAAAATAATAATAATTTGTGTAAAATTATAAGAAATGATTTGTGAAAGTCTGGGATGAAAAACTCCATATTTGAAAAGATAAAAATAGATTTTTATCGAAATGAACTAGTTTTGAACTAGAATTATAATTCTATTTATTTTTAAATAAATAAATTGAATTCGAAAAGGGTTTTAAAAGTAACCAAAATTCCAATGATTGCATTGGAGTGGATTTGAATCGAAATTGTCTTCGGAATATTTCGATGTTGGAATTCGTGATTATACAGGTGTTGTTATGGAAATTTGAAAGATATATATTTATATCGTTATTTCCAATACGACATTTGTTAATCGTAGAATTTGGTATTGAATATAAGCCGATATATTTTCTATTTAGAGCCTTGTATTGAATATCGAATGTGATTTGGGTTTGTCGTGAATGGTGTCTTCACTAACACTGTTCTTGAACCCAGTTGAGAAAAGATTAAATCTTTTTATTTAGATTTAATGAAGTGTACCAATTAAATGATATTTAATTGGAATTGAATTGGTATTGATTTTTGGGTTTATCGTGAACAGTGTTTTAAATAACACTTGTTCTTTAACCCGATAATTAATGGAATGTGATTTGGGTTTGTCGTGAATGGTGTCTTCACTAACACTGTTCTTGAACCCAGTTGAGAAAAGATTAAATCTTTTTATTTAGATTTAATGAAGTGTACCAATTAAAAATGATATTTAATTGGAATTGAATTAGTATTGATTTTTGGGTTTATCGTGAACAGTGTTTTAAATAACACTTGTTCTTTAACCTGATAATTAATGGAATGATTTTTGGGTTTATCGTGAACAGTGTTTTAAATAACACTTGTTCTTTAACCTGATAATTAATGGAATGATTTTTGGGTTTATCGTGGACAGTGTTTTTAAATAACACTCGTTCTTTAACCCGATGATTAATGAATGTGATTTTGGGTTTATCGTGAACCGTGTTTTTAAATGACACTGATTCTTTAACCCAGTCAAAGATTAAAACTAAGTGGAGTTTTAATGAATCTTTAATTAGATTGAAATGATCGAAAATGGAGTATCACCAGTTTTGCTTCAGGCGATAGTTAAATCTTTAATTAGATTTGAACGTGAAATGGTAATTGAATTTACCGATAACACTGTGGTGTTAGATATGAAGTATTCACAGTTTTACTTCATGGGATGAATAGGTTGGGATTGGGAAATTATAACAAATGATTACTTCGGTAAGGTTCGCTAATCCCGACTAGTTTGAATTGATATTCAAAAGTAGATTAAAGAATAAATTCAAGAATTTATCTTTGATAAAATTAATGGGAACCTTTCCCTATGAATGTGAAATTTAGAAACTAACTGTCGGTTAGCTAAGCAGAATGGTTCTGGATATTGATCTGATGTTGGTTTCGGCCTTCGGGGTTAATATTTGGGGAATTATTCTCTTGATTAATTTACGGTTAGTGACTAATGAATTGGAATGAGGCGTATGTTGTGTTTGTGTAACACTTATTTAAAATATACGCGAGTTATTCGGAAAGACCGGGTTTATCCCATTCTGAATAACTGATACGACGATAAGTTGAAGATGAAGACGATGGTCGAAGACCGGAGGTCTTCACGTCGTTTGGGTGAAAACTGACGATCTTGATTGGGCTGTACACCCAAGAAGATGGAAACAGTTGGTGATCGTCCAGACGTACTTGGAGATCGATGGATATGCGGGGTACTAGGTGCCTCCGGTTTCGTTCAGACCCAGGACAGACTTGTAAATGGACTGTGTATCTGACATCGGATTTCATTCTGTGTGACTGATATCGGTTGCATAGGATGGTTTGCCTGTGTGGCATGCTAAGATGCAAATGATCAAGGCTTCTGTTGAAAAGCAAAGTCTTGTGGTGATGATCAAAGCACGGCCTTTGTGGCGTAGCTTTGTGTAACGTTTACCTCGCGTGTTTCACACCAGGTATGAACCAAAAACGGGAGACGGACCTCAGGGAGGACTTGCGTTTCTTTCTAGCTAGAAGTGGCGTCAGTGGTTTTACACGCCCTGACGAGTTTGACTTATGTGGTTGTTGCGGTTGCGAGGCGCCTCGGTTATATCGGTTTCGGCCGAATGCATTCTGGTCGGCTGACGGGCCAGACTTACACCCCATAGGGTGGGGAGACGTATTGTTCAGGTATAATAATCCACTCCGTGTGGACCGGCCCTGACGATCCAAGGGGCAGTTGCGGCTGTTCCTGTGGCTCGGGCTAGAGAGTCACGAATCGGTTGAGGACTATCTTTTGCCTCGGTTCATAGACGGAAATCCAATTTCCAAATACGTGACATTTGCGGTTTTAATTGTAATCCTATATATGGCGACATAGTGGGATGGGGCGCTTATGCCGCCTATGATTGATACTTATGATTTGAAGTTGTTTTATACACTATGCACTTATTATAGTATCAAACGATTTGTTTTAACCGTATCAAGCATTCTTTGGCTGTTATAAGGGAAAACCCTATCCTCGACTGCGTTGCATTGTGTGATGGGACCTGGGTCTTATAACAGCTTCATCTTTCTTTATTTAGCATTGCGATGTTTGTTTTAAGCACTGGTATTCTTGGGAGGAAACCCGTTCCGTGTTATGCGGCGTGGTCCCTTGATTTACCTAATGATTTAAAATAAAGATTAACTGTTTTAGTTCTCACACCAGTCACATGACTGACCTGGAGTTTATTGTTTTAACCTAAACTCTGGGTGCCCTTATTTTCGACACGGGCAGCTAGTAGTTTTGGTTTTGCAGATTTATATTCACAGGATCCTGGTTTACAGCTGGAATGATATCCGGAAAGCTTTGTATCCGTATATCTCTTCTAGTTGTGTATTGTATTATTTTCCGCTGCTATGTATTTAAATGTAATTTAAATCTCTGATATTTCTGTGTAATATTCATTTATACTCTGTATATTCTTGTAATCTGATGCATTGTTGTAATATACAATGAAATGTTCTTCTGTATGCGTTCTGCTGTGGTTTGTTCTCGAACTATCCGACGCTTTCCTTTACGGGGAAGTTGCGGGTCTTTACACTACTTGACTGCCCGTACAAAATTGGGCACCCAAGAATTTAGGGAAAACAAAACAAAATAAACTCCGGGTCAGTCATGGGACTGGTGTGAGTAAAACAGTTTAAAACAGTTCGAACAAGTAAACGATATCTCATAAGACCACGTCGCATAACGGAACGGGTTTTTCCCTTATGAGAATCCAAAATATCTTTATATCAAAAACCTTTTGATATTATAATAATGTCTATCAACCACAATAATAATAATAACCATTTAGCAGAAACGCTTTCATCTCACGTTCTACATATATAGTATACAATCAAAACCGCAAGCACGTATTGGGAAATGGATTTCCAACTATGACAAGGTATGGAACCACCTTCCGATCAGTGTACTCTAGGAACGATACACTGGAGTTCAACAAGAACATCTTGCAACCCAGCCACACATGACCGACCACTCATTTTGCTTGAGTGTATCGAATGTATATCACCAACGGTTGGGATCAGCAACCGTTTCCCATATATATATGAGACAGCATTGATAGATTAAAGAAGCAAATGAGTATTCTCTAGATAGGTGATTATACACCCTACTTCGGTGCGACCGACTTAGCCATGCTGCCTGCCCGATTTCTGTCATTTACCGGATGATGAGGCTAGAAGTTACGCATTATCATCACATCAGATTCACTTCAAATGTCACATCGTCAGATCCATTAAAATCGCTAACTTGATGTCTACAACCATACATTACATGTCAGCTGAAAGAAGTTTCCTTCTCCGCTTCCACTCTTGGTACGGGTGAAGAAATCAATGTACGTGACCTTTCCGGAAATACTCTGTCAGACATTCATCCATAGAAGTCATCCAGGAACAGGATGAACCGAAGGCACTATTCAGTACATCCATCTTTGGCACTGTTATCTAAGACTTATACAATAGCCCTTGCACTTTACTCCGTCTTCAATTATCTTTGGCATATATGAATACAGAGTGGTTCTTTGGATAATAATCCAACCGGTCTCTCCTTATTAACAACGTTAAAATGGTCAAAACTTTGATAGTCTGTGATTTAACTATCAAAGAAAAACACGTGTGCAAACAACGATATTATTTCCAAATGGAAATTCTATCAATCAATCATGAGTCATATATATATATATCTATATATATATATATATATTCATATTTCCTTATTTTCTATGTTTAGAAAATATACGTTAACACTGGAAAACATTTCCATTTCTAATCCATATTTCCAATTTCAATATTAGATTACGTTTCTGATTCTATTTGGAAAACATTTCCAAATCTTCTTACTTGGATTTAAATAGATGTTTAAATCAACATCGCGACGACAACTCAAAACACTATACCTATTTACTAAATTCACTTAACCACTTTCACTCTCGAACCTTAACCATTTCTAAACTAAAAACGCAGTAAATCAAGTTGGGGTATAACTACCTCTCAGACCTTAACTGAACAACATTTCAAATCTCGAAATAGGTAAGTTCATCTTTTAATCCTTTAACACTTCCTTACGTAACTCTCGTTCGAATAAATCTCTATTCTATAACTCCTCCCTTCGAATAACTATATTCGATAATCTCTCTTACGAATAACTAGATTCGATTAACCTTTCTTCGAATAAATTAAATTCGATTAACTCTGTTTATTTAACCCTACTCGATTAACTTTTTTACTTTATTCCTTACTTAACTCCTTTCGAATAACTAATTCGATAACTCCTTTCGATTTAAACTATAATCGATAACTCCTTAAACTCTCTTCGAATAAGCTATATTCGATTAACTCATCTAACTCGATTCGAATAACTAATATTCGATAACTCCCTTTTATTCTATTCAAATAAACTATATTCGATTAACTCATTGATTTAACTCTAGTTCGATTTAACTCTATCGAATAACTAAATTCGATAACTCCTTTCGAATACCATATTCGGTAATTCACTTCGATTAAACTAATAATCGATAACTACTTCGATTTAACAAATAAATCGATAATTCCTTTCGAATAAACTATATCTGATAATTCATTTCGAATAACTAAATTCAATAACTCCTTTCGAATAACTAATTCGATAACTCACTTCGATTAACTCCTAATCGATAACTCCTTTTTGTTTAACTCTATTCGAATAACAAATCCGAATAACTCTTATTTATTTAACTATATTCGAATAACTGATTCGAATAACTCTTTCAACTCTAGCTCGATTTAACTCTATCGATTAACTCTAACTGATTAACTCTAACTGATTAACTCTAACTGGCTGACTCTAACTGATTAACTCTAACTAGTTAACTCTAATTGATTAACTCTAACTGATTAACTCTAACTGATTAACTCTAACTGGTTAACTCTAACTGATTAACTCTAACTAGTTAACTCTAACTAGTCGACCCTAACTGATTAACTCTAACTGGTTAACTCTAACTCTTATCGATTTCTCTTATTCGAGTACCCCTATTTGATAACGTTTATTCATTTATAAAGATTTACTTTTAGTAACGGTTCTGCACTTTATAAATGTTCTCTTTAATAACGTTCTTCACTTATACAAGTGTTGTGTACCCATTCTATTTAAACCTATCGGTGTTAAAACCAATATCTCTTCTCTATATGAGTTCAGACTTATATATATTCCATTTATCGAATGATAAATATTTAATTTAATTTATAAACTGTTATTTATAAATTTATCCTTTCTATTTATTTAACAAATAAATATCTCTTTTAAATTCTGTTTATTTAACAAATAAATATTTCCTTTAATCTTTATTTATTTCCTAAATAAATAAACCCTTTTACCTTTATTTATTTCCTAAATAAATATTTCCTTTATACTTGTATTTATTTCCTAAATAAATAAATAATCCCATTTAATCTATTTGTAACCGTTTTACAAATATCTCCTTTTATATCCTATTTGTAAATGGTTTTACAAATATTTTCTTTTCAAATTCATTTTTAAATGTTTTACAAATATTTCTTTTTATTTGTTTACAAATAATTTCCTTTACACTTGTTTAACAAATATTTCCTTTACATTTGATTTCACAAATATATCTCCTCCATGTTGTTTTACAAATATATTTCTCTTATATTTGATTTACAAATATATTTCCCTTATATTTGATTTACAAATATATTTTCTTATATTTGATTTACAAATATATTTCCTTGTATTTGATTTACAAATATATTCTAATTCTTTAAATTCTCGGAAAAATTCGCCATAACCTCCTTTGTAACGGGAGCATCGGGAAAATCCCCAAACCGCCACATAGGCCTTTCCATTCAAAAAGAAAATGGTTCAAAATTTATTTCCTTTCTAAATATCTTCTATTTATAAATATTCTAATTTATAAATATTTCTTATTTATAAATATTCCATTTATAAATATTTTGTTTTCACTATCACTTTGAAAATTCCCTTATCAACATTCCAGTATGTTATGGTATTTAACATATCAAATTTCGATGTCCCATATCGTCCATACACACACAATCAACAACAGGTTATAATTCACATCATATATCAAAATATATGAAAAACAATAAAAATAACTGTTGAGGAATCCAGTCGGATTCCTCCAAACTGTTTCCCTGCATCCACAGATGTTACACAATATGATTGTCATCACTTTCAGTTCAATATGAATTATTCTGATAAACAGAATCAATATATATAACTATCTAACTGTTTATATTATATATATATATATTTATATATATAATATTTCATTAACTGACTAGCAGTTCAATCAACAGTCAACACACTGTCAATCAGACAATTTCTAATAGTTCTAAAAATACAACATGAAATTATAAACTGTTCAGAGTTAGTGAGATTTACTCACTGTAACGACTCAGAAAATCTGAACCAATTAAAAATTTTTAAATTGGCTAAAATAATGGATTTTAAATATTTTAAATAAAAATTTTAAATAATAGCAATGAAAACTGAGTTTGAATCGACAATTGAAAACGAATATAATTAACTCTAATTATAAACAAGGCCTGAAAAGGCGCTGTAGTTTCAAACTTTGTCGGACTGTACCGGGTGCAAAACAAAACGGATTTTAGTGAAACCAAAAATATTTAAATCTGTTAGTGAATACCTTTCTAACGAATATGAAAAATCGAATTTTCATAGCGGAAAGCAAAAGTTATGGCCAAATGAATTTTCAGAAATGTCGCTATATAATTTATATAGCCCGGGAAATTGGCCATTTTTCATATGACCTCGGAATTCGACGAAACCACTTTTGTTGGATCCGGGATGTGAAGTTATTGCTAGGTCTCAAATTTCATAATTTTTGAAGCTAGTATGTGAGCGTGGCAAAGGAAAACGTGTTTTGGTCAATTACAGTTAAATTGGATCGACCAGAAATGGGCCTTTTTGCAAACGGTCTCGGAATTCGACGAAACTAGTTTTGTTGGGACCGTATTGTCAAAACATAGCAAGATTTGTTTTTCTGGAATTTTTCGAATCAGTTTGTGGCCCTGGCAAATTGAAATGTACGCTCAAATCGAATATTGAATGCTTTATATTTTAATTTGAATGGAGACTGACTGAAACAGTCGAATGGGCCTACAAAACATATCCCATTGTGTTTGGAATGGGGGTAAAACGCTAGGGACGATAGTCGTTGGGTTTGGATTGGGGTTCGTGAGTTAAAGAGGGTAGTTTTGGAATTTTAAAAGTTATAAATAAAAAAAACCATTCGCCCACGTCAGCCCCCCCTACGTCTTCTCTCTCTCCCCAATCGCGATAAATGGCGGCTAAGCCTTCACCATTTCCCGACCAAATTCCGATCGATCCAAGGCGTTTCAGCACCTCCGCCAGTTGAAGCTTTTGAAGCCCTCTCCACCACCTTCAAATCCGACCCCGCCTTACCACCTCTCATTCGCCATACACCGAGATCCATCGCTCCAAAGATCACCACTTTCAGTCGCCACCGCGCCTTGATCTCTCCACCGAACAGAGCGCCACCACCAGGCGTTTGAAGCCTGTTCCAAGCTCGACGAGGTGGTGTAACCTGATCGGGACGAAGCTTCACGGATTGGACGAGATTTGAAAACCTAGTTTTGAACGACGAAGGAGGTATACGGCTGTGTACCATTTAAATTGATTTAAACACTTTTAAGTGTTGCAAACTTTGAAAAATCATATCTTTTTCGTTTCTAGACGAAATTCAGTGAAACAAGAGACAGTGGACTCGTGAGGACGTCTTCTACATTCTAGAAGAGACCGCATATTTTTTTGAGTCTTTTGCTATTTTTGGTGGAGTGGAACCCAATGTGAGATTTCTAATTTATAAATGATATGGAAAACGACAATGTATAAATTATATAGTCGATGTATGAGTTATATAAGCGTTGTACACCTCATGTATAAGCGTTGTATAAGTTGTACGTTCGATGTATAAGTTGTATATGCGTTGTAAAAATTATATATGTGTTGAAATAGAAGTGAATTGCTATATATATATATATATATATATATATATACGCCCCTCGTCCACAAACCATGGACGATATTTATTGGTTGTGATTGGTGTGAAAAATTGATTGATAGCGAATGGTTGATTGGAATTGTTTGTGGTTGATATTGATTGATTGTGGTTGAAAAATACCCGTTTGTGGTTGAGAAATATTTGGTTGAAACCACATAGGATTAGTTTGTGGAAATGAAATAAATATATACATGCCGCCTGCGTGCGAACTAGATGCATGATCCCCATTGTCAAAAACCGCGAGGTTTTAAGGTAGAGCGAGGAGCCGTACTAGGGACGGTCCCGTTTTTAACTACCCTGTCCTTATGCTGCCGAAATTTTGAATAATATTCATGTGTTTGAATTATTTTCATTTGTTGAAACTATATTTATACGTTGAATAGAAACCTTCATGTGTTGAATCGATATTCATTTGTTGAATTGAAATTCATGTGTTGAATGGTGTTCGTGTTTTAAATATAAAAATCACATTTTTATCTATATATATATAAACTATAGAAAACCTTCATGTGTTGAATCGATATTCATTCGTTGATTAGAAATTCATGTGTTGAATGGTATTCGTGTTTTAAATATAAAAATCACATTTTTATCTATATATATAAACTATAGAAAACCTTCATGTGTTGAATCGATATTCATTCGTTGAATTGAAATTCATGTGTTGAATGGTGTTCGTGTTTTAAATATAAAAATCACATTTTTATCTATATATATAAACTATAGAAAACCTTCATGTGTTGAATCGAAATTCATTCGTTGAATTGAAATTCATGTGTTGAACGGTATTCATATTTTGAAATAAATTGTTTTATAATAAAAATCACATTTTTATCATCTATATGAAATGTATAAAATAATCCCGTTTTGAAAGAAATTGTTTTATAATGAAAATCCTATTTTTATTACGTATATAAACTATATAAAATAATAGTGTTTTGAAATAAATTGTTTTACAATAAAAATCACATTTTTATTATATACATGAATTGCTAAATATAGTGAAGTGTTGAAATAGAAGACAGTTAGATAAAAATATCATTTTTATCAAAAGTATGAAAAGAATATAGTTTTGAAATCGAAGAATCGATATATATATATTTAAATCGAATTGAAATATATCGAATAACGACACTATAGTTCGTATTTTGAAACCGTGATTTCAAACGATTAGTACGGGAGATCTGACCATCGGATTTTCCTGAAATCACAACCGTTGGGTTCGCTTTGGAAAAATCTTTCCAACGGCACCAACTTTGTAAAAATCCAACAGTTGGATTGTCTGGAATGTTTAATTCAAATATGAAGAAAAACAGTGCCAGAATCGATTATATATATATATATATATATATATATATATATAATTATATTTAATCGAATAATGACGCTGCAGTTCGTATTTCGAAATCGAAACTTCAAACGATTGTACCGGGAGATCCGACCGTCGGATTTTCCCGAAACTGGAACCGTTGGATTCGTTTTGAAAAGATCTTTCTAATGATGTAAATTTTGTGAAGATCCAATGGTTATATTTTCAGATATGTGTAAATCAAATCTGAAGAAAAATAGCGCCATGGCCGTGTTATGGCCCGAAGCGTCGTTTTGAATAAAATGGCTATTTTAAAATAAATAAAAATAGCGATAAATCATTATAAAATATTATAAACGATATGGATGTGATATAGAAATTAACTGAAGGTCGGCTAGGTCGAATGGTTTCCTGGGTGTTGACCTGATGTTGGTTTCGGCCTTCGGGGTTAATATTTGGGAAATCATTCTCTTACTGATTGACGGTTAGTGACTAATGAATTGAAATGATGCGTGTACATGTCAGTGTTGCACTTGTTTATCATATACGCCAGTTGCTCAGAAAGACCGGATTTATCCCATTCTGAATAACTGAATCGACAATAAGAAATCGAAGATGAAGATGGTGGTCGAAGACCGGAGATCTTCACCTCGTTTGGATGGTAACCAAGGTCCTGATTGGGAGGCATCCCGAAATATGGATAATGAGTGGTGATCGTCCAGACGTACGTGGTGATCGATGGGTTTGCGAGGTATTTAGTGCCTACGGTTTCGTTCAGACCCAGAACGGACTTGTAAATGGACTGTGTGTCTGACATTGTATTTTATTCTATGTTGATTGATCTCTATTAAATATACATCTGTTTGGTGGCGGAGAATTTATTCTTTTGCTTAACGCCCTTCTCTGAAACGCACGAGCTCAGAGGTTGTATATCGATGGACATCAGTCGCATGGCATGAATTGCTAGTGTGGCATGCCTAAGTGGCAAATGATCAAGGCGTCTATTGAAAAGAAAAGTCTTGTGGTGATGATCAAAGCACCGCCTGTATGGCGTAGCTTTGTGTATAATGTGAATTCGCGAGCCTCACACCCCGGTATGAACCAGAAACGGGAGAAGGACCTCAGGGAGGGCATGCGTTTCTTTCTAGCTATGGTGGTGTCAGTGACCTACTAGCCCTGACATTTATATACTTTTCACCAGCGTGGTTGTTGCTGTTGCGAGGCGCCTCAGTTTGATCGGACGACCCGGGTCCGATGGAGTCATTCGTTGGCTCGTTTACGCCCCAAAGGGCGGGGAAACGTGTTGTTCAGGCATTTTAATCCACATCGGTGGACCGGCCCTGTCGCTCCAAAGGCTTGACTGAGTACTTGCCTGTGGCTTGGGCTAGAGAGTCACGAATTCGGTAAGGACTATCTTTTGCCTTGGTTCATGACGGAAATCCAATTTCCAATTACGTGACTGGGCGATTTTGATTGTTTACCTATATGTGGCGACATAGTGGTATGGGGCATTAATACCATCTTTGATTGATAGTTATGATTTGAAATTGTTTTCAAAACATATAAACACTAGCAATAATATCAAATGCCTTTGTTTTATTCGTATCAAGCATATTTTGGCCGTTATAAGGTAAAAACTCTATCCTCCAGTTTGCGTTGCATTGTGTGATGGGAACTGAGTCTTATAATGGCTTCATTTTTATAAAGAACATTGCGATGTTTAAAAGAATGATTTGTTTTAAAGCACTGGCAATCCAATGGAGTAAACCCGTTCCACGAAAGTGGCGTGGTCCTGTGATTAGCCATATTTTAAATGTGTTGAGTAGATTTCTCATACCAGTCCCATGACTGACTCGTAGTTTGTTTCACTTTCAAACTCAGGTGCCCCTTTTTCTACACGGGCAGCCTTGTATTCAGGTTTAGCTGGTTCTTTCTGGATAGCTGGAGCTGAAGATGGTTCTATCATTTATATTTTTTTATGCTGTTCAGCTCCTATTGTACATATTTTGTTTGTTTTCCGTTGTAGACATTTATGTATAGCTGAACTGTATTTGTACTAAGTAAGATCCTGTATACTGTGTAACTCTGATGATTACTTTTATCCAATATATTCTATTGTTCTTTATCTGGTGTATTTATTTAATTCTGTTCTGCTATTATCTGTTTCTGTGTTATATTCCAAAGATTACCCTTGTCTCCGTCTGTACGGGATTTGGGGTCGTCTCAATGTGGTATCAGAGCTTTGGTTAAGCTTAGTGCTGGAATATAACATTTGAAAGAACTCGTCAGAAATAGAACCAGTAGTGTTCTAGGACGGGTAACTCTATACAGATAGGATCAGTAATATCCTAGTATGAGTAAAGCAGAATGAAATTACACCTCGATAGACACATTTACATTGAAGTATGTGTTTCTATATTTTAAATTATCTTTTCTATGACCTGACACTTGATCTGCCATTTGCAGAAGTATTAGAAAAATGAGTGTCAGAAACAGGAGAAATGCAGAACCCGATCTAGAGGCTCTATTAAAAAGATATCGAAATCTGAACGGAGCATAGTTCTCGGGCAAAGAATCTATTATTCAGACTCAAGCTTGGATGAGTTCTGTCGAAAGAATTTTTGAGCGTATCCAGTTGAGAGATGATCAGAAAAGATTAGTAGCATCTTGGGCGCTTAAAGAAGAAGCGTTAATCTGGTGGGAAACAATCATCAAAGATAATCCAGAAGGTGATATCACCTGGGACAGATTCAAAGAGATTTTCCTAGAAAGATTTACTCCTCCCGAAGCAACCGAGTGATTATGTGATGAATTTTCTTATCTGATACAAGGTGATATGACCATCCCAGAATATCATAAGAAATTCAACGAACTTGCTCACTTTGCTCCTCATCTGATTCAAGATCCAAAGAGGAAAAATCTGAGATTTATTCATGGCCTGCAAAGGAGATATCAGAATAGTGTACTGAGGAATGTAAAACTTCCTTTTTCAGAAATGATTTATATGGCTTATCAGTATGAAGATCTCCATAAGAAGGGAATGTTGCACGACGAAGAAGAAGTCTGTTGTAGTGACAAAGAAGAGTCGGAAACTGATATTGCTGGAGCCAGTACGAGGTCTGAGGTCAATAAGAAGCCCAGTGCCAAGAGAAAAAGGGCTGAATCTGGGAAAGAACCCGTAACGACCGCCGTATGCAATAACTGCAATAGGCGAGGACATTTCTCGATAAGTTGCCGATCTTTAGAGAAACAGATCAAGAGTGTATATAAGCGCACTATGAAACAAAAGAACCCACATGGGGAAAGGAGATGCCATAAGTGTCGTCAAGCAGGTCATATTGCATGGGAGTGTCAACTCTCAAAGAAATCTGAGGCAGCAACGTTGGCTAGAGTTCCTTGCAGCATACGATTTTGAAATTATATATACTCCAGGGAAAGCCAATGTCGTGGCCGATGAGCTGAGCCGAAAGAATGTAATGATCGCCAGCTTTATTATCACGACTTCCTTGATTGACAAAATATCTATTCTTCAGAAGGAGGATAACTTTATTAAAGATATGATTAAAAGGATTCAGAAAGGCGAACCCTCGTGTTTTCAAATAGATAACGACGAGAACTTGAGGTTGAAAGGAAGGATTTGTGTTCCTGATATCCCAAAGTTAAAAAGGGAAGTGTTGGACGAGTGTCACAAGTCCAAGCTGAGTATCCATCCTGGTGTGGCCAAAATGTATAATGATCTCAAACGAACATTCTGGTGGAAGGCTATGAAAAGAGACGTTTCAATATACGTTAGCCGATGCCCTACTTGCCAGCTAGTCAAGAGCGACCAACAAAAACTGGCTGGATTGTTGCAACCGCTAGAAGTTCTAGGCTGGAAGTGGGAACATATTTCTATGGATTTCATTGATGGTCTGCCCAGAACCAGAAAAGGGAATGACAGTATTTGGGTGATCGTAGATCGCTTCACAAAGACCGCCCATTTCATACCTGTCAGATCAAATAGAACTACTCAGAGTCTGGCGCAGATTTACTTCAAGGAAATAGTTAGACTACATGGAGTGCCGCTCAGTATAGTCAGTGATAGAGACACAATATTCACTAGCAAATTCTGGGAGGCATTTCAAGTCGAGCTGGGAACAAAGTTGAACTTGAGCACCGCTTATCATCCTCAGACAGACGGTCAGACTGAGAGGGTGAATCGTATTTTAGAAGATCTATTGCGGGCTTGTGTTCTAGATTTCGGTGGATCATGGGAAGACCATTTACATCTGGCTGAATTCTCATATAACAACAACTATCAGGCGAGTCTGACAATGTCACAATTCGAAGCGTTGTATGGTAGACCGTGCCGATCTCCTGCTTGTTGGGTCGAACCTGGAAATAGACTTGTGTTAGGGCCAGACATGATCCGAGAAGCTGCCGACAAAGTCGATTTTATTAAGAAACGATTACTGGCCACTCAAAGCCGACAAAAGAGTTATGCCGATAGGAGAAGAAGAGATATATCCTTTGCTGTTGGCGACTATGTATATTTGAAAATATCGCCGATGAGAGGAGTTATCCGGTTCGGTAAAACTGGAAAGTTGGCGCCCAAATTCATTGGTCCGTTTCCTATTCTGGAACGGATCGGAACTCTCGCTTATAGGATCAAACTGCCTGATTGGTTGCCTGGAGTTCATGATGTATTTCACATATCTCAACTTCGGAAGCACGTTCATGATCCAGACTTGATCGTGGAAGAAGCAGCTCAACAGGATATTGAAATCACCCCTGAATTAGCTGTGAGGAGAGAGCAGCTAAAGATCATCGGCAAAGAAACCAAAGAGCTGAGGAACAAGAAGGTTCACTTAGTCAAAGTGCAATGGAGTGGAGATCCGCGAGATTGTACTTGGGAAACCGAGGAGAGCATTCAGAAAGCCTATCCTAGATGCCGAGTGGATATCTCTGTTTGACTCCAGTGCAAGGTACATTTACCATACTTTGCATTACCAATTAGTTCTCTATTCTGTTGTTATTTTCTTTCCATGGATGTGCACTTTTAATTCTATAGTCTGAATGATTTTAAAAGAATATAGAAATTGATTTGTATGATTTTGAAAAGTTAAAAACAATTTGATTGTGGCTTGTGTTGTTTGATAGTAAATTTGATTAATTGAATTACTGAAACGATAGTTAATTTAATCAATAATCGAATGAATGGTAGAATTTATTCATTTAAATCACACATGGAACTGATTTAAAAATAAATAGAAATATATATACTTGTGTATTTTATATGTTTGAACAGGTAAATGGATTAGCTGTTGAGTAAAGATTTCATTTGCGTGCCCGACAAATAGGTAAACCTTAATGAGTTGGATGCGAATATTATTATATCAACTCCTGTGAATGCCATTGGATGCGGAGTGCTGGTTTTTCTGTGTGAAATAATAAACGTCGCCATAGGATAGTAACAATTAATTTTGAACTACATTACGTGGCATACTTCAGAAGATAGGCATACTTCATCATATACCACATAAGCATTTGGAACTTGTGTGACGAGGTGGAAGATTTACCATACGAGCGAGAGGCTTGTATGGCGATGACTATATTTTACAGGTTGAACTGATGACTGATATGGACTATTTAAATTGTAACAATTAAATTGCCAGATTAATAAAAACCCCACACGGGTCTGGAGTTGACAATAACCACGTCTCTCTAGTCATTAGATATGGCACATGGACTATTTATTTCCCACACGGGACGAGGTGACGAGGATTTATCCTCTGGAGCATTTTAAAAACACACTCCCTCAGGCTTTGACAGGGTGACGAGAATTTATTCTCTGGAGTTATGATCAATACACACTCCCCTGTAAACACCAGAATATATCACTATAAATATGTGTATGCTTATTAGGATTTATTGGGTACCTAATACGGCCCAATAAATTTCCAAACCTCTCCCCGTACAAAGGAGGTTATGGCGAAATTTTTCGAAAATTCCGGGAGTTAGCCAAATTTTTGAAGATTTTGAGAATTCTCAGAAACTGAAAAGTTGGGGAATGGAAGCCAGATCGAACGTAGAGTTGACAAATCAAACCACTTTCGACTTTGTTCCTTTTCGGGGACGAAAAGTTTTAAGTGGGGGAGATTGTAACGACCCAGAAAATTTGAACCAATTTAAATTTTTTTAAATTGGCTAAAATAATGGATTTTAAATATTTAAAATAGATATTTTAAATAATAGCAATGAAAACTGAGTTTGAATCGACAATTGAAAACGAATATAATTAATTCTAATTATAAACAAGGCCTGAAAAAGCGCTGCAGTTTCAAAATTTATCGGACTGTACCGGGTGCAAAACAAAACGGATTTAGTGAAACCAAAAATATTTAAATCTGTTAGTGAATACCTTTCTAACGAATCTGAAAAATCGAATTTTCATAGCGGAAAGCAAAAGTTATGGCCAAATGAATTTTCAGAAAGGTCGCTATGGAATTTATATAGCCCGGGAAATTGGCCATTTTGCATACGACCTCGGAATTCGACGAAACCACTTTTGTTGGATTCGGGATGTGAAGTTATTGCTAGGTCTCAAATTTCATAATTTTTGAAGCTAGTATGTGAGCGTGGTAAAGGAAAACGTGTTTTGGTCAATTATAGTTAAATTGGATCAACCAGAAATGTGCCTTTTTGCAAACGGTCTCGGAATTCGACGAAAATAGTTTTGTTGGGACCGTATCGTCAAAACATAGCTAGATTTATTTTTCTGGAATTTTTCGAATCGGTTTGTGGCCCTGGCAAATTGAAATGTACGTTCAAATCGAATATTGAATGTTTTATATTTTAATTTGAATGGAGACTGACTAAAACAGTCGAATGGGCCTACGAAACATATCCCATTGTGTTCGGAATGGGGGTAAAACGCTAGGGACGACAGTCGTTGGGTTTGGATTGGGGTTTGTGAGTTAAAGAGGGTAGTTTTGGAATTTTAAAAGTTATAAATAAAAAAAACCCATTCGCCCACGTCAGCCCCCCCTCCCCGCGTCTTCTCTCTCTCCCCAATCGCGATAAACGGCGACTAAGCCTTCACCATTTCCCGACCAAATTCCGATCGATCCAAGGCGTTTCAGCACCTCCGCCAGTTGAAGCTTTTGAAGCCCTCTCCACCACCTTCAAATCCGACCCCGCCTTGCCACCTCTCGTTCGCCGTACACCGAGATCCATCGCTCCAAAGATCGCCACTTTCAGTCGCCGCCGCACCTTGATCTCTCCACCGAACGGAGCGCCACCACCAGGCATTTGAAGCCTGTTCCAAGCTCGACGAGGTGGCGTAACCTGATCGGGACGAAGCTTCACGGATTGGACGAGATTTGAAAACCTAGTTTTGAACGACGAAGGAGGTATACAGATGTGTACTATTTAAATTGATTTAAACACTTTTAAGTGTTGCAAACTTTGAAAAATCATATCTTTTTCGTTTCTAGACGAAATTCAGTGAAACAAGAGACAGTGGACTCGTGAGGACGTCTTCTACATTCTAGAAGAGATCGCATATTTTTCTGAGCCTTCTGCTATTTTTGGTGGAGTGGAACCCAATGTGAGATTTCTAATTTATAAATGATATGGAAAACGACGATGTATAAATTATATAGTCGATGTATGAGTTATATAAGCGTTGTACACCTCATGTATAAGCGTTGTATAAGTTGTACGTTCGATGTATAAGTTGTATATGCGTTGTAAAAATTATATATGTGTTGAAATAGAAGTGAATTGCTATATATATATATATATATATATATATATATACACCCCTCGTCCACACACCATGGACGATATTTATTGGTTGTGATTGGTGTGAAAAATTGATTGATAGCGAATGGTTGATTGGAATTGTTTGTGGTTGATATTGATTGATTGTGGTTGAAAAATACCCGTTTGTGGTTGAGAAATATTTGGTTGAAACCACATAGGATTAGTTTGTGGAAATGAAATAAATATATACATGCCGCCTGCGTGCGAACTAGATGCATGATCCCCATTGTCAAAAACCGCGAGGTTTTAAGGTAGAGCGAGGAGCCGTACTAGGGACGGTCCCGGTTTTAACTACCCTGCCGTTATGCTGCCGAAATTTTGAATAATATTCAAGTGTTTGAATTATTTTCATTTGTTGAAACTATATTTATTCGTTGAATAGAAAACCTTCATGTGTTGAATCGATATTCATTCGTTGAATTGAAATTCATGTGTTGAATGGTGTTCGTGTTTTAAATATAAAAATCACATTTTTATCTATATATATAAACTATAGAAAACCTTCATGTGTTGAATCGATATTCATTCGTTGAATTGAAATTCATGTGTTGAATGGTGTTCGTGTTTTAAATATAAAAATCACATTTTTATCAATATATATATATATAAACTATAGAAAACCTTCATGTGTTGAATCGAAATTCATTCGTTGAATTGAAATTCATGTGTTGAATGGTATTCATATTTTGAAATAAATTGTTTTATAATAAAAATCACATTTTTATCATCTATATGAAATGTATAAAATAATCCCGTTTTGAAAGAAATTGTTTTATAATGAAAATCCTATTTTTATTACGTATATAAACTATATAAAATAATAATGTTTTGAAATAAATTGTTTTACAATAAAAATCACATTTTTATTATATACATGAATTGCTGAATATAGTGAAGTGTTGAAATAGAAGACAGTTGGATAAAAATATCATTTTTATCAAAAGTATGAAAAGAATATAGTTTTGAAATCGAAGAATCGATATATATATATTTGAATAGAATTGAAATATATCGAATAACGACGCTGCAGTTCGTATTTTGAAACCGTGATTTCAAACGATTAGTACGGGAGATCCGACCATCGGATTTTCCTGAAATCACAACCGTTGGGTTCGCTTTGGAAAAATCTTTCCAACGGCACCAACTTTGTAAAAATCCAACGGTTGGATTGTCTGGAATGTTTAATTCAAATCTGAAGAAAAACAGCGCCAGAATCGATTATATATATATATATATATATATATAATTATACTTAGTCGAATAACGACGCTGCAGTTCGTATTTCGAAATCGAAACTTCAAACGATTGTACCGGGAGATCCGACCGTCGGATTTTCCCGAAACTGGAACCGTTGGATTCGTTTTGAAAAGATCTTTCTAATGATGTAAATTTTGTGAAGATCCAACTGTTAGATTTTCAGATATGTGTAAATCACATCTGAAGAAAAACAACGCCACGGCCGCGTTATGGCCCGAAGCGTCGTTTTGAATAAATTGGCTATTTTAAAATAAATAAAAATAGTGATAAATCGTTATAAAATATTATAAACGATATGGATGTGATTTAGAAATTAACTGAAGGTTGGCTAAGTCGAATGGTTTCCTGGGTGTTGACCTGATGTTGGTTTCGGCCTTCGGGGTTAATATTTGGGAAATCATTCTCTTACTGATTGACGGTTAGTGGCTAATGAATTGAAATGATGCGTGTACATGTCAGTGTTTCACTTGTTTATCATATATGCGAGTTGCTCAGAAAGACCGGGTTTATCCCATTCTGAATAACTGAATCGACGATAAGAAATCGAAGATGAAGACAGTGGTCGAAGACCGGAGATCTTCACCTCGTTTGGATGGTAACCGAGGTCCTGATTGGGAGGCATCCCGAAATATGGATAATGAGTGGTGATCGTCCAGACGTACGTGGTGATCGATGGGTTTGCGAGGTATTTAGTGCCTCCGGTTTCGTTCAGACCCAAAATGGACTTGTAAATGGACTGTGTGTCTGACATTGGATTTTATTCTATGTTGATTGATCTCTATTAAATGTACATCTGTTTGGCGACGGATAATTTATTCTTTTGCTTAACGCCCTTCTCTGAAACGCACGAGCTCAGAGGTTGTATATCGATGGAAATCAGTCGCATGGCATGAATTGCTAGTGTGGCATGCCTAAGTGGCAAATGATCAAGGCTACTGTTGAAAAGCAAAGTCTTGTGGTGATGATCAAAGCACCGCCTGTATGGCGTAGCTTTGTGTATAATGTGAATTCGCGAGCCTCACACCCCGGTATGAACCAGAAACGGGAGAAGGACCTCAGGGAGGGCATGCGTTTCTTTCTAGCTAGGGTGGTGTCAGTGACCTACCAGCCCTGACATTTATATACTTTTCACCTGTGTGGTTGTTGCTGTTGCGAGGCGCCTTGGTTTGATCGGACGACCCGGGTCCAATGGAGTCATTCGTTGGCTCGTTTACGCCCCAAAGGGCGGGGAAACGTGTTGTTCAGGCATTTTAATCCACATCGGTGGACCGGCCCTGTCGCTCCAAAGGCTTGACTGAGTACTTGCCTGTGGCTCGGGCTAGAGAGTCACGAATTCGGTAAGGACTATCTTTTTCCTTGGTTCATGACGGAAATCCAATTTCCAAATACGTGACTGTGCGATTTTGACTGTAAACCTATATATGGCGACATAGTGGTATGGGGCATTAATGCCGTCTATGATTGATAGTTATGATTTGAAATTGTTTTCAAAACATATAAACACTAGCAATAATATCAAATGCCTTTGTTTTATTCATATCAAGCATATTTTTGCCGTTATAAGGTAAAAACTCTATCCTCCGGTTTGCGTTGCATTGTGTGATGGGAACTGAGTCTTATAATGGCTTCATTTTTATAAAGAACATTGCGATGTTTAAAAGAATGATGTTTTTTAAAGCACTGGAAATCCAATGGAGTAAACCCGTTCCACGAAAGTGGCGTGGTCCTGTGATTAGCCGTATTTTAAATGTGTTGAGTAGATTTCTCATACCAGTCCCATGACTGACTCGTAGTTTGTTTCACTTTCAAATTCGGGTGCCCCTTTTTCTACACGGGCAGCCTTGTATTCAGGTTTAGCTGGTTCTTTCTGGATAGCTGGAGCTGAAGATGGTTCTATCGTTTATCTCTTTTTATGATGTTCAGCTCCTATTGTACATATTTTGTTTGTTTTCCGCTGTAGACATTTATGTATAGCTGAACTGTATTTGTACTAAGTAAGATCCTGTATACTGTGTAACTCTGATGATTACTTTTATCCAGTATATACTATTGTTCTTTATCTGGTGTATTTATTTAATTCTGTTCTGCTATTATCTGTTTCTGTGTTATATTCCAAAGATTACCCTTGTCTCCGTCTGTACGGGATTTGGGGTCGTCTCACTCACATTGGACTGTTATCGTTAAAAATGATTAACTATCTTTGATTTAGACGGACAATTTATTTTGCCATAAATTGTAACGACCTCGGATTCACTCCCAGTCAGTCTCATTGTGTTGCCCTCGTCCATACGATCCCAACGCAACTTACGGTTCGTCAATCCGATCTTGTATGGTAAAGTTATGACGTTATAACGGAGTACACTATTTATAAAAGGATGTAACTTGGATTTCCAACCATTTATGGGCTTTACCTTCACATCTGGCCCATCCCTACTTTGACTAAGGCCCATTTCCTTTTATAAAACCCGTACCCGCTTTCAATCCCTTCCTCTCCCAAATTAAACTCACGGTCTGCTCCAGTATTCGCTCACCATTTCCACGACTTTCCACTGGCACATCTCCTCCTCCCCTCCACCGATTCCACCGAGACCAACTCCATTAACACTCTCATCCAAAAACTCTTGGACCTCCACAGTCATCTCGCTCACAGGGGGTACCCCGCGTTCGAACAGCGCTGGTCGACTTACAGTAAAACATGCGACACTTTATATCACAGAAATTGCCAAAACTTCACCGTGAGATGCTGCACAACCCCATAAACCCAGAAATGAGCTTCAATTCCCTCCTCCATGCTTTAACTCTCTCGAATCCGTAACCCTAAGTTTCTACTCACAAAACTGAGCATCAGAAATAAGCGTCGAACACCACAAGAGTTATACCAGATTCAAGAGTTTCAAGAGACGATTACACAAATCCTTGTTTCATGATTTCTTGATTTTGTTTTGGTTTTATTTTGATTTTAATCTCTCGCGAGAATTTTCTGTGAAGGAAGAAAATGAGCGGCGCAAAGTTTGGTTTGACTAGAGAAGTGAAAATTAGGTTTAGAAATGTTGTGGGGGTATTTATAATGACGATAAATATCTAGATATTTTGGGGTAGGGAATATTCTCGGAATATTCCTTTGTTACTTCGTCTTCTAAAAATTCCTACGGTCACATACGATACCCAAAAATCATGAAACTGGACATGCAGCTACAACTCGACATTACGGTCCCAACGAAACCGGTTTCGTCGAATTCCGACTTCGTATGCTCACACAGCGTATTTATAACCGTAAAAATACTGACTGTTTCTCACTCTAAAAATCCGTACGGCCACACAGTGACTATAAAAATCACGAAACTGGAAATCTAACAAATATTCGACATTGCGGATCCAACAAAATTAGTTTCGTCGAATTCCGACTTTGTTTGCAAAACCGGCTATTTTTAAAGCTCTAGATGACCCATTTAAATATATAAATATATTTAAATAAAATTAAATAAATTATTAATAAATTAATATTATCGTATATATTCACAGTGGAATACCATACAGCTCTAGAATATTCCTATATGAATTTCTAACTCGATATTCACTTCCGTGTCAACCCGATATTCGATTTATATTGAAATTCCTTTTTAAAATATAAATAATCCCTTTATAAATTATAAAGGAATTCCACAGCGACTTTTCTAAAATTTGATTTGGACGTAAATCAAAAATCTACACGATGAAATCCAGATTTTTCTCTTCCGCTAGAAAGATATACTCCACCAGCTCCACACGTTTCTTGTTTCATAGAAATCCGGCTTAAAACGAATCATGTACATTCAGTTGAAGTTCAAATCGCCAATTTACGAACTGCAGCGCCATTTCGAGCTCGATTTTAATTATATTATAACTCTACGTTCAAACTGTCGTTTGTATAATATATTCATTATTCAAATTCAATTCCAAACTGAATTAAATATCACGGGTGATCCAGTTCGCACCATATCGCCATTTCAGCCAATTCTGATTATTTCAGAATTAAATATATTATTTAATTTATTATTTTAATTAAATATTTACCATTATTTAATTTCACGACCATTAAATCTTTAAATTCACTATTTAAATAATTAAATAAATTAATTATTATACCCTTGAAAATGCGGGTCATTACATTCTTCCCCACTTAAAATAATTTCGTTCCCGAAATTGCTAAGGTAGAGAACGACCCTATCGACTGGTCAGAACATATTTGTTAACTTCTTAACTTCAGTTTCAACTGAACCAAATTAATTGTAATTAAAATATTAATTAATTCTTATCATCGAAAATTTTCAAAAATCCTGAAAATTTTCTAAGTCCTTAACTTTTCGAAAAATTTCGCCAGCACCTCCTTTGTACTGGTCAATAACTCAAACCACCACTCGCCTCTCTGGGTCATCTCCAACCCAAAAGAAAATCAAACAGCCAAGCGGCTTGCCAATTCGGCTCATAAATCTTATATCCAATAGAAATATAAACTTGTACCTGTTTGTCGACATATCATTATACCATTTACATCTGCTGCTACTTTAGCATATACCAAGGTCATCCCGATCAAACTGATATCACTTTTATCTCCACACAACCATTCGCTTATATCCGAGCCAAATACCATTTCAAACTCGAGTTTCATTCTCGATTCCCAACTCCTAACTGATTATCACATTACACTTCAAATTTGAACCTCACAATCCAATTTGTCTTGATATCATTCTAATTCAATCTCAGTTACCACTTTACTGGCTTTACTTTAATTCAAATTTGCTTTTAGTTCAAACAATATTCTTCCTGGGAGTTTTTAAACATTTTACTATTTTCAAAAATCAAATTTTCCGTTTTGAAATTCAACACAACTTGTCTTTCCCAAAACAAATTCAAAACAGTATCTCTGGTAGTAATTCGTCACTTACAACTCGAAAATGAATACTGATGATGCAGCTGTCATCATCAGAATCTTATTTTCCAGCGATCGAAGTGAGTTCAATACTATAAAACCATTTCTAAACATTTCCACTTTGAAATTCATTTCAAAATATAATTCACACTGCTTGTAAAGAAATTTAAAATCTCCCAGGATCTTAAATTTTTCTTATTTTTAATCCAAATTCATTTACAAACACTTATCCAATTTTCCAGAGTTTTAATTCAATTTCTGGTTCAAATTCAGATTTTAATTCATCTGATTTCACGTATTTCACTTATATGAATTCTGATTGGTTATTTACAAAACCATTTAATTTATAATCTTACTCGATTATAATAACAACCAATATATCCACTATATTATAATTTTGATATGTATATCTTCTCTATATCAAGATATACCTTGGGTAAACTTATTTTAACTTGCCCTCTTTTCAAAACATATCGTGACGACCCATCGTATTCGAGTGTTTAGTAACTCTTACCGATACAGTGGATCAAACTGATCGACCAGAACTCATAAACAACTCAACCAATGAATCTCCACAATATAAAACCACTTTATATCAAATTACAAATACACACTCGTATATATACACTCAAACTCAATCTAGGGTATTACTAGCCCTATCTCTACCGAGTCACGCCACAGAGCCAAGGTAATACACTTAACCTTATGCTCTGATACCAACTGTAACGACCCGGAAAACCGCGATCTTGGTTATCCGATATACAACACATATCGAACATCCAAGGATCGAAAATAACCGAATAGTTAATGAAATAAATTAGAGGGTGAGGAAAGATAAGATAGAAACTTAGAATAGAAGAAGAAGAAGACAATATCAGAGTAACACGAACCTCACAGCGGAATGAATAACATATAATAGATAACATAACTTTGGAATATAACAGTTATGTATACAATAGCACTTACCAGAGTACAGCACTTACAACACAGAAGAAATAACTATAGCTATATGATCTTGAAGCCTCCTTCTTCAAGCTCTCCAAGTATATCTGTAAATTCCTGACTACTTGACTGGCCGTACAAAATTGGGCACCCAAGAGTTTAGGGAAAACAAAACAAAATAAACTCCGGGTCAGTCATGGGACTGGTGTGAGTAAAACAGTTTAAAACAGTTCGAACAAGTAAACGATATCTCATAAGACCACGCCGCATAACGGAACGGGTTTTTCCCTTATGAGAATCCAAAATATCTTTATATCAAAAACCTTTTGATATTATAATAATGTCTATCAACCACAATAATAATAATAACCATCTAGCAGAAATGCTTTCATCTCACGTTCTACATATATAGTATACAATCAAAACCGCAAGCACGTATTGGGAAATGGATTTCCAACTATGACAAGGTATGGAACCACCTTCCGATCAGTGTACTCTAGGAACGATACACTGGAGTTCAACAAGAACATCTTGCAACTCAGCCACACATGACCGACCACTTATTTTGCTTGAGTGTATCGAATGTATATCACCAACGGTTGGGATCAGCAACCGTTTCCCGTATATATATGAGACAACATTGATAGATTAAAGAAGCAAATGAATATTCTCTAGATAGGTGATTATACACCCTACTTCGGTGCGACCGACTTAGCCATGCTGCCTGCCCGATTTCTGTCATTTACCGGATGATGAGGCTAGAAGTTACGCATTATCATCACATCAGATTCACTTCAAATGTCACATCGTCAGATCCATTAAAATCACTAACTTGACGTCTACAACCATACATTACATGTCAGCTAAAAGAAGTTTCCTTCTCCGCTTCCACTCTTGGTATGGGTGAAGAAATCAATGTACGTGACCTTTCCGGAAATACTCTGTCAGACATTCATCCATACAAGTCATCCAGGAACAGGATGAACCGAAGGCACTATTCAGTACATCCATCTTAGGCACTCTTATCTAAGACTTATAGAATAGCCCTTGCACTTTACTCCGTCTTCAATTATCTTTGGCATATATGATTCAAAACGCTTATGCCAATACAGAGTGGTTCTTTGGATAATAATCCAACCGGTCTCTCCATATTAACAACGTTAAAATGGTCAAAACTTTGATAGTCTGTGATTTAACTATCAAAGAAAAACACGTGTGCAAACAACGATATTATTTCCAAATGGAAATTCTATCAATCAATCATGAGTCATATATATATATATATATCTATATATATATATTCATATTTCCTTATTTTCTATGAATATACGTTAACACTGGAAAACATTTCCATTTCTAATCCATATTTCCAATTTCAATATTAGATTACGTTTTTGATTCTATTTGGAAAACATTTCCAAATCTTCTTACTTGGATTTAAATAGATGTTTAAATCAACATCGCGACGACAACTCAAAACACTATACTTATTTACTAAATTCACTTAACAACTTTCACTCTCGAACCTTAACCATTTCTAAACTAAAAACGCAGTAAATCAAGTTGGGGTATAGCTACCTCTCAGACCTTAACTGAACAACATTTCAAATCTCGAAATAGGGTAAGTTCATCTTTTAATCCTTTAACTTCCTTACGTAACTCTCGTTCGAATAAATCTCTATTCGATAACTCCTCTCTTCGAATAACTATATTCGATAATCTCTCTTACGAATAACTAGATTCGATTAACCTTTCTTCGAATAAATTAAATTCGATTAACTCTGTTTATTTAACCCTACTCGATTAACTTTTTTACTTAATTCCTTACTTAACTCCTTACGAATAACTGATTCGATAACTCCTTTCGATTTAAACTATAATCGATAACTCCTTAAACTCTCTTCGAATAAGTTATATTCGATTAACTCATCTAACTCGATTCGAATAACTAATATTCGATAACTCCCTTTTATTCTATTCGAATAAACTATATTCGATTAACTCATTGATTTAACTCTAGTTCGATTTAACTCTATCGAATAACTAAATTCGATAACTCCTTTCGAATACCATATTCGGTAATTCACTTCGATTAAACTAATAATCGATAGCTACTTCGATTTAACAAATAAATCGATAATTCCTTTCGAATAAACTATATCCGATAATTCACTTCGAATAACTAAATTCAATAACTCCTTTCGAATAACTAATTCGATAACTCACTTCGATTAACTCCTAATCGATAACTCCTTTGTGTTTAACTCTATTCGAATAACAAATCTGAATAACTCTTATTTATTTAACTCTATTCGAATAACTAATTTGAATAACTCTTTCAACTCTAGTTCGATTTAACTCTATCGATTAACTCTAACAGATTAACTCTAACTAATTAACTCTAACTGGTTAACTCTAACTGATTAACTCTAACTAGTTAACTCTAACTGATTAACTCTAACTGATTAACTCTAATTGATTAACTTTAACTGGTTAACTCTAACTGATTAACTCTAACTAGTTAACTCTAACTAGTCGACCCTAACTGATTAACTCTAACTGGTTAACTCTAACTCTAATCGATTTCTCTTATTCGAGTACCCCTATTTGATAACGTTTATTCATTTATAAAGATTTACTTTTAGTAACGGTTCTGCACTTTATAAATGTTCTCTTTAATAACGTTCTTCACTTATACAAGTGTTGTGTACCCATTCTATTTAAACCTATGGTGTTAAAACCAATATATCTTCTCTATATGAGTTCAGACTTATATATATTCCATTTATCGAATGATAAATATTTAATTTAATTTATAAACTGTTATTTATAAATTTATCCTTTCTATTTATTTAACAAATAAATATCTCTTTTAAATTCTATTTATTTAACAAATAAATATTTCCTTTAATCTTTATTTATTTCCTAAATAAATAAACCCTTTTACTTTTATTTATTTCCTAAATAAATATTTCCTTTATACTTGTATTTATTTCCTAAATAAATGAATAATCCCATTTAATCTATTTGTAACCGTTTTACAAATATCTCCTTTTATATCCTATTTGTAAATGGTTTTACAAATATTTTCTTTTCAATTTCATTTTTAAATGTTTTACAAATATTTTCTTTTTATTTGTTTACAAATAATTTCCTTTACACTTGTTTAACAAATATTTCCTTTACATTTGATTTCACAAATATATCTCCTCCATGTTGTTTTACAAATATATTTCTCTTATATTTGACTTACAAATATATTTCCCTTATATTTGATTTACAAATATATTTCCTTATATTTGATTTACAAATATATTTCCTTATATTTGATTTAGAAATATATTCTAATTCTTTAAATTCTCGGAAAAATTCGCCATAACCTCCTTTGTAACGGGAGCATCGGGAAAATCCCCAAACCGCCACACAGGCCTTTCCATTCAAAAAGAAAATGGTTCGAAATTTATTTCCTTTCTAAATATCTTCTATCTATAAATATTCCAATTTATAAATATTTCTTACTTATAAATATTCCATTTACAAATATTTTGTTTTCACTATCACTTTGAAAATTCCCTTATCAACATTCCGGTATGTTATGGTATTTAACATATCAAATTTCGATGTCCCATATCTTCCATACACACTCAATCAACAACAGGTTATAATTCACATCATATATCAAAATATATGAAAAACAATGAAATAACTGTTGAGGAATCCAGTCGGATTCCTCCAACCTGTTTCCCTGCCTCCACAGATGTTACACAATATGATTGTCATCACTTTCAGTTCAATATGAATTATTCTGATAAACAGAATCAGTATATATAACTATCTAACTGTTTATATATTATATATATATTTATATATATAATATCTCATTAACTGACTAGCAGTTCAATCAACAGTCAACACACAGTCAATCAGACAATTTCTAACAGTTCTAAAAATACAACATGAAATTATAAAATGTTCAGAGTTAGTGAGATTAACTCACATTGGACTGTTATCGTTAAAAACGATTAATTGTCTTTGATTTGGACGGACAATTTATTTTGCCATAAATTGTAACGACATCGGATTCACTCCCAGTCAGTCTCATTGTGTTGCCCTCGTCCATACGATCCCAACGCAACTTACGGTTCGTCATTCTGATCTCGTATGGTAAAGTTATGACGTTATAACGGAGTACACTATTTATAAAAGGATGTAACTTGGATTTCAAACCATTTATGGGCTTTACCTTCACATCCGGCCCATCCCTACTTTGACTAAGGCCCATTTCCTTTTATAAAACCCGTACCCGCTTTCAATCCCTTCCTCTCCCAAATTAAACTCACGGTCTGCTCCAGTATTCGCTCACCATTTCCACGACTTTCCACTGGCACATCTCCTCCTCCCCTCCACCGATTCCACCGAGACCAACTCCATTAACACTCTCATCCAAAAACTCTTGGACCTCCACAGTCATCTCGCTCACAGGGGGTACCCCGCGTTCGAACAGCGCTGGTCGACTTACAGTAAAACATGCGACACTTTATATCACAGAAATTGCCAAAACTTCACCGTGAGATGCTGCACAACCCCATAAACCCAGAAATGAGCTTCAATTCCCTCCTCCATGCTTTAACTCTCTCGAATCCATAACCCTAAGTTTCTACTCACAAAACCGAGCATCAGAAATAAGCGTCGAACACCACAAGAGTTATACCAGATTCAATAGTTTCGAGAGACGATTACACAAATCCTTGTTTCATGATTTCTTGATTTTGTTTTGGTTTTATCTTGATTTTAATCTCTTGCGAGAATTTTCTGTGAAGGAAGAAAATGAGCGGCGCAAAGTTCGGTTTGACCAGAGTAGTGAAAATTAGGTTTAGAAATGTTGTGGGGGTATTTATAATGAAGATAAATATCTAGATATTTTGGGGTAGGGAATATTCTCGGAATATTCCTTTGTTACTTCGTCTTCTAAAAATTCCTACGGTCACATACAATACCCAAAAATCATGAAACTGGACATGCAGCTACAGCTCGACATTACGGTCCCAACGAAACTGGTTTTGTCGAATTCCGACTTCGTATGCTCACACAACGTATTTTTAACCGTCAAAATACTGACTGTTTCTCACTCTAAAAATCCGTACGGCCACACAGTGACTCTAAAAATCACGAAACTGGAAATCTAACAACTATTGGACATTGCGGATCCAACAAAATTAGTTTCGTCGAATTCCGACTTTGTTTGCAAAACCGGCTATTTTTAAAGCTCTGGATGACCCATTTAAATATATAAATATATTTAAATAAAATTAAATAAATTATTAATAAATTAATTTTATCGTATATATTCACAGTGGAATACCATACAGCTCTAGAATATTCCTATATGAATTTCTAACTCGATATTCACTTCCGGGTCAACCCGATATTCGATTTATATTGAAATTCCTTTTTAAAATATAATTAATCCCTTTATAAATTATAAAGGAATTCCACAGCGACTTTTCTAAAATTTGATTTGGACGTAAATCAAAAATCTACATGACAAAATCTAGATTTTTCTCTTCCGCTAGAAAGATATACTCCACCAGCTCCACACGTTTCTTGTTTTACAGAAATCCGGCTTAAAACGAATCCTATACATTCAGTTGAAGATCAAATCGCCAATTTACGAACTGCAGCGCCATTTCGAGCTCGATTTTAATTATATTATAACTCTACATTCAAACTGTCATTTATATAATATATTCGTTATTCAAATTCAATTCCAAACTGAATTAAATATCACGGGTGATCCAGTTCGCACCATATCGCCATTTCAGCCAATTCTGATTATTTCAGAATTAAATATATTATTTAATTTATTATTTTAATTAAATATTTACCATTATTTAATTTCACGACCATTGAATCTTCAAATTCACTATTTAAATAATTAAATAAATAAATTATTATACCCCTGAAAATGCAGGTCATTACATATACGGCGTGGTCCCTTGATTTACCTAACTTTAAAATAAAGATTAATAACTGTTTTAGTTCTCACACCAGTCCCATGACTGACCTGGAGTTTATTGTTTTAACCTAAACTCTGGGTGCCCTTATTTTGACACGGGCAGCTAGTAGTTTTGGTTTTGCAGATTTATATTCATAGGAATCTGGTTTACAGCTGGATCGATATTCGGAAAGCTCTGTATCCGTGTATTACTTTCAGTTGTGTTTTGTATTATTTTTCCGCTGCGATGTATTTAAATGTAATTTAAATTTCTGATATTTTTCTGTATAATATTTATTCACACTCTGCATATTTTGTATTCTGATGGAATTGTTGTAATTAGCAATGAAATGTTCTTCTGTCTGCGTTCGTTTGTGTGTTGTTCTCAAAGTATCCGGGCTTTCCTTACCGGGGAAGTTACGGGTCCTTACACATTTATCATTTAATTATCATTCAAATCATTTGCTATGCCATTACTTATTATTTATAATCGGGAAATCGATTCAACTTATTATTCGTAAAACAATTGTTACGAAATTTCGTTTCGTGTCTTTGTTTGAAAACAATAATCGTCACTTATCCTTTTACAAAATACACCTTCTAATTCTCATTTCTTATCTTCGAAAATATCGTCATATCTTCACAAATCTTCTTTTTATTTCTTTTACTCTGGAAATACCATATCATATTCTCAAACCCATTCATTTCCGTTATTTTGGAAATATCAATAAATATTTCCTCAAATTCTTTTATTCCCTTTAATTTGAAATCTCATTACACTTATCCTCAATCGCATTATTATTTCTGATAATAAATCCCTTCTAACATCTTTGTCATTACAACTCATATCATCCTCCGATAGTCCTAAAGTCGTTCAAGTTGGGGTATATTAATTATCTATCAGTCCTTGATCAACAACGTTCTTATCTTAAGACAGATATGAATTATAGTTCAAAATCTCATATTCATTCTTATACCAACAAATACCATTTGACTATTTTATTTAAAATGCGGTTTTGTAAAACCTTCTTACTTTTGAAATTTCCTTTCCTTAAATATGTTATTATTACTAAATTCGTTGATTTATTAAATGATAAATAAAACATCAAATTTTAAACCTTAACTTCTTTAAACTATTTTTTTCATTATCTAGATTTTATTACAAATCCTGTCACTTGATCTTTTATCAAATTCAATTGCAAGACTCCTCTTTCTAAAACTTTAAATCATTCATTCTGGGAAATTTTATTTCAAATCTCATCAATTTCACTTAATGCCATTAATAAATAACGTTAGTTTAAAATTAACGCTTTAACTTCCCATCTTTTTTTTATAAACTCAATTATAAAACTCTAGTTTAATATAAACCCTTTTCGACTCGATTTCCTTTTCTTAATTCAACCATTTATTTTTAAGCTTATCGCATTCGCTTAAAATCTGTTTGTAATTTAATTAACCAAACCCGATTTAAATATAAACCCGTACATAAACTCCCTTTGAAATTCAATTATATTTCATTTCTAACTTCGATTACTTGCTTAAATGAACTTCATTTAAGAAGTAATTCCTTTAAATTATTATTAATTTACTTTATCATTAACCGGAATAAATATCAAATTCCCCCTTTTAATTTTTATTAAATCAAACAACTATTCACTAAGTTATTTTAGATTAATCGGCAAAACTAATTTAATACAATAATCAATTTCCGTTAAAAACGGCTGACATGGTCAATTCTAAAACATGATTAACTCGTGGATCAACTCTAACTCGTCTTTTCATTTATTAATTAATAATATAATTAATTCAAATAATCTCATTTACTTCGATTATTATTAAAATAATAATCAATTTCAAATTAATCTTGTTTACTTGTTTCTTAGAAACAACTAATCTCAGTTATTAATCATTACATTAATCCTTGCTCACATGCTTATCCATCTTAGTAATATAAAAATTAGCTTTATAAATCATTTAATAATTAAGATGAGGCACGTGCTTCGCACATGACATATTTTGGTACAAAAATGATGATTGGTGGTTACAGTAATCAATATATATGTGGTTGGTTTATTTTCTTTTTATAAACCATTTATATAGATGTATTTAGAAATCTATATTTAGTTATAAAATAAATTTCATAATTTCATTTTGAGCGATTCACCTGACGGTAAATCAATCTTTATAAACGATATACAATTTAGGCCATCTACTGCCAATTTCATAACCAATATTGTCCATTGGTTAATATCGAAATAATCATTGAATTTGGATTCAACAATTAATCGTCCAACCATATTCAGTAAACAATTCATATAATGATGATATAAAATAAACATAAATAATCAGTTCAACTGAGAATGGTCAATAAATAACAATAGTTCAAGCACCCAACTAAATTTAATACGTTTATATTTTTATAAACATAACCAATAAGGTAAGTTACCTCCACTGGAATTGATCGTTAAATTTAACGATTTCATTTCATTTAAATTAAACAACCATTTAATTTAAACAGTATATAAAAATATTTAGCAAATAACCAAACAATCATCAAATCAAACAATAACTAACATAGCACACAAATATTCAAAGTCGTCTTATAAAAATATAAGTGGGATAACTGAGTGAGTTTAACTCACCTTGATTTATTTCATCGTCAAAATGGTTCGTTTTAATAAAATTAAATGTGTGTTTACTTTTATTAAAATTTCCAGTAGCTTTCAGTGTCGATCAACTATTTCTATCACATCATGCTTGTCGATATGGTTCCAGCGTGTCTTGTTTGGTTGGATTCTGATAATATAAGTTATTAATATTGTAAAAAAACGCCCTTAATTAAATTAACCTTTAAATAAATTATGAATTTATTGCTTGAATTAATAATTTAAAACTGTATTACCTACGTTAGTAAACTCGACGCTGCCTTAAACTTCTACGTATCTGATCCACGTCAGTCCCATACTTTCACCAACCATTCCCTTTTTGTTTCACTTCACTATTTTCAAAAACTGGCCATGTTCCTTCTCAAATGCTGGTTTCCAATGTTTCTCCCCCTTCCAGATTTCTTAGCATCCGCCCCTTTTTTTTGTTTTTTCCCTTCTTTCTTTTTGTTTTCTAGGCCCAAAAGCCCATAACCTCTAGCCCATTCCTTAACCGCATGTTGTCCACATCCTCCCAATTGCTTGCACTGTCCCCATGCAGCGCGTTAACCATCACACGTGCCTCCTATTTTCCTCATTCCTCAACTATTTTTCCTTCCCATTGTTTTGTTTTTCTTTCATTTTTTTAACCTACGAAAGCCCACTTGGCCGAATGCACCATGCAGCCCATGATAATACACCCAAACCCGTATGAACAGAAACTTCTTCTCCATGGCTATTATTTTCTCCTGTAACTTCTCACGTGAAAGCACCTTTATTTTGTGTCCACCGTGCACATATTTCATGCCTCATCCATGCCACTGAACACCACCTGGCAACAGACCGCGCCAACCCTGCCTGAACTGTCTGCCTCGTCTCTATCAGCCCCACCAACCACCCATGTTCCATTCTCCCCCACTGTTGCACACCATGTTGATGGCCCGATGATGACTCAGCATCAACGAAACACCCGCGACAGCTCCCTTTAGCCGACATCGTCCATCACCAAAGCATTACTGCTCCGACCGAACCCTCCTTTGGCAAGTGCGCCACCCAATATCTCGACCAAACCCATGTTACACGCAATGCCTTCATCCATTCTAACGCCGATACCACAAACCCATGTTTTCATGCTACTATCGTACCAACACTCACGCATGCCTCAAAACAAATGCCAGTAGCACTCGAAATGAGTTTCCATACTTATTCACGCATGGATGGTTTGCTGTTGAATTTTAATGCTGACATATATTGTTTCTGGAAACAAAATGAAGAGGAGGCAATGGAATATATATAGGGGGTGATTAAATAGATCGAAATAATGTATTTCAACATTGTATAAGTAGGAGAAAGTAGGCTTCAAAATAGCTGGAAATATAGATAGCTATAATACAGATAGTTGTTTGAAACTTAAGGAGGAAGGAATAATAAAAATAATATAAACAACACATCTATAGGCTTGCGTGTTTGTTTTTAGAGTAGGCAACGGGGAAAAGATGGAAATACAGTGTATTTTGTGTGTGAGTAGGGAAGGTAGAGTACTTCCATTTGCCATATAGTTTGTACGTTGTAAAATAATGTAAACAAAAAAAGTAGCCGTGCATGACAAGGGTTGTGTGCACTTAATTTTAGGGTGGTACAAATTTCCCTGAGCAAGAAATTTATTTAATTTATTATTTTGATTTATTTATTTTGGCTACGCTGGTCTATAAACTGTTATTTATTTCTACCGGTTTTTGATATTAAATAATATATGCACGGCCACACATGAACTCCAAACACGACAAAAATGGATATGCTGCAACATCTTGACGTTACGGTCCCAATGAAATTATTTTCGTTGAAAACGAACTCCGTTTGGAAAAAATAGCTTTATTTTAATTCCAAATTATTCATTAGTTCACAGTTTAAATTCCGTCTACCGACAAAATAACTCCAGTTGGCCCCAAACTGGAAAACTAGCAATATTTAGCTATACGTATTCTAAATAAATTTGTTTAGTCGAAAATGGATGTTGTTTGAAAAACATCTATTTTTAGTGCTTATATAACATCAATAATTTATAAATTAAATCCAAAAAAATAAATCATATAATAATAAATTATTATCATCGTATATCCAAATAAAATAATATATCACTTCAAATTTAACCAATATGAAATTATAACTCAAAATTAATGTTCTCAAGTCAAATGATATTCGAATTATATTATAAATTCCTTTTAAATATATTTAATAAATGTAATCATTTATAAACGATTTCCATAGCGACTATTTAAAATTAATTTTGGACATAACTTACAATATATAAGCTAAATTCTGGATTTTTCTCTTTCATCAGAAAATTATAAACAATTAGATTCCAATGTTTCTTGTTTCACAGAATTTCGACTTAAAACGGATTCTCTATATTCAATTGAAGTTCAAAACTTAATATTACGAACTACCGCGATGTTACACGCTCGTTTTATATTAAATATAAATTTAAACGTCTATTCGTCGTTTAATTAAGGAATTCAATATTAAAATCCATAAATATTCCAAATATAGTATTTAAAACAAATTTAAATATTCGAATTCAAATGACCGGAAAATTCGGGTCATTACAGGCCAAATGAAAAAACTAGTCCCAGATGTGTTTATATGTTTGCATCTCCCAAACATACAAAGAAAACAAAATAAACTAAAATGAGATGAGTTTGCATATGTTTTCATCCTCCAAGCATACCTTACAGTGCCATCTACCACCTTCAATCAACGTCAATTGCCCTCCTAATAAACAGGGTTATCAATACAGACATCAAACTAATAATAAACATCTTCAAACTAATGTTACTCTCTAACAACTCAATCAACCCATCACCTTTACCTCAAATTGTTACACTCATCATTACAAAACCAGACTGCATCTACCTGGAACAATCCACGCAATCTTCATTAACCATCAATAACAGCCATACTCTAAGTCCAAATCCATCGTTCACAAATCTTCCATAACATCCCTTGTTCACTACCGAAAATCAAAACTCGTCTTCACCAAACTACAATTCAGACAACAACCATCGATAGTGCCATCATCTTCACCCTATCCAATAACACACCTGTAACTTGAAGTGAATCTTCTCTTTCACTTACCATAACTAGATTCAAGAATTATCAAAATATTGCAAATCCCACAATTTTTTTCTTTTTCCTTATTTCCCTTTTTTTACCAACAAAAAATAATAGATCTCAAAATCACCAACAATGCTCGTCTACTACAATCATCAACAACCAATAATAGATCTCAAACTCACCAACAACAATCATCTATTACAATCACCACAAACAAGTAGCAGATCTCAAAAATAACTAAGAAGAAATGACAGAATATAGTAAAAATAGTAAGAGAAAATAAAAGATAACATATCCGCAAATAAATAATAACTCTATCTAAACGCAAATAACAGATCCACGATAGTTAACGATCTGAGTAAGGAGGCAGCGGAAAATCGGACGAAACCCTTTTTTCTTAGTTAACAGCAACCCTCTTAACCTAGCTCTGATACCATGTTAAAGTTTGACATAGAGAGGAGAGAGATTAAATGGTAAAACATAGAAGACTACATTGTTATTGCTTTATTAATTGATTTTACAAAAAAATACTTTCTTACATTGTCAATCTTTGCCTCTATTTATACATAGTTTATCCTTATCTAAAAGGACATTCTAGATAAGAATATTCTAGAGTATATTTAGATCTATTATAATAAATAATTCAATACCAAATACAAACCCAAATCAATATAATTAAAGAAAGGAAGCATATCTTCTAGCATATCAAATAAAGGCAACATATCTTCTGGCATATTCTCTAACAGCGCTTACATAAGTAACATACTTGATAGCTTTATTCATTTCCTTCTGCTAAGAAACCCCCTTCATAAAAAAATTTGGATTTTCAATAGTCATTTGCATAACTAGTTATTGAAATTTATTTTATCAACCTTTATTAAGTTCTCTAGTTGACATGCAAATGGAAATATGTTAAATTCACGCTTTCTTAAAGGCCATTTTCACTGGAAACTCACAGAGTAAATGTTGTCCTACGCTTAACCAATGATTAACATAGCATAATCAATGATTATTATTGTCAAATCAAGATAAACGGATAGAGCAAAAAATGTAGACATAAGTAAGATTAGGATATTTTTATCATTAATATCCATTTGGTGTGTTGGTGCATAAATTTTGTTTCCCCTTTGAACAGTTGATTTTTTCTCAGATAAACTTATTTTAATCCCTCTTTAGTTCTAAAATGTTTCTTCTGTTAACAAGCTTCTTCCATCTGCCTTCATTGCTTATTTACATTTTGGTTTTTATATCAGGATGAAGACTTGAACTAATGATGACATAATTACATTCCAGACGTTTGAATAGATTTAGTTCCTCCTAATGCTTGGCTATTTTTACATTTGAATATTCCGTGTGTTAGCAATCAAAACTAAGGAATTTAATAGTTTATTCAATTTGGATACAGCTTCGTATCTGCAAAAGATGTTACACTTAAATCATTTATGGAAGTGATATTAGTTATATACATACATTAACTCAAAAAATCTTAAATGTACTTATTGTTTATTTGCATACTAACTAGTTCTATTATATGTATATGCATGTGTTTTTAAATTATACGTGTTGTGTATATTATTACTAAAATTTTTGACACAGGAATAATGGAAATAGTGCATGGATAGAATAAGGAGCAGGGCTCTTCTTCGCAGTCATCTAAGATGAAGTGAAGAGGTCCAGCAACTGGAAAGAAATATAAAATACGTAAGACAAAATTCATTGAGTGGACAAATAATGGCGAACCCATCAGAAAATGGGCTAATTATTATAAGACATATACAGGCGATACAATTAGAAGAAAAATTAATATCAGTATTAATAATTGGGGTGTCGTTAGCGTTGGTCTTAAGAACACTATCTTGGAAGATATTAAAGTATTATTTATCTATAGATGGATTTTTTCATTGTGATTTCATATTTTAACCGGTTAACGTTTATTTTATATTCTCAGACCAAGTTTCAGATTGATGACAAAATGAAAGGCATTTGTGTTAAGAAATTTTAGGGAAAGATGGAAGGATTTCAAAACAAGATTTGTTAGTGGTTGGATTACGAAGAAAATAAAACTTCCGGCCGACCGTGGAGAACCTTACGAATATTACAACGGTATTACACAAGCACAATGGAAAACATTCAAGAAGAATCATGAAACTGAGGAATTTAAGGTATATCTTTATTTCACTTGATTTAAAATAAAGTGTGACTCGTCTGAATACTTGAATTATTGAATCAAAACTTGATACTGTTCAATATGCGGCTGGATAAAAGCTAACATTAAATATAAGCTGAATTTTGGGTTGTTTTAGTATTTATAAATTTAAAAGTTCTCATTGTAACACCCGGATTTTAATTAAACAATAAAATAAAATTTTGAAAAGTTTTCAGAATTTGGTTACGGAGTTAGTGGTATTGCGTCCGTGGCAATTTTTGATCAATTTAGTCTTGAACACCAAAAAGAACAATGACCACCATTGTTTTTAGTCTGGTGAACAAAAGCTTATGTAGTCTCGTTGGTAGGAGCATGATTATCCCAAGCGAGTGGAGCAAGTTTGAGATCCACTGGCACCATTATTTTTTATTTTAGAGGGACGACTAAAGAAATGCATATTCTAAGAGAACAATATGTATAAATGTACATATAAGAAAAATTACACATATAGGTGAGTATCATTATGTATGTATACATGCATATGTGTATATGTTTGTGTTTATAAATATGTATATGTGTATATATATATATGTACGTATGTATATGTATATGTATATATATATGTATGTATGTATGCAAGAAATCCAAAATAAACCTAAAATCAATGGGTAAGAAATAAAAAACGGTATAAGGCCTTTTGAATTTTGAATAGAACTAAAGATTGTGCGCAGATATATATATATATATATATATATATATATATATATATATATATTCAAATGTTGAGATAAAAAGTGCAATTTAAGAGGAGAAAGTAATAAATGCATAATAAATGAAAAATGGACAAGAAAATAGCTACATTTGAAATTAGAATGCATAAAAAAGGAATAAAACGATGAATTGGTAGCATTATTAATTACATTAATTGAGAAATTATTAACGGACAAGGAATTGAAAGGTTATATGTGTATATACACGCATAAATTTGAAATTTGAAATTAGATATGTGTTATAAACAGAAAATAATAATTCAGATGAGTTATATTGGGAAATAAATTAAATGTTATCATATAGCGTTAATCAGAAATTTAAGAGGTAGAAATACACGTTCAGACCCAGAAGATGTGTCGACCCAGGCTTCACATGGGTCGACCCATGTGTTGACCATCTGGGCCAGATCTTCTCTGGTTTGACATGTTTTTCCGATTTATGCAGTTCGGATTTTATATTATCAAATGCGATGGACTAGAATTTCCTGCATACCCATAAATAGACTAGGGCATAACTTTTAACTTATATTTTTAAGATGCTACTAAGTCTTTGCCATTTTCTTTCCTCTCTAAATCTTTTAGCAATTAGAAAATTAGCTTTAGGTAATTCTGATTCAAGATTTAAAGATAAAGAATGTAAATCTACAACATAGGTGTTTAGATTTTATTATCGCCATAAGGTAAGTCTTATGAATCTGGTTTATTTAGGTTTCTTTCCTTCTTTCCCTCTTCTTTTAGTATCAGATTTGTAAATTCGTGGTTGTTTTAATACTAGATTCAATCAGGGAGACCTCAGAATCACATATCTGAATCAAATTCGAGGATTGGAAAGCTGTTAAGTGAGTGGATTTAGAATTATAACTTTTTGGTAATAATTTATTTACCATTTACGTTAACGATTATTCTTAACATGTTAAATAACTGTAATTTGTGATATAAATTATTTTCAAGTATGTTAAGAATATGATATTGTACAGACCCATTCTATTAATCTTCTGTTTGGATTAAGAATTACTATAACACTGAAATTATGGAATTTACAATAAACACGAAAATGTTACTGAAGATGTTTTTTAATGACAAATTGGATATTTTGCAAAATCAAATTACAATGAAACTGGGAATAATGGAAAAAGAATATATGTGCCTAATTTGCATGGAAAATTTACAGTAATTTGGAAATGGTAAATAACATTTAACTTAGAAAATAAAAGGAGAAATTAGTAGTGGACTGGGTTAGATGGATTTGTGAAAATTAATACATTTCCATAATGGTAAAATAACTAAGAATGTAGTTGCAAGAAGAGAAAGGAAAAATGGATTAGTGTGAAATAGGAATGCTTTTACCGTACTGCACACTAATCAAATAAAAAGATATATGTATGTCCACGACGAAAATGATAGAAATTACTTGTAATTACGGATCTTGATTTATGTGTATTATGGAAATGGATCTTTATATTTTTCCACTAATCAATCTAATGAGGTGTGAGAAATATTTTCCTGAAATAACGAGAATATACCAGACAGTAATTAATGTATGTTACAATAGTAAAAGTTTGGTTAATGTTGAGGAACCAAGGGAAAATATGATGAATGGGGAATATAACCTATTATAATTTATATATGAATGAGAATGTAATATAATAGGCAGGCTTGTCCTAAAGACAAGCGAAATTATAACATGGGTTATAATAAATGAAAAAGAGAACTTATTAATAAACCTTAGTTAAGAGAACTAAGTTAATAAGTAAACGACAACAACATGTTGTGATGACAGTGTAAGACGAGGTTATGGTTAAATAATAAATAATAAAGAATAAAGAAGCCTTATAAAATGAAATAAGTTGTACTTAATTATATGTTAAGTAGACATGTCATAAGAAAACATGAGAACTGGGAAGGGATATACTTAATTATACATTAAGTAAAACATGTTTTTGAACTTGTAAACATGTAATTGGACAATAAATGACATGAAAATAAAAAGGGGTTGTAGGTATTTTTCGTTAATTACAAGTTAAGGAATAACATGTTATGTCAATGGGTTTATTAACAAACCTAAAGCATGATTAAGTTAAACTGGTCTAATTAATAAGTCCATTTTGAAAAGGGTCTGTCCTAGTGAGATATATGGGGATCAGGGAAAACCTAGTAACTTGAATAAAAGTGAATATGTGGATAATCAAGCTAATCAGCAATCTGGAAAGATAAAGTAAGCGTGGGATTAAAAGATTAGACATAGGTCTAACAATACGTTTGCGTGATACGCTTGGACCAATCCGCATGTACGAAGGTGAAGAATCTAATAGGGTAGATCATCAAGGTGATTGGAGACACGGGAGGAGCACGTCCATCTGATTATTCTACTTCGTTATTTGCTTGTTATTCTTATTGCTTGCTCTACGGGACTGGAGGGAAGCACGCGACTTCTGAGGGACGTAGTAGGGTACTATGTGGTGGTCCTCTATTGTAGTACACGCTCAGGCTATAGTCGCAGAGGTTTGGTCTGTGCAGTACCACCCAGTGAGTATGCCTTGATAGCAACTATAGCTTGGCAGTTAGAAGGCTATGGCAGATGGCGTTGGATGATTTGGCAATTGCCTCAGGAAGAGGCTGGGTTAGGACAAATACAGGATAGTAATCGTCGGGTACCTATCATCGGCAGTCAGTGGGATGCGGAAAGATTAGAGCTAAACCAAGAGACCATCGATCTTTCACTATCGAGATGTTGGTTGAGGAACACGCCAAATTGGATTATTAGATTGCTTGCTAGGGGCACATCACTTAGCTGTTGATATAGTCTTTCACTAGTTGAGTGAGGAGTCAGATGGGACCATAGCCACCGGTAAAATGAAAAAATATTCTGGATATCCGGACCTTTACAGATTATGAAAGCTCCCGACAGAGTTCCATGCATTCAGATGCTGCCCTATTACGGGACTCGGTGTGCATAAGGCGGTACTTTCGTGTGAGGGTCTAGATACACACACTGGGTGGGGTATCGTAGACGAGAGGGCATTACTCCATGTTGAGGCTTGATTCAACCGAGGAGTTTGGATACGACGATCCTTACGCGTACGTGGCATAGCAATGGTAATTCTGTGCGATTGCATGGCATAATGATATAGATATCCGTACGTGAATTGGCTTAGGACAGTTGATGTATACACTTTTGTGGCGTAACGGCGGAGACCGTACGAGGAGGATAATATGAGGAGTACCTTAAGATGTTAGGTTTAGCTACATATATGCTATATTAGGTTTAATCTACCAGGAAGTAGATGGGTACGACGTGAGTATGGAGGCTTGAGTGCTATTAACCCAAATAACCTGATAAATAAGAAAATATAATTGAATGGTATATATAGGGTTATTTCAGAATGTATAATCTGTCCAGTCACCAGAACTTTTTGTTCTGACCCCTTCCTCATAACACACTCGTAGGTTAGATTTGTGATAGGGTAGCTTTGGATACCGGTTAGGTAGTATTATTACCTTGGTATGGCTATATTTGATTATATTATAATTTATCCATTCCGATGTGAGATGTTTACTAAGCTATGATATGTTTACAATCTCTGTCTTTTCTACAGGATACTAGACAAGCCAACTCGAGTTTCGATAGATTGGGATTTTTGAAAATAAAATCGGTCTATCAAAACTCGGGTTGTTACACTCATTGTAATGATTATTTAATAACATTGGATATTGAGTTCTATTATATTATATTATTAATTAAATTTTTTGTTGTACCATTTCAATTTTCAATTTTATACTGGAAAAGAAGTTTACCTTATTAAATATCTGGCTACATCTGTTATGACGCCTAGTTTAGGACAATTTTTTTGGCCTAGTAATGGCTATTCTTTGTAACTTCCTTCTTCACTTTTCTCACTAGCAAAATGATAGTGTGCATGTTTTTAGCTACACAAATTTGGAAAAAATGAAACTAACCTCCTATGAATTCAACTCTTAACAACCATTTTTCAGTTTCTAATTATACCGTGGTTTTTATGTGTGAAGAAGATTTAAAAAATATATTGCATCATCTTAGTTGATCAAATAGTTTGGAAATGCTCCTAATGTACAAGGAAAAAGCATACTCTTTAACAAATAGTTTAAGCATATGATATACTATGCAAGACTTTGTTACATGTTAACAGTCCAAAATCAATACATATTCGAAGGTCCACATCACTATTACATCATGGGTAGATTTTTTTTTCCTGCTAAAATCAATGATACCTGGATTTAAATGCTTCGATTTTACGCTGAAACAAAATAGTCTTACAATAGTTTTGAGAAATAATGAATCGAAATGGGAAATTCATGCTTTCTGATTGTTTACTAGACTGTATTTCTTATAAGTATTCAGACATATTTAAATTAATCTAGAAAGAAAATTCAAGCAGTATATTCAAGAATGCTTCTAATAAGATCATAATTTCAGGAAAAAAAACAAGAAACGATGTTGACTAATCTTTAGTCTAAGTGCACAAATTAATCTATATTTCCAATTCTAATTTTATGGAATGCAAAAAATTATAATGTACTAATCAAAGGTATGAGTGACTAATCCTAATCAGCCATATCATAATATGTCTGTACTAGTTTTTCAACCATACCATAATATGCCTCTTTCATTGCTAATTCTCTTCTACTTTTGTCAAAATCATGATTTCATATTTACATTAATTTACAATGAGTGTGCAAATTGCACGCTACTATTTCTCTGTATTTGGTTGCACATATTTGAAACATTTTAGTCACTTGCATTACTGAATCTGAAACAAGAAATAAGCGAAAAGGCTAAAAATTCCCAGGCGTACAATGCGCATCCTCACTACTTAGGGCAAGATGGATATGTTGGGAAGAAGGCTAGTTGGATAATCGAATGCCACAGTTCCTCAGCCACGTTAAAGTGGACCTATTTTGGATTGAAGCATTGATTGGATTATGGAAAGATTAAAGAAAGGAGCAGACGGAAATTACGAAATCCCTAATGGGAAGACTAAGTTAATTGCAGAAAAGTGGTATGATTAGTTCTCAATTAAATATATCAATTTATTAAATGTAAATACATGTATCATCTTGTCCATGTATGTTTGCACTAACTAAATCACTAAGTTATTGACCTTTAAGTTAAATAAGTCATGACTACATAAAACCTAATGGTATAGTTTTGCAATTGATTTGATTACATAGACCAATTATATTTTCACAGGTTTTTTCTTTGTCTGTTGGGTTTTAATGATGCCGATAGAGCAGAAAACTTAATTTATACATATATATTTCATGTTATGCCTGACCAACTTTTATAATCGCATTATGGCATATTGCCTACCTTAAATGAATAGTTTGATTAGTCCTTTTTAAAAGCTTAAGGTGAATTTTAATTAATGTATTTGTGTTTATTATTATCTTTTGAATTACACAGAGGCTTCACTCATGGCTCACGATAATCAAATAGGGTTGTTTTCTGTAAACTAAACCATCAATAAATATAGGATGTACATTCAAGACCAATGAAACAAAAATGACGATCAATCATTTACTTAGTAAGTTATAGATTTACATACACTAATTCATTAACCTTTCAAGTACATTATGATAGGTTAACAATCATACACAATTATATTCAAGGATAGTTATTGCTGTTAGCATCAGTAGCTAGAAGAAGAAGGAAATAGTTGTTGTTGTTGTTGTTAGCAACAACAACTAATAAAATTTTGCTCTAGGGCCACTGCTGTAAATAGCAGCAGCAACAATGATAGAATTAAAGTAAAACCTCCTTTTCTTTTATTTTCTTATAGAAGAAATAAAGGTATATCATATCACTTGTAAAGCTGAAAAAGGATGATGGCATGTATATGTTTTATGATATTGTTGCATAAGTACTTGTAAGCTTGACTGAAACTCAAAACACTCAATGTTTGTTTAATGCACTCATTGTTTCTTTTCTTTTAGGTAATTTGAATATAAATACACTCACTATTTGTTTATAGAATGATTTGAGACAAAAAGCAATCGAAGGGGAATGGACTCCGCATAGACATGATAATAAGTCGTGCACTTGAAAAAAGAGAGAATCCAGGCCGTGTTAGAGGAATTGGTGGGACGGTCGGTATCATAGACATATTTAGAGAGGGAGAGAAAGTGAAAGGTCAAAGTGGTGTAATTTCTACAGATCAGCTATATCTTATTACCCAAATCAACTGTATCTTATTACCCAAGATATAGAGGTTAAATTTAAGCAAGAAATGGAGGCTAAAGTGCAAATGGAGGATAAAGTCAGCCAATGCAGTCTATAATGCATTCAATGGCTGAGCTGCAGGTTGCAAACATTTAGAACACGATGGGTATGTAGAGATCTATTGAAATAAGGGTCGACAACATACCATTGGATGATCATCTGTAACAACCCGAAAATCTGGGCCAGTTTAAAATTTTTATTTTGGCTATTTTAGCGAATTTTGAATATTTAAAATAGATTATTTTAAATAATATCGACGATAAATTTATTTTGAATATAATTCGATCGTATATATTATATACGTCGTCGTTAGAATATAAATAATTATATATAATTATAAAAGGAATTGAAAATGGCGTGGTAGTTCGATAATTCGATTTCAAACTTCAATTGAATGTGCCGGGTGCAAAACAATCCGGATTTTAGTGAAACCAAAAATAATGGAATCTAATTGATGATATCTTTCCAACGAATCTGAAAGATCGAAATTTCATAGCGGGATTCAAAAGATATGTCCAGTTGAAAATTCTTAATAGTCGCTATGGAATTCAGGCCCTTAAAAATGGACATTTTGCAAACGACCTCAGATTTCGACGAAACCAGTTTTGTTGGGTCCGTGATGTCAAATTATTGCTAGGTTTTAAATTTCATAATTTTTCGAATCAATATGTGGGCGTGGCAAAGGAAAACGCGTTTGACCAGTTTTAGTTGATTTTAATCGACTGGAAATTGGCCATTTTTCAAACAGTCTCAGAATTCGACGAAACTAGTTTTGTTAGGACCGTATCGTCAATACGAAGCTAGAAAATATTTTTCGAGAATTTTTAGAGTTAGTATGTGGCCCCGGTAATTTGAAAGGTATGTTTAAAATTCAATATAATGATTTAAAGGTAAATTTAACAGAAACTGATTGTAACAGCCGAATCAGCTTGCGAAACTTATTACATTGTGTCCGAAATGGGGGTATTTAGCTAGGGGCGACAGTCATTGGGTTTGATTTGGAGTACGAAATCATATCGAGATAATAAGTGGATTAATTAATTATTAAATATATTATATATTATCCAATCATCCTTTAAACCCTAGGTCAAAGGGCCCAGCGAGGTCAAACCCAAAACTCGCGCCTCCACAGCTGAAACGAACGGCGAAAAGCTCCCGTCCTCATTCGATTTTTAATCCCAACCAAATTAAATCATTAGTATATAATGAAAATTAATGAGGTTAGCGTGGGCTTCTAATCTATACGGTGAGGATGTATTCTAGTATCACGGAGTGTATGATTTTCGAGCTTCTAGGGCTCGCAGTCAGAGCCAATTACTGGCGAGATGGGGTCTTCGAGCGGGCTCCTGCTCGCGGTAATGAGAGGTGGTGCGGAGGCGCACCATGTGGTGGAGGGCGATCGTCGAATGACGGCTTGAATTGGCAGGCGACAGTGAAGTGTCGAGGCGGGGCTTCTGGGTTACGGCTTCTGTAGAAGACGATGAAGGTAACTGATAACTAGGTTTAACTAATTTTGTTAATCAAATTTTGTTTATTTATTATGGTAATTTAGAGTTAACTATGTTTAAAGAAATAAAATATAGATTTGTTTAGAAATAAAATATAGATTTGTTTGTAAATAAAAATGTGATTTTTATATATTGAACTTCGAAGTAAAAATTCAATTTTTATATATTGAATAGCATAGTAAAAATATGATTTTTATATATTGAACTTCGAAGTAAAAATACGATTTTTATATATTGAACTTCGAAGTAAAAATACGATTTTTATATATTGAACTTCGAAGTAAAAATTCGATTTTTACATATGTAGTGGAAGCGGACAACGAAGGTGACAAAAAAGGCGAGAACGTCGAAGAATTCTGCAAAAGAAGAGTCGAGATGATTGGATAGCTATTTGTGAGAATTTCTCACCTTTCAATTTCATTTCTATATATATATATATATATATATATACTAGGATGCAGACGGTGCTTAGTAGCACCCGACACAATCGTCCACAGACCATGGACTTGTTTGTTTGATTGCAAAAATAAGTTAGATTATTTGATTGAAATTGAATTGTTTGGTGAGATGAATGGATTTGATTGATGTGTGAATGGCGTGGGCCTTCACTAGACCGGGGATAAGGCTAGGCCTCGTCCCGTTTCTAGTATCGTGCCGTTATGCCGCCGAAATTTTCTAAAATATGTTAGAAAAATAAAAATATCATTTTATTTAAAGAATGAACTGAATAGAAATTCATATGTTGAAATAAAATGTTTTATCGTTAAAAATATAATTTTTTAACGTGAAGTGAATAAAATAAAATATTCATTTACAAACCGGACGGTTTGTTTATGTATACCTATTTGAATGACATTGATTGGGACGATAAATTTTACACATCGCCCAACTGCACAAATAAAATCTGTGTTTGATTGTTTGAAACCCTACATAGGTGTTGGGATGAAATTTGAAGTTCACTCATCCTGATTGATTAAATATGTCGATCGATTGATTGACAGGCTGTTATAAGCGTTAGATATCTATATTTGATGCTTATACAGTGTAGTGCACTTTGGTTGATGGTTGATTATTTTTCAATGCTATTATACATGAGTTGTATGAAAATCCATATAATTAACTTTATATGGTAATTGATTGGGCCTCATTCCAATTTGAAAAATAAAGAACAATATAAAATAAAAGTTCATGTGTTGACAGTACTCATCCATTGAGATTGGTCATGTGTTGAACGAAATATTTTAGTAATGAAATTTACATCTTTATCAATATAAAATAAAGGTTCATGTGTTGACAGTACTCATCCATTGAGATTGGTCATGTGTTGAACGAAATATTTTGATAATAACAACTATTTTGAAAAAGAAATATTTGAAATAGTATATTTGAAAATAGAAATTTATGAAGCCGTGTTGATTAGATTGACGCCATTTTGACGTGAACAATATTTATATCGATTTTATTCATTTCGAAATGAATTGAATTGAAAACGATTTCGAAATGAATTGAATTAAAAACGATTTCGAAATGAATTGAATTAAAAACGATTTCGAGATGAATTGAATTGAAAACGATTTCGAAATGAATTGAATTGAAAACGATTTCGAAATTAATCGAATAGAAAACGACGTTGGAATTGAAATGAATTGAAAACGAATTCAAATTGAATTGAAATTTGAATTGAATAGAAATGAATTTTAAAACGAATTTATAAAGAAGAATTCAATTTTGCTTTGGATTGAAATGGAAGTTGAAATTGTTTTTGAAACGAATTTAAAACTATTTATATAATTCGTTTTAAATAGTAATCGACGAAATATATATTATATATATTATATATATAATATAATGGCCTGAATAGAACGCGCCGAGCTGCGGCAGTTCGTGAATTTCGACCATTTATTTCAAACGGACAATACGGGAGATCCGACCATCGGATTCTCCTAAAACCGGAACCGTTGGGTTCGTATCGAAAAGAGCTTTCTAACGAATATTAGAAATTTGAAATCTAACGGTTGGATTTGGAATTATGTCCAAATCAAATTTGAAAAGGGTCGCTGTAAGTGCAGTTCGATAGTCGTTGATGGAAATCGACTGTACGGGCCTTGATAAAATTATTAAAAATAGTAATAATTTGTGTAAAATCATAAGAAATGATTTGAGAAGAATTAGGATGAAAAACTCCATATTTGAAAAGATAAAAATAGATTTTTATCGAGATGAACTAGTTTTGAACTAGAATTATAATTCTATTTATTTTTAAATAAATAAATTGAATTCGAAAAGGGTTTTAAAAATAACCAAAATTTCCAATGATTGCATTGGAGTGGATTTGAATCGAAATTGTCTTCGGAATATTTCGATGTTGGAATTCGGGATTATACAGATGTTGTTATGGAAATTTGAAAGATGTAGATATTTATATCGTTATTTCCAATACGACATTTGTTAATCGTAGAATTTGATATTGAATATAAGCCGATATATTTTCTATTCAGAGCCTTATATTGAATATCAAATGTGATTTGGGTTTGTCGTGAATGGTGTCTTCACTAACACTGTAATTGAACCCAGTTGAGAAAAGATTAAATCTTTTTATTTAGATTTAATGAAGTGTACCAATTAAATGATATTTAAATGGAATTGAATTGGTATTGATTTTTGGGTTTATCGTGAACAGTGTTTTAAATAACACTTGTTCTTTAACCCGATAATTAATGGAATGATTTTTGGGTTTATCGTGAACAGTGTTTTAAATAACACTCGTTCTTTAACCCGATAATTAATGAATGTGATTTTGGGTTTATTGTGAACCGTGTTTTAAATGACACTGATTCTTTAACCCAGTCGAAGATTAAAACTAAGTGGAGTTTTAATGAATCTTTAATTAGATTGAAATGATCGAAAATGGAGTATCACCAGTTTTGCTCCAGGCGATAGTTAAATCTTTAATTAGATTTGAACGTGAAATGGTAATTGAATTTACCGATAACACTGTGGTGTTAGATATGAAGTATTACCAGTTTTACTTCATGGGATGAATAGGTTGGGATGGGGAAATTAAAATAAATAATTACTTCGGTAAGGTTCGCTAATCCCGACTAGTTTGAATTGAGATTCAAAAATAGAATAAAGAATAAATTCAAGGAATTTATCTTGGATAAAATTAATGGGAACCTTTCCCTATGAATGTGAAATTTAGAAACTAACTGTCGGTTAGCCAAGCAGAGTGGTTTTCTGGATATTGATCTGATGTTGGTTTCGGCCTTCGGGGTTAATATTTGGGAAATTATTCTCTTGATTAATTTATGGTTAGTGACTGATGAATTGGAATGAGGCGTATGTTGTGTTTATGTAACACTTATTTAAAATATAGCGAGTTATTTGGAAAGACCGGGTTTATCCCATTCTGAATAACTGATACGACGATAAGTCGAAGATGAAGACGGTGGTCGAAGACCAGAAGTCTTCACGTCGTTTAGGTGATTACTGATGATCTTGATTGGGCTGTACACCCAAGAAGATGGAAACAGTTAGTGATCGTCCAGACGTACTTGGAGATCGATGGATATGCGGGGTACTAGGTGCCTCCGGTTTCGTTCAGACCCAGAACGGACTTGTAAATGGACTGTGTGTCTGACATTGGATTTTAGTCCGTGTGATTGATCTCTATTAAATATATATCTGTTTGGCGGCGGAGAATTTATTCTCTTGCTTAACGCCCTTCTCTGAGACGTACGAGCTCAGGGGTTATATATTGATGGATATCAAACGCATGGAGTGAATTGCCTGTGTGGCATGCCTAAGTGGCAAATGATCGAGGCTTCTGTTGAAAAGCAAAGTCTTGTGGTTGATGATCGAAGCACGGCCTTCGTGGCGTAGCTTTGTGTAACGTTTACTTCGCGAGTTTCACACCCGGTATGAACCAAAAACGGGAGAGGACATCAGGGAGGACTTGCGTTTCTTTCTAGCTAGAAGTGGCGTCAGTGGTTTTACACGCCCTGACGAGTTTGACTTATGTGGTTGTTGCTGTTGCGAGGCGCCTCGGTTTGATCGGACGATCCGGGTCCGATGGAGTCATTTTTTGGCTCATTGACGCCCCAAAGGGCGGGGAGACGTATTGTTCAGGCATAATAATCCACATCGGTGGACCGGCCCTGACGATCCAAGGCTTGCCTGCGTGCTTGCCTGAGACACGAGCTAGAGCGTCTCGAATCGGTTGAGGACTATCTTTTGCCTCGGTTCATAGTTGGAAACCCAATTTCCAAATACGTGACTTTGCGATTTTGATTGTATAACCTATATATGGCGACATAGTGGTATGGGGCATTCATGCCGCCTATGATTGGTACTTATGATTTGAAGTTGTTTTTATACACTATGCACTTATAATAGTATCAAACGATTTGTTTTAACCGTATCAAGCATCCTTTGGCTGTTATAAGGGAAAACCCTATCCTCGGCTGCGTTGCATTGTGTGATGGGACCTGGGTCTTATAACAGCTTCATTTTTCTTTATTTAGCATTGCGCTGTTTGTTTTATGCACTGGTGTTCTTGGGAGGAAACCCGTTCCGTGTTATACGGCGTGGTCCCTTGATTTACCTAGCTTTAAAAATAAAGATTAACTGTTTTAGTTCTCACACCAGTCACATGACTGACCTGGAGTTTATTGTTTTAACCTAAACTCTGGGTGCCCTTATTTTTGACACGGGCAGCTAGTAGTTTTGGTTTTGCTGATTTATATTCACAGGATCCTGGTTTACAGCTGGAACGATATCCGGAAAGCTTTTTATCCGTATATCTCTTCTAGTTGTGTATTGTATTATTTTCCGCTGCTATGTATTTAAATGTAATTTAAATCTCTGATATTTCTGTGTAATATTCATTTATACTCTGTATATTCTTGTAATCTGATACAATGAAATGTTCTTTCGTTTGCGTTTTGTTGTGGCTTGTTCTCGAACTATCCGACGCTTTCCTTTACGGGGAAGTTACGGGTTTTCATAGTTGGTATCAGAGCTTTGGTTTACAAAGCTAGAGAACAAGGCACATTAGAACCATACGAAAGAATTCATCAGATATTGGATTAGTAATATCCAACGGGAATGACTCGTTAGAGATGGGATCAGTAGAATCCTAGAACGAGTGTGAAGAGTATATTTTTAAAATGAAAACAAATTTTGTTTTGGAAAATTTAAAATCAATTATTCGTATTTGATTATTTATTTCATATTGATTAGGACAGTCCAGTATATAGAGATTTTGCATATACGTCTTGCAAACGTGTGTTCGAAAGTTTAATATATTGGATAGATATAGCATCACACTCTAGTCGCCCGGAGAGAATTCTGATGATTGATGCATCATCATCAGAATTTATATTTGAGTGACGAAAGTGAGATTTCTATATATTTCCTATTGACTGGTGTGAGAACCAAAAATTAGATAGGGCCTATTGTTGTGAATTGGCATTAAAAACATGATTTTTGTGTATATATCAAATTATGAATTTGAAACTCTAATTCACTAATTGATTGATGTTTGTGTTGTTTGTTTATTTGTTTTCTAATTTTTAGCCAATTAGCCTAAAAGTGTCAAATAATGAATTGTATTGAAATTTGGTCGCATTTGCTTGTATATACATGTACTTACATTGAACAGGTCATAGCAAGGAGGCTAGAGCCAGAGAATAAAATTTGTTTGCCCGACAAATAGGTACATGTTTACTACATAATTTACTGTTTTGTTTGGGTGATGATGATTTTATGAGCCTATTGGCTAGCCGCTTGGCTTTTTCTTTTTCTTTTTGAGATCTGAAGGACCGGGGAAGCTATTTGAAATTCCCCGATGCTCCCATTGCAGGGAGGTTATGGCGAAATTTTTCGAAAATTTAGGGTGTTAGCCAAATTTTTGAAAATTCTCAGAAACTGAAAAGTTGGAGAATGAAAGCCTGATCGAACGTAGAGTTGAATAATCAAACCACTTTCGACTTTGTTCCTTTTCGGGGACGAAAAGTTTTAAGTGGGGGAGATTGTAACAACCCGAAAATCTGGGCCAGTTTAAAATTTTTATTTTGGCTATTTTAGCGAATTTTGAATATTTAAAATAGATTATTTTAAATAATATCGACGATAAATTTATTTTGAATATAATTCGATCGTATATATTATATACGTCGTCGTTAGAATATAAATAATTATATATAATTGTAAAAGGAATTGAAAATGGCGCGGTAGTTCGATAATTCGATTTCAAACTTCAATTGAATGTGCCGGGTGCAAAACAATCCGGATTTTAGTGAAACCAAAAATAATGGAATCTAATTGATGATATCTTTCCAACGAATCTGAAAGATCGAAATTTCATAGCGGGATTCAAAAGATATGTCCAGTTGAAAATTCTGAATAGTCGCTATGGAATTCAGGCCCTTAAAAATGGACATTTTGCAAACGACCTCGGATTTCGACGAAACCAGTTTTGTTGGGTCTGTGATGTCAAATTATTGCTAAGTTTTAAATTTCATATTTTTTCGAATCAATATGTGGGCGTGGCAAAGGAAAACGCGTTTGACCAGTTTCATTTGATTTTAATCGACTGGAAATTGGCCATTTTTCAAACAGTCTCAGAATTCGACGAAACTAGTTTTGTTAGGACCGTATCGTCAATACGAAGCTAGAAAATATTTTTCGAGAATTTTTAGAGTTAGTATGTGGCCCCGGTAATTTGAAAGGTACGTTTAAAATTCAATATAATGATTTAAAGGTAAATTTAACGGAAACTGATTGTAACAGCCGAATCAGCTTGCGAAACATATTACATTGTGTCCGAAATGGGGGTATTTAGCTAGGGGCGACAGTCATTGGGTTTGATTTGGAGTACGAAATCATATCGAGATAATAAGTGGATTAATTAATTATTAAATATATTATATATTATCCAATCATCCTTTAAACCCTAGGTCAAAGGGCCCAGCGAGGTCAAACCCAAAACTCGCGCCTCCACAGCTGAAACGAACGGCGAAAAGCTCCCGTCCTCATTCGATTTTTAATCCCAACCAAATTAAATCATTAGTATATAATGAAAATTAATGAGGTTAGCGTGGGCTTCTAATCTATACGGTGAGGATGTATTCTAGTATCACAGAGTGTATGATTTTCGAGCTTCTAGGGCTCGCGGTCGGAGCCAATTACTGGCGAGATGGGGTCTTCGAGCGGGCTCCTGCTCGCGGCAATGGGAGGTGGTGCGGAGGCGCACCATGTGGTGGAGGGCGATCGTCGAATGACGGCTTGAATTGGCAGGCGACAGTGAAGTGTCGAGGCGGGGCTTTTGGGTTACGGCTTCTGTAGAAGACGATGAAGGTAACTGATAACTAGGTTTAACTAATTTTGTTAATCAAATTTTGTTTATTTATTATGGTAATTTAGAGTTAACTATGTTTAAAGAAATAAAATATAGATTTGTTTAGAAATAAAATATAGATTTGTTTAGAAATAAAATATAGATTTGTTTAGAAATAAAATATAGATTTGTTTGTAAATAAAAATGTGATTTTTATATATTGAACTTCGAAGTAAAAATTCGATTTTTATATATTGAATAGCATAGTAAAAATATGATTTTTATATATTGAACTTCGAAGTAAAAATACAATTTTTATATATTGAACTTCGAAGTAAAAATACGATTTTTATATATTGAACTTCGAAGTAAAAATTCGATTTTTACATATGTAGTGGAAGCGGACAACGAAGGTGACAAAAAAGGCGAGAACGTCGAAGAATTCTGCAAAAGAAGAGTCGAGATGATTGGATAGCTATTTGTGAGAATTTCTCACCTTTCAATTTCATTTCTATATATATATATATATATATATATATATATATATATACTAGGATGCAGACGGTGCTTAGTAGCACCCGACACAATCGTCCACAGACCATGGACTTGTTTGTTTGATTGAAAAAATAAGTTAGATTATTTGATTGAAATTGAATTGTTTGGTGAGATGAATGGATTTGATTGATGTGTGAATGGCGTGGGCCTTCACTAGACCGGGGATAAGGCTAGGCCTCATCCCGTTTCTAGTATCGTGCCGTTATGCCGCCGAAATTTTCTAAAATATGTTAGAAAAATAAAAATATCATTTTATTTAAAGAATGAACTGAATAGAAATTCATATGTTGAAATAAAATGTTTTATCGTTAAAAATATAATTTTTTAACGTGAAGTGAATAAAATAAAATATTCATTTACAAACCGGACGGTTTGTTTATGTACACCTATTTGAATGACATTGATTGGGACGATAAATTTTACACATCGCCCAACTGCACAAATAAAATCTGTGTTTGATTGTTTGAAACCCTACACAGGTGTTGGGATGAAATTTGAAGTTCACTCATCCCGATTGATTAAATATGTCGATCGATTGATTGACAGGCTGTTATAAGCGTTAGATATCTATATTTGATGCTTATACAGTGTAGTGCACTTTGGTTGATGGTTGATTATTTTTCAATGCTATTATACATGTGTTGTATGAAAATCCATATAATTAACTTTATATGGTAATTGATTGGGCCTCATTCCAATTTGAAAAATAAAGAACAATATAAAATAAAAGTTCATGTGTTGACAGTACTCATCCATTGAGATTGGTCATGTGTTGAACGAAATATTTTAGTAATGAAATTTACATCTTTATCAATATAAAATAAAGGTTCATGTGTTGACAGTACTCATCCATTGAGATTGGTCATGTGTTGAACGAAATATTTTGATAATAACAACTATTTTGAAAAAGAAATATTTGAAATAGAATATTTGAAAATAGAAATTTATGAAGCCGTGTTGATTAGATTGACGCCATTTTGACGTGAACGATATTTATATCGATTTTATTCATTTCGAAATGAATTGAATTGAAAACGATTTCGAAATGAATTGAATTAAAAACGATTTCGAAATGAATTGAATTAAAAACGATTTCGAGATGAATTGAATTGAAAACGATTTCAAAATGAATTGAATTGAAAACCATTTCGAAATTAATTGAATAGAAAACGACTTTGGAATTGAAATGAAATTAAAACGAATTCAAATTGAATTGAAATTTGAATTGAATAGAAATGAATTTTAAAACGAATTTATAAAGAAGAATTCAATTTTGCTTTGGATTGAAATGGAAGTTGAAATTGTTTTTGAAACGAATTTAAAACTATTTATATAATTCGTTTTAAATAGTAATCGACGAAATATATATTATATATATTATATATATAATATAATGGCCTGAATAGAACGCGCCGCGCCACGGCAGTTCGTGAATTTCGACCATTTATTTCAAACGGACAATACGGGAGATCCGACCGTCGGATTCTCCTAAAATCGGAACCGTTGGGTTCGTATCGAAAAGAGCTTTCTAATGAATATTAGAAATTTGAAATCTAACGGTTGGATTTGGAATTATGTCCAAATCAAATTTGAAAAGGGTCGCTGTAAGTGCAGTTCGATAGCCGTTGATGGAAATCGACTGTACGGGCCTTGATAAAATTATTAAAAATAGTAATAATTTGTGTAAAATCATAAGAAATGATTTGAGAAGAATTGGGATGAAAAACTCCATATTTGAAAAGATAAAAATAGATTTTTATCGAGATGAACTAGTTTTGAACTAGAATTATAATTCTATTTATTTTTAAATAAATAAATTGAATTCGAAAAGGGTTTTAAAAATAACCAAAATTTCCAATGATTGCATTGGAGTGGATTTGAATCGAAATTGTCTTCGGAATATTTCGATGTTGGAATTCGGGATTATACAGATGTTGTTATGGAAATTTGAAAGATGTAGATATTTATATCGTTATTTCCAATACAACATTTGTTAATCGTAGAATTTGATATTGAATATAAGCCGATATATTTTCTATTCAGAGCCTTATATTGAATATCAAATGTGATTTGGGTTTGTCGTGAATGGTGTCTTCACTAACACTGTTCTTGAACCCAGTTGAGAAAAGATTAAATCTTTTTATTTAGATTTAATGAAGCGTACCAATTAAATGATATTTAAATGGAATTGAATTGGTATTGATTTTTGGGTTTATCGTGAACAGTGTTTTAAATAACACTTGTTCTTTAACCCGATAATTAATGGAATGATTTTTGGGTTTATCGTGAACAGTGTTTTAAATAACACTCGTTCTTTAACCCGATAATTAATGAATGTGATTTTGGGTTTATCGTGAACCGTGTTTTAAATGACACTGATTCTTTAACCCAGCCGAAGATTAAAACTAAGTGGAGTTTTAATGAATCTTTAATTAGATTGAAATGATCGAAAATGGAGTATCAGCAGTTTTGCTCCAGGCGATAGTGAAATCTTTAATTAGATTTGAACGTGAAATGGTAATTGAATTTACCGATAACACTGTGGTGTTAGATATGAAGTATTACCAGTTTTACTTCATGGGATGAATAGGTTGGGATGGGGAAATTAAAATAAATAATTACTTCGGTAAGGTTCGCTAATCCCGACTAGTTTGAATTGAGATTCAAAAATAGAATAAAGAATAAATTCAAGGAATTTATCTTGGATAAAATTAATGGGAACCTTTCCCTATGAATGTGAAATTTAGAAACTAACTGTCGGTTAGCCAAGCAGAGTGGTTTTCTGGATATTGATCTGATGTTGGTTTCGGCCTTCGGGGTTAATATTTGGGAAATTATTCTCTTGATTAATTTATGGTTAGTGACTGATGAATTGGAATGAGGCATATGTTGTGTTCATGTAACACTTATTTAAAATATACGCGAGTTATTTGGAAAGACCGGGTTTATCCCATTCTGAATAACTGATACGACGATAAGTCGAAGATGAAGACGGTGGTCGAAGACCAGAAGTCTTCACGTCGTTTGGGTGATTACTGATGATCTTGATTGGGCTGTACACCCAAGAAGATGGAAACAGTTAGTGATCGTCCAGACGTACTTGGAGATCGATGGATATGCGGGGTACTAGGTGCCTCCGGTTTCGTTCAGACCCAGAACGGACTTGTAAATGGACTGTGTGTCTGACATTGGATTTTAGTCCGTGTGATTGATCTCTATTAAATATATATCTGTTTGGCGGTGGAGAATTTATTCTCTTGCTTAACGCCCTTCTCTGAGACGTACGAGCTCAGGGGTTATATATTGATGGATATCAAACGCATGGAGTGAATTGCCTGTGTGGCATGCCTAAGTGGCAAATGATCGAGGCTTCTGTTGAAAAGCAAAGTCTTGTGGTTGATGATCGAAGCACGGCCTTCGTGGCGTAGCTTTGTGTAACGTTTACTTCGCGAGTTTCACACCCGGTATGAACCAAAAACGGGAGAGGACATCAGGGAGGACTTGCGTTTCTTTCTAGCTAGAAGTGGCGTCAGTGGTTTTACACGCCCTGACGAGTTTGACTTATGTGGTTGTTGCTGTTGCGAGGCGCCTCGGTTTGATCGGACGATCCGGGTCTGATGGAGTCATTTTTTGGCTCATTGACGCCCCAAAGGGCGGGGAGACGTATTGTTCAGGCATAATAATCCACATCGGTGGACCGGCCCTGACGATCCAAGGCTTGCCTGCGCGCTTGCCTGAGACACGGGCTAGAGAGTCTCGAATCGGTTGAGGACTATCTTTTGCCTCGGTTCATAGTTGGAAACCCAATTTCCAAATACGTGACTTTGCGATTTTGATTGTATAACCTATATATGGCGACATAGTGGTATGGGGCATTCATGCCGCCTATGATTGGTACTTATGATTTGAAGTTGTTTTTATACACTATGCACTTATAATAGTATCAAATGATTTGTTTTAACCGTATCAAGCATCCTTTGGCTGTTATAAGGGAAAACCCTATCCTCGGCTGTGTTGCATTGTGTGATGGGACCTGGGTCTTATAACAGCTTCATTTTTCTTTATTTAGCATTGCGCTGTTTGTTTTATGCACTGGTGTTCTTGGGAGGAAACCCGTTCCGTGTTATACGGCGTGGTCCCTTGATTTACCTAGCTTTAAAAATAAAGATTAACTGTTTTAGTTCTCACACCAGTCACATGACTGACCTGGAGTTTATCGTTTTAACCTAAACTCTGGGTGCCCTTATTTTTGACACGGGCAGCTAGTAGTTTTGGTTTTGCAGATTTATATTCATAGGATCCTGGTTTACAGCTGGAACGATATCCGGAAAGCTTTGTATCCGTATATCTCTTCTAGTTGTGTATTGTATTATTTTCCGCTGCTATGTATTTAAATGTAATTTAAATCTCTGATATTTCTGTGTAATATTCATTTGCGTTTTGTTGTGGCTTGTTCTCGAACTATCCGACGCTTTCCTTTACGGGGGAGTTACGGGTTTTCATATCATCGCAGTAGCCTTTAATCAGTAAAACCTACAAGTTGCAAAAGAAACACAAAAGACGGAACCCTTTGCACAGTTGCTGGTAAAGAATTTAAAAATAGATTTTAATTTACGTATATGATTTTATGCATTTGAAAAGTATAAGTGAAAAATGATGGGTTTGTGCTTTCATTTTAGAAACCAATTAAATGTAGTTCAGCTCTGAATTTGGACTCCAAAATTATTGTAGTAGGCAGTGGTAGGGTACGTTCTGCTTCAAAATATAGAGATCAATGTAAAAATCAATAAATCTTGGCCGATCATGTAAAGGTTGGGACTAATGCGGTGGACTCTAGCCATGAAGGAACCCAACTTCCTATTCCAACTAAACATCAAAGCACGATCGGTGAAGTAGTTGGTAGTTTTGTTCGATGTCCTAAAGTCTCGTGCTTCTAAGCGATACTGTAAATATAAAATTAGACTTCATTTTTCTTTCTACCATGGACTATTAGTTTCATGCACATAAGTTGTTGTATTATAAAGATTACATACTATCACTATTTTTAACAAATTATAAATGTTAAAATTCTGTTTAGGTGCAAACTAAGCACGAATGCCATTAAGCTACATCAAAAAAGCTCATCTAAATATTGGCATCATTCATTCTTTACTGTATAAAAAGAAAACAAAAAAACATTTTAGCGTGCATGGTATGTAGACTTAGCTACACTCCACACAACCTGACAGGCTTCACATTTCGTTAACAACAACCTTTCTGTTACCATATAAAATGAAAAATAAAAAAATGTTTTAATATGCATGGTATGTATACAAACATTAATATAATAACTAAAGGAACAAATATTATAAAGGATAAATTGTGTAAAATATTAGGTTAAAGGACAATTATGTCTGTTTTGATATCCTAATATGATTAAGATAATATTTATAAAATAAATATATTATTTGGATATAAATAAAATAATAGCAAGTATTATTTTTAATGGTGTTTGAAATACAAAACAAATTGTTTAGGAATAAGTCAAAAGTGTATATATGCATGCATAGTTCAAACTTAATTATGTTACTTTTGTAATTAAGTGCTTAAAGGATAAGTACATTCTGATATATGATAAGAGTTTGAAAAGTATTCTTTAAATTACAATTATTATTTAAAATTAAAATGATTACAAAAGAATGATATGTGACATATAGCCGTTTTAAGTTCATTACTTACCATTTTGTAACCCTTGCACTGAGTGATTTTTTCCAAATAAAAATAGTTAAATGAAGCTTCAAATAAAAATAGTTAAATGTGTTGAGTCAATTGCGCCTTCTGCAGAAGCAACCAATATCTTATTCACCCAATTTTTTGAAGATGATTCAATGGAAAAATAACACAAATATGAAATTACATGCATAAACACAAGATATTACACCAACCACCCTCTTTATTGATTCATAAAACAAATTTTGTTTACAGTGAATCAAAAACCAAAAGTAAACAAACTACAACTAAATCAATAACCTTATTGAGAAAGGGAAAGAATATCTAGATGACTACAATTATTGTTGGAGAAGGAGAACGATGAAGAACGACGGCATACCCTTGGATCAACTATTTCTAACTCAATCCATAATCATAATCTAATCTAGATGCTGCTTTTATAGAAGAATAAAGGATAGGCAAAATATCCAATTTGCCCCTTAGAAATATCATTGATTAAAGATGAGAAAAACAAGTCAAAATAATATTCTTTTGCTCAAACTATCTATTATATCATAAAACACTTCTAAGCATCGTTTTCTTCAACATACATGTGATTTTATGTCGCAAATCAAAACTCTTTACCTTGATATGAAATCACATCATCAAGCAAACTGCCAACAATCAACAAACAAGTCATGTAGTTCTTTCAACAATCACCTACCCTAAATTAAAAACCATTACAAACACAACCCAATGACTGCAAGTGATGCATCTTCCACCATGAGCTACATCAACAGATACTAACGGTCTTAAAAATGCTTGTAATACCACAAAGATCTCCGTCTTGTCTTTGAGAATTTTCCAACTCGATACGCGTCTCTCATTCGACCTGAGCTCTTTCCTTGATCATCATCGATCACTCGATCATCATCAGCATGAAGAACCCCGCCTAAAACATCAACAATGAACAAATTAACCTCTCGACCTTGTTGTGTACTAGGTTGTTCAAACATCACTCGCCTTCCACAGTCGACCATAGAAAAAATCAATCTATAAAGGTTACCTTCCTGCAAAATTCCTCTCATTATAACATGACCACCCTTCTTCAGTCCCAAATCTCCACCTTGAGTATCATAAGTGCAACCACGATGGTCCGACTGACCGAGAGAAATAAGATTATGCGAACTAGAGGGTACATATCTAACTCCAGAGACTTCCCTTACCACATTATCATGCGTACGAAACTGGATAGAACCAATACCACAAATTGGAAGCTCTACTCCATTGGTCATTATAATTACATCGACACCTTTCTCATAAGAAGAAAAACACTTCACATCCTTACAAATGTGAAAACTGGCTCCCAAATCCATCTTCCAAAGATTAACTTCACTAAATAGGACATCACAAGAAGCATCGCTACTAGTACCTTCAGCAAAATCTATCTGTGCATCATTACTACTATCACCAGCAGCCTTCTTATTATCCTTCTGATAAGCATAACGATTTTTGCATATGTGATCTTCTTACCACAATGATGGCAAGTAATAACACCTTTACCATTAGCCCCCTTCTTCTTCCATGATGTATCGTTCCTCGAGTCCCTTGCTACCATAGCCTCACCTTGAACTGATTTCAATCCCAACCCTTTTCTCCTTAGTTCCTCATTCAAAAGGCTGTTTTGTACCATGTCCAAAGAGATAGTTCCATTAACAATGAAAGTATTAAATGAAACAACCAAAGCCTCACAACTTTCTGAAAGCGAACTCACCAACAAAAGTGCCTGCAACTCATCATCAAAATTGGCTTTCAAATTTGCCAATTGATTGATCACATCTTGAAATTCATTCAAATGCTTTACAACAAACTTTTCTTTATCCAACCTCAACTGCACTAGCTTTCGAACAAGAAAAGCCTTATTAGTAGTACTCTTAGACTCATACAAAGATACCAGCTTGTCCCATAATTCCTTCACGGATGCACAACTAGCCACATAACGGAATACCGAATCATCAAGGTGCTGCCGAATCAAGGAAATTGCCTTCTTATCCATCTTCTTCCATTTCCCCTCATCTACGTCTGAAAGCTTCTTCCCATTTCCATCAATCAGATCATAAAGATCATTGAGGTAAAGCACATCCTCCATCTTAGGCTTCCAAGTCCCCCAATTTCTTTCATAAAAATAGTCATCTTCGGAAACACAATCATATCTGACATACAAAAATCAATTTTTTATTGACTCACCAAAAAAACAATTTTTTTCAATCCAAAATTACTTTAAGCTTTGCGATGATATAGCTCTGATACCAATTGTTGAGAATATTGCGCCTTTGCAAAAGTAAGCAGGACCTTATTACCCAATTTTTAAAGATGGTTCAATGGTAAAACAACACAGATATGGAATTACACGCACAAACACAAGATATTCTACCCAACCACCCTCTTTATTGATTTATAAAACAAATTTTGTTTACGCTTTATGGATCAAAAACCAAAAGTAAATAAACTATAATTGAATCAATAACCATGTTGAGAAAGGGAAAGAATATCTAGATCACTACAACTATTATTGGAGAAGGAGAACAATAAAGAACAACGACAAACCCTTGAGTCAACTATTTCGGTCTCAATCTCATAATCATAATCTAATCCTAGATGTTGCTTTTATAGGAGAATAGAAGGCCCAGGCAAAATATCCAATTTTCCCCTCAGAAATATCAAAGACTAAAGATGAGAAAAACTAGCTCAAAATAATATTCTTCGGCTTAAACTATCTCCTATATCACAAAGCACCACCAAACATCGTCTTCTTCAATATATGTATGATTTTATGTCACAAATCACAACAGAATGAAATCTAAAAGTAGTTAAACGAAGCTTAAAATGGTCGCTAATTTCATATATATTCGTTGTACGTTTATTTGCATTCATTATAGAAAAAATTATTTATTGCAATTTATGTAAAAATGTGCTCAACCTGATTAAAAAATAGTTTAATTTAAAATTTTATAGGGTACTATGAAAGCACCTACCCATGAGATATTGATATTTTGCTAACATCGAGCACCTTAAACAATTTTAAATTAGGAATTTATGTATCAACCAAGCAATATTGTGATCGATAGTAATATTGACAAGGTCATTAATGCAATAACAAATAAGTCTGCAAAGCACAATACACTCGTGGACGAAGGGAACCTCAAAACTTTAACGAAAGAGTGCCTGTATTTTCATGACTTGGTAGTTCAAGCACCATCAGATGATAACTTCATTAATACAATTCAAATGAATAAGGATTTATTTAAGTGCGACGAGGACATTGAAAACAAGATCAGAAATGATGACATTGTCTAATTCCTTAGCATGGCGTGGTTGAATGTACCATGGTTACAAATTTACATCATGTAAGCATTTCACTCCTATATGCATACTATAATATCATTACTTTTCCAAATATCATGGTTACTAACCCATTTCCATGTTCAATTAATATTGATGTTGACGGTACGTTCACATAATGTATAGGTGGTTAAATCATAGCTTCAATGATCTCGAATTGGAGACCATCAAGTTTATGTGTCCTCATAAGCTTTCCTAAGTGCAGAAATCTCCATACGCAACTAATTCATATATCCTCTACACATGGCATGAGTCACAATCAAAAAGATTACTTTTACCCCCGCATTACAATGAGTATAAAGAATAAACTTTTTGTAACTACTTTATAAATTTTCTACTAATTTTAACCTTCTACAAATTTTATGCTACATGAAGCGTTGTCTACTGCTAGTGTTCCATCTACAAAAGAATAAGGTTTATGTTTTTGATCCTCGGACCGAAAGCAAGAGCAATTAGGAAATCAAGGTGCAAGCCAATGTGTAAGTTGTAGAATATCGGTTATAGTTTTATAAAAAAAGTCGTTATTTTTAATAAGACAATTTCTGATTTGTTGTTATTTTTTTTTAACATTCTCTTGCATGTGTAGGGTCTTTAAACTTTATAAAGTATATGGTTGTAAGTCTCGAGGAACCTAATTCTTGAAATGGAAAGATGCACTACGCCAGAGATTGCATACAGCAACCCCGGAGAAGTGATGTAGGAAGTGCAAAAAAAATGTTTCTATAAGCCAAAAATGATATGTGGCAACACTTTTTTGGGGTTGCCTTTTGTTGCGTTGCTTAGAGTCAAAGGCAACGCTTTGCTATCTCAAGGTAACATCGCTACAGGTGTTGCTACAGGTACTAAATTTACAAAAATGTAGGGCCCGCTAAATTCTGAATCTCGGGTTCACGGAATCCTATTGTGCCACTAAAATCTGTAGCTGGGATCACGGAATCCTATTGTGGGGACCACATGCATTAATTTATAGCAACACTATATCATAGCTACGGCAACATTTAACATTACGCACTACAACATTATATCATAACTATTGCAGCATTATATAACATACTGCACCATAACAACAATTAACATCACACGTTAAAATTAATAAACAAATTTTCATTTCAAATTAACCAGTAACACAAGTACTACTTAGTCAACTACAGAATAACAAAACATAGCCAATAAATTCAGTTTTACAGGGTACTTACAAACACATCCAATACTAAATTCATGTTTACATTAAACTAAAACAGTTTCAAATTAATAATGCACGAGTCTCCAGTGTATTCAGTACATCTACTGCCTCCTTCACCTGCAAAATAAAGCAGTTTCAAAAGTCATGCATTTCAGCAAAAGCCTTTAGTACAACTAATGGATTTCAGCACAACCAAAGTCATACATGCCTCAGTTACAAACTAATGCAATGCTTCGTTTACATTGCAACACAAAATGGAAGACATGCATGCCTCAATTGCATTTCAGCACAAACTATGGATATATTTTAACTGATTTGCACTTCAGCACAAAGACATTTCAGCACAAGCTATGGCCAGAGTTGCATTTCACAATCTATGGCTGAGTTGCAAATTGATGCAATGACTCGGCTTGTTCAAAGCATGAACAATATCAAGGAATGCAATTGTATGCCTGAGGCACCGCTTTAGTGTGGCACAATTTGAAGAAATGCCTGTTTTTTGCTTCAGTAAGAATTTAGACATGCCACAACTCATTCAAGTACAAACTCAAGTATTGCATCAATTACGAATTGACATGATCATTGCTGAATGAAGAGAAATAAAATTCTTAAAATTCTGCAGTTCATTACTGAAGCATCAGTCTTGTACATGATCAGTTACGTACCCGTATTGAACTACATAATTGTAAGAGTTAGACTGATGTTTCGGTAAGCGGTGATTGTAAGAATTCTGAAGCATACCTCCAGCCAACCATAAAAATAAGCAAAAATACATACCAGTAGTGTGTATCTGTATACGATCTCCGATTTGCACAATTTGTAAGGGAGTTGGACTACAAAAAAATGAATTTTTTTTGAGGAAGACGGTTGTAAAGCACGGAGCTACACAGCCGATTTGCATAAATATATAAATACAATAATCTAGTTGACAGGACCAACCAGTGGCTTAAAGTTTAGGACATAGTACGTCCCTTAAGCAACTCTTAGGATGTACATATTACATAGAGCATACATAGATTACAAGCCAAAATACCAGTAGCATGAGATAACTAGTAAACATCATATATCATAAGCATTGGCCAGCAAGAACAACAAAGCACCATAAGGCTTCATCTAGGATAGGCTGAACTGTTGCCTTGTGTGCCAGGTGAAGGAGGCGCCAGGACAGTGTGCCTGAAGCGAGCATGTCGAGAAGTTCCTGTATACATTTCAAACTGATGAATGATGAAGCTACAAGTACCAAAGTGGTGCTTCTTTTGCTTATTAAAAATGTATGCATTATGCTCGATCCAAATGGCCCAACTATAGATTGACACAAAGGAGTCAATCAACTGATCTAGTGGGTTGTGTTGCCAATACTCAAAGAAGGAAGTGACATTGGGTACGAAGCCTAGTAGGAAGGAGCTGGTTGCAGCCCAGATCTTGAAGGAGAAGTCGCAGTCAAAAAAGAGGTGTTCAATTGTTTCTTCATGAATGCTACAGAACGTACATCTAGAATCGGTTACAATGCACAGTTTAAAGAGTCTACTTTTGGTGTTGATTCGACTGTGGGCCAGGCACCATTGTAAGAAGGCTAGACGAGGTGGCATTCGACATTTCCAGAGGCATGAGAAGGTAAAGCAACGACCTAGGTGGGATAGGAAGCTGTAGCAAGAGGAGACATAAAATCTTTTATTTGGGATTAAAGCCTATAGGTATTCATCTGGTCTAGTAGAGGGGTTAATTGAGGTCGCAACATTATAGATTTGGTGTGATATCAGTTAGGGTGTTTAGACCAAAAAGGCCCGAAGGGTACAGGCTTAATGGGCCAGAGCCTAGAACACTCGAGAGAAAGGAGAGCGGCCCATTGGATGTGGAGAATAAATTTGGGTATAATTGAGAGAGAGATAAATGACTACACCAAATATCGAACCAGAAAAGGCAACAGTCGCTAGTACCCAACTTAACATGAAACAGGGATTTGATTCTAAGGATTGTGGATATAACGTCGGCCCAAAAAAGTGATAGTCTGGATACTGGTGGGCGGTGGAGGACAAGATTCAGATTCGAGTCATAGAGTCGAGCTAATATCCAATCTTTCCAGACGAAGGAGCCAGGGGTAAGGAGACGCCATAACAATTTGGCCAGCAATGCCTGATTGAAGCGGGCAAGGTTCGGGATTCCCAGCCCTCCATGTTCTCGAGGCAGGTAGACTGTTTGCCAGTTAATTAGTTGCTTAATTTTGCCTCCATTCCAAAGAAATAAGCTTCAAATGGCATCAATTTTCGTGATGACCTAAGCTGGTAGTTTATGGAAGGACATCCAGTAAGAGGGAATTGAAGAAAGAATATATTGAACTAGGATAAGATGACCGGCCGATGATAGTGAATTGGCTTTCCATGAAGCTAATCTATGTTCAATTTTGATATAAGGGGGTACTAGTCTGATCTTAAGAGTTTGGTTGGGCAGAGCTGGACCCCAAGGTACATTATTGGGAAAAAAATCAGTTTTGCAATTAAGACAATTGGAGATGGGGAAAAAATCAATTTTTCAATTAAGACAAGTGGAGATAGGAGGGCCTTGATCGACTGAGTTTCCAAGCATAATGATGGAACTCTTGCCATAATTAATTAATAGACCGGATATGAGCTCAAAGTTGTAGAGAAGCACTTTAAGGCAGTGGATATGGGAACAAAAAGGAGAGAAAAAGAGGATGGTTTCGTCGGCAAATTGAAGGTTGGAGATGGTGGAGTTATGGTTCGGCAGGTTGAGTCCAGAGAGTAGGTTTTTGGACGTGGCTAATTTAACTATTCGGTTGAAGACATCAGCAATTAGGACAAATATGGAGGGCGAGATGGGGTCTCCTTGCCTGATTCCACGTTTGGATTTAATAAGACCACCTGTTCCTCCGTTAATGCATATAGTAGAGAAGCTTGTGTTCAGCAGGTGTTGTATCCAGTTGCACCATTTAGGTCGAAAACCACGATGAGACATTAGGTCAATAATAAAATTCCAGTTCACAGAATCAAAGGCTTTAGAGAAGTCTAGTTTAAGCAATACACCGGGGGTTGAATTGAAGTGACAGAACGAAATGACTTCTTAAGTGGTAGCAAAGCAGTCCATAATGTTGTGACCAAGATGAAGGTCGATTGTTCGGGACCTACAAGGGAGACAATGAAGGTCTGCATCCTGTTTGCGAGGACTTTGGTAATGATTTTTAATGTTGTGTTGAGGAGGCTAATGGGGCAGAAGAGGTTAAAGTGTTGGCACCAGTGGCTTTTGGGATGAGGGTGATGTTGGCATAATTGAGTTTGGCAATGGAGGAGGGGTTGGATTGGAATTCATCACAAATGGATATGATATCACGCTTGATGGTGGGCGAGAAGTGTTTAAAGAAGGCTGGGCCAAATCCATCAGGCCCAGGAGCTTTGTCACCCGCCATTGATTTAATTGCAGCCCATATTTCTTCTTTAGAAAAGGGATAGTCAATGTTAATGGGGGAAGGGGAGGGGTAGAGGAGATTCCAGTCTATGTTTGGGAGGGGAGGCGAAGGTTTTCCAAGAATATTACGGTAAAAGTTCATGAAGAGAAGGCAGATGTCTGCGGGGTCGGTGTATATCCTATCAACATGGTAAATTTCAGTGATATAAGAGGATCTACGACAACCATTTGCTATTCGGTGGAAGTTTGCTGTGTTTTTGTCTCCTTCATCGGTCCATTTGGCTTTAGCTCTTTGTTTCCATCTCATTTCTTCTTGTTTTATTAATCTTTCCAGTTGCAATTCCAGTTCTTCGAGTCTTGCTGATCCCGATTCATTGAGAGGCCATGATTCCTCACTTATGTTCAGGTATAGAGTTTCATCCTAGATGGCATTAATTTTGGCTTTAATGGATCCCATACCGATTTTGCCCATGGGCGGATGATTTTGCGGAGGGATTGCAGCTTGGCGACAATGCTGGGGACTGGTGATTGGTCAGAGCTGGGCTGGGACCAAATTTGCTTAACAAAGTGTTAAAAAGAGGGTTCTAGTAGCCAGAGCTTTTCAAATTTAAAGGGGCGCTTTTTGTTAACTGTGGGGCCAGTGTTTAACACTAAGGGGCAGTGGTCGGACATGAGTGTGTCCAGACCATTAACCAGGGAGAGTGGGTGGGTGTCTTCCCAAGGCAAGTTGAATAGGAAACGGTCAAGTTTGCCAGAGGGGGGTCTACACGACGGTTAGACCAAGTGAAAATTATGTTGCTAATGGGTGGTTCAATTAGGTAGCATGATTGGATGGAGTTATTGAAAGACACAAAGTCATGGGAAAATTTGCCAAAATTTCGTTCATAGTTGTTTCGGTTTGCGTTAAAGTCTCCTCCAATTAGCCAAGGGCCATTGATTTGGGTTGATAATTTTTCGTAGAAGGTCCAAATCTCTTCTCTACTAAGTGGGTCGGTTGGGCAGTAAACATTGGTGAAGTGGTAGGTGGTGTTTGTTTGAGTGCGTTAGAGAGTCACGTGTAGAGTAGATGTATGGGTTATCAAATGACGAAGGGACCATATATTTTCATTCCATGCAGTAATCAAGCCACCACGAGTTTCAATAGCATCTAGGTGGGTCCACTCAGTTAAAAAAGGACCACAAATATTTCTAATAATGGAAGTGGATAGGTTAGAGAGTTTAAATCCTTATAAGAGTAAAATATCCAAATGATGAGGGGATAGGATCAGGTTGACGGCGTGTTGTTTTGTGTGGTTCCCAAGGCCTCTGACATTCCAGGATATTATTTTCATTGGGAGTGATTAATTCTCTGTGTTTCTAAAGTTTGCATGGCATTATAGTGTTCATCACGTAAACTCGCGCCTACACAATTTGCTAACTTTTTATTTAAAAATTTATTAACAGAATAAAAAACGACAGTTTCGTAAAAACTACCAAAGCCTCCTCGATTAGATCTGGCACGGTTGATCCTTGCGCTTTGGCGGACGTCGGTTGGAGTGAGATGTGGGGTGCTGGAATCTTGATGTTCAGGTTCTGGTAAGCATTAAATCTGGAGGTGCAGAGGTGTGGAGAGATCGAAGTCAACCAGTGGGTCCCATCTTGGAGTGAAGTTGTCTCTGGTGACGCTGTGAAGTAACGTGAGTGAGGCATCATTCATAGCTTGCTGGTCATAGTGGGTGTTCATGTTTGCTTCCTCAATCATGACATCTTTATGATCTAGATCAGTCGAACTTGCAGGGGGTGTCATGTCATGGAAGAGGTAACCGCCGTAGTTATAGTCAATGCCCATCAAAAGAGTTTACAGTTTCTCGCATGGATGAGAATGTTCCCATTGTTCAACCCACGGCTTTACATTTTTATTATTAAGACAGACAACATAACGAGATACAGCAGTGATAACTTCATAAAATCGGAGTCTCATATAAAGATAACGGTGATCAAAGAAAGACCAGTCGCATTTGTCCTCCTCAATAAAGGGTCCAACAGGTTTTAGTCCCTCTCTGATGGCAATATTATCGTAGCGAAGGAAATCTGGGTAGCCTTTCACTCTCACCCAAGACTCCGGCTCCAGAGTCGGTTGGGGAGGGAAATCTGTCTTGGGACAAGGCTGGAGGGAGAGGTTGGCGCCAGATCGGAATAGGACCTTGAGGTGGAGGATGTGGTTCTTTGTTTCAATGTTTGGGCAGTCTATGAGGAAGATGCTGTCTTCTATGAGCCAGATGGCCCATTCGCTATGATTGAGGCTCGTTGATAGAGCTTGAGCCACCTATTGGATGGTCTGCATGCCATCGATCATAGCAGCGGCAATGCAACGGTGAAGGTTAGACATTAGGCAGAAGGTAAGTGGGGTTGGGGCTAAGGAGTTAGGGTTTAGTGAGAGAGGCAGTGGAGAAAGTGATTTATGAGTGTTATTTTGGTTAAACTTATTTTTTCGAGAGTAATTATGACCTGGGTTTTGATTTGATTTTCGAAGCGATGTCTAAACCCACTTTTTTGTGCAGTCTGTATTGATGTCTCGTGACGAGTTGGCATTCGTGCTCCAGCTGATTTTGCATTGGGACCCCACAATACTCCATTGTGTTTTTTAAATTTATTGGGACATTGCGCCCTCAAGTGTCCACAAAAAGAGCAAATATAGCAAATTGGGCTATTTCTGCACGTTTTTGACACGTGTCCTTTATCTGAACAGCATAAACATCGACCATTGGATTTCAGGTAGGATACCATTGCATGGATAGATTTGAAGGTAGGTAAACGCCGACAAACTGTTGGTGGACGATGGGGTGCCGGAGGACGGGGAGGAGGAGAGGCTGCTATCTCAACATATGATCTAACTGGATGCAGTGGAGATGGAGGTTTGGTAGGCAGAGAGGGTGGTGATGGGCTAAGAATGAAAGGGAGAATAGTGGAAGTGGAGGCTGCGAGTGTTGCGGCGGAGGCGGGGGATGACCTGGGGACATAAGAGGAAGGTGGCGGAGGTGGAGGAGGCGAGGCAATGGTGGTGTGGTTTGAGGTTCTGAATGGTTGCGAGGTTGAAGAAGCCATTAAAGTGGAATTACATGATGAATTTCAAGAGTTAAAAAAATGAAATTAAGAAGCCTTGTTTTTCACTTTGCTAGGTGGAAGGCGGATTCGTCTTATTGGGACTTCATCTCTACACCAACGAACATCAAAATCTTGATTTCCCATTCCATAAGCAAGTTGGATATCATTCAAATCTTCATTTTCATATTCTCTTTCGAGATCACACCAGTCTTTCAGCAATTTCGTGATAACATTGTGGCACGTCTTATCAATTGGATCTTTTATATAAAACACCTGTTTTACTTGTGAAGCCATAACATAAGGATCATACTTTTGGCACAATCTATTAAAATTGACACGAGCCAGCCCATATAAATCTTTCTCTTCTTGGTACCAACAACATTAAATAAAACCACACTAAATTCTCACCAATAATCTAGTTCTAATATTTCTTCTATTGATCTGTAGTAATTAACTTCACCAACCAATGGATTTTGACCTTTCGAACTTGCAAAGCTAGTAGTCAAGGCTATCGAAAATACACCACTATTTTGTGTTGTATATTTGGCATCTTTGAACCTTTTATAAAATCTATATCCATTGATAACATATCCAGTAAACCGCTTAGCTGTTGGAAGAGGCCCAATTGCAAGCAGTTGTACTTCTTTTGAAATGTTCTCCTTTTTCCCAACCTCTTCCTTTAACCACTTGCAAAATTATTCACTGTGTTCTCTCTCTATTTTATATTTTTTTGATAATGCATGACCATCAATTAAAGCTCGATATTCCCTAGAATAAAGACCAGGTTAATAAAAGACAGAAACAAATTTGGCTGGATCGATTACTAAAGCCGGTGACCATACCAAAAACAATTTAGTGTGAATGAGAACATAGCTTAAGTACAAATCATGCCTGAAATCCCGAAAGTGCTGAAACTTGGAATTTACAACTATCACTACGTAAGGCTAGAATCAATAACATGTTTGTAGATTGTTTAAAGAACTAATTTTGTTGGCAAAAGGATGACATCAAACATAGTTTTTATAATCAAGTTAACATCATTTCATAAGCTACGTGAAGAATATTATTACTGATGTTAACCGAACTTGTCCACTTTTCTAATTAAATAAACAATTGTAAACTTTAACTGCATAAAATTCCATCTGCCAGGGTCAAAAAGGAAAACATTATTTATTATGAAAATGGTAAAGCAAAGAAAAAACTGCAAGGAACAAAATAACTAATAAAAGATTCATAAAGATAGGGATAATACTTCAATACTTACTAAAATAAAAATACTTACCCATGTAAACTCTCTATTTCCTTGTTACCACAGTTGAATAGAATGTAACGGTGTCATTCCTTCTATTGAAATTTTGTAAGATGAATAGCTTTTCCATCTTTGTTTCCTCTTGTGTCAATAGGATATTCCAGATTTTGTGGACATGTTTCAAATTGAATTTTTTCTGCTCCATCGCCACCTAAGAACCTTGAACAGAATATCAAACATTCCTCTGCATGATAACCTTCAGCAATGGAAGCCTCGGTTTTACTTTTGTTTCGAACATATGATTTCAGTTTACAAAGATAACGCTCAATAGGAAACATACAACGAACATGCGCAGGTCCACCATATTCAAGTTCCTTGCATAAATGAACTAGCAAGTGCACGATTGTATCAAAGAAAGCATTTGGGATTATCATCTTAAATTGACAAAGAATTTCCACAATTTCCTTTTACAGCCTCTTGAGATCATCCAAATAGATACTTTTACTCCAAAGACTTCTTAGAAATGCACCTAATCTTATCATAGGTATTGGAACTTCAGGTTTTACAGATTTCTTCATGGAAAACTACAGCAACTAGTGGAGAAGAAAATGAGCAACGTGGCTCTTACACCCTACAATTTTCCTCTCTTCCTTGTTTACATACCGGCTGATATTAGTTGCACAACCATAAGGCATATTAGCATTCTCCAACACCAAGCAAAATAGTTCTTTCTCCTTTTTCGTCATTTCAAATATGGCAACCCTCATCTCAAGGTAATTCTCATTAGTTGATAGAACCGGATGAAGGACCTCCCTGATGCCTATCTCTTTTAAATCATACCGAGTATTTAAATGGTCTTTCGACTTCCCATCAATATTTAGTGAAGTACCACGTATGTCATCACAAATGGTTTTCTCTATGTGCATAACATCAAGGTTACGTTGACATACATTTTGACTCCAATATGGTAAATTAAAAAATATTGACTTTTTTAAAAAGGAGATTCATTTTTACGCTTCTTGACCTCTTTCTTCCCAAAAATATTTTCATAACCAGCCAACAATTCTTCAATGTCTGTCCCGGATAAAATACCGGGAGGTGTTCCCATTTCAATTTCACCATTGAACCTTTTCTTATCACACCTCCACTTGTGTCCCGGGTCTAAAAGTTTCCTATGATTCATGTAGCACATTTTTTTACTATGTTTCAAGTAAGTTGAAGAAGTATTGAAATGGCATATGGGGCAAGCTAAATAACCCTTTGTGCTCCAGTCGGATAACATTTCACTGCCTGGAAAGTCGCTGATCGTCCATAACACGCTTGCACGTAATGTGAAATTATCACCAGTGAAGGCATCATAAGTTTGTATGCCAAGATCCTATAACTCTTTCAATTCTGCGATAAGAGGCTGCATGTAGACATCAATGTAATTGTTAGGAGACTCTGGACCAGGGATAAGGGTTAAAAGTATCAAATTCATGCATAACCAAGGTGGAAGGTTATAATTTAACAATACGATTGGCCATGTGCTATGCTGTGTAATCATTGTATGAAAAGGACTGAATCCACCAGATGCTACTCCTAACCTGATATTTCTGTTTTCTGATGAAACATGAGGATAATTGGCATCCGTCATCTTTTATACCTCGCATCAGCTGGATGTCGAAGTCTGCCATCATTTTTGCATCCCACTACATGACATAACATAAGTTCTGCGTACTCCTTGGACATGAATATCCTTTGCAACCTTGGTTATAGTGTAAAATAACGCATCACTTTTGCTGGTACTTTGTGAATCTGCTTCTTCGAATCTTTGTCAATAGCCACTTTCTCTTTCGGTATAACCCACCTTGAATAATCACAACTTTTGCAGTTATTTTCCCTTTCATTTTCTACCCAATATAGCATGCAGTCATTTGGACATGCATGTATTCTTTGGTAATTGAGGCCTAAATCTTTAATGATATTTTTGGTAGCATTGAAATATAAAGGGATGTGAGCTTAAGCTTCTTTCATCAACTCTAATAAATTGCTGAATGCAGACTTAATGATTCTATGTAGGCATTTTAAAGAATAAAGCCTGACAATGAAACTTAATTACGAAAATTTAGCACACCCGGGATGTAATGGTTGTTTTCCCTCTTCAACACGTTAATAAAATTTTCTAGCATCGATATCTATTCCATTTAACCCATCAGAAGATCCATCTTCATTGTTCTGCATATTTCCACAAGTACGTTGCAATATCTCATCGAGATTATTTCCAAAATTTATTCCTGCTTCATAATCCATATCATTATCGCGCCTTTTAAGATCTAAACAGGAAACCTCACAAATCCATTTCATGAACAATTCAGACGGACCATTCCAAATCAGATGGTTGTAAACTACTTTTTGACAGTGCCACCTGCAATTATGACACTTTTTGCAAGGGCATGTAATTTCATCACCTACCACAAATCTAGAAAAAGTATTTCGAATAAAAAGTTTCACTCCATTGATGTACTGTAACACCCCACATCCGTTAGTGTCACTCACAAAGGGAATGCACTAAGTTCTGTGGAGCATTTAGGGTAAAAGATGCAGATAAATTACAAGACAGACAAAAATTAAACAGCGGAAAATAAAACTTTGTTTTATTGATAAAATAGTTTGTACAAAGATTTCTTTACAATATCAGAGTGTCATCTGTCTTACAAAATAAAGAAGCATAAAAATACATTTATATTCCCCAATGTAGCAAGAACCAGCCATAGCATCTGAAAAGAGAATCCAAGCAAAACTTCGACAAATCTTCAAGCTAGGAAAGAGTGACAGTTCAACTTAACCTGAGCTATACTACTCCCTCCTCTACTACCTAGGGGGGGACGGAAGAAAAGAAGACGAAAGAAAAACAGAGTCAGACATAAAGCCTGAGTAAGTTCAGTAACTCCTAGGATGTGAACATGGAAAAACAAACGACATGAATTAACTGAATCCAAGATTACACCATGACCATAGGGTCAGCAAGATTAGACAAGATAATCACAAGATATGCTAAGATAAGATAAACTGGATATGCTCTAATACTTTCGCCGCTTCGCTATTTCCTTGTTGTACTGGTTTCTATATCTCTGCACCACCTAACTAGTGTTCCAACTAGTAACGATAACGTGATCCCAACCCCTGTAGTTTCCATTGCCTTCAGGCATACTTTAATAATTTATTACCTAGATCTAATCTAGAGTTTTCTATCAAGTGCTTTCTAGATTTAACTAGAGTTTTACGCTATCTGCTGAACGCTTCTCGAGTTCAGGGTTTATTCCACCTAGTCCAACTAGGGATTACGCTATCTGTCGAGCGATGCCCCCAAGTCTAGGACACACTACCTAGAGTGGTATATGTTCCTATACTTCCCCACGCATGTATCGCGAATCGTTATCGCTTGTCTAAATGCACATGTCCTGTAATGTGCGGTCCGAGTCCTGTGACAGGGCAAATCAAGGAATACAGAACTCGGTCGGGAGCTTTCAGACATCTGCCGATGCAGATGCTAAGGTCTGTTTTTATTCCAGTGGCTATGGTCCCACTTGACCCCTCCCTCAACTAATGAAAGACACACCTTGAAAAATGAGAACTATACGCCGGCCCCCGGTGCCCCACTATCCTATGGCCATCCTCACCCATAACTAGATAGCAAGTATATGGTCTTTTGGAGTTCTCCGCCTTTCCGCTTCACGTATCTCGATTGACTCAAGATGGATGGTAGACGACGAGTTGCTATCACAGGGCTACCGTTTTCTCGCCGAATCACGCTAGTCCATCCTAGTCTTTAGGTTGCCATATATTGCAACCAAGGCATACCCCTGGTTCTTCTACGCAGACCTTAACCTCTGTGAGCCCAGGAGGATCATCTGCAGCCTCACAGAGGGATACCAAGAGTACCCTCATGTCCCCTCGAAGCCTCGGGCTTCGTAACCTAATTCGTTGGAGCCTCCTTTCTACTCAGACGGATATTCGCTCCTTCCCATGTTATACTAAGAATTACTACTTAGTTTTACTAACTAAGATCTACCACTTAGTTTCCAGAATCGTTGTTTTCTTAACTAAGGTTTACTACTTAGTTCCTTTCCCGTCAATTTGGATTGGTTAAGTGTCATTAGTCAATTCAAGCTAGCTTAACCCCCTTCATTTATCCTGTTAAACTGGTTAAGTGTTATCAGTAATTCATGTTGACTTAACCCGACCACAAACCAAGTTATATTGGCTAAGTATTCCTTATTACTTAACCCTACCCATTATCCTGTATTGGTTAAGTGTTCCTTTTTAACTTAACCTTGCCCGTCTGTTTTCACTAACATGTTATTAATGGTTAAGTACTGTCCCTTCATGTTTTAGACTTAGCCTTATTCCTTTATCACAACCTGATGGTTAAGTGTTCAAGTTTACTTAACCCTACGGTCTAGCCCAGCTATCATATCAAATTGACTAAGTGTATTAAATCTTACTTAACCCCAACCTCTAGTCTAGTTAACATGTTAATTTGGCTAAATGTATTAACTTTATTTAACCCCACCTTCTAGACTAGTTAACATGTTAATTTGGCTAAGTGTTTTCTTAGTTACTTAACCTCTACAAATCTTGTCTTGTTACCATGAGTTTGGTTAAGTGTCCCCATGGACTTAGCCCTCCGTTCTAGCTTAACTGTGCTAAGTTGGTTAAGTGTTCTTATAGACTTAACCCTCCCATTCTAGCTTAACTATGTTAAGTGTCTGTATGAACCTAACCCCACCCATTGGTTTGGTTATCATGTTGAATTGGTTAAGTGTCTTAGTTAACTTAACCCTACCATTCTTATTCTAGCTTTAATTAAATAGATTAAAGCCGCGACCACTCACATTAGACAGATATTGTTGCGAATACTGGATATGCCGGTTGGTTCCGGGCAGGTTTACATCGCAACTCAGTCTAACCTTGGGTTGGGCATATTCGTGTTTTCTAAGTTCAAAGGGTTCAATTTATTTTCAAATCAAGTTTTGAAAGTAACCATCCCGTTCGTCGGATCAGTTAGGGATAGCCAGGGAGAGCAGGAAACTTGTATTTTCCAAACCCAAGCCTAGACACTATCCTCTCTGTCACCCTAGAACTTTCTGGTGCGTCATTAAAAGAGATGTCGTTAAGAAACCTTTAATTTGTCTAAATTTATATTTCCTCATTCAGGCCAAATTCTATAACTAAATTATTTCTAATTTACTTATTTCCTAATTACTCTTTTAATGTAAATTGTCTACATTCATTCTTATGGCCCATTTCCCCTTCTAAATCATATTTATGCTTTTTGGTATGTGGACTATACCAAATTAAGTGTCACTAACCATGATTTTGCTAAACCTGCCAATTACTCCCAATTATGGCCAATTTCACATTTATGCCAATATACTTACCGTGCCAAATTAGCTAATCCAATTCTGATTTAACATTCTAATTCATGTCAAACTAGACTTATTACTCTAGTTCACAATTCATGTAAATGCTAGATTTACACGCCAATGCTAGATTCAAATTACACATCCTATAATTCATGTCAAATTTATCCAATTTGCATGCCGTCATGCATGTTCCCAATTTATGCCAATTTCCAAGTTAAAAAAACTACGTTTTTAGTGAATTTCATATTTTGCCTAAATCGTATTCCCACCGTTCGTATAATCGTGATTCAATCTAGATTATAGATAAATCTAGATTCGTAGAAAATAGGGAATGAACCAAAGATGCTATGCCAAAGACAGACATAATAACTGGCATAAAAAGGGTTGAATAACGATGTAGATTCAAGAACATGGGTAGACCTAACTTAATAGGTAAATTCCCAAGGTCTAAAACCGAAGAAAACCAAGAATAGACAGAATAGAGACATATGTTCAAGAACATGGGTAGACCTAACTTAATAGGTAAATTCCCAAGGTCTAAAACCAAAGAAAACCAAGAATAGACAGAGTAGATAATTGGGTTTAGACCCAATTTCACAGTCAAAAACTTAAGCAACACTTTCCTGGTCATGAATCATAGGTGTTTAGTCACAATTGTCCTTGTTATGTCATAGGCAATAGTTTATGTTTCCTAATCAAAGGCATAGGCTTAGTCAGGGAAATAATTCTCATAGTCACAGTCATAGTCATAGGCAATGTTCATAGTCATAGGCAATGTCCATAGTCATAGGCAAGGCCTAATTGGTCATTGAATCAGAACAGTTCTTAATTAGGTCCAAGAGTATAAGCACGGATTCGAGATAGAAAGATTTGGCATATTCTTTTATTCCTTTAATTCATGTCACTAACAGAGAGAAACGTTCAAATCTAAAAATAACTGACTTACAGAAATTTGATTAGAATAGAAAGATGGCGTTGCTAAGATTCGTGCGACGTTGCTTGAAACCGTTCGAGCTAGCCTTTGATTTTTATCTTGAAGCTTTAATCTTGATTCGAATCTCTAATTGAGCAGCATAACCTTGTCTTGGATCTTCGTATTATTTTCTTATTTTTATTTATTTATACATTTTCTCAGAGGCAGCATAAGGATAGAAAAGAATTGTGAATAGAGAAGGAGACTAAGGTTGTTTATATAGTGTTAGGGGGACGAACCTAGGCAGAAACGTGACCAAATACATCAGAACGAACGAGGTTCAGAAAACTGGAAAAAGCGGGGGGGGGGGGGGTGTCGACCCCCAGGTCAACTACCCAGTCGACCTGGGTGCCCCAGGTTGACTACCCAGTTGACCTGGGTGCCTTGGGCGGGAAAATTCCCACCCAGTCCGATCTGGGTCTGTTTTTCGAATTTGAACTTGTTTTCTGAACTGTTTGAATTTTTAAACTTCGCTGAAACTTCCGGAGGCCATATCTTCCTCATACGGACCCCGATTTACGCAAACTCGGACTTGTTTCCATGAAGAATTCCGAGATGAACACAATGGCCCAACCCGTTTCCCTTCATTTTGATTTTAAAATTTAATTCTGCCTTGATTCGTGAATCTAAGTGCTATAGAATTACGGGGTGTTACATGTACCTTTCATCGAACTTAGGAAATTCTGCCCATAATTTTTCCTTGTCGTTCATTGAGTGATACCTTAAAGCAGTAAATTAGGCACAAGTAGTAAATTATGCAGATTAAATCGAAGCCCTATCTGAAATCTGAAACCCAAACAGACCCCAATTGAAGACCTAATTGAAACACCGAAGCCCTAATTGAGCTTGAACTCAAACCTTCCCTAATTAAGCTTGTAAACTTGAACTTTTTGCCCTAATTGAACCTAAGAGTGAGTGTTTGAGAGGTTGAGCGGCGGAGTATTTTGTTAAACTTCGGTTAAAGCTTTCAATATTTTGTTAGTTTTCCCCCTTTTTTTGCTTCCCGTCGTAAGCATTATTTTGATGCGCGGATTGCTAATCTGAACTAAACATTATCTCACGTGGATCACTAACCTGGACCATTGGATCGTGTTGACGCAGATTGATAATTTTATTCACGTGGCTACTGCAACACATGTTAATACATATGCTAACACATTCAAGCGTGTGTTGCAATAGACAAAAAACAGCATAGCAATGGCAACATTGTAGCTAGCAACACCATGGATTTTCATTGCGATAGGCCATCTATGACGTAGTGATGTTACAATGATTGATTTTATAACATAACATTGTATGTCATTTGTAACAGCCCGCATTTTACATATCGAAAGATCGTAAAATATTTTTATTTTATTCCCTGAGGGTTGGATCGTTCTCATCTTTTAAAATGTTGCTTATGGGGATGCGGGACATGTCCATAATTTTTACCGATTTTGTTTATGACCATTTTTCCAATGGCAGTCTTGTACAGGACATAACTTTTGACTTAGGTCAAATCAGAGAGTGAGACCTATGCCACTGGAAAGGAATTGATGATTTCCTTTCCGTAGAGTGGTTACATTAAGGATTTGGATCAGCTGTTTGGGAGAAATCGTTGTTTTAAGGTTTTTAAGTTGGCTGTTTAGGTTTGGAGAGCCTAATGGGCGAAATTGGGGAGGCCCATTAGTGGGCTAGTGGAATCCTATAAATAGGTGGTGAGAGTGAAGGGAAAAGGTTTACTTTCTCATTTTCTCATTTGGAGGCGTTGATCTCCTTCTTCTTCTAACACCTTTCCACCATTAAAAATCCAAATTTAAGGAGGGAAATCATAGATCTACACCATTGGAGGCCAGAACTACATCATTTCAAAGGAGAATTCATCAAATTGAGGAGTTTGGTTCGAATTGCTCGCTGTACGGATTCATAATTCTATCATTTTAGCTTGTATTGGAGAATAGGTGAGTGGATTACATCTCTTACATGGATTCGATAAAGTGTATGGGTAGTAGATCGGTTTTTCATCAAATTCAAGTCTTTTTCCTTAGATCCTTGCGTTGGTAAGTTCATTTTCATATAGATCACCTTAGGATTTGATTTATCAAGTTTAGATAGATAACTTCTATGATATTTCATACGAATGTGCAAGTTAGATCCATGGTTTTTGTTCATATGCATATTTGTGGTGATTTTGGTGAATTTAACATTATCATGGATAGAATTGTCATATTGATGATATTGTTGATTTCATTACATGCTTGTGATCCTTTTGGATGAAATGGATAAGTGGGTTTTGTTGGATTTATCATTTGGTGAAGTTTTGGTCGAAATTGGAGTTGAATTGCAATATGTAGGTTTTGGATCAGACCAAAGTTGGATTGGACCAAAGTTGAGTCGGACTGAAGTTGGGTCGGACTGAAGTTGGATCGACTGAAGTTGGGTTGGAACAAAGTTGAGTCGGACATAAGTTGGGTCGGACCAAAGTGGGTCGGCCTATTCTGGTCAGCCATTTTTGCCATTTCTAGGCATTCTGGTCGGACACTTCCAGTGATAATGTGACTTCAAAGTGAATTCAATTGGGAAGTTTGGAAGTGTTAAAAAGTATTTGTTGTTCATTGTATGCAACGAATGGGGAGACAACTCAAGGATGTATTGAGTTCGTGTGAAGTGACTGTTCTAAGGTGTTCTGAGCTAATTAATAGTCGTAATTGATAATGACTAGAGAAGAGAAGGCCGAGGAATTATCGTTGTCGTAGGTTCTGGCGGACTCAAAGCAGAGGTACAATTGAGGACCAATTGTAGGTCGAGTGCCTTGGGCGTCGTGTATGGCCTAGACATGTGTTGAGTATAGCAGGTAGCATGTGTTGAGTATAGCATGTGGAGTTTTGCTAGAACCGGGGCGTCGTGTGTGGTCATTGACAATTAACGGCAAATCGTTAGCCAGTCGTACGGTAACGAGGGTTCCAAAGCAAGGTTGGCGGTGATAGCCAGAGTCAGTCATGGACGTTTGAATGCATGTTGTGATCATGAATGAGTTGCTTTTCCATAAATTGTTATTTCTTTGGGTGTATGGATTGTAAAGGTTATCATTGTCATGTAATAGGGAAGGAAATTGAGAGTTCTTCTCTGAAGATGGGTAGATTAGTTGATTATTTACCCATTCTCATATACTTTATTGATGAAGTTTGTTAGTTGTTTTATCGCACAGTAATACTGTTGTCTGACTCAAGGTTTTATGTTTCCTCTTATTACCTTGGGATGTTCATCCGGTTGTGGATGGGCAGACTGAGTAACAGGTGGCAGGCAATGCTTTAGTGAGGACGACGATGATGATCGAGGGCGAGTAGGAGACTCAAGTACCAGTTTTATTACTATCTAGTATTTGTTTCCGCTGTTTGCTATTTCTCTGGGTATTGTAGTGAGGCAAATTCTACAAACACTATTGTTGGTATCCACGTGTATGGTAAATACTTTCTAGTTATCATACAAGTTTAACGTTTTCCGCTTCGCTATCACTACCTGTTGTATATGTTCTATTATATTTTATCATTGCGCTTTGAGTTTACGACAGGTTTCGTTTATCTACCATATTTTGATGATCGTCCATAGCTTCCTGGCACACCTTTCAGCGCATTATTCCTCTTGTATAGTGCGAGGGCTGTGAGCGGTCGTCACATTTGGTATCAGAGCTGTGGTTAACGATTTTAGCCAAAGTTCTAAGACGTAATCACGTATGAGAGATGTACTTGTAGATTTCAATTGGATGCTTACTATATATATTAACATATATAGTAGTAGCGGTTGTATTCTTTAGCAGTTTTTCTTGGAAGTGGCTGATTATTCTAAATTGCAAATTTAAAATGAGTAGACGATTATCAAGACACACTACTAGGGAAGCTAATACTGGAGGGGGTAATGGCGGGGCACAAGATTACCCGGCCATGTTTGAAGCTATGATTGAAGCATGCCTTCGAAGGAACTCCGCTCTAGTGGCAGCTACGGTTGATGTTGGAGTGCAAGTGCCTAGAGCTGTAGAATTTGCAAAGCTATGCAAAGACTTTTCTTCATTGGGAGGAAAACAATTCAAAGGCACTGAGCTAGTTGAAGAAGTCCATAGGTGGATGGATACTTGTGTAAGAATTTTCAAAGACATGGGGATTAATGATGCAACAAAGAGGAAACTTGCATCAAGGCAGTTAGTGAGCAGAGTAATGGACTGGTGGAACTCTGTCACACTTGGGACCCCTAAAGAGGATATTTCATGGGAGCTATTCCAAGATAAGTTTGAAGCAAAGTTTATCTCCATCGTGTAGAAGTCTATTCTGTTTAAGAGATTCGTGGAGCTTAAATAGAATGGTCGTCCAGTTCTTGACTATATTTTTGACTTCGAGACCTTGTCGAAGTATGCTCGTTCATATGTGGATACTCCTTATCAAAAGAACGAGAAGTTTGTCTTGAGAACTGTGATAGACCATTGATCATGACTAATATTATTGGGGATTCGTCCAGTTTGTGCATGTTGTGTCGTGGTCTAGTGTTGTCGAGTCATGGTTGCTCTTTTGTGTGTGATTGCCTTGTTCTTAACTTCATTAGGTTTGGGATTATCTTGGGCATAAATTGGCTCAATAGGTATGCGACAAGGGTGAATTGCGAGAAGCTAGAGGTGAGAGTCAGGGATGTAGAAGGGCGAAAGGTGTTGATAAAGTGTAAGCGCGAAGAGGGTGTCTTCGTTAGCTATCTATATTCGTTTGTGAATCCACAAGAAGACTTGTCATTTGTGTTGATCGCTAAGGAGTATAAAGATGTCTTTGATGAGGTTAAATTGTTGCCGCCGCATCATGAGATCGAATTTAGAATCGATTTGGTCGAGGGTGTTAGACCAATCGCTATGCCTCTTAGGCGGATGGCGCCTAAGGAACAACGAGAGTTAAAGGTGCAGGTTCGTGACCTTTTGGGAAACAGATTCATTCGGAGAAGCATCTTCGAACGGGGTTCACCAGTGGTGTTTTCAACCAAGGCGGATGGTTCGTTAAGACTGTGTGTGGGTTATCGTGAGATGAATAAGGTGACTAAGAAGAACAAGTATCTGTTGCCAAGGATAGATGACTTGTTCGACAAGCTTCACGAAGGCAAAGTGTTTTCTCATATGGATCTGGCTACGGGATTTCACCAGTTGAGGGTGGCTAAGGATAGCGTGTCAAAGACTTCTTTTAGGACACCATCTGGTTTCTTCAAGTGGTTGGTGATGCCATTCGGGTTGACTAACGCGCCAGCGTATTTCGTGGATCTTACAAATAGGGTATTCAGAGATCAGTTGAATAAGTTTGTGCTTGTGTTAGTGGATGATATTTTGGTTTACTCCAGGAATAAAGAAGAACACAAGACACACTTGAGAGTTGTGTTAGAGATATTGCGAAAGCATCAGTTGAAGGCTAAGTTCTCAAAGTGTCACCTATGGAAGGATGAAGTGAGGTTCTTAAGTCATGTTGTTTCTGGAAGTGGGATAGCGGTTGACCCTGCTAAGGTGGCAGCAATCCAGGACTGGGATAGACCTAAGAATGCGACAGATGTTCGGAGTTTCCTTGGGTTGGCAGGATATTACCGATGGTTAATCAAGGATTTCTCCAAGATAGCTGCACCGTCGACAGGATTATAGAAGAAGAGCCAAGTGTTCACATGGGATGCGAAGTGTGAACAAGCATTCCAAATCCTGAAGGAGAGATTGACAAGCGCTCCTATGTTGACCATTCCATGAAGAGATGGTGGTATACACCGATGCATGTGATACTGGGCTTGGAGCGGTGCTAATGCAAAAGGATAAGTTCGTGACCTACGCGAGTCGACAGCTAAAGCCGCATGAGAAGAATTACCCAACTCATGATTTGGAGTTAGCAGCGATTGTGTTTGCTCTGGAGATATGGAGACATTACCTGTTGGGAGTTCAATTTGAGTTGTTTACGGATCACAAGTCGTTGAAGTATCTTTTCTCCCAAAAAGATTTGAATCTTTAGCAGCAACGATGGTTAGGGTTTCTGGCATCGTATGATTTTGATATAGCCTATACTCCTGGTAAAAGGTAACACAGTTGCAGACGCATTGAGTCGAAGACACGCAAGTTTAGGAGCTATGTTTTCGGAATGGATGAGCCTTGAGTATTTAGCAAGGTTTGATTTCAGGCTAAAGTGTGAGTTGGAACCTGAAATGTTGGCAAGCTTATCGATAAGACATACTCTCATCGAAAGGGTTGGAGAGAGCCAAAAGAAAGATGCAAAGCTTGTCGAGTTTATCCAGAGACTAGAACTAGAAGATAAAGAGTTCGAAGTCGATCTAGTAGGTTGGCTTCGGAAGCAAGGGCAATTAGTTGTTCCTAATATCGATGGATTGAGAGATGAGGTTCTGAGAGAATGTCATCTCTCAAAGTTGACGATTCATCCCGGTGGTAATAAGATGTATCAGGACATGAAGAGAATTTACTACTGGGAGGGGATGAAGCGAGATATTGGAAAGTTCATTTCCAAGTGCATGAATTGTCAGTTGGTGAAAGCTGAACAGAAGAAGCCAAGTGGTTTTGCTTCAGCCATTAGAAGTTCCTACGTGGAAGTGGGAGTAAATATCGATGGATTTTATCGATGGACTACCTAGAACCATGGTAGGAAATGAAGGGATTTGAGTCATTGTGGATCGCTTGACCAAAAGTGCAAGACTCATTCCTATCAAGTCGACTAGGACGCCTTCGAAATTGACTGATCTTTATGTGAAATGGATTATTAGATTACATGGCGTCCCAAAGAGTATAGTGAGTGATCGAGATCCATTATTCACTAGCGGATTTTGGAAGAGTTTGCAAGAAGCTTTGGGAACCGAGTTGTGCTTGAGTACGGCATATCATCCCCAAATTGATGGTCAGACCGAGAGAGTCAATCGAGTTTTGGAAGATCTCTTAAGAGCTTGTGTGTTGGATTTTGGGGGATCATGGGAAGACCATCTACATCCGGTTGAGTCTGCACATAATAATAGCTACCATACTAGCATTGGGATGGCACCATACGAGGTGTTGTATGGGAGACCATGCAATTCTCCGGCATGTTGGTTAGAAACTGGAGATAAGTTGGTACTTGGGCCAGAAATGATAAGGGAGACCTCAGATTGTATCAAGATCGATCAGCAACGAATGAAGGCAGCCTAAGATCGTCAGAAAAGTTACGCCTATAAGCGTCATAAGGACTTGGAATTCGACGTTGGCGACTTGGTTTTCGTGAAGGTTTCGCCATTGAAGCATATAGTGAGATTTGGAAGTAAAGGAAAGTTAGCTTCTAGGTTCGTTGGACCATTTCCGATGGTCAAGTGAATTTGAAAGCTCGCATATAGATTGGAGATACCTGAGAAGATGTCAAGTGTGCATAATGTGTTCCATGTGTCGTTTCTATGGAAGTTCGTGATTGATTCGAATGAGGTGGTATCTCCAGAGCAGTATGAAGACCTAGAAGTGGAAATTGCAGTTGCGAGACCTCGTAAGCCGCTTCGTGTTGTGGAGAATGACACGAAACAACTTAGGAGGAAGATGGTTAAGCTAGTCAAGGTACAATGGAGTGAAGATGGCGACGATTGTACGTGGGAGACGGAAGAGAGCATGAAGGCGACTCATCCAGAACTCTTCATCGGTAGGACCCTTTGATATCGTACCATCGTTATATAGTTGTATCTTATTGATTGTTTGATAGAATTCCGCGTGATAGGATTAGGCTAGGGATGCATGGCTTGATGGATGCTAGTTTGGATGATAGAATTGGCTTTTCATAGATGATAGGCATGCGGAATTGTTGTGTTTTCTTGGAATTTCGGGGAAAAATTCTTAAGGGGGGGATGTAACAACCCGCATTTTACGTATCGAAAGATCATAAAATATTTTTATTTTATTCCTTAAGGGTTGGATCGTTCTCATCTTTTAATATGTTTCTTACGGGGATGTGAGACATGTCCATAATTTTTATCGATTTTGTTTGTGACCATTTTGTCCCTGTTATTCTTGTACAGGGCATAACTTTTGACTCAGGTCGAATCAGAGAGTGAGACCTATGCCATTGGAAAGGAATTGATGATTGTCTTTCCATATAGTGGTTACATTAAGGATTTGGCTTAGTGGTTTTGGAGAAATAGTTGTTTTAAGGTTTTTCAGTTGGCTGTTCAGGTTTGGAGAGCCTAATGGGTTGAATTGGGGAGGCCCATTAGTGGGCTGGTGGAATCCGATAAATAGGGGGTGAGAGTGGAGGGAAAAGGTTTACTTTCTCATTCTCTTATTGGGAGGCATTGATCTCCTTCTTCTTCTAATACCTTTCCACCATCAAAAGTCCAAATCTAAGGAGGGAAATCATAGATCTACACCATTGGAGGCTAGAACTACATCATTTCAAAGGCGAATTCATCGGATCGAGGAGTTTGGTTTGAATTGCTCACTGTCCGAATTCATAATTCTATCATTTTACCTTGTATTGTAGAATCGGTGAGTGGATTACATCTCTTACATGGATTAAATAAAGATTATAGGTAGTAGATCATGTTTTTCATCAAATTCAAGTGCTTTTCCATAGATCCATGCGTTGGTAAGTTCATTTTCATATAGATCACCCTAGGATTTGATTTAGCAAGTTTAGATAGGTAACTTCTATGATATTTCATAGGAATGAGCAAGTTAGATCCATGGATTTCGTTCATATGCATATTTGTGGTGATTTTGACATTATCATGGATAGAGTTGTCATATTGATGATATTGTTGATTTCATAACATGCTTGTACTCGTTTTGGATGAATTGGATAAGTTAGTTTTGTTGGATTTATCGTTTGGAGAAGTTTTAGTCGAAATCAGAGTTGAATTGCGATATGCAAGTTTTGGATCAGACCAAAGTTGGATCGGACCAAAGTTGGGTCGGACCGAAGTTGGGTCGGACTGAAGCTGGGTCGGACTGAAGTTGAGCTGGACCAAAGTTGGGTCGACCATAAGTTGGGTCAGCCTATTATGGTCAGCGATTTCTGATCAGCTATTTTTTCCTTTTCTGGGATGCTATTTCTGATCGGACACTTCCGGTGATGATGTGAGTTCAAAGTGAATTCGGAAGTTTGGAAGTGTTGAAAAGTGTTTGTTGTTCATTGTATGCAACAAATGAGGAGACAATTCAAGGATGTATTGAGTTCATGTGAAGTTCTAAGGTGTTCTGAGCTAATTAATAGTTGTAATTGATAAGGACTAGAGAGAATAAAGCTGAGGAATTATCGTTGTCGTAGGTTCTAGCGGACTCAAAGCAGAGGTACAATTGAGGACCAATTGTAGGTCGAGTGCCTTGGCGTCGTGTATGGCCTAGACACGTGTTGAGTATAGCATGTAGCATGTGTTGAGTATAGCATGTGGAGTTTTGCTAGAACCGGGGCGTCATGTGTGGTCCTTGACAATTGACGGCAAATTGTTAGCTAGTCATACGATAACGAGGTTCCAAAGCAGGGTTGGCGGTGATAGCCAGAGTCAATCATGGACGTTTGAATGCATGTTGCGATCATGATTGAGTTGCTTTTCCATATATGAATGGATGCTTTAATTGCCGTGACTTAATTGCTATTCCTTTGGGTGTATGGATTGTAAAGACTGTCACTGTCATGTAATGGGGAAGGAAATTGAGAGTTCTTCTCTGAAGCAGGGAAGATTATTTGATTATTTACCCATTCTCATATACTTTATTGATGAAGTTTGTTAGCTGTTTTATCGCTCACTAAGACTGTTGTCTGACTCAAGGTTTTATGTTTCCTCTTATTACCTTGGGTTATTCATCCGGTTGTGGATGGGCAGGCAAAGTAACAGGTGGCAGGTATTGCTTTAGTGAGGACGACGAAGCTGATCGATGGCAAGCAGGAGGCTCACGTACCAGTTTTATTACTATTTAGTATTTGTTTCCACTATTTGCTATTTCGCTGAGTTTTGTAGTGAGGCAAATTGTATAAACACTATTGTTGTTATCCACTGGTATGGTAAATACTTTCTAGTTGTCATAAAATTTTAATGTTTTCTGCTTCACTATCACTACCTGTTCTATATGTTCTATTATATTTTATCCTTGCGTTGTAAGTTTACGATAGGTTTCGTTTACCTACCATACCATGATGATCGTCCATAGCTGCATGGCACGCCTTTCAGCGCATTATTCCTCTTCTTTAGTGCGGGGACTGTGGGTGGTCGTCACATCATTTGAGATATAAATTCATTTTGAACTGGCGATTACATTTCTTTTAATATTGCTATAGTGTCCTAAACAATCTAAATCAACGGAATGTGTATATTAAATAATAAGGTATATGTATACAATAACAAAAAATAACCATCAAAGCATCGAGTTAGGAAAGGTACCACATTATTTTTTTTCTTTTTCCTTCATTATCAATGTTAAATAATTATATGATTCAAGTTTCAAAGCAATTTCTTAATTGCAGGACTTTGTACAAGATCGTTCTTATAGCCAACAAGAAATGGACAAAAATCAGGATCATTTAGCTATTTATATCCTGCAAAACTAGATATAGTTGTCCTTTCATTTGGTGGTGGCATGGAGGGGTAAGTTTTGCATCAATGATTTTTTATGGATATAAGATAACTACCATATATTAATAGATTAGATTGTGTTATCAAAAAATTGAGGACCTTTTACTGGAATGTGAGAGCCATGGTTGTCTGAGGCTTGTTAAATTAAATAAATTGTGGCTTAGTATGATTTCAAACTAGTGTTCAAGTTTAAGTGGAACATAGAGGTTAACTCCTTTCGGATCGAACATAAAATATCTACGTTAACATTTAAATCTCAAGCTCAAGTGTTAAATTAAGTTACATACTCATGTATCGATCATTTGAATATCCGGAGTACAAGATAAATAAATTATGGGCGTCTCTGAATTACCTGCTGGCTTCAGCACTGTAACGCCCCACCCCGAGACCCACATTAACAAGGAGAACTACATAGTAATTTTGTCTTCTAATGTAGAGAATAAGGTTTTTAAGGGCGACCAACTATATCCTTTTCTTAACTGTCTATTGAATATGTCGATAAATGCTATGTAATTTTTTTTCAACTCAAGTGGCTCAACATATCCAATAATAGTTAATATAAATCTATAGGTGGTCATGGATCTATCAGAACAAAACACCATAACTAAATGAATAATTCATCACAGAATAGTGCAAATATACATATATTTACATATACAATGATACATCTCAATAATACAATACAAATATATCAATAGAGTTGTATGATGATCACTCAAATACATGAAGCAAAGGGTATACAGCTTGATAATATCTCACAAGAAAGCTAACAATCCTAAATAAATGATGTAACACCCTGTATTTTCTGTGAACGTATAAGTAACAAATCAGAGGATAATTAATTTTTAAAAATAAGAATCAGGGAAAACGGGTTGCGCCATTGCGTTCGTCTCAAAATTCTGCTTGAAAACGAGTCCGAGTTTGTGAGAATCGGAGTCCGTATGACCAAGTTATGGCCCTCCAAAGTTTCAGAAATATTCAGAGTTCAAAACAGCTCGAATTCGAATTCAAAATTCGAATTTCAAACGCAGAACAGACTGGGCGGGAAATTTCCCGCCCAACCCCAGGTCGACTGGGCAGTCGACTGGGCAGTCGACCCCCCAGACCAGGTCGACCTGGGTGTCGACCTGGTCCCCGAGCCCATTTTTGGGCCAGTGTTCGTTCTGATGTTTCCAGTCCAATTTCTGTCTAGATTCATCTGCCTAAACCTATTTAAACAGCCCCAAACCTAGCCTTCTCTACACACAATTCTGTTCTGCTTCTGCTCTGCCTCTGTTCTATATAAAAATAAAAATGGCGTCGCTACTCTGCTGGAATCAAAACTAGAAGCTAATCAACATCAACCTAAGCAACTCAATTCAAACTAGAGATTAAAGCTTCTGCAACGATTCTACAACAATTAAAGTTCTTTCTTTAATCCAACCAAGGCAAGTACAGTTTTTTTCCGATATAAACGTTAATTCTGATTGTGACATGAATTGTAAATCTGAATCTGAGGTTATATCTGTTCTGTTTTGTTTAGATCTATCTTATTCTGTATCTCTTTCTTCTTTCTGTTCTATAGCCAGGCCACTACAAGCCTGCGCCAATCTCCTAAGAGATTAACGCACGAGCGCTAAAATGTTTGGGACAAATAATGAATGTGGCATAATTGGACATGGCTAATCTGTGACTGATTTAAGAAAAAGGACATAAGTTGTAAACTAGATTTAGATCTATGCATATTCTGTGAATTGGAAGAAGAGGAACCATGGTATGTTAACATGTGACTTGAGACATTGGACATAACGCATATTTTGAACTAAGATCTATTATAACTAGATTGTTGGGCATATTGTTTATATAACAATTCATGATTTGAAAGAGAATATGACTTAGGTGTGAAGATCTATATTAAGATTTGATAACTATCAAATGTGAATAACAACTAAGTAGGAGATTTTTGAATATATGACATGCATTGAAATCGATGGCTATATTTGGTATAATTTATATGTGAATCTTTTGTACTAGGCAAGTTGAACTAAATTGGGACATGTAAATTATGACCAAAATCTGTGACATGTAAATTCAATGCTAACGTGGGGTATATGATCATAGTGTGAATCATGACAACTATTTAGGCAGGCAAACTTAGGCCAAATTTATAATTAGGCAAGATATGTTTGTGAAACTTTAAGGAATGATTAAATCTGCTATATTTGCCTAATTTGCTAGTTCTGCTATATTTTCCTAATCTGCTAGTTCTGTTATATTGCCTAATCTGCTAGTTCTGTTATATTGCTTAATCTGCTAGTTCTGCTCTACTGCCTAGTCTGCTAGATCTGTTCATCTACCAAATCTGTCATCTGCTAAGTCTGCTGAAAATGCCAAATTTGTTATATGCTAAATCTACTAAATTACTTAATCTGCTGAATCCTTTAAGTCGCCTAATCTACGGAAATCTGTTATCTGCTAAGTTGATATATTCAGTCTGTTATTGACATAATCTGAATTAGCTATGAATAATTGACATGTATATTAGGCGTGGGCATAAATGGTAAATTATTAATTAATTGGCCGCAAAGATAAACATGGCTAACTCGAGGTTAGAATGAGTTTGCGGCGTAATCTAGCTCGGAACCGTCCGGCACATCCAGTGGCCGCAAACAATAGGTTCTAATGTGAGAAGTTAGTCATAACGTGCTTGAAACCCGAGGTTAGACTCAGTTTGCGGCAGAAATCTGTCCGGAACCAACCGGCCTAACCAGTAGCCGCAAACTGTCAGTCTAATGTGAGAGGTCTAAGCATTAATATTTAATTAATTAAAATCTAAGATAAATATGATGTCTAAAACGTGTTGGGCGGATAGGATTAAACCCACTAGACTGATGAATTTAATTAATCCGTTCCGTGAATCTGTAGGACCAATTGCAAAGTTAGACAAATCTATTAAATCCGTATATCTGATCCGTTAGTCTGAAAACTTATCTGATCTGTGAACTAGTTGATCTGAATTCTGTATGTCTGATACTTGTAAACAAGTTAATCTGAAATCTGTTAGTCTGGGGACATAAGGTTAGGAGGGGAATTACTTGTGTCATATGTTGTTTGGGACCGATATTAGTCAGTAACCCTTTCTGGTATCAAAACTTTGACCCAACAGTAGGTAGGGTCCGGGCACGCTTACTGAACTAATTATAAGCGGTTCATTCTGATAATGGCGAGGGGTGTTGATGGTGCGTTCCAACCGGGTCATGTGCGTGCATGGATCCCGGCCTGCCTCTGTGGATGTAAGACGCCGTGACATCTGTAAGTAGGTCTGTGCCAATTGGTTGTCACTTTAGGGAGTGATACACCCTACTGTGGGGCCGACACAGGGTATTTATGTATTAGGGAGCCGATCACTTGGGGTAGGGTTTTAGGGTTCACTTAGTTCTGTCTGTTTCTGTTGGTACCGTCTGTTTCTGTTGGGTGGTAACACCTGTTTGTTTCTGCGTGGTACCGTCTGTTCGGGTGGTAAAGGCCCATTTACTAGTGTACACCTAATTCTACATTTTGTTTCCATAGGGATTAATCTGTTTCTGTTTCTGTCTGTTTCTATTCGGGTGGTAAAGGCCCATTATTAGCATTCTGTTTCTGTCTGTTTCTATTCGGGTGGTAAAGGCCCATTATTAACATTCTGCTTCTGTCTGTTTCTGTTGGGGTGGTAAAGGCCCATTACTAGCATTCTCTTCTGTGGAAATTATTCTGTACCCGTTTCTGTTTCAGTTTAGACATTAGGGTGACACCTAATTCTGTTATACTAGTATTAGCGCAGAGAAATGTAAAGCAATAGCTTATATCATTCTGTTCTTCTATTATATCTGCTACACCTGTTACAGTTATCTCTCACCCAGATTTATTTTCATGTCATGTTATTATTATCTGTTCATAACTGAAAATCACTGGACTTGCCAGACTTTTTGTCTGACCCTTGTTGTTTCGCCTCCTTTCTTCCGTTCCCCCCCCCCCAGGTTTTGTAGAAGGGAATACTCTAGCTTGATCCAGATTTCTTCTGCTTGAAGTGCTTAAAGTATGGCTTGTCTTCTTCTGTGGGGATTATGATTTTAAACTATGCATTCTGAAGGATTTTGTACAAGACTGATATTTTGTACTTGAATTCTGATATTGTGATTTGAAAGGATGTAACCATACCGATTTCTGTTTTCCGCTGTAATAAAGTTATAATTTTTCAAGTACTGTTTATCTGTCTTGTAATATTCTGTTCTGTTTACTAAAATGCTCTACCAAAGTTAAGGCATTCCCTTTGTGAGTGACCTTAACGGAGGTGGGGTGTTACAAATGACTTGATCATATAATAAAGCATCACGTAACTGCTACATCCAAAAGGGAAACTAACCTGAAACGAACTCGGTTTGACGCGAGTGAAAACACACCGGTCAAGCTAGCAAAATTCATTAATTAAAAGAACAATCGATAATGTAATGTAAGGGATAGACCGGTGCCCTTTTACTCAAAGGTTACCATGCTATGACAAGGATTCTACATGATAAGGAGGAACGATATCTCTTCTAGAGAAACAGAACAGATTTACAAGATATGGTTATACTGAAGTGACACAATCACATTTAAGTAATAGAGAGTTCAACTAGAAGATTCTTAAAGTTAAAGCTCGATTAACTTCACTTTTGCATCATGACACCGACTGTGTAAGGGAATGTGGATAAATATTTCAAAAGAATCGAACATCTTCATTGAAGAAAACATGAAGATATCTCATCGACATATTCAAAAGTACCATTAAAGGAAATATAAAACTCAATCATAAAAGAAGAATTACACATATTCATACCTTATGTCATCGATATGAATATAAATACATTTTAAATCCATCATTATTTATATTTCATCTCATAAGTATGAACATAATATAATCTCAAATCAATCTTAAACATCTAGAAGTTTATGAAATCCTCAAATCATCAATTCATAACATTAAGAACTCAATCAAAGAATAACATCATAAATTATTTCATTATTTACATATACATCTCATTTAACTCCAGGTTGTCGATGTAATAATGATTTAAAACAGTGAAATCTTATCATCTAAATAAAATAGAAATATCAGGATTTGCCAGATTTACGATTGCATGCCGAAGCAATGTTGCATGTGCTACATTGTGACTAGTACTATACTTTGGTACCATAAACATCGTGATGACTAGGGTTGAGTAACATCTTAACCATCGTGACCATCGTGACGACTATAGTCTATATTATGAAGACCCTAGTCTATGACTTCATAAAGTCCTGAGTTAAATAACATTGTGATGATTAGATTCAATTGTCTATCTACAACTCCAATCAAGGACTCAAGGTCTATAGTACTAGTAAACATTGTGAATGTGTCTCAACTTCTCGGATAGGAACCCAGAAGGCATTAACATATGTCCTATACCATACATTTGCACCTAATGGTTTACTAGCCGTTAGTCGATGGCACATCGAAAAAACATCATAAACATCACAAAATATAATATGCCTCATCTCATCGGCAAGTATTACATAATACCTTATTCATCTCATCACATTGACGAGTATTAATGGTATCTTGACTTGTCTCATCTTATCGACAAGTAAAAACCATCATAATACATCTCAACAATTGTGATATCATCATAAAGAAGCACTGCCTCATCGGCAAGTATAAGTAACATTGTAATGGTTATTTATAACTATATGTTCTAAATAGTATTTTCTAACATTTAATTCACCTCATCTCATCGTTGATTACAAAAAAAGCATTAAAGATGGTTGTTTGTCGATTATTCTCCCAAAATAAGAAGATCTCTAACCATTGATTAACAAAAATTAAGCTAACTCATAAAACTCAAGTAAGATTTTAAAATGATCCAAATATGCCATAAAACGGCTGAAATCAAAAATCAACTCAAAGTCATTCATCAAAAGGAGTTTCGATCGTACAAGCCCAGAATTAATTGATAAAGAAAACTACGTGTCCCATACCTCGTATTTTACTAAACTATTGAATTCTCTTTCTTATACGCTCGAATAGTGCTAAAGTATGCTTGTTTTATTTATAAAAAATATATTCGAGAAAATTTTCTTTTTAAACAATTTTCTGAAAACAAACAATTCGTGACCGATATTTGAAATTCCTTTATTATAGGGAATAAATAGGTTTTTATTTAGAAAAATAATTTTAAAATACTATATAATAATAGTTTGAAATGACCGTTTGTTCCAAAAATTATTTCAAAACAGTTTATTAAAAGTCTTTCTCGAAAACAATGAAAACCAAGTAAGATATCTCAAAACCGATAATTTGAATTCAATGCAAATTAATTTCAAATTTAATCCAAATCCATTCAAATTCCATTTAAATTTGAAATTCAACCTTTCCAAATATAAGTAGTAGCGTATTACTAGGCACCATAACTCCCCAAATGGCTCAAAAGCAATATGTTTGACACTTTCCTGTGGAATAGAAAAGCGCAAATTTATTATAAATTTTTGTAAGTGCACATATGTGTAGTATGCAGGTTGAACACAAGGACGAAAATTAAATTTTATTATTTATATATTTCGTGGGTGAGTTAGACGAAATTTGGAGGATTTGAGTGAAAACAGTAAAATTGCAAAAAATAAATAGGGTTACCATTGCATCTAATCAGACGGTCAATCACTAAGAGTAAATTAAAATTGCAAAGACAACTTGTGCTCTACCAAATCTAATTGAATAGACGACACAAGTTGCTTATAAATAAAAATGAAGAAAAGAAACAAACAAACATAATGTAAAAATTAGGATTACTATTGAATCTAATTAGATGGTCAATCACTAATCATAAAAATAATTGCAATAGAAAACTGTGCTCTACCAAATCTAATTGAATAGATGGCACAAATTTTCTAGACCCAAGAGGAGCATAGAAAAGAAAAGAAGAATTCTCAATTCTTGGATGAAGTTTACAATGAGAATACATGGGTATTTATAGGATATATAGCCAACCAAAACCCTAATATAATAACAAATGGGCCTTGGTTAAATATAATAAATTTAGGCCTTTTTTCCCTCTTGCTTCCTTGACAATCCTTCCTTGATTTATGGTATGCATATACTTTTCTACCAGATATTGTCCTGTACAAAAAGGAATTTGATGTGAGATCTTCATCTACAAGTCTTCGTATGTATATACACATCATTTTGATCTTTATTTTTTATTTTTCTGACTGCATGTGGCTTAATCGGCATATCTCTTAAAGTGACAAAATAATACCCAAGTAATATTTATTTATATACAAAAGACAAGATATAAGAGCATAAAATAAACACATTTCTATGTTAATAAAATACCCGCACACTTATCTATTACCCGTCCTCGAGTAAAACAGGAAATGAAAAACTAAGCTAGATAGGTTACACTTTCATAGGAAACACGATTGCATTGACCGTATGCAACAAGCCGTTAAACCTCTAAGTGTCCCTAGTAGGACCAGTGGTATCTCGTGAGGGTTTTCAGCGGATACTACCCACAAAATCCAAATGTAGTATGTTATGGTCCTAATGCAGCTACATGAATGCAATAGGCATATGCAAATGAAAAAAAAAATATGAAAACATGACTTGTTTCAGAAAAGTTGCAACATAGCAGTATATAATTAAAAATCAATCTACAGAAATTTTTGGTTCCTCAACTTTTCACAAATTTTCAACATAATTCAAATTTCAATGTTAAACTCTAGTTTGGCCAGTTTGTTCAGCTGATAACATAGTGCAACCATGAAATAATTCTTAGTTTTCTTATCACAGTTTGCAAAATGGTATTCTTTTTTCCTCGGGTATAATTGGTCAAATCAATAAGGACAAGAAGTGTTTGGGCATCAACGCTTATTCTCTGTCTCTATAAAATTTAAAATTTATGATTGATTACACACACTTAAGTTGAAGACCAGGGTATACCACTCATGCACTGCCTCGTGGACTGACGTGAAAGTTCTGGATAGAGCTTGGCGGATTGTGCAGACCTACGTTGAATTTGTCAACAATATTCGATAATCCTTATGTGTAATGTCCCGCAGTTTTATCGGGTTATATTTGAATATTTAAATCAGTTTAAATATTGAATTCGTAATATAAGCGGATTTATATATCGATTAAAACGAAGTTGAACATATAAAAATATATATTAAATATAATCGAGCTCATAACGACGTTGCAGTTCGTAATTTAACGTTCTGAACTTCAACAGAGTGTACAGGATCCGTTATAAGTCGGATTTCTGCGAAACAAGGAACGTTGGGACCTGTTGAACTGTATTTTTCTAACAGAAGTGAAAAACCAAGATTGCGTGTTACAGATTGTGAGTTACGTCCAAATCAAAATTCCAAATAGTCGCTGTAAAATCGTTTATCGACCGTAACGGTTTATTTGATATAACTGGATATTGGTTTCGAATTTTGACAAGGTTCTTTTGAGACGTAGTGATAATTTGATTTTTAGAATTTTACTGTAATTTTAAATTAATTTAATACGCAACTTTTTATTTGGAGTATTTTGCACCCTATATCAATATTTTGGGCTTTCAAAATATGAGTTAATCTACCAATATTATTATATTTTTGGGATCGTGGCACCTCGTTGAACACAACTGTACTTTTACTTCTGTCCGTACGTAAGTGTAATTTTAGAAACAACCGAGGTAAACCAATCTCTACAACAATTAAATAAAGTAGGAACATAAATGCAAACATGAAAAATCGTGATAGCTATAAATGAAAACTTAAGACAGAAGACACTAAAAGACACAAGGAAAGATATGGTAGGAAACTCCATAATATCTACCCATACCCTATACCCAATATATTGACAATACCAATCAACGTAGGTATCATGGAAAATACAAACCATCTGTATACCTACTACAGCACATGTAGACAAGAAAGAAATGTACGTGTATAATATCCTATCAGCTTCACATGCCAAACCCATACCCATCCACGCTAGTAACGCTATCCCTTACTTCTGAAGCAAACACCCATACCCATTTAAGAAAGTACATCGTCCTCATACACGTACGCCATCCCAACTCACTACCCTAAGCTAGTAAAGTGATCTGCCATGATTGCTCAAATCAAAAGAGCTACGTAAGAAGTGAAAATTCATGCTATCTATCCTACCCCAAGCTACGCGAAGACAGCTCAATACAGAACCTACCCTAAAACGTCATGCTGAGGGAACAACCATCGAATTTTCAAATCAAAGTGTATTTTCAGAACCTACACCACGTTCTACGCTAGACCTACGCGTACCCGAACCCTTGGCACCCAAGGTATCTGAATATTATAAATATAGTCTCATCTCTTTTCCTTGAAAGGTAAAACAAAAGCCACTCTCCTTCTATTTTCTTTTACAGCACACAAGATCCATAATCATAGACAATCAAACTCCTCTTTAAAAATAACGCTGCTTACTTCTCTCTTTTTCTTTTCTTATGAAAAACGAAACCGTGGTCTTTACCCAACGAGTAAACGTTCTCGGTTAGCTGCTGGCACGGAGGGAGTTAGTCATGGACCAGGAGTGTTGTTCGATGTGAGGATCAAGAGTGGTGCGAGCTCATTGATACGAGTATGGAGAAGGGGGTTTCCTTGAAGCCGCTAGCAGGGGGATGAGTTTAAACAGTTCGGAATGACAGCGTGTGCACAGGAGCAAATGGTTTCAGTTGAGTGTATGGCAAAAAGAAAGAACACATGCTGATAGTTGTGGAGTATGGAATAATGCATGGAAAAGATTGGTGCAAGGTGGTTTAAACAGGGAGGAAGTTTAGTGGAGCATGGGTTTTCGAAGTGGGAACTACAGGAGTATATGCGGACTATACATTATGTATATGAGCAGCCATATGTTACACGTGGGTGTATTCAGTTGGAGGTGAAGCTTGCGAGAAGGTTAAGGCTTGGATAGTTGACGCTAAAGGATGAGAGGATGGGGACTGAAACACTTAAAACGTGAAAAAGCATGGAGTTGGTTCCATACTTAAGTGGTGAAGGGCGGGTCAAGTGCACACGTGGAGCATTGGAATGGTACTGGAGATGCATTGTTATAAAATGGAAGGGAAGAGCGGTTTGAAAAGGGCCATGCGAGAGGGAGTAGGTGGGTACTGGAGCGGTTTAAAAGGTATGGGCTGCGCTAAATACGAAGGGTGAAGACTGAAGCCCAATGAAGAAAAATATGTATATGTGGTCAGCTGTATACAAATTGATGAGCAAAGTTGAAGGTTTAAATGTTGCCCAAGTATAAAGATAGAAAATGGGATCATGAATTAAAATAGAAGAGTGGAAACATTGGCAAAATATATGAACGGATATTTGCATGCGAAAGGCACGTGGATGAACGACATTTTGCTGGACGAGAGGAGGAAAAACGAGTTGAAGCGCTGGGTAAAATCAACTGACGCAAATCGTTATTTAACGGTTAACGCGCAAAGGTGAATAAATTCACTAACTCTGTTCTATTTTAAAGTATTATAATTATATTTTAAATATTGGTTGAACGTTGTGTGATGGTCGCTTTGGTAGATTACAATTAAATTGGTTGAATTATATATCGTTGCATATATATACACATCATTGGTTGAACTGATTCCATCGATTATAATATTTCCTGGTATGGAATCAGTGTTAATTATTGACTAACATCGGTGGATGCAGGAAACCGGTTGGAGGAATCCAACCGGATTCCTCAATATTTATATGTACTGTTTGTTTTATATAGATACACTGTTTGACCCCAAATGACTTTTGAAACCTTGTGTTGATATTAGCGTTGAATGGAAATTCAAACGTTATTTTGATTTAATCAATAGATGATATCGATTAAGAAAGTGGCAACAACCAACCATAAATGTATCATTTGTTTTAACCGCTATTGTTTTACCAAAATCCCACCGTATGCGAAGCACGTGTTTCACCATACTTACTAAATGATTTGTTAAAGTGGATTCTTATATTAATAAGATTAATAAGTAAGTAGGCGGAGATTAACTTGATGATTAATAACAAGAATTTATTGTTTTAAGAACAATTAAATGAGATATTTATAAATAGATTATGGTTGATTTCATATTAAGTAAGATTAGTTAGAATCGATTATTGTTTAGTTAATAGTAGATGAGATTATTTAGAAATAAATTATTATTTTTATAGTAATCGATACAAGTGAAATTATTTGGATTAATAAATGTTATTTATTGAAAATGAAAAGATTTGTTAGAATTGATTAGTGGGTTAATCATGGCTAAATATTTACCAAGCAAACTGTTTTGATCAATAATTGGTTATTTAATTAAATTAGATTGGGCTGATTAATCTAATGTAATAAATTAACGAATAGTTGATTTAGTTTAAATAAGATTTTAAAGTATAAAGGATTTGTCTAAAGAAGACAAAGCGAAGAGGAATGTTTAATAAGGGATTTGTCTAAGAAAGACGAAGTGGAGAGAAATGTTTAAAAATAGATTTGTATAAGCTAATGTAAATAACCGAGTTTTCAAAATAAGGATATGGCGTCATAAAACCATATTTAAAATATAGTAAGAAGCACGTTTACGGATTTTAAAGTATAAGGGGTTAGAGTTACGAACTTATATCTATTCTAAGATAAGAATGTTGTTGATCAAGGTCTGAGAGGTAATTAAAATACCCTAACTTGAACGGCTTCACTATTATCGAAGGATGGTATTTGTTTGTAACGAAAAGAGATGTCAAGATTTTTGTAACGAAAAGAGATGTCAAGATTTTTGTAACGGAAAGGGATGTCAAGATTAGTTATAAAGAGAATATTATAGCGTATGACAAGTCCTAGAACTATAGCGATAAAATAACGCTGTTGATTAGGCTTAAGTGTGACTGTTATGTCGAGATTAGTTATAAAGGAGAATATTACAGCGTATGACAAGTTTTGCATTGTAACGATAAATTAACGCTGTTAACCAAACATAAGCGTGATTTTTATATATAGCACTACTCCCTAGTGAATGAAAACAATTTGATTTGAAGTCCACTTATTTTAAAGTAATAAGTAACGATGTTGTCCAAGAAATATAAGAATAAGAGTGTTAATAACTGAGAATGTTTTCCCAGAAGTGTGAAAGTGCTAAAACAGGGTTTAAGAAATATCTAGTAAGATATGGGAATTTGAATAATGAAACGAATGTTAAATAAAAGTGCTCGTGATTTTGGGATGTTTGTTATGAATGTTTGTTTTTACTTTGATAGTTAAATAACTGACTATCAAAGTGTTTTGACCATCGTTGTCAATACTGAGAGACAGGTTGGATATATTATCTAAAATCACTCCGTATAGGCATAAGCGCTACGAATTTGATTATGCTAAAGAAAATTGAAAACGGAGTGAAATGCAAGGGTCGTCCTGTTTCAGAATGGTGCTTTCTGTTTGTCCAGTCCCAGGACAACTTGTATGGACGAATGTCTGACAGAGTATTCCTAACGGTCACATAAGACGATCTGGTCAAAGTACTACGTCTGGTGGCGGATAAATTCGTTTCTCTTAGCTTTTATACCCGTAATATTTTTGGAAAGATCAACTAGTGATTTGACGATGTGGCATTCAAAGTGTATGGTGGCCAGATGTTCTAAAAGATAGACGTAGCCTCAAGCTTTACAACTGGGAAATGACAAAAATCGGGCAGGCAACATGGCTATGTGGGTCGCTCCCATTAGGGTGGATAATCACCTATCTAGAGAAATTCCTTTTGCTTCTTTAATCTATCAATGCTGTCCCTTTTCGGGAAACGGTGGTTTGAGACCAACCGTTGGTGATATACATTCGATACACTGAAGCGAAATGAGCGGTCGGTCATGTGTGGGCCGGGTTGCAAGACGTTCTTGTTGAACCCAGTGTATTCGCCTCTAGAGATACACGAGCAGCAGGTGGTCCCATACCTTGTCATAGTTGGAATCCAATCTCCAATAAGCGCCCTACGATTTTTGATTTTATACTATGTAAGTAGAGCGTGAGATGCAAGCGTTCTACTATTTGGTTATTTACTTGATTAGACATTATTATAATATCACTGGATTTTGATATCAAAATATTTTGGGGTTATAGTAAGGTAAAACCGTCCATGTTTGTGTGTGGACTGGTCTTACTATTATCCTTTTGTTTCAAAACGATTTTCAAAGTTAAACCGTATGGTTGGAATTTACTCACACCAGTCCCATGACTGACCCAGAGTTTATTTTGTTTGTTTTCCCTAAACTCTTGGGTGCCCAAATTTGTACGAGCAGTCAAGTGTTTCAGGCTTTTGCAGATACATTTGGAGGAGCTAAAAGCAGATGGCTTCACCGTTAGTATTTAGAGATTATTTCCGCTGTGATATGATGTATTGTACTCTGATAATGGTATGTATATACAATACAGTTTTGTATTTCAAAGTTATGTTATATAATACATTTTATTCGTTCCGCTGTGAGATTCGTGTTTACTCTGATTCTGCTCAGTTGTGTTCTTCTTCTTCTATTCTATTAGTTCTATCTTGTCTATCTCATCCTCTAATTTCTTTCTATTAATGATCCGGTATTTTCGACGTCTGAACAGTCGATGCTGGGTTTCGTATCGATTTTTCAGAGTCGATAATTCCGGGTCGTTACAGTTGGTATCAGAGCTGAAGGTTAAGTGATTACCTTGGCTCTGTGGCGTGACTCAATCGAAATGGGGTTAGTAATAACCTAGATTGAGTTTGAGTGTATATATACGAGTGAACGTATTTGTAAATTAGTATTAAAAATTGTTTTATATTGAGTTGATTGACCTGTTGAGTGGTATATGAATTCCAAATCGACGCGTTTAGCTGACGTGGTCGATAGGGATTTATAAATGCTTGATAGAGAAATTCGACATAGTATTGTTTTAAAAAGTTGGGCAAATGAAATAATTTTACCCAAATTATATTTTATAAAAAGGAGTATATATTTTGAGATTATTATAGTGTTGATCGTTATAATGATCGAATAAGATTACAAGTGGGTTGGTTATGTAAATAACCAATCGAAATTCATATGAGTATAAGGTATAAAATCGGATGAATAAATCTGAAATTTAACCCAGAATTGGAATTAAAATTCTGAAACATGAAATTGTTTGTAAATGAATTTTGAATTAAATATATGGAATTTTAAGATCCTGGGGAAATTTTGAAATATTATCCAAGTTTCGAAAAGATATTTTTGAAGTAAATTTCAAAAAAAAAAGTAATTGAATATGAGTTTTGAAAGTGATATAGTATTGAACTCACTTTGATCGCTAGGAAATAAATTCCGATGATGAAGTCGACCATTATCGGTATTCATTTTCGAGTGCTAAGTGACGGATTACTACCAAAAGGTTTTGTTTTTGAAGTGTTTTGGGAAAACACGTTGTCAGAAATTCAAATGTTTTGAATGGCCATGTTATAGGTATATATGTGTATATGATCTCAAACTGATTTGAAATGAAACCCCAGGAATTTGATTTTTGAAATTTTAATTTTACTTATGAAGTATATAAATAAAGAATTTAACTAAGTCAAATAAAATTGGAGTTGAATTGAAGCCAAGTAGGTGGAAAACGCACTAGAATAAGGATTTGACTTGGCAAAGTAGTTGAGTTGTGGAACCGAACTTGGTTGGGAAATTTGATTATTTGGAATTGGAATTGAACTGGAGTTTGAAAAAGAATTTTGAGTTGGGATATAAGAGAATTATTGATTGAGGATAAATTGACTCGAGATCAGTTGGAGATGCAGTTGGGTATGCTGAATGGATTGCAAATGGAAGCGAGAAAGTTAGATGCCCGATAAAGGGAGAAGGCCCAGAGTGGCGTGTGGTAGTAGTACCGAATGAACCGTGCAGCAGAGAGGCTGACGAAATTCTATGAAAATTAAAGTGTTAGAAAATTTTCAGAATTTTGAAAATTTTCATTACAAAGAAGGGACTTAATATTTTGATCAGTTCAGTTGGTGCTGAAATTATGAAGTAAACTAAGAAGATTTTTAACCTGTTTACAACAGAAATTATAGCATTTTCCCCATCTTAGCAATTTCGAGGACGAAATTATTTTAAGGGGGAAGGAATGTAATGTCCCGCAGTTTTATCGGGTTATATTTGAATATTTAAATCAGCTTAAATATTGAATTCGTAATATAAGCGGATTTATATATCGATTAAAACGAAGTTGAACGTATAAAAATATATATTAAATATAATCGAGCTCATAACGATGCTGCAGTTCGTAATTTAACGTTCTGAACTTCAACAGAGTGTACAGGATCCGTTATAAGTCGGATTTCTGCGAAACAAGAAACGTTGGAACCTGTTGAACTGTATTTTTCTAACAAAAGTGAAAAACCAAGATTACTTGTTACAGATTGTGAGTTACGTCCAAATCAAAATTCCAAATAGTCGCTGTAAAATCATTTATCGACCGTAACGGTTTATTTGATATAACTGGATATCGGTTTCGAATTTTGACAAGGTTCTTTTGAGACGTAGTGATAATTTGCTTTTTAGAATTTTACTGTAATTTTTAATTTATTTAATATGCAACTTTTTATTTGGAGTATTTTGCACCCTATATCAATATTTTGGGCTTTCAAAATATGAGTTAATCTACCGATATTATTATATTTTTGGGGTCGTGGCACCTCGTTGAATACAACTGTACTTTTACTTCTGTCCGTACGTAAGTGTAATTTTAGAAAAAACTGAGGTAAACCAATCTCTACAATAATTAAATAAAGTAGGAACATAAATGCAAACATGAAAAATCGTGATAGCTATAAATGAAAACTTAAGACAGAAGACACTAAAAGACACAAGGAAAGATATGGTAGGAAACTCCATAATATCTACCCATACCCTATACCCAATATATTGACAATACCAATCAACGTAGGTATCATGGAAAATACAAACCATCTATATACCTACTACAGCACATGTAGACAAGAAAGAAATGTACGTGTATAATATCCTGTCAGCTTCACATGCCAGACCCATACCCATCCACGCTAGTAATGCTATCCCTTACTTCTAAAGCAAACACCCATACCCATTTAAGAAAGTACATCGTCCTCATACACGTACGCCATCCCAACTCACTACCCTAAGCTAGTAAAGTGATCTGCCATGAATGCTCAAATCAAAACAGCTACGTAAGAAGTGAAAATTCATGCTATCTATCCTACCCCAAGCTACGCGAAGATAGCTCAATACAGAACCTACCCTAAAACGTCATGCTGAGGGAACAACCATCGAATTTTCAAATCAAAGTGTATTTTCAGAACCTACACCACGTTCTACGCTAGACCTACGCGTACCCGAACCCTTGGCACCCAAGGTATCTGAATATTATAAAAACAGTCTCATCTCTTTTCCTTGAAAGGTAAAACAAAAGCAACTCTCCTTCTATTTTCTTTTACAGCACACAAGATTCATAATCATAGACATTCAAACTCCTCTTTAAAAATAACGCTGCTTACTTCTCTCTTTTTCTTTTCTTATGAAAAACGAAACCGTGGTCTTTACCCAACGAGTAAACGGTCTCGGTTAGCTGCTGGCACGGAGGGAGTTAGTCATGGACCGGGAGTGCTGTTCGATGTGAGGATCAAGGGTGGTGCGAGCTCATTGATACGAGTACGGAGAAGGGGGTTTCCTTGAAGCCGCTAGCAAGGGGGATGAGTTTAAACAGTTTGGAATGACAGCGTGTGCACAGGAGCAAATGGTTTCAGTTGAGTGTATGGAAAAAAGAAAGAACGCATGTTGATAGTTGTGGAGTATGGAATAATGCATGGAAAAGATTGGTGCAAGGTGGTTTAAACAGGGAGGAAGTTTAGTGGAGCATGGGTTTTCGAAGTGGGAACTACAGGAGTATATATGGACTATACATTATGTATATGAGTAGCCATATGTTACACATGGGTGTATTCAGTTGGAGGAGAAGCTTGCGAGAAGGTTAAGGCTTGGATAGTTGATGCTAAAGGATGAGAGGATGGGAACTGAAACACTTAAAACGTGAAAAAGCATGGAGTTGGTTCCATACTTAAGTGGTGAAGGGCGGGTCAAGTGCACACGTGGAGCATTGGAATGGTACTGGAGACGCATTGTTATAAAATGGAAGGGAAGAGCGGTTTGAAAAGGGCCATGCGAGAGGGGGTAGGTGGGTACTGGAGCGGTTTAAAAGGTATGGGCTGCGCTAAATACGAAGGGTGAAGACTGAAGCCCAATGAAGAAAAATATGTATATGTGGTCAGCTGTATACAAATTGATGAGCACAGTTGAAGGTTTAAATGTTGCCCAAGTATAAAGATAGAAAATGGGAATATGAATTAAAATAGAAGAGTGGAAACATTGGCAAAATACATGAATGGATATTTGCATGCGAAAGGCACTGGATGAACGACATTTTGCTGGACGAGAGGAGGAAAAACGAGTTGAAGCGCTGGGTATAATCAACTGACGCAAATCGTTATTTAACGGTTAACGCGCAAAGGCGAGTAAATTCACTAACTTTGTTCTACTTTAAAATATTATAATTATATTTTAAATATTGGTTGAACGTTGTGTGATGGTCTCTTTGGTAGATTACAATTAAATTGGTTGAATTATATATCGTTGCATATATATACACATCATTGGTTGGACTGATTCCATCGATTATAATATTTCCTGGTATGGAATCAGTGTTAATTGTTGACTAACATCGGTGGATGCAGGAAATCGGTTGGAGGAATCCAACCGAATTCCTCAATATTTATATGTACTGTTTGTTTTATATAGATACACTGTTTGAACCCAAATGACTTTTGAAACCTTGTGTTGATATTAGCGTTGAATGGAAATTCAAACGTTATTTTGATTCAATCAATAGATGATATCGATTAAGAAAGTGGCAACAACCAACCATAAATGTATCATTTGTTTTAACCGCTATTGTTTTACAAAAATCCCACAGTATGCGAAGCACGTGTTTCACCATACTTACTAAATGATTTGGTAAAGTGGATTCTTATATTAATAAGATTAATAAGTAAGTAGGCGAAGATTAACTTGATGATTAATAACAAGAATTTATTGTTTTAAGAACAATTAAATGAGATATTTACAAATATATTACGGTTGATTTCATATTAAGTAAGATTAGTTAGAATCGACTATAGTTTAGTTAATATTAGATGAAATTATTTAGAAATAAATTATTATTTTTATAGTAATCGATACAAGTGAAATTATTTGTATTAATAAATGTTATTTATTGAAAATGAAAAGATTTGTTAGAATTGATTAGTGGGTTAATCATGGCTAAATATTTACCAAGCAAACTGTTTTGATCAATAATTGGTTATTTAATTAAATTAGATTGGGCTGATTAATCTAGTGTAATAAATTAACGAATAGTTGATTTAGTTTAAATAAGATTTTAAAGTATAAGGGATTTGTCTAAAGAAGACAAAGCGAAGAGGAATGTTTAATAAGGGATTTGTCTAAGAAAGACGAAGTGGAGAGAAATGTTTAAAAATGGATTTGTATAAGCTAATGTAAATAACCGAGTTTTCAAAATAAGGATATGGCGTCATAAAACCATATTTAAAATATAGTAAGAAGCACGTTTACGGATTTTAAAGTATAAGGGGTTAGAGTTACGAACTTATATCTATTCTAAGTTAAGAATGTTGTTGATCAAGGTCTGAGAGGTAATTAAAATACCCCAACTTGAACGGCTTCACTATTATCGAAGGATGGTATTTGTTTGTAACGGAAAGAGATGTCAAGATTTTTGTAATGGAAAGAGATGTCAAGATTTTTGTAACGGAAAGGGATGTCAAGATTAGTTATAAAGAGAATATTACAGCGTATGACAAGTCCTAAAACTATAGCGATAAAATAACGTTGTTGACTAGGCTTAAGCGTGACTGTTATGTCGAGATTAGTTATAAAGGAGAATATTACAGCGTATGACAAGTTTTGCACTGTAACGATAAATTAACGCTGTTAACAAAACTTAAGCGTGATTTTTATATATAGCACTACTCCCTAGTGAATGAAAACAATTTGATTTGATGTGCACTTATTTTAAAGTAATAAGTAACGATGTTGTCCAAGAAATATAAGAATAAGAGTGTTAATAACTGAGAATGTTTACCAAGAAGTGTGAAAGTGCTAAAATAGGATTTAAGAAATATCTAGTAAGATATGGGAATTTGAATAATGAAACGAATGTTAAATAAAAGTGCTCGTGATTTTGGGATGTTAGTTATGAATGTTTGTTTTTACTTTGATAGTTAAATAACCGACTATCAAAGTGTTTTGACCATCGTTGTCAATACGGAGAGACCGGTTGGATATATTATCTAAAATGACCCTGTATAGGCATAAGCGCTGCGAGTTTGATTATGCTAAAGAAAATTGAAGATGGAGTGAAATGCAAGGGTCGTCCTGTTTCAGAATGGTGCTTTCTGTTTGTCCAGTCCCAGGACAACTTGTATGGACGAATGTCTGACAGAGTATTCCTAACGGTCACATAAGACGATCTGGTCAAAGTATTACGCCTAGTGGAGGAGAAATTCGTTTCTCTTAGCTTTTATACCCGTAATATTTTTGGAAAGATCAACTAGTGATTTGACGATGTGGCATTCAAAGTGTATGGTGGCCAGATGTTCTAAAAGATAGACGTAGCCTCAAGCTTTACAACCGGGAAATGACAAAAATCGGGCAGGCAGCATGGCTATGTGGGTCGCTCCCATTAGGGTGTATAATCACCTATCTAGAGAAATTCCTTTTGCTTCTTTAATCTATCAATGCTGTCCCTTTTTGGGAAACGGTGGTTTGAGTCCAACCGTTGGTGATATACATTCGATACACTGAAGCGAAATGAGTGGTCAGTCATGTGTGGGCCGGGTTGCAAGACATTCTTGTTGAACCCAGTGTATTCACCTCTAGAGATACACGAGCGGCAGGTGGTCCCATACCTTGTCATAGTTGGAATCCAATCTCCAATAAGCGCCCTGCGGTTTTTGATTTTATACTATGTATGTAGAGCGTGAGATGCAAGCGTTCTACTATTTGGTTATTTACTTGATTAGACATTATTATAATATCACTGGATTTTGATATCAAAATATTTTGGGGTTATAGTAAGGTAAAAACGTCCATGTTTATGTGTGGACTGGTCTTACTATTATCCTTTTGTTTCAAAACGATTTTCAAAGTTAAACCGTATGGTTGGAATTTACTTACACCAGTCCCATGACTAACCCAGAGTTTATTTTGTTTGTTTTCCCTAAACTCTTGGGTGCCCAAATTTGTACGGGCAGTCAAGTGTTTCAGGCTTTTGCAGATACACTTGGAGGAGCTAAAAGCAGAAGGCTTCACCGTTAGTATTTAGAGATTATTTCCGCTGTGATATGATGTATTGTACTCTGATAATGGTATGTATATACAATACAGTTTTGTATTTCAAAGTTATGTTAGATAATACATTTTATTCATTCCGCTGTGAGATTCGTGTTTACTCTGATTCTGCTCAGTTGTGTTCATCTTCTTCTTCTTCTTCTTCTATTCTATTAGTTCTATCTTGTCTATCTCATCCTCTAATTTCTTTCTATTAATGATCCGGTATTTTCGATGTCTGAACAGTCGACGCTGGGTTATGTATCGATTTTTCGGAGTCGAAAATTCCGGGTCGTTACATTATGTGCCCAACTCATAAAATGAGAGCAAAGTATGCCACCCGTGCACTGCCTCGCGAACTAACGTGAAAGTTGGGAAAGATCTTGGCGGGTTTGCACAACAATGCTAGATTTACAAGCAATGTTGGATACCTTGGATAACTATTATTATGGAATCTAAGAAGAAGAGGGAGTTATGCAATTTTAGCTTAACACAACTTGGTTTTAAAGAATCGAAAATCCAATATAAGTATTTTAAGTCCTCCACTTATTAAACAAAGACTACAATTTAGAATAGACTTCATGGCCATCACCTAAGAATCTCCCTATCTAATATCGCTTGTAATTGAGAGAGAAATTCATTATATATCTTATTCGATCTTAATTAAGAGAGAAAAATTACTATCAACTGACCAAAAAATTTATTAACTTGCTTAGTTGTACCAACCTAAAATGAGTCGTATTTCCAAAAAAAAAGGTATGTTATTACGACCTAAAATACATGATGGTCCTATCTAAATGCATGAAAATGAAAAGAAAAAAATCAGTTAAAAAATGCAATGCAAAATGAAAAATTAAAGAAATAAAATAAAAGGATGTAATGCCGACTCCCCTCACACTTGAATAAAACAGTGTCCACACTATAAAATTTTTTCCTTAATTCAAAAAATAGCACCTAAAGATGGATGAGATGCAAAATTATTTGTAAAATGAAATGAAGTTTAAACACTAATATGTGTGCCAATTGAAAAAAAAAATGAAACCTATAATGATGGATAATGTTTTGTGAAAAGTGATGTTTCCTGTTCCCCACACACTTGCCTCTATCGAAAATGATTTATGATGATTTCGTATTTGATTTTTGAGGTACAAGAGGGATGTCAATTGAAGCGACCCGAACTTCCCCGGTCTACGTAGAGAAGAGAAAGAACGAATTACTTTGAGAACAACACACAAAAGAACGCAAACAGAAGAACATTTCATTGCTTATTACAATAATTCCATCAGAATACAAGAATATACAGAGTATAAACAAATATTACACAACAGAAAATATCAGAGATTACAATAAATTACATAGCAACGGAAAATAATACAAAACACAACTGAAGGAGATATACGGATACAGAGCTTTCCGGATATCATTCCAGCTGTAAATCAGGATCCTGTGAATATAAATCTACAAAACCAAAACAACTAGCTGCCCGTGTCAAAATAAGGGCACCCAGAGTTTAGGTTAAAACAATAAACTCCAGGTCAGTCATGTGACTGGTGTGAGAACTAAAACAGTTATTAATCTTTATTTTAAAGTTAGGTAAATCAAGGGACCACGCCATATATGGGTTTCCTCCCAAGAATACCAGTGCATAAAACAAACTGCGCAATGCTAAATAAAGAACATTGAAGCTATTATAAGACCCAGGTCCCATCACACAATGCAACACAAGCCGGAGGATAGGGTTTTACCTTATAATAGCCAAAGCATGCTTGATATGCTAAATTTCATCTTTTATTATTACTATATGTGTATAGTGTCAAAACAATTTCAATCATAAGTATCAATCACAGACGGCATGAGTGCCTAATCCCACTATGTCGCCATATTAGGCTCTACAATCAAAACCACAAAGTCACGTATTTGGAAATTGGATTTTCGTCTGTGAACCAAGGCCAGGGATCGTCCTCTACCGATTCGAGACAATCTAGCCTACCATGTCTCGGGATCAGATCTCAAGTGACCCTTAGGTGCCACAGGGCTAGTCCACCGTTGTGGATTAAAATGCCTGAACACTACGTTTCCCTGCCCTTTGGGGCGTAAACGAGCCAACGAATGACTCCATCGGTCCCGGATCGACCGATATAACCGAGGCGCCTCGCAACAGCAACAACCATACAAGTGAAAAGTATATAAATGTCATCCAGTTTAAGCGCTGACACCACCGCTAGCTAGAAAGAAACGCATGCCCTCCCTGGATCCTTCTCCCGTTTCTGGTTCACAACTGGGGTGTGAGGCTCGCGAATCAACGCTACACAAAGCTATGCCACACAGGCCGTGCTTTGATCGTCATCCATAAGACTTTGCTTTTCAACAGAAGCCTTGATCTTATTGTCACTTAGGCATGCCACACAGACAATTCACTCCATGCGATTGATATCCATCGATGTATAACCCCTGAGCTTGTACGTCTCAGAGAAGGGCGTTAAGCAAGAGAATAAATTCTCCGCCACCAAACAGATATATATATATATATTTAATAGAAATCAATCACACAGAATAAAATCCAACGTCAAACACACAGTCCATTTACAAGTCCGTTCTGGGTCTGAACGAAACCAGAAGCACCTTATACCTCGCATATCCATCGATCTCCAAGTACGTCTGGACGATCACCAACTGATTCCATCCTCTTGGGTGTACAGCCCAATCAAGATCATCAGTAATCACCCAAACGACGGGAAGACCTCCGGTTTTCAACCACCGTCTTCATCTTCGACACCACGTCGAATCAGTTATTCAGAATGGGATAAAGTTATTCAGAATGGGATAAACCTGGTCTTTCTGAATAACTCACGTATATCATAAACAAGTGTTACACAAACACAACATACGCCTCATTCCAATTCAGAATATTCTTTTATTCAAATATTCTTATATTTTGGGAATGGTTCCCATTAATTTTATCAAAGATAAATTCTTTAAATTTATTCTTTAATCTTCTTTTGAAAATCAATTAAAACTAGTCGGGATTAGCGAACCACACCGTAGTAATCATTTATTTTATTTCCCAATCCCAACCTACTCATCCCATGAAGTAAAACTGGTAATACTTCATATCTAACACCAAGGTGTTATCGGTAAATTCAATTACCATTTCATGTTCAAATTTAATTAATGATTTAACTATCGCTTGGAGCAAAACTGGTGATACTCCATTCTTGATTATTTCAATCTAATTAAAGATTCATTAAAACTCCACTTGGTTTTAATCTTCCCAATAATCACTATCAATGATTATTTAACTTGGGAAATCACATCCTGTCTTTAACTGGGTTAAAGAACCAATGTCATTTAAAACACAGTTCACTATAAACCCAAAATCACATTCCATTAATTATCGGGTTAAAGAACAAGTGTTATTTAAAATACCATTCACGATAAACCTAAAAATCAATTCAAATTCAATTCCAATTAAATTCCATTTAATTGGTACACTTCATTAAATCTAAATAAAAAGATTTAATCTTTTTCTCAACTGGGTTTAAGAACATTGTTAATGAAGACACCATTCACGACAAACCCAAATCACATTTGATATTAAATACAAGGCTCTGAATAGAAAATATATCGGCTTATATTCAATATCAAATTCTACGACCAACAAATATCATATTGGAAACAACGATATAAATACATCTTTCAAATTCCCATAACAATATATGTATCATCACGAAATCCAACATCGAAATATTCCAAAGACAATTTTAATTAAAATCCATTCCAATTCAATTATTGGAAATTCTGGTTACTTTTAAAACCATTTCAAATCCAATTTATTTATTTAAAAATAAATGGATTTTAATTCTATTTCAAAACTAGTTCATTTCGATAAAAATCTATTTTTATCTTTTCAAATTTGGAATTTTTCATCCCAATTCTTCACAAATCATCTCTTATGATTTTACACAAATTATTACTGTTTCTAATAATTTTATCAAGGCCCGTACAGTCGATTTCCATCAACGGCCATCGAACTGCACTTACAGCGACCTTTTCCAAATTTGATTTGGACATAATTCCAAATCCAACCATTAGATTTCTAATTTCTAATATTCGTTAGAAAGCTCTTTTTGATACGAACCCAACGGTTCCAGTTTTAGGAGAATCCGACGTTCGGATCTCCCGTAATATCCATTCGAAGTCAATGGTCGAAATTCGCGAACTACCGCGGCGCGGCGCATTCTATTCAGGCCATTATATATGTAATATATATAATATATACTTCGTCGATTTCCATTCGAAACAAATTTTTTAAATCGTTTTAAATTCGTTTTCAAAACCATTTCAACTTCATATTCAATTTCAAATCAAATTTGAATATTTCATATCATTACTATATAAGTGATAATATTTTCAAAACGTTATATTTTGAAATCACTTCCTTTTCTATATTCATTTTAAAAATGAATATAATCGATATAAATATCGTTCACGTCAAAATGGCGTTAATCTAATCAACACGGCTTTTATTCAACACATGAATTTACTTTCAATTCAACACATGAATTTATTTCCAATTCAACACATGAATTTATTTTCTATTCAACACATGAATTTATTTCCAATTCAACACATGAATTTATTTTCTATTCAACAAATGAATTTATTTTCTAAATTGGATTGAGGCCTAATCAATTACCATATAATGTTTATTATATGGATTCCCTACAACACATGTATATAACAGCAACGATAAATCATCAACCATCATCCAGAGTGCACCACACAACTGCATAAGCATTAAATATAAATAATTAACGCTTACACAGTCTATCAACCCATCGATTGACATACAACTAAACAATCGGGATTCGTGTACATCAAATATCATCCCAATACCCGTGTGGGGTTTCAAATCAACAAACACAGATTTTATTTGTGCAGTTGGGCGATGTGTAAAATTTATCGTCCCAATCAATATCAGTCAAATCAGTGTATATAAACAAATCGTCCGATTTGTTTATAAGTATTTATTTTATATACACGTTAAAAATTATAATTTTAAGTATAAAATATTTTCCACTATAAAATATTTTATTTCATTTCACATCACACAATCAAATTTCACTACACAACAATCAAACAAACAAGTCATCCATGGTCTGTGGACGACGGGTGTCGGGTGCTGCTAAGCACCGTCTGCATCCTAGTATATATTTCAAACTAGAAATAAATTAAAGGTGAGGAGTTCTCGCCGACTAGCTAAACCAAACTCCACGATTCTTCATATGTAGAAATCTTCGTCGTGCTTGCCTTTTGTCAGTTTCATTGTCCGTAGCCACTACATATATAAAAATCACGTTTTTATATTGTTGCTATTTATAACAAAATCACATTTTTATAATCACTTCATATGGATAAAAATCACATTTTTATACCGCTACTATATAGATAAAAATTCTATTTTTCTTATACCACTACTATATAGATAAAAATTCTATTTTTACACCGCTACTGTATAGATAAAAATTCCATTTTTATCTCGCTAGTAACATAATAAAAAATTATATTTTTATTCTTCCTATGATAAAAAAATCTCTTCTTTGATTATAAAAAAATCGAATCTTTGATAATATAAAAATCGAATCTTTGATAATATAAAAATCCAATCTTTTATAATATAAAAATCCAATCTTTTCTACTATGAAAAATCTATCAATAAAAATATGATTTTTAAGACAATGTTTCATATATAAAATCTCCTCTTTTCACATATAAAAATCTAAACTTTTTTAATATAAAAATATGAACTTTTTCTATATAAAAATATAAACCTTTCCTTTGCTATTACATATATAGTTTGAAATTGATTTTATTTAATTCACAAGAATTTACTTAAACTAAATAAATAAAATTCACCTTGAATCGGAGGAGAAGGGAGCAGTTGCGCTCAATGCAGGTGCGTAGCGCAGGTGTGGAGGGGGGCGACGGCCTTCCCTGTGGTGGCGGCGGATTAGGGTTTACGGTGGGGGGCGTTGTGGCGGTTTGGGGGTTTTTAGAACGGAGGAGGAGAGGAGGGCGTAAAGAGGAGGGGGTGCGGTGGCCCCGTCGTGGGCGGCGGCGCGTTGAATCGACGAGGGGGGGGGGGAGGATCCTGGGTATCGACGACCTGGTTTTTTTTTTTTTTTTGAAAAGTAAACGGGGGGAGGGGCTGAGAGTATAGAGAAAGAGAGAGAGAGGGTTTTTTTATTTAATTAATTCATTTCAAAAAGCAATTTTTGATTTCGACCTCGAAATCGAAGCCACCTACTGTCGTCCATGGCTAATTACCCCCATTCCGAACACAATAGGATATGTATCGTAAGCTGATTCGATCGTTCTGATCAGTTTTTGTCAAAATCAAAATATAACTCTATATATTGAATTTGAACGCACATTTCAATTTACTGGGGTCACAAACAGACCCTAAAAATTCCCGAAAAATATCTTCTACCTTCATATTGACGATACGGTCCTAAAGAAACTAATTTCGTCAAATTCTGAGACCGTTTGAAAATGGCCATTTTCCAGTCGATTAAAATCAACTAAAACTGGTCAAACGCTTTTTCCTTTGTCACGCTCACATATTGATTCGAAAAATTAGGAATTTTGAAACCTTGCAATAATTTGACATCACGGATCTAACAAAAGTGGTTTCGTCGAAAACCGAGGTCGTTTGCAAAATTTCCATTTTTAAGGGTCAGAATTCCATAGCGACTATTTTGAATTTTCAATTGGACATAACTTTTTATCCCTGCTATGAAATTTTGATTTTTCGGATTCATTGGAAAGATATTCTCAATTAGATTCTAATATTTTTGGTTTCACTAAAATCTAGTTTATTTTGAATCCTGTACATTCATTTGAACTTTGAAATCGAATTTTGAAACTACCACGCCATTTTCAATTCCTTTTATATTTAAAATAAAATATTTATATTCTAACGGCGATCCAAATAAATATATACGTTCGAATTCTATTCATTTTAAATTTCTCGTCGTTATTATTTAAAATAATTCATTTTAAATAATCAAAATCTGCTAAAATTGCCATGATAAATTTTTTAAATTGGCTCAGATTTCCGGGTTATTACAACCTCCCCCAGTTAAAATTTTTCATCCCAGAAAAGGAACGAAGCCGATAGTTGTTTAACAAATCAACTCGACTTCCAGTATTTTCATTACGGCTTAAGTTCTTCAACTTTTCAAATTCTAAGAACTTTTCAAATTTTCAAAAATTTGGCTAACACCCTAAATTTTCAAAAAATTTCGCCATAACCTCCCCTACACCGGGGACTTCGGGATATTTCAAATAGCCTCCCATGGCCCTTAGCAATCCAAAAAGAAAAAGAAACAGCCAAGCGGCTAGCCAATCGGCTCATAAAATCATCAAAACCCAAGAAATACGATAAACATGTACCTATTTGTCGGGCAAACAATTTTATTCTTCTGCTCTGGCCTCCTTGCTATGACCTGTTCAATGTATACACATGTATATGCATGCAATTCCAAACAAATTTCAACACAATCCACTATTAGGTTCAATTTGGCTAAAGTTCGACATTTTAATTAATCAAACAATAATCAAACAACACAATCAACAATCAATTAGTTGGTTAACGTTTCAAATTCATAATTTTGATACATAGTCAAAAATCATGTTTTTGATGCCAAATCACAACAATTATTCTAACTATATTTTGGTTCTCACACCAGCCAATGGAAATATATAAATATTACACCTTCGAAACCCAAACACAAACCATTGATGCTACGTAGTCATCAACAGAATCATCTCCGAGAGACTAGAGGGTAATTCTATATCTATCCAGTATATTAAAATTTCAAATACACGTGGATCTGACGTATACGCAAAATCTTTATATATAGGATTGTCCAAATTCAATATAAAATAAATAATCAAATACGAATAATTGATTTTAATTTTCAAGACAGAAATTGTTTTCATTTTAAAAATATACTCTTCACACTTGTTTTAGGATACTACTTATCCTATCTTGAACGAGTCATTCTCATTGGATATTACTAATCTAACCTCTGATGAATTCTTTCGTTTGGTTCTAACGTGTCTTATTCTCTGAGCTTGTAAACCAAAGCTCTGATACCAAGTGAAGCGACCCGAACTTCCCCGGTCTCCGAAGAGAAGAGAAAGAACAAATTACTTTGAGAACAACACACAAAAGAATGCAAACAGAAGAACATTTCATTGCTTATTGCAACAATTCCATCAGAATACAAGAATATACAGAGTATAACAAATATTACACAATAGAAAATATCAGAGATTATAATAAATTACATAGCAGCGGAAAATAATACAAAAGATAACTGAAGGAGATATACGGATACAGAGCTTTCCGGATATCATTCCAGCTGTAAATCAGGATCCTGTGAATATAAATCTGCAAAACCAAAACTAATAGCTGCTCGTGTCAAAACAAGGGCACCCAGAGTTTAGGTTAAAACAATAAACTCCAGGTCAATCATGTGACTGGTGTGAGAACTAAAACAGTTATTAATCTTTATTTTAAAGTTAGGTAAATCAAGGGACTACGCCGTATAACATGGTACGGGTTTCTTCCCAAGAATACCAGTGCATAAAACAAACTGCGCAATGCTAAATAAAGAATAGTGAAGCTACTATAAGACCTAGGTCCCATCACACAATGCAACACAAGTCGGAGGATAGGGTTTTACCTTATAATAGCCAAAGCATGTTTGATACGCTAAATTTCATCTTTTATTATTACTATATGTGTATAGTGTCAAAACAATTTCAATCATAAGTACCAATCATAGACGGCATGAGTGCCCCATCCCACTATGTCGCCATACAAGGCTCTACAATCAAAACCGCAAAGTCACGTATTTGGAAATTGGATTTCCGTCTGTGAACCGAGGCCAGGGATCGTCCTCTACTGATTCGAGACAATCTAGCCAACCATGTCTCAGGATCAGAGCTCGAGTGACCCTTAGGAGCCACAGGGTCGGTCCACCGATGTGGATTAAAATGCCTGAACACTACGCTTCCCCACCCTTTGGGGCGTAAACGAGCCAACGAATGACTCCATCGGTCCCGGATCGACCGATATAACTGAGGCGCCTCGCAACAGCAACAACCACACAGGTGAAAAGTATATAAATGCCAGCCAGTTTAAGCACTGACACCACCACTAGCTAGAAAGAAACGCATGCCCTCCCAGGATCCTTCTCCCGTTTCTGGTTCACAACCGGGGTGTGAGGCTCGCGAATCAATGCTACACAAAGCTATGCCACACAGGCCGTGCTTTGATCATCAACCACAAGACTTTGCTTTTCAACAGAAGCCTTGATCATATTTCCATTTAGGCATGCCCCATAGGCAATTCACTCCATGCGATTGATATCCATCGATATATAACCCCTGAGCTCGTACGTCTCAGAGAAGGGCGTTAAGCAAGAGAATAAATTCTCCGTCGGCAAGCAGATATATATATATATATATTTAATAGAAATCAATCACACAGAATAAAATCCAATGTCAGACACATAGTCCATTTACAAGTCCGTTCTGGGTCTGAACGAAATTGGAGGCACCTTGTACCTCGCATATCCATCGATCTCCAAGTACGCATGGACGATCACCAACTGATTCCCTCCTCTTGGGTGTACAACCAAATCAAGATCTTCAGTAATCACCCAAACGACGTGAAGACCTCCGGTCTTCAATCACCGTCTTCATCTTCGACACCACGTCGAATCAGTTATTCAGAATGGGATAAACCTGGTCTTTCTGAATAACTCACGTATATCATAAACAAGTGTTACACAAACACAACATACGCCTCATTCCAATTCAGAATATTCTTTTATTCAAATATTCTTATATTTTGGGAATGGTCCCATTAGTTTTATCAAAGATAAATTCTTTAATCTTCTTTTGAATATCAATTCAAACTAGTCGGGATTAGCGAACCACACCGGAGTAATCATTTATTTTATTTCCCAATCCCAACCTATTCATCCCATGAAGTAAAACTGGTAATTCTTCATATCTAACACCACGGTGTTATCAGTAAATTCAATTACCATTTCACGTTCAAATCTAATTAAAGATTTAATTATCGCCTGGAGCAAAACTGGTGATACTCCATTCTCGATTATTTCAATCTAATTAAATATTCATTAAAAATCCACTTGGTTTTAACCTTCCCAATAATCACCATCAATGATTATTTAACTTGGGAAATCACATCCTGTCTTTAACTGGGTTGAAGAACCAATGTCATTTAAAACACGGTTCACTATAAACCAAAAATCGCATTCCATTAATTATCGGGTTAAAGAACAAGTGTTATTTAAAACACCATTCACGATAAACCCAAAAATCAATTCAATTCCAATTAAATTCCATTTAATTGTACACTTCATTAAATCTAAATAAAAAGATATAATCTTTTTCTCAACTCAGTTTAAGAACATTGTTAATGAAGACACCATTCACGACAAACCCAAATCGCATTTGATATTAAATACAAGGCTCTGAATAGAAAATATATCGACTTATATTCAATATCAAATTCTACGACCAACAAATATCATATCGGAAACAACGATATAAATATATCTTTCAAATTCCCATAACAATATCTGTATCATCACGAAATCCAACATCGAAATATTCCAAAGACAATTTTGATTCAAATCCATTCCAATTCAATTATTGGAAATTCTGGTTACTTTTAAAACCATTTCAAATCCAATTTATTTATTTAAAAATAAATGGATTTTAATTCTAGTTCAAAACTAGTTCATTTCGATAAAAATCTATTTTTATCTTTTCAAATTTGGAATTTTTCATCACAAATCATCTCTTATGATTTTACACAAATTATTGCTATTTTTAATAATATTATCAATGCCCGTACAGTCGATTTCCATCAACGGCCATCGAACTACACTTATAGTGACCTTTTCCAAATTTGATTTGGACATAATTCCAAATCCAACCGTTAGATTTCTAATTTCTAATATTCGTTAGAAAGCTCTTTTCGATACGAACCCAATGGTTCTGGTTTTAGGAGAATCTGACGGCCGGATCTCCCGTAATATCCATTCGAATTCAATGGTCGAAATTCACGAACTACCGTGGTGCGACGCGTTCTATTCAGGCCATTATATATATAATATATATAATATATACTTAGTCGATTTCCTTTCAAAACGAATTTTATAAATCGTTTTAAATTCGTTTTCAAAACAATTTCAACTTCATATTCAATTTCAAATCAAATTTGAATATTTCATATCATTACTATATAAGTGATAATATTTTCAAAACATTATATTTTGAAATCACTTCCTTTTCTATATTCATTTTAAAAACGAATATAATCGATATAAATATCGTTCACGTCAAAATGGCGTTAATCTAATCAACACGGCTTTTTTTCAACACATGAATTTATTTTCAATTCAACAAATGAATTTATTTCCAATTCAACACATGAATTTATTTTCTATTCAACACATGAATTTATTTCTAATTCAACACATGAATTTATTTTCTATTCAACACATGAATTTATTTTCTAAATTGGAATGAGGCCCAATCAATTACCATATAATGTTTATTATATGGATTCCCTAAAACACATGTATATAACAGCAACGATAAATCATCAACTATCATCCAGAGTGCACCACACAACTGCATAAGCATTAAATATAAATAATTAACGCTTACACAGTCTGTTAACCTATCGATTGACATACAACTGAACAATTGGGATTATTGTACGTCAAATATCATCCCAATACCCGTGTGGGGTTTCAAATCAACAAACACAGATTTTATTTGTGTAGTTGGGCGATGTGTAAAATTTATCGTCCCAATCAATATCAGTCAAATCAGTTTATATAAACAAATCGTCCGATTTGTTTATAAATATTTATTTTATGTACACGTTAAAAATTATATTTTTAACTATAAAATATTTTCCACTATAAAATATTTTATTTCATTTCACATCACAGAATCAAATTTCACTACACAACAATCAAACAAACAAGTCATCCATGGTCTGTGGACGACGGGTGTCGGGTGGTGCTAAGCACTGTCTGCATCCTAGTATATATTTCAAACTAGAAATAAATTAAAGGTGAGGAGTTCTCACTATAACACCCCACGTCCATTAATGTCACTCACAAAGGGAATGCATTAACTTCTATGGAGCGTTTTAAGTAAGTATAGAACAGAAACTTAACAACAAGACAGATATAAATAGTACTCAAAGATTTAAAACTTTATTTCATTACAGCGAAAAACACATATGTTTGCTTACATCCTCAAAAACTAGAGTCAAAGTACATAATATCCATCTTGACTACCAAAAGTACATAAATTGATAGAAAAAATCCCCAACATCAAAATAGCCATAAATAAAAGAGAAGCTGAACTTTACTTCAGTGATCCAAGCAATCTTCTAAAAGCAGTCCAAAATCAAGCTCCACTGGTGCTAGTTCCAACCTGAGCACCTGGGGGGGAAGGAAAGAAAGAGGAGGAAACAAAGGGGGTCAGACATAAAGTCTGGTGAGTGCGATAATTTTAACAATATAATTAACAAAGTAACTAGGCTAAGGCATACGTTAGAAAATCAGGAAATGACCATGAACCGTTGAGTATGGCATAGTAAACAAGGAAACAGGATGAACAACGATATCGTTAAAACGCACCTAGCCCATTGTAAGATAATTACTAAACTACACCAACACTATGAGATAATTGCTATATTGCACCACCACTAGTATACTGCACCACAACTAGTCACCCTAAGGTTGATCCTGCCTACTGAACAAAAGTGATAATAATAATGGTAGTTCCGTATACCCCTAGCTCCTGTCATAGGTGCCGCCTGGTCCTATCTCCACTAGTGGTACCCACTACCCTCCCCATTCTAATTACAATATTCATAATATGGTAGCTGTACTCCTAGCTGTTGTCATAGGTGCCGCCTGCTTCTGTCTCCACTAGTCGTACCCACTACCTTCCCCATTCGATCGGCTCCCTAACTCGTAGATACCCGTGCAGGTCCCACAGTGGGGTGTACCACTCCCCAAAGTGGCAACCCAATACTACTAGAGATGCACGGCTTATACCAACACGATGCAACAACGTCTTACCTACCAGCCCGGGTCCACACACGCATATGAACCCGTTGGACTTACGTTGCCACCGCTAACCCGGTTTGGCCTCTTACAGTCAAGCCCAATATGCGTGTCCCGTCCTCGACTTGGGTCGAGCCCACAAAGATACGTATGGGTTACTGGTTGAAACGGGCCCCCATTACTTGACACAAGCTATCCACCTAAGCTTGGTCCCCTCTAGTACATCCCACTTAACCCACTTCTTATTCATGTTCACTTACATGTTTCAATTTTGGTTAAGTATTTCTAATCGTATTTCAAATGCCACCCAAGGCACCCACTAGATTCCACATGTCACCCAAGGCACCCACTTAACCCCCTCATGTCCCACTACATGTTTATCTGGTTAAGTGTTTCTTAATTCATTAAGACCGTAACCTCATAAAGACCTCTCACATTAGACTGGCATTTGTGGCAGCTGGATTTACCGGGCGGGTCCGGGCAGTCTTACACCACAAAAGAGCCTAACCTCGTGTCTTTACAATTGTTACGTATTTAATTTATGCCTAAGACCTCCCACATTAGACTGGCATTTGTGGCAGCTAGATTTGCCGGGCGGGTCCGGGCAGTCTTACACCACAAAAGAGCCTAACCTTGTGTCTTAGACGATTAATTACTCCTAATTAATCATTCCCCAATTTGAATTACTTTCCCTATCCAAATTATCAATTAATTCCAAATTTAACTATGGCCATAATTGACTCAATTATGTCCATCTATTTAAGGTATGTAAAATCATACCAATTTTCATCACAAATTTATTTTATGTCTTTTAAGGCATCTATGCCAATTAAATCTTTTAATATTATCCCTTTTACCCCACGTTGTACGTTTATTCGTTTAACGTAAAATATATGTTAGACTCGAATAGTCTAACTCATGGAATAAAGAGAAAACATCACAACATACATATAATTAAAACTAGATCTAAAAATAAGGGGTGAACTTGTATGTGTGAAGGATGTTCTACATCTAAAACTTGCATAGGCCAAAGTTACAACTTGCATAAAACTACATATGTCATAGACCTAAATCTAAAGGTGTGAACTTGTTGGGATAATGGTCACAAACTTGCATAAATCATGTATGTCATAGATCTACATCTAAAGATGTAATCTTGCATAGGCAGTAACCACAAACTTGCATAACATGATTCATATTCAAGCACATGTATTCATATAAACTTGCATATGTGATTTATGCAACATAACAATAGTATAAACTTACATGTAAACCAGCTTGTAGAATTTGGCATATAACTCACACATGTCATAGCCTAACTTTAGATCTAAAATAGGTGTCATGAAGCATATAAGGTTATACATACAATTTTTCCCAACTTGCATATGATTCATGTCTTAATAAAAATCTAAACTTGCATACATACTTATGATTTATCATATGAATCAACATACCCAAACTAGCATATGAACAACATGGTGATTCGATTATACATAAGCCAATCACAAAATTACAACATGGATGATCACAACTTTACAAGATAGCATCATAGAAATTACAACATAAACATCACAATTTTACTACATGAATAATAACATGCGGTCAATAATTCACATCATATCCAAATAGTCCACATCATAACTCAATCCAATTAATTTGCTAATTATTTTATTAAAATTATCGAACTCACAATTCAGAGAAGGTCTTGAATTCTGAATTCTGAGTTCTGAAGTTGTAATAGATTTCTCTTGAAGAAGATTCGTTGTTAAAGTTGAAAAGGTTTGATTTAGACTAGCTTTCTTCCTCTTTAATTGGTGGCGGCTATGCTATGTTGCTAGGTGACAGCATGGAGGCCATGAATCTAATTTTGTTTTGATTTTAGAGTTTGAGTCTAGAGGTGTTTTTATAGAGTTTAGGATTAATTTAGGCCATCCGATCAACCTAGAAGCAACCTGAACTATCCAAACAAGATAGGGTGACACCTCAGCCCTAATGACTCGGCACAGTGTATTAAATGTTCATTTTTTTTCTATAATTTACATATTTCTTATTTATGACAAATTCCATATGTAAATTATTCCCATTTTAATTATGCTATAACTATATTTTTAATTATGCTCACAATTAATGGTATACTAAATATACCATTTCATGAACCAATCTATGCCATGTAATTTTCATGTTTATCCTTCATATTTATATGTAAATTATAAATCTATTATTGTTAATTATATATTCTCCCTTTTACCGTATACATTAATTAACCATACACAAATATCCATTTATACATGCATAAATCTTTCTTACCTTTAATTTGTCATAAAAGCCAATCAAAGAAGGCCACATAAAAAACAATCATTGACAACCAAAAATGCGCCAGTACGCCACTTGATGCGTACACGTCATATATATATATATATATATATATATATATATATATATATATATATACATATATGTGTGTGTGTATTTTCTATATATATTTTTTCTTTTTATCTATCTTCCCAATTACCCATTTTCACTTGAACTGTGTTCACACTAAGCCATTTTAAGCCTTTCCCCTAAAACAAAAATATGGCGCTGGCGGGGATCAAACTCTATACCCCTTGTATGCAAGTCACGTGTTCCAACCAAATGATCTACTAAGTCTTTTTATTACAAACCTTAGAACAATGCTAAACATTTATTCTTTAATTTAGTTAATTCGATTATTCAAAAATCTGGGGTGTTACATTCTCCCCTCCTTAAAGGATTTCGCCCCCGAAATCTCCAAGTTAAGGAGAATGCATATCCTAACATCCAAACAACCATCTACTCAACCACCAAACACAGGCATCCATTGTCCTTATAGAATTTCTATTGCTGTATGAACGTATGCAAAAAGTGCGTGTATATATTCCTTATCTAATGCAAAATCAGGTGGTCTACTGATTCAGTTGACCTCCTTAATGCAAACCATGATAGTGGCATGCATCCATTATGTATGCGAAAGAACCCTGTCGATACATATTATTTCTACATATGTGCACAACCATTCACCAAAATGCAACATCCATATGATAGCACAACCATTATACATCCATTAGCTTAAACATGCACACACATTTATATGCAATATGATGTGACTGAACCGATCTAGTGCCTAAAGTGTGCGTATATGCATCCACGAGCAACCACAAGCAAACACTTGCATCCACATGCATCCATCATACATAACATGTCTCAAACACATGTTTCAACCATAGGACTACCCTACCTAAAGGTCAAAGGTACTAACGAGAGGACATACTAAAGATAAGATATATGGCCCTTGGGGTTATGCTTTCTAAAATAAGCTTTTTTTCTTGAAAGTACTCTCCTTAAAACGTATTTTTGAAAGTATTTCTTTATGAAAATGCTTTTGAAAAACAATTTTTCAAAATCTCTATCTGTTCTGGTAACCTTCAGCTCTGAAACCACGTGTAACACCCCACGTCCATTAATGTCACTCACAAAGGGAATGCATTAACTTTTATGGAGCGTAACTTAACAACAAGACAGATATAAATAGTACTCAAAGATTTAAAACTTTATTTCATTGCAGTGGAAAACACATATGTTTGCTTACATCATCAAAAACTAGAGTCAAAGTACATAATATCCATCTTGACTACCATAAGTACATAAATTGAAAGACATAATCCCTAAAATCAAAATAGCCATAAATAAAAGAGAAGCTGAACTTTACTTCAGCATCCAAGTAATCTTCTAAAAGCAGTCCAAAATCAAGCTCCACTGGTGCTAGTTCCAACCTGAGCACCGGGTGGGGGGGAAGGAAGGAAAGAGGAGGAAACAAAGGGGTCAGACATAAAGTCTGGCGAGTGCAATAATTTTAACAGTATAATTAACGAAGTAACTAGGCTAAGGCATAAGTTGTAAAATCAGGAAATGACCATGAACCATTGAGTATGGCAGAGCAAACAAGGAAACAGGATGAACAACGATATCGTTAAAGCGCACCTAACCCACTGTAAGATAATTACTAAACTACACCAACACTATGAGATAATTGCTATACTGCACCACCACTAGTATACTGCACCACCACTAGTCACCCTAAGGTTGATCCTGCCTACTGAACATAAGTGATAATAATAATGGTAGTTTCGTGTACCCCTAGCTGCTGTCATAGGTGTCACCTGCTCCTATCTCCACTAATGGTACCCACTACCCTCCCCATTCTAATTACAATATTCATAATATGGTAGCTGTACTCCTAGCTGCTGTCATAGGTGTCGCTTGCTCCTATCTCCACTAGTCGTACCCACTACCTTCCCCATTCGATCGACTCCCTAACTCGTAGATACCCATGCTGGTCCCACAGTGGGGTGTACCACTCCCCAAAGTGGCAACCCAATACTACCAGAGATGCACGGCTTATACCAACACGATGCAACAACGTCTTACCTACCAGCCCGGGTCCACACACGCATATGAACCCGTTGGACTTGCGTTGCCACCGCTAACCCGTTTTGGCCTCTTACAGTCAAGCCCAATATGTGTGTCCCATCCTCGGCTTGGGTCAAGCCCACAAAGATACGTATGGGTTACTGGTTGAAACGGACCCCCATTATTTGACAAAAGCTATCCACCAAAGCTTGGTCCCCTCTAGTGCATCTCACTTAACCCACTTCTTATTCATGTTCACTTACATGTTTCAATTTTGGTTAAGTATTTCTAATCGTATTTCAAATGCCACCCAAGGCACCCACTAGATTCCACATGCCACCCACTTAACCCCCTCATGTCCACTACATGTTTATCTGGTTAAGTGTTTCTTAATTCATTAGGACCGTAACCTCATAAAGACCTCTCACATTAGACTGGCATTTGTGGCAGCTGGATTTGCCGGGCGGGTCCGAGCAATCTTACACCACAAAAGAGCCTAACCTCGTATCTTTACAATTGTTACATATTAAATTTATGCCTAAGACCTCCCACATTAGACTGGCATTTGTGGCAGCTGGATTTACCGGGCGGGTCCGGGCAGTCTTACACCACAAAAGAGCTTAACCTCGTGTCTTAGATGATTAATTACTCCTAATTAATCATTCCCCAATTTGAATTACTTTCCCTATCCAAATTATCAATTAATTCCAAATTAAACTGTGGCCATAATTGACTCAATTATGTCTGTCTATTTATGGTATGTAAAATCGTACCAATTTTCATCACAAATTTATTTTATGTCTTTTATGGCATCTATGCCAATTAAATCTTTTAATATTATGCCCTTTTACCCCCACGTTGTATGTTTATTCGTTTAACGTAAAATATATGTTAGACTCGAATAGTCTAACTCATGGAATAAAGAGAAAACATCACAACATACATATAATTAAAACTAGATCTAAACATAAGGGGTGAAATTGCATGTGTGTAGGATGTTCTACTTCTAAAACTTGCATAGGCCAAAGTTACAACTTGCATAAAACTACATATGTCATAGACCCAAATCTAAAGGTGTGAACTTGTTGGGATAATGGTCACAAACTTGCATAAATCATGTATGTCATAGATCTACATCTAAAGGTGTAATCTTGCATAGGCAGTAACCACAAACTTGCATAACATGATTCATATTCAAACACATGTATTCTTATAAACTTGCATATGTGATTTATGCAACATAACAATAGTATAAACTTACATCTAAACATGTAAACCAGCTTGTAGAATTTGGCATATAACTCACACATGTCATAGCCTAACTTTAGATCTAAAATAGGTGTCATGAAGCACTTAAGGTTATACATACAATTTTTCCCAACTTGCATATGATTCATGTCTTAATAAAAATCTAAATTTGCATACATACTTATGATTTATCATATGAATCAACATACCCAAACTAGCATATGAACAACATGGTGATTCGATTATACATAAGCCAATCATAAAATTACAACATGGATGATCACAACTTTACAAGATAGCATCATAGAATATACAATATAAACATCACAATTTTACTACATGAATAATAACATGCGGTCAATAATTCACATCATATCCAAATTGTCCACATCATAACTCAATCCAATTAATTTGCTAATTATTTTATTAAAATTATCGAACTCACAATTCAGAGAAGGTCTTGAATTCTGAATTCTTAGTTCTGAAGTTGTAATAGCTTTCCCTTGAAGAAGATTCGTTGTTAAAGTTGAAAAGGTTTGATTTAGACTAGCTTTCTTCCTATTTAATTGGTGGCGGCTATGCTGTGTTGTAGGTGACGGCATGGAGGCCATGAATCTAATTTTGTTTTGATTTTAGGGTTTGAGTCTAGAGGTGTTTTTATAGAGTTTAGGATTAATTTAGGCCATCCGATCAACCTAGAAGCAACCTGAACCATCCAAACAAGATAGGGTGACACCTCAGCCCTAATGACTCAGCACAGTGTATTAAATGTTCATTTTTTTTCTATAATTTACATATTTCTTATTTATGACAAATTCCATATGTAAATTATTCCCATTTTAATTATGCCATAACTATATTTTTAATTATGCTCACAATTAATGGTATACTAAGTATACCATTTCATGAACCAATCTATGCCATGTAATTTTCATGTTTATCCTTCATATTTATATGTAAATTATAAATCTATTATTGTTAATTACATATTCTCCCTTTTACCGTATACATTAATTACCCATACACAAATATCCATTTATACATGCATAAATCTTTCTTACCTTTAATTTGTCATAAAAGCCAATCAAAGAAGGCCACATAAAAAAACAGTCATTGACAACCAAAAATGCGCCAGTACGCCACTTGATGCGTACACGTCATATATATTTATATATATGTGTGTGTGTGTGTGTGTATGTATATATATATATTTTCTATATATATATATTTTCTTTTTATCTATCTTCCCAATTACCCATTTTCACTTGAATTGTGTTCACACTAAGCCATTTTAAGCCATTCCCCTAAAACAAAAATATGGCGCTGGCGGGGATCGAACTCTATACCCCTTGTATGCAAGTCACGTGTTCCAACCAAATGAGCTACTAAGTCATTTCTTACAAACCTTAGAACAATGCTAAACATTTATTCTTTAATTTATTTAGATCGATTATTCAAAAATATGGGGTGTTACACTCACCAACTAGCTAAACCAAACTCCACGACTCTTCATATGTAGAAATCTTCGTCGTGCTTGCCTTTTGTCAATTTCATAGTCCGTAGCCACTACATATATAAAAATCACGTTTTTATATTGTTGCTATTTATATAAAAATCATATTTTTATAATCACTCCATGTGGATAAAAATCACATTTTTATACCGGTACTATATAGATAAAAGTTCTATTTTTTTTATACCACTACTATATAGATAAAAATTCTATTTTTACACCGCTACTATATAGGTAAAAATTCCATTTTTTTCTCGTTGGTAACATAATAAAAATTATATTTTTATTCTTCCTATATTATAAAAATCTCTTCTTTGATTATAAAAAATCGAATCTTTGATAATATAAAAATCGAATCTTTGATAATATAAAAATCCAATCTTTTCTACTACGAAAATTCTATCAATAAAAATCTGATTTTTAAGACAATGTTTCATATATAAAATCTCCTCTTTGCACATATAAAAATATAAACTTTTTCTATATAAAAATATGAACTTTTCTATATAAAAATATAAACCTTTCATTTGCTATTACATATATTGTTTGAAAATAATTTTATTTAATTCACAAGAATTTACTTAAACTGAATAAATAAAATTCACCTTGAATCGGAGGATAAGGGAGCAGCTGCGGACAATGCAGATGGGTGGCGCGGGAGTGGAGGGGGGCGACGGCCTTCCCTGTGGTATCGCGTTGAATCGACAAGGGGGGAGGGGCCTGGGTATCGACAGCCTGGGGTTTTTTTTTTCTTTTGAAAAGTAAACCGGGGGGTGAGAGTATAGAGAAAGAGAGAGAGAGGGTTTTTTTATTTAATTAATTCATTTCAAAAAGCAACTTTAAATTTCGACCTCGAAATCGAACCCACCGACTGTCGTCCATAGCTAATTACCCCCATTCCAACACAATGGGATATGTATCGTAAGATGATTCGATCGTTCCGATCAGTTTTCGTCAAAATCAAAATATAACTCTATATATTAAATTTGAACGCACATTTCAATTTACTGGGGTCACATACGGACCCTAAAAATTCCCGAAAAATATCTTCTAGCTTCGTATTGACGATATAGTCCTAACGAAACTAATTTCATCAAATTCTAAGACCGTTTGAAAAATGGCCATTTTCCAGTCGATTAAAATCAACTGAAACTGGTCAAACGCGTTTTCCTTGGCCACGCTCACATATTGATTCGAAAAATTAAGAATTTTGAAACCTAGCAATAATTTGACATCACGGATCTAACAAAATTGGTTTCGTCGTAAACCGAGGTCGTTTGCAAAATTTCCATTTTTAAGGGCCAGAATTCCATAGCGACTATTCTAAATTTTCAATTGGACATAACTTTTTATCCCCGCTGTGAAATTTTGATTTTTCGGATTCGTTGGAAAGATATTCTCAATTAGATTCTAATATTTTTGGTTTCACTCAAATCCGGTTTATTTTGAATCCTGTACATTCATTTGAACTATGAAATCGAATTTTCAAACTACCGCGCCATTTTCAATTCCTTTTATATTTAAAATAAAATATTTATATTCTAACGGCGATCCAAATAAATATATACGTTCGAATTCTATTCATTTTAAATTTCTTGTTGTTATTATTTAAAATAATTCATTTTAAATAATCAAAATCCGCTAAAATTGCCAAAATAAAATTTTTAAATTGGCTCAGATTTCCAGGTTATTGCATCAATAAATTCTGAAATCAAAATCTTCCCTATGTAAATTTTGTCATCCCCAGGGTTCATGTCATTCAAATAAAGATTATCAAAATCCCATAAACTTAAGTTTTTAACAACAATTTCATTTAATCGTATGGAATTAATCTTATCTTTGAGTTTTACACACAATTCATCATTTAAAAATTTAAGCTTGTCCTCAAATAGCACTTTAAAAGACATAGAGGATACGTCTATTGAGATAGGAGAATCATAATGGCTTTCGTTCATCGTTATCAAATGGAAACAATGAAATAACTAGACTTGAGGTTGCCAAAATGAACTCCTATTAAAAATAAAAACATACTCAAGTATATCTTATTAATTGATAATCTCGATTTGAAGGGGAAGGGAGTCTTATGGCTTTTCACGTATAATATAAATACTAAAGGATATGACCAATATTTTATCGGTAGTATGCAACCTATTTTGCTAGAAGTTCAATAAATTAAACTAATAAATATCCGTGATCAAACCCTTAAGAGAACCAATTCCGTAAAATACACTCTTGTAGTTAAATATTCTGACATATCCAATCATGTTTTATTCTAAACGACAAGAGTGATGATTTTAGTTGTGAAATTTGTTCCTTGGTTTGATTCAGAAAATTTCAGTCACAATATGATCAGAAGAGAATAATTGCAAGAATTAAAAAAAATGTACAAGCAAGCTGCTGCCCATGCAAAAGATTTTTACAAGCAATTGCAGCACTTGTACAGTTAGAATTTTTTCACATTGGGGTATGGCAGTCTGTCCAGAGTTATTGAGTAGCACTGACAATTCAAATCAACTATTTGAAAATCGCTTGACCGCCTAATTCCTGTTTGTTTTGCTTGACTATGTTCTTTAACTTTGGCCTTTGATTTATTTTTGAGATTTCACTTTTGCTTTTTTTTTGAAATTTAAAAAGAAAAACTAAACAAAAGAAAAAAATAAAAGAACAAAAAAAACTAAACAAAAACAAATAGAAAAAGAAAAAGAAAAAGAAAACAAAAACAAAAACTAAAATCTAAGCTAGAAAAGAAAAAGGAGAAAAAAATAATCATGAAAAAAACTAAGATTAACAAAAACAAAAACTAAACACAATCTCAAGCCATACATCCACTCAGAAATTAAACCGAGTAACCTAATACTCTAAACAAGATAAGAACTAAAGAACCACGAAAAAAAAGAAACGCACCCAAATTTCTAGATTTACAAAAAAGAAACAAATTTAAGTCCATAATATTTTTTTTCTTAGAACCTAGAATCATGATTTTAAAAAGCGGAAGGGAATTTGGGTTTTAGCCAAGACTTTTCTAGAATCTCAGTTTTTTAGGAATCACCAGAATCGTGGTTTGGTGATTAGAAATCAAATTAGGTATTGACTCAAATTAATTATTCAGATCAAAATTGATTTTATCAGGGTATTCAGATTGGTTTTTTCTTGTGTTCAATGATCACGTTACTGTAAGAACTTGGTATTGAGTTTGGCTTGCGTGATGTTCGATTGGTTAGACGATGCGGTTTTTGTAGATTGGAATTTGCAGTGGAGTTCGGGTCTTCGAATTAGGTGGTGGTAGAAAGCTGCGCGACTTCTGATAGTGGAATGACATTCGTGTTTTTGGTTTTCAGAATCAAAGGCGATTTGGAGCAATTACATGTGAAGGCCGGATTATTGTAGGTGCTTCCATGATGAGTTTTGGTTTCGAAAATTCAGGTGCAGTAGTTGATAAAATTATGTATGCGGTTTGAGAAATTTCAGGTATGGTGAAATGGTTGGACGGGATTGCATGAAGAAGTTGTGGAGTACAGACAGAGGAGGCTCTGTGAGGATTATATGGGGAGGGACAGTGCGATTTTGAGGTTTGATTGGAGAAGGATATGTCGTACGAATGTTGTGGATCTGGGTAGTCTTTGCCTTTGGCTTTGTACGAGTTGATGCGGTAAATGGTCAGTCTGGCTTGTATGTCGACAGCGCTATGTTGGTGAAGTTTTGGAAGATGGATGTTGCGTTATGGGTTAGTGATGGTGATTTTGCAGTTCAGTTTGGGAGATGGTGGAGAAAATTTGTGATGGTGCTGGTTTGTGGTGAGGATGGTGCTGCTTGATTTGTTTATAGATTTTTGGCGAGGGTGTGGTGATCAATGCATGAGTTGATCGAGAAGAATGATGCTTGTGCGTGTGTTGTATGTAATGAAGATGATGGAGGTGTTTGGCTTGAAAATTGATGATGGATGATTAAAAAAGGTGCAGCGAGCAAGCACAAGGCAGAAATATTAAGAAAGGTTTTTTTTGGTAGAAGCAAAATGTTGCGTCTAACAATTCTATGATTTTGTTTGATGATAATTTTTTTGTTTATATATTATCATAAATGTGTTTACAATTGTACTATTCTAATACATCATAGACAAAACAGAATATTTATATTTAAATAGAATACTACTACACGACAATTTAAATATTCAAACAATATTTTATTTAAATATAATATTTTATTTCAATATTTGAATCATACAAATTTATAACTCCACTATTTGTACATCTCATTATAATACTGTACATTCAATTTCAATTTCATTTGTTACATTACTCCTCACTACAACACTCAGTTACATTCACTCACTTCTATGGTTACTCATTCATATACATTGTTGCCTCACTACGGTTCTCTCAGTCACTCAGTTATAGATATATTTACATCAATTGACTCACACTCTGTCTTCATTCGATCTTCACAGTCAGTCCAGACTTTTACATACCTGTCACAGAAATACACATAGTAAACTAGAACAAAATATTTTTATTCTAGCAGATATAATTTTTATTTTAAAAATTTATCTACCTCAGAACTTTGGTGTGTTTCTCGTCATATTTCATGACTTGATCTGATTTATATGGACATCCATCTATGTCTTGACAGCTTGTGATATTCACAGTCATACGCTGTAAATACCACAAGGTAGACAGTATTTCTAGTACTTACATTTATATTTTATTTTATTTTCCTGTACATACATGTATACACATATATATGTGTGTATATACACATATATTTTGTGTAGGGACAACATGGTTAAATCAGTGAACAGGCATGAACCAAGAAATCCAATTCAAATGCAGGCACAAGTGCGCACGCGCACACACACGCACATGCATACACACACACACATGTACACACACATCTGTGCACATATATATATATATGTATGTATGTATATACAGAGAAGGAACAATGGTTCAACACGATCAAAATGGAATAGTCAACATAGGCAAATAGCTCGAGCATGAACAACTCAAGAATAAGGCAAGCCAGGTTCAACAAGTCATGCAAGCCATAATGTACAAGTGTAAATTTTCTAAAGCAAGGCAGGTGCAAATAGGAGAAGCAACAATTCAAGTCTTAAGGACCAATGGCACAATGGAAAATGGTGCACACAAGCCGCGGCTCAAATACAAGCATGCATTGACAAAAATGGCATAGGCAAATGGACCGTTCTCAAGACACACACATACACGCATATATAGACATGCTACGCATATATATATGTATGTATATATATATATATATTCAAGAGTTTCAACATGTAATGGCTCCAGGCAGCACAACAACAATGATCAAATACCAAAGTGAAACAAGCATACTAGCAGCATAGGTTTACAAAGCAATGGCAGCACATGCACAGGTGAATCGAGCAAGTGCAAAGCTCACAATGAAATAGCAATTGCACAAGCATGGTTCTGCAGTGCAAGTCGAAGCCAGTCCGTAGTTTCAGGAGCACAAAAAGGATACAAACAGTGCATGTTTACATGTGTTAAATGACACAATGGAATACACAAGCCAGACAACATCATGAAACAAGGGGCAGTGCAATTTAAATGAGTGCATGCTTGTATATATGGCATATCAAATGCAGGTGAAACAGCTTGGAAAGTTCATCAAGGTTCAAATGCAGGCATGTAAAAGTCAACGAAGAAGAATGGTCAAGTTAGCACGCAACAAGAAAGAAGAAATCATATTGGTTATATACACAAGCAAGATGAAAGAGCAATTGTTTTCACTGATTTCAAACAAGCCATATTGGCAAGCTTTTTTAATTAATTTCAGAAATTCCTGTTTTGGCATGAAACTTCATTTAAAGATTTCCAGAAGTAAACAATTCATTTCCATCAGAAAATCAATTTGAGTTACCAAAAAAAATGTCCAGTAATCACAGTTCGAGCTTATATGTGGTAAGAAGTTTTTTCTTAAATGATTCTAGAAATACATCATCAACAAGATCTGTTTTCAGAATTCAACCATTTGTTTCATGACATGGAAACAATCACGCAAGACCCCTTTTTCAAACAAGAATTTTTCCAAACTTTCGAATGAACAAATATGGCATGTGTTCAAATGGAAATTTCAATTTATCATTCCTAAAATCATGGTCTATTTCATGTGTACAAATTATTTCCAGAAATTTCAAGGGGCCACAAAAACAATTCAGTGTGTTTCCAGAAATCCATCTTTCATTCTCGGCAACAAATATTTCCATAGAAACAAAAGAACACTTTTCGGAATAAGAAACAATTTTATTGTTTTCCAAAAATACACAATACATTTTGAGTAAGAAATCACAAAAGCATTTCCAAAATTCGACTGCTACGCTAGGCATGAAAACAATCCATTTATTTTCCTGAAACCATACATTGAAAGTCAACAATAATATTTTTATTGGTTCCAGGTTTTTTCATAGAATTCACGGCAACAAATCAGGCAACAAATCACGCACAAATCAGAGCAAGCCATTAAGTGAAATCAAAGTTAGTTTAGTGTTTCTTAAACCTAAATATACTACACTGATTAATCACAGACAGTGATCGAAATTCAAGTAGAAAAATCAAACAACAAACTCGTGAGCACAAAGTAAACAACTCATAAGATTTCGATTACAAGGAAATCCCAAATCAGAGAACGGACAACGAGCAACAACAGCTATCGATCATCAGAAATCGAAGTTCCAGAATTTCCAAAAATCATGATTTGGGGAGAACAAAGAAAACCCTAATTTCATTTTTAGCCAGCTGGCCTTTTTTTATGGACAAAGCTTTGCAAATAAAAAGGGGGTAGGCTATAATTTTTACATAAGGGGGGTTTACTATTTCTTTTTATATTGTTTTTTTCTACTTCACAATTGTATTCGTTTGTCAGTTTTCTAGTTTGTCTGTAAACTAGAAGTTAACAAGTTTGTTTGTAAACTAGGGTTTATTAGCTATAGGTTTTATGTTAGGGTTTATGAATTATAGATTTGTAATTCGGGGAAAATCTGATCTTTGGGATAAAGATCAGTCTAAGGTTTTGAACGTAGAATTAGAACATGATCAGAATTTGTTCGATTTTACAGGGTTTTCTAATTGGGATCTGTTTTAATACCTAGTAAAAATCTTGGGAATGCAGCAGTAGACAGGGTTTCCGTAGCTAGGTAAAATCTGTGTTATTTACTTCTGCATTTATATTCTCTTTTTATAATAAGTGTTGTGATATTTCTTAATATCTCATAAAAATTCAATAAATCCTAATCACCACCCTTAGGGTTAATCTAGATCCGACATAAAGCAATTGTTTTTTTTTTTTTGGAAAAAGAGATTTTAGAGATTGGAAAGGAAAGAAATAAAAGAACAAATGGTAAGATTTTTTTTTGAAACATGGAAAAGAAGAAATCAATATACTGAAAAGAGGAAAGAAAGTGAGTAAAAGAATGGCAAGTTTTTTTTCTCTTGGCTTAGAGATTGTAGTATCAACTTATAATACCAAATTAACCAGTCAAGAATTTTCTTCTATATATACAAGGAAAAGTAAGCGAGAAAAAAGTAAAAAACTAATACAAATTGAAAATTAATTAAATAATAAAATATAATTGTTACTTCATCGGCAACGACGCCAAAAACTTGTTTGACACTTTCCTATGGAATAGAAAAGCGCAAATTTATTATAAATTACTGCGAGCGCATTGGTGTGTAGTATGCATGTCGAACACAGGGAGAAAAATTAAATTTTATTATTTATATATTTAGTGGGCGAGTTAGGCGAATTTGGAGGATTTAATTGAAAATAATAAAATTTCATAATAAAAATAAATGAATAGAAGGTCTAATCAGATGGCCAGTCACTAATAGTAAATTAAGATTACAAAGACAACGTGTGCTCTACCAAATCTAATTGAATAGACGACACAAGTTGCTTGCAAATAGAAATGCAGAAAAGAAACAAACATACAGAAAGTAAATATTAGGATTAATGTTGAATTTCATGGGCGAGTTAGATGAATTTGGAGGATTTAATTGAAAATAATAAAATTGCATAATAAAAATAAATGAATAGAAGGTCTAATCAGATGTTCAGTCACTAACAGTAAATTAAGATTATAAAGACAATGTGTGCTCTACCAAATCTAATTGAATAGACGACACAAGTTGCTTGCAAATAGAAATGCAGAAAAGAAACAAACATACAGAAAGTAAATATTAGGACTACTGTTGATGTAAGAACCCGTTACTTCCCCGTGAAGGAAAGAGCGGATACTTTGAGAACAACACACAAATGAACGCAGACGGAAGAACATTTCATTGCTATTACAACAATACCATCAGATACAAGAATATACAGAGTATAGTTGAATAAATTACATTCGATAAATATCAGAGATTACAATAAATTACATAGCAGCGGAAAATAATACAAAGCACAACTGAAGGTGATATACGGATACAGAGCTTTCCGGATATCATTCCAGCTGTAAACCAGGATCCTGTGAATATAAATCTGCAAAACCAAAACTACTAGCTGCCCGTGCGGAAAATAGGGGCACCCAGAGTTTAGGTTAAAACAATAAACTCCAGGTCAGTCATGTGACTGGTGTGAGAACTAAAACAGTTATTAAAACTTCATTTTTAAAGATAGTAATTCAAGGGACCACGCCGTATAACACGGAACGGGTTTCCTCCCAAGAATACCAGTGCATAGAATAAACAACGCAATGCTTTTTCGAAAATGAAGCTATTATAAGACCCAGGTCCTATCACACAATGCAACGCAAGCCGGAGGATAGGGTTTTCCCTTATAATAGCCAAACATGCTTGGTACGTTTAAAACAAATCATTTGATACTATAATAAGTGTATAGTGTCAAAACATTTTCAATCATAAATATAAATCATAGGCGGCATAGCTACCATCTACTATGTCGCCTACTAGTTCTACAATTAAGACTGAATTACACGTATTGGAAATTGGATTCCGTCATGAGTCGAGGCAAGGGGCAAGCTCCTCTCCGCGTTCGAGACACTCTAGCAAATGTCCCAGGGTGTAACGACCCGGATTTTGAGCGACTTTGGTTATCGACATAAGCCCGATGTCGATAACCAAAACATCGAAAAATCCTGGTAATTAGTGAAAGAAATTAGAGGGTGAGGAAAGATAAGATAGAAACTTTAGAATAGAAGAAGAAGAAGAACACAATATCAGAGTAACACGAATCTCACAGCGGAACGAATAAATATATTTCATAACATAACTTTGAAATACAAACTTGGTACTTGAATATACATATCATTATCAAAGTACAGCACTTACAACACAGCTGAAATAACTATAGCTATAACATCCTGAAGCCTCCTGCTCCAGCTCTTCAAGTGTATCTGTAAAATCCCGACTACTTGACTGCCCGTACAAATTTAGGCACCCAAGAGTTTAGGGAAAACAACAAAGTAAACTCCGGGTCAGTCATGGGACTGGTATGAGTAAAACAGTTTAAAACAGTTATACAGGTATATGATATCTCATAAGACCACGCCGCATAACGGAACGGGTTTTTCCCTTATGAGAATCCAAATATCTTTATATCAAAAAAACCTTTTGATATTATAATAATGTCTATCAACCACAGTATATATATATCATCTAGCAGAAACGCTTTCATCTCACGTTCTACATATATAGTATACAATCAAAACCGCAAGCACGTATTGGGTAATGGATTTCCAACTATGACAAGGTATGGATCCACCTTTCGCTAATGTACCTCTAGAGAGGAATACACTGGGTTCAACAAGAACATCTTGCAACCCGGCCACACATGACCGACCACTCATTTCGCTTGAGTGTATCGAATGTATATCACCAACGGTTGGGATCAGCAACCGTTTCCCGAATGGGATAGCATCAACAATAGATTTTTAGAAGTAAATGAAACTCTAGATCAGGTGATTATACACCCTACTTCGGTGCGACCGACTTAGCCATGCTGCCTGCCCGATTTCTGTCACTTACCGGATGTGAGGCTAGAAGCTACGCTTTATCATCACACCAGATTCACTTTGAATGCCACATCGTCAAATCCATCAAATCACCGGTTGATGTCTACAACAATACATTATGTGTTAGCTAAAAGAAGTTTCCTTCTCCGCTTCCACTCTTGGTACAGTTGGAGAAATCAATATACGTGATCGTTTGGAAATACTCTGTCAGACATCCGTCCATACAAGTCATCCAGGAACAGGATGAACCGAAGGCACTATTATGTAAACAGGATAGCCCTTGCATAACTCCGTCTTCAATTATCTTTTGGCATATATGATTCGCAACGCTTATGCCAATACAGAGTGGTTCTTTGGATAATAATCCAACCGGTCTCTCCATATTAACAACGTTAAAATGGTCAAAACTTCGATAGTCTGTGATTTAACCATCGAATAAAAACAGGTGTGCAAACAACGATATTATTTCCCAATGGAAATTATATCGATCAAACATCATTTAACATTCATCTCCTTAGTTCATTAATTTACTTATCTCATGTTTCCCTACGTTCAATATTCCTTATTTTCTAAATTGGGAAAATATACGTTATTAAAAATGGAAAACATTTCCATTCCCTGTTTTCTTTATTAGAAAAACATTTCTGGTTTCTTATTTGGAAAACATTTCCAAAGCTTCTTCATTGGTCTTAGACAGATGTTTAAACAAACCATCGCGATGCCAACTCAAACCATTTCCTTTACTGCCGAACCTTAACTATTCCTTAGTTAAAAACGAAGCCAATCAAGTTGGGGTAGAACTACCTCTCAGACCTTAACTGAACAACATTTCTAACTTTGAAATAGACAAAGTTCACTTTATATTCCTTTTACTGACTTCCTTACTTAACCCTCCTTCGAATAGCTATATTCGATTTACTCTTTTTACTTAACTCTATTAGATTAACCCTAATCAATTAACTCTATTGGACTAACAGTATTGGATTAACTCTATTTGACTAACGCTATTGATTTACTCATTTCACTTAACTCCTTTCGAATAAACTATATTCGATAATTCCTTTTACTTTCTATTCGAATAATTATATTCGATTAACTCATTTGCTTTAACTCTAATCGATTAAACTAACATCGATTAACTCCTTTTTAACTTTATTCTCTAATCGATTAACTAACATCGATTAACTCCTTTTTAACTTTATTCTCTAATCGATTAACTAACATCGATTAACTCCTTTTTAACTTTATTCTCTAATCGATTAACTAACATCGATTAACTTCTTTTTAACTTTATTCTCTAATCGATTAACTAACATCGATTAACTTCTTTTTAACTTTATTCTCTAATCGATTAACTAACATCGATTAACTTCTTTTATAAACTACGTTTTCCGTTACAACTATTTCCTTTTTATAACGTTCACTTACCGTTACAAATATTTCCTATTTATAACTTCTATTTACCGTTACAAATATTTCCTATTTATAACTTCTATTTACTTTCTAAATAAATATTCCTTTTCTATTTCTATTTATTTTCTAAATAAATATCCCTTTTATAAAACCGTGTTCGTTTTATAAATAATTCCTTTTATAAAATCCTGTGATTTTATAAAATTCCTTTATTTCAATATACATTGAAATACTTCTTTTTACATCCCAGGGTCTTTTACGATATTTACAATATCGAATAAAAATGATCAACATCATTCCAACACACATAATCCATAACAGATTATATAACACATCATATATCACAATATATGAAAACAGTAAAATAAATGTTGAGGAATCCAGTTGGATTCCTCCAACCTGTCTCCCTGCATCACAGATGTTAAACAATATAGATAACATCACTTTTCAGTTCTATATGATATATTCTGTTAAATAGAATCAATATAGAAAATTTAACTAACTGACTAGCAGTTCAATCAAATAGTTAACATATAGTAAATCAACCAATATCTAACAGTTCTAAAAATACAACATGAATTTATAAACTGTTTAGAGTTAGTGAGATTTACTCACATTGGCGCGTTAATCGTTAAATAACGGTTTGCGTTATTTGATTCAGTCGGATAATTTATTTCGCCATAAATTGTAACGAGCTCCACTCCACTCCCAGTCAGTCCCATTGGGTAGTGTCCGTCCATACGATTCCAACGCAACTTGCGGTTCGTCAGTCCTTTTAAATACTTCAGGCCCGCTCCCTTTCTTCCTAAATCCAAGAAATACGTGGCCGCTCCTCCTCCATAACACAGCCATGACCGCACCATTGCTCCACCGTTCCTCATCCACTCTCTTCCTCTCCTACCTTTTGAAAAAAACCCAGACCATCTCTCCCCTAAGCTCCCTCCTGCATCACCACAGTGGTGCGCTCGCTCCTTCTCAATATTTTCCATCGCTCTCAACTCCCGGTTGTCAGCATTAATACCGTTATCCCCTGTTCATGCACCTTGAACGCGGACCTCTCCCCATATAAAAACAATGCGAGCTACTTCTTAAGAAACCAAAAACAATCTTTGCACCATAATCTATTAATCCATGCACCCATTTCCTTGACGTCCCCCTCCTGTTATAAACCTGTCCACGCACTTGTTCCCCCCCCCCTCCTACTGATCCACGTCAGTATGTGCACCACACCCGTATGCCTCCTATATACCACCGCAGCCTACACTCTTGAACAACACAATCCAAACTCCCACTACCTTACCACAGTTTTGGCTCGGCTCCCTTCCAGAAGATCACATCGGAGCCTCTTCACCCACGCTGCTCGACAACCGTGAACCAACATAAAATCTGCGACTCCATTTACTCCCAACGTTTTGGGCCTTTGATGTTTTTAGAAAGTGAGGATACCAGAGTTCCTTTCGCTTTAAATTTAGCTAGTTTGTTTTTTTTTTCTTTCATTTCTTAAGTGTTTTTGCGTAAGGAAACCCACAAGAGGATGGGTGGCTTCAGCTTTATAGATTAGATACTTGGTCCTTAGAAGAAACACATTACCTGTGGACGTGGTAGGCATTGAAACCCATCACTTTGATTGGACAAGAAGTGTGTAGGGACTAGGTGGTACGTGGACTCTAGTTTGATCAGAAAATAGGACGAGATATTTATTTGGAAAGGGGAAACGCACGTTAAGTTTCAGGGTTTTAAAGTTGGTTTTTAACATACCATGTTACCTAAATTCCATCCACGTACGGACAGAAATAAAGATACCGTTGTATCCAGCTCGGTGTCCCCATCCCAAAAGTATAATAATATGGGTAGATTAACTCATATTTTGAAACCTCAAAATGTTGATTACAGGGTGCAAAATACTCCAAATAAAAAGTTGCTTATTAAATTAATTAAAAATTACAATAAAATTCTAAAAATTAAATTATCACTACGCCTCAAAAGAACCTTGTCTAAATTCAAACCCGATCTCTAGTTATATCGAATAAACCATTACGGTCGATAAACGATTCTATAGCGACTATTTTAAAATTTGATTTGGACATATCTCAAAATCTACACGACGAAATCTTGATTTTTCTCTTCCACTAGAAAGATATTCTGCACCAGCTCCACACGTTTCTTGTTTCATAGAAATCCGATTTAAAACGGCTTCTGTACATTCCCTTGAAGTTCGAATCACCAATTTACGAACTACAGCGCCATTTCAAGCTCGTTTATAATTATATTATAAACTATACGTTCAACTGTCGACGATTGAATATATTCCTTATTCAAATTCAATTTCCAAGCTGAATTAAATATCACAGATGATCCGGTTCACACCGTATCGTCATTTCAACCAATTCTGATTATTTCAGAATTAAATATATTATTTAATTTATTATTTTAATTAAATATTCACTATTATTTTATTCAACGACCATGTAATTCACTAAACCACCATTTATACAATTAAATAAATTAATCATAATACCCCTGCCAATGCGGGTCATTACAATCTTCCCCACTTAAAATAATTTCGTCCTCGAAATTGCTAGAAGGTAGAGAACGACCCTATCGACTGGTTCGAACATATTTGTTCACTTCCTAACTTCAGTTTTCAACTGAACCAATTTAATTTCAATTAAATTATTTATTAATTCTTATCAACGAAAATTTTCAAAAATCCTGAAAATTTTCTAACGCCTTAACTCATCGAAAAATTTCGCCAGCACCTCATTTGTACTGGTCAATCGGTCAAACTCCAACTCGCCTCTCTGGGCCATCTCCAACCCAAAAGAAAACCAAACAGCCAAGCGGCTTGCCAATTCGGCTCATAAATCTTATATCCAATAGGAATATAAACTTGTACCTTTTTGTCGGGCATATCATTATATCCTTTCCACCTGTTATCAATTCAGCGGATACCAGGGTCATCCCCATCAAACTCCAATCTGCTTTTATCCACAACACAACCATTCGCTTATAACTAAGCCAAATATCATTTCAACTCGAGTTCAACTCTTGATTTTCAATTTCTTAACTCCTCAATCCAATACCATTTCGGATTCTAATTTCACAAATCCAATCTTATTCGATTTCAATTCAACTTCAGTTACCACTTAACTGAATTTACTTTAATTCAAATCTGCTTTCACAAATTTCTGTTAAATTTGTTTTTAATTTAAACAGTCTTTCCCTGGGAATTTTTAAACAGTTACTCTTTTCAAAAATCAATTTTTCCTTTTTGAAATTCAACTGAGCCCATAATCAATATTCCATTAGTTAAATCACTTCTCTATTTCTTTATCAATATTTATTGACCAAATATTTTCAATAACCATATTGGCCTTTCACGTTATTTGGAAAACATTTCCGAATATTGCCTTCCTTTATTTTCTAAACTTTAGAAAATATATGCTATTTAAAATTGGAAAATATTCCAATTACTTATCTCTTTTCCGATCTCTTTATTTCTATACTCAGGAAATATTTATTTTTCTATTTCCAAGTTACACTTATTTGGGTTAAAACGGATGTTGTGTAAAACATCGTTACGACAACCCAATTACTATATTCAACTAACTCTTATTCAACATTGATTTTCGAGCTTGAAATCTTACTGTTTATTTGTTAATAATGAAATCAATCAAGTTGGGGTATAACTACCTCTCAGACCTTGACTGAATAACATTTATAACGTCAAAACAGATAAGACTGCTTACTCGAATAATCAATACCATACAACTACTGATTCACCTTTAAACACCTATACACTTCCTCTTTCTATTCTGACTAGATTTTATTCTTGGTCTTCCTTTTTGATTTCACTATTCTATTTCCAAGTTCATTTCCTTATCGACTTCTATATATATATATATATCGATACGTTGATTTCTAACTATCAGATTATCTTGAAATATTCTATCTCCTTAAATTCCCGGAAAAATTCGCCATAACCTCCTTTGTACTAGGAGCATCGGGATATTTCAAATAGCCTCCCATGGCCCTCACAAAAAGAAAAAGCCAAGCGGCTAGCCGATACGGCGCATAAAATCTCATATATGAATTGAATACATACCTTTTCGTCGAGCATTCTATTTATATACCTTCATACCTTATCCATACATATCTCATGTATATTTATATATTTCTAATTCATTTCAACTTAATCCAATCATTTTAACTTAGTCCGTTAAGTGATTTTCAAATTACTGGTTTGCCCATTTCACCTTCATATTTGAGTATAACATGTTCAAATATATTTTAACTTGTTCATCAACTAATTGAATTCCTTTTCAATTCTATTTGAATTTCCTATATTCAAATTCCATTTCAATTTTCTTATTCAAATTCTATACTTGAATTTCATTTCAAATTTTTATATTTTAATTTCGTTTCAATTTTCTTATTCAAATTCCATATTTGAATTTCATATATTCAATTTTCTTCGAATCTTCTATATTCAAATTTCAAATTCAACTCTATTTGAATCTTCTTTATTCAAATTTCCTTTTCAATTCTATTTGAATCCTCTACATTCAAATTTCATTTCACTTTCGATATTCAAATCCTATATTTGAAATCTCTTAAATTTTCTATATCCAAATGCCATTTGAATTTCTATATTCAAATTCTATATCACTTCCATTGAATTTCATATATTCAAACTCCCTTTGAATTTCTATATTCAATTTTCCATTATTTAAATCTTCTTTATTCAAATCTCATTTGAATTTCTATATTCAAATTCTATGTTTGAACTTCCTTTCTTCAAATTCCTTTTCAAACTTTCTTTATTCATTCTTTACATAAGTCTCGATTTCAATTCCTTTAGAAATCGATATTTCTACCTTTGGAAAATAGATTCCCCTTTCAACTTCACACTTGTATTTTATTTCTGAATTATCCAATGATAATTCTTTTAACTTCATTTATAAACTTCGTTTATAAAGGAACTTCTCGTTTTATTTCTTGTAGTTAATATTTCAAATCTATTTAAAATTTTCAAATTCTATATTTTATCCCACTTTGAAATTCAACACACTTGTCTTTCCCAAAACAAATTCAAAACAGTATCTCTGGTAGTAATTCGTCACTTACAACTCGAAAATGAATACTGATGATGCAGCTGTCATCATCAGAATCTATTTCCCAGCGATCGAAGTGAGTTCAATACTATAAAACCATTTTTAAACATTTCCACTTTGAAATTCATTTCAAAATATAAATCACACTGCTTGTAAAACAATTTAAAATCTCCCAGGATCTTAAATTTTCCTTATTTTTAATACCAATCCATTTACAAACACTTATCCAATTCTCCAGAGTTTTAATTCAATTTCTGGTTTAAATTTCAGATTTAACTCATCTGATTTCATGTATTTCACTTATATGAATTCTGATTGGTTATTCACATAACCATTAAATTTATAATCTTACTTGATTATAATAACAACCAATATATCCAATATATACTTTGGGTAAACTTATTTTAATTTACCCTCTTTTCAAAACATATTGTGTCGACCCATCGTACTCGAGTGTTTAGTAACTCCTACCGATACAGTGGATCAAACTGATCGACCAGAACTCATAAACAACTCAACCAATGAATCTCCACAATATAAAACAAATTTTTATATCAATAACAAATACGTTCACTCGTATATATACACTCAATCTCAGTTTAGGGTATTACTAACCCTATCTCTACCGAGTCACGCCACAGAGCCAAGTAATTCCTAACCTGGCTCTGATACCAACTGTAACGACCCGGATTTTGAGCGACTTTGGTTATCGACATAAGCCCGATGTCGATAACCAAAACATCGAAAAATCCTGGTAATTAGTGAAAGAAATTAGAGGGTGAGGAAAGATAAGATAGAAACTTTAGAATAGAAGAAGAAGAAGAACACAATATCAGAGTAATACGAATATCACAGCGGAACGAATAAATATATTTCATAACATAACTTTGAAATACAAACTTGGTACTTGAATATACATATCATTATCAAAGTACAGCACTTACAACACAGCGGAAATAACTATAGCTATAACATCCTGAAGCCTCCTGCTCCAGCTCTTCAAGTGTATCTGTAAAATCCCGACTACTTGACTGCCCGTACAAATTTAGGCACCCAAGAGTTTAGGGAAAACAACAAAGTAAACTCCGGGTCAGTCATGGGACTGGTATGAGTAAAACAGTTTAAAACAGTTATACAGGTATATGATATCTCATAAGACCACGCCGCATAACGGAACGGGTTTTTCCCTTATGAGAATCCAAATATCTTTATATCAAAAAAACCTTTTGATATTATAATAATGTCTATCAACCACAGTATATATATATCATCTAGCAGAAACGCTTTCATCTCACGTTCTACATATATAGTATACAATCAAAACCGCAAGCACGTATTGGGTAATGGATTTCCAACTATGACAAGGTATGGATCCACCTTTCGCTAATGTACCTCTAGAGAGGAATACACTGGGTTCAACAAGAACATCTTGCAACCCGGCCACACATGACCGACCACTCATTTCGCTTGAGTGTATCGAATGTATATCACCAACGGTTGGGATCAGCAACCGTTTCCCGAATGGGACAGCATCAACAATAGATTTTTAGAAGTAAATGAAACTCTAGATCAGGTGATTATACACCCTACTTCGGTGCGACCGACTTAGCCATGCTGCCTGCCCGATTTCTGTCACTTACCGGATGTGAGGCTAGAAGCTACGCTTTATCATCACACCAGATTCACTTTGAATGCCACATCGTCAAATCCATCAAATCACCGGTTGACGTCTACAACAATACATTATGTGTTAGCTAAAAGAAGTTTCCTTCTCCGCTTCCACTCTTGGTACAGTTGGAGAAATCAATATACGTGATCGTCTGGAAATACTCTGTCAGACATCCGTCCATACAAGTCATCCAGGAACAGGATGAACCGAAGGCACTATTCTGTAAACAGGATAGCCCTTGCATAACTCCGTCTTCAATTATCTTTTGGCATATATGATTCGCAACGCTTATGCCAATACAGAGTGGTTCTTTGGATAATAATCCAACCGGTCTCTCCATATTAACAACGTTAAAATGGTCAAAACTTCGATAGTCTGTGATTTAACCATCGAATAAAAACAGGTGTGCAAACAACGATATTATTTCCTAATGGAAATTATATCGATCAAACATCATTTAACATTCATCTCCTTAGTTCATTAATTTACTTATCTCATGTTTCCCTACGTTCAATATTCCTTATTTTCTAAATTGGGAAAATATACGTTATTAAAAATGGAAAACATTTCCATTCCCTGTTTTCTTTATTAGAAAAACATTTCTGGTTTCTTATTTGGAAAACATTTCCAAAGCTTCTTCATTGGTCTTAGACAGATGTTTAAACAAACCATCGCGATGCCAACTCAAACCATTTCCTTTACTGCCGAACCTTAACTATTCCTTAGTTAAAAACGAAGCCAATCAAGTTGGGGTAGAACTACCTCTCAGACCTTAACTGAACAACATTTCTAACTTTGAAATAGACAAAGTTCACTTTATATTCCTTTTACTGACTTCCTTACTTAACCCTCCTTCGAATAGCTATATTCGATTTACTCTTTTTACTTAACTCTATTAGATTAACCCTAATCAATTAACTCTATTGGACTAACAGTATTGGATTAACTCTATTTGACTAACGCTATTGATTTACTCATTTCACTTAACTCCTTTCGAATAAACTATATTCGATAATTCCTTTTACTTTCTATTCGAATAATTATATTCGATTAACTCATTTGCTTTAACTCTAATCGATTAAACTAACATCGATTAACTCCTTTTTAACTTTATTCTCTAATCGATTAACTAACATCGATTAACTCCTTTTTAACTTTATTCTCTAATCGATTAACTAACATCGATTAACTCCTTTTTAACTTTATTCTCTAATCGATTAACTAACATCGATTAACTTCTTTTTAACTTTATTCTCTAATCGATTAACTAACATCGATTAACTTCTTTTTAACTTTATTCTTTAATCGATTAACTAACATCGATTAACTTCTTTTATAAACTACGTTTTCCGTTACAACTATTTCCTTTTTATAACGTTCACTTACCGTTACAAATATTTCCTATTTATAACTTCTATTTACCGTTACAAATATTTCCTATTTATAACTTCTATTTACTTTCTAAATAAATATTCCTTTTCTATTTCTATTTATTTTCTAAATAAATATCCCTTTTATAAAACCGTGTTCATTTTATAAATAATTCCTTTTATAAAATCCTGTGATTTTATAAAATTCCTTTATTTCAATATACATTGAAATACTTCTTTTTACATCCCAGGGTCTTTTACGATATTTACAATATCGAATAAAAATGATCAACATCATTCCAACACACATAATCCATAACAGATTTTATAACACATCATATATCACAATATATGAAAACAGTAAAATAAATGTTGAGGAATCCAGTTGGATTCCTCCAACCTGTCTCCCTGCATCACAGATGTTAAACAATATAGATAACATCACTTTTCAGTTCTATATGATATATTCTGTTAAACAGAATCAATATAGAAAATTTAACTAACTGACTAGCAGTTCAATCAAACAGTTAACATACAGTAAATCAACCAATATCTAACAGTTCTAAAAATACAACATGAATTTATAAACTGTTTAGAGTTAGTGAGATTTACTCACATTGGCGCGTTAATCGTTAAATAACGGTTTGCGTTATTTGATTCAGTCGGACAATTTATTTCGCCATAAATTGTAACGAGCTCCACTCCACTCCCAGTCAGTCCCATTGGGTAGTGTCCGTCCATACGATTCCAACGCAACTTGCGGTTCGTCAGTCCTTTTAAATACTTCAGGCCCGCTCCCTTTCTTCCTAAATCCAAGAAATACGTGGCCGCTCCTCCTCCATAACACAGCCATGACCGCACCATTGCTCCACCGTTCCTCCTCCACTCTCTTCCTCTCCTACCTTTTGAAAAAAACCCAGACCATCTCTCCCCTAAGCTCCCTCCTGCATCACCACAGTGGTGCGCTCGCTCCTTCTCAATATTTTCCATCACTCTCAACTCCCGGTTGTCAGCATTAATACCGTTATCCCCTGTTCATGCACCTTGAACGCGGACCTCTCCCCATATAAAAACAATGCGAGCTACTTCTTAAGAAACCAAAAACAATCTTTGCACCATAATCTATTAATCCATGCACCCATTTCCTTGACGTCCCCCTCCTGTTATAAACCTATCCACGCACTTGTTCCCCCCCCTACCGATCCACGTCAGTATTTGCACCACACCCGTATGCCTCCTATATACCACCGCAGCCTACACTCTTGAACAACACAATCCAAACTCCTACTACCTTACCACAGTTTTGGCTCGGCTCCCTTCCAGAAGATCACATCGGAGCCTCTTCACCCACGCTGCTCGACAACCGTGAACCAACATAAAACCTGCGACTCCATTTACTCCCTACGTTTTGGGCCTTTGATGTTTTTAGAAAGTGAGGATACCAGAGTTCCTTTCGCTTTAAATTTAGCTAGTTTGTTTTTTTTTCTTTCATTTCTTAAGTGTTTTTGCGTAAGGAAACCCACAAGAGGATGGGTGGCTTCAGCTTTATAGACTAGATACTTGGTCCTTAGAAGAAACACATTACCTGTGGACGTGGTAGGCATTGAAACCCATCACTTTGATTGGACAAGAAGTGTGTAGGGACTAGGTGGTACGTGGACTCTAGTTTGATCAGAAAATAGGACGAGATATTTATTTGGAAAGGGGAAACGCACGTTAAGTTTCAGGGTTTTAAAGTTGGTTTTTAACATACCATGTTACCTAAATTCCATCCATGTACGGACAGAAATAAAGATACCGTTGTATCCAGCTCGGTGTCCCCATCCCAAAAGTATAATAATATGGGTAGATTAACTCATATTTTGAAACCTCAAAATGTTGATTACAGGGTGCAAAATACTCCAAATAAAAAGTTGCTTATTAAATTAATTAAAAATTACAATAAAATTCTAAAAATTAAATTATCACTACGCCTCAAAAGAACCTTGTCTAAATTCAAACCCGATCTCTAGTTATATCGAATAAACCATTACGGTCGATAAACGATTCTATAGCGACTATTTTAAAATTTGATTTGGACATATCTCAAAATCTACACGACGAAATCTTGATTTTTCTCTTCCACTAGAAAGATATTCTGCACCAGCTCCACACGTTTCTTGTTTCACAGAAATCCGATTTAAAACGGCTTCTGTACATTCCCTTGAAGTTCGAATCACCAATTTACGAACTACAGCGCCATTTCAAGCTCGTTTATAATTATATTATAAACTATACGTTCAACTGTCGACGATTGAATATATTCGTTATTCAAATTCAATTTCCAAGCTGAATTAAATATCACAGATGATCCGGTTCACACCGTATCGTCATTTCAACCAATTCTGATTATTTCAGAATTAAATATATTATTTAATTTATTATTTTAATTAAATATTCACTATTATTTTATTCAACGACCATGTAATTCACTAAACCACCATTTATACAATTAAATAAATTAATCATAATACCCCTGCCAATGCGGGTCATTACACAGGGTTACGCACTCTGGGCAACCCCTGGATCTTCAGGGCCGGTCCTCACTTACGTTAGAGGATTGGTAATTCATGAACACACGTTTCCCGGTCCTTACAGACCTAAAATCGAGGCGCCTCGCATTCCAACAACCACATAGGTGAAAAGTATATAAATGTCAGGGCTGGTAAGTCACTGACACCACCAAAGCTAGAAAGAAACGTCGTGCTCTCCCTGCAGTCCGTATCACGTTTTTGACTCATACCGAGGTGTGAGGCTCGCGAATTCACGTTATACACAAAGCTGCCACGTAGGCGTGCTTTGATCATCAACCACAAGACTTTGCTTTTCAACAGAAGCCTTGATCATTGCATCTTAGCGTGCCACACAGGCAATTCATGCCATGCGACTGATGTCCATCGATGTACAACCTCTGAGCTCGTACGTCTCAGAGAAGGGCGTTAAGCAAAAGAATAAATTCTTCGTCGCCAAACAGATGTATATTTAATAGAAATCAATCAACATAGAATAAAATCCAATGTCAGACACGCAATCCATTTACAAGTCCGTTCTGGGTCTGAACGAAACCGGAGGCACTTTCCTCGCATATCCATCCATCTCCAAGTACGTCTGGACGACCACCAACTATTTCCATCCTCTTGGGTGTACAGCCCGATCAGGATCGTCAGTAATTATCCAAACGATGTGAAAACTTCCGGTCTTCAACCACCGTCTTCATCTTCGACATATCATCGAATCGGTTATTCAGAATGGGTATAAACCCGTACTTTCCGAACAACCCGCGTATATTAAAACAAATGTTACACAAACACAACGAACGCCTCATTCCAATGCAGAATATCCTTTTTATTCACGAAATCACATTCTTAGGGAAAGGTTCCCATTAATTTTATCCAAGATAAATTCTTTAAAATTTATCCTTTAATCTTCCTTTGGATGTTGTTTCAAACCAAATTATGGTTTTCTAAACTAGTCGAGATTAGCGAACCGTAACGAAGTAATTATTTATTTCCCAATCCCAACCTATTCATTCCATGAAGCAAAACTGGTAGTACTTCACATCTAATACCATGGTGTTATCGGTAAAATTAATTACCATTTCACGTTCAAATCTGATTAAAGATTTAACTATCGCTTGGAGCAAAACTGGTGATACTCCATTCTCGCTCATTTTCCAAATTTGATAATTTAAATTATCAATTCACATTTCAACCTAATTGCAGATTCGTTAAAACTCCTTTTACTGGGTTAAAGAACTAGGTGTTATTTAAAACACAGTTCACGACAAACCCAAATCACATTCTATTTATTATCGGGTTAAAGAACTAGTGTTATTTAAAACACTGTTCACGATAAACCCATTTCAAATCCAATCAAATATATTAGAAATTCCGATTATTTAAAACCCCTTTTTAAATCTAATTTATTTATTTAAAAATAATTGGGTTTTAAATTTAGTTCAAAACTAGTTCATTTCGATAAAAATCTATTTTTATCTTTTCAAATATGGAGTTTTTCACCCCAATTTTTCCCAAATCTTTTCTTATGATTTTACACAATTTATTACTATTTTTAATAAATTTATCAAGGCCCGTACAGTCGATTTCCATCAACGGCCATCGAATTGCACTTACAGCGACCTTTTTCGAATTTGATTTGGACGTATCTCCAAATCCAACCGTTAGATTTTGAATTTCTAATATTCGTTAGAAAGCTCTTTTCGATACGAACCCTACGGTTCCGGTTTTAGGAGAATCCGACGGTCGGATCTCCCGTAATGTCCGTTTGAAATAAATGGTCAAAATACACAAACTGCCGGGCGCGGCGCGTTCTATTCAGGCCGTTATATTATATATATAATATATATTTCGTCGATTTCTATTTAAAACGAATTATATAAATAGTTTTAAATTCGTTTCAAAAGCAATTTCAACTTCCATTTCAATTCAAATCAAAATTGAATTCTTCTTTATAAATTCGTTTTAAAATTCATTTCTATTCAATTCAAATTTCAATTCAATTTGAATTCATTTCAATTCGCTTTCAATTCAATTTGAATTCGTTTTCAATTCAATTCAATTCCAAAGTCGTTTTCTATTCGATTCAATTCAAATTGGTTTTTTATTCGATTCAATTCAAATTGGTTTTCTATTCGATTCAATTCAAATTGGTTTTCTATTCGAATCAAATTCGTTATATATTCCATTGAAATCACATTCGTTATATATTCAATTCATTTCGAAATTGTTTTCAATTCAATTCATTTCGAAATCGTTTTCAATTCAATTCATTTCGAAATCGTTTTCAATTCAATTCATTTCGTTATATATTCAATTCGAATTCAATTTAATTCAAATTTCATTTCAAAATATTCGATTTCGAAATCACTTTTCAATATTCATTTTAAAATGAATAAAATCGATATAAATATCGTTCACGTCAAAATGGCGTCAATCTAACCAACACGGCTTCATATATTTCTATTTTCAAATATTCTATTCAACAAATGAATATTTATTTTTGTCAACACACGACTAATCTCAACGAATGAGTATTGTCCACGTGTGACTATTTTTGTTATTTAATATATTTTATAAAAATTAAGGTATCTCTCGTTTGATTTAAAATCAGACTCCAACCGTAAATTAGTAAGAGAACGATTCCCTGAGTATTAACCCCGAAGGCCGAAACCAACATCAGATTAATATCCAGGAGACCACTCATCTCATCTATTTTCCAGTTGATTTCTAATTCTATATATGATAAAGATGTAGTTTTATTATTAAAATATTTCGTTCAACACATGACTAATCTCAACGGATGAGTACAGTCAACACATGAACCTTTGTTTTATAATATTCTTTATTTTCTAAATTGGAATGAGGCCCAATCAATTACCATATAAAATTAATTATATGGATTTTCATACAACACATGTATATAATAGCATTGAAAAATAATCAACCATCAACCAAGGTGCACTACACTGTATAAGCATCAAATATAAATATCTAATGCTTATAACAGCCTGTCAATCAATCGATCGACATATTTAATCAATCAGGATGAGTGAACTTCAAATTTCATCCCAACACCCGTGTGGGGTTTCAAACAATCAAACACAGATTTTATTTGTGCAGTTGGGCGATGTGTAAAATTTATCGGCCCAATCAATATCAGTCAAATCAGTGTATATAAACAAATCGGCTGATTTGTAAATGAATATTTATTTATTCACATTCAATATATTCATATTCACGTTAAAAATTATATTTTTAACGATAAAACATTTTTATTTTAACATATGAATTTTTATTCAGTTCATTCTTTAAATAAAATGATATTTTTATTTTTCTAACTTATTTTAGAAAATTTCGGCGGCATAACGGCGCGATACTAGAAACGGGACGAGGCCTAGCCTTATCCCCGGTCTAGTGAAGGCCCACGCCATTCACAAATCAATCCAATCAATTTCATTTCACCAAACAATCAATTTCAATCAAATAATCTAACTAATTTATGCAACCAAACAAACAAGTCCATGGTCTGTGGACGATTGTGTCGGGTGCTACTAAACACCGTCTGCATCCTAGTATATATATATAATTAGAAAATGAAATTGAAAGGTGAGAAATTCTCACTGAAAGCTATCCGAACTCCACGGCTCTTCATTTATAGAAATCTTCATCGTTCTCGCATCTTTGTCATCTTCGTTGCTGTAGCCACTACATATGTAAAAATCAAATTTTTACTTCACTATTCAATATATAAAAATCGAATTTTTACTTCGCTATTCAATATATAAAAATCGAATTTTTACTTTGCTATTCAATATATAAAAATCGAATTTTGCCCTTGCTATTCAATATATAAAAATCGAATTTTTATAACGATGTTATATAGATAAAAATTCTATTTTTATCCCGCTATTCTTCATATAAAGATTTCGCCTTTTCAAAAATGTAGATTTCGCCTTTTCAAAAATATTGATTTCGCCTTTTCAAAAAATATAGATTTCGCCTTTTCAAAAAATATTGATTTTGCCTTTTCAAAAAATATAGATTTCGCCTTTTCAAAAAAAATAGATTTCGCCTTTCCAAAAAATATAGATTTCGCCTTTTCAAAAAATATTGATTTCGCCTTTTCAAAAAAAATATTGATTTCGCCTTTTCAAAAAATATAGATTTCGCCTTTTCAAAAAATATTGATTTCGCCTTTTCAAAAAATATATTATTATAAAAATCACATTTTTATTTTGCAACACATATAAAGATGATATCTTTACTATTCCTATCGTGTAAAAATTATATTTTTAATTCTCCACATAAACAAAAATCATATTTTTACATCTTCTATATAGTAAAGATTATATTTTTAATACTTTAAAAATATAAAAATCATATTTTTAATACTTTAAAAATATAAAAATCATATTTTGACCTTGCCTTAATATAATTAAAAATCCCGCCCTTTGTTCATTAAAAATCTCCTGTTATGTTAATTAAAAATCTCATGTTTAAATAAACAAAGGTCATACCTTTAAATCACTTTTCTATATCATCACTTCGTGTGTAAAAATCGAATTTTTTTTTTTAAATAAAAATCCCAACCCTTTGTATATATAATTTTCACTTTCCCGCATATAAAAATTTCTCCTTTATATGTTAAAAATATAAATAAAGATCCTAACTTGATATGTTAAAAATCGTCTTTACATATTTAAAATTTCCAGCTTTATATATATAAACTCACTTTAGATATTCCTATAAACCATGCCATTTAATTAAATTAGTTAAACTAAAACTAAAATAAATAAAACTTACATTTTTATTCGATTTTCTCCGCTGAAAGGCCTCGCAGTCGACCATTCGTGGTCGAGGACAGCAGCACCTGAGTCGGGAGGGTGAAATGGGGTGGTGGTGGGCCTCGCGGAACAGCGGTGTCGGAGTGGAAGGCGCGGCGGAGGGGTGTGGGGCCAAGCAACGTGGCGGAGCTCCCTGGCAGCTTCTAGGGTTTTGGTCGATTTGGAGGCCGCGTCGGCTAGCAGGCGAAGAGGAGGAGAAGGGAGAGAAGAAGGCGTGGGGGTTCGCCGGAGGTGAAGGGGAAGGCCGCAGTCATGGGCGGAGGTCGATGAAGACAGGGGGGCGGCTTCGTCGAAGTGGCGGCGGCTTCGTCGAAGTGGCGGCGGCATGGAGGAGGCCGCTCGCGCCCCTCATCGATTCTTTTTTCCTTTTTTTTTCTGATTCGAAATGAATCGGGGGGGGGGGGGGGGCTGGAGGAGTTTAAGGGGAGAAAGGTTTTTTTTTATTATTATTTAATTATTTTATTTTTCACTAAAAAGCAACTTTTATTTTCGACCTCTAAACGAGGCCCACCGCCTATCATCCATAGCGTTTTACCCCCATTCCGAACACAATGGGATATGTATCGTAGGCTGATTCGAACGTTTCGACCAGTTTTCGTCAAAATCAACGTATAACTCTATATATTGAATTTAAACGCGCGTTTCAATTTACCGGGGTCACATACTAACTTGAAAAATTCCAGAAAAATATTTTCTAGCTTCGTATTGACGATACGGTCCTAACAAAACTAGTTTCATCAAATTCCGAGACCGTTGGAAAAATGGTCATTTTCCAGTCGATTAAAATCAACTGAAACTGGTCAAACGCGTTTTCCTTCGCCACGCTCACATATTGATTCGAAAATTTATGAAATTTGAAACCTAGCAATAATTTGACACTGCGGTTCCAACAAAAGTGGTTTCGTCGAAATCCGAGGTCGTTTGCAAAATGTCCATTTTTAAGGGCCCGAATTCCGTAGCGACTATTCAGAATTTTCAACTGGACATATCTTTTGGTTCCCGCTATGAAATTTTGATTTTTCCGATTCGTTGGAAAGATATTCTCAATTAGATCCTATTATTTTTGGTTTCACTAAAATCCGGATTGTTTTGCACCCGGTATATTCAATTGAAGTTTGAAATCAAATAATCGAACTACCGCGCCATTTTCAATTCTATTTATAATTATATATAAATATTTATATTCTAACGATGGCGTATATAATATATACGTTCGAATTATATTCAAAATAAATTTCTCGTCGTTTTTATTTAAAATAATTCATTTTAAATATTCAAAATTCGTTAAAATTGCCAAAATAAAATTTTTAAACTGGCCCAGAATTTTCGGGTTATTACAGTTGAATCTAATTAGAACGGTCAATCACTAATGATAAAAATAAATGCAATAAAAAACCGTGCTCTATCAAATCTAATTGAATAGGCGACACAGATTTTCTAGACCTAAGAGGAGCTTAGAAAAAAAGAATTCTCAATTCTTGGATGAAGTTTACAATGAGAACACATGGGTATTTATAGAATATATAGCCAACCTAAACCCTAATACAATCACAAATGGGCCTTGGTTGAATCTAGTAAATTTGGGTCTTTCCTCATTTGCTTTTGCTTTTGCTTCCTTGAAAAGCCTTCCTTGATTCATTATAAGCATATACTTTTCTACCTAATATTGTCTTGTTCAAAAAGGAAATTGATGTGAGATCTTCATCTTCATATGTATATACACAACTTATTTTCTATTTTTCTGACTACATGTGGCTTAATCGGCATATTTTTTAAAAAGTGACAAAATAATACCCAAGTGATATTTTGTTTATATACAAAAGACAAGATATGAGAGTATAAAATAAACAAATTTCTATGTTAATCACAATATCAAAAGAAAACAAGAATAATTAACAAAACAAACTAATACAATTCTAAAGTCAATGTTTGTTATTGTTGTCGTTTTTCTCTCAGGACAACGACAAACAACACAATTTCGACTATGCAAACTTCAAAAATAAAAAACTTCAAATATGAAACTTATAGCACTAAGTCTATGCTTTCCCAAACTTCTAAAATTATTCAATTGTTAAAGAAATGAGATAAATATGACTAATAAAATTCGCAGATTTTAAAGTCACTGTCGCTGTCATTTATGCTCAGGGCAGCGACAAAGAGATAAAGTTTCAACTATATTAACCTCGAAATTTTGCAAAACTTAAAACAAGAAAGTTGTAGTAAGTAATCTAAGCTTTCCAAAATTTCAAAAATTATTGAATTTGGTTAAGAAACGGAAAATTTATGGTCAAAATGGTATCAGATTTAAATTCAGAAAATTCTATCTAAGATAAAAATTACACTTCTGTTTTGAAACCTGTTTCAGGTCAATCAAACGATAGAATATCAAAAAGTGACCTAAAGAAAAATTGTTCCTTACTGAATCTAGTTTCCGACAAAAAAAATTGACCTAAATAGGATAAGAAATGTGAAAGTTATGGACGTTTTATTGTTGTGCATTTCAGCGAATTCAATATACACGAATTTTGCACATTTTACACAAAAGTTTCATTTCTTGCTAGTAATTTTTGTGAGATTAACTCACCTAAGCAATTTGGTGGTGAGGTTAATTGAATGCTCTAAAGTTTGGAAGGAGATGCTTTGCTACATAAAATATTGACTACAACAACATACAAGCATAGAAGAAACATAAATTCCTCAACTTGAAACAAAAAAGAATGAAATTGAGATGAAATACAATCCCATTGATGAATTGACTGCTATAAATCTGATTTTAGGTGATAGCTCTCTTTAGATTTGCTGTAGAGAATTGAAAATCTTAATTTGGAAGGTTATGGCCATGAGAGGTTTGTTGGACTTGAAGAAGAAGAAGTTGTAATTCTCCGGAAAAGAATAGTACGTACATTTCCAGAGAATACCTCGGTTTTCTCCCTTAGCCAAGCCCATTAAGATCTTATTTAAGTTGTTAGCCCATGTATTAACTTAAGGAAGGTAATTAAGGCGGTTAAAGTCTTGTTTACACTAATTTCTAAGTGTTTACATCTCCAATCACCTATGTAACTTTAAAAATTACATTAAGAAAATGTATCCAATGCCACAACTAAAAATACAAATATAAATATTACCATGGTTTTATCTAGCTTGAACAAAATTTTCACTTAATTACATATTAATTACATTTTACCCAAAAATAAGCAACTAGGATTTTTTTTTAAAGGAAGACGGGTGTGTAGCGTGGAGCTACACACCCGGTTACATGTAATAATAGGTAGATAGAAATATAACTAGTTGACATGCCCAACCAGTGGCATAAAAGTCTAGGCCAAGCAGGCCAATAAAGATAGTACAAGCATAGCGCAAAATATGCACATCAAACAGCATAGGTCATAGCATATAATATGTGACTACAAACCAAAATACACCAAAGAAGATATTAACAAGCTTCAATTGGTTTCAGAGAGGGAAGCGGGAGCTACTTTCCTGCGACCCAGGCGACTGTGGCATGGAGAGAGAAAGCCTGAAATGAGCGTGTCTAGTCGATCCTGTCCATGATTAGAAAAGATGCAAGATGTGATAACATGTACCCATCAAGAGTTTCTTAGGCCTGCCGAAGATGTGTGTATTGCGTTCTAGCCAAATACTCCAGGTGAAGAAAGCGACTAAGGAATCCGGAATGGGGTCAGGGGGATTGTGCTGCCAATATTCGAAGAATGAGTGAATAGAAGGGATGAAGCCAAGTAGGAAGGAGCAGATTGTAGCCCATACAACATAAGATAAATCACATTTGAAGGAAAGGTGAATGAGAGTTTCATTATGATGATTGCGGAATATGCAGGTAGGATCAATACTGCTATTGAAACGATGCAGTCAGTCTTTGGTATTGATGCGATTATGGATGAGAAGCTATTGAAACAAAATAACTCGAGGAGGTAGATGACCGTTCCATATGCGAGAGAAAGTGAAGCATCGGCCTGGATAGATCAAAAATTTATAACAGGCTACAACTGAAAATTCGTTAGCTGATCCGAAGACCCATGTGAACACATCAGGTGCATTAGAGAACTGGGTCATGTTAAGTATTTGTCCAATATTGATAAGCTCGTTTAGAGACTCAAGCTCAATAAAAGTTGAAGGGAAAAAGCCCATTGGGCCCAGGGTATGTGCCGAGGCTACTGATAACGGGTTGAATTGGTCTAAGAATGAAAGATTAGGGAATAACGTCGAAAATGGGAACTATTCCTTCCAAATATCCATCCAAAACAGACAAGATTCACCGTTATTAACTTTTACATGAAAGAGGGATTTTACTCTGGTGAAGGCAGATAACACTCCTTTCCAGAATGGCGATGATTTATCAGATGGACTAAAGTGAAGGATGAGAAAAGGGTTTGTGTTGTACAGTCTATACAAGATGCAATCTTTCCAAATGAATTGCCCTGGAGTGAGGATATGCCATAGCCATTTAGCAAACAGCACCAAGTTAAACGTAAAGAGATCAAGAGTTCCAAGTCCACCATGCTTTAAGGGAAGACATACGGTTTGCCAGTTGATCAATTTTTTTCAATTTACCACTGTTCCATAGAAATGAGCTTCGAATTGAGTCAATTTTGTTAATTACCCAGATCAGTAGTTTGTGGAAGGATATCCAACAGGTTGGAAGGGATGAGAGGACATGTTTTACAAGGATAAGACGACCGGCAGATGATAAGGAGTTTGCTTTCCAGTATGAAAGTCTGTTTTCAATTTTGGTAATGTGGGGTAGCCAATCAGATTTATGGAGTTTGGTAGGACGAAGAGGGATGCCCAAGTATGTGATTGGGAATGAATCAAGTTTACAATTAAGGCATTCAGCAATTCTAGGACCCAGATGAGTACAATTACCCTGCATTATAATGGAGCTTTTATTGAAGTTGATAGATAAGCCTGACACAATTTCAAATGTATAGAGGAGAATTTTAAGGTAATGTATATTAGAGGGTGTAGGAGTGGTGAAAAGAATTGTATCATCTGCAAATTGCAGACTGGATGTGCATAACTCTGAATTTGGTAGTGAGATGCCTGAAAAAATATTGTGAGATAGGGATTGTTTAACTATTTGATTGAAAACGTCTGCTATCATAACAAAGATGAGAGATGAAAGGGGATCTCCTTATCTTAAGCCTCTTTTAGATTTGATTTTGCCTCCAAATTCACCATTAATATAAACTGTGGAAATGTTAGTGTGGAGAGTTGCTTTGATCCAGTTACACCATTTCAAGGGGAATCCTCTATGTGACATAAGAGAGAGTATGAAATCTCAGCTGACTGAGTCAAATGCTTTTGAAAAATCAATTTTGAAGAGAACACCAGGGTATTTGAATAATGGAAAAAGGAGATTACTTCTTGGGTTGCAGCAACACAGTCAAGGATGTTCCTTCCTGTGATGAATGCAGATTGTTCAGCACCAATCATAGAGTCAATGCGATCTTGGAGTCTGATAGCTAAAATTTTGGTGATGATCTTGAATGTTGTGTTGAGAAGACTAATGGGTCTGAAAGAAGGTAAAGTATTTGCACCAGGGAACTTTGGAATGAGGATGATGTTAGCATATTTAATTTAGCAATTGATGAGGGATTGGAATAGAATTCAGAGCACATTTCAATGACATCAGATTTTATTGTGGGCCAAGACCGTCAGGCCCAGGAGCCTTATCATCTGCCATATCTTTTAAGGCTTTCCAAATTTCATCTTCTGAGAATGGATAATCAATGGCAATGGGAGCTGGGTTTGGATATAAACGGTGCCAATCAATATCTGGAGATGAAGTTGGTGATGAACCAAGAAGGTCCCTATAGAAATTTGTAAAGTGGTGGCAAATATCTGTTGAGTCATTAAAAATAGTGTTATTGTGAATAATCTCTGAAATGAAGGAAGAACGACGATGGCAATTGGCTATTCGATGAAAATAAGCAGTGTTTTTATCACCCTCATTAATCCATTTAGCTTTCGATCTTTGTTTCCAACCTATTTCTTCTTGTTTGATTAATCTGTCCAGTTCTAACTCGTGTTCTTTTAAGTTGTGACATTGAGATTCAGATAAAGGACAGAGCTCTTCAATGATATTTAGATTGAGGATGGCATCTTGCGTGGATGAAATGCGAGTTTTTAAAGAGTTCCAAACGTTTTTGGCCCATGGACGAATTAATTTTCTTAGAGAGTGAAGCTTACAAATCATTCTAACAGTGGCAGATTGATGGTTTGGTAATTGCTCCCAATTGTGTGTGATAAAATTATCGAAGGAAGGTTCAAGCAGCCAAAGGCGTTCAAATCTGAATGGGCGTTTAATAGGAGTGTTTGAGGAAGTGTATAGAAGAATTGGACAGTGATTAGAGATGGTGGCGGCTGGACCATTGACTAGTGACAGTGGAAATAGATCATCCCAATCAAGATTGAAGAAAAAACGATCTAGTTTAGCTAAAGAGGGGACTTCTCTTCTGCTTGACCATGTGTAACGACGATTATTAATCGGTGATTCAATAAGGGAACAAGATTGGATAAATGCATTGAAATGAGAAGAATCAGTGGATGTATTGCCAGAGTTACGATCATACAAGGTTCGAGTCGTGTTGAAGTCACCCCCGATTATCCAAGGTTCATTAATATGTTGAGATAGGCTATAGCAATATTGTCATGTTTCAGATCTACCATGAAGATCATTGGGTGCATATACATTAGTAAAATGGAAAATGTTGTTAGAAGAAATGTGACGAAGAGACACATGTAAGACAGATGGATAAGAAAGAGAGTGTTCAAGTGACCATACGTGTTCATTCCACGCTGTAATTAGGCCGCCAGGAGTGTCAAAAGCATCAACATGTGTCCAACCAGATAAGAGGGTCCACAAATTCTATGAATGAGTGAATTGGGTGGATTAGAGATTTTAGTTTCTTGTAAAAATAAGATATCGATATGATGTGGGGGAGATGATGAGATTGACAACATGATTTTTTGTTGGGTCCCCTAACCCTCTGATATTCAACATGACTATCTTCATTTAGAGAGGATAGTACGCTATTGTTCTAGGGTTTGCATGGCAGAATAATGTTTATCATGCAAACACACACCCATGTATTTTGCCAATTTTTTGTTTGAAACTTTATTAGCTAAAGAAAAAACAACAGGTTCAAAATCACTACCTAATGTTCCTGGAGGCAACGAGTGAGCCCTATTGATCCTTACACTCCTTTGGATTGCAGTCAAAGAGATGTGAGGGGATGATGATCCTTGTCCTTCCTGATGCCTTTGCTTATGTTGTTCCTATTCTTGCTGAGTTGGCAACTGTTGATGCAGCGGGATTAAAAGATCCAGATCCGCCAATGGGTCCCACCGAGGCACGACCATATTATCTTTGTGTTATCCAAGCATGACCAACTCATGTTACTGGTCTTCCAGAACCACCGGAATTTGTCTCATTGCTTCATCTGACATTACATCATACCTATCCTCCTCCATGTGATCCACTTGCTGAGCTAAAGGTTGAAAAATATAGCCAACGTACTCATAGTCAATCCCCAATAGGTGTGTCTCAGGGAGTTGACAGGGATGGGCGTTGTCCAGCGATCAATCTTAAGTTTTACTGCATGATTATTTAGATGAGAAATAAAAGTACATGGAGTCGAAATACCTTCATAGAATTGCATCTTAACATATAAGTGACGATGGTTAATGAAGGACCAATCGCACGAATCTTTGTGAATGAGGCGCCCCATTGGTTTTAAGGCTTCCCTGATGGCATCCATGTCATTCTTGAAGAATTCAGGAAAACTATTGATCTTTGCCTATGATTCCTTCTCAAAAGGAGGCTTGGGTGTTTCTTCGTGAGTGCTTGCTTGTTGAAGGAGAACAATGCCATCTTCTTTAGTCAGAGTTTTAAGGTGTAAGGCATGATTTTTAGTGTCTGCGTTAGGGAAGCATATGAGAAAGGAGTTGTCTGTAGTATGCCAAATTGGCCATTCATATTCTTGCCCAAAAGTTGATTTAAGGGCTCGTGAAAGCATTTCAACGGACCATAATCCATTGATGGTTGTTGCAGTTAGATAGAGATAGGCATCAGCCATTTCTAAGAAAAAAGGAAATTTTTATGTATATTTGGAAGAGTGATAAGAGGATGGAGACGAATTTTTTTTTTGAAGTGATAGGGGGTTTAATTTTGAATTGAGGGTTAATAGTATTAGAGTTATGATAACGATTAGAGATTTGAGAAGACCGGTGGGACCCTCTGTTCTGAGTTTGCAGGCTTCCTGGCATATGCCTGTTCGTTGTTCGTGATGCATTGGGATGCATCAACACAGCGTTTTTGGCTCGAGAAACCGATGCATTTTTATTGGGACATTGCAAGCTTACATGTCCAAAGAAAGAGCAATTATAACATATCAACGCATTCCTACATACTCTTGCCACATGTCCACGACAACACACTTGAGACAACATCTCTCCGAATTCAAAAATTTCAATGTTTCTTGGACTGATTTGAATATTGGTATGATTCTTCGTCGTTTGGAGGGAGGATTGGGAAGGACAGGTGGAAGTTTAGCTCTCGAAACTGCCACCTAAGCGTAGGTAAGCGAAAGCTGCTTTTATGGTGGAGTCAAATTATCCTGAACATGAAGATTATCCTAAACATGAACGTTAGTGGGATCAATGAGGAAATAGTGGATGGGTAGTGAATCGGTATCAAGTGGAGAAGGAGAGACGCTCGAGAAGATGAACTGAGAGAATGACGGAGGCTAAAGATGGGAGAAAGTAAGTGTAGGTTTATGAGGAGGTGAATAGGAGTTGGAGTCTGCCATTATTTAATTCCTTTGTTTTCAATTTTTGAAGTTTAAAGTTTAATTTACACAAAAAAATGAACATGGTTAACATTTTTTTTCTTCATAACATACAATCTTAACCAAAATAAGTACTTAAACTAAAAATATTATTATTAACACATCTATAAATATTTTATAGCAAATTTTACAAGTCCTTAATATTTATTTCACGCAGACTTATTTCAAACTCATACACAAAATTTTCCTTATAACAGATTAATTACAATTTGCAAACAAAAGCTTCTATGAATTTCTCAAATTCCTATTTATTAATATCTTTACATTTTTACTATTTCAAAAACAATATTTCACCATACTTATTAGTTCTGAAATGTTAAATGCACAGGATTGTTTGTTTTTTCCCAACTTAATATTAAATTTTCACTTCAACTCAAATTTACACATATACATACCCAAGTTAATTTAAGCATATGATTAAGCTTATTTTCAAAAGGATAAATTTCCATTCACAACTATTTCCCACAATCACATTTTATTCATTCTCAATGAAAAATATTCATTTTATTAAATTACCACCTAATTTATTTACTAACACTAAATTTATAATCAAAAACCTCATTATAACTTCATTATTAGCTTAACATGTAATCATATAAGGCCGGGTTGTTACAAGCACTCTTGGTTCGTTCAAAATACATAAATTTGTTTATATATCATTTTTGTCACTTTTCTCTTAGTTTTTCTAATAAAAGATTAAACTGCAAGCACGTTATTTAGTTTTCCTATTAAAGCTTCAGCTCCATGTATTATTATATAATCAACAATATCAAATTTCTTTCATCTTTATATTTTCATGCTACCGGAAGAGTGGAATTTTTTGTTTCGTTTCACATTTCCCATTTTCACAGTTTTCATGTATATCTTATTGCTTCTTTTTCTATGCGCATTGATGCTTTAGAAGCTGATTTTATTTCAAAAAAAATTGTAATTTGTTTCCCCTTAACTGTTATTATGGGAAATAGGCTCAAAGACAAAACAGTGAAAAAAATTAAGCTGGTAGGCAAGTTTTCATATTGTTTTTTTTACTGAAGGAGTGCGAACTATAGCTAGTATTCATATGGTGTAAAGTTAAATGCAACGCTTGTTAAATTTTGTGACACTATATGGTAGAACATAAGAGGATGGAAGTAGCTTCATGTAGGAGAAGATCATTTGCAAATCGGAGGTCGTATGTGGAACATACACCGAAGATGGTGGGGGGATTCGGGCCGAGAGAAGTTTTATGCATTTGAAATAAATTTCAGACGTATAAAATTAGCCAGAGATATATCTCGAATAGCCATTCAGAGTCCAAATTTCTTCTTAGTTAGCTGAGATGCCATTCAGAGGTCTGGGAAAAAATCCAGACATCTAAAACGAGCCAGAGTGGAAACCTGAATGTTATTACAGATGTCTAAAACGGAACCGGGCTGCTTTTCAAGCCTGAAGGAAAGGGTTTATTTGTGGATTAGCAAGGGGGTATTGTGTTCAATTTCTTGGGGTTTCTACACAACTGTATAAACTATTCTTTCTCAGATTTGAAAGGGGATTTAGTTCATCAAATCAAGGGTTTGTTCCTCCATTAATCAAGGTTTGGCAATCCTAATATTTCTTCAATTCTAATATCCACAAACTTATATTCTCTATGAATATTGGATCATTGTAATTAATCTCTTGTACTATTCTCATTTCGTGATAATAAAAGCTCTCTCTCAAAGTGAATGCACACTAACAAGTTGTTAGTGGAACCACTATAAAACTTGGTATGATTTATTTTATTCTTATCGTTCTATTATATTGCTTATTTTGTATTGTGATTGGATTTGAATCGGTTGAGGTTGGTTTGGTCATAGATTGATTGTTTGTGCACTATCTAGCACGATCAAGCTTGTTTTCTGCTGCGATAGGGATTGGATTGAGCGGTCCCAATCGGTGTTGTTTCTCCAACATTTGGTATTAGTGTCGTGTTGTTAGGTGGTTGTAGAAATGCCAGAATTGGATTCAAATAGTCCCTCTTTTGTTAGTTCAAGTGGAATAGCGCCATATGCATGTGGGTCTTATGCGACATCGGGATCACAATTGGTTATAGACAAGTGGAATGGCGATAAGATTTTGAAAAGTGGTAATGGAAGATGAAAGCGGTTCTAAGGAGGAATCGAGTACATCGGGTAGTGTCTGATACACATATGTTGTCGGCGCACATCTCAAATGTTGAGAGAGAGTAATTGAAGAGTAAGCATTTACTACATATTAACTTTCTATCGAGGAGAATCTTATCTCCGAAATTAGTGGTAAGACGACTGTTTAGGGTATATGGGATAATTTGGAGGAGTTATACATGATGAAATCACTCACTAATCGTTTGATCTTGTTGCAAATGTTTTTCACCTATAAGATGAAAGAAGGAACTTCTGAAGGCACATTTGCATGTGTTTGATGATTTACTAATGAAGATGAAGAAAATAGATTTGAAGATTGAGGAAGAGCAAAAGGCATTGATGTTGTTGTGTTCATTGCCAGACCTCTATACGGATTTCTCAAATAGTTTAATCTATAGCCAGGTTACATCGATGTTGGATGATGTCAAGACGGATCATCTTAGTGAGGAATTGAGAGATCAAATGAAGGAGTTGAGTGTAGGAAGTAGTAGCAGCGGTTGTGGTCAAGGTTTGGTTGTGGAGAAGAATAAATATGTGAAGAAGGAGAACTGGGGGCGTTTCTAGTCTAGGAATCCCGGTTGGAGAGGGAAGTCAAAGGAAAGGAAAGGCAAGTTCTATTTTTGAAAGAAGCCCGGTCATCGGAAGAATTAGTGTCCGAAAAAGGAGAAGTCAAAGAAACAAGTAGCTTCTTCATTCGTAGCGGTGGAGAGAGGTGTTGGTGATGGAGACATGGATGTTTTGACAGCAGTAGCGTCCGATGTTTTGGATAGCGATTGGGTACTCGATTCGTGGGCGTCTTATCATATGAGGCCTAATAGGAATTCATTTTCTTCTTATGTCGACAAGGTAGGAAATGCAATTGTTATGGGTAATAGTACTATGTGTAAGTCGGAAGGCATTGGTTCTGTGTAAATTAAGATGTTTGACAGAGTATGTTGTACTCTTACCAATGTGTGCCATGTTCCGGGAATTAGGAAGTCTCTTATCTCTTTGTGGCTGCTGGATTCTTTGGGATGCAAGATCACTATAAAGAGTGATTGCTTAAGGGTTTCGAAGGGGGTGCTTGTGGTTATGAGAAGTGCTAGAGCTAATGGTGTTTATTTGCTTCAACAAGTGACCGTTTAAGGTAAAACTTGCATAGGCGTTGATAGTTCTCGTGCCTTGGATGCAACAAAGTTATAGGAATTGAGATTGAGTCATGTCTCGGAGAAGAGTTTGGATATTCTTCGGAAAATGGAGATGATTAGTGGAGAGTGTTTCAGCAAGTTGGAGCTTGCAAAGAGTGTGTCATGGGGAAGAAAACTAAAGTGACATTCAGCGAAGGAAAATATGATTCGAGATAAATTCTTGAGTATGTGCACATAGATGTTTAGCGGCCGACACTGATAGCTTCTTTGGGAGGAGAAAGGTACTATATTTCCTTCGTAGACGACTTTTCTCATAAGGTTTGAGTGCATGTAATGAAGGCCAAATCATAGGCATTTGCTAAGTTCAAAGAATGGAGAGCTCTTATTGAGAATGAGAGTGGTAGGTCTTTGAAGGTTCTTAGGTCTGACAATGTCAGAGAGTATGTTTCCAGAGAATTCTTGGATTATTGCAATCATCATGGTATTCAGATGCATTTTACTACCCCGGAAGATCCGCAATCAATTGGGGTTGTAGAGAGGATGAACCGTACTCTACTTGAGAGAGATCGATGCTTGAGATTGACATCGGGTTTGTCTAAGGGTTAGGCCCAAGCTTTATCAACCGCGGTGCATATTGTGAACTCAAATTCCGTGCTCGGCTATTGGTAACAAAATTCCGAAGGAAGTGTGGAAGGGAAAGAGAATTGACTTGGGTTATCTTCGTGTCTTCGGAAGTTCCATATATGTGCATGATCCGAGTGATAAGCTTGAGCCTAAGCGTTCAAGGGAATTTTACTTAGTTATGAGGACGGAGTTAAAGGCTATCGGATTTGGAATCCGAAAACGAAGAAGGTTAGATTATCTCATCATGTTACTCTTGATGAGTCGGCTATGTTTAAGGTGGATGATGGCTAATTGGATGTTCCGAATTTGGTTCATGGTGAATCAACGGAGAACTAAGGAGGTCATTTCCATATTTTATCCAAGGAAAAGAGAGAGTAGAGTTATTGGAGATGCTTGTAGGAAAGAAGAAGAACATCACATAGTCCACAAGGTTACTTTAGTAGTATTGGTGATGTGCACGATTCTAGAGAAGATTTAGCTCAAGGTGGAGCTAAAGGAAGTTCGGATGATGGTATTGCTATTCGGGTTGGTCGTCGTGCTATAAGACCACTCGAGAGGTATGGTGATTGGAACTACCTAAGCTTTTGTGATAGGTTGGACTATGCACTTCATGTAGTCCAAGATGAAATGATGAACCTTGATGACGTTATAAAATCGAGTGATAGCCCGAAATGGATTTGTGCCATGGAGGAAGAGATACAATCATTGATGAAGAACCGAACTTGGGAGTTGGTTCCACTTCCAAAAAGAAATCGGGCAATTAGGTGCAAATGGATATACAAGGTGAAAGATGATGGAAGATACAAATATAGACTACTGGCAAAGGGGTTTGCATAAAGGAAGGGAAATGAGTATGATGAGATATTCACACTGGTTGTGCGCCATATTTCTATCTAGATATTGTTTGCTATAGTTGCTATTCAGGACTTGGATTTTGAGAAACTGGATGTGAAAGCCGCATTCTTGCATAGTGACTTGGATGAAGACATCTACATGGAGCAACAAGAAGGGTTTATGGTAGATGGTAAATCAAATTTGGTATGCAAGCTAAAGAAATCACTATACGGGGTGAAGCAATCACCTCAGCAATGGTACTAGAAGTTCGATCATTTCATGCTTGAAAGTGGCTTCCATCGACGCATCAGAGATGCTTTTGTATATTTCAAGAACTTGGGAAATAATCTTGGGTGTATTTGCTCTTGTATGTGGGCGATATGCTCATAGCTTCAAAGGACAAAGCGGAAATCAACAAGTTAAAACTAAGATTGAAAGCATAATTTGAAATGAAAGACCATGGGGAAGCTAAGAAGATATTAGATATGGAAATTGAAAGAGACCTAAAGTATTTTGAGTTGAAATTGACTCAAAAAGAGCATATAAAGAAGATGCTTTGCCGATTTAGCGTGGAAATGCAAAGGCGTCGAATACATGTTTGCCTTTGCATGTGAAGCTTTCGAGTCAAGGATCACCTATTGAGGAGAGAGACAAAGATTATATGGCAATGGTGTCATATGCAAGTGCGGTTGGTAGTTTGATTTATGTCATGGTGTGTACACGGCCCGATATTGCAAATGTCGTCGAGGTGGTTAGTCGGTTCATGGCTAATCCGAGAAATCGTATTGGGAAGTGGTCAAGCTTATTTTGAGATACTTGAATGGTACAACATCTCATGGACTTGTCTTAGGAGGTAGTAAAGAAAGGAGTTGCAATTTCACCACACCAGAAAAATAATTTTGCCATGGCTTTAGGCCGTGCCTAATCTATTTTTCCACGGCTCATGGTCGTGGCAAAAATGGGTGTGGCAAAAAAATTTCCACTCTTTATTACAGACCAAAGTCAAGAATAATTGGAATTTTGCCACGCCCCATAGCCGTGGCAGATTTATTTTTTGCCACAGCTTTGTTCCATGGCAAAATATCACTTTGCCACGGCTTAGAGCCGTGGCAATTATAAATCATTTTTTTCTTAATATGATTTAGCCACGGCTTTGGACCGTGGCTAAATTCAATTGAAGCTGCATACTAATCAAATCCCTCTACCCGAAGCATAAAGCTCCAATTTAAACAAAATATAAACAGGTTGCACCTACCAATACAAATTTATAAGTAGGTCACACCCATCAATATAAATTGTAATCTTGATAACTACAAATTTATATAATTTAAATGAACAACTCATACTTATTTAGCACAACATTTAACGATTTTTGAAAAGTCGAAACACAAGCAATTATCAAACAAGGTTCTTAATAAACATCCAATATTTGAAACACAAACAACTATCAAACGAAGCTAAAACACAATCACAAATGCAAATGTTGATACTGACAAACAAGGTTCTTAATTAAGATCTAAAAGTCGAAACACAAGTTATTATCAAACAAAGCTAAAACACAATCACAGATACAAATGTTGATACTGACAACAGTTCATGGCTCCACAGTGCAAAACCCTGAAAACTAAGTTGGAATTCGTCTCATTCATTCATCACAGACTTATTTTCATTTGTTTTTGGATTCTGCTCCTTTAGCCTATGCTCTTCGGTTTTCCTGTTTAAGGCAGTTTGAAGTAACAAAGCGTTATTTGAGTGCCCAAGTCTTAAAATTCTCAGTAAATAGTTCCTGAGCCTTAAAATGCTTCATCAAAACTTGACATCAAACTTACAAGTAAGATAAGTGAAAAATTGTAAATCATGTCTAGTAATAATCTTCAGGTTTTGATTGACTTACAGAGGTTACTTAAAATATCAGTTTATAGGATAATCATTCTACAACCACAACCTGATACGCATTGCTATAAATATTAAAAACATTGATACTGCGGTCACTGTAACAGTCTTAATGTCCCTACATTTATAGGGAAAATTATTTGCTTTTATTATTCCCATGGATCCTCCTGACAAAAAATTTTGAAGATGCATTTTTTCCCCCTTTTTATTTGCGGTGGAAGGAAACTACTACACTGAATTACAGATTATAATATACAAAGATATTCCAGAATTATTCATCATAAAATAATGCAAAGGTAATCGCATTGAACTGTTAGTTCATAAATCCATATATGAACCGGACAAATTATTTATACAGTGATACTTGTTTTTTTTTCCTTTAATGGAACTAGTGAAGCAATTCTCCATTTACTGGATTACAATATTACCCTGACTCTTAAACCAATTTAACATGGCCAGGTCACTTTAAAGTAAGACCATACTTGCGTCTACCATTAGCATATCATTTATGAATACAAAACGGGAAAGCCGTGAAGAATGAAATAAGTTTGTCACAAATCAGGATAAAATAATGACTTTTAGACTTGTATGGAAGATAGTAAATTTGTCCTTAAAAAGGTGGTGGACACTATAAGGATTTAGATAGGAGTTACTCGACAGTGGAAATAGGTGTGGAATAGTGTTACTATTAATTACCCTAACATGGTAGTATGCTATTATAAGGCTATATAACGAGTCTCCTATCAACGAAAGATAAACTCATTCAGTCATGCATTCGAATTGAACAAATGTGTGTGCTATGTCATACAGCTGTAGAGAGGGCTAATTCAGCATATCTTCTTTAGATGCAACTTCTCTGGCTACATTTGGAAATGGTGCAGACTCAAGTTAAATTTGCTTCTATCACATATATAAGATATTATGTTAGAATCTGAAGTCTTAAATCTGCAGACTCATTTCAAATACAAGTGTAGAAGCGAAGAACAGGATGCTATCACATTGGAAATTATGACCTAAAAGGAATGATAAGATTTTTAAAAGTAGCCATTGTAAAACAAAGAAGCAGGTGCATGTATGTATTATGTTAATGGTGAAAGTGAGATTAGCTGAATCTAAATGCGTCGAGGACGATTGTATCTCTAATAGTTGAGGATGCATGCATTGATTATCCTTTGTAAGATAATTAGATACAGAAATAGGAGTAGTACTACATATTATGATCCAAGCACATGGCTATTATATCATCTATACTTAGTACAATCTACGGGGATATTAAGCATACAAAAGTAACGATGACCTAACAGGTAGACCCACCATACAAAAGTCATATAATGATGGATAGGAAAACTGTAACGTCTGTATATTTAGATAGGCTAGCAACTAATCAAAAATCAAAATCTGACAAATAAATTTGATTTTACTTAAAAGTTGCAACTTGCAGCAAAGTCATTATGGAGAAAATAGGGGTTTAAAGGGAGCACCTTTATGTTGTTTGATTTGGTCTTATTTTGATTTGCGGTTAAGAGCATGGTCGTGCATATTGTCACTCTAGAGTTCCCATCTTCAAAAAAAAAAAAAAAAAAAAAAAAAAAAAAAAAGTAAAAAAAAATAGAGAATGTTTAATGGAATATATACTTTAGTCATGTTTGACGCAGGAAAATAATTCCCAATTAAAAAAAAAAAAAATCCAATGAGTGCTACAATAAGTCTCACACTTTCATTCGATTTTCCTTACTAATCCACTGCCAAAAAAGGCATGTAACAGGGTGATTAGTCATCAAACACAAATAAATAAAAGTGGTGCAACGCGGTCCATCCGACGCAAATATCGCCCGAGATCTCCTCCGAGATCTCGTTTTGGGGGCCTTCTGATATAAAACAGTAAATATCACTCTAAATCTCCTTTCGAATATATCGCCCGAGATATTGCAATATCGAACGATATATCGACCGAGACGAAATACTGGAATATCGTCCGAGATCTTAGTTTTTTTGGTTAAAATTTAAATTTGTGCTTGAACTAGAACTATAATTAAAATACTCAAATCTAGCCATATCAATCTTTTGTTATTCTACATTTTGCATGTTAAATGACTATATTGTATGTTCGTATATGTTTTACAATGTTTATGATTTTCGTATTCGTCTTTTTACATACATGTTACTTATGAGATTATGTATTTTATGGTCCATTTATGCTGAATTTTTTAAGGTTTTGGATCCTTTTAATGTTTCCTATCTAATAATATTTCTGTTTTAAGCATATTACGATTTAGAGTATGAATGATCTTTCGCAAAATAATAATGTTATTTTGCATTTTAAGTTTAAGTTAATATGTTTTTAATAGCATTCATAAAAATCATTTTGTTAAAATATCATTTTTAACATATCATGTACCCCGAGATTGTTCCGATATGAATTTTCAGACCCGAGATGAAAATCCAAGACGAACTCCCGAGTTGGATGAGTCTCGTCCGAGATCCCCCCCGATACGAGACCGAGTCTATAAAATCCCTGAGACGAAACACGACCGATATCCGAGATTTAAAACCATGGGTCCATCCCCGTCTACAAAAAATACAATTTATATTTGAATTCGTAGATGTATGTGCATGCCATATTCTGGAACAAATGCACTCTCCTCATGAGCATAAAGAATTCAATACATCAGTAATAGATCAACCATTCAAAGTATATAAATTAGCATGTATAAGCCAATATACACTCTAGTTTACTGCACACTTCAGTTTTCTGCCTCTCAATCTCCTTCTACACGACCATACAATAAGACTCCAATATCTGTCGCAGCTCGTAACCAGTCCTTTACCACATCCATACTCCTAAACACAATACCAAAAATTAGTTCACCACCACCACAAGCAACCTGCAACCGAGCATACTTATCACTGAAACCACTTTCCATTCAACCCACTACTAACCCCGACAACCAATACATTCTCCATCGACTACCTCCCTGCTCCTTTCTGATCAAAATCAGCATCACCGCCTATCCTACTACTCATCCATTTGCCTGCACACAATTACCAAGACCACCATCGCTTGAACCATTTCAAATAACCACATCCAACCATACAACTACTTCCTCACAAGACACTGCATTAAACATTGCAAATACTAAAACCATACTTGCCAAACCATACAATCGATCATGAAATACCGTACTAGCCAAACTTCTTCCTCAAAAGACAGTTAACGGCCCAAACCATACTAGTCAATCACATCACCATTTTCTACAACGAAATCGATAAATTTCCGAACTCCTACATATCGTGAGGTTCAACAATAATTATTTGAGAACAATTTACTTAAAAATTCTTCTTTGCGCATCTCCATATATCTATCAAAAATAAGTAAGTCACTACAAAATTTCTGGATCAACAATAATCATTTGTTTATTTAGTTTATCATTCTTATTGTTATTTTTTCCAAAAAGTACTACTGCGCCACTACAATAGTAGTTATTTAATTTTTGTTTTAGTGCTTTCTTTCTTTTCTTAATTCACCGATTTGAACACGTATACACACCATGCCCAAAATTTAAAACACTAATCACTCGAACACCCAGCTATATGAATTTGCAAGCACTACTTTACACATATCCTAGGAAATTTCAAATTATTTTGCCAGTTTGAGGCTTTGAGCATCTTTTGACTATAACTATATCAAATATCACATTTAAGAAACGCGTGGAATAAAAGAGAAAGGAAATAGCGAGGCAGTAAAATATCACTCCTTTTTCTTTCTTCTTCTACATAATTTAATAAATTTGGTATCCGTATGTTCATTATTCACAGCAACTTCACTTTGCAACAAAACCTTACTCATATCCATATCAAATAATGCAAAAATATTTGATGATACTGCGATACTAGCAACTATTACAATGATGATAAATTTGAGGTCAATTACAAGACAAAAGAAACATTGCACAATCTTTTCATTGACACATATGAAACAAACAGATACATCTTCCAATATTGCTTTACTTTCATTTTATACTGATATTATTACCACCAGTGAAAAATAGTTTTCTAGTTATGTATACTTATCCAAATTCCTAGTGATGTTAGAAACATACCTTATCTATGCATCAGCTGTGTCCCATTCAATCAGTAAGTTAGAATATTAATTTAAACATATTCTAATTTTTTTTCTTTGAAAAGACTAATTATATCATCGCTGTGTTTATATTCATTACTATAATCTTTGTGTGGCTAACGAAGTCGACATGAATTACCAAACTTCTTATCGTTGTCCGTCTTTTTACTATAACCTTACCAAATATTCTTCATGCTTTGTTAAGAATACCAGGCATTTCGTGCATGAACTATAAATAGCTTCTTATTATTCTAGTTTACCAACTATCCTTTTTTTCCTTTATACTATCAGCTCTCCTTTTGTTTAATTATCATTCTTCCTTAAAGATTTCTCTGAGATGTTTCTTTACTAAGAAAAGCAGGGTTAACTGAGCCATTATCAGTTTTAATGAAAAAAAAGTAGATTACATGGAACACATAGAGATAAAAGACCAAAAGCAAAGAGAATACGAAACAAAAGACAATTAATGCAAGCCTAAAGGAACCCTTATGCCTATGGGGAATTATCTAAATAATAGGCTAATGTTCCATATAAAGGAGTACCAAATCTATTATAAGCTCACATCCTTTGTACTGATATTTCATATTATATTATATTCACTGAATAACTCCTAAAGAAGCGGGTTATTCCCCATTGAAGATCAGATTATTGCTTACATTCCGCAGTTGGCTTATAATTTTTCTTAAGGAGAGATTAGTATGACTGCAGAAGGAATTTGTTACCTAGTTACTTTAAATAAGTTATTCCATTTTAACTTTTGATTCATGTTGTAGAGCATTCAAATTTGATAACAGAAACACACATTAGTAAAACCGAAATGGCACTAAAAAAAAAAAAAACGGTTTTTGCTTGAATGTTTAAGTTTGTTTATAGTGTGTAGTAAGTTGGATATGGCCTCCATGATTAAGATTGATAAAACATAAATTAGTTTCACATGAAAATATGATCATTAGTTTCATGAGCGTTGTGTTTATATTCATATTTCTTATTAACAACTTGTTGCCTATAAAATTGGAAACCAAATGATTCAAATATATCATTGAGGTACGTTTCTAGTTATAACCGAAATTATCATTTATTTTAATTAAATTTAGCTCACAGTTGAAATACAGCTATAAAAAACCAGGTTTTAAGAATACTGTTCCCTTGTAGGTAGGATGTTAAACCTTCGCAGATATAAAACTGAAAGGCAAAGAATGGATGCTTAAAGCACAATATAACCTATCTAAGCAACATTGGCACTGTCTTTAAAAAAAAAAAATCAAATAAGTCAATAATTAAGAGTAGAACGGAATAACAAGATTTTCAAGAATACTGAAACCACACCACAGATTCGAACAAAACTAATTACATTTTCAAAACCATAAACAATTGAACACATATATAGGGTTTCGATTTAATACCTAAAAAATCAATTGAATTGGAATCTTAGTATGAGAGGAACCGCAAAATGGATCGATTTGAAAATGGATTCGCGTGGAAGAAGATCTGAGTACCGTGTTAATCGAATGAAGCAATATCTTTTCATTTTGGGGATATGACACAGAGGTACCTGTACCGTGAAAACTTTCCCATTAAAATTGGAACGGGCCAAACCCGTTCTAACATTACCCCGGCCTAAAGCCATGCGAATCTGTTTAGCCATGGCCCAAAACCATTCCAAAATTGTCATGACTACAGACCGTAGCAATTCTTCCGCATTTGGGTGTGGCAAAGCTGGTAGTACGGTGTTGTATTTTGTTGGTTTTTGCGATTCAAACTATGCCGGTGTTAGAGATCAAAGAATGACAACTTCTGGATATGTTTTCACACTTTGTAGCACAACCATAAGTTGAAGATCGTGATTGCAAACCATAATTGCTTTATCCACTACAGAGGAGGAGTTGACAGCCGCGGTGGAGGCGACAAAGGAGGCACTCTAATTAAAGCGTTTCTTGTGTGACTTAGGGTTTGAACATGATAACATCGATATTCATTTTGATAGCTAAAGTGTTATCCATCAGGCGGAGAACTTGGCGTTTAGCTCACGGACTAAGCTCATAGAAGTGAGAGAGTTGTTCTTGGTAGGCATGGAAGAAGATAATCAAGTATACCTTCGAAAGTGCACACAAATGACAATGCGGAAGATATGTTCACTAGGACATTGCCAGTTGGGAAGTTCGATCAATGCTCGAACTTGATTTGCTTGGAGAAATGCTAGGTACCACTAGGTGGCACAGGTGCGAGAGGAGCTTTATTTTGATGAGGAAGAGTAATGGTATGAAACTGAAGTTCTATCTTTTGTAAATACTTGTTGACATTCCTTAGTACTTCAATCTTTGATTGAGACAAATTTGGAGTTGATTGCTTTCACCACTTTATTAGCAGGTGGGGGTTTTGCCTAAACCTCGTCGATGAAGTGCAATGATGATAGCTTTACCGCAACTCATTGGAAAAGCATTCAAGCTTTGGTGAAGGTAGAAGTGAAGGTAGTTGGAGCTATCGGTTGAAGAAGATGTTATGGTACCATTGGTATTGGAGATGGATATAGTATTAAGGTAGAGTATTAAATTTTGCGATACTGTATGGTAGAATCGAAGAGGATGGAAGCAGCTTCATGTAGGAGAAGACCGTTTCAGACGTATGTGGAAGATAGGACGAAATAGTTGGGGGATTTAGGCTGAGAGCAGTTTCAGACGTCTGAAATTAGCAGCGGTATATCCCGAATAGACATTCAGACATCTGGGTTTTTTCTCAGACGTTTGGGATGCCATCAGATGTCTGGGAAGAAATTCAAACGTCTGAAACGAGCCAGAGTAGAAACCTGAATGTTATTTCAGATGTTTGAAATAAATTTCGGATGTCTGAAATGTAACCGGGCTGTTTTTTAGGCCTGAAGGAAAGGATTAATTTGTGAATTAGCAAGGGAGCATTGTGGTTAATTTCCTGGGGTTTTTACACAACTATATAAGCTATTCTTTCTTAGATTTGAAAGGGAATGTAGTTCACCAAATCAAGGGTTTATTCCTCCATTAATTAGGGTATGACAATCCTAATATTTTTTTCAATTCTAATATCCACAAACTTATATTCTCTGTTGAATATTGGATCATTGTAGTCAATCTCTTGAACTCTTCTTATTTGGTGATAATAAAATAGCTCTCTCAAAGTGGATGTACACTAACAAGTTGGTAGTAGAACCACTATAAATCTTAGTGCGATTTATTTTATTGTTATTTTTCTATTATATTGCTTGTTTTGTGTTGTGATTGGATTTGAATCGGTGAGGTTGGTTTGATCATAGATTCGTTGTTTGTGAACTATCTAGCACGATCTCTCTTGTTTTCTGCTATTTAGGGATTGTATTGAGCGGTCTCAATCGGTGTTGTTCCCCCAACAGTTATAACTGACATTTGAGTATTGTAAAAACTGAATATAATGGTAGCTATATCTAGCATCCGTCCTTCAGTCCAAAAATAATGTTTAATTTGTTTTGCCTAAATTTTATCTGAACTTTATCCTCCTCCCTGGTTTCCTTACTGTTACATACATTATGCATAAATAAATTTGATTAATTTGACTAGGATAGTTAATGCATTACAAGAAAAGTAGCTATCCACAATGCTAGAAGACAACATTTTGGGCTGATTGTTGTTGTTGAACCTTATTTGTAAGGAGGAAGACTGTTGTTGTTCTTAAAACAACATAGCAAAACGTTGTATAATTAAACCACCTCAAAAATAATTGGCGGTATTTCAATTAATTTCAGAGGCCGCGCTTTTTCCCAATTTCCTTTTGTTTTCCCTGCTTCTTGTGTTTCCCCCTTCGCATAATTTGCTTTTCCTTCTTCGCTTCCTCATGAAAACCCTAAAATTCATATTCCTTCAGAAAGATCAACCCATCTTCGCCCAATCTTCGCTTCTTCACGCATCTTTGCTTTTTCTGTTTCCCGATCGAAAAATTCTATGTATCAGTCTTCGTGCCTTCAAGAGCAAAGGTTAGGTTTTACTTTGTTTTGTGATTTTGTATATAATTTAAGCTGAATTAGATTAATCCTTTTTAGGTTTTAGGACAGAAGCAGATGCCACCATATGCAGTTGCAATTGAAAAAAACAAAATATCCCAAAGAATTGTATTATGAATTCTAAACCTGTTTTTAATAGGCTGAGTGCAGTGCACTGATGTGCACTGCGCTGTGTTTGAAACAATGTTCTTTCAATTTTTCATTTACTTTTTTTAGGGCTAAGGAGTTTCTTCATAATATCGGTTTGTATAGTGGTGCCTATTTGGTGAGTATACTCATCCATGTCTATATGCTTTGCTATATTTGAGTAGATTATCATTTTGAATGAATCGTTGAATTTTTTAATTAAAATAAATCTGCATAAACTTAATTTCAGAAAACAGATACTGTAGTATAGGTAAAACTGTACAATACTAACTTGTGGTTTTTTTTTTCTCTGATGATATAACCTTACGTTAACTATAATGTTCCCATGTAATAATACCCATATTTGGCTTTATCGTGTTATTCATGTGTGTACTGGTGGCCTCAAATTGTCAGTTGGGATGATGATATGGTACAATGGAGGAACTTCTAAAAGGAAGGGGCAAACTGTCAGCAAGGGAAAGAAGCACTTTAATGTGAACAACTCCACCAAGGCAACTCTTCTGGATGATGATATGGTACAATGCAATGAGTGGTTGGCCTTGTTAACAAATATGCTATAAATGACAACGTTAGAACAGAAAAAGGCAAAAAAGAGAGAGAGAGAGAGAGAGAGAGAGAGAAAGGGGTAATGACACGAATGGTTTGGGTCTATCCATACCAAGTAATGAGGCTAAATTTTCTCTACCTTGTAGTTCACTTGGTGTTCATTTCTTGAATGAAAATGCTCAAGAACTATCACAACTTCATGAATTTTTGCAATTTGAAGCCATTTCCACTCCTGCTAATGTAGGTTCTATACTTCTGTCATTCATTTAATATAAGATGATGAATCTTATGAATTAACTATAGCACTGTGAATTTTATTTATTTACTTATACCTATCTAGTTTATTTCCTTAAATATTTTTAAAGGGAATGACCAACATTATGTCTTAATTAGCAGGCATAATGATAAGAGTACAATAGAAGTTGCACGGTGTATCCACTGTATTTAATATTTGCAGGTTGTCTGCAAGCTAGGTAGTCTCAAAGCCCACAAGAAATTTGAAGCAGAGATTTATGTACTTACCAAAGATGAAGGCGGCCGTCACACTGCCTTCTTCTCAAATTATATGCCTCAGTTTTACATGAGGACTGCTGATATCACTGGCAAAGTAGAATTGCTCGAAGATGTGAAAATGGTGATGCTGGGAGATAATGTGACTGCTACATTTAAACTTATATCTCCTTTTCCACTTGAACCAGGTAACGTTCATATTTTATCTTCGTTTCATTTAAGCAGTTATGCCAGTTTTTTTCTTCTTCTCCTTTTTGATATGTCAGTTGTACAGTTAATGACCTCAGTTATAGCTATTGCTTCCTTTAAGTTAAGGGACATCTGCATTGAACTATAGGCATTGATAATAAAAGCATATCAAGCACTAGAACTAGCAACACAATCTCTTTAAGTTGTATATTAAATTAGCTACACCATTATTTCGCTTTTATATTCATCTTTCAAAGTAGGTCAGACGTCTGAAATAAATTTTAGACATCTGAACCAGGCCTAGGAATTGCCTCAAAGCATTTTCAGACGTCTGAAATAAATTTCAGATGTCGGAAATAGTCTCAGTGTTTTGGCCGAAATTCATTTTAGACGTCTAAAACCTATTTTCAGACGTCTGAACCAAGTCAGACATTTGAAAATAGATTCAGACGTCTGTAATTTGCTGTTGTTTCTAGTTTTTCCTTCCACTGATCGGTGGAGGCAACGGTCGATAGTTTATGTTGTTTCAGGACAGAAATGACACTTGAAATGTGCACTTTATAATAATTAGTACTGTCTATTTCCAGGGATAGTAGACTCTCCAATGAAGGAGTACACAGCTGAAAAAAGTGGAATGCCTATTGGTACCAAACCCTTGTGTTAGTTCCATATTTATAGTACTGTGTATTAACATATAAAGAATGTCACCATAGTAGGATGTAATACTAATATTGTCTCATACTATCTTATATAAAGAATGTCACCATAATAGGATTAACAAAGTACATACAAATACAAAATGTAACTAAACTTCTATAATAATAATAATAACATTAAGATTAATAATAGTAGTAAATTAACTAAGATTTATAAAGAATTAAATAAACTTATAAAAATGAACCAAGTATTATAAAAATTAACTAACTATATAAAGTTAACTAAGTATATAGAAATATAAAATATTACAAAATATTTTATAATATTAATAGCAATAATTAAAATTAACTAAGTATTATAAAAATTAACTAATTATTATAAAAAATTAACTAAGTTTACTAATCTTATAAAAAGTAAGAAGTTTAGTTTATAAAAAAAAGTTAACTAAGTATATAAAAATATTAAATATTACCAAGTATTCTATAATAATAATAATAATTAAAAATTAACTAACTATATAAAAAATCAACTAAGTTTACTAATTGTATAAAAATTAAGAAGTTTAGTTTATAAAAGTTAAAATATAAAAATATAAAATATTACCAAGTATTCTATAATAATAATAACAATGATTAAAAATTAACCAAGTATTATAAAAATTAACTAACTATTATAAAAATTAACAAAGTTAACTAATCTTATAAAAATTAAGAAGTTTAGTTCATAAAAGTTGACTAAGTATATAAAAATATAAAATATTACCAAGTATTCTATAGTAATAATAGCAATTATTAAAAATTAACTAAATATTATAAAAATTAACTAACTATTATAAAAATTAACTAAGTTTACAAATTTTATAAAATGAAGAAGTTTAGTTTATGAAAGTTAACTAAGTATATAAAAATATAAAATATTACCAAGTGTTATATAATAATAATAATAGCAATTATTAAAAATTAACTAAGTATTATAAAAATTAAATAACTATTATAAAAAATTAACTAGTTTACTGATTTTATAAAAACTAAGAAGTTTAGTTTATAAAAGTTAACTAAGTATATAAAAATATAAAACATTACCAAGTATTTTATAATAATAAAAACAATGATTAAAAATTAACTAAGTATTATAAAAATTAGCTAACTATTATAAAAAATTAACTAAGTTGACTAATGTTATAAAAATTAGAAGTTTAGTTCATAAGAGTTAACTAAGTATATTTAAATATAAAATCTTACCAAGTATTCTATAATAATAAGAACCAGGGAAATATGTTGGTCATCGATATGTCGATCCCTACCTAATCGAGCTTGGCAGAGGCATTTTACCATCCTTCTTTCTTCGAGGAGCATAATGCATAGTAGAAGAAGCTTTCAAAGAAAACTTTCATTTCGCTAGGGCATAAATTGGGCTTTCGCTCTGGGGAATTGGTCCAATCAAGGCTGTGTCAGGGGAGAATTCCTTCTTTCTTAGTTCGATCGGAGAGGGCTGCAAGGCATTTATACCGATAGAAAATTTTGATTATGTTGATTGGATAATTTTCCAATTTGTATGTTATGGAATAGACCAAAGTCTCCTGCCGCTCTAAGAGTAAGAAAAGTGTAAGAACGCAACGGTACCTTAACAATAATTAAAAATTATGAAAGCATGATCAAATGCTAACATGAACACATGTGTATAGGTATTGGAGATGGACATCGTTGTGCATTCAGCTATAATTAGAATATCGTTAGGTGCTTATGAATATCCCTCAACAATAAGACCGCTTGTGGCAACTGATTACGGAGAAAGCAGTAACTTTTAGATGTTCATTTTGTTGGTATTCGGCGCAAACATGTTTTATGGATATTTTGTTTTATTTATAGATATCATGACTTTGTTCAACGAATATTGTGTAAATCTAGTTTATGGTGTTATTTTTTTATGGAAATTATGTAAAGTTGGTTTATTGATGATGTCTTTGTGTATGAATATTGTGTTATATAATAGTTGGTTGATATATATTTATATGCTGTTGATATGTATGTGCAAGAATATTTTGATATACAATATGTAAATGTTGTGATAGATGTAAAAAAACGCTGTGGTATGTGGCAAAACGCTTAGAAAAAGGAAGATGACAACCTTCAAAACCATTTGAAACGCTGTATTATGTCAATTTTCTACAGCGATTTGGTATGTATTGTGATATTTCCATGGCATATAACAACTTGTTGGTAGACAATGTTCATCAAAATGTTGTAGTATGTCATTTTCCTACAGCGTTTTGGAATGTATTGTGATATTTCCATGATCTATAGCAACGAGTTGGTAGACAGCGTTCGTCAAAACGCTGTAAAAGGATATAACAACGTTTTTCCAACGCTGTCAATGGGCATATTTGTTGTAGTGATGCTTACTCTTCCTTACAAATGTAGGCATTAATTCAGATAATGATAAGGCAGGATGAACTACTGGCATACATTGATGGTGAACATGAAGCTAAGTTGCGGGTATGCACATGTAATGAGAATTAGTTCATTTTTATTACTCTATTAGTGCCAACGTTGATATGGAGATTACTTTATTTTCTTCATGTATCTGTTATTGCAGAGAAAAAAAATAGAAATTCTTTTTTATGGCCACTAGCTTCTAAGAGACTTAACCTGGTAGGAATGGAGATTTGTTCGGTTTGTAGTGTACAATGTAGTTGGTTTAGATGATTATGCTGGAGTATGTATGGCATTTTATATATTAGAATATTAAACTTGCAACCATTTGTTATCATTTCTTATTTTACATTGCAACTGCATTTCAATATGAAAACTTTGAAAATGCAACTCATTGTAGACTTGTAATGCTGGAGTGATTTTACAATTGGCAGCACTGTGGACTTGTAATGGTACGCAACTCACTGTGAGTTTCGTCTAATTGAGTTGATTTCTTCATTGGACACACAACTTTTGTTGGACTTCTTATCTTTGTGTTATCCTACATTGTGATGGCGCAGTTGCATTTTAAAGATGTGTAACCTGCTCTTTGCTCTTTACATGTGTGGTTGTACTCGATCGTTGTTGGTGGTATGGAATTGGCAGTGATGTTGACCAGTTAGTGATGAAGATTTGAAGAGAAGGGGGCTTGGATGCACTGGTGCAACTTGCTATGTATATTTGAGGAGGGAATGCTTGTTGCTTGTTCAAGGAGAAGAAGATGATGATGGGCAATAAAGTCGTATTAATATTCCACAGTAGGTGGTTGCGTGTATAAGAAAGCAATTTTGAAAAAGGCAGCTGAGTTTTGAGAAGTCTGTATAGAATGGTGATTTTATGGACGGTGTGGATGTGATTTTGGGCAAGAGAAGTGTAAGAGAATCAATGAATATGTTTTTCTTTAGCCTGTGGTTTCAGATTGGGGACATGATGCTGGTGACTTGAGTATGTGAAGATGAGTTTGTGCAGTGGTTGTGTATGGATCTATGAAGATGAGTCTGTGCAGTGGTTGTGTATGGATCTATGAAGATGAGTCTGTGCAGTGGTTGTGTATGGATCTATGAAGATGAGTCAGTGCAGGTTTCAGGGATGCGCTAAACATGGTCATGTGGCGTTTATCGTGAATATTTTGCGTGGCGAGGAGTGTTATTGTGGTTGAAGATGAGTCTGTGTAGGTTGTGCATTTGTGATTTAAGGTGTTGAAGAAGATGGGGAGGTAGCTTGTTGCTTTGGCAGAAGTTTGAACGAATGTATGTTTGTCTGGAGATTTCGAGAACAAGATTAAGAAGGCGATGGATTGTTTTTGATGGCAGGGAATGGTTTGTATGGAATGAGAGGCAGTGTGATGTATTGAATGATTGTTATACAGGGAATATGGGAGGGTAAAGTTGTATTGTCTATGTGAAGTTGGTGAGGTGATAAAGGACCAACGGTATTGATGAACAGGTTGAGGTAAATGGATGTCGAAGATGTAAATGATTTTGGTTCTGAGTGGATGGTGATGGCGTTATGAAGCGGAATGTATTTTTAGTTCATGGTTTTGAGTGATTTTGTTGAATGTATTTTTGGTTCTGAGTGCTTTTGTTGGACTTGTTATCATTGCCAACTTTAATTCGTAAGTAGGCCACTATTAAAATAGACAATATCTTTGTTTGCCCGTTGTCCTATCATCCGCTACTGCCATGATATTTTTGACTGTGTTGTGGATGGTTTGTATACTTCTATATTATAAAATTATGTGTTGTTGTATTTGATTGTATTCATATTTTTGTAGCAAACTTAAAAGGCTTATTTAAAAAAAAAAAAAAAAAATTGCGTCTGTTGTAATGACAAAACAAATACAAATGCGCTGAAAAACAAAACTGCAATAATCAATTTACAGCTGTTGTAGTAACGAAATAAACGTATATGCTGCAAAAAACAGATGCAAATACTCTATTTTGTACTAGTGTGAGCATACTTTTGGATAAAGAATAAACAGTAATGAGCCAGATTTTATCTCATTATGAACCCTTTGAAAATTAAATTTAAATAGAGATGGGAATATTTTGCAACGCTTTTGGCTCTCTCCAAGTAGCTTAAGTTGTAGCTAAATTTAATAACTCCAAGGTTGGATGATATTTCAATCAACATAAGAGGGTTAGGTGCTTTAGATTTATTGTTGAATTGAAGACGAGATTCAGATAGAGATGCTATTCTTTGTCAACCACACATATTCCATTGTTATGAAATAAGGAAGGTGAAACGTGCTACGAGTTCTTCATTATTTTATTGTTGTTTGCAAGTTTATCTTCTGCATCATATGTGAAGTATTTTGAAGCTAAGCTGATTAGTCTTGCCTAGTGTTTATTGATGCAAATGGTTTCTTTTGTATTGTTGGAAAAAGAAGGTAAACCAACAATACTCTAACTTTATTCACTTAATCCCGAGACATGTCAACACTCTTAACTTTATTTGCTTAATCCCGGGATGGCACGGAACCAGCAACTTGTTATTGCTTGTTATGGTGAAAGAATTGTAATTGTCTAACTTTAAATACAATTAAAGAGTTATTAGTGAAGAAGCTCGACCTTAGAAAACGTACCTAGAGGAACAAAGATAATAGTAAAAGGTTATAGACATCTGAATGCGGACATGATTCTATGTAATATATTATCTATATGATAATTGAATTAGCAACAATTCTAGCAGGCCAGAAGCACAAGTCAAGTATCAAGCCCAAAATACCAGCAACGTGAGTGATGTTGTCCAGCCTCAAATACTGGTAGCTTAAAGCAACAAATTCTGAGAATAACATGAAGACGATTTGCTTGATGAACATCTTGTTAGACAATGCACTGCTACAGTAATTGCATAGTACACTGCAGAGAGAAGATCTAGTCCATAAGTTCCATGTCTGACAAACAGTTTATCACACACAACAAAAATTCCATATTTCCCATAAGATACTAGCATCAATGTTTTAAACAAATCCAAAAAATACATTTTGATCACAGTTCCTATAAAAAAACCAAATAAACCAAAATCCAACAGCCGACGCATAGGCTTAGTGAAAATAAAACAAAAGGATGTAGTTTAAAAGTTCAACAAAATGTAATTACAAAATTCCAGAAATCAAGATGTAAATCCCAGAATTCGAAGCAAAAAAGTTTCTTCCAGCTACTCATTTCTAAGAAGGTTATCCAATGATATCATCGCAAGCACTTCCAAATCCTTCACATCATTAGAGAACCAAGACTGACCATTATTCACATTAGGATTTGAAGGACTTGCAATATTTGCAGCATCAGCTTCCGAAGTCTCGGGTACAGATCCACTGCAGCGTCTGGAGGATGCCTTTGTAGATGAAACATGAGCCTCAATGTTATCCACATTTTCCATGACCGTGCCATTAAAAGCAACGTCATTAGGAGGCTTCAAAATATCAATATCTCCTTTTAAAAAACTTGCATAAATCCCCCATTCACCATCCAAAATATTTTCACTGCAGTACAAGTTAGGTTTATTTAGACTTTCTTGAATGCTATTTTGGCTCACAAGGTGATTTTGATCCCGTATTTCAAGAGTAGTATGCGTGTTCTCTCCATTTTTAACAAGGTTTCTTGAATCTGTTCCAATAACATTGCTTGATTTACCAAGACTAAATCCCTCGTTCACAAAATAACTACTGGTACTTGATTTAGGCTGTTCGAGAGTTGCAGCAAAATTGTTTCCAAGTCTGCTTTGGGTATTGATATTCGTCTGAGGACCGGTAGGAAATTTAAAGTGGTGTGTGCTACTTCCTTGTCCTTGACCATTAATAAAACTAGGCGGTTCATTCGTTTGCTGTGTATTATTATTCGAGCACTTGGCACTGTTGTCGGTTTGCACAGCTGCATAATTTTATTACAGCGAAATGAATAAATGATTGAAGTTATGATAAGATGTACAGAACACACATAAATAAAGCACTACCTTTCGGCATTGAAGTTGAAATGTAAATAGGTTTTTGGAGAAGAGTTGTCCCTGTGAATACCATTAAGCTCATATTCATGATTTCTTCCTTGTGAGATGACTCAAGGGGCTTAAATGAAAAGGATTTGGTCCATGTTTCCATCATATCTGGTACAGCAGGAATTACAAGTTTTTCCACACGTAGTTCACGCAACATCTGCCACCCATAAATTCACAATATATTATCACATAACCAAATTCCCTTGAGTATTAGTTTGAAATATTAGGTGAACTCAATTTTAGAGCATGCATGCCAGATAGAGTTCACGTTGATAATTATCAACGTACACTTCAGGAGAATGTACCAAAAATTTGACTTACATCTTCAATTCCATTGACGAGGCGATGACACATGCCTTGCTTTCGGTACCTAAATCTAGTACCAATAAATGGCATTTCTGCCAAAGAGGTTCCATGTAGCCTACATGAAATGAAAAGAAATTAAGAACAAGAACATGGCATGTAATATTGCGTGATTTTTTTATTAAAATAAAATAAAGCATGTGAGCAAAAAATGATTCATGTTTGTATATTCTACGTTAATTTTGAGATGACACAATTCTCTAATACAATAGAAGGTCAAGTTTATTCACTATATGTAAAGCTTAACCATCAAGGGATGGTTGGGAAGGCTCCACTTTAGTAGTTGTATTGGACAATTTTACTAAAATCGGATCAACAGGTTTGTACCAAGTCAAAGCTCATCCTTTTTCCTAGCTTTTCACTGTTTGGATTGAAACTCTAAGCCCTTACTTATTCCAAGGCGTTGGCTGATGAAAGTATAGAAATACAATAACTATCATTGTTTCAGTTCAATAAGCATATCGTCATTCCAGTACCCCAAAATAATAATTATTCAAATTCAGGTGACTTCCATGATAAATAATGCCTGCGATTTAAAGTCAAAAGCAAAACTACATATTTCTCTTCTTATATGCTAATTCAGATATATAATCAGTATTTATATAAAATGGTGATTATCGTACCAACAGGTTCAATTGCATGGATGGACACATGCAAGGGTATGTTGATTTAGTGTGAACTGCTGTTTGGTTTGGATTCAACTAAGTTGCAGTTGATATTCAGTAAATTTTATTCGGAATTATTTATACCAAAAAAAAAAATAATAATAATAAACATTAATGTGTATGGCTTGAGATTGCACAAAGTTGTATGACTGTATGGCTTTTGGCATCAACGGTTTTCAGTTGTATATTTGAGGTATATTTATTATATACTTGGATTGAAAAACAGCAGAATTAAAAAGATTGTGTTTATGAAATATGGTTTTTACAATAGTTGCAAATAATCATAATTATAATGGTAATTTTGATCGGTTATGTATGTCTTAAACTAATAACATCTATCTACTTGATTGATTTTCCTGTTCTACTACTTTGTTAGATGTATTCAGACATGATTGATGATAAAACTACATTAGTTATTTTGCGCTAGAGAATGCACCCAGACTGATTTTCCAGGAAAAGATGACCTGTAAAAGCCTTGTTTTATTTTTTTCAAAACCACATTTTTACTTGATTAATTTTGCTATTTTATTGATTTGTTAGAATGAATAAATTAGCTACATTAGCTGCTGAAAAGGATGTTTTAGACTTGACCAATGACATAAATGTAATTAGTGACATTGCCCTAGAGAATGTATGTAAAGTAATTTTCCGAGAAAAAGGAGGAGACCCGTAAAAGCCTTTTTTTTCCACAGCCTCACAATTCTTAACAAGGTACAATTAAATATGGCGGATGACACAACATGAATTAGCAACAAGTAACACAGAAACCTATTTCAAACATAATTATAGTGGTTTGAAACAGTCTCCAAAGAACAAAATAATACAAACACAGATTCTGCAATTCAACCTACCTACGCTTACCATTCATCTATGAGATACTCAAGTTATTTATTGAAGATAAGATAGAGTTAGATGGATGCAACAGTGCAAGCTCTTATATTATAATCTACCTATAACTAAGAAGTGTTGTCATAACACAATGCACATGCACTTTTGAATAGGATATCCCACTATGAGTTATTTTGACGAAGTAATATTTACCCATAGATATCAATTTTTATTGCTACATTTAAGCCACCAGAAAAGACAAATACTACATAACATGATGAAAAAATTAGATAGGATTGAACAAATGCCAAGAGCATTAAAAATTTAAGACGACAAACCTCAATGATGCAACTGATATAATATCATCATCTCTCTCCAAAATCAAAGTGTAGAATCCTTCACAATTCAATCGCTTAAAATTGGATCTGATTAATAAGAAAAAGAAAAAAGAAAAAAAAGTTGTTCGTTAAGTGCGACCAATATGTAAAATGCAGCAATGAAAACACGGGGCGTCTCCCATATATACCTAATAAAAGTGAATGATATGTTTATAAAAATCCGAAGACTTATTTCTTTGGCAAAAGCTGATTTATTACACAACAACTAAACAGTAAATTCTGTTAGAATCTACAGAAGGCTTATATGCTATGAATTAACAATATTGTATGCAATACAGTAAAAGGCATTGGCACAGTGATGTGATTTTGCATGTGAATTTCTGAGAGTAGATGCCACAAATTCACAGTTTTATAATCATGATGAGAGAGAGAGAGGGAACATACCCACAATTGTAAACCGCTTGACATAACATGTCAACTCCGGTCCATCGATCTATTAAACTATCAAAACATTCATCCAACACACATAAAGCTAAAGAGATTTTAATGTTTGATTCCATTATAGAAGAAAGCTTTTCACTTGAAATATTTCCTCCATCTTCGTCAAAACACTTCAAAAGAGTCCATGAAAAACCATCCCCAATTTGATTCTTTTTACCAAGGATACTTGATAATTCAGCAGATACCTGGTATTTCAACAAAGAAGCATTGGTTTTGATACACATTGGCCAATAAGATTTAGACTCGTAGTGCAGTTAAAATATGTTTACATTTCTTAACTTGACAAATTACAAGACTAAACATTATACATGAGCAATATCTAGCATGATGCGATGGAAAAAGTTAACCATACAAAAATTAGATCATTTGACAATCAAAATAATATTACCTGTTTAGACTCAAAATGTTAACCTTAACTATCGCCAATGAACTAGTGAGGTGTACACAACTCTATAAGGTATAACTTAAACACATGTTCTTGAAGCCTTCAACAATTCAGCCACTCTGATAAGTGGTTAATGCTTCACAAGTCATAGTGTATGCTTCTAGAAAGCTGTACTGCTTGTTAACTGAAATCAAACCCACAGTTAACAACAGCCTAAGGCTTAGCAACGAGGCAAACAATTCTAGACTTTCAGATTGTCAATGATTTATTTTTTGTAATTTCTATAGTGATAGAACTCATAAAAACGAACATAAATAAACAAACAAAACAAAAAGTACATATTCAGTATAATTTGATGATGTAAAGATCTTTACCTTATTTTTAACATATTTCAGCCATTTACTTTAATAGAAGATTTATGAGTTTTGAGTTTTAATACCAATTGAATAACCTTACATTTTCGCAACTCTTCCCGCAAAATGAAGATGGTACCGAACCCATCAAGTGCATCTCGTTCTCCCTGCAACCATCCTTATGATCTGTAGAAGATTGTGAAAACAGTACAGATTGTGGAAACAAACATTCACATAATAGATGAAATGCAAGTCACTGGAGCTTACATTTGTAGCCACATTCCTTGCAAGACAGCATGTTTCCTGAACCTTGGGCCCTACATGTTTTGCATGTACAGTAGGGACAATACCAGCTACCATCAGGTAAAGTCTGAGATTAAGCGCTTTATTAATGAATGTTTGAAGTGAATATGTTACAACAAAGAATTACGCATGAGATAAGACATTATAGACGAGATAGACTGCAGCATTTTTAGTTAACATAAAACTATGATTATAGCATAGAATGACATGATACAGTGCTACGTTTTCTAAGTAAACAATTAATAACGTTAAGTACTTGCAATAAGTTAGGTTCCTACGCTATCAAAAAGCATATAAAAATATCAAGCATATCTGATCAAACTACAGGCCTTGAAAACCTTTGTAAGCAAAACATGAAAACAACTAAACAAATTTAAGCACTACAAAATAAAGCGGAAAAGCAAGAAGATATCAGCAAGTACTTCAAAGGAAAATACAAACAGACCAAAAATTATGCAAGTTACACAACAAAAATAACCCCAACGGTTCCAATCTATCATGAAAGTTATGAAGTCAAACAAAAGTACAGAGCAAGAAAAGACAATTATCTGTTAGGGAAAGCTATTGCTATAAATGTACAACAATCAATGCATGCAAAGAGAAATTTAGCTCAATGGATATAATGGAAAGAATAAGGATGATAGTCGTATAAAAATATACAACGTTAAATAAAATAAATACCACCTCAAGCATCAAGCAACTCTGATGAAATGTGGACGGACAACTGTCACAGCATATTAAGTGACCTCCATCGGCACATATCGCACAGGTGTCATCACTAGGATCAGGATCATCAAGTCCAACGTTCTTAAACCCAACTTTTCTTTGAATCTTTTCCTTCTCCCAAGCTTCTTTCATACACGATAAAAAAGTTTTCCCCGACATTAATAAAATGTTCTCAAGACTGCCACTAGCATGAGCTGCAAATTTGGATAATGGCATTGTTTCTTTACAGCAAAAACACCTAATGCCATCTTTAGTTACTAATCCTGAGGATTTTTTGTTGCTGCCTTTTAACACAAAGCGAATCCTATCATTTTCAGCTAATGTGCCAAGTTCAATTAACCGGGTTATAATATTCAGCTTTTCATGTGATATAATTTCATCTTGATAATCAATCTTCCTTTTCCTCCTTATTGATAGCCCACAGCCATCTCTCTTCTTTTCCTCCATTTTTCTATTACTGACAGTATTATTTTCAAATACAAGGATTTCTGGATTTCTTCTCCTTAATGTTCCACTTAAACTTGGGAAAGCAAGAGCTTCAGTTGGTTTCTTTTCCTTCAGAGGATTGTTCTCCTCATCAGTTTTGAAATCTAAGATGTTTTCGTCACACACAAGAGCTGCATCTGAATTATCATTCACGCAAGCTCTCTTCCTATTAGCATGGGTCGATCTCCTAATACGAGAATGCATCCTCTTTGCATTCAAGTTACTTAAAGATGACAGGCCATCAAAACCCATCCTTTGGTTAGTAGCAAACAAATTTTCATTACTTTTCTTACCAACAGTTTTCTTAGGAACAGATTCAATGTTAGCAAATGGATGATGTTCTTCCTGTTTTGTTAAATCTTCTTCTCTGTATGAAATATCAGCTTTCTCGTTAAGACGGACAGATCCCCTCAAGCCAGGCAATTTTATTCCTTTGTTATTCGACCTCCTTTTTTGACGAATTATATTTGTTGCTTCATCATCCATATGTTTAACAATATCATGAGTTTCATTCAAAGCATTTTGATCTATGTTGTTTTCCTTGCATCCGCCCAAGTTACAAACTTGCAGACTAAATCCAGTCCTCAACCCCCTTTCATCATCAAGGTATTTTTCCTCCCTATTTAACACGTGCACAGGTTTCTTTGCAATGGTTCTTATAGGATCAGTACAGTTATTAATCTTGGATATATTCTCAAAACTGGAAATCTTCTTTTGTTGACTTCTCTTTTTCCTTTTAATGTTTGAAGCAATATCGCCAATTCCCATACCAAAATAATGACTAGTGGTATCAAGAGAAAAACTATTTTGTAAATGTTCAGACGAAAGACCCCCTCTCTGGCTATATTTAGATGTAATATCCAAGAATGCTGCGTAAGCTGTTCTATTTGAATAATAGGGAATCCCGTTAGGAGATACATATCTGTATTCATTGCCTTGAAACTCTACCTTCCAGCCAAAGTATTCTAGGAGTTTTATCAAATACGAAGGGGGTGAGTCTGAGAGTGATTTACACATTAACCAACCATCACCTCTGTTTGTTTGAGTTTTTGAAGTTATTTCTTCTTCTTCTTTCAATTTGAAAGAATCATTGGAAGAACAGTTGCTTTTACTCGCCCTTTTGTCGGGCACCCACTTGGGATCTTCTTCTTCATCATGCATTCTTTTCAGACCATTTGATTTTGATGAACGTTTATCATTTGACTCAAAAGGATGGGCTATAGCTTTCTTTTTGTCCGTAGCAGTACTTCTTTGGAGTTGATGTGTTAATTCTGCTGTATTTTTATGGACATTGGGGTTACCCACTTCAAGAGTGTTAATTCCAGCGTTAAGTACTAAAAACGAGCTGTTGAGGGATCCTCTGTTCATATTGTGATCCGCCATGCCTGAAGGAAAAGGAAACAGGATATAAATTAGTTCAAGTAAATATTCTTGATATGTGAAAAAGTTACAAAACAGCAATATGAAGAGCGTGTAGCAGCAGGAAATGGGTAGGATTGTGCTTCGTCTCACTCACATGTAGATAAAGCATGAAATTAAAGTAGTTTGATCGTGGACAAACCAAACAACTAGCAAATGGGCAAAACCAAATTACCAATCAAATGGTTGAAGTAGTAAGCAGAATCAAATGTTCTATGCTTGACATCTTAGAGAGACCGGCACTCTGGATTAATAAATAGAATTTAAAAGAACTATAGCTAAACTGCAAGACTGCTGCAATCAGATAAGTCAAACTGCATTTAGTACAGATAGAAATGGCCATGCTTAATTTTTGTAATAGAATATTTGGCTGCAATGCAAGTATCCTAATCTAATGGAAGAATAATAAGCATGTAAGTGCCGACATGCTAGGCGTGAGATGAACATAAGCTATTTGAATGATTCGTGAACTCCAAACCATAATTCAGATATGTAATTAAGCTGACTAATTACACAAATTTCAATGTCTACAGAGGTCTCTAAATACTCGAACGTGTATGTGTGTGTGTGCGCGCGCGCCCACGCGTATGGGGTGTATGTGTGTGCACTATTAATAGTCCAAAGAATCATCCTATGTTGTTAATGTGAAGGGCCTGGTTAAACCCTTTTTTAAACTATTCTTGATGCAATTTCCACAAATCAAACCAAAGCTGAATATCAGTTAAAATGATATATTTTGGGTAAATCCATGAACATCCGGAATTTTCTTTTTCCACCATACTTATCATCAAAAAAACTTAATTACAAAGGTACCATTCGACAACAACATAGCACTTCAGATATTTTTTCTTCCTCCACACGCCTCTCTCTCTCCTTCGTTTATTAATCTCAGAATGAAAGGTTGGTTACTGTTTATATCTAATTTCATGCTACTTCCATTCAATTAACAAATATTATACAAGATTTTAATCAGGTTAAACAAGTTTCAAATACATTTTAACCAATTTCATAAAAATCTCATACTGTAACCCCCTAACTCCATATTAATAAACAATTAAGCATTTCAAGAAAAACTTCTTTAAAGTACAATTTTCTCTCTTGATTCATTTTTAAAATGGTTAATGATATAATTGAACGTGAGTAGGTTACGATTTTAGATTTTATGAATTTGAAAAAGTATTAAGTGACTGAAGAAAAAATTGAAAGCAAAAGATTAAAATGGTATAATGTGGGGGTATTTTTTACAAAATAGCTGGGTCTGAAGGAAATCAAGGGTGGCTGATGGATACTTTGAATGTCAGTTGAACATGTACTTTTTTCTTACTTAACGGTCTCTGCTGATTATCAGTATCTTATATTTACCCTAATAATTTGCTGCACTCTTGCTACCTTAGAAACTAGAGGTACGTCAATAATCACCACAACTACTCTTAAATTGCCTTGAGAAGCAAACGAAGTTAACCATTAGGCCTAAGTCTATAAATAATGAATCAACTATTTTAGTGAAATAATCACAATATCTTCAAAAGGTAGAATCGTTCCAAACTGAACTTGGCAGATAATCAGATAAGAATTCCATACTTGTGATTCCTATGGTGCTACTGCTTTCGTGGCTACTTCCAGAATCCAAATCATAGAAGAAATTATATAAAATAAACGAAAAAAAAAAAAAATGTATCAACGGATACCACAAATAAATCAGTCAATATCAAAAGCTCAAAATCCAGCGATCAAACCCACGAGTTTTTTTAAATTCTTTTAAACAGTAATGAATATTAATTCGATTAGTCAAAACCCAGATTATCTACATGCATTCTCCTTTTTTTTCAGTTTATCAAAAAATTCTTTACAGAATAATTAAGAATGAATAGGTAATTATTCGAATAGATGAAAATCGAACTTACAAAGTAAACCCCAATTGCCAGCTCACGTTACAAATAGAAGTCAAGAAAACTAGGGCTTTTCCCTGATGTGAGAATGAAACAATGGGAGAAGAAGAAATTGAGAGAGTATAAATGACTATATGAGTGCTTTTGCCTTCGTTGCTTATAAAAGCAAGTGAAATACTGGTTTGGCATTTTGTCGTCGTTAAAAAAACTTCCATTTGGAGCGGCCATTATTGTGAAATCAAAGCAAATTTAATTCATCAATCTCAAGCGATTTAGGCTTATGATACAGCTGGCCTGACGAGTGATGCTGGCGCCTTTTTTTGTTAAAATTAAAATTAACTTTTCTTCCCAAAAATAAATTATGTATTAAACAGTAATAATAATCCAGTAACCCGGAAAGAGCATTATTCACACTGTATTATTCACAAAGTAGCCCTTGATACAAAAAATTTGACAACTTGGTGGGCGTTTACGAGAGTTCGCTTTAAACGTGGCTGTTTTACCCTTTTTTTTTATGACGTATGCATATTATAAAAACCAATTACATTAAAAAATAGAGTTAGTAATCAAAACAAAAAACTATTTTTTCTTTATTTTCGTATTTTAAATAAATGATTATGTGTCATTCATCACATTTCTCATTATGAAATGATAATGCATAGTATGTATGCTTTTAATTGATCTTCGAATTGTTGTTAATTGTAGTGAAAAACATACATCTTCTGTCGGCTAAAACCTGAATAAACTTGTTCTTTATGGTGTACCTAATATTACACTTTTATTTAATATGTGTCAATTTATTTTACTTATCATTGTCATCCTAATTAAGATAGAGCATCAATCTCGGTTATTTCTTTTGCTTATTGTTATGTCGCAATTTGAACCTAACTTACCCGACTTACCACAGATAGGGAATGTAAACTAGTCGGATTGTATCAGACGAAGATGTGTCATTCTTATGTCTTGTCTTATAAGATATTCAAACGGGTATAAACCAGATAAGCTTTAAGTTCGAACATTGTTCATATGAACCCGATAACGTACAAACAAAGTTCGAACAACAAAAAACATCGAATATTTTCAATTATACATTTTTTCATATATTATTTGTTGTCATAATTCATGCCCAAAATGAAAATCATACTGACACGAATCAGACGTCTTACAACATTAACCGAGCTGGACATCAGATAATTTATAGCTTTAATCACAGAAAGTTAGTGATAGCCGGAAATTCCAAAATTTAAAAAAGATTCTCCTCTTTGCTATAATGTTTTTCTATTTATTGTACATATATGCACATGGATAGTCATGTTCTTTCTTCCACTGTTCGGGTTTTCGCCTACAGATCATGTAACGTATCATTTACATGTATTGTTCATTTCGTGTGTATGGATTGTTGACTTGTTTTTGGTAGAATAGCATGATTTATGTGGTTGAATCTTACGGGAGATTTGAAATTGAAGCCATGATGTTTAAATTCGAGGCAGGTGGCTCCAAACTTGAGCGGATCCCAGATTTCATTCCATCAAAGGGTAAGTGGTCCAGGCACTACTTCCTTTTATAAAAGTGAGTAAGGAAAGTCGTCGCCTTCTTTCTTTAGGATGAATTGCATCACTTTAATCTACTTTGTCCCTAAAGATGATGAGGATTGTATTATTGTTCTTGTAACGACCCATATTTTATGTATCGGAGGATCGAAAAATAATTATATTTAATTCCTTAGTAGTCAGATCATTCTCATGTTTTAAAATGTTGTTCATGAGGATGTAAGACATGTTCATAATTTTTACCAAGTCGACTTGTGACCATTTAACCCTTTAGTTTATCGTTTGAGTACTTATAACTTTTGATAGGTACCGAGTCAGGTGTTGAAATTGGTCTCAATGGATCAGAATAATGGTTTAAAATCCGTAGTGTGGTCACAAAAAAGAATTGGTTCTGTAGTTTGGGAGAAATCGCTCTTTTATGTTTCGGCTTCTGTACAGACTGATTAGCAACTAATGGTCTAATTAATCAAGCTCATTAGGCTAATGACCTGCAACTACAAACAGGGGAAATTGGTGATAGGAATAGGGTTTCTCTCTTCATTATAAACATTAGGTTGGGCGTCTATGATTCTCTGGTTCAGCCTAATCTCTAATTTCTAAATCCTGTTCATTCTAATTCATCATAGATTGCATCTAGAGACTAGATCAACATCAAGGAAGATTAGATTATCACTATTTCATCAATTATGGGGGTTTTCTATTGCTGTCCAGATTTGATTTCATTGGTATTTCATTGGATCTATAAATTGGTGAGTGAAAGATATCTCTCACATCAAAACTACGGGTTATATGGGTAAATTAGTATCAAATTCATACGTTACATGCTAAATTAACCCTAGATATGGTCATATACGTTTAACTCAGATTTAGACATCTTAGGAAAACCGAATTTGATCATGGTAACCGAATAATTGTTAGATTAATCGTGTTCATGTATATATTTAGATCCAGATCATGTTAGATCCCATATTTATGATATGTTTATGCCATAATTGTGATATGTTCATATTTGTGTGATCAGTATTGTATGAACTGATGTTTGTTTTGGTTGAATTGATTGCATTGTTTGAGTTGTTTGTTAGAAGTTGTCGTAGAACCTAGGATTAAAGAATGGAGCAAATCAGAGGTTCAAATGGTCGGATTCAAATGAAACTTGGCGAAGGAGCTCTGAAAGACGTAGTGAGGTGGCACAAAAAATTTCGTGTTGAAATTCGCTAAGTACATGGACCGACAACGATCCATGCTCGATGGACCGGTACCGATCCATATGGGATGATCGGATGGAGACGATCTTTGTGGCGATAAATCGAGGTTATTTGCAATTTTTCAAATCATTCGGAAGAGATTTGGGATGGGTCGAAGGTTGATCGCTCGATTGTATGATGGACCGACAGAAGTTTTTACTAGATGGATGAAACGCTTTGAAAGTTGACCGGTAGGAAGCACTTGGGGTGTGATGCAAGGAAACATCAACACTTAGCCACTATAGCTAAGTGTATGGAACAATACCGGTCCATGGATGATGGATCGGTACCGATCAATCAGGTTGCGAGGGGTGATGAAATTTTTTGGGGAGCTTGATGGTTGTGGCTTCTAATGGTTGCTGGTGAAGTTTGGTGATGAATGGACTTCAAATGATTGATGTGCAACTCAATGATGGATGGTGCTTCCATTGTGAAATCAAGTTGGAGTGGTCGGAGCCGGATTGATCTAATACTGGTCGCAGGGTAATATACGACCCAGTAGAATGATGGATTGACTCAGGTCGGAGTTGATCGAGGATGATAATGGAATCAGTTTGAGAAGTCGCTCGAACTAAAGATGTGATCACCGAGAGGAAAGGCTCGACAGATTTAAAGTGTAAAAGAATCATTGATTATCGAAGGTTCCAACAGACTCAAAGCAGGGGTATCGTTGGGACATCCATTACGGTCATGATGGATCAAGTATCCTGGGTAGTCATGATGAACCTAGTTGCCTAGGAAGATGCAAACATTCGTAGTCACGATGGCGTATAATAGTTTGGCTAGAACTGGGGTTTTCCATTAGCCATTTTGATCGCTGAAAGCCAATTTGATAATTGATGTATTCAAGGCAGTAGTCGATGATAGATAGGATACTAGATGCTATGGTTGATTTTGTACTTTCTTCTCTATATTCTCTGGGTAGGCTATCACTGTAGGATATCGAAGAAAAGCGAGGTTAGGGTTTGTCCTTTCCTATTCTGAAATGACATGTGATGGATGATGATCACGTGTTAACTTTGTGGTTGTCGAACAGATCAAATGGTTGAACTGTCTATACTCATATTATCCTGTGTAACTGTAGTTGGTTATTTTATCGCTCACTAAGACTATTGTCTGACATAAGGTTTTATGTTTCCTTCTTATTACCTTGGGCTGCTCATAAAGCTGAGTTGAGAGAGAGTTCGGGAAGGGGTTGAAGGTCGGGGAATGAGAAGCAGTTTTTTCTGCGAGTTCTGAGTCAATGTTAACAGTGAGCGGACTGAGATAGCACGTAGTAGATTTTAGTGCTGATGATGCTGTGCAGTGATAAGCAAGAGGCTGGTGTACTACTACTACCTACTATATATAGATGTTTTGTTATTTCCGTTGTTTGTTGAGACTGTGTTGACTCTTAAAGATATATAGTGGGGGTTGACGTATGGATATTCATTTTCAGCAGTTTTGTATTATTAACTCTGGGATGTTATGAGATTTGATTTGTTGTTCAGTTATGCTTCACTACTATATAATGTTGTATACTTTATTATTATATGTTATACATGCGTTTTGCATTATATGATAGGTTTATTTCGAGTTATTCTAACTTGATGATCGTCCCATATCGGCCTGACACGTCATACAACTTACCATTTCCTTAGTTCAATGCAGGAAGTATAAGGCGGTCGTCACAGTCTACCTTGAGCATTGATGACACATACGAGACTGAACCATGGTTTCTAGTGTATCAACTTCATAAGGTACTTCCATAATGAAGGAGATAGTTAAAATCAAGTTGCCTTACTTGTTAAAGATGATCGAGTCACCTTATGTGATTTTGTGCGAAACTGCTTTAACATTGGATTGCACGAGTCTTCAATAAAAGGGACTTATATCTTTGCTGTTTGTCTATAATTGTGGATCTACGTTGGTGCACCACTTGAGTTCCTAAGTGTGCAGTCATTGAAATCTTTGACTTCATATGGTACTGCCAAGGTCTCTCCAACGTGCATAGTGTAGATCTGCTCTTGAAGATGTTAGCAAGGTACAAGCTGTAATGACTTGGATTTTTTGACTGTTCAAGTCGATAATAATCCACATATGTCGACCTAAACCAATCTAGAATACAAATAGTTATTAGGATAGATTAAGAAAAAAACAATCAAAGAATCTCACAGCGGAAGGACAAAATATAATAAATAAATAACAATTCATGAAGCTGTTAAAACATACATTTGATTTACTTTACAACAATTATCAGAGTTAAACTATCACAAAACATAACAATAAGTGTAGCGGAATAGTACTAATAAATACACTATCAAGCTCCATCTTCATCTTCATAATGGGATCTTTGCTAACTGAAAAACTCACATTGACCCAAGCATAAATGAAATGACAAAACCGCTTGGATCAGAGCTAAAATATTGTCATATTAGTCAAATGAAAGCCATGTAATAATATGAGTGTCACAACGCCATAGATGCTTACAGTAATTCACACCTCATATCCAATGTGCTCGCGAGTGCCATAACTTAAGAGAAGTTATAGGAATTTCCACCTTTTAAGGATCCATTAAATTAGATATTATATAATCCAATACACTATTATAATAGTGTCTATGGTCAAATATACTACTGATAATAGCGTAAGTGGGATTTCATTTTTACCCTTACGTCGTTTATAACATTATTGTAAACACTACATACAAAGCACTTGTTAAACGACTTATGGATCGGGATGCGCCACTATACGACAACGTTAAATCAAATCGTTGGGGGGCTTGATCAGGATAGGGTAAGTGTTCGATCGGTTCAGTTGGTTTTAAGGTAAAAAAACTCAAACCGAATTGATACTGAATTTTTTTCAAACTGAACCGAGCCGAATCAAATTAATTAATTCGGTCGGTAACCGATTTAACCAAACTTGAAGGATATGTATATATTTATATGATGAGTTCGCTTAAAGTAAAACATAAATTCATGTTTAGGGAATTTTTTTATAGTAAAATTCATGTTTATAATGAAATTTTACCTATTTGCAACACATGTCTTTGTATTTTATCACCAAATTGATTATTTAAAGTTCTACAACACAGTTTAAATAATAAATTAAAAGTTCGGTTTATTCAGTTAAACCGATAACATGAAAATATATTTTATAAACCGGTATAGGTTTAAAATCGAACCAAACCGGTCGAACTAAACCGGTTTGGTCGGTTAATTCGGTTTCAACCGAATATTTCTCACCCTTAGATTAGGATAATATGACAAGGCACGCGAGGCAATACCAGGGTTATGAATCTACAAGTTACGCTCTCATACTAGTGGTAATGCATAGCCATGACCATCGCCCACCTCGAACAACACTCCCAAAATCAAAGATGCACATCAAATCAAGTTAAACTAGGAACCATAATAATCAAGGAAGACGTGTTGTTGATAGGGGTAGCTAACCCACTAGGTCATTGCAGAGCTCATGTTTTAGTCATTTTAATTATAACCCAAAGGTCAAGGATATCCATCATCACTCGCTTACTTCATTCCAGTAGCATTCACCAAGCCATCATACTTCATTCTAGATTCTCCATCATATAAACATTTGTTAAAGTGGTTTTCGGAATTGGCAAAGAATATGACAATATCTTATCCCAGTCTCTTTAACAACTAAATGCTTATATCACACCGCTTGGATCTTTACATTTCAAAATGGTTCATACTTCATATCAAAATATCATATTTTTCTTTTGAAAACCATTTTATATCCAAATAGAATATACTTTTATATTAAAATCTCTATTTAAACCAAACATACATTATTGTAACAATTTCAAATTTTAAAACAATTTGAATATTTAAAATAGTAGAATTCAAGTATATATTAAAATAGCTTAAATATATTTTAAATAGTTTGAAAATAAGTAGTTAGCACGTAAAAGTTTTATATATAAATAGTTGAATTTAAAATAAAATTAACCATTTAATTATATATATATATATATATATGATTACTTTGCTTTCGTCTCACATAGGGAGAGAATGATGATTTATACCACATTTAAAAACCGTTTTCAGATCTACATCTCCGATGATAATTTGGGCGAATTCCACTCAGCAATTCCTAGGTTCATCATTCACCTGTCGTTCCCAAACAGCCATCTCCGATCGCAAAATGCAACCACTGTAAATGCGTTTACATTTCAGATCGCTTCAAGGGAGTTATCTCACTAATGATCAAGCCATTATTCTCTAACCGATCTTCTTTAATTAGAACCCATTTCGACTTCGATTCGATCTACAAAAGGTAAAATCGCTTTATTTGGTACCAAGTTATTAGATTTGGAGTTATTTATACCCTAAGAAGTAGTTTTGCGATTTGGCGTCTTGGAATTGCTTCAGTTGCTGGAGATTTAGATATGTTCCAATTTCTATTGATTACTACATAAATTAGTCCATCAATTGTTTTGCTCTTTGGATGTAAAATGAACTATATATTTTTCTGACCACAGTCTTTTACTGCTTATATTCCAACCCAATTTACACCTTTTGGATTTTTGGGTGTAAATTGAAGCCGTATATTATTCAGTCCTCACAGTTTCATAGGATTTATTTGGGCTATACAGTTTTTGCTATCTGCATATTCTGCTTGGTTTATGAAGAAGCAAACCAACTGCACCATTCCACGATGATATATACGTTTGTTTTCTAAACTCATGTACCATTTTATGGGTTTAGAAAGCAAAAGAATCGATGTTGTTCAAAATGGTAGTTTTGGTTTGTATATGATTTGGATTCAGTGTAATTATGTTAAAAGGTCAAACCTTTGGATAGCTACCCAAGTTAATTCTAAAATGTTTACGTTGAAGTATTGATACAGAATCAAACTCAATAGGGTTTTACAAATGAAGATGAAGAAAATTTGCACCAATTTAATGTTCTTTGACATGCAGTTTTATAATCGTAGATTATTCGGTTCTTGGTTGGTGTAAAAGGCAATGTTTCAGTAATTGAAGAGCCAACTTACATATCAGCATTTTATGAAAAATCGTGCTGCTTCATTATTGAATAGTTATCTAGACCATGACCTCAACTGGAAGATGAACAGGCGTGGGGTATGGAGCATGATCTGCTTTTGATGCTCATATCAAGGGTGCGGTTTTACTTCCTTCATGAGTATGTGGATTCACGCATAGTCGGGTTCTTCTTTACGTAGAATATAACGATGCAGTCTCTTTACAAATACTTGGAATGTAAATGCATGGATAACATGACCGCTGCATTCAATCCAACTATCATGCTGCAACAAAGTACGTGTGGTTTAACTGTTAAGGTGCTTCAAGAGATTCGTCTGGTATTTCTAAAAGAAGTTATGTGCCTCTATTGAGTGATATCTTGTGAGCCAAAAACATTGAGTAAAAGAGATCGTGTGGAGCAATGTGATTAGTGAGCAATGGTGCAAGGTTGGTTCACACTAGTGCTTACGGAATAAGCGGCCTCATCATGGCTAACTTTTTCTTATTTGGAATTCACTTTTATGTTGTATTTTACTCTAAGCTTTTCATGTTTTTTTCATACTTGTTATAGTTGTATTCGGGTTAGTATGCTAAACTTTTCATGTATTTTTTTGGTAATTAATGAAAGCGTACCAATTTTCTAATAAAAATTTTATTTACATATTAATGTACATTATAAGGTAAATAGTTTATAAAGTAGTTTATTAAAATAGTTAATATATATAAGTTAAAATAAAATAGTTTATGAAGTAAAATAGTTATTTGGTAAAATAATTTATGTAATTGTTTAAAATACTATAATTTGACTTAAATGGTTTCTTCTAAATTTTAAATAAACTTGAAGTCATATTTCAATTCCAAATTCCATTCAGTTCAAATATTTAAAATTTCTAATTAAAATCCTCATTTTAAATTATTTCAGTTTACAATAATCTCGAGCTCATAATTCCAATATCACTTTAAATCATGTTAATTTCAAGTAAATTTCAAGATGGATAAACAATTCAATTTCAATACGTTTAGTTCATATTCAATTTCAAATTTTTAGCTTTAGTTTACAACATTAATTAACTTCCTTTAGCTTTTAAATTTCAAATTTCAAATTTCAAATTCAAAGGTAATTAATTTATAAAACATCATATATATTTCCTTTAAAACAATATTTCAAAATTTAATGTTAAAGCAATTTTTATTACTAACCGTTGTCCGTATATAATTTTTTATCCTATGGCCAAGTGATATTTAAACTTAATTCTAGTATTTCAGGAATGGGTGTGTATGTGTATATATATATCATTTCAATCCAAATCAGGGGTCATAAGTATTTATCATTTCAACATATGTTCTTAATCCATTTCAATGATTAATCCTGAGTTTATTTGGTGCTTGTAACATCTAGGGTAAATGGTTGGGATTAATAAACACAAACAAGTTATATATAATTAAGGTGAATAACATGGTAAATTCACAAAATTAAACATTGATATATCATCCATCCAAACAGTTCAATATCGCATCAATTTACTAAATGTTGGGTGTCAGGTTTAAACTAACAATTAAATTAAAAATAACCTAATTGTACAATTTAAAATAAAAGTTAAATTAAATTATACTATCGATGAAAATAAACATAAATATGCATTTGTATCTACCAAACATAAATCAATACAGTCATATCATAACATGATTTTAATCTAATTAATAATCAAATATTTTAGTTAAGCGTTAGTGGGATTAATCGCTCATCTTGGTTTTGAATAGGGCTGTCAATTTCCTACATGACCCGAAACCCGCACGGAAATTAGCAAGTTAACCCGACCTATTTAGTTGGCGGGTCATTTTCGAATCAACCCAAATTTGACCCATTTATAAACGGGTGGGTTTAGGGTTGACCCTCCAAACCCGATTATATATAGTATATCTTCCACAACGTATGTTGTTAGCGTTAGTCTTTTATGTATGCAATAATCAGTATGCTCATATATTCTTGTGTAAGCTGTTATATTTTACTAACTTATTCCTGTATGCTATTAGTTATTTTACTTATAACAACTGTATCTCTTTCATATTGTTATTCTTTTATGTATATAGTATGCTCATATGTTCTTATGTATGGAGAATGATTTTTGGATATGGTGATTCATGTTTTATATATGTGTTGCATGTTGGTGATTTTGTAATTTGTTGCCTGGTGGTGATTTTGTAACCTGCTTCCTGTTGGTGATTATATAATAGTGTTGCCTGTTGGTGATTTGGTTTTTTTACTCTTTATATTAGTGGGCAATATTTGCCAATGGGTAAAATGGGTAAACCCGACCCACCACGACCCGTTTAGTTAAACAGGTTACATGGGCCAGGTAGGGTCAACACGTTTATAAACGGGTTGGGTTACGGTTGGGAAAAAATGACCCGTTTAATAAATAGGGTTACCCGACCCGTTTATAAATCAATCCAAACTCGACTTGATCTGAACCCGACCCGAACCCAACCTGACATGACCAATTGACAAACATAGTTTTGAACTCATTTGAAATCCAAATACAGGCCTAAATTTGACAGTCTCTAAATCAAACCAAACCAACTCGATGTTTTCTGGAATTTGGATACGAATCCAAATATAAACCACCTTACCCCCAATCACTCCCCGCCATGTCATCATTTATCCTTCTCTATTTCAAATTCCAACCACCAGCATGAAAAACAAACATTCACATGGCTGATTGTTCTCCCAACCCAATTTCCCTCTACCTTTAACAAGATCACATGCCGTTTACATCGTTAGACTTCTCTTCTTGAATGCTTCCTTCCCATCATTAATGTTGAATATGGCCTCTCCTAAAGAAACCTGACCCTAGCCGTATACATGCACGCTATAACATATGTGCGAATTTTTTCATCATGCAGTCTTCCCAAAATTTGCTAAAAGCTGCCTCTCGATCTCACAAAACCAAAACCAAATATAGATTTCATCCATTCCAACCACACATCACAAAAACATTAACCCTAATTTATCCTCCTATGTACGACCATTGTCCACATTGACCATGCACATCACGAACTGGATATGGACGTGGAGATCTTGTTCATATGAATCCAAGGAGATGAGTTTTAGAATTTTCCGTTGAGAGATTCATTGGATATTGACTTTAGAAGAATAAGGGATGGTGGTCATTTCAGTTACCGGAAAAAAATTTGATTAGGGTAGACAAAGAGAAGGTAGAGATATTTATACGGAGGACATTATATTTTCAATATTTAAATATATTCACATATAGCATTTTACCCTCGAATGACTATGTAAAGGTTCTGTTATCCACGAAACTTGGCAATCTGCTATATTTCATATTTTGAATTCGATGAAACTGGTTTCATAGAAATCTGAGGTCATTTGAAAAATGGCTATTTTATTTTTAAATTGTTAATTGATACACGTTTATATCACGCACGGTTACGTAACAAATCTGATTGACACAAAACTTGAAAACTTACAATAATTTACAATTTTGGATTCGATGGAATTGATTTCATCGAATTTTGATATCATTTGCAAAATAGCTAATTTAATTGGTTAATTAAATTTATAAAATTCCCAAATTTCAATTATTTACTTTATGTTCAATTTAAATGTTCATCAATTCATTCTAGTCAAACTAGAATTTAAACCAATTTCATTTATAATCAAATTCTAATTTCGATTATTTATCAATTTTATATAACTTTCAGTTGTAAATTAATTAACTCAATTTCACTTAAGTACTTCAACATTACATTTCAATTTTAATATTTTTTGATACAAACTAAATCTTGATTTCATTAATAATCAATACAAGTTATTATTGTTATAATTAGTTGAAATTCATTACTTAATCAATTTAATTAAATTTACATCACAAAATTACATAACTAAATATTAAAATTTAATTTACAACCATAAAATAGTAAATCATATTAAATTCAATAATTTAATTAGTAGAAAAATAGGGCTCGTTGCACTCTTCCTCACTTAAAACTTTTCTTCCTCGAAAAGGTGTAGTAAGGAATTTATCATATGGTATATTACCAATATAACTTCTTGTAACAGCCCAAATTCTTAACAAACAATAATTAATTAATTAAAAAATAAATTGATAAAATAAATATTTATTAGAAAAAAGTTGAGAATTGAGCAAAAAGGATTTCATTGTTGCGTCCATTATGAAATTCTGATTCAGATGGACTTTTGGTTTGCGTAAATCGAATGAAAAATGAATAAGTTAGGATCAATCAATGATTGAAATTCAAATTAGAAATCTGATTAATAACCAGAATTAATGGGCGACCCAACACTTAACTGGGACGACACCTGTGTCGACCCAGGGGTCAACACATGGGTCGACCCATGTCTAAGGCAGGTCGACCTAGCTTTGAGCCTTCTTTGGAAAATTCCTTGTTGATGTATTGCTGATGCATCTTCTATAGTTTAGATTAAAAACCTAAAATCAAATGGCCTAAAATATAAACATAAGTTACAATGAACTTGGACAATAAATCCAAGGAACCTGAACACCTAACTCTACTATAAATAGCCTCCAACCTGTGCAGTTAAAGTGCTTAGCGGTTTTATAGTGGTGGAGGTGTAAAAAGCTATAGCAGGGATAAAGCGAGAAAATAGAGGGGATAAAGCGAGAAAATAGTGGGGATATAGCTGAGGTGCAAAAATGTTAATTAGATGTAAAACTATTTAACTAAAATTAACTAATTATCATTCTAGCATCGTTTGTGTAGAATAAAACGAATATTAATTAATATTATATAACAAAATCAAAGAATATCATGGTTATGCACATTAGATTCGAGGATCACTAAAGATTTGTATCTTATATAAGGCACTTATGACTAAAAATTAGCTCTTTACTTAATTTTTTTTTATTTTAAAAGTGAATTGATCAAATCATCCTTTGTATATTAATATTGCTAAATCAGGTGCTAAATAGTGTTGATTTAGCGGATGAAGTGAAAAATAGCGAGGCTTTAAGCGGAGCTACTGTTCATCAATGCTAAATTGAAATAGCGCAGCGGCCGAAGAGCGCTACGGGCTATAGCGGGGATTTTGTGGGGACTTAGCGGGGCTTTAACTACATAACCTCCAACATCTAAACAATTCTTCACTACTTCATTTCTCTACCTCTCTTAAATATTCTCAACTATAATTTTAGTGGAGTACTGGGGGTTTATTTCTACACATATTTCTGGGGGATATTTATAGATAGAGAAGATCTATCAAAGCTTATTGGATTTGCTCTAATTTTATGTGAGTATTACTATGACTATTAGGTTTCTTCTAAGTTAATGTTAAAATAGATACAATAGTTGTTACAGTGATTAGCATTCTAATTAAAAAGGACTTAGACAGTAAAATATATTGGATCTGAAAGTTTGATCATTACAATGTTTATAAGTTTATCTTTTATATGTTATTGTTAATTTTAATTACTGTCATATTCCTTTTCAGTTGTTATTTGTATATAAGTACATTGTTCTTCCTTATCCCCTTCTCTGTCATTGTTTTATTTACAGTCTTCTAATGCCTAATTATTCATTTTGTTCATTTATAAGCTTAGATCCATTTCTCCTTTTTCCTTTGTTTTGCATTGAGCTATACCAACGAGAGCCTAGGCCTTTACCATTAAATTTGCATAAAATTGGAGTAATCTGAAACAATATCAATAAGGAGTTTTTAGACATATTAAGAATTGGTATAATATGGGCTGTAAATGAGATAAATTCTAAAGAAAGAAACGCAAACAAGTGAATTGGGATAAGCCGTACATTAATTAGAAAAAACATGTTAGTTGACATTAATTTCCAAACATGTTATTTGACATTAATTTGTAAACATGTTATTTGACATTAATTTGTAAACATGTTAATTTGATACTGATTAGGAAAAACACATTATTTGACATCAATTTGTAAACATTTTATTTGAAATTAATTTGTAAACATGTTAATTTGGCATTGATTAGGAAAAACATGTTGTTTAACATTAATTTGTAAACATGTTAATTTTGCATTGATATTGGAAAACATGTTATTTGACATTAATTTGTAAACATGTTAATTTGGCATTGATTAAGAAAACATGTTCTTTAACATTAATTTGTAGACATGTTAATTTGACATTGATATTGAAAAACATGTTATTTGACATTAATTTCTAAACATGTTAATTTGGCATTTATTAGAAAAACATGTTATTTGGCATTAATTTGTAGACATTTTAATTTTGCATTGATATTGGGAAACTGTTATTTGACAATTATTTGTAAACATGTTAGTTTGGCATTGATTTAGAAAATACGTTATTTGATATTAATTTTAAACATGTTAGTTTGATAATGATTTGGGAAACATGTTATTTGATATCGATTTGTAAACATGTTAATTTGGTATTGATTTGGAAAACATGTTATTTGACATTAAATTGTAAACATGCTAATTTGACATTAAATTAGAAAACATGTTCAATTGACATTTATTTGGGAAAACATGTTAATTTGTCATTTATTTTCATTTGACATCAAATTACAAATGTTTATTTGACATTAATTTTGGAAAACATGTTCATTTATCGTTAATTCGAAAAGCATGTTAATTTGGCGTTAATTGAAAAACATGCTCATTTGACGTTAATTTGAGAAGCATGTTAATTTGATGTCAATTAAAAAACTTGTTAATTGTACTCAGTATGACATTAAGTAACCTATATTTGGAAAATGTATTAGTCATAATGAATTATACTTAATTTGACATTAAGTAATCTCTATTGGAAAACATGTAAATTGGAATTAATGGTACATAATTGGACATTAACATGCAAATGAAAAATATGTTAATTCAGGTAAGAGATACTTAATTATACATTAAGTCAAACTTGTTATTATAACTTGTAACTTGACAATAAGTGACATAGTAATAACTTGGGGTTGTATTTTACTTTCGTTAGTTATAATACAGGGATAAAAGGTTGTAGATTACATTCATTAATTACAGTCCGGGATAAAAGGTTGTAGTTTACTTTCATTACTTACAATCTAAGAAATAACATGTCGTGTCACTAGACTCACTAATGAATTTAAATCATGTTAAGTTAAACCTATACGATTAATAAGCAAGGTTGTAGATTACTTTCGTTAATTACAATCCAGGGATAAAAGGTTGTAGATTATTTTCCTTAATTACAATCTAAGAAATAACAAGTTATGTCACTAGGCTTATTAATGAACTTAAAACATGTTAAGTTAAACATGTTTGATTAATAAGCGACAGTGGTCCATTCATTTGAGATATATCGTAGAAATCCTACTTGACTTGGGGGTCAAGTCTCAGGTGGCTTGTGTCATATACATTTTTTGCAGGATTCGTATCAGCTAGTATTCCTTGTTTATCAATGGAACCCTACTAGGTTGAGGCTAAGGTATGCTTTTACTGGACTGGATGGTAAGAGGTCCAAACGAAAGTTGTACATGGGCACGTTCTGGTGGAACGGTGAGCGTGCATCATTACAAACATGGAAGATAAGATGTTGTAATGCCTGTGATTATGGTTGTGTCTTTTTAGTTGATGGTTTCGGGAATTGACAACCCTGAATTCCATAGTCGACACATGTTATTCACATCTGAAAAGCCGATCGATGGGTAGCGTTAGGAAATTCTTTCCTAATTACTTGTTTCTGTTTGAATATATAGAAATGCAAAATAGACAATCCGCATGATCTGATTACTAGTATCATCATCATCATCATCATTGTCTCTTTGACAAGAATAGTCCATCCTATATGTTAATTCATATCAGTTACTGTTCATTTTTAAGTATAAAAACACTTACCCTTTTATGACAATAAAACCACTATTTATTTGTTTTCTTTAACTTAGTAGTCAGCATGGTAATCACAACATCTCACCAGGCTTTATGTCTGACTCATTTCCTTTCTCTTTTCTTTCCCCAGGCTTACAGGGAGAAAGTGTATAGTTTAGATTTCTTTGTTAGCTTTGTCATGATGGATTTCTGCAAGATGGATTACTTCTTATTCTCTTTCCGAGGTTAGGTTGTATCTTTTTGACTATTTGGGGTATAATATTATTTAACTCTAATGTTGTTTTTGACTGAGATTTTGAGACATGACACTTTATAACTATTTGATTGACTGAAACAAATATTGTTTTGTATTTAAAGATGAAAGTTTCTTCTTCCGCTGTAAATTTATTATTTTATGTCTTGTGAAATCTTAGTTTCTGTGATATTTTATGTCTTTATACCTACAATGCTCCATATTTTTTTTAATGAAATCCTCATACGTGTGATATTAAGGAATGTGAGGTGTTAAATTTGGTATCAGAGTCTAACATTACTAAGATCACTAAAGTTTTGCTTTAAAGGATAGTATTTTCAAAAGAAAACGCATTTTTCAGAAATCAAAAGTTACTTTTGAAAATAAAATATCCGTATAGTCAATACAACCTTCCTTTGACTATTTCTAAATCTTTATCTTTTTACTTGAATTATAAGGCGTTCTGCCTAAGCTTTTCTTTATAAGTTGAAAATTTGACAAACCCGTTTAGCTCAGTAGTCGGGAAAGGTTGATATTAGGAAGGAACTTGTCGCTAGAGAGATATTAAAAAGGGTTAATCATGGATATAAAAGGATAGTATGGAAGACAAGAATAACCTTGATATTAAGAAAAAGGGATGTATTTCCATACTTCGGTTTGAAATTAACATAGTAGGCGTCATTGCAAGAATGAGTGGATTCGTGCGAAACAAAGATTTTACCGTATTGCGCACTATCCTCCAACTTAAATATAAATAAAAAAGGAATATCATACAATCACGGATTTCTATAAAAATAGTTTTTATAACATTTTCGGTAACCAATCAATTAGGGAACTTCCAAAAAGGTGGATTAAAGGATGGCAAGTAAAAGATCAACAAGAGTATATTGATGTCGAAAGGATTATGAGGAAAGGTGTTAATCAAAAGGGGTCAAGGAAAAGGAGAAGGCAAGGATTGGTGAAGGAAAATATGTTATCTATCCTTAGTTCTTTCTAGTTTTCCTATTTGGTTTAGGAATATTTTGTCTCTTTTCCTTTAATGCAATGGTTGGGGTAGTTGTGTGGGGCCATAACCACGATAAGTTGAGTCATATGTAGCATTTGTATTGTTGGCCTAATGAAGCAGACCTTTACAGATATAGTAAATACCAGAGGGTGTAGTGATATATAGCACCTGTTGACTGTTTTGCACTTATGCATGGTAGTAGTTTCTGAACCCTGTAGGGATCGACCTGATTATCTGTGATGAGTCAGGATTGAAATTAGAAACTTGATTTAGGAGATGTTTAATACATTTCCAGGTATGCGCTGGTTTTGGGTCTAGACAGATCAACCATATAATTGGTTATCCCTAATTTTTGTACTAGTAGTAGAGTTCGATTGAGATGCTTATGTTATAAGGTTTTGAAATAGGAGAATCTGAAGGATGGATTAGTTAGCCAATTGAGGGCTATTTTGACTACAAGAAGAAGATGGTTGGCTTGAGTTATGTGATGGACTAATTTTTGACACTTCACCCGTAGTGTCAGTCAAGTTAATATTCCTATTTTTCTTAGTGCATCACTAGGCAGTATCGATGCAGTTCTCATTATGCTATATGTTCTGACTATAATAAGTGATTGAAGGATTATCTCTAGGAGAGAGAGATTAATTTTCAGATCTATATTTTTGATGATGCTAAACTTTTAGCATTTTGAGTAAAGCACATGGTTTTCGGGTTGTAAGTGAGAATTGAGTTTCACAGTTGGATTGGAATATTTTACTCCCTAAACCCTATATTGTGGAAAGAATTGTGTAACTCTTATGTTGGAGCCTTCCGTAGGTATTTTAAGGAAGTAATTGGACTTCAGTCGTAATGAAAAAAAGGGAGATTTGGAAAAAGCCAAGTAAAAGAATTTTTGAAATAATTGTGGTCCTAGACAAGAGTGTAATAAGGAGGTGATTTATGGAAATTTGTGGAACCGATTTGAGTCGAAACCCCATATGTATAAAATTTTAAGAAATGGGAATTTTTAAAGGATGAATATATTTTGATATGAGATTTGTATTTTTGAACTTTCATAAAAGCTACTATATATGTATATGTTTCAAAAAGAAATTTTTGCAACTAAAATTTTGCGTCATTAAGAATTTTCAAATATGGGTTGGAAAAACTATATATATATATATATATATATATATAAAGTGAAGCAGTCGGAAAATCTTTATGAGGTTGAATAATAAAAGTGGAATGAGGTAAGGAACACAAGATGGGACTAGAAATTTGAGGATGTAAAGGAGGAAAAGTATGACTTACTTGTAAGATTAAGGTAAGCTTTTGGATTAGTTCACTTGGGAGTTTGTCTTCGAAGTAACTAAGATAAATGAGATGGTAGAATTATAGCTAAAAATTCAAGTTTCTTTCCCGTATTCTTTAGACAAGTACTTCCTTTTTGATATTCTATCAGCAACTTCTTCCTTTCACCAGGGACTTCCTTCTAGTATATCCTTGGAAAGTGTAAATCTTAGGATTTGAGCTTATAGATGATACGATATGGTTGGAACATGTGTTTGAGACATATTATGTTTGATGGTTTCAAGTGGATGCAAGTGTTTGCTAGTGGATGCAGTGGATACATATGCACACAGTAGGCACTAAATTAGGGATCGACTGAACTAGGATACTTACATATTGCATATGTGTTGTAACGACCCTGATTTTCGAACGAATTATTTTAAATATTTAATATGGTTTTGAATATTGAACAGATAATATAAATGAATTTTTATATTATCGATTTAAAAATCGATTTCGATTTAATATCGAATATATTAGATTATCGTAATACGAAATATATTGAAATCGAAGTTAAAACCGAATAGAAATGATTCAGATGATCAGTGTCAGTTCTGTCTGAATATGAACGATAATAATAATAATAATTTATTTTCGAGAAAATGATTAGTTCTGAATTTAAATTATTTTATATCAAGATAATATGGTAATTTTATATATACGTTCGAGTTAAACTTTATAATCTATTCTGTTGAGTTCAGAATAGTGTTATAACATTGAAACGGTGGTGGTTTCGTTAAAATAGCGGTTCGCGGTTTAAGAAATAGACCCTGATATTATTTTAGTGGATCAGCACGAGATCAAATCAATATCTGTTTAAAATAAAGTGAAAATCTCTTTAAGTCAAATCAAATTAAATTAAACTATATTTAAAATCGAAATCGAAATCTTTTTAAATTCTTTAAAGGATACTGCTCGGTACTTGGCCGAACAGGAAATCCCTCATTCTTCTATAAATCCGTGACCCTCTTTTTCTTTTTTTCTGCACATTTTCTTTCAACCATTCCTCAGTAAAAATCAAAAAGGGGATTTCGGTTTCAAATCCCAACTCACGGTTTCATTTACCTCCGCGAGACCCCTGAAGCTCGAGACCAAGTTGCTATCTAGGGCTGTCGATTTCTGGAGAAATAATCATCGATTTGAGGTCGTTTTTTTTGGGGAAAGCCGGAGTTGGTTGCGAGAGGGAGGAGATGGGGCTTTGAAGCATCGGCCTAGGGTTGCTACGATGGGAATTTGGAACCGATGGGTTGAAGGGTTGATGGCGCTATGTTGCGGAGGTCGAGGCGCTCTGATTTTTCGATTAATTGTAGTGATTCGAACAGTGAACCGCGATGGGGATTTGGGTTTGTAACCGTGAAGTGGGATGCTAACAGAAGTGGCCGTGACTGGAGCATTGTATGGGGTGTGATAGTGGGAAGATTGGTGGAGTTTAGGTCTGTGTTGTTGGGGGGAATGAACCATTGTTAAAGGGGGGTTTTGGTCTGGAAACAATACTGATGAAGTTGAGGCCTGTAGCAAGGTCCAGAATGTAGAGTTTTGGTTTGAGAGTATGCAGCGAAGAAGGGGCCAGCCTTCAGTTTTTTTGTTTTGTTTTAACTGAAATAAAAAAAAGTCGGGTATTTATCTTTGTGTTGCCGGGGAAAATGCGCGAGTTTGAGGGTAGGTGAAGTTCAAACAATAGATCATATCATCGGCTGGCGAGCAGGTGATGTAGTGACCAAGTTATAAAGGAATGAAGTGTTCAGTTTTAGGAAGAAAAGCATAGGTCTTTAAGGAGGTTAGCAGCGAGGAAGAAGAGGTAATTATGTGATTTTTAATCATGTTTAGGTAGCAAAACATAGTTAGGCAAATTAATTAATCACTAAATTAGTTAACAACGCCATTTGTTAAATCATTCCAATGTGCGTCAAAACTTATAATGTGCATATTTGTTTCATTCATGATTAAAATCAGATGGAAACAAAGTATGTTGAGATTGTATCGGGAAATACTTCACATTGGAATTGGATGGAATCAGAATCGATCAAAATCACCAATCAAGGTGAGTAAATCTCACTCAAAGTTTTATTTTTAATCGTTAAAAATAAATTCTTGGTTGGTCGGATGCTTGCATGAATTATTGAATTACTGTGGTCCTATATATTAGTTATTTAGGCTTGGTGATTGTGGTTATTGGATATTTCCCGCAGTACCATTAGCGGATGCCCGTAGTATCATTAGCGGATGCCCCTAACGCCTGCGTATACAAGTGGATCCCCTTTTATACCGCGATATCCTGCCCTGAAGCAGGATTGGTATTATTTTGTTGACTAACATCTGTGGATGCAGGGCAAATAGGTTGGAGGGATCCAACTAGATTCCTCAAATTTGTTTATTACTGGTTACATATTTGTGTGGTGTGTTGAATTAGATTGATGGTTTGCTTATTTGGGTAATAAAATATCGTTGCCCTAGTTATCGATATTTTAGAATATCATTAAAAGGGTTTTTTTTTATTTAAAAAGGAAAATTTTATTTTTCCAAAATAAATTTTTTATTTCGAATTGGCGAGGAAATAAATAACTAGTTTAAGTAGTTAAAACAAGTAGTTGAGCTTATGTTCGATGCTTGTAAATTATCATCTGATAATTTAGAAATGTAAATTCGGGAATGATTTTAAAAAGAGGAAAGTTTATTTTCCAAAGCAGAAATTGAATTTCAAATAGAATTTCAAATAATCTTGTTTTTAAAACAAAAAGTAAAATTTATAAATGATGATTATAAATAGAAAGAAATGTTATCATTTGATAATATAAATTTTTAATTTTCAGGTATGAAATTTAAAGTTTTCCGAAGTGGTAATTGGATTTAATAAAAATGGAATTTGAAATGGAAATTGGTTTCAATATTTAAAACCAGAAGTGGAATTCATAAAAGATGCTTATAAATAAAAGAAGGGAAATTTCCAGTGAATTATTTCTAATTTAAAATTCTAATATGATTTTGAAAAGGAGAATTTATTTTCCAAAGATAGAAATTGGAATTTAAATGAAATTTGAAATTGAAAATTTGTTTTAAAACAGGAAGTGTTATTTATAAGTGATTTTTATAAATAAAAGAAGGGAATTTTTATTGGATAATTCATTTAAATCCAGGTATGAACTTAAAAGGGATTTTTAAATGGAAAAGAAAGGGAAATTTTACTTTTCGAAATAGAAATGGTATTTCGAATAAAATTGAGAAATATTAACTTGTTTTTTTTAAATAAAAACAAGTTGCTGGAATTATAAACACTGTTTATAAATAGAAAGAAATATTATTATTTGATAATATTAAATTTTGATTTCAAGTAAGGGATTTAAAGAAGGAAATTTATCCTTCGAAATAGAAATTTGATTTCAAATAGAATATGAAATATAATCTTGTTTTAAATATTTAAAACAAGAAGTAGAATTTATAAATGATTTTTGTAAATAGAAGGGGATAAATTATCATGAGATGATTTGTGTATTTAAATTCAAATATGAATTTTAAATGAGATCTATAACTTGGAATTGTTTCAAAAAGAAATGATGAAATTTATTCCTATATTCGGAATGTAAACTGAATTTAAATGAATCCACATGGATTTATGATTTTAACTCGACTATGGTCGAATACAGAAATAAAATTATATTTCAAAAAAATCTTGAAATTGTATTAGATGGAAGTTTAATAAATATAGAAGTTAGTTTATAAACAGCACGTTTATAAATGTGATGAAGTAATTTTCATCGTGTAATTCGGAAATAAATTTCCAAATGTAAGAAAAGGAATCAAAGGGGAGATTTAAATCAAGTTTTGATATTACAAGCTTTTATCTATCTCAAGATAAGAACGTCGTCGATCAAGGTCTGAGAGGTAATTAAAATACCCTAACTTGAACGACTTCACTATTATCAAGAGATGATATTAGTTTGTAATGGTAAACGATGTTGAAAATTGATCACGCCCATAAAAGGAATTTATAATTGGATCTAAGGGTATCGATATTTTGTAATTTCATGTGAATTGAACTAGGATATAGGAATTTGTGTTTCGAATAAATTCATAACTATGTTATGAATGTGAAATGAAATGATCGACAAGTTGAATAACCTGAATTATTAAGTCAGATTTGGTGAACGGGCTTGAACTATTTCAAAAATATTGAAAGTGGGATTGAGATTCATTTATTAAACGATGTTTTAAACGTTACAAATAAATTTTAATTAAAACGAACTCACCGCAGCGCGGTAGTTCGAAAATTGGCTATTCGAACTTCAATTGAGTTTATAGAACTCAATATAAGTCGAAATTCGTTGAAATAAGAAACGCGCGGACCTATTGAATGATAGTTTTCTAATGGAAGAGAAAAATCTTGATTTCATCGTATAGATTTTGAGTTATGTCAAAATCAAATTTTCAGAAAAACAGTGCCATAATCGTTTTAAACTATAACGGTTTATTAAATAAAATAAATGGATGTTGTGTAAATAAAAATCCGAATTTCAAATAGTAAAAATCCAGATTTGAGTCATAAATTAAATATAAACTCAAATGGATGTTGTGTAAATAAAAATCCGAATTTCAAATAGTAAAAATCCATATTTGAGTCATAAATTAAATATAAACTCGAGTGGCGTGGACGAAGTGATTTTTGGGATAAAAGATCGGATTTTTAAGCATCGAATGAAATTAACTAATTTCTTTGAAATTAGTTACTATAGTTTTGGCCGAATTTAACTTTATTGAAGTGATTTAAATTTGTTATTTGAATTGGGAAATCTGAATATGAAACTTGAATCAAATTTTCGAAATTGACTTTGGGATGAAATTCAACTTATATATATATATATATATATATATATAAGCGAATGAAAGTATATTTAAAAGGGAGAGGTTCAAACTGAATGTGGATTAAATAAAAAGGGGTAAACTGGAAATAAAGCGTTAAAGAGGATGCGATTAAAATATTAAAGCGATGAATTGATTATAAATTGTGAATGTTGAGTAAATTGTAAGGCAGGTATGTGATGAAGTTACGATGAGAGTATGAAGATTATAAAGTAAGTGCCTGACAAAAGGTACATGTTTAATTTCCATATGAGGTTTTATGCACCGAGTCGGCAAGCCGCTTGGCTTTTTGATTTTGTTTTTGAATGGAAAGGGCCTAGAGAGGCGAGTTGAGGTTTGAACTATTCGCCGGCACAAAGGAGGTTATAGCGATTTTTTCCGGAAATTTAAGGAGTTAGAATATTTTTAAGAAATTTTGATAATAGAAATCGATATAACAATATATATATATATATATATATATATAGAATTTGCTAAGAAATGAATTTAATATAAAATATTAGAAAGGGCCAGGGATTGTGGAATTGTTTGATGGATGTTTATTTTCCTTTGATATTTATAACCGTCTATCAAAGATTTTACCATCTTTGTCAATACGGAGAGACTGGTTGGATTTAATATCCGAAAACCACTTCGTATAGGCATAGGCGTTGCGAACTAGATTATGCTGAAGATAATCGAAAACAGAGTGAAATTCAAAGAGTTGTTATGTTTGTCCAGTCCTAGGGCAACTTGTATGGACGAATGTCTGACAGAGTATTCCTAACAGTCACATAAGACGATCCTTTCAAGATATTACATCTGGTGGCGGAGAAACTCGTTTCTCTTAGCCTTTATACCTGTAATATTTTTGGGAAGATCAACTAGTGATTTGACGGGTTTGACGATGTGACATTCAAAGTGTATGGTGGCCAGATGTTCTAAAAGTTAAACGTAGCCTCGAGCTTCAAAACCGAAAATGACAAAAATCGGGTAGGCAGCATGGCTATGTGGGTCGCTCCCATTAGGGTGTATAATCACCTATCTAGAGAAATTCCTTTTACTTCTTTAATCTATTCGATGCTGTCCCTTTTCGGGAAATGGTGGTTTAAGCCCAACCGTTAGTGATATTCATTCGATACACTCAAGCGAAATGAGTGGTCGGTCATGTGTGGGCTGGGTTGCAAGACGTTCTTGTTGAACCCAGTGTATTCGCCTCTAGAGATACATTATCGGCAGGTGGTCCTATACCTTGTCATAATTGGAATACAATCTCCAATAAGTGCCCTGCTGTTTTTGATTTTATACTATGTATGAAAAGCGTGAGATGCAAGCGTTTTACTATTTGGTTATTTATTTGATTAGACATTAGTATAATATCACTGGATTTTGATATCAAAAATGGTTTGGGTTATAGTAAGGTAAAAACCGTCCGTGTTTATGTGTGGACTGGTCTTACTATTATCCTTTTCTTTCAAAAGATTTTTGAAGTTAAACCATATGATTGAAGTTTACTCACACCAGTCCCATGACTGACCCAGAGTTTATTTTTTTTGTTTTTCCTAAACTCTTGGGTGCCCAAATTTGTACGGGAAGTCAAGTGTTTCAGGCTTTTACAGATACACTTGGAGGAGCTTGAAGCAGGAGGCTTCACCGCTAGTTATTTTAGAGTTATTTCCGCTGTATTAAATATTGTATTGTGCTCTGATGATGGTATATATGTATGAGACAATTTTTTTTATTTCAAAGCTTATGTTATATAATATAGTTTATTCGTTCCGCTGTGAGGTTCTGTATTGTCATTTTTGTTCTTCTTCTATCTTTTTAATTTTCTTTAACCCTAATGACTCGTAATTTTGTATTATTTGAGTTGGACGTGTGTTTTATTAGTCAGCTCAGATAGTATGGATTTGCGGGCCACTACGGTTGGTATCAGAGCTTAGGTTTAGCAAACGCCTAGGCTTTGGTGGGGGTTTACTCATTAGAGATAGGGGCAGCAGTACCCTAGAATGAGTTGAGTGTATATATACGAGAGTGCGTATTTGTTAATTTATATAAAAGTTGTTTTATATTGTGTTGGCTAGTCTGGTTAGTGGTTTATAAATTCTGGTCGAATTGTGGGATGCTACGATGTCGATAGGAGTTTCTAAACACTTGAACAGAAGAATTGACATAATATTGTTTTAAATCGGGTAAATGAAATAATTTTTCCCAAAAATTTTATTTTGATATAAAGGCACAATTTCCTATAGTATATGGATGTGTTGATTTGTTATTTTTTATAATCAAATGAGATTATAAAATTGAAATGGTTATATATAACCAAATAAAATTTGTGTGTGAATAAAATGTACAAATGAGATGTAATTGAATTAGATTCAAACCAGAAGTTGGAATTTAGATCCCTGAAGGTTGGAAAATATTTTTTTCAAAGTATATTAGAATAATATAGCATTATTTTGGGAAGGATGTTGAATAAAAATCATTTTTGTGTGGATTTTGAATGTGATAAAGCACTGAACTCACTTCAGTGGCTGGAAAATAACTCTGATGATGATCACGACATCATCAGTGTTCATTTTCGAGTTTCTAAGTGATGGATTACTTACTTTAGAAAAGTTTTTGATGAAAATTTGTTTGAAAGAAAGCAAGTTGTTTTGGAAAAATTCAAATGTTTGAATTTGAGATGGAAAAGAATATATGTATATATTTATGGGATTTCAAAAGGATTTGAGTGAAACCCCGGAATTTGAATTTTGAAATCTAAATTTAACTTAAACAAGTTAAATGGGCCCAAGTGAATAAATTGAATAGAATCAATTTGGATAAATTGGTGTTGAACCAATATGAATGGAATATGAATTGGATGTGAATACGTTGGTCATAAATCATTCAGATTAAATGAATGTGAGTGTATATGATGTGCAATATAAACGGAAACCAAAAGTTTTGGTAGAACTAAAATTTGTAGAAATTGAAATGTTGAGTTTTATCATAGATGAATTTTGAAAAATAAATGGGTTAGTAGCATTTTTCCTACCTTAGTAATTTCGAGGACGAAATTCTTTTAAGAGGGGAAGAATGTAACGACCCTGATTTTCGAACGAATTATTTTAAATATTTAATATGGTTTTGAATATTGAACAGATAATATAAATGAATTTTTATATTATCAATTTAAAAATCGATTTTTATTTAATATCGAATATATTAAATTATCGTAATACGAAATATATTGAAATCGAAGTTAAAACCGAATAGAAATGATTCAGATGACCAGTGTCAGTTCTGTCCGAATATGAACGATAATAATATAATTTATTTTCGAGAAAATGAGTAGTTCTGAATTTAAATTATTTTATATCAAGATAATATGGTAATTTTATATATACATTCGAGTTAAAATTTATATTATATTATGTTGAGTTCAGAATAGTGTTATAACATTGAAACGACGGTGGTTACGTTAAAATAGCGGTTCGCGGTTTAAGAAATAGACCCTGATATTATTTTAGTGGATAAGCATGAGATCAAATCAATATCTATTTAAAATAAAGTGAAATTCTCTTTAAGTCAAATCAAATTAAATTAAACTATATTTAAAATCGAAATCGAAATCTTTTTAAATTCTTTAAAGGATACTGCTCTGTACTTGGCCGACCAGGAAATCCCTCATTCTTCTATAAATCCACGACCCTCTTTTTCTTTTATTCTGCACATTTTCTTTCACCCATTCCTCAGTAAAAATCAAAAAGGGGATTTCGGTTTCAAATCCGAACTCACGGTTCCATTTACCTCTGCGAGACCCCTGAAGCTTGAGACCAAGTTGCTAGCTAGGGCTGTCGATTTCTGGAGCAATAATCATCGATTGGAGGTCATGTTTTTAGGGAAAGCCGGAGTTGGTTGCAAGAGGGAGGAGATAGGGCTTTGAAGCATCGGCCTAGGGTTGCTACGATGGGAGTTTGGAACCGATGGGTTGAAGGATTGATGGTGCTATGTTGCGGAGGTTGAGGCGCTCTGATTTTTCGATTAATTGTAGTGATTCGAACAGTGAATCGCGATGGGGATTTGGGTTTGTAACCGTGAAGTGGGATGCTAACAGAAGTGGCTGTGACTGGAGCATTGTATGGGGTGCGATAGTGGGAAGATTGGTGGAGTTTAGATCAGTGTTGTTAGGGTGAATGAACCATTGTTAAAGGAAGTTTTGGTCTGGAAACAATACATATGAAGTTGAGGCCTGTAGCAAGGTCCAGAATGTAGAGTTTTGGTTTGAGAGTATGCAGAGAAGAAGGGGCCAGTCTTCAGGTTTTTTTTCGTTTTAACCGAAATAAAAGGAAGTCGGGTATTTTTCTGTGTTACTTTAACTGGAATATCTTTAACAGTTAGCGTGCCTTCCAAAACATCTGGCCTTTCCTGACTAGCTGAGGGTGATGGAGTTTCTGCCACTTCATTCACTTGAACTACTTCAGGCTTCTTTAAGAGCCAGCAATCCTTTGCAAGATGACCAGTCTGATGGCATTTACTGCAACCTCTTTTCTCTTGAAAATTCTTCTCTGATTTAGATCCACTCTTGATTCATTTCTTTAAGGGTCTGCAATTTATCGAGAGATGTCCTTGCCTATTGCAGTTAGAGCATACAGTTGTCGCTACTGGCCCCTTCTCAGATTTAGCCCTTTTTCTCTTGGCACTGGGCTTCTTACTGACCTCAAACATCGTACTGGCCTCCCGACGATCAATTTCAGACTCAACTTTCTTACTAGAGCTGACCTCTTTTTCGTAAGGCAACATACCTTTCTTGTCGAGATCCTCATACTGGTAAGCCATGTATATCATTTCAAAGAAAGGAAGTTTCACATTCCTCATCACACTATTCTGATACTTTCTTTGCAGGCCATGAATAAATCTCAGATTATTCCTCTTTGGATCTTGAGTCAGATGAGGAGCAAAGTGAGAAAGTTCGTTGAATTTCTTATGATATTCTGGAATCATCATATCACCTTGTATCAGATAAGAAAATTCATCACATAACCGCTCAGTTGCTTCGGGAGGAGTAAATCTTTCTAGGAAAATCATTTTGAATCTATCCCAGGTGATATCACCTTCTGGATTATCTTTAACAACCGAATCCCACCAAAACAAAGCTTCTTCTTTGAGTGCCCAAGACGCCAGTAATCTTTTCTGATCATCTCTCAGCTTTAAACCCTCAAAGATTTTCTCTGCAGAACGGATCCAAGCTTGTGTTTCCATAGTGGACTCTTTGCCTAAGAATGGCGATCCACCCAGATTTCGAAATCTCTTGAATAGAACTTCTATATCTGATTCTGGCTGTGGGAGCACAACTGACTCATTAGCTGGTCGAGCCATACGATTATTTCTTCTGTTCCTGTCACTCATTTTCTAGTGCGTCTGCAATTAGCAGACAGAGTGTCACGTCAACAGAAAAGATATTGCAAAACATAGAGACAAATACTTGAATGTAAATGTGTCTACTGGGGTGTACTTCATTCTGCTTTACTCATACTAGGATATTACTGTTCCTGTATGTAATGAGTTACTCGTCCTAGAACACTACTGGTTCTATTTCTGACGAGTTCGTTCATATGTTATATTCCAGAACTAAGCTTAACCAAAGCTCTGATACCAAATGAGACGACCCCGAACCCCGTACTGACGGTGGCAAGGGTAATCCTTGGAATATAACACAGAAACAGATAACAGTAGAACAGAAATAAACAAATACACCAGATAATGTACAAACAACACACTGAATAAACGTAATCTTCAGAGTTACACAATATACAGGATCATACTTAGTACAAATACAGTTTTGCTATAAATAAATGTCTACAGCGGAAACAAACATAATATGTACAATAGAAGCTGAACAACATAAAAAGAGATAAATGATAGAATCCATCTTCATCTCCAGCTATCCGGACAAAGCCAGCTAAACCTGAACACAAGGCTACCCGTGTAGAAAAAGGGGCACCCGAGTTTGAAAGTGAAACAAACTACGAGTCAGTCATGGGACTGATATGAGAAATCTACTTAACACATTTAAATGATGGCTAATCACAGGACCACGCCACTTTCGTGGAACGGGTTTACTCCATCGAATTGCCAGTGCTTTAAAACAAATAATTCTTTTAAACATCGCAATGCTTTTATAAAAATGAAGCCATTATAAGACTCAGTTCCCATCACACAATGCAACGCAAGCCGGAGGATAGAGTTTTACCTTATAATAGCCAAAATATGCTTGATATGAATAAAACGAAAGCATTTGATTTTATTACTAGTGTTTATAAGTTTCAAAAACAATTTCAATCATAACTATCAATCATAGACGGCATGGGTACCATATATCATGTCACCATATATATATATATATATATATATATATATATATATATATACAATCAAAACCGCACAGTCACGTATTTGGAAATTGGATTTCCGTCATGAACCAAGGCAAAAGATAGTCCTTATCGAATTCAAGACGCTCTAGCCCGTGTCTCAGGATCAGAACACATCAACCCTTTGGATCATCAGGGCCGGTCCACTAATGTGGATTATTATGCCTGAACACTACGTTTCCATGCCCTTTGGGGCGTCAATGAGCCAACGAATGACTCCATCGATCCCGGATCGACCGATATAACCGAGGCGCCTCACAACAGTAACAACCACATAAGTCAAACTCGTTAGGGTGTGTAAAACCACTGATGCCACTTCTAACTAGAAAGAAACGCATGCCCTCCATGAGGTCCTTCTCCCGTTTCTGGTTCATACCGGGGTGTGAGGCCCGCGAATTCACATTATACACAAAGCTACGCCACACAGGCGGTGCTTTGATCATCACCACAAGACTTTGCTTTTCAACAGAAGCCTTGATCACTGCATCTTAGCATGCCACACAGGCAATTCACACCATGCAACTGATGGCTATCAATCACACAAAATAAATTCCAATGTCAGACACACAATCCATTTACAAATCCGTTCTGGGTCTGAACGAAACCGAAGGCACTATATACCTCGCAAACCCATCGACCTTCACGTACGTCTGGACGATCACCACTCATTATCCATATTTCGGGATGCCTTCCAATCAGGACATCAGTTACCATCCAAACGAGGTGAAGATCTCCGGTCTTCGACCACCGTCTTCATCTGCGATTTCTTATCGTTGATTCAGTTATTCAGAATGGGATAAACCCGGTCTTTCTGAGCAACTCGCGTATATAATAAACACGTGCTACACAAACACTACATACGCATCATTTCAATTCATTAGTCACTAACTGTCAATCAGTAAGAGAACGATTTCCCAAATATTAAACCCGAAGGCCGAAACCAACATCAGATCAAAATCCAGGAAACCATTCGACTTAGCTAACCTTCAGTTAATTTCTAAATTTCACATCCATATCGTTTATAATATTTTATAATGATTTATCGCTATTTTTATTTATTTTAAAATAGCCAATTACTCAAACGACGCTTCGGGCCATAACGCGGCCGTGGCGCTGTTTTTCTTCAGATTTGATTTACACATATCTGAAAATCTAACCGTTGGATCTTCAAAAAATTTACATCATTAGAAAGATCTTTTCAAAACGAATCCAACGGTCCAGTTTCGGGAGAATCCGATGGTCGGATCTCCCGGTATAATTGTTTGAAGTTTCGATTTCAAAATACGAAATGCAGCGTCGTTATTCGATTTAATATAATTATATATATATATAATCGATTCTGGCGCTGTTTTTCTTCAGATTTGAATTAAATATTCCAGACAATCCAACCGTTGGATCTTTACAAAGTTGGTGCCGTTGGAAAGATATTTCCAAAGCGAACCCAATGGTTGCGGTTTCAGGAAAATCCGATGGTCGGATCTCCCGCACTAATCGTTTGAAATCACGGTTTCAAAATACGAACTGCAGCTTCGTTATTCGATATATTTCGATTCTATTTATATATATATTTTGATTCTTCGATTTCAAAACTATATGATTTTCATACATTTGATAAAAATGATATTTTTATCTAACTGTCTTCTATTTCAACACTTCACTATTTTTAACAATTCATGTATATAATAAAATTGTGATTTTTATTGTGAAACAATTCATTTCAAAACACGATTATTTTATATAGTTCATATAGGTAATAAAAATATGTTTTTTATTATAAAACAATTTATTTCAAAACAAGATTATTTTATATAGTTCATATAGGTAATAAAAATATGGTTTTTATTATAAAACAATTTATTTCAAAATATGAATACCAATCAACACATGAATTTCAATTCAACGAATGAATTTCGATTCAACACATGAAGGTTTTCTATAGTTTATATATATAGATAAAAAGGTGATTTTTTTTATATTTAAAACACGAATACCATTCAACCCATGAATTTCTATTCAATGAATGAATTTCAATTCAACACTTGAAGGTTTTCTATTTTTTTGTATATATAGAGTAAAAATGTGATTTTTATTGTTAAAACAATTTATTCAAAACACGAATACATTCAACACATGAATTTCTATTCAACGAATGAATTTCAATTCAACACATGAAGGTTTTCTATAGTTTGTATATATAGAGTAAAACTGTGATTTTTATTGTTAAAACAATTTATTCAAAACACGAATACCATTCAACACATGAATATGATTCAACGAATGAATTTCTATTCAACACATGAAGGTTTTCTATTCAACAGACGAATATAGTTTCAACACAGGAAAATAATTCTAACACATGAATATTATTCAAAATTTCGGCAGCATAACGGCAGGGTAGTTAAAACCGGGACTGTCCCTAGTATGGCTCCTCGCTCTACCTTAAAGCCTCGCAGCTTTTGACAATGGGGAATCATGCATCTAGTTCGCACGCAGGCGGTATGTATATTTTTTTCATTTCCACAAACTAAACCTATATGGTTTCAACCAAATATTTCTCAACCACAAACGGGTATTTTTCAACCACAATCAATCAATTTCAACCACAAATAATTTCAATCAACCATTCGTAATCAACCAATTTTCACACCAATCACAACCAATAAATATCGTCCATGGTTTGTGGACGAGGGGCGTATATATATATATATATATATATATATATATGTGTGTGTGTGTGTGTGTGTGTGTATATATTTATATATAGCATTTCACTTCTATTTCAACACATATATAATTTTTACAACGCATATACAACTTATACATCGAACGTACAACTTATACAACACTTATACAAGAGGTGTACAACAATTATATAACTCATACATCGACTATATAATTTATACATCGTCGTTTTCCATATCGTTTATAATTTAGAAATCTCACATTGCTTTTTGGGATGCTAAAAATCGTAGGAGGCCCAGAAAAATCCCTGGTCTCTTCTAGAATGTAGAGAACGACGTCACAGCCCCGATGTCTCCTGTTTCATCGAATTTCTCCAACATACGAAAAAGATATGATTTTAAGAATTTGAACAAGGATTTGCAACACTTTTTGGTGTTAAAACAGTATAAAATATAACAGCCGTTTACCTTTCTAATTGATTCAAACTTAGGTTTTGAATTTTTTCCAAATCTATTGCACGAGACCAAAATCAGACGACCCCATGCGTAAGAGCGCCAAGATGCGCCTGAACGCCAGAAACGCGGCGAGCTCCGGTCGCCGTTGATGATCAGAAACTCGAGCGCGACGTCGGATCTTGGAAGGGCCATAACTCGAGAACGACGGAGAGTTAAGGGGAGCAGTGGGTGTCGATTGGAAGGTGGGGAGGAGGTCTTCAAAAGTCTCAACTGGAGGAGGGGCTGAAGGGGACTGTGGCGGCCGGAATATGGCTGGGAAGAAGGGAGCACAGGTCGGCGTCGAAATCGGGGGAGAAAAAGGGTTTTTCGGTTTTTTTAATTTTTTAATTTTTTAATTATGAATGGAAAATCGTGATTGGTCGGAATATATATTTAAGTTTTTGAAGGTGTTTTCACATTAGAACCCCAGATCAAGCCCAACGACTGTCGTCCCTAGTGTTTTACCCCCATTCTAAACACAACGGGATATGTTTCGTAGGCCCATTCGACTGTTTCAGTCGGTTTTCATTCAAATTAAAATATATAACACTCAATATTTGATTTGAACGTACATTTCAATTTGCCAGGGCCACAAACTGATTCGAAAAATTCCAGAAAAATAAATCTAGCTATGTTTTGACGATATGGTCCCAACAAAACTTGTTTCATCGAATTCTGAGACCGTTTGTAAAATGGCCGTTTTCTGGTCGATCCAATTTAACTGTAATTGACCAAAACACATTTTCCTTTGCCACGCTCACATACTAGCTTCAAAAATTATGAAACTTGAAACCTAGCAATAACTTCACATCCCGGGTCCAACAAAAGTGGTTTTGTCGAATTCCGAGGTCGTTTGCAAAATGGCCAATTTCACGGGCTATATAAATTCCATAGCGACCTTTCTGAAAATTCATTTGGCCATAACTTTTGCTTTCCGCTATGAAACTTCGATTTTTCAGATTCGTTAGAAAGATATTCACTAATAGATTTAAATATTTTTGGTTTCGCTCAAATCCGTTTTGTTGTGCACCCGGTACCGTCAGACAAAGTTTGAATTCAATTTTTTGAAACTACAGCGCCATTTCAGGCCTTGTTTATTATTAGAATTAATTATATTCGTTTTCAAATGTTGATTCAAACTTACTTTTCATCGTTATTATTTAAAATATTTATTTTAAATATTTAAAATCCACTAAAATAGCCAATTTAAAATTTTTTAAATTGGTTCAGATTTTCCGGGTCGTTACAATACCAGAACTCAGGGCGGAGGCGCATGAGGTGAAGGGCTTCGATGTCAGGTGTTCGGATGGGAGGTAGATCAACTCCAGAGGCGGGGCGTAGAGAGAGAGAGGGGATCGACGTTGGGTTCCTTGAACCGACAGTAACGATGATGAAGAAAGGGGGTTAGGAGGGGTTAATCAAAGGTTAATTAACCTTAATTATATTTAAATAGTAAATAAATTATTCTATGTTTAAAATGGTGTAACTTTTTCATATTAGATCGAAATTTAACGAAACAAGTTGCGTTGCGATCGTATTGAAGAACACTACAGCATGAAGTGGTCTAGATCTGAAACAAAGCAAACCAAAATTCAAGGAAAAATTCAGACCTGAATAGCAATGTGAGAAATTCTATTTCTTTTCTTTTATATAATTAAATTTTCTTAATCATGAAATGTATCTAGAATGGATGTTGTTCTGTGGATCTTCATATGTGATTTGGTTGATGATGCCTGAGTTATTAGATTTGTTAATTAACGATTGTGTTAATTAAATGTGTCGATTCAAAAAGATTAACCATGGTATTGATTGAAGGATAGTTAATACAAATACATCATATATGTAAACTGAAATAATTGAAATAAATATGTCAGGTTGTTATTATAAAATTGTTGTAAACAATTTTATCATTTTTGTTATAATGAAATAGATTGAACAAAATCTCACATTTTTGTTTATTTAAACAGATTAGACTAAATCATCATATTTTTGTTAAACTTGATTAGTGAATAGAAATAAACATTTTTGTGTTAAACTTGATTAGTGAATAGAAATTAACATTTTTGTGTTAAACTTGATTAGTGAATAGAAATTAACATTTTTGTGTTAAACTTGATTAGTGAATAGAAATAAACATTTTTGTGTTAAACTTGATTAGTGAATTGAAATTAACATTTTTGTGTTAAACTTGATTAGTGAATAGAAATTAACATTTTTGTGTTAAACTTGACTAGTGAATAGAAATTAACATTTTTGTGTTAAACTTGACTAGTGAATAGAAATTAACATTTTTGTGTTAAACTTGATTAGTGAATAGAAATTAACATTTTTGTGTTAAACTTGATTAGTGAATAGAAATTAACATTTTTGTGTTAAACTTGATTAGTGGATAGGAATTAACATTTTTGTGTTAAACTTGATTAGTGGATAGGAATTAACATTTTTGTGTTAAACTTGATTAGTGGATAGGAATTAATATTTTTGTGTTAAGCCTGATTAGTGGATAGAAATTAACATTTTTGTGTTAAACTTGATTATTAAAGTAAATTCACACTTTTGGTTAAAACTTGATTTTGACAAATAAAAATTTCTTTTTTTATTTGTCATTAGAAATGTAAATTTGTTATACAAACAAAACCATTTTTTATTACATAAGAAAGATTTGAACAACATCATGGTTTGATTACATAAGAAAGATTTGAACAAAATCATGTTTTGATTACGTAAGAAAGATTTGAACAAAATTATCAGTTTGGTCATTTTAAAAAGAATGATATAAAAAGAGCCATTTTTATACTTTTAAAAAGAATGATATAAAAAGAGCCATTTTTATACTTTTAAAAAGAATGATATAAAAAGAGCCATTTTTATACTTTTAAAAGAATGATATGAAAAGAGGCATTTTTGTTTATTTAAAAGAATTAGACAAAAATTTACATTTTTGTTTATTTAAAAGAATTAAAACAAAATCCTCATTTTGTTACATTGAAAAGAATAAACAAGATTATCATATTTTGTTACATTGAAAAGAATAAACAAGATTATCATATTTTGCTAAAACTTGTTTTGTGAAAGAAAAATAGCATTTTTGTTCTGAATTGTCCTGTAAGAGGAAATTAACATTTTATTATCAAATGTTACATTAGAGGAAATTAACATTTTATTATCAAATGTTACATTAGAATAAAAAAAATACATTCTTGCCAGAAAATGTAATTAGAATAAAGAATACATTTTTGTTAGAAGATGTAATTAGAATACATTTTTATTAGAAAATGTAATTAGAATATAGAATACATTTTTATTAGAAAATGTAATGAGAATAAAGTATACATTTTTGGTTAAATTGTTTACAAAGAATAAAACTAGCATTTTTGGTTAAAATGTTTACATGAAATAAAAATACACATTTTTGTTACATATAAAGGAATGAGTTCAAAAGGATCAATTTTTGTCACATATAAAAGAATGAATTTGAAAGGATCACTTTTGTCACAGATAAAAGAATGAATGAATTAGAAATGATTATTGTTGTCACATTAAAAAGAAAGATTTGAAATGTATATTTTTATACATTAAAAAGAAGGAAATTGAAATGTATATTTTTATACATTAAAGAAGAAAATATTCATTTTTATGTTAAAACATGTTAGCAGAGAAAATATTCATTTTTATGTTAAAACATGTTAGCAGAGAAAATATACATTTTTATGTTAAAACATGTTAGCGAAGCAGAATATACATTTTTGTTAGAAAATGTAAATTAGAATAAAAAGGACATTTTTGTTAGAAAATGTTTATTACCAAGAAAAGTTATACTTTTTATTTGCATTCCTTGTTGCAAATAAAACTAGAAATGAAAAGTTATATTTTTTATTTGCATTCCTTATTGCAAATAAAACTAGAAATGAAAAGTCACATTTTTATTTGCATTCCTTATTGCAAATAAAACATGCATAAAATGTCGCATTGAAATTTTGATACATTTTTGTCATAAAATGTCATATGAAAATTTTGCTACAAAAATGTTAGTAATAGAATTTACATTTTATTGTAAGAAGTAAAAACAACCATGTCATTCATATGTGTGAAATATATGTCTGCAATGTTGAAGTGTTAAATGTATTACAGATAATGTTAGAATATTCAAATTGAATATTACACTTCCATTTACAAGTTATCCGACTTGTTTATGTGATTGGGACGATAATTTTCACACATCGCCCAAGTGCACAAATAATTTATTATTTGTTTGTTGGATGAAACCCCGCACGGGTGTTGGGATGATATTTGACCTACACTAATCCCAATATTTAGTGTAAAATCCACTCTGGTTGTATTTGGATGTTTGATAAATATTTATCATTGATTACATGCAGTATATGGTTGTTGATTGAGTCACATTCCAATAAAGAATATTCTAGAAAATAATATTTTAGAAAATATATTTTATAGAAAAAGAATATATTTTAGAAAATATATTTTTATTGAAATGAACTAGTTATTAACTAGAATAAATCATTAAATTTAGATTTAATGAAGTTTTCCAATTTGTTAATATTTAATTGAAGTTAAATTAAATAGATTGGATTTTGGGTTTGTCGTGAATAGTCTTAAATAACACTGTTCTTAAACCCTATATAAAAAAATCTTTAATTTAAGATTATTAAAGTTTTCAATTATATTTAGTAATTGGAATAAGATGAAATGTGAGTTGGGTTTATTGTGAACCATGTTTTTAAGTGACATGTGTTCTTTAACCCAACTGACAGTGGAAAATATGATTTGGAATTTATAAATCTTTTATTAAGATTTAAATAGAAAATTTCCAAAAGTAAAGTTTTCCAATTTAATATATTAAATTGGAATTGAATAGAATTCGAATTAATTATAACGGAGATAAGCTTCTGTAAAAGAAGACCGATACTACATATGGAATTTAAGAGGCCTTGCCGTTATTCCATTTATATTATTGGTTGGATACAGAAATTTATAACGATTATATATTGATTTGATTTCTGTGAAGATTCCATATTTTATGGAAGACGATTTTGGGTTTACCGTGAACTATGTTTTAAATGACAATAGTTCTTTAACCCAGTTAAGAATAAGATTTATTTCTTAAATCTAAAGAATCATTTAATAATGATTTTTGATATTTAAAACTAAATGGTGTTCTGAATAAATCTTTAAAAGAAAGATTTAAGAGTAAATGTAAAGAATTTATCTTTGATAGAATAATTTGAATATTTTGTTTAAAAGAATATTCTGAATTGGAATGAGACGTTGGATGTGTTTTTATAGTACTTGATTTTTATTATAAAATACACGAGTTATTTGGAAAGACCAGGTTTAACCCATTCCGAATAATTACTACGACGAGAAGAGTCGAAGATGAAGACGGTGGTTGATGACCGACGCTCTTCACATCGAATGGATGTGTTGCTACAGAGACCCTTGATGGGAGTAGCTACCCTGAAGGGGATTCAGTGGTGGCCGTCCAGACTATTGTTGATTGTTCGGATTTGGTTTTCGCTCAGACCCAGAGCATAAGCTAGTAAATGGATGCGTGTTTGACATTGGATTTCGTTCCATGTGAATTAAATCGATTTTTATTAATGTATGTCTGTTTGGTGGTGGAGAATTTATTCTCTGCTTAACACCCTGGTATATATTAATAGTGATTGATTGCATGGCGTGAATTGTCAATGTGGCACGCCAAGATGCAATTGATCAAGGCTTTTGTTGAAAAGCAGGGCCTTGTGGGATGATCAAAGTATAGCCTATTGCGGTATATCGTGACTTCGCGAGCCTCACACCCCGGTATGAGTCAAAAACGGGATATAGACCGTAGGGAGTGCACACGTTTCTTTCTAGCTAGTGGTAGTGTCAGTGCTTAAACTGGCTGGCATTTTACTTATGTGTATGATGGATTTTGAGGCGCCTCGGATTTTTATAGGCCGTTGGTGGTCATACTATAGGTTCAAAGGAACCGGGAAACGTGTGTCCAGGCATAACCAATCCATTGCCGATAGGCGGGGACCGGCCCTACCGCTCCAAGGGTTCACTGCGGGGGATCCTGAAGCATTTGCTAGAGTGTCTCGAATCGGAGAGGAGCTTGCCCCTAGCCTCGACTCATGATGGAAATCCAACTTCCAATACGTCCTTGCGGTTTTGATTGTAGAACTAGTATGGCGACATAGTAGGATGGGGTACTATACCGTCTATGATTGATACATTATGATTGAAATGTTTTTGATATATATATACCCATATATATACACACTAATATTAAATCCGTTTTTATCGTATCAAGCATCTTTTGACCATTGTAAGGAAAAACTCTATCCTCCGGTTTGCATTGCTGTAACGACCCGGAAAATCTGAACCAATATAAAATTTTAAATTGGCTAAAATAGTGGATTTTAAATATTTAAAACAAATATTTTAAATAATAAAGATGAAAACTAAGTTTGAATCGACAATTGGAAACGAATATAATTAATTCTAATTATAAACAAGGCCGGTAATGGCGCGGCAGTTTCAAATTTTCATTTCAAGCTTTGACTGACTGTATCGGGTGCAAAAAAAAGGGACTTGAGTGGAACCAAAAATATTTAAATCTGTTAGTGAATACCTTTCTAACGAATCTGAAAAATCGAAGTTTCATAGCGGGAAGCAAAAGTTATGGCCAAATGAATTTTCATAAAGGTCGCTATGAAATTTATATAGCCCGTGAAAATGGCCATTTTGCAAACGACCTAGGAATTCGACGAAACCACTTTTGTTGGATCCGGGATATGAAATTATTGCTAGGTTTCAAATTTCATAATTTTTGAAGTTAATATGTGAGCGCGGCAAAGGAAAATGTGTTTTAGCCAATTACAGTTAAATTGAATCGACCAGAAATGGGCCATTTTTCAAACGATCTCAGAATTCGATGAAACTAGTTTTGTTGGGACCTTATCGTCAAAACATAGCTAGATTTATTTTTTGGAAATTTTCGAATCAGTTTGTGGCCCTGGCAAATTGAAATGTACGTTCAAATCGAATATTGAATGTTTTATATTTTAGTTTAAACGAAAACTGACTGAAACAGTCGAATGGGCCTACGAAACATATCCCATTGTGTTCAAAATGGGGGTAAAACGCTAGGTATGATAGTCGTTGGGTTTGATTTGGGATTCGTTTGTGAAAGGGTGGTATTTTCGAAATTTTAAAATATATAAATTAAAGAAAAAACCTCATTGGTCAGAAAACTCTTTTTCTCTCTCCACGTAGCCGATAACCGAGCGGAACCCCCTTCTTTCCTTCTCTCCTCGATTTCTTCTAATCCGCTGAATAAAAACCCATGCCCCTTTGGAGAATTTTGTAGTGCTCCTCACCACCTCCAAATCCATATATAGTTTGAATTTTTTCATTGTGTATTTTGGGAGGACGGACGCCAGGAAGTTCTCGACTTCCCACCGCCGCCGTCGACGCCTGGGGCCACCGAAGTGGACCACCCTTCAGGCGCACGTGCGCCCCACGCCCCCCTATGACGCTGCACACTCCGATCGTCCAACCGCTACACGGATTTGCGTGAAAATCCAAACCTAGTTTTGAAGGATTTTGAGAGGTATATGGCTTTGTTTATTTTCAACTGTTTTAACACCTTTAAACCGTTGCAAACTTTAAAAAATCATATCTTTTTCGTTTCTTGTCGAAATCCAGTGAAACAAGAGACAGTGGACTCGTGTGGACGTCTTCTACATTCTAGAAGAGACCGCATATTTTTCTGAGCTTTCTGCTATTTTTGGTGGAGTGGAACCCAATGTGAGATTTCTAAATTATAAACGATATGGAAAACGACGATGTATAAATTATATAGTCGATGTATGAGTTATATAAGCGTTGTACACCTCTTGTATAAGCGTTGTATAAGTTGTACGTTCGATATATAAGTTGTATATGCGTTGTAAAAATTATATATGTGTTGAAAGAGAAGTGAAATGCTATATATATATATATATATATATATATATATATATATATATATATACACATGCCCCTCGTCCACAAACCATGGACGATATTTCTTGGTTGTGATTGGTGTGAAAATTGATTGATAGCGAATGATTGTTTGGGATTGTTTGTGGTTGATATTGATTGATTGTGGTTGAAAAGTACCCATTTGTGGTTGAGAAATATTTGGTTGAAACCACATAGGATTAGTTTGTGGAAATGAAATAAATATATACATGCCGCCTGCGTGCGAACTAGATGCATGATCCCCATTGTCAAAAACCGCGAGGTTTTAAGGTAGAGCGAGGAGCCGTACTAGGGACGGTCCCGGTTTTAACTACCCTGCCGTTATGCTGCCGAAATTTTGAATAATATTCATGTGTTTGAATTATTTTCATGTGTTGAAACTATACTCGTCTGTTGAATAGAAAACCATCATGTGTTGAATAGAAATTCATTCGTTGAATCATATTCATGTGTTGAATGGTATTCGTGTTTTAAACAAATTGTTTTAACGATAAAAATCACATTTTTACTCTATATATACAAACTATAGAAAACCTTCATGTGTTGAATCGAAATTCGTTCGTTGAATTGAAATTCATGTGTTGAATGGTATTCGTGTTTTGAATAAATTGTTTTAACGATAAAAATCACATTTTTACTCTATATATACAAACTATAGAAACCTTCATGTGTTGAATCGAAATTCATTCGTTGAATTGAAATTCATGTGTGGAATGGTATTCGTGTTTTGAATAAATTGTTTTAACGATAAAAATTACATTTTTACTCTATATATACAAACTATATAAAACCTTCATGTGTTGAATCGAAATTCATTCGTTGAATTGAAATTCATGTGTAGAATGGTATTCATGTTTTGAATAAATTGTTTTAACGATAAAAATCACATTTTTACTCTATATATACAAACTATAGAAAACCTTCATGTGTTGAATCGAAATTCATTCATTGAATAGAAATTCATGTGTTGAATGATATTCGTGTTTTAAATATAAAAATCACCTTTTTATTTATATATATAAACTATAGAAAACCTTCATGTGTTGAATCGAAATTCATTCGTTGAATTGAAATTCATGTGTTGAATGGTATTCATATTTTGAAAGGAATTATTTTATAGTAAAAATCCTATTTTTATCATCAATATGAACTATATAAAATAATCTGGTTTTGAAATAAATTGTTTTATAATAAAAATCCTATTTTTATCACCTATATTAACTATATAAAATAGTCGTGTTTTGAAATAAATCGTTTTACAATAAAAATCACATTTTTACTATATACATGAATTGTTAAAAATAGTGAAGTGTCGAAATAGAAGATAGTTAGATAAAAATATCGTTTTTATCAAAGGTACGAAAATCATGTAGTTTATATATATATATACATATATAAATAGAATTGAAATATATCGAATAACGAAGCTGCAGTTCGTATTTTGAAACCGTGATTTCAAACGATTAGTGCGGGAGATCCGACCATCGGATTTTCCCGAAACCGCAACCGTTGGGTTCGCTTTGGAAATATCTTTCCAACGGCACCAACTTTGTAAAAATCCAGCGGTTGGATTGTCTAGAATGTTTAATTCAAATCTGAAGAAAAACAGCACCAGAATCGATTATATTTATATATATATAAATATAATTATATTAGATCGAATAACGATGCTGTAGTTCGTATTTTGAAATCGAAACTTCAAACGATTATACCGGGAGATCCGACCGTCGTATTTTCCCGAAACTGGAACCGTTGGATTCGTTTTGAAAAGATCTTTCTAATGATGTAAATTTTGTGAAGATCCAATGGTTAGATTTTCAGATATGTGTAAATCAAATATGACGAAAACAGCGCAACGGCCGCGTTATGGCCCGAAGCGTCGTTTTGAATAAATTGGCTATTTTAAAATAAATAAAAATAGCGATAAATCGTTATAAAATATTATAAACGATATGGATGTGAAATTTACAAATTAACTGAAGGTTAGCTAAGTCGAATGGTTTCCTGGATTTTGATCTGATGTTGGTTTCGGCCTTCGAGGTCAATATTTGGGAAATCATTCTCTTACTGATTGACGGTTAGTGACTAATGAATTGAAATGATGTGTATGTATGTTTGTATTGCACTTGTTTATTATATACGCGAGTTGCTCAGAAAGACCGTGTTTATCCCATTCTGAATAACTGAATTGACGATAAGAAATCGAAGATGAAGACGGGGGTTGAAGACCGATCTTCACCTCGTTCGGATGGTAACTGATGTCCTGATTGGGAGGCATCCCGAAATATGGATAATGAGTGGTGATCATCCAGGCGTACGTGGGGATCGATGGATATGCGAGGTATTTAGTGCCTCCGGTTTCGTTCAGACCCAGAACGGACTTGCAAATGGATTGTGTGTCTGACATTGGAATTTATTCTGTGTGATTGATAGCCATCAGTTGCATGGTGTGAATTGCCTGTGTGACATGCTAAGAAGCAGTGATCAGGGCTTCTGTTGAAAAGCAAAGTCTTGTGATTGATGATCAAAGCACCGCCTGTGTGGCGTAGCTTTGTGTATAACGTGAATTCGCGAGCCTCACACCCCGGTATGAACCAGAAACGGGAGAAGGACCTCAGGCAGGGCATGCGTTTCTTTCTAGCTAGGAGTTGTGTCAGTGTTTTTACACGGCCTGAAATTTTACTTATGTGGATGATGGATAGCGAGGCGCCTCGGATATATCGGTCGATCCGGGACCAATGGAGTCATTCGTTGGCTCATTGGCGCCCCATAGGGCGGGGATAATCGGTGGACCGGCCCAGTCGCTCCAAGGGTCAATGCGTTCTGATCCTGAGACATGGTAGGCTAGATTGTCTCGAAGTCTGTAAGGACTATCTTTTGCCTTGGTTCATGACGGAAATCCAATTTCCAAATACGTGACTGTGCGGTGTTGATTGTATACCTATATATGGCGACATAGAGGTATGGGGCATTAATGCCGTCTATGATTGATACTTATGATTTGAAATTGTTTTTGAAACATATAAACACTAGTAGTAATATCAAATGCTTTTGTTTTATTCGTATCAAACATATCTTGGCCATTATAAGGTAAAAACTCTATCCTCCGGTTTGCGTTGCATTGTGTGATGGGAACTGAGTCTTATAATGGCTTCATTTTTATAAAAAGCATTGCGATGTTTAAAAGATAGATTTGTTTTTAAAGCACTGGCAATCCAATGGAGTAAACCCGTTCCACGAAAGTGGCGTGGTCCTGTGATTAGTCATATTATAAATGTGTTGAGTAGATTTCTCATACCAGTCCCATGACTGACTCGTAGTTTGTTTCACTTTCAAACTCGGGTGCCCCTTTTTCTACACGGGCAGCCTTGTATTCAGGTTTTAGCTGGCTTTCTCTGGATAGCTGGAGCTGAAGATGGATTATATCATTTATCTCTTTTTATGCTGTTCAGCTCCTATTGTACATTATGTTTGTTTTTCCGCTGTAGACATATATGTATAGCTAAACTGTATTTGTACTAAGTATGATCCTATATACTGTGTAACTCTGATGATTATGTTTATCCAGTATATTCTATTGTGCATTAGCTGGTGTATTTATTTAATTCTGTTCTGCTGTTATCTGTTTATGTGTTATATTCCAAAGATTACCCTTGCCGCCGTCGGTACGATGTTCGGGGTCGTCTCATTTGGTATCAGAGCCCTGGTTAAGCTTAGTTCTGGAATATAACATATTAACGAACTTGTCAGAAATAGAACCAGTAGTATTCTAGGATGGGTAACTCATTACAGAAAGGATCAGTAATATCCTAATATGAGTAGCAGAATGAAATACACCCCTGTAGACACATATACATTTGAAGTATTTGTCTCTATATTTTGAAATATCTTTTCTGTTGACCTGACACTTTGTCTGCTAATTGCAGACGCTCTAGAAAATGAGTGCCAGAAACAGAAGAAGTAATACTGACCCAGATATAGAAGCCCTATTCATGAAATATAGAAATCTGGGTGGAAAACCCTTCTCGGGCGAAGAATCTATTATGAAGACACAGGCTTGGATTCGTTCTACTGAGAAAATCATTGAGGGTTTGAAGCTGAGGGATGACCAGAAAAGATTACTGGCCTCCTGGGCACTCAAAAACGAAGCTTTGTTCTGGTGGGATTCGGTTATTAAGGATAATCCAGAAGGTGATATCACCTGGGACAGATTCAAAGTGATTTTCCTGGAAAGATTTACTCCTCCGGAAGCGACTGAGCGATTATGTGATGAATTTTCTTATCTGATACAAGGAGATACGACCATTCTAGAATATCATAATAAATTCAACGAACTTTCTCACTTTGCTCCTCATCTGACTCAAGATCCAAAGAGGAAGAATCTGAGATTTATTCATGGCCTGCAAAGAAAATATCAGAATAGTGTGATGAGGAGTGTGAAGCTTTCTTTTTCTGAAATGATTTATATGGCTTATCAGTATGAAGATCTCGATAGGAAAAGTATGTTGCGAGACGAAGAGGAAATCAGTTCTAGCAGCAAAAGAAAATTCGAAGCTGATAGCCCAGAGACAAGTGTGCAGCCTAAGGCAAGTACGAAGGCTAAGGTCAGAAAGAGGCCAAAGGTCGGTCAGAAAAAGGTAAAGGCAGTCGTGTGTCTAAAGTGTGACAGCAAGGGCATTCGATGAGGAACTGCAGATCTTCGAAAGGATGGTGGGTCTAAATCCGAGAAGAATTTTTAGGAGAATAGAAAGTACAGTCAATGTCGTCGGACTGGCCATCTTGAAATGGATTGTCGGCTATTTAAGAGATCCAAAGCAGTGCATATAAATGAAGTAGCAGAGACTTCTGAGCCCTCAGCTAGTCAAGGTAGACCAGATGTTTTGGAAGGCACACTTAATGTCAAAAACATTCCAGTCAAAGTACTGTTTGACACAGGCGCGTCGCGAAGCTTTATTGCAAAGAATGCAGTGAAGAAACTGGATTTGAATTTGAAGAAACTCAGAGAACCAATGACTGTCCAAAATCCAGTTGGGGGTTCCCTCGATCTCAGTTGGGTTTGTGGGGTGCCTGTCTCTTTTTCCTGTTATAAATTCCCTACTATTTCTATCGTCATGAATTTTACTGAATTCGATCTTATTCTGGGATTGGATTGGCTAACCAAATATGAAGTTGAGGTTAGATGTGTTGAGAGAGTTGTTAAGGCAAAGGCCCAATCAGGGAATTATATAACCATACCATGTGAAGGCCCAAATTCAAATAGAAAAGACTTTTGGTTGGCTCAAAATGTTTCTCCTGCTCAAATAGCTAATATCCCTGAAGTCACAGAGAATATTCCCGACCTCGTAAAAGGTATTCCTGTCGTCAAGAATGATGCGGATGTGTTCGAGGAAGTTGTTCACTTACCTCCGCAGAGGGAAATTGATTTCAAGATCGCTTTGATTCCGAATGCAAGGCTGGTAGTTCATGCTATTCGAAGAACGTCCTTGAAAGAGAAAGAAGAACTTGACAATCAAACGCTACAGCTAGTATGGAAGGGTCTGATCCGGCCTAGTTTCTCTTATTGGGGAGCAGCAGTGGTGTTTGTCCCAAAATCAGACGGTACTTTGCGACTATGCGTGGATTATCGCGATTTGAACAAGCAGACAATAAAGAACAAATATCCATTGCCGCGAATCGATGATTTATTGGATCGTTTGAATGGAGCACAAGAATTTTCAAGGATGGACCTAGCTACAGGCTTCCATCAGCTTCGAATTACCAAAGAGTGTGTTCCAATGACAACATTCAGAGGTCCAGACTTATTCTACGAGTGGTTAGTAATGTCATTCGGCTTATAAAACGCTCCAGCATACTTCGTCGATTTGATGAATCGAGTGTTCAGAGGGGTTCTGAATAAATTTGTTCTGGTTTTTATTGACGATATTCTAATCTTCTCTAAATCAAAAGCCAAACATGAAAAGCATTTGGAACAGGTTCTAGAAATTCTGAGAAAGAATATATTGAAAGCCAAACTGTCCAAATTTATATTCTGGCAAGATGAAGTGAAATTTCTAGGCCATGTCGTATCGAAAGAAGGAATTGCTGTGGATCCAAGTAAAATCACAGCTATTCAAAACAGGAAGCAGCCTAGCACTCCTACAGAAGTCCGCAGTTTTCTCGGATTGGCTAGTTATTACCAGAAGTTCGTTAAAAACTTTTCGAAGATATCTGGTCATTTAATGAAGCTTACAAAGAAGCACTCAAAATTCAAATGGACTCCAGAATGTGAGGAGGCTTTTGAAGAGCTAAAGTTAAGATTAACGACTGCTCCAGTGTTAACCATTATCGACGGCAATTAGGATTTAAAAGTCTGGACAGATGCCTCTAGAGAAGGCCTTGGTGCAGTACTAATGCAAAGAGGCCAAGTGATTGCTTATGCTAGCCGTCAACTGAAGCCACACAAGAAAAACTACGTAACTCATGATCTTGAGTTGTTGGCTATCGTATTCTCTTTGAAAATCTGGAGACACTATCTTCTGGGTGAGAAATTCGAACTGTATATAGACCATCAGTCGTTAAAGTATCTGTTCACCCAGAAAGACCTGAATCTGAGGCATCAACATTGGCTAGAGTTCCTTGCAGCGTATGATTTTGAGATTCTATACACTCCCGGGAAAGCCAATGTCGTGGCCGATGCGCTGAGTTGAAAGAATGTAATGATCGCCGGCTTTGTTATTACGACTTCCCTGATTGACAAAATATCTATTCTTCAGAAGGATGATAACTTTATTAAGGATATGATCAAAAGGATTCAGAAAGGCGAACCCTCGTGTTTTCAAATAGATAACAATGGAATCCTGAGATTGAAAGGAAGGATTTGTGTTCCTGGCATCCCCGAGCTCAAAAGGGAAGTGTTAGACGAGTGTCACAAGTCCAAGCTGAGTATCCATCCTGGTGTGGCCAAAATGTATAATGATCTCAAGCGAACATTCTGGTGGAAGGCTATGAAAAGAGACATTTCAATATATGTTAGCCATGCCCTACTTGCCAGCTAGTCAAAAGAGACCAACAGAAACTTGCTGGACTGTTGCAACCGCTGGACGTTCCTGGTTCGAAGTGGGAACATATTTCCACGGACTTCATTGATGGTTTGCCTAGAACCAGAAAAGGGAATGACGGTATTTGGGTGATCGTAGATCGCTTCACGAAGACCGCCCATTTCATACCTGTCAGATCAAACAGAACTGCTCAGAGTCTGTCGCAGATATATTTCAAGGAAATTGTTAGACTACACGGAGTGTCGATCAGTATAGTTAGTGATAGAGATCCAATATTCACTAGCAAATTCTGGGAGGCATTTCAAGTAGAGCTGGGAACGAAGCTGAACTTGAGCACCGCTTATCATCCTCAGACAGATGGTCAGACTGAGAGGGTGAATCGTATTTTAGAAGATTTATTACGGGCTTGTGTTCTAGATTTCGGTGGATCATGGGAAGACCATTTACATTTGGCTGAATTCTCATACAATAACAGTAACCAGGAGAGCCTGACAATATCACCATTCGAAGCATTGTATGGTAGACCGTGCCGATCTCCTGCTTGTTGGGTCGAACCCGGTAATAGACTTGTGTTAGGGCCTGATATGATCCGAGAAGCTGCCGACAAATTCGATTTCGTTAAGAAACGATTACTCTCCGCTCAAAGCCGACAAAAGAGCTATGCCGATAGGAGAAGAAGAGATATATCATTTGTTGTTGGCGACTATGTATATTTGAAAGTATCGCCGATGAGAGGAGTTATCCGGTTCGGTAAAACTGGGAAGTTAGCGCCCAAATTCATTGGTCCGTTTCCTATTCTTGAACGGATCGGGACTCTCGCTTATAGGGTTAAATTGCCCGATTGGTTGTCTGGAGTTCATGATGTATTTCACATATCTCAACTTCGAAAGCACGTTCATGATCCAGACTTAATCGTGGAAGAAGCAGCTCAACAGGATATTGAAATTACTCCAGAATTGGCTGTGAGAAGAGAGCCGCTAAAGATTATCGGCAAAGAAACCAAAGAACTGAGGAACAAGAATGTTCACTTAGTCAAAGTGCAATGGAGTGGAGATCCGCGAGATTGTACATAGGAAACTGAGGAGAGCATTCAGAAAGCCTATCCTAAGTGTCGAGTGGATATCTCTAATTGACTCCGGTGCAAGGTACATTTACCATACTTTGCATTACCAATTAGTTCTCTACTCTGTTGTTATTTTCTTTCCATGGATGTGCACTTTTAATTCTATAGTCTAAATGATTTTAAAAGAGTATAGAAATTGATTAGTATATTTTTGAAAAGTTAAAAACAATTTGATTGTTGTTTGTGTTGCGTGATAGTAGATTTGATTAATTAAATTATTAAAACGATAGTTAATTTAATCAATAATGGAATGAATAGTAGAATTTACTCGATTAAATCACACATTGAACTGATTAGAAAATAGATAGAAATATATACTTGTGCATTATATATGTTGGAATAGGTAATTGGATAGTTGTTGAGTAAAGAAATTATTTGTGAGCCCGACAAATAGGTAAACCTTAATGAGTTGGATGCGAAATATTATTATATCAAATCCTGTGAATGCCATTGGATGCGGAGTGCTGGTTGTTCTGTGTGTAATCATAAACGTCGCCATATGATAGTAACAATTAATTTTGAACTACACTACATGGCATACTTCTGAAGATAGGCATACTTCATCATATACCACATAAGCATTTGGAGCTTGTGTGACGAGGTGGAAGATTTACCATACGAGCGAGAGGCTTGTATGGCGATGACTATATTTTACAGGTTGAACTGATGACTGATATGGACTATTTAAAAATGTAACGATAAATTGCCAGATTTATAAAAAACCCCACACGGGTCTGGAGTTGACAATAATCACGTCCCTCTAGTCTTTAGATACGACACATGGACTATTTATTTCCCACACGGGAGGAGGTGACGACGATTTATCCTCTGGAGCAATTAAAATACACACTCCCTCAGGCTTTGACAGGGTGACGATAATTTATTCTCTGGAGTTATTATCTATACACGCTCCCCTGTAAACACTAGAATATATCACTATAAATATGTGTATGCTTTATAGGATTTATTGGGTACCTAATACGACCCAATAAATTTCCAAACCCCTCCCCGTACAAAGGAGGTTATGGCGAAATTTTTCGAAAATTCCGGGTGTTAGCCAAATTTTTGAAGAATTTGAAAATTCTCAGAAACTGAAAAGTTGGAGAATGGAAGCCAGATTGAACATAGAGTTGATTAATCAAACCACTTTCGACTTTGTTCCTTTTCGGGGATGAAAAGTTTTAAGTGGGGGAGATTGTAACGACCCGGAAAATCTAAACCAATTTTTTTTTAAATTGACTAAAATAGTGGATTTAAATATTTAAAACAAATATTTTAAATAATAAAGATGAAAACTGAGTTTGAATCGACAATTGGAAACAAATATAATTAATTCTAATTATAAACAAGGACTGAAATGGCGCGGCAGTTTCAAATTTTCATTTCAAACTTTGATTGACTGTACCGGGTGCAAAACAAAACGGATTTGAGTGAAACCAAAAATATTTAAATTTGTTAGTGAATACCTTTCTAACGAATCCGAAAAATCGAAGTTTCATAGCGGGAAGCAAAAGTTATGGCCAAATGAATTTTCAGAAAGATCGCTATGGAATTTATATAGCCCGTGAAAATGGCCATTTTGCAAACGACCTCGGAATTCGACGAAACCACTTTTGTTGGATCCGGGATGTGAAATTATTGCTAGGTTTCAAATTTCATAATTTTTGAAGTTAATATGTGAGCGCGGCAAAGGAAAATGTGTTTTGGCCAATTACAGGTAAATTGAATCGACCAGAAATGGGCCATTTTTCAAACGATCTCAGAATTCGACAAAACTAGTTTTGTTGGGACTATATCATCAAAACATAGCTAGATTTATTTTTCTGGAATTTTTTGAATTAGTTTGTGGCCCTGACAAATTGAAATGTACGTTCAAATCGAATATTGAATGTTTTATATTTTAATTTGAAGGAAAACTGACTGAAACAGTCGAATGGGCCTACGAAACATATCCCATTGTGTTCGGAATGGGGGTAAAACACTAGGGATGACAGTCGTTGGGTTTGAATTGGGATTCGTGTGTGAAAGGGGGGTATTTTTGAAATTTTAAAATATATAAATTAAAGAAAAAACCTCATTGGTCAGAAAATTCTTTTTCTCTCTCCCCGTAGCCGATAACCGAGCGGAACCCCCTTCTTTCCTTCTCTCCTCGATTTCTTCTAACCCACTCAATAAAAACCCATGCCCCTTTGGAGAATTTTGTAGTGCTCCTCAGCACCTTCAAATCCATATATAGTTTGGATTTTTTCATTGTGTATTTTGGGAGGACGGACGCCAGGAAGTTTTCGACTTCACACCGCCGCCGTCGACGCCTGGGGCCATCGAAGTTGACCCCCCTTCAGGCGCACGTGCGCCGCACGCCCCCCTACGACGCTGCACACTCCGATCGTCCAACCACTACACGGATTTGCATGAAAATCCAAACCTAGTTTTGAAGGATTTTGAGAGGTATACGGCTTTGTTTATTTTCAACTGTTTTAACACCTTTAAACCGTTGCAAACTTTGAAAAATCATATCTTTTTCGTTTCTTTTCGAAATCCAGTGAAACAAGAGACAGTGGACTCGTGTGGATGTCTTCTAAGTTCTAGAAGAGACCACATATTTTTCTGAGCCTTCTGCTATTTTTGGTGGAGTGGAACCCAATGTGAGATTTATAAATTATAAACGATATGGAAAACGACGATGTATAAATTATATAGTCGATGTATGAGTTATATAAGCGTTGTACACCTCTTGTATAAGCGTTGTATAAGTTGTACGTTCAATATATAAGTTGTATATGCGTTGTAAAAATTATATATGTGTTGAAATAGAAGTGAAATGCTATATATATATATACGCCCCTCGTCCACAAACCATGGACGATATTTATTGGTTGTGATTGGTGTGAAAATTGAATGATAGCGAATGGTTGATTGAAATTGTTTGTGGTTGAAATTGATTGATTGTGGTTGAAAAATACCCGTTTGTGGTTGAGAAATATTTGGTTGAAACCACATGGGATTAGTTTGTGGAAATGAAAAAAATATACATGCCGCCTGCGTGCGAACTAGATGCATGATTCCCTATTGTCAAAAGATGCGAGGCTTTAAGGTAGAGCGAGGAGCCGTACTAGGGACGGTCCCGGTTTTAACTACCTTGCCGTTATGCTGCCGAAATTTTGAATAATATTCATGTGTTAGAATTATTTTCCTGTGTTGAAACTATACTCGTCTGTTGAATAGAAAACCATCATGTGTTGAATAGAAATTCATTCGTTGAATCATATTCATGTGTTGAATGGTATTCGTGTTTTAAATAAATTGTTTTAACGATAAAAATCACATTTTTACTCTATATATACAAACTATAGAAAACCTTCATGTGTTGAATCGAAATTCATTCGTTGAATTGAAATTCATGTGTTGAATGGTATTCGTGTTTTAAATAAATTGTTTTAACGATAAAAATCACATTTTTACTCTATATATACAAACTATAGAAAACCTTCATGTGTTGAATCGAAATTGATTCATTGAATAGAAATTCATGTGTTGAATGGTATTCGTGTTTTAAATATAAAAATCACCTTTTTATCTATATATATAAACTATAGAAAACCTTCATGTGTTAAATCGAAATTCATTCGTTTAATTGAAATTCATGTGTTGAATGGTATTCATATTTTGAAAGGAATTGTTTTATAATAAAAATACAATTTTTATCATCAATATGAACTATATAAAATAATCTGGTTTTGAAATAAATTGTTTTATAATAAAAATCCTATTTTTATCACCTATATTAACTATATAAAATAGTCGCGTTTTGAAATAAATCGTTTTACAATAAAAATCACATTTTTACTATATACATGAATAGTTAAAAATAGTGAAGTGTTGAAATAGAAGACAGTTAGATAAAAATATCATTTTTATCAAAGGTATGAAAATCATGTAGTTTTGAAATCGAAGAATCGATATATATATATATAAATAGAATTGAAATATATCGAATAACGAAGCTGCAGTTCGTATTTTGAAACCGTGATTTCAAACGATTAGTGCGGGAGATCCGACCATCGGATTTTCCCGAAACCGCAACCGTTGGGTTCGCTTTGGAAATATCTTTCCAACGGCACCAACTTTGTAAAAATCCAACAGTTGGATTGTCTAGAATGTTTAATTCAAATCTAAAGAAAAACAGCGCCAGAATCGATTATATTTTTATATATATAAATATAATTATATTAAATCGAATAACGATACTGTAGTTCGTATTTTGAAATCGAAACTTTAAACGATTATACCGGGAGATCCGACCGTCGGATTTTCCCAAAACTGGAACCGTTGGATTCGTTTCGAAAAGATCTTTCTAATGATGTAAATTTTGTGAAGATCCAACGGTTAGATTTTCAGATATGTGTAAATCAAATCTGAAGAAAAACAGCGCCACGACCACGTTATGGCCCGAAGCATCGTTTTGAATAAATTGGCTATTTTAAAATAATTAAAAATAGCGATAAATTGTTATAAAATATTATAAACGATATGGATGTGAAATTTAGAAATTAACTGAAGGTTAGCTAAGTCGAATGGTTTCCTGGATTTTGATCTGATGTTGGTTTCGGCCTTCGGGGTTAATATTTGGGAAATCGTTCTCTTACTGATTGACGGTTAATGACTAATGAATTGAAATGATGCGTATGTATGTTTGTGTTGCACTTGTTTATTATATACGCGAGTTGCTCAGAAAGACCGGGTTTATTCCATTCTGAATAACTGAATCGACGATAAGAAATCGAAGATGAAGACGGGGGTTGAAGACCGATCTTCACCTCGTTTGGATGGTAACTGATGTCCTGATTGGGAGGCATCCCGAAATATGGATAATGAGTGGTGATCATCCAGGCGTACGTAGGGATCGATGGATATGCACGGTATTTAGTGCCTCTGGTTTCGTTCAGACCCAGAACGGACTTGCAAATGGATTGTGTGTCTGACATTGGAATTTATTCTGTGTGATTGATAGCCATCAGTTGCATGGTGTGAATTACCTGTGTGCTAAGATGCAGTGATCAGGGCTTCTGTTGTAAAGCAAAGTCTTGTGATTGATGATCAAAGCACCGCCTGTGTGGCGTAGCTTTGTGTATAACGTGAATTCGCGAGCCTCACACCCTGGTATGAACCAGAAACGGGAGAAGGACCTCAGGGAGGGCATGCGTTTCTTTCTAACTAGGAGTTGTGTCAGTGTTTTTACACGGCCTGACATTTTACTTATGTGGATGATGGATAGCGAGGCGCCTAAGATATATCGGTCGATCCGGGACCGATGGAGTCATTCATTGGCTCATTTGCGCCCCATAGGGCGGGGAGACGTATTGTTCAGGCATTTTAATCTACATCGGTGGACCGGCCCTGTCGCTCCAAGGGTCGATGCGTTCTGATCCTGAGACATGGTAGGCTAGATTGTCTCAAAGTCGGCAAGGACTATCTTTTGCCTTGGTTCATGACGGAAAACCAATATCCAAATACATGACTGTGCAGTTTTGATTGTACACCTATATATAGCGACATAGTGGTATGGGGCATTAATGCCGTATATGATTCATACTTATGATTTGAAATTGTTTTTGAAACATATAAACACTAGTAGTAATATCAAATGCTTTTGTTTTATTCGTATCAAACATATCTTGGCCATTATAAGGTAAAAACTCTATCCTCTGGTTTGCATTGCATTGTGTGATGGGAGCTGAGTCTTATAATGGCTTCCTTTTTATAAAAAGCTTTGCGATGTTTAAAAGAAAGATTTGTTTTTAAAGCAATGGCAATCCAATGGAGTAAACCCGTTCCATGAAAGTGGTGTGGTCCTGTGATTAGTCATATTATAAATGTGTTGAGTAGGTTTCTCATACCAGTCCCATGACTGACTCATAGTTTGTTTCACTTTCAAACTCGGGTGCCCCTTTTTCTACACGGGCATCCATGTATTCAGGTTTTAGCTGGCTTTCTCTGGATAGCTGGAGCTGAAGATGGATTCTATCATTTATCTCTTTTTATGCTGTTCAGCTCCTATTGTACATTATGTTTGTTTTTCCGCTATAGACATATATGTATAGCTGAATTGTATTTGTACTAAGTATGATCCTGTATACTGTGTAACTCTGATGATTACGTTTATCCAGTATATTCTATTGTGCATTAGCTGGTGTATTTATTTAATTCTGTTCTGCTGTTATCTGTTTATGTGTTATATTCCAAAGATTACCCTTGCCGCCGTCGGTATGGGGTTCGGGGTCGTCTCAGTTGCATTGTGTGATGGGACTTGGGTCTTATAATGGTTTCATTTTTCTAAACAGCATTGCATTTTTAATGATTTACCTTATTTTATGCATTGGCAATCCAATGGAGTAAACCCGTTCCGCGTTAGCGGCGTGGTCCTGTGATTAACCTTATTATTAGATAAGTTAAGTTAAGATTTCTCATACCAGTCCCATGACTGACCTGTAGTTTGTTTCACTGGCAAACTCGGGTGCCCATATTTTCCACATGGGCAGTCGAGTAGCTTTTTGCAGATATATTTACAGGATTACAGCTGAAGCGGTATTTGGAAAGCTCTGTATCCGTGTATTCCTTTCAGTTGTATATTTATATTATTTTTCCACTGCTATTTAAATGTAATTTAAAACTCTGATATTATTGTATTTCTATTATGTAATAAGTATTCATACTCTGTTACATTCTTGTACTCTGATGTAATTGTTGTAATCAGCGATAAAATGTTCTTCAGTTTATGTTCTGATGTGTGTTGTTCTCAAAGCAATCCAGGCTTTCCTTTACTAGGAAGTTTGGGTCGTTTCATTTGGTATCAGAGCTTTGGTTTACAGAGCTCGAGAACAAGGCACATTAGAACCGAACGAAAGAATTCATCAGAGATTGGATTAGTAATATCCAATAAGAATAACTCGTTAGAGATGGGATCAGGAGTATCCTAGAATGAGTGTGAAGAGTATTATTTTCTTTAAAATAAAAATAACAACAAATTTAGTTTTGAAAATTTTATCTTAAAATACGTATTTGAGTATATTATTATATTTTAATGTGGACAATCGAGTATATAAAGATTTCGAATATATGAGTAATTAACGGATATTCGAAGTTTTAATATACTAGATAGATATGGTGTCACACTCTAGTCGCCCGGAGATGGTTCTAATGATTGCTAGCATCATCAGAGTTTATGTTCGAGTTTCAAAAGTGGGATTTCTATATATTTCCATTGACTGGTATGAGAGCCAAAACTTAGTTAGTACACATTGTTATGATTTGCACTAAAAATATGATTTTTGACTATATATAAAAGTTATACATATTTGAAAAGTTAATTACCTAATTGATTGATGGTTGCGATGTTTGATTATTAGTTTGGCTAATAAAATTATTGGAATGATAATTACTTTAACTAATAAAATTATTGAAAACAATAAATAGAAATTTAATTAAGTTAGTTAATTAAACAACTTTGAGCTACGTTCCTTTTCGAGGACGAAAAGATTTTAACTAGGGGCGATTGTAACAACCTGGAATTTTGGGGCTAGTTTAAAATTTTTATTTTAGAAATTTTAATGGATTTTAATATTTAGAACAATTTATTTTAAATAATAACGACTAAAAATTTATTTTAAAACGAATAAATTTAATTTAATTATAAAAGGAGTTTAAAACAGCGCTACATTTTGAAAATTTGAACTTTAACTGAATGTACAGGATTCAAAATAAATCGGATTTCAAGGTAACAAGAAATATTTAAATCTGTTTAATTATATCTTTCTAACGAATCTAAAAAACTGAAATTTCACCTTATAATTTGAAAGTTATGTCCAGTTTAAATTTTAGAAAAGTCGCTGTAGAATTTATATATATTTTAATATAATATATTGGCCTTAAAAATAGCCATTTTTCAAACGCCCTCGGTTTTTGACGAAACCACTTTTGTTGGAACCGGAATGTCAAATTATTGCTAAGTTTCAACTTTCGTAATTTTCCGAATTAATATGTGAGCGTGGTGAAAGAAAATGTGTTTTGTCAGTTTCAGTCAAATTTAATCGACTTGAAAAAGGCCATTTTTCAAACAGTCTCAGAATTCAACGAAATTAGTCTCGTTATAACCGTATCGTCAAATCATAACTAGAAATAATTTTTCTGTAATTTTTAAAGGTCGTATGTGGCCCCGGTAATTTAAAATGTACATTTGAATTTAATAATTAAATGATTTATAATTTAATAATTAAATGATTTATAATTTAATTTAAAGAAAAACATATCGTAACAGCCTAATTGGGTTATAAAACATAGCCCATTGCGTCCGGAACGGGGGTATATGCCTAGGGACGACACTCGTTGGGTTTAATTTAGAGTTATTAGTTTAACAGGTCCTTTTGTTTCGAATTAAATAAATAAAGAATATAAAATAAAATACGGTATAAATACAGCGTATTAGTACAAACCCTAAACCTAAGAACCCGTAGCCGCCACCTTATCATTCTAATGGCCAGAATCATTCAAATTTTGTTCATCAAATTCTCCCAAAACATTATGAATTAAAGTATGATTTCAAATGGAAATTCGAGAGATAATCAAGGGCTTTCGATCCGTATGGAGATGATGGGTTCTCAAGGGGTGTTGCGCATGGATTTCTGGCGCAAAGTGGAGTCGTTCATCGCCGGTTCCTGGCTAGTCGGGGTGACCAAGTTCACCAGAAATCAGGGCGGAGGCGCGTGAGGTGAAGGGCTTCAATGTCAGGTGTTCGGATGGGCGGTAGATCAACTTCAGAGGCGGGGCGCAGAGAGAGAGAGGGGATCGACGTCGGGTTCCTTGAACCGACATTAACGATGATGAAGAAAGGGGGTAAAGAGGGGTTAATCAAAAGTTAATTAACCTTAATTATATTTAAATAATAAATAAACTATTCTATGTTTAAAATGGTGTAACTTTTTCATATTAGATCGAAATTTAACAAAACAAGTTGTGTTGCGATCGTATTGAAGAACACTACAGCATGAAGTGGTCTAGATCTGAAACAAAGCAAACCAAAATTCAGGGAAAAATTCAGATTTGAATAGCAATATGAGATATTCTATTTCTTTTCTTTTATATAATTAAATATTCTTAATCATGAAATGTATCTAGAATGGATGTTGTTCTGTAGATCTTCATATGTGATTTGGTTGATGATGACTGAGTTAATAGATTTGTTAATTAACGATTGTGTTAATTAAATGTGTCGATTCAAAAAAATTAACCATGGTATTGATTGAAGGATAGTTAGGACAAATATATCATATATGTAAACTGAAATAATTGAAATAAATATGTCAGGTTGTTATTATAAAATTGTTGTAAACAATTTTATCATTTTTGTTATAATGAAATAGATCGAACAAAATCTCACATTTTTGTTTATTTAAACAGATTAGACTAAATAATCATTTTTTTGCTAAACTTGATTAGTGAATTGAAATTAACATTTTTGTGTTAAACTTGATTAGTGAATAGAAATTAACATTTTTGTGTTAAACTTGATTAGTGTATAGAAATTAACATTTTTGTGTTAAACTTGATTAGTGAATAAAAATTAACATTTTTGTGTTAAACTTGATTAGTGAATAGAAATCAACATTTTTGTGTTAAACTTATTAACATTTTTGTGTTAAACTTGATTAGTGGATAGGAATTAACATTTTTGTGTTAAACTTGATTAGTGGATAGGAATTAACATTTTTGTGTTAAGCCTGATTAGTGGATAGAAATTAACATTTTTGTGTTAAACTTGATTATTAAAGTAAATTTACACTTTTGGTTAAAACTTGATTTTGACAAATAAAAATTACTTTTTTTATTTGTCATTAGAAATGTAAATTTGTTATATAAACAAAATCATGTTTTCATTACATAAGAAAGATTTGAACAAAATCATGTTTTGATTACGTAAGAAAGATTTGAACATAATGATATAAAAAGAGCCATTTTTATACTTTTAAAAAGAATGATATAAAAAGAGCCATTTTTATACTTTTAAAAATAATGACATAAAAAGAGCCAGTTTTATACTTTTAAAAGAATGACATGAAAAGAGGCATTTTTGTTTATTTAAAAGAATTAGTCAAAAATTTACATTTTTGTTTATTAAAAGGAATTAAATCAAAATCCTCATTTTGTTACATTGAAAAGAATAAACAAGATTATCATATTTTGTTACAGTGAAAAGAATAAACAAGATTATCATATTTTGCTAAAACTTGTTTTGTGAAAGAAAAATAGCATCTTTGTTATGAATTGTCCTGTAAGAGGAAATTTAGATTTTATTATCAAATGTTACATTAGAGGAAATTAACATTTTATTATCAAATGTTACATTAGAATAAAAAAAAAATATTTTTGCTTGAAAATGTAATTAGAATACAGAATACATTTTTGTTAGAAGATGTAATTAGAATACATTTTTATTAGAAAATGTAATTAGAATCAAGAATACATTTTTATTAGAAAATGTAATGAGAATAAAGTATACATTTTTGGTTAAATTGTTTACATAGAATAAAACTAGCATTTTTGGTTAAAATGTTTACATGAAATAAAAATACACATTTTTGTTACATATAAAGGAATGAGTTCAAAAGGATCAATTTTTGTCACATATAAAAGAATGAATTTGAAAGGATCACTTTTGTCACAGATAAAAGAATGAATGAATTAGAAATGATTATTGTTGTCACATTAAAAAGAAAGATTTGAAATGTATATTTTTATACATTAAAAAGAAGGAAATTGAAATGTATATTTTTATACATTAAAGAAGAAAATATTCATTTTTATGTCAAAACATGATAGCGGAGAAAATATTCATTTTTATGTTACAACATGTTAGCGAAGCAGAATATACATTTTTGTTAGAAAATGTAAAATAGAATAAAAAGGATATTTTTGTTAGAAAATGTTTATTACAATGAAAAGTTATATTTTTTATTTGCATTCCTTGTTGCAAATAAAACTAGAAATGAAAAGTTATATTTTTTATTTGCATTCCTTGTTGCAAATAAAACTAGAAATGAAAAGTCACATTTTTATTTGCATTCTTGTTGCAAATAAAACATGCATAAAATGTCGCATTGAAATTTTGATACATTTTTGTCATAAAATGTCATATGAAAATTTTGCTACAAAAATGTTAGTAATAGAATTTACATTTTATTGTAAGAAGAAAAAACAACCATGTCATTCATATGTGTGAAATATATGTCTGCAATGTTGAAGTGTTAAACGTATTACAGATAATGTTAGAATATTCAAATTGAATATTACACTTCCATTTACAAGTTATCCGACTTGTTTTTGTGATTGGGACGATAATTTTCACACATCGCCCAAGTGCACAAATAATTTATTATTTGTTTGTTGGATGAAACCCCGCACGGGTGTTGGGATGATATTTGACCTACACTAGTCCCAATATTTAGTGTAGAATCCACTCTGGTTGTATTTGGATGTTTGATAAATATTTATCATTGATTACATGCAGTATATGGTTGTTGATTGAGTCACATTCCAATAAAGAATATTCTGAAAAATAATATTTTAGAAAATATATTTTATAGAAAAAGAATATATTTTATAGAAAAAGAATATATTTTAGAAAATAAATTTTTATTGAAATGAACTAGTTATTAACTAGAATAAATCATTAAATTTAGATTTAATGAAGTTTTCCAATTTGTTACTATTTAATTGAAGTTAAATTAAATAGATTGGATTTTGGGTTTGTCGTGAATAGTGTCTTAAATAACACTGTTCTTAAACCCCATATAAAAAAAAATCTTTAATTTAAGATTATTAAAGTTTTCAATTATATTTAGTAATTGGAATAAGATGAAACATGAGTTGGGTTTATTGTGAACCATGTTTTTAAGTGACATGTGTTCTTTAACCCAACTGACAGTGGAAAATATGATTTGGAATTTATAAATCTTTTATTAAGATTTAAATAGAAAATTTCCAAAAGTAAATTTTTTCAATTTAATATATTAAATTGGAATTGAATAGAATTCGAATTAATTATAACCGAGATAAGCTTCTGTAAAAGAAGACCGATACTACATATGGAATTTAAGAGGCCTGGCCATTATTCCATTTATATTATTGGTTGGATACAGAAATTTATAACGATTATATATTGATTTGATTTCTGTGAAGATTCCATATTTTATGGAAGACGATTTTGGGTTTACCATGAACTATGTTTTAAATGACATTAGTTCTTTTACCCAGTTAAGAATAAGATTTATTTCTTAAATCTAAAGAATCATTTAATAATGATTTTTGATATTTAAAACCAAATGGTGTTCTGAATAAATCTTTAAAAGAAAGATTTAAGAGTTAATGTAAAGAATTTATCTTTGATAGAATAATTTGAATATTTTATTTAAAAGAATATTCTGAATTGGAATGAGACGTTGGATGTGTTTTTATAGTACTTGATTTTTATTATAAAATACGCGAGTTATTCGGAAAGACCGGGTTTAACCCATTCCGAATAATTACTACGACGAGAAGAGTCGAAAATGAAGACGGTGGTTGAAGACCGACGATCTTCATATCGAATGGATGTGTTTCTACAGAGACCCTTGATGGGAGTAGCTACCTTGAAGGGGATTCAGTGGTGGCCGTCCGGACTATTGTTGATTGTTCGGATTTGGTTTTCGCTCAGACCCAGAGCATAAGCTAGTAAATGGATGTGTGTCTGACATTGGATTTCGTTCCATGTGAATTAAATCGATTTCTATTAATGTATGTCTGTTTGGTGGTGGAGAATTTATTCTTTTCTTAACACCCTGGTATATATTAATAATGATTGATCGCATGGCGTGAATTGTCAATGTGGCACACCAAGATGCAATTGATCAAGGCTTTTGTTGAAAAGCAGGGCCTTGTGGGATGATCAAAGTATAGCCTATTACGGTATATCGTGACTTCGCGAGCCTCACACCCCGGTATGAGTCAAAAACGGGATATGGACCGTAGGGAGTGCACACGTTTCTTTCTAGCTAGTGGTAGTGTCAGTGCTTAAACTGCCTGGCAATTTACTTATGTGGATGGTGGATTTTGAGGCGCCTCGGATTTTTATAGGCCGTTAGTGGTCATACTATAGGTTCAAAGGAACTGAGAAACGTGTGTTCAGGCATAACCAATCCACTGCCGATAGGCGGGGACCGGCCCTACCACTCCAAGGGTTCACTGCGGGGGATCCTGAGGCATTTGCTAGAGTGTCTCGAATCGGAGAGGAGCTTGCCCCTAGCCTCCACTCATGATGGAAATCCAACTTCCAATACGACCTTGCGGTTTTGATTGTAGAACTAGTATGGCGATATAGTAGGATGGGGTACTATACCGTCTATGATTGATACATTATGATTGAAATGTTTTTGATATATATATTTACCCATATATATACACACTAATATTAAATCCGTTTTTATCTTATCAAGCATCTTTTGACCATTATAAGGAAAAACTCTATCCTCCGGTTTGCTTTGCATTGTGTGATGGGACTTGGGTCTTATAATGGTTTAATTTTTCTAAAAAGCATTGCGTTTTTAACGATTTACCTTATTTTATGCACTGGAAATCCAATGTAGTAAACCCGTTCCGCGTTAGCGGCGTGGTCCTGTGATTAGCCTTATTATTAGATAAGTTAAGATTTCTCATACCAGTCCCATGACTGACCTGTAGTTTGTTTCACTGGCAAACTCGAGTGCCCATATTTTCCACACGGGCAGTCGAATAGCTTTTTGCAGATATATTTACAGGATCATGGGTTACAGCTTAAGCGGTATTTGGAAAGCTCTGTATCCGTGTATTCCCTTCAGTTGTATATTTATATTATTTTTCCGCTGCTATTTAAATGTAATTTAAAACTCTGATATTATTGTATTTCTATTGTGTAATAAGTATTCATACTCTGTTACATTCTTGTACTCTGATGTAATTGTTGTAATCAGCGATAAAATGTTCTTCAGTTTATGTTCTGATGTGTGTTGTTCTCAAAGCAATCCAGGCTTTCCTTTACTGGGAAGTTTGGGTCATTTCATCAGGGACCTACCAGCGCTGACATTTTACTTATGTGGATGATGGATTTTGAGGCACCTCGGATTTTTATAGGCCGTTAGTGGTCATACTATAGGTTCAAAGGAACCGGGAAGCGTGTGTTCAAACATAATTAGTCCACTGCCGATAGGCGGGGACCGACCCTACCGCATCCAAGGGTTCACTGCAGGGGATCCTGAGGCATTTGCTAGAGTGTCTCGAATCGGAGAGGAGCTTGCCCCTAGCCTCGACTCATGATGGAAACCAATTTCCAATACGACCTTGCGGTTTTGATTGTAGAACTAGTATGGCGACATAGTAGGATGGGGTACTATGCCGTCTATGATTGATACATTATGATTGAAATATTTTTGAAATATATATACCCATATACATACCCTAATAATATCAAATCCATCTTTATCGTATCAAGCATCTTTTGACCATTCTAAGGTAAAACCTATCCTCCGGTTTGCGTTGCATTGTGTGATGGGACTTGGGTCTTATAATGATTTCATTTTTCTAAAAGGCATTGCGTTGTTTAACGATTTACTTTATTTTATGCACTGGTAATCCAATGGAGTAAACCCATTCCGCATTAGCGGCGTGGTCCTGTGATTAGCCTTATTATTAGATTAGTTTAGTTAAGATTTCTCATACCAGTCTCATGACTGACCTATAGTTTGTTTCACTGGAAAACTCGGGTGCCCATATTTTCCACACGGGCAGTCGAGTAGCTTTTTGCAGATATATTTACAGGATCCTGGTTTATAGCTGAAGTAGTATTCGGAAAGCTCTGTATCCATGTATTCCTTTCAGTGGCACATTTGTATTATTTTTCCGCTGCTATTTAAGTGTAATTTAAATCTCTGATATTATTGTATTTCTATTGTGTAATAAGTATTCATACTCTGTTATATTCTTGTACTCTGATGTAATTGTTGTTATCAGCAGTAAAATGTTCTTCAGTTTATGTTCTGATGTGTGTTGTTCTCAAAGCAATCCAGACTTTCCTTTACGGGGAAGTTTGGGTTGTTTCATATATCGTTATTTCTAATACGATATTTGTTGGTCGTAGAATTTGATATTGACTATAAGCCGATATATTTTCTATTCAGAGCCTTGTATTTAATATCAAATGGGCTTTAGGTTTGTCGTGAATGGTGTCTTCATTAACACTGTTCTTAAAACCAGTTGAGAAAAAGATTAAATCTTTTTATTTAGATTTAATGAAGTGTACTAATTAAATGGTATTTAATTGGAATTGAATAGAATGTGATTTTGGGTTTTTCATGAACCGTGTTTTAAATGACATTGGTTCTTTAACCCAGTTAAAGACAGGATATGATTTCCCAAGTTAAACAATCATTGATATGATTTTTGGGAAGATTAAAACTAAGTGGAGTTTTAATGAATCTTTAATTAGATTGAAATAATCGAGAATGGAGTATCACCAGTTTTGCTCCAGGCGATAGTTAAATCTTTAATTATATTTGAACGTGAAATGGTAATTGAATTTACCGATAACACCGTGGTGTTAGATATGAAGTATGACCAGTTTTACTTCATGGGATGAATAGGTTGGGATTGGGAAATAAAATGAATGATTACTTCGGTGTGGTTCGCTAATCCCGACTAGTTTGAATTGATATTCAAAAGAAGATTAAAGAATAAATTTAAGAATTTATCTTTGATAATATTAATGGGAACCTTTTCCAAAGTATAAGAATATTTGAATAAAAGAATATTTTTAATTGGAATGAGGCGTATGTTATGTTTGTGTAACACTTGTTTATTATATACGCGAGTTATTTAGAAAGACCAGGTTTATCACATTCTGAATAACTGATTCGACGATGTGTCGAGGATGAAGACGGTGGTCGAAGACGGGAGGTCTTCACATCGTTTGGGTGATTACTGATGATCTTGATTGGTCTGTACACCCAAGAGGAGGGAATCAGTTGGTGATCGTTCAGACGTACTGGGAGATCGATGGATATGCGAGGTACAAGGTGCCTCCGGTTTCATTCAGACCCAGAACGAACTTGTAAATGGACTGTGTGTTTGACATTGGATTTTATTCTGTGTGATTGATTTCTATTAAATATATATCTGTTTGACGGTGGAGAATTTATTCTTTTGCTTAACGCCCTTCTCTGAGACGTACGAGCTTAGGGGTTATATATTGATGGATATCAATCGCATGGAGTGAATTGCCTGTGTGGCATGCCTAAGTGGCAAATGAACAAGGCTTATGTTGAAAAGCAGAGTCTAGTGGTTGATGATCAAAGCACGGCCTGTGTGGCATAGCTTTGTGTAACGTTGATTCGCGAGCCTCACACCCTGGTGGTGAACCAGAAACGGGAGAAGACCTCAGGGAGGGCATGCGTTTCCTTCTAGCTAGGGTGGTGTCAGTGACCTACCAGCCCTGACATTTATATTATTTTCACTTGTGTGGTTGTTGCTGTTGCGAGGCGCCTCGGATATATCGGTGACTATGTGGAGCCGATGGAGTCATTTGGCTCATTGACGCCCTAAAGAGCGGGGAAACACAGTGTTCAGGCATTATAATCCACATCGATGGACTGGCCCTGACGATCTAAGGGGCAGTTGCGGCTGTTCCTGAGACACGGGCTTGAGCGTCTCGAATCGGTAGAGGACTATCTTTTGCCTCGGTTCACAGAGGGAAATCCAACTTCCAATACGTGACATTTTGCGGTTTTGATTGTAGACCCTAGTATTGGCGACATGATATATGGATATGGTACCCATGCCGTCTATGATTGATACTTATAATTGAAATTGTTTTGACACTATACACTTATATTAATAATAAAAGATGAAATTTAGCGTATCAAGCATCCTTTGGCTATTATAAGGTAAAACCTTATCCTCCGGCTTGTGATGCATTGTGTGATGGGACCTGGGTCTTATAATAGCTTCATTATTCTTTATTTAGCATTGCGTTGTTGTTTTATGCACTGGTGTTCTTGGGAGGAAACCCGTTCCGTGTTATACGGTGTGGTCCCTTGATTTACCAAACTTTAAAATAAAGATTAATAACTGTTTGAGTTCTCACACCAGTCACATGACTGACCTGGAGTTTATTGTTTTAACCTAAACTCTGGGTACCCTTATTTTGACACGGGCAGCTAGTAGTTTTGGTTTTGCGGATTTATATTCACAGGATCCTGATTTACAGCTGAAGCGATATTCGGAAAGCTCTGTATCCGTGTATTACTTCTAGTTGTGTTTTGTATTATTTTCCGCTGCAGTAATGTATTTAAATCTCTGATAATTTATGATGTGTAAAATTTATTCATACTCTGTATATTCTTGTATTCTAATGGAATTGTTGTAATAAACAATGAAATGTTCTTATGTTTACGTTCTGATTTGTCTTGTCCTCAAAGTATCTGCTTCCTTACCGGGGAAGTCATGGGTCTTCACAGTTGGTATCAGAGCTCTAGTTTACAGAGCTCGGAGAACAAGACACATTAGAACCAAACGAAAGAATTCATCAGAGATTGGATTAGTAATATCCAATGAGAATGACTCGTTATAGATGGGATCAGTAGTATCCTAGAACGAGTGTAAAGAGTGTTGTTTTGAAAAATAAAAAATGAAAACACTTTTTTTTTTGAAAATTTAAATCAATTATTCGTATTTGATTATTTATTTTATATTGAATTTGGATAATGCAGTATATAAAGATTTTGCGTATACGTCTGATCCGCGGGTATTTGAAGTTTTAATATATTGGATAGATATAGAATTACACCCTAGTCGCCTGGAGATGATTCTTTTGATGACTACGTAGCATCAGCAGTTTGTGTTCGAGTTTCGAAGGTGTGATATTTATATATTTCTAATTGACTGGTGTGAGAACCAAAATATAATTAGAATATATTGTTGTGATTTGGCATCAAAAACGTGATTTTCTGTATATGTATCAAAATTATGAATTTGAAACGTTAATTCACTAATTGATTGATGGATTGTGTTGTCTGATTATTGTTTTATTAATTAAATGTTGAACCTTTAGCCAAATTGAACCCAATAGTGGATTGTATTGAAAATTAGTCGCATTTGCATGCATATGAATGTAGTTACATTGAACAGGTCATAGCAAGGAGGCTAGAGAAGTGGAATAAAATTGTTTGCCCGCCAAATAGGTACATGTTTATTGTATTTCTTGGGTTTTTGATAATTTTATGAGCTGATAGGCTAGCCGCTTGGCTGTTTCTTTTTCTTTTTGGATTGGTAAGGGCCATGGGAGGCTATTTGAAATATCCCGAAGCTCCGGTGCAGGGGAGGTTATGGCGAAATTTTTCGAAAATTTAGGGTGTTAGCCAAATTTTTGAAAAATTTGAGAAGTTCTTAGAAACTGAAAAGTAGAAGAAATTAAGCCGTAATGAAAATAATGGAAGTTGAGTTGATATGTAAAACAAATTTTGGCTTCGTTCCTTTTCAGGGACGAAAAGTTTTAAGTGGGGGAGATTGTAATAACCCGAAAATCTAAGGCAATTTAAAATTTTTATTTTGGCAATTTGGATGAATTTTAAATATTTAAAATGATTTATTTTAAATAATAATGACGAGAAATTTATTTTGAATAGAATTAGAACGTATATTTTTATTTGAATCTTCATTAGAGTATAAATAATTATTTTTAATTATAAAAGGAATTGAAAATGGCGTGGTAGTTTGAAAATTCGATTTCAAAGTTCAAATGAATGTACAAGATTCAAAATAAACCGAATTTTAGCGAAACCAAAAATATTAGAATCTATTTGAGAATATCTTTCCAGCGAATTCGAAAAATTGAATTTCATTGCGGGAATCAAAAGATATGCCCAGCTGAAAATTCAGAATAGTCGTTATGGAATTCTGGCCCTTAAAAATGGAAATTTTGCAAACGACCTCGGTTTTTGATGAAACAACTTTTGTTGGATCCATGATGTCATGTTATTGCTAGATTCAAAAATTCATAATTTTCTGAACCAATATGTGAGCGTGGTGAGGTAAAACGTGTTTTGGCAGTTTCAGTCAATTTCGATCGACAAGAAAATGGCCATTTTTCGAACGGTCTTCAAATTTGATGAAATTAGTTTTGCTAGGACTGTATCGTCAATACGCAGATAGAAATATTTTTTCGGGAATTTTTAGAGTTAGTATGTGACCCCGGTAAATTGAAATGCGCGTTCAAATTCAGTATATAGATTTATATTTTGATTTTGATGAAAACTAATCAAAATGATCGAATCAGCTGATGAAACATATCCCATTGTGTTCGTAATGGGGGTAATTAGCTAGGGGCGACAGTTGTTGGGTCTCGTTTGGGGATCGAATAAAAAGTCAAATTTTGGAATTAAATATAATATAAAAATAAAAATAAAAATCAACCCTCACCCCTCTTTATCTCTCTCCACCCCTTACCCGATAGTTATTTCAAAAGCAAATAAAAAAAAGAAGCAACCCTAAATAAACCCGTCGCCCCCCTCCCTTGTCAGGAACACCGCCGCCGTCGTCGTGCCCTCCGCCTCGTTCGCCACCTTCTTCGTCTCCTTCCTCTCTCTCCATTCATTCCTCCTTGAATCGAACCCCAACGCCCAACATCCCCAAATCCGCAAGCGCCGCAACCCTGATGACCACCGCCGCCTCCAGGCCATAGCCGCCCACCTCCAAGCCCCCTCCACTGTTCGCAGTTCCCCTCCCTCCCACTGGTGAGTTTTTAAATATTTTGTAGTTAATAAAAACTGATTTCGTTAGGCTATAAAAATTGATTTCTTTAGTTAATAAAAGCTGATTTTCTTTTTTATATTTAAAAAGTTATGATTTTCATATTAGAAAGGATTAGATTTTTCATATATGAAAAGAATAGATGTGTATATATATGATTAGAGAGATAAAGAAACGATTTTATTTATATTTATAGAGGATAAAAATATGATTTTTATCTAGTAGAGATTATAAAAATATGATTTTTATCTAGTAGAGATTATAAAAATATGATTTTTATAAGATAAAAAAATATAAAAATACAATTTTTATATATGTTATAACGAAATAGAAATTCAATTTTTATATGATTAGCGGATTAAAAATAGAATTTTTATATAATAGGAAATATAAAAATATGATTTTTATATATGTAGCGAAATAAAAATCTAATTTTTAATATGAACAGCGTAGAGAAGACTGCGTTGGCATGGCAGACAAATCCAAACCGTTTAGAAATTAAGTGTGGAGGAGTGGAACCCTCGGTGAGAAATCCTCACTTTTAATTTATTTTCTAGTTGAAATATATACTAGGATGCAGACGGTGCTTAGCCGCACCCTACAACCGTCGTCCACAGACCATGGATGACTTGTTTGTTTGATTGGTGTGTTGTGAAAATTGATTGTGTGGTGTGGACTGAATAAATATTTTATAGTTAAAAATAAAATTTATGACGTGTATATAAAATAAATATTTATAAACAAATCGGACGGTTTGTTTATGTACACCCATTTGAAGGATATTGATTGGGACGATAAATTTTATACATCGCCCAACTGCACAAATAAAATCTGTGTTTGATTGTTTGAAACCCCACACGGGTGTTGGGATGATATTTGACATACACTAATCCCGATTGTTTAGTTGCATGTCAATCAATGGGTTGTCAGACTATGTAAGTGTTATTTATTTATATTTAATGCTTATGCAGTTGTGTGGTGCACTCTGGATGATGGTTGGTGATTTATCGTTGCTGTTATATACATATGTTGTAGGGAATCCATATAATTAACGTTATATGGTAATTGATTGGGCCTCATTCCAATTTGGAAAATAAGGAATAAATATTCATGTGTTGAATAGAAATATAAATTCATGTGTTGAATAGAAAAATAAATATTTATATGTTGAATAGAAAAACAAAAATTCATGTGTTGAATAGAAATTTAAATTCATGTGTTGAATAGAAATATATATTCATGTGTTGAATAGAAATATAAATACTCATGTGTTGAATAGGAAAAAAACAAAATATTCATTTGTTAAATAAAATAACGAAGTTATGGAAAAATATAAAGCCGTGTTGATTAGTTATGCGCCATTTTGACGCGAACGATATTTATATCGATTATACTCGTTTTTATAATGAATATAGAAAATGAAGTGATTTCAAAATATAATGTTTTGAAAATATTATCATTTATAGATCGATGATATGGAATATTCAATTTTGATTTGAAATTGAATATGAAGTTGAAATCGTTTTTAAAACGAAGGTAAAATGATTTATAAAATACGTTTTAAATTGAAATCGACAAAATATATTATATATATAATATAATGGCCTAAATAGAACGCGCCGCGCTGTGATAGTTCGCGAATTTCGACCATTAACTTCGAATTGACGTTGCGGGAGATCCGACCGTCGGATTCTCCTAAAACCGGAACCTTTTGGGTTCGTATCAAAAGAGCTTTCTAACGAATATTAGAGATTTGAAATCTAACGGTTGGATTTGTAATTATGTCCAAATCAAATTTGGAAAAGGTCGCTGTAACAGCAGTTCGATGGCCGTTGATGGAAATCGACTGTATGGGCCTTGTTAAAATTATTAAAAATGGTAATAATTTGTGTAAAATCATAAGAAATGATCTGTGAAGAATCGGGATGAAAATCTCCATATTTTAAAAGATAAAAATAGATTTTTATCGAGATGAACTAGTTTTGAACTAGAATTATAAATCCATTTATTTTTTAAATAAATAAATTGGATTTAATATGGTTTTAAAAGTAACCAGAATTTCCAATAATTGAATTGGAATGGATTTGAATCGAAATTGTCTTTGAAATACTTCGATGTTGGATTTCGTGATTATACAGATATTTATGGAAATTTGAAAGATATATTTATATCGTTATTTCTAATACGACATTTGTTGGTAGTAGAATTTGATATTGACTATAAGCCGATATATTTTCTATTCTGAGCCTTATATTTAATATCAAATGGGATTTGGGTTTGTCGTGAATGGTGTCTTCATTAAGACTATTCTTAAAACCAGTTGAGAAAAAGATTAAATCCTTTTATTTAGATTTAACGAAGTGTACCAATTAAATGGTATTTAATTGGAATTGAAAAGAATGTGATTTTGGGTTTATCATGAACCGTGTTTTACATGACATTGGTTCTTTAACCCAGTTAAAGACAGGATATGATTTCCCAAGTTTAACAATCATTGATATGATTTTTAAGAAGATTAAAACTAAGTGGAGTTTTAATGAATCTTTAATTAGATTGAAATAATCGAGAATGGAGTATCACCAGTTTTGCTCCACGCGATAGTTAAATCTTTAATTAGATTTGAACGTGAAATGGTAATTGAATTTACCGATAACATCATGGTGTTAGATATGAAGTATGACCAGTTTTACTTCATGGGACGAATAGGTTGGGATTGGGAAATAAAAAAAATGAGTACTTCGGTGTGGTTCGCTAATCCCGACTAGTTTGAATTGATATTCAAAAGAAGATTAAAGAATAAATTTAAGAATTATCTTTGATAAAATTAATGGGAACCTTTCCCAAAGTATAAGAATATTTTAATAAAAGAATATTCTGAATTGGAATGAGGCGTATGTTGTGTTTGTGTAACACTTGTTTATTATATACGCGAGTCATTAAGAAAGACCGGGTTTATCCCATTCTGAATAACTGATTCGACGATGTATCGAGGATGAAGACGGTGATCGAAGACCGGAGGTCTTCACATCGTTTGGGTGATTACTGATGATCTTGATTGGGTTGTACACCCAAGAGGAGGGAATCAGTTGGTGATCGTCCAGACGTACTTGGAGATCGATGGATATGCGAGGTACAAGGTGCCTCCGGTTTCATTCAGACCCAGAACGAACTTGTAAATGGACTGTGTGTCTGACATTGGATTTTATTCTGTGTGATTGATTTCTGTTAAATATATATCTGTTTGGCGGCGGAGAATTTATTCTCTTGCTTAACGCCCTTCTCTGAGACGTACGAGCTCAGGGGTTATATATTGATAGATATCAATCGCATGGAGTGAATTGCCTGTGTGGCATGCCTAAGTGGCAAATGATCAGGGATTTTGTTGAAAAGCAGAGTCTTGTGGTTGATGATCAAAGCACGGACTGTGTGGCATAGCTTTGTGTAACGTTGATTCGCGAGCCTCACACCCCGGTGGTGAACTAGAAACGGGAGAGGACCTCAGGGAGGGCATGCGTTTCCTTCTAGCTAGGGTGGTGTCAGAGACCTACCAGCCCCGACATTTATATTATTTTCACTTGTGTGGTTGTTGCTGTTGCAAGGCGCCTCGGATATATCGGTGACTATGTGGAGCCGATGGAGTCATTTGGCTCATTGACACCCCAAAGGGCGGGGAAACGCAGTGTTCAGGCATTATAATCCACATCAGTGGACGGCCCTGACGATCCAAGGGGCAGTTGCGGCTGTTCCTGAGACACGGGATAGAGCATCTAGAATCGGTAGAGGACTATCTTTTGCCTTGGTTCACAGATGGAAATCCAACTTCCAATACGTGACATTTGCGGTTTTGATTGTAAAGCCTAGTATTGGCGACATGATATATGGTACCTATGCCGTCTATGATTGATACTTATGATCGAAATTGTTTTGACACTATACACTTATAGTAATAATAAAAGATGAAATTTAGCGTATCAAGCATCCTTTGGCAATTATAAGGTAAAACCCTATCCTCCGGCTTGTGTTGTATTATTTGATGGGACCTGGGTCTTATAATATCTTCATTGTTCTTTATTTAGCATTGCGCTGTTGTTTTATGCACCGGTGTTCTTGTGAGGAAACCCGTTCCGTGTTATACGGCGTGGTCCCTTGATTTATCTAACTTTAAAATAAAGATTAATAACTGATTGAGTTCTCACCAGTCACATGACTGACCTGGAGTTTATTGATTTAACCTAAACTCTGGGTGCCCTTATTTTGACACGGGCAGCTAGTAGTTTTGGTTTTGCAGATATTCATAGGATCCTGATTTACAGCTGAAGCGATATTCGGAAAGCTCTGTGCCCGTGTATTACTTCTATTTGTGTTTTGTATTATTTTCCACTGCAGTAATGTATTTAAATCTCTGAGAATTTATGATGTGTAATATTAATTCATACTATGTATATTCTTGTATTCTGGTGGAATTGTCGTAATAAACAATGAAATGTTCTTCTGTCTGCGTTCTGATCTGTCTTGTCCTCAAAGTATTCGCTCTTCCTTACCGAGGAAGTCATGGGTCTTCACATAAACGAATTGAATTCTATTTTCAAACTCAAGTTTCCTTTTCGATTTTGAATATAATTTCTCAAATCACCTTCACTTACTCAAAGCCCAGTTTTGTATCAACTTTCAATTAACTATCTATTATTCGAATTTGTCAGTTCTATTCAATAGTGTAACACCCCGCCTCCGCTAGGGTCACTCGCAAGGGAATGCACTAGCTTTAAAGGGGTATTATTGGTAAACATGCACAGAAAATATCACAAGACAGAACATATAAAATAGCGGAAGTAAAATAGAACTTTCATAAACATTAATAATTAAGGTCTAAAGCCTTTTACATCAGAGTACATCAAAACCTGTCTTGCAATAATAAAGAAGCATAAAAACCTTTTCATAAATTATTCCCCAAGTAAAACAGTAAAGTGGCCATAGCCAAGTCCAAGCCATCCATGATGACCTTCAAGCAGAAGAAGTCCGAACTAAACAGCATTGTTTCCTCCCTGTAACCTGGGGGGGAAACGGAAGAAAAGAGGCGAAACAAAACGGGTCAGTCAAAAAGACTGAGTAAGTCCTATCTACTTCCAGTATAAAAACAGGTAAAGGTAACATGACATGCATAAACTGAAAGTAAACATAAAGATGACTACAAGATAGATAAACTAAATTGGGGTAACAGGCTGAACTACTGTAGCAAGCTAAACTAAGGTATCGTGATAAACCACGGTGTCATGATAAATCAAGGTATCACATCGTCAGGTTTCTACCAAGTATACTATCCCAAGGTATCTACCCCGTCTAATATCCCACGGTATCTATTATGTATATTTTTCCTGGTTCTAACATGTATATCTGCTCTGCACCTCTCGTACTAGTATCCCAACCTTGTTATGTGGTAACCATGAACGTCCCTTACTCAAAATCGTGTAATGGTCCATGTCAACCCAATATATCGCATATATAGGTTACTCAACTCGTATGTTACTTTCCATGTATGTAAGTTCAGTCCTTTGCCGTACCTCGTACGGGCTTCCTCATGTATTATCCTTGAAATCGTTTGGACTGTCACCCTTGTTCTAGCTAGGCTCTTCCATATGAATCATCGTTTGGACTACTAGGACTTACGCCACCTAGCACCACTAGGGATTACGCTTACCAATTGCACGCTTTCGTATTTCGGTTTAGGTTAAACCACCTAGGCCACTAGGGATTACACTAACCCTCAACCGCGCCCTTTTTCCCACGCATTCATCGTGAATCGTTTTTCTATAACTGTATGCACATGTATCACATCGTGCCATCCGAGTCCTGTCACAGGGCAAACCAAGAAATACAGGACTCGGTCGGGAGCTTTAGATTTATCTGCCGATGCAGATACTAAGGTCTGCTTTTCTACACGTGGCTATGGTCCCACGAGACCCCTCCCTCAACTAGTGAAAGGCAACACAAGAGAAAATCTTGCATGAGAACTACACTCCGGCCAGCCCACATCCTACGGCCTACCTCACCCATAATTAGATAGCAAATTATGGTCTGTTGGGTGTCCCCTGCCTTTCCGTACGTACACGCTTGACTCAAGATGGTAGATGATCGACGAACTTGCTATCTCGGGCACCTTATGTATTCGTCGACTCACTGCTATCCACCCCAGTCTTTAGGTCGCTCGCATAACAACCAAGGCATATTCTTGGTTCTTCTACCGCAGACCTCAACCTCTCGTGAGCCTAGTATAATGACCTGGCAGCTCACAGAGGGATCCCAAGAATATCCTCACGTTCCCCGAAGCCGCTGCTTCGTTACCCAGTTCGTTGGAGCCTTTATCTAAATCAGATAGCCTGCTCCTACACGCATACTTAAACGTTGACCTAACGTATCGGGTTACTAATCTATCTAAGAAATGGTCCAAATTTCCTTGACTAAGAATTATTACTTAGTTTCCCTTAACTAAGGTTTACCACTTAGCCTTATTTCCATAATCCTTGTTAACTATGGTTATTTACCTAATCCTCCGAATTAGGGTTTATCTAATGGGTTATAAGTGTCACTTAAGTTCATAACCTAGCCCGTCTACAAACCATGTCAAAATTGGCTAAGTATACAAGTCCAAGACTTAACCCTACAAACCATGTGTCAAGTTGGTTAAGTGTATCAAGGAATCCATGACTTAACCTCGTCTAATTATCATTTTAGATTGGTTAATTATATAAATTAACTTGACCTTGTCATCAAATCGGTCAAGCGTATTCAAGTGATTCGTGACTTAGCCTTATCATGTTTTCACGTTAGATTGGTTAAGTATAGGTCACTTAACCACATCAAATCTTCATGTATAATTGGTTAAGTATAAGTTGCTTAACCCCATTAAATTATCACGTTAAGTTGGTTAAGTATGGGTTACTTAACCTCATTGAATTACCAAGTTTGAATTGGTTAAGTGTTTAACTTAACCCCATCGAATTACCGTGTTTAGATTAGTTAAGTGTGGATTACTTAACCCCATCTAATTACCGTGTTTAGATTAGTTAAGTGTGGATTACTTAACGCCATCTAATTACCGTGGTTAGGTTAGTTAAGTCTCAATTACTTAACCTTATCACGCTATCGTGTTGGATTGATTAAGTGTTGGTTAACTTAATCCCGTCCACTAGTCGTATAAAAATGGTCAAGTGTCATTAGGCAAATCAAGTTACTTAACTTACCTAAGCTTATCATGTTTTGTTAAGTATCATTAGCCTAATCAAATTTCTTAACCCATTTGTCCATATCATATTTGGTTAAGCCTCATTAATCAAATTAACTTAACCCTATTATGTGGCATTAATTTAATTAATGCACCTTCAACCTCTCACATTAGACCTTGTTGTGGTTACTAGTTAAGCCGGGCGGGTCCGGGTAGATTTACACCACAACCTAGTCTAACCTCGGGTCTTAAGCGCGACATGACCAACTTCTCACATTGGGTCCTATTGTTTGCAACTACTAGTTAGGCCGGTCGGTTCCGGGTAGTTTTACGTTGCAAACTCAACCCAACCTCGAGTTGGCCACACTCATATTATCTAAGTTCATCATGTTTCCAAAACATGTTACAAGTTTTTCGAGCATTTGGGTAGACCTAACTTAATAGGTAAATTCCCAAAGGGTAGACCTAACTTAATAGGTAAATTCCCAAGCTCATGTTTTTATGCATACTTACATGTCATCTTCCATGTTATCCTTCAAGTCATATTTTCAGTATAAACACATGTCATATTCAAGTTAAGACTTTGCGACATGTTCATGTTTATGTAACTACCCAAAATCGTGTTTTCCCAACGCAAGCAAAGCGAGTCAACATAGTAAGGATGCTATGCCACATATTGGTCTCAAAACATGCATGATGCCAAAAAGGGCTTGGCTTCCACATGCGTAACATCATAAAGAAATTGACCATAAACATGCATAGTGTCATAAGGTAATTTGGCCCCAAACATGCATATTATCACGAAAAGGGTTTGGCCATAAACATGCATAATCTCATAAAAGACTTGGCCACAAACTTGCATGATAGCATAAAAGGGTTTGGGTTCATAAACATGCGTAAGCCCCAAAATCTAGTCTTAGCCAATGTTTCACAAGTAAAATGGTTCCTAAAGGTTCATGCTAGCATTTCATGCACAAAGATCCAAACTTGCAAGTTAAACTAGGTTATGCATAGCATGAGAGGCATGATTAAGTCACTCACATGGCCTAAGATCATAAACATGAACACAAGAGGCAAGGTAAGGTTCATATAGGTTCGCATAATCATGTTTAGCCTCATTTTATCCCATGTCAACATTAAAATACCGTTTTGACCCAAAAGTAGCTAGAACTTACCTAGGCAAGGCTTAGGAAAGGGATCATGCATCATCTTGACGAAGAAAGGTGGCTCCTTTGATGAAGATTCGTCATGAAACTCGCATAGCAACGTTGATTTGGCCTTGATTTGGTGTAGCAAGCTTGCACCTTTTGATTTGAACTTGATTTGAGTGCATAGGCTCTAGGGATTTGAGATGGAGGCCATGAGAGTAGAAATTTGGCCATAGTTTAGTTACATGAGTGAATAATGAGGGTTTAGGGGTAGGTTTAGGGTCTTTTTATAGAGATTAGGATAGTTTTAGGCCCTTAGATTAACCCTAGGACCAACCTGAACCGTCAGATTTCAAACCAGGCCCAAAAACCTAGCCAAGATAGAAAATAGGTGCACCAGACCAGAATCAGCCGACAGGGCAAGTCGACAGCCCTGTCAACATGCATGTCGACATGCCTGTCGACATGCCTGTCGACATGCCTGTCGACTTGTCTGTCGACATGCCTGTCGACTTGTCTGGGCGGGAATTTTCCCGCCTGGCCCCATTTCTGCACGTTTCGAAATTCAAATTTTCCGAAAACTTCTTTGGGCCTTAACCGGGTCATACGGACTCCGATTTTCGAAAACTCGGACTCTATTTCGCGTATTTTTCCGAGACGAACGCAATGGCGTAGTCCGTTTTACTTGATTCAGAATTTAAAATTAAATCCTGCCTTGATTCTCGTTTTAACACGTTATCGAAAAATACGGGTTGTTACATTCTCCCCACCTTTTAGGATTTCGTCCCCGAAATCTCCAAGTTAGGAAGAACATATCCTACCATCCATCATCCATCTACTCAAAACACCATCCACAAGCAACCATCGTCCTTAGATGATTTCTAATGCTGTATGAATACATGCAAAGAGTGTGTGTATATGTTCCTTAGCTAATGCTAATGATCAGGCCTGAAAAATCTTTTGAATGCAAAAATATGTTTAGTGCTATGAATCCATCATGTATGCAAATAGTCCTAGTCATATACACTATATGCGTGCACAAACATTCAACCATATGCAACATCCGCATGATAACACATTCAATTTCATCCATAAACAAGTATAAATACTCGTGCATATGCAATATGAAATGTGACCGAGTCGAGCTAATATCTAATGTAAATTCGCGCATCCACGAGCAACCACTTGCAACCATTTGCAACCATATCAACCATAACATGTTTCAAATACATGTTTACATCCATAGGGTTCTACCTAAGATTCCCTGAAACAGGGTCGAGAAGATAAACAAAACAAACTCCGTACGGGGTTTGTAACAGAGACAGGACCGAGAGGATATCCATAAAAGATAGCCTACAAGCAAGCTCAATAGAAAAACAGGGATCGAGGATATATTCCCAAAAGAGATATCATGCACATATTTAGTCTTCAGTCTCCTGAGTCGCATCACCTTGAGCTTAGTTCCATCGTGCCTTGACCGCCCCTTTTTCTTCACGATTTCGCAGCTTCTTATTTCCTGTTTCCATAACATGAGTTGGAACTCATTTCCTCGTCGCCTCCCGTTCTACTTGTACTTATTCTCCTTCTAGAATACTTGGTGCAAACAAGACTGCGTACTCATGATTCCATGCGAGCTTTCCAAAATTTACTTGTGAATCCTGAACCTCTCACCACAAGGTATTCCACGTAGAAAAACTTTCCCTTGAAAGTAAACAGGTTACCATGCGCACTTACTAGGGTAATTCCCATAACCCATACATAAGCGAAGTAAACCATCCGTTTTATTAGCGAACGCCACTCGATCGGGTTTCTAATTTCCAACAAAGGCATCTAGGGATTCTAAGTAACTAATCATGACAGAATCCAAAAGGTTACGCGATACTTCAAGGGTATTACCAAAACAAGCCAGGAGTCTAACTACCCTCCTTCTAAAACCGAGAGTGGCACCCCTTACTGGATAACCACTTCATCCTTAGAATCCATCCATAGCTTATAAACATAAGCATTATTTCCAAGCTCAATACTTGATATGGACATTCTCAAATCCAAACAAGTCATGAATAAATGGACCGATCTTCCAATAGGACTTGAGACAAAAACGGGATCCTCTATTATACTAGTACTAAGGTGCAGAGACTCAACTATCGAAGCGGACTTAAAAGATACGGTGATCAAAACAAAGTCCCGACAGGATGATAGAGAAGAAAAGCTAAAAACAAGATCGTTACCCTCCTTCTGAGGTACCCTAGAAATGAGAGCATACTATTGCCCTCCGAATGATCTTGTCCCTGTTCCATGATACTTAACTATCTGTCCCGTTTCACCATGCCAAAGGTATTCTCTCGTCATGGGTTTTATTGTTCATCTTTCTCCCTCCTTTTAGGACTCAGCCATACCAACATGTTGCTTATCCCTGAGCTCGTATCCTTTATCCTTGTTCTTACTATCCTTTCATAACTCTGCAACGGTCTCTCAAGAACCACCTCCATCGTATGGGAAACACTTACGCAGCTAGAAAGACTAGTCGCAGTCAAAACCACTGTGACTACAGATGGAGGAAAGAAAGGAAAAGAGATTCAATCAAGGAAACAAGGATAATGCTAATGGCCTTTGGGGAATAGCCTTTTTCTTTTAAAAGAAAATTTTCTTGAAAAATGCTTCTTTGTAAACGGTTTTTCAAATAATTTTCAGAAGGTCTTCAGAAACTTTTGCCCAGTCTGGTAACCTTCTGCTCTGATACCAAATGTAACACCCCGCCTCCGCTAGGGTCACTCGCAAGGGAATGCACTAGCTTTAGAGGGGTATTATTGGTAAACATGCACAGAAAATATCACAAGACAGAACATATAAAATAGCGGAAGTAAAATAGAACTTTCATAAACATTAATAATTAAGGTCTAAAGCCTTTTACATCAGAGTACATCAAAACCTGTCTTGCAATAATAAAGAAGCATAAAAACCTTTTCATAAATTATTCCCCAAGTAAAACAGTAAAGTGGCCATAGCCAAGTCCAAGCCATCCATGATGACCTTCAAGCAGAAGAAGTCCGAACTAAACAGCATTGTTTCCTCCCTGTAACCTGGGGGGGAAACGGAAGAAAAGAGGCGAAACAAAACGGGTCAGTCAAAAAGACTGAGTAAGTCCTATCTACTTCCAGTATAAAAACAGGTAAAGGTAACATGACATGCATAAACTGAAAGTAAACATAAAGATGACTACAAGATAGATAAACTAAATTGGGGTAACAGGCTGAACTACTGTAGCAAGCTAAACTAAGGTATCGTGATAAACCACGGTGTCATGATAAATCAAGGTATCACATCGTCAGGTTTCTACCAAGTATACTATCCCAAGGTATCTACCCCGTCTAATATCCCACGGTATCTATTATGTATATTTTTCCTGGTTCTAACATGTATATCTGCTCTGCACCTCTCGTACTAGTATCCCAACCTTGTTATGTGGTAACCATGAATGTCCCTTACTCAAAATCGTGTAATGGTCCATGTCAACCCAATATATCGCATATATAGGTTACTCAACTCGTATGTTACTTTCCATGTATGTAAGTTCAGTCCTTTGCCGTACCTTCCTCCCAAGAATACCAGTGCATAAAACCAACAGCGCAATGCTAAATAAAGAAAAATGAAGCTGTTATAAGACCCAGGTCCCATCACACAATGCAACGCAGTCGAGGATAGGGTTTTCCCTTATAACAGCCAAAGAATGCTTGATACGTTTAAAACAAATCATTTGATACTATTATAAGTGCATAGTATATAAAACACTTCAAATCATAAGTATCAATCATAGGCGGCATGAGCGCCCCATCCCACTATGTCGCCATATATAGGATATACAATCAAAACCGCAAAGTCTCGTATTTGGAAATTGGGTTTCCATCTATGAACCGAGGCAAAAGATAGTCCTCAACCGATTCGAGACAATCTAGCCCATGTCTCAGGCAAGCGCGCAGGCAAGCCTTGGATCGTCAGGGCCGGTCCACACGGAGTGGATTATTATGCCTGAACAATACGTCTCCCCACCCTATGGGGTGTAAGTCTGGTCCGTCAGCCGACCAGAATGCATTCGGCCGAAACCGATATAACCGAGGCGCCTCGCAACAGCAACAACCACATAAGTCAAACTCGTCAGGGCGTGTAAAACCACTGACGCCACTTCTAGCTAGAAAGAAACGCAAGTCCTCCCTGAGGTCCGTCTCCCGTTTTTGGTTCATACCTGGTGTGAAACACGCGAGGTAAACGTTACACAAAGCTACGCCACAAAGGCCGTGCTTTGATCATCACCACAAGACTTTGCTTTTCAACAGAAGCCTTGATCATTTGCATCTTAGCATGCCACACAGGCAAACCATCCTATGCAACCGATATCAGTCACACAGAATGAAATCCGATGTCAGACACACAGTCCATTTACAAGTCCGTTCTGGGTCTGAACGAAACCGGAGGCACCTAGTACCCCGCATATCCATCGATCTCCAAGTACGTCTGGACGATCACTAACTGTTTCCATCTTCTTGGGTGTACAGCCCAATCAAGATCATCAGTTATCACCCAAACGACGTGAAGACTTCCGGTCTTCGACCATCGTCTTCATCTTCGACTTATCGTCGTATCAGTTATTCAGAATGGGATAAACCCGGTCTTTCCGAATAACTCGCGTATATTTTAAGTAAGTGTTACACAAACACAACATACGCCTCATTCCAGTTCATTAGTCACTAACCGTAAATTAATCAAGAGAATAATTCCCCAAATATTAACCCCGAAGGCCGAAACCAACATCAGATCAATATCCAGAAAACCATTCTGCTTGGCTAACCGCCAGTTAGTTTCTAAATTTCACATTCAAATCTAATTAAAGATTTAACTATCGCCTGGAGCAAAACTGGTGATACTCCATTCTCGATCTTTTCAATCTAATTAAAGATTCATTAAAACTCCACTTAGTTTTAATCTGTGACTGGGTTAAAGAATCAGTGTCATTTAAAACACGGTTCACGATAAACCCAAAGTCACATCCCATTAATTATCGGGTTAAAGAACAAGTGTTATTTAAAACACTGTTCACGATAAACCCAAAAATCAATATCAATTCAATTCCAATTAAATATCATTTAATTGGTACACTTCATTAAATCTAAATAAAAAGATTTAATCTTTTCTCAACTGGGTTCAAGAACAGTGTTAGTGAAGACACCATTCACGACAAACCCAAATCACATTCGATATTCAATACAAGGCTCTGAATAGAAACTATATCGGCCTATATTCAATATCAAATTCTACGATTAACAAATGTCGTATTGGAAATAACGATATACATATATATCTTTCAAATTTCCATAACAACACCTGTAATATCACGAATTCCAACATCGAAATATTCCGAAGACAATTTCGATTCAAATCCACTCCAATGCAATCATTGGAAATTTTGGTTATTTTCAAAACCATTTCAAATTCAATTTATTTATTTAAAAATAAATAGAATTATAATTCTAGTTCAAAACTAGTTCATTTCGATAAAAATCTATTTTTATCTTTTCAAATATGGAGTTTTTCATCCCAAACTTTCACAAATCATTTCTTATGATTTTACACAAATTATTACTATTTTTAATAATTTTATCAAGGCCCGTACGGTCGATTTCCATTAACGGCCATCGAACTGCACTTACAGCGACCTTTTTCGAATTTGATTTGGACGTATCTCCAAATCCAACCGTTAGATTTCAAATTTCTAACATTCATTAGAAAGCTCTTTTCGATACGAACCCAACGGTTCCGGTTTTAGGAGAATCCGACGGTCGGATCTCCCGTAATGTCCGTTTGAAACAAATGATCGAAATTCGCGAACTGCCGCAGCGCGGCGCGTTCTATTCAGGCCATTATATTATATATATAATATATATAATATATATTTCGTCGATTACTATTTAAAACGAATTATATAAATGGTTTTAAATTCGTTTCAAAAGCAATTTCAACTTCCTTTTCAATTCAAATCAAAATTGAATTCTTCTTTATAAATTCGTTTCAAAATTCATTTCTATTCAATTCAAATTTCAATTCAATTTGAATTCATTTCAATTCGCTTTCAATTCCATTTGAATTCGTTTTCAATTCAATTCATTTCGAAATCGTTTTAAAATTCAATTCATTTCGAAATCGTTTTCAATTCAATTCATTTCGAAATCGTTTTCAATTCAATTCATTTCGAAATCGTTTTCAATTCAATTCATTTCGAAATCGTTTTCAATTCAATTTATTTCGAAATCGCTTTCAATTCAATTTGAATTCGTTTTGAATTCATTTCGAAATCGTTTTCAATTCAATTTATTTCGAAATCGTTTTCAATTCAATTCATTTCGAAATCGTTTTCAATTCAATTTATTTCGAAATCGTTTTCAATTCAATTCATTTCGAAATCGTTTTCAATTCAATTTATTTCGAAATCGTTTTCAATTCAATTCATTTCGAAATCGTTTTCAATTCAATTCATTTCGAAATCGTTTTCAATTCAATTCATTTCGAAATCGTTTTCAATTCAATTCATTTCGAAATCGTTTTCAATTCAATTCATTTCGAAATCGTTTTCAATTCAATTCATTTCGAAATCGTTTTCAATTCAATTCATTTCGAAATCGTTTTCAATTCAATTCATTTCGAAATCGTTTTCAATTCAATTCATTTCGAAATCGTTTTCAATTCAATTCATTTCAAAATATTCGATTTCGAAATCACGTTTCAATATTCATTTTAAAATGAATAAAATCGATATAAATATCGTTCACGTCAAAATGGCGTCAATCTAATCCTCACGGCTTCACATATTTCTATTTTCAAATATTCTATTTCAAATATTTCTATTTCAAATATTTCTATTTCAAATATTTCTATTTCAAATATTTCTATTTCAAATATTTCTATTTCAAATATTTCTATTTCAAATATTTCTATTTCAAATATTTCTATTTTTCTCGAAACTGGAATGAGGCCCAATCAATTACCATATAATGTTAATTATATGGATTTTCTACAACACATGTATATATCAACAACGATGAATAATCAACCATCAACCAAAGTGCACTACACTGTATAAGCATCAAATATAGACATTTAACGCTTATAGCAGCTTGTCAATCAATCGATCGACATATTTAATAAATCAGGATGAGTGAACTTCAAATTTCATCCTAACACCCGTGTGGGGTTTCAAACAATCAAACACATATTTTATTTGTGCAGTTAGGCGATGTGTAAAATTTATCGACCCAATCAACGTCATTCAAATAGGTGTACATAAACAAACCGTCTGGTTTGTAAATGAATATTTATTTATTCACATTCACGTTAAAAATTATATTTTTAACGATAACACATTTTATTTTAACATATGAATTTATATTCAGTTCATTCGTTAAATAAAATGCTAATTTTATTTTTCTAACTTATTTTAGAAAATTTCGGCGGCATAACGGCACGATACTAGAAACGGGACAAGGCCTAGCCTTATCCCCGGTCTAGTGAAGGCCCACGCCATTCACACATCAATCAAATCAATTCGTTATGCAAACCACAAACTTTGGAGTAAGGGTCTAACCTAGCCTTACTCCTTCGCCTTATAACGGCGCACGTCTAATCCTAACCAATTTATCGATTCGATTTTTCACACCACAAACCACATTCAAACCAATATCACAATCAATCACCAAACAGTCAAACAAACAAGTCCATGGTCTGTGGACGGGTGTCGGGTGCTACTAAGCACCGTCTGCATCCTAGTATATATATAACTAGAAAAATAAATTGAAAGGTGAGAAATTCTCACATATAGCTATCCTAGCTCCACGGCTCTTCATTTGCAGAAGTCTTCGTCGTTTCGCCTCTTTGTCACCTTCGTTGCTGCTTTCACTACATACGTAAAAATCGAATTTTTACTATGTTATTCAATATATAAAAATTGAATTTTGACGTCGCTATTCAATATATAAAAATCGAATTTTGACTTCGCTTTCAATATATAAAAATCGAATTTTGACTTCGCTTTCAATATATAAAAATATGATTTTGACTTCGCTTTCAATATATAAAAATATGATTTTGACTTCGCTTTCAATATATAAAAATATGATTTTTACTTTTGCTTTCAACATATAAAAATATGATTTTTCAACATATAAAAATATGATTTTTATTTCGACTTTCAACATATAAAAATATGATTTTTATTTGTGCAAGTTCAAATCTTTTTCTACTAAAAGATTAAACCTTTTTCCTATTTTAAAGTTCAAAATAAAATCAGTTTTTTTCTTTTTTTTCCCTAATAAGAAAACCCAGTTTTAATTTCATATAAAAATCAGTTTTTATTATGCTTTTAAAATCAGTTTATTATTTGCTTATAAAATCAGTTTTCTATTTTTTTATTTCAAAAACAGTTTTATTCTTTTAGAAAATGCAGTTTTATTCTTTTAGAAAATGCAGTTTTATTCTTTTAGAAAATTCAGTTCAGTTTTAAAATACTTTTAAAAATTCAGTTTTAAAGTTCTTTTATAAAAACAGTTTAAAAATCATTTTCAAAATCAGTTCTTAAATGTTTTAAAATCAAAATTTAAAACAAAAATAAACTAAAAAAATAAAATGAAAGAAAACGTACCGAGGGGGGGGGGGTTTCTCGCAGATCGGCGGCGGCAAGGCTTCTCGAGGGCGGCGGCTTCAGCGTCGAACTGGGAGGCGATGCTTCGAGCGATGGAGGCGGCTTGGGTCTTCGATCGGTGGTGCGGTCTTGAGGGGGGCGGCGGCGCTCCAGGGGGGCTTCGTCGGAGTTCGTGCGCGGGGGGGGGCTGGCGATTTAGGTTTTGTTGTTTTTTTTTTTTTTCTTTTCTCTTGTCTGAATAGAAATAAAAAAAAAGGGGGGGCCAAGCGGGAGATAAGGAGGGAAGGGAAGAGTTTCTTTTCTTTTTTTTTTTTTTTATTTATTATTTAATTATTATATTTAGCAAAGAGTTGACCTTTTACGTACGACCCCTAAACGAGGCCCACCGCCTGTCGTCCATAGCGTTTAACCCCCATTCCGAACACAATGGGATATGTATCGCAAGCTGGTTTGATCGTTACAATCGGTTTCCTTTTGAATTTTCATTTAAATCACTATATTGAATTTTAAACGTACATTTCAAATTACCGGGGTCACATGCGAACTAGAAAAATTCCGGAAAAATATTTTCTAGCTTCGTATTGACGATACGGTCCTAACAAAACTAGTTTCGTCGAATTCTGAGACCGTTAGAAAAATGGCCAATTTCCAGTCGATTAAAATCAACTGAAACTGGTCAAACGCGTTTTCCTTTGCCACGCTCACATATTGATTCGAAAAATTACGAAATTTGAAACCTAGCAATAACTTGACACTGCGGACCCAACAAAACTGGTTTCGTCGAAATCCGAGGTCGTTTGCAAAATGTCCATTTTTAAGGGCCTGAATTCCATAGCGACTATTCAGAATTTTCAACTGGACATATCTTTTGCTTCCCGATATGAAATCTTGATTTTTCGGATTCGTTGGAAAGATATTCACTATTAGATTCCATTATTTTTTGTTTCACTAAAATCCGGATTGTTTTGCACCCGGTACATTCAATTGAAGTTTGAAATCGAATTATCGAACTACCGCGCCATTTTCAATTCTATTTATAATTATATATAATTATTTATATTCTAACGACGACGTATATAATATATGCGATCGATTTATATTCAAAATAAATTTCTCGTCGTTTTTATTTAAAATAATTCATTTTAAATAATCTAAATTCGCTAAAATTGCCAAAATAAAAATTTTAAACTGGCCCAGATTTTCCGGGTTGTTACAATCTCCCCCACTTAAAACTTTTCGTCCCCGAAAAGGAACAAAGTCGAAAGTGGTTTGATAATTCAACTCTACGCTCGATCTGGCTTCCATTCTCCAACTTTTCAGTTTCTGAGAATTTTCAAAATTTCAAAAATTTGGCTAACACCCTAAATTTTTGAAAAATTTCGCCATAACCTCCCCTGCACCGGGAGCATCGGGGAATTTCAAATAGCTTCCCCGGTCCTTCAGATCTCAAAAAGAAAAAGAAAAAGCCAAACGGCTAGCCAATAGGCTCACAAAATCATCATCACCCAAACAAAACAGGAAATTATGTAGTAAACATGTACCTATTTGTCGGGCAAACAAATTTTATTCTCTGGCTCTAGCCTCCTTGCTATGACCTGTTCAATGATATACATGTATATGCAAGTAGATGCGACCAAATTCCAATACAATTCAATATTTGGTTGAATTAGGCAAAATGGTTAAAATTTAGCAACCAAATAAACAAACAACCCAAACATCAATCAATTAGTGAATTAGATTATCAAATTCATAATTTTGATACATATACAAAAATCAGATTTTTGATGCCAAATCACAACAATAAGCCCTATCTAATTTTGGTTCTCACACCAGTCCAATGGAAATATATAGAAAATCACACATTCGAAACACGAATATAAATACGGATGATGTCATGACAATCATCAGTACCATCTCCGGGCGACTAGAATGTGATTCCATATCTATCCAGTATATTAAAACTTTGAATATACGTTTGCAAGGCGTATATGCAAATTCTTTATATACTGAATTGCCCAAAATCAATATAAACAAATAATCAAATACGAATAGTTGATTTAAATTTTCAAAACAAAATGTTTTCATTTGAAAAATATACTCTTCACACCCGTTCTAGGATACTACTGATCCTATCTCTAACGAGTCATTCCATTGGATATTGCTAATCCAATATCTGATGAATTCTTTCGTATGGTTCTAATGTGCCTTGTTCTCTGAGCTTTGTAAACCAAAGCTCTGATACCAAATGTGACGGCAAGGAACTTCGCTCGGTCCGAACCAGTCGCTAAACCGACCCAGACCGTTCGAAACGCCCTATCGTTTGAGAACACGACAAAACAGAACGCATACAGAAGAACATTTCATTGTATATTACAACAATGCATCAGATTACAAGAATATACAGAGTATAAATGAATATTACACAGAAATATCAGAGATTTAAATTACATTTAAATACATAGCAGCGGAAAATAATACAATACACAACTAGAATGAGATATACGGATACAAAGCTTTCCGGATATCGTTCCAGCTGTAAACCAGGATCCTGTGAATATAAATCTGCAAAACCAAAACTACTAGCTGCCCGTGTCGAAAATAGGGGCACCCAGAGTTTAGGTTAAAACAATAAACTCCAGGTCAGTCATGTGACTGGTGTGAGAACTAAAACAGTTATTAATCTTTATTTCAAATCATTAGGTAAATCAAGGGACCACGCCGTATAACACGGAACGGGTTTCCTCCCAAGAATACCAGTGCATAAAACCAACAGCGCAATGCTAAATAAAGAAAAATGAAGCTGTTATAAGACCCAGGTCCCATCACACAATGCAACGCAGTCGAGGATAGGGTTTTCCCTTATAACAGCCAAAGAATGCTTGATACGTTTAAAACAAATCATTTGATACTATTATAAGTGCATAGTATATAAAACACTTCAAATCATAAGTATCAATCATAGGCGGCATGAGCGCCCCATCCCACTATGTCGCCATATATAGGATATACAATCAAAACCGCAAAGTCTCGTATTTGGAAATTGGGTTTCCATCTATGAACCGAGGCAAAAGATAGTCCTCAACCGATTCGAGACAATCTAGCCCATGTCTCAGGCAAGCGCGCAGGCAAGCCTTGGATCGTCAGGGCCGGTCCACACGGAGTGGATTATTATGCCTGAACAATACGTCTCCCCACCCTATGGGGTGTAAGTCTGGTCCGTCAGCCGACCAGAATGCATTCGGCCGAAACCGATATAACCGAGGCGCCTCGCAACAGCAACAACCACATAAGTCAAACTCGTCAGGGCGTGTAAAACCACTGACGCCACTTCTAGCTAGAAAGAAACGCAAGTCCTCCCTGAGGTCCGTCTCCCGTTTTTGGTTCATACCTGGTGTGAAACACGCGAGGTAAACGTTACACAAAGCTACGCCACAAAGGCCGTGCTTTGATCATCACCACAAGACTTTGCTTTTCAACAGAAGCCTTGATCATTTGCATCTTAGCATGCCACACAGGCAAACCATCCTATGCAACCGATATCAGTCACACAGAATGAAATCCGATGTCAGACACACAGTCCATTTACAAGTCCGTTCTGGGTCTGAACGAAACCGGAGGCACCTAGTACCCCGCATATCCATCGATCTCCAAGTACGTCTGGACGATCACTAACTGTTTCCATCTTCTTGGGTGTACAGCCCAATCAAGATCATCAGTTATCACCCAAACGACGTGAAGACTTCCGGTCTTCGACCATCGTCTTCATCTTCGACTTATCGTCGTATCAGTTATTCAGAATGGGATAAACCCGGTCTTTCCGAATAACTCGCGTATATTTTAAGTAAGTGTTACACAAACACAACATACGCCTCATTCCAGTTCATTAGTCACTAACCGTAAATTAATCAAGAGAATAATTCCCCAAATATTAACCCCGAAGGCCGAAACCAACATCAGATCAATATCCAGAAAACCATTCTGCTTGGCTAACCGCCAGTTAGTTTCTAAATTTCACATTCAAATCTAATTAAAGATTTAACTATCGCCTGGAGCAAAACTGGTGATACTCCATTCTCGATCTTTTCAATCTAATTAAAGATTCATTAAAACTCCACTTAGTTTTAATCTGTGACTGGGTTAAAGAATCAGTGTCATTTAAAACACGGTTCACGATAAACCCAAAGTCACATCCCATTAATTATCGGGTTAAAGAACAAGTGTTATTTAAAACACTGTTCACGATAAACCCAAAAATCAATATCAATTCAATTCCAATTAAATATCATTTAATTGGTACACTTCATTAAATCTAAATAAAAAGATTTAATCTTTTCTCAACTGGGTTCAAGAACAGTGTTAGTGAAGACACCATTCACGACAAACCCAAATCACATTCGATATTCAATACAAGGCTCTGAATAGAAACTATATCGGCCTATATTCAATATCAAATTCTACGATTAACAAATGTCGTATTGGAAATAACGATATACATATATATCTTTCAAATTTCCATAACAACACCTGTAATATCACGAATTCCAACATCGAAATATTCCGAAGACAATTTCGATTCAAATCCACTCCAATGCAATCATTGGAAATTTTGGTTATTTTCAAAACCATTTCAAATTCAATTTATTTATTTAAAAATAAATAGAATTATAATTCTAGTTCAAAACTAGTTCATTTCGATAAAAATCTATTTTTATCTTTTCAAATATGGAGTTTTTCATCCCAAACTTTCACAAATCATTTCTTATGATTTTACACAAATTATTACTATTTTTAATAATTTTATCAAGGCCCGTACGGTCGATTTCCATTAACGGCCATCGAACTGCACTTACAGCGACCTTTTTCGAATTTGATTTGGACGTATCTCCAAATCCAACCGTTAGATTTCAAATTTCTAACATTCATTAGAAAGCTCTTTTCGATACGAACCCAACGGTTCCGGTTTTAGGAGAATCCGACGGTCGGATCTCCCGTAATGTCCGTTTGAAACAAATGATCGAAATTCGCGAACTGCCGCAGCGCGGCGCGTTCTATTCAGGCCATTATATTATATATATAATATATATAATATATATTTCGTCGATTACTATTTAAAACGAATTATATAAATGGTTTTAAATTCGTTTCAAAAGCAATTTCAACTTCCTTTTCAATTCAAATCAAAATTGAATTCTTCTTTATAAATTCGTTTCAAAATTCATTTCTATTCAATTCAAATTTCAATTCAATTTGAATTCATTTCAATTCGCTTTCAATTCCATTTGAATTCGTTTTCAATTCAATTCATTTCGAAATCGTTTTAAAATTCAATTCATTTCGAAATCGTTTTCAATTCAATTCATTTCGAAATCGTTTTCAATTCAATTCATTTCGAAATCGTTTTCAATTCAATTCATTTCGAAATCGTTTTCAATTCAATTTATTTCGAAATCGCTTTCAATTCAATTTGAATTCGTTTTCAATTCATTTCGAAATCGTTTTCAATTCAATTTATTTCGAAATCGTTTTCAATTCAATTCATTTCGAAATCGTTTTCAATTCAATTTATTTCGAAATCGTTTTCAATTCAATTCATTTCGAAATCGTTTTCAATTCAATTTATTTCGAAATCGTTTTCAATTCAATTCATTTCGAAATCGTTTTCAATTCAATTCATTTCGAAATCGTTTTCAATTCAATTCATTTCGAAATCGTTTTCAATTCAATTCATTTCGAAATCGTTTTCAATTCAATTCATTTCGAAATCGTTTTCAATTCAATTCATTTCGAAATCGTTTTCAATTCAATTCATTTCGAAATCGTTTTCAATTCAATTCATTTCGAAATCGTTTTCAATTCAATTCATTTCGAAATCGTTTTCAATTCAATTCATTTCAAAATATTCGATTTCGAAATCACGTTTCAATATTCATTTTAAAATGAATAAAATCGATATAAATATCGTTCACGTCAAAATGGCGTCAATCTAATCCTCACGGCTTCACATATTTCTATTTTCAAATATTCTATTTCAAATATTTCTATTTCAAATATTTCTATTTCAAATATTTCTATTTCAAATATTTCTATTTCAAATATTTCTATTTCAAATATTTCTATTTCAAATATTTCTATTTCAAATATTTCTATTTTTCTCGAAACTGGAATGAGGCCCAATCAATTACCATATAATGTTAATTATATGGATTTTCTACAACACATGTATATATCAACAACGATGAATAATCAACCATCAACCAAAGTGCACTACACTGTATAAGCATCAAATATAGACATTTAACGCTTATAGCAGCTTGTCAATCAATCGATCGACATATTTAATAAATCAGGATGAGTGAACTTCAAATTTCATCCTAACACCCGTGTGGGGTTTCAAACAATCAAACACATATTTTATTTGTGCAGTTAGGCGATGTGTAAAATTTATCGACCCAATCAACGTCATTCAAATAGGTGTACATAAACAAACCGTCTGGTTTGTAAATGAATATTTATTTATTCACATTCACGTTAAAAATTATATTTTTAACGATAACACATTTTATTTTAACATATGAATTTATATTCAGTTCATTCGTTAAATAAAATGCTAATTTTATTTTTCTAACTTATTTTAGAAAATTTCGGCGGCATAACGGCACGATACTAGAAACGGGACAAGGCCTAGCCTTATCCCCGGTCTAGTGAAGGCCCACGCCATTCACACATCAATCAAATCAATTCGTTATGCAAACCACAAACTTTGGAGTAAGGGTCTAACCTAGCCTTACTCCTTCGCCTTATAACGGCGCACGTCTAATCCTAACCAATTTATCGATTCGATTTTTCACACCACAAACCACATTCAAACCAATATCACAATCAATCACCAAACAGTCAAACAAACAAGTCCATGGTCTGTGGACGGGTGTCGGGTGCTACTAAGCACCGTCTGCATCCTAGTATATATATAACTAGAAAAATAAATTGAAAGGTGAGAAATTCTCACATATAGCTATCCTAGCTCCACGGCTCTTCATTTGCAGAAGTCTTCGTCGTTTCGCCTCTTTGTCACCTTCGTTGCTGCTTTCACTACATACGTAAAAATCGAATTTTTACTATGTTATTCAATATATAAAAATTGAATTTTGACGTCGCTATTCAATATATAAAAATCGAATTTTGACTTCGCTTTCAATATATAAAAATCGAATTTTGACTTCGCTTTCAATATATAAAAATATGATTTTGACTTCGCTTTCAATATATAAAAATATGATTTTGACTTCGCTTTCAATATATAAAAATATGATTTTTACTTTTGCTTTCAACATATAAAAATATGATTTTTCAACATATAAAAATATGATTTTTATTTCGACTTTCAACATATAAAAATATGATTTTTATTTGTGCAAGTTCAAATCTTTTTCTACTAAAAGATTAAACCTTTTTCCTATTTTAAAGTTCAAAATAAAATCAGTTTTTTTCTTTTTTTTCCCTAATAAGAAAACCCAGTTTTAATTTCATATAAAAATCAGTTTTTATTATGCTTTTAAAATCAGTTTATTATTTGCTTATAAAATCAGTTTTCTATTTTTTTATTTCAAAAACAGTTTTATTCTTTTAGAAAATGCAGTTTTATTCTTTTAGAAAATGCAGTTTTATTCTTTTAGAAAATTCAGTTCAGTTTTAAAATACTTTTAAAAATTCAGTTTTAAAGTTCTTTTATAAAAACAGTTTAAAAATCATTTTCAAAATCAGTTCTTAAATGTTTTAAAATCAAAATTTAAAACAAAAATAAACTAAAAAAATAAAATGAAAGAAAACGTACCGAGGGGGGGGGGGTTTCTCGCAGATCGGCGGCGGCAAGGCTTCTCGAGGGCGGCGGCTTCAGCGTCGAACTGGGAGGCGATGCTTCGAGCGATGGAGGCGGCTTGGGTCTTCGATCGGTGGTGCGGTCTTGAGGGGGGCGGCGGCGCTCCAGGGGGGCTTCGTCGGAGTTCGTGCGCGGGGGGGGGCTGGCGATTTAGGTTTTGTTGTTTTTTTTTTTTTTCTTTTCTCTTGTCTGAATAGAAATAAAAAAAAAGGGGGGGCCAAGCGGGAGATAAGGAGGGAAGGGAAGAGTTTCTTTTCTTTTTTTTTTTTTTTTATTTATTATTTAATTATTATATTTAGCAAAGAGTTGACCTTTTACGTACGACCCCTAAACGAGGCCCACCGCCTGTCGTCCATAGCGTTTAACCCCCATTCCGAACACAATGGGATATGTATCGCAAGCTGGTTTGATCGTTACAATCGGTTTCCTTTTGAATTTTCATTTAAATCACTATATTGAATTTTAAACGTACATTTCAAATTACCGGGGTCACATGCGAACTAGAAAAATTCCGGAAAAATATTTTCTAGCTTCGTATTGACGATACGGTCCTAACAAAACTAGTTTCGTCGAATTCTGAGACCGTTAGAAAAATGGCCAATTTCCAGTCGATTAAAATCAACTGAAACTGGTCAAACGCGTTTTCCTTTGCCACGCTCACATATTGATTCGAAAAATTACGAAATTTGAAACCTAGCAATAACTTGACACTGCGGACCCAACAAAACTGGTTTCGTCGAAATCCGAGGTCGTTTGCAAAATGTCCATTTTTAAGGGCCTGAATTCCATAGCGACTATTCAGAATTTTCAACTGGACATATCTTTTGCTTCCCGATATGAAATCTTGATTTTTCGGATTCGTTGGAAAGATATTCACTATTAGATTCCATTATTTTTTGTTTCACTAAAATCCGGATTGTTTTGCACCCGGTACATTCAATTGAAGTTTGAAATCGAATTATCGAACTACCGCGCCATTTTCAATTCTATTTATAATTATATATAATTATTTATATTCTAACGACGACGTATATAATATATGCGATCGATTTATATTCAAAATAAATTTCTCGTCGTTTTTATTTAAAATAATTCATTTTAAATAATCTAAATTCGCTAAAATTGCCAAAATAAAAATTTTAAACTGGCCCAGATTTTCCGGGTTGTTACATACGGGCTTCCTCATGTATTATCCTTGAAATCGTTTGGACTGTCACCCTTGTTCTAGCTAGGCTCTTCCATATGAATCATCGTTTGGACTACTAGGACTTACGCCACCTAGCACCACTAGGGATTACGCTTACCAATTGCACGCTTTCGTATTTCGGTTTGGGTTAAACCACCTAGGCCACTAGGGATTACACTAACCCTCAACCGCGCCCTTTTTCCCACGCATTCATCGTGAATCGTTTTTCTATAACTGTATGCACATGTATCACATCGTGCCATCCGAGTCCTGTCACAGGGCAAACCAAGAAATACAGGACTCGGTCGGGAGCTTTAGATTTATCTGCCGATGCAGATACTAAGGTCTTCTTTTCTACACGTGGCTATGGTCCCACGAGACCCCTCCCTCAACTAGTGAAAGGCAACACAAGAGAAAATCTTGCATGAGAACTACACTCCGGCCAGCCCACATCCTACGGCCTACCTCACCCATAATTAGATAGCAAATTATGGTCTGTTGGGTGTCCCCTGCCTTTCCGTACGTACACGCTTGACTCAAGATGGTAGATGATCGACGAACTTGCTATCTCGGGCACCTTATGTATTCGTCGACTCACTGCTATCCACCCCAGTCTTTAGGTCGCTCGCATAACAACCAAGGCATATTCTTGGTTCTTCTACCGCAGACCTCAACCTCTCGTGAGCCTAGTATAATGACCTGGCAGCTCACAGAGGGATCCCAAGAATATCCTCACGTTCCCCGAAGCCGCTGCTTCGTTACCCAGTTCGTTGGAGCCTTTATCTAAATCAGATAGCCTGCTCCTACACGCATACTTAAACGTTGACCTAACGTATCGGGTTACTAATCTATCTAAGAAATGGTCCAAATTTCCTTGACTAAGAATTATTACTTAGTTTCCCTTAACTAAGGTTTACCACTTAGCCTTATTTCCATAATCCTTGTTAACTATGGTTATTTACCTAATCCTCCGAATTAGGGTTTATCTAATGGGTTATAAGTGTCACTTAAGTTCATAACCTAGCCCGTCTACAAACCATGTCAAAATTGGCTAAGTATACAAGTCCAAGACTTAACCCTACAAACCATGTGTCAAGTTGGTTAAGTGTATCAAGGAATCCATGACTTAACCTCGTCTAATTATCATTTTAGATTGGTTAATTATATAAATTAACTTGACCTTGTCATCAAATCGGTCAAGCGTATTCAAGTGATTCGTGACTTAGCCTTATCATGTTTTCACGTTAGATTGGTTAAGTATAGGTCACTTAACCACATCAAATCTTCATGTATAATTGGTTAAGTATAAGTTGCTTAACCCCATTAAATTATCACGTTAAGTTGGTTAAGTATGGGTTACTTAACCTCATTGAATTACCAAGTTTGAATTGGTTAAGTGTTTAACTTAACCCCATCGAATTACCGTGTTTAGATTAGTTAAGTGTGGATTACTTAACCCCATCTAATTACCGTGTTTAGATTAGTTAAGTGTGGATTACTTAACCCCATCTAATTACCGTGGTTAGGTTAGTTAAGTCTCAATTACTTAACCTTATCACGCTATCGTGTTGGATTGATTAAGTGTTGGTTAACTTAATCCCGTCCACTAGTCGTATAAAAATGGTCAAGTGTCATTAGGCAAATCAAGTTACTTAACTTACCCAAGCTTATCATGTTTTGTTAAGTATCATTAGCCTAATCAAATTTCTTAACCCATTTGTCCATATCATATTTGGTTAAGCCTCATTAATCAAATTAACTTAACCCAATTATGTGGCATTAATTTAATTAATGCACCTTCAACCTCTCACATTAGACCTTGTTGTGGTTACTAGTTAAGCCGGGCGGGTCCGGGTAGATTTACACCACAACCTAGTCTAACCTCGGGTCTTAAGCGCGACATGACCAACTTCTCACATTGGGTCCTATTGTTTGCAACTACTAGTTAGGCCGGTCGGTTCCGGGTAGTTTTACGTTGCAAACTCAACCCAACCTCGAGTTGGCCACACTCATATTATCTAAGTTCATCATGTTTCCAAAACATGTTACAAGTTTTTCGAGCATTTGGGTAGACCTAACTTAATAGGTAAATTCCCAAAGGGTAGACCTAACTTAATAGGTAAATTCCCAAGCTCATGTTTTTATGCATACTTACATGTCATCTTCCATGTTATCCTTCAAGTCATATTTTCAGTATAAACACATGTCATATTCAAGTTAAGACTTTGCGACATGTTCATGTTTATGTAACTACCCAAAATCGTGTTTTCCCAACGCAAGCAAAGCGAGTCAACATAGTAAGGATGCTATGCCACATATTGGTCTCAAAACATGCATGATGCCAAAAGGGCTTGGCTTCCACATGCGTAACATCATAAAGAAATTGACCATAAACATGCATAGTGTCATAAGGTAATTTGGCCCCAAACATGCATATTATCACGAAAAGGGTTTGGCCATAAACATGCATAATCTCATAAAATACTTGGCCACAAACTTGCATGATAGCATAAAAGGGTTTGGGTTCATAAACATGCGTAAGCCCCAAAATCTAGTCTTAGCCAATGTTTCACAAGTAAAATGGTTCCTAAAGGTTCATGCTAGCATTTCATGCACAAAGATCCAAACTTGCAAGTTAAACTAGGTTATGCATAGCATGAGAGGCATGATTAAGTCACTCACATGGCCTAAGATCATAAACATGAACACAAGAGGCAAGGTAAGGTTCATATAGGTTCGCATAATCATGTTTAGCCTCATTTTATCCCATGTCAACATTAAAATACCGTTTTGACCCAAAAGTAGCTAGAACTTACCTAGGCAAGGCTTAGGAAAGGGATCATGCATCATCTTGACGAAGAAAGGTGGCTCCTTTGATGAAGATTCGTCATGAAACTCGCATAGCAACGTTGATTTGGCCTTGATTTGGTGTAGCAAGCTTGCACCTTTTGATTTGAACTTGATTTGAGTGCATAGGCTCTAGGGATTTGAGATGGAGGCCATGAGAGTAGAAATTTGGCCATAGTTTAGTTACATGAGTGAATAATGAGGGTTTAGGGGTAGGTTTAGGGTCTTTTTATAGAGATTAGGATAGTTTTAGGCCCTTAGATTAACCCTAGGACCAACCTGAACCGTCAGATTTCAAACCAGGCCCAAAAACCTAGCCAAGATAGAAAATAGGTGCACCAGACCAGAATCAGCCGACAGGGCAAGTCGACATGCCTGTCGACATGCCTGTCGACTTGTCTGTCGACATGCCTGTCGACTTGTCTGGGCAGGAATTTTCCCGCCTGGCCCCATTTCTGCACGTTTTGAAATTCAAATTTTCCGAAAACTTCTTTGGGCCTTAACCGGGTCATACGGACTCCGATTTTCGAAAACTCGGACTCTATTTCGCGTATTTTTCCGAGACGAACGCAATGGCGTAGTCCGTTTTACTTGATTCAGAATTTAAAATTAAATCCTGCCTTGATTCTCGTTTTAACACGTTATCGAAAAATACGGGTTGTTACAAATAGCAAAATCTGATTTTTGTTTCAAAAATCATTTCACTTACTTCACTGAAGTTAATATTATTTTATATCTCCAGTCTGCATTTTTCAAATGAAAATTCGGATTTTATTTACTTAAAATCCTTTTATTTATTTAAATAAACTGTTATGGTTATATAATGGTTATGGCGCTATTTTTCTGGAAAATAGATTTTGAAATAACTCAAAATTCATTCGACGAAATCTAGAATTTTCTCTTTCATTAGAAAACTATTATCAAATCGGTCCTAGCGATTCTTGTTTCAATGAATTCCGACTTAAACTGAGTTCTGTACACTCATTTGATGTTCGAAATGCCAAATTACGAACTACCACACTGCGGCGAGTTAGTTTTAATTATATTTATATATAACCATTTTAACTTCGTTTATAATAAATTCAACTCCATTCTGATATATTTTTAATATATATCAAATCAGTTTCCTAATTCAACATAATATTTTCGATTATCTATAATTGTCGATTTTTTCCTTACTCGGTAATATATTAATTTATACTTCAATCTTCTATATTTAATTCCAATTCCTTTTATAAATAAATTATTTATAAAATTCGATATAATCGAATTTCAATTACAAACCCGTTGAATTCTTCTCAATTCAGCTTATATTCCGAATTCCGAAATATAATCAATCGTTTTGTTTCAAAACACTTCCCAATTTACTTTTTGATTCCTATTTGAATTCAATGGTTTAAATTATCCAAATGATAACTTATTTCACCAAATTTATAACAATATTTATAAACTCAAATTCATTATTTCATAAACAAGTTCCTTTTTCAAATTTCTATTTGAAACTCCATTCCTTTGATATTCCGAATTGCGTAATAAAAACTGTTGTTCCCTTTCGAATGATTTCAAATTCTATTTTTAAATTCATATTCAAATTTAAATATTCAAATTATCTCTATGATAATTAATTCATTATATTTATAAACACCATTTTATAAATTTCCTTGTTTCATATATTTAAACAAGTCTATTTCGAAATCTATTTAAAACCAAAATCTTATTTTTGAAATTTTTATTTATAATAACTTATATATATAACACCCAATTTATTTTCATATTCAATTTAACTTCTATTTAAATAAATTCGAATTAATCGAATTCAAATCATAAATCCTTACGGATTTATTTTAGTTTAATTTATATTCTGAACATCAGAATAAACTCCATCATTTATTTCTTTAAAACGATTTCCCCGTTTCTATTTCTAAATTCACATTTAAATATTCAAATTATCCAATGATAATTTTTCCACTTTATTTATAAACACTATTTATAAATTCATTTCAATTCTCTACATTATTCAATGAAAATCATTCCATTTTATTTATAAACACTATTCATAAATTTTACTTCAATTTCCTGTATTATTCAATTTATAAACATCGTTTATAAATGCAATACTTGTTTTATTTGTTTTCAAAACAAGTAAATATCTTTAGCCCATTCTAAATTCAAATTCTATTTTTGAAAAAAATTGAATTTTCCTTTTTAAATCTCAAAACCCTCTTTACGATATTTTTATAAATTACTATTTAGGCCCAGTGTTATTTCAAACATTCAAAATACCAAATTATCAATCACGGGTTTTTCTAATACATCATATAAGATAACATATATGAAACCAAACAGATGATAATATTTTTGAGGAAACCAATTGGATCCCTCCAACCTGTTTTTTCCTGCATCCACAGATGTTAGCCAACATAAATAATACCTATTCTGCTTCGTGGCAGAATATCGCGGTATAGAAGGTCATCCACTATCATAGCGTGGGGCGTATAGGGTCATCCGCTAATGATACCGCGAGCATCCGCTAATGGTACTGCCAGAACTATCTAATCACCAATATATAAAAAATAACCACAAACGCCAATCCTAAATAACTAATATATATTTAATAGCCACAATAATATTTCAATGCATGCAAACAACCAATGAACAATTATTTTAACGAATAAAATAATTCTAAGTAAAAATAGGAGAGAGATTTACTCACCTTATTTTATTTGTTGACTATCCATTAAAGTTCTATATCGTTGCCTCAACGAATCATCTTGATTTGTTTCTACTGAATCTGTCTCGTACCGATGATTATTTATTTAATTTACAATTAAATTAGTATTCGTTAAATTTAACTACAACATACATAAATTATTATTTTTCTATGCATACTCAAAAATAAAACATATACCTCGTTTCAGCTTCAAACCATTCAACCCATTTGCCCAGACCATCTTTTCCACTCAATAGACCTTGCCCGTATTCAAAAAACCTCGAAAACACAAGTCTTCCCATATCCGATCACCTAATCATAGTTTTGCAACTTCAACCCCATCTATAGTTCATCACAGTAAATCAAAATCACTTCCATGCCCTTAAAAATTCACAGACTACTCACACTTCATTCATCCCTAAATTCGCAGTCCTCAACTCCAGAACAGCAGACCCATTTTCACGCATTAGCCTCTCACCAAATCATCCTCTGTTGCATCAACTTTGGTACTTCCTGCTTCATGGCGGCCTGGCTATTGCCTCGACCTACAAGAATGCAAGCGATACTTAAAGCCCAACTCTCCAACCTTTTAAACGTGATCCATTTTCCCAAAGCCTCGTCGCAATCCCACTAACCCGTAAGCCTTTGCCCCTTCCCACTGGTCCGGGATTTGTTGACTTCCCATTACCATTGCCATAAGCTACGCTTCCTCCTGCTCCATCTTAATACCATCGCGACTCTGACCTTCGACTATTCCAAAGTCCAACCTAATTCAATCGCACTCCCACTGACTACGCGAATGAAGAAGGAAGCATCGGATTTTGATTCTGAAATTAGAAAATAAGTGGTTTAATTTGTTCGATTTCGAGTTGGAGAGAAACAAAGAGGAGCGACGTAATTTCTTGTCCCTAAAGCTCCTTTTTCGAGAACGATTTTCAAAGAGGAGATGAATGAATTAAAAACGAGGAGTAGCCATTGATTTTGATTTCAAAACTTCCTTCTGATTATTGCATTGAGCCTGACATCATTTCGATTTATATTTTGCAGAGCTTTTGATTTGCTTTGAAATCTCGTTTTTCATCAGAGAATTCAAGTTAGGGGTTGCGCGGATTTTATAGACAAAAGAACCTTAGGCATTAAGGAATAGGTAGGGTAGCTTAGGTACATAAAATTTAATACGATTAGATTTTGATTTGATTTCTATTAAATTCGATTCGACATAAAGTGATTTTTATTCTTTTTAAATGGATATCGATTTGATTTCGATCCTATCCGCTAAAAATATATCGGGGTCTATTACTTGACATCATGAACCGTTATTTTAACCTACCGACTAACGTTTCAAAATAATTACACTATTATGAACTCAACAGAATAGACTATAAAATTTAATTCGAACGTATATAATAAACAACCATATCAAATTAATATAAAATAATTTAAATTCATAAACTAATTAATTTCTCGATAATATATTATTATTATCGATTATATTCACATAGAATTTATACCGGTCATCTGAGTCGTTTTTGACTTAGTTTAAATTTGAATTAACTAGATTTGTTTTTTCGTATTTCGATAATTTAATATATTCGATATTAAATCGAAATCGATTTTTAAATCGACAACTTAATATAAAAATTCCTTTATATAATCAACTAAATATTTAAAACCATATTAAATATTTAAATAAACTGTTCAAAAAATCCGGGTCGTTACATTCTTCCCCCCTTAAATAAGAATTTCGTCACCGAAATTACTAAGGTAGAAAAAATGCTACAAACCCATTAACTTTTCAAAATCCACTTACACTGAAGCTGAGCTCTTCAAATTTCAACCAATTAAATTCCACTAAAACTTTTGGTTTTCACATTTAATTCGAGTGATCTACAATTAATTCATATTCCATTCAAATTGATTCTGATCAATTTATTTACTTCAATTTATTTAACTTTCTTAAGTTAAATTTAAATTCCAAAATTCAAATACCTTGGTTTTTATTTCAAATCCTTTGAAATAACATAAATATGTACCTATATTTATAACCATTTTGTAACGACCCGTATTTTCAGCGATGTATAATTAATTAATTTAATTATTTAAATAGTGATTTAGATAATTAAAAGGTTGTTTAATTAAATAATATTGAATATTTAATTAAATTAAATAATAGAATAATATACTTAATTTTGAAATAATCAGAAATAGTGAATAGACAATATAATGTGAACTGGACAATTCAAAATATATATAATTCAGTTTGGAATTGAATTCGAATCACGAATATATTATTTAAACGAAGTTTGAATGTAGAATTTTAATATAATTATAATCGAGCCCGTAACGTCACGGTTCGCTATTTGGCGAGTTGAACTTCAACCGAATGTACAGGGTCCAGTTTAAATCGGATTTCTGTGAAACAAGAAATGTATGGAGCTGGTGAAGTATATTTTTCTAATGAAAGAGAAAAATCAGGATTTCATTGTGTAGATTTTGATTTATGTCCAAATCAAATTTCCAGAAAAACGCTATGGAATACCTTTATAATTTGTAACGCTTTATTTACGTTAAAAAAAGGTTTTCAATATAATTAAATATTGGTTTCGAATTGGGACAAATCCTTTTGGAAATAGTGATAATTTAATTTTTAGAATCTTTCGGTAATTTTTAATTAATTAAATACGCAACTTTTTATTTGGAGTATTTTGCACCCTATATCAATATTTTGGGGTTTTCGCAATATAAGTTAACCTACCGATATTATTATATGTATGGAGTTGGGACACCTCGCTTGTCACGATGGTGTTTATATTTCTGTCCGCAGCGGTACTTCTTAGCTAAAAATTTAAGTTGACTTTTCTATGTGTTTCCATTTCGAATACTATTCCCCTTAGCTGTTCACTTAAATTAAATGAGCGGTCACCTTCATCTATAGTTCTGTTTACCTTCACCACAAAAATAATATATCTCCTTATAAATAACCCCACTATCTTTCCTCTAACCCCAATTCTCGTTCATTTACTCCAGCCGCCGGTTTCTTAAATCAAAATTGTGAGCAGCCAAGGGTTTGTCATTTTCAGCAAACATGAAAGCTGCCAGTGTGAGTAAGGGGTCTGTTAAGTGGAGCTGCGGGCTTCATTAGGAGTGAGAAGAGGTTGTATCAGCAAAAGAGAGGGGGAGTTGAGGAGTGTTGTAGTAGATTGGGCTGTTGTGATAGCATGTTGTATGGGTTCCGTTTTTAAAACAGGCAGCGTGATATTTATTAGAAAGAAGAGAAGAAGGCCAGTTTTGTTTTTAGTTGAGAATGAGTGGTTTTAAAGCAATTGATCTGGAAGGCACCGTTTGTGCAACGTGATGATGGACTGTTGAGGGTATGCTACATGCGTGAATAAAGGAGTACACGTGAGAAGTAAATACTAGATGGGTTAAATTCTTGAAGAAGAACGGGTATGACCGTATGAAGATGGGCGTGGATATGAAGATAAGGTGGTCCAGGTGGATGAGGTGCTTGGGTTGGAAACTTTCGGAAGTGGTGAGATGTTTACTGGAGTATGTGGTGGAGAATGTAGAGATTCAGGAGAGGAGTAGAAAGCAGTAAGAATGGTGAGAAAGGGAAGCTCAAGGGTTTAACGATGGCAGTTTTGTGGCCTTTCGTTGGTTGTAAGGGAAGTTTGGAGGCACAAAAGCTTACGTGAGGGGGAGTTGTTACAGGAGCATGGTTATTCTTTTTGGATAAGAAAGTACGACGCGGGCCCAAGGGGGTATTGGGCCGTAGGAAGTGGTAAAGCCCAACCTTAAAATTTAAATAAGTCTTAATTAAAAATATATTAGAGTATTGACTTTAAATAATCATATCGTGCTCATACGTTATCGAAATTTGGCAAACCAGGATCCGTTAGGATCGTACGGACGACGGCTACACAGTGGAACTAACTGGGAGTGAAGTGGAGATCGTTACAATTTACAGCAAAATAAATTGTTTGATCTGAATCGACAACAATTATCGTTATTTAACGATAACCGTCCAATGTGAGTAAATCTCACTAACTCTGATCAGTTTATATTTTTATAACATATTTTTAGAACTGAAATATTGGTTGATTGTTGTGTGTTGATTTGGTTGATTGAACTGCTAGTCAGTTAGAAGAAATTATGTATATATATATAACCAGTTAAATTTATATATATATATATTGATTCTATTTATCAGAATAATTCATATTTAACTGAAACTGATGTTGATTATATTGTGTAACATCTGTGGATGTAGGGAAATAGGTTGGAGGGATCCAACTGGATTCCTCAATATTTAAAATACTTTTTGTTTCATATATTGATTATATGATGTGATATATAATCTGTTGTCGATTATGTGTGCTTGGATAATATCGATCCTTGTTAATTGGTAATTTAAATACCATAAAATACCGGAATGTGGAAAGAGGATTTTCAAAGTAATATTGAAGATAATATATTTATAAAATCAAAGGATTTTATAAAATGAAATATTTATAAATTAAATATTTATAAATGGAATATTATAAATGAAATATTTATTTATAGATAGGATATTTATAAGGAATACTTATTTATAAGAGAAATAGAATTTTAAGAGAAATGTTTATTAGGAAAATAAATAGAATTATATAAAGGGAATATTTATATGAAATAAATATAGATAATTATAAAAGGAAGTATTTGTAAAATAAATAGAATTGTATAAAAAAGAGATTTTTACATTTGAAAGGTTTAGACCCATGCTTCGCACACGGGTATAACATGATATGGATTTAAAGCAAAGGATTTAAAAAGAATCTGTTCTAACCGATAGATTGAGAAGATTAATTTATAAATAATATTTTATAAATTAAATAAAATATTTATCATTGGATAAATAGAATATATAAGTCAGGACTTATATAGAGAAGTAAGAACCGATTTCAACATCGATATTTGAACTAAATATGGACGAAGAGTAAATTGGTTAGAGTTAATCAGTTAAAGTTAACCAGTTAGAGTTAATCACTTAGAGTTAACCAGTTAGAGTTAATTAGAATTAGTGTTATTTGAAAAGAGGTTATCGAATATTATTTATTAGAAAAGGAAGTAATCGAATTTAGTTATTCGAGAGGAGTTAATCGAATATTATTTATTCGAAGAGAGTTAATCATCGAATTCGATTATATCGAATTCGGGAAAGTACTTATACTTTCCGGTTTTTTTATCAAGATTTATTTATTTATAAATTAGGTGTTTATTTATTTTTTCAAATTAAAGAATAAAAGTTATATTTGAATTTAGATATTTCGAAAGTAGTGTTTTATAACGTTAGCGTTATAATAAATGTTTTTCATAAAAGAAGTAGATTCATAATCTGAATCCGAGAATTTGCATAAGCAAATGATTATAGAAATTGGAGCGGTGAGCTTTGTCTATTGCAAGGTTAAGAATGTCGTTCAGTTAAGGTCTGAGAGGTAATTATACCTCAACTTGGTTGACTTCCTTACTTAACTAAGAAATAGTTGAGGTTCGAAGGCGAGAGTTAGTTAGAAATACAGTTAAGAAATAAGCGATTTATGGATTGAGCGGTCATAACGATGTTTTATACAACGGTAGTTTGAAATCCATATAAATGAGTTTTGGAAACTTTTTCCAAATATAGAATCAGAGATATTTTCTAAACATAGAAAATGAAATGTTTTATTTATAAGGAGTTAAGAAATGGAGTTAAGATAAATTAGAAACTGACTGGAGATTAGTTAAGTTGAATGGTTTTCTAAGTATCTATCTGATGCTGGTTTCGACCTTTGGGATTTATATTTAGGGAATTATTGTCATACTAGTTTACAGTCAGAGACTGATAGTTGTGGAAGAATAGTGATACGAAAATAAATTATGGAAATGGTTTCCTGTGTTAATAACATATATTTTCTAAAACATAGAAAATAAGGAAATATGAATATATATATATGTTTGATGATTTGATCGATAATTCCATTTGGAAATAAGATCGTTGTGTGCACATGAACATGTTTCATTGGATAGTTAAATCACTGACTATCAAAGTTTTTGACCATTTTAACGTTGTTAATTAGGAGAAACCGGTTGGATTATTATCCAAAGAACCACTCTGTATTGGCATAAGCGTTGCAAACCAAGTATGCTGAATATATTGAAGACGGAGTAAAGTGCAAGGGTTGTTGTATAAATCCTAGGTAAAGATTACCTAGGATGGATGTAAGGAATAGTGCCTTCGGTTTGTCTAGTCCCAGGACAACTTGAATGGATGAATGTCTGACAGAGTAGATCTGGTAGATCACGTAAGTTAATCTTTTCAAACGTATTTACGTTGGTGGCGGAGGAATTCGTTTCTCTTAGCTTATACAGGTGGTATTTTTTGGAAAATCAATTTGTGATTTGACGGGTATGATGATGTGGCATTCAAAGTAAATGAAGACGTGATCTGTATACATTATAACCTCAAGCCTCATCAACTGGGAAATGACAGAAATCGGGCAAGTAGCATGGCTAAATGGGCCGCACCTAATTAGGATATATTTTCACCATCTAGAGAATATTCATATTTGTGCTTCTTTCAATTCTGTATCTCCCGAGAATGGTTATGTTGGAATACTAACCGAGGGGTGGCAATATATTCGATACATTCAAGAGAAATGAATGGTCGGTCATGTGTGGTTGAGTTACAAGATGTTCTTGTTGAACTCCCGTGTATCACTTCTAGAGTACACTGAGCGGAAGGTGGATCCATACCTTGTTATAGTTGGAATCCATTCCCCAAACAAGAGCCCGCGATTTTGAATTTATATTTTATATGTAGAATGTTAGATGCAAGCGTTTCTGCTAGATTTCTATTTACTTGATCTAGACATTATTATAATATCAGACAAGTATCGTTTTAGAAATATTTTGGGTTATCATAAGGTAAAAGCCATCCGTGTTTATGTGTGGATCGGTATTATGATTATCTTTTGTTTCAAAAGAAATTTTGAAAGTTAATCAAATGATTTGAGTTTACTCACACCAGTCATATGACTGACCCAGAGTTTATTTTGTTTTGTTTTCCCTAAACTCTTGGGTGCCCAATTTTGTACGGGCAGTCAAGTAGTCGGGATTTACAGATACTTGAAGAGCTGGAGCAGGAGGCTTTAGGATTATATAGCTATTGTTATTTCCGTTGTGTTGTAAGTGTTATACTCTAATAATGGTATTGTATAGAGATACTGTTGTATTTCAAAGTTATATTATGAAATATATTTATTCATTCCGCTGTGAGATTCGTATTACTCTGATGCGGTATGTTCTTCTTCTTCTATTCTAAGTTTCTATCTTATCTATTCTCACCCTCTAATTCCTTTCATGGACTATCCGGTGTTTCGATGCTTGAATAGTCGACATAGTGCTGTATGCCGATATCCAGGATCGTGAAATCCCCGGGTCGTTACACATTTCAAATTCAAAACATTTGAATTTTCCAAATCAACTTGTTTTCTTACAAACAACTTTCCATCAAAAACTTTTCTGATGTAGCAATCGATCACTTAGAAACTCGAAATTAACACTGATGATGCTGCAGTCATCATCAGAATTATCTTCCAGCCACTGAAGTGAATTCAGTACTTTATCACTTTCAAAATCCATTCAAAAATGATTTTAAATCAAAAAAACATTCCACAACAAGGCTATATTATTCTAATATACTTTAGAAAATATTTTTTTCCAACTTCCAAGGATTTAAAATTCCAAATTCTAGTTTGAATTAAATTTTAATTCATCTTATTTGTATATACTTCATTCATATACAATTTCTATTTGGTTATAGATAACCATTTCATTTCTTATAATCTCATTTGATTATAATAACAACATCCAACACATCCATGTATTATAATAATTTCAAAATATTATTTCTTCTATATCAAAAAAAATAGTTTTGGGTAAAATTATTTCATTTACCCACTTTAAAACAATATTATGTCTAATTTCTCTATTCAAGGGTTTAGAAATTCCTATCGACTTCTTGGCGTCCCACGAATCGATCAGAAATTATAAACTACTCAACAGACTAGCCAACACGATATAAAATAACTTTTATATCAATTAACAAATACGCACTCTCGTATTTATATATATACACACTCAACTCATTCTAGGATACTGCTGATCCTATCTCTAATGAACACAACCCCCCAAAGCCTAGATATTCGCTCAAGCTAAGCTCTGATACCAACTGTTATGGCGCAAATCCGTACAATCTGAGTTGACTAATAACACCACCCGTCCAACCCAAATTGCACAGAAATATGAATCATTATTAGAAAGAAGTTAGAGGATGAGAAATAGAAAGAAAGAAATATTAGAATAGAAAAAAAACGAAGATCACAAACTCACAGCGGAACGAATAAAATATATTAGGTAACATAAACTTTGAAATACAATTTGGTAACTTTATATACATACCATCATCAAAGCACAATAGCTATTTCTGGAACAGTTATAAACACTTATTTCCAGATACAAACATGGTACCCAGCGGAATATATGATAGTCTATAACTAACTGGTGAAGCCTCCTGCTTCAACTCCTCCAAGTGAATCTGTAAAATCCCGACTACTTGACCGTCCGTACAAATTTGGGCACCCAAGAGTTTTGGGAAAACAAACAAAACAAACTCTGGGTCAGTCAAGGGACTGGTGTGAGTAAACTCCAACCATTTGTTTAACTTTCAAGATCCTTTCGAAAGAAAGGATAATAGTAAGATCAGCCCACACATAAACATGGACGGTTTTTACCTTACTGTAAGCCAAAACACTTTGATACGAAAATCAAGTGATATTATAATAGTGTCTAAATCAAATAAATAACATTCTAGCGGAACGCTTGCATCTCACGCTCCATATATTATATAAAATAAAATAAAAACGCAGGGTGCTTATTGGAGATTGGATTCTGACTATGACAAGGTATGGAACCACCTGCCGATAGTGTATCTTTCGAGGGGAATACATTGGGTTCAACAAGAACATCTTGCAACCCGGCCCACACAAGACCGACCACTCATTTCGCTTGAGTGTATCGAATGTATATCACCAACGGTTGGGATCAGCAACTGTTTCCCGAATGGGACAGCATCGAATATATTAAGGAATTAAATGAATGTCTCTAGTTAGGTGATAATACACCCTAATGGGAGCTACCCACATAGCCATGTTGTCTGCCGGATTTTTGTCATTTCCCGGTTGTTGAGGCCTGAGGCTACGATTACTTATCATTCATTGATAACACCAACACTTTGGATGCCACATTGTCAGATCCGTTAATCATTAATTGATTTGCACAACTATATTCTGGATATTATGCTAATAGAATAAATTCTCCGCCACCATATATATTTGTACAGAACAATCATATTCGATCATTGGAAATACTTTGTCAGACATTCGTCCTTATACATTCATTCTGGGATTGAACGAAACCGAAGGCACAATTTCTATTAATAGAAAAAGCCCATGCACTTTACTCCATCTTTGATTATCTTCATATAATCTGATTCGCAACGCTACTGCCAATATGGAGTGGTTCTCGGGTAATAATCCAACCGGCCTCTCCATATTGGCAACAATATTGGCAAACACTTCGATAGTCGGTGATTTAACTATTGAAGAAAACAAACATTCATTCAAAGCATCAAACAAATCACTAGGCCTTTTAATTAATATTTCATTAATTAAAATACTTCTCCATTTTCTTATCAATATCTGTTAACCCGATATTTTCAATAATCATCTTCTTGGGCTCTTACGCTATTTGGAACATTTCCATATATCATCTTCTTTTATTTTCCATACTTAGAAAATATCTTCTATTTATAATTGGAAAACAATCCAATTACTTATCTCTTCCACGACCATTCATTTATTTCTATACTCAGGAAATATTTATTATTATATTTCCAAATTTCCACTTACTTGGGTGAAAACAAAAGTTGTGTAAAACATCGTTACGACCCAAAATACTGCATTCAACTAATCTTATTCAAACATTTCTCTTCGAGACTGGATCTTGCTACTTATCGGTTAAAAATGAAATCAATCAAGTTGAGGTATAATTAACTCTCAGACCTTGACTGAAAACATCCTTAACTTCAAAACTGACAAGACCACTTGCCTCGAAAAATCAACATCATACAAACCAATTATTCATTTTTAAACCCGTATACGTTTCGCTTTCTAATTTTACCAAATTTAATTATAGATTTTCTTTTTATTTATAATATTCTATTTTCAAGTTCGTTTCCTCATCGAATTCTATATATATTGATACATTGATTTCTAACTATCAGATTTTCTTAAAAATATTATAACTCCTTAAATTCCTGAAAATTTCGCCATAACCTCCTTTGTATTGGTCGATAGTTCAAACCTCAACTCGCCTCTCTAGGCCCTTTCCATTCAAAAAGAAAATCAAAAAGCCAAGTGGCTTGCCGATTCAGCGCGTAAAATCTCATATGGAATTTAAATGTGTAACTTTATGTTGGGCACTCGAATTATAATCTTCGTGCACTTCATTCCATACCGGTCTAACCCATATCCAAATATTTCCATTTGGTTTCAACTCAATCCATTCATCTTAACCCAATTCGCTAATTTACTTTCTAATTAGTTATCTTGCCTATTTCACTTCTTTGTTTGAACATAACATGTTCAAATAAAATATTTACTTTCTTATAAACGAATTGAATTCCATTTTCAAACTCAAGTTTCCCTTTCAATTTTGAACATAATTTCTCAAATCACCTTTACTTACTCAAAGCCCAATTTTGTATCAACTTTCAATTAACTATCTATTATTCAAATTAGTCAGTTCAATTCAACAACAAATTCTGATTTTTGTTACAAAAATCGTTTCACTTACTTCACTGAAGCTCCTATTATTTTATATCTCCAGTCTGCATTTTTCAAATGGAAATTCGGATTTTACTTACTTAAAATCCTTTTATTTATTTAAATAAACTGTTATGGTTTCATAATGGTTATGGCGCTGTTTTTCTAGAAAATAGATTTTGACATAACTCAAAATTCATTTGACAAAATCCAGATTTTTCTCTTTCATTAAAAAACTATTATCAAATCGGTCCTGGCGATTCTTGTTTCAAAGAATTCCGACTTAAACTGAGTTCTATACACTCAATTGAAGTTCGAAACGCTAAATTATAAACTACCAAACTGCGGCGAGTTTGTTTTAATTATATTTATATATATAATCATTTTAACTTCATTTAAAATTCAACTTCATTCTGATATATTTTTAATATATATCAAATCAGTTTCCCAATTCAACATAATATTTTTGATTATCTATAATTATCTGTTTTTCCTTACTCGGTAATATATTTATTTATACTTCGATCTTCTATATTTAATTCCAATTCCTTTTATAAATAAATTATTTATAAAATTTGATATAATCGAATTTCAATTATAAACCCGTTGAATTCTTCTCAATTTAGCTTATATTCCGAATTCCAAAATATAATCAATCGTTTTGTTTCAAAGCACTTCCCAATTTACTTTTAAATTCCTATTTGAATTCAATGGTTTAAATTATCCAAATGATAATTTATTTCATAAAATTTATAACACTATTTATAAATTCAACTTCGTTGTTTCATATATTTAAACAAGTTCCCTTTTCAAATTTCTATTTGAAACTCCATTCCTTTGATATTCCGAATTGCAGAATAAAAACTGTTGTTCCCTTTCGAATGATTTCGAATTCTATTTTTAAATTCATATTCGAATTTAAATAGTTAAATTATCTCTTGATAATTAATTCATTATATTTATAAACATCATTTTATAAATTTCCTCGTTTCATATATTTAAACAAGTCTATTTCGAAATCTATTTAAAACAAAAATCTTATTTTCGAAATTTTTATTTATAATAACTTATATATATAACACCCAATTTATTTTCATGTTCAATTTAACTTCTATTTAAATAAATTCGAAGTAATCGAATTCAAATCATAAATCCATACAGATTTATTTTAGTTCAATTTATATTCTTAACATCAGAATAAACTCCATCATTTATTTCTTTAAAACGATTTCCCCATTTCTATTTCTAAACTCATATTTGAATTTAAATATTCAAATTATTCAATGATAATTTTTCCACTTTACTTATAAACACTGTTTATAAATTCATTTCAATTCTCTGGATTATTCAATGAAAATCATTCTATTTTATTTATAAACACTATTCATAAATTTTACCTTAATTTCCTGTATTATTCAATTTATAAACATCGTTTATAAATGCAATACATGTTTTATTTATTTTCAGAACAAGTAAATATCTTTAGCCTATTCTAAATTCAAAATCTATTTTTGAAAAAAAATAGAATTTTCCTTTTTAAATCTCAAAATCCTCTTTACGATATTTTTATAAATTACTATTTAGGACCAATGATATTTCAAACATCCAAAATACCAAATTATCAATCACGGGTTTTCTAACACATCATATAAGATAACATATACGAAACCAAACAGATGATAATATTTTTGAGGAATCCAGTTGGATCCCTCCAACCTGTTTTTTCCTGCATCCACAGACGTTAGCCAACATAAATAATACCTATTCTGCTTTGTGGCAGAATATCGCGGTACAAAAGGTCATCCACTATCATAGCGTGGGGCGTATAGGGTCATCCGCTAATGATACTGCGGGCATCCACTAATGGTACTGTGGGAACTATCCAATCACCAATATATATAAAATAACCACAAACACCAATCCTAAATAACTAATATATATTTAATAGCCACAATAACATTTCAATGCATGCAAACAACAAACGAACAATTATTTTAACGAATAAAATAATTCTAAATAAAAATAGGAGTGAGATTTACTCACATTATTTTATTTGTCGACTATTCCATTAGTTCTATATCGTTGCTTCAACGAATCGTCTTGATTTGTTTCTACTGAATCTGTCTCGTACCTATGATTATTTATTTAATTTAACAATTAAATTATTATTCGTTAAATTTAACTACAACATACATAAATTATTATTTTTCTATGCATACTCAAAAATAAAACGTATACCTCGTTTCAGCTTCAAACCATTCGTCTCATTTTCCCAGACCATCTTATCCACTCAATAGACCTTGCCTGTATTCAAAAATCCTCGGAAACACAAGTTGAATCCCACATTCGATCACCTAATCATAGTTTTCCATCTATAGTTCATCACAGTAAATCAAACTCACTTTCATGCCCTTAAAAATTCACAGACTGCTCACACTTCATTCATCCTCAAATTCGCAATCCTCAACTCCAGAACAGCAGACCCATTTTCATGCATTATCCTCTCACCAAATCATCCTCTGTTGCATCAACTTTGGTATTTCTTGCTTCATGGCGACCTGGCTATTGCCTCGATCTATAGGAATGCAAGCGATACTTAAAGCCCAACTCTCCAACCTTTTGAACGCGATCCATTTTCCCAAAGCCTCGTCGCGATCCCACTACCTGTAAGCCATTGCTCCATCCACTGGTCCGAGATTTGCTGACTTCCCACTACCATTGCCAAAAGCTACGCCTCCTCCTGCTCCATCTTAATACCATCGCGACTCCGACCTTTGACTGTTCCAAAGTCCAACCTAATTCAATCGCACTCCCACTGGCTACTCTAATGAAGAAGGAAGCATCGGATTTTGATTCTTAAATTAGAAAATAAGCAGTTTAATTTGTTCGATTTTGAGTTGGAGAGAAACAAAGAGGAGCAACGTAATTCCTTTTCCCTGAAGCCCCTTGTTCGAGATTGATTTTCAAAGAGGAGGTGAATGAATTAAAACGAGGAGCAGCCATTGATTTTGATTTCAAAACTTCCTTTTGATTATTACATTGAGCCTGACATCATTTCGATTTATATTTTGCAGAGCTTTCGATTTGCTTTGAAATCTCGTTTTCCAGCAGAGAATTCAAGTAAGGGGTTGCATGGATTTTATAGATGAAAGAACCTTAGGCATTAAGGAATAGGTAGGGTAGCTTAGGTACATAAAATATAATACGATTAGATTTTGATTTGATTTCTATTAAATTCGATTCGACATAAAGTGATTTTTATTCTTTTTAAATGGATATCGATTTGATTTTGATCCTATCCACTAAAAATATATCGGGGTCTATTACTCGACATCCCGAACCGCTATTTTAGCCTACCGACCGATGTTTTAACCGAATTACACTATTCTGAACTCAACAGAATAGACTATAAAATTTAATTCGAACATATATAATAAATAACCATATTAAATTAATATAAAATAATTTAAATTCAGAAACTAATTAATATCTCGATAATATATTATTATTATTATCGATTATATTCACATAGAATTTATACCGGTCATCTGAATTGTTTTCGACTCAGTTTTAAATTTGAATTAACTAGATTTGTTTTTCGTATTTCGATAATTTAATATATTCGATATTAAATCGAAATTGGTTTTTAAATCGATAACTTAATATAAAAATTCCTTTATATAATCAACTAAATATTTAAAACCATATTAAATATTTAAAATAAACTGTTCAAAAAATTCGGGTCGTTACATTATATGTAATGAGTTTCTACTAGGTGTTGTACATATGTATAAGATTAAAATATTAACTTACCGTTACATGATTTTGGTTTACAGATAGGGTATACATGCTTTGCAATTATTGGTTGTTGTACACCAATTTCACAGATATATGCTGGCCATTGTACACCGATTTTACAAATGTATATTTTACATAATCCTCCTCTCCAAGATATCTTAACCATTGGTGAGGGAGAGCTTGATCAAGAGGCTACAGATTTGGAGACTGTTTTGGGTGATGTTGTCATTACCCAGTTGAGCTATGGTGCTGAATTTAGCATTGCAGTCTAAAAGAAGAAGGATGCAGGGCAGAAGGTAGAGAGGTCAAAGTTTTTGGTGATGATACCAGAGCAAGAAAAAAGAGCAACAGTGATAAGGCCAGAAGGGGAAAGCGAGGCAGCAAAGCCAATATCAAAGGTCACAATAGCGGTAGGTGTTGATATTCTCAAACTTATGGAGTATTAAGGTTGCAAAGGAGATTGCTGCCACCCTGGGCAAGTCAACATACGTTGCATTAGTACTGGGTGGTCGTAAAATCTGAAACAACAACCAATTATTGCTTGCTGTGAAATCTGGAGATATAAGAAGCTGAAGCTAATAAGGATTCCCTTTTTACATTTTCTTCCTAGGCGTTAAACTTGCTTATTTTGTTGAAATAATTCCAAACCGTAGAGAATAATGGTATTATGCTTATATATGTTCCTTCATGTGGTTTCTGGCAGCTATTTTGATGGATGCATCTCCATATAAATATTCGTGCGCTTATATTGTATATTTATATGCAAATTGATCTAAGTTAAAAACCAATATTCTTTTATCTGCATTACAAAACATAATAAACTATATACCATTAGTCCACTAGATTTCATGTCACGGCTTGAAATACTTTTTTCAAAGTCCCCTTAACTGACCCGAATGAAGTCATATGCATTTCCAGCTGAGCTTCTACCTATGTTTAATAACCCACTAAATTTTCATATTTAACTACATCATTAACATTAGGCACACATACACCACACTCTACTTTTACCGTTCACCACGATACCAACTGCCCCTCTAACATACGAAATATAACTACAAAATTCCAAATATTTCCAATTACATAACCAAGGATCAAAAACTATTTAACATTATTTAACATTATTGCAACGAACTAATTATGTCAATACCACATAACGTTTACTTTCTTACACCACCAACTATCACATATGCTTACATAATTAGTACAACTGTCAATTCATTTAATGTCTACACATACACATCACCAAGCACCACAACCCAACTCCAAGCTACTTCTCCTTCACAATAACTTTTTCTTACCTACTCATGTGCGAAGCACAGGTTCCAAACTAGTTAGGCCAATATAATTAACCTAAACAATTTCCTTAACCTTCATTATAATCCTCCTTCATTCCATTTTGCTCTAGGCTTTGCTCCAGGCTTCGGTCTCTTCAAATAAAAGTCAGCCCCATGGCTACAAACTGCATAGTCACCAAGGCACCAGAGATCGATTCGAGCCCTCCCTCTCGCACGCCGGAGCACCGCCATCCTCCTCCAAGAACCCCGCCCTACTTGCATGCTTCAGGCGCCACCATATCTCCCTCGAATGTGTGAGGTTTGAGCTCAAAATTCAAACCAAACATGAAACAAAATATGTCGTTGACCATATCATTGTGAAGATCAAACAAAGGATACGATTTTCTTATTAGAACCTTGAAATAATTTGAATTGAGTTGAGAGAGATTGAGGGAAGAATTTTCAAAAATTTCGGCCATGGATTTCAAAGGTGGTGGCGTTGAAACATTTATGAAGGAGATATTAGGGTTTTTCCTAGAAATACTTATATATATATATATTATATTTTATATTATTTAATTCACAAATAAGTAGTTTATCGTTCCGAACTCCAAATCAAACCCAATGACTGACGTTCCCAAATAAATACCCCTATTCCTGACATAATGGAATATGTTTCATAAGCCAATTCAGCTAAGTTTTTATCAAAATTAGAATATAATTCAATATAACATTTAATATTAAATTTCAATGTACATTTTAATTTATCGGGGCCATATACTGACTCCAAAAATTATGAAACTTGAAATATAGCTATGTTTTGACGATATGGTTCTAACAAAATTAATTTCGTCGAATTTGGAGACCGTTTGAAGAATGGCCTTTTAACTAGCTTATTAAATTTAATTTGAAATTCAACACGTGTTTAAATTTACCACGCTTACATACTAATTCCAAATGACTTGAAATTTTAAACCTGATAATAATTGACATTCCAGATCCAACAAAATTGTTTCGTCGAAAACGAAGGCCGTTTTCAAAATGACTATTTTTAAGGGCTATATATAATATTAAAATATATATAAATTCCATAGCGACTATTCTAAATTTTAATTTAGCCATAACTTACAATTTATAAAATGAAATCTAAAATTTTTAGATTTGTTAGAATGATACAATTATATAGATTCTAACGTTTCTAGTTTTATCAGATTCTGGCTTATATTGAATTCTGTATATTCATTTAAAGTTCAAAACCAAAATTTCAAACTACCACGCCATTTCAAGCTCACTTTATACAAATTATAAATTAATATGTTCTAACTTCGTATTAAATAAATTTTTAGTTGTTATTTATCAAAATAAATCATTTTAAATATTAAAATCCATAAAATTCAATTAAAATAAATTTTAAATTGGTTCCAAAAATACGGGTTGTTACAATCTCCCCCACTTAAAACTTTTTCGTCCTCGAAAAAGAATGAAGCTGAAAGTTGTTTAACTAACCAACTCAACTTTCATTCTGGCTTGAGTTCTTTAACTTTTCAGTTTCTGAGAACTTCTAAATTTCTCTGAAATTTGGCTAACACCCTAAATTTTTGAAAATTTTCACTATAATCTCCTTTGCACGAGTTGATCTGAACAAATTTATTGAGTCGTATTAGGCACCCAGTAAATCAATATATCGCATACAAATCAAACGTGAATTATCTATGCTCTAGGAAGATGTGTAAAAAATCATCCCTTGACCTAGTGATGGGAATTAATCATAATCCATGTGTCGCATCTAAAACTAGAGAGACGTGTATATTTTTGTCATCTCAAGACCTGTGTAGGGTTTGTTACTAAATCTTGCAATTTTCCTTTATATGTTATTAAGTTCGTAATCAGTCTTCTGTTCAACCTGTAATTCAGTCCTCGCCATACAAGCATCTTGCTCGTATGGTAATTCAAACCTTGTCATATAAGCGCTAAATGCTTATATGGAATATGATATGATATGATGTCTTCCACGATGTATGTTATGCGGTGTAGTCCATAATTTATTTGTTTCTATGGCATATGTTTTAATTTCACACAGAACAACCATTACAGCATAAGAAAATCATTCACAATAGTTATAATAATAATAAAATTGCGCAACCAACTCATTATGGTGCACCTGTTTGTCGGGCACGCAATTATTTCTCTACTCAATGTGAAGCCATCAACCTGCTCGATATATATATATATATATATATATATATATATGTATGTATGTATATATCAATGTACATAAATCCAATTCGAACTAATTTTCAATTTAGTTCAACATTATATTTGATTTGGCTTAAATCACCTTTCATTCTTATATTGGTTTTATTATTCCAATATTTTTATTCGTTAGATTAATAATCACATATCATAACCAGCAATCAATTAGTGTACATAAATCCAATTTGAACTAATTTTCAATTCAGTTCAACATTATATTTGATTTGGCTTAAATTACCTTTCATTTTTATATTGGTTTTATTATTCCAATATTTTTATTTGTTAGATTAATAATCACATATCTCAACCAGCAATTAATTAGTTGGTTAGCTTTTCAAACATATAATTTTTATATACTTAAAATACAATTTCAATGCCAAATAACAAACAATAAACTCTAACTAAGTTTTGGTTCTCACACCAGTCAATTGGAAGTTTATAGATATCCCACTTTCGAAACTTGAACATAAATGTTGATGATGCTATAGGGATCATCAGAATCATCCTCGAGCGAGTAAAGTGTGATTCTATATCTATCGAGTATATTTGAGTCTTCGAATACACGTTTATTATGCATATATAAAAAATCTTCTTATACTTGATAGTCCAAATTCAAAATAAAATAAAATACTCAAATACGTATAATAAGATATAATTTTCAAAACTAAATTCATTTTTTAAAAATAACACTCTTCAAACTCATTCTAGGATATTACTGATCCTATCTCCAACGAGTCATTCTTATAGGTTGTTACTACTCTTATCTCTGATGAATTCTTTTATTTGGTTCTAATTTGTTTTGTTCTCGAGCTTTGTAAAAAATAATCTTTGATACCACTTGTAGCGACCCGAACTTCCAGGTCGGCCTACACCGAACAAGAAGGCGGACTGCTTTGATAACACGACTCATCAGAATATAAACATGAAAACATTTCATTGCTATTACAACAATTTACATCAGAGTTCAAGATAATACAAAAAAAAAATTTATAGTGGAAAAATATCAGAGATTTAAATTACATTAGAATACATAAACATAATGTGCAGCGGAAAACATCAACTACCACAATTGAAAGAAATACATGGATATAAAGCATTCCGAATATAGCACCAGCCGTAATCTAGGATCATGTGAAAAGAAATATCTGCGAAAACCAAAACTATAAGCCGCCCATGTGGAAGATATTGGCACCCAGAGTTTAGGTGGAAAAAATAAACTCCAAGTCAGTCATGGGACTGGTGTGAGAACTAAAACAGTTATTAACTTTATTTTAAAGTTGGGTAAATCAAGGGACCATGCCGTATAACACGGAACATGGTTTCTCCCAAGAACACCACAAAACAAACAACGTAATGCTAAAAGGAAAAATGAAGCTATTATAAGACTCAGGTCCCATCACACAATGCAATGCAAGCCGAAGGATAGAGATTTACCTTATAATAGCCAAACATGCTTGATATGCAAAATTTATCTTTTATTATTATTATAAGTGAAGAAATCAACTTCAAATATAAATATATCAATCATAAGCGGCATAGGTACCATATATTATGTTGCCATATAGGTTTACAACTAAAATCATGAAATTGTGTATTGGAAATTGGGTTTCCATCTATGAACCAAGGCAAGCGATCCTCCTTTTCGATTCGAGACACATAGCAATGCCTTAGGAGCACACCTCTGGACCTCCAAAATGGTCAGTACGTTGAACCATTAAGAGCCATTGGAGACCCAATCAAATCCGAGGTACCTCGCCTTCCATCAAACAATATCCGACATCCACATAAGTAAAATGTCCGGGCTCTATGCCATGACATCACTCGTAGTTAGAAACCAATGTATGTCCATCTCCCTGTGGTCCTCATCCCGATTTTGGTTTATACCGAGGTGTGAAGTTCGTGAATTAACGCTACACAAAGCTGCGCTACTTAAAGCTAGGCTTTGATAATCAACCACAAGGCTCTACTTTTCAACAAAAGCCTTTATCAATGCATCTCAGTGTGCCACATTGTCAATCCATACCATGCCATTGATTTCCACCAATATATAACCTCTAAGCTCACCAAACAGATATATATTTAGCAGAGATCAACGAATACAGCGCGAAGTACAATGTCAAACATTTGCAAGTCCGTTTTGGGTCTGAACGAAACCGAAGGTACCTTATTCCTCGTCCCATATGTCCAATATAGGAGAGAGACCCTCGCATATCCGGTCGATCTCCAAGTACGGCTGGACGATCACCACTTATTACCTCTCTTAGGTGTACAGCCCAATCAAGACATAAGTATCATCCATTCGATGTGAAGATCTCCGGTCTTCAACCATCATCTTCAAATCTTCGACTTTTAGTCATTATATCAGTTATTAAGAATGGGTTAAACCCAGTCTTTTCAAATAACTCGCGTATATTATAATCAAGTGCTATAATAACACATCACACGCTTCATTCCAATCTAGAATATTCTTTTATTCAAATATTCATTACATTGGGAATCATTCCTAAAAATCTTACCAAAGATTTAATTCATTCAAACCTCTTGTTTAAATCTTTTGAAAACCATTGCAAAAGGTTTTGTATTATCTTTTAACAATCTTAAACCAATTAAGGTTTATCAAACTAGTTGGGATTATTGAGCCTTACCGAAGTAATCATTTATTTTGTTTTTTCCAATCCCAGCCTATTCACCCCTTGGATAAAAATTGGTAGTACTCCATATCTAACATCCACTACGTTATCGGTAAAATTAATTTCCATTTCACGTTTCAAATCTAATTAAAGATTTAACTATCGCATGGAGTAAAACTGGCGGTATTCCATTCTCGATCATTTCTCGAATTCGGTAAATTTAGTTACCTCATTCACATTCCAATCTAATTAAAGATTCATTAAAACTCCATTTATTTTTAATCTCAAAAATAATTAATTATTGATTATTCAACTTAGGAAATAAATCTTGTCTTTAACTGGGTTAAAGAGCTAATGTTATTTAGAACACAGTTCACAATAAACACAAATCAACTTCCATTATCTATGGAATATTCATGGAAAACAGATCAACATATAATAGATATAAATTTCCGTATCAGACTAATAATATAAATGGAATAATGATAAAGCCTTTTAAATTCCATATACAGTAATGGTCTTCCTTCACAGAAGCCCATCACGATTATTAATAAATTGAATTCCACTTAATTTAGTTTAATGTATTAAGTTGGAAAAGTTTACTTTGGAAATTCCATTAAATCTAAGTTAAAAGATTTACAAATTTCAAATCGTAACTTCACAATTAATTGGGTTAAAGAACAGATGTTATTTAAAACATTGTTCACGGTAAACCCAAAATCCAATTTCAACTCAATTCCAATTAACTGGATTAATTGGAAAACTTCATTAAATCTTAATGAAAAGATTTATTATACTCTCGACTTGGTTTAAGAGCAATATTATTGAAGACACCATTCATGACAAACCCAAAACCCAATTTGATACTAAATACAAGGCTCTGAATAGAAATCATATCGACTTATATTCAATATCAAATTTTGAAACCAACGGATAATGTGTTGGGAATAATGATATCTATATCTTCCAAATTCCTCAACAATATCCGCATAATCACGGAATCCAATATCGAAATATTCCAAAGATTATTTCCATTCCAATTCATACGTTGGAAAATTCTGGTTATATTAAAACCATTACAATTTCTTTTAGTTCTTTACTCAAGTTGGACAAATAACTTATTCTGATAAAAATATCTTTTTTATTTACAAAAGTGGAATATTTCACCCAAAATCATTTCAAATCATTAATTATGATTTTACATAATTTTTTCACATTTTTAATAATTTTATTAAGGCCCTTACAGTCGGTTTCCAATATCGGCCACTGAACTACATCCATAGCGACCTTTTCCAAAACTGATTTGGACCTATTTTAAAATATAACCGTTAGATATCAAATTTCTTATTATCATTCGAAAGCTCTTTTCGATACGAAGCCAACGGTTCATGTTTTAGGAGAATCCGACGGTTGGATTTTCCGTGGTCGAAATTTGCGAACGGTCACTACGCGAAACGTTCTATTCAGGCCATTTAAATATATATAATATATTTTGTCGATTTCCATTTAAAACATATTTTTTAAAACGTTTTAAATTCGTTTTAAAAATGATTCCAACTTCTATTTCAATTTTAAATCAAAATTGAATATTCCATATCATTATAATATTAAAATGATAATATTTTCAAAATATCAAATTTTGAAATCAAATCTTTTCGATATTCATTATAAAATGAATAAAATCGATAGAAAATTCCATTAGAGTTAAAATGGTGTATATTTACTTAACTCGGCTTCATATTCATTTCAGTTATGAATATTTCAATATTTTCGTGTCCATCCAAAATTGGACATCAAAATCGCATTTTGATTCTTCACTTAATATTATTCTAAAATATTCGTTATTTCTGAGTTGGAATCAGACTCAGTCATTTACCATATAATTTTATTTATATGGATTTCGTACATCGCATGTATGCAAACATAGTGATGAACAACTATTAAACATTAAATTCACATCCATAATGCAATTTACAACCGTATAAGCATTAATTAATTCAATAATGCTTATTATAGTCTGTTAATCAATCCGTTGACATACAATTAAATCCAAGGGAAATGTGTAAATTAATTATCATCCCCAAACCCGTGTGGGGTTATCAACCATCAAACAAATATTATTATTTGTACACTTGGGCGATGTGTAAAATTATCGTCCCAATACCCATGTGGGGTTTACATAACAATCCGTGTGAACTTATATAATATTTTCAAAGTTTAATAAAGATAACATTTATTTTTAACAACACTTATTTTCACATTTTAATAATGATAACATTTAAAACTGTAACATCCATCAATCACCAAACAAATATTGCAATCACAAATATATACTCAGCTATAAAATAAATAACTGTACAAAATGGTTGAGTGAGAGAGAGTTCTCACATTTGGTTTCCACTCCGTTAGTCTTTGATTGAAGATTTTAGTACTGTTTGGGTTTAAATTTGCCCCAAATTCTAACTTGCCCTGTGACGGCCCGCCCCGCACCAACCAACATTTGCTCCAAAAGTGCGCTGTACACATGTCCAGTTAGCACAGAACGGGTCATGAGAAGGAAAAGGAAGAAGGGGATGAACTAAACGAGGAACCTGTAGAATGTCTCACAGCGCATGGGATAAAATATAATAATAACATACTTGACATAAAACAGGCGAGACAGTGCATAAGCTGATAACTAATAATCAATGTCAACATCAGAGCAGCGGAAATCCAAATACAGCTTATTACAACTTTCCAAATTTACTGTCTCTAACAAAAGAAAACTAAAGTAGAAGATGCACCACCAATGCCCAAGCAGTGATCTTCAACAACACAGGGAGAATACTATATATATTACGTGGAAGCCTCCTGCTCGTCTACGGATCATCTACCCGTGCATCACCAGCCAACCTGTCTCTAGTCTGCTCGTGTGAGCACCCAGAGTAATAAGAAGAGACTTAAACTCTGGGTCAGACATAAAGCCTGGTATGAGCGATAAGCATCTAAACAGAATAATAACAGGTATACTAAACTATACCTGAACCTGGACCTGCAACCAAAGAGTTAGTACCACATACCGTACAATGCTCTAAGGTGCCATAATGAATAGTGTAAGAATACGGGGGTGGGGTGTGTATGTCAAACAATCAAGCATAGCAACCATCCTCACGTCTCTCACTCAGTGCGTAAAGTATACGATATCTACCACTTTGGAACACTAGACAAAATGAGGTAACGACGAATCCCGACTTGTAGAAACCCCGTTGTGACCAAGCCAAACACTTGGAGTCATGACCAAACATTTCAATGACCCACTTCATTGGTCGTAGCCCTTGGTTCTACTGATGCCATAATGGCCCTGAATCCGCCTTCGTACCTCCTACCATAGTGGTCCAAAGCTATAGACGTCGATAACTCCTTGGCACACGCCCCGCAGCAAAGCCCAACCATGAAGCGAACTCATTGATTCCCATCTAAATCTTGAGCTCTAACTTCTCATCTGGACTTCCTTTGCATCTCGGGTTTTGATCGAATTGGAGTGGGTCTTCAGAAAAGTTGACGTGCAGTAACAGTCCTAGAATTCGGTTCGGTTCGGTAGCGTCGGTTCGGGTCGGTCCTCCATCCTTGTCATCTTCCATTCGATTCGGGTCGGGTGCTTCACTCCGGGTTGGGTCGGTGTCCTCCTCCGGGTCGGGTCGGGGTGCTGTCCTCCTCCAGCTCATGCTCCTTCTCCAATCAGCTCCCTCGTTTCCATCTGCTCCGATCCGATCCGATCACTTCGCCTTACTCTAGTCGTAGCCTTCCATTCTTGAGCCGATCCGATCTGGCTTCCATTACCCTTCCGATCCGATCCCCTTGTCCACTCCAACTCTAAGGAAACGGCTTTCCTTTTTGCCAAGTCTTCTATGTGACAAGTCCCAATCCAGTTCGGATTCCCTTGGTCAGTTCACTAGCCCGATCCGACCCCTGCTCCGATCCGAACCGATTCGGGACCTGCACATTTCTGCAACCTTCCAGCGAGCTTTCTACGCCATTCGACGACGTTTTCGACCAATTTAACTATTCTAATCAATCATAAAACATACCATAGAGTCATAGCAACATGTAATAGCAACCACAAACAGCAAACAACAATTCAAATGAATCAAAAGGGATCAAAAGTAACTAAAACTTCATATTTTCCCATAGTCCCTCTTAATCATGTTTAAGTACATACTTAGTAAAACTTAACCAAATCGTCTAAATTTTATAACAGAGGCATGAAATATTATTTAAGAATTTCTAAACATTTTTCCAGAATTTATTAGTGTATAAATTCGCTAATCTTCACTAATTACCCTTAATTAACTGTAATTAGTGTCAAAACGATGCTATCACTCACCTTGGCCACAACTAAAATCCCAAAACTGAAATATTCTCTGATTTGGCGTTGTTCCCAATCTTACACAGTAGCTCTACCTCGGTTCTCGTGCTAATACTCCTTGATTTGATGTTTGCTAAGCCTAATCTTCAATTAGAAAGTGATTTTTGGGTGTTTTAGAGAGATTTAGAGAGTGGAGGCCATGGCTAGGTCAAGAGGAATGAAAGTGGCGGCTGGAAAATGTCTAAAGAAATGTTTTCTAACCCTAATCAGCCCCTATATACCCCTAAACCCGAAATTCCCCTTGGGCCTAGCTGCTAATCACCCGCTTAAGCCCAATTAAGCTGTTTTTCACCATCTGAAACTTGTTTCAGCCATATCTCCCAAACGGTGAGTCCGTTTGACTAATGTGACCACTCTACGGAAAGAGAAACCATCATCCGGAGCCAATGGAAGTGGTTTCAGGTCAAAATTCCTTTCCAGTCAAAAGTTATGCCCAAAACAGTGCCAACTAGGGGTAAAATGGTCATTTAAAAATCGGGAAAAATCATGAACATGGGAAATGACCCCAATAGTCGTCCCCCAAAGTTACATGACCATACGACTTCGTATGTGAAAGAAATAAATATTCTACGATTCTATGATGCGTAGAATGCGGGTCGTTACACTCTCCCCCACTTAAGAAATTTCGCCCCCGAAATTCCTTAACCCAAAACATACAAAGGATCCCGCATGCCTAACAACCACATACAACAATCAATCATGCAAAACAAGCGAACAAGCCTATCCTAGCATGCGGAAAACTAAATCGAAGTCAAAATCTTACCAGGCAAAGAGTTCTGGGTGTGACTTCCTAACGTTATCCTCTGTCTCCCAAGTACAATCATTCTCGTTCGCGCTCCATTGTACCTTGACTAGCTTCACCGCCTTCCTTCGAAGTTGCTTCATGTCGTGTTCGACAATACGGACCGGCTTGCGGTTCCCAACCGCCTCGGGTTCTACCTCGAAGTCCTCCAACTGATCAGGTGAAATAGTCATATCTGAGTCGTGAACGAACTTCCTTAGTTGGGAAACATGAAATACGTCGTGAACTCCCGCCATCTTCCCCGGTAAGTCAATTCTGTATGCCAAATTCCCGACTAGTTCAAGAACAGGGAATGGGCCAACGAATCTTGGTGCCAACTTGCCTCTCCTGCCAAATCGTATTACGCTCTTCAACGGAGAAATCTTGACAAACACCAAGTCGCCAACGGAGAATTTTAAGTCTCTTCTCCTCTTATCAGCATAACTCTTCTGCCTATCTTGGGCAGCCTTCATTCGTTGTTGAATGATCTTAATCTTATCTGAAGTTTCCCTCACCACATCTGGTCCAAGCATAAACTTCTCGCCAGTCTCTATCCAACATGATGGTGAGTTGCACGGTCTTCCGTACAAAGCTTCATATGGAGCCATACCGATACTGGATTGGTAGCTATTATTATATGCAAACTCTACTAGATGCAAATGGTCATCCCATGATCCACCAAAATCCAATATACATGCTCTCAAGAGGTCTTCCAAGATACGGTTCACCCTCTCCGTCTGACCGTCGGTCTGAGGATGATATGCGGTACTGAGATGTAATCTTGACCCTAGAGCCTCTTGTAAGCTTTTCCAAAACCCACTAGTGAACAACGGGTCTCGGTCACTCACAATGCTTTTGGGTACTCCATGAAATCTCACTACCCACTTCATATACAATTCTGCCAACCTGGCCGCCGTCCTGGTCGATTTGACTGGTATAAATCTTGCACTTTTAGTCAATCGATCCACAATTACCCAAATGCTATCATATCCCGATCTAGTCCTTGGTAGGCCATCGATGAAATCCATCGAGACTTGCTCCCATTTCCATTCGGGAATTTCTAATGGCTGTAACAACCCACTAGGCTTCTTTTGCTCGGCTTTAACTAGCTGGCAATTCATGCATTTGGATATAAACTTCCCAACGTCTCGTTTCATCCCTTCCCAGTAGTAAATCTGCTTCATGTCACGATACATCTTATTTCCACCGGGATGTATAGTCAGTTTTGAGTGATGACATCCTCTAAGCACTTCATCCCTTAATCCATTGACATTGGGTACGACTAGTCTTCCATCCTTTCTAAGCCATCCATCTCGATCAAGCCCATACTTGTTCATCTCCTCATCGATACCCATCTCTAACTTGGAGATGATTTCCAATAGGTTAGGATCGTCCCTCTGACTAGAGCCGATCCGCTCAATCAAAGTGGGTCTGATCGTCAAACTTGCTAACATTTCTGGATCCAATTCGCACTTTGGTCTGAAATCAAACCCCGCGATAAACTCCAGTTGCTTCCATTCAAGGAACATAGCCCCTAAGCTGGCATGTCTTCTACTCAATGCATCAGCCACTGCATTGCCCTTTCCTGGTGTGTATGCGATGTCAAAATCATAGGAAGCTAAGAACTCTAACCATCTCTGCTGACGGAGATTCAGATCTTTCTGAGAGAAGAGATACTTTAACGATTTATGATCTGTAAACAGCTCAAATCTTTCTCCCAAGAGATAGTGTCTCCACATCTTTAACGCGAACACGATTGCTGCCAATTCTAAATCATGGGTAGGGTATCTTCTCTCGTGCGGTTTCAATTGCCGACTTGCGTAAGCCACCACCCTACCACCTTGCATCAAAACAGCACCCAGTCCGGTACCACAGGCATCCGTGTATACCGTCATCTCTTCATCCCCCTTAGGAATGACTAACACCGGTGCGCTTGTCAACTTGTCCTTTAAACTTTTGAATGCATTCTTGCACCTTTCATCCCAGACAAAAGCTTGATTCTTCTTGGTCAACTGGGTCAATGGTGCTGCCATCTTGGAGAAACCTTGGATAAACTTACGATAATATCCCGCTAACCCCAAGAAACTTCTTACATCTGTTGCATTCTTGGGCGTAGGACAATCCTGTACCGTAGCCACCTTTGCCGGGTCCACGGCAATACCATTCTCTGATACAACATGGCCCAAGAACCTCACTTCCCTCTTCCAGAAGTGACACTTAGAAAACTTTGCTTTCAATTGGTGTTTTCTCAACACCTCCATTACTACTCTTAAATGCCCCTTGTGTTCTTCCTCTGTCCTTGAGTAGACCAAAATATCATCAACGAACACAAGGACAAACTTATTCAACTGATCTCTGAATACCCTGTTCATAAGATCCACAAAATATGCTGGGGCATTGGTCAGCCCGAATGGCATGACCAACCACTCATAAAATCCAGACGGCGTTCGAAATGCCGTTTTAGCTATACTCTCAGCTTCCACTCTAAGCTGATGAAAACCTGTTGCGAGATCCAACTGAGAAAATATTCTCGCGCCACTCAACTGATCGAACAAATCATCTATCCGCGGTAGAGGATACTTGTTATTCCTTGTCACTTTATTCAACTCGCGGTAGTCTACACACAAACGAAGGGAACCATCCGCCTTGGTAGCAAACACAACTGGTGCTCCCCATTTAGAAACACTCCTTCTGATAAATCCCTTCTTCAAAAGATCGCTGACTTGCACCTCGAGCTCTCGCTGCTCCCTTGGTGCCATACGACGAAGTGGCATCACTATAGGCCTGGCATCTTTTACCAAATCAATACGGAACTCAATCTCTCGGTGTGGTGGAAGTCCGGTCACTTCTTCGAAAACATCCGGATACTGGCTAACCATGGGCAAACCTGACAACTCACTATGCGGAATATCGAGGGAGTTTAGAAAACTAGCCAATACCCCCTTACTGGGTAGACCACCAAACACTATCCTCCGCCCATCATCCGCTCTAGCTGTCACCAACAAGCCCTCACAGTCTACCACCACCCCATACCTTCGGAGCCAATCTACTCCCAAAATAATGCCAAACCCAGTAAAGCCCAAAACAAAGCAATCACAAACAAACATGCATCCATGACTCGATAAGACCACATTACGACAAATCATGCTAAGGCTAGTCGAACCACCAATCGGGTTCGTCACTACTAAAGGTCTATCGACAATCTCGGGCTCCAATCCCACCCTATCTACCAGGTCACTAGATATGAAAGAACTGGAAGCTCCGGTATCAAACAAAACTCTAACAGGAACATCATAAACAGAAAGCATACCTTGAATGACGACATTCTTTCCCTTCTCCGCCGCTGTTGGGGCATTCGACGAAGAAGGAATAGCATTAAGAGCGTAGGCTTTCACCATTTGCTTTTCTTTAGGGGGCTGTGGACACTTGTCTTTGTGATGTCCCATTTGGCCACAGTTGAAGCACTTCCTATCCGCTGGCTTGGCCCGACAATTACTAGCATAATGGCCCTTCTTACCACAGCTGAAGCACTCCACATCTTGTTTATTCTTTTTCTTCTGGCCATCCTTAGCTTGGTTCTGCTTTCTCTTATTCTGGGAACCACCCTTGCCTCCACCACTTGCTTGTGGTTTTGGCTCTTCTGCAGATGCAACCTCAGTCTTCGACTTAGGGTAGAGACTTTCTGATCTTAATGCTTTCCCCACAATCGATTCAAACGTCTCATCGATGTGGTTAATAAGTTTTTCCCCCAAGTACTGATCCAAACCAGTTATGAATTTCTCATTCTTTTTCTCGGCAGTATCAATAAGAGATAATCCATATTTTGACAAAGTGTCGAATTCAGCAATATACTCCGAGACAGCTCTGCCATTCTGCTTGAGCTCCAAGAATTTCTTAAACAGCACTGACTTCTGAGCAGCTGGAATGAACTTCTCGCTAAAGCGAGCTTTAAACTGCTCCCAAGTAATCTGATCTTCGGGAGTGGCTGCCTTTATAGCATTCCACCAATTCATTGCCCGCCCTTGCAGCTGACGGGACGCTAGCTTTCTCTTCATCGCATCCTCGATACCCAAATCCTCGAAGATACGTTCGCAACTATCCAACCAATCCTGAACATCTGTGGCCGACTCCGTTCCGTGAAACGGCTTCCCACCAAGGCTAGTATAATCCTTATTCAGCTTGGCGAAGTCGACCCTCGGCGCCTGCACTATTGGACCACCACCATTTCCACCATTGGGAACTGCCCTCTGCACATCTCTAAGCATCTCTCTCATGAGGTCAGTAAACATTGTCCTCATGTCAGCACCATTCCCATTATTGGCTCCCCTACCAGCACCTCTAGTATATCGGCTCATCGTCAATCTGAAAAAGGAAACGATTAACGACTCCATAGTGGTGCTAGTGCAGTACGACTTCATCCTTATACTAGTAATAGTATATATATATATATATAGCTTTTAAAAACCAAAGTAATCACAAATACGCTCTCTCGTATACGTATATTATCTCTCCCTGATAACTTCCCTAGGTTAACTACGCAACCTAGAGCTCTGATACCAAGTGTGACGGCCCGCCCCGCACCAACCAACATTTGCTCCAAAAGTGCGCTGTACACATGTCCAGTTAGCACAGAATGGGTCGTGAGAAGGAAAAGGAAGAAGGGGATGAACTAAACGAGGAACCTGTAGAATGTCTCACAGCGCATGGGATAAAATATAATAATAACATACTTGACATAAAACAGGCGAGATAGTGCATAAGCTGATAACTAATAATCAATGTCAACATCAGAGCAGCGGAAATCCAAATACAGCTTATTACAACTTTCCAAATTTACTGTCTCTAACAAAAGAAAACTAAAGTAGAAGATGCACCACCAATGCCCAAGCAGTGATCTTCAACAACACAGGGAGAATACTATATATATTACGTGGAAGCCTCCTGCTCGTCTCCGGATCATCTACCCGTGCATCACCAGCCAACCTGTCTCTAGTCTGCTCGTGTGAGCACCCAGAGTAATAAGAAGAGACGTAAAACTCTGGGTCAGACATAAAGCCTGGTATGAGCGATAAGCATCTAAACAGAATAATAACAGGTATACTAAACTATACCTGAACCTGGACCTGCAACCAAAGAGTTAGTACCACATACCGTACAATGCTCTAAGGTGCCATAATGAATAGTGTAAGAATACGGGGGTGGGGTGTGTATGTCAAACAATCAAGCATAGCAACCATCCTCACGTCTCTCACTCAGTGCGTAAAGTATACGATATCTACCACTTTGGAACACTAGACAAAATGAGGTAACGACGAATCCCGACTTGTAGAAACCCCGTTGTGACCAAGCCAAACACTTGGAGTCATGACCAAACATTTCAATGACCCACTTCATTGGTCGTAGCCCTTGGTTCTACCGATGCAATAATGGCCCTGAATCCGCCTTCGTACCTCCTACCATAGTGGTCCAAAGCTATAGACGTCGATAACTCCTTGGCACGCGCCCCGCAGCAAAGCCCAACCATGAAGCGAACTCATTGATTCCCATCTAAATCTTGAGCTCTAACTTCTCATCTGGACTTCCTTTGCATCTCGGGTTTTGATCGAATTGGAGTGGGTCTTCAGAAAAGTTGACGTGCAGTAACAGTCCTAGAATTCGGTTCGGTTCGGTAGCGTCGGTTCGGGTCGGTCCTCCATCCTTGTCATCTTCCATTCGATTCGGGTCGGGTGCTTCACTCCGGGTCGGGTCGGTGTCCTCCTCCGGGTCGGGTCGGGGTGCTGTCCTCCTCCAGCTCATGCTCCTTCTCCAATCAGCTCCCTCGTTTCCATCTGCTCCGATCAGATCCGATCACTTCGCCTTACTCTAGTCGTAGCCTTCCATTCTTGAGCCGATCCGATCTGGCTTCCATTACCCTTCCGATCCGATCCCCTTGTCCACTCCAACTCTAAGGAAACGGCTTTCCTTTTTGCCAAGTCTTCTATGTGACAAGTCCCAATCCAGTTCGGATTCCCTTGGTCAGTTCACTAGCCCGATCCGACCCCTGCTCCGATCCGAACCGGTTCGGGACCTGCACATTTCTGCAACCTTCCAGCGAGCTTTCTACGCCATTCGACGACGTTTTCGACCAATTTAACTATTCTAATCAATCATAAAACATACCATAGAGTCATAGCAACATGTAATAGCAACCACAAACAGCAAACAACAATTCAAATGAATCAAAAGGGATCAAAAGTAACTAAAACTTCATATTTTCCCATAGTCCCTCTTAATCATGTTTAAGTACATACTTAGTAAAACTTAACCAAATCGTCTAAATTTTATAACAGAGGCATGAAATATTATTTAAGAATTTCTAAACATTTTTCCAGAATTTATTAGTGTATAAATTCGCTAATCTTCACTAATTACCCTTAATTAACTGTAATTAGTGTCAAAACGATGCTATCACTCACCTTGGCCACAACTAAAATCCCAAAACTGAAATATTCTCTGATTTGGCGCTGTTCCCAATCTTACACAGTAGCTCTACCTCGGTTCTCGTGCTAATACTCCTTGATTTGATGTTTGCTAAGCCTAATCTTCAATTAGAAAGTGATTTTTTGGGTGTTTTAGAGAGATTTAGAGAGTGGAGGCCATGGCTAGGTCAAGAGGAATGAAAGTGGCGGCTGGAAAATGTCTAAAGAAATGTTTTCTAACCCTAATCAGCCCCTATATACCCCTAAACCCGAAATTCCCCTTGGGCCTAGCTGCTAATCACCCGCTTAAGCCCAATTAAGCTGTTTTTCACCATCTGAAACTTGTTTCAGCCATATCTCCCAAACGGTGAGTCCGTTTGACTAATGTGACCACTCTACGGAAAGAGAAACCATCATCCGGAGCCAATGGAAGTGGTTTCAGGTCAAAATTCCTTTCCAGTCAAAAGTTATGCCCAAAACAGTGCCAACTAGGGGTAAAATGATCATTTAAAAATCGGGAAAAATCATGAACATGGGAAATGACCCCAATAGTCGTCCCCCAAAGTTACATGACCATACGACTTCGTATGTGAAAGAAATAAATATTCTACGATTCTATGATGCGTAGAATGCGGGTCGTTACATGCCCCCTTTTCGTTCTGGTCAATTCCATGATGTAGTGTTCGATCCCACTATTCCAACGAAACTGAAATAGTCTGTTTCTGTTTTTGTTTGACAAAGTTATGACATTTTAAAATTTTAACCACATTAATTAATTACGCTAATATAATTAACCTAAACAATTTCCTTAACCTTCATTTAATCCTCCTTCGTTCTGTTCTGCTCCAGGCTTCGGCCTCTCTTCAAATAAAAGTCAGCCCCTAGGGCTTTAAACCGCACAGTCACCAAGACAGCAGAGATCGATCTGACCCCTCCCTCTCGCGTGCCAGAGCGCCGTCATCCTCCTCCAAGAACCCCGCCCTACTCGCATGCTTCAGGAGTGCAATGTCACAAATTCTTTAGCAAAAATATTTTAATTTTGTCTAAAACTATTTTATTGGATTTAAATGGAATTGGAGGTGTTTCTGGTTTGTGTGCTTATGTGAATGTGTGTGTACATGTGTGCACCAGGGACATGCACAAGATAGATCCACGATTCCAGAAGAAAATGTTATATGCATGTTTTATTTATTATTGAATTAAATCAATGTATCATGGTTGATAAAGAATATAACTAAAGGTTTAAAATATATATAAACATGAATATATATACATATGGAAAGGTTAGTGATGCAAGTTTAAATATGTGAGTAGGCAAATTTAGAAAATGAATTACTATATCTCTTTTGTTACTTTGTCATGACATGAAAAGGGGAAAACAATTCAAATAAAAACACTTTTCCTTTTATTTTTCTGAAAAGCAAGTCAGGCCTTATCTAGTGGCTTGTAGACCCGGTCATTGAGAGTAAATGGGGTAGAAATAAAGTGTGTTATACTCACACAATTATCATGATCATATAAAGGGCAAAACTGACATTATGTATACGAAAACCCTAGGAATCAAGGTAGTATAAATAAGTGCATCCTGGCAAGATTTTTCCACTTAGAAATTAGAAGGAAAATTATATAACAAAGGGAAAAGACTTGGGAAGTAAGGAAAAAATATTCTCTGGTTTTCAACCTTGAAGAAGAAGTTTTGGTGAGCAATCTCACTCATAATGGTTGGCAATAAATCCTAGATTTTAAAAGGCAACCAGTAAATTTTATAACCAGAATGATTACAATTTTAAATCATGAGTAAAAACTCCATGTTAGTCTTTTATATGAATGTTACTATACATTGGTAGATGCTCATATTTATGTATTTACAAGCTGCTTCAGTTTACTGAATGGAAGGGTCTTTAAAAATCTTATGCTACATATGCAAGTGATATCAGGATATGGCAAACCCACATAAAAGGAAATAAGGGCTGCAATATACCATTGTATAGGTGCTGAGGCCCAATGGTTAAATGATCATGAGTGCAATAGATTCTTTCTATGTGTGCTGAACTCTGATCATAGCCTAGATCTATGATTTAGTTGGATTCAAGCCTATTGAAACCAGCTGTCTCATAGCGTCACAAATAAATAATATAACCAAAAAGCCATATGTTAATCAAGTATATATGAACTTTATTAAGAAAAATATCCTATTGTGTTAAGCATCTATTTTCTAGCTTTATTTGTATGTTGTCTGTATATTTGGTTGTTTGCTTGTTGTGTGGTAATTTGATTTATACATGGAAAATTGTTAACTGTCATCATATGATAACATGTAATGATTTATATGTGGATTGTTAAAGCATTTTCGGCTTAATAGATGCCAGGAAAATGTAGAATATTTCTCAGAAAATTAAACTAAGAAATAGGGGTTAAGAAGACTATAGAATGACTTGTACTAGGGTTACAAGTTTGACATATGGACTAATTTGGTCCTGAAATTTTTGTGTAATGGTGTGAATAATACCATTACAATGTGTCCCAGTGATTCATGTATGCAGGTGAGACTAAGGTAATTAAGTAACATAATGTTTAAAAGTGGAGTAAGGAACTTGAGTTTTCCTGAACCCTTGTTGCAATTTGATATTAAAAACATATGAATGCATGAATGCAGTCAGGTTGTTTTATCATGCTTAAATGCAGGAATGGAAATGAATTGCATATAATTGTATATGTATTTCATTCTTGAAAGTTTACTAAGAACAAGAATGTGCACTTGCACAATGACACCCAAATATACACACTGCAATTATATTTTGTTTAAATAGAATTCTTTTGGACATCAACTATGTTTTATTAATTTATGTTATGTTTGAAATTGCTCATACCAGACCTTTAGTCTGACCCTGTGTTTGTAACGGGCCGAATTTCCATACTCTTTGAATCGAATAATAACACCACACGTCCAACCCAAATTGCACAGAAATATGAATCATTATTAGAAAGAAGTCAAAGGGTGAGAAATAGAAAGAAACAAGTATTAGAATATAAGAAAACGAAGATCACAAACTCATAGCAGAATGAATAAATTATATTAGATAACATAAACTTTGAAATACAAATCTGTAACCGTATATATACATACCATCATCAGAGCACAACGGTTATTCCTGGAATAGTTATAAACACCTGTTTCCAGATACAACACCGTGCATAGCGGAAAACGTGATAGTCTATAGCTAACTAGTGAAGCCTCCTGCTTCAAACTCCTACAAGTGAATCTGTAAAATCCCAACTACTTGACTGCCCGTACAAATTTGGGCACCCAAGATTTAGGGAAAAACAAACAAAATAAACTTTGGGTTAGTCATTGGACAGGTGTGTGTAAACTCCAACCATTTGTTTAACTTTCAAAATTCTTTCAAAAGAAAAGATAATCGTAAGACCGATCCACACATAAACACGGATGGTTTATACCTTATGATAACCAAAAATATTTTTGATATCAAATCCGGTGATATTATAATAATGTCTACATTAAATACGTAGAAAACTAGCGGAACGCTTGCATCTCACGCTCCATATATAATATAAAATCGAAAACAACAGGGAGCTTAATGGAGATTAGATTTCTAACATGACATGGTATGGAACCACCTTCCGATAGTGTATCTCTAGAGGGGAATACACTGGGTTCCACAAGAACGTCTTGCAACCCGACCCATACATGGCTGACCACTCATTTAACTTGAGTGTATCGAGCATATTATCACCAATGGTTGTGATCAGTAACCGTTACCGAAAGCATACAGCAGCGAATAGAATAAGAAGCAAATGAATTTTCTCTGGATCAGGTGATAATACCCCTAATGGGAATGACCCACATGGCCATGCTACCTGCCCGATTTCTGTCACTTCCCAGGTGATGAGACTTGAGGTCACAATTATCTTTCAGCGCATCTTGCCATCATTTCCTTTGAATGCCACCTTGTTAGATCTTTTCATATATGTTGCCCTGGGACTGGACAAACCAAAGGCACCATTCTATTAAACCATCTTGGTCAATTTCTACCTAGGATTAACAGAACAGCCTTTGCCCTTTACTCTGTCTTCATATATCTTCAGCATAAGTTGATTCGTAATGCTTATGCCAACACGGAGTGGTTTTCAAGTAATAACCTGATTTCAGTCTCTCCATATTGACAACGGAGGTATAAAATAAAATAAACCTTTGATAGTCGGTGATTTAACTATCAAAGGAACATCCATACAACCAACGATCCTATTTCCAAATGGAAATTCTATCGATAAAGCATCAAACAACACTGGGCCCTTTTAAATTAATTTCTTATTAAATTATTATTTCCAATTCATGTTTATTTATCTTTCGTATTCTTTCAAGCTCTATTTTCTGTAACGACCCAACTTTCGAACACATCAGAAGTCGTGTCATTAATAAGAATAAGAATAGATAGAAGATAAAATCACAGAAACATCAGAATCTCACAGCAGATTTTTTTTTACAAAGGATGGTACTTCATAACATTACATAGTACATATTACATTAGAGCATCATAAATCTAGTGATACAAGCCATTCATAGTACATCTTTAATTATACATATCGTTTATGACCAAACTGACAGACTCAATTATACAATAGTCAAGATAAGTAGATCAGCACACAGAAAGTTCCATTCCAGCTTTCCAAGTTTTATCCAATCCTGATTCACTTGTCTATTCAAGTGTTATGAATACCCAAGAGTTTAAGGGAAACACAGAAAAATAACTCCGGGTCAGTCAGGGGACTGGTATGAGTAATCAGTTTTAAAACCGACTTAAAAATATCTCATAAGACCACGTCGTGAATACGGAACGGGTTTTTACCTTATGAGACAAAACACTTTGTATGCTTGAAATCAGATATTATTATAGTATCTAGGGTTTTCCACAAATAGTTATGAATCTAGAAGAATGCTTACATCTCACATTCCCCGCTATAGTATACAAATAAAACCGCTTGGCGCTTATGGAAATTGGATTTCCGACTATGACAAGGTATGGGACGACCTAGTGTATCTCTAGAGGCAAATACACCTGGGTTCAACAAGAACTTGCAACCCGACCCACACATGACTGACCACTCATTTCTCTTGAGTGTATCGAATATATTGTCACCTTACGGTTGGTATACCAACATAACCGTTCCCGGGAGATACAGAATTGAAAGGAGTAACAAAAATGAATATTCTCTAGATGGTGAAAATACACCCTAATGGGAGCGACCCACATAGCCATACTGCCTGCCCGATTTTTGTCATTTCCTAGGTGTGAGGCTTGAGGCTAGACTTACCTTTTCATCATCAGGTTTATTTCTTTTGAATGTCACATCGTCAAATCTCGCCAATCACTAATTGAGTTCCCCAAAAATATATTATAGGTATAAAGCGAGAGAAACGAATTCCTCTTCCACCATATAAATACGTTTGAAGAGATCAACGTACGTGATCAGTTAGAATTACTTTGTCAAACATTCGTCCATATAAGTTGTCCTGCGATTGGACAAACCAAAGGCACTATTCAAAAATAGTCCTTGTATATCGCCGTCTTAAATTTAAAAATCTCTAACGCGCGACGTATAATCAAATCAAAGTGGAACGTTTAATCCGGTCTTTTTGAAATGATTAGCGAACATTTTCTTTTTAAATTATTAATCTAACATGATTATAATCAATTTACATATATAATTACAGTCAAAATAAACAGTATATGATCATCTTGCTTATATCTGGGTGTTTTAATCATCTCTTAAAAATGGACAATTTCAGTGTGCGCCACATACAGTTTTTCTTTCCATTTTTCGTAAATTTTAAAAATAAATACTTACATTATTCTTTTAGAAATTTATTACTCATAATTATTCCTTAATCTAGTTATTCATAAATGAATTAAATTTATGATTTATAATTTAGTTACAGCTTTTACACTTAATATTGTTTTCGTCAAATTTCCCTTTTCCCTTATACTCGATCTACTTCTTCTTTCCACATGCCGATAAAATTTCTTTTTAAATTATCTAACATGATTAAAAAAATACAATTCTTATTTCATATAATACAGAACGGTATATAACCATTTATTTTTGACAGGAAATTTAGGCTTATAGTTTTAACTGGCAAATTTTAGCGTATGTGTTGTATATAGCTTTCCCTTACTTTTAACTTAAAATAAATAAATAATTCCATTTTATTTACTTTAAACTTCAAATATTTTTATTAGAAATAAATTCTAATTCCATTTATAAACTAAATTTATAATAAATTTCACTTCTGTACTTTATGACAAAACTGCATCTGATCCTGATTCACTTTCCCTTCCTACTTGGTAGTTTGAAATAAAAATGTTATTTTTATTTATTTTATTTATTCCCATTATAATTAATTTATTATTTATTTAAAACTTGGTTTTATAAAGTTAAAAATCTTATTTAAAAACCAAGGTACCAAAGTACCAGTTTTTATGAAAGTACCACGTTGAAATCGTGGTGTGCGCGCTTGGAACTGGCCTGGTTTCCCATGGTTTTGCAAGGTACCATTTTATCAACCAAACACCAAAGTACTACATAGCCTCAAAGTACCATCTCCAGATCAGGTTGTTTCCTCGCCAGATCAGCGTCAGCCTCCACGATCCCTCCACTACCAGGTAGTACCACCTGGTAGTACCAACCACTCAAAAACCATGGCCGATCACTTAAAGACACCGGCGTCTCTACTTCCGATCACTTGCCTACTCGTGCACGTGCAAAGCCACCCACGCCACTTCCATCCACCAACGACCATCCATGCAAGTCACTCCTCATCCCCTGATCACAACGCCATGCCCCAAGCACCATCACCACATCGCTAGTAACATTTCACCGTACCCATGCATTTCCAGTAAAAGCACCCTCCAAGAAAATGGCCACCACATCTCGCCTCGCCCATGTGCCACCGCCACCTTCTTTCCATGCCACCACCACTTCCAGACGCCGCTTTTCCCCTAAAACCGCACCCCCCTAGGCCTCTCGACGACGAGCAGTTCAGCGATCAAAATCCGAACCCAAAAACCCAGTTTAAACCCTATTTCAGCCTCGTACTCCAAATCTCTTCATTAGAAAAATTAACTAGTATTTTTCCCCGAAACCCTGAGCCTATACGAAGCTTCACTCTCAACCCCGTGGACTCCAGTGATCTAGATGGTCGGAAATTGGTCCATTCCCAGTTCTGATCACCTCAGTGCCCTCACATATATAGGGCGTTAAAAATAATGAAATCACTTTCAAAAATCACCATTTCTTACTAGGATTTCATTTATGTATTCAGATTGGTTTTATACGAGTTTTGAAATTTTGATTAAACAGAGAGGTATTTGAAAGTGTATGTGTTCTTTCTGGTTTCATATACAGTGCATATATAAAAAATGGTTTGGTTTCTTCTAACAAATTTTGGGCTATGGGAAGGGTTTAAAACCAGTATAACATCTCACTCATATCTCTGACATAAGTTAGCAGATAAATTTTGTGGTGTATAAATTTTAAATAGAAGAACAGGATCTGGAACACAAAGTATGATACAATTTTCTAAGCCCTTGATACTTAAGGCTTAAGTGCCAACCAAAAAAAAATTGATCAGAACAAGCAGGTAATTTAACCAAGACATATCACTTGAATAAGATCAACACAAAGCAAGATTTCACTTTCAGTCCAACATAGAAAGAAATAGTAAAGAAACTTTGTTAAAAGATTTACTCACCTTTTTGTTTAGAAGCTCACAGTTTTTCTCCTACTGATTTAGTTTGAATGCTTTGTTGTTGTGAGAGGAAAAAGTGCATGCTTATGGCCTTATATAGTAGTAGGAAACTATAAAAAAATACTAGTGCATTTAATACTTGTTTTTTTTGGAAGATGAGCAAAATAGTTTCAGATTTCTTTTGACAATTGATTGACAACTTAGAAAATTCTTTTCCCTCTAAATCAAAACACCACTACCAATATTCACATGGCTTATATAAGCCAATATCACCCTGAAAATCCCCTGCGCAAACCACCAATTTTCTCCTATTGGTCTACTATAAAACATCACATTAAATGCCAATGGTATAACCATGTTCTCCCCAAATCTTTCCTTGGTATAAAAAAATTATAGCAACCATTTTTGTACCTTACATACTCACTTTCATTAGGTTTCTAAACTACAATTTTCACATGACAAATCTGATTTAAAACAAAATATATAAAATCCTAACTTGGCTTCAAAGGTGTTACAAAAATCTGAAATTCCTTGTACAATTGATCTCGGCCATGTGATGGTCATGCATGGAAAAATCATTAAAAATCTATGTGTTAGTATAGGTTCTAGTGTAGGTGTATCTATGGTTTAAATACACAAGAATTTGCAAGATCATTGGCACATGTTATGACAAGGCAAACATGTTTTGAAAAATGCAAAAGAAAGTGACATTTTCAGAAAATCATGTGAGAAAAGAAAAGGATTTAAAACTGAAAATATTTGATACAAAATGATTTTTCCATGTGAAAGATATTTCTCCTAGATTCTCTTTACTAGTCTAGTATTAGTGTAGGTGTTATCCCTGAATTATTGTACATGAAAACGTGCTTGCAAAAAGGAAATGGCACTTTCATGTTTTGGTGTTGATGTACTGTGAACTTGAACTTGTTTTAATAATAAAAGTGGTTTTGGCATGTTTTATTCTAGTGTTGTAGGTTTTCAAATCAAGAATTTGCAAAAAAACCCAAATTCTAAAAATAATGAACAAAACATGTGAAATAAAATGGAATTTAAAAAAAAACTTGCTATGTATAAGTTTTATAATTCATACATGTGTAAAATAAATTTAAACAAACGCTATCTAATACATGCTATCATACATGAATGTGTAAAAATGGATTTTAGTAAATGTTGTGATACATGCATATGTAAATGCTATTATACATAAGTTAACATGTTTTGGAATTGTAAAGTCTGGATTTTAAATCGTATTTGTAAATACGTACTTATGATCAATTCATATCTGTGTCAGTGATATGTGTAAAGACCGGGTCATTACATTTTCTCTCTCAATTCTTAAAAAAAAAACTTTCTTAATATCCTAGTTTCTTTATTTGTGAAAATATCTCTTATTAAAATTAGAAAATATTTATATATATACACGAATCCTTATTTTCTATATTCAGAAATTATACCTTATTAATATCGGAAAATATTCCATCTTCCATTTCTTAATTTCTCGCTGACCAATCCATTTCATTTTCTACACGTAGAAAATATCCCTCATCTTATTTGGGAAAAACATTTAAAAATCATTTAAATTAACCCGACGGTATAAAAACATCGTTATTCTAACTCAAACCATTTACCATTTACTAACTAAATATTTCGTTAACCAATCTTCACTATTGAACCTTGACCATTCCTCCATCAGTCATGAAGTCAACCAAGTTGGGGTATAATTACCTCTCAGACCTTAATTAAATAACATTCTCAACTTTGAAATAGTCAAAGCTCACAACTTCAAACAAAACATCGCTTACGTGACTCTCATATTCAATATAAGAGTCTACTTCTTTTACGAAAAAACTATTGATTATAACGGTAGCGTTATAATCACTGTTTCCAAATATTTGATTTATAAAACATTAATTATAATGGTAGCATTAAAATTCGCTATTTAGACTTACAAAACATTTATTATAACAGTGGATTTAAAATCGCTATTTTTGGCTTACAAAACATTTATTATAATAGTTGCATTAAAATCATTGTTTTAGACTTACAAAACATTTGTTATAACAGTGGCATTAAAATCGCTGTTTTCCAAATATTTGATTTATAAAAATATAATATGTACTTATTATTTTCAATAAATTAATTAATAAGTAAATAAATAAATTTCATTCAAATGGAAAGTAGAAATAACTACTTCCATAAATTCAATATAATCGAACTCCAATAAATAACTCTCATTCGAATCTCTATATTCGATTAATATTCCGAACTTCGGAATAAACTTTATCATTTCAGGTTAACCCAATTTCCCTTATGATTATTTCCATCAGCAAAAAATTTGCTTTCAATCGTTATTCGTTTTCAAATATTGGTATCTTTCCTTAATAAGAATCTAGACTTGTTTAATAATTCTAATTTAAAAAAAACCTTAAACTATTTCAAAACATGTAATTGTATTTCCATAGCTATAAATATTGAAATATTCACTTCTTAATATATTTCATTTAATTATAGTTTTATACAGAATAGAATTCAAATATCCTTCCTGGACTAAAACATTATATTAAAATTCGACCTAATCAAAGTATGATTATAAATCCCTTGGATTTATTTCAATTTGTTTTATATTCCGACCTTTGGAGTAAATTCTAATGTTTCCTTTCGAAAACGATTTCCATTCCCCTTATCATTCAAATTTCTATTTGAATTCACATTTCCAACCCATATTTCTTTTATAGATGTTTTCATTTGCAAAATATCTGCTCTAAACTATTATTCACTTTAATTGTGAATAATATTTCTTTTTACACAATCAAATACATTTGATTTTACCATATCAAATCCAAGTTCCATTTATAACTTCTATTTACAATTGTTTATAGAAAATCTCATTATTAATTTCAAACATTTAAAATCTCGTTTATAATTTCCTTTATAATCAGCTAAGTTCAAATCTCATTTCAAATATTTATTTCAAAACCAATTTCCACTTTTTCATATAAATTCAAATTTGAATTCATATTTCAATTAATCCAAAGATAAATAATTCACTTAATTTATACTCTCTTTTATAATCAACTGCTTAGTTTCTCCATTACCATGTTTATAATTTCAACCCTATTCGAAATTACATTTCTATTTTTGGAAATAAATTTCCTTTTTTTTAAACTCAAATTTCATTTTCTATATAAATTCATTTTTTTGGTTTTTGAATACTAACATTCTAGGGCTAGAGTAGTTCAAACACAACATTAACAATCATAGATTATATAACACATCATATAGCACAATAAATAAAAAGTAACATAAATGTTGAGGAATTCAGTTGGATCCCCCCAACCTGTTTTCCCTGCATCCACAGACATTAATAACATTAATAATATTAATTTCACATCAATGTGAAATGTCACAGTAAATAGCATTAATAACTGATCAACAATATAACAATATCAATCATTCAACCAATTTTATCAACCATTCATCCAAACAACCATCACAGTAGTTATAAAATTACTATAAATAATTTAAAACTCGTTTCTATAAAAATATAAACGAGACAGAGTTAGTGAATTTACTCACCTTGTTTTTCGTTGACGGTTCTGCTTTGGTTTCATTTTAAAATCAAACAGTTGTTTGATTTTTCCATGAAATTCCAGTAGCTCTGTATTCTGCCACAATAGTTCCATAACGTAGCTCGTGTCACTATGATTCCAATGTGATCCATTCCGTTAAATTCTGTTACCATATGAAATAATTACCAATTTATAAGATTTTTCTTGGTTAAAACAATTATTAACTCATTGTTATATTAATTATTGTTAATTACCCTTAATTTATTTTAATCCCTTCTAGATCCATTCTCTACGCATACCCAATTACCCAGCAAAGTATACTAACCCTTATTATAACTTTATCCGAACAGCTCCTTTCAATCTGCTCCCACACACCCCAAATAGCTTCTGCACCAGTATCATCAAGTTATCAACATACTTTAAATTAACTAAACATTATTGAGTTTACATAATAAATTATCTTAATGTTAACTCACATTTAAGACCGCCATAACCTTTCTTCTACACCATAATCTGCCTCGAACTCGCACCAGTATTTCACGCCTTGTCTGCTTTTTTTGAACATACATATACTACTAGTTCATCAGCCCCATCACCGCAGAATAACTCAACAGGTCCACATTCAACCCATTTCGACCTCACCATCAGACTGTTACGAAAGACCAACCCCCTGTGTACTTCTTCTTCATTCTGAACTTGTTCCTTATTCCAGTCATCACACAAAAAGTCAAAAGCCGCACCAATAAACTTCTCATTAACCAGTACTCTTTCTTACCACTTTATCTTCCTAATTATCCTATTAATAATTGATTGGGCTGGCTAATTATTCTTCTTCAAATATCAAACTTTTAAATCGGGCTAAAGTAAACATCGTTGCTTCAGGAAACCAGCGAAACCATTACAGCATCATTACATCACCGAACCACCCTTAACAATAATGTCGTGACTTTATCTTTTTCGTTTGCATCCATCTCACCATGAAACCAACAGAACTACATCCTCCTTCATCATACATAGTATGAACTTCTTCCCTGACTGAAACTGCTGCATTCAGCTCCCATGCTAGTGCCAACTGACCCATCTTCTTCCAGACAACAAGGATCACCTGAATTTCCCTTAATCAAGTTTTAAATCATCAACTTCTTTTAGAAACAATTCGCAATACATCTCGCCACCGATCTTCGATTTCTGTGCCACCGGAAAACAACCGGACTCAATGCAGACTCGCCCCTGTCAAGGACTTCCCTTTGGTCCTCTTCTTCTTCGATGATCTCAGATCCGCACTCCAACTTATATCACCACTTCCAACCATCGATTGTCATGCTTGCTTCCACCTACTTCACTCATTTTCCCGCATTTCTTATCAATGAACATACCAGTGCTCTCCCCTTCACTCTTGCGATGTACAACCATCACTTTACGTCCGTGGCTCAGTTCGAACCCCCCTTGTTCTGCGTCCTTGTCTCCATCAGGCGCTACACCTGACACAGGCATGCAACCTTGAAACTCGAGAACTCCAGCGAAGGCACCACCTTGTCTCGCGGTGTAGGCAAAACCTGTCACAGCTAATCAATCGAACTACAGAAGCTTAGGCGAGGTTGAGCTTCTTCGAAAATAAAACCATCGGATCCGGAAACAACTAATTTTATTTGATATCTAATCTTTATTTGATTGAAAGATTTCAAATCGATTTTTAAAGTGGTGAAGCTCTTTCTTTTTTTTAATTACTAGGAGAAAGAGGAAAGGGATTGAGTATACAAGTATTTAAAGCTAAAGTAGTTTGAGGAGCACGACAACTAATAGCTTGGCACACACGGTAGGTAGAAAGTTTGGCACCCACGCATAACCGTAGCTGTAGAAATAAGGGTAGATAGGTTTGCTAATTTCAATTGTAGCTGTTGCTATATTTAATGAATGCATGTGACTGTGGGACTGATTTGGATTTCTCTGCATGTGTTCACATTTAATTCCCGTTCAGCCTAACATGTGCAGACAAACTATTGTTTCAATATTCAATTAAACTACAACAAAGTTTTTCCTTAATCTATTAGTAAACAAATTGGTTGGATAATTCTTTTGTAACACACACAAGTACGTAAGACATGTAGCACTCGGCATGTGTACAGTTTGAAAAACAAATAGGGTGGTACCTGATAGTTCGCATGTGTCTTGGTCTTTAACATTGAAAATATGGACACGTTATTATATTATTAATTATACGTTAAAACTTTGTTTTATAAATAAATTCATTATAAAACCCTTTTTAAATTATCAATACAACATTTAAAACCAAATTAAATGTTCAAAATTAAATGGTAAAAATCCGGGTCGTTACATTCCTTCCCCCTTAAAATAATTTCGTTCTCGAAATTGCTAAGTAGTAAAAATGCTAAAACTCTAACTCCTCATAACCTATTTAGTTGAAATCTTGTATTCCATATCTTCATAACCCAGTTCTAACCCGACCTTCGATTTCTCATACCAATATTCGACCATTCATAATTCTTTCCAAATGATCTGTCCACCATTTTTGGACAATCCATCATCACTTTCTTTTCTTCAATCCATATGTTTTTCTGCACATTCACCCTCATTCCAATCGATTTTAAATCCATTTATCAATTTCATTATTCCACTTGAAATTTTATTAACCAATTTTGGTTTTCTTATTTCAATTACAATTAACCACTCGATTTTAAGTTATCAAAAATTTCTTGAATTTTTTTTTCTATATCTTTAAATTTCCGAAAAATTTCTCCTGCATCTCCTTTGCACGGCTCAATTGGCACAACCACAACTTGCCTCTCAAGGCCTTCCCCAGTCTAAAAGGAAAATCAAAAAGCCAAGCGGCTTGCCCAATAGGCTCATAAACCATCAAATCCAAGCAATATTGTAAACATGTACCTTTTTGTCGGGCATAATTCTATCTCTTGCATTTCCTTCCATTCACTATCTGCACAACATACATATATCCATTTCTAGTCGGTTTCAAATCAATCCAACTTCCAGTATTTAACTCTCTAATCAACTTCTGATAAGTTCATTTCCATTATATCAATTCAAATCTAATTTCTATTTAAGTCAATCCATTTATTATACTTGACTCCAAATTTATCGCAATTTTATTTCAATTAACAACATCCAATATATATTCAACTTGCTTATTCATACATATTAATAATTCGAATCTCAACATTTCTCTTTATTTAATTTCATTCGAAATTATTTCTAACTCAATCCAATTTTATTTTATTTCAATTTATTCAACTTATACCGTTAAATTTTAATTTCAAAATCCAAATTCCCGGGTTTTATTCCAAATTAGTTTGAAATCATATATATATATATATATATATTTATAATCATCTACAAATTCAAAACTCTTGGATTTCTAAAAATAACTTATCCTTTTAAAACAAAATTTTCATTCTCAAATTACTATGGTAGCAATCTGTCACTCGGAAACTTGAAAATGAATACCGATAATGTCGCGATCCATTATCAGAATTATTTTCTTGCCACTGAAGTGATTTCAGTGCTTAATCACTTTTCAAAATCCATTTAAAACCATTTATAACAAAAATTCTTAAAAGTAATTTCATATTATTATAAAAATACTTCAGAAAATATTTCTATACAATCGGGATTCAAATTCTGTATTCTGATATGAATCAAATTTTAATTCATCTTATTTGTGTATTCCATTTTTATACAAATTCGATTTGGTTATATATAACCATTTTAATATTTCACAACTTTATTTGATTGTAATAACAACCAACACACTCATATACTATACTAATCCAAAAAGTATTCCTTTTATATCAAAATAAATTTTGGGCAAAATTATATCATTTACCCATTTTTGAAACAATACTGTATCGAATTGCTTTGTTCGAGAGTTTAGAAACACCTATCGATACAGTTGTATATCCTGTATCGACCAGAATTCATAAACAAATCAGCAAACCAGTTAATACAATATAAAACAATTTTATATCAAATCTACAAATACGCGCTCATATATATACACTCAAACTCAATCTAGGGTATTACTAACACCATCTCTACTGAGTTATGCCACAAAGCCAAGGTTACTACTCAACCTTCAGCTCTGATATCAACTGTAACGGCCCGAATTTCTGTACTCTTTGAATCAACTAATAACACCACACGTCCAACCCAAATTGCACATAAATACGAATCATTATTAGAAAGAAGTTAGAGGATGAGAAATAGAAAGAAAGAAGTATTAGAATAGAAGAAAACGAAGATCACAAAATCACAGCGGAACGAATAAAATATATTAGATAACATAAACTTTGAAATACAAATATGTAACTGTATATATACATATAGGGCTGGGCATTTAACCGATTTAACCGACATAACCGACTTAACCGTTCAAACCGAACTGACTTAACCGATAATTTCGGTTAACCGACATCATCGGTTAATCGACCGACCATGACCGAACATTTTCGGTTCGGTTAACGGTTAACGAAATTTAGGTCGTTCGGTTAACCGTTAACCGATATGACTTTTTTTATTTAATTTTGTTGGCCCAAGTCCAACAGAACATAGTAACACGGCCTGTTTCAATTTAACATTGCCTCGGCCTGTTTCAATTTAACATAACCTAAACCGGCTTCGCTCCCTAACCCTATTCCATGATGTTTCTCAAATACTGCTACGCCGCCGCCCGTCATTATTCAGTATTCTCAACACAACAGAAATAGAAACGAGTAGAAGTTCAAACAGTTCAAACCCTGCATCAAATTTATCTCGCAGTCGAAGTCAGGCAGGCGCAATCGAGATTCGAGGTTAGGCTTGCTGCTTTCTTGTTGCTGCGACGTTTGAATCTTCCAAAGGCTGAAATTGAGACCATGGCAGCGAGATCAACGACGAGAAAGAGAAAGCATGTGAGTAGTTTATACATAATTTATACTTTGCTAGATGGAGCAATATTTGTCTATGAGACTATGAGTCTGAGTCATGTAGATTTATAAAAATTGGATATTCTAGGCTGATTATGTTGACGATCTTATGGAGGTCCTTATCCCTTTGAGAAATGAGAACTACTGAGTACTGAGCACAAAAGATAGTGTTGTCATGATATTAAATTAGATTATAATTCATGTGTTCTTATCTAATAGTCTGATCATGTTGAATAATTGGCACTTTTGGTGATTTGTATATTTTTCTGCTAGTAAAAGAAAACTTATCATTTATCATATTTGTTTGGTTGATATGCAGACAATAATTGGCACTGCTGATGATTTATTGGACGGTGATTGGGTGGACAGTGGTGGTGAAGAAGAAGAAGAACCCGTCATAGAGCCGAACAATGCAAGAAAGCCTCCGTTAATCCCTAAGCGCAAAGCCTCTACTAGAAAACCGTCAATGGTATGGGAACATTTTACCAAAGTTAATTCAGTAGACAGTTTACATCCTAAGTGTTATTGCAATTATTGTCATGCACAATTTGCTTGTGATGGTAAATCGAACGGTACTTCACCTTTGATCTATCATATAAAAACAGCTTGTAGGTCAGTTCCTCGAGCAGGCGATAAGGGACAGAAAAATTTAGTTTTTACATCAAATAGTGAAAGCGAAGCAAGTAACACCCTTATTGCATGGACATTTAACAAATACGAGTGTAGAAAAGCACTAGCTCGTATGTTAATAATTGATGAGCTTCCTTTTTGTTTTGTTGAGGGTGAAGGGTTTCTTGAGTTTTGTCAAAAAATGTGTCCTAGCTTTGAAGTGCCTTCACGTAGGACAATATGTAGGGATGTGCTTAATTTATATGGAGAGTCAAAAGAATATCTTAAGACAATGTTTTCTAATTGTTTGCATGGGGTATGTCTTACTACCGATACATGGACTTCGTGTCAAAACATAAATTATATGGTTTTAACTGCACACTTCATTGATAATGATTGGAAATTGCATAAAAGAATTTTAAACTTTTGTGTGATCATAAGTCATAAAGGGGAAAACATTGGAAAACTTTTGGTTTCTTGCATCAAGCAATGGGAGCTTAAGCGAATAGTGTCTATCACAGTCGATAACGCTAGTGCAAATGAGGTTGCACTTAATTATGTGAGAAATGCGTTGAATGATTATGATGGGTCTAATGGTTGTGTTTTGAATGGTGAATTCCTACATATACGTTGTTGTGCACACATTGTTAATTTAATTGTCAATGATGGTTTAAAAGAAATTGGTAGGACTATTGCCGGAATTCGTGCTGCCGTTAGGTTTGTAAGATCATCTCCTTCTAGATTGGCTAAATTTAAAGAGATTTCTGTAAATTTGGGAATGAATGATAAGTCTATGCTTGCATTAGACGTGCCTACTAGGTGGAATTCTACTTATTTGATGCTAGAAACTGCTTTGAAATATAGAAGAGTTTTTGATGAGATGAAAGAAAGCGATGGCATTTATATCGCCTATTTTACTAATGAAAACGAAGCTCCGAACTCGCTAGATTGGAAAAATGCTGAAATTTTTGTTAAATTTTTGAAGGTTTTTTATGAAATTACTTTAAAATTCAGCAGCACTTTATCTATTACATCAAATGTATGTTTTGCGGAGTTAACTGGAATTCAAGAAGAATTGAATGAGTTGGTTGAACAAGTGGATCATAATCTTTCTCGAATGGCAAAAAGTATGAAAGAGAAATTTGATAAATATTCGGGAAATATTGGTAGCATGAATAAAGTTCTATTTATTACTTGTGTGTTTGATCCTAGATATAAATTACATTTTGTGAAGACATGTCTCGAAGACATGTATAGTAAAGAAGTGGCAAAAGACATATTAGCGGAATTAAAAATCCTTCTAGTAAGATTTTTTGATTATTATGCCACTGATTCTACATTTGGGATACAAACTTGGGATAAACCGCCACCTAGTTCACACGCTAGTAGTGGAAGCACTGGTAGTAGTGGTTCTAGACGAATGAACACTTTTCTACAAGAAGTGCAACAATTGGACAATGAAACTAATGAATTAGAAAGATATTTAAATGATCCGTTTGAAAAGCAAACTAGTAATTTTGATATTCTATTGTGGTGGAAGGTGAATAGTCCAAAATATCAGATTTTATCTTTAGTTGCACGAGATCTCCTGGCAATTCCGGTATCTACGGTCGCTTCAGAGTCCGCTTTTAGCACCGGAGGGCGTGTTATAGATCCATTCCGCAGTACACTAAGTCCTAGGATGGTTGAGGCATTAGTTACTACCCAAAATTGGATAAGGTCTAAACCGATTTTTGTAGACCACCGGGTTGAGGTCCCTTTAGACGATGTGAATTATTACGATGTGGCTTTTTCAGGTATTTGTTTAGTTTGTAAAATATTACTTTAATCATTACATACAAAATTACAAATATACAATGCACATTACCGCTAACTTGTTTGTGTATATAGATTTTGTAAATGGGCGTGATTCGATGAGTACGGAAACACCACCGGATTTTCTATTTCCATCTACAGGACAACGGTGAGTTCATCGGTAAGTTTTTACTTCATATATTAAATATGAATTGCATGTTTGAGACTTTGAGTAGTTCATAATTCATATGTTCAGTTCAGTGTCACTGTCCAGTCCATGTGCATATTTATATAATATATGATACCATTATGTAGCTGTCCAATTCAGTCACTGTAAGATATATATGATACCATTATGTAGCTTTCTTCATATGTGTTAGTTCGGACAAAAGCAATGAGTTTCTTCTCCTTAGCCTTTGGTTGTCTTCAAATAAAGCTGACATGAGTGGGCTGTCTTCCTTCTGTGGATTTCAGTTAATAAGTGTTGCTATGTTTCACATTTTGCTATGTTGCTATGTTTCACATTTTGTAGTCTGTTGCTATGTTGAAAAATGAATTAAGTAGTAGTTACTTTGTTTCACATTTTGTAGTCTGTTTTTTGCCTTTCTTGAAAAATGAATTAAGTAGTCTGTTGCTACTTGCTATGTTTCACATTTTGCTTCACTGTAAAAATTATCATGATTCATGACTGTAAAAATTATCATGACTGTTGCAGCGTTGCTCATGGTTTGCACTTTGCACTTTCACTTTGCATGTTGTCAATTGTCAAATGTCAATTGTCAATTTCATTTTGTCAATGTGCCATGGCGCCATGTATGCTTCAGTAACTCATCACTTTGCATGTAGTCCAATAGTCCATCAGCCATTAGATTAGAGATATATTTACTAATGTAGTAATGTTCACTTCATTGTACATACTACATATATTAATATGTTTCATACTTTTATGGTTTCAGATATGATAATTGAGGGGAGCAAGACTGGAACTTGGAAGTGGAGATTGGCGGGAATTGGAAGTGGAAAACTGGAAGTATGAGTATTTAGTATCACTGACTGTAATCTGTATTCTGTAATATCATTGTATTTTTCAGCTTTGTATGACACTATGACTGTATCATTGTATGTTTCAGTTGTGATCGACTCTGTGCCTTCCCGTGTTTGACTGTGTCGATGTTTCTTTCAGCTGTAAACTAAATATGTATCATTGTATGTTTCAGTTGTGAGTAGCAAACTGATTTGAGCTGCCTCTTTATGTTTTAGACATGTTGACTACTTGGCTCATTGGCTATTAATAAAAATCAGTTTGTATCAAGAAAACAGTTAACCGTTCGATTTAAGTGGTTAACCGTTCAATTTAAGCGGTTAACTGTGAAATAGTTAACCGTTTAAATTGAACGGTTAACCGTTTAAATTGAACGGTTAACCGTGAATTATTATTTTCGGTTCGGTCGAACAATACGACGTTTGATTAACCGAAATTCGGTTAACCGAACCGAATAAAATGAGCGGTTAACCGAAAAAATTAACCGACTTGTCAGGTTAACCGCAAACGCCCACCCCTGTATACATACCATCATCAGAGCACAATAGTTATTCATGGAATAGTTATAAACACCTGTTTCCAGATACAACACGATACATAGCGGAAAATGTTATAGTCTATAGCTAACTGGTGAAGCCTCCTGCTTCAAACTCCTCCAAGTGAATCTATAAAATCCCGACTATTTGACTGCCCGTACAAATTTGGGCACCCAAGAGTTTAGGGAAAAACAAACAAAATAAACTCTGGGTTAGTCATGGGACTGGTGTGAGTAAACTCCAACCATTTGTTTAACTTTCAAAATTCTTTCAAAAGAAAAGATAATCGTAAGACCGATCCACACAAAAACACAGATGGTTTATACCTTACGATAACCAAAAATATTTTTGATATCAAATCCGGTGATATTATAATAGTGTCTACATCAAATTCATAGAAAATTAGCGGAACACTTGCATCTCACGCTCCATATATAATATAAAATCGAAAACCACAGGTCGCTTATTGGAGATTAGATTTCCAACATGACAAGGTATGGAACCACCTTTCGATAGTGTATCTCAAGATAGGAATACACTGGGTTCAACAAGAACATCTTGCAACCCGGCCCACACATGGCTGACCACTCATTTAACTTGAGTGTATCGAGCATATTATCACCAACAGTTGTGATCAGCAACCGTTACCGAAAGCATACAGCAGCGAATAGAATAAGAAGCAAATGAATTTTCTTTGGATCAGGTGATAATACCCCTAATGGGAATGACCCACTTCGCCATGTTGCCTGCCCGATTTCTGTCATTTTCTGGTGATGAGGCTTGAGGTCACGATTATCTTTCAGTGCATCTTGCCATCATTTCCTTTGAATGCCACCTTGTCAGATCTGTTCATATAGGTTGCCCTGGGATTGGACAAACCAAAGGTACCATTCTATTAATCCATCTTGGGCAATTTCTACTAGGATTAACAGAACAGCCTTTGCACTTTACTCCGTCTTCATATATCTTCAGCATAAGTTGATTCGTAATGCTTATGCAAACACGAAGTGGTTTTCAAGTAATAACCTGATCCCGGTCTCTCCATATTGACAACGGAGGTATAAAATAAAATAAAACTTTGATAATCGGTTATTTGACTATCAAGGGAACATCCATACAACCAACGATCCTATTTCCAAATGGAAATTCTATCGAAAAAGCATCAAACAACACTGGACCCTTTTAAATTAATTTCTTATTAAATTATTATTTCCTATTCATGTTTCCCTATCTTTCGTATTCTTTTAAGCTCTATTTTCTCTCTCGATTCTTGAAAACAAAACTTTCCTAATATCCTAATTTCTTTATTTGAGAAAATATCCCTTATTCAAGTTAGAAAATATTTGTATATCCACGAATCCTTATTTTTTATATTCAGAAATTATACCTTATTAATATCGGAAAATATTCCATCTTCCATTTCTTATTTTCTCGATGACCAATTCATTTCATCTTCCACACGTAGAAAATATACCTCATCTTATTTGGGAAAAGCATTTCAAAATCCTTTAAATTAACTCGATGTTATAAAACCATCGTTATTCTAACTCAAACCATTTACCATTTATTAACTAAACATATCGTTAACCAATCTTCACTATCGAACATTGACCATTCCTCCATCAATCATGAAGTCAATCAAGTTGGGGTATAATTACCTCTCAGACCTTAATTGAACAACATTCTCAACTTTGAAATAGTCAAAGCTCACAACTTCAAACAAAACATCGCTTACGTGACTCTCATATTCAATCTAGGAATCTACTTCTTTTACGAAAAAACCATTGATTATAACGATAGCGTTATAATCAATGTTTCCAAATATTTGATTTATAAAACATTAATTATAATGGTAGCGTTAAAATTTGCTATTTAGACTTACAAAACATTTATTATAACAATGGCGTTAAAATCGCTATTTTAGACTTACAAAACATTTATTATGACAGTGGCGTTAAAATTGTTGTTTTGGACTTACAAAACATATATTATAACAATGGCGTTAAAATTGCTGTTTTCCAAATATTTGATTTATAAAAATATAACCTGTACTTATTATTTACAATAAATTAATTAATAAGTAAATAAATGAATTTCATTCAAATGCAAAGTAGAAATAACTACTTCCCTAAATTCAATATAATCGAATTCCAATAAATAACTCTCATTCGAATACTCTTTCCTCGATTAATATTCCGAACTTTGGAATAAACTTTATCATTTTAGGTTAACCCAATTTACCTTATGATTAATTCCATCCGCAAAACATTTGCTTTCAATCGTTATTCATTTTCAAATATCAGTATCTTTCCTTAATAAGAATCTGGACTTGTTTAATAATTCTGATTTAAATTAAACCTTGAATTATTTCAAAACATGTAATTGTATTTCCATAGCTATAAATATTGAAATATTCACTTCTTAATATATTTCATTTAAATTATAGTTTTATACTGAATAGCATTCAAATATCCTTCCTGAACTAAACCATTATAATAAAATTCGACCTAATCAAAGTATAATTATAAATCCCTTGGATTTATTTCAATTTGTTTTATATTCCGAACTTTGGAGTAAAATCCAACGTTTCCTTTCGAAAACGATTTTCATTCCCCTTATCATTCAAATTTCTATTTGAATTCACATTTCCAACCCGGATTTCTTTTATAGATGTTTTCATTTGCAAAATATCTGCTCTAAACTATTATTCAGTTTAATTGTGAATAATATTTCTTTTTACACAATCAAATACATTTGATTTTACAATATCAAATCCAAGTTCCATTTATAACGTCTATTTACAATTGTTTATAGAAAATCTCATTATTCATTTCAAACATTTAAGATCTCGTTTATAATTTCCTTTATAATCAGCTAAGTTCAAATCTCATTTCAAATATTTGTTTCAAAACCAATTTCCACTTTTTCATATAAATTTGAATTTGAATTTATATTTCAATTAATCCAACGATAAATAATTCACTTAATTTATACTCTCGTTTATAATCAACTGCTTAGTTTCTCCATTACCATGTTTATAATTTCAACCCATTCGAAATTACATTTCTATTTTTGGAAATAAATTTCCTTTTTTTAAAAAACGCAAATTTCATTTTCTATATAAATTCATTTTTTTGGTTTTTGAATACTAACATTCTAGGGCCAAAGTAGTTCAAACACAACATTAACAATCATAGATTATATAACACATCATATAGCACAATAAATAAAATAGTAACATAAATGTTGAGGAATCCAGTCTGATCCCCCCAACCTATTTTCCCTACATCCACAGACGTTAATAACATTAATAGTATTGATTTCACATCAATGTCAAATGTCAAAGTAAATAACATTAATAACTGATCAACGATATAACAATATCAACCATTCAACCAATTTTATCAACCATTCATCCAAAAAACCATCACACTAGTTATAAAATTACTATAAATAATTTAAAACTCGTTCTATAAAAATATAACTAAGACAAAGTTAGTGAGTTTACTCACCTTGTTTTTGGGTTGACGTTTCTGCTTCGGTTTCATTTTAAAATCAAACAGTGGTTTGATTTTTCCATAAAATTCCAGTAGCTCTGTATTCAGCCACAATAGTTCCATAACGTAGCTCATGGCACTACGATTCCAATGTGATCTGTTCCGTTAAATTCTGTTACCATATGAAATAATTATCAATTTATTAGATTTATCTTGGTTAAAACAATTATTAACTCATTATTATATTAATTATTGTTAATTACCGTTAATTTATTTTAATCCCTTCCAGACCCGTTCTCTCCGCATACCCAAATACCCAACAAATTATACTAACCCTCATTCTAACTTTATTCGAACAACTCCTTTTGATTTACTCCTCCACGCCCCCAAACAGCTTCTGCACCAGTATCATCAAGTTATCAACATACTTTAAATTAACTAAACATTATTAAGTTTACATAATAAATTATCTTAACGTTGACTCACATTTAAGGCCACCGTAACCTTTCTTCTACACCATAATCTGCCTCGAACTCGCACCAGTATTTCATGCCTTGTCTGCTTTTTTTTAAACATACATATACTGCTAGTACATTAGCCCCATCACCGCAGAATAACTCAACAGGTCCACATTCAACCCATTTTGACCTCACCATCAGACTGTTACGAAAGACCAACTCCCTGTGTACTTCTTCTTCATTCTGAACTTGTTCGTCATTCCAGTCATCACGCAAAAAGTCAAAAGCCACACCAATAAACTTCTCATTAACCAGTTCTTTGTCTTACCACTTTATCTTCCTAATTATCCTATTAATAATTGATTAGGCTAGCTAATTATTCTTCTTCCAATATCAAACTTTTAAATCGGACTAAAGTAAACATCGTTGCTCCGGGAAACTAGCGAAACCATTATAGCATCATTACATCATCGAACCACCCTTTACAGTAATGGCATGACTTCATCTTTTTCGTTTGCATCCATCTCACCATGAAACCAACAGAACTACATCCTCCTTCATCATACATAGTATGAACTTCTTCTCAGACTGAAACTGCTGCATTCAACTCCCATGCTAGTGCCAACTGACCCATCTTCTTCCAGACAACAAGGATCACCCGAATTTCCCTTAATCAAGTTTTAAATCATCAACTTCTTTCAGAAACAATTCGCAATACATCTCGCCATTGATCTTCGATTTCTGTGCCACCAGAAAACAACAGGACTCAATGCAGACTCGCCCCCTGTCAAGGCCTTCCCTTTGGCCCTCTTCTTCTTCGTTGATCTCAGATCCGCACTCCAGCTTATATCACCATTTCCAACCACCGATTATCGTTCTTGCTTTCACCTACATCACTCATTTTCCCGCATTTCTTATCAATGATCACACCAGTGCTCTCCCCTTCGCTCTTGCAATGTACAACCATCAATTTCCCTCTGTGGCTCAGTTCGAACCCCCCTTGGTTCTGCATACTTGTTTCCATCAGGCGCTGCACCTGACACAGGCATGCCACCTTGAAACTCGTGAACTTCGGCGAAGGCACCACCTTGCCTCGTGGTGTAGGAAAAACCTGTCACAGCTAATCGATCGAACTACAGAAGCTTAGACGAGGTTGAGCTTCTTCGAAAATAAAACTATCGGATCCGGAAACAATTGATTTTATTTGATATCTAATCTTTAATTGATTGAAAGATTTGAAATCGATTTTTAAAGTGGTGAAGCTCTTTTTTTTTAATTACTGGGAGAAAGAGGAAAGGGATTGAGTATACCAGTATTTAAAGCTAAAGTAGTTTGGGAAGTACGGCAACTAATAGCTTGGCACACACGGTAGGTAGAAAGTTTGGCACCCACGCATAACCATAGCTGTAGACTTAAGGGTAGGTAGGTTTGCTAATTTCAATTGTAGCTGCTGCTATATTTAATGAATGCATATGACTCTAGGACTGATTTGGATTGCTCTGCATGTGTTCACATTTAATGTCCGTTTAGCCTAACATGTGCAGGCAAACTGTTGTTTCAATATTCAATTAAATGACCACAAAGTTTTTTCCTTAATCTATTAGTAAACGAGTTGGTTGGATAATTCTTTTGCAACACACACAAGTACGTAAGACATGTAGCACTCGGCATGTGTACAGTTTGAAAAACAAATAGGGTGGTACCTGATAGTTCGCATGTGTCATGGTCTTTAACATTGAAAATATGGACACGTTAACTTTGTTTTATAAATAAATTCATTATAAAACCCTTTTTAAATTATCAATACAACATTTAAAACCAAATTAAACGTTCAAAATTAAATGGCAAAAATCCAGGTCGTTACAAATGGGTTGTCTCAATTTAAATTGAGGCAGATTCTAATGTTTTTTCAGGAAATGAAGAGGCTAAGTAATTTGATTTAAGGCTTTGGCTTTTAAGGGAATTTAGCATGCTAAATCTAGTTAAAATAAGAGCTTTCAGGAATGCTTGAATCTGCATGAACTTCTCCAAAATTATTTTATCTTATACCTGTAATGAAGTGTTAAATGTATGGTTATTTGAGTCTATGGTTATGTAATGGCTTAAAGAAAATCAAATGGTTTGAGGAAGTATGGTTTTAATCTGTATTTTCAATGACTACCTTTATGAACATATTTTATATGGAATGTTTTTGGAATTATGAAGAATTGTTAATGTTTTGTGTATTAGTCAATCTGGAGTCGTTATAAAAAGGAAAGTGTTCTTTTGTATGCCTATAATCTGAACGGTTGGTGTATCTATCAATTTAAGAGTGTACTTTAAAACAAAGGCACATTTGAACCATTTGGCTCATCCAAAAGTAAAAAAAGGGTTGGCCAAAAGGTTCAATGTTGCACAAACATCAAAATTTCATGAAATAAAGCATATACTTAGCACTGTTTTGATAATTAGCTCAGTTTCTATATTCCTAGACTTGCAGTAATATTACATTTAGGTGTATAGGTATATAATATACATATATAGACACACACACACACACATACATACATACATACATATAAATCATCCCATTATTTTCTGTGTGACATATTGATCTTAAGTGATTAGTACTCCTCTTGTTTTCTTCTAACTCTGATTTAAAAGCAAGAGGGGTATATGTATCCTCATATACATATATCAATGGTTTCTTCATAAACTAATATAACCATATTAGTGGTGTTATATTATCTTGGATATGTTTGTGTGAATAAATGACTCTGATTAGAGCTAGGAGCATACACTTCCAATATCATTTATTTTGTATAAGTCCTTGAGACTTTGCCCAAAAAAAAAAATCACCATATTATCCTGAAATGAAATCAGGGTCATTTCTAGGCGCCGCCAAATCTCCCTCGAAAGTGTGACGTACTGAGTTGAGAGAGATTAAGGGAAGAATTTGCGAAAATTTCAGCCATGGATTTCAGAAGTGATGGCGCTGAAACGTTTGGGAAGGAGAGATTAGGATTTTTCCTAGAAATACTTATATATATTATTTTATTTAATTAACAAGTAACTTGTTTATCGTTCCGAACTCCAAATCAAGTCCAACGACTGACGTTCCTAACCAGATACCCACATTCCGGACACAATGAGATATGTTTTGTAAGCCAATTCAGCTGTTTCAGTCAGTTTTTATCAAAATTAAAATATATTTCAATATAACATTCAATATTAAATTTCAACGTACATTTTAACTTAGCGGGACCACATACTGACTCCAAAAATTATGAAATTGGAAATTTAGCTATGTTTTGACGATACGGTTCTAACAAAAATAATTTCGTTGAATTTGGAGACCGTTTGAAAAATGGCCTTTTAACTAGCTTTATTAAATTTAAATTGAAATTCAATACGCGTTAAAATTTACCACGCTTACATACTAATTTCAAATGACTTGAAATTTTGACCCTAACAATAATTTGATATTCTGAATCCAATAAAATTGGTTTCATCAAAATGGAGGCCGTTTGCAAAATGACTATTTTTAAGGGGTATGTATAACATTAATATATATAAATTCCATAGCGACTATTCTAAATTTCAATTTGGCCATAACTTACAATTTATAGAATGAAATCTAAAATTTTCACATTCTTAGAAAGATACAATTATATAGATTCTAACGTTTCTGGTTTTATCAAATTTCGACTTATATTGAATTCTGTATATTCATTTAAAGTTCAGAACCAAATTTTCAAACAACCACGTCATTTCAAGCTCACTTTATATAAATTATAAATTATATGTTCTAACTTCGTATTAAATAAATTTTTAGTCGTTATTTATCAAAATAAATCATTTTAAATATTAAAATCCATTAAATTCAATTAAAATTAAATTTTAAACTGGTTCCAAAAATACGGGTTGTTACATTTTGGTTTTAAAAAAAAGGGAGGAGAAACAACCTTTGTATCACAGTTCACATGAGAAACCAAATAAACTAAAAACCAGCAGCCAATACATAGGCTTATTGAGAATAAAACAGAAACATGGAGTTTACAACTTAAACTAAATGCATTGACAGAATTCCAGAATTCAAAGCATAAGTGTTTCTTCCAGCTATTTAGTAGTCACTTCTAAAAAGGTTATCGAATGCTATCATAGCAAGCACTTCCAAATCCTTGGAATTAGCAGCTGTGTTTGAAGAAGTCGCACTGTTTGCGGCTTCAGCTTTTGAAGTCCCACTCTCAGGTACAAATCCTGAGCAGCTTGTGGAGGGTGCCTGAATCCCCCGTTCATGAGCCTTGTCCTCATCCCCACTTTTCATAACCATACCATTACAATCAGTTGTGTCATTATGCACATTTTGACTTCCCTGAGTGTTGCTATTATGGCTCACACCATGATTTTGATTTTGATTTTGTATTTCAAGACTAGTGTGTATGTTCTCTCCACTTTTAACGATGTTTCTTGAGTCTGTTCCTGAAACATTGCTCCGGTTGCCTAGACTAGATCCCTTGCTATCTCCATCAATATCAAAATCTGAGATGCTTTTATCACACAAGAGATATGCATCTGAATTATCAAAGCCCATCCTTCGATTGTTACCATGCAATATTTCAGTACTTATCTTACCAACAGATTCCCTAGGACCAGATTCGATGTTTGCAAATGAACGACCTTCTTCCTATTTTCTCAAATCTTCATGACAGACAGATCTCCTTAAGCCGGGCAATCTTATTCCTTTGTTACTCAACCTCCCTTTTTGGCAGACTAAATTTGTTGCTTCATAACCTATGTACTCAACAAGGCTCGACCCTCTCTCATATGTCCATGTCGCTTCCAAAGGTTGTTGATCTTTGTTATTTTCCTTGCATCTGCCCAAGTTACAAACTGGCTTATTAAATTCAATGCTCTACCCTCTTTCATCACCGTGGCATTTTCTACCCGCGCTTAACACCTGGGCAGGTTTCTTCTCAGTGGTTCTTATAGGACCAGTACAGTTATCGGGCTTGAATATATTCTCAATATTGGCAATCCTCTTTCGTTGACTTCTCCTTTTCTTCTTAATGTTTGAAGCAATATTACCAAATCCCATACCAGAATTACCACTAGTCGTATCAAGATTTAAACTAGTTTGTAAATGCCTAGACAAAATACCCCCTTTCTGGCTATATTTAGACGTAATATCAAAGAATGTTTCATAAGATTCTCGATCTGAATAACATGTAATCCCATTAGGAGCTACGTATCTGTATTCTTCTCCTTGAAACTCCACTTTCCACCTAAAGAGTTCTAACAGTTTTATCAAATAGACAGGTGGTGGGCCTGAGAGTGATTTATGCATTAACCAACAATCTCCTCTGTTTGATTCTTCTTGTACCAGTTTGAAAGAACCATCAGCAGAACAGTTGCTTTTACTTGCCCTTTTGTTAGCATCTTCTCCTTCATCGCGCATTCTTTTCAAACCGTTTGATTTCAAAGAACTTCCATCATTTGACTGAAAAGCATCGGCTATAGCTTTCTTTTTGTCCGCAGCAGTTCTTGTTTGGACTTGAAGCGTAGATTCTGTTGTAATTTTGTGCACATTGGATTTACCCACTTCAAAAGTGTTTGTTCCAACATTAAGCACTAAAAACGAGCTACTGAGGGATTCACTCTTCATATTTTGATCCATTTTGCCTAGAGGAAAAGGAAACAGCATATCAACTAGTACAAGTTTTCTAGTTATGAGAAAAACTTGCAAAACAGCAATATGAATAAAGTGTAGCAGCAGGAAATGGGTAGGGTTGTGCTTTGTCTTACTTCCATATGGATAAAGCATAAAATCGAAGAACAGTAGTCTGATCATGGAATAACCAAACAACAAGCAGATGGGCAAAACCGCATTATCAATTAAGTGGCTGAAGTAGAAATAAGCAAAACCTAATGTTCTATGTACGACATCTTGGAGATACAGCACTCTGGATTAGATATCTAAACAGAACAAAAAGAACTATAGCTAAACTGCAAGACTACTGCAATAAGATCAGTCAAACTGCATTTAGCACAGATAGATATGACATGTTTATTTTTAGATCAGTCAAACTGCATTTAGCACAGACAGATATGACATGTTTATTTTTAGCATTATAATTGCTAGTCATTCTACACATGTGAGTACTCTAATCTAAAGAAAGAAAATAAGCATGTAAATGCCAACATGCTGGCCATGAGATGAACATAAGCTATTTTGATGGTTATTATAAAGAAAAGAAAAAACACTTCTTCAAACCATAAATACAGAAATGTACTTGAGCAGAATAATTAAACAAATTTCAATGTTTACAGGAGTCCCTAAATATTTAAATGTGTGTGCGGCTGTGCGCACGTACTTGTGCGTGTATGTAGTGTAGTGTGTATTTGTGCGCGTACTGGGTTTCCTTGACACGATTTCCACAAATGAAACCAGAGCTGTATAGTTCTTAAACTAAGCATACTTTGGGTGAATTTGTGAACATCTGGAATTTCTTTTTCCTCCGTAGTTATCATAAAAAAGGGTTAATTACATAGTTTAACATCAACACAACACTTAAAAATATAACACACCCCCTACCTCTCCCTCTCCCCTTTTTTAATCTCAAAATAGAAGATCAATAACTCTACAAGTTCCAAATACATTCGGATCAATTTCATAAAAATCACATTCTGTAACACTTAAACTCTATATGAACAAATAAATATGCATTTTAAGAAAAACCTCTCAAGGTAAATTAATTATTCTCCCTTGATTCGTTTTTGCAAAGATTAATGATTAAAACTGAACATGAGTCGGCTATGATTTTCGATTTTTTGAACTTGACAACCTATAGATAGAGAGTATAAAATATAGACTGATTGAAGAAATGGTAAAATTATATAATATGAGGTAGTATTTTTTAGTGTGTGGGAAATCAAGAGGTACCGATAGGTGCTTTGAATATCACTTAAACAGCTGCTTTCATTTCACTGTTAATATGAGTAGGCCACCTATGAAATCAGAGATCAGCCAATAACCACTGCAACTACTAATAACATTTCTTGAAAGTTAACGATTAGGCATAAAGCTGTAACAACCCTGAATTTTGGGGCCAATTTAAAATTTATTTTAAGTGATTTTAAAAGAGTTTTGATATTTAGAATAATCTATTTTAAATAATAATGATCACAAATTTGGTTCAAATCGAAGTTAGAATGAATAAATTAATTTTAATTATAAAAAGAGTTAGAAATAGCGCGGTAGTTTGAAAAGTCAAACTTGAACTTTGATTGACCGTACAGGACGCAAAATTTAACGGATTTTAGTGAAACTAAAAATATTGGAATCTATTTAAAAATATCTTTCCAACGAATCCGAAAAATCGAAATTTCATAGCGGAAATCAAAAGTTATGGCCAATTCAATTTCTAGAAAGGTCGCTAGGTAATTTGCATAGGTCAATAATGCTACTTTTTGCATATAAAGGAATTTCAACTCGAAACCACTTCCATTGAGTCCGGAATGACGTTTCTGCATTTAAAAAGTATAAACACTTATATATTTGGAGTTTCGAAAATTATTTGTTTAAAAATGTATTTTTATTATAAAATATATAGCCATGGAAAATAGTGATTTTTCAAACAGTGTCCGTTTTCGACGAAACCACTTTTTTTGGAACCAGAATGTCAAATTATTGCTAGGTTTAAATTTTTAGAATTTTCCGAGCTAGTATGTGAGCGTGGCGAAAGAAACCGTGTTTTGTCAATTTCGGTCAAAATTAATTAACTAAAAAATAGCCATATTTCAAAAAGTCTCAGAATTCAACGAAATAAATTTTGTTGGATTCGTATCATCAAAACAAAGCTAAAAATGATTTTTTTGGTAATTTTTAGAATTAAAATATAATTATAATTGATTTTTCAGTGTAACGGGCAAATTTTTGACTTTAAAAATTCATTAAAAATCCATATGGGCTCAGAATTGAACGAAATTAATTTTCATAGGTCCACAGCATCAAAACATAGCTAAATATATTTTTCGAGAATTTTTGAAGTTAATTTGTGACCTCGGTGAATTTTCATGTACGGTACACATTAAAATATTAATAAAATAATGTAATTATTCCAAAACTCATAACAGACCTCAGAATTGGGCCCCGAGACATAGCCCGTTGCGTTCAGAAGGTGTCAAAACCTTAAGAATGACAGTAAGTAGGCCTAAATCGGAGTTCGGACCAAAACGGGCTTAAGTGGGCCAATTAAATAATAATTAAATTACCCTAATATAATATTATATAAACAAAATCGGGTTCCCTTCTTCTTCTCCAGCCGCATTTTTTTTTCACCGCTGAACCCATAGCCTCCGAATTTTCAAACTTCGATTTCTCTCTCGTTTTTCAACGAAATTTAGCGTGTGAGTACCCGTTTCGAAGCTCTTTCCGAGCTCTACGATCTCCGACAAGAATCACCTCGAACCGTGCCTCGACGAAGCCGCTAGAGCCCCGCAAACAGTCGCCGTTCGCGCCTCCCCTGGGCCCCACCGCCGCCACCGAGTGCCCCCACCTTCTGGCCGATCATAGGTCTCTCCAAGCTCTTCCACCTCCAACAAACGGTTCGTCATTTCATCGACCGTAGCTCCGGCAAATTGAAAACAAAGATTTGAACACTTTCCTAAAGGTAAAAGCTTCAGATTTTGTAACGCTTATAAACGTGGTTGTGACAGTTGTTAAAAGCTGTTTTTTTATTTTTCATATGAATTTGCATGTAAAATGTTTCAGATCCGCAACCGTCTTGAATTCGAACACCAAATCTGACCAAACTTGATTCATCTCAGAACCAACAGCGGTGAGAATTTATTTTTAATCAAATTTAATTTATTTAATTAATTATTTATTCTTTGTTATTAAAAAAATATTGACTGATTGGCTATGTAGCGTTAGTGAAATACGGATCTAAGTTGTTTATGATTGTATGATGTTAGATCCACGAATCTAAACGTTAGATCTGAAATTATTGGCTAATTAAAATAGATTACTTGTTAATATCATTGAATTATGCCTCACCGATTTGTCATATGCCAAAATATACATCACCCTGTATATTATTTTGATTTGAATTGCTAGATCTAGATCTCTTAGATTATTTGAATGTTGCCGATTTGATGACATGAAATTTACAATTTATTTTGTAAAATAGAATTTGTTGTTGATATGAAATTTACAATTTATTTTGTAAATTAGAATTTGTTGTTGATATGAAATTTACAATTTATTTTGTAAATTAAAAATTAGAATTTGTTGTTGATATAAAATTTACAATTCATTTGGTAAATTAAAAATTAGAATTTGTCGTTGATATGAGATTTACAATTTATTTTGTAAATTAAAGTTAAAACTTGGCATTGACACAAAATTTACATTTTATTATGTAGATTAACATTAGAATTTGGCGTTGAAACAAAATTTACATTTTATTATGTAGATTAACATTAGAATTTGGCGTTGACGCAAAATTTACATTTTTATTATGTAGATTAAAGTTAGAATTTTGCGTTGACGCAAAATTTATATTTTATTATGTAAATAAAAGCCAGAATGTGGCGTTGACACAAAATTTACATTTTTATTATGTAAATTAAAGTTAGAATTGTGCGTTGACATAAAATTTACATTTTTATTTGTAAATTATAGTTAGAATTTTGCGATGTCATAAAATTACATTTTTATTTGTAAATTATAGTTAGAATTTTGCGATGTCATAAATTTACATTTTTATTTGTAAATTATAGTTAGAATTGTGCGATGTCATAAAATTCCCGAAAAATTATTTTCTTCGTATTGACGATACGGTCCTAACAAAACTAATTTCGTCAAATTCGGAGGCCGTTTGAAAAATGGTCATTTTCTGGTCGATCCAAATTGACTAAAACTGTCAAAACACGTTTTACTTTGCCACGCTCACATATTGATCCAAAAAATTATGAAAATTTGAATCTAGAAATAATTTGACATCCCGGATCCAACAAAAGTGGTTTCGTCGAAAACGGCGGTCGTTTGCAAAATGGCTATTTTTAACGGCTAAAATTCTATAGCGACTATTCTGAATTTTCAACTCGACATAACTTTTGATTCCCGCTATGAAATTTCAATTTTTCCGATTAGTTGGAAAGATATTTCCAAATAGATTCCAAAATTTTTGGTTTTGCTAAAATCCGATTTATTTTGAATCCTGTACATTCATTTGAAATTGAATTTTCAAACTACTGCGCCATTTTCCATTCCTTTTATAGTTAAAATAAATATTTATATTCTAACGTCGATTCAAATAAATATATATGTTCTAATTCTATTCAAAATGAATTCTTTTCGTTATTACTTAAAATAAATCATTTTAAATATTCAAAATTCGTTATAATTGCCAAAATAAAAATTTTAAATTGGTTCCGATTTTCCGGGTTGTAATAGTAAAAATTATGGTTTATTCTAATTTTGAAAATTAGCATATAGTTATTGATTACTATAATTATTGATAAGTTTACATGAATGTTAGACGTAAAACAATATTTGTTATAGGTTACGCAAATAACTAATAGTTATATGAATTTAACAACAAAATACACTACATTGAAATTGATTTTTTATAATGTTCATAAATAAATTTAACCAAAACAAATATTGTATCAAAATTGATTTTCTAATAAATTAAACAATAAATATGTTGCCAAAAACAAATTTCAAAAAAGTGAAAATTTTAAAATTAGAAGGACGAACCTTTGCAGTTAAAGCGCTGCGGTGGATGTGCAAAAAGGTGTAGGGGGACAAAGCGGGGATATAGTGGACGCACCAAAAGGTATATTATATGTAAAACCAAATATTTAAAAATTAATTAATCATCTATCTCATATTGTATGTGAGCAAGAAACTAATTATAATTAATCTTATATAACAAAATCAAATAATATCATAGTTATGCATACTAAATTTGGCGAGTGTAATCGATTTTTACCATATATTAGGCACTTTTACCTTTAATTTATCCCTTTACGCTAAATTTACAAATTTTTCGAAAAAGGGAACCAGTCATATCAAGCTATAAATATTAATACTAGATGCTAAAAAACCATGATTTAGCGGATGCAGCGGAAAATAGCGGGGCTCAAAACGGATGTACTATTCATTGTCACTAAATTGAAATAACGTAGCGGTTGAAGAATGCTATGGTCTATAGCGGGGATATTATGGGGTTTTAGAGAGGCTTAAACAATATAGGAACAAATATTCTAGTAAACGATTTTAATATAGTTTGAGAAAATAAGGGATATCTCATAAGACCACATCGTATAACACGAAACAGGTTTTTCCTTATGAGAATCCAAATTACTTAGTTTACCTTTCAAAAATATTTTGAAAGAAAAGATAATCGTAAGACCGATCTATACATAAACATGGATGATTTTTACCTCACTATAACCCAAAACATCTTTATATCAAAACTCTTTTGATATTATAACAGTGTCTAAATCAAATAAATAGCAATCTAGCAGAACGCTTGCATCTCACGCTCTACATACATAGTATACAATCAAAACCGCGAGCACTTATTGGATAATGGATTTCCAACTATGACAAGGTATGGAACCACCTTCCGATAGTGTATCTCTAGAGAGGAATACATTGGGTTCAACAAGAACATCTTGCAACCCGGCCACACATGACCGACCACTCATTTCTCTTGAGTGTATCGAATGTATTATCACCAATGGTTGGGTGTGATCCACCGTTTCCCGAATGGGACAACAACGATAGAAATAAGTAGAAAGGAAATTTTCTTTGGATAGGTGATAATACACTAGAATTGGGAACGACCCACTTAGCCATGTTGCCTGCCCGATTTTTGTCATTTCCCAATTGTTAAGCTTGAGGCCACACTTACCTTTGGACATAACACATCTTCATTCACTTTTAATGCCACATCGTCAATCTTGAAAAATCACAAATTGATTTCCTCAAAAATATTTCGGGTATAAAGCTAAGAAAAACGAATTCCTCAGCCACCATATGTAAATACGTTTAAAGGGATCAACTTACGCAATTTATTAGGCATACTCTATCAAACATTCATCCATACAAGTTGTCATGAGACTGGACAAACCGAAGGCACTGTCCTGTAAATCCATCTTAGGCAATTTCTACCTAGATCGACAAAACAATTCTTACATAAACTATGTCTTCGATGGTCTTCAATAATCTCTGACTCGTAACGTATAAATCGAATCAGAGTGGAATTTAGACTTCGGACTATTCGAAATGCTAATCGATAATGTCTAGATTTAATAGTCGGTTATTTGATATCAAATATATATAAAAAATGGGTTTATTTCCATTGGATCTGCTAAGCCTTATTTAAATAAATCTTAAATTATTTAAATTCAATATTTACTTTGTGTATATATTTATTTGAAATATAAGTATTACTTACTTAGAAAATCTCCTTTTATCATTCTTACGGGATAATCTCATTCTTGAATATTTGTTTCATAGCTGAAAGTGATATTCAATTCTAACACTTATTTCGAACACAAACTAATAATATCTATCGGATAATAGTGAAATCATTCAAATGGGGTATTTTAATTATCACTCATACCTTGAGTCAAAATCATTCTTATCGTTAAGATTTGCAGAAGTTCGATATCCAAAATATTCGCCAAACAAGAATTTGTAAATCCAATTTGATTTCCAAGTCTTTAACCATTTCAAAACAACATTGTTGTTTTGGAAAAATTTATCAAGTTAACTTGGTTAACTTAAATATTATTTCAGGGATTTTAATCTAAATAATCGACTTGATTTCCTTTTCCTTTGATAATTAAATTATCTATCTTACTTACTTAATAAAAGGGTCAATTAAGTTAAAACATTATCTTAGATAATTTATCCAATTTCCAACTTCTCTATTTAACTACATTATTAACTTACCAAAATCTGTTAATTAAAATATTAATTATCTCTTAATAAAAAATCCAATGTTTAACAATTACTTGTTAAAAATTATTTCCATTAAATATATTTGTTGAAAACAAATTAATCAAATGACCAATTTCCATTTAAATAGTTGATTTAAACCAAACAACTGATTAACTGATTACAATTAATCTTTCCTTTTTAAATTAATTAATAATATAATTAATTAAAAATAATTCATCTAATTATTTCTTAAAAACAATTACTATCCATTTATTAAAACTTAAGTTTACTGCCTTGCCAATAAAAACTTAAGTTTATTTCTGAGTTACTTTACAAAAATTAAAACTTTGCAGTTCCAACGGTATATAACAGCTCTTTTAACAGACGACATTCAAGTTGTTAACCCAATTTGCACAAACATCCATGCAAATACAATTTAATATTATCAATTGAAATATAACATCTTAACAACAAATATTTACTGATAAAATATATCAACCAATATAATAGCAGAACAATGTTTATTTCCACTAGCAGGGTGTCCAAACAATTTAGTCAATTCAATTTAGAGTGGAACGGTGTTTATTTCCACTGATAGATGCCAATAAAAAAAATATTTAGTTACAATTAACGTAATTAATCACAACTTAACAAATTAAATAATTAATTGGACAAACAAACTCAGAATTTCTGAATTAATAGATCATTACTGATCAATTATTAACAGTTGTGTGTTAATTTAGTTCAGCGACTAAATCTATGCTAGTTATAAATATAATTATTTCTAGAATTTAAACTAGTTTATACCTACTAAATAAATTCAATTTAAATTCTATTCCCTTTAAATTTGTCAATTACGACGAATTTCCTTCGTAAATAAATCTAGCGATATATATCTCCAAGTATGATTCAAGTACACATGCGCTAAATCCTATGTGTGTAAATGTTATATTACAGACCTATATATTAATCTATATCTATTAATTAATTTAACTTCAATTTAAACTTCTTTTTATTATATATATATATATATATATATATATATATATATTATGGGCCAAGCCCATTTCAGCCTACTATTCACACCCAAAAACCCCTTGGTCCAAACGTGCTCCCCTTTTCTCTTCTTTGTCAAACTCATGCAACTCTCGCCTCTTCTACTTCTTTCTACACTTTCTTGTCTCTCGTTTTAATTTATTACATCATTTTTTTCTTGCAGCTAGTATTTAATGTACACAAGTGTACAACCATGTGCATAGTGTACCAAAAATTGTACTTCATATTTTAAGTTATTCCTATACTTGGTTTCTAAGCAACTCAAACAATTTATGTTTGTTTTTCATCCCATTCAGATCAATTAAATGTTATGTCTTCATGTTTTTAATAGTCATGGTCATATATATACTTCCATGTGAGGTAAGACTAAAATTTTATTATAACTATTGTTAGTTACTTCTTTATGCAAAGAATTAAAAACAAGTTTGAATTCAAATACAAATTCTTAAATCAAATTTACTAGCATACATATATATGTTTATATAAATATTACTGAATATAACAAGTTAATATACTCATAGGATTTTAAATAGTTATTATTCTAATTTGTTATAATATTTAAATCCAGTATCTTTATATTTACAAGAGTTAAAACAAATATAAAAATACAAACATAATAAGAGAACATTTCTTGCTCGTTTTCATTGGTTAAAATAATTTAAACCATTTAAATATATTGTTGTTGAAAATTTTCCAATATTTATTATTCACAATTTATTATTTTAAACTAATTACTGAAATAATCCATAATAAACTGTATTACAAACTCAGTCAAAAGCCGGGATGTTACAAATATATCAGTATGGTTTTTTGTTTGATAAAAACAAACATATATTATTCCATAAATGTGTTTGTAATTGTATTATTCTATGTTTCATCTCATACAGAAATAAATATTAATATTGAATGATAATACTATTGCACACGATTAAAATATTCAAACAATATTTATTATTCAATAAAATATTTTATTTCAAATATTCATAGTAGTACAGCTTTCATAACTCTCTTCTATACATTTCACTAATCACAATCACATACATTGTTTCCTCGTTATAATTCACTCATTTCACTCAGTCATACATATACATTTTCTCATATACATTCATATACATGCACTGAGACTTCATGTGCTTTAGATCTTATCCAGCCACTGGAACAAAATAGAATTAACTGCAGACAAATATAATATTACTTGCCTTAGATTTCTGGTGTGTTTCTCATCATCTTTCTAGACTTAGTCAAATATTTATATTTATTTGAATCTAGACTACTTGTGATATTCATAGTGATTCACTGTAAATGCAACAATGTAGAATGAGTATTAGTGCTCGTAGATCAGCCTCAACACAACTATTACGGGTTTGCTAGATTAGAAATAATAAATATACATATATGCATATGTATACAGTGAATTTTCAGTTGAACATGTACAAAACCAGAGAGCATGCACAAGATCAATGGTGTTGCATGGAAATGTACAAAAAGCACTTAATACAAGCAGCTAGGATGTCAAAATGTACATCATAATAGCCAAAAATGCAAGCACGTGACAATAGGCCAAGCATATTATACAAAAGTGGAGCAGGAGGAAGGAAGTGGACAAAGTTTTCAACAACCAAGGTTTAAACAAGCAACAAAATAAGAAAAATGCAAAAGTCATGAAACAAGTGAATAACACAAACTAGTAGCAATGACAAACAAAAAACAGTACAAAGTTGAAGTACAAAAATAGTGCGACACAGGGTCCGGCAACATTGAGCATAGCAGCAAGGGACAAGCATGCAACATGCACATGGCAGTAGAAAATGTATAGAGCCATGACAATACAACAAAGGGAAAGCAAGGCAAGAATCATTAAGTGCAAAAAGAGAAAAGTTCAAATGACATACCTAAAAGGATGTGAAAATGCGCATAATCAACTCTCATTTCAAGAGCATAGTGGCATGCAAGAACAAAACAAGTAATACAAGTATGGGCGCATAAGCAACAAAGGCTAAAGCAAGGTGGTGCATGCAAAGTTCATTTGCAAAAAAAAAAAAAAAAAAAAGGTTTCAAGTTCTAATATGCATGGCAGTTCAACACGGAAAATGAAGTAATGTCAGGTGTACACAGCAGTGCACATGTACAATGCAGTACATATACAGTAGAAGCCAACAGTGAATGGCATAGTGAACAAGATAAAGTGTGCAAGCATAGTATCTGTTCTTATAAATGAAAATTAAAAAAAGAAGGGTGTAATAACCCGGAAATTCTGGGCCAGTTTAAAATTTTTATTTTGGCAATTTTAACGAATTTTGAATATTTAAAATGAATTATTTTAAATAATATCGACGAGAAATTTATTTTGAATATATTTAGAAAGTATATATTATATACGCCGTCGTTAGAATATAAATAATTATATATAATTATAAATAGAATTGAAAATGGCGTGGTAGTTCGATAATTCGATTTCAAACTTCAATTGAAAGTACCGGGTGCAAAACAATCCGGATTTTAACGAAACAAAAAATAATAGGATCCAATTGGTTATATCTTTCCAACGAATCCGAAAAATCGAAATTTCATAGCGGGAATCAAAAGATATGTCCAGTTGAAAATTCTGAATAGTCGCTATGGAATTCAGGCCCTTAAAAATGGGAATTTTGCAAACGACATCGGATTTCGACGAAACTACTTTTGTTGGGTCCATGATGTCAAATTATTGCTAGGTTTCAAATTTCATAATTTTTCGAATCAATATGTGAGCGTGGCAAAGGAAAACGCGTTTGACCAGTTTTAGTTGATTTTAATCGACTGGAAATTGGCCATTTTTCCAACGGTCTCAGAATTCGACGAAACTAGTTTTGTTAGGACCGTATCGTCAATACGAAGCTAGAAAATATTTTTCTGTAATTTTTCGAGTTAGTATGTAACCCCGGTAAATTGAAATGCGCGTTCAAATTCAATATATAGAGTTATATGTTGATTTTAATGGAAACTGATTCTAACGATCGAATCAGCTTGCGATACATATCCCATTGTGTTCGGAATGGGGGTAATACGCTATGGACGACAGGCGGTGGGCCTCGTTTAGAGGTCGTATGTAAAAGTCAACTTTTTGAATTAAATAATTAATTAAAATAATAAAATAAACCCCCCGTTCCCTCTCTATATTCTTTCTACCCCCCTTCTCGTTTTCATTTCGAACAGGAAAAAAAAGGAAAAAAAGAAGAAGAAGAAGACGACGAGGCAAAGAGGAACCGTCGCCCTCCCCAAGGACCACCGCGCCACCTCCAAACCCCCCTCCCTCCTCGATCGATGCGTCGCAGCCCCCCCCCCCCCACCCAGCTGTCGCTCGAATCCAAACCCCCCCTTCCTCCTACCGCCGACCGCCGCGAAGCCCTCTCCGCCGATTTGAAGCAGCCCCCCCTGAACACGAACCGCCCCCTCCTCCATCCCTTGACCGACGCGAAGAGCCCCCCTCTCCAGTTTTCGTCTGTAAGTTTTTTTAATTTTATTTTATTTATTTTTCAGTTTTCAGTTATCGTTCTATTTGATTTTAAAACTGATTTTTATTTGATTTGAAAACTGAAATCTATTTGATTTTAAATTTGATTTTTAAAATAAAAAAAGGGGGTTTTTAATTAGCTAAAGATACGATTTTTAATTGTTTAAAAATATAATTTTTATCGTATGTAAAGATAGAAAACATAATTTTCATATTGAATAGATAATAAAAATATAATCTTTCATATTGTAGAAGGATGAAAATATGATTTTTACATAGTGGGAACTATAAAAATATAATCTTTATATGATAGAGAATATAAAAATTTCATCTTTGTATATGTAGAGAAGTAAAAATTCGATTTTTATATATTGAATAGCGTAGTAAAAATTCGATTTTTATATATAGTAGCGAAGTAAAAATTCGATTTTTATATATTGAATAGCGTAGTAAAAATTCGATTTTTATATATTGAATATCTAGGTAAAAATTCGATTTTTATATATTGAATAGCAAGGTAAAAATTCGATTTTTATATATTGAATAGCAAGGTAAAAATTCGATTTTTATATATTGAATAGCATAGTAAAAATTCGATTTTTATATATTGAATAGCATAGTAAAAATTCGATTTTTATATATTGAATAGCAAAGTAAAAATTCGATTTTTATATATTGAATAGCGAAGTAAAAATGTGATATATATATATATATATATATATATATATATATATAGTGGCTACGGGCAACGGAAGCGACCAAAAGGCGAGAACGACGAAGATTTCTATCAATGAAGAGTCGTGGTATTGGATAGCTATTGGTGAGAATTTCTCACTCTTCAAATTCCTTTTTCTAGTTATATTATAATATATGCTAGGATGCAGACGGTGTTTAGTAGCACCCGACACCCGTCATCCACAGACCATGGATGACTTGTTTGTTTAATTGTTTGGTTGTGTAGTTGGTTAGATTATTTGGTTTGAACTGAATCGTTTGGTGAAATGAATGGATTTGATTGATGTGTGAATGGCGTGGGCCTTCACTAGACCGGGGATAAGTCTAGGCCTTGTCCCGTTTCTAGTATTGTGCCGTTATGCCGCCGAAATTTTCTAAAATATGTTAGAAAAATAAAAATATCATTTTTATTGTGTAAATGAACTGAATAGAAATTCATGTGTTGAAATAAAATATTTTATCGTTAGAAATATAATTTTTAACGTGGAAGTGAATAAAATAAAATATTCATTTACAAACCGGACGGTTTGTTTATGTACACCGATTTGACTGACATTGATTGGGACGATAAATTTTACACATCGCCCAACTGCACAAATAAAATCTGTGTTTGATTGTTTGAAACCCCACATGGGTGTTGGGATGAAATTTGAAGTTCACTCATCCTGATTTATTAAATATGTCGATCGATTGATGGACAGACTGTTATAAGCGTTAGATATCTATATTTGATGCTTATACAGTGTAGTGCACTTTGGATGATGGTTGGTTATTTATAGTTGCTATTAAATACATGTGTTGTATGGAATTCATATAGTTAACGCTATATGGTAATTGATTGGGCCTCATTCCAATTTAGAAGATAAAGAATATTATAAAATAAAGGTTCACGTGTTGACTGTACTCATTCGTTGAGATTAGTCATGTGTTGGACGAAATATTTTAACAATAAAATTTACATCTTTATCATATATAAAATTAGAAACTAACTGGAAAATAGATAAGACGAGTGGTCTCCTGGATATTAATCTGATGTTGGTTTCGGCCTTCGGGGTTAATATTCAGGGAATCGTTCTCTTACTAATTTACGGTTGGAGTCTGATTTAATATCAAACGATAGATACCATAATTTTTATAAAATATATCAAATAACAAAAATAGTCACACGTAGACAGTACTCATTCGTTGAGATTAGTCGTGTGTTGACAAAAATATAGATTCACATATTGAATAGAATAAATATTCATTTGTTGAATAGGATAACAAATTTATTGAAATATATAAAGCCGTGTTGATTAGAGATGCGCTATTTTGACGCGAACGATATTTATATCGATTATATTCGAAACGAATTTGAATTGAATAGAAAACGAATTGAATTTAAATTTAATATAAAACGAATTGAATTTAAATTGAATATAAAACGATTTCGAAATGAATTGAATATAAAACGTTTTCGAAATGAATTGAATATAAAACGATTTCGAAATGAATTGAATATAAAACGTTTTCGAAATGAATTGAATATAAAATGATTTCGAAACGAATTGAATATAAAACGTTTTCGAAATGAATTGAATATAAAACGATTTCGAAATGAATCGAATATAAAACGATTTCGAATTGAATTGAAAACAAATTTGATTTCAATTGAATATATAACGAATTTGATTTGAATTGAATAGAAAACCAATTTGAATTCAAATTGAATAGAAAACCAATTTGAATTCGAATTGAATAGAAAACGAATTGAATTCAAATTGAATAGAAAATGAATTGAATTTGATTTGAATAGAAAATGAAACGAATTTGAATTGAATGGAATAGAAAACCAATTTGAATTGAATTGAATATAAAGCCAATTCAAATTGAATTGAAAACCAATTCGAATTGAATTGAAAACGAATTCGAATTGAACTGAAAACGAATTGAAATGAATTCAAATTGAATTGAAATTTGAATTGAATAGAAATGAATTTTAAAATGAATTTATAAGGAAGAATTCAATTTTTATTTGAATTGAAATGGAAGTTGAAATTGTTTTTGAAACGAATTTAAAACTATTTATAAAATTCGTTTTAAATAGAAATCGACAGAATATATATTATATGTATTATATATATATAATATAATGGCCTGAATAAAACGCGCCGCGCTGCAGCAGTTCGTGAATTTCGACCATTTATTTCAAACGGACATTACGGGAGATCGGACCGTCGGATTCTCCTAAAAACGGAACCGTTGGGTTCGTATCGAAAAGAGCTTTCTAACGAATATTAGAAATTTGAAATCTAACGGTTGGATTTGGAGATACGTCCAAATCAAATTTGAAAAAGGTCGCTATAAGTGCAGTTCGATGGCCGTTGATGGAAATCGACTGTACGGGCCTTGATAAAATTATTAAAAATAGTAATAATTTGTGTAAAATCATAAGAAATGATTTGGGGAAAATTGGGATGAAAAACTCCACATTTGAAAAGATAAAAATAGATTTTTATCAAAATGAACTAGTTTTGAACTGAAATTAAAACCCATTTATTTTTAAATAAATAAATTGGATTTGAAATGGGTTTAAATAGAATTGATTCATGGGTTTATCGTGAACGGTGTTTTAAATAACACTAGTTCTTTAACCCGGTAATAAATAGAATGTGATTTGGGTTTATCGTGAACTATGTTTTAAATGAAACTAGTTCTTTAACCCTGTAAAAGGAGTTGTAATGAATCCGCACTTAAATTGAAATGTGAATTGATAATTTAAATTATCAAATATAGAAAGTGAGCGAGAATGGAGTATTACCAGTTTTGCTCCAAAGCGATAGTTAAATCTTTAATTAGATTTGAACGTGAAATGGTAATTAGTTTTACCAATAACACCCCGGTGTTAGATATGGAGTATTACCAGTTTTGCTTCATGGGATGAATAGGTTGGGATTGGGAAATAAAATAAATAATTACTTCGGTGTGGTTCGCTAATCACGACTAGTTTAGAAAACCATAATTTGGTTTGAAATGACATCCAAAGGAGGATTAAAGGATAAATTTTAAAGAATTTATCTTGGATAAAATTAATGGGAACCTTTCCCTGAGAATATGAATTGGAATGAGGCATATGTTGTGCTTGTGTAACATTCGTTTTAATATACGTGGGTTGTTCGGAAAGGCCGGGTTTATACCCATTCTGAATAACCGATTCGACGATATGTCGAAGATGAAGATGGTGGCTGAAGACCGGAAGTCTTCACATCGTTTGGGTAATTACTGACGATCCTGATTGGGCTGTACACCCAAGAGGATGGAAATAGTTGGTGGTCGTCCAGACGTACCTGGAGATCGATGGATATGCGAGGAAAGTGCCTCCGGTTTCGTTTAGACCCAGAACGAACTTGTAAATGGATTATGTGTCTGACATTGGATTTTATTCTGTGTTGATTGATTTCTGTTAAATATATATCTGTATGGCGGCCTAGAATTTATTCTCTTGCTTAACGCCCTTCTCTGAGACATACGAGCTTAGAGGTTATATATCGATAGATATCAATCGCATGGCATGAATTGCCCGTGTGGCATGCTGAGTTGCATGGATCAAGGCTTCTGTTGAAAAGAAAAGTCTTGTGGTTGATGATCAAAGCACAGCCTACGTGGCAGCTTTGTGTATAACGTGAATTTGCGAGCCTCACACCTCGGTATGAGTCAAAAACGGGATACGGACTGCAGGGAGAGCACGACGTTTCTTTCTAGCTTTGGTGGTGTCAGTGACTTACCAGCCCTGACATTTATATACCTTTCACCTATGTGGTTGTTGGACGAGGCGCCTCGATTTTAGGTCTGTAAGGACCGGGAAACGTGTGTTCAGGAATTGCCAATCCTCTAACGTAAGTGAGGACCGGCCCTGAAGCATCCAGGATTGCCCAGAGTGTGTAGTCCTGAGACATTTGCTAGAGTGTCTCGAACGCGGAGAGGAGCTGGCCCCTTGCCTCGACTCATGACGGAAATCCAATTTCCAATACGTGTATTGCGGTTTTAATTGTAGAACTAGTATGGCGACATGATATATGGTACCCATGCCGTCTATGATTTATATTTATGATTGAAATGTTTTGACACTATACACTTATTATAGTATCAAATGATTTGTTTTAAACGTACCAAGCATGTTTGGCTATTATAAGGGAAAACCCTATCCTTCGGCTTGCGTTGCATTGTGTGATGGGACCTGGGTCTTATTATAGCTTCATTTTTCGAAAAAGCATTGCGTTGTTTATTGATATGCACTGGTATTCTTAGGAGGAAACCCGTTCCGTGTTATACGGCGTGGTCCCTTGAATTACTCTCTTTTAAAGTAAAGTTTATATAACTGTTTTAGTTCTCACACCAGTCACATGACTGACCTGGAGTTTATTGTTTTAACCTAAACTCTGGGTGCCCTTATTTTCGACACGGGCAGCTAGTAGTTTTGGTTTTGCAAATTTATATTCACAGGATCCTGGTTTACAGCTGGAATGATATCCGGGAAGCTCTGTATCCGTGTATCACCTTCAGTTGTGCTTGTATTATTTTCCGCTGCTATGTAATTTATTGTAATCTCTAATATTTATCGAATGTAATTTATCCAATTATACTCTGTATATTCTTGTATCTGATGGAATTGTTGTAATAGCAATGAAATGTTCTTCCGTCTGCGTTCTGATTTGTCTTGTCCTCACAGTAATTCGTTCTTTCTCATCTCTTCGGAGACCGGGGAAGTTCGGGTCGCTTCATTTGGTATCGGAGCTTTGGTTTACAGAGCTCGAGAACAAGACACATTAGAACCATACGAAAGAATTCATCAGATATTGGATTAGTAATATCCAATTAGAATGACTCGTTAGAGATAGGATCAGTAGTATCCTAGAACGAGTGTGAAGAGTATATTTTTCAAATGATAACAATATTGTTTTGAAAATTTAAATCGCTTTATACGTATTTAATTATTTATTTATTTTGAATTTGGGCAATCGAGTATATAAAGATTTCGCGTATACGCGTCATGAACGTATATTCGAAGTTTTAATATACTGGATAGATATAGAATCTTGCTATAGTCGTCCGGAGATGATTCTAATGATTGTAGCTACATCATCAGAATTTATGTTCGTGTTTCGAAGGTGTGATATCTATATATTTCCATTAGACTGGTGTGAGAACCAAAACTTATATAGCTAGAACACATTGTTGTGAATTGGCATCAAAACATGATTTTTTGTATATGTATCAAATTTATGAATTTGAAACGTTAAATCCACTAATTGATTGATGTTTGTGTTGATTGTTTATTTGTTTGATAATTTTTGAACCATTTAGCCTAATTGAATCAAATATTGAATTGTATTGAAAATTCGTAGTATTTGCTTGCATATACATATACTTACATTGAACTGGTCATAGCAAGGAGGCTAGAGCCGAAGAATAAAATTTGTTTGCCCGACAAATAGATACATGTTTACTATAATTTACTGTTTTGTTTGGGTGATGATGATTTTATGAGCCTATTGGCTAGTCGCTTGGCTTTTTCTTTTTCTTTTTCTTTTTGAGATCAGAAGGCCTATATGGCAATTTCGGGAATTTCCCGTGGCTCCCGGTGCAGGGGAGGTTATGGTGAAATTTTTCGAAAATTTAGGGTGTTAACCAAATTTTTGAAGAATTTGAAAATTCTCAGAAACTGAAAAGTTGGAGAATGGAAGCCAACTCGAACGTAGAGTTGATTAATCAAACCACTTTCGACTTCGTTCCTTTTCGGGGACGAAAAGTTTTAAGTGGGGGAGATTGTAATAACCCGGAAATTCTGGGCCAGTTTAAAATTTTTATTTTGGCAATTTTAACGAATTTTGAATATTTAAAATGAATTATTTTAAATAATATCGACGAGAAATTTATTTTGAATATATTTAGAAAGTATATATTATATACGCCGTCACTAGAATATAAATAATTATATATAATTATAAATAGAATTGAAAATGGCGCGGTAGTTCGATAATTCGATTTCAAACTTCAATTGAAAGTACCGGGTGCAAAACAATACGGATTTTAACGAAACCAAAAATAATAGGATCCAATTGGTTATATCTTTCCAACGAATCCGAAAAATCGAAATTTCATAGCGGGAATCAAAAGATATGTCCAGTTGAAAATTTTGAATAGTCGCTATGGAATTCAGGCCCTTAAAAATGGGAATTTTGCAAACGACCTCGGATTTCGACGAAACCACTTTTGCGGGGTCCGTGAGGTCAAATTATTGCTAGGTTTCAAATTTCATAATTTTTCGAATCAATATGTGAGCGTGGCAAAGGAAAACGCGTTTGACCAATTTTAGTTGATTTTAATCGACTGGAAATTGGCCATTTTTCCAACGGTCTCAGAATTCGACGAAACTAGTTTTGTTAGGACCGTATCGTCAATACGAAGCTAAAAAATATTTTTCTGTAATTTTTCGAGTTAGTATGTAACCCCGGTAAATTGAAATTCGCGTTCAAATTCAATATATAGAGTTATATGTTGATTTTAACGGAAACTGATTGTGACGATCGAATCAGCTTGCGATACATATCCCATTGTGTTCGGAATGGGGGTAATACGCTATGGACGACAGGCGGTGGGCCTCGTTTAGAGGTCGTATGTAAAAGTCAACTTTTTGAATTAAATAATTAATTAAAATAATAAAATAAACCCCCTTTCCCTCTCTATATTCATTCTGGCCCCCCTTCTCGTTTTCATTTCGAACAGGAAAAAAAGAAGAAGAAGACGACGAGGCGGAGAGGAACCGCCGCCCTCCCCAAGGACCACCACGCCACCTCCAAACCCCCCTCCCTCCTCGATCGATGCGTCGCAGCCCCCCCCCCCCCCCACCCAGCTGTCGCTCGAATCCAAACCCCCCTTCCTCCTACCGCCGACCACCACGAAGCCCCCTCCGCCGATTTGAAGCAGCCCCCCTGAACTCGAACCGCCCCCTCCTCCATCCCCTGACCGACGCGAAGAGCCCCCCCTCTCCAGTTTTCGTCTGTAAGTTTTTTTAATTTAATTTTATTTATTTTTCAATTTTCAGTTATCGTTCTATTTGATTTTAAAACTGATTTTTATTTGATTTGAAAACTGAAATCTATTTGATTTTAAATTTGATTTTTAAAATAAAAAAAAGGGGGGTTTTAATTAGCTAAAGATACGATTTTTAATTGTTTAAAAATATAATTTTTATCGTATGTAAAGATAGAAAATATAATTTTCATATTGAATAGATAATAAAAATATAATCTTTCATATTGTAGAAGGATAAAAATATGATTTTTACATAGTGGGAACTATAAAAATATAATCTTTATATGATAGAGAATATAAAATTTTCATCTTTGTATATGTAGAGAAGTAAAAATTCGATTTTTATTTATTGAATAGCGTAGTAAAAATTCGATTTTTATATACAGTAGCGAAGTAAAAATTCGATTTTTATATATTGAATAGCGTAGTAAAAATTCGATTTTTATATATTGAATAGCTAGGTAAAAATTCGATTTTTATATATTGAATAGCAAGGTAAAAATTCGATTTTTATATATTGAATAGCAAGGTAAAAATACGATTTTTATATATTGAATAGCATAGTAAAAATTCGATTTTTATATATTGAATAGCAAAGTAAAAATTCGATTTTTATATATTGAATAGCGAAGTAAAAATGTGATATATATATATATATATATATATATATATATATATATATATATTGTGGCTACGGGCAACGGAAGCGACCAAAAGGTGAGAACGATGAAGATTTCTATCAATGAAGAGTCGTGGTATTGGATAGCTATTGGTGAGAATTTCTCACTCTTCAAATTCCTTTTTCTAGTTATATTATAATATATGCTAGGATGCAGACGGTGTTTAGTAGCACCCGACACCCGTCATCCACAGACCATGGATGGCTTGTTTGTTTAATTGTTTGGTTGTGTAGTTGGTTAGATTATTTGGTTTGAACTGAATCGTTTGGTGAAATGAATGGATTTGATTGATGTGTGAATGGCGTGGGCCTTCACTAGACCGGGGATAAGGCTAGGCCTTGTCCCGTTTCAAGTATCGTGCCGTTATGCCGCCGAAATTTTCTAAAATATGTTAGAAAAATAAAAATATCATTTTTATTGTGTAAATGAACTGAATAGAAATTCATGTGTTGAAATAAAATATTTTATCGTTAAAAATATAATTTTTAACGTGGAAGTGAATAAAATAAAATATTCATTTACAAACCGGACGGTTTGTTTATGTACACTGATTTGACTGACATTGATTGGGACGATAAATTTTACACATCGCCCAACTGCACAAATAAAATCTGTGTTTGATTGTTTGAAACTCCACACGGGTGTTGGGATGAAATTTGAAGTTCACTCATCCTGATTTATTAAATATGTCGATCGATTGATGGACAGACTGTTATAAGCGTTAGATATCTATATTTGATGCTTATACAGTGTAGTGCACTTTGGATGATGGTTGGTTATTTATCGTTGCTATTAAATACATGTGTTGTATGGAATCCATATAGTTAACGCTATATGGTAATTGATTGGGCCTCATTCCAATTTAGAAGATAAAGAATATTATAAAATAAAGGTTCATGTGTTGACTGTACTCATCCGTTGAGATTAGTCATGTGTTGGACGAAATATTTTAACAATAAAATTTACATCTTTATCATATATAAAATTAGAAACTAACTGGAAAATAGATAAGACGAGTGGTCTCCTGGATATTAATCTGATGTTGGTTTCGGCCTTCGGGGTTAATATTCAGGGAATCGTTCTCTTACTAATTTACGGTTGGAGTCTGATTTAATATCAAACAATAGATACCATAATTTTTATAAAATATATCAAATAACAAAAATAGTCACATGTGGACAGTACTCATTCGTTGAGATTAGTCGTGTGTTGACAAAAATATAGATTCACATATTGAATAGAATAAATATTCATTTGTTGAATAGGATAACAAATTTATTGAAATATATAAAGCCGTATTGATTAGAGATGCGCTATTTTGACGCGAACGATATTTATATCGATTATATTCGAAATGAATTTGAATTGAATAGAAAATGAATTGAATTTAAATTGAATATAAAACGAATTGAATTTAAATTGAATATAAAACGATTTCGAAATGAATTGAATATAAAACGTTTTCGAAATGAATTGAATATAAAACGATTTCGAAATGAATTTAATATAAAACGTTTTTGAAATGAATTGAATATAAAACGATTTCGAAATGAATTGAATATAAAACGTTTTCGAAATGAATTGAATATAAAACGATTTCGAAATGAATCGAATATAAAACGATTTCGAATTGAATTGAATAGAAAACAAATTTGATTTCAATTGAATATATAACGAATTTGATTTGAATTGAATAGAAAACCAATTTGAATTCGAATTGAATAGAAAACCAATTTGAATTCGAATTGAATAGAAAACGAATTGAATTCAAATTGAAAAGAAAATGAATTGAATTTGATTTGAATAGAAAATGAAACGAATTTGAATTGAATCGAATAGAAAACCAATTTGAATTGAATTGAATATAAAGCCAATTCGAATTGAATTGAAAACCAATTCGAATTGAATTGAAAACGAATTCGAATTGAATTGAAATTTGAATTGAATAGAAATGAATTTTAAAACGAATTTATAAGGAAGAATTAAATTTTTATTTGAATTGAAATGGAAGTTGAAATTGTTTTTGAAACGAATTTAAAACTATTTATAAAATTCGTTTTAAATAGAAATCGACGAAATATATATTATATATATAATATAATGGCCTGAATAGAACGCGCCGCGCCGCGGTAGTTCGTGAATTTCGACCATTTATTTCAAACGGACATTACGGGAGATCCGACCGTCGGATTCTCCTAAAACCGGAACCGTTGGGTTCGTATCGAAAAGTGTTTTCTAACGAATATTAGAAATTTGAAATATAACGGTTGGATTTGGAGATACGTCCAAATCAAATTTAAAAAAGGTCGCTATAAGTGCAGTTCGATGGCCGTTGATGGAAATCGACTGTACGGGCCTTGATAAAATTATTAAAAATAGTAATAATTTGTGTAAAATCATAAGAAATGATTTGGGAAAAATTGGGATGAAAAACTCCACATTTGAAAAGATAAAAATAGATTTTTATCAAAATGAACTAGTTTTGAACTGAAATTAAAACCCATTTATTTTTTAATAAATAAATTGGATTTGAAATGGGTTTAAATAGAATTGATTCATGGGTTTATCGTGAACGGTGTTTTAAATAACACTAGTTCTTTAACCCGGTAATAAATAGAATGTAATTTGGGTTTATCCTGAACTATATTTTAAATGACACTAGTTCTTTAACCCTGTAAAAGGAGTTTTAATGAATCTGCACTTAAATTGAAATGTGAATTGATAATTTAAATTATCAAATATAGAAAGTGAGCGAGAATGGAGTATTACCCGTTTTGCTCCAAAGCGATAGTTAAATCTTTAATTAGATTTGAACGTGAAATGGTAATTAGTTTTACCAATAACACCCCGGTGTTAGATATGGAGTATTACCAGTTTTGCTTCATGGGATGAATAGGTTGGGATTGGGAAATAAAATAAATAATTACTTCGGTGTGGTTCGCTAATCTCGACTAGTTTAGAAAACCATAATTTGGTTTGAAATGACATCCAAAGGAGGATTAAAGGATAAATTTTAAAGAATTTATCTTGGATAAAATTAATGGGAACCTTTCCCTGAGAATATGAATTGGAATGAGGCGTATGTTGTGCTTGTGTAACATTCGTTTTAATGTACGCGGGTTGTTCGGAAAGGCCGGGTTTACACCCATTCTGAATAACCGATTCGACGATATGTCGAAGATGAGGACAGTGGCTGAAGACCGGAAGTCTTCACATCGTTTGGGTAATTACTGACGATCCTGATTGGGTTGTACACCCAAGAGGATGGAAATAGTTGGTGGTCGTCCAGACGTACCTGGAGATCGATGGATATGCGAGGAAAGTGCCTCCGGTTTCGTTCAGACCCAGAACGAACTTGTAAATGGATTGTGTGTCTGACATTGGATTTTATTCTATGTTGATTGATTTCTGTTAAATATATATCTGTTTGGCGGCGGAGAATTTATTCTCTTTCTTAACGCCCTTCTCTGAGACGTACGAGCTTAGAGGTTATATATCGATAGATATCAATCGCATGGCATGAATTGCCTGTGTGGCATGCTGAGTTGCATGGATCAAGGCTTCTGTTGAAAAGCAAAGTCTTGTGGTTGACGATCAAAGCACAGCCTACGTGGCAGCTTTGTGTATAACGTGAATTTGCGAGCCTCACACCTCGGTATAAGTAAAAAAGGGGATACGGACTACAGGGAGAGCACGACGTTTCTTTCTAGCTTTGGTGGTGTCAGTGACTTACCAGCCCTGACATTTATATACTTTTCACCTATGTGGTTGTTGGACGAGGCGCCTCGATTTTAGGTCTGTAAGGACCGGGAAACGTGTGTTCAGGAATTGCCAATCCTCTAACTTAAGTGAGGACCGGCCCTGAAGCATCCAGGATTGCCCAGAGTGTGTAGTCCTGAGACATTTGCTAGAGTGTCTCGAACGCGGAGAGGAGCTTGCCCCTTGCCTCGACTCATGACGGAAATCCAATTTCCAATACGTGTATTGCTGTTTTAATTGTAGAACTAGTATGGCGACATGATATATGGTACCCATGCCGTCTATGATTTATATTTATGATTGAAATGTTTTGACACTATACACTTATTATAGTATCAAATGATTTGTTTTAAACGTACCAAGCATGTTCGGCTATTATAAGGGAAAACCCTATCCTCCGGCTTGCGTTGCATTGTGTGATGGGACCTGGGTCTTATAATAGCTTCATTTTTCGAAAAAGCATTGCGCTGTTTATTGATATGCACTGGTATTCTTGGGAGGAAACCCGTTCCGTGTTATACGGCATGGTCCCTTGAATTACTCTCTTTTAAAGTAAAGTTTAAATAACTGTTTTAGTTCTCACACCAGTCACATGACTGACCTGGAGTTTATTGTTTTAACCTAAACTCTGGGTGCCCTTATTTTCGACACGGGCAGCTAGTAGTTTTGGTTTTGCAGATTTATATTCACAGGATCCTGGTTTACAGCTGGAATGATATCCGGGAAGCTCTGTATCCGTATATCACCTTCAGTTGTGCTTGTATTATTTTCCGCTGCTATGTAATTTATTGTAATCTGTGATATTTATCGAATGTAATTTATCCAATTATACTCTGTATATTCTTGTATCTGATGGAATTGTTGTAATAGCAATGAAATGTTCTTCCGTCTGCGTTCTGATTTGTCTTGTCCTCACAGTAATTCGTTCTTTCTCATCTCTTCGGAGACCGGGGAAGTTCGGGTCGCTTCAAAGGGGCAGAGTAGTTTCCAAATTCACGAGGAGAGTTTTTATATTTTTAGAAATTCCATGTTTTATTTTTGGTGAAGTCCATAAACTGGACAAGTTCGAAATTCCAGAATTGCAATCATTATTTTTGGTAAAATTTATTTTCGACAAGTGAATACATTTGGCAAGATATTTCAAGAAATCAAATTTAAGATATTGGAAAGAAGAATATTTGGCAAGAATTTTTTTAAATACACAATCTGACATATTTGGCAAGAAGACATGAGGCAATACAAGTGGCTAGAGCATATCAACATGAACAGATACAATTTGAGCATCAAAGGTCAACACACATAAAAATATAGTATATATATATGAATGAATGTGTGTGTATATGGTCACATGTGAGCAAAGAGCAAGATCAAATGAAGTATATGTTCTTATCATAATTATCAAGTTAATCCAAGCATCAATGGGTAACAAGAAATAAAGTGTAGAATCTGTTCAAATGTGCATGTGTAGTATCAAGAGAAAGAATCAAGTACAGCATAAAAATTCGCATGGATAAAGGAAGAAAGTTTCTTCCTTAATATTAAATGCTTGAAAATATAAAATCAAATAAAACTTAGACACCAGATATTATTCACGAACGCATAGTAATCGCAAGGGAAGAGCAAGAAAATCAATCGGTTATTCCCAGAAATCAAACGCTTATTCACGGCAACTTTCTTTGAAATCAGAGACGATAGGTTTTATAAAACCCTACATAAACACCATTTCATCACTCACAAAATGTATCGAAACAAAGAAGACAAGTCAAGAAATAAAATAAAAACAATCAGAGTTCTTACAATTTAGGTTTTTGATCATTCTGCAGTTCAGTCGTGGAAGGGAAACAATCAATTGAAGCATCGCAGCATTATCAGATCTCAGTCAAAGATTTAAAGCCACAATTTAACAGGATCCAGAACCCAAATTTCAGAAAAGAGGAGTCGCCATTGCTTTACAAAAGGAAATAAGGAAGCCATTTTCTCAAGTGATAAATAAACAAAAAGGGGCATATTTTATTTTTTTCTTTTAATGTTTCTTTTTAGGTTATTTACTTTTCATGTGTTTTCTTTTTAGTTCCTATTTGTCAAAAACTTGTTTTTTGCTTTGGTCGTGTAACTACAAGGTTAGTAGTTAGGGAAAATCTGATCTCACGGTTTGAGATCAGTGTAGGGATTTGAGTGTATGATTAGAACAATAGCGAGGGGTCGTGAGTGTACAAGTGTTATATGCGGGATATTGCTTTTAGTACCTAGTAGAAACTTTGGGGAATGCAGAAGTAGGAAGGAGTTTGACGAAGCTGGGTAAATGCTGTGTCATTTATTTTTTGCATTTACTTATTCTACTAGATCTATGCTTTGATTATTTCTATATTCCGCAAATATTATAATAAAACCTATTCACCACCCTATAGGGTTAATTTAGATCACAATGTGGTATCAAAGCAGGTATTTTTTAAATAACTCTAGAGTCATGGATTTCTCAAACGGTGATTTTTCTACTTGTCAATCTAGCGAGAATTTATCCAGCATTAACTCCAACTATTTTTGATGGAACATATTTTTTAAATTGGAAATCAAAGATGGAATTTTATTTAAAATATGTTAATCTAGAATGTTGGAATATTGTTGAAAATGTGGGTGATAAGTTAGATAAGAAAATTAAAGTTTTTAATGCTCGTGCTATGCATACTATATATTCTTATCTTTGTATTGGTCATCCTAACCATATCTCTTATTTTTTGAGTGCACAATAAATCTTGAAAGCTCTCGCTGCAATGATGAAAAAAAAAACAGGAACTCAGAACCCTCAGTAGCCAATTTAAGCTCAGATGTATGCTTAACAGGATTTACAAATGATGAATCAGATAGTAGAGACTTAACAGATGATGGGCTAAATAATTTTTCATTTAAAAAGCTAATTCTTCTTTGTGATTGAGACGACCCCAAACCCCGTACTGACGGTGGCAAGGGTAATCCGTGGAATATAACACAGAAACAGATAATAGCAGAACAGAATTAAATAAATACACCAGATGATGAACAATAGAATATACTGGATAAAAGTAATCATCAGAGTTACACAGTATACAGGATCATACTTAGTAAAAATACAGCTATACATAAATGTCTACATCGGAAAACAAACATAATATGTACAATAGGAGCTGAACAGCATAAAAGGAGATAAATGATAGAATCCATCTTCAGCTCCAGCTATCCAGAAAGAACCAGCTAAACCTGAATACAAGGCTGCCCGTGTAGAAAAGGGGCACCCGAGTTTGAAAGTGAAACAAACTACGAGTCAGTCATGGGACTGGTATGAGAAATCTACTCAACACATATATATTTTGGCTAATCACAGGACCACGCCACTTTCGTGGAACGGGTTTTCTCCAATGGATTGCCAGTGCTTTAAAACAAATCTTTCTTTTAAACAATGCAATGCATTTTATAAAAATGTAGCCATTATAAGACTCAGTTCCCATCACACAATGCAACGCAAACCGGAGGATAGAGTTTTACCTTATAATGGCCAAAATATGATTGGTACGAATAAAACAAAGGCAATTGATATTATTGCTAGTGTTTATATGTTTTGAAAACAATTGCAAATCATAACTATCAATCATAGACGGCATGGGTACCATATATCATGTCGCCATATATATATACAATCAAAACCGCACAGCCACGTATTTGGAAATTGGATTTCCTTCATGAACCAAGGCAAAAGATAGTCCTTACCGAATTCGTGACTCTCTAGCCCGAGCCACAGGACCCAGACTCAGGTGGGCCCTTGGAGCGACAGGGCCGGTCCACCGATGTGGATTAAAATGCCTGAACAATACATTTCCCCGCCCTTTGGGGCGTAAACGAGCCAACGAATGACTCCATCGGACCCGGATCGTCCGATCAAACCGAGGCGCCTCGCAACAGCAACAACCACATAGGTGAAAAGTATATAAATGTCAGGGCTGGTAGGTCACTGACACCACCCTAGCTAGAAAGAAACGCATGCCCTCCCTGAGGTCCTTCTCCCGTTTCTGGTTCATACTGGGGTGTGAGGCTCGCGATTTCACGTTATACACAAAGCTACGCCACACAGGCGGTGCTTTGATCATCACCACAAGACTTTGCTTTTCAACAGAAGCCCTGATCACTGCATCTTAGCATGCCACACAGGTAATTCATTCCATGCGACTGATGTCCATCGATATACAACCTCTGAGCTCGTGCGTTTCAGAGAAGGGCGTTAAGCAAAAGAATAAATTCTCCGCCGCCAAACAGCTGTATATTTAATAGAGATCAATCAACACAGAATAAAATCCAATGTCAGACACACAGTCCATTTACAAGTCCGTTCTGGGTCTGAACGAAACCGGAGGCAATAAATACCTCGCAAACCCATCGACCACCACGTACGTCTGGATGATCACCACTCATTATCCATATTTCGGGATGCCTCCCAATCAGGACCTCGGTTACCATCCAAACGAGGTGAAGATCTCCGGTCTTCGACCATCGTCTTCATCTTCGACTTTCAATCGTCGGTCAATTATTTGAAATGAGAATTAACTCGGCCTTTTCAAATAATTCACGTATATTTAGAATTTCAAATTAATTTATTTCAATGGTTAAATCATTCGACAACACAAATTTTGTTCTTTAATGTAATTTTCACACCAAACACATTCAACCATCAAATACCACATAAATCGAGCAAATTCAGTTTATTTCCATCCCATGTCGTTTATGATATTTTATAATGATTTATCGCTATTTTTATTTATTTTAAAATAGCCAATTTATTCAAACGACGCTTCGGGCCATAACGCGGCCGTGGCGCTGTTTTTCTTCAGATTTGGATTACACATATCTGAAAATCTAACCGTTGGATCTTTACAAAATTTACATCATTAGAAAGGTCTTTTCAAAACGAATCCAACGGTTCCAGTTTCGGGAAAATCCGATGGTCGGATCTCCCGGTACAATCGTTTGAAGTTTCGATTTCTAAATACGAACTACAGCGTCGTTATTCGATTAAATATAATTATATTTTTATATATATAAATATAATAGTTTCTGGCGCTGTTTTTCTTCAGATTTGAATTAAACATTGCAGACAATCCAACCGTTGGATTTTTACAAAGTTGGTGCCGTTGGAAAGATATTTCCAAGGCAAACCCAACGGTTGCGATTTCAGGAAAATCCGATGGTCGGATCTCCCGTACTAATCGTTTGAAATCACGGTTTCAAAACAAGAACTGCACGACCACATTTCGTTTTAATTTTATTTATATTTATATAAATATAGTTCATTCAAAAATTCCTATATCGTTTTCACTTCAAATATTTCACTCACGCCTTTAAATTTCGGAAAAATTCGCCATAACCTCCTTTGTACGGGAGGGGCTGGGAAAATTCCCAAATAGCCACACGGGCGTCTCATGTCAAAAAGAAAAAGAAAAGGCCAAGCGGCTAGCCAACAGGCTCATAAAATCATCACCCAAACAAAACCTTAAATGTGTAACTATTTGTCGGGCACAAAATTTTATTCCTCTTCTCTAGCCCCTTTGCTATAACCTGTTCAATAAATATGCATGTACATTTATACAATTCTTATCATTTATCATTTTCCATTGAACTTCATATTTGATTCCATTTGGTTTAAAAACACCATTCATTCTAATGTTGCATGCATAGGCAAAAATCATATCATTAGCTAATTAATGAATATTTCAACTCATGCATATTTGTTTGAACGAGTTGCTATTTTTAACACTTCATATTTCAACAAATCGTGTATGTAATAAAATGTGATTTTTATTGTAAAACAATTCATTTCAAAACACTATTATTTTATATAGTTTATATAGGTGATAAAAATAGGATTTTTATTATAAAACAATTTCTTTTAAAACGAGATTATTTTACATAGTCCATATAGTTGATAAAAGGTGATTTTTATTATGAAACAATTTATTTCAAAATATGAATACCATTCAACACATGAATTTCTAATCAACGAATGAATATTGATTCAACACATGAAGGTTTTCTATAATTTCTATATATAGATAAAAATGTGATTTTTATATTTAAAACACGAATACCATTCAACACATGAATTTCTAATCAACGAATGAATATCGATTCAACACATGAAGGTTTTCTATTCAACGGATAAATATAGTTTCAGCAAATGAAAATAATTCAAACACATGAATATTATTCAAAATTTCGGCAGCATAACGGCAGGGTAGTTAAAACCGGGAACGTCCCTAGTACGGCTCCTCGCTCTACCTTAAAACCTCGCGGTTTTTGACAATGGGGATCATGCATCTAGTTCGCACGCAGGCGGCATGTATATATTTATTTCATTTCCACAAACTAATCCTATGTGGTTTCAACCAAATATTTCTCAACCACAAATGGGTATTTTTCAACCACAATCAATCAATATCAACCACAAACAATCCCAAACAATCATTCGCTATCAATCAATTTTCACACCAATCACAACCAATAAATATCGTCCATGGTTTGCGGACGAGGGGCTTATCTATATATATATATATATATATAGCAATTCACTTCTATTTCAACACATATATAATTTTTACAACGCATATACAACTTATACATCGAACGTACGACTTAAACAACGCTTATACAAGAGGTGTACAACGCTTATATAACTCATACATCGACTATATAATTTATACATCGTCGTTTTCCATATCGTTTATAAATTAGAAATCTCACATTGGGTTCCACTCCACCAAAAATAGCAGAAGGTTCAGAAAAATATGCAGTCTCTTCTAGAATGTAGAAGACGTCTTCACGGTCACGATGTTTCCTGTTTCATCGAATTTCGTTAACGAATGAAAAAGATACGATTTTTAAAAGGTTTGCAACACTAAAAAGTGTTTAAACAATATAAAGGAATTACCTTTATATGCTGTTCAAAACTAGGTCGAAGAAATTCGCGAAATCCGGGAAGAACTGGGATGATCGGTGGCTGCAACGTCGTAGAGGGAGGTGAAGGCTGTCGATCGGTGGTGGTTTGAGGGGGTACGGTGGTCTATAGCGGCGGCGGGAAGGTCGGATCTTTGGACGGCCGTTTCTGGCGATGGGGGCGTCGATGGAGGCGGAGCTTGTGTCGGATTTGAAGAGGAGAGGGAGGCGGTTCAAGTGGATGAGGTGGCGGCGGCTCTGGTGGCCTGTAGCGGCGGCGGCGGAGGAGAGAAGGGGGGAAGCCTTTATCGCCGTCGATCGGGAGGGGGGGGGGGTCTGAGGATTTTTCTTTTTTTTTTCCTAAATTCTGATTGGTCGGTGGGTCTTTAAAGGGGTTTTCTGACACGACCACCAATTGAAACCCAACGACTGTCGTCCCTAGCATTTTACCCCCATTCCGAACATAATGGGATATGTTTCGAAGGCCCATTCGAATGTTTCAGTCAGCTTTCCTTCAAATTAAAATATAAAACATTCAATATTTAATTTGAACGTACATTTCAATTTGCCAGGGCCACAAACCGATTCAAAAAATTCCATAAAAATAAATCTAGCTATGTTTTGACGATACGGTCCCAACAAAACTAGTTTCGTCGAATTCTGAGACCGTTTGCAAAAAGGCCCATTTCTAGTCGATCCAATTTAACTATAATTGACCAAAACACGTTTTCCTTTTCCACGCTCACATACTAGCTTCAAAAATTATGAAATTTGAAACCTAGCAATAACTTCACATCCCGGATCCAACAAAAGTGGTTTCGTCGAATTCCGAGGTCGTATGCAAAATGGCCAATTTCACGGGCTGTATGAATTCCATAGCGACCTTTCTGAAATTTCATTTGGCCATAACTTTTGCTTTCTGTTATGAAAATTCGATTTTTCAGATTCGTTAGAAAGGTATTCACTAACAGATTTAAATATTTTTGGTTTCACTCAAATCCGTTTTGTTTTGCACCCGGTACAGTCCGACAAAGTTTGAATTCAATTTTTGAAACTGCCGCGCCATTTCAGGCCTTGTTTATAATTATAATTAATTATATTCGTTTTCTATGGTCGATTCAAACTCACTTTTCGTTGCCATTATTTTAAATATTTATTTTATATATTTAAAATCCATTATTTTAGCCAATTTAAAAATTTTTAAATTGGTTCAGATTTTCTAGGTCGTTACAATCTCCCCCACTTAAAACTTTTCATCCCCGAAAAGGAACAAAGTCGAAAGTGGTTTGATAAATCTACAATCACACAACACAACAACCAATCCAATTGTTTTCAACCTTTCAAAACCATACAAATTAATTTCTATGCTCTTTTAAAAATCATTCAGACCATAGAATTTAAAAGTTCACATCCATGGAAAGAAAGTAACAGCAGAGTAGAGAAATAAATGGTAATGCAAAGTAGGGTAAATGTACCTTGCACCAGAGTCAATCAGAGATATCCACTCGGCATCTAGGATAAGCTTTCTGAATGCTCTCCTCAGTTTCCCAAGTACAATCTCGCGAATCTCCACTCCATTGCACTTTGACTAAGTGAACCTTCTTGTTCCTCAGCTCTTTGGTTTCTTTGCTGATAATCTTTAGCGGCTCTCTTCTCACAGCTAATTCTGGAGTAATTTCAATATCCTGTTGAGCTGCTTCTTCCACGATCAAGTCTGGATCATGAACGTGCTTTCGGAGTTGAGATATGTGGAATACATCATGAACTCCAGGCAACCAGTCAGGCAATTTGACCCTATAAGCGAGAGTTCCAATCCGTTCCAGAATAGGAAACGGACCAATGAATTTGGGCGCCAACTTTCCATTTTTACCGAACAGGATAACTCCTCTCATCGGCGATACTTTCAGATATACATAGTCGCCACTAACAAAGGATATATCTCTTCTTCTCCTATCGGCGTAACTCTTTTGTCGGCTTTGAGCGGCCAGTAATCGTTTCTTAATAAATTCGACTTTGTCGGCAGCTTCTCGGATCATATCAGAACCCAACACAAGTCTATTACCAGGTTCGACCCAACAAGCAGGAGATCGGCACGGTCTACCATAAAATGCTTCGAATGGCGACATTGTCAGACTCGCCTGGTAGCTGTTGTTATAAGAGAATTCAGCCAAATGCAAGTGGTCTTCCCATGATCCACCAAAATCTATAACACAAGCCCGCAATAGATCTTCTAAAATACGATTCACCCTCTCAGTCTGGCCGTCTGTCTGAGGATGATAAGCAGTGCTTAAGTTCAACTTCGTTCCCAGCTCGACTTTAAATGCTTCCCAGAATTTGCTAGTGAATATTGTATCTCTACCACTGACTATACTGAGCGGCACCCCATGTAGTCTAACTATTTCCCTGAAGTATATCTGCGCCAGACTCTGAGCAGCTCTATTTGATCTGACAGGTATAAAATGGGCAGTCTTCGTGAAGCGATCTATGATCACCCAAATACTTTCGTTCCCTTTTCTGGTTTTGGGCAGACCATCAATGAAATCCATAGAAATATGTTCCCACTTCCAACCAGGAACTTCTAGCGGTTGTAACAATCCAGCCAATTTCTGTTGGTCGCTCTTGACTAGTTGGCAAGTAGGGCATCGGCTAACATATAAGGAAATGTCCCTTTTCATCGACTTCCACCAGAAAGTGCGTTTGATGTCATTATACATTTTGCTTACTCCCGGATGGATACTAAGTTTTGACTTGTGGCATTCATCCAGAACTTCTTTGCGAAGCTCAGGAATGTTAGGAACACATATTCGACCTTTGAGCCTTAGAATCCCATCATTATCAACTTGAAAACTCGAGGGTTCGCCTTGTTGAATTATCCCTCTGATCTTCTGAATGAAGTAATCATCCCTCTGAAGAGCAGATATTTTATCTAGCAATGAAGTCGTGATAATAAAACTGGCGAACATTTCATTCTTTCGGCTTAACGCATCGGCCACGACATTTGCTTTCCCTGGAGTGTATATAATTTCAAAGTCATATGCTGCAAGAAACTCCAGCCAATGTTGTTGCCTCAGATTCAGGCCCTTCTGAGTGAACAGGTACTTTAACGACTGGTGATCGGTAAACAGTTCAAATCTCTCACCCAGAAGATAGTGTCTCCATATTTTCAAAGCGAACACAATAGCCAATAACTCAAGATCATGAATTACGTAGTTCTTCTCGTGCGGCTTCAGTTGACGGCTGGCATAAGCAATCACTTGGCCCCTTTGCATTAACACTGCGCCAAGGCCTTCTCTAGACGCATCAGTCCAGACCTTTAAATCCTGGTTGCCATCGATGATGGTTAACACTGGAGCAGTTGTTAATCTCAACTTTAGCTCTTCAAAAGCCTCCTCACTTTCTGGAGTCCATTTGAATTTAGAGTGCTTCTTTGTAAGCTTCGTTAAATGACCAGATATCTTCGAAAAGTTTTTAACGAACTTCCGGTAATAGCTAGCCAATCCGAGAAAACTGCGGACTTCAGTGGGGGTACTGGGCTGTTTCCAATTCTGAATAGCTGTGATTTTGCTTGGATCCACAGCAATTCCTTCTTTCGATACTACGTGGCCCAGAAATTTTACTTCATCTTGCTAGAAGATACATTTGGAAAATTTGGCTTTTAATACATTCCATCTCAGAATTTCTAGAACCTGTTCTAGATGCTTTTCATGTTCGGCTTTTGATTTAGAGAAGATTAGAATATCGTCAATGAAAACCAGAACAAATTTATTCAAAACTCCTCTGAATACTCTATTCATCAGATCGACGAAGTAAGAAGGAGCATTACATAAGCCGAACGGCATTACTAACCACTCGTAGAATAAGTCGGGACATCTGAATGCTGTCATTGGAACACACTCTTCAGCGATTCGAAGTTGATGGAAGCCTGTAGCTAGGACCATTCGTGAAAATACTTGTGCGCCATTTAACCGATCCAACCAATCATCAATCCGCGGCAATGGATATTTGTTCTTTATCGTCTGTTTGTTCAGATCACGATAATCCATGCACAACCGTAGAGTACCGTCAGATTTTGGGACAAATACCACTGTTGCACCCCAATCAGAGAAACTAGGCCTGATCAGACCCTTCCATACTAGCTGTCATGTTTGATTGTCTAATTCCTCCTTCTCTTTCAAGGACATTCTTCGAATAGCGTGAACTACCGGCCTTGCATTGGGAATTAAAGCAATTTTGAAATCAATTTCTCTCTGCGGAGGTAAGCGAACAACTTCTTCGAACACATCCGCATAGTTTTTAACGACAAGAATATCTTTGATGAGGTCAGGAATATTCTCTGTGACTTCTGGGATATTTTCTATTTGAACTAGGGAAACATCCAGAGCTTCCCAGAAGTCTTTTCTATTAGGATTCTGACCTTCACACGGAATGGTTATATAATTCCCTGATTGTGCCTTTGCCTTAACAACTCTCTCGGCGCATCTAACCTCAGCTTCATATTTGGTCAGCCAATCCAATCCGAGAATAAGATCGAATTCATTAAAATTCATGACGATAGAGATAATAGGGAATTTATAGCAGGAAAAAGAGACGAGATTGATGGAACCCCCAACTGGATTTTGGACAGTCATTGGTTCCTTGAGCTTCTTCAGTTTTAAATCTAAATTCTTGACTGCACTCTTTGCAATAAAGCTTCGTGACGCGCCTGTGTCAAACAGTACTTTAACTGGAATGTTCTTGACATTGAGCGTGCCTTCTAAAACATCAGACCTTCCCTGAGCAGATGAAGATGCAGGCACTTCTTCCACTTCATTCACTTGTACTGCTTCAGATTTCTGAGATAGCGGGCAGTTTTTCGCAATATGCCCAGCCTGATGGCACTTATGGCATCCTCTTTTCTCTTGTAACCTCTTACCGGATTTAGACCCATCCTTTACTTGTTTCTTTAGAGATCTGCAACTTATCGAGAGATGTCCTTGCCTATTGCAGTTATTGCATACGGCGGTCGTTACGGGTTCTTTCCCAGATTCAGCCCTTTTCCTCTTGGCACTGGGCTTCTTACTGACCTCATACTTTGTACTGGCCTCGGGACGATCAGTTTCAGACTCATTTTTATTACTAGAGCTGACTTCCTCTTCGTAATGTAACATACCTTTCTTGTCTAGGTCTTCGTACTGATAAGCCTTGTATATCATTTCAGAAAAGGGGAGCTTTATGTTCCTCATTACACTATTCTGATATTTTCTTTGAAGCCCGTGAATAAATCTCAGATTTTTCCTCTTTGGGTCTTTAATCAGATGAGGAGCAAAATGAGAAAGTTCGTTGAATTTCTTATGATATTCTGGGATGGTCATGTCACCTTGTATCAGATAAGAAAATTCGTCGCATAATCGCTCAGTCGCTTCTGGAGGAGTAAATCTTTCTAGGAAAATCACTTTGAATCTGTCCCAGGTGATATCACCTTCTGGATTATTCTCAATAACTGAATCCCACCAGAACAAAGCTTCATTTTGAGTGCCCAGGAGGCCAGTAATCTTTTCTGGTCATCCCTCAGCTTTAAACCATCGAAGATCTTTTCAGCCGAACGAATCCAAGCCTGTGTCTTCATAATAAATTCTTCACCAGAGAACAGTATTCCACCCATATTTCGATATTTGATCAATAGGGCCTCAATATCCGGTTTTGTATTCCTTCTGTTTCTGACACTCATTTTCTAGTACTTCTGCAAACAGCGGATTAAGTGTCAAGTCACAGAAAAGATAATTTAAAATATAGAAACATATACTTCAATGTAAATGTGTCTATCGAGGTGTTATTTCATTCTGCTACTCATACTAGGATATTACTGATCCTATTTGTATAGAGTTACCCGTCCTAGAACACCACTGGTTCTATTTCTGATGAGTTCGTTCAAATGTTATATTCCAAAACTAAGCTTAACCAAAGCTCTGATACCAAATGAGACGACCCCAAACCCCGTACTGACGGTGGCAAGGGTAATCCGTGGAATATAACACAGAAACAGATAATAGCAGAACAGAATTAAATAAATACACCAGATGATGAACAATAGAATATACTGGATAAAAGTAATCATCAGAGTTACACAGTATACAGGATCATACTTAGTAAAAATACAGTTCAGCTATACATAAATGTCTACAGCGGAAAAAAAACATAATATGTACAATAGGAGTTGAACATCATAAAAAGAGATAAATGATAGAAAAGAGGCACCCGAGTTTGAAAGTGAAACAAACTACGAGTCAGTCATGGGACTGGTATGAGAAATCTACTCAACACATATATATTTTGGCTAATCACAGGACCACGCCACTTTCGTGGAATGAGTTTTCTCCATTGGATTGCCAGTGCTTTAAAACAAATCTTTCTTTTAAACAACGCAATGCATTTTATAAAAATGTAGCCATTATAAGACTCAGTTCCCATCACACAATGCAACGCAAACCGGAGGATAGAGTTTTACCTTATAATGGCCAAAATATGATTGGTACAAATAAAACAAAGGCAATTGATATTATTGCTAGTGTTTATATGTTTTGAAAACAATTGCAAATCATAACTATCAATCATAGACGGCATGGGTACCATATATCATGTCGCCATATATATATACAATCAAAACCGCACAGCCACGTATTTGGAAATTGGATTTCCATCATGAACCAAGGCAAAAGATAGTCCTTACCGAATTCGTGACTCTCTAGCCCGAGCCACAGGACCCAGACTCGGGTGGGCCCTTGGAGCGACAGGGTCGGTCCACCGATGTGGATTAAAATGCCTGAACAATACGTTTCCCCGCCCTTTGGGGCGTAAACGAGCCAACGAATGACTCCATCGGACCCGGATCGTCCGATCAAACCGAGGCGCCTCGCAACAGCAAGAACCACATAGGTGAAAAGTATATAGATGTCAGGGCTGGTAGGTCACTGACACCACCCTAGCTAGAAAGAAACGCATGCCCTCCCTGAGGTCCTTCTCCCGTTTCTGGTTCATACCGGGGTGTGAGGCTCGCGATTTCATGTTATACACAAAGCTACGCCACACAGGCGGTGCTTTGATCATCACCACAAGACTTTGCTTTTCAACAGAAGCCCTGATCACTGCATCTTAGCATGCCACATAGGCAATTCATGCCATGTGACTGATGTCCATCGATATACAACCTCTGAGCTCGTGCGTTTCAGAGAAGGGTGTTAAGCAAAAGAATAAATTCTCCGCCGCCAAACAGCTGTATATTTAATAGAGATCAATCAACACAGAATAAAATCCAATGTCAGACACACAGTCCATTTACAAGTCCGTTCTGGGTCTGAACGAAACCGGAGGCACAAAATACCTCGCAAACCCATCGACCACCACATACGTCTGGACGATCACCACTCATTATCCATATTTCGGGATGCCTCCCAATCAGGACCTCGGTTACCATCCAAACGAGGTGAAGATCTCCGGTCTTCGACCATCGTCTTCATCTTCGACTTTCAATCGTCGGTCAATTATTTGAAATGAGAATTAACTCGGCCTTTTCAAATAATTCACGTATATTTAGAATTTCAAATTAATTTATTTCAATGGTTAAATCATTCGACAACACCAATTTTGTTCTTTAATGTAATTTTCATACCAAACACATTCAACCATCAAATACCACATAAATCGAGCAAATTCAGTTTATTTCCATCCCATATCGTATATGATATTTTATAACGATTTATCGCTAATTTTATTTATTTTAAAATAGCCAATTTATTCAAATGACGCTTCGGGCCATAACGCGGCCGTGGTGCTGTTTTTCTTCAGATTTGGCTTACACATATCTGAAAATCTAACCGTTGGATCTTTACAAAATTTACATCATTAGAAAGGTCTTTTCAAAATGAATCCAACGGTTCCAGTTTCGGGAAAATCCGACGGTCGGATCTCCCGGTACAATCGTTTGAAGTTTCGATTTCAAAATACGAACTGCAGCGTCGTTATTCGATTAAATATAATTATAATTATATATATATATATATATAATCGTTTCTGGCGCTGTTTTTCTTCAGATTTGAATCAAACATTCCAGACAATCCAACCGTTGGATTTTTACAAAGTTGGTGCCGTTGGAAAGATATTTCCAAGGCGAACCCAACGGTTGCGATTTCAGGAAAATCCGATGGTCAGATCTCCCGTACTAATCGTTTGAAATCACGGTTTCAAAATACGAATTGCACGGCCACGTTTCGTTTTAATTTTATTTATATTTATATATTTATATAAATATAGTTCATTCAAAAATTCCTATATCGTTTTCACTTCAAATATTTCACTAACGCCTTTAAATTTCGGAAAAATTCGCCATAACCTCCTTTGTACGGGAGGGGCTGGGAAAATTCCCAAATAGCCACACGGGCGTCTCATGTCAAAAAGAAAAAGAAAAAGCCAAGCGGCTAGCCAACAGGCTCATAAAATCATCACCCAAACAAAACAGTAAATGTGTACCTATTTGTCGGGCACAAAATTTTATTCCTCTTCTCTAGCCCCTTTGTTATAACCTGTTCAATAAATATGCATGTACATATATACAGTTCTTATCATTTATCATTTTCCATTGAACTTCATATTTGATTCCATTTGGTTTAAAAACACCATTCATTCTAATGTTGCATGCATAGGCAAAAATCATATCATTAGCTAATTAATGAATATTTCAACTCATGCATATTTGTTTGAACGAGTTGCTATTTTTAACACTTCATATTTCAACAAATCGTGTATGTAATAAAATGTGATTTTTATTGTAAAACAATTCATTTCAAAACACTATTATTTTATATAGTTTATATAGGTGATAAAAATAGGTTTTTTATTATAAAACAATTTCTTTTAAAACGAGATTATTTTACATAGTCCATATAGTTGATAAAAGGTGATTTTTATTATGAAACAATTTATTTCAAAATATGAATACCATTCAACACATGAATTTCTAATCAACGAATGAATATCGATTCAACATATGAAGGTTTTCTGCAATTTCTATATATAGATAAAAATGTGATTTTTATATTTAAAACACGAATACCATTCAACACATGAATTTCTAATCAACGAATGAATATCGATTCAACACATGAAGGTTTTCTATTCAACGGATAAATATAGTTTCAGCAAATGAAAATAATTCAAACACATGAATATTATTCAAAATTTCGGCAGCATAACGGCAGGGTAGTTAAAACCGGGACCGTCCCTAGTACGGCTCCTCGCTCTACCTTAAAACCTCGCGGTTTTTGACAATGGGGATCATGCATCTAGTTCGCACGCAGGCGGCATGTATATATTTATTTCATTTCCACAAACTAATCCTATGTGGTTTCAACCAAATATTTCTCAACCACAAATGGGTATTTTTCAAACACAATCAATCAATATCAACCACAAACAATCCCAAACAATCATTCGCTAACAATAAATTTTCACACCAATCACAACCAATAAATATCGTCCATGGTTTGTGGACGAGGGGCGTATCTATATATATATATATATATATATATATATATATATATATATATATATATAGCAATTCACTTCTATTTCAACACATATATAATTTTTACAACGCATATACAACTTATACATCGAACGTACGACTTATACAACGCTTATACAAGAGGTGTACAACGCTTATATAACTCATACATCGACTATATAATTTATACATCGTCGTTTTCCATATCGTTTATAAATTAGAAATCTCACATTGGGTTCCACTCCATGAAAAATAGCAGAAGGCTCAGAAAAATATGCGGTCTCTTCTAGAATGTAGAAGACGTCTTCACGGTCACATGTTTCCTGTTTCATCGAATTTAATTAACGAATGAAAAAGATACTATTTTTAAAAGGTTTGCAACACTAAAAAGTGTTTAAACAATATAAAGGAATTACCTTTATATGCTGTTCAAAACTAGGTCGAAGAAATTCGCGAAATCCGGGAAGAATTGGGATGATCGGTGGCTGCAGCGTCGTAGAGGGAGGTGAGGGCTGTCGATCGGTGGTGTTTGAGGGGGTACGGTGGTCTGTAGCAGCGGCGGCGGCGGCAGGAAGGTCGGATCTTTGGACGGCCGTTTCTGGCGATGGGGGCGTGGATGGAGGCGGAGCTTGTGTCGGATTTGAAGAGGAGAGGGAGGCGGTTCGAGTGGATGTGGTGGCGGCGGCTCTGGTGGCCTGTAGCGGCTGCGGCTGAGGAGAGAAGGGGGGAAGTCTTTATCGCCGTCGATCGGGGGGGGGGGGTCTGAGGATTTTTCTTTCTTTTTTTTCCTAAATTCTGATTGGTCAGTGGGTCTTTAAAGGGGTTTTCTGATACGACCACCAATCGAAACCCAACGACTGTCGTCCCTAGCGTTTTACCCCCATTCCGAACACAATGGGATATATTTCGAAGGCCCTTTCGAATGTTTCAATCAGTTTTCCTTCAAATTAAAATATAAAACATTCAATATTTAATTTGAACGTACATTTCAATTTGCCAGGGCCACAAACTGATTCGAAAAATTCCAGAAAAATAAATCTAGCTATGTTTTGACGATACGGTCCCAAAAAAACTAGTTTCGTTGAATTCTGAGACCGTTTGCAAAAAGGCCCAATTCTGGTCGATCCAATTTAACTGTAATTGACCAAAACACGTTTTCCTTTGCCACGCTCACATACTAGCTTCAAAAATTATGAAATTTGAAACCTAGTAATAACTTCACATCCCGGATCCAACAAAAGTGGTTTCGTCGAATTCCGAGGTCGTATGCAAAATGGCCAATTTCACGGGCTGTATGAATTCCAAAGCGACCTTTCTGAAATTTCATTTTGCCATAACTTTTGCTTTCCGTTATGAAAATTCGATTTTTCAGATTCGTTAGAAAGGTATTCACTAACAGATTTGAATATTTTTGGTTTTACTCAAATCCGTTTTGTGTTGCACCCGGTACAGTCCGACAAAGTTTGAATTCAATTTTTGAAACTGCCGTGCCATTTCAGGCCTTGTTTATAATTATAATTAATTATATTCGTTTTCTATGGTCGATTCAAACTCACTTTTCGTTGCCATTATTTAAAATATTTATTTTAAATATTTAAAATCCATTATTTTAGCCAATTTAAATTTTTTTAAATTGGTTCAGATTTTCTGGGTCGTTACAGTGATAGATTAACTAAATATGTTGAGACACTTAACTTGAAGAATACAAATCTAAAATATGAGAATCCTGATTTGATTAGCAAAATTGATGTTTTGGGATTAAAACTTGAATGCATTAAAAAAAAATCAAACTCTAATTCAAAAGTTGTTTGAATTTAGAAAATAATTTAGTTCATCTCAATGAATATATTCAAAATCTTGAAAGGAAGTTCTGATTTAAAAAAAATGAGATTGAGCTAAAAAAATAGAAGTATTTTTTTTGCAACAGGATCTGAAGAATTTTAAGATGGTTAAAAATTCCAAACATGAAATTGTTGAGAAAGAAAATTTGCTGAAAACTGAATTGCTTTTTGGATGATCTTGAAAATGAAATCAAAATCTCAAATGCGAAAATTGTGCGACTTTTCAAAAGGAGTTGTTTGAAATGAAAGAGATTATCAAAATTCTTGAAAATGAAAACGTGATTTTGAAAAACAATAAGATCGAGATTTCTAAAATAAATCCGGATTTGGAAAGCAAGATTAAAAAATTCAAGGATTTTGAAAGATTGGAGCTTGAAAAACAACAATGTTTTGAAAAGGAGGTGCTTGGATTAAAAACCAAAATTATGGAACTTGAAAATGAAAATTCGATCTTAAAAAGAAATGATTCTGAGAAGAGAGAAATTGCCATCAACAGTAGTTAGAAGCTAATAAACGAGATTGATCTTTTGAAATTGAAAATCAACGGTCTTGAGTTGAGTTTGAAAAGATTTTCAAACGGAGAAAAATCATTGAATATGTTACACAAAGACGAGGTAATAAGTGGTGATCGTCTAGACGTACATGAAGATTGACCAGGTATGCAAGGGTCTCTCTCCCATATTGGACATATGGGACGAGGAATAAGGTGTCTTCGGTTTCGTTCAGACCCAAAACGAACTTGCAAATAGATTGTATATCTGACGTTGTATTTTATGATGTACTAATTGATCTCTACTAAATATATATCTGTTTGGTGGCGGAGAATTTATTCTCTTAGCTTAACATCCTTCTCCGAGACGTACGAGCTTAGTTGTTATATATTAGTAGACATCAGTTGTATGGTATGACCTGACAATGTGGCATGCTGAGATGCAATGATCAAAGCTTTTGTCGAAAAGCAGAGCTTTGTGGATGATAATCAAAGCATGACTAATATAGCGTAGCTTTATGTCAAGACATAACTTTACGAGATTCACTCCCCGATATAAGCCAAAAACGGGGTGAAGGACAGCAGAGAGGACATGCGTTTCTTTCTAGCTAGAAGTAATGCAATGGCATGGAGCCCAGGCAATTTACTTATGTTGATGTTGGAATTGAGACGCCTCGGATATGGCTGCACAAGGCCATGTTGGTCGACGTACTGACCAAAAGGTTCGATAGGATCGGGAAACGTATTGTTCAGGCATTGCTAATTAACGACGTACGTATGACCGGTCCTACCGCTCCAAAGGGATATGTTCCCTAGGACATTCCGCTAGAGATGTTCTGAAGTTCGGATGAGGAAGGATCCTTTATCTCGGCTCATGATGGAAATCTAATCTCCAATAAGAAACTTGCATTTTCAGTTGTAAACTTATATGGCGACATAATAGGATGGGGTATTATGCGGTCTAAGATTTATACATTTATTTTCGAAATTGATTTCTACACTATGCACTAATAATAATAAAAGAGAAATTTCGCGTATCAAACATATTTGGCTATTATAAGGTAAAACTTTATCCTTCAACTTGTGCTTGCATTGTGTGATAAGACCTGAGTCTTATAATAACTTCATTTTTCAAAAAGCATTGCGAGTTTTTATTTATTGGTATTCATGTGGAAGAAACCTGTTCTGTGTTATACTGCATGGTCCCCTGATTTACTTAACTTTAAAATAAAGTTTAATAACTGTTTTGCTTCTCATACCAGTCCCATAACTGACTCAGAATTTATTGTTTTCCACCTAAACTCTGAATGTTCATATTTTACACACGGGCAGTCAATAGTTTTGGTTTTGCAGGTATTCTATAGCAGATCCTGGATTATGGTTAGAGTTATACTCTACATTATTTTGTATCTTCCGTTATTTGTATTTATGTATTTAAATTTCCATTGTTTTGTAATTATTGGTACTCTGATATATTCTTGTACTCTGATGTAAAGTTGTTTAATAGCAATGAAATGTTCTTTGGTGTTCTGTTCTGATGTTTTGTATTCTCAAACGATACGTCTTATTGATCAATTTAACTCGATTTAGCGATCGGCTCGGATCGGTCGGGCGGGTCGTCACATTAACTAACCTTAAAATATTTTTTATAAAACAATTAATTAAAATTAATGTATATTATTATTAAAATGATTAATTAACCTTTGGGAATAATTATTAAAAAAATAATAAAATTTAGTAGAAATTCGTCTCGCATCCTCATTTTTTTAAATGTATCATTTCTCTTCAAGTTTCGTTTCAAAGCGGTCCCTATTTACTGTAGCAACGCATTTTTCTATTTTTTTTTGCGCTGTTGTATAAAAAATAAAAAATTGTGTATATTCACGGAAGTATTCTACAAAAAAAAAAATGCTAAAATATCAGCAATTTTAGTGAATAATTGCTGATATTTCAGCAATTATTCACCCAGAATTTAGTTGAAAGGCGGATGAATAATTGTTGATATATCAGCAACTTTTTTATAGTAGATGCAAATAAATGAAAATGTTGCTGAAATATTAGCAATTTAATGAATTATTGCTTATATTTCTGTAATTATTCACATAATATTAGTTGAAAGGCATATGAATAATTACTGAAATAGCAGCAAATAGTTGCAACATTTGCAGCAATTTACCGGAGTTGAATTATTTTCATTAAGCAAAATTTGCATGACATTCAGCAACTTTTTGAATTAATTACTGCAATGTCAACAATTATACGAAAATTTGCATAAAAAAATCTGTAGAGTGCATTTTTTTGAATCTTTTATTTGTAGTTTTAATGCATGAATACGATGATGATTATGTGTTAAATTTAATTTTAAAGTTTGGTAAATTTTTACGCTGTTTTTTGTTAACTTTCGAAAAACATGAACCTAATTTATAAAGTTTTTAGACAGGGAGTTTTTTCTATTTCGAAACTTTGTAGAGACGTGAGCCAAACTACCCTAAGATTTAAACCCTTGTTATTCAAGTAATTAACATTTTATATATCATTATTTGAACAAGCTCATTGTCATTATTTATCAATTTGAACTTGATTAATATTTAGAATACAAATTTGGACACAAACTGAGAAACACAGAGTTTCGACCGTTGGATTCTCTTATCTTTATATAGAAATGTAAAATTCATGGGGTGATCCAATGGTGTAGATCAATTGTGTCAAAAATTTATGTCTAAGGAGACATTTCCACACACACACACACACACACACATATACACACACACATATATATATATATATATATATATATATATATATATATATATATAAGTGAGAAGAGAGAGAATGAGTGGAGAAATGAGTGGTGAAGATTAAGGGGAGAGTTCACGTGCAATATAAGAGATGTAGTGGAACCCTCCTCATATATATATATATATATATATATATATATATATATATATACGTGACTATATGGACACAAAATTAGACACAAAAAGATAGACACAAAGCCTCAACCGTTGGATCTTTTTGTCTTTATATGGAGAAGTGGAATTCATGGGGTGATCCAATGGTGCAAATCAATTGTGTCACCATTTATGTCTAAATAGACTATCTCATATATATATATATATATATATATATATATATATATATAGGAAAGTCTAAAAGAACACAAAATTTTGACACAAAATTAAACACACAAAATCTGAGTCATTAGATCTCCCCCTGAATTACACCTCACACATAAAGACAAACAATTCTTGTGGTTCAGATTTTGTGTACACACTTTTGTGTTTAATTTTGTGTCCCTATAGCCGCTCCCTATATAAATATATGCAAGCGTTCGGTTGCACCCAAAAATGGAGCACCCCAAATGCTCTTTGATTTTCACCACTCGTTTATATTAAAGAATGTGAGTGGGAAGTGAGAGAGTGAGTGGAAGGAGAGAGAATGAGAAATACTTGGTCGAGATTGAGGGACATTTGGGGTGCTGCACTGTTTAGGGTGCTTTCGAACCTGCCTCTCATATATATATATATATATATATATATATATATGCGCACTCTTAACTGAATTGATCAAGCTCTACGCTGTAACTCCACAAAACTAGCTTATAAGTCATAAGTAAAGAGCGTCTAGCTGGTTATGTAGTAATCACACACACGTATGGTATTAGACGATCGGAGACATCACATACTATCCCTCTCGTAAAATATGACGTCCACGCCAATGCTTTATTGCACTATCCATAAAATGTCATTGTCCAGTAAAGTGAAATCACGTCTATAGGTATCATCCACGTCCAAACTGGCACCAAAGAGTTTTGAACTTTTTAAATGATGATGTCAAGGGTTGATTGAATTACTCTTCAGTGATAGTTGGATCTATAACTCGTATTGTGCCTAGACATTTTAATTGGACAGAGATTAATCATTAGCAGAAACACACTGATTTAATTGAATATCGAGGATATATCTTAACTAAGGTCTCACCTGCGTATTTCTCAACTTGCTATATTTATAAATTTACACGTTACTTATCTGCTTACTAATCTTGTAACATTTAGTGCACTAGTTTAGTTCATCATGGATTATTATTCAATTATTGTTGGTTACAACACATGTTATAGGACTGGCTAAATGTTTTTGGTGTCAAAGAGAAAAAAAAAGTCGTAGAAACATGATGATCAGTTGATCACACAGTTCACAAAAATATAATAAAATAAACACAAAATTCCAAATTGGCATAAAAGATGCAGTTTATTGTTTATGGCAGCCAATACATAGGCTTACTGAAAATAAAACAGAAAATTTGAGTTTATAGATTAAACGAAATGCAATGATAAAATTCTACAAATCAAAACCAACAACAATTCCCAGAATTCAAAAGGAAAAGAGTTTCTTTCAACTATTCAGTAGTCACTTCTAAGAAGGTTATCGAGTTCTATCATAGCAAGCACTTCCAAATCCCTGGCATTAGCAGTATTTGAAGTCTCGCTCTCAGGTACAAATCGGTCGCATTCATCACTGGAGACACTCTCGGTGCAGCTTGAGTTAAGCACATTTTGTAAATGCCCAGACGAAACACTCCCTTTCTGGCTATAAGTAGACGTGATATCCAAGAATGTTTCATAAGCTTTTTGATGTGAATAACATGTAATCCCATTAGGAGCTACGTATCTATGTTCTTCTCCTTGAAGCTCCACCTTCCACCCAAAGCATTCTAACAGTTTTATCATATAGGCAGGTCGTTTGACCGAGAGTGACTCATCGGCAGAACAGTTGCTTTTACTTGCCCTTTTGTTAGGATCTTCTCCTTCATCAAGCATTGTTTTCAAACCGTTTGATCTCGAAGAACTTCCATCACTTGTCTGAAAAGTATCAGCTACAACTTTCATTTTGTCCGTAGCAGTACTTGTTTGGACTTGAAGCATAGATTCTGTCGTAATTTTGTGCACATTGAATTTACCCACTTCAAGAGTGTTTGTTTTCTTGTCATGTGAATTTTTTGATTCAACTTGCCTACTGAGGGATCCTCTCTTCATATTTTGATCCATCTTGCCTAGAGGAAAAGGATGTTGGGGTTTTGTGCACAGCGGAAGTTTTGACAAAACATCCAAAAACAAAATGAATCTTTTTCATCCAATCACTTGAAGATGAATGTGATTGAAAAACAAACAACAACACAAAAAAAAATATCGGAAATATGAACACACGATATTCCACCCAACCACCCTCTTTATTGATTCACCAAAATATTGTTTACAACCGATCTCAACTATCGTTAAACAAACACAACTTGAATCAATAACCTTATTGAGAAATAGGTAGAGAATATCTAATGGCTAAACAATTTGAGGAGAAAGATAATGAAGAACAATGGCAAATTTTTACACCACATAAGGAAGATATCATGTAGCCCTTTTATAGAGTAACTTGTCACCCAAATTATCCTCATATATCTCAAATATATCTATTTTGATAAGCACCAAATAATCCTTGCCTTCATTTTCAAATATCCCACAAAAGTAGCAACAAATATCTCCACCAAAAATGGATCCACATAGAAAATATGTTGCCTACAATTTTGTGATTTGCGTATCACAAATCTCAACACTCCACCTTGATACCAAATCACAACATCTCCTCCACTCAACACTAGCCAACTTATCTCTCACTTTCAACCTTCTTTTCTCAATTAACATCATTACAAACCTCCACCATCGCCCACAAATGGTGCACCTCCCTCATCGTGCACCACGCCAATAGAGATCTTCAAAAGCGTTTGTAATACCACAAAGACCTCCATCTTGTCTTTGTGGATTTCACAACTCGACATTCGTCTTCCGCTTGACATGATCTCTTCATCTCCGGGATCCCTCGAGCATCATCAACATCTAGACCCTTGTCGATACCATGATCCTCCACCTTAGGACCATCAGCAGTGACCATATTAACCTCTCCACTTTGCTGTGGACTAGGTTCTTCAACCGTCACCCGCCTTCCACTGTTGACCACTGAACCGACCAAACTATATAGGTTTCCCTCCTCCAAAACTCCTCACATCATCACACGACCACCCTTCTTCACTCTCAAAACTCCACCTCGAGTCTCATAAGTGCAACCGCGGCGATCTAACTGACCGAGAGATATGAGGTTATGCGAACAAGTGGGTGTGTGCCTCACACCGGCAACTTCTCTCTCCACTCCATCATGCATCCGAAACCTAACAGCTCCAACTCCACAAATTGGTAGCTCTACTCCATTAGCCGTCTTTATCATGCCAACACTCTTCTCATACGAAGAAAAACTTTTCACATCTCGACATATGTGAAAACTAGCTCCTGAATCCATCTTCCAAGGCTCCACAACACTAAATAGGACATCACATGAAGAATCGCCTTCGGTACCTTCAGCAAAGCCTGCCTGTGCCTCATCACTATTATTATCACCTTGCGCCTTCTTCTTCTTCTTCTTCTTCTTCTTCTTCATATCTCGTATATATGAATATCAATCATCGCGCTTGTGGTCTTTCTTACCACAATAATGACAAAAGATAGCACCTTTCTTCTTCCTTGTATCTTTACCCGAGTCCCTTGCTACCATCGCCTCAGTTTGAACTGATTTCAACTCCGACCCTTTTCTCCTTAGCTCCTCATTCAAAAGACTGTTTCGAACCGTTTCCAAAGAGATAGTTCCATTAGCATTGGAATTACTCAATGGAACAACCAAAGTCTCCCAGCTTTCCGAAAGAGAACTCATCAACAAAAGAGCCTGCAACTCATCATCAAAATTGACCTTCATGTTTGCCAATTGATTGATGACATCTTGAAACTCGTTCAAATGCTCTGCAACAGACTTCTCCTCATCCAATCGAAGTTGCACCAACTTTCGAACCAGAAAAGCCTTGCTTGTAGCACTCTTTGACTCATACAGCGATACTAATTTGTCCCACAACGCCTTTGCAGATTCACAACTAGCCAAATGGTGGAACACAGAATCATCCAAATATTGGAGAATCAACGCAATTGTCTTTTTGTCCATTTTCTTCCACTTTCCCTCATCCATATTCGAGGGCTTCTCCCCATTTCCATCAATGGGATCATGCAAATCATTGAGATATAGAACGTCCTCCATCTTCGGCTTCCATATACCCCAATTCCTCCCATTCAAAATAGCCATCTTCGACAACGTCATCATCTCCGACATCAAAAAAATCATTTTTTTTAAACAAAAAATCAATTTTTTTTTTCAATCCAACAAACACTCCAAGCTATGCGGTGATCTGAGCTCCGATATCAACTGTTGGGGTTTTGTGCGCAGCGGAAGTTTTGACAAAACACCCAAAAACAAAATGAATCTTTTTCACCCAATCACTTGAAGATGAATGTGATTGAAAAACAAACAACAACACAAAAAAAAAAAAATCGGAAATATGAACACACGATATTCCACCCAACCACCCTCTTTATTGATTCACCAAAATATTGTTTACAACCGATCTCAACTATCGTTAAACAAACACAACTTGAATCAATAACCTTATTGAGAAATAGGTGGAAAATATCTAATGGCTAAACAATTTGAGGAGAAAGATAATGAACAACAATGACAAATTTTTCCACCACATAATGAAGATAACATGTAGGCCTTTTACAGAGCAACTTGTCAACCAAATTATCCTCATATATCTCAAATATATCCTCATATATCTCAAATATATCTATTTGGATAAGCACCAAATAATCCTTGCTTTCATTTTCAAATATCCCACAAAAGTAGCAACAAATATCTCCACCAAAAATGGATCCACATAGAAAATTTGTTGCCTACAATTTTGTGATTTGCGTATCACAAATCTCAACAAAGGAAACAACATATCGATTGGTACTGACAAAACCAAATTGGGAATAACCAAACAACTGGCAAACGGGCAAAACCAAATTACCAGTTAAATGGTTGAAGTAGAAATAAGCAAAACCATATGTTCTATGTATGGCATCTTAGAGGTGCAGTTCTCTCTAGACTAAGTATCTGGATAGAATAAAAAGAACTAAGCTAAAATGCAAGACTACTGCAATAAGACAAGTCAAACTGCATTTAGCACCAACAGAAATGACATGTTTATTTTTAGCATCCTAATCTAAAGGAACAAAAATAAGCATGTAAATGCCAACATGCTAGCCATGAGATGAACATAAGCTATTTTGATGATTATTATAAAGAAAAGAAAAAGTGGATATTTGTTTCAAGGACACATTTTAAAATAAAATTAGATCTAAGGACAAGCTACTTTCGTAATGTAAATCAAGGACAACTTTCATGATTTAATTGAAAAATGTCCAAATATTTTAAACTAAGGACACACATTACATTTCACAAATAATAAAAACTAATACAAAAACCCTTTTCTGTGATTATAAGATTAAAAACTAATAAAAATTAATTATGAAATGTTTTTGTTATCATAAATATAGGAGAAAATGAGTATAAAAAAATGCAGGACGGAAAGCTATATGCATATAGCTTCGTTATTTACGATATAGCTTTTCTCTGGTGCAAATGAGATTAGCTTTAAAATGACTTAATTTTGTATTTGAGTGATACAATATAAAGCTATATTTTTAAGTAATAAAGCTATATTCACTTAGCTTTCTGAGCTGAATATTTATATATGTTTATAATAACATCAATAAACTAAAATAATTTTGAAATCACTTTTTTTTTTCTTTCAATTTTAAGGTAAATCATTTATTTTTTAATTAATTTAGTAATAATTATAAAATTAAAGTGAACTTCATATTGATATAATACAACTTGGTCTTTGTCCTTCATTTAATTATCAAACTTAGTTGTCCTTTGATCTAATTTTTTTGAGGAATGTGTCCTTAAAACCAAATACCCCAAAGAAAAACTACTCCAAACCATAAATACAGAAATGTACTTGAGCAGACTAATTACACAAATCTCAATGTTTACAGACAGGGTGTGTAGTATATGTAGTGCAGTGTAATGTGTATTTGTAGTGTATATTTGTTCGCCGTTAATAGTCAAAAGATTCATTCTATGACATTTATGTGACACATCTGTTTAACCTTTTATTTAGTTTCCTTGACACGGTTTCCAAACTAAAGCTGCATAGTTCTTAAACCAACATACTTTGGGTAAATATGTGATTATCATTAAAAAGGATTAATTACTAAAGTGTCGTTCAACAACAACATAAAATTTAAAAGGTATTTTTCTTTGCTTCATCTGTCTTTCTTTTCTTTTCTAATCTCAAAACAAAAGATTGATTACTCTTTATATCTCTGACACTTTAGTTTAAGGGGCGTCACAGTCGAAAACGAAAATTCGGTATACTCTCATCGTTTTTTTAATTTTGGTCATTTGGCTGTTGTCGACTTTCAGACTTAAACCCGACATATTCTCATCGAATTCTGTTGATAAGTTCGGTAGCACCTTGCCGAATTTCAACTGTGTCCCCCTTCCAATTTATCCAAAACTGAAGTGTGTGTAACAATGCCCATTTCATGCTACTTCTATTCAATTAACAATAAGTATACAAGATTTCAATCGGTATCGACAAGTTCCAAATATGTTCATTCGATTTCAACAAGTTCCAAAAACAATTGAATCAATTTCATAAAAATCTTATACTGTAACCCTTAAACTCTGTATGAATAAACAAATATGTATTTTAAGAAAAACCTCTTAAAGTAAATTCTCCTCTCTTGATTCATTTTTTGCAAAGATTAATGATAAAGGTTGAACATGAGTCGGCTATGATTTTAGATTTTATGAATCTGACAACCTATAGATAAAAAGTATAAGAAAGGCTGAAATCACATATATGGGGCATTTTTTTCAGCCTGTGGGAAATCAAGGGGTGGTGATAGATACTCTAAATACCACTTAAACAGCTGCTTTCATCTCACCTCATGGTTTTGGTTGATCACAAGTAGTCTGAGTTTTGTTATTATGACAAAAAACAATTTTTTTTATCAAAATGCCAGAATAGTGTAATTTAAGAGAAACAAAAAACTTTTTTTTGTCATAATAGCATTTTTAAAGTAGTTTACCTAAGAAATCAGAGATCGGTCAATAACCACCGCAACTACTAATAACATTCCTTGAAAAGTTAAAGATTTGGCATAAAGCTATAAATAAATGAGATCTGCTATTCAGTGAAACTATCACGGTATCTTCAAAAGATGAATTCGTTCCAAACTGAACTCGGCAGTAATCAAATAACAATTCAATTTTTGTGATGCCCATTTCCAGAATACTAATTAAAAATTGGCAAATTCTATATAAACACGGATAATTACTTAGTAGCCCCCCCTAAAAATTAAGTTATTTTATAGACGAAAATACCCTTACAAGTTAACCTACTGCAGATAAGACCACGCAGACAGAGTGCGTCATATGCATAAAGACCTCGCAGCTTGTATACGAGGAGATTAGGACTACCACGCTTGCTCTTTTCGTGGTTCACAATTTAACCACGTATTGTTTACCCGTGGTAGCTCATTTCTACTGAAAAATAAACCAGCAAACACTACAACAAATTACCACCATTAACCAACAACCGAGCCCAAATTTTTCAAGAGCAAGATGTTAAAACCACTAATTTCACCAAAATTTTACTTATGAATTGCCCAAATTGTTCAATACCATGCTGTTACAAAAAAAATGGAGGAGAGGACGAAGCTTCAACGTCGTCAAAATGGAGGAGAGGCCAAAGCTTGAACGACGGTGGAAGGTATCAAGAAGGAAACGCGATTTGAATTTTGGGAAAAATGCTGCGTGTTTTAATTCTAGGGTTAGAAATGTTAAAATAAGTAGGCAAGGGTATTTTGGGTAAAAACGGGGGGCTACTCAGTAACTTTATGGGTATTTTAATTTTTTGTGAAAATGGAGGGCTACTAAGTAATTATTTGTGTTCAAATAGAATTTGCCTTGAAAATTACATAAAACAAACGAAGAAAATCAAATCAACGAACACCAAAACAAATCAGTCGTCATCAAAAGTTCAAAATCGAGCAATAAAATCCACGAGTTTGTTTAAATTCTCTGAAACAACAATAGATATTAATTGGATGAGTCAAACCGAGATTATCCACATGTATTACCATTTCAAAAAATTCTTCATAGAATAAATAAATAAACATTCAGATAGGAAAAAAAATCAACTTACAAAGAAAATCACAAATGTCAGCTCACGTCGCAAATCGAATTGGATGAAATTAGGGTTCTTCGTCGATGTAAGAATGAAAAAGTGGGGAACTGTGAGAGTATATATAAGTGCTTTTGTTCGTCCTTCCTTATAAAAGCAAGCGAAATACAGGTTTGGCATGTTTTCATCGTTAAAACAACTTCCATTCGGAGATGCCATTACCCTAAATCGAAGCAAAAATAAATTTTCAATGTTCGCGCCTTTTTTCGGATGAATTGAAAGCCGAAGTCTTTTTGTTTGCTTTGTCGCATACGGAACGAATTTGTAATCGTAGGAATTAAGAAGTCTACGATCAGGCCCGTCATGATCACTATGTCAATAAAATGAACTTTCAGAATATACAAAACCAGTCTATTTTCGTACTCGAAAAGTAGATTGATATCCGATGTTTGGAAAAGATTTGGATATGATTATATTTAAAGTGTGGTGCTAAATGCACCCCAATATCCACTTTCTAATACCACGACTAAAAAATACCACAACAATTAGTATTACACTCTTCTTAATAGCACAAACTTAAACATTATGGGCTACCACATTGTTTTACATTATTTCTATTATTACTATTCGGATTAAACTCTATGATTTAAACCTTTAGTTAATGTCAATTTTAGTTACTTGCTTTCTGCACATGGCCAGAATTATGATGGTGATGAGATTAACATTCAAGTTTCGAATGAATACAAACCTGTTTCTTGTGACAATTGTAAAATATTTAGTCATAATACTAGAAATTGTTCGTTTCAACATATAAAACATGGCAACTAAAATATTAAAAATCCACTACACAATAGAGTGCACAGAATGATGCAACTACAAATACTACACAATATAATTGTAGAGACTCCATACTTAATAATTTAAGTAATCAGCACGAAGACTATAGTGTAACTTCAAATCGTTTACTTGTTTATCCACCGAGCTTGTTCTTCCGAAATTTTGGCAATTGATGTTAATCCTTCTTTTGATCATTCACCTAAAATCAAAGAAGTAGTTTGCAACATTGCAGCAAAAGAAACCTACTGTCAATGACGAACAACGAATACATCGTGGTATTAAGAAGACAATTTGAGTTTTTCCACGATGGATGTGAAGATTGGTAATGGGAGAGATTAGCTGAGTACGTGATTAGTTGAGTAATAGAAGACAATTTGAGTTTTTTCAGATTAGCTGAGTACGTGATTAGTTCAATAAATAATGATTTAGTGAGAGATTATAATGGAGATGTAACGTGGTATTAGGAAGCATACAAAATTTAATGAGTTTTATTTTTTTAATTGCGGTATTAGGAAGAACATATTGGGGTGCCCTTAGCAACACACTATTTAAATTAGAAAATTATTAGTCTTAAGATTATAGTTTAAGTATTGTGTACATTTGTACAATCAAAAATATTTATTTAATGTTTTATTAAATTAGAAGTTTATATTATATGTATTAAATGCATATTAATTTTTCAGAACTATTTAACATCACCAAAGTTGATTATTTTAAACATTTTAATAAAGTGTTGGATGACAAAATATTTACGCTAGCTAAGAATTTACATTTATGTTTCTAGATTTATTGGCTGTTAGTAGATGAAATAATTATCCGATATCCATATGTATTCATAGATGCAGATATTTGATATTCGAAAATAATTTCGAATGTGCGTATGATGCTATCCATTTCTAAAAATATCCATCGATATCCGTAACGATCACTTGCCGTTAATCCATACCCTAATTTTTGGGTCTAAACGAAATATTGAAAAATGAATAAATAAAAGAGGTAATTAGGCAGACGGACAAAATTTTAGAAAAAAAATAGTTTGAAGGACACCGAGTTTCATTTTTAGGTTTAAAGACAAATTTTGAAGAAAATTATCTAAAGAAAAATGTTAATTACAACTAGCATATTCAGTTTTACACTATACAAAATGCTATTTATATTCAACATTTCCCTACAGTCTAATATTTTTTAAAGTTTGTCCTTCGTTCTAAAAAAGAAATTTGATGTCATTCAGTCTATTTTTTTGAAGTTTGTCATTGTGCCTATTTTCCACTAAATGAAAAAGGCTTAAACGGTGAGAACTTTGATTGCATCATATTGCTCAATAACACGATAAATTTAGGGGATTGTTAAAGTGACTCCATCTTTGGTTAAAGAAAGTACCATTTTCAATTTATTATAAAATTGTTAAGGGGAGTACCATTCATTAATTATTCATGCAACTATTCCAGGCATGTTGTTTATCATTGTCATTTCATACTTCCATTTCAAATATTATAGGCTCCAAGATGATATTATACTCAATTTCGTATATACTCACACACCTCAAATAATTCATCTTGCCTATCTTCTCGAAATAAAGAAACTATAAAAATTGATTCAAATATTCCAAGATGAAATATCAGATATACAAAATGTCGTAAGCAAGTACCCAATACCCGTTATAATTTAGTGAACCAACAAACTATAAGTAATACAATGCCAAATACTCATTAATTCATTTATAGTAATATAATACCAATTAATTATTAGCTCCATAAATTCCAACAATTTCAAGTAGAAAATATTATAACGAGAGTAGCCGGAAACCTTGGTTTCATATTTAAGAAATTATAAAAAATAATTGTAACAGCCTTCAGTGCAACTACAGAATTTTTATCAATATAATCAAATCTCCGGTTCATAAACCAGTCGTAACAACTTTCACATGCAGTTCTCGTTAATAGCTTTCAAAGTGGTCGTCTTTTCCTCGCCTTACGGAAATAAGACAATTCATAATTAATCACGCTTATCTAGTTCAAAATTTAAAAAAAAAGAAAAAAAAATGCAACATCAACATTTGAATAAACAAACTTCAAATTTACTTTGCTTTTCATTTCAAGCATTTCCCTGTAAGCAGACTTCAACTTTCTCAGACTCAAATTCTCATATTTCACTACACTGGACTTTTTCATTGCTGGAACAAAAACCGAATTTGCATTCTCTTTGTTGTTTTTTGATTCTATGTTCAGTAATAGTGTTAGAGTTACAACAATACACGAGATAGATATGGAAGGTGGGCAAGGATATTTTAGTCTAATTTTGGTTGTGTTTTTTTTGCATACAAGTCCCCTTAATAAATTATAAATGAGGAGTCCCCTTAAAATTAACCCCCCTTAACCAATATTGGAGTCCCTTTAACAATCCCCTAAATTTAAGTTGACTGGCCCAAAGGTTGACATTTTTTTATTTTTAAAGTTATAAATAAAATGATGAAATGATAATACGTAACATGTATGTTTTTAATCGATCTTCAAACTATTGTCGACTGTAATAAAAACATACATCTTCCTACCATCTATTGAAACTGAAACAATATCTAGTGTTATTTATGGTGTAGATAACATCGTCTCCTGATTTAATATGTCTCATTCACTTTATAATGTCATCATCGTTTTGGCTAAAGCGTAACATTAACCTCATTTATTTCTTTGACTTATGGTAGGTCAAAATTTGGGCCTAACCACTATTGCAAAATGGGCTTCTATCTAGGTCTTGTATAGGAATTGGATTAGGCTTATTGCATAGAAATTCAACTAAGCTATGCATTGACCATGCATTATTTAAGGATTAAGTTCTACATAAGAATTCATATGCCAAATTCAGACATTCTTCCCATCTTGATTACTCCCAAGCAAATACAAAAGCTAAAGTTCCAACTTACAATAATTGACACTAGACAAACGTTACTGTTAAATCAGTGAGGAGACGAATGAATAATTGTTGTGTACTGGATCAATGATGACCAATACATATGTGCAGAATTTGAAGCGCAATAATCACAATATTAGTAAAATAATTGTAATTGCAGCAGTAAATATAAACGGCACCAAAATTTTATACTAGTTCAGATCTTCCGTCTTATGTCCAGTCTTGAAGCTCCCCTTCGGTCCTTCTACTACCAAAATAGCACTCTCTTCGTCCGGAGGCAAAGGCTTACAATAAAGAAGTTTACTTAACAAGTATATGTTCTTGATAACATTGATTTTGACTGAATAGTAAAAATTCTCCTATAATCTTCTTGAAGTAGTAAATTATTTGAATTACTTGGTGTATAGAAGAGATAGATAAAATGCTTTCTGAGTGAATATAGAATTTGAGCATTTGAAAGCAATACTAGAATGATCTAGAGAAGAGGATTGTTGTTTTTGGTTTTGGGATATTGGAAAGTTTATATATAGTGGAAAAATATCACTGATCAGGAGCAACCATTAAGAAATTGTATTAAGAAAAGATGCACCCATTGGAATTTCGCAACCCTTGGAAAAGTTGTTCTATTGGCTCTTGAGTTCTGGTTGTTAGTTTCAAACGCTAAACTCACATAGTATAGTTAGTAGAGGTGCATGCATGTTTCTTGAGTGTGTTGTGTTCGAGTCCTGACAAAGTCATATTTTTTTAATTTCTCCAGAATGCACAATCAGACGTCTGATGTAGTAAACATTCCATTTCTATCATATTTTTGAATAGTGCTTGCAACTTCCATCTCCCCATGCTTGTATGTGCTTCATATACTTGCTTATTCTCTTTTCTTCTCTCTTTGTTTTCTTATTTTCTCTTCTTTTCTTTTTCGTGAAATGTAATTCACGTCAATTTTCTTTTCAACCATAGCTGACCTAAAATAACTTAATAAATATATTAGTAGCATTGTTGTACAATAGTTATCATCAAAATAATGAAACCGTGCTTTCAACATTCTTCCCCTTTTTGATGATGAAAACTATGTGACTCTATAGATAAAATATATTTATTATCCCCCTGAATATATGATCTCCCTCTATATATATATATGAAGTTATATACTCCTTTCTCCCCCTTTGTCATTATCAAAAAGAAATGAACAGTATAGTAGAAATGACAAGTACGATGTGCATCATATAAATGTGTTATAAAACTTAATGTTGGGAGACATTTAAAAATTTATAGTCATAAGTAGAGAAGTATACCTAAGTGCATAGCAAAATAAATAACTAAATTGATATACATATAGCAAATGACCATTCAATAACAAAACATAACAATATGTTTAATTAATTGATTTGTTTGTACCTTTTAAGAATGAAATAACATTATCTAAAAAAGTAACTACTGCTTATAAACTAGGGTATAAGAAAAATAATAATTAAAGCAGTCAATACCCAAGATTCTTATGATTTCCTAAATTTTAGGAAACCATGTCCATTTGGGTGTGGTTGAACCTTTATAAATATAGTTTTCATTATTAATCACATTATTAAAATAATCATTAATATATTTTTCTCTATTTTTCAATTTAGTAGGAACCCAAATACTTATATAATTCATATTTATTGTCAATGATTTGGATTCAAGAAATGATTTCTATTTCTAAGTATAATAACATCTTGATATGAAGTGGTTTTGGGGCTATCTCTAATTTTAGTAATAGTTTCAAAATATGTATACATGTATGCATATCTATTACTATTTTTATATTTATAGCCTGAGTCACTCTTATTATTGTAAAGTTTAGCATTTTTTAAGTAATGTAAGTCATTGTTTTCGCTTATTGAATTTTGTAACTTTTTAATTTAATTTGTCAAAATCCTTTTTTGAGTTACATAAGTCCTTTTGCAAAATAGCATTATTATTATTATTGGCACAGCTGATCGTTTTTTAGGTGACCACAAACACCTTTTTATTGTTAACAATAATAAAAAATACAGTATAATACAGGTGATTGTAGTTAGAAATCAGCTATTCGGTTTGTAAGGTGGATCGTCCACCCCTAACGAAGTTTAAAGTGGTCCGTCCACTCTACCTAACAAGCTTATAACACTGGAGCTAGTTAAAAACTAGATTACGAATTACCTAACGCTCCACGCAGGGAGGTAAGAATTACATTTCATATTTCTATAACACATGTAAAAAACACACGTACAAAAAAAGTGCTGAATAAATAAAAGATACTTGCGCAACATCCATTGCACGGGGCTCCAAAAGATGATACGAAGTAGTAGGTGAGACCCGAATTCACATATCAGTATGACACATTTTTGTGACCTTTTTGACAAGATCCAACGTGCAAAAACCCAGGACCACCCATTCTGACATGACAGCTCGAGTGCATGCTCTTCCATTTTGCCAAATCAGGGAAGCTGAGCCACCAAACCGACAACTTCCAATAACTTAACATGATGAAGGTACAGACATAAAAAAGGATGGAAGGAAGTAAATATCTCTTCCAAGAAATAGCAAAGTTGGAGCTTTTGCTTCCTATGTTTTTCTATAGATCAGAAGAGCAGAGCATCGGCCAGAACACCATGACTTTTACATACTACAGAAATTAACTAGACTATTTCATATAGTCAGATCTAAGCAACAATACCAAGGTAATACCAAACACCTCCACCAGTAAAAAAGATCACCCAAAACACAAATCTGCCTAAGTATAACAATCAACAAGACGACTTAATGGATAACATTGAATACTCAAACAAACAAACTGCACCATTACAGACGAAGAAAACTTCAAACGAAACGCGAAACAGTAAAGATCGAAGGGAGTTACTACTCATAGTGAAGCTCCACACTGGTGTCACGCTTCAGACCCTCATAGCTACCTCCAATTGAAAAGCTTACATCTTGAAGCTCCATTACGAGGTGACAAATCAGCAAGAAATTACCTGAAGAGGTTGTCGAACAAGGGAAAGAAGAATAGGAAAAGGCAGTTTTAGGAGATCTAGCACTGTGGAGAAGAGGTAGAGTAAAAAGGGGAAGTTGAAGCTCAGATCTGAACCATGAGAAAGCTTAGATCTTGAAATTACGAACGGTTATTAAAGGGGAACTCACGCAATGAGAAAGCAAGGTATAGAAAAAGAAGGTTTTATGGAGAAAGCAGTGAAGAAGGATTTGTGGAGAAAGATGTTGCCAGAAGAAAATTAAGCTGAATACCTTGTCACTATTTACAAGTCCCTTGAAATAACGAAGCTTTGGTATTTTTAACATTATTTTCTTTTAAAATCTTACATTCTTTAATTAAATCTAAATTTCTATCATTTAAAGCACTATTCTCTTTTTTAAGAGACATAATATTAGAATTATTAAAAAATAACTAAGTAACCTTCAGAAAAGGCTACGTTTTTTCTGAGGGCCACTGTAAATGGCGGCAGGGAATCTCCATTTTTCACGCTTCTTTTATGTCTTCAAATCGAAACCTTCTTCTCCCTCTCCTCTTTACTTTTCATCTTTCCCTTTCCCTGATTTTGTCGTGCGTGGCAACCCTCTTAAAATCCACTTCATCACTTTCAATTTCAATCTTTTCCACGTTATAGATCTAAGCACTGAAGCCCTATTTCCACTTCCTCGTCAGATCTGAGCTCAGTGGTACCTAAAATCATTACTGAATCCCTCCCTTCACTGCGCCGTATAACTTCAGGTAATTACTTGAACTTCAAGTACTTCAACTGGTTGTATTAGTGTAGTTTGGGAGTTTTGACTATAGCATGGAGTTGCATGGAGAGAAGTAACTCCTTTCTGGTTGTTTTGTATCGTGTTTCGTCGTAGCCTCCGTGCCTCGCATGTGATGGCTCATTATGGCCAAACTGGTATTCAATGGTCACCTTGTGTTCATCTTGTTGGCAGTTCAAGGACGTCGGTTTTGAATTTTGATAGCAATTTGTCTTCATTATTTGGTGTTTGGAATTTTTTCACTGGTTATCTTATGCTAGGATCTTCTCTAAGTAATGTAGTTAAGTCTTACAGGTCCTTGGTAATTGACATGTTCACTGTTTTACTTGTATTGCTTGGTAAGGTAATTCACTATCGACTGTCTGGCTACCACGAGAAGCCTCGACTGTGACGGCCTGCCCCGCACCATCAGACATTTCCTGAAATGCGTTGTTCAAATGTCCAACTAGCACGGGACGGTCGTCAAAAGAAAGGGATTTGGAACTATGAATCATCACGAACCTGTAGTATATCTCACAGCGCATGGAATAAAATATAATAATAACATAACTTGATATAAAACAGGCGAGATAGTGCATAAGCTGTAAAACTAAATCATATCCATAAGAGTTGCAGAATCCAAAGTACAACTTATGATCCAAACCATTATTACAACATCAAAATACTATCTCTAAAAAGAAAATAAAAGAGGTACACAACTGATGCCCAAAGCAGTGACCAGCGACAACACAGGGAGAATATATGTATATAGTACGTGGAAGCCTCCTGCTCGACTCCGGACAGCTACTCGTGCATAACCACCTAACCTATCTCTAGTCTGCTTGTTTAGGAGGACCCAAAGTAATAAGAAGAGACATAAAACTCTGGGTCAGATGAAAGTCCGGTGTGAGCGATAGCAAAACTATGCAGTTAAATAAAGCAATAACAGGTATAAGAAATCACACATGACCTAGACCTGCAACCAAAGAGTTAGCACAACAAAATGTACAATACTCTAAGGTAACACTAAATGTACAATACTCTAAGGTAACACTAACATAAAGTGTAAAGTAGAAGTGTGCATGTCATGGTGATAGCAAGGCATCAAACATGGCAATCATCCTCGCATCTCTCACTCAGTGCGTAAAGCATACGATATCCACCGCTTTGATCACCAAAACAATTGGGACAATGATGGAGTCCAACCCCGTACAACCATCACTACGACCACTTAGCCCTTTGGGGCCCTGATGGAGTCCGAATCCATACAACCTCTGACCCTACTGCATTGGTCATAATAAATTCCCCCTCTCTCAATAGTGAACCAAAGTTATAGATATCGATAACCCCTTTACACACGTCCCGCAGCAAGGCCCAACTCTAGAAGTTAACTCGTTGGTTCCCATCTAGTTCCTGAGAAATAACTTATCATTTGGACTTCCTTTGTATCTCGGGTTTTTGGTCAAATTGGAGTTGATCTTCAGAAGATTCATTGCCTAGAAGCTCAAGTTCGGTTCAGTTGGGTCCTCCTGTTCGGTTCGTATGCCTTCGGTTATGTTCGGTTGTGTCTCCATCTATTCGGTTCGGCTTGGCTATTTCGGTTTGGTTGCCTTGAACCGGTCCCATCCTCTACCTCCGATCCAATCCCCTGCTCCAACTCGATTCAGCGGCCATCCTTTTTGCCTTGCTTTCTCCTGTGCCAAGCTTCGGTTCGGTCTGCATTTCGCGGCTCGGTTAGGTCCTTCTCCCTCCGATCTGATCCGAAATCCTGCAGCCTTCCAACAAGCATGTATCATCCGTTCTCGCCACACAATGATGTTTTCAACCATTCTAACTTTACTAAACAATCATAAAATATCCCAAACAATAGTAACAACATACAGGTTCAATCAAAAAAGATCAAAACATTAATAACATAGGCTATTTTAGAGCAAACAGACCCAAAACCATGATTTTTCCCTTAATCCCCTTGGTCATATCTAACAATAGGATTAGCAAACTTAATCCAAATTAACCCAAATTTTTATCAGTGATATAAAATAATATTTCAGAATTTTTACATATTTTCCATCTTTTTCTAAGTCATTAATTCACTAATTACCACTAATCAACCCTGATTAGCCTTAATTAGTGCAAAAACGTGCAAATCACTCACCTTAGCCACAAATAAATGATAGATTTGAAACTCTAACTGATTTGGCTCGGATCCTTATGTAGTGCAGCAGCTCTATCTCGATTTTGATGCTAATCTGCCTTGATTTGATGTAGATTTGCTTAACTAGTGATTAGAAAGTGATTTTAGAGAGATTTTGAAGATGGAGGCCATTACTAGGGTTAGAGAAATGTTTGTGATGGATGGAAAATGAAAAGGAATCATTCTCTAACTCCTTTCATCCCTCCCATAACCCTAATCTCGAAATGAGTTATGGATGCTAATCACCCTATTAAGCCCGATTATGCTTTTTTCATGTTCCAAACCTTGTTTCAGCAATATCTCCCAAACGGTAAGCCCGTTTGATTAATTTGACCACTCTACAAAAGGTAAACCATCATCCAGATCCAGTGAAAGTGGTTTTAGGTCAAAAATCCTTACCAGTCAAAAGTTATAGACAAAACAAGATTCGCCAAGGGTAAAATGGTCATTTAAAATTCGTTATGTTGAAGGACCGAGGTTTGGAGAGTGTTGGGAGTTGGAAGATTTTGAGAGGATGAGCGGAGTCGGGTTCCGAGAGGAGGAGCGGAGTCTGGTTCCGAGAGGAAGTCGTAGTCGGAGGATCCAAGAGGATGTCGGAGTTGGAGGATCCGAGAGGAGGTCGGATTCGAAGGTTCTGAAGTCTTCTTATTCTTCATTGAGTGGGAAAGGTGTCAACTTGGTCAACAATGTCCGAGAGATCCAGAAATATCCAAAGGTAGCGTAAAGGTCCTTGTAGATGTCTGAAAGTGGATGGAAAACATGTATGCAATGGCTTAATGGTCCATGTTTTGTACAATAGCCATGAGGGAGAAGATGGAAGCCATTAATGGTGCTTGAGAGTTTCAAGAAGTCCAAAGGTGGTTTAATGTCCAAACGTATGGTTAAACCTTCAAGAGTATGCTCTTGGGTCCAATCTATAGGATCTAAATTAACCCTAGAGGGGGGGGGGGGTGAATAGGGTTTATCGTAGATTTTGGAAGAGTAATTAAATAACAACAACACAGATAATAATCAGAATAATTGAGGAAAATAAATAACACACTGATATACCCAGCTTCGGCAAAACCCTGCCTACCGCTGCATTCCCCAAGGTTTCTACTAGGAGTTAAAAGAATCTCTACGCTTATAATCCCCTGTAAACTCGTGACACTCGCTCCCAACTATTCTTAACCCTACGCTCAAAGCCCTGCACTGGTTTCTATCCCCGAAACCAGATTTCCCCGAATTACAAATCCCGTAATTCGTCTCCCTAGTTTTAGAGACAAACTAGAAAACTTTAATCCGATTACAACTTGAAACTAAAGACGAATTAAAAAGACAAACGATAAAAAAACAAATTTAAAAACAATTAGAAACCCTGGTTTTAATTAAAACCCTTTAAGTAGTTAAACCCTAGCCCTTAAAATTCTTGGTCGGCCTTCTTTGTTTTCCCTAACCATTTTTTCTTTGACCCCGATCACTTTGTTATTCTCTAAAAAAAATGGCGGTAACGGCTTTGAATCTAGGGTTTCCTTCAGAAATTTAAGTGGCGATGACGATCTAGGGTTCCAATTCTCTGATTCAAGACAGCTTCTCTCCTCTCTGATGTCCTTCGATTTCCGATTTCAATCTTCTGTGGTTGAATTGAAGAAGCTTGATTCTGATCCAATTAATTTCTATTTTCGGGTATGATTTTAAATTCGAATTTCTATTTGATTGTGCTTGAACTTGGATGCTTTTGATGCCTGTGATGATTGGTGTATTTATAGGATTAAAAATCCTAAATTTGTGCTCTGATTTCATTAATAGATTTGGTCCTGATTGTTGCGTAAATTTTGGAACTTTAATTGAGTCCTTTAGGTCGTAAATATGGGTAAATTTTGGGGCTTGAAATCTAATGAGAATTGTTCTTGAGATTTCTTGATTTCTGAAATTTGGTATACACTTTCTGGTTGACTATTTCTAAAATACACTTTTCGGTAAATTTTGAATTGGTCCTTTTGTTGCTTCCTGGATATTTAAAACTGAACAGATACTATATTTGATTTACCAATCATTTTAAACTGACGCTTCATTTGAAATCTTTAATTCCTTAAGAACTAAACTTGAATCATGTAGTGTTCTCCATATTTACGCTGCTCGACTTATCCATCCCTTGTTAAACAAAAACTGTTGTATTTCTGTTTAAATTTTCTGGAAATTTGGGCTTGAGCAACTTTTCTGGAACTTATGATTTTCTGGTTGGCCAAAACTTTGTCAACAAATTTGAAAGAATTTTTTAAATGCTTTCCTGATGATTTCAAAACCAGAACAGATTTTTATTAAACGGTTTGCACAAATCCTTTACTCGAACTTACCATTGCATACTCGTTTTTGAACTGTTATTACATTATTTGATAAGAACATATACTTCTGGTCTGATCTGTGTCGACACTTAAACATGCTTTGTTTGACTTTGCCTTGCATACTCCACTTCGAACTGATACTATACATGTTAAAAAAAATGATTGTATATTTGTGGCCCCTTGTTGCTGCACCATCACCAATTTCTTGCTAAACATTTTCTCTTAATTTTGCAATTGCTGGCCTATTTTTAAGCTGTTGTAACTTGAAACTGTCACCTTAAAATTGCTATGTCTTTTGTTTCTTGTTGGTTAGTTTTCCCCCTGATGCTTTACTTCACGTTATCATGCACCTTCATGCACACACTTGCTTGTGTACCTATCTTCACATTACCCTGTCCTCCATGCTGCTAATTCTGAACTGTGTATACTTGAATGTTGGTTTGCAATGCCCATCTTGACTATTCTCTGTTCATATGAAAACAGAACTGTTTTGCTCCTGTATGCTTTTGTAAAGTACAAACATTATACTTGAATATTTCTGAAATGTTTTATGTTTCATCTGAACTGACTTGCTTGGGTTACACTATGTCTAACATATTACTTGAGACTGTATTCATTTGTAACCATGTGAAAACTGTGTACTTAGTATTTGTATAGGATGATCCCCTGTTCACACTCCAATTTGCACATGGACTGATTTGGTCTAGTTGTATTGCAATTTCATATCTATGCTCCACCATTCATGTAGACACAACCACTTGAGAAAACTTGAACTTGACCTATCCCCTGAATCTGGTTTATGCATGCTTGTAGCTCGACCCATTTACCTTTCCAGAGTACACTTCAATTGAACATGCTGAATTTGTTGAACATGCATGCTTGTGTTTTAATACTTAACACTTGACACTTTCTTTATCATATAGCTATTGCACCATATTTTTGCCAAGTGCCATGTTAGTCCATGCTGTTTCATCCATGCACCTTGTATATATTTGCATTAGTTACCATGAACCTGTTGTGTTGCTGTGGCCCTTACTATCTAAAATTTGCCTTATTGCTTGTGTTGATCATGCTACCTTAATGTGCTTTGATTATTTTTTTCCATTTTCAGTTTGCATTTGTTCTTGGTTAATTTTTTTTTAATGTGCACTGAGTCGAGATTGTCCTTGTGGCTACTCCTCAGTTGCTGGCTGATTGGCGAGTCAATGCACACATGTATATTTATACATGTGTGTACATGCAGCCATCAGACATTTTTTCCTGTCCCTGCATATCAGATCAAGTCTAGAAAAATGATGAGAAACACACTGTAATTCTGAGGCAAATAAAATTTTAAAAATAAATTTTTATTTGTTTTTATTTAATTTTATTTTTGTTGCAGTCTACTGTGTGTGTTCTTCTGTATGTGACAGGTATGAAGATGACTGGACTGATAGCAGGAAGTTGTGAAGACTGAACTGACAGAAGATAGAGAATGCAGTGTGTGTATGAGTCAGTGAATATGAGTCAATATGTATGTAACGAGAAATCTGTGTATATGAGAGTGGTTGTAGACATGACTGAATAGAATTGTACTATTATTTGTAATGATCAATATTGATTGAAATAAAAATAAAAAATTGCTGTTCAATTCAATCTGTTTCAATTTGTTTGAATCTTTTAATAGTACAATTTCTGTGATGTGTTAAATGAGTCATGTCAGAAATATTCAAAAATATTTGAATTGTAAATAGTGGAGTTATAAATAGTTGTACTGTTTGAATGTTTGAAGTATAATATTTAATTTAAATAAAATACTGTATGAATATATGAATGTCTGTACAGTCGTATTCTATTTAAATATAAATATTATGTTCCTGTCTATGATGTATATATAGAATAGTACCGTAACAAACACATTTAAAATAATTCTTATTTGGTTGTTATCATCAAACAAAAAATCATATAATTGTGTATACAACTACGTCATATACAACAATCTCCCCCTTTTGATGATGACAAACAAATAAAAGATTTTGAATGTGTTTGAACGTGAAATATATTACTCCTATTTGTATGCTCCCCCTACAACTAAACTCCCCCTATATATATGGAAAATATGAATGATGAAATCCAATTGACCATTCTCCCTCTAGATATTTTATTTCCATCTTTAAAATATTTTTGAATTAAATACTCATCAATCAAAATCTTGACCATTCTCCCCCTTTTGTTATCCTCAAAAGGATAATAGAGATCGAAATAGTGACAAATTTAGACCATAAATATAAATTCAAATTCAGAGAGAGAATATATATATATATCGCAAATCCCATTTAATCAAACAAAATCATAATAATCTTTAAATCAGAAGAAAATTTCACTTTCAGAATGAATGGATTTACGATGGATTTTATAGAATGAGGAGAGTTCGATAAAAATTGAATATTTGAATATGAATTTTAAAGATTTTAAATATGCTCAAAAAAATGTGTTAAGCACTTCCCAACCCCGCACAGCCCAAAGGTCTTTTAAATGGGGTTAGTAGTAACTTAACTTTATCCTCTCTAATGAGTTCCATCCATGCACAACCCAAAGGTCTTTTAAGTGAGAATGGAAGCACATATAAATTAAGGTAATTCACCCACGCATAACCGCGAGGACTTTTAAATGGGAGTGAATACCAAGGATAAATTATTTATTTATTTATTTTTATTTTATTTTTTAATTCCAAAAATAATTAGAATTCTCCAAATTAAATAAAACCATGATGAATGGCAGAAATATGGTAGATATAGAGGATGGTCGTGAAATAAACTCTAATTCAAAGATATTATAAAATCTGTCCAATCATCATGAGATTTAAAATAACATCTCCTCTAGTTATGATTTATACCATAGTCACAACTCATCACAAATTCATAAATCTATTAATAATTTTGAAGAGTCACAAATTGGTTCAAATCAATCAATAATTTTAATTTTTGAATAAATAATTAAAAATAATTTTAAAATTGAAAATATTAATTTCAAGAGGAGTTTTGAAAATATCAATGCAAGTTGAAAGTCAGCTTCAATAATCAATCAGTAGGATATGGAATTTTCTAATATTTTTAACACTGATTGCTCCTAGACAATTTTAAAAACAACTTATATATTTAATTCAAATTGTGTATGGAATTTGAAGATATTTAATTACTGATTTCTCAACTCATCGTCTAGTCACCAAGATATTCAAACGAATCAAATCAATTTCCTTATTGGAGCAGCACAAGATCATTTTCAAAGCAAGAATCACAAGTGACATTCTTAGAGAATTTTTAGACAAGCACAAGAAACTTTCAACGATCAAATCTGAAGATAATTATTTGAAATCACTTGAGAAAAAAATCAAATTTTTATAATCCAAGAATTTCAACAATCAATAACGAATGATTTCAAAATCATCCAAGTAAAAATAAAGAAAATAAAAGAAATAAAAACTAAAAAAGGAAAATAAACTAGAAAGGAATTGAAATAAAAATATGAGTTTAGAGATCATACCTGACTTACCATAATCGATGTGATCCAATGAATCTCCAACTCTGAATCTATGGCTAAGGAACTTCAAACAATTCAATAAAATGGAACAATTTGAATTTTTATCTTTTAAACACAATTGTTCCTCAGCCTATCACGGTACCTAAAAGTTTATAGGATCAAGTGGTCTAACAAAAATTGTTTTGCCACTCTTATCTTCATTTACACATTTTGGTACCCAAACCCATTTATATAACAATCCATTACTATCCACTATCGTGCCCTTTGGAACCCAAATTCTTTTAGATTTATTCAAATTCATATTGTTATTTTTTGGAATCCAAATTCGTCTAATTGAATTATTTCCAAACGAGTTTTCATATCGTTCATGATTTAAAAACCCTTTGAAATTATTAGAATTCAAAATTTCAATTTGATCAATTTCAAAGCCATTTAAATGATTTTTATAATCATTAGGATTTTGTTTTTCAACTGGATCAAATCCAAAACCAAGTCCCTTTTTATTCTGAATAAAAAATTGATTTTTTAACAGCATATTCAACAATTTCTCTCCTTTAGAAAATTTAGTCAAAGCTGACTCATGTCGTTGAATTTTAAATTTAAGATCGCTATTTTCTTTCATTAAATTTAAACAACAATTAATAGTGATTTTCCTCTTTTCAACATCAGTTTGTTTTAAAATCAAAATTTTGTTTTCAAGTGCTTTGATTTTAGCATTGGACTTAGAAATTTCTGTTTCAAATTGTTTTCGCTTTTCAAAATCAAGTTTTTCAGATTCTCTAAGCTTTTCAATCTCCTTTTCAAAATCACGATTTTCGTTCTTCAAATTCACGTTTTCACTTTTAAGCAACTCAAAATCAGTTTTGAATTTCAAAGAATCGTTACTCAAAAATTGACATTTTTCGCATTCTGAAAACGGTGAATTCTTAACTTTTTCAAGTATTCTTTCTAAACTATTATTTTCTTGAACTAGTTTTGACCTATCAGATTTCAATTTCTTAACTTTTAGTTCAAGAGAATCAACGGTTTTTGTGAGGTCGTGACACATTAGAATTAATTCTTTATAGGTAAAATTCGATACCTCACTAGAATCCTCTTCACTACCTTCTGAATCAGATTGAGCCATAAGACACAAATTAGCTTCCTCTTCATCACTTTCAGAAACTTCTTCTCCTTCCTCGTCATCCCATGTAGCAACAAAAGCCTTCTTTTTTCTTCTGAACTTCTTCTTCTTTTCATTTTTAAGCTGTGGGAAATTTGGTTTGATATGTCTGGGTTTCTTGTAGTTGTAGCAAAACACTTCATCGTCTGAACTTTCTGAACTTTCGGATTTGATAGTTTTCTTCTTTTGTGGCTTGTATTTTCCTTTGGCCCAACTTTTCAAAACCATGGCTAGCTCTTCAGCGGAATCATCATCATTACTTTCAACAGAATTATTTTGAGCGATCGTCTTTTTCTTTGATTCAGAATCCTTTCGTTCTTCTCTTGCTTTTAACTCCATCTCGTAAGTAATTAGATTTCTGATCAACTCTTCCATGCTTACTTTATTCATATCTTTTGATTCTTATATCGCCGTCACCTTAGCTTCAAAATTCATCGGTAGCACTCTCAATATTTTTCTGATCAATTCCACTTCGGTATAGGTTTTGCCAAGAGCTTTTGCATTGTAGACTAGTGACGAGAAGCGTCCATACATCTCTTTTATATCTTCATCTCTTTGCATAGAAAATTTTTCTTATTTGTTGCTGAGTAGATCGAGACGAGATTCCTTCACTTGAGATGTACCTTCGTGTGTGACCTCCAACGTATGCCATATTTCCTGCGTAGTCTCACAATGAGAAATTTGATTAAATTCAGTTTTATCAAGAGCACAAATTAAAGCATTCATCACTTTGGCATTAGTTGAAAATAATTTTTTATCATTAACATCCAACCTATCTTTTGATTTAGGAATTTCAACACCACTAACAATAACAGTGGGAAATCTATAATCCGTTTCAATAATATCCCACACATCATAATCGACTGAACTCAAATAAATTTTCATCCTAGCTTTCCAATATGCATAATCAGTTCCATTAAACATTGGTGGTCTAGCTATAGACTGACCCTCAGAAAAAGCGTTAATAGACAGATTCATGACTCTAGAGTTAAAATAGAATAAAAAATACCTGCTCTGATACCACTTGTAGGATCTAAATTAACCCTAGAGGGGGCGGAATAGGGTTTATCGTAGATTTTTGCAGAGTAATTAAATAACAACAGCACAGATAATAATCAGAATGATTGCGAAAAATAAATAACACACAAATATACCCAGCTTCGGCAAAACCGTGCCTACTACTGCATTCCCCAAGGTTTCTACTACGGGTTAAAACAATCTCTACGCTTACAATCCCCTGTAAACTCGTGACACTCGCTCCCAACTGTTCTTAACTCTACGCTCAAAACCCTGCACTAGTTTTTATCCCCGAAACCAGATTTCCCAAAATTACAAATCCCGTAATTCGTCTCCCTAGTTTTAGAGACCAACTAGAAAACTTTAATCCGATTACAACTTGAAACTAAAGACGAATTAAAAAACAAACAATAAAAAACAAATTTAAAAACAATTAGAAACCCTGGTTTTAATTAAAACCCTTTAAGTAGTTAAACCGTAGCCCTTAAAAATCTTGGTCGGCCTTCTTTGTTTTCCCTAACCATTTTTTCTTTGACCCCGATCACTTTGTTATTATCTAAAAAAAATGGCGGTGACGGCTTTGAATCTAGGGTTTCCTTCAGAAATTTAAGTGGCGATGACGATCTAAGGTTCCAATTCTCTGATTCAAGACAGCTTCTCTCCTCTCTGATGTCCTTCGATTTCCGATTTCAATCTTCTGTGGTTGAATTGAAGAAGCTTGATTCCGATCCAAGTAAATTTTGTTTTCAGATATGATTTTAAATTCGAATTTCTCTTTGATTGTGCTTGAACTTGGATGCTTTTGATGCCTGTGATGATTGGTGTATATATAGGATTAAAAATCCTAAATTTGTGCTCTGATTTCGTTAATAGATTTGGTCCTGACTGTTGCGTAAATTTAGCAACTTTAATTGAGTCCTTTAGGTCGTAACTATAGGTAAATTTTTGGGCTTGAAATCTGATGAGAATTGTTCTTGAGATTTCGTGATTTATGAAATTTGGTATATACTTTCTGGTTGACTATTTCTAAAATACACTTTTCAGCAAATTTTAAATTGGTCCTTTTGTTGCTTCCTGGATATTTAAAATTGAACAGATACTATATTTGATTTACCAATCATTTTAAACTGATGCTTCATTTGAAATCTTTAATTCCTTAAGAACTAAACTTGAATCATGTAGTGTTCTCCATATTTACGCTGCTCGACTTGTCCATCCCTTGTTAGACAAAAACTGTTGTATTTCTGTTTTATTTTTTTTGGAAATTTGGGCTTGAGCAAGTTTTCTGGAACATATGATTTTCTGGTTGGCCAAAACTTTGTCAACAAATTTGAATGAATTTTTTTAAATTCTTTCCTGATGATTTCAAAACCAGAACAGATTTTTATTAAACGGTTTGCACAAATCCTTTACTCGAACTTGCCATTGCACACTCGTTTTTGAACTGTTATTACATGATTTGATAAGAACATATACTTCTGGTCTGATCTGTGTCGACACTTAAACATGCTTTGTTTGACTTTGCCTTGCATACTCCACTTCGAACTGATACTAGACTTGTTAAAAAAATGATTGTATATTTGTGGCCCCTTGTTGCTGCACCATCACCAATTTCTTGCTAAACATTTTCTCTCAGTTTTGCAATTGCTGGCCTATTTTTAAGCTGTTGTAACTTGAAACTGTCACCTTAAAATTGCTATGTCTTTTGTTTCTTGTTGGTTAGTCTGCCCCCTGATGCTTTACTTCACGTTATCATGCACCTTCATGCACACACTTACTTGTGTACCTATCTTCACATTACCTTGTCCTCCATGCTGCTAATTCTGAACTGTGTATAATTGAATGTTGGTTTGCAATGCCCATCTTGACTATTCTCTGTTCATATGAAAACAGAATTGTTTTTCTCCTGTATGCTTTTGTAAAGTACAAACATTATACTTGAATATTTCTGAAATGTTTTATGTGTCATCTGAACTGACTTGCTTGGGTTACACTATGTCTAACATATTACTTGAGGCTGTATTCATTTGTAACCATGTGAAAACTGTGTACTTAGTATTTGTATATGATGATCCCCTGTTCACACTCCAATTTGCACATGGACTGATTTGGTCTAGTTGTATTGCAATTTCATATCTATGCTCCACCATTCATGTAGACACAACCACTTGAGAAAACTTGAACTTGACCTATCCCCTGAATCTGGTTTGTGCATGCTTGTAGCTCGACCCATTTACCTTTCCAGAGTACACTACACTTGAACATGCTGAATTTGTTGAACATGCATGCTTGTGTTTTAATACTTAACACTTGACACTTTCTTCACCATATAGCTATTGCACCATATTTTTGCCAAGTGCCATTTTAGTCCATGCTGTTTCATCCATGCACCTTGTATATATTTGCATTAGTTACCCTGAACCTGTTGTGTTGCTGTGGCCTTTACTATCTAAAATCTGCCTTATTACTTGTGTTGATCATGCTACCTTAATGTGCTTTGATTATTTTTGTCCATTTTCAGTTTGCATTTGTTCTTGTTTATTTAATTTTTTTTTAATGTGCACTGAGTCGAGATGGTCCTTGTGGCTACTCCTCAGTTGTTCGCTGATTGGCAAGGCAGTGCACACGTGTATATTTATACATGTATGTACATGCAGCCATCAGACAGTTTTTTTCTGTCCCTGCATATCAGATCAAGTCTAGAAAAATGATGAGAAACACACCGTAATTCTGAGGCAAATAAAATTTTAAAAATAATTTTTTATTTGTTTTTATCTTATTTTATTTTTGTTGCAGTCTATTGTGTGTGTTCTTCTGTATGTGACAGGTATGAAGATGACTGGACTGATAGCTGGAAGCTGTGAAGACTGGACTGATAGAAGATAGAGAATGCAGAGTGTATATGAGTCAGTGAATATGAGTCAATATGTATGTAATGAGAAATCTGTGTATATGAGAGTGGTTGTAGACATGACTGAATAGAATTGTACTATTATTTGTAATGATCAATATTGATTGAAATAAAAAATATTTTTGCTGTTCAATTCAATCTATTTCAATTTGTTTGAATCTTTTAATAGTACAATTTCTGTGATGTGTTAAATGAGTCATGTCAGAAATATTCAAAAATATTTGAATTATAAATAGTGGAGTTTTAAATAGTTGTACTGTTTGAATGTTTGAAGTATAATATTTAATTTAAATAAAATACTGTATGAATGTCTGTACAGTCGTATTCTATTTAAAAATAAATATTATATTCCTGTCTGTGATGTATATATAGAACAATACAATAACAAACACATTTAAAATAATTCTTATTTGGTTGTTATCATCAAACAAAAATCATATAATTGTGTATACAACTACATCATATTCAACACAATCATATGTGTCTTCTTCCTTGTATGGTTAAGGAAGGTGTTAAGGAGGCTTGGGAAAGAATATCTTCTTCCTAGGAAGCCATTAAAGCTTGGAGGAGTGCTTGAACCCACCTCTTTTATATTGGAAGTGAGGGGGTATTTATGGTGAAAGGGTTTGGTGGGAGTAGGTAGGGTACAAGGCCCACACATCAAAATTTCAGGTCCCTTTATGAAGTGCAGGGAAATTTTGTATCTCTCCTGAGGGGTACTAATTTTGTATCCCTTTAGGGGATATGAAATTCACATCCTTCTTAGGGGATACAGGATACAAATTCTCCATCCCTTTGGGGGGATATGGAATTCATATCCTTCCCGAAGGGTACGAATTTCGTACCCCTCTAGGGTATACGAAATTCGTTTCCCTACAGAGGGATACGAAATTCGTATCTTTCTCGAGAGGTACGAATTTCGTATCCCTCCGGGGATACGAAATTTGTATCCTTTCTGGGGGATACAAAAAGAAGGAGGGCGAGACTAGCTTGTCGAATTCTGGGCTCACCGTGCTAAGCTGATCCGATGATCTTGGGCGATCGACGCGCGTTCATGGAAACGGGAGTAACTTTCAAACCGTAAGGTCGTTTGGGCCAAACAAAAGTTGTACCTGAAGCTAATTCATAGGGCTACAAAAGTTATTGTGATCAGCACCATAATTGACGTTTTCAGGCCCAAAAGAGGTCGTCCAATGGGGTTTCGAGCCAGTTTTATGTATAGGTCGCGACTTCGACGGAATCGCTTTGTGTTTTCTGACGATGTTGCTGACGTAAAGTAGTTTTAACCAAAAGCATGTCAACGCAGGTGATGCGAAGCATTACATAGCAAGGCGCGGTGGTACGAGGCATGTTGATGCAAGGCATGGTGGTGTGAGGCACAGATGCGAGGCATGGATGCGAAGCACGGATGCGAGGCATGGTGGCGCGAGGGACGGATGCGAAGCACGGATGCGAGGCACAGATGCGAGGCATGGGAAGAGCCAAGGCTGGATTCTCGAACCGATCGACACGTGTCGTGCATGCTTTTGGAGGTGGTCGGCATGTGCTGGGCGAGCGGTCTTCAATTCTGATGAATGTCGCGTCCGAGGGATGCGACATTCTGCCTGTGGCTCGGCTTGAGTCTTCTGGTGCTAGAATAATGATTTTCTTGGTACGATCACACGTCCTTGAGTGCGTTCACTTGATCCGTGACTTGTATTGTTCGGGATCAGTTTGGCGACGACTATTCTTGCACGACCTTGTCATAGCTTGATTCCTGAGGATGTTGGCAACACTTCTGGGCCGTTGAACCATGCGATGGGCCGAGTCGTGTGGGCCTGGACTACTTCAGGTAACCAGACCAAAATATCGGTTAACATTTTCTCTCCAAAGTATGTCTTGTGTTAATGGGACATGCTATGAAATAAGAGAAGTATGGCGATGGCCGAAAAGATCACTATACTTGCTTAGCGATTGGTAATGACCCTTCCCTTGAGTTGTACGCCAAGGAGTGTGTTGCTTCGGAGCGGTTAAGGCACATTGTTGAAGCCTATTGGTATGAGTTTGGGTCTTTATGTAGCGACCATAATTTTTAGTGTATTTTTATTTAATTATTTAACTTAAATTTTGATTTTGATTTTATTTTATTTGTTTAAAACTCAATTTGAATTGATTTTCTGAAATAATGATTCAGACTCTTGATTCAAAACTAAATTTATTTTAGAATTATATAACGATTGAATTAGGTTTTGATATAAATATAATTTAATAGTACCAGTCAATATATGTAATTTAAAATCTTATTCATTGAATGAATTTTTGGTTGAGTTTATTTATTCGAAATCGAATTCACTATTGAATTTTATTTAATTATTTAAACTCGTGTTATTATATAACTGGTCTCCAAATACTATTAGAATTTATATCTTTGATTTTATTTAAAATATTTCCTTTTGTAGATTTGTCGTTTGTATTAATTGTTTGTAATGGAAACACCGCTCGATTACCATTTTCGAATTTATTTTCTTTTGATATTTCAAATCTGTTCTTTCCTGATTCATCAAATCAGCTTTATTCGTTCATTGCTTTCATATTGAAACTAAAACTCATTCAGTATTGTTTAGTCTTTGATTTCAAAATTATTTGTTATATATTTCAAAATAGTTCGTTAAATATATGTTAAAATATTGTTTGTTCACTTTTTTTCGAAACACGTTCATTCTTTTTTATCAAAAAAAAGAGTTAAGATAAATTTGAATTTGCAAACCAAGCGGTTCTTCAACAAAGTCATTGTTGCATTTTCCAAGGTATCGTTCTTTTCCCAAAGCTATTAGTTCAGAACCCCAAGCCCTATTTCGTATATGTTATAAATAATCAGTGCATTTCCTTTTGTCCCTTCGAAGTATCCTCTCGCATTTCTCTTCTTTTAAGCAGCTCCTTTATATCCCATTTTCATATTGATTTCCACCTGAAAAGCTGAGTCCCTCCCTCCACTCTTTCCTTCCCACCTCGACTAGCTGCCACCCCACATCTAGAGGCCAGCTTCGCCTATCACGAATCCCTCTGCCATGCACCAGACGACCTCTTCCCTTCACCAGCATCCCGACCCCCTCCGTCTCCTGCTTCCCCATGCCCATGCCGCCCTTGCTGACCCAACCCGCTGCTTCGCCTTAAGACCTTGCTCCGCCCGTGCAGTCCGCCTCCCTCCAGCTGAGTTCACCCAGCTCCGAACCCGCCCTGCTACCGCAACCTAGCCCACCGCACCAAAGCCACCCTCCGTGTCGAGCTCCTCCCCTTTAAACCGTGGCTCCTTGTCCCTTTGCTGACCAGTGACCTGGCTCATCTGAAGCTACCGGAGTCCGAGACTCCCGTGCCACCACGCCAAACTTCTCCGCTGTACCGACGACGCCCGAACCCCTGCTGCTGTTCCCGAGCCCTGCCAATGACTGTGAAGCGGTCTCTTTCCCTTGCTGACTTCACTATCCTTTCCCTTCCAATGATCGCATCGAGCTCCTCACCTACCCAACTTCTGAACCCCTTGCTCTGAGCTGCTTCCCCTTCCTGTGTATGTGTTGGTGTTATTGTGAGTGTGTGTTGTGTATTTTGTGTGAATGCTTGTTATTGATGTGTGTGCACATTGAGTAATGGTGCGTGATATTGGGTTGTGTTAGCATGGAGTTTGGTTCTGGAATGCATTGGTGTGTGAGTTCATTTTTGTGTGTGTTAACTCTCTAAGTGTACTATATATTATTTTGTGTGTGTACGAGTGTTACTATGTATGTGTGTTGAGTTGGTTCATATATAATTTATAATAAATATATATGCATTTTTGATGTGTTTGTTCATGTGTATTTTTATAAATAAAAATATATTTTTATAATCGGGTTTTGGAGTATTATATATTTGTAATATTTATACTGTTTTGGTGTGTGTAGTTTTAAAATATATATACATTATAATTTATATAACTTTACGTATGTATCTATGTATTATTTTTATAAAATTTATTGTATTTATTTTAAGTCTGGTTTGGTGTTGAGTTCCGAAACCCGTCCCAAACCAAATAACTGTTCCGATCTATCGAGAAATTCCCCAACCCCTTCCTATTACAATAAAATAATATTGAGCGACCATCTAGTTGAATCTATTCTGGATCGTGCCTTGAAGTCGTTGTTTCAATTCGGTGTCAAATTCGTTTGTTGTTTCCTATCTGTGCCACAAAAGGTGAGTTTATCTCACACCAGACTTACATTTTCATGGATGTTAGATCAATAATAAACTGTTATATGAAATGTATATGATTGCTAATAGAAATTGTTTGATTCGATATATATGCACATTTCATATGAGACACGGTATATTCATATGACATGTAGTTGCACTAATGATATATATGCTATGATTATTGCTATGCGATTGTTGTTTGTGATTGTTGATACCCCTAGTTTAGGAAAAATCACTAAGGGTTGAAATGATACATACCCGAGCGGACAGTAGAATAAGGAAAAGTCGTTATAAGATGAAATGATAGGCCTGAACGATTTTTATTGAATTGGGATCGTGGGTTGAAATGATAGACCCGTAGAATTTTATAAATTATGGGTTGGAATGATAAATATCCATATCACTTGACCATAGGGTAGAAAACTATATACGGACACCGTTGGTCATGTTTTCGAAGTAAAGGGATTTGGAAAATTTAATTTTAAATAATAACTTAAGATTTTATATTTTTATATTATTTTTTAAAAGATTATAAATTTTAATTAGTTTGTAGATTTTAGATTATATGTTTTAAAATGATTAAATGAGTAAATATAGATTTAAATACTTATTTAAGTTTTTGCTTATACTTTTATTTATTTTAAACCATATAATTTATTCTTATAAGTAATCTAACCTTTTTATATTATTATAAATATTTCTTTAGAACTATTTTTATATTATTTTAAATTTATATATGTTTATAATCTATTTCTAATTTATTTTAGAATTTTATAAACTCATATATATATATATATATATATATTCAAAAAAAATTGTTATATATATTTTACAAACTTTAATAATAAACTAAAAGTTAGATAAGTTAAGGTTTCACGATTCAAATTCGAGGTTTAAGATTTAAATTTATATAATGATATTTGACTTAACGAATGAACATATATAAGAAATGAATTTGATTTCGAATCAGAATAGACTTACGAGAGATCAACTTGAATCGTAAATATGACTTGAATAGTTTGAATTGAAATATAAGGTTTTGATTCGAATTTATAAGTAATGGAATTGAATTTTACGACTTGAGTTTAAAATATGAAATGATTTGTTGAATTGGAATATAAGATTTCATTTTAAATTATAAAATGGAATTTTTAACCTAAGTGTTGGATTCCATGAATCGAATAAACAAATGCTTTAAAAGGTAAAACCAGATTTTATGAATGGTTTGAAATTATAAATAATGATTTCAAATATATGACTTGAATATGATTTGTTTCAATTGAAATGTAAGTTTTGACTTGAATCGTATATTTCAAATTCGAACCAAATTTTGGATTTAAATGAATTAACTTGGATAATTTCTTATAAAGGTAAAATCGAATGATTCGAATTGGTTTGAACTTGAATTTTTACGAATATAAACCAAACCAAAATATTATCGAAGTAAATTATTTTAATATCGATTTGAATGAAATTGAGACTTTTAAGGTATAACCTAAATATAAGCAGATCTTGGATTTGAAATCGTTATGCAAATTTTTTGAAAATTATATTAAATTAAGGATAAATATTATAGTATCGTTTATACTATATATTGAGAACTTTACGATATGATTCTACATCGATTTGATTTAAGTGATTTGAATTGTTTTCAAAATTTAAATATATTCGAAGTTAGATATTTAAATTTGATTTCAAATTCAAATAGTGGATTTTATATAATCGATTTTATAAAGGGATTTATAAAATAATGACCACGGTGTGAAAAATGTAAACGTTTGGTTGTTAAAGAGACCGGAATCGGCTATTGTCATACTCTCTGCCAACACCGAAAACCACTTTAACAACTGTGTACGCGGTGGAGTTCCAGAATGAAGGGGATGATTTGGCAAACGACTCTATTTTTGTATTTCATATTAATTACGAGACCTTGACTACCTTGAGTCAGCTTGATGTGGCTAAAACAGGAGCTACGCACGGACCAAGTGAGGTCATACCTCCTATCGAGCGCACATCTTCGATACTATGCTATTACTTTTGTGATGTATTTTGGTGGCCACCCTCCGATTTGATATGGGAGTGTGTCTCGTGGTAGGCGGTAGTAGCCGCTATGCGTTACCACTAGTCCAGCTTTACAAACGGTGAATCGACCCTGGCATTCCTTGCGTGCCTTGTCACATGCCTTATACGATCCCACTACGACTTTGTTTTGTACTGTTTTATTTAGAGTACCCTCTGATCACCCTCCAGGTTACGGAGAATTACGGTACTGTATATACTACAGGAATATAAAAATGGTGTAAGGGTAATAATAGTAATCCCGCTTACGCTATTTTGATACATTACTTTACTGATAGACATTATTGTATGTAGCGTATTATATTATATAGTATTAGTTTAGCGGATCCTTAGAGGTTGGTGATCCCAAACATCCTTTATGTTACTGATTGCATTTCATCGAACATTTCATTTGAGTTGATTTACTTCCATGAGAATGTTAGTCCTGATCTGAGTTGTTTTGTTTTCATTATTGCTCGGGTCAGATCGAGTAATCCAGTTTCGAGATTTATTGACACGACCCGAACTTCCCCGGTAAGGAAGGCCCGGATTTAGATGAGAACAATACACATCGGAACGCAAACAGAAGAACATTTCATTATATATTACAACAATTCCATCAGAATACGAGAATATACAGAGTATGAATAAATATTACACATTCGACAAATATCAGAGATTACAATAAATTACATAGCAGCGGAAAATAATACAAAAACACAACTGAAAGTAACACACGGATACAGAGCTTTCCGAGCATCGTTCCAGTTGTAAATCAGGATCCTGTTAATATAAATCTGCAAAACCAAAACTACTAGCTGCCCGAGTGGAAAATAGGGGCACCCAGAGTTTAGGTTGAAACAATAAACTCCAGGTCAGTCATGTGACTGGTGTGAGAACTAAAACAGTTATTAATCTTTATTTTAAAGTTCGGTAAATCAAGGGACCACGCCGTATAACACGGAACGGGTTTCCTTCCAAGAATACCAGTGCATAAAACAAACAGTGCAATGCTAAATAAAGAAAAATGAAGCTATTATAAGACCTAGGTCCCATCACACAATGCAATGCAAGCCGGAGGATAGGGTTTTACCTTATAATAGCCAAAGAATGCTTGATACGTTTAAAAACACATTATTTTGATATTACTATAAGTGTATAGTGTCAAAACAATTTCAATCATAAATATCAATCATAGGCGGCATGAATGCCATCTATCATGTCGCCATACTAGGCTCTACAAATAAAACCACAATATCACGTATTGGAAATTGGATTTCCGTCATGAGTCGAGGCAAGGGGAAAGCTCCTCTCCGTTTGAGACACTCTAGCAAATGTCTCAGGACCCCACTATGATCCTTGGAATCGGTTGGGCCGGTCCTCACCTAACTTTGGAGGATTAGTTATTCTTGGACACATGTTTCCCGGTCCTAACAGACCTATATCCGAGGCGCCTCGCATTCCAACAACAACACAGGTGAAAAGTATATAAATGTCAACCAGTTTAAGCACTGACACCACCACTAGCTAGAAAGAAACTTCGTGTTCTTCCAACGGTCCGTATCCCGTTTTTGACTCATACCGAGGTGTGAGGCTCGCGAATTCACGCTACACACAAAGCTGCGCCACACAGGCCGTGCTTTGATCATCAACCAGAAGACTTTGCTTTTCAACAGGCCTTGATCAATTGCCACTTACGCGTGCCACATAGGCAATTCACTCCATGCGACTGATGTCCATCGATATACAACCTCTGAGCTCGTATGTCTTAGAGAAGGGCGTTAAGCAAGAGAATAATCAACACAGAATAAAATTCAATGTCAGACACACAGTCCATTTATAAGTTCGTTCTGGGTCTGAACGATACCGGAGGCACTTTCCTCGCATATCCATCGATCTCTAAGTACGTCTGGACGATCACCAACTGATTCCCTCATCCTGCGTGTACAACCCAATCAAGATCATTAGTAATCACTCAAATGATGTGAAGACTTCCGGTCTTCAACCACCGTCTTCATCTTCGACTTATCGCCGAATCGATTATTCAGAATGGGTATAAACTCGGCCTTTCCGAATAACCCGCGTATATAATAAACACGTGTTACACAGACACAACATACGCCTCATTCCAATTCAGAATATTCTTTTATTCAAATTTTCACACTCTTAGGGAAAGGTTCCCCTTAATTTTATCAAAGATAAATCCTTCTAAATTTATTCTTTAATCTTCCTTTGGATATCATTTCAAACCCTATTATGGTTTTCCAAACTAGTCGGGATTAGCGAACTACACCGAAGTTATTATTCATTTTATTTCCCAATCCCAACCTATTCATCCCATGAAGCAAAACTGGTAATACTCCATATCTAACACCACAGTGTTATCGGTAAAGTTAATTACCATTTCACGTTCAAATCTAATTAAAGATTTAACTATCGCTTTAGAGCAAAACTGGTGATACTCCATTCTCGCTTACTTTCCAAATTTGATAATTTTCATTATCAATTCACATTTCAATCTATTTAATGATTCATTACAACTCCACTTAGTTTTAATCTTTTCAAAAATCAACATCCTGTCTTTAACTGGGTTAAAGAACCAATGTCATCTAAAACACGATTCACGATAAACCAAAAATCACTTTCAAATTCAATTCCAATTAAATATTGTTTAATTGGTACACTTCATTAACTCTAAATAGAAAGATTTAATCTTTTTCTCAACTGGGCTTAAGAATCAGTGTTAATGAAGACACTATTCACGACAAACCCAAATCACGTTTAATATTAATTACAAGGCTCTGAATAGAAAATATACCGGCTTATATTCAATATCAAATTCTGAAACCAACAAATATCGTATTGGAAATAACGATATGAATATATCTTTCAAATTTCCTCAACCATATCTGTATAATCACAAAATCCAACATCAAAATATTCTGACGATAATTTTGATTCAAATCCATTCCAATTCACGTATTGGAAATACCTGGTTATTTTTAAAACTACTTTCAAATTCAATTTCATAATTTCAAAAATAAATTGATTTTAATTCTAGTTCAAAACTAGTTCATTTTGATAAAAATCTATTTTTATCTTTTCAAATATGGAAATTTTCATCCCAATTCTTCACAAATCATTTCTTATGATTTTACACAAATTATAGATATTTTTAATAATTTTATCAAGGCCCTTACAGTCGATTTCCACCAATGGCCATCGAACTGCACTTACAGCGACCTTTTCCAAATTTGATTCGGACATAATTCCAAATCCAACCATTAGATTTCAAATTTCTAATATTCATTGGAAAGCACTTTTCGATACGAACCTAAAGGTTCCGGTTTCAGGAGAATCCGACGGTCGGATCTCCCGTAATGTCCGTTCGAAGTCAATGGTCGAAATTCACGAACTGCCGCAGCGCGGCGCGTTCTATTCAGGCCATTATATATATATATATATATATATATATATATATATATATTATACATTTCGTCGATTTCCTTTTAAAACGTATTTTATAAATCGTTTTAAATTCGTTTTCAAAACAAATTCAACTTCATATTCAATTTCAAATCAAAATTGAATATTTCATATCATTACTATATAAATGATAATATTTTCAAAACGTTATATTTTGAAATCACTTCCTTTTCTATATTCATTTTAAAAACGAATATAATCGATATAAATATCGCTCACGTCAAAATGGCGCATCTCTAATCAACACGGCTTTATATATTTCAATGAATTCGCTATTCTATTCAACAAATGAATATTTATTCTATTCAACACATGAATCTATATTTCTTTCAACACATGGCTAATCTCAACACATGAGTACTGTCAACACATGACTATTTTTGTCATGTAATATATTTTATAAAATTATGGTATCTATCGTTTGATTTTTAAATCAGACTCCAACCGTAAAGTAGTAAGAGAATGATTCCCTAAGTATTAACCCCGAAGGCCGAAACCAATATCAAATCAATACTCAGGAAACCACTCATCTTATCTATTTTCCAGTTAGTTTCTAACTTTAAATATGATAAAGATTTGAATTTTATTGTTAAAATATTTCTTTCAACACATGACAATTTTCAACACATGATTATTCTTTATTTTCCCAATTGGAATGAGGCCCAATCAATTACCATATAATGTTAATTATATGGAATCCATACAACACATGTATATAATAGCACTGACAAATAATCAACCATCATCCAAAGTGCACTACACTGTATAAGCATCAAATATAGATATCTAACGCTTATAACAGCCTATCAATCAATCGACCGACATACAACTAATTATTGGGATTAGTGTATGTCGTATTTTATCCCAATACCCGTGTGGGGTTTCAAATCAACAAACACAGATTTTTATTCATTCACATACCCATTAAAAATTATATTTTTAACGATAAAATATTTTTAACTGTATAAATATTTTATTTCATCTCACATCACACAATCAAATTTCACCACAACAAACAATCAAACATACAAGCCATCCATGGTCTGTGGACGACGGGTGTCGGGTGCTGCTAAGCACCGTCTGCATCCTAGTATATATTTTAACTAGAAAAGAAGATTTAAAGTGAGAAGTTCTCACCGACTAGCTAAACCAACACCATGACTCTTCTTATGTAGAAATCTTCGTCGTGCTCGCCTTTTATCAAATTCATTGTCCGTAGCCATTACATATATAAAAATCACATTTTTAATTCGCTACTATATAGATAAAAATTCTATTTTTATAAATCTAACTTCATAATAAAAATTCCTTTTTTATTTTGAAGCTATTCAACTAAAAATCACCTTTTTTTATTTCAACGCTATTCGAATAAAAATCACATTTTTATTCGGCTCTTTTATATATAAAATTCTACTTTCCTTAGCTATAAGAATGTATAAAAATCGAATTTTTACTTCGCTAATGAATATATAAAAATCGAATTTTTACTTCGCTAATGAATATATAAAAATCATTTCTTTTTATCTTTTATAAATTAAAAATCAAATTTTTATTCTTTACTTCATATAGAAAATTCGATTTTTAAACCTCATATAAAAATCCAATCTTTATCGTGATGTCATACATACAAAGATCAATTCTTTTTGCACTTAAAAATCAAATTTTCATAGACTAAAAATCAGTTCTCTTCCGTTTTAAAAACCCATTCTTACATAAGAAAATTACTGAAATAAAATAAACAAAAGGAAGAAACTTACAGTGTTTTTTTTATATAGAAGGAGAGGTGGTCGGAGTTGTCGAGGCGATGGCGGGTGGATGCGGCAGGGGTGGCGCAGGGGGGGGGGGTTTGGGCTCGGGGGAACTCGCGGTTTCAAGCATCGCGATGGGGGGGGGGGGTTTGGGGTTCTTCACGTCGGCGGAGAGAGGCCCGGGGAGGGCGAGGGTGTGCGAGAGGAGGAGGAGGGGTGATGGAGGAAGGACAGGCGGCGGCGGCGACAGCGGATGGGGGGGCGACGCGTTTTTAGCTATAGGGTTTTTTTTTTTCTTTTGATTTGATAAAGTAACGGGGGGAGGGGGGTCTGAGATAAAGGGAAGAGGGAGAGAGTTTTTATTTTAATTATTTAATTTCAAAAAGGCACTTTTTATTTTGACTCGAAACGAGACCCACCGCCTCTCGTCCGTAGCTAATTACCCCCATTCCGAACACAATGGGATATGTATCGTAAGCTGATTCGATCGTTTCGATCAGTTTTCGTCAAAATCAACATATAACTCTATATATTTAATTTGAACGCGCATTTTAATATACTGGGGTCACATACTAACTCTAAAAATTCCCAAAAAATATTTTCTAGCTTCGTATTGACGATATGGTCCTAACAAAACTAGTTTCGTCGAATTCTGAGACCGTTTGAAAAATGACCAATTTCCAGTCGATTAAAATCAACTGAAACTGGTTAAACGCGTTTTCCTATGCCACGCTTACATATTGAATCGAAAAATTACAAAATTTGAAACCTAGCAATAACTTGACATCACAGATCCAACAAAAGTGGTTTCGTCGAATTCCAAGGTCGTTTGCTAAACGACTATTTTTAATGGCCGAAATTCATTAGCGACTATTCTGAATTTTCAACTGGACATATCTTTTGATTCCCGCTATGAAATTTCGATTTCTCTGATTCGTTGGAAAGATATTCTCAAATAGATTCTATTATTTTTGGCTTCGCTAAAATTCGGTTTATTTTGCACCCGGTACATTCAATTGAAGTTTGAAATCGAATTATCGAACTACCGCGCCATTTTCAATTCCTTTTATAATTAAAAATAAATAATTATATTCTAACGACGATCTATATAAATATATACGTTCTAATTCTATTCAAAATAAATTTCTCGTCGTTATTATTTAAAATAATTCATTTTAAATATTCAAAATTCGTTAAAATTGCCAAAATAAAAATTTTATTGGCTCAGAATTTCCGGGTTGTTACAATCTCCCCCACTAAAAACTTTTCGTCCCTGAAAAGGAACGGAGCCGAAAGTTGTTTCACAAATCAACTCAACTTTCATTATTTTCATTACGGCCTAAGTTCTTCAACTTTTCAGTTTCTAAGAACTTTTCAAATTTTTCAAAAATTTGGCTAACACTCTAAATTTCCGAAAAATTTCGCCATAACCTCCCCTGCACCGGGGACTTCGGGATATTTCATATAGCCTCCCATGGCCTTCTTCAACTCAAAAGAAGAAGAAAAAGCCAAGCGGCTAGCCAATCGGCTCATAAAATCATCATCACTCAAACAAAACAGTAAATTATGGTAAACATGTACCTATTTGTCGGGTAAACAAATTTTATTCTTCTGCTCTAGCCTTCTTGCTATGACCTGTTCAATGTAAGTATATGTATATGCAAGCAAATGCGACTAATTTTCAGTACAATTCAATATTTGATTCTATTAGGCGTAATGGTTCAAAATTTCAAACAAACAGACAAACAACACAACCATCAATAAATTGGTGGATTAACGTTTCAAATTCATAATCTTGATATATATACAGAAAATCATGTTTTTGATGCCAAATCACAACAAATAATCCTATATAAGTTTTGGTTCTCACACCAGTCTAATAGAAATATATAGATATCACACCTTCAAAACACAAACATAAGTATTGATGATGGAGCTCCATCATCAAAATCATCTCCGAGCGACTAGAGTGTGACTCTATATCTATCTAGTATATTAAAACTTTGAATATACGTTCATGACGCGTATATGCAAAACCTTTATATACTGGATTGTCCAATCAATATAAATAAAATATTCAAATACGTATCAAATGGTTTAGATTTTCAAAACAATATTGTTTTCATTTGAAAAATATACTCTTCACACTCGTTCTAGGATACTACTGATCTTATCTCTAACGAGTCATTCCCATTGGATATTACTAATCCAATTTCTGATGAATTCTTTCGTTTGGTTCTAACGTGTCTTGTTCTCTGAGCTTTGTAAACCAAAGCTCTGATAGCAAACTGACACGACCCGAACTTCCCCGGTAAGGAAAGCCCGGATTGAGATGAGAACAACACACATCGGAACGCAAACAGAAGATCATTTCACTGTATATTACAACAACTCCATCAGAATACAAGAATATACAGAGTATGAATAAATATTACAAATTCGACAAATATCAGAGATTACAATAAATTACATAACAGCGGAATAATACAAAAACACAACTGAAAGTAACACACTGATACAGAGCTTTCCGAGCATCGTTCTAGTTGTAAATCAGGATCCTGTTAATATAAATCTGCAAAACCAAAACTACTAGCAGCCCGGGTGGAAAATAGGGGCACCCAGAGTTTAGGTTGAAACAATTAACTCCAGGTCAGTCATGTGACTGGTGTGAGAACTAAAACAGTTATTAATCTTTATTTTAAAGTTCGGTAAATCAAGGGACCACGCCATATAACACGGAACGGGTTTCCTTCCAAGAATACCAGTGCATAAAACAAACAGCTCAATGCTAAATAAAGAAAAATGAAGCTATTATAAGACCCAGGTCCCATCACACAATGCAACGCAAGCCGGAGGATAGGGTTTTACCTTATAATAGCCAAAGAATGCTTGATACCTTTAAAAACACATTATTTTGATATTACTATAAGTGTATAGTGTCAAAACAATTTCAATCATAAATATCAATCATAGGCGGCATTGATACCATCTATCATGTCGCCATACTAGGCTCTACAAATAAAACCGCAATATCACGTATTGGAAATTGGATTTCCATCATGAGTCGAGGCAAGGGGAAAGCTCCTCTTCGTTCGAGACCCTTAGCAAATGTCTCAGGACCCCACTATGATCCTTGGAATCGGTTGGGCCGGTCCTCACCTAACTTTGGAGGATTAGTTATTCCTGAACACACGTTTCCCGGTCCTAACAGACCTATATCCGAGGCGCCTCGCATTCCATCAACCACACAGGTGAAAAGTATATAAATGTCAACCAGTTTAAGCACTGACACCACCACTAGCTAGAAAGAAACGTCGTGTTCTCCCAACGGTCCGTATCCCTTTTTGACTCATACCGAGGTGTGAGGTTCGCGAATTCACGCTATACACAAAGCTGCGCCACACAGGCCGTGCTTTGATCATCAACCACAAGACTTTGCTTTTCAACAGAAGCCTTGATCAATTGCCAGTTACGCGTGCCACACAGGCAGTTCACTCCATGCGACTGATGTCCATCAATATACAACCTCTGAGCTCGTACGTCTCAGAGAAGGGCGTTAAGCAAGAGAATAAATTCTTTGTCGGCAAACAGATGTATATTTAATAGAGATCAATCAACACAGAATAAAATCCAATGTCAGACACACAGTCCATTTATAAGTTCGTTCTGGGTCTGAACGAAACCGGAGGCACTTTCCTCGCATATCCATCGATCTCCAAGTACGTCTGGACGATCACCAACTGATTCCCTCATCTTGGGTGTACAACCCAATCAAGATCATCAGTAATCACCCAAATGATGTGAAGACTTCCGGTCTTCAACCACCGTCTTCATCTTCGACTTATCGCCGAATCGGTTATTCAGAAGGGGTATAAACCCGGCCTTTCCGAATAACCCGCGTATATAAAAAAACATGTTACACAAACGCAACATACGCCTCATTCCAATTAAGAATATTCTTTTATTCAAATTTTCACACTCTTAGGGAAAGGTTCCCATTAATTTTATCAAAGATAAATCCTTCTAAATATATTCTTTAATCTTCCTTTGGATATCATTTCAAACCCTATTATGGTTTTCCAAACTAGTCGGGATTAGCGAACTACACCGAAGTAATTATTCATTTTATTTCCCAATCCCAACCTATTCATCCCATGAAGCAAAACTGGTAATACTCCATATCTAACACCACGGTGTTATCGGTAAAGTTAATTACCATTTCACGTTCAAATCTAATTAAAGAATTAACTATCGCTTTAGAGCAAAACTGGTGATACTCCATTCTCGCTTACTTTCCAAATTTGATAATTTTCATTATCAATCCACATTTCAATCTATTTAAAGATTCATTAAAACTCCATTTAGTTTTAATCTTTTCAAAAATCAACATCCTGTCTTTAACTGGGTTAAAGAACCAATGTCATCTAAAACACGAATCACGATAAACCCAAAATCACTTTCAAATTCAATTCCAATTAAATATTTTTTAATTGGTACACTTCATTAAATCTAAATAGAAAGATTTAATCTTTTTCTCAGCTGGGCTTAAGAATCAGTGTTAATGAAGACACTATTCACGACAAACCCAAATCACGTTTGATATTAAATACAAGGCTCTGAATAGAAAATATACCGGCTTATATTTAATATCAAACTCTGAAACCAACAAATATCGTATTGGAAATAACGATATGAATATATCTTTCAAATTTCCACAACCATATCTGTATAATCACAAAATCCAATATCGAAATATTCCGAATATAATTTCGATTCAAATCCATTCCAATTCACGTATTGGAAATACCTGGTTATTTTTAAAACCACTTTCAAATTCAATTTATTTATTTCAAAAATAAATTGATTTTAATTCTAGTTCAAAACCAGTTCATTTTGATAAAAATCTATTTTTTTCTTTTCAAATATGGAAATTCTCATCCCAATTCTTCACAAATAATTTCTTATGATTTTACACAAATTATAGATATTTTTAATAATTTTATCAAGGCCCTTACAGTCGATTTCCACCAATGGCCATCGAATTGCACTTACAGCGACCTTTTCCAAATTTGATTTGGACATAATTCCAAATCCAACCGTTAGATTTCAAATTTCTAATATTCATTGGAAAGCACTTTTCGATACGAACCCAACGATTCCGGTTTCAGGAGAATCCGACGGTCGGATCTCCCGTAATGTCCATTCGAAGTCAATGGTCGAAATTCACGAACTGCCGCAGCGCGGCGCGTTCTATTCAGGCCATTATATATATATATATATATATATATATATTATACATTATATATATTTCGTCGATTTCCTTTTAAAACATATTTTGTAAATCGTTTTAAATTCGTTTTCAAAACAAATTCAACTTCATATTCAATTTCAAATCAAAATTGAATATTTCATATCATTACTATATAAATGATAATATTCTCAGAATGTTATATTTTTAAATCACTTCCTTTTCTATATTCATTTTGAAAACGAATATAATCGATATAAATATCGCTCACGTCAAAATGGCGCATCTCTATTCAACACGGCTTTATATATTTCAATGAATTCGCTATTCTATTCAACAAATGAATATTTATTCTATTCAACACATGAATCTATATTTCTTTCAACACATGAGTATTGTCAACACATGACTATTTTTTTTATATAATATATTTTATAAAATTATGGTATCTATCGTTTGATTTTTAAATCAGACTCCAACCGTAAAGTAGTAAGAGAATGATTCCCTAAGTATTAACCCCGAAGGCCGAAACCAATATCAGATCAATACTCAGGAAACCACTCATCTTATCTATTTTCCATTTAGTTTCTAACTTTAAATATGATAAAGATGTAAATTTTATTGTTAGAATATTTCTTTCAACACACGACAATTTTCAACACATGATTATTCTTTATTTTCCCAATTGGAATGAGGCCCAATCAATTACCATATAATGTTAGTTATATGGATTCCATACAACACATGTATATAATAGCACTGACAAATAATCAACCATCATCCAAAGTGCACTACACTGTATAAGCATCAAATATAGATATCTAATGCTTATAACAGCCTATCAATCAATCGATCAACATACAACTAATTATTGGGATTAGTGTATGCCGTATTTTATCCCCATACCCGTGTGGGGTTTCAAATCAACAAACATAGATTTTTATTCATTCACATACCCGTTAAAAATTATATTTTTAACGATAAAATATTTTTAACTGTATAAATATTTTATTTCATCTCACATCACACAATCAATTTTCACCACAACAAACAATCAAACATACAAGCCATTCATGGTCTGTGGACGACGGGTGTCGGGTGCTGCTAAGCGCCGTCTGCTTCCTAGTATATATTTTAACTAGAAAAGAAGATTTAAAGTGAAAAGTTCTCACCGACTAGCTAAACCAACACCACGACTCTTCTTATGTAGAAATCTTCGTCATGCTCGCCTTTTATCAAATTCATTGTCCGTAGCCACTACATATGTAAAAATTACATTTTTAGTTCGAAACTATATAGATAAAAATTCTATTTTTATAAATCTAACTTCATAATAAAAATTCCATTTTTTTTCGAAGCTATTTAACTAAAAATCACCTTTTTTTATTTCAACGCTATTCGAATAAAAATCACATTTTTATTCGGCTCTTTTATATATAAAAATTCTACTTTCCTTCGCTATAAGAATGTATAAAAATCGAATTTTTACTTCGCTAATAAATATATAAAAATCGAATTTTTACTTCGCTAATGAATATATAAAAATCATTTCTTTATCTCTTTTACAAATTAAAAATCGAATTTTTATTCTTTACTTCATATAGAAAATTCGATTTTTAAACCTCATATAAAAATCCAATCTTTATCGTGATGTCATACATATAAAGATCAATTATTTTTGCACTTAAAAATCAAATTTTCATAGACTAAAAATCAGCACTCTTCCATTTTAAAAACCCATTCTTACATAAGAAAATTACTGAAATAAAATAAACAAAAGGAAGAAACTTACAGTGTTTTTTTTATATAGAAGGAGAGGTGGTCGGAGTTGTCAAGGCGATGGCGGGTGAATGCGGCAGGGGGTGGCGCAGGGTGGGTTTGGGCTCGGGGGAACTCGCGGTTTCAAGCATCGTGATGGGGGAGGGGGGTGTTCTTTATGTCGGCGGAGAGAGGCTCGGGGAGGGCGAGTGTGTACGAGAGGAGGAGGAGGGGTGATGGAGGAAGGAGAGGCGGCGGCAGCGGATGGGGGGGCGACGCGGTTTTAGCTGTAGGTTTTTTTTCTTTTGATTTGATAAAGTAACAGGGGGGGAGGGGTTTGAGATAAAGGGAAGAGAGAGTTTTTATTTTAATTATTTAATTTCAAAAAGGTACTTTTAATTTTGACTTCGAAACGAGACCCACCTCCTCTCGTCCATAGCTAATTACCCCTATTCCGAACACAATGGGATATGTATCATAAGCTAATTCGATCGTTTCGATCAGTTTTCGTCAAAATCAACATATAACTCTATATATTTTATTTGAACGCGCATTTCAATATACTGGGGTCACATACTAACTCTAAAAATTCCCGAAAAATATTTTTAAGCTTTGTATTGACGATATGGTCCTAACAAAACTAGTTTCGTCGAATTCTGAGACCGTTTGAAAAATGGCCAATTTCCAGACGATTAAAATCAACTAAAACTGGTTAAACGCGTTTTCCTATGCCATGCTTACATATTGAATCGAAAAATTATGAAATTTGAAACCTAGCTATAACTTGACATCACGGATCCAACAAAAGTGGTTTCGTCGAATTCCAAGGTCGTTTGCTAAATGGCTATTTTTAATGGCCGAAATTCCATAGCGACTATTCTGAATTTTCAACTGGACATATCTTTTGATTCCCGCTATGAAATTTCAATTTCTCGGATTCGTTGGAAAGATATTCTCAAATAGATTCTATTATTTTTGGTTTCGCTAAAATCCGGTTTATTTTGCACCCGGTACATTCAATTGAAGTTTGAAATCGAATTATCGAACTACCTCGCCATTTTTAATTCCTTTTATAATTAAAAATAAATAATTATATTCTAACGACGATCTATATAAATATATACGTTCTAATTTTATTCAAAATAAATTTCTCGTTGTTATTATTTAAAATAATTCATTTTAAATATTCAACATTCGTTAAAATTGCCAAAATAAAATTTTTAAATTGGATCAGAATTTCCGGGTTGTTACATTTGTCTTCGGAGTTTTGGAGCTTATATTGGTTTTTTGCTCATCTATATCTACCTGTTGATTAATTTTTCCAGTCATCCAGTTATTTCTGTCATTCTGTTTCTGACTATTATCATTTATTTATTGTATTAGACTTGTGCTGTATTGATTTATGTAAACTCTGATGTAAATTTTATTTAGTAACTTCATGAACTACTATTGTATTATTTATTTCTGCTGCGAGATGTTATATTGCTCTGTATCTGTGTCTGTGATCTGTGATTTATTCTATTTACCCCAGAAGCTAATAACAATTTGTCGTTTTGGAAGGTTCGAGTTGACATGTTTTTGTTAGTTCGGCACGGTCAAAATGGAGGGTCATTATAGTTGGTATCAGAGCTTTGGTTTTATCAAAGCTTTAGCCTATGTGGTAAAAGCTCACTAGAGATAGGGTAGTGATACCCTATAATGAGTGGAATCAATTGCAGAATCCTTCTTTAGAGACAGCGTATCATGTAAGTATAAATGGTTTTCAAATAATTTTAAATGTTTTAAACAAATATTTTGGATATAAAAGTTTTGGTTGATATTTAAATATTTTTCTAAAATTTTCTTTCCATTCGAATCCATCTTCGTTCGTAGATTCTCTTTGATTTGGTTTCTTCGTTCGTTCATCTTTTGACTTGAATTCTATAACTTATTCTTGTCCATAACAACATAAGGAATAGAAGGTGAGTAGAAGTCTTCTAGCGAGTCTATTACTATCTATATATTGGATCGATTAGGTATTATAATTGCCTTGATATAGCATTGAAATTCTGTCATATATTTTTAGGAAGATATATATATTTGTAAATAACATTATGTTTGTAATACAATTATTTTTTTGTAAAGATTTTATGTTTATGCTTTCAGATTTATATTTTATAAACTATATATTTTAATATGATTTAAAGATGTAGACTTTGTAATAAAATGATTTTATTTTGGGTGAGATTTATAATGGTATAGTGTATATATATAGGCATTTATAATTTTAAATGGGTTTATAAAGATATTTATTTGCGATATATTTTTATATATATAACTTATGGAATTTAAACAAGTTCTATAAGTTTAAATTTTGATAACTTTCTTTTGAAAATATTTTGGTATAATATAGAATAAAATTATGTATATTGTCGTATATTTATAAATTGAAGTTGAATTTTAACAAATAAATGAGTGGGGGGAGAGATATAATTTTCCCTACTTAATTTTTTAATGATTTGATATATATTATTTACAATATATGATTTGGAAATTTGATATATATTATGTTAAATATAAAAGATGTTTTGAGTATTTACTTTGACATCAAATTTGGCCTATCGAATATTTAGTGATTTGAGTATACGTCTAATCAACGTATATGTTAAATCCAATAAATACTTGATAGATATAGAGTCACACTCTAGTCGCTTGAAAATGATTCTGGTGCCAGATGATGACCGCGGCATCATCGATATCTATTTCCAGGTTTCAAAAGTGGGATAGATATATAGCGCCAATCGAGACGTCGAGTGAATAACTAAAACTATTTTAAAATGTTTGAAAATATTCTAAATTTAATTTAAATATATATTTCAAATTGTATATATATGTTTAAGAATGAATACGAGCCATTCGGTTTAAATATATATTTATTATTTAATTACAATTTACCTACCTCGTTCCTTTTTGCGGACGAAAAGGTTTAAGTAGGGAGATTGAAACGACCATAATTTTTAGTGTATTTTTATTTAATTATTTAACTTAAGATTTTTATTTTATTTTATTTGTTTAAAACTCAATTTTAATTGATTTTCTGAAATAATGATTCAGACTCTTGATTTAAAACTAAATTTATTTTAGAAATTATATAACGATTGAATTTGGTTTTGATATAAATATAATTTAATAATACAAATCAATATTTGTAATTTAAAATCTTATTCATTAAATGAATTTTTAATTAAGTTTATTTATTTGAATTCGAATTCACTATTGATTTTTTTTTTAATTATTTAAACTCATGTTATTAAATAACTGTTCTCCTAATACTATTAGAATTTATATCATTGATTTTATTTAAAATATTTCCCTTTGTAGATTTGTAGTTTATATTAATTGTTGTTAATGGAAACATCACTTAATTACCATTTTGGGATTTTTTTTTATATTTCAAATCTGTTCTTTCTTGATTCGCTAAACCAGCTTTATTCATTCATTGCTTTCATATTGAAACTAAATCTCGTTTAGTATTGTTTAGTCTTTGATTTCAAAATTATTTATTATATATTTCAAAATCGTTCGTTAAATGTATGTTAAAAATTTGTTTGTTGACTTTTATTTCAAAACACATTCGTTCTTTTTTCTCAAAAAAAATAGAGTTAAGATAAATTTGAATTAGGAAACCAAGCGGTTCTTCAGCAAAGCCATTGCTGCATTTTCCAAGGTATCATTCTTTTCCTAAAGCCGTTGATTCAAAATCTGAAGCCCCATTTCATATATGTTATAAATAATTAGCGCATTTCCTTTTGTCTCTTCGAAATATCCTCTCTCATCTCTCTTCTTTTCAGCAGCTCCTTTATATCCCATTTCCATATTGTTTTCCACCTTAAAATTGAGTCCCTCCCTCCACTCTTTCCTTCTTACCTCGACTAGCTGCCACCCCACGTCCACAGGCCAGCTTCGCCTATCACGGATCCCTCTGCCCAGCTCGAACCCTCTGCCATGCACCAGATGACTTCCACCCTCCACCAACATCCCGACACCCCGCCTCCTACCTCCCCATGATCACGCCGCCCATGTTGACCCAACTCGCTACTCCGCCTGTAGACCCTGCTCCACCCGTGTAGTCCGCCTCCCTCCAGCCGAGTTCACCCAGCTCCGAACCCGCCCTGCTACCGCAACCAATCCCACCGCACCGAAGCCACCCTCCGTGTCGAGCTCCTTCCCTTTAAACCGTGCCTCCCTGTCCCTTTGTTGACTAGTGACCCAGCTCATCTGAAGCTATCCGAGTCCTCGACTTCCGTGCCACCACGCCAAACTTCTCCGCTATCCTGACGATGCCTGAACCCCTGCTGCTGTTCTCGAGCCGACCAACGATTGTGAAGCGGTCTCTTTCCCTTGCTGACTTCGCTACCCTTTCCCTTCCAATGATCGCATCGTGCTCCTTACTTACCCAACTACAAAACCCCTTGCTCTGAGCTGCTTCCCCTTCTTGTGTGTGTAGGTGTTGTTGTGAGTGTGTGTTGTATATCTTGTGTGAATGCTTGTTATTGATGTGTGTGCGCATTGAGTAATGGTGCGTGATATTAGGTTGTGTTAGCATGGAGTTTGGTTCTGGAATGCATAGGTGCGTGAGTTCATTTTTGTGTTGGGTGTTTTGTGTGAGATAGTGTGTGTTAATTCTCTAAGTGTACTATATATTATTTTGTGTGCGTGCGATTGTTATTGTGTATGTGTGTTGTGTTGGTTCATATATAATTTATAATAAATATATATACATTTTTGATGTGTTTGTTCATGCGTATTTATATAAATAAAAATATATTTTATAATCGGGTTTTAGAGTATTATATATTTATAATATATATACTATTTTGGTGTGTGTAGTTTTAAAAAATATATATACATTATAATTTCTATAAATTTACGTATGTATCTATGTATTATTTTTATAAAATTTATTGTGTTTATTTTAAGTTCGGTTGGGTGTTGAGTTCTGAAACCCGTCCCAAACCCAATAACTGTACTGATCTATCGAGAAATTCCCCAACCCCTTCCTATTACAATAAAATAATATTGAGCGATCATCTAGTTGAATCTATTCGGGATCGTGCCTTGAAGTCGCTGTTTCAATTCGGTGTCAAATTTGTTTGTTGTTTCCTACCTATGCCACGAAAGGTGAGTTTATCTCACACCCGACTTACATTTTCATGGATGTTAGATCAATAATGAACTATTATATGAAATGTATAGGATTGCTGATAGAAATTGTTTGATTCGATATATATGTATGCACATTTCATATGAGACACGATATATTCATATGACACGTAGCTGCACTGATGATATATATGCTGTGATTATTGCTATGTGATTGTTGTTTGTGATCCCTAGTTTAGGAAAAATCACTAAGGGTTGAAATGATACATACCCGAACGTACAGTAGAATAGGGAAAAGTCATTATGGGTTGAAATGATAGGCCTAAACGATTTTTATTCAATTTGGGATCGCGGGTTGAAATGATAGACCAGTAGAATTTTATAAATTATGGGTTGAAATGATAAATATCCGTGTCACTTGACTATAAGGTAGAAAACTATATACGGATACCATTGGTTATGTTTTTGAAGTAAAGGGATTTGGAAAATTTAATTTTTAAATAATTACTAAAGATTTATATTTTTATATTATATTTTAAAAGATTTTAAATTTAAATTAATTTGTAGATTTTAGATTATATGTTTTAAAATGATTATATGAGTAAATATAGATTTAAATACTTATTTAAGATTTTACTTATAATTTTATTTATTTTAAACCATATAATTTATTCTTATAAGTAATTTAACCTTTTTATATTATTATAAATATTTTTTAAAACTATTTCAATATTATTTTAAACTTATATATGTTTATAATCTATTTCTAATTTATTTTAGAATTTTTTAAACTCATATATATATATATATTTTTTAAAAAAAAATATTTATATATATTTTACAAACTTTAATAATAAACTAAAAGTTGGATAAGTTAAGGTTTCGCGATTTGAATTCGAGGTTTAAGATTTAAATTTATATAATGATATTTTGACTTAACGAATGAATGTATATAAGAAATGAATTTGATTTCGAATCGGAATATACTTACGAGAGATGAACTTGAATTGTAAATATGACACAAATAGTTTGAATTGAAATATAAGGTTTTGATTCGAATTTATAAGTAATGGAATTGAATTATACGACTTAAGTTTGAAATATGAAATGATTTGTTGAATTGGAATATAAGATTTTTAACACCCCGTATGTTGAATAACTTGCTATAATATAAAACAGGACAGAATTAAATTTTATAATCTGAATCAGGGGAAACGGGCTATGCCATTGCGTTCGTCTCGGAAAAATACGCGAAATAGAGTTCGATTTTTCGAAAATCGGAGTCCGTATGACCCAGTTAAGGCCCGAAGAAGTTTTCAGAAAATTCAAAACAGATTTAAATATAAAAATTTCAAATTTCAGAAGAGGCGGGAAAATTCCCGCCAGACAAAGGGAGTCGACACAGGGGTCGACATGGGTGTCGACCCCCCCAAGGGGTCGACCCAGGGGTCGACCCCCCCTGTCGGTTTGTGTGACCTGGGTGCACTGATTTGGGATTTGGGCTATGGTTGGTGGCTAGTGACGAGATCAGACGACCCTAATCTGATTTAGGGTTAATATAATGGCCTAAAACACTTAACTAATCTATAAATACACCCTAAGACTACCCTAATTCATACTAAAATTGGAGACAACGTCGTTATGCCGTCAAAATGCAACTAGAAGGAGCCACCAACAAATTAAAGAGGAAGATAGCTTCTCAAATCAACTTCTAATCAACTCTAGCAACTTAATCTTCTTCGTAGGAGTGCTAATCAACAAGTTGTGAGTTCCTATGCCTTTAGAAAGCAATTGCTAAACTAATTATGATAGGATATAATGAGGTTATGGTTATGAATGTGGATCAATGTAAGTTATGTTATCATATGCTATGTGTTCATGATGTTAGTTATGCAAGTTTGATGTTATATGTTCATGATGTTATGCAAGTTATACAAGTCATATGCTATGTGTTCATGATGATATGCAAGTTATGCAAGTTATATGCTATGTGTTCATGATGTTATGCAAGTTATGCAAGTCATATGCTATGTGTTCATGATGTTATGCAAGTTATGCAAGTCATATGCTATGAGATCATGATGCTAGTTATGCAAATCACAATGATAAACATTGATCCACTATGACACCATGTTATGCAAGTTTGGTGTATGATTATATGCAAGTTCATATATGATATGTTATGCAAGTTTGGTGTTTGATTATATGCAAGTTCATATATGACATGTTATGCAAGTTTGGTATTTGATTATATGCAAGTAACATGTGCAAGTTTACACCTTTGTATGATATGCATAAATATGCAAGTTAACCCCTTTGTATGTCATACATACATATGCAAGTTTACCCCTTTGTATGACATAAGTAGCTTATGCAAGTTACCCTCTTTATGACATATGTGATTCATGCAAGTTTGGGTTGATTATTTATGCTAGTTGGGTTTGATGCTATATGCATGTTGACACCTTTAAAACCCATGTTGATGCTAATGTTATGCAAGTTGAACCCATTTTATGTGTGATGAATCTCCCCTTTTAAGTATGTCATGTTAGCGAATTACGTGGGGAACGATGGGGTTAATATTCATGTTAATGAAATGGTGTGAAGTTGGTATGATTATGCATACCATAAAGTGGATGGACATAATTGAGTCAATTATGTACATCGTTAAATTTGTAATTAATTAGGGATAATTAATACAAATTATGGGGGTGATTAATTAGGTGTAATTAATCGACTAAGACACGAGGTTGGACCCTTTTGTAGCATAAGACTGCCCGGAACCGACCGGCAAATCTAGCGGCTACAAATGATTGGCCCAATGTGAGAGGTCTTAGGCATAAACTAAATACGTGACAAGTGTAAAGACACGAGGTTAGACTCGGTTATGGCGTAAGGCTGCCCGGACCCGACCGGCAAATCCAGCTGCCATAAAAGATTGTCTAATGTGAGAGGTCTTTACAACGGTTACGTTCTTAATCAATTAAGAAACACTTAACCAGATAAGCATGTAGTGGGGCATGAGGGGTTAAGTGGGTGCCTTGGGTGGCATGTGGAAATCAAGTAAGTGCCTTGGGTGGCATGTGGAAATCTAGTGGGTTGCCTTGGGTGGCAATAGAAAATACGATTAGAATACTTAACCAAGTGGAAACATGTAATTAAACATGATTAAAGGGTTAAGTGGGATGCACTAGAAAAAGGGACAAGCTTAGGTGGGTAGCTTGTGGGGGCCTATTTCAACCAGTAACCCATATGTATCTTATTGGGATCGACCCATGTCGAGGACGGGACACGCGTACTGGGCTTGACTATAGGAGGCCAAAACGGGTTAGCGGTGGCAACGCAAGTCCAACGGGTTTCATATGCGTGTGTGGACCCGGGCTGGTAGGTAAGACGTTGTTGCATCGTGTAGGTATAAGCCGTGCACCGTTAGTTGTATCGGGTTGCCACTTTGGGGAGTGATACACCCAACTGTGGGGCCAGCACGGGTATCTACGGTAGGGAGCCTATCGCTTGGGGAGTAGTGGGTACACCTAGTGGAGATAGGGGCAGACGGCACCTATGTAGTCAGCTAGGGGTACACGAAACTACTGGGTAAATTTTCTAAGTCCTTGGGTGGGATCAACCTTTAAGTAGGAATGACTGGTGTGGTGCAGTTAGTAATTACCCTTGGGTGGGTAGATGTGTCTTTACCGTTATCTTAGTTCATCCTATGTCTAGTTGACTGCTTAGTGTAGTCATTTATCCCCAGTCATCACCGTACCAAGTTTATATCATACCCTAATTACTTTAATGATTGTATTGTTAAAGTTATAGGGCTCACTCAGGCTTATGTCTGACCCCGTTGTTTTTATCTTTTTTTCCCAACCCTCAGGTTCTCAGAGTGGGCCTAGCACTAGTGGGCTTTGATCAGATTTCTTTATCTATCTTTTGGAGCTTGGACCGTGATGTAAAGCCCAGCTTATCTTTTCTATTATGGCTATTAGTTATTGGGTGGGATTATGTACTTATGTTTTTATCAGGATGGATATTTAGTACTTGACTCTTTTATGGAGTTGTAACTAAACATGTTTACCTTCTGCTGCAATGAAATGATGTTTTAGATTTTCAAGTATTATTTATATCTGTCTTGTTGTAATTTTTCTGTTCTATATTCACTTAAAATACTCCATCGAAGTTAAGGCATTCCCTTAGTGAGTGACCTTAGCGGGTGTGGGGTGTTACACGTGGTATCAGAGTTGAAGGTTACCGAAACAGATAAAATTTTTAGAAAACTATTTTTCTAAAAACATTTTTGGAAGAAGTATTTTCAAAAACATGTCTTTTAAGAGAAAAGTTTTTGGAAGAAAAGCATAATCCCCAATAGCCATATCTTTATCTTTCGAATTCTCCGTTTTGAATCTTTCCTTTTTCGTTTCAGCATGGCTGAAGATCTTAACTTTCCGGAGGGTGTGACGATACCAGTATGGTATAGGAGGTTGATGGAGGCTAGGGCCGCCACTGCGGGTCCAGCAAATATTCCTCCACCAACAGTAGCACCCGATCTTCCTCCTCCCCCTCCTCCTCGCACGGATACTTTTGCTAAGACTTGCAAGGAATTTAAGGCTATGGGAGGGAAACCTTTTCAAGGATCAGAAACTTTTGTGGAAGCTAGAGATTGGCTTAAGGAGGTGGAAGAGTTGATAGATATCTTTGAGATGGAAGAAGGAAAGAAAGTCAAGTTAGTTGCTTGGTTAATGAAGGGAGAGGCCTCATTCTGGTGGGAGGTCACTAATGGAGAGCGCCATGTTGACTCTTGGGCGGATTTCAGGCAAAGGTTTGTGGCAAAGTTTCTATCAAGGGCGGAGGAAAACTTGTGTATGGAAAGGTTCTTGACTCTAAAGCAAGGAAACCTATCAATGAAGGAATATGTCAACAAGTTTAATCAATTGGAAAGGTTTGGCATAGACATGGTGAATACACCAGAGAAGAAGGCTTTGAGGTTCGTTAAAGGCTTGAATGAACCGATGCATGGATTGGCTATGACTCACATCCCTATGGGGGCCACCTTTGAGAAGCTAGTAGACATGGCACTCATGCATGAGGAAGAGAAGGGTCCCGATGCTAATAAGGCACCTGAGAAGAAAGGAGATCAGAAGAGACCTCAACAGCAACAGGAAAACAAGGGTGGGAAAGGCAACGGTGGCAAGGGAAAGAAGAAGTGCTTCAATTGCGGGACACCAGGCCACCTAAGCAAAGATTGTCGGAAGAAGAAGAAGACTGGCTGCTTCCACTGTGGCGAAGCAGGGCATCTAGTGAAGGACTGCCCTAAGAAGGGGCACAGGACGGGATCTACCTCAGGGGGACAGGTGCAAGCTCTTATGGCACCAGGTCAGGCAAGGGGGCAAGTTCAGGCTCTCGCGGTTCCACCAATTCAGGAAAGAGGTAGAACTATTTCCATTGAAAGTCTGGTTTTTCTGTTTGATCATCCTGTCTGTACTTTGTTTGACTCTGGCGCATCGCATTCGTTTATCTCATCATCATTAGTTGAGTCACTGCACTTAGACACCAGTCTAGTGGATGATCCCTTGGTTGTTTCAAACCCAATTGGGGGCTCCACTTATTTGTCCATGATATGTCTGGGTTTGAAGATTTCTATACTTAGCGTTGAGTTTAGATGTGATGCTTTTGTTTTGGGCTTCACGGGCTATGGGTTGATTTTGGGCATGGACTGGTTATCCATTAATGGTGCCGTTCTTGATTGTGAAAGGAGAGTTGTTAGGCTCATGACCCGCTTGGGTAACACTCTCGAGATCTCTCGTAATCCCATGGATTCTGTTATGCTAAGTTATCTTGAATCGCTTGACGCTTCGGTCGAGAGTTTGCGATCTGTTAGAGTGGTCCGGGAGTACTCGGATGTGTTTGAGGAGGTGAAGGGCTGACCTCCGAAGTGGGAGATAGACTTCCGAATATATCTGGTGGACAATGCTAAACCATTATCTTTACCAGTGCGCCACATGGCTCCTCGTGAGAGGAGGGAACTCCATAAGGAATTAGGGGAGTTGCTTGAGAAGGGGTTCATAAGACGAAGTATATCAGAGTGGGGTTCTCCAGTAATTTTTGCCACGAAGGCGGATGGGTCCCTCAGACTTTGTGTAGACTATAGAGAACTCAACAAGCTCACAAAGAAGAATAGACAACCATTGCCGAGGATTGATGATCTCTTTGATCAGTTGGTTGGCGCCTCAGTGTTTTCGCAGTTGGACTTGGCCACGGGGTTTCATCAGTTGAAGGTGGCTGAGGATAGCATAGACAAGACTGCCTTTAGGACTCCGGATGGTTTCTATGAGTGGCTGGTGATGCCATTTGGTTTGACGAACGCCCCTGCATACTTTGTTGATTTGATGAGTAGGGTGTTCAGGGAGTACCCTAATAAGTTCGTGGTGGTCTTTGTGGATGACATCTTAGTATTTTCTAAGAGTGAAGAAGAGCATGCCCTACATCTTAGGGAAGTGTTGCAGACTCTTCGAGCACATAGCCTTAAGGCTAAATTCTCTAAATGTCACTTTTGGAGGAAGGAAGTGTGGTTCTTAGGGCACGTGGTCTCCAAGGAAGGGATAGTTGTGGATCCCGCGAAAGTAGTGTCCATCCAAGATTGGAAGGTTCCGAAGAATGCTACCGAGGTGAGGAGTTTCTTGGGGTTGGTTGGCTACTATAGGAAGTTTATCAAGGACTTCGCGAAGATATCAGCCCCATTAACTCGCTTGACAAAGAAGAATCTAGTCTTCGCATGGGACGTAGATTATGATGATGCGTTCCAACGGTTAAAGAGAGCTTTAACCACAACTCCAGTCTTAGTGTTGCCAGATGGGAGTAAGCCATTTGTTGTTTATACCGATGCTTGTGGGACAGGACTAGGCGCAGTCTTAATGCAAGAGGGAAGGGTAATAGCCTACGGTGGAAGGCAGTTGAGAAAGCATGAGAAAAATTACCCTACCCATGATTTAGAGTTGGCCGCTATTGTTTTTGCGCTTAAGACTTGGCGCCATTATCTTCTTGGCGAGAGATTCGAATTGTTCACTGACCACAAATCATTGAAGTACTTGTTTTCTCAGAAGGATTTGAACTTGAGACAGCAAAGGTGGATGGAGTTCTTAGCATCCTATGATTTCGAGATAGCATACACCCCTGGCAAGGGTAACGTGGTGGCAGACGCCTTAAGCAGAAAAAGGTTGTCCTTGAGTCCATTGTTCGTGGAACGACGAAGCTTGGAATTTATCTCGATGTTTGATTTCAGACCTTCCGTCGACTTTATACCTGGTTTGCTAGCATCTTTAGAGGTCAGACCTACTCTTTTAGGACGGATTGGCGAGGCATAGTGGGACGACCCACAGTTGGTTGAGTTGGTAGAGAGGCTCATAAGGGGGGAGTCGTCCAGCCATTTGAGTAGGTACACCCTAGACGATAGGAGGTGGTTGCGTAGAGACGGTAGACTTTGTGTACCGCAAGATGAGGGTTTGAGGAAGGCTATTCTTGATGATGCGCATCGTTCAAAGATGACCATTCATCCCGGTGGGGACAAGATGTACCAAGACATGAAGCGAGTTTTCTTTTGGTCCGGTATGAAGAAAGATGTGGCCGAGTATGTCGCTAGATGCTTTGTGTGCCAACAAGTGAAAGCGGAGCAAAGAAACCCGGTGGGTTGCTTCACCCATTGGAAGTTCTGCAGTGGAAGTGGGATAGCGTCTCGATGGATTTTATTGATGGGTTACCGAGATAGAGGAAGGATAATACAGGAATTTGGGTTGTGGTAGACAGACTTACCAAGAGCGTCCATTTCATACCCATGAAGAGCAAGAGGACTGCTCCATGGCTAGCTTCAGTTTACCTTCGAGAGATAGTTCGGTTGCATGGGGTACCTTCTAGCATAGTGAGTGATCGAGATCCTATCTTCACTAGCGAGTTTTGGAAGAGTTTGCAAGAAGCAGTGGGGACTCAGTTGTGTTTGAGCACCGCATATCATCCTCAGACGGACGGCCAGACCGAGAGGGTGAATCGTGTTCTAGAAGACCTTTTGAGGCTATGTATCTTAGATTTAGGAGGTACATGGGAAGAGCATCTTCCATTGGTGGAGTTCGCATATAATAACAGCTTTCAGTCTAGTATTGGTATGGCTCCTTTTGAAGCTCTTTATGGAAGGCCTTGTCGATCACCTACATGTTGGTGGGAATCTACGGATAAGATCTTGCTTGGGCCTGATATGGTTAGAGAGACTTCGGAAAAGATTGATTTGATTCGAAGAAGGATGAAAGCAGCGCAAGATAGGCAGAAATCTTACGCGGATAAGAGGAGGACAGATCTTGAGTTTAATGTTGGGGACATGGTCCTTGTCAAAGTATCTCCATTACGGATGTTGTTCGCTTTGGGTCCCTTGGGAAGTTAGCACCAAGGTTTGTAGGACCGTTTCCTATTAAGGAAAGGATTGGACGGATGGCATATAGAGTGGATTTACCCGAGAGACTTAGTGGAGTACATGACGTATTCCATGTGTCACATTTGAGGAAATGCCTACATGAGACCGCAGAGGTGGTAGAGCCGAGCTTGCTTAGAGAAGTGGAGGTAGAGTGTGATGCAACGATTCGACGAGCTCCTACCCGCATCCTTGGGTCAGAGGTTAGGAAGTTGAGAAACTGAGAGGTTCGACTAGTCAAAGTGCAATGGGGAGAGGATGAGAGCAATGCTACTTGGGAGACAGAAGCAAAGATGCATTCACTGTACCCATTCCTTTTTTGAGGGTATGTCTTTTAACTTCTCCTTTATCGTTTGTCTAGTACTTATCTTATCTTTAGTATGTCCTCTCATTAGTATCTTTGACCTTTAGATAGGGTAAACCTATGGTTGAAACATGTGTTTGAGACATGTTATGATTGATGGATGCTTGTGGATGCAAGTGGTTGCTAGTGGTTGCTCGTGGATGCATATACACACACTTTAGACACTAGATCGGCTCAGTCACTTCATATTGCATATTGCATATAATTGTGTGTAGGTAGCTATATTAATGGATGTATAATGGTTGTGTTGTCATATGGATGATGCATTTTGGTGTATGGTTGTTCACACATGTAGAAATATTATGTGTCGATAGAGTTCTTTCGCATACATATTGGATGCATGGCACTATCATGGTTTGCATTAAGGAGGCCAACTGAATCAGTAGACCGCCTGATTTTGCATTAGATAGGGAACATATACACACACTCTTTGCATATGTTCATACAACATTAGAAACTTTAAGGACAATGGATGCCAGTGTTTGATGGTTTGAGTAGATGGTTGTTTGGTTGGTAGGATACGTTCTTCTTGACTTAGAGATTTCGGGGACGAAATCCTTTAAGTAGGGGAGAATGTAACACCCCGTATGTTGAATAACTTGCTATAATATAAAACAGGGCAGAATTAAATTTTATAATCTGAATCAGGGGAAACGGGCTATGCCATTGCGTTCGTCTCGGAAAATACGCGAAATAGAGTCCGAGTTTTCGAAAATCGGAGTCCGTATGACCCAGTTAAGGCTCGAAGAAGTTTTCAGAAAATTCAAAACAGATTTAAATATAAAAATTTCAAATTTCAGAAGAGGTGGGAAAATTCCCGCCAGACAGAGGGAGTCGACACAGGGGTCGACATGGGTGTCGACCCCCCCAAGGGGTCGACCCATGGGTCGACCCAGGGGTCGACCCCCCCTGTCGGTCTGTGTGACCTGGGTGCACTGATTTGGGATTTGGGCTATGGTTGGTGGCTAGTGACGAGATCTGACGGCTCTAATCTGATTTAGGGTTAATCTAATGGCCTAAAACACTTAACTAATCTATAAATACACCCTAAGACTACCCTAATTCATACTAAAATTGGAGACAATGTCATTATGCCGTCAAAATGCAACTAGAAGGAGCCACCAACAAATTAAAGAGGAAGATAGCTTCTCAAATCAACTTCTAATCAACTCTAGCAACTTAATCTTCTTCATAGGAGTGCTAATCAACAAGTTGTGAGTTTCTATGCCTTTAGCAAGCAATTGCTAAACTAATTATGATAGGATATAATGAGGTTATGGTTATGAATGTGGATCAATGCAAGTTATGTTATCATATGCTATGTGTTCATGATGTTAGTTATGCAAGTTTGATGTTATATGTTCATGATGTTATGCAAGTTATGCAAGTCATATGCTATGTGTTCATGATGATATGCAAGTTATGCAAGTTATATGCTATGTGTTCATGATGTTATGCAAGTTATGCAAGTCATATGCTATGTGTTCATGATGTTATGCAAGTTATGCAAGTCATATGCTATGAGATCATGATGCTAGTTATGCAAATCACTATGATAAACATTGATCCACTATGACACCATGTTATGCAAGTTTGGTGTATGATTATATGCAAGTTCATATATGATATGTTATGCAAGTTTGGTGTTTGATTATATGCAAGTTCATATATGACATGTTATGCAAGTTTGGTGTTTGATTATATGCAAGTAACATGTGCAAGTTTACACCTTTGTATGATATGCATACATATGCAAGTTAACCCCTTTGTATGTCATACATACATATGCAAGTTTACCCCTTTGTATGACATAAGTAGCTTATGCAAGTTACCCTCTTTATGACATATGTGATTCATGCAAGTTTGGGTTGATTATTTATGCTAGTTGGGTTTGATGCTATATGCATGTTGACACCTTTAAAACCCATGTTGATGCTAATGTTATGCAAGTTGAACCCATTTTATGTGTGATGAATCTCCCCTTTTAAGTATGTCATGTTAGCGAATTACGTGGGGAACGATGGGGTTAATATTCATGTTAATGAAATGGTGTGAAGTTGGTATGATTATGCATACCATAAAGTGGATGGACATAATTGAGTCAATTATGTACATCGTTAAATTTGTAATTAATTAGGGATAATTAATACAAATTATGGGGGTGATTAATTAAGTGTAATTAATCGACTAAGACACGAGGTTGGACCCTTTTGTAGCATAAGACTGCCCGGAACCGACCGGCAAATCTAGCGACTACAAATGATTGGCCCAATGTGAGAGGTCTTAGGCATAAACTAAATACGTGACAAGTGTAAAGACACGAGGTTAGACTCGGTTATGGCGTAAGGCTGCCCGGACTCGACCGGCAAATCCAGCTGCCATAAAAGATAGTCTAATGTGAGAGGTCTTTGCAACGGTTACGTTCTTAATCAATTAAGAAACACTTAACCAGATAAGCATGTAGTGGGGCATGAGGGGTTAAGTGGGTGCCTTGGGCGGCATGTGGAAATCAAGTAAGTGCCTTGGGTGGCATGTGGAAATCTAGTGGGTTGCCTTGGGTGGCAATAGAAAATACGATTAGAATACTTAACCAAGTGGAAACATGTAATTAAACATGATTAAAGGGTTAAGTGGGATGCACTAGAAAAAGGGACAAGCTTAGGTGGGTAGCTTGTGGGGGCCCATTTCAACCAGTAACCCATATGTATCTTATTGGGCTCGACCCATGTCGAGGACGGGACACGCGTACTGGGCTTGACTATAGGAGGCCAAAACGGGTTAGCGGTGGCAACGCAAGTCCAACGGGTTTCATATGCGTGTGTGGACCCGGGCTGGTAGGTAAGACGTTGTTGCATCGTGTAGGTATAAGCCGTGCACCGTTGGTTGTATCGGGTTGCCACTTTGGGGAGTGATACACCCCACTGTGGAGCCAGCACGGGTATCTACGGTAGGGAGCCGATCGCTTGGGGAGTAGTGGGTACACCTAGTGGAGATAGGGGCAGACGGCACCTATGTAGTCAGCTAGGGGTACACGAAACTAATGGGTAAATTTTCTAAGTCCTTGGGTGGGATCAACCTTTAAGTAGGAATGACTGGTGTGGTGCAGTTAGTAATTACCCTTGGGTGGGTAGATGCGTCTTTACCGTTATCTTAGTTCATCCTATGTCTAGTTGACTGCTTAGTGTAGTCATTTATCCCAAGTCATCACCGTACCAAGTTTATATCATACCCTAATTACTTTAATGATTGTATTGTTAAAGTTATAGGGCTCACTCAGGCTTATTTCTGACCCCGTTGTTTTTATCTTTTTTTCCCAACCCTCAGGTTCTCAGAGTGGGCCTAGCACTAGTGGGCTTTGATCAGATTTCTTTATCTATCTTTTGGAGCTTGGACCGTGATGTAAAGCCCATCTTATCTTTTCTATTATGGCTATTAGTTATTGGGTGGGATTATGTACTTATGTTTTTATCAGGATGGATATTTAGTACTTGACTCTTTTATGGTGTTGTAACTAAACATGTTTACCTTCTGGTGCAATGAAATGATGTTTTAGATTTTCAAGTATTATTTATATCTGTCTTGTTGTAATTTTTCTGTTCTATATTCACTTAAAATACTCCACCGAAGTTAAGGCATTCCCTTAGTGAGTGACCTTAGCGGGTGCGGGGTGTTACAAGATTTCATTTTAAATTATAAAATGGAATTTTTAACCGAAGTGTTGGATTCCATGAATCGACTAAAACAAATGCTTTAAAAGGTAAAACCAGATTTTATGAATGGTTTGAAATTACAAAGAACGATTTCAAATATATGACTTGAATATGATTTGTTTCAATTGAAATGTAAGTTTCGACTTGAATCGTATATTTCTAATTCGAACCAAATTTTGGATTTAAATGAATTGACTTGGATAATTTCTTATAAAAGTAAAATCGAATGATTCGAATTGGTTTGAACTTGAATTTTTACGAATATAAACCAAACCAAAATATTTTCGAAGTAAAATGTTTTGATATCAATTTGAATGAAATTGAGACTTTTAAGGTATAACCTAAATATAAGTAGATTTTGGATTTGAAATCGTTATGCAAAATTTTCGAAAATTATATTGAGTCGAAGATAAATATTATAGTATCATTTATACTATATATTGAGAATTTTACGATATGATTCTAAATCGATTTGATTTAAGTGATTTGAGTTGTTTTCAAAATTTAAATATATTCGAAGTTAGATATTTAAATTTGATTTCAAATTCAAATATGGGATTTTATATAATCGATTTTATAAAGGGATTTATAAAATAATGAGCATGGTGTGAAAAATGTAAACGTTTGGTTGTTAAGGAGACCGGGATCAGCTATTGTCACCGAAAACCACTTTAATAACTGTATACGCAGTGGAGTTCCTTAATGAAGAGGATGATTTGGCGAACAACTCTATTTTTGTATTTCATATTAATTACGAGATCCTGACCACCTTGAGTCAGCTTGATGTGGCTAAAACAGGAGCTACGCACGGACCAAGTGAGGTCATACCTCATATCGAGCGCACTTCTTCGCTATTACTTTTGTGATGTGTTTTGGTGGCCACCCTCAGATTTGATATGGGAGTGTGTCTCAAGGTGGGCGGTAGTAGCTGATATGCGTTACCACCGGTCCGGCTTTGCAAACAGTGAATCCACCCTAGCATTCCTTGCGTGCCTTGTCACATGCCTTATACGATCCCACTACGACTTTGTTTTGTACTATTTTATATGGAGTGCCCTTTGATTAACCTCCAGTTTACGGAGGAATTACGGTACTGTATATACTACGGGAATATATATATACATTGTAAGGGTAATAATGGTAATTCCGCTTACGCTATTTTGATACTTTACTGATAGACACTATTGTATGTAGCGTATTATATTATATAGTTTTTGTTTAACGGATCCTTAGAGGATGGTGATCCAAAACATCCTTTAAGTTACTAATTGCATTTCATCGAACATTTCATTTGAGTTAATTGACTTCCATGAGAATATTAGTCCTGATCCGAGTTGTTTTGTTTTCATTATTGCTCGGGTCAGATCGAGTATTCCAGTTTCGAGATTCATCTTTAGAGTTTTGGAGCTTATATTGGATTTTTGCTCATCTATATCTACCTGTTGATCAGTTTTTCCAGTCATACAGTTATTTCTATCATTATGTTTTTGACTATTATCATTTATTTATTATATTGGACTTGCGCTGTATTGATTTATGTAAACTCTGATGTAAATTTTATTTAGCAGCTTCGTGAACTACTATTGTATTATTTATTTCCGCCGCGAGATGTTATATTGCTCTGTATTTGTATCCGTATCTGTGATTCTGTAATTTATTCTATTTACCCTAGAAGCTAATAACAATCTGTCGTTTTGGACGGTTCGAGTTGACATGTTTTTATCGATTCGGCACGGTCAAAATGGCGAGTCGTTACACTTTAGCATTGTTGAGAGCTTTGACTCACTTGAATCTTGCCGCTAGGGTTGGAATCTGTCTGAGGCATCTAATTTCTGTAGATTAAAGAGATTAAACGTAAGTCGCCGACTCTCGGTTGCACCAAAGTGCAAACGGTTCGTTGTCTGGTCAGAATCGCATATGCACTCATATGTTTGCATGTGGTTTTGCGCGATGCAATCTGAGTTGGGATAAGTAATACAAAATTGAATTGTTTTTCGTGGGCCTGTGATTGCGCAAGTTAGCTTTTGAAAATTCCGGATCGGGAATTGATTGCTTGGTGTGCACACTTGAACCATTTAGGTTTGTTAGCACACATTCAGTTAACGAATCAAGTCGGTCTGTTAGGTTGAGATTTTGAAAGTGTGTATGCGGGGTTAATGTCGTGGCTTGGGCGTGTGATCGCATAATGGGTTATCGAAACGTCGTTGGACTGGAGCTTGATTGTTTAGAATGTCTCGCTGAATCACTTGGATTCATAAGCACAAAATTGTTCAATGATCCAAGTTGGTCTGATGGTCAGAGTTTCATGAATTCTTATATGCGAACGTCGTCGTAAGGACAATACTTGGCACATGGCATGGCATGTGATCACATAGATTTTCCTTCGAAGCGAAGTTGAACCCAATTGCCAAGCACGTGCTTTCGGATGGTTGGACATTTAGTGAGTCGATATTGATTTGGTAGTCAGGGCCTCGAATGCAAGTGAATGTGACCATACCTTGGTGTACGATCTCGAATTCCAATCCCAAAATGTTCATTTGGATCATGTCGATCTTAGGGTTGTACTTGCTTCCTTTCACTCTTCTTCGGACAGAAAATCAGCTTAAGGTGTGGAGGATACAAAATGGTGCTTTTGTACCTTGGATGTGCGAGTTGTTTTCAGATTTTCGAGAGAAGGGAAGAGAGATATAGAAAGTGAGAGGGTTACCGGATTTGACCGCCAAGAACGTGGAGTGGTGGATTTTGGGAAACGAAAGTCAGAGTTCGGGGAAAAATCGCCAAGTATATGCGGATACAGGATCGAACTTCATATTTCAGACACTTAATCATTCTTATAGGTTTTTCAGGGGTTTAAAGTTTGTTTGATGCTAAAGGTTGCAATTGCGTTCCAAAATGCTTGCTTTTTTGTATTCTCGGCACCGATGGAATGTTGGAAACTTCCAAGTCCTGGATCTTGGCTTTGGATCGCCTTCTTCGCGAGGGGGAAGTGCATCTTAAAAATGGTCGCTCTGAAAGTTGCAGTGAAGGTGATGCCAGTGCAGGAACTGGTGGGGATCCGCCTTGGGTCCGGCAATGGCAAGCCGGCTCAAGAATTGGTAGAGGGCTGCCCCCGATTCCGTGTACCGGAGGAGGATGAGGGCACTAGATCCTCATAAACTAAGTTGTTGCATTTTTTGCTGTACAGCCCTCCTTGGAGCGGAGGTAACACCAGGCTTTGCCCCCATGCTTCCTCAAACGTCTGAGTCTGGATTGGGGTTACAAGGAATACAATTTGGAGAGGTAGGAGAACACGGGGATATGTTTTTGGATGTGGAATCGACATCCAACGTTTATAAGAACCTTCTTGAGGAGGGAAAGGTAGTGGATGGTCAAAGTGCTCAAGTGACGGGTGCAGCTGATGCGAGTGTGCACATAATGCACGATATGGTGGAAGCCCAGATGGTGGCAAAGTCTGAGGGGTAGGAAGGGAAGGGGAAACATGATGAGGCTGCCATACATGAGGCACATGATGAGGCTGCCATACATGAGCCACATGAAAAATCTAGGCAGGATACTGATGAGAAGGCTGCCATTGTGGTGGCGAAGAGGAAGGCCGATGCTGAGGCAGAGAAGTAAAGGGCTGCTGAAGACGCCAAAAAGAAGAAAGTCACTGACGATGCCAACAAAAGGCCCGAGGAGGCCTTTAATAAGCTTAAGGCAGATGCAGCCCGCAACTCAAATCCAAGAAGCTAACTGATCATAAGGCTGCCAAAGATGCCAAGAAGAAAGCGAAGCTAGAGGTCAAGAAGACCCAAGGAGAAACTGAGGCTGTGCTGGCCCTTGACTCTGATGTCAATCCTAAACCGTTGTAATATATTCCACCTGGGGAGGTCATGGGAATTACAAGCGGGGCGAGGATGAGGTGGAAAGCACACATCGATGTCCCACAAGTCTGTCACTCTTGTGAAGAGCAGAGGAGGAAAAGGTGGAAGCGGCTCTGGAAGGAAGAGGTCCATAACCGGTGATGATCCGCCTAGTGCCAAATCTGTTCAGAAAAAGAAAAGAAAAAAGAAGAAGGACGAGTAATATTAGTGGTTGTAATAGATATAATAGGTATTTTGTGTTAAGTATTCGAACGTTTGTCTTATGCTTTCTAGCGGCATGTAATTGCACAAGCGTACTTGTTGTTACATTTAAACAAATGTGAATGGAGACTCCGCCCAGGGGGTGCCACCAGCTGTGCGGAGGTCGTGCGCTGGCTCCACTCTCAGGTTTTCCTTTGTTCAGGAGTCCCGAGTCGCGTGGAGTTCAGGTCAGGTTCCCTCTCTCTTGGACCTCCCACAGGTCGCTGGTCCTAAGTCATGAGATGGCATGGACGTCGTGAGTTCGTCCTTTTTGGCTCTCCCATCGTTAATTTGGGTCTAGAGCTCGAGGGCGTTATTGATTCGCCAAATAGTACCCGGATCCTGACCCAATGGGTCAGATGGAGCCGCGGGAGTGGTCATTATCACATTAGCTTAGCTGATGGGCTCCCCCCAGGTCCGGAGACTTGTGGACGCAATGATTTATACTCGGAATCGTCGTTGGTTCGAGATTCGATAGGTACCCGGATTCGAACCCAATGGGTCGGATGGAGCCGCGGGAGTGGTCATTATCACACTAGCTTGGCTAATGGGCTACCCCCAAGTTGGAGACGTGGGAACAGAACGATTTATACTCAGTCTCGTCATTGGTTCGAGATTTAAGAAGTATTATTTATACTCGGTCTCATCATTGGTTTGAGACTCGAGTGGTGTTGTTTATACTCGGTCTCGTCATTGGTTTGAGACTCGAGTGGCGGTACTGGCTTCCATGCTCGGGGTGTCAGTCCGTTGTTATTTGTAATCGTTCTCGTCATTGGTTCGAGACTCGAGCGGAGGTACCAGGCTCCCGTGCTTGGAGTGTCGGTCTGGTGTTAATTGTACATGGTCTCGTTGTTGGTTCGAGACTCGAGTGGCAGTACCGGCTCCCGTTCTCGGGGTGCCAATCCGGTGTTCATGTGATTTTCCCTGGGCCCGCGCACTTGCCATGTCATCCTCGATTTCAAGTTTGGTTTATCAAGTTCAAGTCATTGCGCGACATCGCATGATTAGGTCGAGTTTAAATCCGAACATAACACAACTGAATGGCATAGTGTTAGAGAAGAAGAGCCACTTGGCCTGACAGCCCGCACATGTATGGGAAACGTGGATGTCTGGGCAAGTAGCCAGTCCAAAAGGCCTGGTTCTTGATCCAATTGTGTCGTAGTCACAGTTTGACCCTGGTGTCTCTATAGCGGTCAGCGTTGACTATGGTTTCAGTTGTTAAAACTAAAGGCCTTCATCGTGTACCGGGGTGCTTATATGATGATCCGTAACGTCGGGTGGTGCTAGGAATTCAGCTTCTAACCATCCTACCTGTATGGTGGGTTCTCTCCCAAAAGGTCGCTCCGCAGTGGCGGGGAAGATGTTAGTAGTGAGGATGCAGGAACTGGTGAAGAGCCGGTGCTCCCATGGCTATCCTCGAGTGGACCTCTTATAGCGCTCCCAGTTATGCCCCTAGTTAACTGGAGGGTTGCCAAAGCTCAGAAGGAGGAAGACAGTTACGACACGACGAAGAAGAGGCGTCTTTCGGAGGAGAGGGTTCGCTTTCCATTCCCGCTTTTCCTTCGACAAGGGAGGCTAAGGTGGGAACGAGCCACGAGTCGACATCTTTGAAGATGACCTCAGAGATCCCTGCGTCGTAGATGGCAGTTTCAGGGCTATTGGAGGACTGGTAACCTCGGGCCTACTTCCAAGCGTGTCTCTGGTAGTACTTCCCTGCGTGCCCCCAGCTAATTGGAGGGTGGCCAGAGCATCAGATGGAGGGAAAAGGCCATTGCATAGTGAAGAGAAGGTGTTTTTTGGAGAAGAAATCCCACTTTCCATTCACGTTTTGCCTCTGACGAGGGAGGCAAAAGTCGGAACGAGTTGCAAACCAGTATCTCTGATGACAACCTCAGAGTCCACTGCACCATGGATGTTGTGGTCCTAAGTGCCTGGGTATCATGACTCGGCGCTGCACTCATCGTTTTGTCGAAACTCCACTCTCGAGAGACTCGAGTCGGGCAGAGTTCGAGGGCGTCGTTGGTTCGCCATGTGTTGCTCGGATCCAGACCCTTTGGGTCAGATGGAGCCAAACGAGTGGTCGATGTCACACCCATTTGGCCGACGGCCTTGCCCCCAAGTCTAGAGACTTAGGAAACAGGTTTTTTATGCTCGGCCTTGTCATTGATTCGAGGCTCGGGTTAGGGGGCCGGTTCCTGTGTCTGAAATATTGATCCAGCGTAGTGCACTTATATATGCGAATTAGCTGTAATGGTTGACTACAGGTCAAACATAAGCCATCCGACAGATTTACAACGCTTGAGATTTATAACGACAAAGTCAGTACGAAAGGCGACCCACACGAGGCAAGTCGTGAGGCGCTTCTGTGCATTGTTATTGCAGTCTTGATGAGCTAGGGAGACAAATTTGATGGATTCCACTATCGGTCGGGGTCCTGGTTAGATGGAATCTTTGGTGAGTGTTGAGTGGCTCGGAGATTCCATGCGGTGGGTCCTATCAGTGCTGCTCGAGGTAGCCCTTGTGGATGAGTTTCTCGATGTTGTCCTGCAGGTGGTGACATCTGTTTGTGTCGTATCCGCGGATGCTATAGAACCAACAATATCCTGTAGAGTCCCTTGGTGTGCTCCTTGGACCTTTAGGCCTTGGCCTTTTGCATGGTTAGGAATTGCAGGTTGCGAGGTAGATGTTCTCGGGGGTGCTGCAGAGAGGAGTGTATTTTTGAAAAGATGGAAGTCGAAGACGTTTCCTCTTATTGTTGCGACCATCTTTGACATTTCCGACGTGAGTAAGATTGTGCAGAGCAATGGGATTAGAGCCGTTGGGGCTCTGGGCTTCGTCTCGAGGTAAGCTGTTGGGGTGAGAAACTTGATTCCTTTGTGCTATCTCTTAGCATAGGAAATAGTTGGCATTCTCGTAGAAGATCTCCGGAATCTTCGGTTGCTTTCGATCGATCCATGCTCTGAATTCAAAACCATGTGGTACGCCCTTCGCAAGCTGGGCGATCATGGTTCGAGTGGTAGGTTCCTCGACTTCAGCCAAGGCAGTGTTTAATCTTTCAAGGTAGCTTTTGAGAGTTTCACAGGTTCCTTGGTAAAAATTTGAGATTGAGAGGATATATTTAGGTATCACGATGTGTATCCTGGATTGCGCGACCAAACCCCTGGAGAGTTGGGTCGAAAGTTGACATGGTTCCCGGTGGGAGTCTAGAGAACCATGATAGAGCCACATCTTGGGTAAGGACGGGGAAGCATTTGCACTCTGCGGTGTCGGTAGCGCATGATGAATCCATGTGCTATTCGTGGTGGTTAATGAAGCTTCGAGGATCATAGCTTCCTAAGTAAGAAGTGAGTTTTGGCATGTTGTAGTGATTACTCCATTCGACATTAAGGATAGCTAGAGTAAATGGGTTACGCCTCGTACTGGTTTCCCAGATGTCGTTGGCATGCCCCGTCGATTCCCTCATGATCCTACGGATCAGGCCAGCAAGAATGGAGGTTGGGTTCCTAGCACGTTACGTGATCAAGTGGAGGAGTTTAGAGCTCAGGGCGTCTTCTCGAAGGAAGGTCTTCGTCATTCTATAAATCTCCAACCTCGATTGTACGATTCCATAGAGGTTGGTTGAGGTGAACTTTGGTCCAGTTGGATCCTAGAACTGTATGCAACAAGTCCGAGCTCGTGGCAGTCTGAGTTAGCCTAGTGAGGGATCGAGCGCTATTCCCTTGGTTGAGATTAGGTTCAAGCCGAGAATGGTCGGGATGACGCGTTCCCTCTCTGATGGTGACCCTGACATCGCCGAGGTTGACCTTATGGTAAGGGCTTCTGTTGTTGGGAGGAGACACAGATATGGAGCTCGAGGAGGCACGATTCAGAGGAGGCTGGAAGTGCTCCTATTTTCCATGAAACAGACGATGTCTCATTGAGCATGTCGCTGGATTAACTCCCTGTATTTCCTGACTTATGTTTCGAGCCGTCGCTCGATTTCTTCCAATCTTTGGGCAAGCACGAAAATCTGCGCTTGAGTGACTAAGGCCTCGGGGGCCGGAGGTAGTGCCACGTCAGCAGTGGCTAAGATGTCGGAAAGAGGTCGTTGACGGACCAGAGTGCCTTAATTATCGTTAAATGGTCCGCCACTGATAGATTTTACCTTTCTCGCCATTGTCGAGAAGTTTGCTCGGTGGACAAGATGGAATCCAAGTAGCACAAAAAAACTTATGGTTGAGAATCATGGGAAAAGTCGGCTTCGTCGAGTTTGAGCGAAGGTATTGGTTGATGGAGGCTGAGTGCCTAAGTCTTCCGATCCTGAAGGCAGAGAATGTCTTGTTGATCATATGGTTGAAGCCGTTGTGTTAATCCGATGTTCTGGTGGATTTTGTCGACAAGGCATCGTTGAGTCTCACCCAACTTTCTTATTGTTTCGTCGAATTGGGCTTGATCAACGAATGCTTAGAGGTTGGGAGCATTAAGGTTGGTCAGAGCATCAGGGAGTTGAGGCTGAGGAGAAAATTCCGAATCAGGTTCGATAGCGGAAGGTCCGACCATGGGGTTCTTTCCTTTGTTTACCATTGTCGATAAGCTTGGTCGGTGAGTCTAAGAAAACGTAAGTAGCGTCCCAACTCTTGATGACTGAATAGAAGGAAAGGCAAGGTTTCGATTCCTCGAAGGAAGTGACAGAAAGTCGATAGTAGATGCGCGTGTTACTCTCCCCTACATGGCACGCCAAAATGTTGACGTCTAAAATTGTCATCAACATCTGAGAGTTCCAAATATTGGAAAATAAATGTCCAGAACGGAAAAGTATGGGAGAAGTAGTAATAATGTGTGGGAAGATAAAGAACATAGTTGTTTATAGTGGTCCGGTTTGGATTGAACCTATGTCCACTTTGAAGGCTTTGCTGACTTTGTTTCACTATTGTTAAAGTACAATGGAAGACAACTTTACAAATAAATATAATGATTTATGATGTCCCCAATCTTCCTGGCTGGAAAGGAATAGTCGAGGAGCTCCCGAGGTCCGGAGTGAGTTGGGAACCTCTGAGGTCTGGAAGGTGTTGAGAGTGTCCGAGGTCCAGGATGTATTGGAAGTTTAGAGGTATAAAGGGCATCGGGTGGTGCCGAGGTCCGGAGGGCGTTGGGTGTGATCGAGGTCTGAAGAGCATCAGCTGGTGCCGAGGTTCGGAGGGCATTGGGTAGTTCCCAAGTTCCGGAGGGCATCGGGTGGTGCCGAGGTCTGGAAGGTGTCGAAGGTCCAAGGTTCGGAGAACGTCGGGAGTTGGAAGGTTCCGAGAGGATGAGCGGAGTTGGGTTCTAAGAGGAGGAGCAGAGTCGGGTTTCGAGAGGAGGTTATAGTCAGAGGATCCAAGAGGATGTCGGAGTTGGAGGATCCAAGAGGAGGTCGGAGTTGGAAGGTTCCGAGGTCTTCTTCGTTGAGTGGGAAAGGTGTTGACTTGGTCAACAATGTCCGAGAGATCCGGAAATATCCAAAGGTAGTGTAAATGTCCTTATAGATGTCCGAAAGTGGATGGAAAACGTGTATGCAACGCCTTAGTGGTCCATGTTATGTCTAATGGCCATGAGGGAGAAGATGGAAGCCATTAATGGTTCTTGAGAGCTTCAAGAAGTCCAAAGGTGGTTTAATGTCCAAAAGTATGGTTAGACCTTCAAGAGTATGCTCATGGGTCCAAGCATATGTGTCTTCTTTCTTGTATGATGAAGGAAGGTGTTAAGGAGGCTTGGGAAGAATATCTTCTTCCTAGGAAGCCATTAAATCTTGGAAGAGAGCTTGAACCCACCTCTTTTATGTTGGAAGTGAGGGGGTATTTATAGTGGAAGGGTTAGGTGGGAGCAGGTAGGATATGGATCCCACACAGCAGAATTTTGGGTCTCTTTATGAAATGCAGGGAAATTTCGTACCCCTCTTGGGGGATACGAGCTACGAAATTCGTATCCCTCTGGGGGATACGAAGTTCATATCCTTCCTGAGGGGTTCAAATTTTGTACCCCTTTGGGGAGTACGAAATTCATATCCTTCCAGGGGGATATGGGATACAAATTTCATATCCCTCCGGGAGATACAAAATTTGTTTCCTTCTTGAGGGGTACGAATTTCGTATCCCTCTAGGGGATACGAATTTCGTATCCCTCCAGGGGGATACAAGATACGAATTTCGTATCCCTCCGAGGGATATGAAATTCGTATCCTTCCTAAGGGGTACAAGTTTCGTATCCTCTAGAGGATACGAAATTCATATTCTTCTGGGGGATACGAAATTCGAATCCTTTCTGAGGGATACAAAAAGGAAGCGAGGCAACGCTCGCTTGTCGAATTCTGGACTCGCTGTGCTACGCTGATCTAATGATCTTGGGCGATCGACGCACGTTCACGGAAACAGGCATAACTTCCAAACCGTAAGGCCGTTTGGGCCAAACGAAAGCTGTACCAGAAGCTAATTCAGAGGCTACAAGAAATATGATGCATAGCATCGTAATTGATGTTTTCGGGACCAAGAGGTCATCTAAAGGGGTTTCAGGCCACTTTTATGAATAGGTCATGACTTCGACTGAATCACTTTGTGTTTTCTGACGATATTACTGACGTGTGACAGCTTAGACCAAAAGCGTGTCAACATAGGTGATGCAGAGCATGACATAGCGAGGCACGTGGTGCGAGGTCTGGTGATGCGAGGCATGGTCATGCGAGGCACGGATGCGAGGCATGGATGCGAAGCACAGATGCGAGGCATGGTGGTGCGAGGCACGGATGCGAGGCTTGGATGCAAAGCATGGATGAGAGGCACGGTGATGCGAGGCACGGATGTGAGGCATGGGCAGAGCCAAGGCTGGATTCTAAAACTGATCGGCACGTGTCGTGTAATCTTTTGGAGGTGGTCAGCATGTGTCGGGCGAGCGGTCTTTAATACTGATGAACATCACATCCGAGGGAAGCAACATTCTACCAGTAGCCCGGCTCGAGTCTTCTGGTGCTAGAACCATGATTTATTTGATACGATCACACAGCCTTGAGTGCGTTCACTTGATCCATGACTTGTATTGTACGAGAGCAGTTTGGCGAGCCGTGACGACTATTCTTGCGCAACCCTATCTTAGCTTGATTCCTGAGGATGTTGGCAACACTTTTGGGCCGTTAAATCACACGATGGGCCGAGTCGTGTGGGCCTGGACTACTTCTAGTAACCGAAACAAAATGCCGGTTAACAACCTTCATAAGCGATCCTAGTTAATATATTCTCAATTACTAAATTTAAAAATAAGGACACAAAAATTTCAAGCCTTGAATATATTATACATGACTTCATTTTTATTACTAAACAAATACTAGTTAATGGATTTACATGCCTCCTTAAGGATTTTTCGTAGCAACTTCCGAAAGAATAATAACGCTACTAAAGCTAATATATCATTATAATTAAGATGTACGTGTTTCATCAAGGGCATGAAGTAGCAACTCTCGAAAGTTAAATACTGCTACTGAAATTAATATATTTATTAGGACTGTTAGATTTTGGAAAAATGATATCGAAATGATCAACATAAATGTAAAGAACTATTTTTCATACTATCCATTTATGTGCTACATAAAAGGATTATATATAGTAGTTTGCATCTTAAGACGAACCATTATAAAATCTTCTGTTTACCTGAAAAAACAGTGTTATTTCATTTGAATATCAGTAGTTACCTAAAATAACAATCAAGCTACCTTCAAGTCATGCTTAACAACTTATGTCACAATTAGATCTACAAATGAAAATTTAAAGAGTTGGTATCCACTATCAATAAAGCTTAGTTTTGCTGAGTTGCAAGCTCAGATTTCAAAACTGAGTTGCAACTCATTTTCAAAATTATAGCTGCAACTCAGTTTCGAAAACTGAGTTGCAGACCAGTTTCCCAAACTGAGCTGCAACTCAGTTTACGAAACTGAGCTGCAAACTCAGTTTGCGAAACTAAGCTACAAACTCAGTTTTCGAAACTGAGCTGCAAATTTAGTTGCAAACTGAGTTTGCATGGTTTGCAACTCAGTTTTCAATTGAGTTTGCAACACGGTTCGAAAATTGAGTCGCAAATCTGAATGCATATACTATTTTTTTTACCTCTTTGGCTTATGCAATTTGAATATGGCTGGCATATCATATGATATGCCAATGGCATTTGCATTTTCAAATTTTTTTGATTATGTGAGTGGAGTGCAACTGGACTGTTTTTTATTATGTAAGTGTGTAAGCATTTTCAGATTTTTTTTTCAATTGCTTGCATAAACTAATTTTTTTCCTTGGGGGTGGAGTTTGCATATGCCCGAGGCATATTACCTATCATATGCATTGCATATGCCCTGCTTGGCATATTGCCTACTGGCATATGCAAAATGCATATGTCAGTAGGCATATGCAAATGCATAAGCCTGGCATATGCAAATGCATAGGCCAGTGGCATATGCATTTTGCATATGCCAGTGGCATTTGCAAATGCATACTCTTGAGGCATGACATATTTGTATTTTCACATAGGAAATAAATTTATTACAATATTATCAGACACTTCATGGAGTACATGTGGTTGTAGATATAGTCAAACACTTAATGGTGAGTTGTTCTCGTGAAATCAAAATCTTTATGTACTTTTGCAGTCACTTAGTGTACTATTGTCTAAACTGTAAGAAATACTTAACCTATGATAAATTGAAGTTGGAAAATATTCTGTCAAGACTTGTAAAAGATTGATATACTTTGTGTTTAAAATCTACAGGGATTTTGAAAGATACACCAACCCATTCTTCTTAAGTGTTCCCTAAGTATTGACACACCTTAGCTCAACAAATTGCGTTCGAACTCTTATTGGCTTTGTTTTGAAAACCGAGGATGAATTTGAAAACTGTTGTAATAACCCGGAAATCCGAACCAATTTAAAATTTTTATTTTGGCAATTTTACCGAATTATGAATATTTAAAATGAATTATTTTAAATAATAACGACGAAAAATATATTTTTGACGAAGTTAAAACGAATAAATTTATTTTAATTATATAACGAGCCTGAAATGGTGCGGTAGTTCGAAAATTCGATTTCAAATTTCAAATGAATGTACAGGATTCAAAATAAATCGGATTTCAGCAAAACAAGAAATATTTGAATTTGTTTGATCATATCTTTCTAACGGATCTAAGAAACTAAGATTTCACTTTATAGACTGAAAGATTTGTCCAGTTTAAAATTCAGAAACGTCGCTGTGGAATTTATATATACTTTAATATATATAAGGCCCTTAAAAATGGAAATTTTGCAAATGACCTCGGTTTTTTACGAAACCACTTTTGTTGGATCCGGGATGTCAAATTATTGCTAGGTTTCAGAATTCATAATTTTCTGAATCAATATGTGAGCGTGGCAAAGTTAAACATGTTTTGACAGTTTCAGTCAATTTCGATCGACCAGAAAATGGTCATTTTTTAAACGGTCTCAGAATTTGACGAAACTAGTTTTGTTAGGACCGTATCGTCAATACGAAGAAAAATATTTTTCGGGAATTTTTAGAGACTGTATGTGGGCCCGGTAAATTGAAATGTGCATTCAAATTCAATATATAGATTTATATTTTGATTTTGACGAAAACTGATCGAAACAGTCGAATCAGCCTGCGATACATATCCCATTGTGTTCGGAATGGGGGTAATTAGCTAGGGACGATAGTCGTTGGGTCTCGTTTGGAGTTCGTGTTAATAAACATGAATTTTTGAAATAAAATAAAATAATAATATATATATAATACAACCCAAAGTCAAACCCCTATATTTCTTCCTCTCGCGGTCAAACCACAGCCGCTCCAAATCGTTCAACGGTGGAAATGCCTTCAATATTCCCCCTCGTTTTTCTCTCCATCCACGAAGAATTAAACTATAGTGCTTCAGAGAAAATTGAAGAGCGATCCGAGCTCTTTGAATCCATGCATGGTTGATGAATTAACGTGGAGTATCGAGCTCGAAATTGGAGCTCCAAACAGCGTCGATCACATGTGATTTCAGGGGGCTGGAGGGCGTCGGACCTGCTGCTGTGACCGGCGATGGGGTAGCTCACGGAGGCGCTCCACATCTGCATCTCAGATCGACGGTCAGCAGCTTGTGGGGGCCGCAAGTGCAAACTCTAGTTGGTGACAAGTGGGTTCATCGTTTCAGGAAATCACGGCAGGGAGAGGAAGATGAAGATTATAGTGAGCTTTTCCTTTAAAAATAACATTGTACAAAATCTTTTTTTTATTTTTTTATAATGAGATAGAAAAAAATACAACATTGTTTAAATAAATAAATAAATAAATAAATATATATATATAACATTTGTTTTGAAATCTACATGGCATTGTTTTTGAAATATATATGGCATTGTTTTCGAAATCTATATTGCATTGTTTTTATAAAAATATACATGGTTTTTAGAAGTAATATATATAAAATTGTTTTTATAAAATATATATAGTACTGATTTTATAAAATATAATAGCACAGATAAAAATGATGTTTTCAAAAATAAAAATGCGATTTTTAGAAATAAAAATTTCAAGGTTTTTAAAATAAAAATTAGCATGGTTTTAGTAGAATAAAAATGTGATTTTTATTTATACAATAGTAGAAGAAAATTGTTATTTTTATTTATAACTGAACAATATAAAAATGTGATTTTTATCGGTTTAGCGTTGAAATAAAAATGTGATGTTTAATATAAGAATCGTTTGAAACAGACTGCGATGGAACTGACTGGAAACGAATACAAATCCAAACCGTTCAGAAATAGAGAATGGCGGAGTGGAACCCCAAGGTGAGAACTTCTCACTTTTAAATTTGTCTTCTAGTTAAAATATATACTAGGATGCAGACTGTAACAACCCGGAAAATGCGAGCCAGTTTAAAATTTTTATTTTGGCAATTTTATCGAATTTTGAATATTTAAAATGAATTATTTTAAATAATATCATCGAGAAATTTATTTTGAATAGAATTAGAACGTATATATTTATTTGAATCGTCGTTAGAATATAAATATTTATTTTAAATTATAAAAGGAATTGAAAATGGCGTGGTAGTTCGATAATTCGATTTCAAATTTCAATTGAACATACCTGGTGCAAAATAAACCAGATTTTAGCAAAACCAAAAATATTTGAATCAAATTGAGAATATCTTTCCAACGAATCTGAAAAATTGAAATTTCATAGCGTGAATCAAAAGATACGTCCAGTTGAAAATTCAGAATAGTCGCTATTAAATTTTGGCCCTTAAAAATGGGAATTTTGCAAATGACCTCGGATTTCGACGAAACCACTTTTGTTGGATCCGTGGTGTCAAGTTATTGCTAGATTCCAATTTTCATAATTTTTCGTATCAATGTGTGAGCGTGGCAAAGGAAAACGCGTTTAGCCAGTTTCAGTTGATTTTAATCGACTGGAAAATGGCCATTTTTCAAACGGTCTCAGAATTCGACGAATCTAATTTTGTTAGGACCGTATCGTTAATACGAAGCTAGAAAATATTTTTCTGGAATTTTTCGAGTTCGTATGTGACCCCGGTAAATTGAAATGCGCGTTCAAATTCAATATATAGAGTTATATGTTGATTTTGACGAAAACTGATCGAAACGGTCGAATCAGCCTTCGATACATATCCCATTGTGTTGGAATGGGGGTATTTAGCTATGGACAATAGGCGGTGGGCCTCGTTTAGAGGTCGAATAAAAAAGTCAACTTTTTGAAATTAAAATAATTAAAAATAAAACCTCTCTCCTCTCTTCCCTTTTACCTCAGCCCCCCCCCCCCCCCCGTTCAAATTCATTTTGAAATTAAAAAGGAGAAAAAAAAGAAGAAAATGGGGAGGACGTCGATCCTCCACCGCTCGCACCACCGTCCAGGCGCGACCTCCCCAAGCCTCGCGCCCTCGCCTCTAGCCCCCCCTCCGTCCCTGCTCCTCCTCCCCCTCTTCTGAATCGATCGCCGAGCCCCCCCCCTTAAATTTGAAATGAATTCGAATTTAATTGAATAGAAGGTAAATTCAAATTGAAATGAATAGAAATTGAATTTGAATTCGAATTAAATAGGAATGAATTAAAATGAATTCGAATTGAAATCGAATTAAAAATGAATTCAAATTGAAATGAATTTGAATTGAATATAAGAATGTAAAACGAATTTATAATGGAAAATTCACCTTTGATTTGAAATTGAATATGAAGTTGAAACTATTTTGAAAACGAATTTAAAACGATTTATAAAATTCGTTTTGAATAGAAATCGACGAAATATATATTATATATATTATATAATGGCCTGAATAGAACGCGCCGCGGCAGTTCGCGAATTTCGACTATTGACTTCGTACGGACATTGCGGAAGATCCGACCATCGGATTCTCCTCAAACCGGAACCATTGGGTTTGTATCGAAAAGAGCTTTCTAACGTATATTAGAAATGTGAAATCTGATGGTTGGATTTGGAGATACGTCCAAATCAAATTTGGAAAATGACGTTGTAAGTGCAGTTCGATGGCCATTGGTGGAAATCGACTGTACGGGCCTTGATAAAATTATTAGAAATATCTATAATTTGTGTAAAATCATAATATATGAATTGGAAAGAACTGGGATGAAAAATTCTCTATTTGAAGGGATAAAAATATATTTTTATCGAAATGAACTAGTTATGAACTAAAATTAGAATCCAATATTTTTAAATAAATAAATTGGATTTGAAGTGGTTATTAAAAATAATCAGAATTTGATATTGAATATAAGCCGATATATTTTCTATTCAGAGCCTTGTATTTAATATCAAATGGAATTTTGGGTTTGTCGTGAACCGTGTTTTAAATGACGTTGGTTCTTTAACCCAGTTAAAGATTCACTCCATGGATTGTGTGTCTGACATTGGATTTTATTCTGTGTTGATTGATCTCTATTAAATATACATCTGTTTGGCGGCAAAGAATTTATTCTCTTGCTTAACGCCCTTCTCTGAGACGTACGAGCTCAGAGGTTGTATATCGATGGACATCAGTCGCATGGAGTGAATTGCCAGTGTGGCACGCGTAAGTGGCAATTGATCAAGGCTTCTGTTGAAAAGCAAAGTCTTGTGGTTGATGATAAAAGCACGGCCTGTGTGGCGCAGCTTTGTGTATAACGTGAATTCGCGAGCCTCACACCTCGGTATGAGTCAAAAACTGGATACGGACCGTTGGGAGAACACGACGTTTCTTTCTAGCTAGTGGTGGTGTCAGTGCTTAAACTAGATGACATTTATATACTTTTCACCTGTGTGGTTGTTGGATGAGGCGCCTCGATATTAGGTCTGTTAGGACCGGGAAACGTGTGTTCAGGAATTGCCAATCCTCAAAAGTAAGAGAGGACCGACCCAACCGATTCTAAGGATCATAGTGGGGTCCTGAGACATTTGCTAGAGTGTCTCGAACGAAGAGGAGCTTGCCCCTTGCCTCGACTCATGATGGAATCCAATTTCCAATACGTGATATTGCAGTTTTATTTGTAGAACCTAGTATGGCGACATAGTAGATGGTAGCTATGCCGCCTATGATTGATACTTATGATTGAAATTGTTTTGACAATATATACTTATAGTAATATCAAATAATGTGTTTTTGACATATCAAGCATGCTTTGGCTATTATAAGGTAAAAACCCTATCCTCCGGCTTGCGTTGCATTGTGTGATGGGACCTGGGTCTTATAATAGCTTCATTTTTTTAATTTAGCATTGCGCTGTTTGTTTTATGCACTGGTATTCTTGGGAGGAAACCCATTCCGTGTTATACAGCGTGGTCCCTTGATTTACCGAACTTTAAAGAAAAGTTTAAATAACTGTTTTAGTTCTCACACCAGTCATATGACTGACCTAGAGTTTATTGTTTTAACCTAAACTCTGGGTGCCCCTATTTTCTACACGGGCAACTAGTAGTTTTGGTTTTGTAGATTTATATTCACAGGATCCTGATTTACAGCTGGAATGATACTCGGAAAGCTCTGTATCCGTGTATTACTTCTAGTTGTGTTTTGTATTATTTTCCGCTGCTATGTAATTTATTGTAACCTCTGATATTTATCGAATGTATATTTATTCATACTCTGTATATTCTTGTATTCTGATGGAATTGTTGTAATAAACAATGAAATGTTCTTCTGTTTGCGTTCCGATGTGTGTTGTTCTCATCTCAATCCGGGCTTTCCTTACCGGGGGAGTCCGGGTCGTTATACAAACGGTGTTTAGTAGCACCCGACACCCGTCGTCCACAGACCATGGATGATTTGTTTGTTTGGTTGCTATGTTGCGAAATTTGATTGTGTGATGTGGAATGAAATAAAATATTTTATAGTGGAAAATATTTTATAGTTAAAAATATAATTTTTAACGTATATATAAAATAGATATTTATAAACAAATCGGACGATTTGTTTATATACACTGATTTGACTGATATTGATTGGGACGATAAATTTTACACATCGCCCAACTGCATAAATAAAAATTTGTGTTTGTTGATTTGAAACCCCACACGGGTATTGGGATGATATTTGATGTGCACTAATCCCGATTGTTTAGTTGTATGTCAATCGATGGATTGACAGACTGTGTAAGCGTTAATTATTTATATTTAGTGCTTATGCAGTTGTGTGGTGCACTCTGGATGATGGTTGATTATTTATCGTTGCTATTATATACATGTGTTGTAGAAAATCCATATAATTAACATTATATGGTAATTGATTGGGCCTCATTCTAATATTGAATAAACATTCATGTGTTGAATAAAAGCCGTGTTGATTAGATAGACGCCATTTTGACGTGAACGATATTTATATCGATTTTATTCATTTTTCAATGAATATTGAAAGTGATTTCAAAATTTGAATTATATTGAATATATTTGAAATTCGAATTAAATTGAATAGATTTGAAATTCGAATTAAATTGAAAGTGATTTCAAAATTCGAATTAAATTGAATAGATTTGAAATTCGAATCAAATTGAATAAATTTGAAATTCGAATTAAATTGAATAGATTTGAAATTCGAATTAAATTGAATAGATTTAAAATTAGAATTAAATTGAATAGATTTGAAATTCGAATTAAATTAAAATGAATTGAAATCGATTTGAAATGAAATTAAAACGATTTTATATTGAAAAATTCAATCTTGATTAGAAATTGAATAGGAAGTTGAAATCGTTTTGAAAACGAATTTAAAACGATTTATAAAATACGTTTTAAAAGGAAATCGACGAAGTATATATTATATATATTATATATATAATATAATGGCCTGAATAGAACGCGCCGCGCTGCGGTAGTTCGCGAATTTCGATCATTGACTTCGAATGGATATTACGGGAGATCCGACCGTCGGATTCTCCTAAAACCAGAATCGTTGGGTTCGTATCGAAAAGAGCTTTCTAACGAATATTAGAGATTTGAAATCTAACGGTTGGATTGGAATTAGTTCCAAATCAAATTTGGAAAAGGTCGCTGTAAGTGCAGTTCGATGGCCGTTGATGGAAATCGACTGTACGGGTCTTGATAAAATTATTAAAAATAGTAATAATTTGTGTAAAATCATAAGAAATGATTTGTGAAGAATTGGGAGGAAAAACTCCATATTTGAAAAGATAAGAATAGATTTTTATCGAAATGAACTAATTTTGAATTAGAATAATAATTTATTTATTTTTAAATAAATAAATTGGATTTGAAATGGTTTTAAAAGAAACCAGAATTTCCAATAATTGAATTGGAAAGGATTTGAATCAAAATTGTCTTTGGAATATTTCGATGTTGGATTTCGTGATGATACATATATTGTTGTGGGAATTTGAAAGATATATTAATATCGTTATTTCCAATACGATATTTGTTGGTCGTAGAATTTGATATTGAATATAAGCCGATATATTTACTATTCAAAGCCTTGTATTTAATATCAAATGTGATTTGGGTTTGTCGTGAATGGTGTCTTCATTAACACTGTTCTTAAACCCCATTGAAAAAGAGATTAAATCTTTTTATTTAGATTTAATGAAGTGTACCAATTAAATGGTACTTAATTGGAATTGAATTTGAATTGATTTTTGGGTTTATCACGAACGGTGTTTTAAAAAACACTTGTTCTTTAACCCGATAATTAATGGAATGTGATTTTGGGTTGTCGTGAATGGTATCTTCAATAATACTGTTCTTAGACCCAACTGAGTTAAGAAAATCAGAAACTAACTGGAGATTAGTTAAGTTGAATGGTTTCTTGGGTATTGATCTGATGTTGGTTTCGGCCTTCGGGGTTAATATTTAGGGAACTGTTCTCTTACTAATTTACGGTTAGAAACTAATAGAATGGAATGTTATTTTGGGTTTATTGTGAACCATGTTTTAAATGACATTGATTCTTTAACCCAGTTAAAGATTAAAACTAAGTGGAGTTTTAATGAATCTTTAATTAGATTGAAAAGATCGAGAATGGAGTATCACCAGTTTTGCTCCAGGCAATAGTTAAATCTTTAATTAGATTTGAATGTGAAATGGTAATTGAATTTACCGATAACACCGTGGTGTTAGATATGAAGTATTACCAGTTTTACTTCATGGGATGAATAGGTTGGGATTGGGAAATAAAATAAATAATTACTTCGGTGTGGTTCGCTAATCCCGACTAGTTTGAAGTGATATTTAAAGGAAGATTAAAGAATAAATTTAAAAGAATTTGTCTTTGATAAAATTAACGGGAACCTTTCCCTAAGAATGTGAAATTTAGAAACTAACTGTAGGTTAGCTAAGAAGAATGGTTTCCTGTGTATTGATCTGATGTTGGTTTTGGCCTTCGGGGTTAATGTTTGGGGAATTATTCTCTGGCTAATTTACGGTTAGTGACTGATGAATTGGAATGAGGCGTATGTTTTGTTTGTGTAACACTTGTTTATTATATACGCGAGTTATTCAGAAAGACCGGGTTTATCCCATTCTGAATAACTGATTCGACGATGAGTCGAAGATGAAGACGGTGGTTGAAGACCGGAGGTCTTCACGTCGTTTGGATAATTACTAATGATCTTGATTGGGCCATACACCCAAGAGGAGGGAATCAGTTGGTGATCGTCCAGACGTACTTGGATATCGATAGATATGCGAGGTACAAGGTGCCTCCGGTTTCGTTCAGACCCAGGACGAACGTGTAAATGGACTGTGTGTCTGACATTGGATTTCATTCTATGTGACTGATATCGGTTGCATAGAGTGGTTTGCCTGTATGGCATGCTAAGATGCAAATGATCAAGGCTTTCGTTGAAAAGCAGAGTCTTGTGGTGGATGATCAGAGCACAGCTTGTGTGGCATAGCGTTGTGTAACGTTGATTCGCGAGCCTCATACCCCAGTTGTGAACCAGAAATGGGAGAAGGACCTCAGGGAGGACATGCGTTTCATTCTAGTTAGAAGTGGCGTCGGTGGTTTTACACGCCCTGACGAGTTTGACTTATGTGGTTGTTGCTGTTGCGAGGCGCCTCGGATATATCGGTGACTATGTGGAGCTGATGGAGTCATTCGTTGGCTCATTTACGCCCCAAAGGGCGGGGAAATGCAGTGTTCAGGCATTTTAATCCACATCGGTGGACCGACCCTGACGATCCAAGGGCCCACCTGAGTCTGAGTCCTGAGGGGAGGGCTCGAGGCTCTCGAATCGGTGAGGACTATCTTTTGCCTCGGTTCACAGATGGAAATCAGCTTCCAATACGTGACTTTGTGGTTTTATTTGCAGATCCTAGTATGGCGACATAGTGGTATGGGGCACTTATGCCGCCTATGATTGATACTTATGATTTGAAATTGTTTTGACACTATACACTTATAGTAACAATAAAACATGAAATTTCACGTACCAAGCATTCTTGGCTATTATAAGGTAAAAACTCCATCCTTCGGCTTGCATTGCATTATGTGATTGGACCTGGGTCTTATAATAGCTTCACTTTTCTTTATTTAGCATTGCGTTGTTGTTTTATGCACTGGTATTCTCGGGAGGAAACCCGTTCCGTGTTATACGGCGTGGTCCCTTGATTTACCTAATTTTAAAATAAAGATTAATAACTGTTTTAGTTCTCACACCAGTCACATGACTACCTGGAGTTTATTGTTTTAACCTAAACTCTGGGTGCCCTTATTTTGACACGGGCAGCTAGTAGTTTTGGTTTTGCAGATTTATATTCACAGGATCCTGATTTACAGTTGGAATGATACTCGGAAAGCTCTGTATCCGTGTATTACTTCTAGTTGTGTATTGTATTATTTTCCACTGCTATGTAATGTATTGCAATCTCAATTTTTTTTAATGTATATTATTTGTTTATACTCTGTATATTCTTGTAATATGATAAATTGTTGTAATTAACAATGAAATGTTCTTCTGTTTGCGTTCCGATGTGGCTTGTTCTCAACTCAATCCGTGATTTCCCGTAAGGGGGATTTTGGGTCGTTACAACTGTGCATGCAAAATCAGTTGTTAAACTAAGCTACCAGTAAGTTTGTATTTTTAGTTGAGTTTGCAAACTAAACTCGCGTGGTTTGATTTCATATTTTGTTCAATTTCAACATCCATTGCCCAGTTTCATATGTAATACATATTACTGATGCATTGAAATAAACAGAACAAACATATTCATGTTGAATAAAAGAAGCCAAATAATATGTGTGGCTTGCATATAAGATTCAGGCTAATCTAAAATAGTTAGTTATTAACATGCACCATCTCTAACTCAAACGATATAAATTGCTACTATAAATAATTGTAATACATACTTTATTTAAAGTTAAGTTGTCTTAATTGTATTCAACTTAATATTTCAAAATCGTCAAGGAAGCAAGTGGAGAAAGTTTATATAATTTAAATATGAAAACAACTTTATGATAGCAAGTAGAGAAGTTTAAATTAGAACCAAGTTAAATTTGAACTTTGAATTAAGTTAAATTTACCTTAATGATTGAAATTAACTTGTTTATTTTAACTCTGATTTTAGATATGGTTCAAATTTTAGTTAATATACTTAATTAATTTGAAATTTATCAATGAACTTTAAAAGAAACATTTACTATATTTACATCTAATATAATCATAGTTTTATTACATGTGAAAATAATATATACTTAATGAAATATAATATTATAATAAGAATAATATATTCAGGGAAATGCAGTCTTATAAAAAATATTGTGCTTAAGAAAATCTAATGAAAATTTTCATTTTTATTAAAGGAAACAATTATGAAAATGAAATGAAAAAAAATCTTTGACCATCACATTGATTTGTAGTACTATTGTATTCATATTTTTGAAAGGTGAGAAATGTAACCAGTTTAACAAATGTAAACAAATTGTTTAAAAAAAATGTATATAAGTTATTTCAAATTTCAAAAATCGTATTCCAATCCATATTTCAAATGCATATTTTCAAAACCTAATCTCAAAGCTATTTCAAAATTCAAAGTTCAAAAATCATATACCAATGGGTGTTTCAAATTATATTTCAAACTTTAGTATCTCAAACTATATTCTTTTATTCTTTACAAAAATATATTTCAAAAAGGTATTTACCTTTATGTTATAGAATCAAACTTTTTATGCATTTTTCAATAATCATATGTCAAAAGTTATTTCAAGATTTGATATCTCAAACCATACTTCTTTATAAACTTTACAGAAATCATATTTTAGAAAAGATATTTTTTTTATCTTATAAAAATTAAAATATACTTCATTACATTCTGTTGTATGCATGTTTCAAAAATCATACATCAAACTATGTTTTAGGCTGCACTTCACATGATATTTTAAAAATGTAATTCTAACGTTATTTCAAACTTCGAAATCATAGTGAGATTAATTATATAGTACGAATTTAGTACCAAATTCACCTATATAAAATGTCAGTCGGCATTGGTTAGTTTCCAATGCAATTTGCCAAAGACTTCAACCATTATAAATGCACAGATGGATTAGCCTAGCAATTGAACAAAAAGAGAGAAACTAGATTGTAATAAAAAAAAGACCAATATTTTATAATAAATATATTTATTTTTAGTTTTTTTCCATACATCCAACAAGTATGCCTAACATACGGATATATATTTTGTCAGTTGAACAACATGTGAAAAGTAAGTAATACTTCTGTTTTTTACATAATTAAACATCAATTCGGCATTTTTTAAATGGGTGTGGGTATAGGATGGTCTCGATATTAATATACACACAAACTAGAACACATGATAATGTCAAGGAAATACAATTATATTTACCTGGTTGTCAAGGGCCAGGAATCAACAATGACAACTTCAGATTTTTCCTTTTTCATAAAAAACAATGGAAGTAGGTTATATGTGACGACCATTACGGGCCAACAACTATAAGTCGATCTAGGGTCACTAAAAGGACAAAATCCATCGGTCGCCAACCTAAATCTCAAATTTCTTGGATCAGAATAAACCTCGACCATTTTTTTTATCAATCTTCTTCCAAGCTAATGAATCAACTTGATGTCATACTTTTTCATCTTCGTTTTTGTTTATATCATGCCGCCTCAATTGCTCTGATGTTTCTTGGGATTTAAACATTCTTTTAAGTCTTTGTATAACTGGAAAATATCTAAGCACCTTAACTGGAATATTTTTCTTCTTCTCTGTAACGACCCAGAAAATCTGAACCAATTTAAAATTTTTAAATTGGCTAAAATAATGGATTTTAAATATTTAAAATAAATATTTTAAATAATGGCGATGAAAACTGAGTTTGAATCGACATTTGAAAACGAATATAATTAATTATAATTATATATAGAATTGAAAATAGCGCGGTAGTTCGATAATTCGATTTCAAACTTCAATTGAATATACCGGGTGCAAAACAATCCGGATTTTAGTGAAACCAAAAACATTAGGATCTATTTGATGATATCTTTCTAACGAATCCGACCAATCGAAATTTGATAGCGGGAATCAAAAGATATGTCCAGTTGAAAATTCTGAATAGTCGCTATGGAATTCAGGCCCTTAAAAATGGACATTTTGCATACGACCTCGGATTTCGACGAAACCACTTTTGTTGGATCCGTGATGTAAATTTATTGCTAGATTCCAAATTTCATAATTTTTCGAATCAATATGTGAGCGTGGCAAAGGAAAATGCGTTTGACCAGTTTCAGTTGATTTTAATCGACTGGAAATTGGCCATTTTTCAAACGGTTTCAGAATTCGACGAAACTAGTTTTGTTAGGACCGTATCGTCAATACGAAGCGAGAAAATATTTTTCTGGAATTTTTCTAGTTAGTATGTGGCCCCGGTAATTTGAAATGTACGTTTAAAATTCAATATAAGGATTTAAATGTAAATTCAACGGAAACTATTCGAGACAATCGAATCAGCTTGCGATACATATCCCATTGTGTTCGGAATGGGGGTTAAACGCTATGGACGACAGGCGGTGGGCCTCGTTTCGAGGTCGTGGGTAAAAGTCAACTTTATGTAATTAAATTAATTAATAAAATAAAAAAGAAATATATTATATATTTCCCTCCCTCCCTCTTTTTCACTTCAGCCCCCCCCCCCCCCCCCGTTCATTTCAATTTCAAACGATAAAAGAAAAAAAAAACCTAAAACTATCGCGAGCCCCAGTTCGACGCCACCGACCCACCGCCGCTCCGTCCAGCCTTCCTCCTCCCAGTGGCGCAACCCCCGAAGCCCCCCCCAGATCGCACGAGCTCCGACGAAGACGAGCCCCCCCGTTCGAGATGCTGAAGCCGCCGCCCCCTCGAAGCTAGCTCCGCCCTGCCGCCGACGTCTTCTTTCCCACCCCCCTTCCTTCGAGGATCGATGTAAGTGTTTTTATCTTATTTTATTTTTAATTCTGTAAAACTGAGTTTTTAAAGCATTAAATACTGATTTTAAAAATGATTCAAAACTGATTTTAAAAATGATTCAAAACTGATTTTAAAAATGATTCAAAACTGATTTTAAAAATGATTCAAAACTGATTTTAAAAATGATTCAAAACTGAATTTTAAAAAGGTTTAAAACTGAATTTTAAAGGGGTTTGAAAAACTGATTTTATTTTGAGATTTAAAAAGAAAAAGATTTAAACGTTAAAAAGTAAAAATCAGATTTTTATATATTGAAAGTCGAAGTAAAAATCAGATTTTTATATATTGAAAGTCGAAGTAAAAATCATATCATTATATATTGAATAGCGAAGTCAAAGTTCGATTTTTATATATTGAATAACATAGTAAAAATTCGATTTTTACATATGTAGAGAATACGGGCAACGTAGCGACAAAAGGCGAGATTGGCGAAGATTTTATACAAAGAAGAGTCGTGGGATTGAATTAGCTATTGGTGAGATTTCTGATTTAAAAATATATATATATGTGTGAAATGAAAGTGAATTGCTATGTATATATATATATATATATATATATATATATATATATATATATATACGCCCCTCGTCCACAAACCATGGATGATATTTATTGGTTGAAATTGTTGTGAAAATTGATTGATAGCGAATGATTGTTTGGGATTGTTTGTGATTGATATTGGTTGATTGTGGTTGAAAAATACCCATTTGTGGTTGAGAAATATTTGGTTGAAACCACATAGGATTAGTTTGTGGAAATGAAATAAATATATACATGCCGCCTGCGTGCGAACTAGATGCATGATCCCCATTGTCAAAAATCGCGAGGTTTTAAGGTAGAGCGAGGAGCCGTACTAGGGACGGTCCCGGTTTTAACTACCCTGCCGTTATGCTGCCGAAATTTTGAATAATATTCGTGTGTTTGAATTATTTTCATTTGCTTAAACTATATTTATTCATTGAATAGAAAACATTCATGTGTTGAATTGATGTTCATTCGTTGATTAGAAATTCATGTGTTGAATGGTATTCATATTTTGAAATAAATTGTTTGATAATAAAAATCACATTTTTATCTATATATAGAAACTATAGAAACATTCATGTGTTGAATTGATATTCATTCGTTGATTAAAATTCATGTGTTGAATGGTATTCATATTTTGAAATAAATTGTTTGATAATAAAAATCACATTTTTATCTATATATAGTAACTATAGAAAACATTCATGTGTTGAATTGATATTCATTCGTTGATTAGAAATTCATGTGTTGAATGGTATTCATATTTTGAAATAAATTGTTCGATAATAAAAATCACCTTTTATCGACTATATGAACTGTGAAAAATAATCTCGTTTTAAAAGAAATTGTTTTATGATAAAAATCCTATTTTTATCACCTACATGAACTATATAGAAAGATAGTGTTTTGAAATGAATTGTCTTACAATAAAAATCACATTTTTATTGTATGCATGGATCGTTGAAATGTGAAGTGTTAAAAATAGCCACTTGTTCAAAATAAACATATATGAGATGAAATATGCATTAATTAGCTAATGAAATGATTTGCACCTATGTATGTAACATTAGAATAAATGGTGTCTTTAAACCAAACAGAAATCAAATATGAAGTTGAATAGAAAATGATAAATGATAAGAACTGTATATATATGTACATGCATATTTATTGAACAGGTTATAGCAAAGGGGCTAGAGAAGAGGAATAAAATTTTGTGCCCGACAAATAGGTACACATTTACTGCTTTGTTTGGGTGATGATTTTATGAGCCTGTTGGCTAGCCGCTTGGCTTTTTCTTTTTCTTTTTGAGATTAGAAGGACCGGGAAAGCTATTTGCGATTTCCCGATGCTCCCGGTGCAGGGGAGGTTATGGCGAAATTTTCCAAAATTTTAAGGTGTTAGAAAATTTTTTGAAGTGAAAACGATATTGAAATCATTGAATGAACTATATTTATATAAATATATAAATATAAATAAAATTAAAACGAAACGAAGCCGTGCAGTTCGTATTTTGAAACCGTGATTTCAAACGACTGGTGCGGGAAATCCGACCATTGGATTTTCCCGAAACCTCCACCGTCGGGTTCGCCTTGGAATAATCTTTCCAACGACACCAACCTTGTAAAAATCCAACGGTTGGATTGTCTGGAATGTTTAATTCAAATCTGAAGAAAAACAGCGCCAGAAGCGATTATATTTATATATATATAAATATAATTATATATTTAATCGAATAACGACGCTGTAGTTCGTATTTTGAAATCGAAACTTCAAACGATTGTACCGGGAGATCCGACCGTCGGAATTTCCCGAAACTGGAACCGTTGGATTCGTTTTGAAAAGACCTTTCTAAGGATGTGAATTTTGTGATGATCCAACGGTTAGATTTTCAGATATGTGCAAATCAAATCTGAAGAAAAACAGCGCCACGGCCGCCTTATGGCCCGAAGCGTCGTTTTGAATAAATTATCTATTTTAAAATAAATAAAAATAGCGATAAATAGTTATAAAATATCATAAGCGATATGGAATGGAAATAAACTGAATTTGCTTGATTTATGTGATATTTGATGGTTGAATGTGTTTGGTGTGAAAATTACATTAAAAGAACAAATTTGGTGTTGTCGAATAATTTAACCATTGAAATAAATTGATTTGAAATTCTAAATATACGTGAATTATTTGAAAAGGCCGAGATAATTCTCATTTCGAATAATTGACCGACGATTAAAAATCGAAGATGAAGACGATGGTCGAAGACCGGAGATCTTCACCTCGTTTGGATGGTAACCGAGGTCCTGATTGGGAGGCATCCCGAAATATGGATAATGAGTGGTGATCGTCCAGACGTACGTGGTGATCGATGGGTTTGCGAGGTATTTAGTGCCTCCGGTTTCGTTCAGACCCAGAACGGACTTGTAAATGGACTGTGTGTCTGACATTGGATTTTATTCTGTGTTGATTGATCTCTATTAAATATACATCTGTTTGGCGGCGGAGAATTTATTCTTTTGCTTAACGCCCTTCTCTGAGACGCACGAGCTCAGAGGTTGTATATCGATGGACGTCAGTCGCATGGCATGAATTGCCTGTGTGGCATGCTAAGATGCAGTGATCAGGGCTTCTGTTGAAAAGCAAAGTCTTGTGGTGATGATCAAAGCACCGCCTGTGTGGCGTAGCTTTGTGTATAACGTGAATTCGCGAGCCTCACACCCCGGTATGAACCTAAAACGGGAGAAGGACCTCAGGGAGGGCATGCGTTTCTTTCTAGCTAGGGTGGTGTCAGTGACCTACCAGCCCTGACATTTATATACTTTTCACCTATGTGGTTGTTGCTGTTGCGAGGCGCCTCGGTTTGTTCGGACAATTCGGGTCCGATGGGGTCATTCGTTGGCTCATTTACACCCCAAAGGGTGGGGAAACGCAGTGTTCAGGAATTTTAATCCACATCGGTGGACCGGCCCTGACGATCCAATGGTCCACCTGAGTCTGGGTCCTATGGCTCGGGCTAGAGAGTCACGAATTCAGTAAGGACTATCTTTTGCCTTGGTTCATGGCGGAAATCCAATTTCCAAATACGACATCGTGCGGTTTTGATTGTATATATATATGGCGACATGATATATGGTACCCATGCCGTCTATGATTGATAGTTATGATTTGAAATTGTTTTTGAAACATATTAACACTAACAATAATATCAAATGCCTTTGTTTTATTCGTATCAAGCATATTTTGGCCGTTATAAGGTAAAACTCTATCCTCCGGTTTGCGTTGCATTGTGTGATGGGAACTGAGTCTTATAACGGTTTCATTTTTATAAAAAGCATAGCGATGTTTAAAAGAAAGATTTGTTCTAAAGCACTGGCAATCCAATGGAGTAAACCCGTTCCACGAAAGTGGCGTGGTCCTGTGATTAGCCATATTATATATGTGTTGAGTGGATTTCTCATACCAGTCCCATGACTGACTCGTAGTTTGTTTCACTTTCAAACTCGGGTGCCCCTTTTTCTACACGGGCAGCCTTGTATTCAGGTTTAGCTGGTTCTTTTTCTGGATAGCTGGAGCTGAAGATGGATTCTATCATTATTTCTTTTTATGCTGTTCAGCTCCTATTGTACATATTTTGTTTATTTCCGCTGTCGACATTTATGTATAGCTGAACTGTATTTGTACTAAGTAAGATCCTGTATACTGTGTAACTCTGATGATTACTTTTATCCAGTATATTTTATTGTCCATTATCTGGTGTATTTATTTAATTCTGTTCTGCTATTATCTGTTTCTGTGTTATATTCCAAAAGATAACCCTTGTTTCCGTGAGAACGGGAAATCGGGTCGTCTCAACGTGGTATCAGAGCTTTGGTTAAGCTTAGTTCTGGAATATAACATGTGAACGAACTCGTCAGAAATAGAACCAGTAGTGTTCTAGGATGGGTAACTCTATACAGATAGGATCAGCAATATCCTAGTATGAGTATAGTAGAATCAGAACAACTCGTTAGAGATGGGGTCAGAAGTGCCCCAGAACGAGTCGAGAGTAATATGTTTTTAAATAACATATTTGTGATTATATATATATAGTATGGTTTTAGAAATATAATTTTTGAATATATAAAATATATATATTTAAAAGTTAAAAAGGTTAAAAACAATTGGATTGGTTGTTGTGTTGTGTGATTGTAGATTTATCAAACCACTTTCGACTTTATTCCTTTTCGGGGACGAAAAGTTTTAAGTGGGGGAGATTGCAACGACCCAGAAAATCTGAACCAATTTAAAATTTTTAAATTGGCTAAAATAATGGATTTTAAATATTTAAAATAAATATTTTAAATAATGGCGATGAAAACTGAGTTTGAATCGACATTTAAAAACGAATATAATTAATTATAATTATATATAGAATTGAAAATAGCGCGGTAGTTCGATAATTCGATTTCAAACTTCAATTGAATATACCGGGTGCAAAACAATCCGGATTTTAGTGAAACCAAAAACATTAGGATCTATTTGATTATATCTTTCTAACGAATCAGACCAATCGAAATTTGATAGCGGGAATCAAAAGATATGTCCAGTTGAAAATTCTGAATAGTCGCTATGGAATTCAGGCCCTTAAAAATGGACATTTTGCATACGACCTCGGATTTCGACGAAACCACTTTTGTTGGATCCGTGATGTAAAGTTATTGCTAGATTCCAAATTTCATAATTTTTCGAATCAATATGTGAGCGTGGCAAAGGAAAACGCGTTTGACCAGTTTCAGTTGATTTTAATCGACTGGAAATTGGCCATTTTTCAAACGGTCTCAGAATTCGACGAAACTAGTTTTGTTAGGACCGTATCGTCAATACGAAGCGAGAAAATATTTTTCTGGAATTTTTCTAGTTAGTATGTGGCCCCGGTAATTTGAAATGTACGTTTAAAATTCAATATAAGGATTTAAATGTAAATTCAACGGAAACTATTCGAGACAATCGAATCAGCTTGCGATACATATCCCATTGTGTTCAGAATGGGGGTTAAACGCTATGGACGACAGGCGGTGGGCCTCGTTTCGAGGTCGTGGGTAAAAGTCAACTTTATGTAATTAAATTAATTAATAAAATAAAAAAAGAAATATATTATATATTTCCCTCCCTCCCTCTTTTTCACTTCAGCCCCCCCTCCCCCCCGTTCATTTCAATTTCAAACGATAAAAGAAAAAAAAACCTAAAACTATCGCGAGCCCCAGTTCGACGCCACCGACCCACCGCCCCTCCGTCCAGCCTTCCTCCTCCCAGTGGCGCAACCCCCGAAGCCCCCCCCCAGATCGCACGAGCTCCGACGAAGACGAGCCCCCCCGTTCGAGATGCTGAAGCCGCCGCCCCCTCGAAGCTAGCTCCGCCCTGCCGCCGACGTCTTCTTTCCCACCCCCTTCCTTCGAGGATCGATGTAAGTGTTTTTATCTTATTTTATTTTTAATTCTGTAAAACTGAGTTTTTAAAGCATTAAATACTGATTTTAAAAATGATTCAAAACTGATTTTAAAAATGATTCAAAACTAATTTTAAAAATGATTCAAAACTGATTTTAAAAATGATTCAAAACTGATTTTAAAAATGATTCAAAACTGAATTTTAAAAAGGTTTAAAACTGAATTTTAAAGGGGTTTGAAAAACTGATTTTATTTTGAGATTTAAAAAGAAAAAGATTTAAACGTTAAAAAGTAAAAATCAGATTTTTATATATTGAAAGTCGAAGTAAAAATCAGATTTTTATATATTGAAAGTCGAAGTAAAAATCATATCATTATATATTGAATAGCGAAGTCAAAATTCGATTTTTATATATTGAATAACATAGTAAAAATTCGATTTTTACATATGTAGAGAATGCGGGCAACGTAGCGACAAAAGGTGAGATTGGCGAAGATTTTATACAAAGAAGAGTCGTGGGATTGAATTAGCTATTGGTGAGATTTCTGATTTAAATATATATATATATATATGTGTGTGAAATGAAAGTGAATTGCTATATATATATATATATATATATATATATATACGCCCCTCGTCCACAAACCATGGACGATATTTATTGGTTGAAATTGTTGTGAAAATTGATTGATAGCGAATGATTGTTTGGGATTGTTTGTGATTGATATTGGTTGATTGTGGTTGAAAAATACCCATTTGTGGTTGAGAAATATTTGGTTGAAACCACATAGGATTAGTTTGTGGAAATGAAATAAATATATACATGCCGCCTGCGTGCGAACTAGATGCATGATCCCCATTGTCAAAAACCGCGAGGTTTTAAGGTAGAGCGAGGAGCCGTACTAGGGACGGTCCCGGTTTTAACTACCCTGCCGTTATGCTGCCGAAATTTTGAATAATATTCGTGTGTTTGAATTATTTTCATTTGCTTAAACTATATTTATTCATTGAATAGAAAACATTCATGTGTTGAATTGATATTCATTCGTTGATTAGAAATTCATGTGTTGAATGGTATTCATATTTTGAAATAAATTGTTTGATAATAAAAATCACATTTTTATCTATATATAGAAACTATAGAAACATTCATGTGTTGAATTGATATTCATTCGTTGATTAGAAATTCATGTGTTGAATGTTATTCATATTTTGAAATAAATTGTTTGATAATAAAAATCACATTTTTATCTATATATAGTAACTATAGAAAACATTCATGTGTTGAATTGATATTCATTCGTTGATTAGAAATTCATGTGTTGAATGGTATTCATATTTTGAAATAAATTGTTCGATAATAAAAATCACCTTTTATCGACTATATGAACTGTGAAAAATAATCTCGTTTTAAAAGAAATTGTTTTATGATAAAAATCCTATTTTTATCACCTACATGAACTATATAGAAAGATAGTGTTTTGAAATGAATTGTCTTACAATAAAAATCACATTTTTATTGTATGCATGGATCGTTGAAATGTGAAGTGTTAAAAATAGCCACTTGTTCAAAATAAACATATATGAGATGAAATATGCATTAATTAGCTAATGAAATGATTTGCACCTATGTATGTAACATTAGAATAAATGGTGTCTTTAAACCAAATAGAAATCAAATATGAAGTTGAATAGAAAATGATAAATGATAAGAACTGTATATATATGTACATGCATATTTATTGAACAGGTTATAGCAAAGGGGCTAGAGAAGAGGAATAAAATTTTGTGCCCGACAAATAGGTACACATTTACTGCTTTGTTTGGGTGATGATTTTATGAGCCTGTTGGCTAGCCGCTTGGCTTTTTCTTTTTCTTTTTGAGATTAGAAGGACCGGGAAAGCTATTTGCGATTTCCCGATGCTCCCGGTGCAGGGGAGGTTATGGCGAAATTTTCCAAAATTTTAAGGTGTTAGAAAATTTTTTGAAGTGAAAACGATATTGAAATCATTGAATGAACTATATTTATATAAATATATAAATATAAATAAAATTAAAACGAAACGAAGCCGTGCAGTTCGTATTTTGAAACCGTGATTTCAAACGACTGGTGCGAGAAATCCGACCATTGGATTTTCCCGAAACCTCCACCGTCGGGTTTGCCTTGGAATAATCTTTCCAACGGCACCAACCTTGTAAAAATCCAACGGTTGGATTATCTGGAATGTTTAATTCAAATCTGAAGAAAAACAGCGCCAGAAGCGATTATATTTATATATATATAAATATAATTATATATTTAATCGAATAACGACGCTGCAGTTCGTATTTTGAAATCGAAACTTCAAACGATTGTACCGGGAGATCCGACCGTCGGAATTTCCCGAAACTGGAACCTTTGGATTCGTTTTGAAAAGACCTTTCTAAGGATGTGAATTTTGTGATGATCCAACGGTTAGATTTTCAGATATGTGCAAATCAAATCTGAAGAAAAACAGCACCACGACCGCCTTATGGCCCGAAGCGTCGTTTTGAATAAATTAGCTATTTTAAAATAAATAAAAATAGTGATAAATAGTTATAAAATATCATAAGCGATATGGAATGGAAATAAACTGAATTTGCTTGATTTATGTGATATTTGATGGTTGAATGTGTTTGGTGTGAAAATTACATTAAAAGAACAAATTTGGTGTTGTCGAATAATTCAACCATTGAAATAAATTGATTTGAAATTCTAAATATACGTGAATTATTTGAAAAGGCCGAGATAATTCTCATTTCGAATAATTGACCGACGATTAAAAGTCGAAGATGAAGACGATGGTCGAAGACCGGAGATCTTCACCTCGTTTGGATGGTAACCGAGGTCCTGATTGGGAGGCATCCCGAAATATGGATAATGAGTGGTGATCGTCCAGACGTACGTGGTGATCGATGGGTTTGCGAGGTATTTAGTGCCTCCGGTTTCGTTCAGACCCAGAACGGACTTGTAAATGGACTGTGTGTCTGACATTGGATTTTATTCTGTGTTGATTGATCTCTATTAAATATACATCTGTTTGGCGGCGGAGAATTTATTCTTTTGCTTAACGCCCTTCTCTGAGACGCACGAGCTCAGAGGTTGTATATCGATGGACGTCAGTCGCATGGCATGAATTGCCTGTGTGGCATGCTAAGATGCAGTGATCAGGGCTTCTGTTGAAAAGCAAAGTCTTGTGGTGATGATCAAAGCACCGCCTGTGTGGCGTAGCTTTGTGTATAACGTGAATTCACGAGCCTCACACCCCGGTATGAACCTAAAACGGGAGAAGGACCTCAGGGAGGGCATGCGTTTCTTTCTAGCTAGGGTGGTGTCAGTGACCTACCAGCCCTGACATTTATATACTTTTCACCTATGTGGTTGTTGCTGTTGCGAGGCGCCTCGGTTTGTTCGGACAATTCGGGTCCGATGGGGTCATTCGTTGGCTCATTTACACCCCAAAGGGTGGGGAAACGCAGTGTTCAGGAATTTTAATCCACATCGGTGGACCGGCCCTGACGATCCAAGGGTCCACCTGAGTCTGGGTCCTATGGCTCGGGCTAGAGAGTCACGAATTCGGTAAGGACTATCTTTTGCCTTGGTTCATGGCGGAAATCCAATTTCCAAATACGACATCGTGCGGTTTTGATTGTATATATATATGGCGACATGATATATGGTACCCATGCCGTCTATGATTGATAGTTATGATTTGAAATTGTTTTCGAAACATATTAACACTAACAATAATATCAAATGCCTTTGTTTTATTCGTATCAAGCATATTTTGGCCGTTATAAGGTAAAACTCTATCCTCCGGTTTGCGTTGCATTGTGTGATGGGAACTGAGTCTTATAACGGTTTCATTTTTATAAAAAGCATAGCGATGTTTAAAAGAAAGATTTGTTCTAAAGCACTGGCAATCCAATGTAGTAAACCCGTTCCACGAAAGTGGCGTGGTCCTGTGATTAGCCATATTATATATGTGTTGAGTGGATTTCTCATACCAGTCCCATGACTGACTCGTAGTTTGTTTCACTTTCAAACTCGGGTGCCCCTTTTTCTACACGGGCAGCCTTGTATTCAGGTTTAGCTGGTTCTTTTTCTGGATAGCTGGAGCTGAAGATGGATTCTATCATTATTTCTTTTTATGCTGTTCAGCTCCTATTGTACATATTTTGTTTATTTCCGCTGTAGACATTTATGTATAGCTGAACTGTATTTGTACTAAGTAAGATCCTGTATACTGTGTAAATCTGATGATTACTTTTATCCAGTATATTTTATTGTCCATTATCTGGTGTATTTATTTAATTCTGTTCTGCTATTATCTGTTTCTGTGTTATATTCCAAAAGATAACCCTTGTTTCCGTGAGAACGGGAAATCGGGTCGTCTCATTCTCATTGCCATTGCTGTCTTTTTTGTATCTAGAAAAACAACACTTTAGAAATTTATCAAAGTTCGCAATCTCTTTTCGATAAAGACAACAATCATTCTCACAAGCATGTATTTTTTCATAACTGAGATTAAAACGCTTGAGAAACTTTTTTTACCTCATAGTTGTTATTAGGAAGCAAATTTTCATCTGGTAACATATGATCATGTATTGCCTTTAAAAGTTCATTAAAACTTTTAGTTGATAATCCATTCTCGGTTTTGATTCGGTATAAAGCAAATATAGTAGAAATCTTTGTAGACTTTTTAAATCCGGGATATAAAGGATGTTAAGAATATCCCATCATATCATCTTATATCATGCTTGTATCATTCAAAATCACTTCATTAACATACATTCTATATGTAGTAATAAATTCATTATCTCATGAACAGTTTCAACATTAGTAGGTTTTTCTCCATGCAAAATCCTTGTCGTGTAAGTTGGATCCATACCATCACAAACTAAGTGCTCAAAGCCAACATAACCAGTTAGATAATAACCCAAGTTATGACATTTTGAGTGGGGACAACTAATTTTATTCAGTTGTTCCGTCGTTTCAGAATCAAACTTTGCATTCGTTTATTAGCAAGTTGCTCATTGTACTTTAAAGCTGCGTTTATGAAATTCCAGACCCCTTCTTTTTATTCACGTGTGACTCTAAATAGATTAAAAAAATTGATACATGAAAACACCAAAAAAATATTACAATGTTATCAATAGATCGATGTATAGTGGTTACCTAGGTAGATGAACCCAAGATTTCTCCAACTATGGTAAGTAAGTGGCATAATTTCTTTGGCTGTAGAATAATAATCGATTAATACATTTAGATGTGATCTATAAATTATAAAGCTTATCTCTATACTTCATAAAATTAATTGAATAGGTGTAAGGAACAAAAAGGATAGATTCAGTATTCTAGATTGCTAGACACATGATATTATGAGAATGCTATAATTTAGTAGTTATCAGTTTTTACACGATGTATTTCTTGTAACGGGATTAAAACAGACGATCGTAATTAGTCATGAAGAGTAAAATTTAACTCAAAAAGATATATCCATTAGAAATAGCATTTAATCTTGAAATATCACTCTTGCTAAGCCTACAGCAAAAATAGGTATTGACATTGATCTAGTTTTAGGGATCAATAAGCTGGTGAAATCATAGCCTTGGAGATAAAATAGAGTTGATCCAGTCACAACTCAACACACCCCATTAAAGTAAAATGGAGTAAGGTTTCAATAAAATCTGAAAATTAAGATGTATCAGCTACTCTAAAAACTATTCAAATAAAAGACCTAAACCATAAGCAACTAAAAAACCATTAACCATGGACCAAATCAATTTAAAATCGGAAGTTGATTAAAAATAATTCTTCATTAAAAGAGTGAACATGTGCTAGAAAGAAATGAAATATGAGCTGATATAGTCATGTTATTGGCATAAGAAGCCATCAAAATATTGAAGCGAAACCTTCTCGATAGTAGTCATTTACGGCCATCGTTTAAATCAAAACTGTGAAGTACTTGATAATTAGGCAGTACTTAGTTATTATTTCTGAAAACATTATTTTGATTGTTATCAGCAGAAAAGATCCATAATTGAAAGTTGCGAAGAATTTTCGTAATCTTCATTCATTTCCAAACCGGGACACAGTATGCAAACAACGCTTAATATTTATAAGCAAAAAAACTTTTTAATTAGGATCTATGAAAATTCAAAATTGTTTAAGATACTCAACAAAATTTACCTTATGCCAATGTAGCAACAGAATCGAGAGGACAAAACTGCGGTGGACTTAGTTGCGCGTCAGAGAGGAAGCGGTGGTGTTTAGACAGTCTTATGCGTTGCAATTAAGCTAAGCCGATATCTATTCGCTTGTTTTCAAGCTAATGTCGATGGATCATCGAGCAGCAAATTTGACGATATTTAGGTTTAATTTTGAGAGCGATTGATTTGGGGAAGATTAATGGGCGACTGACTAGGGGTGGAATTAATTCATTTTATAAGTTTATCAGTTGGCAAAGTATTAATTTAAATTACCCAACCCATGTAATCTTCCATAAAATTTAGGACAAAAATGCAAATTACCTTTATTTTTGTAAAAAAAAGCAGACAAATCATTTTTTTGCTCGAATTGTTATGGTCAATATAATTTATTTCATAAAGTAAACAAAATTAATTTTAGTTACTTCTTGATATCATATTTTATACTCTAGACTATATTGATGCGTAATCAAGTTTAATATTTTTCACACCAAAATAACTAGTTAAAATTTAAATCTAGCACTAATTTAATTCACAAAGTATTAAATTCTTCGCATTTTTATTTTGTTACAGTAAATCAAGTACAAAATGGAAAGTTACATAGTTTAAAAAATTAATATTCAGAAATTAGATTGAACTTATTGTGTTTGTATAAATTAAAGTTTCACTTAAAGCGCTTGAGTTCAAAATTTATATTTGTGAAACCAAATTTGGAAAATTTTAGAATCAATGTTCTGTAGTGCAAGCTGTTAGGGACTGAGATGTTGATGGTGATGGTTTTGATGACAACAACCTTGTTTCAATTATTATTAATATAAAATATATACTAACATTGTTATCTAGAGAATGTGTGTATGTGTATGTATGTATGTATGTACTTATGTATATACACATATAGGAAATCTATGTAGGTAATGATTATTGAAGACTGTACAGTTCAAAGAACTAAGATTTCTATGTAAAAGAGTTCAAGACTCATGAGTATCAAGAAATCAAGATTTTAAGAGTTTAAAAAATATAGTGTACATGTGTCCAGATATATTGTTAAAACTCTTGTTAGCACTGAATTATAATTTCAAACTCCTTTTCAACTGATTTCAAAATAATTTCCTTGTTTTCAAATCTATTTTTCAAATGATTTCAAAAGTACTTCCTTATTTTTCGTTTATACTTCTTTATTCTTAGGAATATTTTAACTCCTATTCTTTAAATTATGCTTAATATATTTTAACTCCTAATTCAAATAAGTTTTACTTATAAAATTAATACTAATTTTATTGTTGTTATCTATGTTTTTTTAATTTCCTTATTGATATTAAGTTTTAATATATTAACAGTTTCATATTTATACTTTTATACCATTTTTTATTTGGATTTTAATCATTTTCTTAAAACCATTTTAATATATTCTTTTAATATATTCTTTCTTAATATATTCTATTTAAAAAAGGAAAATATTTTGTTTTAACTCATTTCCGAAAGGTTGTGGCTGTTGGAAAACTATAAATACCTTCTAGAATTCGAATTTTGTAATCACGCTATAGTCTCATTGGTATTGCAAACTGTAGTCCTATCTCCTCGAAAAAATGTTTTATCCACATTAACTCCCAAACTAAGCGCTCTCCATTGCCCTATACTTTGATTCTGCACTTGATCAAGATACTACATTATGTTTCTTGTGCTTCCATGATACAATATGTAATAACCCGGAAATCCGAGCCAATTTAAAATTTTTATTTTGACAATTTTAGTGAATTTTTATTATTTAAAATGAATTATTTTAAATAGCAACGACGAGAAATTTATTTTTAAATAGAATTCGAACGTATATATTTATTCGAATCGTCGTTAGAATATAAATATTTATTTATATATATAAAAGGAATTGAAAATGGCGTGGTAGTTCGATAATTCGATTTCAAAATTCAAATGAATGTACATGATTCAAAATAAACTGGATTTTAGTGAAACCAAAAATATTTGAATCTAATTGGGAATATCTTTCCAACGAACCCGAAAGATTGGAATTTCATAGCGGGATCAAAAGATATGTCTAGTTGAAATTTCAGAATAGTCGCTATAGAATTTCAGCCCTTAAAAATGGCCATTTTGCAAACGACCTCGGTTTTCGACGAAACCACTTTTGTTGGATCCGTGATATCAAGTTATTTCTAGGTTTTAAATTTCGTAATTTTTCGAATCAATATGTGAGCGTGGTAAAGGAAAACGCGTTTGACCAGTTTCAGTTGATTTTAATCGACTGGAAAATGGCCATTTTTCAAACGGTCTCAGAATTCGACGAAATTAGTTTTGTTAGAACCGTATCGTCAATACGAATCTAGAAAATATTTTTCGGGAATTTTTCTAGTTAGTATGTGGCCCCAGTAAATTGGAATGCGCGTTCAAATTCAATATATAGAGTTATATTTTGATTTTGACGAAAACTGTTCGAAACAATCGAATCGGCTTGCGATACATATCCCATTGTGTTCGGAATGGGGGTAATTAGCTAGGGACGAAAGTCGGTGGGTTCGATTTTGAGTTCGAAATAAAAAGTAAACTTTTCGGGAGAAGAAATAATTAATTAAATTTTAATTTCCCCCTTTTCATCCCTTTACACCCTCTCCCTCCCCCACTTTCTTCATTTCAGATCGAAAATAAAAAGAAAAAAAACAAAAGAAATCGCGCCCCCCCATCGCAGCCGCGTCGCCGCCCACGTCGCCCCCCTAGCGGCGCCGACCACCGCAAGACCCCCCTCCTCCGCAGTCCCTCCTTCTTCCTCCCCTTCTCCAATCGACCGCCCCCCTCTCGACACGCGCACCACGAAAACCCAGCACCCCCCTGGCCCACTGCTCTGTCGCGCCGAAGCCAAGGACCCCGCCACACCTTGCTGAGCCACCGACCACCCCTTGACATCCCACCTTCAGCCTCCGACGCGCCGGTGAGCCTTTGTATTTATTTATTTTATTGTTTTTATTTATATAGGTGAGTAAAAATATGATTTTTAAATCATATCATTGTATAAAAGTATGTATAACAGTGTTTTAAATTTATGTAATGGCATAGTATGAGAAAGAAGTGATTTTTAATTATGAAAGTTTGAATTTTGCATATGAAGAAAGCATAGATTTTTATAAGGTTAAAAATATGATTTTTATAATATAGAATGGTTAAAAATATGATTTTTATTCATGTAGAGTAATAAAAATATAATCTTTATTTGGAGAAGAGAGCAATATAAAAATATAATTTTTATAACGAAGTGAAAATAAAAATTTGATTTTTATATATATGAGGTGAAGATAAAAATTCGATCTTTATATAAGAAGTAGAAATATAAAAATATAAATTTTTATATAGAGAGAAGCGTTGTAAAAATATATGAAGTAGAAGTAAAAATAGAATTTTTATTTATTGAATGAAGCAATAAAAATATATAATTTTTATTTGAACAGCGTGAAAAGAACTGCATTAGAGTTTCAAACAAATCCAGACGATTCAACAGTTCAAAAGCAAAGCACGGCGGAGTGGAACCCTCTGTGAGAACTCCTCACCTTTAATTTATTTCTAGTTTGAATATATACTAGGATGTAGACGGTGTTTAGTAGCACCCGACACCCGTCGTCCACAGACCATGGACGGCTTGTATGCTTGTTTGTTTGATTTTGATGTGTAGTTGATTGTGTGATGTGATGTGAAATGAAATAAAATATTTATATAGTTAAAAATATTTTATAGTTAAAAATAGAATTTTTAACGTGCATTGAAAATAAATATTTATAAACAAATCGGAGGTTTGTTTATATACACTGATTTGATTGATATTGATTGGGACGATAAATTTTACACATCGCCCAACTGCACAAATAAAATCTGTGTTTGATTGTTTGAAACCCCACACGGGTATTGGGATGATATTTGACGTACACTAATCCCGATTGTTTAGTTGTATGTCAATCGATGGATTGAAAGACTGTGTAAGCGTTAATTATTTATATTTAATGCTTATGAAGTTGTGTGGTGCACTACGGATGATGGTTGATTATTTATCGTTATTATTTTATACATGTGTTGTAGAAAATCCATATAATTAACATTATATGGTAATTGATTGGGCCTCATTCCAGTTTTGAAAAAGAAATATTTGAATAGAAATATTTGAAAAAAGGAAATATTTGAAATAGAATATTTGAAAATAGAAATGCGAAGCCGTGTTAAGTAGTTACACGCAATTTTAACACGAACGGAAATTTTGTCGATTTTATAATGAATATTGAAAGTGATTTCAAAATCGAATATTTAGAATTGAATTCGAATTGAAATTGAATAGAATTGAATTCGAATTGAAATTGAAATTGAATAGAAATGATTTCGAATTGAAATTGAATAGAAATGAATTCAAATTGAAATTGAATAGAAATGAATTCGAATTGAAATTGAATAGAATTGAATTCGAATTGAAATTGAAATTGAATAGAAATGAATTCGAATTGAAATTGAATAGAAATGAATTCGAATTGAAATTGAATAGAAATGAATTCGAATTGAAATTGAATAAAAATGAATTCGAATTGAAATTGAATAGAAATGAATTCGAATTGAAATTGAATAAAAAAGAATTCGAATTGAAATTGAATTGAATTGAAAACGGGCTGAAATTGAATTAAAAATCGATTTGAATTGAAATCAATTTGAAATGAATTTAAAACGAATCTATAAGGAAAAATTCAATTTTGATTTGAATTTGAAATGAAGTGGAAATCGTTTTGAAAACAAATTTAAAACGATTTATAAAATACGTTTTAAAAGGAAATCGGCGAAGTATATATATATATATATATATATATATATATATATATATATATATATATATATATATATAATGGCCTGAATAGAACGCGCCGTGCTGCGGTAGTTCGTGAATTTCGACCATTGACTTCGAACGGACATTACGGGATATCCGACCATCGGATTCTCCTAAAGTCGGAACTGTTGGGTTCATATCGAAAAGAGCTTTCCAATGAATATTAGAAATTTGAAATCTAACGGTTGGATTTGGAATCATGTCCAAATCAAATTTGGAAAAGGTCGTTGTAAGTGCAGTTCGATGGCCATTGATGGAAATCGACTGTACGGGCCTTGATAAAATTATTAAAAATAGTAATAATTTGTGTAAAATCATAAGAAATGACTATGTGAAGAATTGGGATGAAAAATTGAAAAGATAAAAATAGATTTTCATCAAAATGAACTAGTTTTGAACTAGAATTATAATTCTATTTATTTTTAAAATAAATAAAGTGGATTTGAAATGGTTTTGAAAATAACCAGAATTCCCAATAATTGAATTGGAATGGATTTGAATCGAAATTGTCTTCGGAATATTTCGATGTTGGATTTCGTGATGATACAAATATTGTTATGGGAATTTAAAAGATATAGTAAAATCGTTATTTCCAATACAATATTTGTTGGTCGTAGAATTTGATATTGAATATAAGCCGGTATATTTTCTATTCAGAGCCTTGTATTTAATATCAAAGGTGATTTGGGTTTGTCGTGAATGGTGTCTTCATTAACACTATTCTTAAGCCCAGTTGACAAAAAGATTAAATCTTTTTGTTTAGATTTAATGAAGTATACCAATTAAATAATATTTAATTGGAATTGAATTGGTATTGATTTTTGGGTTTATCGTGAACAGTGTTTTAAATAACACTTGTTCTTTAACCCGATAATTAATGGAATGTGATTTTGGGTTTATCGTGAACCATGTTTTAAATGACACTAATTCTTTAACCCAGTTAAGGATTAAAACTAAGTGAAGTTTTAATGAATCTTTAATTAAATTGAAAAGATCGAGAATGGAGTATCACCGGTTTTGCTCTAGGCGATAGTTAAATCTTTAATTAGATTTGAACGTGAAATGGTAATTGAATTTACCGATAACACCGTGGTGTTATGTAACAACCCGGAATTTTGGGGCCAATTTAAAATTTATTTTAAGTGATTTTAATAAGTTTGATATTTAAATAATCTATTTTAAATAATAATGATCACAAATTTGATTTAAATCGAAGTTAGAATGAATGATTTAATTTTAATCAACAAAAGAGTTAGAAATAGCGCGGTAGTTTGAAAAGTCAAACTTGAACTTTGACTGACCGTACATGATGCAAAATTTAACGGATTTTAGTGAAACCAAAAATATTAGAATCTATTTAAAAATATCTTTCTAACGAATCTGAAAAATTGAAATTTCATAGCGGAAATCAAAAGTTATGGCCAATTCAATTTTTAGAAAGGTCGCTGTAGAATTTATATAATATATAGGGCTCGAAAGGCTACTTTTCACATATGTAGGAATTTCGACTCGAAACCACTTCCATTGAGTTCGAAATGACGTTTCTACATTGAAAAACAGTAAACACCTATATATTTTGAGTTTCGAATATTATTTGTTTAAAAATGTATTTTTAATATTAAATATATTGGCCTTGAAAATAGTCATTTTTCAAACGACCACCGTTTTCGACGAAACTACTTTTGTTGGAACCGGAATGTCAAATTATTGCTAGGTTTCAATTTTCAAAATTTTTCGAATTAATATGTCAGCGTGGTGAAATAAAATGTGTTTTGACTATTTACAGTTAAATTTAAACGCCTTAAAAATAGCCATTTTTCAAACAGTCTCAGAATTCGACGAAAATAATTTTGTTGGATTCGTATCGTCATAAGAAAGCTAAAAATATTTTTTTTAGAATTTTTAGAGGTCGTATGTGGCCCCGGCATATTTAAATGTACGGTAGAAATTAAATAATTAATTTAATATTGTATTTTTAATTAAAACCGTAAAAAAAACGTGTAGACATCAGAATTGGACCTTGGGACATAGCCCATCGCGTTCAGAAGGCCTCAAAACCTTAAGAACGACAGTAAGCAGGCCCAAATCGGAGAAAGTCCGAAAAACCCACTTTACTTCACGTAAAAAGAGATTAAGGATTAAAATATCATTAAAAAAATCGGCTGAAACCCTAATCCTAATGACCAGCCGCCGCCCAGAATTTGATGGCCAGAATTGTCCGATTTTCAAACCTCAATAACTTTTGATCCGCTCAACGAAAATCGACGTATGACCTACCAAATCGAAGAGAATTCAGAGAACTTTCAATCTATACGGTTAAGATCGGGTTTTGGTGCACGGATTTTGCGGATTTTGGCTGAGAAGGTGCTGCGTTTATGTGTTATTTGTGGGTCCTAGGGGGGTGCGAGTGGGGCCCGGGTCTCGGCGCGGGTGTGTCTCGAGGTGGCCGACGAGGTGGTGGCTTCTGATCGTGGTCCGGGTGCTTGTGGTGGCGTGCGTGTAGAAGGAGCAACGATGGATGATGGGTTACAAGTTCGGCCGAACATGTTAGGGAAGAAGGTGCCGTGTACTTTTTATTATTATTTTATTATTTAAATATAAAATTTGTTCAATTTTTAAATGTGTATAACTCTCTCATACGAGGTCCGTTTTACAAACCGTAAGTTGCGTTGGACTCGTCTTTCCGTGAGCTTCGCGATGGCGTAGGCCAAACCTGAAACGGAGACAGTGAAATTTTGGCCAAAATTCAAGGTGAGAATTCAAATTCTATTATTTAGTTAATTATTAATTAATTTTCTCGTGTTAAAAATTATTGTATTATTGTGTTGATTCAGATCTGAAATGTTTGGGTTGGATAGATGATTGATTGTTGTTTGTGGTATGATTTGTTGTTTGTGACATGTTAGATCCGCATTGAAATTGCTATATTATTTAATTCTATTTGGGATTAGAAAATTAAATCTAAATTTAGATTTAAATCATATATTTGTATTGAAATTAAAAAGATGAAAATTTTACGATGTAAGTAAAAAGATATTTTTTTTTTGTATTGAAAAAAAAAAAGAAGAAGGAAAAGATCATATTTTTAAATGGAAATAAAAAAGATAATTTTTTACGGTGTAAATAGAAAGGTGATAAATTTTTACATTGTAAAATATTAAAAGGTGATATTTTACGATTAAATATTAAAAGACGATGTTTTTACATTAAAATATAAAAGTTGATATTTTTACACCGTAAAATATGAAGGTAGATATTTTTACATTATAAAAATAAAAAGTTGATAACTTTACATTGTAAACATAAAAGTGAATATTTTTACATTGTAAGTAAAAGAATGAAATTTTATGATGTGAAATAAATTACATTTTTATTATGTAATTTATGAATGAATTTACACCGTATGAAATAAATTACATTTTATTATGTAATTTATGAATGAATTTACTCCGCATGAATGAAATTTCATTTATTTTGTAATGTATATGAAATGAATGTATGAACTTGCTTTGTAAATTAAAAATTACATTTTTATAGGTAATTAAAATGTGAATTTACACTGTATGATAAAAATTACATTTTTAGATGTAATTTAGATATGAATTTATGTCGTATGTTAGAAATTACATTTTTCTATGTAATTAAAAAAATGAATTTCCATCGCATGATGAAAATTACATTTTTCTATGTAACTTAAAATTGAATTTGTACCGCATGATAAGAATTACATTTTCCTATGTAATTTAGATGTGAATTAGAACGGTAAAATAAAAATGACTTTTTTTTTTCTATGTAATTTATATATGAGTTATATTGGTAAGATAAAAATTACATTTTTTCAATGTAATTAGAATATGAATTGGTATTGCATTATAACAATTACATTTCTTTATGTAATTGGGACATGAATTTACAATGTGAAATAAAAATTACATTTTTATATGTAATTAGAAATGGGATTTGCAAATAAAATTAAAACTTACATTTTTATATGTAATTTAGGATGATATATACAATGTAAAATAAAGTTTACATTTTTATATGTAGTAAGAAATTGAAAATTCGCATTGATATTAAAATAACACTTTTGTAAAGATATTGCATTAGAATAAAAAGATACTTTTTGTCACTTTTTCTTTTTAGAATTAAAAACATATTTTGTCACCTTTTCTTTTTAACATGAAAAGGGTCATTTTTGTCGCTTCTTCTTTTTAACCTTAAAAGAACATTTTTTTTATGTCATGTTTCTTTTTATCATTAAAAGAAGCATTTTTTTTTGTTTTTCCTTTTAGTAATAAAAAGAACATTTTGCTTTCATTTCTTATGATAATATTTTATCGTCATCCTGAATGCGGTAAAAATAGAATTGTTAATGTTGAATATTTTATCGTCATTTTGAATGCGGTGAAAATAGAATAGTTAATGTTGTCATTTTTTTCGACATTTTTGGTGCGATAAAAATAGACAATGTTAGTGATTCATTTTTATCGACATTTTTGGTGCGATAAAAATAGACAATGTTAGTGATTCATTTTTATCGGCATTTTTGATGTGATAAAAATAGCAATGTTAATGTTACATTTTTATCATCATTTTAGATGCGATAAAAAGAATATATTTTTATGTTACATTTTATTGTCTTTCTAGAGACAATAAAAAAAAGAATAAAATTAAGAATTACAATTTTATGTAAAATTGCTTTCATTGAAAAGAATAAATATAGAAGACGAGATTTTTGTTGTTAATAATAAACAATGAAAAAGGGAACATTTACATTTTGATGTAAATAAACAATAAAAAGAAAAATTACATTCAAAATGTAAGTTAGAATAAAAAGGACATTTTGTTAAAAAAATGTAAATTACAATAAAAAGTATAGAAATAAAGATCACATTTTTATTGGCCGTTTATAGGCAATAAAAGAGACATTTTTATCGTCGTGTTATATATTGGGTATTACACTGCCATTCACAAGTTACCCGACTTGTGTATGTGATTGGGACGATAATTTTCACACATCGCCCAAGTGCACAAATTAGTTTATCATTTACTTGATTGGTTAAAAACCCCACACGGGTGTTGGGATGAAAATTCACATACATTAATCCCAATATTTAGTTGTATGTTGATCGTTAGATCGACAGGCTGTGATGAGCGTTATTATTTAATTTTAACGCTTACACAGTGGAAATTACACTTTGGATGTAATGGATGACTTGATGATTATACTATTATTGTCATATATATGATGTGTGTGAAATCCATAAAATTATATGGTAAATGTTTGAGTCGCATTTCGATTCAAGTGTTCTTTTAAATAAGACTATTTTTACATTAGAAATCCTTTTTATATAAAGTGCATATATTTTTCGTAATATATTTTTAATCAACTATATGTTAAACAAATAATATTTGTAAAAGATAAAGATTTGTAAAATAAAGAATACTTCTCATTTAGAATCTTTTATATAAAGAATATGTTTATGATTATTTTTAAAATATGTTTTTAAAGGGTTACTAGCATTTGCAATCATATTTTGTGATATGAAATAAATTGAGATGTGAAGTGGATTTACCGTGGACGATGTTTTAAACGACATTTGTCCTTTAATTCAATTTACATTGAAATTATTATTTGGAACTTATGAATCTATTTTATAGATTTAAAAAGACATTTTCTATAAATCAAGTTTTTCAACTAATATATTAAATTGGAATTTAGTGGAAATTCGATTGGTAATAATCGAAATGGGCTTCTGTAAAAGAAGACCGATATTATATATGAAATTTAAGAGGCTTTGCCATTATTCCATTTATATTATTAGTCCGATACAGAAATTTATATCGATTATGTACTGATTTGATTTCTGCGTAATTCCATATTTTTAGAAATTGATTTATAGATTTTATTTTAAATATTTATCTTTGATAAAATTAATGAGAATCTTCTAAAATGAATATCTTATTAAAAAGAATATTCTGAGTTGGGATGTGACGAAATGTGTGATTTTCCAATATTTGTTTTTAATCCCAAATTACGCAAGTTATTCAGAAAGACCGGGTTTAACCCATTCTGAATACTCATCACAACGATCAAGAGTCGAAGACGAAGACGGTGATTGAAGACCGAATGTTTTCACATCGTTGGGATGATGATGACTGGTATCTTGAATTGGGATTGGCCTTCCAAGGTAAGGTATTTGGTAATGATCGTCCAAACGCATTTGGAGATCGACGGACACGTTGTTTCGCTCAGACCCAGAGTGGACTTGTAAATGGATTGCGTGTCTGACATTGTATTCCTTTCTACTGTATTTGTTGAACGCTACCGATTATATATTTCTGTTGGTGGTGAAGAATTTATTCTTTACTTATCACCCTTCTCTAAGTCGTATGGGCTTAGAGGTTATATATATTGGTAGATGATCAATAATATGGTAGGGTCTGACAATGTGGCACGCCAAGATGCAAATTGATAAAGGCTTTTGTTGAAAAGCAGGGCCTTGTGGAATGATCAAAGCATAGCCTATTACGGCATAGCTTTGTGTATATCGTGACTTCGCGAGCCTCACACCCCGGTATGAGTCAAAAACGGGATACGGACTGCAGGGAGTGCACACGTTTCTTTCTAGCTAGAGTGGTGTCAGTGACCTACCAGCCCTGACATTTTACTTATGTGGATGATGGATTTTGAGGTACCTCGTGTTTTATAGGCCGTTGGTGGTCATACTATAGGTTCAAAGGAACCGGGAAGCGTGTGTTCAGGCATAACTAATCCACTACCGATAGGCGGGGACCGGCCCTGAAGATCCAAGGGTTCACTGCGGGGGATCCTGAGGCATTTGCTAGAGTGTCTCGAATCGGAGAGGAGCTTGCCCCTAGCCTCGACTCATGATGGAATCCAAATCTCCAATACGACCTTGCGGTTTTGATTGTAGAACTAGTACGGCGACATAGTATATGGTACCTATGCCGTCTAGGATTGATATTATATTTGAATGTTTTAAATATATATATACACACTGACAATAATATCGTTTTCACGTATCAAGCATCTTTTGACCATTATAAGGTAAAACCCTATCCTCTGGTGTGCGTTGCATTGTGTGATGGGACCTGGGTCTTATAATGGTTTCAATTTTCTAAAAAGCATTACGTTATTTGACGATTTACTTTAATTATGCACTGGCAATCCAATGGAGTAAACCCGTTCCGCGTTAGCGGCGTGGTCCTGTGATTAGCCTACTTATTAGATAAGTTAAGTTAAGAATTCTCACACCAGTCCCACGACTGACCTGTAGTTTGTTTCACTTTGCAAACTCGGGTGCCCTCTTTCCACATGGGCAGTTGAGTAGCGTTTTGCAGATATAGTTAAGCAGGATCCTGGATTGAAGACTGAAGCTGGGTCCAGTTACTGATGGCCTTCCACAGAGTTTAGTTCTGCTGCAATGTATTTAATTTAATTTAAATGTATCTTCCGCTGTATTATTTATTGATGTACTCTGATATATTCTGTACTCTGATGTAACATTTGTTATTGATGTTATAAAAGTCTGTGTTTTTGTTCTGATGTGTTGTATGCCCAAAGTTAAAGTATTCGTAGATTTTCACCTTTTGGGTCAGACCTGTGTGGTTTATGGTCGATTCAAAGGGTGGGAATTTGCGGGTCTTTACAGTTGGTATCAGAGCTCTGGTTAGCTCAAATCTTTGGGGTACAACTTGTTAGAACTGAACAAAAGACTCATCAGATATTGGATTAGTAATGTCCAATAAGAATACTCATTAGAGATAGGATCAGCAGTATCCTAGAATGAGTGGACTCGTTAGAGATGGGGTTAGTAATGCCCTAGAACGAGTTAAGAGTTACGAATTTATAATTAACGTATTTTTGATATTTATAATCTATTCTTTGAAATATGATTTTTATATATAAAAAGTTATATATATTTTGAAAAGATAATCAACCATTAAAATTTAAAATTAAGATAGTTAATTTTACAATTTTTAGCTACGTTCCTTTTCGAGGACGAAAAGTTTTTAAGTGGGGGCGATTGTAACAACCCGGAATTTTAGGGCCAATTTAAAATTTATTTTAAGTGATTTTAATAAGTTTGATATTTAAATAATCTATTTTAAATAATAATGATCACAAATTTGATTTAAATCGAAGTTAGAATGAATGATTTAATTTTAATTAACAAAAGAGTTAGAAATAGCGCGGTAGTTTGAAAAGTCAAACTTGAACTTTGACTGACCGTACAGGATGCAAAATTTAACGGATTTTAGTGAAACCCAAAATATTTGAATCTATTTAAAAATATCTTTCTAACGAATCTGAAAAATTGAAATTTCATAGCGGAAATCAAAAGTTATGGCCAATTCAATTTTTAGAAAGGTCGCTGTAGAATTTATATAATATATAGGGCCCGAAAGGCTACTTTTCACATATGTAGGAATTTCGACTCGAAACCACTTCCATTGAGTTCGGAATGACGTTTCTACATTGAAAAACAGTAAACACCTATATATTTTGAGTTTCGAATATTATTTGTTTAAAAACGTATTTTAATATTAAATATATTGGCCTTGAAAATAGTCATTTTTCAAACGACCACCGTTTTCGACGAAACCCCTTTTGTTGGAACCGGAATGTCAAATTATTGCTAGGTTTCAATTTTCAAATTTTTTTGAATTAATATGTGAGCGTGGCGAAATAAAATGTGTTTTGACTATTTACAGTTAAATTTAAACGCCTTAAAAATAGCCATTTTTCAAACAGTCTCAGAATTCGACGAAAATAATTCTGTTGGATTCGTATCGTCATAAGAAAGCTAAAAATATTTTTTTTTTTAGAATTTTTAGAGGTCGTATGTGGCCCCGGCATATTTAAATGTACGGTAGAAATTAAATAATTAATTTAATATTGTATTTTTAATTAAAACCGAAAAAAAAAACGTGTAGACATCAGAATTGGACCTTGGGACATAGCCCATCGCGTTCAGAAGGCCTCAAAACCTTAAGAACGACAGTAAGCAGGCCCAAATCGGAGAAAGTCCGAAAAACCCACTTTATTTCACGTAAAAAGAGATTAAGGATCAAAATATCATTAAAAAAATCGGCTGAAACACTAATCCTAATGGCCAGCCGCCGCCCAGAATTGTCCGATTTTCAAACCTCGATAATTTTTGATCCGCTCAACGAAAATCGACGTATGACCTACCAAATCGAAGAGAATTCAGAGACCTTTCAATCTATACGGTTAAGATCGGGTTTTGGTGCACGGATTTTGCGGATTTTGGCTGAGAAGGTGCTGCGTTTATGGGTTTTTTTTGGGTCCTAGGGGGGTGCGAGTGGGGCCCGGGTCTCGGCGCGGGTGTGTCTCGAGGTGGCCGACGAGGTGGTGGCTTCTGATCGTGGTCCGGGTGCTTGTGGTGGCGTGCGTGTAGAAGGAGCAACGATGGATGATGGGTTACAAGTTCGGCCGAACATTTTGGGGAAGAAGGTGCCGTGTACTTTTTATTATTATTTTATTATTTAAATATAAAATTTGTTCAATTTTTAAACGCGTATAACTCTCTCATACGAGGTCTATTTTACAAACCGTAAGTTGCGTTGGACTCGTCTTTCCGAGAGCTTCGCGATGGCGTAGGCCAGACCTGAAACGGAGACAGTGAAATTTTGGCCAAAATTCAAGGTGAGAATTCAAATTCTATTATTTAATTAATTATTAATTAATTTTCTCGTGTTAAAAATTATTGTATTATTGTGTTGATTCAGATATGAAATGTTTGGGTTGGACAGATGATTGATTGTTGCTTGTGGTATGATTTGTTGTTTGTGACATGTTAGATCCGCATTGAAATTGCTATATTATTGAATTCTATTTGGGATTAGAAAATTAAATCTAAATTTAGATTTAAATCATATATTTGTATTGAAATTAAAAAGATGAAAATTTTACGATGTAAGTAAAAAGATAATTTTTTTTTGTATTGAAAAAAAAAGAAAAGAAGAAGGAAAAGATCATATTTTTAAATGGAAATAAAAAAGATAAATTTTTACGGTGTAAATAGAAAGGTGATAAATTTTTACATTGTAAAATATTAAAAGGTGATATTTTACGATTAAATATTAAAAGACGATGTTTTTACATTAAAATATAAAAGTTGATATTTTTACACCGTAAAATATAAAGGTTGATATTTTTACATTATAAAAATAAAAAGTTGATAGCTTTACATTGTAAACATAAAAGTGAATATTTTTACATTGTAAGTAAAAGAATGAAATTTTATGATGTGAAATAAATTACATTTTTATTATGTAATTTATGAATGAATTTACTCCGTATGAAATAAATTACATTTTATTATGTAATTTATGAATGAATTTACTCCGCATGAATGAAATTTCATTTATTTTGTAATGTATATGAAATGAATGTATGAACTTGCTTTGTAAATTAAAAATTACATTTTTATAGGTAATTAAAATGTGAATTTACACTGTATGATAAAAATTACATTTTTAGATGTAATTTAGATATGAATATATGTTGTATGTTAGAAATTACATGTTTCTATGTAATTAAAAAAATGAATTTCCATCGCATGATGAAAATTACATTTTTCTATGTAACTTAAAATTGAATTTGTACCGCATGATAAGAATTACATTTTCCTATGTAATTTAGATGTGAATTAGAACGGTAAAATAAAAATTACTTTTTTTCTATGTAATTTATATATGAGTTATATTGGTAAGATAAAAATTACATTTTTTCATTATAATTAGAATATGAATTGGTATTGCATTATAACAATTACATTTCTTTATGTAATTGGGACATGAATTTACAATATGAAATAAAAATTACATTTTTATATGTAATTAGAAATGGGATTTGCAAATAAAATTAAAACTTACAATTTTATATGTAATTTAGGATGATATATACGATGTAAAATAAAGTTTACATTTTTATATGTAGTAAGAAATTGAAAATTCGCATTGATATTAAAATAACACTTTTGTAAAGATATTGCATTAGAATAAAAAGATAATTTTTGTCACTTTTTCTTTTTAGAATTAAAACATATTTTGTCACCTTTTCTTTTTAACATGAAAAGGGTCATTTTTGTCGCTTCTTCTTTTTAACCTTAAAAGAACATTTTTTTTATGTCATGTTTCTTTTTAGCATTAAAAGAAGCATTTTTGTTGTTTTTCCTTTTAGTAATAAAAAGGACATTTTGCTTTCATTTCTTATGATAATATTTTATCGTCATTTTGAATGCGGTAAAAATAGAATTGTTAATGTTGAATATTTTATCGTCATTTTGAATGCGGTGAAAACAGAATAGTTAATGTTGTCATTTTTTTCGACATTTTTGGTGCGATAAAAATAGACAATGTTAGTGATTCATTTTTATCGACATTTTTGGTGCGATAAAAATAGACAATGTTAGTGATTCATTTTTTTCGACATTTTTGGTGCGATAAAAATAGATAATGTTAGTGATTCATTTTTATCGGCATTTTTGATGCGATAAAAATAGCAATGTTAATGTTACATTTTTATCATCATTTTAGATGCGATAAAAAGAATATATTTTTATGTTACATTTTATTGTCTTTCTAGAGACAATAAAAAAAAAGAATAAAATTAAAGAATTACAATTTTATGTAAAATTGCTTTCATTGAAAAGAATAAATATAGAAGACGAGATTTTTGTTGTTAATAATAAACAATGAAAAAGGGAACATTTACATTTTGATGTAAATAAACAATAAAAAGATAAATTACATTCAAAATGTAAGTTAGAATAAAAAGGACATTTTGTTAAAAAAATGTAAATTACAATAAAAAGTATAGAAATAAAGATCACATTTTTATTGGCCGTTTATAGGCAATAAAAGAGACATTTTTATCGTCGTGTTATATATTGTGTATTACACTGCCATTCACAAGTTACCCGACTTGTGTATGTGATTGGGACAATAATTTTCACACATCGCCCAAGTGCACAAATTGGTTTATCATTTACTTGATTGGTTAAAAACCCCACACGGGTGTTGGAATGAAAATTCACATACACTAATCCCAATATTTAGTTGTATGTTGATCGTTATATCGACAGGCTGTGATGAGCGTTATTATTTAATTTTAACGCTTACACAGTGGAAATTACACTTTGGATGTAATGGACGACTTGATGATTATACTGTTATTGTCATATATATGATGTGTGTGAAATCCATATAATCCAAATTATATGGTAAATGTTTGAGTCGCATTTCGATTCAAGTGTTCTTTTAAATAAGACTATTTTTACATTAGAAATCCTTTTTATATAAAGTGCATATATTTTTCGTAATATATTTTTTAATCAACTATATGTTAAACAAAGAATATTTGTAAAAGATAAAGATTTGTAAAATAAAGAATACTTCTCATTTAGAATCTTTTATATAAAGAATATGTTTATGATTATTTTAAAATACGTTTTTAAAGGGTTACTAGCATTTGCAATCATATTTTGTGATATGAAATAAATTGAGATGTGAAGTGGATTTACCGTGGACGATGTTTTAAACGACATTTGTCCTTTAATCCAATTTACATTGAAATTATTATTTGGAACTTATGAATCTATTTTATAGATTTAAAAAGACATTTTCTATAAATCAAGTTTTTCAATTAATATATTAAATTGGAATTTAGTGGAAATTCGATTGGTAATAATCGAAATGGGCTTCTGTAAAAGAAGACCGATATTATATATGAAATTTAAGAGGCTTTGCCGTTATTCCATTTATATTATTAGTCCGATACAGAAATTTATATCGATTATGTATTGATTTGATTTCTGCGGAATTCCATATTTTTAGAAATTGATTTATAGATTTTATTTTAAATATTTATCTTTGATAAAATTAATGAGAATCTTCTAAAATGAATATCTTATTAAAAAGAATATTCTGAGTTGGGATGTGACGAAATGTGTGATTTTCCAATATTTGTTTTTAATCCTAAATTACGCAAGTTATTCAGAAAGACCGGGTTTAACCCATTCTGAATACTCATCACGACGATCAAGAGTAGAAGACGAAGACGGTGATTGAAGACCGAAGGTTTTCATATCGTTGGGATGATGATGACTAGTATCTTGAATTGGGATTGGCCTTCCAAGGCAAGGTATTTGGTAATGATCGTCCAAACGCATTTGGAGATCGACGGACACGTTGTTTCGCTTAGACCCAGAGTGGACTTGTAAATGGATTGCGTGTCTGACATTGTATTCCTTTCTACTGTATTTGTTGAACGCTACCGATTATATATTTCTGTTGGTGGTGAAGAATTTATTCTTTACTTATCACCCTTCTCTAAGTCGTATGAGCTTAGAGGTTATATATATATATTGGTTGATGATCAATAATATGGTAGGGTCTGACAATGTGGCACGCCAAGATGAAAATTGATCAAGGCTTTTGTTGAAAAGCAGGGCCTTGTGGAATGATCAAAGCATAGCCTATTACGGCATAGCTTTGTGTATATCGTGACTTCGCGAGCCTCACACCCCGGTATGAGTCAAAAACGGGATACGGACTGCAGGGAGTGCACACGTTTCTTTCTAGCTAGAGTGGTGTCAGTGACCTACCAGCCCTGACATTTTACTTATGTGGATGATGGATTTTGAGGTACCTCGTGTTTTATAGGACATTGGTGGTCATACTATAGGTTCAAAGGAACCAGGAAGCGTGTGTTCAGGCATAACTAATCCACTGCCGATAGGCAGGGACCGGCCCTGAAGATCCAAGGGTTCACTGCGGGGGATCCTGAGGCATTTGCTAGAGTATCTCGAATCGGAGAGGAGCTTGCCCCTAGCCTCGACTCATGATGGAATCCAAATCTCCAATACGACCTTGCGGTTTTGATTGTAGAACTAGTACGGCAACATAGTATATGGTACCTATGCCGTCTAGGATTGATATTATATTTGAATGTTTTAAATATATATATATACACACTGACAATAATATCGTTTTCACGTATCAAGATCTTTTGACCATTATAAGGTAAAACCCTATCCTCTGGTGTGCGTTGCATTGTGTGATGGGACCTGGGTCTTATAATGGTTTCATTTTTCTAAAAAGCATTACGTTATTTGACGATTTACTTTAATTATGCACTGGCAATCCAATGGAGTAAACCCGTTCCGCGTTAGCGGCGTGGTCCTGTGATTAGCCTACTTATTAGATAAGTTAAGTTAAGAATTCTCACACCAGTCCCACGACTGACCTGTAGTTTGTTTCACTTTGCAAACTCGGGTGCCCTCTTTCCACACGGGCAGTTGAGTAGCTTTTTGCAGATATAGTTAAGCAGGATCCTGGATTGAAGACTGAAGCTGGGTCCAGTTACTGATGGCCTTCCACTGAGTTTAGTTCCGCTGCAATGTATTTAATTTAATTTAAATGTATCTTTCGTTGTATTATTTATTGATGTACTCTGATATATTCTGTACTCTGATGTAACATTTGTTATTGATGTTATAAAAGTCTGTGTTTTTGTTCTGATGTGTTGTATGCCCAACGTTAAAGTATTCGTAGATTTTCACTGTTTGGGTCAGACCTGTGTGGTTTATGGTCGATTCAAAGGGTGGGAATTTGTGGGTCTTTACATGTTACATATGAAGTATGACCAGTTTTACTTCATGGGATGAATAGGTTGGGATGGGGAAATAAAATAAATGATTACTTCGGTGTGGTTCGCTAATCCCGACTAGTTTGAATTGATATTCAAAGAAGATTAAAGAATAAATTTGAAGAATTTATCTTTGATAAAATTAATGGGAACCTTTCCCAAAGTATAAGAATATTTGAATAAAGGGATATTCTGAATTCGAATGAGGCGAATGTTGTGTTTGTGTATCACTTGTTTATTATATACGCGAGTTATTCAGAAAGACCGGGTTTATCCCATTCTGAATAACTGATTCGACATGGTGTCGAGGATGAAGACGGTGGTCGAAGACCGGAGGTCTTCACGTCGTTTGGGTGATTACCGATGATCTTGATTGGGCCGTACACCCAAGAGAAGGGAATCAGTTAGTGGTCGTCCAGACGTACTAGGAGATCGATGGATATGCGGGGTACTAGGTGCCTCCGGTTTCGTTCAGACCCAGAATGAACTTGTAAATGGACTGTGTGTCTGACATTGGATTTTATTCTGTGTGATTGATTTCTATTAAATATATATCTGTTTGGCGGCGGAGAATTTATTCTCTTGCCTAACGCCCTTCTCTGAGACGTACGAGCTCAGGGGTTATATATCGATGGATATCAAACACATGGAGTGAATTGCCTGTGTGGCACGCCTAAGTGGCAATATGATCAAGGCTTCTGTTGAAAAGCAAAGTCTTGTGGTTGATGATCAAAGCACCGCCTGTGTGGCATAGCTTTGTGTAGTGTTGATTCGCGAGCCTCACACCCCGGTTGTGAACCAGAAACGGGAGAAGGATCCAGGGAGGGCATGCGTCTCTTTCTAGCCAGAAGTGGCGTCAGTGGTTTTACACGCCCTGGCGAGTTTGACTTATGTGGTTGTTGCTGTTGCGAGGCACCTCAGATATATCGGTCGTTCTCGAACCGATGGAGTCATTCGTTGGCTCATTTACGCACCATAGGGCGGGGAGACGTAGTGTTCAGGCATTTTAATCCACATCGGTGGACCGGCCCTATGGCTCCTAGGTGCAGTTGCGGCTGTACCCTGAGGCTCGGGCTAGAGAGTCTCGAATTCGGTAGAGGACTATCTTTTGCCACGGTTCACAGATGGAAATCCAACTTCCAATACGTGACTGTGCGGTTTTGATTGTAGAGCCTAGTATGACGACATGATATATGGTACCCATGCCGTCTATGATTGATATTTATGATTGAAATTGTTTTGACACTATACACTTATAATAGTATCAAATGATTTGTTTTTAGCGTATCAAGCATGCTTTGGCTATTATAAGGTAAAACCCTATCCTTCGGCTTGTGTTGCATTGTGTGATGGGACATGGGTATTATAATAGCTTCATTGTTCTTTATTTAGCATTGCGCTGTTGTTTTATGCACTGGTATTCTTGGGAGGAAACCCGTTCCGCCTTAGTGGCGTGGTCCCTTGATTTACCGAACTTTAAAATAAAGAATTATAACTGTTTTAGTTCTCATACCAGTCCCATGACTGACCTGGAGTTTATTGTTTTAACCTAAACTCCGGGTGCCCTTATTTTGACACGGGCAACTAGTAGTTTTGGTTTTGCAGATTTATATTCACAGGATCTTGATTTACAGCTGGAACGATACTCAGAAAGCTTTGTATCCGCGTATTACTTCAAGTTGTGTATTGTATTATTTTCCGCTTCTATGTAATGTATTATAATCTCTGATATTTATCGAATGTATTTTATTCGTTCATACTCTGCATATTCTTGTATTCTGATGGAATTGTCGTAATATACAATGAAATGTTCTTCCGTCTGCGTTCTTTCGTGTGTTGTCCTCAACGCTATCCGGGCTTTCCTCACCAGGGAAGTTCGGGTCATTTCACAATATTACCTCTAAAAAACATACAAAAATTTGATATTGATTTTCTATCCAACTTGTACCCAGCCCAGTCAGCATCTGCAAAACTCCCAATGTTGATTTGTCCATGATTCATATATATTAAGCTCAACCGAATAGTTCCTTTCACATAGCATAAAATTTTCTTCAAAGCATTCCAATGATCAAGTGTAGGTAAACTCATGAACTGACTAATCACACTAACCGAATGAGCAATGTCAGGCCTAGTTACTGCTGTACTTTTCATGATCTTCAAATAACTGTTAGGGATGCAGATTAAGGATCTTAAGGCAGAATTAACACTAGAGGGGGGTGAATAGTGTTTATAAGAAATTTATAGAAATCTTTAACTAACTTGAATTACTATATGAATCACACAATGATTATCACACCAGAATTGATCACAAACACAGAAACAATCACAGACACAGGTATAAGTAAATAAAAAATGCAGAAAAGGAAAGAACACACCGGATTTTATACTGGTTCGGATTACTCCTACGTCCAGTCCCACGCAACGCTAGATTGCACAGAGTTTTATTAATACTAGTATCAATATTACAACGCCCTTGATTTCACTACTACAAGGTTAAAACCAATTCCCCCACCCTTGATTTCACGGCTACATGGTTCACACCGCTCCTTTTCCTTGATTTTCGGGCTACAAGGAACACACCCTTTCCCAAACAATTCCCAAATGAATATAAAAGCCCTAGAACTCTTCAATAGCACTTCCAATCAGAGAGTATTTGATAGAGATTGAGAAGAGAAGAAGTTTGATAAAATTTGAGTAGAAATCGGCAGAGTATAAGTGTAGAAATCAAGAAATTAATGTATAATAATAGTGGTTAGAGATAGGATGAAGATGGAGAAGAAGAAGTTATAAAAAAGGTCAAATTTAATCCCTATTTATAGTGTTTGAAAGGTTGCAACATTTCTAAAATGTTTCAAAATATGAAAAGACACTTCCTGTAACGACCCAACTTTCGAACACATCGGAAGTCGTGCCATTATTAAGAAATAAGGATAGATAGAAGATAAAACACAGAACATCAGAATCTCACAGCGGAAATTTCACAAAGATAATATTTTATAATGTTACACAACAGTACATAATACATCAGAGCAACATAGGTCTAGTGATACAACTCCTTCATAGTACATCAGTAATTATACAAATCATAGGTGATCAATTGATAGACTTAATTAAACAGTAGATAGGTGGACCACCATACAGCAAAAACCTTCATTCCAGCTTCACAAGTTCCATCGAATCCTGATTCACTTGCCTATTCATAACAAGTGTTATGAATACCCAAGAGTTTAAGGGAAACACAGAAAAATAAACTCCGGGTCAGTCAGGGGACTGGTATGAGTAAACACTTTAAACAGTTAAAGAAAATACCCCATAAGACCACGCCGTAAGGACGGAACGGGTTTTTACCTCATGAGATCAAAATCACTTGGTATACTTGAAACCAGACATTATCAAAATGTTTATTTGATTTTTCATAAATAAATTAGAATCTAGGAAAATGCTTGCATCTCACATTTCCCAATATAGTATACAAACAAAACACGCTTGGCGCTTATGGAAATTGATTTCCCAACTTGACAAGGTATGGGTCCACCTTCCGCTGATGTATCTCTAGAGGCAAATACATCTGGGTTCAACAAGAACTTCTTGCAACCCGGCCCTCACATGACCGACCACTCATTTCGCTTGAGTGTATCGAATGTATATCACCGATGGTTGTGTACGGCAACCATCCCCGAATGGGCAGAATCGATAGATTAAGAAACAATAAGAATTTCTCTAGATAGGTGATACTACACCCTAATGGGAGCGACCCACATAGCCATGCTGCCAGCCCGATTTTTGTCATTTCCTGGATGTGAGGCTTGAGGCTAGACTACGCTTCCTCATCACTGGTTCAATTACTTTGAGTGCCACATCGTCCAGACTTCCTGATTACTAATTGACTTCCTCAAAAATACATTATAGGTATACGGCGAGAGAAACGAATTCCTCTGCCCCCATATAATTACGTTTGAAAAAGTCAACGTACGTGACCAGTTGGAATTACTTTGTCGGACACTCGTCCATACAAGTTGTCCTGGGTTTGAACAAACCGAAGGTACTATTAAAAATAGTCCTTGCACAACGCCGTCTTCAACTTTAAATATCCGACGTACGGCGTATAATCAATTCAAAGTGAAGTATTGACTTCGGTCTTCTTGAAATGATTAACGAATATCTTCTTTAAAATATTATCTAACATGATCAAAAATGATTAACAGTACTGTTTATAAAATACCGGACTGTGCTTTACCGGTTGCTTATATCTTGAAATTTACCGACAGTTTTCAACATATGGTTTTACAGCCGTCTTCTAGTATGAATAAGAATCTAAATATGTTTTCATAATTAAATTCTAATTTAATTTTACAAATTAAATTTAAACTTTGACTAGTTATCATTTCAGTATTCAATTTCAACTTTTGACATTATCCTGATTCACTTTCTACCTTAAATAAATTAAATAAAAATAATATTTTTGTTTAAATATTTATTCACTTAATAAATTTAACAAGTATTAAATTTAAAAACTAATTTAAATTAAAAAAAAAAAAAACATTTGCAAATCATTGTTTAAACTTCAAAATAGCAAAGTGCCAAGTCCAACAAAGTACCAGGCCAAAACATTGGTGCGCACTCACAAAAAACATACCAAACCCCATGATTTGCTCAGTACCACATAAAACTGGTAGTACCACTTTGGAATTTTCTTGCACTACCACTTTTACAGTACCATCTCCAAAAATTAGTACCCGATCATGCAAAAACCCCATGACCACTCAGCTTGGTACTTTCTCCTTCCCTCGCCATGGCTGTGCACGTGCACAGCCACTTGGGACCCCCTGAACCACCAGCAGCCGACGCCGCAAGCTTCTCTCCACCCCTGGTCCCCACCACGGCTGTCAGCACCACCACCATCGACCAAAACCAATAATGCCGTGCCCCTTTACATTCCAGCAAACAACCATCATCTAGGAAAAACCGCTCCACCTCCTTCCACCGGCCACCTGACGCCATCACCTCGCTGCCACGTCACCACCGGACCAGGCCGCCCCTATCCCCCTCTGACCGCACCTCCCCATCCCCTTTGACGAAGAGCAGTTCGGCCGAGAACACCATGAACCCAAAACCCCAGCCTAAACCCTATTTTTGTTAATATCCCAAAATCAATACATTGAAAATTTTATCTAGTATTTTTCCTAGGTTGTCTGGTCCTCGATGAACCTTCACCTTCAACCCCACGACCTCCGATGAACTAGGTGGTCGGAATTTTCCCTCTTTGCATTTTCTGATCATCTTTGAATTCCCGGCAATATACACCATTAAAAATCACGAAACCTCTTTTAAAAATCATCATTTTTCTCTAGGATTCGATTTATGTAATTGATTTGACTTTAAAACAGTTTTGAAAATTTGATCATACAGAGAGTTTGCAAAAGTAAATACTGTGTATTCTGTTTTGAATATACAGTGTATATTTAGAAGTGTTTGCTACTTTTATACTATATTTAGGCTATGGAAAGGCCTTAAAAATCAGCATAACATTCTTCTCCTATCACTAACATGGTTTAACAGATCGACATGATGGTGCATAGGTTCAAACAGAAAACAGAAAAGGAACAGGATACCGCAATCACATTATCTCAACCAGTTCCTAGACAGTTTGAGTGACAAACAACCATCTGTTTGATCAGAATGCATGTAATACAGCATACCATCTCTGCACCCATTTCAACCCAAACAAGATCATTCAATTCAGTTTCAAAAACAGGAAAACATAGTGGAGAGTTTCTGTTAACATTTACTCACCAATCATTGTTCTGTTTTCCAGTTTTTCATTTATGCTACCCATCGTTCAGTATTTAAATCATAAAATAAGTTATCAGTATATGTATCTAAACTGATTGGTGTAAGTTTAGATCCTAGCTCTAACTTGCAAACTCCAGTGAAGTTTATTTCAAAACTGTCTACTATATTTTCAGTTTCAAACAGCCCCATCTTTGTCATTACTTTTTAATTAATCACCTATACTTCATATCTATAATGGTCTATTTATTCAGTCATAGATCACTCATAAATAAACTGATGCTTAAACAGAAAACAAAGGACTGTTTACTCACACAATCAAGAACCAGTTTAACTTATAGTTTAAAACAGAAAAACGCAGGCACTTCAAAACAGAAAGTTTAAAAGCAGTTTTACTCACCTGTATAGCTCAAGAACCTTGCTGTTTCTTTGTCAAAAATGCTTTGAACTTGCTGAGTTGGTGTGTGTAAAAATGATGTACATGTATGGTCCTTATATAGTGTGAGAAATTTAAAAAAAATACTGTGCATTTATTGTTAATGTGAACCAACATAACAGCCCTCTTTTCTTGTCCATGAAAAACCAGACAAACCCCTCTTTCTCTCTCAATATCTTTGCAGTTTTCACATGGCATATTTCAGCCTATATACCTCTCTAAACCCCTAAGCATTGTACCAATGTCTCCCCTTTAGCCTTGACAAAAAAACACACATTAAATGTGCTATGTACCATCTCTCTTTCTACCCATCTTTTCCCTTGGTTATTACAAAATATTTAGATCTTTTATGTACTAAAATATTCAGTTTTAAATGAGTTTGCACATCCTACCTTTCATATGTCAAAACTTTGATTTTACAAGATTTTATTTTTAAATACAACCTTGCCTTGCAAAGTATGTTAAAAATCTGAAAGTATAGTACATACAAATCTATGTTGTGAGGTGATGCTATACAAGGAAATCCTTAGAAAATTTGTGACATGAAATCAACTATTGTAGACAAGAAGAGAATGCATAGATATGATTTTGAAATTAGATTAGACAATACACGTTTTCACTTTCAATGCATAAAAAAAAAAAATTATTTCCTTTGTATTGGTTTGAGAACAAAAGAGGGCGTTTTAAACATGTTATATGCAAGGTGTTTAACCATGTTTTAAAAAAACAGGGTGTTTGTCAAATCTAAGGATTTAAAACTTTTTTTTTTTTTTTGAAAACCTGAACAAAATATTTACAAATCATGGCATTTTTAAAATATGCTATGCACAAGTGTTATATATCATACACATGTTAAATAAAAATTTAAACAACACTTTAAAATATGCTATCAAAAAAAATGTAATTTACCCTTTTGTCATGTTTTAAATATTAAAATCGTATCTGTAATTACGTATTTATGCTCAAATATAATCCGTGTCAGTGTCAAAATCTCGGGTCATTACATTCTACCCCCCTTATAAAAATTTCGTCCCCGAAATTTGTAAGCAGTAGATTAGCGTTATCGACATATAAACACACATCAATAAATAAAACAAACATCAGCAATTATTTCTATTCAAAAATATCTGCCCAAATCCCCTTAACTCACAAGTCAATCTTCTTAACCTCGTTAAGTATTTTCCCAAAACTTTAATTTACATACTTAACGATCTCCATTTCAGAACTCAAACATGATTTGTTTTCACAAATCGACCCATTCACTTTGACTGAGTCCACACACAAATAAATACTTAAGTCTAGTCTCAATTTCAGTAAAATCCAAATTTTAACTTAATTTAAAATTCTAACTCGATCTCCGGTATCAATGTGATTGGATATTACCTCAATTTAATCCATCCATATTCATTTTATCTCGAGGCTGACCCTAGTTTGTTAACTCCTTTTATAAGAAAAGAGTAAGGTACCTTCTGAAATATCTTCCATTTTCACACTCTCAGAAGTTGATGGCTTATCCATTAAAGCGTAGACCTTTGGTTGTTGTGACTTCTTCATAAGCGGACAGTCTTTAACCAAGTGCCCAGGCTGATGACAGTTATAGCATGCAAATCTCTGGGGAATAGCATCACTTGTTTCCTTTGGTTGAGATTGCTCTGGCTGCTGAGTCTGCTGTGGCTTTTCTGCTGCTGGCTTGGTGCAGAACTTGGCAATGTGTCCCTTCTGCAAACATTTATGGCATGTGGTATCTTTGAACCTCTCCTTGGCTTTTTCTCCCATCACGGGTATTCCCTTGTTGTTGTTCCAGTTCGGATTGAATTTTCTTTTATTTGGATTCTCACTATTAGATCCTCCTGTCTGTGCTGCTTTTGCCACTGTCTTCTTACTTTCCAGTGCCTCATAACGAACAGCCATATCCACTAGATCAACGAATGGAACCTTGAGATGTCCAATCATCTGAACTTGTAGGCTATCCTTTAATCCTGCTATGAACATTTCATTCTTCTTAAGTGAAGTGTTTATCAGTTCTGGCCCGAAACAAGAAAGTGCATTGAATTTGTTCTCATATTCTGATACTTTCATATTTCCCTGCTTGAGATCAATAAAATCTCGATACATCCTTGTCTTTCCTGCAGCAGGTAAAAACTGAGCTTCGAAAGCTTCTTTGAACTTATCCCAAGTAAAACTTTCCTCAAGAACATTAGCGGTTTGAGCGTCCCACCAAGTTTCAGCAGCTTCTTGAAGTTGCCATGATGCCAAAAGACGTTTCTGATCGTCATTCAACTTCAACCCTTTGAAAATCCTTTCACAAGACCTCATCCAAGCTTGAACTTCAGTAAACGATTCGGTTCCCTTGAAAACTTTTCCTCCCAGGGTCGTATACTCCTTACAAATAGTCGCAAAACTCTTGTTCTGTTGAACTGGTGCAACTTCTTCTACTGCTTCCCCTTGGTCTTGGGATCCAGTAGTACGACCAGTAACAGTGGAAGATCCTCGAGCTCGACCTCTTCGTGCACGGGTACTCATTTTGATCACCTGACTATAACAGGTTGTCAATCGAGTCTCGATGGGGTATAACTACTTTAGTATATCATCCAAGTTGCTTTAAGTTCATTTTAAATTTTATATAAAAATACGCTCTCTCACACTCACCCAAAGCCTAGGTAATCTAAAACCTGGCTCTGATACCAACTGTAACGACCCAACTTTCGAACACATCGGAAGTCGTGCCATTATTAAGAAATAAGGATAGATAGAAGATAAAACACAGAACATCAGAATCTCACAGCGGAAATTTCACAAAGATAATATTTTATAATGTTACACAACAGTACATAATACATCAGAGCAACATAGGTCTAGTGATACAACTCCTTCATAGTACATCAGTAATTATACAAATCATAGGTGATCAATTGATAGACTTAATTAAACAGTAGATAGGTGGACCACCATACAGCAAAAACCTTCATTCCAGCTTCACAAGTTCCATCGAATCCTGATTCACTTGCCTATTCATAACAAGTGTTATGAATACCCAAGAGTTTAAGGGAAACACAGAAAAATAAACTCCGGGTCAGTCAGGGGACTGGTATGAGTAAACACTTTAAACAGTTAAAGAAAATACCCCATAAGACCACGCCGTAAGGACGGAACGGGTTTTTACCTCATGAGATCAAAATCACTTGGTATACTTGAAACCAGACATTATCAAAATGTTTATTTGATTTTTCATAAATAAATTAGAATCTAGGAAAATGCTTGCATCTCACATTTCCCAATATAGTATACAAACAAAACACGCTTGGCGCTTATGGAAATTGATTTCCCAACTTGACAAGGTATGGGTCCACCTTCCGCTGATGTATCTCTAGAGGCAAATACATCTGGGTTCAACAAGAACTTCTTGCAACCCGGCCCTCACATGACCGACCACTCATTTCGCTTGAGTGTATCGAATGTATATCACCGATGGTTGTGTACGGCAACCATCCCCGAATGGGCAGAATCGATAGATTAAGAAACAATAAGAATTTCTCTAGATAGGTGATACTACACCCTAATGGGAGCGACCCACATAGCCATGCTGCCAGCCCGATTTTTGTCATTTCCTGGATGTGAGGCTTGAGGCTAGACTACGCTTCCTCATCACTGGTTCAATTACTTTGAGTGCCACATCGTCCAGACTTCCTGATTACTAATTGACTTCCTCAAAAATACATTATAGGTATACGGCGAGAGAAACGAATTCCTCTGCCCCCATATAATTACGTTTGAAAAAGTCAACGTACGTGACCAGTTGGAATTACTTTGTCGGACACTCGTCCATACAAGTTGTCCTGGGTTTGAACAAACCGAAGGTACTATTAAAAATAGTCCTTGCACAACGCCGTCTTCAACTTTAAATATCCGACGTACGGCGTATAATCAATTCAAAGTGAAGTATTGACTTCGGTCTTCTTGAAATGATTAACGAATATCTTCTTTAAAATATTATCTAACATGATCAAAAATGATTAACAGTACTGTTTATAAAATACCGGACTGTGCTTTACCGGTTGCTTATATCTTGAAATTTACCGACAGTTTTCAACATATGGTTTTACAGCCGTCTTCTAGTATGAATAAGAATCTAAATATGTTTTCATAATTAAATTCTAATTTAATTTTACAAATTAAATTTAAACTTTGACTAGTTATCATTTCAGTATTCAATTTCAACTTTTGACATTATCCTGATTCACTTTCTACCTTAAATAAATTAAATAAAAATAATATTTTTGTTTAAATATTTATTCACTTAATAAATTTAACAAGTATTAAATTTAAAAACTAATTTAAATTTCAAAAAAAAAAAAACATTTGCAAATCATTGTTTAAACTTCAAAATAGCAAAGTGCCAAGTCCAACAAAGTACCAGGCCAAAACATTGGTGCGCACTCACAAAAAACATACCAAACCCCATGATTTGCTCAGTACCACATAAAACTGGTAGTACCACTTTGGAATTTTCTTGCACTACCACTTTTACAGTACCATCTCCAAAAATTAGTACCCGATCATGCAAAAACCCCATGACCACTCAGCTTGGTACTTTCTCCTTCCCTCGCCATGGCTGTGCACGTGCACAGCCACTTGGGACCCCCTGAACCACCAGCAGCCGACGCCGCAAGCTTCTCTCCACCCCTGGTCCCCACCACGGCTGTCAGCACCACCACCATCGACCAAAACCAATAATGCCGTGCCCCTTTACATTCCAGCAAACAACCATCATCTAGGAAAAACCGCTCCACCTCCTTCCACCGGCCACCTGACGCCATCACCTCGCTGCCACGTCACCACCGGACCAGGCCGCCCCTATCCCCCTCTGACCGCACCTCCCCATCCCCTTTGACGAAGAGCAGTTCGGCCGAGAACACCATGAACCCAAAACCCCAGCCTAAACCCTATTTTTGTTAATATCCCAAAATCAATACATTGAAAATTTTATCTAGTATTTTTCCTAGGTTGTCTGGTCCTCGATGAACCTTCACCTTCAACCCCACGACCTCCGATGAACTAGGTGGTCGGAATTTTCCCTCTTTGCATTTTCTGATCATCTTTGAATTCCCGGCAATATACACCATTAAAAATCACGAAACCTCTTTTAAAAATCATCATTTTTCTCTAGGATTCGATTTATGTAATTGATTTGACTTTAAAACAGTTTTGAAAATTTGATCATACAGAGAGTTTGCAAAAGTAAATACTGTGTATTCTGTTTTGAATATACAGTGTATATTTAGAAGTGTTTGCTACTTTTATACTATATTTAGGCTATGGAAAGGCCTTAAAAATCAGCATAACATTCTTCTCCTATCACTAACATGGTTTAACAGATCGACATGATGGTGCATAGGTTCAAACAGAAAACAGAAAAGGAACAGGATACCGCAATCACATTATCTCAACCAGTTCCTAGACAGTTTGAGTGACAAACAACCATCTGTTTGATCAGAATGCATGTAATACAGCATACCATCTCTGCACCCATTTCAACCCAAACAAGATCATTCAATTCAGTTTCAAAAACAGGAAAACATAGTGGAGAGTTTCTGTTAACATTTACTCACCAATCATTGTTCTGTTTTCCAGTTTTTCATTTATGCTACCCATCGTTCAGTATTTAAATCATAAAATAAGTTATCAGTATATGTATCTAAACTGATTGGTGTAAGTTTAGATCCTAGCTCTAACTTGCAAACTCCAGTGAAGTTTATTTCAAAACTGTCTACTATATTTTCAGTTTCAAACAGCCCCATCTTTGTCATTACTTTTTAATTAATCACCTATACTTCATATCTATAATGGTCTATTTATTCAGTCATAGATCACTCATAAATAAACTGATGCTTAAACAGAAAACAAAGGACTGTTTACTCACACAATCAAGAACCAGTTTAACTTATAGTTTAAAACAGAAAAACGCAGGCACTTCAAAACAGAAAGTTTAAAAGCAGTTTTACTCACCTGTATAGCTCAAGAACCTTGCTGTTTCTTTGTCAAAAATGCTTTGAACTTGCTGAGTTGGTGTGTGTAAAAATGATGTACATGTATGGTCCTTATATAGTGTGAGAAATTTAAAAAAAATACTGTGCATTTATTGTTAATGTGAACCAACATAACAGCCCTCTTTTCTTGTCCATGAAAAACCAGACAAACCCCTCTTTCTCTCTCAATATCTTTGCAGTTTTCACATGGCATATTTCAGCCTATATACCTCTCTAAACCCCTAAGCATTGTACCAATGTCTCCCCTTTAGCCTTGACAAAAAAGCACACATTAAATGTGCTATGTACCATCTCTCTTTCTACCCATCTTTTCCCTTGGTTATTACAAAATATTTAGATCTTTTATGTACTAAAATATTCAGTTTTAAATGAGTTTGCACATCCTACCTTTCATATGTCAAAACTTTGATTTTACAAGATTTTATTTTTAAATACAACCTTGCCTTGCAAAGTATGTTAAAAATCTGAAAGTATAGTACATACAAATCTATGTTGTGAGGTGATGCTATACAAGGAAATCCTTAGAAAATTTGTGACATGAAATCAACTATTGTAGACAAGAAGAGAATGCATAGATATGATTTTGAAATTAGATTAGACAATACACGTTTTCACTTTCAATGCATAAAAAAAAAAAATTATTTCCTTTGTATTGGTTTGAGAACAAAAGAGGGCGTTTTAAACATGTTATATGCAAGGTGTTTAACCATGTTTTAAAAAAACAGGGTGTTTGTCAAATCTAAGGATTTAAAACTTTTTTTTTTTTTTGAAAACCTGAACAAAATATTTACAAATCATGGCATTTTTAAAATATGCTATGCACAAGTGTTATATATCATACACATGTTAAATAAAAATTTAAACAACACTTTAAAATATGCTATCAAAAAAAATGTAATTTACCCTTTTGTCATGTTTTAAATATTAAAATCGTATCTGTAATTACGTATTTATGCTCAAATATAATCCGTGTCAGTGTCAAAATCTCGGGTCATTACACTTCCTTTGAAAATTGAAAATATGACAGTTATATGTCGACATGTTCAACTATGTATGTCGACATATACATGTTATTTGAATTTTCAAAATCATTTTTTAAGTGTTAAAACCATTATATATTTTCTGGAAATTCTTAAATCAAAACTAGTGTTTTAAATGAATTCTCTAAAGTGTAAAAACAAATAAAAACGTAGTAATATATAATATAAACATATATATAAACTTATATGATATAAGACTATAAATCATATATTATAAACATATATATTATAAAACTTTATAATATATTCATATATGTACATTTGAAATCATAAGTAAGAACTTAATAATTTGAAATCATTTAGAAAAGGAGTTTGAAATAATTTTAAAATCAATTTGAAAAGGAATTTGAAAACAGAATTTGAAAGTGCTAACCGGAGTTTTACATATAAACTGGACTATATTACTTTGATAATCTTGAGCTCTTGAAATCTTATTATCTTGATACTCATGAGTCTTGAATTCCTTGGTATCTTGAATCTTTAGGGTTGTACAGTCTTCAATATTTATAACCTGCATGTACATATACGTGTATATATATATATATATATATATATATATATATATTCTAGACAAAGATGTTAGTATATATTTTATAATTAGTAATATGTTATTAATTGAAACAAGGTTGTTGTCATCAAAATTCTATTCTCCAACAATCTCGCCCTTTTGATGATGACAACCTTGGTTTAATAAATATTCATACCTGATATTGATATTACCTATTGATCTGATTCCTTCATTACTCCTCCTTTCACCGTGAATTCCTTCTAACTCCCCCTTAAATTATGCCTATCTTAACTATATCTATTTTATAATTCCTCTCCCTTTTTCGTTATCAGAAACTATCCTATACTAAACTATACTTGTATTATACCTATAGTAGGCAATAATATAATATATTATACTTAAACTATACTAAACTAAATTATACTCCCCTTAAATCTATGTTATATCTGATCCTAATGACTTACTTTATAATACTATACTAATAAATAGGAAAATACTGAACACAAACATTGAATAAACTATGTAATTCAAACAATGTTTACAAACGAGTTAAACATATACAAAGCATTCAATTAAAGTATTTACGAGCACACGTATACACGACGAATATATGTTTTACAGCGCATGTGCGAATAAAACGAAAATCTAAACGTCTAATGCTTCTTGATGATTGGAGATTTATGAATTGAGCGATGGGGATAATGAATACATAATTCCTCACTTTTCTCAACTATATTTCCATCTCTGTCAAAGCATACTTCACCCATGCATATTACTTGGTCGTCTTCTTCTATCCCCTCGGATTTTGCTTCTTCTTCTACCATTTCTTCCTCTTCTTCTTCTTCCTCTTCCTTGGTTATCCATGAAATCCTTCATCGATTCTTCTAGTTTTGTGACTCTAGCAAGCATAGATCACTGAAATGGACCTTTGGACAGTCCAAGAAACAAAATGAGGGTGTTTTGGTTGTTATTATTAGAGGAGGCCATTGTCTTATTTGATTTAGAATTTTTCCAGAGAGAAAATAAAGAGATGAAGAAGGAATTTTGAAATAATGAGTTTAAATATAGGTTATAACTAACTTTTGGTGGGAATTTATTTTGAAAATCTGGCAGTTATATGTCGACATACCATATTCAACATGTCGACATATGTTTGTTTTTATTCTTATTTTTTAATATATTATATATAATATATTTAATTACTTTATTTCTGTTAAAAAACAAATGCCTAATTCTCTTCTAAATTTAGTAAATGTTGCTTCATTTAAAGGTTTTGTTAATATATCTACTATTTTTTTTAGTTTCTACGAAATTCAAGTGAAATTTTCTCTTTACTTACATTATCTCTTAAGAAATGATGTCTTATATCTATATGTTTTGTTCTCGAATGAAGAGTTGGATTTTTAGATATATTTATGGCACTCGTATTATCACAATAAATTGGTGAATTATTTATATTTAAACCAAAATCATTTAGAGTTTGTTGCATATATATTAGTTGTGAATAAGTCAAAGCAGCAGATATATATTCTGCTTCAGTTGTTGACAAAGATACTGTATTTTGCTTTTTACTAAACCAAGAAACTAGTGAATGTCCTAAGAAGTGACATGTTTCACTAGTGCTTTTACGATCGGATTTACATCTCGCATAATCAGCATCACAATAAGAGATTAAATCAAATGAATCATTTTTAGGATAAAATAATCTAAAATCTAATGTGTGTTTTACATACCTTAGAATATGTTTTACGGCTTTTAAATGATTTTCCATAGGTTGTGATTGATATCATGCACAGAGACATACACTATGCATTATATCTGGTCTACTAGCGGCTATATATAATAATGATCCTATCATTCCTCTATAAAAATTTTGATCAACGTCTTTTGACGTATCATCTTTGCTTAGGGTTATATTAGTTGCCATAGGTGTGGGTCTACCATTAGTTGTAGTTAAATTATATTTGTTAATTAAATCTCTAGCGTATTTTTCTTGATTAATAAATATTCAATTCTTTAGTTGATGGATTCGCAAGCGAAAGAAAAATGTGTGTTCACTCATGCGACTCATCTCGAATTCTTGGGTCATAATATCTGAGAATTCTTTATTCGTTTGATTATTGGTTAATCCAAAGATTATATTGTCAACATATATTTGTACTAATTGAATATTGTTTTTATTTCTCTAAATAAACAGTGTATTATATACCTTACCAATCTTGAAGTTTGATTGTAATAAATACGTTCTTAATCGATCATACCAGGCTCTAGGAGCTTATTTTAATCCATATACCGCTTTCTTTAATTTATATACGTGATTTTGAAGTTTTTCGTCTTCAAAGAGAGGAGGTTGGTCTACGTATACGTCTTCTTTAACATATCCATTTAAAAAGACATCTTTAACATCCATTCGAATAGTTTGAAATTATTATGATTAGCGAAGGCTAGCAAAATCCTAATTGCTTCTAATCTTGCTACATGAGCGAAGGTTTCATCGTAATCTATATCCTTGTGCAACTAGTCGAGCTTTATTTCTTACGACCTCGCCGAGTTCATTCATTTTATTTTTATAAACCCATTTAGTTCCAATTACAGTTTTATCCTCTGGTCTAGGAACAAGTTCCCATACATCATTCCGGGTAAATTGATTCAATTCCTCTTGCATAGCAAGGATCCATGAATCGTCAGATGATGCTTTCTTTGGATTCTTAGGTTGAATATTAGAAATAACGCTGAATTACTCATATTATTTAATTGGTTTCTAGTCCTAACAACAGATTCAATATGCCCTAATATATTTTCTGCAGGGTGGTCTCTTAGAAGTCTAATTCTCTTATTTGGTTGATGAATTTCATTATTTACTTCATCAATCTCATTTTCGCATTCATCTTTATTATTTTATGTTAAATTTTTGTAATTTTCCTCAAAAGACACCTTTAAAGTTTCTTCTATAGTATTAGCTCTTAAATTAAAAACTCTATATGCCTTACTTCTTTCTGAATATCCAATAAATACTAGTGCGAACCCGTGCTTCACACACAGTAATAGTGAAAATAGTGTATTGGTACAAAGTAGCATAGAATATAATGGACGCCTGTGTCAAATAATATATTTTCATTTTAATAGTTTTATCTTTTTTCCATTTGGTAAAAATAATGGAGTTTTAAATTGTAAATTGTGTTTTATACGTGCATATGCATAAGTAAAGGGTGCGGGGCTAAGTGTTTTGTGAATAATATTGGTGGGTGATTTTTATAACTTCTTTTAGTTGCAACAGCAAAATAATTTCTTCTTGAATTAAGAGGACTGGTCCACGAATATGTTGGTGGTAGTGTTACTCTTTTAAGCAATAACAGTAGATTGCATACGACGATGACCCTTAAACAATTCCAGCTACAAAGAATAGTATGTTAGAAATCAAGTACCAAATAACCCAAAGTTGCTGATCATCTATGTGGAGATTGAGCATCAATAAAATGTATAAACTTATAGTCATGCTTTATCATGAATATTGGTGCATATTTTCTAATTTCGGCTCCAGTCCCCTTTACTAATAATCAAATAAACAACACCTTTGGCCATGGTAATTTTTTCAATTTCATTTCTTCACCAACCTCTAAAAGTCATTTTCCTTGAAATTATGAACTACTAAAATCAATAAGTTTAAAATAATATCAGTATTCCAATAAACTTGTTAACTACTAGTATAAACCTGCATAGATATTTCAATGATACGCCTTAATTTATTAATTTATAAAATCGATATTGATTAAGATTATAAGTAATAAAGATTACAAAGATTAAATGATAGCTTAAACTCAGGTCCATTTTTCAGTCTAAATAGCAAGAAAGTCTAGGCTTACTTGTCTCAATAGAGCTCTATTTGTCGCCTCAAGTTATTGAAATTCAATCATATAGCTAGGCCAATTTAAGATGCAAAAAATTAGCTGAGAAGTGCCAAGTAAGAAAGTTTCAAGTCTTGCTAGTAAGGATCTTATAAAAACATAGAACCGATGTTAGGTTAAATGTAACAACCCAGAAATTCTGAGCCAATTAAAAAATTTTATTTTGGCGATTTTAATGAATTTTGAATATTTAAAATGGATTATTTTAAATAATAACGACGGAAAATTTATTTTCGGCGAAGTTAAAACGAATAAATTTATTTAATTTATATAACGAGCCTGAAATGGCGCGGCAGCTCGAAAATTCAATTTCGAATTTCAAATGAACGTACAGGATTCAAAATAAATCGGATTTCAGCGAAACAAGAAATATTTGAATCTATTTAACGATATCTTTCTAGCGAAGTTAAGAAACTGAGATTTCACTTTATAGAGTGTAAGATATGTCCAGTTTAAAATTCAGAAAAGTCGCTGTGGAATTTATATATATTTTAATATATATAAAGGCCCTTAAAAATGGAAATTTTGCAAACGACCTCGGTTATCGACGAAACCACTTTTGTTGGATCCGGGATGTCAAGTTATTGCTATATTCCAAAATTCATAATTTTCTGAATCAATATGTGAGCGTGGCGAAGTTAAACGTGTTTTGCCAGTTTTAGTCAATTTCGATCGACCAGAAAATGTCCATTTTTCAAACGACCTCAGAATCCGATGAAATTAGTTTTGTTAGGACCGTATCGTCAATACGAAGCTAGGAACTATTTTTCTGAAATTTTTAGGGTCCGTATGTGACCCAAGTAAATTGAAATGTGCGTTCAAATTCAATATATACTGATTTATATTTTAATTTTAATGGAAACTGATCGTAATAGCCGAACTGGCTCACGATACATATCCCATTGTGTTCGGAATGGGGGTATTTAGCTACGAACGACAATCGGTGGGTTCAATTTTGAATTCGAAATAAAGAGTTTCTTTATGGAATAAATAAATAAAATAATATAAAAAAATTCAATAAAGCCCCTCCCCTTTATACACTCTCTCCCTCCCCCGTATTAACTCAGAACAAATGAAATAAAAAAAAGAAAAAAGAAAACCCATCGCCTCCCTTTTCCCCCATCCACCGCGTCGTCGCGGCTTGCCACCGCTCTCCCCCACAACCACCCTGCTCCGCCTCGACCCCCCCTCTCTCGTTTCCTCCTCTCTCAAATTGAAGCACCCAAACCATCGTGAGAAGCACCGAGCCACCGCACCCCCCCCGGATCCAGGCGTCGCCTTCCCCTTCCACCGCCACTGCCCTGGCAACTGCAACCCGCTACTCCGACGACCGCTTCTCCCTCCAGCGACGCCTTCGTGGATCAAAACCCTGGAAAAATTGCTGTAAGGTTCTGACTTTTAAATCTTTGATAATAAATCTTGGATTTTGCAAGATGATAAAGTTTAGATTTTGAAACTGTAAAGAATATTATTTTTAAACTATAAAGTTTAGATTTTTAAACTGTAAAGAATATGATTTTTACTGTGATAAAAACATAATTTTTTATATAGGAAAAGGTTTGATTTTTATATATTCATTAGCAAAGTAAAATTTTGATTTTTATATATTCTTTAGCGAAGTAAAAATTCGATTTTTATATATTCATTAGCGAAGTAAAAATTCGATTTTTATATATTCATTAGCGAAGTAAAAATTCGATTTTTATATATTCTTTAGCAATGTAAAAATTCGATTTTTATGTACATATAGCGAAGATAAAAATATGATTTTTATATAATATAGATTATAAAAAATATAATTTTTATAAGGTAGAGAATATAAAAATATGATTTTTATATATGTAGCGAAATAAAAATCTGATTTTCATTATATATATAGTGAAATAAAAATGTGATTTTCATTATGAACAGTGTGAATAAGAGTGCGATGGAATTGACCGAAAGCAGAATGGAATCCAACCCGTTCAGAAATATAGAATGGAGGAGTGGATCCCAAAGGTGAGAACTCCTCACTTTTATTTCTATTTCTAGTTTGAAATATATACTAGGATGCAAACGGTGCTTAGCAGCACCTGACACCCGTCGTCCACAGACCATGGATGACTTGTTTGTTTGATTTTTGTGTAGTGAAATTTGATAGTGTGATGTGTTGAAATAAAATATATATATTCATGTGTTGAAATAAAATATATATTCATGTGTTGAAATAAAATATATATTCATGTGTTGAAGTAAAATAAATATTCATTTACAAATCGAAGGATTTATTTATGTACATTGATTTGACTGATATTGATTGGGACGATAAATTTTACACGTCGCCCAACTGCACAAATAATATTCAGTGTTTGTGGATTTAAACCCCACACAGGTGTTGGGATGATATTTGGCGTACACTAATCCCAATTGTTTAGTGGTATGTCGATCATTTGATTGACAGACTGTGTAAGCATTAATTATTTATATTTAATGCTTATGCAGTTGTGTGGTGCACTTTGGATGATGGTTGATTATTTATCATTGCTATTATATACATGTGTTGTATGGAATCCATATAATTAACATTATATGGTAATTGATTGGGCCTCATTCCAATTGGGAAAATAAAGAATATTAAAATATAGATTCATGTGTTGAATAGAATAAATATTCATGTGTTGAATAGAATAAATAGTCATGTGTTGACAATACTCATGTGTTGAACTATTCATGTGTTGAAACTATTCATGTGTTGGATAAAATATTTATACAATAAAATTCATATTTTTATTTTAAGTAAGAAATAATAAATATTCATCTGTTGAAAGAAATATATATTCATGTGTTGAAGAAAATATTCATTTGTTGAATAGAAAAACGAAGTTATTGAAATATATAAAGCCGTGTTGATTAGGTTTGCGCCATTTTGACGCGAACAATATTTATATCGATTATATTCGTTTTTATAATGAATATAGAAAAAGAAGCGATTTCAAAATATAACGTTTTGAAAATATTATCATTTATATATTAATGATATGAAATATTCGATTTTGATTGGAAATTGAATATGAAGTTGAATTTGATTTGAAAACGAATTTAAAACAATTTATAAAATACGTTTAGAATTGAAATCGATGATATATATATAACATATATATTAAATGGCCTGAATAGAACACGCCGCGCCGCGGTAGTTCGCGAATTTCGACCATTGACTTCGAATTGACGTTGCGGGAGATCCGACCGTTGGATTCTCCTGAAACCAGAACCGTTGGGTTCGTATCGAAAAGAGCTTTCCAATGAATATTAGAAATTTGAAATCTAACGGTTGGATTTGAAATTATGTCCAAATGAAATTTGGAAAAGGTCGCTGTAAGTGCAGTTCGACGACCGTTATTGGAAATCGACTGTACGAGCCTTGGTAAAATTATTAAAAATATTAATAATTTGTGTAAAATCATAATAAATGATTTAGAAAGAATTGGGGTGAAAAATCCCATATTTGAAAGTATAAAAATATATTTTTATCGAAACAAACTAGTTATGAACTAGAATTATAATCCAATGTTTTTGATTAAATAAATTGGATTTGAAGTGGTTTTAAAAATAATCAGAATTTCCAATACGTGAATTGGAATGGATTTGAATCGAAAATGTCTTTGGAATATTTCGATGTTGGATTTCGTGATTATACAGATATGGTTGTGGAAATTTGAAAGATATATTTATATCGTTATTTCCAATACGATATTTGTTGTTCGTAGAATTTGATATTGAATAAGCCGATATATTTTCTATTCAGAGCCTTGTATTTAATATCAAATGGGATTTGGGTTTGTGGTGAATGGTGTCTTCAATAACACTGTTCTTAAACCCAATTGAGAAAAAGATTAATTTTTTTTATTTAGATTTAATGAAGTGTACAAATTAAATGGTATTTAATTGGAATTGAATTTGAATTGATTATTGGGTTTATCGTGAACGGTGTTTTAAATAACACTTGTTCTTTAACCCGATAATTAATGGAATGTGATTTTAGGTTTATAGTGAACCGTGTTTTAAATGACATTGGTTCTTTAACCCAGTTAAAGGCAGGATGTGATTTCCTTAATTAAATAATCATTGATATTGATTTTTGGGAAGATTAAAACGAAGTGGAGTTTTAGTAAATCATTAATTAGACTGAAATAATCGAGTATGGAGTATCACCAGTTTTGCTCGAGGCAATAGTTAAATCTTTAATTAGATTTGAACGTGAAATGATAATTGAATTTACCGATAACACCGTGGTGTTAGATATGAAGTATAACCAGTTTTACTTCATCGGATGAATAGGTGGGGATTGGGAAATAAAATAAATGATTACTTCGGTGTGGTTCACTAATCCCAACTAGTTTGAATTGATATTCGAAGAATATTAAAGAATAAAGTTAAAGAATTTATCTTTGATAAAATTAATGGGAACCTTTCCCAAAGTATAAGAATATTTGAATAAAAGAATATTCTGAATTGGAATGAGGCGTATGTTGTGTTTGTGTAACAATTGTTTATTATATACGCGAGTTATTCAGAAAGACCGGGTTTATCCCATTCTGAATAACTGATTCGACGATGTGTCGAGGATGAAGACGGTGGTCGAAGACCGGAGGTCTTCACATCGTTTGGGTGATTACTGAAGATCTTGATTGGGCTGTACACCCAAGAGGAGGAAATCAGTTGGTGATCGTCCAGACGTACTTGGAGATCAATGGATATGCGAGGTACAAGGTGCCTTCGGTTTCGTTCAGACCCAGAAAGAATTTGTAAATGGACTGTGTGTCTAACATTGGATTTATTCTGTGTGATTGATTTCTATTAAATATATATCTGTTTGGCGGCGGAGAATTTATTCTCTTGCTTAACGCCCATCTCTGAGACGTACGAGCTCAAGGGTTATATATTGATGGATATCAATCACATGGAGTGAATTGCCTGTGTGGCATGCCTAAGTGGCAAATGATCAAGGCTTTTGTTGAAAAGCAAAGTCTTGTGGTTGATGATCAAAGCACCGCTTGTGTGGCATATGCTTTGTGTAACGTGAATTTGCGAGCCTCACACCCCGGTTGTGAACCGGAAACGGGAGAGGACCTCAGGGAGGGCATGCGTTTCCTTCTTGCTAGGGTGGTGTCAGTGACCTACCAGCCCTGACATTTATATTATTTTCACCTGTGTGGTTGTTGCTGTTGCGAGGCGCCTCGGATATATCGGTGACTGTGTGGAGCCGATGGAGTCATTTAGTAATGACCCGGATTTTTGGCGATCTTGGTTATCTGATATACAACACATATCGAACATCCAAGGATCGAAAATACCGGTCATTAATGAAAGAAATTAGAGGGTGAGGAAAGATAAGATAGAAACTTAGAATAGAAGAAGAAGAAACACAACATCAAAGTAACACGAACCTCACATCAGAACGAATAACATATAATAGATAATATATCCTTGAGATAAAATCAGTATATGTATACAATAACATTTTCAGAGTACAACACTTACAACACAGCAGAAATAAACTATAGCTATATGATCCTGAAGCCTCCTGCTCCAAGCTCTTCCAGTATATCTGTAAATCCTGACTACTTGACTGCCCGTACAAAATTGGGCACCCAAGAGTTTAGGGAAAACAAAACAAAATAAACTCCGGGTCAGTCATGGGACTGGTATGAGTAAAACAGTTTAAGCAGGTAAATGATATCTCATAAGACCACGCCGTATAACGGAACGGGTTTTTCCCTTATGAGAATCCAAATTATCTTTATATCAAAAACCCTTTGATATTATAATAATGTCTATCAACCATAATATAATAATCATCTAGCAGAAACGCTTTCATCTCACGTTCTACATATATAGTATACAATCAAAACCACAAGCACGTATTGGGTAATGGATTTCCAACTATGACAAGGTATGGAACCACCTTTCGCTAGTGTACCTCTAGAAAGGAATACACTGGGTTCAACAAGAACATCTTGCAACCCGACCACACATGACCGACCACTCATTTCGCTTGAGTGTATCGAATGTATATCACCAACGGTTGGGATCAGCAACCGTTTCCCGAATGGGACAGCATCAACAATAGATTTTTGGAAATAAATGAAACTCTAGATCAGGTGATTATACACCCTACTTCGGAGCGACCGACTTAGCCATGCTGCATGCCCGAGTTCTGTCATTTACCGGATGTGAAGCTAGAAGCTACGATTTATCATCACACCAGATTCACTTCGAATGTCACATCGTCAAGTCCATCAAGTCACCGATTTACGTCTACAACCATACATTACATGTCAGCTAAAAGAAGTTTCCTTCTCCGCTTCCACTCTTGGTACGGTTGAAGAAATCAATGTACGTGACCTTTTTGGAAATACTCTGTCAGACATTCATCCATACAAGTCATCCAGGAACAGGATGAACCAAAGGCACTATTCATCCATCTTAGGCACTGTTATCTAAGACTTATACAATAGCCCTTGCACTTTACTCCGTCTTCAATTATCTTTGGCATATTTGATTCGCAACGCTTATGCCAATACAGAGTGGTTCTTTGGATAATAATCCAACCGTTCTCTCCATATTAGCAACGTTAAAATGGTCAAAACTTCGATAGTCTGTGATTTAACCATCAAAGAAAAACAGGTGTGCAAACAACGATATTATTTCCAGATGGAAATTCTATCAATCAATCATCATTCAACATTTATCTCATTAATTTACTTATCTCTTGTTTCCCTATATTCAACATTTCTTATTTTCTAAATTTAGAAAATATATGTTATTACCATTGGAAAAAATTTCCAATTCTTGTTTTCTATATCAGAAAACATTTCTGGTTCTTTATTGGAAAACATTTCCAAAACTCCTTCACTGGACTTAGACAGATGTTTAAACAAACCATCGCGATGCCAACTCAAACCATTATGCTTATTAACTAAATTCTTTTAACCCACCTTCACAATCGAACCTTAACCATTCCTTAGTTAAAAATGAAGTCAATCAAGTTGGGGTAATACTACCTCTCAGACCTTAACTGAACAACGTTTCTAACCTTGAAATAGACAAAGTTAACCTTTTAATTCTTTAACAAATTTCCTTACGTAACTCTCTTTCGAATCATCTCTATTCGATATTTCTTTCCTTCAAATAAGGTATATTCGATAACTCTATTCAATTTACTCTATTGGACTAACGCTATTGGATTAACTCAATTGATTCTATTCGAATAAACTATATTCGATCAACTCCTTTATTTTAACTCTAATCGATTAACTCCATCGAATAACTAAATTTGATAACTCCTTCGAATAACCAATATCCTATAACTCAATTCGATTAAACAAATCGATAACTCTTTCGATTAACTAATAATTGATAACTCCTTTCGATTAACTAATAATCGATAACTCCTTTCGATTAACTAATAATCGATAATTCCTTTCCTTTAACTCTATTCGAATAAACTAATATTCGATAAACTCCTTTTGAATAACTCTGGTTCGATTTAACTCTATCGATGTTCTCTAACTGATTAACTCTAACTGGTTTAACTCTAACTGGTTAACTCTAATTGGTCAACTCTAACTGGTTAACTCTTATTCGAATAACAAATATTCGATTAACTCTATTCAGCTAACTCGACTCGACTAACCCCTTTCGAATAACTAATTCGATTTACTAGCTTTCGAATACCATATTCGATTTAACTCCCTTCGAATAACTTATTCGATTTAACTCTATTCGAATAACTAAATTCGATTAACTCCTTTCCGAATAAACTATTCATTTATAAAGATTTACTTTTGGCAATGGTTTTTCACTTTACAAACGATTTCCTTTTTTGTAACGTTTTCCTTTTTATAACATTTTCCTTTCTATAACATTCTATTCGGTTATAAATAAATTTCCTTTTTATAACTCTATTATTTTCTAAATATTTCCTATCAATTCTATTTGTAAATGATTTACAAATATTTCCTTTCCTATTATTCTATTTGCAAATGGTTTACAAATATTTCCTTTTCAAATCATTCTTTGATTTTATAATTTCCCTTTTCTAAATATCTCCTATTTATATATATATTCCAATTTATAAATATTTCTTATTTATAAATATTCCATTTATAAATATTTTATATTCAAATATCACTTTGAAAATATTCCCTTATCAACATTTCGGTATGTTATGATATTCAACATATCAAATCACGATGATTAGTATCGTTCAAACACATATAATCGACAACAGATTATATATCACATCATATATCACAATATATGAAAAACAGTAAAATAAATGTTGAGGAATCCAGTTGGATTCCTCCAACATGTTTCCCTGCATCATAGATGTTAAACAATATAGATAACATCACTTTCAGTTCCATATGATATATTCTGTTAAACAGAATCAATATAGAAATTCAACTAACTGACTAGCAGTTCAATCAAACAATCAACACATAGTCAATCAGCCAATATTTAACAGTTCTAAAAATACAACATGAATTGATAAACTGTTCAGAGTTAGTGAGATTTACTCACATTGGCGCTTTAATCGTTAAATAACGGTTTGCGTTTATTTGACTGCGACAAACAATTTATTTCGCCATAAACTGTAATGAGCTTCGATTCACTCCCAGTCAGTTCCATTGTGGAGCGCTCATCCATACGATCCCAACGGATCCTGTTTTATCCGATTCTGACCATGTTTGAATGAGATATGATTATTACAAATTTAACCACATTATAAATAACGGAAGTCGACAAATAAATTAATTTATTTTTTAATAACCTTAATCATGTGTTAAGCCTTAATCCTTGATTTATCTCGCTAATTCTTCTTCTTAAAACCATTGGTTCGACAGTACTCAAAAGGACATTCCAATCGTTCTAAGTCTTCAACTCTTTCTTCTCATCCTTAAAACTCAAACCAAGGCCACCATTTTCTCTCTCTCTCTTTCCGAGGCCGACATCTCAACCACCACCATAACCACTCACATGCTTCTTCACAAATGCGACCTTTAGTCCGTGAGCTGCTGTCCCAGTAAAAAGAACGACCCCAAAAGCTCTTGTTTCTTCATGAATTTAAAAACTGAAACTACCCACTCGCTACAGTGTTTCATTTGTATTTTCCAGTCCTACTCCTTACAGGTAGCAAACAGAATACCACCATCTCCCACTCCCTTAAACACCACGTCTCCCTTCATTACCCAGTAACAACTCAAATTGCTAATACCAGGCTACTCCCCTTCGAAACCTCAACAATCATTACACCACAAAACAGGACTCGACGTCCTTTTCAAAACCAAATCTCAGATCGAACGCTGTGGTTTTACAGTTCACATCGATCCTTAAAGCGATCGAGTCCCACAAAACCTAGAAATCATGGTGCGGAAATCTGTGTTTGACCCAACTACATACTTTAAATTACTAAAAACCCACCCCAATTTGATCAGCAGCAAACCCTAGGTGTACGGCATCAGATTTCAGCGAGCAACTTTCGCTCGATCCCCACGAAACCGCTACCAGGTTGAAGCATCCCTCTTGTTGCAACTGAATATGTATTGGTTTGGATTTTCATAGGAATATATTTGATTTTTTGAGGGTACCAATTTGTTTTTGTTTGGTAGAGCAACTGGCGGCTGAACTTTTGAGGAGAATGAAGAACGATTAGGTCTTAAGGATAAAGGGGTTGTAGTGTATTTATAGGGTGAACAAATATCTAGATATTTTGGTTTTTCACTTAATTTGGCATTCTAAAAATTCCTACGATCACACACGATACCCAAAAATCACCAAACTGGACATGCTGCTAGAGTTTGACATTACGGTCCCAACGAAACTGGTTTCGTCGAATTTCGACTCCGTTTGCTCACACAGCGTATTTTTAACTGTCAAAATACTGACTGTTTTTCACTCTAAAAATCCGTACGGCCACACAATGACTCTAAAAATCACGAAACTGGAAATCTAACAACTATTTGACATTGCGGATCCAACAAAATTAGTTTCGTCGAATTCCGATTTCGTTTGCAAAAGTGGCTATTTTTAAAGCTTTGGATGACCCATTTAAATATATAAATAAATTTAAATAAAATTAAATAAATTATTAATAAATTAATATTATCGTATATATATATTCACATACGATACCGTACAGCTCCAGAATAACCCCATATGGATTTCTAACTCGATATTCGATTCATATTGAAATTTCTTTTTAAAATATAAATAATTCCTTTATAAATTATAAAGGAATTTCACAGCGACTTTTTCTGAAATTTGATTTGGACGTAAATCAAAATCTACCCAACGAAATCCAGAATTTTCTCTTCCACTAGAAAGATATACTCCACCAGCTCCCCAAGTTTCTTGTTTCACAGAAATCCGACTTAAAACGAATCCTGTACATTCAGTTGAAGTTCAAATCGCCAAATAACGAACTACCGCGCCATTTCAAGCTCGATTTTAATTATTATATAATTATACGTCCAACTGTTGTTCAAATAATATATTCATTATTCTAATTCAATTCTAAACTGAATTAAATATCACAGATGATCCAGTTCACACCATATCGCCATTTTAGCCAATTCTGATTATTTCAGAATTAAATATATTATTTAATTTATTATTTTAATTAAATATTCACCATTGTTTAATTCCACGACCATTTAATTCACTATATCACTATTATATAATTAAATAAATAAATTATATTACCTTTGCAAATGCGGGTCATTACAATCCTCCCCACTTAAAATAATTTCGTCCTCGAAATTGCTAAGGTGGAGGACGACCCTATCGACTGGTCAGAACATATTTGTTCACTTCTTAAATTCAGTTTCTAACTGGACCAAATTAATTTCAATTAAATATTACTTAATTCTTATCAACGAAAATTTTCAAAAATTCCGAAAATTTTTAACGCCTTAATTTTTTGAAAAATTTCGCCAGCACCTCCTTTGTACTGGTCAATACGTCAAACCACCACTTGCCTCTCTAGGCCATCTGTATCACAAAAGAAAATCAAACAGCTAAGCGGCTTGCCAAATCGGCTCATAAATCTTATATCCAATAGAAATATAAACTTGTACCTTTTGTCGGCATATCATTATATCCACTCCACCTGTTATCAATTCAGCAGATACAAGGGTCATCCCAATCAAATTTCAATCTGCTTTTATCCACGACACAACCATTCGCCTATATCCGAGCCAAATATCATTTCAACTCGAGTTTCTTCTCTATTCCCAACTCTTAACTTGATTATCACATTACACTTCAAATTTGAATCTCACAATCCAATTTGTCTTGATATCATTCTAATTCAATATCAGTTACCACTTTACTAGCTTTACTTTAATTCAAATTTGCTTTCACAAATTTCTGTTAAATTTGTTTTTAATTCAAACAGTCTTTCCCTGGGAGTTTTCAAATAGTTTACTCTTTTCAAAAATCAAAATTTCCTTTTGAACATGTCATTGAGCCCTTAATTAATATTCCATTAGTTAAATCACTTCTCTATTTCTTTATCAATATTTGTTAACCAAATATTTCCAATAACCATATTGGCCTTTTATGTTATTTGGAAAACATTTCCGAATATCGCCTTCCTTTATTTTCTGAACTTTAGAAAATATATGCTATTTATAATTGGAAAATATTCCAATTACTTATCTCTTTTCCGATCTCGTTTATTTCTATACTTAGGAAATATTCTTTATTATATTTCCAAGCTTACACTTATTTGGGTTAAAACGGATGTTGTGTAAAACATCGTTACGACAACCCAAATACTATATTCAACTAACTCTTATTCAACATTGATCTTCGAGCCTGAAATCTTACTATTTATTTGTTAATAATGAAATCAATCAAGTTGGGGGTATAACTACCTCTCAGAACTTTACTGAATAACATTTATAACGTCAAAACAGATATGACTACTTACTCGAATAATCAATACCATACAACTACTTATTCACTTTTAAACACGTATACGCTTCCTCTTTCTATTCTTACTAGATTTTATTCTTAGCCTTCCTTTTTGATTTTACTATTCTATTTCTAAGTTCATTTCCTTATCGACTTCTATATATATTGATATATTGATTTCTAACTATCAAATTATCTTGAAAATATTCTAACTCCTTAAATTCCCGGAAAAAATCGCCATAACCTCCTTTGTACCGGGAGCACCGGGATATTTCAAATAGCCTCCCATGGCCCTTACCAATCCAAAAGAAAAAGCCAAGCGGCTAGCCGATACGGCGCATAAAATCTCATATATGAATTAAATACATACCTTTTCGTCGAGCATTCTATTTATATACCTTCATACCTTATCCATACCTATCTCATGTATATTTATACCTGCCCAATCTATTTTAACTATACCTGATCGTTTTAACTCAATTCGTTAATTAATTTATTAATTAACTCTTTAATCTATTTCACTTTTATATTTGAACATGACATGTTCAAATATATTTTAACTTGCTTATTAACTAATTTGAATCCAAATTTCAAATTTTAAGTTCTATATTCGATTTCGAATATCCATTTACAAATCCAATTCACCTTTCAAAGTTCAACTTCAAATTCAAAACTCGATTAACTAATTCCTCTTCGACATAGTTAATTCTATTCAATTTCTATTCAATTTTATATTACTTCTATTATTCAAATCTATTTCACTTCTATTTTCAAATTCTATATATCAAATTCTATTATTCAAATTCTATATATCAAATTCTATTCAAATTCTATATATCAAATTCTATTCAAATTTTATATATCAAATTCTATTCAAATTCTACATTATAAATCCCATTTTGAAATTCAACACAACTTTTCTTTCCCAAAACAAATTCAAAACAGTATCTCTGGTAGTAATTCGTCACTTACAACTCGAAAATGAATACTGATGATGCAGTTGTCATCATCGGAATCTATTTTCCAGCGATCGAAGTGAGTTCAATACTATAAAACCATTTCTAAACATTTCCACTTTAAAATTCATTTCAAAATATAATTCATACTGCTTGTAAAACAATTTAAAATTTCCCAGGATCTTAAATTTTCCTTATTTTTAATCCAAATCCATTTACAAACACTTATCCAATTCTCCAGAGTTTTAACCCAATTTCTGGTTTAAAGTTTCAGATTCAACTCATCTGATTTCACGTATTTCACTTGTATGAATTCTGATTGGTTATTTACATAACCATTTAATTTATAATCTTACTCGATTATAATAACAACCAATATATCCAATATATATCAAAATATACTTTGGTTAAAATTATTTTAATTTACCCTCTTTTCAAAACATATCATGTCGACCCATCGTATTCTAGTGTTTATAAACTCCTACTGATACAGTGGATCAAACTGATCGACCAGAATTCACAAACAACTCAACCAATAAGTCTCCACAATATAAAACAAGTTTTTACATCAATAACAAATACGCTCACTCGTATATATACACTCAAACTCAATCTAGGGTATTACTAACCCTATCTCTATCGAGTCACGCCATAGAGCCAAGGTAATTCACTTAACTTAAGCTCTGATACCAACTGTAATGACCCGGGTTTTTGGCGATCTTGGTTATCTGATACACAACACATATCGAACATCCAAGGATCGAAAATACCAGTCATTAATGAAAGAAATTAGAGGGTGAGGAAATATAAGATAGAAAATTAGAATAGAAGAAGAAGAAACACAACATCAGAGTAACACGAACCTCACAGCGGAACGAATAACATACAATAGATAATATTTCCTTGAGATAAAATCAGTATATGTATACAATAACATTTTCAGAGTACAACACTTACAACACAGTGGAAATAAACTATAGCTATATGATCCTGAAGCCTCCTGCTCCAAGCTCTTCCAGTATATCTGTAAATCCTGACTACTTGACTGCTCATACAAAATTGGGCACCCAAGAGTTTAGGGAAAACAGAACAAAATAAACTCCGGGTCAGTCATGGGACCGGTATGAGTAAAACAGTTTAAGCAGGTAAATGATATCTCATAAGACCACGCCGTATAACGGAATGGGTTTTTCCCTTATGAGAATCCAAATTATCTTTATATCAAAAACCCTTTGATATTATAATAATGTCTATCAACCATAATATAATAATCATCTAGCAGAAACGCTTTCATCTCACGTTCTACATATATAGTATACAATCAAAACCACAAGCACGTATTGGGTAATGGATTTCCAACTATGACAAGGTATGGAACCACCTTTCGCTAGTGTACCTCTTGAAAGGAATACACTGGGTTCAACAAGAACATCTTACAACCCGACCACACATGACCGACCACTCATTTCGCTTGAGTGTATCGAATGTATATCACCAATGGTTGGGATCAACAGCCGTTTCCCGAATGGGACAACAACAACAATAGATTTTTGGAAATAAATGAAACTCTGGATCAGGTGATTATACACCCTACTTTAGAGCGACCGACTTAGCCATGCTGCCTGCCCGATTTCTGTCATTTACCGGATGTGAGGCTAGAAGCTACGCTTTATCATCACACCAGATTCACTTCGAATGTCACATCGTCAAGTCCATCAAATCACCGATTGACGTCTACAACCATACATTACGTGTCAACTAAAAGAAGTTTCCTTCTCCGCTTCCACTCTTGGTACGGTTGAAGAAATCAATGTACGTGACCTTTTTGGAAATACGCTGTCAGACATTCATCCATACAAGTCATCCAGGAACAGGATGAACCGAAGGCACTATTCAGTACATCCATCTTAGGCACTGTTATCTAAGACTCATACAATAGCCCTTGCACTTTACTCCGTCTTCAATTATCTTTGGCATATATGATTCGCAATGCTTATGCCAATACAGAGTGGTTCTTTGGATAATAATCCAACCGGTCTCTCCATATTAACAACGTTAAAATGGTCAAAACATCGATAGTCTGTGATTTAACCATCAAAGAAAAACAGGTGTGCAAACAACGATATTATTTCCAGATGGAAATTCTATCAATCAATCATCATTCAACATTTATCTCTTTATTTCATTAATTTACTTATCTCCTGTTTCCCTATATTCAACATTTCTTATTTTCTAAATTTAGAAAATATATGTTATTACCATTGGAAAACATTTCCAATTCTTGTTTTCTATATCAGAAAACATTTCTGGTTCTTAATTGGAAAACATTTCCAAAACTCCTTCATTGGACTTAGACAGATGTTTAAACAAACCATCGCGATGCCAACTCAAACCATTATGCTTATTAACTAAATTCTTTTAACCCACCTTCACTATCGAACCTTAACCATTCCTTAGTTAAAAATGAAGTCAATCAAGTTGGGGTAATACTACCTCTCAGACCTTAACTGAACAACGATTTTAACCTTGAAATAGACAAAGTTCACCTTTTAATTCTTTAACAAACTTCCTTATGTAACTCTCTTTCGAATCATCTCCATTCGATAATTCTTTCCTTCGAATAAGGTATATTCGATAACTCTATTCAATTTACTCTATTGGACTAACGCTATTCGATTAACTCAATTGATTCTATTCGAATAAACTATATTCAATCAACCCCTTTATTTTAACTCTAATCGATTAACTCCATCGAATAACTATATTTGATAACTCCTTCGAATAACCAATATCCTATAACTCACTTCGATTAAACAAATTGATAACTCTTTCGATTAACTATTAATCGATAACTCCTTTCGATTAACTAATAATCGAAAACTCCTTTAGATTAACTAATAATCGATAATTCCTTTCCTTTAACTCTATTCGAATAAACTAATATTCGATAAAGTCCTTTTGAATAACTCTAGTTCAATTTAACTCTATCGATTTTATCTAACTGATTAACTCTAACTGGTTTAACTCTAACTGGTTAACTCTTATTCGAATAACAAATATTCGATTAACTCTATTCAGCTAACTCGACTCGACTAACCCCTTTCGAATAACTAATTCGATTTACTAACTTTCGAATACCATATTCGATTTAACTCCCTTCGAGTAACTTATTCGATTTAACTCTATTCGAATAACTAAATTCGATTAACTCCTTTCCGAATAAACTATTCAGTTATAAAGATTTACTTTTGGTAATGGTTTTTCACTTTACAAATGATTTCCTTTTTAGTAACGTTTTCCTTTTTATAACGGTTTCCTTTCTATAACATTCTATTCGGTTATAAACAAATTTCCTTTTTATAACTCTATTATTTTATAAATATTTCCTATCAATTCTATTTGTAAATTATTTAAAAATATTTCCTTTCCTATTATTCTATTTGCAAATGGTTTACAAATATTTCCTTTTCAAATCTATTCTTTGATTTTATAATGTCCCTTTTCTAAATATCTCCTATTTATAAATATTCCAATTTATAAATATTTCTTATTTATAAATATTCCATTTATAAATATTTTATATTTAAATATCACTTTGAAAATATTCCCTTATCAACATTTCGGTATGTTATGATATTCAACATATCAAATCACGATGATCAGTATCGTTCAAACACATATAATCGACATTAGATTATATATCACATCATATATCACAATATATGAAAAACAGTAAAATAAATGTTGAGGAATCCAGTTGGATTCCTCCAACCTGTTTCCCTGCATCATAGATGTTAAACAATATAGATAACATCACTTTCAGTTCCATATGATATATTCTGTTAAACAGAATCAATATAGAAATTCAACTAACTGACTAGAAGTTCAATCAAACAATCAACACACAGTCAATCAGCCAATATTTAATAGTTCTAAAAATACAACATGAATTGATAAACTGTTCAGAGTTAGTGAGATTTACTCACATTGGCGCGTTAATCGTTAAATAACGGTTTGCGTTTATTTGACTGCGACGGACAATTTATTTCGCCATAAATTGTAACGAGCTTCGATTCACTCCCAGTCAGTTCCACTGTGGAGCGCTCGTCCATACGATCCCAACGGATCCTGTTTTTTCTGATTCTGACCACGTTCGAATGAGATATGATTATTACAAATTTAACCACATTATAAATAACGGAAGTCGACAAATAAATTAATTTATTTGTTAATAACCTTAATCATGTGTTAAGCCTTAATCCTTGATTTATCTCGCTAATTCTTCTTCTTAAAACCGTTGGTTCGACAGTACTCAAAAGGACATGCCAATCGTTCTGAGTCTTCAACTCTTTCTTCTCATCCTTAAAACTCAAACCAAGGCCACCATTTTCTCTCTCTCTTTCCGAGTCCGACATCTCAACCACCACCATAACCACTCTCATGCTTCTTCACAAATGCGACCTTTAGTCCGTAAGCTGCTGTCCCAGTAAAAAGAACGACCCCAAAAGCTCTTGTTTCTTCATGAATTTAAAAACTGAAACTACCCACTCGCTACAGTGTTTCATTTGTATTTTCCAGTCCTCCTCGTTACAGGTAGCGAACAAAATACCACCATCTCCCACTCCCTTAAACACCACGTCTCCTTTCATTACCCAGTAACAACTCAAATTGCCAATACTAGGCTACTCCCCTTCGAAACCTCAACAATCATTACACCACAAAACAGGATTCGACGTCCTTTTCAAAACCAAATCTCAGATCGAATGCTGTGGTTTTACAGTTCACATCGATCCTTAAAGCGATCGAGTCCCACAAAAACTAGAAATCATGGTGCGGAAATCTGTGTTTGACCCAACTACATACTTTAAATTACTAAAAGCCCACCCCAATTTGATCAGCAGCAAACCCTAGGTGTACGGCATCAGATTTCAGCGAGCAACTTTCGCTCGTTCCCCACGAAACCGCTACTAGGTTGAAGCGTCCCTCTTGTTGCAACTGAATATGTATTGGTTTGGATTTTCATAGGAATATATTTGATTTTTTGAGGGTGCCAATTTGTTTTTGTTTGGTGGAGCAACTGGCGGCTGAACTTTTGAGGAGAATGAAGAACGATTAGTTCTTAAGGATAAAGGGGTTGTAGTGTATTTATAGGGTGAACAAATATCTAGATATTTTGGTTTTTCACTTAATTTGGCATTCTAAAAATTCCTACGATCACATACGATACCCAAAAATCACCAAACTGGACATGCTGCTAGAGTTTGACATTACGGTCCCAACGAAACTGGTTTCGTCGAATTCCGACTCCGTTTGCTCACACAACGTATTTTTAACCGTCAAAATACTGACTGTTTTTCACTCTAAAAATCCTTACGGCCACACAGTGACTCTAAAAATCACGAAACTGGAAATCTAACAACTATTTGACATTGCAGATCCAACAAAATTAGTTTCGTCGAATTCCAACTTCGATTGCAAAAGTGGCTATTTTTAAAGCTTTGGATGACCCATTTAAATATATAAATATATTTAAATAAAATTAAATAAATTATTAATAAATTAATATCATCGTATATATATTCGCATACGATACCGTACAGCTCCAGAATAACCCCATATGGATTTCTAACACGATATTTCAAATCTGGGTCAACCCGATATTCGATTTATATTGAAATTTCTTTTTAAAATATAAGTAATTCCTTTATAAATTATAAAGGAATTTCAAAGCGACTTTTTCTGAAATTTGATTTGGACGTAAATCAAAATCTACCAGACGAAATCCAGATTTTTCTCTTCCACTAGAAAGATATACTCCACCAGCTCCACACGTTTCTTGTTTCACAGAAATCCGGCTTAAAACGAATCCTATACATTCAGTTGAAGTTCAAATCGCCAAATAACGAACTGCCGTGCCATTTCAAGCTCGATTTAATAATTATATAATTATACGTCCAACTGTCGTTCAAATAATATATTCATTATTCTAATTCAATTCTAAACTGAATTAAATATCACAGATGATCCAGTTCACACCATATCGCCATTTCAGCCAATTCTGATTATTTCAGAAATAAATATATTATTTAATTTATTATTTTAATTAAATATTCACCATTGTTTAATTCCATGACCATTTAATTCACTATATCACTATTTATATAATTAAATAAATTAATTATATTACCTCTGCAAATGCGGGTCATTACACATTTGGCTCATTTACGCCCCAAAGGGCGGGGAAACGTAGTGTTCAGGCATAATAATCCACATCGGTGTACCGGTCCTGACGATCCAAGGCTTGCCTGCGCGCTTGCCTAAGGCTCGGGCTAGACAGTCTCGAATTCGGTAGAGGACGATCCCTTGCCTCGGTTCGTAGATGGAAATCCAACTTCCAAATACGTGACTTTGCAGTTTTGATTGTAGAACCTAGTATGGAGACATTATATATGGTACCCATGCCATCTAGGATTGATACATTTATATTTGAAGTTGTTTTATACACTATGCACTTATAATAGTATCAAGTGATTTGTTTTTAACGTACCAAGCATGTTTGGCTATTATAAGGGAAATCCCTATCCTCCGGCTTGTGTTGCATTGTGTGATGGGACCTGGGTCTTATAATAGCTTCATTTTTCCAAAAAGCATTGCACTGTTTTGTTATATGCACTGGTATTCTTGGGAGGAAACTCATTCCGTGTTATACGGCGTGGTCCCTTGATATATCTGATTTAAAGTAAAGCTTTAAATAACTGTTTTAGTTCTCACACCAGTCACATGACTGACCTGGAGTTTATTGTTTTAACCTAAACTCTGGGTGCCCTTATTTTGACACGGGTAGCTAGTAGTTTTGGTTTTGCAGATTTATATTCACAGGACCCTGATTTACAGCTGAAGCGATATTCGGAAAGCTCTGTATCCGTGTATTACTTCCAGTTGTGTTTTGTATTATTTTCCGCTGCAGTATTGTATTTAAATCTCTGATAATTTATGATGTGTAATATTTATTCATACTCTGTATATTATTGCATTCTGATGTAATTGTTGTAATAAACAATGAAATGTTCTTCTGTTTGCGTTCCGATATGTGTTGTCCTCAAAGCAATCCGCGCTTTCCTTTATGGGGAAGTTCGGGTCGTTATAGTAAAGGAACATTATGGAGTCTGTTCAAACAAATCTTAATCTGGTAGCTTGACTAACATGAATAGTGACACCAAATGCAAAATAAAAATGATGGCCAATTCGATGGTAAATTCTAACTGTTGAACTCTTTTAAATAATTGCAGTCAAAGTATACAATGATATGTACAAGACAAAATGTTAAATAAATGTTAGCATCATGAAATAACATGCATAAAATTAGAGGAAAAACCTAATAGTTTTGTTATATACTATATTTGTTTACTTTTATTGTATTAAGGAAACGATATAGTTGTTTTTAATTAGTTCGTCACTATTTGAGCCTTAAGGAAGGAATATAAATATGAATCATTTTTTTCTTAATTTTTTACTTAGACGTTGCATAAAAGAAGAAAACTTTTAATAATTGCATAAAGCTAAAAAATAATTAATAGAGAATGGCGTAACCTATAACCTTTCAGGCAACAACTGAATAATCGGGGTTCTATAAACTGCAATGCAAGGGCATGTAATTCAATCCTCAAGTTTTGCTAATGGATATTTTGGATTATTTTCACGTTATGTCATAAAATCATTGATTTCCTAAAGTTATTTACAAAGTACCAATTGATAGTAAGCCAAGGAAAGCAATATATGCAATTTTTCTAGCCCTGTTCAGCATAATGGTGATGGAATATCATAAAACATACCCCTGTCGAAGTGATTTTTCTGCTCAATTCATGGAAATTGCATTACTGAATTAAACGTAACCCACTAAGCATCCGATACACTATTAATATGCTCTGCACATGGTAATCTGAATAATTTTTATCATCTATAAAGATATTACATAAATCATGAAATTTACATCATCCATAAGCCAGTCTCTACTGGTTACAGTATTATTATTTGTGACATGATAATTGTTAAACACAATATTAATTAAATAGCATAGTCGATCCACATATGAGTATAATAAACATTATTGTAAGACTGAAATATATATCACATTAAATGGTTAAATTATGATCAAAACATATTACATCATGAAAAACATTCGTAAAATGGTTCATAATTTTGAATTCTAGATAAGAAAGGAAGTGACACGTCCATTTGGATAAGCAACAAACCTTGTAAAGGATTCGAGCATGAGAAACCATATAATTTAAAATTATATCAAATCACTTAGAAGTAAAATTTTCATTAACCGCAACAAAGAGATTAACTCTAGAAAATTAATGGATGGTCATGTCATTAAATGTTTCCTGTAACTAATGAAGAGAGAATGACCCATTAATTTGTATGAAACTTAATTTTTTTTATACAAAATATGAAACAACAACTAATATTTTCAGTATGTAACATACATATAATCTATTTCACAGGTAGTGCTCATAGTATGTTTCTTTATGAATGAACAAAGGAGAATATCCTAGAACAAAATTTGATCAGATGGGCTAACATCTAAAATGCTACTTATACAAAAATACAGTACAATATGTACCAACATCCATTTAAATACATCAAAAACACATTTTCTTTAATATGTTAATGACAGTTACCTCATATAGCTTTGGATTTATTAATATAGTTCTGTAGCCAGGGAAGGATACTTACATGTTGAGTTGATGTATCCATTTCCTTTAATTCAATTTTGCATCATTGTGCGATCATGCTCTGGCTTAAGGTTTGAAATCCTTCCAACTGCACTCACAATACCAAAATCACCCATGTTGTACTCCATTATTGCTTTGCATATGCTTTATTCCATAAATTTATTTAGAATCCATTCAATTATAAGGGTCATCAAACTGAATTTAATATACAAATGTTATTAGACAAAGATGACGAAAATGTTCATTCCTGTTTGCATCCATTGGCTTATATAATGTAAGTATATGTAACGAACTGGGATTTTCGACTCTGAAAATCAACACACAACGCCATGTTGACTATTCAGATATCGGAAATACCTGATCATTAATAGAACGAACTGTGAAAACCCGTAACTTCCCCGTAAAGGAAGCGTCGGATATTCCGAGAACAAGCCACAACAGAACACATATAAAAGAACATTTCATTGTATATTACAACAATGCATCAGACTACAAGAATATACAGAGTATAAATGAATATTACACAGAAATATCAGAGATTTAAATTACATTTAAATACATAGCAGCGGAAAATAATACAATACACAACTAGAAGAGATATACGGATACAAAGCTTTCCGGATATCATTCCAGCTGTAAACCAGGTTCCTGTGAATATAAATCTGCAAAACCAAAACTACTAGCTACCCGTGTCGAAAATAGGGGCACCCAGAGTTTAGGTTAAAACAATAAACTCCAGGTCAGTCATGTGACTGGTGTGAGAACTAAAACAGTTATTAATCTTTATTTTAAATCATTAGGTAAATCAAGGGACCACGCCGTATAACACGGAACGGGTTTCCTCCCAAGAATACCAGTGCATAAAACCAACAGCGCAATGCTAAATAAAGAAAAATGAAGCTGTTATAAGACCCAGGTCCCATAACACAATGCAACGTAGCCGAGGATAGGGTTTTCCCTTATAACAGCCAAAGAATGCTTGATACGTTTAAAACAGATTATTTGATACTATAATAAGTGCATAGTGTATAAAACAACTTCAAATCATAAGTATCAATCATAGGCGGCATGAATGCCCCATCCCACTATGTCGCCATATATAGGTTATACAATCAAAATCGCAAGTGTCGTATTGGAAGTTGGATTTCCGTCTATGAACCGAGGCAAAAGATAGTCCTCAACCGATTCGAGACAATCTAGCCCATGTCTCAGGCAAGTACTCAGTCAAGCCTTGGAGCGACAGGGCCGGTCCACCGATGTGGATTAAAATGCCTGAACACTACGTTTCCCCGCCCTTTGGGGCGTAAATGAGCCAACTAAATGACTCCATCGGTTCGAGAACGACCGATCAATCCGAGGCGCCTCGCAACAGCAACAACCACATAAGTCAAACTCGTCAGGGCGTGTAAAACCACTGACGCCACTTCTAACTAGAAAGAAACGCATGCCCTCCCTGAGGTCCGTCTCCCGTTTTTGGTTCATACCGGGTGTGAAACTCGCGAAGTAAACGTTACACAAAGCTACGCCACAAAGGCCGTGCTTTGATCATCACCACAAGACTTTGCTTTTCAACAGAAGCCTCGATCAATTGCCACTTAGGCATGCCACACAGGCAATTCACTCCATGCGTTTGATATCCATCAATATATAACCCCTGAGCTCGTACGTCTCAGAGAAGGGCGTTAAGCAAGAGAATAAATTCTCCGCCGCCAAACAGATATATATTTAATAGAGATCAATCACACGGACTAAAATCCAATGTCAGACACACAGTCCATTTACAAGTCCGTTCTGGGTCTGAACGAAACCGGAGGCACCTAGTACCCCGCATATCCATCGATCTCCAAGTACGTCTGGACGATCACTAACTGTTTCCATCTTCTTGGGTGTACAGCCCAATCAAGATCATCAGTAATCACCCAAACGACGTGAAGACCTCCGGTCTTCGACCATCGTCTTCATCTTCGACTTATCGTCGCATCAGTTATTCAGAATGGGATAAACCCGGTCTTTCTGAATAACTCGCGTATATTTTAAATAAGTGTTACACAAACACAACATACGCCTCATTCCAATTCATCAGTCACTAACCGTAAATTAATCAAGAGAATAATTCCCCAAATATTAACCCCGAAGGCCGAAACTAACATCAGATCTATATCCAGAAAACCATTCTGCTTGGCTAACCGACAGTTAGTTTCTAAATTTCACATTCATAGGGAAGGGTTCCCATTAATTTTATCCAAGATAAATTTCTTGAATTTATTCTTTAATCTATTTTTGAATATCAATTCAAAACTAGTCGGGATTAGCGAACCTTACCGAAGTAATCATTTGTTTTAATTTCCCAATCCCAACCTATTCATCCCATGAAGTAAAACTGGTAATACTTCATATCTAACACCACAGTGTTATCGGTAAATTCAATTACCATTTCACGTTCAAATCTAATTAAAGATTTAACTATCGCCTAGAGCAAAACTGGTGATACTCCATTTTCGATCATTTCAATCTAATTAAAGATTCATTAAAACTCCACTTAGTTTTAATCTTCGACTGGGTTAAAGAATCAGTGTCATTTAAAACACGGTTCACGATAAACCCAAAATCACATTCATTAATTATCGGGTTAAAGAACGAGTGTCATTTAAAACACTGTTCACGATAAACCCAAAAATCAATATCGATTCAATACCAATTAAATATTATTTAATTGGTACACTTCCTTAAATCTAAATAAAAAGATTTAATCTTTTCTCAACTGGGTTCAAGAACAGTGTTAGTGAAGACACCATTCACGACAAACCCAAATCACATTTGATATTCAATACAAGGCTCTGAATAGAAAATATATCGGCTTATATTCAATATCAAATTCTACGATTAACAAATGTCGTATTGGAAATAACGATATAAATATATATATCTTTCAAATTTCCATAACAACACCTGTATAATCACGAATTCCATCATCGAAATATTCCGAAGACAATTTCGATTCAAATCCACTCCAATGCAATCATTGGATATTCTGGGTATTTTTAAAACCCTTTTTAAATTCAATTTATTTATTTAAAAATAAATAGAATTATAATTCTAGTTCAAAACTAGTTCATTCCGATAAAAATCTATTTTTATCTTTTCAAATATGGAGTTTTTCATCCCAATTCTTTCTAAATCATTTCTTATGATTTTATACAAATTATTACTATTTTTAATAATTTTATCAAGGCCCGTACAGTCGATTTCCATCAACGGTCATCGAACTGCACTTACAGCGACCTTTTTCAAATTTGATTTGGACGTAACTCCAAATCCAACCGTTAGATTTCAAATTTCTAATATTCGTTAGAAAGCTCTTTTCGATACGAACCCAACGGTTCCGGTTTTAGGAGAATCCGACGGTCGGATCTCCCGTAATGTCCGTTTGAAATAAATGGTCGAAATTCACGAACTGCCGCGGCGCTGCGCGTTCTATTCAGGCCATTATATTATATATATAATATATATAATATATACTTCGTCGATTTCTATTTAAAACGAATTATATAAATAGTTTTAAAATCGTTTCGAAAGCAATTTCAACTTTCTTTTCAAATTCAAATCAAAATTGAATTCTTCTTTATAAATTCGTTTTAAAAATTCATTTCTATTCAATTCAAATTTCAATTCAATTTGAATTCATTTCAATTCGCTTTCAATTCAATTTGAATTCGTTTTCAATTCAATTCATTTCTAAAGTCATTTCATTTCGAAATCGTTTTCTATTCATTTCATTTCGAAATCGTTTTCAATTCATTTCATTTCGAAATCGTTTTCAATTCAATTCATTTCGAAATCGTTTTTAATTCAATTCATTTCGAAATCGTTTTTAATTCAATTCATTTCGAAATCGTTTTCAATTCAATTCATTTCGAAATCGTTTTCAATTCAATTCATTTCGAAATCGTTTTCAATTCAATTCATTTCGAAATCGTTTTTAATTCAATTCATTTCGAAATCGTTTTTAATTCAATTCATTTCAAAATGAATAAAATCGATATAAATATCGTTCACGTCAAAATGGCGCCAATCTAATCAACACGGCTTCATAAATTTCTATTTTCAAATATTTCTTTTTCAAAATAGTTGTTATTATCAAAATAATTCGTTCAACACATGACCAATCTCAATGGATGAGTACTGTCAACACATGAACCTTTATTTTATATTATTCTTTATTTTCTAAATTGGAATGAGGCCCAATCAATCACCATATAATGTTAATTATATGGATTTTCATACATTACACACATATAATAGCATTGAAAAATAATCAACCATCAACCAAAGTGCACTACACTGTATAAGCATCAAATATAGATATCTAACGCTTATAACAGCCTGTCAGTCAATCGATCGACATATTTAATCAATCAGGATGAGTGAACTTCAAATTTCATCCCAACACCCGTGTGGGGTTTCAAATCAACAAACATTTATTTTTATTTGTGCAGTTGGGCGATGTGTAAAATTTATCGACCCAATCAATGTCCTTCAAATAGGTGTACATAAACAAACCGTCCGGTTTGTAAATGAATATTTTATTTTATTCACTTCACGTTAAAAATTATATTTTTAACGACTAAACATTTTATTTTAACTTATGAATTTTCTATTCGATTCATTCTTTAAATAAAATGATATTTTTATTTTTCTAACATATTTTAGAAAATTTCGGCGGCATAACGGCACGATACTAGAAACGGGACGAGGCCTGGCCTTATCCCCGGTCTAGTGAAGGCCCACGCCATTCACACATCAATCAAATCCATTCATCTCACCAAACAATTCAATATCAATCGAATCATCTAACTAATTTATGTAACCAAACAAACAAACAAGTCCATGGTCTGTGGACGATTGTGTCGGGTGCTACTAAACACCGTCTGCATCCTAGTATATATATATATATATATATATATATATATATAACTAGAAAAAGAATTTGAAAGGTGAGAAGTTCTCACCGAAAGCTATCCAACCATCTCGACTCTTCTTTTATATAAATCTTCTTCGTTCTCGCCTTTTTGTCTCCTTCGTTGACCGTAGCCACTACATATATAAAAATCGAATTTTTACTTCGCTATTCCATATATAAAAATTGAATTTTTATTCCGAAGCTCAATATATAAAAATCATATTTTTATCTCGAAGTTCAATATATAAAAATCATATTTTTACTATACTATATGTATAAAAATTCTATTTTACTACGCTATTCTCTATATAAAGTTTCCGCCTTTTCAAAAATAGATCTTTCACCTTTTCTACAATAAAGATTCCGCCTTTATAAAAATATAGATTTCGCTTTTTCTAACATTAAAAATCTGAACTTCACGAAAGCAAAAATCTTATTTTTTTTCTTTTCTAAAAATATACCCTTTCCTATTTAAGCAAATATCATATTTCTACATCTTCTAAATAGTAAAGATCATATTTTTATTACTTTAAAAATATAAAAACCATATTTTTATTACTTTAAAAATATAAAAACCATATTTTTATTACTTTAAAAATATAAAAACCATATTTTTATTACTTTAAAAATATAAAACCCATATTTTTCTTACTTTAAAAAATATAAAAACCATATTTTTATTACTTTAAAAATATAAAACCCATATTTTTCTTACTTTAAAAATATAGTCTTTTTTCAACTGAAAATTAAATTGAAAAATTAAAGTACTCACTGATTTCTGAGCAGGGGAGGAGTAGCGAAGGGAGGGGGGAAGAACTACTCTCGTCGTTGGAGCCAAGGGGGTCGGCGCCGGAGCTCTGGCGGTCGGGGATAGGGTTTTCCGGCGCTTGGGGTTCGTCGAGGTCACCAGAGGGCTTCGCGTACGACTTAGGGGATGGAAGGGGAGAAGCGACGGGGAGGTTGGTCGAGGGGGGAGTGAGGCGGAGGGGAGGTCGGCGGTCACGGTTGAGGGCGGCGGTGGGCGTGGTCTGGAGGCAATCGCGATTCGGTTTTTTTTTCCTTTTCTGTCGATTTGATTTTGAGGGGGGGCCAGCTGATAAAAAGGAGAGGAAGATATATTATATTTTTTTTAATTATTTTATTTTGCTAATAGTTGACTTTTACATACGACCTCGTAACGAGGCCCACCGCCTGTCGTCTATAGCGTTTTACCCCCATTCCGAACACAATGGGATATGTATCGTAGGCTGATTCGGCTGTTACAATCAGTTTCCGTTAAATTTACATTTAAATCACTATATTGAATTTTAAACGTACATTTCAAATTACCGGGGTCACATACTAACTCTAAAAATTCTCAAAAAATATTTTCTAGCTTCGTATTGACGATACGGTCCTAACAAAACTAGTTTCGTCGAATTCCGAGACCGTTGGAAAAATGGCCAATTTCCAGTCGATTAAAATCAAATGAAACTGGTCAAACGCGTTTCCCTTTGCCACACTCACATATTGATTCAAAAAATTATGAAATTTGAAACCTAGCAATAACTTTACATCACGGACCCAACAAAAGTGGTTTCGTTGAAATCCGAGGTCGTTTGCAAAATGTCTATTTTTAAGGGCCTGAATTACATAGCGACTATTTAGAATTTTCAACTGGACATATCTTTTGATTCCCGCTATGAAATCTTGATTTGTCGGATTCGTTGGAAAGATATTCACAAATGGATCCTAATGTTTTTGGTTTCACTAAAATCCGGATTGATTTGCACCCGGTATATTCAATTGAAGTTTGAAAACGAATTATCGAACTACCGCGCCATTTTCAATTCTATTTATAATTATATATAAATATTTATATTCTAACGACGACGTATATAATATATACGATCGAATTCTATTCAAAATAAATTTCTCGTCGATTTTATTTAAATTAATCTATTTTAAATATTCAAAATTCGCTAAAATCGCCAAAATAAAAAAAATTAAACTGGCCCAAATTTTCGGGTTGTTACAATCTCCCCCACTTAAAACTTTTCGTCCCCGAAAAGGAACAAAGTCGAAAGTGGTTTGGTTATTCAACTCTACTTCCATTGTTTTGATTACGGCTTAAGTTCTTCAACTTTTCAGTTTCTAAGAACTTTTCAAAAATTTCAAAAATTTGGCTAACACCCTAAATTTTCGAAAAATTTCGCCATAACCTCCCCTGCAATGGGAGCATCGGGAAATCTCAAATAGCTTCCCTAGTCCTTCAGATCTCAAAAAGAAAAAGAAAAAGCCAAGCGGCTAGCCAATAGGCTCATAAAATCATCATCACCCAAACAAAACAGTAAATTATGTAGTAAACATGTACCTATTTGTCGGGCAAACAAATTTTATTCTCTGCTCTAGCCTCCTTGCTATGACCTGTTCAATGATATATATGTATATGCAAGCAAATGCGACCAATTTTCAATACAATTCAATATTCGATCAAATTAGGCATAATGGTTCAAAATTTTCAAACAAATAAACAACCAACACAAACATCAATCAATTAGTGAATTAGAGTTTCAAATTCATAAATTTGATACATATACAGAAAATCATGTTTTGATGCCAAATCACAACAATGAATTCTAGCTATATTAGTTTTGGTTCTCATACCAGTCTAATGGAAATATATAGAAAATCACACCTTCGAAACTCGAACATAAATGTTGATGATGCGATCACTATCATCAATATCATCTTCGGGCGACTAGAGTGTGATGCTATATCTATCCAATATATTAAAACTTTGAATACACGCGGATCAGACGTATACGCAAAATCCATATATACTGGATTGTCCACATCAATATGAATAAATAACCAAATACGAATAATTGATTTATATTTCAAAACAAGTTTTGTTTTCATTTTCAAAAATATACTCTTCACACTCGTTCTAGGATACTACTGATCCCATCTCTAACGAGTCATTCTCGTTGGATATTACTAATCCAATATCTGATGAATCCTTTCGTACGGTTCTAATGTGTCTTGTTCTCGAGCTCTGTAAACCAAAGCTCTGATACCAACTGTGAAAACCCGTAACTTCCCCTTAAAGGAAGCGTCGGATATTCCGAGAACAAGCCACAACAGAACACATATAAAAGAACATTTCATTGTATATTACAACAATGCATCAGACTATAAGAATATACAGAGTATAAATGAATATTACACAGAAATATCAGAGATTTAAATTACATTTAAATACATAGCAGCGGAAAATAATACAATACACAACTAGAAGAGATATACGGATACAAAGCTTTCCGGATATCATTCCAGCTGTAAACCAGGTTCCTGTGAATATAAATCTGCAAAACCAAAACTACTAGCTGCCCGTGTCGAAAATAGGGGCACCCAGAGTTTAGGTTAAAACAATAAACTCCAGGTCAGTCATGTGACTGGTGTGAGAACTAAAACAGTTATTAATCTTTATTTTAAATCATTAGGTAAATCAAGGGACCACGCCGTATAACACGGAACGGGTTTCCTCCCAAGAATACCAGTGCATAAAACCAACAGCGCAATGCTAAATAAAGAAAAATGAAGCTGTTATAAGACCCAGGTCCCATCACACAATGCAACGCAGCCGAGGATAGGGTTTTCCCTTATAACAGCCAAAGAATGCTTGATACGTTTAAAACAGATTATTTGATACTATAATAAGTGCATAGTGTATAAAACAACTTCAAATCATAAGTATCAATCATAGGCGGCATGAATGCCCCATCCCACTATGTCGCCATATATAGGTTATACAATCAAAATCGCAAGTGTCGTATTGGAAGTTGGATTTCCGTCTATGAACCGAGGCAAAAGATAGTCCTCAACCGATTCGAGACAATCTAGCCCATGTCTCAGGCAAGTACTCAGTCAAGCCTTGGAGCGACAGGGCCGGTCCACCGATGTGGATTAAAATGCCTGAACACTACGTTTCCCCGCCCTTTGGGGCGTAAATGAGCCAACTAAATGACTCCATCGGTTCGAGAACGACCGATCAATCCGAGGCGCCTCGCAACAGCAACAACCACATAAGTCAAACTCGTCAGGGCGTGTAAAACCACTGACGCCACTTCTAACTAGAAAGAAACGCATGCCCTCCCTGAGGTCCGTCTCCCGTTTTTGGTTCATACCGGGTGTGAAACTCGCGAAGTAAACGTTACACAAAGCTACGCCACAAAGGCCGTGCTTTGATCATCACCACAAGACTTTGCTTTTCAACAGAAGCCTCGATCAATTGCCACTTAGGCATGCCACACAGGCAATTCACTCCATGCGTTTGATATCCATCAATATATAACCCCTGAGCTCGTACGTCTCAGAGAAGGGCGTTAAGCAAGAGAATAAATTCTCCGCCGCCAAACAGATATATATTTAATAGAGATCAATCACACGGACTAAAATCCAATGTCAGACACACAGTCCATTTACAAGTCCGTTCTGGGTCTGAACGAAACCGGAGGCACCTAGTACCCCGCATATCCATCGATCTCCAAGTACGTCTGGACGATCACTAACTGTTTCCATCTTCTTGGGTGTACAGCCTAATCAAGATCATCAGTAATCACCCAAACGACGTGAAGACCTCCGGTCTTCGACCATCGTCTTCATCTTCGACTTATCGTCGCATCAGTTATTCAGAATGGGATAAACCCGGTCTTTCCGAATAACTCGCGTATATTTTAAATAAGTGTTACACAAACACAACATACGCCTCATTCCAATTCATCAGTCACTAACCGTAAATTAATCAAGAGAATAATTCCCCAAATATTAACCCCGAAGGCCGAAACCAACATCAGATCAATATCCAGAAAACCATTCTGCTTGGCTAACCGACAGTTAGTTTCTAAATTTCACATTCATAGGGAAGGGTTCCCATTAATTTTATCCAAGATAAATTTCTTGAATTTATTCTTTAATCTATTTTTGAATATCAATTCAAAACTAGTCGGGATTAGCGAACCTTACCGAAGTAATCATTTGTTTTAATTTCCCAATCCCAACCTATTCATCCCATGAAGTAAAACTGGTAATACTTCATATCTAACACCACAGTGTTATCGGTAAATTCAATTACCATTTCACGTTAAAATCTAATTAAAGATTTAACTATCGCCTGGAGCAAAACTGGTGATACTCCATTTTCGATCATTTCAATCTAATTAAAGATTCATTAAAACTCCACTTAGTTTTAATCTTCGACTGGATTAACGAATCAGTGTCATTTAAAACACGGTTCACGATAAACCCAAAATCACATTCATTAATTATCGGGTTAAAGAACGAGTGTCATTTAAAACACTGTTCACGATAAACCCAAAAATTAATATCGATTCAATACCAATTAAATATTATTTAATTGGTACACTTCATTAAATCTAAATAAAAAGATTTAATCTTTTCTCAACTGGGTTCAAGAACAGTGTTAGTGAAGACACCATTCATGACAATGCCAAATCACATTTGATATTCAATACAAGGCTCTGAATAGAAAATATATCGGCTTATGTTCAATATCAAATTCTACGATTAACAAATGTCGTATTGGAAATAACGATATAAATATATATCTTTCAAATTTCCATAACAACACCTATATAATCACGAATTCCATCATCGAAATATTCCGAAGACAATTTCGATTCAAATCCACTCCAATGCAATCATTGGATATTCTGGGTATTTTTAAAACCCTTTTTAAATTCAATTTATTTATTTAAAAATAAATAGAATTATAATTCTAGTTCAAAACTAGTTCATTCCGATAAAAATCTATTTTTATCTTTTCAAATATGGAGTTTTTCATCCCAATTCTTTCTAAATCATTTCTTATAATTTTACACAAATTATTACTATTTTTAATAATTTTATCAAGGCCCGTACAGTCGATTTCCATCAACGGTCATCGAACTGCACTTACAGCGACCTTTTTCAAATTTGATTTGGACGTAACTCCAAATCCAACCGTTAGATTTCAAATTTCTAATATTCGTTAGAAAGCTCTTTTCGATACGAACCCAACGGTTCCGGTTTTAGGAGAATCCGACGGTCGGATCTCCCGAAATGTCCGTTTGAAATAAATGGTCGAAATTCACGAACTGCCGCGGCGCGGCGCGTTCTATTCAGGCCATTATATTATATATATAATATATACTTCGTCGATTTCTATTTAAAACGAATTATATAAATAGTTTTAAAATCGTTTCAAAAGCAATTTCAACTTACTTTTCAAATTCAAATCAAAATTGAATTCTTCTTTATAAATTCGTTTTAAAAATTCATTTCTATTCAATTCAAATTTCAATTCAATTTGAATTCATTTCAATTCGCTTTCAATTCAATTTGAATTCGTTTTCAATTCAATTCATTTCTAAAGTCATTTCATTTCGAAATCGTTTTCTATTCATTTCATTTCGAAATCGTTTTCAATTCATTTCATTTCGAAATCGTTTTCAATTCAATTCATTTCGAAATCGTTTTCAATTCAATTCATTTCGAAATCGTTTTTAATTCAATTCATTTTGAAATCATTTTTAATTCAATTCATTTCAAAATCGTTTTTAATTAAATTCATTTCGAAATCGTTTTCAATTCAATTCATTTCGAAATCGTTTTCAATTCAATTCATTTCGAAATCGTTTTTAATTCAATTCATTTCGAAATCGTTTTTAATTCAATTCATTTCGAAATCGTTTTTAATTCAATTCATTTCGAAATCGTTTTTAATTCAATTCATTTCAAAATGAATAAAATCGATATAAATATCGTTCACGTCAAAATGGAGCCAATCTAATCAACACGGCTTCATAAATTTCTATTTTCAAATATTATATTTCAAATATTTGTTTTTCAAAATAGTTGTTATTATCAAAATAATTCGTTCAACACATGACCAATCTCAATGGATGAGTACTGTCAACACATGAACCTTTATTTTATATTATTCTTTATTTTCTAAATTGTTATGAGGCCCAATCAATCACCATATAATGTTAATTATATGGATTTTCATACATTACACACATATAATAGCATTGAAAAATAATCAACCATCAACCAAAGTGCACTACACTGTATAAGCATCAAATATAGATATCTAACGCTTATAACAGCCTATCAATCAATCGATCGACATATTTAATCAATCTGGATGAGTGAACTTCAAATTTCCTCCCAACACCCGTGTGGGGTTTCAAATCAACAAACATTTATTTTTATTTGTGCAGTTGGGCGATGTGTAAAATTTATCGACCCAATCAATGTCCTTCAAATAGGTGTACATAAACAAACCGTCTGGTTTGTAAATGAATATTTTATTTTATTCACTTCACGTTAAAAATTATATTTTTAACGACTAAACATTTTATTTTAACTTATGAATTTTCTATTCGATTCATTCTTTAAATAAAATGATATTTTTATTTTTCTAACATATTTGAGAAAATTTCAGCGGCATAACGGCACGATACTAGAAACGGGACGAGGCCTAGCCTTATCCCCGATCTAGTGAAGGCCCACGCCATTCACACATCAATCAAATCCATTCATCTCACCAAACAATTCAATATCAATCGAATCATCTAACTAATTTATGTAACCAAACAAACAAACAAGTCCATGGTCTGTGGACGATTGTGTCGGGTGCTACTAAACACCGTCTGCATCCTAGTATATATATATATAACTAGAAAAAGAATTTGAAAGGTGAGAAGTTCTCACCGAAAGATATCCAACCATCTCGACTCTTCTTTTATATAAATCTTCTTCGTTCTCGCCTTTTTGTCTCCTTCGTTGACCGTAGCCACTACATATATAAAAATCGAATTTTTACTTCGTTATTCCATATATAAAAATTGAATTTTTATTCCGAAGTTCAATATATAAAAATCATATTTTTATCTCGAAGTTCAATATATAAAAATCATATTTTTACTATACTATATGTATAAAAATTTTATTTTACTAAGCTATTCTCTATATAAAGTTTCTGTGAAAACCCGTAACTTCCCCGTAAAGGAAAGTGTCGGATAGTTCGAGAACAAACCACAACAGAACGCATATAGAAGAACATTTCATTGCTTATTACAACAATGCATCAGATTACAAGAATATACAGAGTATAAATGAATAAATATTACACAGAAATATCAGAGATTTAAATTACATTTAAATACATAGCAGCGGAAAATAATACAATACACAACTAGAAGAGATATACGGATACAAAGCTTTCCGGATATCGTTCCAGCTGTAAACCAGGATCCTGTGAATATAAATCTGCAAAACCAAAACTACTAGCTGCCCGTGTCAAAATAAGGGCACTCAGAGTTTAGGTTAAAACAATAAACTCCAGGTCAGTCATGTGACTGGTGTGAGAACTAAAACCGTTATTAATCTTTATTTTAAAAGTTAGGTAAATCAAGGGACCACGCCGTATAACACGGAACGGGTTTCCTCCCAAGAATACCAGTGCATAAAACAAACAGCGCAATGCTAAATAAAGAAAAATGAAGCTGTTATAAGACCCAGGTCCCATCACACAATGCAACGCAGCCGAGGATAGGGTTTTCCCTTATAACAGCCAAAGAATGCTTGATACGTTTAAAACAAATCATTTGATACTATAGTAAGTGCATAGTGTATAAAACAACTTCAAATCATAAGTATCAATCATAGGCGACATGAGCGTCCCATGCCACTATGTCGCCATATATAGGTTTACAATCAAAACCGCAATGTCGTATTGGAAATTGGATTTCCGTCTATGAACCGAGGCAAAAGATAGTCCTCAACCGATTCGTGACTCTCTAGCCCGAGCCACAGGACCCAGACTCAGGTGAGCCCTTGGAGCGACAGGGCCGGTCCACCGATGTGGATTAAAATGCCTGAACACTACGTTTCCCCGCCCTTTGGGGCGTAAATGAGCCAACCAAATGACTCCATCGGTTCGAGAACGACCGATCAATCCGAGGCGCCTCACAACAGCAACAACCACATAAGTCAAACTCGTCAGGGCGTGTAAAACCACTGACGCCACTTCTAACTAGAAAGAAACGCATGCCCTCCCTGAGGTCCGTCTCCCGTTTTTGGTTCATACCGGGTGTGAAACTCGCGAAGTAAACGTTACACAAAGCTACGCCACAAAGGCCGTGCTTTGATCATCACCACGAGACTTTGCTTCTCAACAGAAGCCTCGATCAATTGCCACTTAGGCATGCCACACAGGCAATTCACTCCATGTGTTTGATATCCATCAATATATAACCCCTGAGCTCGTACGTCTCAGAGAAGGGCGTTAAGCAAGAGAATAAATTCTCCGCCGCCAAACAGATATATATTTAATAGAGATCAATCACACGGACTAAAATCCAATGTCAGACACACAGTCCATTTGCAAGTCCGTTCTGGGGCTGAACGAAACCGGAGGCACCTAGTACCCCGCATATCCATCGATCTCCAAGTACGTCTGGACGATCACTAACTGTTTCCATCTTCTTGGGTGTACAGCCCAATCAAGATCATCAGTAATCACCCAAACGACGTGAAGACTACCGGTCTTCGACCATCGTCTTCATCTTCGACTTATCGTCGTATCAGTTATTCAGAATGGGATAAACCCGGTCTTTCCGAATAACTCGCGTATATTTTATAAAAGTGTTACACAAACACAACATACGCCTCATTCCAATTTATTAGTCACTAATCGTAGATTAATCAAGAGAATAATTCCCCAAATATTAACCCCGAAGGCCGAAACCAACATCAGATCAATATCCAGAAAACCATTCTGCTTAGCTAACCGACAGTTAGTTTCTAAATTTCACATTCATAGGGAAAGGTTCCCATTAATTTTATCCAAGATAAATTTCTTGAATTTATTCTCTAATCTATTTTTGAATATCAATTCAAACTAGTCGGGATTAGCGAACCTTACCGAAGTAATCATTTGTTTTAATTTCCCAATCCCAACCTATTCATCCCATGAAGTAAAACTGGTTATACTTCATATCTAACACCACGGTGTTATTGGTAAATTCAATTACCATTTCACGTTCAAATCTAATTAAAGATTTAACTATCGCCTGGAGTAAAAACTGGTGATACTCCATTCTCGATTATTTCAATCTAATTAAAGATTCATTAAAACTCCACTTAGTTTTAATTGTTAACTGGGTTAAAGAATCAGTGTCATTTAAAACACGGTTCACGATAAACCCAAAATCACATTCATTAATTATCGGGTTAAAGAACGAGTGTTATTTAAAACACTGTTCACGATAAACCCAAAAATCAATATCAATTCAATTCCAATTAAATATTATTTAATTGGTACACTTCATTAAATCTAAATAAAAAGATTTAATCTTTTCTCAACTGGGTTCAAGAACAGTGTTAGTGAAGACCCCATTCACTACAAACCCAAATCACATTTGATATTCAATATAAGGCTCTGAATGGAAAATATACCGGCTTATATTCAATATCAAATTCTACGACTAACAAATATCGCATTGGAAATAACGATATATATATATCTATCAAATTTCCATAACAACATCTGTATAATCACGAATTCCAACATCGAAATATTCCGAAGACAATTTCGATTCAAATCCATTCCAATGCAATCATTGGATATTCTGGTTATTTTTAAAACCCTTTTCAAACCCAATTTATTTATTTAAAAATAAATAGAATTATATTTCTAGTTCAAAACTAGTTCATTTCGATAAAAATCTATTTTTATCTTTTCAAATATGGAGTTTTTCATCCCAATTCTTTCTAAATCATTTCCTATGATTTTACATAAATTATTACTATTTTTAATAATTTTATCAAGGCCCGTACAGTCGATTTCCATCAACGGTCATCGAACTGCACTTACAGCGACCTTTTTCAAATTTGATTTGGACATAATTCCAAATCCAACCGTTAGATTTCAAATTTCTAATACTCGTTAGAAAGCTCTTTTTGATACGAACCCAACGGTTCCGGTTTTAGGAGAATCCGACGGTCGGATCTCCCGTAATGTCCGTTTGAAATAAATGGTCGAAATTTACGAACTACCGCGGCGCGGCGCGTTCTATTCAGGCCATTATATTATATATATAATATATATAATATATATTTCGTCGATTTCTAATTAAAACGAATTATATGAATAGTGTTAAATTCGTTTCAGAAGCAATTTCAACTTCCTTTTCAATTCAAATCAAAATTGAATTCTTCTTTATAAATTCGTTTTAAAATTCATTTCTATTCAATTCAAATTTCAATTCAATTTGAATTCATTTCAATTCGCTTTCAATTCAATTTGAATTCGTTTTCAATTCAATTCATTTCAAAATCGTTTTCAATTCAATTCATTTCGAAATCGTTTTCAATTCAATTCATTTCGAAATCGTTTACAATTCAATTCATTTCGAAATCGTTTTCAATTCAATTCATTACGAAATCGTTTTCAATTCAATTCATTTCGAAATCGTTTTCAATTCAATTCATTTCGAAATCGTTTTCAATTCAATTCATTTCGAAATCGTTTTTAATTCAATTCATTTCGAAATCGTTTTCAATTCAATTCATTTCGAAATCGTTTTTAATTCAATTCATTTCGAAATCGTTTTCAATTCATTTCGAAATGAATAAAATCGATATAAATATCGTTCACGTCAAAATGGCGTCCATCTAATCAACACGGCTTCATAAATTTCTATTTTCAAATATTCTATTTCAAATATTTCTTTTTCAAAATAGTTGTTATTATCAAAATATTTCGTTCAACACATGACCAATCTCAATGGATGAGTACTGTCAACACATGAACCTTTATTTTATAATATTCTTTATTTTTCAAATTGGAATGAGGCCCAATCAATTACCATATAAAGTTAATTATATGGATTTTCATACATTACACACATATAATAGCATTGAAAAATAATCAACCATCAACCAAAGTGCACTACACTGTATAAGCATCAAATATAGATATCTAACGCTTATAACAGCCCGTCAATCGATCGATCGACTTATTTAATCAATCAGGATGAGTGAACTTCAAATTTCATCCTAACACCCGTGTGGGGTTTCAAACAATCAAACGCATATTTTATCTGTGCAGTTGGGCGATGTGTAAAATTTATCGACCCAATCAATGACCTTCAAATAGGTGTACATAAACAAACCGTCTGGTTTGTAAATGAATATTTATTTATTCACATTCACGTTAAAAATTATATTTTTAACGATAAAAACATTTTATTCCAACATATGAATTTCTATTCAGTTCATTCTTTAAATAAAATGATATTTTTATTTTTTTCTAACATATTTTAGAAAATTTCGGCGGCATAACGGCACGATACTAGAAACGGGACGAGGCCTAGCCTTATCCCCGGTCTAGTGAAGGCCCACGCCATTCACACATCAATCAAATCCATTCATTTCACCAGACAATTCAATTTCAAATCAAATCATCTAACTAACCTATGCAACCAAACAAACAAGTCCATGGTCTGTGGACGATTGTGTCGGGTGCTACTAAGCACCGTCTGCATCCTAGTATATAAATATAACTAGAAAAGAAATTGAAAGGTGAGAAATTCTCACCGATAGCTATCCAACTTCACGACACTTCATTTAGAGAAATCTTCATCGTTCTTGCCTTTTGTCATCTTCGTTGCCCGGATTCTCTACATATGTAAAAACCGAATTTTTACTTCGTTATTCAATATATAAAAATCGAATTTTTACTTTGCTATTCAATATATAAAAATCGAATTTTTACTTTGCTATTCAATATATAAAAATCGAATTTTTACATCGCTCTACTTCTAATAAAGATTATATTTTTATATCAAAGATATTTATATTCAAATCAATGAGGTTTATATTTTTCAATTCAAAGATATTTTTAAATCAAACAGATTTATATATTTTCAAAGAGGTGTTATTTTTATTTTCAAAAAGGTATTACTTTTATTTTCAAAAAGGTATTATTTTTCAACACAATGCTATTCATTTATTTAAAAACAAAACTTTAAACCATTTTCATTTCAAAACAATGATATTTATTTTTGTTTCAAACCAATGATATTTATTTTTTTCTATAAAAACAATGTTATTTCATATAATGTATATTTATAAAAATAAGAGAATTTTCTTTTACTTACAACCTTAATTAAAGTTATTTCATAAAATAAAAAAAAAGAGAGAAAGATAGGCTCACTGTTAATTGTTCTGTTCAGTTTCAAAGGGAGTCGCCATCTAGGTTTTGACTGCACCGCCACCACGCTCAGCCGGACCCACCTCTGACCTGCCGCCGTCAAAGCCCGCCGTGCCATGCTCCAGCGCCGCCACTGGCGCCCAACTCGCCGCCCTCTTCTGGCCGGAAAATGCGATCAAACGGTCCAAGTTTTGGCTCAAATTTCAAGCAAAATACTCAATGATAATTCCTCCAACAGGTGCGGACTTGAAGATGGAAGGAAGCACTACAAATTACCCTAAAGGATTGAGCGATTTTATTTTGAAGATCGGAAGGAATCGAAGCTCAAAAATCTGAGCTTCATCCGCCGTTGAACGAGGGATGGAGGCCGATTTTCTATTTGACCATTTGTTTGACTTCTTTAGGGTTTGACCGTATGTTATAGTATATAAACTAGTATATTTTATTTTATTTTATTTTATTATTTCAAAAATTCATGTTTACCGATATGGACACCAAATCAAACTCGACGACTGACGCCCCTATCTAATTATCCCCATTCCGAACGCAATGGGATATGCTTCATAAGCCAATTCGGCTGTTACCATCAGTTATTCTTCAAATTAAAGTATAAAACATTTAATTTTAGTTTTGAACGTACATTTCAATTTGCCGGGGTCGCATACTAACTTGAAAAATTCCAGAAAAATATTTTCTGACTTCGTATTGACGATACGGTCTTAACAAAACTAGTTTCGTCGAATTCTGAGACCGTTTGAAAAATGGCCATTTTCCAGTCGATTAAAATCAACTGAAACTGGTCAAACGCGTTTTCCTTTGCCACGCTCACATATTGAATCGAAAAATTATGAAATTTGAAACCTAGCAATAACTCGACATTACGGACCCAACAAAACTGGTTTCGTCGAAATCCGAGGTCGTTTGCAAAATCTCAATTTTTAAGGGCCTGAATTCCATAGCGACTATTCAGAATTTTCAACAGGACATATCTTTTGATTCCCGCTATGAAATCTTGATTTTTCGGATTCGTTGGAAAGATATTATCAATTAGATCCTAATGTTTTTGGTTTCACTAAAATCCGGATTGTTTTGCACCCGGTACATTCAATTGAAGTTTGAAATCGAATTATCGAACTACCGCGCCATTTTCAATTCCTTATATAGTTATATATAATTATATATATTCTAACGACGGCGTATATAATATATACGTTCTAATTATATTCAAAATAAATTTCTCGTCGTTTTTATTTAAAATAATTCATTTTAAATAATCAAAATTCGCTAAAATTGCCAAAATAAAAATTTTAAACTGGCCCAGATTTTGCGGGTTATTACAATCTCCCCCACTTAAAACTTTTCGTCCCCGAAAAGGAACAAAGTCGAAAGTGGTTTGATTAATCAACTCTACGTTCGATCCGGCTTCCATTCTCCAACTTTTCAATTTCTGAGAATTTTCAAAATTTCAAAAATTTGGCTAACACCCTAAATTTTCGAAAAATTTCGCCATAACCTCCCCTGCACCAGGAGCATCGGGGAATTTCAAATAGCTTCCCCGGTCCTTCAGATCTCAAAAAGAAAAAGAAAAAGCCAAGCGGCTAGCCAATAGGCTCATAAAATCATCATCACCCAAACAAAACAGTAAATTATGTAGTAAACATGTACCTATTTGTCGGGCAAACAAATTTTATTCTCTGCTCTAGCCTCCTTGCTATGACCTGTTCAATGTAAGTATATGTATATGCAAGTAAATGCGACCCAATTTCAATACAATTCAATATTTGATCAAATTAGGCATAATGGTTCAAATATTGCCAAACAATTAAACAAACAACCAAACATCAATCAATTAGTGGATTAACGTTTCAAATTCATAATTTTGGTATATATAAAGAAAATCATGTTTTGATGCCAAATCACAACAATGTATTCTAGCTATATTAGTTTTGGTTCTCACACCAGTCTAATGGAAATATATAGAAAATCACACCTTCGAAACTCGAACATAAATGTTGATGATGCGATCGCTATCATCAATATCATCTTCGGGCGACTAGAGTGTGATGCTATATCTATCCAATATATTAAAACTTCGAATACACGCGGATCAGACGTATACGCAAAATCTATATATACTGGATTGTCCACATCAATATAAATAAATAACCAAATACGAATAATTGATTTAAATTTTCAAAACAAAACTTGTTTTCACTTTAAAAATTTACTCTTCACACTCGTTCTAGGATACTACTGATCCCATCTCTAACGAGTCATCCCCATTGGATATTACTAATCCAATATCTGATGAATTCTTTCGTATGGTTCTAATGTGCCTTGTTCTCTGCTTTGTAAACCAAAGCTCTGATACCAACTGTGAAAACCCGTAACTTCCCCGTAAAGGAAAGTGTTGGATAGTTCGAGAACAAACCACAACAGAACGCATATAGAAGAACATTTCATTGCTTATTACAACAATGCATCAGATTACAAGAATATACAGAGTATAAATGAATAAATATTACACAGAAATATCAGAGATTTAAATTACATTTAAATACATAGCAGCGGAAAATAATACAATACACAACTAGAAGAGATATACGGATACAAAGCTTTCCGGATATCGTTCCAGCTGTAAACCAGGATCCTGTGAATATAAATCTGCAAAACCAAAACTACTAGCTGCCCGTGTCAAAATAAGGGCACCCAGAGTTTAGGTTAAAACAATAAACTCCAGGTCAGTCATGTGACTGGTGTGAGAACTAAAACAGTTATTAATCTTTATTTTAAAAGTTAGGTAAATCAAGGGACCACGCCGTATAACACGGAACGGGTTTCCTCCCAAGAATACCAGTGCATAAAACAAACAGCGCAATGCTAAATAAAGAAAAATGAAGCTGTTATAAGACCCAGGTCCCATCACACAATGCAACGCAGCCGAGGATAGGGTTTTCCCTTATAACAGCCAAAGAATGCTTGATACGTTTAAAACAAATCATTTGATACTATAGTAAGTGCATAGTGTATAAAACAACTTCAAATCATAAGTATCAATCATAGGCGACATGAGCGTCCCATGCCACTATGTCGCCATATATAGGTTTACAATCAAAACCGCAATGTCGTATTGGAAATTGGATTTCCGTTATGAACCGAGGCAAAAGATAGTCCTCAACCGATTCGTGACTCTCTAGCCCGAGCCACAGGACCCAGACTCAGGTGAGCCCTTGGAGCGACAGGGCCGGTCCACCGATGTGGATTAAAATGCCTGAACACTACGTTTCCCCGCCCTTTGGGGCGTAAATGAGCCAACCAAATGACTCCATCGGTTCGAGAACGACCGATCAATCCGAGGCGCCTCGCAACAGCAACAACCACATAAGTCAAACTCGTCAGGGCATGTAAAACCACTGACGCCACTTCTAACTAGAAAGAAACGCATGCCCTCCCTGAGGTCCGTCTCCCGTTTTTGGTTCATACCGGGTGTGAAACTCGCGAAGAAAACGTTACACAAAGCTACGCCACAAAGGCCGTGCTTTGATCATCACCACGAGACTTTGCTTCTCAACAGAAGCCTCGATCAATTGCCACTTAGGCATGCCACACAGGCAATTCACTCCATGTGTTTGATATCCATCAATATATAACCCCTGAGCTCGTACGTCTCAGAGAAGGGCGTTAAGCAAGAGAATAAATTCTCCGCCGCCAAACAGATATATATTTAATAGAGATCAATCACACGGACTAAAATCCAATGTCAGACACACAGTCCATTTGCAAGTCCGTTCTGGGGCTGAACGAAACCGGAGGCACCTAGTACCCCGCATATCCATCGATCTCCAAGTACGTCTGGACGATCACTAACTGTTTCCATCTTCTTGGGTGTACAGCCCAATCAAGATCATCAGTAATCACCCAAACGACGTGAAGACTACCGGTCTTCGACCATCGTCTTCATCTTCGACTTATCGTCGTATCAGTTATTCAGAATGGGATAAACCCGGTCTTTCCGAATAACTCGCGTATATTTTATAAAAGTGTTACACAAACACAACATACGCCTCATTCCAATTTATTAGTCACTAATCGTAGATTAATCAAGAGAATAATTCCCCAAATATTAACCCCGAAGGCCGAAACCAACATCAGATCAATATCCAGAAAACCATTCTGCTTAGCTAACCGACAGTTAGTTTCTAAATTTCACATTCATAGGGAAAGGTTCCCATTAATTTTATCCAAGATAAATTTCTTGAATTTATTCTCTAATCTATTTTTGAATATCAATTCAAACTAGTCGGGATTAGCGAACCTTACCGAAGTAATCATTTGTTTTAATTTCCCAATCCCAACCTATTCATCCCATGAAGTAAAACTGGTTATACTTCATATCTAACACCACGGTGTTATTGGTAAATTCAATTACCATTTCACGTTCAAATCTAATTAAAGATTTAACTATCGCCTGGAGTAAAAACTGGTGATACTCCATTCTCGATTATTTCAATCTAATTAAAGATTCATTAAAACTCCACTTAGTTTTAATTGTTAACTGGGTTAAAGAATCAGTGTCATTTAAAACATGGTTCACGATAAACCCAAAATCACATTCATTAATTATCGGGTTAAAGAACGAGTGTTATTTAAAACACTGTTCACGATAAACCCAAAAATCAATATCAATTCAATTCCAATTAAATATTATTTAATTGGTACACTTCATTAAATCTAAATAAAAAGATTTAATCTTTTCTCAACTGGGTTCAAGAACAGTGTTAGTGAATACACCATTCACTACAAACCCAAATCACATTTGATATTCAATATAAGGCTCTGAATGGAAAATATACCGGCTTATATTCAATATCAAATTCGACGACTAACAAATATCGCATTGGAAATAACGATATATATATATCTTTCAAATTTCCATAACAACATCTGTGTAATCACGAATTCCAACATCGAAATATTCCGAAGACAATTTCGATTCAAATCCATTCCAATGCAATCATTGGATATTCTGGTTATTTTTAAAACCCTTTTCAAACCCAATTTATTTATTTAAAAATAAATAGAATTATATTTCTAGTTCAAAACTAGTTCATTTCGATAAAAATCTATTTTTATCTTTTCAAATATGGAGTTTTTCATCCCAATTCTTTCTAAATCATTTCCTATGATTTTACATAAATTATTACTATTTTTAATAATTTTATCAAGGCCCGTACAGTCGATTTCCATCAACGGTCATCGAACTGCACTTACAGCGACCTTTTTCAAATTTGATTTGGACATAATTCCAAATCCAACCATTAGATTTCAAATTTCTAATACTCGTTAGAAAGCTCTTTTCGATACGAACCCAACGGTTCCGGTTTTAGGAGAATCCGACGGTCGGATCTCCCGTAATGTCCGTTTGAAATAAATGGTCGAAATTTACGAACTGCCGCAGCGCGGCGCGTTCTATTCAGGCCATTATATTATATATATATAATATATATAATATATATTTCGTCGATTTCTATTTAAAACGAATTATATGAATAGTTTTAAATTCGTTTCAAAAGCAATTTCAACTTCCTTTTCAATTCAAATCAAAATTGAATTCTTCTTTATAAATTCGTTTTAAAATTCATTTCTATTCAATTCAAATTTCAATTCAATTTGAATTCATTTCAATTCGCTTTCAATTCAATTTGAATTCGTTTTCAATTCAATTCATTTCGAAATCGTTTTCAATTCAATTCATTTCGAAATCGTTTTCAATTCAATTCATTTCGAAATCGTTTTCAATTCAATTCATTTCGAAATCGTTTTCAATTCAATACATTTCGAAATCGTTTTCAATTCAATTCATTTCGAAATCGTTTTCAATTCAATTCATTTCGAAATCGTTTTCAATTCAATTCATTTCGAAATCGTTTTTAATTCAATTCATTTCGAAATCGTTTTCAATTCAATTCATTTCGAAATCGTTTTTAATTCAATTCATTTCGAAATCGTTTTCAATTCATTTCGAAATGAATAAAATCGATATAAATATCGTTCACGTCAAAATGGCGTCCATCTAATCAACACGGCTTCATAAATTACTATTTTCAAATATTCTATTTCAAATATTTCTTTTTCAAAATAGTTGTTATTATCAAAATATTTCGTTCAACACATGACCAATCTCAATGGATGAGTACTGTCAACACATGAACCTTTATTTTATAATATTCTTTATTTTTCAAATTGGAATGAGGCCCAATCAATTACCATATAAAGTTAATTATATGGATTTTCATACATTACACACATATAATAGCATTGAAAAATAATCAACCATCAACCAAAGTGCACTACACTGTATAAGCATCAAATATAGATATCTAACGCTTATAACAGCCCGTCAATCGATCGATCGACTTATTAAATCAATCAGGATGAGTGAACTTCAAATTTCATCCTAACACCCGTGTGGGGTTTCGAACAATCAAACGCATATTTTATCTGTGCAGTTGGGCGATGTGTAAAATTTATCGACCCAATCAATGTCCTTCAAATAGGTGTACATAAACAAACCGTCTGGTTTGTAAATGAATATTTATTTATTCACATTCACGTTAAAAATTATATTTTTAACGATAAAAACATTTTATTCCAACATATGAATTTCTATTCAGTTCATTCTTTAAATAAAATGATATTTTTATTTTTTTCTAACATATTTTAGAAAATTTCGGCGGCATAACTGCACGATACTAGAAACGGGACGAGGCCTAGCCTTATCCCCGGTCTAATGAAGGCCCACGCCATTCACACATCAATCAAATCCATTCATTTCACCAGACAATTCAATTTCAAATCAAATCATCTAACTAACCTATGCAACCAAACAAACAAGTCCATGGTCTGTGGACGATTGTGTCGGGTGCTACTAAGCACCGTCTGCATCCTAGTATATATATATAACTAGAAAAGAAATTGAAAGGTGAGAAATTCTCACCGATAGCTATCCAACTTCACGACACTTCATTTAGAGAAATCTTCATCGTTCTTGCCTTTTGTCATCTTCGTTGCCCGGATTCTCTACATATGTAAAAACCGAATTTTTACTTCGTTATTCAATATATAAAAATCGAATTTTTACTTTGCTATTCAATATATAAAAATCGAATTTTTACTTTGCTATTCAATATATAAAAATCGAATTTTTACATCGCTCTACTTCTAATAAAGATTATATTTTTATATCAAAGATATTTATATTCAAATCAATGAGGTTTATATTTTTCAATTCAAAGATATTTTTAAATCAAACAGATTTATATATTTTCAAAGAGGTGTTATTTTTATTTTCAAAAAGGTATTACTTTTATTTTCAAAAAGGTATTATTTTTCAACACAATGCTATTCATTTATTTAAAAACAAAACTTTAAACCATTTTCATTTCAAAACAATGATATTTATTTTTGTTTCAAACCAATGATATTTATTTTTTTCTATAAAAACAATGTTATTTCATATAATGTATATTTATAAAAATAAGAGAATTTTCTTTTACTTACAACCTTAATTAAAGTTATTTCATAAAATAAAAAAAAAAGAGAAAGATAGGCTCACTGTTAATTGTTCTGTTCAGTTTCAAAGGGAGTCGCCATCTAGGTTTTGACTGCACCGCCACCACGCTCAGCCGGACCCACCTATGACCTGCCGCCGTCGAAGCCCGCCGTGCCATGCTCCAGCGCCGCCACTGGCGCCCAACTCGCCGCCCTCTTCTGGCCGGAAAATGCGATCAAACGGTCCAAGTTTTGGCTCAAATTTCAAGCAAAATACTCAATGATAATTCCTCCAACAGGTGCGGACTTGAAGATGGAAGGAAGCACTACAAAATACCCTAAAGGATTGAGCGATTTTATTTTGAAGATCGGAAGGAATCGAAGCTCAAAAATCTGAGCTTCATCCGCCGTTGAACGAGGGATGGAGGCCGATTTTCTATTTGACCATTTGTTTGACTTCTTTAGGGTTTGACCGTATGTTATAGTATATAAACTAGTATATTTTATTTTATTTTATTATTTCAAAAATTCATGTTTACCGATATGGACACCAAATCAAACTCGACGACTGACGCCCCTATCTAATTATCCCCATTCCGAACGCAATGGGATATGCTTCATAAGCCAATTCAGCTGTTACCATCAGTTATTCTTCAAATTAAAGTATAAAACATTTAATTTTAGTTTTGAACGTACATTTCAATTTGCCGGGGTCGCATACTAACTTGAAAAATTCCAGAAAAATATTTTCTGACTTCGTATTGACGATACGGTCTTAACAAAACTAGTTTCGTTGAATTCTGAGGCCGTTTGAAAAATGGCCATTTTCCAGTCGATTAAAATCAACTAAAACTGGTCAAACGCGTTTTCCTTTGCCACGCTCACATATTGAATCGAAAAATTATGAAATTTGAAACCTAGCAATAACTCGACATCATGGACCCAACAAAACTGGTTTCGTCGAAATCCGAGGTCGTTTGCAAAATCTCAATTTTTAAGGGCCTGAATTCCATAGCGACTATTCAGAATTTTCAACAGGACATATCTTTTGATTCCCGCTATGAAATCTTGATTTTTCGGATTTGTTGGAAAGATATTATCAATTAGATCCTAATGTTTTTGGTTTCACTAAAATCCGGATTGTTTTGCACCCGGTACATTCAATTGAAGTTTGAAATCGAATTATCGAACTACCGCGCCATTTTCAATTCCTTATATAGTTATATATAATTATATATATTCTAACGACGGCGTATATAATATATACGTTCTAATTATATTCAAAATAAATTTCTCGTCGTTTTTATTTAAAATAATTCATTTTAAATAATCAAAATTCGCTAAAATTGCCAAAATAAAAATTTTAAACTGGCCCAGATTTTGCGGGTTATTACAATCTCCCCCACTTAAAACTTTTCGTCCCCGAAAAGGAACAAAGTCGAAAGTGGTTTGATTAATCAAATCTACGTTCGATCCGGCTTCCATTCTCCAACTTTTCAGTTTCTGAGAATTTTCAAAATTTCAAAAATTTGGCTAACACCCTAAATTTTCGAAAAATTTCGCCATAACCTCCCCTGCACCAGGAGCATCGGGGAATTTCAAATAGCTTCCCCGGTCCTTCAGATCTCAAAAAGAAAAAGAAAAAGCCAAGCGGCTAGCCAATAGGCTCATAAAATCATCATCACCCAAACAAAACAGTAAATTATGTAGTAAACATGTACCTATTTGTCGGGCAAACAAATTTTATTCTCTGCTCTAGCCTCCTTGCTATGACCTGTTCAATGTAAGTATATGTATATGCAAGTAAATGCGACCCAATTTCAATACAATTCAATATTTGATCAAATTAGGCATAATGGTTCAAATATTGCCAAACAATTAAACAAACAACCAAACATCAATCAATTAGTGGATTAACGTTTCAAATTCATAATTTTGGTATATATAAAGAAAATCATGTTTTGATGCCAAATCACAACAATGTATTCTAGCTATATTAGTTTTGGTTCTCACACCAGTCTAATGGAAATATATAGAAAATCACACCTTCGAAACTCGAACATAAATGTTGATGATGCGATCGCTATCATCAATATCATCTTCGGGCGACTAGAGTGTGATGCTATATCTATCCAATATATTAAAACTTCGAATACACGCGGATCAGACGTATACGCAAAATCTATATATACTGGATTGTCCACATCAATATAAATAAATAACCAAATACGAATAATTGATTTAAATTTTCAAAACAAAACTTGTTTTCACTTTAAAAATTTACTCTTCACACTCGTTCTAGGATACTACTGATCCCATCTCTAACGAGTCATCCCCATTGGATATTACTAATCCAATATCTGATGAATTCTTTCGTATGGTTCTAATGTGCCTTGTTCTCTGCTTTGTAAACCAAAGCTCTGATACCAACTGTGAAAACCCGTAACTTCCCCGTAAAGGAAAGTGTTGGATAGTTCGAGAACAAACCACAACAGAACGCATATAGAAGAACATTTCATTGCTTATTACAACAATGCATCAGATTACAAGAATATACAGAGTATAAATGAATAAATATTACACAGAAATATCAGAGATTTAAATTACATTTAAATACATAGCAGCGGAAAATAATACAATACACAACTAGAAGAGATATACGGATACAAAGCTTTCCGGATATCGTTCCAGCTGTAAACCAGGATCCTGTGAATATAAATCTGCAAAACCAAAACTACTAGCTGCCCGTGTCAAAATAAGGGCACCCAGAGTTTAGGTTAAAACAATAAACTCCAGGTCAGTCATGTGACTGGTGTGAGAACTAAAACAGTTATTAATCTTTATTTTAAAAGTTAGGTAAATCAAGGGACCACGCCGTATAACACGGAACGGGTTTCCTCCCAAGAATACCAGTGCATAAAACAAACAGCGCAATGCTAAATAAAGAAAAATGAAGCTGTTATAAGACCCAGGTCCCATCACACAATGCAACGCAGCCGAGGATAGGGTTTTCCCTTATAACAGCCAAAGAATGCTTGATACGTTTAAAACAAATCATTTGATACTATAGTAAGTGCATAGTGTATAAAACAACTTCAAATCATAAGTATCAATCATAGGCGACATGAGCGTCCCATGCCACTATGTCGCCATATATAGGTTTACAATCAAAACCGCAATGTCGTATTGGAAATTGGATTTCTGTCTATGAACCGAGGCAAAAGATAGTCCTCAACCGATTCGTGACTCTCTAGCCCGAGCCACAGGACCCAGACTCAGGTGAGCCCTTGGAGCGACAGGGCCGGTCCACCGATGTGGATTAAAATGCCTGAACACTACGTTTCCCCGCCCTTTGGGGCGTAAATGAGCCAACCAAATGACTCCATCGGTTCGAGAACGACCGATCAATCCGAGGCGCCTCGCAACAGCAACAACCACATAAGTCAAACTCGTCAGGGCATGTAAAACCACTGACGCCACTTCTAACTAGAAAGAAACGCATGCCCTCCCTGAGGTCCGTCTCCCTTTTTGGTTCATACCGGGTGTGAAACTCGCGAAGAAAACGTTACACAAAGCTACGCCACAAAGGCCGTGCTCTGATCATCACCACGAGACTTTGCTTCTCAACAGAAGCCTCGATCAATTGCCACTTAGGCATGCCACACAGGCAATTCACTCCATGTGTTTGAAATCCATCAATATATAACCCCTGAGCTCGTACGTCTCAGAGAAGGGCGTTAAGCAAGAGAATAAATTCTCCGCCGCCAAATAGATATATATTTAATAGAGATCAATCACACGGACTAAAATCCAATGTCAGACACACAGTCCATTTGCAAGTCCGTTCTAGGGCTGAACGAAACCGGAGGCACCTAGTACCCCGCATATCCATCGATCTCCAAGTACGTCTGGACGATCACTAACTGTTTCCATCTTCTTGGGTGTACAGCCCAATCAAGATCATCAGTAATCACCCAAACGACGTGAAGACTACCGGTCTTCGACCATCGTCTTCATCTTCGACTTATCGTCGTATCAGTTATTCAGAATGGGATAAACCCGGTCTTTCCGAATAACTCGCGTATATTTTATAAAAGTGTTACACAAACACAACATACGCCTCATTCCAATTTATTAGTCACTAATCGTAGATTAATCAAGAGAATAATTCCCCAAATATTAACCCCGAAGGCCGAAACCAACATCAGATCAATATCCAGAAAACCATTCTGCTTAGCTAACCGACAGTTAGTTTCTAAATTTCACATTCATAGGGAAAGGTTCCCATTAATTTTATCCAAGATAAATTTCTTGAATTTATTCTCTAATCTATTTTTGAATATCAATTCAAACTAGTCGGGATTAGCGAACCTTACCGAAGTAATCATTTGTTTTAATTTCCCAATCCAAACCTATTCATCCCATGAAGTGAAACTGGTTATACTTCATATCTAACACCACGGTGTTATTGGTAAATTCAATTACCATTTCACGTTCAAATCTAATTAAAGATTTAACTATCGCCTGGAGTAAAAACTGGTGATACTCCATTCTCGATTATTTCAATCTAATTAAAGATTCATTAAAACTCCACTTAGTTTTAATTGTTAACTGGGTTAAAGAATCAGTGTCATTTAAAACACGGTTCACGATAAACCCAAAATCACATTCATTAATTATCGGGTTAAAGAACGAGTGTTATTTAAAACACTGTTCACGATAAACCCAAAAATCAATATCAATTCAATTCCAATTAAATATTATTTAATTGGTACACTTCATTAAATCTAAATAAAAAGATTTAATCTTTTCTCAACTGGGTTCAAGAACATTGTTAGTGAATACACCATTCACTACAAACCCAAATCACATTTGATATTCAATATAAGGCTCTGAATGGAAAATATACCGGCTTATATTCAATATCAAATTCGACGACTAACAAATATCGCATTGGAAATAACGATATATATATATCTTTCAAATTTCCATAACAACATCTGTGTAATCACGAATTCCAACATCGAAATATTCCGAAGACAATTTCGATTCAAATCCATTCCAATGCAATCATTGGATATTCTGGTTATTTTTAAAACCCTTTTCAAACCCAATTTATTTATTTAAAAATAAATAGAATTATATTTCTAGTTCAAAACTAGTTCATTTCGATAAAAATCTATTTTTATCTTTTCAAATATGGAGTTTTTCATCCCAATTCTTTCTAAATCATTTCCTATGATTTTACATAAATTATTACTATTTTTAATAATTTTATCAAGGCCCGTACAGTCGATTTCCATCAACGGTCATCGAACTGCACTTACAACGACCTTTTTCAAATTTGATTTGGACATAATTCCAAATCCAACCGTTAGATTTCAAATTTCTAATTCTCGTTAGAAAGCTCTTTTCGATACGAACCCAACGGTTCCGGTTTTAGGAGAATCCGACGGTCGGATCTCCCGTAATGTCCGTTTGAAATAAATGGTCGAAATTTACGAACTGCTGCGGCGCGGCGCGTTCTATTCAGGCCATTATATTATATATATAATATATATTTCGTCGATTTCTATTTAAAACGAATTATATGAATAGTTTTAAATTCGTTTCAAAAGCAATTTCAACTTCCTTTTCAATTCAAATCAAAATTGAATTCTTCTTTATAAATTCGTTTTAAAATTCATTTCTATTCAATTCAAATTTCAATTCAATTTGAATTCATTTCAATTCGCTTTCAATTCAATTTGAATTCGTTTTCAATTCAATTCATTTCGAAACCGTTTTCAATTCAATTCATTTCGAAATCGTTTTCAATTCAATTCATTTCGAAATCGTTTTCAATTCAATTCATTTCGAAATCGTTTTCAATTCAATTCATTTCGAAATCGTTTTCAATTCAATTCATTTCGAAATCATTTTCAATTCAATTCATTTCGAAATCGTTTTCAATTCAATTCATTTCGAAATCGTTTTCAATTCAATTCATTTCGAAATCGTTTTTAATTCAATTCATTTCGAAATCGTTTTCAATTCATTTCGAAATGAATAAATTCGATATAAATATCGTTCACGTCAAAATGGCGTCCATCTAATCAACACGGCTTCATAAATTTCTATTTTCAAATATTCTATTTCAAATATTTCTTTTTCAAAATAGTTGTTATTATCAAAATATTTCGTTCAACACATGACCAATCTCAATGGATGAGTACTATCAACACATGAACCTTTATTTTATAATATTCTTTATTTTTCAAATTGGAATGAGGCCCAATCAATTACCATATAAAGTTAATTATATGGATTTTCATACATTACACACATATAATAGCATTGAAAAATAATCAACCATCAACCAAAGTGCACTACACTGTATAAGCATCAAATATAGATATCTAACGCTTATAACAGCCCATCAATCGATCGATCGACTTATTTAATCAATCAGGATGAGTGAACTTCAAATTTCATCCTAACACCCGTGTGGGGTTTCGAACAATCAAACGCATATTTTATCTGTGCAGTTGGGCGATGTGTAAAATTTATCGACCCAATCAATGTCCTTCAAATAGGTGTACATAAACAAACCGTCTGGTTTGTAAATGAATATTTATTTATTCACATTCACGTTAAAAATTATATTTTTAACGATAAAAACATTTTATTCCAACATATGAATTTCTATTCAGTTCATTCTTTAAATAAAATGATATTTTTATTTTTTTCTAACATATTTTAGAAAATTTCGGCGGCATAACTGCACGATACTAGAAACGGGACGAGGCCTAGCCTTATCCCCGGTCTAATGAAGGCCCACGCCATTCACACATCAATCAAATCCATTCATTTCACCAGACAATTCAATTTCAAATCAAATCATCTAACTAACCTATGCAACCAAACAAACAAGTCCATGGTCTGTGGACGATTGTGTCGGGTGCTACTAAGCACCGTCTGCATCCTAGTATATATATATAACTAGAAAAGAAATTGAAAGGTGAGAAATTCTCACCGATAGCTATCCAACTTCACGACACTTCATTTAGAGAAATCTTCATCGTTCTTGCCTTTTGTCATCTTCGTTGCCCGGATTCTCTACATATGTAAAAACCGAATTTTTACTTCGTTATTCAATATATAAAAATCGAATTTTTACTTTGCTATTCAATATATAAAAATCGAATTTTTACTTTGCTATTCAATATATAAAAATCGAATTTTTACATCGCTCTACTTCTAATAAAGATTATATTTTTATATCAAAGATATTTATATTCAAATCAATGAGGTTTATATTTTTCAATTCAAAGATATTTTTAAATCAAACAGATTTATATATTTTCAAAGAGGTGTTATTTTTATTTTCAAAAAGGTATTACTTTTATTTTCAAAAAGGTATTATTTTTCAACACAATGCTATTCATTTATTTAAAAACAAAACATTAAACCATTTTCATTTCAAAACAATGATATTTATTTTTGTTTCAAACCAATGATATTTATTTTTTTCTATAAAAACAATGTTATTTCATATAATGTATATTTATAAAAATAAGAGAATTTTCTTTTACTTACAACCTTAATTAAAGTTATTTCATAAAATAAAAAAAAAAGAGAAAGATAGGCTCACTGTTAATTGTTCTGTTCAGTTTCAAAGGGAGTCGCCATCTAGGTTTTGACTGCACCGCCACCACGCTCAGCCGGACCCACCTCTGACCTGCCGCCGTCGAAGCCCGCCGTGCCATGCTCCAGCGCCGCCATTGGCGCCCAACTCGCCGCCCTCTTCTGGCCGGAAAATGCGATCAAACGGTCCAAGTTTTGGCTTAAATTTCAAGCAAAATACTCAATGATAATTCCTCCAACAGGTGCGGACTTGAAGATGGAAGGAAGCACTACAAAATACCCTAAAGGATTGAGCGATTTTATTTTGAAGATCGGAAGGAATCGAAGCTCAAAAATCTGAGCTTCATCCGCCGTTGAACGAGGGATGGAGGCCGATTTTCTATTTGACCATTTGTTTGACTTCTTTAGGGTTTGACCGTATGTTATAGTATATAAACTAGTATATTTTATTTTATTATTTCAAAAATTCATGTTTACCGATATGGACACCAAATCAAACTCGACGACTGACGCCCCTATCTAATTATCCCCATTCCGAACGCAATGGGATATGCTTCATAAGCCAATTCGGCTGTTACCATCAGTTATTCTTCAAATTAAAGTATAAAACATTTAATTTTAGTTTTGAACGTACATTTCAATTTGTCGGGGTCGCATACTAACTTGAAAAATTCCAAAAAAATATTTTCTGACTTCGTATTGACGATACGGTCTTAACAAAACTAGTTTCGTCGAATTCTGAGACCGTTTGAAAAATGGCCATTTTCCAGTCGATTAAAATCAACTAAAACTGGTCAAACGCGTTTTCCTTTGCCACGCTCACATATTGAATCGAAAAATTATGAAATTTGAAACCTAGCAATAACTCAACATCACGGACCCAACAAAACTGGTTTCGTCGAAATCCGAGGTCGTTTGCAAAATCTCAATTTTTAAGGGCCTGAATTCCATAGCGACTATTCAGAATTTTCAACAGGACATATCTTTTGATTCCCGCTATGAAATCTTGATTTTTCGGATTCGTTGGAAAAATATTATCAATTAGATCCTAATGTTTTTGGTTTCACTAAAATCCGGATTGTTTTGCACCCGGTACATTCAATTGAAGTTTGAAATCGAATTATCGAACTACCGCGCCATTTTCAATTCCTTATATAGTTATATATAATTATATATATTCTAACGACGGCGTATATAATATATACGTTCTAATTATATTCAAAATAAATTTCTCGTCGTTTTTATTTAAAATAATTCATTTTAAATAATCAAAATTCGCTAAAATTGCCAAAATAAAAATTTTAAACTGGCCCAGATTTTGCGGGTTATTACAGTTTCCGCCTTTTCAAAAATAGATCTTTCACCTTTTCTACAATAAAGATTCCGCCTTTATAAAAATATAGATTTCGCTTTTTCTAACATTAAAAATCCGAACTTCACGAAAGCAAAAATCTTGTTTTTTTTCTTATCTAAAAATATACCCTTTCCTATTTAAGCAAAAATCATATTTCTACATCTTCTAAATAGTAAAGATTATATTTTTAATACTTTAAAAATATAAAAATCATATTTTTATTACTTTAAAAATATAAAAACCATATTTTTATTACTTTAAAAATATAAAAACCATATTTTTATTACTCTAAAAATATAAAACCCATATTTTTATTACTTTAAAAATATAAAAACCATATTTTTATTACTTTAAAAATATATAACCCATATTTTTCTTACTTTAAAAATATAGTCTTTTTTTCAACTGAAAATTAAATTGAAAAATTAAAGTACTCACTGATTTCTGAGCAGGGGAGGAGTAGCGAAGGGAGGGGGGAAGAACTGCTCTCGTCGTTGGAGCCAAGGGGGTCGGCGCCGGAGCTCTGGCGGTCGGGGATAGGGTTTTCCGGCGCTTGGGGTTCGTCGAGGTCACCAGAGGGCTTCGCGTACGGCTTAGGGGATGGAAGGGGAGAAGCGACGGGGAGGTTGGTCGAGGGGGGAGTGAGGCGGAGGGGAGGTCGGCGGTCACGGTTGAGGGCGGCGGTGGGCGTGGTCTGGAGGCAATCGCGATTCGGTTTTTCCTTCTTCTTTTTTCCTTTTCTGTCGATTTGATTTTGAAGGGGGGGGGGGCCAGCTGATAAAAAGGAGAGGAAGATATATTATATTTTTTTTAATTATTTTATTTTGCTAATAGTTGACTTTTACATACGACCTCGTAACAAGGCCCACCGCCTGTCGTCTATAGCGTTTTACCCTCATTCCGAACACAATGGGATATGTATCGTAGGCTGATTCGGCTGTTACAATCAGTTTCCGTTAAATTTACATTTAAATCACTATATTGAATTTTAAACGTACATTTCAAATTACCGGGGTCACATACTAACTCTAAAAATTCTCGAAAAATATTTTCTAGCTTCGTATTGACGATACGGTCCTAAAAAAACTAGTTTCGTCGAATTCCGAGACCGTTGGAAAAATGGCCAATTTCCAGTCGATTAAAATCAACTGAAACTGGTCAAACGCGTTTCCCTTTGCCACACTCACATATTGATTCGAAAAATTATGAAATTTGAAAACTAGCAATAACTTTACATCACGGACCCAACAAAAGTGGTTTCGTCGAAATCCGAGGTCGTTTGCAAAATGTCTATTTTTAAGGGCCTGAATTCCATAGCGACTATTCAGAATTTTCAACTGGACATATCTTTTGATTCCCGCTATGAAATCTTGATTTGTCGGATTCGTTGGAAAGATATTCACAAATGGATCCTAATGTTTTTGGTTTCACTAAAATCCGGATTGATTTGCACCCGGTACATTCAATTGAAGTTTGAAATCGAATTATCGAACTACCGCGCCATTTTCAATTCTATTTATAATTATATATAAATATTTATATTCTAACGACGACGTATATAATATATACGATCGAATTCTATTCAAAATAAATTTCTCGTCGATTTTATTTAAATTAATCTATTTTAAATATTCAAAATTCGCTAAAATCGCTAAAATAAAATTTTTTAAACTGGCCCAGATTTTCGGGTTGTTACAGAAGTTAGAGGGTAAGAATAAATAAGATAGAAAATTAGAATAGAAGAAGATCGCCAATTAACAGAATCAGAGTAACACGAATCTAACAGCGGAACGAATAAAATATATTATATAACATAACTTTGCAATAAAACAATATATATATTGAATAACATTATCAGAGTACAACACTTACACACAGCGGAAATAACAATAGCTGTATAATCCTGAAGCCTCCTGCTTCAAGCTCCTCCAAGTATATCTATAAAGACCTAAACTACTTGAATGCCCGTACAAATTTGGGCACCCAAGAGTTTAGGGAAAACAAAACAAAATAAACTCTGGGTCAGTCATTGGACTGGTGTGAGTAAACTCAAATCATTTGATTTAACTTTTCAAAATGCTTTTCAAAAGGAAAGGTATTCGTAAGACCGATCCACACATAAACACGGAATGTTTTTACCTTACGATAACCCAAAACAGTTTTGGAAATCAATACTTCTCTGATATTATAATAATGTCTAATCACAAGTAATTAACAATCTAGCAGAATGCTTGCATCTCACGTTCCACATATATAGTATACAAAAAAAACCGCGACGCTTATTGGAGATTGAGTTCCAACTATGACAAGGTATGGGACCGCCTGCCGATAGTGTATCTCTAGAGGCGAATACACTGGGTTCAACAAGAACGTCTTGCAACCCGGCCCAGACATGACCGACCACTCATTTCGCTTGAGTGTATCGAATGTATATCACCAACGGTTGGGAGATACCCATCGTTTCCCGAAAAGGGACAGCATCGAACATAGATAAAAGAATGAAATGGATTTTCTCTAGATAGCTGATATACACCCTAATGGGAGCGACCCACTTAGCCATGCCGCCTGCCCGATTTTTGTCATTTCCAGGTTGATGAGGCTTGAGGTCATTACGTATCTTTTGGAACACTAGACCACCATTTACTTTGAATGCCACATCATCATATCCGCCAAATCACAAATTGATTTCCCCAAAAATACCACAGGTATAAAGCAAAGAGAAACGAATTCCTCCGCCACCAAACATAAGTACGCTTGAAGAGATCAACTTACGCGATCCGTTAGATATACTCTGTCAGACATTCGTCCATTCACGTTGTCCTGGGACTGGACAAACCGAAGGTACTATTCTGTAAACAGGATAGCCCTTGCATAACTCCGTCTTCAATTATTTTCATCATATTTGATCGCAACGCTAACGTCCATACAGAGTGGTTTTCAGATAATGAATCTGGTCCTGGTCTCTCCGTATTGATGACGGAAAAATAGTCAAAAACTTCGATAGTCGGTGATTTAACTATCAAAAATTAGGTGTACAACCAACGATCTTATTTCTAGATAGAAATTCGATCGATCAATCATCAATCAATATTTATCTTTTTTTTAAATTTAATTTATCATTTCCCATTTCTATATACTCAATATTTCTTATTTTCTAAATTCAGGAAATATACGTCATCAATCATTGGAAAACATTTCCATCTCTATTTCACGTATCACTTTCATTCCAGTATTCTTTCTCATCAACATTTCATTTTCTATGATTAGAAAATATCTCTGATTTTATTTGGAAAATGTTTCCAAAATTTATTCATTTGATTTAAACAGATGTTTTAAATAAAACATCACTAAGCCAATTCAAACCATTACACTCATTATCTAAATTCACTTAATCAATCTTCACTATCGAACCTTACCCATCCCTTAGTTGAAAACGAAGTCAATCAAGTTGGGGTATGATTACCTCTCAGACCTTAAATGAACAACATTTCTAACCTCGAAATAGGCAAAGTTCATCTTTCAAATCTTTAACCAACTTCCTTATGTAACTCTCGGATTCTATTTACGAATCCACCTTATTTTTTATTGAAAACATTTATTATACTATAGTGTTATAAACCCTACTTCTGAAATATCTAACTTAACCTCTAACTTTTTATTCCTTAATTTAACTAAATAAATAAACACCTAATTTATAACTAAATAAATCTTAATTTAAACCCCAGAAAGTATAAGTACTTTCCCGAATTCGATATAATCGAATTCGACGAATTACTCTCTTCGAATAACTAATATTCGATTTACTCATTACGAATAACTTATATTCGATTAACTCACTTCGAATAACTTATATTCGATTAACTCACTTCGAATAGCTCATATTCGATTTACTCTTTCTTTCGAATACACTATATTCGGTAATCTCCTTTCAAATAAACTATATTTGATAAATCCTCTTTCGAATAAACTAAATTCGATTAACTCTAAACGATTAACTCTAATTCGATGAACTCCCCTCGAATAACTTATATTCGATTAACACTCCTCGACAAACTAATATTTGATTAACTTACTTCAAATAACTATGTATGTTTTAACTTTATTTCGAATAGCTAACATTCGATTTAACTACATTCGCTTGACTCTAGATCGCAGCGATCACAATGGTTACGCCTGACTCCTTCAGGAAACATCCGACTGTCGTAGGCTATCTGCAGCCCTGCGAATTACGCTAGCAGTCGTACGAAATGGCAACACATCCTAAATAACTATGTTTGACTAACTTTATCTCAAATAACTATATTCGATCAACTCTAATCGAATGTCTAATATTCAATTTATCCTAATTCGATTAACTATGTTCAGTTAACTCTAATTCGATTAATTCTAACTCTAATCGATTTACTCTAATTGATTAACTCTAACTGATTAACTCTAACTGATTAACTCTAAGTGATTAACTCTACGTCCCTATTCAGTTCCAATTATCGATGTTGAAATCGATTCTTACTTCTCTATATAAGTTCTGACTTATAAATTCTATTTATCCAATGATAAACATTTTATTTTATTTATAAAATATTATTTATAAATTCATCTTCTCAATCTACCTGTTAGAATAGATTCTATTTAAAATCTTTGTTTTAAACCCATATCATGTTATACCCGTGTGCAAAGCACGGTTCTAAACCTTTCAAATATAAAATTCTCTTTTATACTATTCTATTCACTTTTAAAGTATTTCCTTTTATAATCTATTTATTTACCAAATAAATCCCTTTTTGATAATTCTATTTATTTATAAAATATTTTCTTTTTATATAAAATCCATTGATTTTATAAGTAATTCCTTTTTAATCTATTTATTTTCTAAATAAATATTTTCTTTTTATAAAATCTTTTGATTTTATAAATATTTCTTTTTCAATATAACATTGAAATTTTCCTTTTTAACATTCCAGTATCCCTTATGGTATTTAACATACCATATAACAATGATCGGCATCATTCAACCATACAAAATCAACAATAGATTTCATATCACATCATATAACACAATATATAAAAAAACAGTAAAATAAATGTTGAGGAATCCAGTCAGATTCCTCCGACCTGTTTCCCTGCATCCACAGATGTTAAACAACATAAATAACACGAATATGAAATATTATGATAAACAGAATCAATATTCGATTAACGATTTATATTTATATCGTTATCTATATTTACAACCAATTAACTAGCAGTTCAACCAAACAGTCAACACACAGCAAACAACCATCATATATTAGTTATAAAAATACATTATAAAAATATAACTGAGAAGAGTTAGTGAGTTTTACTCACCTTGGACTATCATCGTTAATTAACGATAATTGTCGTTGATTCCGATCGAACTATTTATTTCGCTATAAATTGTAACGAGCTTCGATTCACTCCTAAATAAGTTCCATTGCATAGTGCTCGTCCATACGATCCTGACGGACCCAAGTTTTCGAAATTCTGATAATATATGAATGAAATATGGAATTTTAAAGTTAACATACTATTTGTTTTCAATTTACACATATATTTAAGGTATTGGGTCTCACCCCATTTCAAAAATCTCGGCCCACCACCAAAATTATTCGCACCCGTATCTCCTTCCTTCCTCACCGTATCCTGCTGCTGCTCCTCGCGTAAGAAACCCATAGCCGAGCTTTTTAACTCCTCTTCATTCGACCATTTCCACAACCGAAACCCAAACAAGCTTCATCATTAAACTCCTCATCCAAGTCTTGACAACACCATACCCTTTATTGACAGCTCGATCTCCTCCCAACCCATCAGTCATTCTCACATTTCGCACAAACACAATAAAAGGAACGACACCTTTTAGCATGGAAATTCCTCAAAAACCCGAAACCGAAACTAAATCAAAACAAACCCAAAACCAATATCAACAGTTTGAAACGATGCCCCCAAAATCCAATAAACCCAAACCCTAGATCCTCCGTGAACCCACGACATCAATGGAGCACGCGTCGAACTTCATAAAAACGTACCAAAAGGAAGAGCACACTTGTAGGGAGCCGAATATATGTGAATTATGATTTATGGAAGTTTATCCCATTTGATTTTGATTTTCAACCTCCCATTTTTACTGTGTATATTTGTTAGAGGCTGCGGCGCATTCGTTTTTGACCATAGAATTAGAAGACTAGGGTTAGAAAAGTTAGGAGATATTTATAGGAGAGTTTTAATATTTTTTTATTTGATTTTAATTATTTATTTTAAGCAAACGATGTATGCATATGTCTTCTAAAAATTCACACGGTCACATATAATATCTAAAAATCACGAAACTGGACATACAACTAGAGTTCGACATTATGGACCCAACGAAACTGGTTTCGTCGAATTCCGACTTCATTTGCTCACACAGCGTATTTTTAACCATCAAAATACTGATTGTTTTTCACATTAAAAATCCGTACGGCCACACAGTCACCCTAAAAATCATGGAAATTGAAATCTAACAATAATTTAATATTGCGGATCCAACAAAATTTGTTTTGTGGAATTCTGAGGTCATTTGCAAAACTGGCTATTTTTAAAGCTATAAATAACCTATTTAAATATATAAATATATTTAAAAACAATTAAATTAAATTAAATATTTAAAAATAAATATTATCATATATATTCGCAGTGGAATACCATACAGCTCCACTGGGATTTATAACTCGATATTTCAAAATTCCCAGTTATATCGATATTCGATTTATATTAAAAATCCTTTTATAATATAAATAAATCGTTATAAATTATAAAGGAAATCCACAGCGACTTTTCTAAAATTGGATTTGGACATAAATCAAAATCTACACGACGAAATCTCGATTTTTCTCTTCCATTAGAAAAATATACTTCATCGGCTCCTAACGTTTCTTGTTTCACAGAAATTCGATTTAAAATGGACCCTATACATTCAGTTGAAGTTCAACTCGCCAAATAGCGAACTGCCGCGCCATTTCGAGCTCGATTATAATTATATTATAATTATACGTTCAAACTGCCGTTCAAATAATATATTCGTTATTCTAATTCAATTCTAAACTGAATTAAATATCACAGATGATCCAATTCACACCATTTTGTGAATTCCACTATTTCTGACTATTTCAGAAATTAAATATATTATTATATTATTTATTTTAATTAAATATTCAATATTATTTAATTCTGGTCATTTTAAATAACCAAACCATTATTTAAATAATTAAATAAATTATTTATATACCGAAAAATACGGGTCGTTACATTCTTCCTCCCTTAAAATAATTTCGTCCTCGAAATTGCTAAGGTGGAGAATAAACCATATTGACTAGTACAAATTTATTTGTTTACTTGCCAACCTTATTTTCAACTGAACCAATTTAATTTCAATTAAAATATTAATTAATTAATTCTTATCAATGAAAATTTTCTAAAATCCTGAAAATTTTCTAACACCCGAAATTTTCGCCAGCACCTCCTTTGTACCGGTCAATAGTTCAAACCCCAACTCGCATCTCTAGGCCTTCTCCAATCCAAAAGAAAATCAAATAGCCAAGCGGCTTGCCAAATCGGCCCATAAATCTCATATCCATAAAAATAAACATATATCTTTTTGTCGGGCATATCATTAAATCCTTTCATTCTGCTTCCAATTCAGCATATACACATGCCTTCCCAAATAAAATTTCAATTTTATTCTCAAAACCAAACCATTCACGTATCCAAGCCAAATTCCATTTCAAACCAAAGTTCCATTCTTGATTCCTACTCCTAACTCATCAATCCAATACCATTTCAGATTCCCATCTCACAATTCAAAATCTGATTCCACTTGATATATTATATTCCAATTCAATTTCTAGTTAATTGATTTCAATTCAATTCATATTTTCTTTCACAAATCTCTTTAATTTGTTTTTAATACATACTATCTTCCTGGGGATTTTAAACAGTTTAGTTTTTCTAAAAAAATTATTCCCTTTCGGGATTCAAAACAACTTCCTTTTCCCAAAATAATTCGAAAACAAATTCTTTGGTAGTAATCCATCATTTACAACTCGAAAATGAACACTGATGATGTGGCCAGCATCATTAGGGTTATTTCCCAGCTATCGAAGTGAGTTCAATACTATAGCACTTTCAAAACCATATCTAAACATTTCCACTTTGAAATATATTTCAAAATACCATTCCCAATGCTTGTAAAACAATTTAAAATCTCTCACGATTTTAAAATTTTCTTAAACTTAACTCAAATCCACATACAAACACTTTTCCCCAGTTTTCAGAATTTTAATTCCAATTCTGATTTAATTCAGATTTAATTAATCTGCTTTTATATTATACGAACTCAAATTGGTTATTTATATAACCATTTCAATTATAATCAACCAACACATCCAATATATGATAAAAATTCCATGATATACCTTTCTTTTATATCAAAATATATTTTGGGTAAAATTATTTCATTTACCCTCTTTCAAAACATACTGTGTCGGCTTATCGTACTTGAGTGTTTAGAAACTCCTATCGATACAGCGGATCACACTGATCAACCAAAATTCATAAACAACTCAATCAATAAATCTCCAGAATATAAAACATTTTTTTTTTAATAAAATCCACAAATACGTTCACTCATATATATACACTGAAATCAATCTAGGGCATTACTAACCCCATCTCTATTGAGTCACGCCACAGAGCCAAGGTAATCACTTAACCTTAAGCTCTGATACCACTGTAACGAACTGGGATTTTCGACTCCGAAAATCAACACACAACTGCCATGTTGACTATTCAGATATCGGAAATACCTAATCATTAATAGAAAGAAGTTAGAGGGTGAGAATAGATAAGATAGAAAATTAGAATAGAAGAAGAGGATCACCACATAACAGAATCAGAGTAACATGAATCTCACAGCGGAACGAATAAAATATATTATATAACATAACTTTGCAATAAAACAGTATATATATAGAATAACATTATCAGAGTACAACACTTACACACAGCGGAAATAACAATAGCTATATAATCCCGAAGCCTCCTGCTTCAAGCTTCTCCAAATATATCTATAAAGACCTGAACTACTTGACTGCCCGTACAAATTTGGGAACCCAAGAGTTTAAGGAAAACAAAACAAAATAAACTCTGGGTAAGTCATGGGACTGGTGTGAGTAAACTCAAATCATTTGATTTAACTTTTCAAAATCCTTTTCAAAAGAAAAGGTAATCGTAAGACCGATCCACACATAAACACAGACGATTTTTACCTTACGATAACCCAAAATAGTTTTGGAAATCAATACTTCTCTGATATTATAATAATGTCTGATCACAAGTAATTAACAATCTAGCAGAACGCTTGCATCTCACGTTCCACATATATAGTATACAAACAAAACCGCGACGCTTATTGGAGATTGAGTTCCAACTATGACAAGGTATGGGACCACCTGCCGATAGTGTATCTCTAGAGGCGAATACACTGGGTTCAACAAGAACGTCTTGCAACCCAGCCCACACATGAACGACCACTCATTTCGCTTGAGTGTATCGAATGTATATCACCAACGGTTGGGAGCTACCCACCGTTTCCCGAAAAGGGACAGCATCGAACATAGTTAAAAGAATGAAATGGATTTTCTCTAGATAGGTGATATACACCCTAATGAGAGCGACCCACTTAGCCATGTTGCCTGCCCGATTTTTGTCATTTCCCGGTTGATGAGGCTTGAGGTCATTACATATCTTTTGGAACACCTGACCACAATTTAATTTGAATGCCACATCATCATACCCGTTAAATCACAAATTAATTTCCCCAAAAATACCACGGGTATAAAGCTAAGAGAAACGAATTCCTCCGCCACCAAACATAAGTACGTTTGAAGAGATCAACTTACGCGATCCGTTAGATATACTCTGTCAGACATTCGTCCATTCACGTTGTCCTGGGACTGGACAAACCGAAGGTACTATTCTGTAAACAGGATAGCCCTTGCATAACTCCGTCTTCAATTATTTTCATCATATTTGATCGCAACGCTAACGTCCATACAGAGTGGTTTTCAGATAATGAATCTGGTCCCGGTCTCTCCGTATTGACGATGGAAAAATAGACAAAAACTTCGATAGTCGGTGATTTAACTATCAAAGAAAAATAGGTGTACAACCAACGATCTTATTTCCAGATAGAAATTCGATCGATCAATCATCAATCAACATTTATCTTTTTTTTTAATTTAATTTATCATTCATTTATCATTTCCCATTTCTATATACTCAATATTTCTTATTTTCTAAATTCAGGAAATATACGTCATCAATCATTGGAAAACATTTCCATCTCTGTTTCACGTATCACTGTCATTCCAGTATTCTTTCTCATCAACATTTCATTTTCTATGATTAGAAAATATCTCTGATTTTATTTGGAAAACGTTTCCAAAATTTATTCATTTGATTTAAACAGATGTTTTAAATAAAACATCACTAAGCCAATTTAAACCACTACACTCATTAACTAAATTCACTTAATCAGTCTTCACTATCGAACCTTACCCATCCCTTAGTTGAAAACGAAGTCAATCAAGTTGGGGTATGATTACCTCTCAGACCTTAACTGAACAACATTTCTAACCTCGAAATAGACAAAGTTCATCTTTCAAATCTTTAACCAACTTCCTTACGTAACTCTCGGATTCTATTTACGAATCCACCTTTTTTTATTGAAAACATTTATTATACTATAGTGTTATAAACCCTACTTCTGAAATATCTAACTTAACCTCTAACTTTTTATTCCTTAATTTAACTAAATAAATAAACACCTAATTTATAACTAAATAAATCTTGATTTAAACCCCGGAAAGTATAAGTACTTTCCTGAATTCGATATAATCGAATTCGATGATTTACTCTCTTCGAATAACTAATATTCGATTTACTCACTTCGAATAACTTATATTCGATTAACTCACTTTGAATAACTTATATTCGATTAACTCACTTCGAATAACTTATATTCGATTTACTCTTTCTTTCGAATACACTATATTCGGTAATCTCCTTTCGAATAAACGATATTCGATAAATCCTCTTTCGAATAAACTAAATTCGATTAACTCTAAATGATTAACTCTAATTCAATGAACTAACCTCGAATAACTTATATTCGATTAACACTCCTCGAATAACTAATATTCGATTAACTTACTACGAATAACTATGTCTGTTTTAACTTTATTTCGAATAACTAACATTCGATTTAACTCCATTCGCTTGACTCTAGATCGCAGCGATCACAATGGTTACGCCTGACTCCTTCAGGAAACATCTGACTGCCGTAGGCTATCTGCAGCCCTGCGAATTACGCTAGCAGTCATACGAAATGGCAACACATCCTAAATAACTATGTTTGACTAACTTTATCTCAAATAACTATATTCGATCAACTCTAATCGAATGTCTAATATTCAATTTATCCTAATTCGATTAACTATGTTCAGTTAACTCTAATTCGATTAATTCTAACTCTAATCGATTTACTCTAACTGATTAACTCTAACTGATTAACTCTAATTGATTAACTCCTTTGATTAACTCTACGTCCCTATTCAGTTCCAATTGTCGATGTTGAAATCGATTCTTACTTCTCTATATAAGTCATGCCATATAAATTCTATTTATCCAATGATAAACATTTTATTTTATTTATAAAATATTATTTATAAATTCATCTTCTCAATCTACCTGTTAGAATAGATTCTATTTAAAATCTTTGTTTTAAACCCATATCATGTTATACCCGTGTGCGAAGCACGGGTCTAAACCTTTCAAATATAAAATTCTCTTTTATACTATTCTATTCACTTTTCAAGTATTTCCTTTTATAATCTATTTATTTACCAAATAAATCCCCTTTTGATAATTCTATTTATTTATAAAATATTTTCTTTTTATATAAAATCCATTGATTTTATAAGTAATTCCTTTTTAATCTATTTATTTTCTAAATAAATATTTTCTTTTTATAAAATCTTTTGATGTTATAAATATTTCTTTTTCAATATAACATTGAAAATTTCCTTTTTAACATTCCAGTATCCCTTATGGTATTTAACATACCATATAACAATGATCGACATCACTCAACCATACAAAATCAACAACAGATTTCGTATCACATCATATAACACAATATATGAAAAAAAACAGTAAAATAAATGTTGAGGAATCCAGTCAGATTCCTCCGACCTGTTTCCCTGCATCCACAGATGTTAAACAACATGAATAACACGAATATGAAATATTATGGTAAACAAAATCAATATTAGATTAACGATTTATATCTGTAACACCCCGCCTCCGCTAGGGTCACTCGCAAAGGAATGCACAAGCTTTAGAGGGGCATTATTGGTAAACATGCACAGAAATATCACAAGACAGAACATATATAGATAAATAGCGGAAGTAAAATCAAACTTTCATAAACATGAATACATAAGGTCTAAAGCCTTTTACATCAGAGTACATCAAAACCTGTCTTGCAAAAGTAAAGAAGCATAAAGACTTTTTAATAAATTATTCCCCAAGTAAAACCGCAAAGTAGCCATAGCCAAGAGGAGCCCAAGCCATCCATGATGACCTTCAAGCAGAAGAAGTCCGAACTAAACAGCATTGTTTCCTCCCTGAAACCTGGGGGGGGGAACGGAAGAAAAGAGGCGAAACAAAACGGGTCAGTCAAAAAGACTGAGTAAGTCCTATCTACTTCCAGTATAAAAACAGGTAAAGGTAACATGACATGCATAAACTGAAAGTAAACATAAGGATAACTACAAGATAGATAAACCAGGGTAGCCGGCTGAACTACTGCGGCAAGGTAAACTAAGGTATCATGATAAACTACGGTGTTATGGTAAGTCAAGGTATCACATCGTCAAATTTCTATCGAGTACATTATTCCAAGGTATCTACCCCGTCTAACATCCCACGGTATCTATTATGTATATTCTTCCTAGTTCTAACATGTATATTTGCTCTGCACCTCTCGTACTAGTACCCCTACCCGCGTCATGTGTTAACCATGAATGTCTCTTGCTCAAAGTCGTGTAATGGTCCATGTCGACCTAATATATCGCATATATAGGTTACTCAAATCATATGTTTCTTTCCATGTATATAAGTTCAGTCCTTTGCCGTACCTCGTACGGGCTTCCTCATGTCGTATTATCCTTGAAATCGTTTGGACTGTCACCCTTGTTCCAGCTAGGCTCTTCCATATAAATCATCGTTTGAACTACTAGGACTTACGCCACCTAGTACCACTAGGGATTACGCTTACCTATTGCACGCTTTCGTATTTCGGTTTGGGTTAAACCACCTAGGCCACTAGGGATTACGCTAACCCTCAACCGCGCCCTTTTTCCCACGCATTCATCGTGAATCGTTTTTCTATAACTGGATGCACATGTATCACATCGTGCCATCCGAGTCCTGTCACCGGCCAAAACAAGAAATACAGGACTCGGTCGGGAGCTTTAGATTTATCTGCCGATGCAGATACTAAGGTCTGCTTTTCTACACGTGGCTATGGTCCCACGAGACCCCTCCCTCAACTAGTGAAAGGCAACACAAGAGAAAATCTTGCATGAGAACTACACTCCGGCCAGCCCACATCCTACGGCCTACCTCACCCATAATTAGATAGCAATTATGGTCTGTTGGGTGTTCCCTGCCTTTCCGTACGTACACGCTTGACTCAAGATGGTAGATGATCGACGAACTTGCTATCTCGGACACCTTATGTATCCGCCGACTCACTGCTATCCACCCCAGTCTTTAGGTCGCTCGCATAGCAACCAAGGCATATTCTTGGTTCTTCTACCGCAGACCTCAACCTCTCGTGAGCCTAGTATAATGACCTGACAGCTCACAGAGGGATCCCAAGAATATCCTCACGTTCCCCGAAGCCGTTGCTTCGTTACCCAGTTCGTTGGAGCCTTTATTCAAATCAGATAGCCTGCTCCTACACGCATACTCTAACGTATCGGGTTACTGATCTATCTAAGAAATGGTCCAAATTTCCTTGACTAAGAATTATTACTTAGTTTCCCTTAACTAAGGTTTACCACTTAGCCTTATTTCCATAATCCTTGTTAACTATGGTTATCTACCTAATCCTCCGAATTAGGGTTTATCTAATGGGTTAAGTGTCACTTAAGTTCACAACTTAACCCGTCTACAAAACATGTCGAAACTGGCTAAGTATCCAAGTCCAAGACTTAACCCTACAGACCATGTGTCAAGTTGGTTAAGTATATCAAGCAATCCATGGCTTAACCTCGTCTAATTATCACTTTAGATTGGTTAAGTATATATTAATTTGACCCCATCAAATTACTGAGTCAAATCGGTCAAGCGTATTCGAAACGATTCGTGACTTAGCCTTATCATGTTTTCACGTTAGATTGGTTAAGTATAGGTTAACTTAACCTCATCAAATTAACGAGTTAGATTGGTTAAGTATAGGTCACTTAACCTCATCAAATCATCGTGTTAAATTAGTTAAGTGTTTAACTTAACCCCATCAAATTACCAAGTTAAGTCGGTTAAGTATGGGTTACTTGACCTCATTGAACTATCAAGTTTAAATTGGTTAAGTGTTTAACTTAACCCTATCGAATTACCGTGTTTAGATTAGTTAAGCCTAATCTTAACCCCATCCATTAACTGTATTATAAGGTTAAGTGTCATTAAGAAAATTTACTTAACCTTATCACGTTATCGTGTTGGATTGATTAAGTGTTGGTTAACTTAATCCCGTCCACTAGTCGTATAAAAATGGTCAAGTGTCATTAGGCAAATCAAGTTACTTAACCTACCCAAGCTTATCATGTTTTGTTAAGTATCATTAGCCTAATCAAATTACTTAACCCATTTGTCCATATCATATTTGGTTAAGCCTCATTAATCAAATTAACTTAACCCTATTATGTGGCATTAATTTAATTAATGCACCCTCAACCTCTCACATTAGACCTTGTTGTGGTTACTAGTTAAGCCGGGCGGGTCCGGGTAGATTTACACCACAACCTAGTCTAACCTCGGGTCTTAAGCGCGACATGACCAACTTCTCACATTGGGTCCTATTGTTTGCAACTACTAGTTAGGCCGGTCGGTTCCGGGTAGTTTTACGTTGCAAACTCAACCCAACCTCGAGTTGGCCACACTCATATTATCTAAGTTCATCATGTTTCCAAAACATGTTACAAGTTTCTCGAGCATTTGGGTAGACCTAACTTAATAGGTAAATTCCCAAAGGGTAGACCTAACTTAATAGGTAAATTCCCAAGCTCATGTTTTTATGCATACTTACATGTCATCTTCCATGTTATCTTTCAAGTCATATTTTCAAGTATAAACACATGTCATATTCAAGTTAAGATTTTGCGACATGTTCGTGTTTATCTAACTACCCAAAATCGTGTTTTCCCAACGCAAGCAAAGCGAGTCAACATAGTAAGGATACTATGTCACATGTTGTTCTCAAAACATGCATGATGCCAAAAAGGGCTTGGCTTCCACATGCATAACATCATGAGGGGGTTGGCCATAAACATGCATAGTATCATAAGGTAATTTGGCCACAAACATGCATATTATCAAAAGGGGGTTTGGCCATAAACATGCACAACTTAAAGAGGGGATTGGCCACGAGCATGCATAATCTCATAAAGGATTTGGCCACAAACTTGCATGTTAGCATAAGGGGTTTGGGTTCATAAACATGCATAAGCCCCAAAATCTTGTCTTAGCCAATGTTTCACACGTAAAGTGGTTCCTAAAGGTTCATGCTAGCATTTCATGCATAAAGATCCAAACTTGCAAGTTAAACTAGGTTATGCATAGCATGAGAGGCATGATTAAGTCACTCACATGGCCTAAGATCATAAATATGAACACAAGAGGCATGGTAAGGTTCATATAGGTTCGCATAATCATGTTTAGCCTCATTTTATCCCATGTCAACATTAAAAATACCGTTTTGATCCAAAAGTAGCTAGAACTTACATAGTTAGGCCTAGGCAAAGAAGCATGAATCATCTTGGCTAAGAAAGGTGCCTCCTTTGTTGAAGAATCGTCATGGAACTCGCATAGCAATGTTGATTTGGCCTTGATTTGTTGTAGCAAGCTTGCACCTTTTGATTTAAACTTGATTTGGATGCATAGGCTTTAGGAAAGGGGGATGGAGGCCATGATCAAAATTAATTTTGGCAGCACTTAGTTGCTAGGTTTGATTTTTAGGGATTTAGGTTAGGTTTAGGGTCTTTTTATAGAGATTAGGATAGTTTTAGACCCTTAGATTAACCCTAGGATAGATTAGGACCATCAGATCTCGGAAGCTTCCAGACCCAGCCCAAGAACAAGACCAGGTGAGACAAACAGGTGCGCCAGGTTATTTGCCCCGGCCACCCCCTGTCGACAGGCAAGTCGACAGGGCTGTCGACTTGGTATGGGCCCAAGTCGACAGGCCTGTCGACAGCCCTGTCGACATGGCCTAGGCGGGGAAACTTCCCTCCTAGCCCCAGATCTGATTTCCAAAACTGTTTTCCGAAATTCAAATTCCCAGAAAATCTTCTTTGGGCCTTTAACGGGTCATACGGACTCCGATTTTCGAAAACTCGGACTCTATTTCGCGTATTTTTCCAAGACGAACGCAATGGCATAGCCCGTTTTACTTGATTCAGAATTTAAAATTAAATTCTGCCTTGATTCTCGTTTTAACATGTTATTGAAATACGGGTTGTTACATTCTCCCCACCTTTTAGGATTTCGTCCCCGAAATCTCTAAGTTAGGAAGAGCATATCCTACCATCCATCATCCATCTACTCAAAACATCATCCACAAGCAACCATTGTCCTTAGATGATTTCTAATGCTTTATGAATGTATGCTAAACGTGTGTGTACATGTTCCTTAGCTAATGCTAATGATCAGGCCTGAAAAATCTTTTGAATGCAAAAATATGTTTAGTGCTATGAATCCATCATGTATGCAAATAGTCCTAGTCATATACACTATATGCGTGCACAAACATTCAACCATATGCAACATCCGCATGATAACACATTCAATTTCATCCTTAAACAAGTATAAATACTCGTGCATATGCAATATGAAATGTGACCAAGTCGAGCTAATATCTAATGTAAATTCGCGCATCCACGAGCAACCACTTGCAACCATTTGCAACCATATCAACCATAACATGTTTCAAATACATGTTTACATCCACAGGGTTCTACCTAAGATTCCCTGAAACAGGGTCGAGAAGATAAACAAAACAAACTCCGTACGGGGTTTGTAACAGAGACAGGACCGAGAGGATATCCATAAAAGATAGCCTACAAGCAAGCTCAACAGAAAAACAGGGATCGAGGATATATTCCCCAAAAGAGATATCATGCACGTATTTAGTCTTCAGTCTCCTGAGTCGCATTACCTTGAGCTTAGTTCCATCGTGCCTTGACTGCCTTTGACTTCATGATTTCGTAGCTCCTTGATTCCTATTTCCAAGGTGCGAGTGAAACTCATTTCACTGTCGCCTCTCGTTTCACTTTCACTTATTCTTTCCCTAGTATACTTGGCTCAACCATATCTACGTACTCAAGCCAGCTCCCCAAAATTCACTAGTGAATTCTGGATCTCGTTTTCCGATGCCAATCCAAATTTCCAAGAGTCCTTACTAGGGTGATTCCCATAACTCATGCATAATCGAAACGAACCATCCGCCTTAACGGCGAATTCTATTCAAACGGATTACCAACAACTGCGTCCTGGGATTCTAGGTAACGAGCCATGACAGAACCCAAAAGGTTACACGAGATTTCGAGGGTATCACCAAGATGAGTCGAGAATCTAACTACCCTCTTTCCAAAACCGAGAATGGCACCCCTTGCTGGATAACCACTTCATCCCTAGAATCCATCCATAGCTTATAAACATAAGCATTATTTCCAAGCTCAATACTTGGCATAGACATTCTCAAATCCAAACAAGTCATGAATAAATGGACCGATCTTCCAATAGGACTTGAGACAAAAACGGGATCCTCTATTATACTAGTACTAAGGTGCAGAGACTCGACTATCGTAGCGGACTTAAAAAGATGCGGTGATCAAAACAAAGTCCCGACGGGATGATAGAGAAGAAAAACTAAACCTTTAACAAGATCGTTACCCTCCTTTTAGGACTAAGCCATACCAACAAGTTGCTCATCCTTAAGCTCGTATCCTTTATCCTCTTCCTCACTATCCTTTCTTATAACGCGGCCACTGGTCTCTCGAGAACCACCTCCATCGTGAGGAAAACACTTTCGTAGGTAGAAAAGACTAGTCGCAGTTAAAACTACTGTGACTACAGATGGAGGAAAGAAAGGAAAAGAGATTCAATCAAGGAAACAAGGATAATGCTAATGGCCTTTGGGGAATAGCCTTTTTCTTTTTAAAAGAAAATTTTCTTGAAAAATGCTTCTTTGTAAACGGTTTTTCAAATAATTTTCAGAAGGTCTTTAAAAACTTTTGCCCAGTCTGGTAACCTTCTGCTCTGATACCAAATGTAACACCCCGCCTCCGCTAGGGTCACTCGCAAAGGAATGCACAAGCTTTAGAGGGGCATTATTGGTAAACATGCACAGAAATATCACAAGACAGAACATATATAGATAAATAGCGGAAGTAAAATCAAACTTTCATAAACATGAATACATAAGGTCTAAAGCCTTTTACATCAGAGTACATCAAAACCTGTCTTGCAATAGTAAAGAAGCATAAAGACTTTTTAATAAATTATTCCCCAAGTAAAACCGCAAAGTAGCCATAGCCAAGAGGAGCCCAAGCCATCCATGATGACCTTCAAGCAGAAGAAGTCCGAACTAAACAACATTGTTTCCTCCCTGAAACCTGGGGGGGGGGGGGGGGAACGGAAGAAAAGAGGCGAAACAAAACGGGTCAGTCAAAAAGACTGAGTAAGTCCTATCTACTTCCAGTATAAAAACAGGTAAAGGTAACATGACATGCATAAAATGAAAGTAAACATAAGGATAACTACAAGATAGATAAACCAGGGTAGCCGGCTGAACTACTGCGGCAAGGTAAACTAAGGTATCATGATAAACTACGGTGTTATGGTAAGTCAAGGTATCACATCGTCAGATTTCTATCGAGTACATTATCCCAAGGTATCTACCCCGTCTAACATCCCACGGTATCTATTATGTATATTCTTCCTAGTTCTAACATGTATATTTGCTCTGCACCTCTCGTACTAGTACCCCTACCCGCGTCATATGTTAACCATGAATGTCTCTTGCTCAAAGTCGTGTAATGGTCCATGTCGACCTAATATATCGCATATATAGGTTACTCAAATCATATGTTTCTTTCCATGTATATAAGTTCAGTCCTTTGCCGTACCTCGTACGGGCTTCCTCATGTCGTATTATCCTTGAAATCGTTTGGACTGTCACCCTTGTTCCAGCTAGGCTCTTCCATATAAATCATCGTTTGAACTACTAGGACTTACGCCACCTAGTACCACTAGGGATTACGCTTACCTATTGCACGCTTTCGTATTTCGGTTTGGGTTAAACCACCTAGGCCACTAGGGATTACGCTAACCCTCAACCGCGCCCTTTTTCCCACGCATTCATCGTGAATCGTTTTTCTATAACTGGATGCACATGTATCACATCGTGCCATCCGAGTCCTGTCACCGGCCAAAACAAGAAATACAGGACTCGGTCGGGAGCTTTAGATTTATCTGCCGATGCAGATACTAAGGTCTGCTTTTCTACACGTGGCTATGGTCCCACGAGACCCCTCCCTCAACTAGTGAAAGGCAACACAAGAGAAAATCTTGCATGAGAACTACACTCCGGCCAGCCCACATCCTACGGCCTACCTCACCCATAATTAGATAGCAATTATGGTCTGTTGGGTGTTCCCTGCCTTTCCGTACGTACACACTTGACTCAAGATGGTAGATGATCGACGAACTTGCTATCTCGGGCACCTTATGTATCCGCCGACTCACTGCTATCCACCCCAGTCTTTAGGTCGCTCGCATAGCAACCAAGGCATATTCTTGGTTCTTCTACCGCAGACCTCAACCTCTCGTGAGCCTAGTATAATGACCTGACAGCTCACAGAGGGATCCCAAGAATATCCTCACGTTCCCCGAAGCCGTTGCTTCGTTACCCAGTTCGTTGGAGCCTTTATCCAAATCAGGTAGCCTGCTCCTACACGCATACTCTAACGTATCGGGTTACTGATCTATCTAAGAAATGGTCCAAATTTCCTTGACTAAGAATTATTACTTAGTTTCCCTTAACTAAGGTTTACCACTTAGCCTTATTTCCATAATCCTTGTTAACTATGGTTATCTACCTAATCCTCCGAATTAGGGTTTATCTAATGGGTTAAGTGTCACTTAAGTTCACAACTTAACCCGTCTACAAAACATGTCGAAACTGGCTAAGTATCCAAGTCCAAGACTTAACCCTACAGACCATGTGTCAAGTTGGTTAAGTATATCAAGCAATCCATGGCTTAACCTCGTCTAATTATCACTTTAGATTGGTTAAGTATATATTAATTTGACCCCATCAAATTACTGAGTCAAATCGGTCAAGCGTATTCGAAACGATTCGTGACTTAGCCTTATCATGTTTTCACGTTAGATTGGTTAAGTATAGGTTAACTTAACCTCATCAAATTAACGAGTTAGATTGGTTAAGTATAGGTCACTTAACCTCATCAAATCATCGTGTTAAATTAGTTAAGTGTTTAACTTAACCCCATCAAATTACCAAGTTAAGTCGGTTAAGTATGGGTTACTTGACCTCATTGAACTATCAAGTTTAAATTGGTTAAGTGTTTAACTTAACCCTATCGAATTACCGTGTTTAGATTAGTTAAGCCTAATCTTAACCCCATCCATTTACTGTATTATACGGTTAAGTGTCATTAAGAAAATTTACTTAACCTTATCACGTTATCGTGTTGGATTGATTAAGTGTTGGTTAACTTAATCCCGTCCACTAGTCGTATAAAAATGGTCAAGTGTCATTAGGCAAATCAAGTTACTTAACCTACCCAAGCTTATCATGTTTTGTTAAGTATCATTAGCCTAATCAAATTACTTAACCCATTTGTCCATATCATATTTGGTTAAGCCTCATTAATCAAATTAACTTAACCCTATTATGTGGCATTAATTTAATTAATGCACCCTCAACCTCTCACATTAGACCTTGTTGTGGTTACTAGTTAAGCCGGGCGGGTCCGGGTAGATTTACACCACAACCTAGTCTAACCTCGGGTCTTAAGCGCGACATGACCAACTTCTCACATTGGGTCCTATTGTTTGCAACTACTAGTTAGGCCGGTCGGTTCCGGGTAGTTTTACGTTGCAAACTCAACCCAACCTCGAGTTGGCCACACTCATATTATCTAAGTTCATCATGTTTCCAAAACATGTTACAAGTTTCTCGAGCATTTGGGTAGACCTAACTTAATAGGTAAATTCCCAAAGGGTAGACCTAACTTAATAGGTAAATTCCCAAGCTCATGTTTTTATGCATACTTACATGTCATCTTCCATGTTATCTTTCAAGTCATATTTTCAAGTATAAACACATGTCATATTCAAGTTAAGATTTTGCGACATGTTCGTGTTTATCTAACTACCCAAAATCGTGTTTTCCCAACGCAAGCAAAGCGAGTCAACATAGTAAGGATACTATGTCACATGTTGTTCTCAAAACATGCATGATGCCAAAAAGGGCTTGGCTTCCACATGCATAACATCATGAGGGGGTTGGCCATAAACATGCATAGTATCATAAGGTAATTTGGCCACAAACATGCATATTATCAAAAGGGGGTTTGGCCATAAACATGCACAACTTAAAGAGGGGATTGGCCACGAGCATGCATAATCTCATAAAGGATTTGGCCACAAACTTGCATGTTAGCATAAGGGGTTTGGGTTCATAAACATGCATAAGCCCCAAAATCTTGTCTTAGCCAATGTTTCACACGTAAAGTGGTTCCTAAAGGTTCATGCTAGCATTTCATGCATAAAGATCCAAACTTGCAAGTTAAACTAGGTTATGCATAGCATGAGAGGCATGATTAAGTCACTCACATGGCCTAAGATCATAAATATGAACACAAGAGGCATGGTAAGGTTCATATAGGTTCGCATAATCATGTTTAGCCTCATTTTATCCCATGTCAACATTAAAAATACCGTTTTGATCCAAAAGTAGCTAGAACTTACATAGTTAGGCCTAGGCAAAGAAGCATGAATCATCTTGGCTAAGAAAGGTGCCTCCTTTGTTGAAGAATCGTCATGGAACTCGCATAGCAATGTTGATTTGGCCTTGATTTGTTGTAGCAAGCTTGCACCTTTTGATTTAAACTTGATTTGGATGCATAGGCTTTAGGAAAGGGGGATGGAGGCCATGATCAAAATTAATTTTGGCAGCACTTAGTTGCTAGGTTTGATTTTTAGGGATTTAGGTTAGGTTTAGGGTCTTTTTATAGAGATTAGGATAGTTTTAGACCCTTAGATTAACCCTAGGATAGATTAGGACCATCAGATCTCGGAAGCTTCCAGACCCAGCCCAAGAACAAGACCAGGTGAGACAAACAGGTGCGCCAGGTTATTTGCCCCGGCCACCCCCTGTCGACAGGCAAGTCGACAGGCCTGTCGACAGCCCTGTCGACATGGCCTAGGCGGGGAAACTTCCCGCCTAGCCCCAGATCTGATTTCCCAAACTGTTTTCCGAAATTCAAATTCCCAAAAAATCTTCTTTGGGCCTTTAACGGGTCATACGGACTCCGATTTTCGAAAACTCGGACTCTATTTCGCGTATTTTTCCGAGACGAACGCAATGGCATAGCCTGTTTTACTTGATTCAGAATTTAAAATTAAATTCTGGCTTGATTCTCGTTTTAACACGTTATTGAAATACGGGTTGTTACAATATCTATATCGTTATCTATATTTTTAACCAATTAACTAGCAGTTCAACCAAACAGTCAACACACAGGAAACAACCATCATATATCAGTTATAAAAATACGTTATAAAAATATAACTGAGAAGAGTTAGTGAGTTTTACTCACCTTGGACTATCATCGTTAATTAACGATAATTGTCGCTGATTCCGATCGAACAATTTATTTCGCTATAAATTGTAACGAGCTTCGATTCACTCCCAAATCAGTTCCATTGCATAGTGCTCGTCCATACGATCCCGACGGACCCAAGTTTTTGAAATTCTGATAATATATGAATAAAATATGTAATTTTAAAGTTAACATACTATTTTGTTTTCAATTTACCCATATATTTAAGGTATTGGGCCTCACCCCATTTCAAAAATCTCGGCCCACCATCAAAATTATTCACACCCGTATCTCCTTCCTTCCTCACCGTATCCTGTTGCTGCTCCTCGCGTAGGAAACCCATAGCCGAGCTTTTCAACTCCTCTTCATTTGACCATTTCCACAACCGAAACCCAAACAAGCTTCAACATTAAACTCCTCATCCAAGTCTCGACAACACCATACCCTTCATTGATAGCTCAATCTCCTCCCAACCTATCCGTCGTTCTCACATTTCGCACAAACACAGTAAAAGGAACGACACCTTTTAGCATGGAAATTCCTCAAAAACCCGAAACCGAAACTAAATCCAACCACAAACCCAAAACCAATATCAACAGTTTGAATCGATGCCCCAAAATCCAATAAACCCAAACCCTAGATCCTCCGTGAACCCACGACATCAACGGAGCACACATCGAACTTCATAAAAACATACCAAAAGGAAGAGCATACTTGCAAGGAGCCGAATTTATATGAATTATGATTTATGGAATTTTATCCCATTTGATTTTGATTTTCAATCTCCCATTTTTATTGTATATATTTGTTAGAGGTTGCGGCGCATTCGTTTTTGACCAGAGAATTAGAAGACTAGGGTTAGAAAAGTTAGGAGATATTTATAGGAGAGTTTTAATATATTTTTATTTGATTTTTTTATTTATTTTAAGCAAACGCTGTATGCATATGTCTTCTAAAAATTCACACGGTCACATATAATATCTAAAAATCATGAAACTGGACATACGACTAGAGTTCGACATTACGGACCCAACGAAACTGGTTTCGTCGAATTCCGATTTCGTTTGCTCACACAGCGTATTTTTAACCGTCAAAATACTAATTGTTTTTCACATTAAAAATCCGTACGGCCACACAGTAATCCTAAAAATCATGGAAATTGAAATCTAACAATAATTTAATATTGCGGATCCAACAAAATTTGTTTTGTGGAATTCTGAGGTCGTTTGCAAAACTGGCTATTTTTAAAGCTCTAAATAACCCATTTAAATATATAAATATATTTAAAAACAATTAAATTAAATATTTAAAAATAAATATTATCATATATATTCGCAGTGGAATACCATACAGCTCCACTGGGATTTATAACTCGATATTTCAAAATTCCCAGTTATATCGATATTCGATTTATATTAAAAATCCTTTTATGATGTAAATAAATCGTTATAAATTATAAAGGAATTCCACATCGACTTTTCTAAAATTTGATTTGGACATAAATCAAAATCTACACGACGAAATCTCGATTTTCTCTTCCATAAGAAAAATATACTTCACCGGCTCCTAACATTTCTTATTTCACAGAAATCCGATTTAAAATGGACCCTGTACATTCAGTTGAAGGTCAAATCTCCAAATAGCGAATTGCCGCACCATTTCGAGCTCGATTATAATTATATTATAATTATACGTTCAAACTGCCATTCAAATAATATATTCGTTATTCTAATTCAATTCTAAACTGAATTAAATATCACAGATGATCCAATTCACGCCATTTTGTGAATTCCACTATTTTTGACTATTTCAGAAATTAAATATATTATTATATTATTTATTTTAATTAAATATTCAATATTATTTAATTTTGGTCATTGTAAATAACCAAACCATTATTTAAATAATTAAATAAATTATTTATATACCATAAAAATACGGGTCGTTACAGTATACATATAAGTCAGAAACTCAATATAGCTTGTAAATACTATAATTAACCATTTAATTGAAAACATGCATAACATTGGTGAAAACAATAAATAAAACTGGAAATAATCAGTAACCAAATATTTGTTAGAAATCATAGATGTAAGTATAAATGTAGAAGTATAGCTTAGTTTTTTTTGTTAACTAAATGCAGAGTGACACTATTACTTAGATATGACATTAAAATATATTTAAAGTAGGCATCAAAATCATTGTAGCACTGACTTGTTCGGTGAAACTCATCTCCCTATTTGTAAATATTTACATGAAATTAGCCATTTGCTTATTATAAGCCATTGTGTAAAGACCTTGACATCCCCTAGATGCTGAATAAATGACGAATAATGCATCAATATGCTTATGTCCTATTATACCCTTTGTTATCCATTGAGAACATGAAAAAGAACCTCCATTCTCATGAAAATTCTAAAAGAATTTGTTTAAACTCTCAGATTTATAAACAACGTATAATGATTCAAGATATGGGTCGCAATGAAAGAGAATTACAAATTAAAATTATGGTTTTACCTCTTGTGTTTCCTTGATTTTTTTTATCTAGTGCCTAAATCAATCTTTGCAAATCATCATCGTGCAGATCCACAATTTGCCAAACTATAGCAGAAGGCCTACCTACGACGTTAAGTAACTTTAGATGCTAAGAAATGTCAAAGTGAAGATGAATCATTTACAAATTATTAGGTTCTCTAGTACAAAAAGTTGGAAAATTGTACGAACAATACCGTACGTGGAGTCTATCATAGAGATTGCTGACCTCTTCCTAGCAACGACCCCCTATTTGGGAGAACGAAGAATGAAGAAGAAACCCAATCTGCAAAGCATAAAAAAAGCATTAAAAAAAGAATAAAAATGTTAAAAATATCCTACTGTCAGGAAAAAAAAATCAAATTAGTTATAGTTTTGTAAAGACAAAATAATCTCTTCAAAGGCCTGAAAATTACCAAATACTCTTGCTAATTTTCGCATAGTTTTGACCACACTTAACCCCGCACAACAGAGGAATGTCTCGAAAGAGAAAGGCTCATACCTGAATCATACTCTTGTTCACTTGCTTGTATGTAGGTGCTTAGATTGGTAGGGGTAAATGTCAAAACAGTGTGAAACATGGACTTGATAGAAGGTGGCATGCCATTTAACTAATACCAATCTTTCAATATCTTAGTTGTAATGTTGTTTCAAATATTGCATACCCAATTTGTGAATACAAATAGCACAGTAATGATGGAACACTAAAATCTTAATTCTAAAATATTATACCTGGTTAACCAATTATTGGAAAAGATATATGAAGTTTAAACATAGGATGATATACATCATGATAGTAAAAAAGGCATTCGTTTATTATTGGAAAAGATACATGCATGACTCCTTTTTATTTACAGATGTTATCCAATGACAAAGTACTTAACATAGATATACTAATTTTTCCAATTTTATAACTTCGTTTAGGTGCAACAGCAAAATAATTTCTTCTTAAATTAAGAGGACTTCTTGCATTGGTCCACGTCAATATTTTGATGGTAGTGTTACTCTTTTAGGCAATAACAGTAGATTGCGTACGGTGATGGCGCTTAAACTATTCCAGCCGCAAATAATAGTATGTTAGAAATCAAGTACCAAATAAATCCAAAGTGACTGATCACCTATGTGGAGATTGAGCATCAACAAAATGTATAAACTTACTTCACTATTGATGGACGGACAACATCGAGCGATTTATTTCGGTAGATATTGAGATGGCTAGAAAACGTTAAGGCTAAATAAACGTATATTGTGTTGTCAACATATATGGTTGTTCAAGCTAGAAAGCATATAGTACTGTATACCTAGTTTAGCTTTGAGGAATCCATCAGAATGAGAATATCTGCTCAAGCGGGAAGAATTTGGAATCATCCTTTTTTTTCAAGATTAAAAAAAAGGCCAAAACAACAGCAAACAAATGCAACGGTAGCATAATAGGAAGAAAGAACATGGGAAAAATATATTAATAAGTTAACTCATAATCTCTAAGAACACCTCCATGACAAAAGTAGATGCATAGGAAAAAATATATAATTTCTTGTTATCTTCACATAGTGAGCAACCAAGTTGGGGGAATATGTAAATTTAAGTTTACCTTCAAAGACGATCAAATGCTAGAAGAAGTCAGAGAAAAGAAAATTTTAATATTAAAAAGAAATATACTACATTTAATAGTCTTCTTTGCTGCCAATATTTGACCACCTATTCGGTGTTTAATTTACATGCTTCATAAGGCACAATCACTTTAACCAAACTGAAAATCAACTATGTACTATAGTTGAGTGACTGCTAGTGTTAAAAGGAGTGACAAATGTTGGCAAGTAAGTTGAAAGAAAAAAATATAAGTACTTGTTGTCTGCACATACCAAGCAACTATTGTAAGGAAATATGTAAATTTAACTTTACTAGCAAAGATGTTCAAATGTTTGAAGAAATGAAAGACACAAAATTTAATCGTAAAAATATAATGTCGCATATAATAGTCGTAATTGCTACCAAATTTTGACCACTTACTAGGTGTTTATGTATATGTTTCAAAATGCATAATCTCTTTGACCAAACTGAAAACCAACTATATACTACAGTTAACTGGCTGCTATTGTTAAAAGGAGTGACAAATTTTGGTACTTATTTGTGAACTATACTACTTAATAATTGCAAATTTAATGCAAAATCAAAGGGGAGCACTATGTGCAAAAGGATAATGCCTGTTAATTTCACATAATAAGCAACTAACGGGAGGAAAATATGTAAATTTAAGTTTGCTGTCATAAATGATTAAATACTGAAGGAGGTAAAAGCCAAAAATAATTAATATTAAAAAATAAAATTTTGCAACTAATAGTCTTATTTTCTACCATTGCATGACCACTTGCTAGGTGTTAAATTCATATGCTTCGGAATGCATAATCGCTTTGACCAAACTGAAAAGCAAAACCGTATACTATAGTTGACTGACTGTTAATGTTGATATGAGTGAAAAATGTTGGTAAACAATTTTTAATTGTATTACGTAATAGTTGTAGATTTAACAGAAAATCAGAGGGGAGCACTATGCGCGTTCATGTGCATTTAGTCACCTATTTTCTACCTATAATGGGCAACTAAATTGAGGAAAATATGTAAATTTAAGTATACTGTCAAAGATGATCTACTGCTTGAAGAAGTAAAAGCCAGGAAAAAATAATTTAAAAAAACTAAGATAGTACATTTAATATTCTTATTGCAATTAATAATTATGTTGCTTTACGACTCCGGTCGGTTTCCCTCCTAAAAAAATTTCAAAAAAAAATTGATGGCAGTTAGATAACACATTTAAGCAGCACGTTACAAATGTCCTACTGAGTTATTTTGAAATAGAACTACAAAATACCCATCAAGGCATAATTTCCTAAAAAGTTAAATACAAATTCCAAAACTATTTTGTTGAGGGATAGGAAACCTTTTCGCTCTAGTAAAATCTATCAAATTTAAAAGCATTTTTGTATATAAAATATAGAAAATGGTAATAATTTTTTCTACAAATAAATAAATTATTGATGTCCAGCATATCCAGATATATGTAAGAATTTTGAAAACCATATAAAAATGAAGAAAATAAGAGATTTATAAAGCAACAACGCAGAATCGATCAAACAATTAGCAGCGGTACGTAAAAAAGAATTCATATGCCACTATCATGGAGTCCAAATGGATAAAAGAAGGATTCAAAATTAAGTGATATTGAAAAGTCAATATATTGCAAAAGAAGATATCATCACACATGTTGCATAGATAAATGAATTAAGCACATTTCATATGTCATTTATTCGCACATTAGATATCTTATATTGCTACATGTGGGTAATTATGCATATGAAATGTCATTATCACAGTAGTAGCATTTTGCATATAGGAAACACTCAAATAGTACAACACCTATGATGTAATTTAGCAGTTCATTGACAAAACAACAAATAGTGAACCATTGCATGACCACCTGCTAGGTATCAAATTCATTTGCTTCGGAATGCATAATCGGTTTGACCAAACTGAAAAGCAAAACCATATACTATAGTTGACTGACTGTTAGTGTTGATATGAGTTGGTAAATAATTTTTAGCTATATTACATAATAGTTGTAGATTTAACGGAAAATCACAGGGGACTACTATGCACGTTTGTATGCATTTAATCACCTATTTTCTACCCATAGTAGGCAACTAAATTGAGGAAAATATGTAAATTTACGTATACTGTCAAAGATGATCTACTGCTTGAAGAAGTAAAAGCCAGGAAAAATTAATTTAAAAAATTAAAATACTACATTTAATATTCTTATTGCATTTGATAATTATGTTGCTTTACGACTCCGGTCGGTTTCCCTCCTGAAAAAATTTCAAAAAAAATTGATGGTAGTTAGATGACACATTTAAGCAGCACGTTACAAATGTCCTACTGAGTTATTTTGAAATAGAACTACCAAATACCCATCAAGGCATAATTTTCTAAAAATTTAAATACAAATTCCAAAACTATTTTGTTGAGGGATAGGAAACCTTTTCGCTCTAGTAAAATCTATCAAATTTAAAAGCATTTTTGTACATAAAATATAGAAAATGGTAATAATTTTTTCTACAAATAAATAAATTATTGATGTCCAGCATATCCAGATATATGTAAGAATTTTGAAAACCATATAAAAACGAAGAAAATAAGAGATTTATAAAGCAACAACGCAGAATCGATCAAACAATTAGCAGCGGTACGTAAAAAAGAATTCATATGCCACTATCAGGGAGTCCAAATGGATAAAAGAAGGATTCAAAATTAAGTGATATTGAAAGGTCAATATATTGCAAAAGAAGATATCATCACACATGTTGCATAGATAAATGAATTAAGCGCATTTCATATGTCATTTATTCGCACATTAGATATCTTATATTGCTACATGTGGGCAATTATGCATATGAAATGTCATTATCACAGTAGTAGGATTTTGCATATAGGAAACACTCGAATAGTACAACACCCATGATGTAATTTAGCAGTTCATTGACAAAACAACAAATAGTGAACCATTGCATGACCACCTGCTAGGTATCAAATTCATTTGCTTTGGAATGCATAATCGGTTTGACCAAACTGAAAAGCAAAACCATATACTATAGTTGACTGACTGTTAGTGTTGATATGAGTTGGTAAATAGTTTTTAACTATATTACATAATAGTTGTAGATTTAACGGAAAATCACATGGGACTACTATGCACGTTTGTATGCATTTAATCACCTATTTTCTACCCATAGTAGGCAACTAAGTTGAGGAAAATATGTAAATTTAAGTATCCTGTCAAAGATGATCTACTGCTTGAAGAAGTAAAAGCCAGGAAAAATTAATTTAAAATAGTACATTTAATATTCTTATTGCATTTGATAATTATGTTGCTTTACGACTCCGGTCGGTTTACCTCCTGAAAAAATTTCAAAAAAAATTGATGGTAGTTAGATGACACATTTAAGCAGCACGTTACAAATGTCCTACTGAGTTATTTTGAAATAGAACTACCAAATACCCATCAAGGCATAATTTCCTAAAAAGTTAAATACAAATTACAAAACTAATTTGTTGAGGGATAGGAAACCTTTCAGCTCTAGTAAAATCTATCAAATTTAAAAGCATTTTTGTATATAAAATATAGAAAATGGTAATAATTTTTTTCTACAAATAAATAAATTATTGATGTCCAGCATATCCAGATATATGTAAGAATTTTGAAAACCATATAAAAATGAAGAAAATAAGAGACTTTTTATAAAGCAACAACGCAGTATCAATCAAACAATTACCAGCGGTACGTAAAAAAGAATTCATATGCCACTATCAGGGAGTCCAAATGGATAAAAGAAGGATTCTAAATTAAGTGATATTGAAAATGTCAATATAATGCAAAAGAAGATATCATCACATGTGTTGCATAGATAAATGAATTAAGCGTATTTCATATGTCATTTATTCGAACATTAGATATCTTATATTGCTACACGTGGATAATTATGCATATGAAATGTCATTATCACCGTAGTAGAAATTTGCATATAGGAAACACTCGAATAGTCCAACACCTGTGATGTAATTTAGCAGTTCATTGACAAAACAACAAACAGTGAAGCATAGAGGGGTTATGTGTATCGATACGGATTTCGCCCGGACCTAATCGATCGCTAAATCGACCAAGACCGTTCGAATCCCGTATACGCTAACTCTGGGCATACAACACATCAGAAAAAATAATAGAAAACTTTTATAAACATCATAATAATGTTACATCAGAGTACGGAATATCAGAGTATATCGAAGTATAATACAGCGGAAGATTTATTTACAATAAATGTAATACAATGTTGCGGAAACAAATAAACTAACACAGCGGAAGGCTATAAATGCTCTGGACACAGCTTTAAGCTTCAATCCAGAATCCTGCTAAATGAAATATCTACAAAACTAAACTACTGACTGCCCGTGTGGAAAATATGGGCACCCAGAGTTTAGGTAGAAACAATAAACTCCGAGTCAGTTATGGGACTGGTGTGAGAACTCAAAACAGTTATTAAACTTGTTTAATAATAAGGCAAATCACAGGACCACGCCGCTAACACGAAACGGGTTTACCCCCACGAATGCCAGTGTATAAGCAACAATTAGTAATAGTGATATGGGTCTACTATGCATCAAAACATGCAATATCCCAATCTACCCATTTAGATTTATCACCACACTTAGATTTTCCAAATCCAATTCAATTTACAGAAATTATTCCTTTGGACTTTATTTCCTGATTTCTATTTCAAATCATATGAAATACATATCTAACTTTTATATCAAAGTAGATTTCACTTCGGGATCTCAAAACAAATCGTTTGGAAATATGAATTCCAAAACATAACAATGCATACAAACAAGTATGCAACCAAATATCGGGAATCTTCCCTCAGACGAGGGAGTAAGCGCCCCTCCAACTCGATATGTATATGTGCACCACCCACACATGGAGCAGGCTACACTGCTAACCACTCACCCTAAGGCACTGGATCCAGCCCATACTTTTAGTCGCTATCGGGTCACCTGAATCTTTAGCCACACACTAAATCATTTCATATCCCAAAGTAGGGAAAATCATTTCACAACATAATAATCACAAGTACATTCAATCTATAGTACTTCACATCAGCAATTCACACATATGATCAGTGACTATTAATCACATAACCTTTGAGCTCGTACGTCTCAAAGAAGGGTGTTAAGCAAGAGAATAAATTCTCCACCGCCAAACAGATATTATATTCACAGGATCCTGGTTTACAGTTGGAGCTATATTCAAAACGCTCTGTATCCATGTATTTCTTTCAGTTATGTTTTGTATTATTTTCCGTTGCATAATAATTTGTAAATCTATGATATTTTCCTGATGTATATTATTTATTCATACTCTGTATATTCTTGTACTCTGATGCAAATTGTTGTAATAAGCAATGAAATGTTCTTTTATTTGTGTTCTGATATGTCGTGTTCTCAACTCAATCCGGGCTTTCCCGTAAGGGGAAGTTTGGGTCGTTATATTATGTGACTAATGCATAATTAATCTTCGAGTGAAGACGAATCTTAAGTTTGGGCAACATTAAAAAATAAAGGAAGTAATTCTAAGTACGGTTGCTCATAGATCCCTGTTATTTAAGAGCATATTCAATGTTCAGGAAGACAACGGGATATAAACTTGAGCTTGTTTAATCTTCTAGTACACACGCAGTCGATCGAAGCCCAGAGGCATAAATAATTACTTGAGAAGGAAACAGGCAAAGAGAGGTAACTGCAAATTTGTATAACCCAAGATAACAATCAGTTGAAAATCACAGTTAGCAGACCTGAATGGTGGCATTAAATCAGTGGGAGCATAAATGAAACGACCCAAACTCGCCGTTACGGGAAAGCCCGGATTGAGTTGAGAACACGACAAATCAGAACACAAACGATAAAACATTTTATTGCTATTACAACAATTTACATCAGAGTACAAGAATATATCAGAGTATCAATTAATATTACATAGATAAATATCAAAGATTAAAATTACATTTAAATACATAGCAGCGGAAAAGTAATACAAAACACAACTGTAAGAAATACATGGATACAGAGCGTTCCAAATATAGCTCCAGCTATAAATCAGGATCCGGTAAACTAGAAATCTGCAAAACCAAAACTACTAGCTGCCCGTGTGGAAAATAGAGGCCCCCAGAGTTTAGGTTAAAACAATAAACTCCAGGTAAGTCATGTGACTAGTGTGAGAACTAAAATAGTTATTTAATACTTTACTTTAAAATTTGGTAAATCAAGGGACCACACCGTATAACACGGAACGGGTTTCCTCCCAAGAATACCAGTGCATAAAATAAACAGCGCAATGCTTTTTGGAAAAATGAAGCTATTATAAGACCCAGGTCCCATCACACAATGCAACGCAAGCCGGAGGATAGATTTTACCTTACAATAGCCAAACATGCTTGGTACGTTTTAAAACAAATCATTTTGATATTACTATAAGTGCATAGTGCATAAAACAACTTCAAATATAAATGTATCAATCATAGATGGCATAGTATCCCATGGACTATGTGGCCATATAGGTTTACAACTAAAACCGAAATGTCACGTATTGGAAATTAGATTTCCGTCATGAGTTAAGGCAAGGGATGTACTCCTCACTGGCTTCGAGACACTCTAGCAAATGCCTCAGATCTCCTGCAGAAGACTCTTGGATCCTCCAAGGTCGGTCCTCCCTTACGTTTGAGGATTGGCAATTCATGAACCCACGTTTCCCGGTTCTATAGGACTTATATCCATCGGCTCCGTAGTAACCGATATATCTGAGGCACCTCGCTATCCATCATCCACATAGGTAAAATATAATAAATGTCTGGGCTCCATACCATAACACCACCCATAGCTAGAAACAAACGTCGTGTTCTCCCTGCAGTCCCTTATCCCGTTTTTGACTCATACCGAGGTGTGAGGCTTGCGAATTAACGCTATACACAAAGCTATGCCCTTTAAGGCCGTGCTTTGATCATCAACCACAAGACTCTGCTTTTCAGTAGAAGCCTTGATCATTTGCATCTCAACATGCCACACTGACAATTCACTCCATGCAACAGATGTTTATCAATATATAACCTCTGAGCTCGTATGTCTCAGAGAAGGGTGTTAAGCAAGAGAATACACAACACCAGGAAGGTCCATTTATCACACTTATAACCGTGAGGAAGCACAATACTCACGGTTATAACTGTTTACCCAACATGCATTGGTGATTTTTATCACGCATGCTATCACGGTTATAACCGTGACAAATACTAGTATATGCTCACGGTTATAAGCGTGATTATATTTTCACTACTAACGGTTATAAGCGTGATTGTATTTTCTCTACTAATGGTTTTAAATGTGACGAATTCCAGAATTATAACATTTATAAGCGTTGTATTAAAATTTTTACCAATGGTTATAAGCATTACGTAATCGAAGATTCCATTGGCTACTGTCACTTTGTCATGGTTATAACCGTGACAAACTACACATAGCACGCTACATCCATAAAATACCTATAGTTCATATCAAATGTACATATATACTAGCGTTGTCTACATACAGTAACAACATTAGAACAACAAATAGCATGTCGAACATACCAAATTTAAAACAGCAAACACAACAAGTTCAAAATACCGAGTTTTACACCGTCATTAACATAAATAGTAAGTTTTAAAACAGGATTTAACACATTTGTTCTAAATTTGGTCTTAACATACATATGATCTACCAAATTAACTTCAGTCCAATTTTCACAGTACTTTAAAACGCATACCCTACCGTTAAAATTAAAACCGGTTGGAAACTTCTTAAAGGTGATACATGTCTCCCGTATATACTATTCTTCTTCTCATATACTCTTCAAGGTGATACATGTCTCCCGCATGGGTACACCGTCATCTGCAAAGTCAATGGGTATACTGAGAGTTATTCTGAAGTAATTTTCATCTCTCTAGAACATTATCCTAGTGAAAGTAGCATTAATTATAACTCATTGTACTGTAATAAAAATACATTTTACTGTAACAAGAACATTGTCCTAGTGAAAGTAGCAATGTTCTCGGATAAATGTACATGCTAGCCTATATGCTAGTTCTAATGCTAACAAATGCAAGCATGTATAAAATGAAAAGCAGGAAGTGAGAGGCAGAGAACACTATCCTATAGGATAATCTGAGTCATTCATTGTACTAATCTTCATTAAAGTTTGAATCATGAATATAAGAGAATTGCATTATCATGGAGCTTACTACAAGTATGTATAAATTCATGTTCACTATCTTGCAGAAAATTATATTATATATTTAAATTATATTATATATGGACTCAAATTTGAACCGTAAACTTTCTAATTATATCCTAGACTAAAACCAGAAACTGCTTCTTATTATAGTGATAAACCATTATGTTTCCACTAGACAATTAAAATCTTATAGAATTTTATGTAACTGGAACCATGTATACTAGGCCTGCCTTTCTTACTGAATAAAAATTGAGTTCCATTGATAAGATGTTAGATTTTTAAAGTTTCATGCTAAATTTATTTGATATCCCATTCTATTAAAGAATCATCTAACATATTACAATTCGTTGTTGTTGTTATTCTAAAAGAATGTCTAGACCATTCAAGTTGTACTAATTTGAAACGCATGATTTTTTAAGTGTCTTTAAACCTTTTGGGTGTAAATTATACATTATAATTCATTCTTATCGATACATGGTGTAGCGACCCGCAAATCCGTGCTATCTGAGTTGACTAAATACACCACACGTCCAACCCAAATAACCCAGAAATACGACCCATTAATAGAAAGAAGTTAGAGGATGAGAAATAGAAAGAAAGAAATATTAGAATAGAAGAAAAATGAAGATCACAACTCACAGCGGAACGAATAAAATATATTCTATAACATAAGCTTTGAAATACAAATTATGTTTGTACATATATACATACCATCATCAGAGTACACATAACATTTGATCCAGCGGAAGTAACTCTAAATAACTAACGTTGAAGCCTCCTGCTTTAAGCTCCTCCAAGTGTATCTGTAAAAGCCTGAAACACTTGACTGCCCGTACAAATTTGGGCACCCAAGAGTTTAGGGAAAACAAAACAAAATAAACTCTGGGTCAGTCATGGGACTGGTGTGAGTAAACTCCAACCACTTGTTTAACTTTCAAAACTCTTTTCGAAAGAAAAGATAATAGTAAGACCAGCCCACACATAAACATGGACGGTTTTTACCTTACTATAACCCAAAACACTTTGATACGAAAATCCAGTGATATTATAGTAATGTCTACATCAAATAAATAACCAAATAGCAGAACGCTTGCATCTCACGCTCCACATATATATTATAAAATCAAAACCGCATGGCGCTTATTGGAGATTGGATTTCCAACATGACAAGGTATGGGACCACCTTCCGACTATGTATCTCTAGAGGCGAATACACTGGGTTCAACAAGAACATCTTGCAACCCGGCCCACACATGACCGACCACTCATTTCGCTTGAGTGTATCGAATGTATATCACCAACGGTTGGACTCAAACCACCGTTTCCCGAATGGGCAGAATCGATAGATTTAGAAACAAAAGGAATTTCTCTAGATATGTGATTATACACCCTAATGGGTGCGACCCACATAGCCATGCTGCCTGCCCGATTTTTGTCCTTTCCCGGTTGTTGAGGCCTGAGGCTACGCATACTTACCATCCATTGATAGCACAATCACTTTGAATGCCACATCGTCAGATCCGTTGATCACTAGTTGAGTTTGCACAAATATTCTGGATATTATGCTAAGGGATAAATCCGTTGCAACCATATATATTCATACAGACCAACCCATTTGATCATTGGAAATACTCTGTCAGACATTCGTCCATTTACGTTCGTTCTGGGATTGAACGAAACCGAAGGCACCATTTCTATTAATAGAAAAAGCCCTTGCACTTTACTCCGTCTTCAATATATTCAGCATACTTGGTTCGCAACGCTTATGCCAATACGGAGTGGTTCTTCGGATAATAATCCAACCGGTCTCTCCATATTGACAACGATGGTCAAAAACTTCGATAGTCTGTGATTTAACTATCGAATAAAAACAAGTGTTCATCCAAACATATCAAACAAATCACTGGGCTCTTTAATTAATATTTCATTAATTAAATCTCTTTTCCATTTCCTTAACAATATTTGTTTACCCAAATATTTCAATAATCCATCTTGGCCCTTTTACGCTATTTTTGTTTTCGTTTCCTTATCGAATTCTATATATATCGATATATAGATTTCTAATTGTCAAATTTCTTAAAAATATTCTAACTCCTTAAATTCCCGGAAAAATTCGCCATAACCTCCCCTGTATCGGGAGCATCGGGAAATTCCAAATAGCTTCCCGGTATCTTCCTCAATCAAAAAGAAAAAGGAAAAGCCAAGCGGCTTGCCGATACGGCGCATAAATCTCATATATGAATTAAACATGTACCTCTTTGTCGAGCACATTATTTATATACCTGCATTATCCTTGTCCCATACCTGTCTCCTGTATGTCCATACCTGTCCAATGTATTTCAATTTCATACACTCGTTTGACTCAATTCGTTAAAGTAATTCTTTAACTACTATCTGCCTATCTCGCTTGTATATTTGAATATAACACGTTTTCAAATATATTTCCACTTACTTATCAATCAATTGAATTCAAATTCCAATTTTTAGTTCTATATTCGATTTCGAATATATATTTACAATCCCAAATTTCACTTTTCAAAGTTCGATTTTAGTTCAAACTCAATTAACTAATTCTTCTTTAGTTAATTCTATTCAATAATCAAAAATATGATTATTATTTCAAAAATCATCTTCTTTACTTCACTTGAGTCCATATTTATTTTCTAACTCAAGTCTAGATTTTTAAATGGAAATCCGGATTTTTATTTGCTTAAAAATCCCAATATTTATATATAAAATCCATTATGGTTTATAATGGTTTCTGGCGCTGCATTTTTGAAATTTTGATTTTGACATAACTCAAAATCTATACGACGAAATTCATATTTTTCTCTTCCATTAGAAAACTATTATCGAATCGGTCCTGACGTTTTTCGTTTCAAAGAAATCCGACTTCAATTGAGTCCTGTATACTCGATTGAAGTTCGAATTGCCAATTTACGAACTGCAGCGCTGCGGCGAGTTCGTTTTAATTATATATATATATATATATATAAACTTTTTAAACTTCTTTAAAATGGATTCAACTTCATCTAATATATATATATTCATATATATTTCAAATTCCATTTGAATCTTTACATAGTTTAAATCCTGTATTCAAATCCCATTTGAAATTCTTTATTCGAATTCCATTTCAAATTCTTTATTCGAATTCCCTTTTCAAATTCTTTATTCGAATTCCATTTCAAATCCTCTATTCGAATTCCCACTTTAATTCAACTCCCTTTTGAATTTCTATATTTGAAATTCATTTAGATATTCAACTACATTTTGAATTTCCCTTTTGAAATTCAAATATTCAAACTCTTTTTTTAATTCTATATTCAAAATTCCATAGTTTAAAACCCATTTGAATTTCATATTCAAATCCCATAGATCAAATCCTATTTAAATTCAATTTGAATCTCTTATATTCAAATTTCATTTTTCATTTCCGACCCCATTTGAATTCTAATATTCAAGCTCATTTTAACACCATTTGAATTTCTTTACTCAAATCCATTTGAATTCCCTTGAATTCAAATTCTATTTCAAAATCCTTTGGATTTCCTATTTTGAAATCCTATTTGAAATTCTATTTCCAATTCTACTTTGAAATCCTATTTTCAAAGTTTATTTCAAATTCTATTTTGAAATCTCATATTCAAATTTCTACTTGAATTTCTGTATTCAATTCCATGTTCAAATTCAATACTTGAATTTCTATTCAATTCTCAATTCAAATTTCATATTTAAATTCCATTCAAATCTCTACTCAAATTTCACATTTGAATTCTTCCTTGAAATACTATATTTCAAATTCTATTCAATTCTTCTTTGAAATTCTATATTTCAAATTCTATTCAATTCTACATTCAAATCTCTATTTGAATTTCTTTATTTGAATTCCTTCGAATTCACATTATAATTTAATTCCTTGAATTCAAATTCTACTTTTCATTCTAATCTCATCTATTCAAATTCTATTTGAACTTCTTATTTGAATTTCTAATATTCAATCTCCTCTTAAAATTCAAACATTTAAACTCCTTTTCTAATACAAATGTTATACTCAAATTTCTTTTGAGTTATATATTTTTAAAAAAATTCATCTCAAATCCTATTTTTGAAATTTCATTTCAAATTCCAATTTCACACTTGTATTTCTATTTCTGAATCATCAAATGATAATTCTTTTCACTTCGTTTATAACTTCGTTATAAAAGAACTATTTATAAACTTCGTTTATAAAGAACTACTTGTTATATTTTTCAAAAACAAGTTTATATTTTATTTCCATTTAAAAATTCAAATTCTATTTAAAAATAGAATTTTCCCTTTTTAAATCGCCAATATCCTCCCACTATATTTTAAATATCATTACTTAAGCCCAGTGATATTTAAACACACAAAGCAACAAATTATTTATTTTTCTAACACATCATATATAAAAATATATATGCAAACAAATAAACAAACAAATAATATATTTTTGAGGAATCCAGTTGGATTCCTCCAACCTGTTTTCCTGCATCCACAGATGTTAGCACATAAATAATACCCATTCTGCTTCGTGGCAGAATATCGCGGTATAGAAGGTCATCCACTAATCATAGCGTGGGGCGTATAGGGTAATCATCCGCTATGAAACTGCGGGCATCCGCTAATGAGACTGCGGGAATCCAACCAATCAATCAACCCAATATATATATATATAATAGCCTAATAACTAATATATATAAAACAACCATAAAATATTCACACAAGCAACAAACAATTATTTTTAATGAAATAAAAATAATTCTAAAGGTGAGTGGGATTTACTCACCGTGATTTTGCAGTCGTCGAGTATCCCGTTTATTTCCCAATCACCAGCTACTAATCTTTTTAGAATGATTTCGTACCTACGATAATTTTATTCAAATTTACTTGTTAACATTTAATGAAATTGATTATTTGAATAAATAAATAAATTTCCTATATGTATATATATATATATTCTCCTTTTATATCTAATTTAAACCTCACTAATCCTTTTAAATTAAATATTTAAACCACCATTATATTACAAATTCATATTGTCATTTTTTTTTTAGTATTTCCGTATGTTAATAACATTCTCCAACTTGTTCATTAAATCAAACCTTTAAATGAATTTAATTACCTTAATCCCGCTTTTTTTTTTCTTTCCGGCATTTCACCAAACACCATTACTGCTTAATCTTTTCAGCACACTTCAGCTCAATTCTTTAGATCGAACTCCCTCCAAATAGCTAACCGACCTTCTGTTCCTTCACTCTGGAAACCACGCTCCGTTCCCCTTTCTTTTGGCTATCCCGAACTCGAGACTCTCGTTCGAGTAAAAACTGTCGAGCTCTCTGAAACCCAAATCAATAACCGAGCTTCAAAAATCACCCACTGTCGAACCCTGCTTGACTCAGACAACAACACCTCGTCATCGCACCCAAATTTCGAGTGTCACAGATCTGATCGCGAGCCCCATTTCATCCTTGTAAACCGCGAACGCTTCCAGTGATGCCGGGCTTTGGGCAATCTCGTGATTTCTGAATCGAGATACGTGATTTTGTTTTCGATCTCATTTTTTTTTCTTTTAGAAGGGAATCGATTTCAATTTGCGAATGACAGAAAAAAAAAACAAGAGAAGTGAAAAAAAATTTGAGAATGCGGAAAATAGGAACGCGTTGGCTTAATTTATATGTGTGCGATTTGCAGACAGTAAGGACATGTCCATTAAATTACTGTTTTTCTTTGCTCTGAAGGTGGGAAACAAAATTTTGTGCTCGAGAAAATTTTAGTCTGCGATGTAAATGAAGATAGGTCGGCTGAAATGAAAGTATAGGCTTTGAAAATAAATTGATTTTTTTTTTTATTTATATATAACTAAAATATCTTGAGGTCCTTTTATTCGAAATCCCAAACCGCTATCTAGTCGCAACGACTGATGTTAACAACATTATACGATATTCTAAACTCAACGGAAGCGGTTCTAAAATTTAATTCGTTCGTATATATGGAATAACCATATTAAATTAATATAACAGAATTAAAATTCATAAATCACTATTATCGTTGTTTATATTCAAATAGAATATGTATTGATCATCTGAACTATTACGATTCAGTTTTACCTTAGAAATTGAATTATCTCAAACTCCTCGTATTTCAATAATTATCAAAATAAATCGTATTTCGATTATTTAATCGATAACTCAATAAAATACCATTTATATTATGAATTCAATATTTAAAACCATACTAAATATGCAAAATAAACTGTTCAAAAATCTGGGTCGTTACATTCTTCCCCCCTTAAAATAATTTCGTCCTCGAAATTGCTAAGGTAGGAAAAATGGTACAAACCTATGTACTTTTTCAAAACTCACTTATGTTGAAACTCTACACTTTATATTTCAACAAATTAATTTCATTCTACCAAAACATTTGGTTTCTCATTCACATGCATTCAAATTGATTCTAAATCAATTTATTTACTTGATTTATTTAACTTGTTTTAAGTTAAATTTTAATTCCAGAATTCAAATCCCCGGTTTTTTTTTTTTTATTTCAAATCACTTCTGAAATCACATATATATTTATTTCATCTCAAATTCAAAATATTTGAATTTTCAAACCAATTTGTTTTCTTTCAAACAAATTTTCGTCAAAAACTTTTTCTAAGGTAGCAATTCATCACTTAGAAACTCGGAAATGAACACTGATGAGGCTGCAGTCATCATCAGAATTATTTCCCAGCGACTGAAGTGAGTTCAGTGCCTTATCAATTCAAAATGATTTTTATTCAAAACCCTTTTAAAATAAAACTACATTATTTTAATTACTTTGAAAAATATTTTTCAACTTCCCAGGATTTTGAATTCTTAATTCTGGTTTGAATTAAATTCTAATTCATCTCATTTGTATATTTAATCTCTATACAATTTCTATTTGGTTATAAATAACCATTGTAAGTTTACAATCTCATTTGATTATAAAATCAACATCCAACACATCCATACAATAATAATTCTAGAAAATTATTCTTTCTATATCAAAAATAGAAATTTTGGGTAAAATAATTTCATTTACCCTCTTTAAAACAATACTGTGTTCAATCTTCTGTTCAAGTGTTTAGAAATTCCTATCGACTTTGTGGCGTCCCACTATTCGATCAGAATTCATAAACCACTCTACAGACTAGCCAACACAATATAAAACAACTTTTATATCAACAAACAAATACGCTCTCTCGTATCTATATACTCAACCCATTCTAGGGTACTACTGACCCTATCTCTAATGAGCACACGCCACACAAGCCTAGGTATTCGCTCAACCTAAGCTCTGATACCAACTGTAGCGACCCGCAAATCCGTGCTATCTGAGTTGACTAAATACACCACACGTCCAACCCAAATAACCCAGAAATACGACCCATTAATAGAAAGAAGTTAGAGGATGAGAAATAGAAAGAAAGAAATATTAGAATAGAAGAAAAATGAAGATCACAACTCACAGCGGAACGAATAAAATATATTCTATAACATAAGCTTTGAAATACAAATTATGTTTGTACATATATACATACCATCATCAGAGTACACATAACATTTGATCCAGCGGAAGTAACTCTAAATAACTAACGTTGAAGCCTCCTGCTTTAAGCTCCTCCAAGTGTATCTGTAAAAGCCTGAAACACTTGACTGCCCGTACAAATTTGGGCACCCAAGAGTTTAGGGAAAACAAAACAAAATAAACTCTGGGTCAGTCATGGGACTGGTGTGAGTAAACTCCAACCACTTGTTTAACTTTCAAAACTCTTTTCGAAAGAAAAGATAATAGTAAGACCAGCCCACACATAAACATGGACGGTTTTTACCTTACTATAACCCAAAACACTTTGATACGAAAATCCAGTGATATTATAGTAATGTCTACATCAAATAAATAACCAAATAGCAGAACGCTTGCATCTCACGCTCCACATATATATTATAAAATCAAAACCGCATGGCGCTTATTGGAGATTGGATTTCCAACATGACAAGGTATGGGACCACCTTCCGACTGTGTATCTCTAGAGGCGAATACACTGGGTTCAACAAGAACATCTTGCAACCCGGCCCACACATGACCGACCACTCATTTCGCTTGAGTGTATCGAATGTATATCACCAACGGTTGGACTCAAACCACCGTTTCCCGAATGGGCAGAATCGATAGATTTAGAAACAAAAGGAATTTCTCTAGATAGGTGATTATACACCCTAATGGGTGCGACCCACATAGCCATGCTGCCTGCCCGATTTTTGTCCTTTCCCGGTTGTTGAGGCCTGAGGCTACGCATACTTACCATCCATTGATAGCACAATCACTTTGAATGCCACATCGTCAGATCCGTTGATCACTAGTTGAGTTTGCACAAATATTCTGGATATTATGCTAAGGGATAAATCCGTTGCAACCATATATATTCATACAGACCAACCCATTTGATCATTGGAAATACTCTGTCAGACATTCGTCCATTTACGTTCGTTCTGGGATTGAACGAAACCGAAGGCACCATTTCTATTAATAGAAAAAGCCCTTGCACTTTACTCCGTCTTCAATATATTCAGCATACTTGGTTCGCAACGCTTATGCCAATACGGAGTGGTTCTTCGGATAATAATCCAACCGGTCTCTCCATATTGACAACGATGGTCAAAAACTTCGATAGTCTGTGATTTAACTATCGAATAAAAACAAGTGTTCATCCAAACATATCAAACAAATCACTGGGCTCTTTAATTAATATTTCATTAATTAAATCTCTTTTCCATTTCCTTAACAATATTTGTTTACCCAAATATTTCAATAATCCATCTTGGCCCTTTTACGCTATTTTTGTTTTCGTTTCCTTATCGAATTCTATATATATCGATATATAGATTTCTAATTGTCAAATTTCTTAAAAATATTCTAACTCCTTAAATTCCCGGAAAAATTCGCCATAACCTCCCCTGTATCGGGAGCATCGGGAAATTCCAAATAGCTTCCCGGTATCTTCCTCAATCAAAAAGAAAAAGGAAAAGCCAAGCGGCTTGCCGATACGGCGCATAAATCTCATATATGAATTAAACATGTACCTCTTTGTCGAGCACATTATTTATATACCTGCATTATCCTTGTCCCATACCTGTCTCCTGTATGTCCATACCTGTCCAATGTATTTCAATTTCATACACTCGTTTGACTCAATTCGTTAAAGTAATTCTTTAACTACTATCTGCCTATCTCGCTTGTATATTTGAATATAACACGTTTTCAAATATATTTCCACTTACTTATCAATCAATTGAATTCAAATTCCAATTTTTAGTTCTATATTCGATTTCGAATATATATTTACAATCCCAAATTTCACTTTTCAAAGTTCGATTTTAGTTCAAACTCAATTAACTAATTCTTCTTTAGTTAATTCTATTCAATAATCAAAAATATGATTATTATTTCAAAAATCATCTTCTTTACTTCACTTGAGTCCATATTTATTTTCTAACTCAAGTCTAGATTTTTAAATGGAAATCCGGATTTTTATTTGCTTAAAAATCCCAATATTTATATATAAAATCCATTATGGTTTATAATGGTTTCTGGCGCTGCATTTTTGAAATTTTGATTTTGACATAACTCAAAATCTATACGACGAAATTCATATTTTTCTCTTCCATTAGAAAACTATTATCGAATCGGTCCTGACGTTTTTCGTTTCAAAGAAATCCGACTTCAATTGAGTCCTGTATACTCGATTGAAGTTCGAATTGCCAATTTACGAACTGCAGCGCTGCGGCGAGTTCGTTTTAATTATATATATATATATATATAAACTTTTTAAACTTCTTTAAAATGGATTCAACTTCATCTAATATATATATATTCATATATATTTCAAATTCCATTTGAATCTTTACATAGTTTAAATACTGTATTCAAATCCTATTTGAAATTCTTTATTCGAATTCCATTTCAAATTCTTTATTCGAATTCCCTTTTCAAATTCTTTATTCGAATTCCATATCAAATCCTCTATTCGAATTCCCACTTTAATTCAACTCCCTTTTGAATTTCTATATTTGAAATTCATTTAGATATTCAACTACATTTTGAATTTCCCTTTTGAAATTCAAATATTCAAACTCTTTTTTTAATTCTATATTCAAAATTCCATAGTTTAAAACCCATTTGAATTTCATATTCAAATCCCATAGATCAAATCCTATTTAAATTCAATTTGAATCTCTTATATTCAAATTTCATTTTTCATTTCCGACCCCATTTGAATTCTAATATTCAAGCTCATTTTAACACCATTTGAATTTCTTTACTCAAATCCATTTGAATTCCCTTGAATTCAAATTCTATTTCAAAATCCTTTGGATTTCCTATTTTGAAATCCTATTTGAAATTCTATTTCCAATTCTACTTTGAAATCCTATTTTCAAAGTTTATTTCAAATTCTATTTTGAAATCTCATATTCAAATTTCTACTTGAATTTCTGTATTCAATTCCATGTTCAAATTCAATACTTGAATTTCTATTCAATTCTCAATTCAAATTTCATATTTAAATTCCATTCAAATCTCTACTCAAATTTCACATTTGAATTCTTCCTTGAAATACTATATTTCAAATTCTATTCAATTCTTCTTTGAAATTCTATATTTCAAATTCTATTCAATTCTACATTCAAATCTCTATTTGAATTTCTTTATTTGAATTCCTTCGAATTCACATTATAATTTAATTCCTTGAATTCAAATTCTACTTTTCATTCTAATCTCGTCTATTCAAATTCTATTTGAACTTCTTATTTGAATTTCTAATATTCAATCTCCTCTTAAAATTCAAACATTTAAACTCCTTTTCTAATACAAATGTTATACTCAAATTTCTTTTGAGTTATATATTTTTAAAAAAATTCATCTCAAATCCTATTTTTGAAATTTCATTTCAAATTCCAATTTCACACTTGTATTTCTATTTCTGAATCATCAAATGATAATTCTTTTCACTTCGTTTATAACTTCGTTATAAAAGAACTATTTATAAACTTCGTTTATAAAGAACTACTTGTTATATTTTTCAAAAACAAGTTTATATTTTATTTCCATTTAAAAATTCAAATTCTATTTAAAAATAGAATTTTCCCTTTTTAAATCGCCAATATCCTCCCACTATATTTTAAATATCATTACTTAAGCCCAGTGATATTTAAACACACAAAGCAACAAATTATTTATTTTTCTAACACATCATATATAAAAATATATATGCAAACAAATAAACAAACAAATAATATATTTTTGAGGAATCCAGTTGGATTCCTCCAACCTGTTTTCCTGCATCCACAGATGTTAGCACATAAATAATACCCATTCTGCTTCGTGGCAGAATATCGCGGTATAGAAGGTCATCCACTAATCATAGCGTGGGGCGTATAGGGTAATCATCCGCTATGAAACTGCGGGCATCCGCTAATGAGACTGCGGGAATCCAACCAATCAATCAACCCAATATATATATATATAATAGCCTAATAACTAATATATATAAAACAACCATAAAATATTCACACAAGCAACAAACAATTATTTTTAATGAAATAAAAATAATTCTAAAGGTGAGTGGGATTTACTCACCGTGATTTTGCAGTCGTCGAGTATCCCGTTTATTTCCCAATCACCAGCTACTAATCTTTTTAGAATGATTTCGTACCTACGATAATTTTATTCAAATTTACTTGTTAACATTTAATGAAATTGATTATTTGAATAAATAAATAAATTTCCTATATGTATATATATATATATATTCTCCTTTTATATCTAATTTAAACCTCACTAATCCTTTTAAATTAAATATTTAAACCACCATTATATTACAAATTCATATTGTCATTTTTTTTTTAGTATTTCCGTATGTTAATAACATTCTCCAACTTGTTCATTAAATCAAACCTTTAAATGAATTTAATTACCTTAATCCCGCTTTTTTTTTTCTTTCCGGCATTTCACCAAACACCATTACTGCTTAATCTTTTCAGCACACTTCAGCTCAATTCTTTAGATCGAACTCCCTCCAAATAGCTAACCGACCTTCTGTTCCTTCACTCTGGAAACCACGCTCCGTTCCCCTTTCTTTTGGCTATCCCGAACTCGAGACTCTCGTTCGAGTAAAAACTGTCGAGCTCTCTGAAACCCAAATCAATAACCGAGCTTCAAAAATCACCCACTGTCGAACCCTGCTTGACTCAGACAACAACACCTCGTCATCGCACCCAAATTTCGAGTGTCACAGATCTGATCGCGAGCCCCATTTCATCCTTGTAAACCGCGAACGCTTCCAGTGATGCCGGGCTTTGGGCAATCTCGTGATTTCTGAATCGAGATACGTGATTTTGTTTTCGATCTCATTTTTTTTTCTTTTAGAAGGGAATCGATTTCAATTTGCGAATGACAGAAAAAAAAAACAAGAGAAGTGAAAAAAAATTTGAGAATGCGGAAAATAGGAACGCGTTGGCTTAATTTATATGTGTGCGATTTGCAGACAGTAAGGACATGTCCATTAAATTACTGTTTTTCTTTGCTCTGAAGGTGGGAAACAAAATTTTGTGCTCGAGAAAATTTTAGTCTGCGATGTAAATGAAGATAGGTCGGCTGAAATGAAAGTATAGGCTTTGAAAATAAATTGATTTTTTTTTTTATTTATATATAACTAAAATATCTTGAGGTCCTTTTATTCGAAATCCCAAACCGCTATCTAGTCGCAACGACTGATGTTAACAACATTATACGATATTCTAAACTCAACGGGAGCGGTTCTAAAATTTAATTCGTTCGTATATATGGAATAACCATATTAAATTAATATAACAGAATTAAAATTCATAAATCACTATTATCGTTGTTTATATTCAAATAGAATATGTATTGATCATCTGAACTATTACGATTCAGTTTTACCTTAGAAATTGAATTATCTCAAACTCCTCGTATTTCAATAATTATCAAAATAAATCGTATTTCGATTATTTAATCGATAACTCAATAAAATACCATTTATATTATGAATTCAATATTTAAAACCATACTAAATATGCAAAATAAACTGTTCAAAAATCTGGGTCGTTACACATGGTTTTATCAACAAAAAATTAATAAATTAAATAAGCTAGGGATGAAACAAATTTCATTCCAGCAAATAATTTCCTATAGAAATTGTATCTCCTAAAATTAATCAGAAAACCATTTTACTAAATATAAGTTTGACAAGTCATATAAGAATTTGTAGTAATCAAAAAACACAACAAGAAACCATATTTGTAAGGTGTAAATTATGAATTATTTAATGCCTATTAAAGACAAGAAACCGTGTATTAAAAGGAAAAACGACAATCGCTAATTGCTTGATAACTAACCATTTTTGATACCATAATCCAAATATCAGCTATATATTATCATTGTGTGTCCAAACAAAACATTTTTTATTTACATAAGAAACAATATTTTTTAATATATACTTTAAATCTGATGTTATAATTTAAGATATTAACCATAAATTATATTTGTATTTCCATATAAAACATGGTTTGTTGCTATTTATTATCCAATATATTAGCTTATAATTCAGTATCCTTTTAAATGAGTGGTTTGGGTTTTAAAAAATCACGGTAAGTGGATATAAAGTTAATTCTTCTCCACAAAAATCAAATATATTGTGTGTATTTCGTTTTGTTCATTTGTGTTAGTTTTGTTTATGAGTGTCGCATTTTGTGTTTTGTTAGCTTGTTTGGGTTCACTTGTGGTCATTTGTGCATTTTTAGTTGTTTTCTCCCTTCTCTTTTACTTAAAAAAAAGTGTGGTCAATTTAGTTTGTCCGTTCTTATGTATTTGTTTTGTTTTGCTTTGTTTCAACTATAAAAAATCGTCCATTTCATTTGTGTGAATTTAATTGTGGTTTCTAATTTGTTGTTTTTTTTGAAAAACAAAAATGTGTGATCTTCTGATGAGAAGAGAGCACACATATATATAAAAAAAATCAAAAATACAAAGTCTGAGTATAGAACAAAAATACAAGATAAAGCCTAACACAACTCTAGGGAAGTAAAGGATCGTAGATAGATGAGCTCCGGATAAACCACCGCCCATCTGCTCCAATATCGAATTCCGGTAAGGCCACCACCCGATATTGAAGTATATCTACTCCAATACAATGACCCATACTCTCTATGTAATAGCAAAGATAATGAAGTACAACATCCAAATAACTCTCTAACAATAAGGCCAAAAGACAACAAATGAAATGCAAATCTTCAATCCAAACATCGATCTTCAAAGCTCCACAAATAATATCCATCAACCTGAATACCTGAAATAACACTAAAAAAACAAAAACATAAGTACCCTTCACATATATGTATGGATGTGAATGATTCTATATATATAAATATATATATATACATATAAATGTATATATATATATGCATATATTAACATATATATATATATATATATCCATACATATATGTGATAAAAGAGAAAAATAAACACATGCGACCAATTAATATGAAATAACAGAGGTTAATCACAGATACGATACCGATTACCTCTAAAGTATCTATTAATTCTCATAAATAAGCTCAAATTAAGTCTTACCTTATATGAAAAATAACCTAATCGATAAGCCTTATAACGCAACATAGACATCCAATCTAGAAAGTAATTAACTATATTAATAATTAAATTCTCAGCTGATAATGTAATAGAATGAAAAAAATCTCTGGTTTCTTTCCAACCAAGTGAACCAACTTGTGATAATAACTAAAGAATCCAACAATTCTCTCTGTATAGTGTTATAACCAAATCTATAATGATTCCAATATTCAACACAACTACTAAAAGAGTTAAACCTAACGAAAGCAAAAATCCTAAAAACCATAGTTATAATGTAATTTGTAATAGTGCATGAGAAAAATAAATGATCAACATCTTCATCCAAAAGACTACAAAAACAACACTTAACATTAAATAGAATATTCTTTTTCTTTAAGAGCTCAACCATATTAAGTTTTTTGTGAATAATTAGCCACATATGAAACTTAGCTTTAGGAGGGGATTTTGAACTCCAAATAAACTTAAAAGGGAGAGGAGAAATACCAGAAAAAATAATAAGATTATACATAGAATTTACTGAGTATACTAAACTCTTATCCAAACCCCAACTAAAGGAATCACCATACTCATCCAAGTGATACAAGGCCAGCTTAGCTTTTAGTAAGGCTAATTGCCTAATCAAATCACCTTTCAAATTATTAACAAAGGAAAACTCCCACGGGGGATCTAAATCCCTTCTATAGACCTCAACAATTAATGCATTCTTAAAGCCGCAAATATTAAATAGTTCACTAAATTCAATTTTCAACGGCACACTAGAAATCCAAGCATCATGCCAAAAAAAAGTGGAATTACCAGAATGTACTATCACCTTACAACCTAAATTAAAGAAGCCAAAACAACACAATACAGACTTCCAAAAGTAAGATAATCTACTTAACCAACTAAATCCCAACCCAACGATGAACTCATCCCCAGAATAATAAAATTTGGAGACAATAGCTTTCCAAGTAGCCAATACGTCAGGACACCTAAATTTCCATAACCATTTTCCCAATAGTGCAGAATTAAAATTATAAAGATTAATGATGCCTAAACCCCCATCTCTCTTTAGCTTACAACATACCTCCCAATTAACTAAGCATTTATATCCTTTACTAATAGAAACACCGCTCCAAAGAAAGTTCCTTCTAATTCTATCAATTTTCCCGATAACCCATTGAGGGAATCGATGAACAGCCATCCAATAAGTGGGAGTGGCCGACAAAACTGAATTAACTAAAACTAGTCTACCTGCTCTGGAAAGAAATCTGTTATTCCAATTCGACAATCTATTATTGATCTTGTCAATGATGACTAACCAATCATCCTTCTTAAGTTTCGAAGGTCTAATCTTGAAACCTAAATAATCAAAATGGAATCTCATGATGAAACAGTTCAAAGTGCTAGCAACTAGCGACTCAACATTATCCCTATCATTAAGAACCATTACAGCACTCTTGTCAAAATTAATTCGAAGACTAGACAACATCTCAAAACAGTAAAGAATGAACTTCAGGGCAATGATATGTGTAACGACCCGTGTTTTTGACCGTTAAATATATTTAATTTAATTTATTTATTTTAAATATTATATTGGGAATATTAATGGAATTTAATATTTAATTCGATAATAAAACGAAGTTGAACGTTAATTTTATTTATATAATATAAAACGAGCTCAAAATGGCGTGCAGTTCGTAATATTTGGTTTTGAACTTCAACTGAGAATACAACATTCGATATAAGTCGGATTTCTGTGAAACAAGACACGTTGGAACCGTATTGACGATAGTTTTCATATGAAAGAGAAAAATCTAGATTTCGGGTTATAGATATCGAGTTATGGCTAAATCAAATTTTGAGATAGTCGCTATGGAAAATCGTTATTTAAAATATACACGTTAAAATAGCCGTTTTGCAAACGGACTCAGATTTCGACGAAACCAGTTTCATTAGAACCGTATCGTTAAATTATTGTACGGCGGTGAGTGGCGTGGAAAACTGATGTCGTATGTGGTCACGGTAGCCATAAACGCCCGTTCAATTTCTATAACGCGTAATTAAATAAATAAAGGGACATTCGAGTGTAACTAGAGAAGACGATCGAATTAGACTGCGAAACCAGTTCCGTTGAGTTCGTAGCGTCGATTATAGTCAGGGTAGGTATATAGTTTGCTATTTTTAGAGATCGAGAAATTTGGTGTTAAAAGGGGTATTGCGGTACGCGGTAAAAATAGCCTACCGGGGAAACAGTCTCAGAATGCGACGAAATTAGTGTCGTTGGATTCGTATCGAAAAGTTATTGTCAGACTTCGCAGTTTCAAGTTGATTTGATTTATCGGGTGACCGTAAAAAAAATTAAATGCGTGTTCATTTCTGGTTTTATAAAGGAATTTTTTTCCATACGACCTCGGATTGCGACGAAACCTATCCCATTGGGTCCGGAATATCGTTTTACATTAAGAAAAGCCTTTTTATCAGTAGACAGAAATCGTTTGTAGTGATTTTATCGTATTATTTTATGGTGAAGTTTCAAAAAATATATTATATTAAATGGATGCTCTATATAAACCCCTATATATGTTAAACCCTCGTCAAAATACACTGCATGGTCGACAAACAAACCCGCTGACATTTCAAAACATGCACAGCACCCTAAGATCTTCACACACTGCAACATATTTTCCTCCTTCACAAGTTTCACAGACGTACTACTTTTACACATGCCTAGTAATTCAGCTACTCTAATTGACACTGCAAAGCTTAGTCACTACACATGCATCCCTCCCTTCATTTCAAAGTTTTAACTGCAGTGTACCGATTATTTTCTCTTTTTTTCAATTTCGTACAACTCTTTCCCCAACATAAAAACGAAGGCACATGCTAACCTGCCAAACGCACAGCTACCCCTCTGTTTCCTTTCACACCAACATTTCCATGCACATGCTATACTTTCACCTCACATCACGTATTACTGAAATGAAACAATGTACTGTAGCATGAAACCGTGCCTGCCAAGTAAAATATTGTCGTGGCCATCACGGTTTCCCTCCTATAAATACGATGGGCTCCATCTGTTTCTTCGCAAGACAAAGGCACAAAGCCTTTCCCTCCAGTCTGTTTTTGAAGAACAGCAAACAAAAATAAAAACAAAACAGATAAAAAGTGGAGCTGGGAACCCATGGAGCAAAACGCGATGGACAGAAGGTCATCCACGTTAATTCCTAATCATGGGGTCGGCTAATCCTTGTTCAAGGCGAAACAGTAAGGAAGAAGGAGGGTAGCGTGAGTGGGGATGAGGAACCAAATCCGTGAGTCAAAACTTGAAGTAATCAGCCGGTTGTATCACCCAGGCGAGAGTGTTAGCATGGCTCAGGTCCTTAACAACGTAACTATTTAATTAGTTATTTAATTAGGAATTTAAGTTATAAATTAAAAAAGTATTTGACTTGAAACATTAATTTACATGCAGGTCCACTGTGCAGAAAGTTAGACTCGGGAGGGAAGGTTAAGAAACAATATCGGCCATGTTCTTTCCTTAATCCAGAAATTTTTAAAGTAATTAAACTTGCTAATCCCTAATTAAGGATTTATCTAGTTTAAATAATTAGACCCTAAGTCTGATACGCGAATTGATGTAGGGACCTGGAGAACAAAGTGTTTACATGGAGCTTTTGGTGTTAGGAGTAGCATTGGTAGGTAAAAATGGAAGCATGGTTTAATTGAGCAGAACGATGGTGAAGCAGTAAAATAAGGAAAAATGGAGTATAACGAAGACGTTGTGAAGGGGTTGGACAAAGAAATATTGGCCTGCTTATCTTAGCAGAGTAATTAATCGTTACTCAAATTTAATTAATAACTAATTAAAGTTTGATTTAAACAAATTTATCCTATCACAAATAATTTAATATTGTGTGCTATTTAATTCATGGCAGGGTTGGAATGTAAAACAGCGTACCGGAAAAAGGGACGAACGACGAAGGAGTCTGATCAAACTATCTAATAAAGTAATTAACTAATGATTATTATTTGTTAGGGAAAATTAATTTTTGAAATAAATCGTAGAGTCGTATTAGTCATAACTCATATGTTTGTTGACAGAATTTAACCAAATATTTTGTATTGGGATCATGATATGGAGATCTACATTTTGGGCTGATTGGAACAAAGTTGGACGCGCTTGGAATCCCCTGATATTTTCGGTTAAACTAAGTGCTCGTTTAACTATAACCGTACCGTTTCAACACCGAATCAACTCAAGGTGAGTTAAACTCACTCAGTTTTCCCATTTATATTTTATATAAATTGGGTTCTTTATTTTATGTGCTCTGCTTGCTGATGGTCGCCTGTTTACTAGTTATACCTTTGTTTGTTGATTTAACTGATGAAATTAAACTGTGTTTAATTTCAGTGAAATACCAAATCGTTATTTTTAACGATTGATTCCAATAAAGGTAACTCACCTTGGTTGGTCACGTTTATTTATAAACGTGTTTAAATGGTTGAATCGTTTGAATTGCTTGTGGTTGATGTTGAATGGTTGCTATTTAGTGTTATCAGTTAAACAAAACTGAATGGTCTGATTTGAGATAACCATTTGAATACAGGGAAGAACAGGTTGGAGGGACCCAACCGGATCCCTCAAATGTATTATTTATTTTCATATTATCATATATGAACTGATCTGTTTGTGTGATTGATTTGATGGTTGATTATTAATTGAATATTCAACATCTGTTTGGTTTGAACCAATAGGTGATATTGGTTAAGTGTTTGGCAGAGTATGGCCTTTAAAATCAATCAGGTTATAGACAGTGATTCACCGTCAGGTGAATCGATAGAGTTGAAGTTATAAAATTTACTTTATAACTGGAGTTAGGTTTTGGAAAAAATGTAATATGCTGAACAAAAGTTATTAAAGAGAATTAAATAAATGTTTTATTTATTTAAGATTTGATTTGTTAGTAATTTATTTTATAAAGCAAATTCTGATGTTAACCAGATTTACAAAGAATGAGAATAAAGAATGAATCGAATAGTTAAACTTTGATAATTGTTTTGAAAAGAAAACAATTAATGGAAATAATTTAAATTAATTATATTTTTAATTAATTTAAAGTGAAGGTTAATTGGAATTAGTTTACGAGATAATCGAATTTTGACTTGACAAAATTGACCAATTAAACTGGAATCGAATATCAAATTAGTTTGTTTCGAAATTGCAAAATGAAATAGTTGAAGAATATTGTTTTAACTTTAAATAAGATCTTTAAAAAGGATTTTCTATTTATCTTAGTAAATAAAGAAATTAACTACTGAAGTAGTTAACGAGTAAAGAAAATTATTGTTTTAATAAGAATTTAGAAGACTACTTTTGAAAAGTAATCGAAGAGAAGTGTAATCCAAATTGGATTGTGAAAGGAATCTATGAGCGGGTTTTATATTTAAAACTAAGATGTTTATAATGATGTTAAAAGAGGATTTCAAGCGAAGATGATAACTTAAATTTAAGTGTTGTTTAATTATATGAATTAAGGTAAAGGGTTTATATAAACCAGGGTCGTGTAAATGAGGTTTAATGTGTTAAGGCGTTAATTTTATTTAACATTACTTGAAAACAAGATCAAGTAAAAAGGAGAATTTTAAATGAGATTTCAAAATGGGAAAATGGTCGAATAATTTTGAAAGGAGATTGGAAATAAGCGAATCTGGTTAAAGAACTGGGTTATAGAGTTGTATAACCAAATCCAATAGTTAAATGGAATTTGTTTGAGACCAGAATGAAATATTGATTTTGATTACAACTTATGTTTATCGGAGGATAAGAACGTTGTTGATCAAGGTCTGAGAGGTAATTAAAATACCCCAACTTGAACGACATCGGGATTATCTGAAGATAGTATTAGTTGGTAATCGTAAGAGACGTTAGTGGATATGTTTTGAAAATCTAAACAGCGATTTTAGCGCTGTTGTTATAATATATGTTTTGTAAATCTAATATAGCGATTGTAGCGCTTTTGCTATAGTAAATGGGTTGTAAACCTAAACAGCGATTATAGTGCTGTTGTTTTGTAAATCTAAATAGTAATTATAACGCTATTGTTATAACATATGTGCTATAAATTTCTTTGTTAAAACTAATGGATTTCCGAATTTAAAAGATGATTGGAAGGAAGATTTAAATGGGAAATTGAATATAGTTATTCGAGATAGAATTAGCCAAACATAATTATTCGGCTAAGTTGCCATTTCGTACGACTGCTAGCGTAATTCGCAGGGCTGCAGATAGCCTACGGCGGTCGGATGTTTCCTGAGGGAATCAGGCGTAACCATTGTGATCGCTGCGATCTAGGGTCAAGCGAATGGATTTAAGTCGAGTATTAGTTAATCAATTAGAGTTAATCGATTAGAGTTAAATCGAATTAGAAGTATTCAAATATCGTATATTTGAATATTAAAAGAATTAGAAATTTTAATTTAACAAAAGTAAATCAGTTTGTTAAAAGGCCAAGTGATGCCGAATACTGAACCAATGAACTCATTGGAGTGTCATGCTTGAAACACTATATATTTTGATAGTTAAAACACCGACTATCAAATCTGTCCAATGCGATTGTTGGTATGGAAAGACCGGGATCGAATTTATATTCGAAAACCATTCCGACCAACAAATACGTGAAGATCTCAGAAGATGTTCGAGACAGAGCATTGAAGACCGTGGATTTTCATAAACGGAAGAACCACTAATATTCTCTGCTTGGCAAGCAGAGGAAAGCTGTGATTCTGTCGTGGTTGGAATCAACGGGTTGCAAGGACTTCTCGCTACATATCCATGGGGTGATTCCTATATGGATGCGGTAGGAGAGTGCCTTCGGTTCATCCTGTTCCTGGATGACGTATATGGACGAATGTCTGACAGAGTATTTCCAAAGGATCACGTACGTTGATTTCTTCAAACGTACGATAGTTGTTGGCGGGGAATCGCCGTTCTCTTAGCTTACTGCTAGAGTATTTTTGGGGTCGTCAATTAGTGATATCTGGCGGATCTGACGATGTGGCATTCAAAGTGAATGATGACCCGATGTTCAGAAGTTGTTCTAAACCTCAAGCCTCATCAACCGGGAAATGACAAAAATCGGGCAGGCAGCATGACTATGTGGGTCGCTCCTATTAGGGTGTAGAATCACCTATCTAGAGAAAATCCTATTTGCTTCTTAAATCTATGTTTCGATGCTGTCCCTTGTCGGGAGGCGGTTGCTGATCCCAACCGTCGGTGGTATACATTCGATACACTCAAGCGAAATGAGTGGTCGGTCATGTGAGGGTCGGGTTGCAAGAAGTTCTTGTTGAACCCAGTGTATTCGTCTCTAGAGATACACTATCGGAAGGTGGACCCATACCTTGTCAAGTTGGAATCCAATCTCCAATAAGCGCCCGCGGTTTTTGATTGTATACTATATATGTAGAGCGTGAGATGCAAGCGTTCTACTAGATTCTATTTACTTGTATTTAGACATTATTATAATATCAGAAAAGATATTGATTTCAAAAGTGGTTTGGGTTATCGTAAGGTAAAAACCGTCCGTGTTTATGTGTGGATTTGGTCTTACGATTATCCTTTTCTTTTGAAAAGTTTTTGAACTTTAAATCAAGATTGGATGGTTCACCCTTAATACTGTGCGAGTTTTTCTCACTCTGGTTCACCAGACTGACCCGGTGTTTTGTAAATGCTCGGGTTAGCCCGGAGTGTACAGGTTCAGGTTATCGACTGCTGAGAAGTGACGAGATGGAAGAGTCCAGATGTATGATATTACTATTCCGCTGTGTGTTATATGAGGACAGATTAGTATCACTGTCCAGATATGTACTCTGATATTGTAAGTATTTTAAAGCTTTCAATAAAGATTATTTCTGTATTATATTTTATTCCGCTGCGGTGTGAGACTCTGTGTGGTGTTTCTTCTTCTTCTATTCTAATATTTCTATCTTATCTATTCTCACCCTCTAACTTCTTTCTATTAATGATCTGGAATGTTCGATGTCTGAATGGTCAACATGATAGTTTGATGTTGATTTTCGGAGTCGAAAATCCCAGTTCGTTACAGTGGTATCAGAGCTGAAGGTTAAGTGATCACCTTGGCTTTGTGGCGTGACTCAGTAGAGATGGGGTTAGCAATACCCTAGATTGAGTTTGAGAGTATATATACGAGTGAACGTATTTGTAGATTTTATAAAAAATTGTTTTATATTGTGGAGATTTATTGGTTGAGTTGTTTATGAGTTCTGGTCGATCAGTTTGATCCACTGTATCGATAGGGGTTTCTAAACACTCAAGTACGATAAACCAACGCAGTATGTTTTGAAAGAGGGTAAATGATATAATTTTACCCAAATTATATTTTAATATAAAAGAATTATATATGTTGGAAAAATTATAATATATTGGATGTGCTGGTTGATTATAATTGAAATGGTTATATAAATAACCAATTGAAATTCGTATAATATAAAAGCAGATTTATGAAATATGAAATTTAAATCAGAATTGGAATTAAAATTCCTGAATGTGGGAAAAGTGTTTGGAAATTAACTGGGATTGAATATATGAGAATTTTAAAATTCTGGGAGATTTTTGTGTTTGGTATTTTGGAATAGATTTCAAAATAAAAAGGTTTGAATACGGTTTTGATAAGTGATATAGTATTGAACTCACTTTGATCGCTGGGAAATAACTCTGAGGATGCTGGCCACATCATCAGTGTTCATTTCCGAGTTCTAAGTGACGGATTACTACCAAAGATTTTGTTTTGAATTGCTTTGAGAAAAACAAGTTGTTTTAAATCTTGAAAAGAAATTTTTGATTTTTGAAAGAGCAGAACTGTTTAAAAATTCCCAAGGAAATCATTTGAACAAAGGCAAAATAAAAAAAAAGTTTGTGAAAGCAAATTTGAATTGGAACTAATTAACTGGAAATTGAATTGGGATATAATATATCAAGTCGAATCAGATTTTGAATTGGGAGACAGGAATCTGAAAAGGTATTGGATTGGTAAGTTGAGAGTTGGAATTGATAATGGATGGAATTTGAGTTAAGAATGGGATTTGGCTTGGATGCGTGAAGGATTTGGTTTTGGGATAAAACTGGAATTTTGTTTGGGGATGCATTTCTATATGCTGACAGGGTAGCAGATGGAAAGGATATAAAGATATGCCCGACAAAAAGGTACACGTTTATTTTTATATGGGTTTGGAGGTTTATGAGCCTATTTTGCAAGCAGCTTGGCTGTTTTATTTTCTTTTGGATTGGAGAAGGCCCAGAAAGGCAAGTTGGAGTTGTACCGATTGATCCGTACAAAGGAGGTGCTGGCGAAATTTTTCGGAAATTTAAGGTGTTAGAAAATTTTCAATATTTTTGAAAATATTGATTTATATTATTGAATTGATTTAAATAAAATTAGATTTGAAATTGATGAGTTTATAACATTCTTTCTTACCTTAGCAATTTCGAGGACGAAATTATTTTAAGGGGGGGAGAATGTAACGACCCGTGTTTTTGACCGTTAAATATATTTAATTTAATTTATTTATTTTAAATATTATATTGGGAATATTAATGGAATTTAATATTTAATTCGATAATAAAACGAAGTTGAACGTTAATTTTATTTATATAATATAAAACGAGCTCAAAATGGCGTGCAGTTCGTAATATTTGGTTTTGAACTTCAACTGAGAATACAGCATTCGATATAAGTCGGATTTCTGTGAAACAAGACACGTTGGAACCGTATTGACGATAGTTTTCATATGAAAGAGAAAAATCCAGATTTCGTGTTATAGATTTCGAGTTATGGCTAAATCAAATTTTGAAATAGTCGCTATGGAAAATCGTTATTTAAAATATACACGTTAAAATAGCCGTTTTGCAAACGGACTCAGATTTCGACGAAACCAGTTTCATTAGAACCGTATCGTTAAATTATTGTACGGCGGTGAGTGGCATGGAAAACTGATGTCGTATGTGGTCACGGTAGCCATAAACGCCCGTTCAATTTCTATAACGCGTAATTAAATAAATAAAGGGACATTCGAGTGTAACTAGAGAAGACGATCGAATTAGACCGCGAAACCAGTTCCGTTGAGTTCGTAGCGTCGATTATAGTCAGGGTAGGTATATAGTTTGCTATTTTTAGAGATCGAGAAATTTGGTGTTAAAAGGGGTATTGCGGTACGCAGTAAAAATAGCCTACCGGGGAAACAGTCTCAGAATGCGACGAAATTAGTGTCGTTGGATTCGTATCGAAAAGTTATTGTCAGACTTCGCAGTTTCAAGTTGATTTGATTTATCGGGTGACCGTGAAAAAAATTAAATGCGTGTTCATTTCTGGTTTTATAAAGGAATTTTTTTCCATACGACCTCGGATTGCGACGAAACCTATCCCATTGGGTCCGGAATATCGTTTTACATTAAGAAAAGCCTTTTTATCGGTAGATAGAAATCGTTTGTAGTGATTTTATCGTATTATTTTATGGTGAAGTTTCAAAAAATATATTATATTAAATGGATGCTCTATATAAACCCCTATATATGTTAAACCCTCGTCAAAATACACTGCATGGTCGACAAACAGACCCGCTGACATTTCAAAACATGCACAGCACCCTAAGATCTTCACACACTGCAACATATTTTCCTCCTTCACAAGTTTCACAGACGTACTACTTTTACACATGCCTAGTAATTCAGCTACTCTAATTGACACTGCAAAGCTTAGTCACTACACATGCATCCCTCCCTTCATTTCAAAGTTTTAACTGCAGTGTACCGATTATTTTCTCTTTTTTTCAATTTCGTACAACTCTTTCCCCAACATAAAACCGAAGGCACATGCTAACCTGCCAAACGCACAGCTACCCCTCTGTTTCCTTTCACACCAACATTTCCATGCACATGCTATACTTTCACCTCACATCACGTATTACTGAAATGAAACAATGTACTGTAGCATGAAACCGTGCCTGCCAAGTAAAATATTGTCGTGGCCATCACGGTTTCCCTCCTATAAATACGATGGGCTCCATCTGTTTCTTCGCAAGCCAAAGGCACAAAGCCTTTCCCTCCAGTCTGTTTTTGAAGAACAGCAAACGAAAATAAAAACAAAACAGAAAAAAAGTGGAGCTGGGAACCCATGGAGCAAAACGCGATGGACAGAAGGTCATCCGCGTTAATTCCTAATCATGGGGTCGGCTAATCCTTGTTCAAGGTGAAACAGTAAGGAAGAAGGAGGGTAGCGTGAGTGGGGATGAGGAACCAAATCCGTGAGTCAAAAGTTGAAGTAATCAGCCGGTTGTATCACCCAGGCGAGAGTGTTAGCATGGCTCAGGTCCTTAACAACGTAACTATTTAATTAGTTATTTAATTAGGAATTTAAGTTATAAATTAAAAAAGTATTTGACTTGAAACATTAATTTACATGCAGGTCCACTGTGCAGAAAGTTAGACTCGGGAGGGAAGGTTAAGAAACAATATCGGCCATGTTCTTTCCTTAATCCAGAAATTTTTAAAGTAATTAAACTTGCTAATCCCTAATTAAGGATTTATCTAGTTTAAATAATTAGACCCTAAGTCTGATACGCGAATTGATGTAGGGACCTGGAGAACAAAGTGTTTACATGGAGCTTTTGGTGTTAGTAGTAGCATTGGTAGGTAAAAATGGAAGCATGGTTTAACTGAGCAGAACGATGGTGAAGCAGTAAAATAAGGACAAATGGAGTATAACGAAGACGTTGTGAAGGGGTTGGACAAAGAAATATTGGCCTGCTTATCTTAGCAGAGTAATTAATCGTTACTCAAATTTAATTAATAACTAATTAAAGTTTGATTTAAACAAATTTATCCTATCACAAATAATTTAATATTGTGTGCTATTTAATTCATGGCAGGGTTGGAATGTAAAACAGCGTACCGGAAAAAGGGACGAACGACGAAGGAGTCTGATCAAACTATCTAATAAAGTAATTAACTAATGATTATTATTTGTTAGGGAAAATTAATTTTTGAAATAAATCGTAGAGTCGTATTAGTCATAACTCATATGTTTGTTGACAGAATTTAACCAAATATTTTGTATTGGGATCATGATATGGAGATCTACATTTTGGGCTGATTGGAACAAAGTTGGACGCGCTTGGAATCCCCTGATATTTTCGGTTAAACTAAGTGCTCGTTTAACTATAACCGTACCGTTTCAACACCGAATCAACTCAAGGTGAGTTAAACTCACTCAGTTTTCCCATTTATATTTTATATAAATTGGGTTCTTTATTTTATGTGCTCTGCTTGCTGATGGTCGCCTGTTTGCTAGTTATACCTTTGTTTGTTGATTTAACTGATGAAATTAAACTGTGTTTAATTTCAGTGAAATACCAAATCGTTATTTTTAACGATTGATTCCAATAAAGGTAACTCACCTTGGTTGGTCACGTTTATTTATAAACGTGTTTAAATGGTTGAATCGTTTGAATTGCTTGTGGTTGATGTTGAATGGTTGCTATTTAGTTTTATCAGTTAAACAAAACTGAATGGTCTGATTTGAGATAACCATTTGAATACAGGGAAGAACAGGTTGGAGGGACCCAACCGGATCCCTCAAATGTATTATTTATTTTCATATTATCATATATGAACTGATCTGTTCGTGTGATTGATTTGATGGTTGATTATTAATTGAATATTCAACTTCTGTTTGGTTTGAACCAATAGGTGATATTGGTTAAGTGTTTGGCAGAGTATGGCCTTTAAAATCAATCGGGTTATAGACAGTGATTCACCGTCAGGTGAATCGATAGAGTTGAAGTTGTAAAATTTACTTTATAACTGGAGTTAGGTTTTGGAAAAAATGTATTATGCTGAACAAAAGTTATTAAAGAGAATTAAATAAATGTTTTATTTATTTAAGATTTGATTTGTTAGTAATTTATTTTATAAAGCAAATTCTGATGTTAATCAGATTTACAAAGAATGAGAATAGAGAATGAATCGAATAGTTAAACTTTGATAATTGTTTTGAAAAGAAAACAATTAATGGAAATAATTTAAATTAATTATATTTTTAATTAATTTAAAGTGAAGGTTAATTGGAATTAGTTTACGAGATAATCGAATTTTGACTTGACAAAATTGACCAATTAAACTGGAATCGAATATCAAATTAGTTTGTTTCAAAATTGCGAAATGAAATAGTTGAAGAATATTGTTTTAACTTTAAATAAGATCTTTAAAAAGGATTTTCTATTTATCTTAGTAAATAAAGAAATTAACTACTGAAGTAGTTAATGAGTAAAGAAAATTATTGTTTTAATAAGAATTTAGAAGACTACTTTTGAAAAGTAATCGAAGAGAAGTGTAATCCAAATTGGATTGTGAAAGGAATCTATGAGCGGGTTTTATATTTAAAACTAAGATGTTTATAATGATGTTAAAAGAGGATTTCAAGCGAAGATGATAACTTAAATTTAAGTGTTGTTTAATTATGTGAATTAAGGTAAAGGGTTTATATAAACCAGGGTCGTGTAAATGAGGTTTAATGTGTTAAGGCGTTAATTTTATTTAACGTTACTTGAAAACAAGATCAAGTAAAAAGGAGAATTTTAAATGAGATTTCAAAATGGGAAAATGGTCGAATAATTTTGAAAGGAGATTGGAAATAAGCGAATCTGGTTAAAGAACTGGGTTATAGAGTTGTATAACCAAATCCAATAGTTAAATGGAATTTGTTTGAGACCAGAATGAAATATTGATTTTGATTACAACTTATGTTTATCGGAGGATAAGAACGTTGTTGATCAAGGTCTGAGAGGTAATTAAAATACCCCAACTTGAACGACATCGGGATTATCTGAAGATAGTATTAGTTGGTAATCGTAAGAGACGTTAGTGGATATGTTTTGAAAATCTAAACAGCGATTTTAGCGCTGTTGTTGTAATATATGTTTTGTAAATCTAATATAGCGATTGTAGCGCTTTTGCTATAGTAAATGGGTTGTAAACCTAAACAGCGATTATAGTGCTGTTGTTTTGTAAATCTAAATAGTAATTATAACGCTATTGTTATAACATATGTGCTATAAATTTCTTTGTTAAAACTAATGGATTTCCGAATTTAAAAGATGATTGGAAGGAAGATTTAAATGGGAAATTGAATATAGTTATTCGAGATAGAATTAGCCAAACATAATTATTCGGCTAAGTTGCCATTTCGTACGACTGCTAGCGTAATTCGCAGGGCTGCAGATAGCCTACGGCGGTCGGATGTTTCCTGAGGGAATCAGGCGTAACCATTGTGGTCGCTGCGATCTAGGGTCAAGCGAATGGATTTAAGTCGAGTATTAGTTAATCAATTAGAGTTAATCGATTAGAGTTAAATCGAATTAGAAGTATTCAAATATCGTATATTTGAATATTAAAAGAATTAGAAGTTTTAATTTAACAAAAGTAAATCAGTTTGTTAAAAGGCCAAGTGATGTCGAATACTGAACCAATGAACTCATTGGAGTGTCATGCTTGAAACACTATATATTTTGATAGTTAAAACACCGACTATCAAATCTGTCCAATGCGATTGTTGGTATGGAAAGACCGGGATCGAATTTATATTCGAAAACCATTCCGACCAACAAATACGTGAAGATCTCAGAAGATGTTCGAGACAGAGCATTGAAGACCATGGATTTTCATAAACGGAAGAACCACTAATATTCTCTGCCTGGCAAGCAGAGGAAAGCTGTGATTCTGTCGTGGTTGGAATCAACGGGTTGCAAGGACTTCTCGCTACTGATCCATGGGGTGATTCCTATATGGATGCGGTAGGAGAGTGCCTTCGGTTCATCCTGTTCCTGGATGACGTATATGGACGAATGTCTGACAGAGTATTTCCAAAGGATCACGTACGTTGATTTCTTCAAACGTACGATAGTTGTTGGCGGGGAATCTCCGTTCTCTTAGCTTACTGCTAGAGTATTTTTGGGGTCGTCAATTAGTGATATCTGGCGGATCTGACGATGTGGCATTCAAAGTGAATGATGACCCGATGTTCAGAAGTTGTTCTAAACCTCAAGCCTCATCAACCGGGAAATGACAAAAATCGGGCAGGCAGCATGACTATGTGGGTCGCTCCCATTAGGGTGTAGAATCACCTATCTAGAGAAAATCCTATTTTCTTCTTAAATCTATGTTTCGATGATGTCCCTTGTCGGGAGGCGGTTACTGATCCCAACCGTCGGTGGTATACATTCGATACACTCAAGCGAAATGAGTGGTCGGTCATGTGAGGGCCGGGTTGCAAGAAGTTCTTGTTGAACCCAGTGTATTCGTCTCTAGAGATACACTATCGGAAGGTGGACCCATACCTTGTCAAGTTGGAATCCAATCTCCAATAAGCGCCCGCGGTTTTTGATTGTATACTATATATGTAGAGCGTGAGATGCAAGCGTTCTACTAGATTCTATTTACTTGTATTTAGACATTATTATAATATCAGAAAAGATATTGATTTCAAAAGTGGTTTGGGTTATCGTAAGGTAAAATCCGTCCGTGTTTATGTGTGGATTTGGTCTTACGATTATCCTTTTCTTTTGAAAAGATTTTGAACTTTAAATCAAGATTGGATGGTTCACCCTTAATACTGTGCGAGTTTTTCTCACTCTGGTTCACTAGACTGACCCGGTGTTTTGTAAATGCTCGGGTTAGCCCGGAGTGTACAGGTTCAGGTTATCGACTGCTGAGAAGAGACGAGATGGAAGAGTCCAGATGTATGATATTACTATTCCGCTGTGTGTTATATGAGGACATATTAGTATCACTGTCCAGATGTGTACTCTGATATTGTAAGTATTTTAAAGCTTTCAATAAAGATTATTTCTGTATTATATTTTATTCCGCTGCGGTGTGAGACTCTGTGTGGTGTTTCTTCTTCTTCTATTCTAATATTTCTATCTTATCTATTCTCACCCTCTAACTTCTTTCTATTAATGATCTGGAATGTTCGATGTCTGAATGGTCAACATGATAGTTTGATGTTGATTTTCGGAGTTGAAAATCCCAGTTCGTTACAATATGTTTTGGTAAATGAGAGGAAAATAATAATGTATCATCTGCAAATTGAAGAATAGATAATTCATTATTAAATTCCTCATTCCCAACACTACCTATGACACCTAAACTCCTAGCTCTCTTAATGATTCTGGAAAAAACATCTACCGCTAAATTAAACAAAAAGGGCGAAAGAGGATCACCTTGTCTAAGACCTCTCTTAGACTGAATCCTCTTGCCAACTACTCCGTTTACCACAATACTAGAACAACCAGACCTAAGTAAAAGCATAATCCAGTTGGTCCATTTAATACTAAAGCCCCTGGCATGACATAACTCACAGATAAAATCCCAATCAACGGAGTCAAATGCCTTCTCAAAATCTAACTTTAAAATAGCACAAGTAAAGTTGTTTTTGCAACAAACATTTATGTACTCCTGTACAGCGGCTACCCCATCAACTATATTCCTACCCTTGATAAAAGTTGTTTGTGAAACATCTATAAGATCATTCATCTTTGTACTAAGTCTGTTAGCAAGTACTTTTGATATGATCTTAACCGAAACATTAATTAATGAGATTGGCCTAAAATCCTTAAGAGAATTAGCACCCACTTTCTTGTGGATAAGAATGACATTAGCAAAATTAAAACTACCTAGACGCAAATCACCACTATAAAAATCATTAAAAAGATTAACAATATCCAACTTTAAAACCTCCCAAAATTGTTTATAAAATATAACTGAGAAACCATCTGGCCCAAGAGCTTTGTCACTAGGCATATCACAGATAGCCTTCCAAATCTCCCTCTCAGTAAAAGGACTATCTAAATCCGCTAACTCGACCTTAGTGGTCGGCGGATAGATGTCATTCCATTTGACATTAATTCTTCTATTAGTCCTAGTTCCTAAAATCTGCTTATAATACCTAGTAAAGGCCTCATTTAAGTCCTTCTGGGCAGTTACCTCTACATCATTAATAAAAATAGAATGAATCAAATTTTCCTGTCTCCTCTTATTAGCCACGCTATGAAAGAATTTCGTATTATTATCCCCTTCCTTAATCCATTGGACTTGGGATCTTTGCTTCCATATGATCTCTTCTTTTTCTAAAATCAAATTGAGATCGTTTCTAAGGTAGCAAAGTCTATCTTTCTCATTCAGATTAAGTATCCTAGTTTCACTAACTTTATCTATATCTAACATCTCGCACAAAATCTTATCTTTCTTAATTCTAACACTACCAAAAATGTATTTATTCCACCGTTTAAGAAAAAAATCTCAACTTGCCAAGCTTAGCAACGAAAATCTTCGCAGAATTGCCCTTATACAAATTATTAAAATAAAATAAAGAATTCTATTTAACCAAAACTAAATTACTAAAACTGGAATCTAATAACCACATTTTTTCAAACTTAAAACTATTACTAATATGTACATTCGAATCACGCGAAAGAATGATAGGACAATGATCAGATAATAAAAAAAAGGCATACCCTTAACTCTACAAATGGGAAATCTATCCTCAACCTCAATACTGATAAAAAATCTGTCTAAAAGTGCGAAAGAAGGCTCATCTCTAACATTAGACCAAGTGAACATTCTATTATTAAGAGAAATTTCTATTAAATTTTTATCTATTATAAAATCATTAAATTCCTCGATATCATAGAAATCACCTTCTCTAGGTGATCTCTCCCCTAAAAATCTAGTGACATTGAAATCCCCCCAACTATCCATAGATTGGGGTTGAGATTTCTAAAGTCAGCACATTCGGTCCACAAGAGTCTTCTCTCGATTTTTGTATGAGGACCATAAACATTTGATATTCCCAGCAACAAATTATCTACTAATGAGACTAAAATAACATGTAGGGAGTGCAACATAGGTACCTCCTGAACAAGTCTAAATTGGTTGTCTTTCCAACCAATCATTAGTCCACCAGCACTACCTAAGGCTGGAAGACATGACCAATTCCAGAAAAGGGACCCACCTAACCCATTATAAAAACTAGGATCAGGATTTTCTACTTTAGTTTCTTGAAGTAAGACAATATCAATGTGAAAATCTTTAAAGAACGATCTAACCTTTGTACATTTTTTAGGTTCATTTAACCCTCTAATATTCCAACTAACAATCCTCATCGACTCAACAAGGATACTCTCTCTAATTCTCTACCCCTAATGTAATCAGCATCCAACTCTATATCAGTAAATACAAAGGCTGTGTCACTAGCAAGTTGAAATAACTGACTAGACGAAAGACTGCCTAATGCAAAAGGAGATTATTCACTACCATAAACAGGAACCATACCTGAGCCCAAACTGGCACTGCTACTACTAGCTAATGAGCTCAGGAACCTACCATGAGATGAAGCGGATCTGTGTCTTAATCTCGCACTGCGTCTAACCAAACCAGTACTATGCACTGCTCGCCTCCGGTTTCCCCTCCTGGAAGACAAAGTACCATCACCAATTATTGTTGACCCGTCATCAACATGCGCCCCCTCGACCGATATCAAATCACTGAACTGATCTTCCGAACAAGGCAAGGCACTTGTCATTTGTGACTCGCCAAAATGCGGACTCCAGACAATAGAAAAAACACCCTCCACTGAAACATTGAGCCGAATCAAACAACCTGACTTAACCAAACTTACCATCAGTCTATTCGAATCACAGCAGTCCAACATCATTGGCCAAAACAATTCTATGTCAGACGCATTACTGCTATTATAAGCAGTCCAACAGCATTGGCCAAAACTATCGATCATATTGATCATGGTACCAGCAATCACCCCTGAACCATTACTAACCAAAGATGAACTACCATGATCACAAGCCTGGCAATCAATCACGTCCAATCCCTCTCCACCTAACGCAATACATTTGTCTGAGCTGTCCTTTATCGAGCAGGTAATCCCTGTCAGCTTCTTCTGCCTCCTAACACATTTAACCTTACCCACTCGAAAGCCCTTTCTACCCCTCGAAGAAGAAATCTGTGGCTCTATGAACTGATGCGCGACACTCCCCTCTTCTTCCACACATTCATTAAGTACATCAAAACTGTTGGCTAAAACCACATCCTCGGCCACAACCCATTCACTCCCCTCCACCAAAACATGATGCTGCACACTACTAACCTCATCATATTCTTTCATGTCCACCATATCATCCCCCATCATCACCTCCTTAACCTTACTAGTTTTCTCGTACTTGTCAACATCATGACTAACTTCACTACTATAGCCATGACATAGATTAACTGCAGGGTCATCAAACATAGGATCATGTTTCGAATAATACATACGTCTCCCTTCAACACCCACCAAATTTTTCACAAACAGCTCATTAACATGATCAGACCGAACCCTTAAATCTCGCAACCCACTCATCTTCGATGAGTCTGAACCCATATTCAGCGAAGATCCTGCTGACCTCAGTGGAGCATATACCTCACAATTACTCGATGAATGGAAGTCACTAACACAGCATTCGCAATTGACAGTTGTGTTGATTACATCAAAATGTTCCAGTATTCCCTCTAGCAACAGTATGGCTCTTTCCTTGTTCCTTGCAACTGAGTCCGAATACATTTTCCTCAACTTCATAAGATTGAGGCTGAAGTAGAACGCATGTTCCTTTCGATTCAACGGACACGGTAAAGGAGGGGTAACGATATCAATAGAGAAACTTTTGTGCCATAATAAACCATCAATTATCCCTTCTAGATGCCATCCCAACAACAACAATGAGTAAGCACCATCATTAACTAGATATGAGAAATCTGAGTCATAGAGATCAATGAGGGCCGACAGCTTCAGGCATAACCTCAAATAGTTATGATGCATAAGTTCAAATACTGTTTTGCCTCTAAATATATTTGGGCAGTTAGTTAATCGATGGCTGATTCCACTGCACTTAAAGCAACGTATTCCATTCCTACATACCTTTGCAAAATGGTCAGTGCCCCCACATTTGAAACATGAATGAACTCTTAAAGTTTTCTTCCGATAGAAACTATTAGTCGAAGAAGTTTTCCATGATATATGTGGTGCAGAAGACTTAATAACATCAGCATATGATTTCCAAGGAGTGATTGATACAAATTGAGAATCATATCGAGAATTTGTATCAAAAATATTCTGTCTAAAAGTGAGATTTAGCCTACATGATCTCAGATTTGTCTTCTCAATTAACCAATCTAGGGTAGTTTCTTTGATAATTCCTGAGATTCCATGAAATATGTGTCTGGATTTGCCTCCAAAAATAAGAACATCACCTGATTCCAGTAGGACTTTCTTTATCAAACCATTGTTCCCTTCGTCCAAATTCGGTCGAGTCACCGATTGAAAATGATACAACAGGAATACCAGCCTCTAGGCTTTCTTTGCTTTCGTCTCTATCTTGATGAAGACCAAATTTACCTTCATTATTGTAGAAATTGACAATGCATATATCGGGATTTATTTTAGGATGGTCTTCATCTCTCCCTCCACTCTCCTATATCACCTTATGAGCAACATCAATGGATTCTTCAACCAGTAATTTAAAATCATTCGGTATTCCGGGAGGAATCTCAGCATCACATGATCGGCTATCTTCATACGTATTTGTCATTGGATTCCAATTTTTTCCTAGACACATCATATAAAGATTTAGTTTTGCACCATTATCATAACCAGATTTGTGAAAACCTCCTTCACGAATTCCCAATTCTTGACAATTTTTAACTACATTAATCTGATCTTGATTTCTCATAAACTTCTTTAAAAGAATCAAACCAGAATTCAGAATTTGATGGTGAGAATCATCAACCCTTTCCTACTTTCGATCAGTTCTTTCAGTTTGCATATAGATATTGAACGCTTCTTTCCCCCAATTATCATTTGAATTACTAATGAAATCCTTGCCTGCTAGATTTCCTTTAACATATTCTCCACAATTGAATCTTCTATGTCCAGATTTGCCACAATTGAAGCACTTAATTTGATTCCTACAACTTCCCACCAAGTGATTCTTATCCCCACAACGATAATAATGTCTAAGCCTTTTTTGCGATCGTGAAGAAATCGGAACTGGATAGGAAGGTGGGATCGCCTTAATCGCTGTAACGACCCGCCCTATACTAGCCGACATTTCCTCCGAAAGTGCGATGTACACATGTCTAACTAGCACGGAACGGTCGTCGGAAGGAAAGAAAGAAGGTGAAGAACTAACACAGAACCTGTAGAATGTCTCACAGCGCATGGAATAAAATATAATAATCACATAACTTTGACATAAAACAGGCGAGACAGTGCATAAGCTGAAAAACTAAATCATGTCTAACATGGCAGCGGAAATCCAAAATACAGCTTATGATCCAACATCCTTATTACAACTTCAAAAATACTGTCTCTAAACAAAAGAAAGGAAAAGGTACACTACTAATGCCCAAGCAGTGACCATCGATAACATAGGGAGATAATACATAAATATTATACGTGGAAGCCTCCTGCTCGTCTCCAGTACAGCTACCCGTGCATCCACCTAACCTGTCTCTAGTCTGCTCGTGTGAGCACCCAGAGTAATAAGAAGAGACATAAAACTCTGGGTCAGACATAAAGTCTGGTATGAGCGATAAGCATCTAAACAGAATAATAACAGGTATAATCCAATCATACCTGAACCTGGACCTGCAACCAAAGAGTTAGCACTACATACTGTACAACACTCTAAGGTGCCCTTTCAAATGGTGTAAAGATAACGGGGGTGGGGGTGTGCATGTCATAGTGATGCCAAACAATCAAGCATAGCAATCATCCTCACATCCCTCACTCAGTGCGTAAAGCATACGATATCCACTACTTTGGTCACCTAATACTTTGGGCCATGGCGGAATCCAATCCCGTGTAACTATCACTACAAGCCCACTATCCATCTCTCAGTGGTGAACCAAAGTTATGAATACCGACAACTCCTTAGCACACGTCCCGCAGCAAAGCCCAACTATGAAGTGAACTCATTGGTTCCCAACTGGATCCTAAGCTCTAACTTCCCATATTGGACTACCTTTGCATCTCGGGTTATTGGTCAATACTGGGTCGGGTCGGGTTCCTTCTCAAGCCATCGGTTCGGGTCGGGTGTCCTTCATCTGTTCGGGTCGGGTCTTCTCCTGGTGCGGTTCGGGTCGGGTCTTCTCCTAATGCGGTTCGGGTCGGTTGTCCTCCATCGGTTCGGTTTGTGTGCTTTACCTCGGGTCGGGTGTCATCTCCCCTCCAGCTCGTGCCTTCGTTCCGATCCGTGCCCTCGTCCTTCACATGCTCCTATCTGATCCATCCTCATGCCTTCACTCCGATCCGTCCTCCTCGATCCGATCCGTCCTCCTCGATCCGATCCGATCCCAGTTCAGCTAGCATGGCCTTCCTTTTTGCCATTTTCCCCCAAGTGTTGGGTTCCGATCCGATCGGATTCTTTGCTCAGTTCAACATATCCAATCCGAGCCCTATGTCCGATCTGATCCGAACCCTGCACTGTTTTCTGAGACTGTTCCAGCAAGTGTTTACGCCATTCGACGACGTTTTCGACCATTCTAACTATTGAAATCAATCACAAAGAATTTCATACAGTCATAGCAACATGCATAATCAACCACAAACACCAAAACAACAATATGATAGGTTAAAACGGATCAAACATACCCAAAAATCCATATTTTCCCCTTAAGCATGTTTAAGAACAACTAATGATAGGATTAGTAAAACTTAACCAAATTAGCCAAATTTTCTAACAGAGGTCTAAAACAATATTTATGAATTTCTGAATATTTTTCCAGAATTTTATCACGCTTAATTTCGCTAATTAACACTAATCACCCCTTAATCCCCTAAATTCCGGGATTAACAAAATTAGTCCAAATTAACCCAAATTCATATCAGAGGCATAAAATGATGTTTTAGAATTTTGGGAATTTTTCTAGATTTTTCTGAGCCATAATTTCGCTAATCTTCGCTAATTACCCTAATTAGCCGTAATTAGTGAAAAAACTAAGCAAATCACTCACCTTTGGCACAATTAAACTTTCAGAACTGAAACTCCTCTGATATAGATCCAATCTCTATGTGTTCCAGCAACTCTCTCTGATTTGGTGCTGATCCCCTTTGGTTTGATGTAGTTTTGCTTAATTTTTGATTAGAAAGTGATTAGAGGTGATTTGGAGTGAAATTAGAAGGTGGAGGCCATGGCTATACTTGAAGGAATGTCTTAGGCGGCTGGAAAATGAAGTAAAAACTGAAATCATAACCCTAGCAACCCCTAAGTACCACTAATCCCGTAATCCCCCTTTGGGCCTAGCTGCTAATTACCCGGTTAAGCCCAATTAGCTGAAAATAACCCTTTAAACCTTAATTTAGTCATATCTCCCAAACGGTAAGTCCGTTTGGCTATTATGACCACTCTACGGAAAGAGAAACCATCATCCGGAGCTAATGGAAGTGGTTTCAGGTCAAAATTCCTTTCCAGTCAAAAGTTATGGACGAAACAAGATCAACTAGGGGCAAAACGGTCATTTAAAAATTGGCAAAAATCATGAACATGGGAAATGACCCCACTAGTCGTTTCCCAAAAGTACACGACCATACGACTTACCTAGAAAAAGAAATAAATATTCTACGATCCTAGATGCGTAGAATGTAGGTTGTTACATTCTTCCCCCCTTAAGAAATTTCGCCCCCGAAATTCCTTAACTAAGAAACAACAATGGGTCCCGCATGCCTATCAACCAATTTCAAACAATCAAACATACATGATAGTACAACAAGCATATCCTAGCATGCAGTTTTCTAACAAAGGAAGAATCATCGCCGCTAAGATCTTACCAGACAAAGAGCTTCAAATACGACCTTCTTATGTCATCCTCTACTTCCCAAGTACAGTCGTCCTCTCGCCATCGATTCCCATCTTTATCCTAGAGGCGATTTCCAATAGGTTAGGATCGTTCCTCTGACTGGAACTGTTCCACTCAATCCAGATCGATCTAATCGTCAAGCTTACTAGCGTTTCTGAATCCAATTCACACTTAGGTCTGAAGTCATGCCCCATGATATACTCTAGTAGCTTCCATTCCAGAAACATAGCCTCTAAACTGGCATGTCTCCTACCCAATGCATCAGCTACCGCACCTAGTCCGGTACTACGGCATCCGTCCGTACTGTCATCTTCTTAGGTAATCCAACCATATACGTCAAATTACCAACTACATTCCAAATGTCCTTTCAAGTCTAACCCGAATCTTGCCTACATCCATACTGCACGTCCAACGTATATTCACCTCTTAGAGGCAAACTAGATCCATCCAATGACCCTAGGCACTACATCTATATCTGTACTGTACGTCTAACGTACATTCACCTTCTAAAGGTGAACTAGACTCATCTAATGAATCTAGTACCTTACCCATATCTGTACTGCACGTCCAACGTACATTCACCTTCTAAAGGTGAACTAGACTCATCCAATGAATCTAGGTACCCTACCTATGAGTCCAAGTCCAACTTGAATCTCCTATATCCGCGGAATCTCCAAGATCAACGGACGCTCCACAATGCCCAAACATACTTCAAGTCTAACGTAAAGTATCATACACCCATCATCTCTCTATGATCAACAAACCTATCCTATTTCCATTTAACAGGATCCTTACAGGTGATAGTCTAATCAAGAGAAGAAAGGTAGGAACAAACATAGCAACCATAGCATCCATCAAACAAATCCTATCTATCACCTGCTAAATCCTTGAATACATCAACACCTATATGTCTGGTCCAACCAACATCAATAACTAATGGAAGCCCAGCCTCCAAACGGACTACCGTACGTCCAACGCACGTTTATCCTCCAAGGATAACTAGATCACGTCCAACGGATCCAAGGTAACGGGCGTCCCCAGATACCCCTGCTTTTAGTCCGCCTGAAACACTCGAGTCCCACCCAAGCCTATCCATTATCCTGCTGCCCTCTCGAGTCTAACTCGAGCCAATCCAATTCCTTGCAGCCTCCTCGAGTCCAACTCGAGTCAATCTATTACCCATAACTCAGACCCAGTCTTGAGTATCCATTACCTACAAACTCTAGTCCAACGTGAGTCGTCTCCCTATTCGTTGCATCTCTAAGATCAATCGAACATCTATTTTATTTTACGAGTTCAAGTCCAACTTGAATCGTCCTAACCTTCGTTGCACCTTCCTGGACCAACGAACACATCCTATTCTTTCAAAAAGAACATTAACATATGGTCCTAAACGATTCATTACTTTGCATCTTTCTTGAGTCCCACTCGAGTCATCTCATAACCCTATCGAGTCTAACTCGGGGTAGTCCATACCATCGAATAGTCTTATCCTGTCACAACTGCCCATCACTCTTCGAGTAAACCAAGATATCATCCAATGAAAATCGCAACAACTACCTATTTCTCATGCAGACCATCCTAGTCGACCTCGACATTCCCCGAGCACAAGTCCCAAAGGCCTAAACCAATATCAGACAAGCACCCAAGGAACATCTCCTCCGAGTTCAGACGATCTACGTGAGATGACATGAGCAAAACATCCAAACACTCAAGCATCCATAACTGACTTTGGCTATCCTTGCCAATCTTACTTGAAATTATCATCGACCGCATGACCAAGTCTTGACCAACTACTGTACATCCAATGTACATTTGCTTCTCTAACTCCCGTTATCATTTTCATCATAAGGTAGGCGATCCAATACCACCCTTCATCTATCATCCACTCTAACGGTCATCAAAGGCTCTTCACAATCAACTCTCACTCTATACTTTTGGAGTTAATCAGCTCCCAAAATCAAGCCAAACCTAGTAAAGCTCAAAATAAAGCAATCACAACAAACATACATCCATGACTCGATAAGACCAAATTACGATCCTACAAAGGCTAGTCAAACCACCTATCGGGTTTGTCACTACTAAAGGTCTATCGACTATCTCGGGTTCCAATTCCAACCTATCTGCCAGGTCACTAGGTACAAAGGAATGGAAAACCTTGTTATTAAAAAAAACTCGAATAGAAACATCTTAAATAGAAAGCATACCTCGAATAACGACACCTTTTTCCTTCTGCGCCGCAGTTGGGGCATTCGACGAAGAAGGAATAGCGTTGATAGCATATGCTTTCACGATCTGCTTCTCCCTAGGAGATTGTGGACATTCATTCTTGTGATGTCCCGCTTGGCCGCAATTAAAGCACTTCCTTTTCCCAGGCTTTTCTCGACAATCTCTGGCATAGTGGCCCTTCTTGCCACAGCTAAAGCACTCGCCATCTTTCTTATTCTTCTTACTCTGACCATCCACGGTTTGGTCTTGTTTCCTCTTAGTCTGGGAATTATTCTTGCCTCCGCCGCCTGCTTGCGGCTTTGGCTCCTTTGCAGATGCATTAGCGACCTCAGTCTTAGGCTTAGGGTAAAGACTTTCTGACCTTAACGCCTTTCCTACAATCGATTCAAACGTCTCATCGATGTGGTTTATAAGCCTTTCCCCCAAGTACCCATCTAAACCAGTTATGAACTTCTCGTTCTTCTTCTCCGCAGTGTCGATAAGAGATAACCCATATTTCGATAAAGTATCGAACTCAGCAACATACTCTGAAACTGCCCTTCCGTTCTGCTTAAGCTCCAGAAACTTTCTAAACAATTCTGACTTCTGAGCAGCTGGTATAAACTTATCGCAAAAACGAGCCTTAAACTGATCCCATGTAATCTGATCCTCTGGAGTTGCTGCCTTAATAGCATTCCACCAATTCATTGCTCGTCCTTGAAGCTGACGGGATGCTAGCTTCCTCTTCATGGCATCTTCAATACCCAAGTCTTCGAAGATACGCTCACAGCTATCCAACCAATCCTGAACAACCGTAGCCGACTCCGTTCCGTGGAACGGCTTCCCACCAAGACTAGTATAATCCTTGTTAAGCTTGGCGAAATCGGCCCTAGGCGCCTGCACTGCTGCACCACCACCATTAGCAACATTAGGAGCTGCCCTCTGAACATCCCTAAGCATCTCTCTCATGAGGTCAGTAAACATCGTCCTCATCTCAGCAGCATTCCCATTATTGGCTCCTCTACCAGTACCCCTCACGTATCGGCTCATCGTTCAATCTGTACAGAGAAAACGATTAACTATCTTCTTTGTGGTGTCAGTGCAGTGCGACTTCATCCTTAGATATACTAATAGTATATATATATATATATCTATATAGCTTTGAAAACCAGTTTTGAAAATTCAAAATAATCACAAATACGCGCTATCATATACGTATAATATCTCTCCCTGATGACTTTCCCTAGGTTAACTACGCAACCTAGAGCTCTGATACCAAATGTAACGACCCGCCCTATACTAGCCGACATTTCCTCCGAAAGTGCGTTGTACACATGTCTAACTAGCACGGAACGGTCGTCGGAAGGAAAGAAAGAAGGTGAAGAACTAACACAGAACCTGTAGAATGTCTCACAGCGTATGGAATAAAATATAATAATCACATAACTTTGACATAAAACAGGCGAGACAGTGCATAAGCTGAAAAACTAAATCATGTCTAACATGGCAGCGGAAATCCAAAATACAGCTTATGATCCAACATCCTTATTACAACTTCAAAAATACTGTCTCTAAACAAAAGAAAGGAAAAGGTACACTACTAATGCCCAAGCAGTGACCATCGATAACATAGGGAGATAATACATAAATATTATACGTGGAAGCCTCCTGCTCGTCTCCAGTACAGCTACCCGTGCATCCACCTAACCTGTCTCTAGTCTGCTCGTGTGAGCACCCAGAGTAATAAGAAGAGACATAAAACTCTGGGTCAGACATAAAGTCTGGTATGAGCGATAAGCATCTAAACAGAATAATAACAGATATAATCCAATCATACCTGAACCTGGACCTGCAACCAAAGAGTTAGCACTACATACTGTACAACACTCTAAGGTGCCCTTTCAAATGGTGTAAAGATAACGGGGGTGGGGGTGTGCATGTCATAGTGATGTCAAACAATCAAGCATAGCAATCATCCTCACATCCCTCACTCAGTGCGTAAAGCATACGATATCCACTACTTTGGTCACCTAATACTTTGGGCCATGGCGGAATCCAATCCCGTGTAACTATCACTACAAGCCCACTATCCATCTCTCAGTGGTGAACCAAAGTTATGAATACCGACAACTCCTTAGCACACGTCCCGCAGCAAAGGCCAACTACGAAGTGAACTCATTGGTTCCCAACTGGATCCTAAGCTCTAACTTCCCATATTGGACTACCTTTGCATCTCGGGTTATTGGTCAATACTGGGTCGGGTCGGGTTCCTTCTCAAGCCATCGGTTCGGATCGGGTGTCCTTCATCTGTTCGGGTCGGGTCTTCTCCTGGTGCGGTTCGGGTCGGGTCTTCTCCTAGTGCGGTTCGGGTCGGTTGTCCTCCATCGGTTCGGTTCGGGTGCTTTACCTCGGGTCGGGTCGGGTGTCATCTCCCCTCCAGCTCGTGCCTCCGTTCCGATCCGTGCCCTCGTCCTTCACATGCTCCTATCCGATCCATCCTCATGCCTTCACTCTGATCCGTCCTCCTCGATCCGATTCGTCCTCCTCGATCCGATCCGTCCTCCTCGATCCGATCTGATCCCAGTTCAGCTAGCGTGGCCTTCCTTTTTGCCATTTTCCCCCAAGTGTTGGGTTCCGATCCGATCGGATTCTTTGCTCAGTTCAACATATCCGATCCGAGCACTATGTCCGATCCGAACCCTGCACTGTTTTCTGAGACTGTTCCAGCAAGTGTTTACGCCATTCGACGACGTTTTCGACCATTCTAACTATTGAAATCAATCACAAAGCATTTCATACAGTCATAGCAACATGCATAATCAACCACAAACACCAAAACAACAATATGATAGGTTAAAACGGATCAAACATACCCAAAAATCCATATTTTCCCCTTAAGCATGTTTAAGAACAACTAATGATAGGATTAGTAAAACTTAACCAAATTAGCCAAATTTTCTAACAGAGGTCTAAAACAATATTTATGAATTTCTGAATATTTTTCCAGAATTTTATCACGCTTAATTTCGCTAATTAACACTAATCACCCCTTAATCCCCTAAATTCCGGGATTAACAAAATTAGTCCAAATTAACCCAAATTCATATCAGAGGCATAAAAATGATGTTTTAGAATTTTGGGAATTTTTCTAGATTTTTCTGAGCCATAATTTCGCTAATCTTCGCTAATTACCCTAATTAGCCGTAATTAGTGAAAAAACTAAGCAAATCACTCACCTTTGGCACAATTAAACTTTCAGAACTGAAACTCCTCTGATATAGATCCAATCTCTATGTGTTCCAGCAACTCTCTCTCTGATTTGGTGCTGATCCCCTTTGGTTTGATGTAGTTTTGCTTAATCTTTGATTAGAAAGTGATTAGAGGTGATTTGGAGTGAAATTAGAAGGTGGAGGCCATGGCTATACTTGAAGGAATGTCTTAGGCGGCTGGAAAATGAAGTAAAAACCGAAATCATAAGCCTAGCAGCCCCTAATTACCACTAATCCCGTAATCCCCCTTTGGGCCTAGCTGCTAATTACCCGGTTAAGCCCAATTAGCTGAAAATAACCCTTTAAACCTTAATTTAGTCATATCCCCCAAACGGTAAGTCCGTTTGGCTATTATGACCACTCTACGGAAAGAGAAACCATCATCCGGAGCTAATGGAAGTGGTTTCAGGTCAAAATTCCTTTCCAGTCAAAAGTTATGGACGAAACAAGATCAACTAAGGGCAAAACGGTCATTTAAAAATTGGCAAAAATCATGAACATGGGAAATGACCCCACTAGTCGTTTCCCAAAAGTACACGACCATACGACTTACCTAGAAAAAGAAATAAATATTCTACGATCCTAGATGCGTAGAATGTAGTATGTTACATTCGCCTCCTCATATGATCTGGTATTGCCAATAGAATATTGAAAAAACTGTGGATTAGGACGAGAAGAAGAAGAAAAAAGTTCGGCCGCCATTATACTCATTTATTGAAATTGGTTTCTAATTTGTTGTTGCATTTGTATTTGCATACGTTTCTTATTTTCAATTCTTCTTTCTCTTTTAAGAAAAAAACAAAAAACAAAAAAAAAGTTGTATTTCCATACGTTTTCAGTTTTGCATTGGTTCAAAAACTGTTTTATGTGCATTGTTACACTGTGCATTCACTGTTTTATTTTAGTTCCTGTTTGTGTTGATTTCAGTTCATTGTTTTAGTTCTTGTCGCCAAAAAAATAACAGTTCACTTGATTTTGTAAACTGTTCATCTCATTGCTTAGTTCAATTTTTGTATGTTTCAATTTAAATAACTATATATCCCTTCTTTTTCATAGCTAGACAGGAAAATATTTGCAACAACAAAAAATAAATGGAATTATGAGCATGAGTTATAGATAGGTCAGATGTGCGAATATTTTTGCCTCAATAATCAATAGAAGACATAATATTATGACAACTGCAAATTAGTTACAGTCCAATAATCTTCAATAGTAAAAGATTCAGGACACATGTAGTAAAAGCATACATTGCAAATTTTTGTAGGGAAGGAGTGAAGTTAGGTAATTTGTAATATAATCGGTGTGAAAAATGTATACGGTAAAGCAGAACTGAAATTTAAAGAAAAGTAATAGCATAAGTACAAAATGAGACTGAAATGGGAAAAATGATCATTTAGTAAGGATATGTGATTGTTGGTGCACATGTATATTGTTGTACAGTTGAAATACTTATTTAGACACATAATAGAGAGTGAACACATATTTGTATAATGATTTTTTTTAAAGAAATTAGGTAATGAGGAAGAACAAACAATAGGAAATGGTAAAAATAATCTATCCACTAAAAAATGAGCCTTAGTCTATTTCTTTATCTCTTGGTATGCTTTTTGATTGTAGAGCTCCGTCATCCTCATCCATATGATATAACTCATCTTATGTGATCGAACTGGCGATCATCCCACCACTTGCAACCTATATCATGTCAGTAACAGCTATGTAAGTAAACTGATTACATTATAACAATGAGTCAAATGGAAAACACACACATTTGTGAGTTGATTTTTTTTAATATATTGGGTATTGAGGCATTTGAAATGGAACATGGACTGAACATATAATCAGTTGTAGATTATATAGGATATATACTACTTGAAAAACAACTAACCCAAACAGTATTGTCATAATGTTGTACAAAAGATTAAAATGAATGTGGTTAATTCGAAGTACCTTTTTCCAAATGAAAATAGTTGCATACTAAAGCGTGTACACCAAATGCACCAAATAAGCAGACCCTCTTTATTTCTCTTACAACGAGCATAACATACTGTACTAAATTCAATGCTAATATATATGCTGAAGTAAATATGTACATTGTTAATATGTGTGTGACTACTGGACAAATTTACAATGACAATATTTACAAATTCTCTTACAGTATAATTACAAATCCTACTCGTATTTCTCATGTAAATGTTTACTAAATTCAATATATGTGCGACTATACTAGCAATATGCCATGAGTCATGTCTATAAGTAGAGGAGCCTACCGTCTTTCAGTCCAAAAATACTGTTGTCTATATTCTATTCATGGGCCAGTAAAAATGGCTCTAAAAGGTGGAAAGACATGCTAAGCCCAAATTCTAATATGAGGACAAATTGCTTGATTTCTCTAATGTGGCTCACATTTAACAAAACCAGACAATCAACATTGGACTCACGTTGTAGAGTATAGTATAAAATATGCAGACTAATGTGTACTTTAGATATAACCGAGGAAAGGATTAATCTCATAATTGCATGCATGAAATATTAAGTAGCAATAGACATATAAGATACATATACAGTGAAAATTAACAGTTTCATGAAAGAGGATTATCTTTAAGAAACCACCAAGAAGTACATAATGTATTTGCAGACAAGAAGGAACATTTCATAATTAAACTTAGGCGATCATATTCCTATCGTCATCAAATTAAACTTAAGCCAACGGTTTATTTTTTCAATGTCACTCCATCAACCTTAGGTGATAATGTTCCAATCATTATGTGAGTACCTTAGGCGATTATGTGAAATAAAACTATTACAAGAAGTCGTGCATACAGAAGATGCTTTGTTATATGAAAACCTTCTAATTGTTAGACGTTTACTCAAGCAACAGTCTAAACTTAGTTGAAAGGTTTTTAGGTTGGGAAGTTATGGATTATTGCTCACTACATTAATCATATATTAGGGAAGATTGGTAACTAATATTTTAGTTAAAAATGAGAAATGAAGCGGCGTTAACACGTTGAAAAGCAAAGGGTGATAATTTAGAGTGGTTCAGACTGTTTGTTTAGACTTGTTTGTCTGAACAGTTTAGATTGTTATGGTGATGCTAGTATGATGTTAGGTATTGTGTGAGGTGAAGATGTAGACAGTCTGGTGAGATATACTATGGGAATGCACTGAAAATAAGGTAAATGACATAGGCGTATGAAACCTTCTAATTGTGAGCATGAAATATGTGTATAATATGCAATAATCTAAAATTACTTATCTTACCAAAGGAAACTCAAATCCAAGATTTTCATACAACAACGAGCAGTCCAATCAATCAAGATATATATAATGGTGACTTAAAGCAGCAATATAGACCCTTAAACATCAATTATAAGTCTCAAATAAATGAATTAGGGGCTTAATTTCTTCTACAACATGTAACTCAACAAAAAAACAAAGATGACTTATGCTCTAGCTATTAAGGATGAGAAGTCACCAGGTCCAAATGGTTTCACATTAAAGTTTCATAGGCTACATTAGCACTTGATAAAAGATGAGTTGAGTAATATTATTCATTACTTACATTCCACAATAGACATTCTATGAATTTACACCATACTTTTATCACTATGGTCCCCACACAAGATAAACCTTATCAAATAACTAATTAATTGTAGGCCAATAGCCTATTACAGTGTTCTCTATAAAATATTCACAAAAGTAATTTGCAATAGACTTAAAAGGCCTTATTTCTTTTTTATATCTAAAGCTCGGTCTGCTTTTGTTCCAGGAAGGGATGTTGTAGAAAATATATTATTATCTCATGAGCTAATAAGAAATTTCAACAAAAAAGGCATTCAAAATTTTCGTATGAAGGTTGATTTATAAAAAAAAGTATGATAAATTAATATATTTGCTGAACTATTAGATTTTTCGGTTACACAATTGCATAGTCAATTTAACGCTACATTTCATGAAATCACAACTCAACTATACATACATTAAGATCACAACTCAACAACAATGGAGACAATTATCGATCATTTTCGAAAGAAACAAGTTCATGGTTTGCTCAGGCTGACATTTCAAGCTCAATATGATAATAATAATTTCTTTCGATTGACTAACAACAAGCCTTCCTTCATCTACAACAACTATAACTTAACAACAAAGTTAATTTAAAAAAGAATGAAAATCTATAAGATAAGAGATCCATTACTCCAATAAAACCTAAAAATAATAATTAATGTTTGTTAATACATAAATAATAACATGAGCTCACTTGTGACACCACAATGACAACAAGGTCCACTCTTTACCATGCTTCTCTACTTTCTTTTCTTTGAATCACGATTTCAAATTAAAAATCAAAGGCAAAAACTAGTTCCATCACTACTGAGCCGAAATTTGGGATACATTAAATTTTTTTAATTCTAAAAAATGATGAAAAATATATCAAGAAATAGCTTTTTACCTTGGAGATTTGCTCAAAGTCTTTACCAATAAGCTGCTACAGTTAGCAACTGAAGTTTGAAATTAACCCAAAGTTTGTAAATTATATGTCTATCAATTTAAAAGCCCTTTGGTTATAGACACATATTAAAAGTTTAAATCTTAGACACATCTATAATTGACGTCTCATCTTGTAAAACATGAACTTTAAGTGTCTTTCAGAATATTACCCTTAATATTGGAAGACTTACTGAATATTATGACTGAATATGTCTTTGTTGCAGAAGCTCACAAATCTTATAGAGTTTATTATGTGTATGTTTTTGTTTGTATAATCCACAAAGGACATTTATATAGATGTGGGTAACATTTAAGTTATGTTCAAGCTAAGATCGGTATAAATATGGGTTGTAAATACATGTCTGCATTGAAACAATATTGAATACAAAACCACTACAACAAATATACCATATTACAATGGTGCAAAAGCGTTGTAAAAAGTTTTTACAATGGTGGAGCCACCGTCGTGTATTAAGAAGTTGTAATTGTAATAACCCGGAAATCCGAGCCAATTAAAAATTTTTATTTTGGCAATTTTAGTGAATTTTTAATATTTAAAATGAATTATTTTAAATAATAACGACGAGAAATTTATTTTGACGAGAATTAGAACCTATATATTTATTCGAATCGTCGTTAGAATATAAATATTTTATTTTAATTATATAACGAGCCTGAAATGGCGTGTTAGTTCGATAATTCAATTTCAAATGAATGTACAGGATTCAAAATAAACCGGATTTTAGTGAAACCAAAAATATTAGAATCTAATTGAAAATATCTTTCCAACGAATCCGAAAAATCAAAATTTCAGAGAGGGAATCAAAAGATATGTCCAGTTGAAAATTCAGAATAGTCGCTATGGAATTCTGGCCCTTAAAAATGGAAATTTTGCAAACGACCTCGGTTTTCGACGAAACCACTTTTGTTGGATCCGTGATGTCAAGTTATTGCTAGGTTTAAAAATTCGTAATTTTTTGAATCAATATGTGAGTGTGGCAAAGGAAAACGTGTTTTGATAGTTTCAGTCAATTTCGATCGACCAGAAAATGGCCATTTTACAAACGGTCTCAGAATTTGACGAAATTAGTTTTGATAGGACCGCATCGTCAATACGAAACCAGAAATAATTTTTCTGGAATTTTTAGAGTACATATGTGGCTCCGGTAAATTGAAATGTGCGTTCAAATTCAATATATAGAGTTATATTTTGATTTTGACGAAAACTGATCGAAACGATCGAATCAGCTTATGATACATATCCCATTGTGTTCGGAATGGAGGTAATTAGCTGTGGACGACAGGCGATGGGTTCGATTTCGAGATCGAAATTAAAAGTTTCTTTCTGGAATTAAATAAATAAATAAATAAAAATAAAAAACCTCACCCCTCTTTCCTTTCTCTCAGCCCCCCTTTCTTTTGTTCGAGATTCAGAAATAAAAAAAAGGGAAAAGGGAGGAGTTGTCGCCCCTCCACCGAAGGCCACCGCGATCGCCGCCAGGGTGCTCCATCACCGCGCCGCCCTCTCCCCAGGCCAAGCCCCTCTGCCTCTCGCTCTCCTCCAGTTCCCCCCCTTTTTTATCCATTCGAAGCCGCCCCCTTTCCCTACTCGAATCCCATCGCCACCAGTCCCCAACCCCTCCAACACAACCACCACCTCCTGCCGCAGCCTCCGACCACCCTTCCCAACCTCCAGTGCCGCAAGTGGCCTCCCATGTCTCGGTAGAAAGAAAAAAATCGAATTTAAAGGTGCGAGCTCGAGCGGTTTAGATCCAGAAAATAGTGCGAAGAAGAATGCGATAACTGCAATCTTTAATTTTGTTTAATCTCAGTTTTTAGTATATATATAAATCAGTTTTTATTTATATAAATCAGTTTATTTAAACCAGTTTTTATATAAGAAAAAGATTGGATTTTTATTGGTTTGAATGATAGAGAAAGATCAGATCTTTTGATTGGAAAAGTTATGATTTGTGTTCATTCGAAAAGGCGAGATTTTTATTAGAAAGATAAGATTTTTATCCTATATGAAAGGTCGAATTTTTATATTAGAAAAGTTTGAATCTTTATATAGTTGAAATGGTTGAAGTAAAAATGAGATTTTTTTTATATATATGAAGACATAGAGAATAAAAATATAATTTTTATTCATGTAGAGTAATAAAAATATAATTTTTATTATATTAGTAGCGGTATAAAAATAGAATTTTTATCTATATAGTAGCGGTATAAAAATAGAATTTTTATCTATATAGTAGCGGTATAAAAATGTGATTTTTATATACATAGCAACAATATAAAAATGTAATTTTTATATATGTAGTGGCTATGGACAATGAAATTGACAAAAGGCAAGAACGGCAAAGATTTTCTACATATGAAGAGTCGTGGCGTTTGGTTTAGCTTATCAGTGAGAAATCCTCACCTTTAATTTATTTCTAGTTTGAAATGTATACTAGGATGCAGACGGTGCTTAGTAGCACCCGACACCCGTCGTCCACAGACCATGGATGACTTGTTTGTTTGATTGCTGTGTTGTGAAATTTGGTTGTGTGATGTGGAGTGAAATAAAATATTTTATAGTGGAAAATATTTTATAGTTAAAAATATAATTTTTAACGTGTATATAAAATGAACATTTATAAACAAATCGGACGATTTGTTTATATACACTGATTTGACTGATATTGATTGGGACGATAAATTTTACACATCGCCCAACTGCACAAATAAAATATGTGTTTGTTGATTTGAAACCCCACATGGGTATTGGGATGATATTTGATGTACACTAATCCCGATTGTTTAATTGTATGTCAATCGATAGGTTGACAGACTGTGTAAGCGTTAATTATTTATATTTAATGCTTCGGCAGTTGTGTGGTGCACTTTGGATGATGGTTGATGATTTATCGTTGCTGTTATATACATGTGTTGTAGAAAATCCATATAATTAACATTATATGGTAATTGATTGGGCCTCATTCCAATTTAGAAAATAAATTCATGTGTTGAATTGAAAAATATTCATGTGTTGAATAGAATAAACATTTATGTGTTGAATAAAAGCCATGTTGATTAGATTGACGCCATTTTGACGTGAACGATATTTATATCGATTTTATTCATTTTTACAATGAATATAGAAAATGAAGTGATTTCAAAATATAACGTTTTGAAAATATTATCATTTGTGTATCGATGAAGTGGAATATTCAATTTTGATTAGAAATTGAATATGAAGTTGAAATCGTTTTGAAAACGAATTTAAAACGATTTTAAAATACGTTTTGAAAGGAAATCGACGAAATATATATATTATATATATAATGGCCTGAATAGAATGCGCCGCGCCGCGACAGTTCACGAATTTCGACCATTGACTTCGAATGGATAATGCGGGAGATCCGACCATAGGATTCTCCTAAAACCGGAACCATTGGGTTCGTGTCGAAAAGAACTTTCTAACGAATATTAGAGATTTGAAATCTAACTGTTGGATTTGGAATTATGTCCAAATCAAATTTGGAAAAGGTCGCTGTAAGTTCAGTTCGATGGCCGTTGATGGAAATCGACTGTACGAGCCTTGATAAAATTATTAAAAATAGTAATAATTTGTGTAAAATCATAAGAAATGATTTGTGAAGAATTGGGATGAAAAACTCCATATTTGAAAAGATAAAAATAGATTTTTATCGAAATGAACTAATTTTGAATTAGAATAATAATTTATTTATTTTTAAATAAATAAATTGGATTTGAAATGGTTTTAAAAGAAACCAGAATTTCCAATAATTGAATTGGAATGGATTTGAATCGAAGTTGTCTTTGGAATATTTCGATGTTGGATTTCGTGATGATACAGATATTGTTGTGGGAATTTGAAAGATATATTAATATCGTTATTTCCAATACGATATTTGTTGGTCGTAGAATTTGATATTAAATATAAGCCGATATATTTTCTATTCAGAGCCTTGTATTTCATATCAAATGTGATTTGGGTTTGTCGGGAATGGTGTCTTCATTAACACTGTTTTTAAACCCAATTGAGAAAGAGATTAAATCTTTTTATTTAGATTTAATGAAGTGTACCAATTAAATGGTATTTAATTGGAATTGAATTTGAATTGATTTTTGGGTTTATCGTGAACGGTGTTTTAAATAACACTTGTTCTTTTACCGGATAATTAATGGAATGTGATTTTGGGTTGTCGTGAAAGGTATCTTCAATAATACTATTCTTAGACCCAACTGAGTTAAGGAAATCAGAAACTAATTGGAGATTAGTTAAGTTGAATGGTTTCTTGGGTATTGATCTGTTGTTGGTTTCGGCCTTTGGGGTTAATATTTAGGGAACTGTTCTCTTACTAATTTACAGTTAGAGACTAATAGAATGGAATGTGATGTGGGTTTATCGTGAACCGTGTTTTAAATGACATTGGTTCTTTAACCCAGTTAAAGATTAAAACCAAGTGGAGTTTTAATGAATCTTTAATTAGATTGAAATGATCGAGAATGGAATATCACCAGTTTTTCTCCAGGCGATAGTTAAATCTTTAATTAGATTTAAACGTGAAATGGTAATTGAATTTACTGATAACACCGTGGTGTTAGATATGATATATGACCAGTTTTACTTCATGGGATAAATAGGTTGGGATTGGGAAATTAAAACAAATGATTACTTCGGTAAGGTTCGTTAATCCCGACTAGTTGAATCGATATTCAAAAGAAGATTAAAGAATAAATTTAAGGAATTTATCTTTGATAAAATTAATGGGAACCTATCCCTATGAATGTGAAGTTTAGCAACTAACTGAAGATTAGTTAAGATGAATGGTTTCCTGGGTATTGATCTGATGTTGGTTTCGGCCTTCGGTGTTAATATTTGGGGAATTGTTCCCTTACTAATTTACGGTTAGTGACTGATGAATTGGAATGAGGTGTATGTTGTGTTTGTGTAACACTTGTTTATTACATATGCGAGTTATTCAGAAAGACCGGGTTTATCCCATTCTGAATAACTGATACGACGATAAGTCGAAGATGAAGACGGTGGTCGAAGACCGGAGGTCTTCAAGTCGTTTGGGAGATTACTGATGATCTTGATTGGGCCGTACACCCAAGAAGAGGGAATCGGTTAGTGATCGTCCAGACGTACTTGGAGATCGATGGATATGCGAGGTACAAGGTGCCTCCGGTTTCGTTCAGACCCAAAACGAACTTGTAAATGGACTGTGTGTCTGACATTGGATTTTATTCTATGTGATTGATTTCTATTAAATATATATCTGTTTGGCGGCGGGGAATTTATTCTCTTGCTTAACGCCCTTCTCTGAGACGTACGAGCTCAGGGGTTATATATTGATGGATATCAAACGCATAGAGTGAATTGCCTGTGTGGCATGCCTAAGTGGCAAATGATCAAGGCTTCTGTTGAAAAGCAAAGTCTTGTGGTGGATGATCAAAGCACGGAATGTGTGGCATAACTTTGTGTAGCGTTGATTCGCGAGCCTCACACCCCGGTAGTGGACCAGAAACGGGAGAGTACCTCAGGGAGGGCATGCGTTTCCTTCTAGCTAGAAGTGGCGTCAGTGGTTTTACACGCCCTGACGAGTTTGACTTATGTGGTTGTTGCTGTTGCGAGACGCCTCGGATATATCGGTGACTATGTGAAGCCGATGGAGTCATTCGTTGGCTCATTTACGCCCCAAAGGGCGGGGAAACGTATTGTTCAGGCATAATAATCCACATCGGTGGACCGGCCCTGACGATCCAAGGCTTGCCTGCGCGCTTGCCTGAGGCTCGGGCTAGACAGTCTCGAATCGGTAGAGGACTATCTTTTGCCTCGGTTCACAGATGGAAATCCAACTTCCAATACAAGACTTTGTGGTTTTATTTGTAGAGCCTAGTATAGCGACATGATATATGGTACCCATGCCGTCTATGATTGATATTTATGATTGAAATTGTTTGACACTATACACTTATAATAATAAAACATGAAAATTAGCGTATCAAGCATTCTTTGGCTATTATAAGGTAAAGCCCTATCCTCCGGCTTGCGTTGCATTGTGTGATGGGACCTGGGTCTTATAATAGCTTCATTTTTCTTTATTTAGCATTGCGCTATTTGTTTTATGCACTGGTATTCTTGGGAGGAAACTCGTTCTGTGTTATACGGCGTGGTCCTTTGATTTACCTAACTTTAAAATAAAGATTAATAACTGTTTTAGTTCTCACACCAGTCACATGACTGACCTAGAGTTTATTATTTTAACCTAAACTCTGGCTGCCCTCATTTTGACACAGGCAACTAGTAGTTTTGGTTTTGCAGATTTATATTCACAGGATCCTGATTTACAGCTGGAACGATACTCGGAAAGCTCTGTATCCGTTTATTACTTCTAGTTGTGTTTTGTATTATTTTCCGCTACTACGTAATGTAATTTAAATCTCTGATAATTTGTGATGTATATTATTTATTCATACTCTGTATATTCTTGTAATCTGATGGAATTTTTGTAATATACAATGAAATGTTCTTCTGTCTGCGTTCTGATTCGTCTTGTTCTCGAAGTATCCGCTCTTTCCATACCGGGGAAGTTACGGGTCCTTACAGTTGGCATCAGAGCTTTGGTTTACAAAGCTCAGAGAACAAGACACGTTAGAACCAAACGAAAGAATTCATCAGAAATTGGATTAGTAATATCCAATGAGAATAACTCGTTAGAGATAGGATCAGTAGTATCCTAGAACGAGTGTGAAGAGTATATTTTTAAAGTGAAAACAAGTTTTGTTTTGAAAATTTAATTCAATAATTCGTATTTGAATATTTATTTATTGATTTGGACTATTAGGTATGTAGAGATTTTAATATACGTCTGATCCGCGTGTATTTGAAATTTTAATATACTGGATAAATATAGAATCACACTCTAGTTGCCCGGAGATGGTACTGATGATTGTCATGACATCATCAGTATTTATGTTCGAGTTTCGTAGGTGTGATATCTATATGATTCCAATTGACTGTTGTGAGAACCAAAACTAGGTAGGGCTTATTGTTGTGATTTGGCATCAAAAATCCGATTTTTGGACTATATATCAAAGTTATGAATTTGAAAAGCTAATCAACTAATTGATTGATGATTGTGTTGTTTGATTATAGTTGTGATTAATTAGAATTTGAACCATTTAGCCAAATTGTATCAAATAGCGAGTATATTGAAAATTTGTCGTATTTGCTTGCATATACATGTACTTACATTGAACAGGTCATAGCAAGGAGGCTAGAGCTGAAGAATAAAATTGTTTGCCCGACAAATAGGTACATGTTTACAAATTTATTGGGTTTGGATGATTTTATGAGCCGATTGGCTAGCCGCTTGGCTGTTTCTTTTTCTTTTTGGATTGGTGAAGGCTATGGGAGGCTATTTGAAATATCCCGAAGACCCCGGTGCAGGGGAGCTTATGGCGAAAATTTTCAAAAATTTAGGGTGTTAGCCAAATTTTGAAAAGTTCTTAGAATCTGAAGAGTTGAAGAACTTAAGCCGTAAAGAAAATACTGAGAGTTGAGTTGGTTTGTGAAACAACTTTCAGCTTCGTTCCTTTTCAGGGACGAAACGTTTTAAGTGGGGGAGATTGTGATAACCCGGAAATCCGAGCCAATTTAAAAATTTTATTTTGGCAATTTTAGTGAATTTTGAATATTTAAAATGAATTATTTTAAATAATAACGATGAGAAATTTATTTTGACTAGAATTAGAACGTATATATTTATTCGAACCGTCGTTAGAATATAAATATTTTATTTTAATTATATAACGAGCCTGAAATGGCGCGGTAGTTCGATAATTCGATTTCAAATTTCAAATGAATGTACAGGATTCAAAATAACCTGGATTTTAGTGAAACCAAAAATATTAGAATCTAATTGAGAATATATTTCCAACGAATCCGAAAAATCGAAATTTCATAGCGGGAATCAAAAGTTATGTCCAGTTGAAAATTCAGAATAGTCGCTATGGAATTCTGGCCCTTAAAAATGGAAATTTTGCAAACGACCTCGGTTTTCGACGAAACCACTTTTGTTGGATCCGTGATGTCAAGTTATTGCTAGGTTTCAAAATTCGTAATTTTTCGAATCAATATGTGAGTGTGGCAAAGGAAAATGTGTTTTGATAGTTTCAGTCAATTTCGATCGACCAGAAAATGACCATTTTACAAACGGTCTCAGAATTTGACGAAATTAGTTTTGTTAGGACTATATCGTCAATACGAAACTAGAAATAATTTTTCTGGAATTTTTAGACTCCATACGTGGCCCCGGTAAATTGAAATGTGCGTTCAAATTCAATATATAGAGTTATATTTTGATTTTGACGAAAACTGATCGAAACGATCGAATCAGCTTACAATACATATCCCATTGTGTTCGGAATGGGGGTAATTAGCTATGGACGACAGGCGGTGGGTTCGATTTCATGATTGAAATTAAAAGTTGCTTTTTGGAAATAAATAAATAAATAAATAAATAAATAAAAATAAAAAAAACCTCACCCCTCTTTCCTTTCTCTCAGCCCCCCCCCCTTTTCTTTCATTCGAGATTCAGAAATAAAAAAAAGGGAAAAGGGAGGAGCTGTCGCCCCTCCACCGAAGGCTACCGCGACTGCCGCTAGGGCGCTCCATCACCGCACCGCCCTCTCCCCAGGCCAAGCCCCTTCGCCTCTCGCTCTCCTCCAGTTCCCACCTTTTTTCTCCATTCGAAGCCGCCCCTTTCCCTACCCCAATCCCGTCGCCACCAGTCCCCAACCCATCCACTGCAACCACCACCTCTTGCCGCAGCCTTCGACCACCCTTCCCAACCTCCAGCTCCGCAAGTGGCCCACTCGCCTCGGTAGAAAGAAAAAAATCGAATTTAAAAGTGCGAGCTCGAGCGGTTTAGATCCAGAAAATAGTGCGAAGAAGAATGCGATAACTGTAAGCTTTAATTTTTTTTAATCTCAGTTTTTAGTATATATATAAATCAGTTTTTATTTATATAAATCAGTTTTTATTTATATAAATCAGTTTATTTAAACCAGTTTTTATATAAGAAAAAGATTGGATTTTTATTGGTTTGAATGATAGAGAAAGATCAGATCTTTTGATTAGAAAAGTTATGATTTGTGTTCATTCGAAAAGGCGAGATTTTTATTATAGAAAAGGCGAAATTTTTATTAGAAAGATAGGATTTTTATCCTATATGAAAGGTCGAATTTTTATATTAGAAAAGTTTGAATCTTCATATAGTTGAAATGGTGAAGTAAAAATGAGATTTTTTTATATATATAAAGACATAGAGAATAAAAATATAATTTTTATTCATGTAGAGTAATAAAAATATAATTTTTATTATATTAGTAGCGGTATAAAAATAGAATTTTTATCTATATAGTAGCGGTATAAAAATAGAATTTTTATCTATATAGTAGCGGTATAAAAATGTGATTTTTATATACATAGCAACAATATAAAAATGTGATTTTTATATATGTAGTTGCTACGGACAATGAAATTGACAAAAGGTGAGAATGGCGAAGATTTTCTACATATGAAGAGTTGTGGAGTTTGGTTTAGCTTATCGGTGAGAACTCCTCACCTTTAATTTATTTCTAGTTTGAAATATATACTAGGATGCAGACGGTGCTTAGTAGCACCCGACACCCGTCGTCCACAGACCATGGATGACTTATTTGTTTGATTGCTGTGTTGTGAAATTTGGTTGTGTGATGTGGAGTGAAATAAAATATTTTATAGTGGAAAATATTTTATAGTTAAAAATATAATTTTTAACGTGTATATAAAATGGACATTTATAAACAAATCGGACGATTTGTTTATATACACTGATTTGACTGATATTGATTGGGACGATAAATTTTACACATCGCCCAACTGCACAAATAAAATATGTGTTTGCTGATTTGAAACCCCACACGGGTATTGGGATGATATTTGATGTACACTAATCCTGATTGTTTAGTTGTATGTCAATCGATAGGTTGACAGACTGTGTAAGCATTAATTATTTATATTTAATGCTTAGGCAGTTGTGTGGTGCACTCTGGATGATGGTTGATGATTTATGGTTGCTTTTATATACATGTGTTGTAGAAAATCCATATAATTAACATTATATGGTAATTGATTGGGTCTCATTTCAATTTAGAAAATAAATTCATGTGTTGAATTGAAAAATATTCATGTGTTGAATAGAATAAACATTCATGTGTTGAATAAAAGCCGTGTTGATTAGATTGACGCCATTTTGACGTGAACGATATTTATATCGATTTTGTTCATTTTTATAATGAATATAGAAAACGAAGTGATTTCAAAATATAACGTTTTGAAAATATTATCATTTGTGTATCGATGAAGTGGAATATTCAATTTTGATTAGAAATTGAATATGAAGTTGAAATCGTTTTGAAAATGAATTTGAAACGATTTATAAAATACATTTTGAAAGGAAATCGATGAAATATATATAATATATATATTATATATATATAATGGCCTGAATAGAACGCACCGCACCGCGGCAGTTCGCGAATTTCTACCATTGACTTGGAATGGATATAGCAGGAGATCCGACTGTCGGATTCTCCTAAAACCGGAACCGTTGGGTTCGTATCGAAAAGAACTTTCTAAGGAATATTAGAGATTTGAAATCTAACAGTTGGATTTGGAATTATGTCCAAATCAAATTTGGAAAAGGTCGTTGTAAGTGTAGTTCGATGGCCGTTGATGGAAATCGACTGTACGAGCCTTGAATTGGAATAGTTTTTTATCGAAATGAACTAATTTTGAATTAGAATAATAATTTATTTATTTTTAAATAAATAAATTGGATTTGAAATGGTTTTAAAAGAAACCAGAATTTCCAATAATTGAATTGGAATGGACTTGAATCGAAATTGACTATGGAATATTTCGATGTTGGATTTCGTGATGATGCAGATATTGTTGTGGGAATTTGAAAGATATATTAATATCGTTATTTCCAATACGACATTTGTCAGTCGTAGAATTTGATATTGAATATAAGCCGATATATTTTCTATTCAGAGCCTTGTATTTAATATCAAATGTGATTTGGGTTTGTCGTGAATGGTGTCTTCATTAACACTGTTCTTAAACCCAGTTGAGAAAGAGATTAAATCTTTTTATTTAGATTTAATGAAGTGTACCAATTAAATGGTATTTAATTGGAATTGAATTTGAATTGATTTTTGGGTTTATCGTGAACGGTGTTTTAAATAACACTTGTTCTTTAACCCGATAATTAATGGAATGTGATTTTGGGTTGTCGTGAACGGTATCTTCAATAATATTGTTCTTAGACCCAACTGAGTTAAGGAAATCAAAAACTAACTGGAGATTAGTTAAGTTGAATGGTTTCTTGGGTACTGATCTGATGTTGGTTTCGGCCTTCAGGGTTAATATTTAGGGAACTATTCTCTTACTAATTTACGGATAGAGACTAATAGAATGGAATGTGATGTAGGTTTATCGTGAACCGTGTTTTAAATGACATTGGTTCTTTAACCCAGTTAAAGATTAAAACCAAGTGGAGTTTTAATGAATCTTTAATTAGACTGAAATGATCGAGAATGGAGTATCACTAGTTTTTCTCCAGGCGATAGTTAAATATTTAAACGTGAAATGGTAATTGAATTTACCAATAACACCGTGGTGTTAGATATGAAGTACGACCAGTTTTACTTCATGGGATGAATAGGTTGGGGTTGGGAAATTAAAAAAAAATGATTACTTCGGTAAGGTTCGTTAATCCCGACTAGTTTAATCGATATTCAAAAGAAGATTAAAGAATAAATTTGAGGAATTTATCTTTGATAAAATTAATGGGAACCTATCCCTAAGAATGTGAAGTTTAGCAACTAACTAAAGATTAGTTAAGATGAATGGTTTCCTGGGTATTGATCTGATGTTGGTTTCGGCCTTCGGGGTTAATATTTGGGGAATTGTTCCCTTACTAATTTACGGTTAGTGACTGATGAATTGGAATGAGGCGTATGTTGTGTTTGTGTAACACTTGTTTATTACATACGCGAGTTATTCGGAAAGACTGATACAACGATAAGTCGAAGATGAAGATGGTGGTCGAAGACCGGAGGTCTTCATGTCGTTTGGGTGATTACTGATGATCTTGATTGGGCCGTACACCCAAGAGGAGGGAATCAGTTAGTGATCGTCCAGACGTACTTGGAGATCGATGGATATGCGAGGTACAAGGTGCCTCCGGTTTCGTTCAGACCCAGAACGAACTTGTAAATGGACTGTGTGTCTGAAATTGGATTTTATTCTGTGTGATTAATTTCTATTAAATATATATTTGTTTGGCGGCGGAGAATTTATTCTCTTGCTTAATGCCCTTCTCTGAGACGTACGAGCTCACGGGTTATATATTGATGGATATTAAACGCATGGAGTGAATTGCATGTGTGGCATGCCTAAGTGGCAAATGATCAAGGCTTCTGTTGAAAAGCAAAGTCTTGTAGTGGATGATCAAAGCATGGCCTATGTGGCATAGCTTTGTGTAGCGTTGATTCGCGAGCCTCACACCCCGGTAGTGGACCAGAAACGGGAGAGGACCTCAGGGAGGGCATGCGTTTCCTTCTAGCTAGAAGTGGCGTCAGTGGTTTTACATGCCCTGACGAGTTTGACTTATGTGGTTGTTGCTGTTGCGAGGCGCCTAGGATATATCGGTGACTATGTGAAGCCGATGGAGTCATTCGTTGGCTCATTTACGCCCCAAAGGGCGAGGAAACGTAGTGTTCAGGCATAATAATCCACATCGGTGGACCGGCCCTGACGATCCAAGGCTTGCCTGTGCGCTTGCCTGAGGCTCGGGCTAGACAGTATCGAATCAGTAGAAGACTATCTTTTTCCTTGGTTCACAGATGGAAATCCAACTTCCAATACAAGACTTTGCGGTTTTATTTATAGAGCCTAGTATGGCGACATGATATATGGTACCTATGCCATCTATGATTGAAATTGTTTGACACTATACACTTATAGTAATAAAACCTGAAATTTAGCGTATCAAGCATTCTTTGGCTATTATAAGGTAAAACCCTATCCTCCGGCTTGCGTTGCATTGTGTGATGGGACCTGGGTCTTATAATAGCTTCATTTTTCTTTATTTAGCATTGCGCTGTTTGTTTTATGCACTGGTATTCATGGGAGGAAACCCGTTCTGTAACACCCCACGTCTATTAATGTTACTCACAAAGGGAATGCATTAACTTCTATGGAGCGTTTTAAGTAAGTATAGAACAGAAACTTAACAACAAGACAGGTATAAACCGTACTTGAAAATTTAAAACTTTATTTCATTGCAATGGAAAACACATATGTTTGATTACATCATCAAAAACCATAGTCAAAGTACATAATATCCATCATGACTAAACCGAAGTACATAAATTGAAAGACATAATCCCCAATACAAAATAGCCATAAATAAGAGAGGCTGAACTTCACTTCAGCGATCCAAGCAATCTTCTAAAAGCAAGCGATACAACTGTCCAAAATCAAGCTCCACTGGTGCTAGTTCCTACCTGAGCACCTAGGGGGGGGGAGGGAGAGGAGGAAACAAAGGGGGTCAGACATAAAGTCTGGCGAGTGCGATAACTTTAACAATATAATTACCAAAATAACTAGGCTAAGGCATAAGTTGAAAAATAGGGAAATGGCTGTGAACAATTGAGTATGACAGAGTAAACAAGGAAACAAGATGAACTTAGATAATGTTAAAGCGCACCTAACCCACTATAAGATAATTACTATACTGCACCACCACTATTATACGATACTGCACCACCACTAGTCACCCTTAGGTTGATCCCGCCTACAAAACTTAATAATGATAATGGTAGTTTCGTGCACCCCTAGCTGCCTTCATAGGTGCCGCCTGCCCCTATCTCCACTAGGTGTACCCACTACCACCAAGCGATCGGCTCCCTAACTCCTAGATACCCGTGCTGGCCCCATAGTGGGGTGTATCACTTCCCAAAGTAGCAACCCGATACAACCAAGAATGCACGGCTTATACCTACATGATGCAACTACGTCTTACCTACCAGCCCGGGTCCACACACGCATATGAACCCGTTGGAATTGTGTTGCCACCGCTAACCCGTTTTGGCCTCTTACAGTTAAGCCCAGTATGCGTGTCCTGTCCTCGACTTGGGTCGAGCCCACAAAGATACGTATGGGTTACTAGTTGAAACGGGCCCCCATTACTTGACACAAGCTATCCACCTAAGCTTGGTCCCCTCTAATGCATCCCACTTAACCCACTTCTTATTCATGTTCACTTACATGTTTCAATTTTTGGTTAAGTGTTTCTAATCGTATTTCCGATGCCACCCAAGGCACCCACCAGATTCCACATGCCACCCAAGGCACCCACTTAACCCCCTCATGTCCCACTACATGTTTATCTGGTTAAGTGTTTCTTAATTCATTAAGACTGTAACCTCATAAAGACCTCTCACATTAGACTGGCATTTGTGGCAACTGGATTTGCCGGGCGGGTCCGGGCAGTCTTATACCACAAACGAGCCTAACCTCGTGTCTTTACAATTGTTACGTATTTAATTTATGCCTAAGACTTCCCACATTAGACTGGCATTTTGGCAGCTGGATTTGTCGGGCAGGATCGGGTAGTCTTACACCACAAAAGAGCCTAACCTCGTGTCTTAGACGATTAATTACTCCTAATTAATCATCCCCCAATTTGAATTACTTTCCCTATTCAAATTATCAATTAATTCCAAATTTAACTATGGCCATAATTGACTCAATTATGTCCATCTATTTATGGTATGCAAAATCATACCAATTATCTTCACATATTTATTTTATGCCTTTTAATACATTTATGCCAATTAAATCTTTTAATATTATCCCCTTTACCCCCATGTTGTACGTTCGTTCGTTTAACGCAAAATATACGTTAGACTCGAATAGTCTAACTCATGGAATAAAGAGAAAACATCACAACATAGATATAATAAAACTAGATCTAAACATAGGGGTGAACTTGCATGTGTGAATGATGTTCTACATCTAAAACTTGCATAGGCCAAAGTTACAACTTGCATAAAACTACATATGTCATAGATCCAATTCTAAAGGTGTGAACTTGGTTAGGCAATAGTCATAAACTTGCATAAATCATGTATGTCATAGATCCACATCTAAAGGTGTAAACTTGCATAGGCAATAACCACAAACTTGCATAACATGATTCATATTCAACCACATGTATTCATATAAACTTGCATATGTGATTTATGCAACATAACAATGGTGTAAATTTACATCTAAACATGTAAACTAGCATGTAGAATTTGACATATAACTCACACATGTCATAACCTAACTTTTAGATCCAATTCACATAAAATAGGTGTCATGAAACATGTAAGGTTATGCATAAAATCTACTAACTTGCATATGATCCATGTTTAAATCAATATCTAAACTTGCATACATACATATGATTTATCATATGAATCAACATAACCAAACTAACATATGAACAACATGATGATTTGATTTTATAGAATTACAACATAGATGATAGCATCATAACTTTAAAACATAGATGATAACATCACAACATAACATCATAGGATTTACAACATAAATAATAACATCACAAAATTACAACATGAATGATAACATGCGGTCAATAATTCACAACATCACCATATAATCCGCATCATAACTTAATCCAATTAAATTACTAATTATATTATTAAAGAAACCGAACTCACAACTCAAAGAAGGTCTTGAGTTCTTAATTATGAGTTCTGAAGTTGTATTAGCTTTCCTTTGAAGAAGATTCCTTGTTAAAGTTGAATAGAACTGATTTGATTTGTTGTTCTTCCTCTCTAATTGGTGGCGGCTACACTAGGTTATAAGATGACAGTACGACGACCATAGTTTCAATTTTTATTTTTATTTAGGGTTTGAGTCTACCCATGTTTATATAGAATTTTAATTTAATTAAAGTCGTCGGATGATCTTAGGGTTAATCAAAACCATTCAGTCGTGATAGGGTAACACCTCAGCCCTAATGACTCAGCAAGGAGTCAGAAAGGATTCAGCAACGAGTCAGAACATGGGTCAGACTGAACTAGAAAACTGTGCAGGTTTTCTCTCGGCCTGGGCGCACTTGGAAAGTGCGCCAATGCAAATTTGTACTGGTGCACTTCCCAAGTGCGCCAGTGCAATCTATTTTTTTTCTTGTTTTGGCACCTAACTTCGTTCGTCCATAACTCCTTCATCCGATATCCGTTTCCCGCAAACTCGGACTCTATCTCAACCAGAATTCCGAGAAAAACGCAATGGCGCAACCCATTTCCCTTAATTCTCAAGTCTGAGATTAATTATTCTTTAATTTAGTTAATTCGATTATTCAAAAATCCGGGGTGTTACATTCTCCCCTCCTTAAGGGATTTCGCCCCCGAAATCTCCAAGTTAAGGAGAATGCATATCCTAACATCCAAACAACCATCTACTCAACCATCAAACACAGGCATCCATTGTCCTTATAAAATTTCTAATGTTGTATGAACATATGCAAGAAGTGTGTGTGTATCTTCCTTTATCTAATGCAAAATCAGGCGGTCTACTGATTCAGTTGACCTCCTTAATGCAAATCATGATAGTGCCATGCATCCATTATGTATGCGAAAAATCCTATAGATACATATTATTTCTACATGTGTGCACAACCATTCACCAAAATGCAGCATCCATATGATAGCACAACCATTATACAACCATTATACAACCATTACTTAAATATGTACACACATTTATATGCAATATGCAATATGAAGTGATTGAGCCGATCTAGTGCCTAAAGTGTGTGTGTGTGTGTGTATGCATCCACGAGCAACCACTAGCAAACACTTGCATCCACATGCATCCATCATACATAACATGTCTCAAACACATGTTTCAACCATAGGACTACCCTATCTAAAGGTCAAAGATACTAGAGAGAGGACATACTAAAGAAAAGATAAGTACAAGCTAAGCGATAAAGGAGAAATTAAAAGACATACTGTAATGACCCGCATTTTTCAGCGATAATAATTAATTTATTTAATTATTTAGAAAGGTGGTTAAGAGGATTTAATGGTCGTTAAATTAAATTAGATGGAATATTTAATTTAATTAAATAATTAAATAATATATCTAATTTCTGAAATAATCAGAAATAGTGAATTGACAATATAAGGTGAACTGGGCAATTCAAATTATTTAATTCAGCTTAGAATTTAATTTGGATAATGAATATATTTAAATAACGGTAGTTTGAACGTATAATTATATTATAATTAAAATCGAGCTTGAAATGGCGCGGTAGTTCGTTAATTGGCGATTTGAACTTTAACTGGATATACAGGGTCCGTTTTAAATCGGATTTCTGTGAAACAAGAAATGTACGGAGCTGGTGGAGTATATCTTTCTAGTGGAAGAGACAAATCTGGATTTCGCCGAGTAGATTTTGATTTACGTCCAAATCAAATTTCAGAAAAGTCGCTGTGGAATTACTTATAATTTGCGATGCTTTATATACGTTATAAATAGATTTTCAGTATAAACTGAATACCGAGATAAATTTGCAATCTGAAATATCAAGCCGTAAATTCTGATATGATATTCTGGAGCTGTATGATATCGTATACCAATATATACAATAACATTAATTTATTAATATTTTATTTAATTATATTTAAATATTTAAATATATTTATAACGTACGGATTTTTAGATTCCAGAGCTTTAAAAAATAGCCACTTTTGCAAACGAAGTCGGAATTCGACGAAACTAATTTTGTCGGATCAGCAACATCAAATTATTGCTAGATTCCAAGTTCCATGATTTTTAGAGTCACTGTGTGGCCGTACGGATTTTTAGAGTGAAAAACAGTCAGTATTTTGATGGTTAAAAATACGCTGTGTGAGCAGATGGAGTCGGAATTCGACGAAACCAGTTTCGTAGGGACCGTAATGTCGAACTGAAGGTGTATGTCCATTTTCGTGATTTTTGGGTATCGTGTGTGAGCACACGAATTTTTAGAAGGAAAAACATATATAAAAGAAAATAAAACAAAAATATCTCATCAAAAATATCTTCACCCAATTTCCTATAAATACCACCACTAACCTTTTCTAAAACCTAATTCACTTAGAAGTCAACGAGATATTCCGCCGTTGTTTTTTTTCTCTTCACAGCAAACACTCGTTCAAAAGAAAAATCAAAGTAAAAATCAAGACAAAATCCTTAAATCCTCTAATATACAAATTCGAGTTGCCATAGTTATCCTCTTCATTTCTATACCACCAAGAATGAGTTTGACGTCAGTTCGTGTTGAGCGAAAATATACAGCGATGGGTTTTTAGTGCTAGGGTTAATCAATTTGAGAAATCCAAGCAGCGTTGGTGGAAACGAGTTTCGTATTTGTGTTCAGGAAAGGATTTAGCAGCTTGTATGCATTTTTGGTGGATTTCCGTTGGAAGAAGTGCCGCCGCCTGTAGGTAACGGCCTGAAGTCGCGCAGGGGATGGAAGGCTCGAGGTCGATGATATCGGTATGAGGATGTGTGGTTTTTGAAGTGGAGTTTTATCGCGATTTTTGTTTGATTTAAGGGTGGAAGAAGGGGGAGAAAAGAGGGAATAAACATCAGCTGTTGGTGTTAATGGAGCAGCGTATATGTGATTTGGGGAAGAAGATAAATGGAGCGGTGGGTTTAAGGTAATGGGCCGACGTTATTTGAAGGGTTAGGCCCATATAATTACTTATAATCCAAGTTTTATTTTTATAAATGTATTGAAACTTCGAAATTTCATAACTCTGTCACACGACATTGGTTTTCAGCAAAACAAGATCCAATGGGATCGTATGAACGGGAACAACACAATGAGACTGACCGGGAGTGGATTGGAGCTCGTTTGAATTTATGGCGAAATAAATTGTTTGATTCAAATCAAATAAAAAGTTTATCGTTCTTTAACGATGAACTGCCAAAGTGAGTAAAACTCACCAACTCTGAACAGTTATATTTTTATAACGTATTTTTAGAACTGTTAATCATCTGTTGATTGTTGTGTGTTGATTTTGTTGATTGAACTGCTAGTCAGTTAGTTGATATTATATATATATATATATATTGATTCTGTTTATCAGAATAATCCATACTGAACTAAAATTGATGTTGATTTTATTGTTTAACATCTGTGATGCAAGGAAACAGGTTGGAGGGACCCAACTGGGTTCCTCAATATATAAAATATATTGTTTGATTTCATATATTGTGTTATATGATGTGATATATAATCTGTTGTCGATTATATGTGTTTGGACGATATTGGTCATCGTGATTTGATATGTTGAATAACATAACATACCGAAATGTTGATAAGGGAATATTTTCAAAGTGATATTTGAAAATAAAATATTTATAAATGGAATATTTATAAATAAGAAATATATATAAATTGGAATATTTATAAATAGGATATATTTAGAAAAGGGAAATTTTAAAATCAAAGAATAAATTTAAAAAGGAAATAATTGCAAACCATCTGCAAATAGAATAAATAGAAAAAAGGAAATATGTGTAAACCATTTACAAATAGAATTGGAAAGGGAAATCATTTTTAAAGTGAAGAACCGTTATTAAAAGTAAATCTTTTTAAATGAATAAACGTTATAAAAAGGGAAATCTTTATAAAGCATTAGAGTTAACCAGTTAGAGTAAATCAGTTAGAGTAAATTGATTAGAGTTAAAACGAACTAGAGTTAATCAAATATAGTTATTTGAGACAGATTAGTCAAACATAGTTATTCAGGGTAAGTTGCCATCTCGTACGACTGCTAGCGAAATTCGTAGGGCTGTAAATAGCCTAAGGCGGTCAGATGTTTCCTAAGGGAATCAGGCGTAACTATTGTGATCGTTGCGATCAAGAGTTAAGCGAATGGAGTTAAATCGAACATTAGTTATTCGAATTAGAGTTAAATAAATAGAGTTAAGCAAAATTAGAAACTGACTAGAGATTAGTAAGTCGAATGGTTTTCTGAGTATCGATCTGATGTTGGTTTCGGCCTTCGGGGTTTATACTTAGAAAATCGTTCTCATACTAGTTTACAGTTAGGGACTGATAGTTGTGGAAGAATAGCGATGTGTAGATAACATGGAAATGTTTTCCAATGTTAATAACGTATATTTTCTAAACATAGAAAATAAGGGAATAGAATATATATATATGTCTGATGATTGATCGATAAAATTTCCATTTGGAAATAAGATCGTTGTTTGCACGCTTGTTTTTCTTTGATAGTTAAATCACAGACTATCAAAGTTTTGACCATTTTACGTTGTTAATATGGGGAGACTGGTTGGATTATTATCCAAAGAACCACTCTGTATTGGCATAAGAGTTGCGAATCATATATGCCAAAGATAATTGAAGACGGAGTAAATTGCAAGGGCTATTGTATAAATCTTAGATAACAGTGCCTAAGACGGATATACTGAATAGTGCCTTCGGTTTGTCCAGTCCTAGGACAACTTGTATGGACGAATGCCTGACAGAGTATTCCTAACGAATCATATATGTTGATCTCTTCAATGTATTACGTTGGTGGCGGAGGAATTCGTTTCTCTTAGCCTCATACCCGTGATACTGTTAGGGAAATCGATAATGATTTGGCGGGTAGGACGATGTGATATTCCAAGTAAAGAAAGATATGATATGTAAAAGGATAAGCGTAGGTTCTAGCCTCACATCCAGTAAATGACAGAAATCGGCCAGGCAGCATGGCTAAGTCGGTCGCTCCGAAGTAGGGTGTATAATCACCTATCTAGAGAATATTCATTTTCTTCTTAAATCTATCAATGCTGTCCCATATATATATACGGGAACAGTTGCTGATCCCAACCGTTGGTGATATACATTCGATACACTCAAGCGAAATGAGTGGTCGGTCATGTGTGGCTGAGTTGCAAGATGTTCTTGTTGAACTCCAGTGCATCGTTCCTAGAGTACACTGATCGGAAGGTGGTTCCATACCTTGTCATAGTTGGAAACCCATTACCCAATACGTGCTTGCAGTTTTTGATTGTATACTATATATGTAGAACGTGAGATGAAAGCGTTTCTGCTAGATGATTATTATATTGCGGCTGATAAACATTATTATAATATCAAAATGTTTTTTGATATAAAGATATTTTGGATTCTCATAAGGGAAAAACCCATTTCGTTATACGGCGTGGTCTTATGAGATATCGTTTACTTGTTCAAGCTGTTTTAAACTGTTTTACTCATACCAGTCCCATGACTGACCCGAAGTTTATTTTGTTTTGTTTTCCCTAAACTCTTGGGGGCCTAAATTTGTACGGACAGTCAAGTAGTCGGGATTTTACAGATACACTTGGAGAGCTTGGAGCAGGAGGCTTCAAGATTCTATAGCTATTATTATTCCCGCTGTGTTGCAAGTGTTGTACTCTGATAAGTGCTATTGTATACATATACTGTTTGTATTTCAAAAGTTATGTTATATTTTATTCGTTCCGCTGTGAGATTCGTGTTCACTCTGATGATGATGTTCTTCTTCTTCTTCTATTCTATTAGTTCTACATTGTCTTTCCTCACCCTCAATCTTCTTTCTACTAGTTTCTTGAATTTCCAGTGCAATTTGGGGTTGGACTTGTGTTATTTGGTCAGCACAAATTGGACTGGATTTTTGGGTCACTACACATACCCTCGAAAAGAAAAGGGTACAATGAACGCATCTTCTCTTCCATCTCCCAAGTATCATTGCTCTCATCATCTCCCCATTGCACTTTGACTAGCTTGACCTCTCAATTCCTCAACTTCTTAATCTCCGACCCAAGAATGCACGTAGGAGCTCGTCGAATCGTCGCATCACGCTTTATCTCCACCTCTCTAAGCAAGCTCGGCTCTACCACTTCCGCGGTCTCGTGCAAGCATTTCCTAAAATGTGATACATGGAATACATCGTGTACACCACTAAGTCTCTCGGGCAACTCCACTCTATACGCCATCTATCCAATCCTTTCCTTAATAGGAAACGACCCTACGAAGCTTGGTGCTAACTTCCCAACGCACCCAAAGCGAACGACGTTCCGTAATGGAGACACCTTGACAAAGACCATGTCCCCAATATCAAACTCAAGATCTGACCTCCTCTTGTCCACATAAGATTTCTGCCTATCTTGCACCGTCTTCATCCTCCTTCGAATCAAATCAATCTTTTCCGAAGTCTCTCTAATCATATCGGGTCCAAGCAAGATCTTATCTGTAGACTCCCACCAACATGTAGGCGAACGACACGGCCGTTCATAAAGAGCCTCGAACGGTGCCATGCCAATGCTAGACTGAAAGCTATTATTATATGCGAACTCTACCAATGGAAGATGTTCCTCCCATGTACCTCCGAAGTCTAAGACACACAACCTCAATATGTCCTCTAGAATACGATTCACCCTCTCGGTCTGGCCGTCCATCTGAGGATGATACGCGGTGCTCAAACATAACTGAGTCCCTACCGCTTCTTGCAAGCTCTTCCAAAATTCGCTAGTGAAGATAGGATCGCGGTCGCTCACTATGCTAGAAGGAACACTGTGCAAACGAACTATCTCTCGAATGTATACGGAGGCTAACCATGGAGCAGTCCTCTTACTCTTCACGGGAATGAAATGGGCACTCTTAGTAAGTCTGTCTACCACGACCCAAATTCCCGTATTACCCTTCCTCGATCTTGGTAACCCGTCAACAAAATCCATCGAGACGCTTTCCTACTTCCATTGTGGGACCTCCAACGGGTGAAGTAATCCACCGGGCTTCTTTTGCTCTGCTTTTACTTATTGGCACACCAAGAATCTAGCGACAAACTCGGCCGCATCCCTTTTCATACCGGCCCAAAAGTAAACTCGTCTCATGTCCATGTACATCTTGTCCCCGCCGGGATGAATGGTCATCTTCGAACGATGTGCATCATCAAGAATGGTCTTCCTCAAATCCTCGTCCCGTGGTACACAAAGTCTACCGTCCCTACGTAACCCACCCTTATCATCTAGGGTATACCTACGGAGATGGCTCGATGACTCCCCTCTTTTGAGCTTCTCTACTAACTCAACCAACTGTGGGTCATCTCGTTGTGCCTCACCAATCCATCCCAAAAGCGTAGGTCTGACCTCTAAGGATGCTAGCAAACCGGGTACGAAGTCAACGGAAGGTCTAAAGTCAAACTTAGAGATGAACTCTAAGCTTCTCCGCTCAACAAACAACGGACTCAAGGATAACCGTTTTCAACTTAACGCATCTACCACCACGTTACCCTTGCCAGGAGTATATGCTATCTCGAAGTCGTAGGATGCTAAGAATTCCATCCATCTTTGCTGCCTTAAGTTCAAGTCCTTCTAAGAGAACAAGTATTTTAGTGACTTTTGGTCAGTGAACAATTCGAATTTCTCGCCAAGAAGATAATGACGCCAAGACTTTAGCGCGAAAACAATAGCAGCCAACTCTAGGTCATGTGTAGGGTAATTTCTCTCATGCACTCTCAACTGCCTTCCACCATAGGCTATTACCCTTCCCTCTTGCATTAAGACTGCGCCTAGTACTGTCCCACAAGCATCGGAATAAACGGTAAATGGCTTACTCCTATCTGGCAACACTAAGACTGGGGCTGTGGTCAAAGCTCTCTTTAAACGTTGGAACGCATCATCACAATCTACATCCCACGTAAAAACTAGGTTCTTCTTCGTCAAGCCTGTTAATGGGGCTGATATTTTTGTGAAGTCTTTGATAAACTTCCTATAGTAGCCAGCCAACCCTAAGAAACTTCTCACCTCGGTAGCATTTTTAGGGACCTTCCAATCTTGGATGACCACTACCTTCGCGGGATCCACAGCTATCCCTCTTTGGAAACCACATGCCCTAAGAATCGCACTTCCTTTCTCCAAAAGTGACATTTAGAAAATTTAGCTTTAAGGCTATGCACTCGAAGAGTCTCCAACACTTCCCTAAGATGTAGGGCATGCTCTTCCTCGCTCTTAGAAAAGATCAAGATGTCGTCCACAAAGCCTACCACGAATTTATTAAGGTACTCCCTAAACACCCTACTCATCAAGTCAACAAAGTATGCAGGGGCGTTTGTCAAACCAAAGGGCATCACAAGCCACTCGAAGAAACCGTCTGGATTCCTAAAGGCAGTCTTGTCTATGCTATCCTCAGCCACTCTCAACTGATGGAAACCCATGACTAAGTCCAACTGCGAAAACACTGAGGTGCCAACTAACTATCAAAGAGATCGTCAATCCTCGGCAGTGGGTGTCTATTCTTCTTAGTAAGCTTATTGAGTTCTCTATAGTCCACACAAAGTCTAAGGGACCCATCTTCCTTCGTGGCAGATACTACTGGAGCACCCCACTCCGTTATACTACGTCTGATGAACCCCTTCTCAAGCAATTCCTTCACTTGCTTACTGAGTTCTCTTCTCTCTCTTGGAGCCATGTGGCGCACTAGCAATGCAACTGGCTTTGCATTATCTACTAGATATATTCGAAACTCTATCTCACGTTTTGGGGGTAAACCCCTCACCTCATTGAAGACATCAACATATTCACGGACTATGGGAACAGAATGTAAGTCATCATCGGATGCGTCAAGGGATTCTAGGTAACTAAGCATTACTGGACCTCTAGGGTCACAAGAAATATCAAGGGTCTTTCCACAACGAGTCAACAATCTAACTACCCTTCTTTCACAATCTAGGATGGCCCCGTATCTAGTTAGTCAATCCATACCTAGAATCAAATCGTAGACCATGAAACCAAGAACAAAGCCATTGCATTCAAACTCAACGCCCAAGATAAACACTCTCAAATCCCGACAGATCATAGAAAGAAGAGCCCAACCACCAATAGGATTTTAGACTACTAAGGGATCAGTAACAAGACTAGTATCTAGGTGCATTGTTTCAACTAATGATGTAGAGATAAACGAATGTGATGCGCCAGAATCGAATAAAGTACGGACAGGATTATCAAACAGAAAAACTAAACTTTCAACGGAAATTGCTCTACCTCGTTCTTGCAGCGGTGGGACCACGAGATCCTGAACTTGTTCCCTTGCCTGCCCTGGTACCATAAGAGCCTGCACCTGTCCTCCCGAGGTAAACCCTGTCCTCTGCCCTTTCTTTGGGCAGTCCTTAATTAGATGTCCCGCTTCGCCATAGTGGAAACAACCAGTCTTCTTTTTCTTCCTACAATCTTTGCTTAAATGGCCTGGTGTCCCACTGTTAAAGCATATTTCTTTCCCTTAGCATTGTTTCCTTTACCACCTTTCTTGTTCTATTATTGTTGTTGCGGCTTCTTTTGATCCCCTTTCTTCTCGGGTGCCTTATTAGCATTGGCGCCCTTCTCATCTTCATGCATAAGCGCCATGTCAACTAACCTCTCAAAGGTAGCTCCCATAGGGATGTGGGTCATAGCTAACCCATGAAGCGGCTCGTTCAAACCCTTAACAAACCTAGGGCCTTCTTTTCTGCTGTATTCACCAAGTCCAAGCCAAATCTCGCCAACTGATTGAATTTTTTGACGTATTCTTTCACCGATAGATTCCCTTATTTCAATGCCAGAAACCTTTCCATGTATAGATTCTCTTCAGCCCGTGAGAGAAACTTCGCCTCAAACCTCCGCCTAAAATCTGGCCATGTATCAACTGGAGGTTCTCCATTAGTGACCTCCCACCAAAACGAGGCCTCATCCTTCATTAGCCAGGCAGCTAACTGGACCTTTCTTCCATCATCCACTTCAAAGATCCCAAACAATTGTTCCACCTCCTTTAGCCAATTACGAGCTTCAACAAACGTCTCCGTCCCGTGAAAAGGTTTTCCACCCATTGCTCGAAAGTCCTTACATATCTTTGCGAAAGTATCGACACGAGAAGGAGGAGGGGGAGGAGGAGGATTTGCTGGACCTACAGTGGTGGCCCTAGTCTCCAAATACCTCCTAAACCACCCTGGTATCGTTATTCCCTCGGGTATATCGGGAATTCCAGACATGCAGAAACGAAAAAGGAAAGATTCAATACAAAGGAACCGAAGGAAAGATATATGGCTCTTAGGGTTATGCTTTCTAAAATAAACCTTTCTCTTGAAAATACTTTCCTTAAAACATACTTTTGAAAGTACTTCTTTATAAAATGATTTTGAAAAACAACTTTTCAAAATTCATATCTGTTCTGGTAACCTTCAGCTCTGATACCACGTGTAACACCCCACGTCCATTAATGTCACTCACAAAGGGAATGCATTAACTTCTATGGAGCGTTTTAAGTAAGTATAGAACATAAACTTAACAACAAGATAGATATAAACAGTACTTGAAAATTTAAAACTTTATTTCATTGCAGCGGAAAACACATATGTTTGATTACATCATCAAAAACCAGAGTCAAAGTACATAATATCCATCTTGACTAAACCAAAGTACATAAATTGAAAGACATAATCCCCAATACAAAATAGCCATAAATAAGAGAGGCTGAACTTTATTTCAGCGATCCAAGCAATCTTCTAAAAGCAAGTGATACAGCTGTCCAAAATCAAGCTCCACTGGTGCTAGTTCCTACCTGAGCACCTGGGGGGGAAGGAAGAAAAGAGGAGGAAACAAGGGGGTCAGACATAAAGTCTGGCGAGTGCGATAACTTTAACAATATAATTACCAAAATAACTAGGCTAAGGCATAAGTTGGAAAATAGGGAAATGGTTGTGAACAATTGAGTATGACAGAGTAAACAAGGAAACAAGATGAACTAAGATAACGTTAAAGCGCACCTAACCCACTATAAGATAATTACTATACTGCACCACCACTATTATACGGTACTGCACCACCACTAGTCACCCTAAGGTTGATCCCGCCTACAAAACTTAATAATGATAATGGTAGTTTCGTGCACCCCTAGCTGCCTTCATAGGTGCCGCCTGCCCCTATCTCCACTAGGTGTACCCACTACCCCCAAGCGATCGACTCCCTAACTCGTAGATACCCGTGCTGGCCCCACAGTGGGGTGTATCACTTCCTAAAGTGGCAACCCGATACAACCAAGAATGCACGGCTTATACCTACACGATGCAACAACGTCTTACCTACCAGCCCGGGTCCACACACGCATATGAACCCGTTGGACTTGCGTTGCCACTTCTAACCCGTTTTGGCCTCTTACAGTCAAGCCCAGTATGCGTGTCCCGTCCTCGACTTGGGTCGAGCCCACAAAGATACGTATGGGTTACTGGTTGAAACGGGCCCCCATTACTTGACACAAGCTATCCACCTAAGCTTGATCCCCTCTAGTGCATCCCACTTAACCGACTTCTTATTCATGTTCACTTACATGTTTAAATTTTTGGTTAAGTGTTTCTAATCGTATTTCCAATGCCACCCAAGGCACCCACTAGATTCCACATGCCACCCAAGGCACCCACTTAAACCCCTCATGTCCCACTACATGTTTATCTGGTTAAGTGTTTCTTAATTCATTAAGACCGTAACCTCATAAAGACCTCTCACATTAGACTGGCATTTGTGGCAGCTGGATTTGCCGGGCGGGTCCGAGCAGTCTTACACCACAAACGAGCCTAACCTCGTGTCTTTACAATTGTTATGTATTTAATTTATGCCTAAGACCTCCTACATTAGACTGGCATTTGTGGCAGCGGGATTTGCCTGGCGGGTCTGGGCAGTCTTACACCATAAAAGAGCCTAACCTCGTGTCTTAGACGATTAATTACTCTTAATAAATCATCCCCCAATTTGAATTACTTTCCCTATTCAAATTATCAATTAATTCCAAATTTAACTATGGCCATAATTGACTCAATTATGTCCATCTATTTATGGTATGCAAAATCATACCAATTATATTCACATATTTATTTTATGCCTTTTAAGGCATTTATGCCAATTAAATCTTTTAATATTATCCCTTTTACCCCCACGTTGTACGTTTATTCGTTTAACGCAAAATATACGTTAGACTCGAATAGTCTAACTCATGAAATAAAGAGAAAACATCACAACAAACATATAATAAAACTAGATCTAAATATAGGGGTGAACTTGCATGTGTGAATGATGTTCTACATCTAAAACTTGCATAGGCCAAAGTTACAACTTGCATAAAACTACATATGTCATAGATCCAATTCTAAAGGTGTGAACTTGTTTAGGCAATAGTCATAAACTTGCATAAATCATGTATGTCATAGATCTACATCTATTCATTTTATTTTTAAAATACGATAACATTCAACACATGAATTTCAACTCAACTAATGAATTTCAATTCAACACATGAATATTCTCTAGTTTGTATATATATATATAAATGTGATTTGTATCGCTAAAGCTATTTGTTTAAATTCAAATAATATTCAACACATGAATTTCAACTCAACACATGAATATTTTCTGTAGTTTGTATATATATAAAAATGTGATTTTTATCGCTAAAGCTTTTTGTTTGATTTCAAATAATATTCAACACGTGAATTTCGATTCAACGAATGAATTTCAACTCAACACATGAATATTGGTTTCAACATATGTAATTTATTCCAACGAATGAAAATTATTCTAACACATGAATATTTCAGAAAATTTCGGCAGCATAACGGCAGGGTAGTTAAAACCGGGACCGTCCCTAGTACGGCCCCTCGCTCTACCTTAAAACCTCGCGGTTTTTGACAATGGGGATCATGCATCTAGCTCGCACACAGGCGGCATGTTTTATTTTCAATTCCACAATTCTATTCTAATTTGTTTCAACCACAAGAGGGTATTTTTCAACCACAAGGGTATTTTTCAACCACAAAGGTATTTTTCAACCACAATATCAACCACAAACAGTTATTTCCAACCATTCATCATACCATATAATATCACGTCAATCACAAGCAATAAATATCGTCCATGGTCTGTGGACGAGGGGAGTATATATATATATATATTATTTCTATAATTCACTTGCATTTCATCACAATTCAAAGCATATATGTTTCATACAACACTTGTATAATTTATACATCGCTAATATAGCTTATACAACACATGTACATGGGGTATACAATGCGTATATAATTTACACTTCGCTTATATAATTTATACAACACGATTCCATTCACACAATTTAGTTTAGATTCCTCACATTGGTTTTTGTAGTGCTAAAAATCGTAGGAAGATCAGAAAAATTCGCGGCTTCTGCTAGATGGTAGAGAGCCTCCTTGCGGTCACGGTGTCTCCTGTTTCATCAAATTTCGTTAACGAACGAAAAAGATACAATTTTTCAAAGTTTTGCAACGCTTTATAGTGTAAAAACAGTTCAAAATTAAACAACCCGTTAGTTTTCAAACCTGATCAAATTTAGGTTTTGATTTCTCGTTCGATTCGTTGCTCGATAGGTCGATCAGATTATTGGACGTCGACGAGGGAGGGGAGGGCTTCTCGGCACCACCAGCCTCTTCCAGTTCGACGGCGGTATGGACCCTGGGCGGCGGTTTATACGCGCCCACTTCGGAGCATCAGATCTCGATGGTGGCGCTACTGATGGTAGCGAAACTGGATCGGATCTGAAGAGGGGCGAAGGGGCTTTCGAGGGAAGGTGGTGGCGCGGCCTGGTTTCGCCTGTGGCAGCCGGAAAACGAGGGGGAAGGATGGAGCTCGATGAACCGTCGAGAGCGAGAGGCGGCTAGGTTTTCTGTGGTTTTTAATATTATTTTTTTGAAAGAAAAAATCCTATTGACCGAGGATTTATAGTAAATTTTTAAATAGTGTTTTTACAAACGAACTCCTTTTCCAACCCAACGACTGTCGCCCCTAGCTAAATACCCCCATCCCAGACACAATGGGATATGTTTCGTTGGCCAATTCGACTGTTACAGTCAGTTATTTTTCGAATTAAAGTATAAAACATTTTATATTCAATTTGAACGTACATTTCAATTTGCCAGGGCCACAAACTGAATCGAAAAATTCCAGAAAAATAAATATAGCTTTGTTTTGACGATACGGTCCCAACAAAACCAATTTCGTCGAATTCTGAGCTCATATGCAAAATGTCCATTTTTAGGTCGACCCATTTTAACAGAAATTGACAAATCACATTTTCTTTTGCCCCGCTCACATACTAGCTTCAAAAATTATGAAATTTGAAACCTAGCAATAATTTGACATCCCGGACCCAATAAAAGTGGTTTCGTCGAATTCCGAGGTCGTATGCAAAATATCTATTTTCAAGGGCTATATATGCTATATAACGACCTTTCTGAAAATTCATTTGGCCATAACTTTTGATTCCCGTTATGAAACTTCGATTTTTCAGATTCGTTAGAAAGGTATTCTTAAACAGATTTAAATATTTTCAGTTTCGCTAAAATCCATTATATTTTCCGCCCTGTAAAGTCAGACAAAGTTTTTATTCAAATTTTCAAACTGCCATACCAGTCCCAATTCATTATTTTATTGAAATAAGCTATTTCAATTATTCAAATTCTTTGGTAATAACCAATTTTAAAATTTTTAAATTGGTTCACATTTTCTGGTTTATTACAATAACTTTAAAACATAGATGATAACATCACAACATAACATCATAGAATTTACAACATAAATAATAACATCACAAAATTACAACATGAATGATAACATGCGGTCAATAATTCACAACATCACCATATAATCCGCATCATAACTTAATCCAATTAAATTACTAATTATATTATTAAAGAAATCAAACTCACAACTCAAAGAAGGTCTTGAGTTCTGAATTCCGAGTTCTGAAGTTGTATTAGCTTTCCTTTGAAGAAGATTCGTTGTTAAAGTTGAATAGAACTGATTTGATTTGTTATTCTTCCTCTCTAATTGGTGGCGGCTACTCTAGGTTATAAGATGACAGTATGACAACCATAGTTTCAGTTTTTATTTTGATTTAGGGTTTGAGTCTACCCATGTTTATATAGAATTTTAATTTAATTAAAGCCGTCAGATGATCTTAGGGTTAATCAAAACCATTCAGTCGTGATAGGGTGACACCTCAGCCCTAATGACTCAGCAAGGAGTCAGAAAGGACTCAGCAATGAGTCAGAACATGAGTCAGACTGAACCAGAAAACTGTGCAGGTTTTGTCTCGGCCTGGGCGCACTTGGGAAGTGCGCCAATGCAAATTTGTACTGGCGCACTTCCCAAGTGCGCCAATGCAATCTATTTTTTTTCTAATTTTGCCACCTAACTTCGTTCGTCCATAACTCCTTCATCCGGTATCCGTTTCCCGCAAACTCGGACTCTATCTCAACTAGAATTCCGAGACGAACACAATGGCGTAACCCATTTCCCTTAATTCACACGTCTGAGATTAATTATTCTTAAATTTAGCTAATTCGATTATTCAAAATCCGGGTGTTACACGTTCCGTGTTATACGGCGTGGTCCCTTGATTTACCTAACTTTAAAATAAAGATTAATAACTGTTTTAGTTCTCACACCAGTCACATGACTGACCTGGAGTTTATTGTTTTAACCTAAACTCTGGGTGCCCTTATTTTGACACGGGCTGCTAGTAGTTTTGGTTTTGCAGATTTATATTCCCAGGATCCCGATTTACAGCTGCAACGATACTAGGAAAGCTCTGTATCCATGTATTACTTCTAGTTGTGTTTTGTATTATTTTCCGCTGCTATGTAATGTAATTTAAATCTCTGATAATTTGTGATGTATATTATTTATTTATACTCTGTATATTCTTGTAATCTGATGGAATTGTTGTAATATACAATGAAATGTTCTTCTGTCTGCGTTCTGATTCGTCTTGTTCTCGAAGTATCTGCTCTTTCCTTACCGGGGAAGTTACGGGTCCTTACTGTAATATACTTATATCTTTTACAACGTTTCTGCACCGTTGCAACACCGTTGTGAAATAGGGTATTTAACAACTTTTACTCACCGTTGTAATAAATTTTATTACAACTCTTTCACACCGTTGTAAAATAATTTATTACAACTTTTTTTTGCTGTTGTAACTTATATACACCTTACTAATATAAAGAATTCATATATATTAACAATAATATGATTCCTATTTCAATGCAACAAATATAACTATACAGAATCATTCATATATATTAATTAACATAATATTTGATCAACATACACAAAGTACATCACCAACTAAACCCGTCACAAAAAACATAACCGTTTCAAAATACATACATCTATCTAACACAAAAGATACATAAGAAAGAAGCTTTGTCCACAAAAGATACATAAGCATACCCTATGAAAGCACTCTAGATGAAGGCAATGTAATTTTTATTCCAAGCCACAGTTGATCCAACAGCTTCTCCAATGGTAGTCATTTCAGAATTCGGCTTCCATAAGAAAGCTTCAGGATCAACCGCCGCATCAATCCAAACTTTCTAACCTTACGGTCCACGGTGGAACTGCAAAAAAAAGTAATTTTAATAAGTTCAATAGAATAAGAAATTGATGCTTGGAATAAAAAAATTCGGGACAACACAAGAAAATAGACCCAAAAAACTGAAAAATGAGTCTGGACCAAAAAACTCAGTACAGGAACATAGACCCAAACAAAGGAATATTTCCAGAACCTATTTTGCAAACATGGGAAAGACAGAACAAGAAGCTTAGCATATAGCATAAGCATATATGGAATTACAAAACTCAATTTTGATTTTGCTACTGCAGGAAAATACAAAGTGTACCCAATTACGCTAGACCCTCCACAAATGAAATAAATTCTTCAAAAAACCAAATATTAATAGTATTTATGAATCTGGACTTGCAGGTTTTTAGATGCATTATAGTGAATATCAATAGAGGAATCAGCTGTGGTGGAATCAGTTGTGGAGGAATCAATTACATTTGGGAATTAATTACATGGGCATAAAATAATTAAATCACATCAATGATAGTGTCTTATGAAACCATACAATGTCGATAGCACCTGAACGGAAAATAACTGACGAATTAAAACTAAAGACAGGAAAAACTTACTCAAATCCACATGGCCTTACTTTAACCAGTCTGCTGTATGCAAGCTCCTACGGATTGGAGCAGCTGCTACATATAAAAATAAATTGGTTATATTAGGATCGGAAATTTCCTGCAAAGTCAAAAGCGTGATATTTTAATTTAGGATCGGAAAACGACTAGAGCGCACTAGAGATGAAAACGAAAAAAATATTAAAAATAATAATCAGTATGGGATCATATAGTAAGCTTTAAGCCACTTATCTTCGATGAAGACAGGTTTGCTTTGGCCTTTTGGGGAAGCTTTGGTTGGCACCATATACAATAAAAAAATGTTTATAAACATTTTCTGTTTACTTTATTCAGTGCATTCATTTCTGTTCATTTTAATTAAGTGCACTCATTTCTGTTTACTTCATCTTTGTTCGCATTCCATTGAAAAATAAAAAATCTAACAGAAACTTTTTTCATTGCATTTGCATGTTTTGCATTTTGTTTCATTTGTTTTACATTTTGGTTTCAATTAATAATCTCCTGCAAGCCACCTCTTGTCCTTAACCATTCGCTAAACAGCAACATAGCGACCCCAAACAATCTTCAATCACTCGCCAATATCTCTACCCTGCCACTCAAACCTCAGCTACCCTCCCAATCCAAAACACAAGCCACACCCGTCCTCTTCAACCTCACTGAGCGCCAATCTTAAAAATAAATGTTTAAGAATTCCCAGGATTAGTATCATATATTAATGTTAAAGAAGCTGAAATTGAATTTAATGAATTAATTTTCTTAGATTTTTTTTGGAATTTCTTTGGAAGTGAGTCACATTTGATGATTTAGCTACGGATGATTTGTATATTATGCCACTAATAATTGTAGGATTAAATGTTAGTTGAATAACTTCAGACTTAGCACATTAGGCCTGCATAGTTATAAAAATCCTTCAATCTATCCAATTCCCAAATAACCAGTTTTCAAATAATTTATGCATTAGTTCAAAAGGCCACTTATACTACTATCAATAACATTAGAGTGAATTAGGCACACTCGATCATAGGCAATGTTATCAGGCTTAGTTGGACTATAAATAGAACAATGGATAAAGACTTATGAGGCATGTGATTAGAAAACAACCATATGTGGTTCAATACGATCACTTATGACCATGTCAATGTTGTTTGGCAAACTATCAACAACAGCTAAAACATTTGAATGCAAAGTGACATCGGATGTGTTTTTTTTACCTGCATTGCCTGCATGAGCTCAACATCTAACTATTCAAACCTTTCCTTTCATACTTTAGTGCTACCAAATTAAAAAAGTCAAATATTTTTCATCTAGTAATAGTAAAACTATTACATATTGATTCTAGATTAAGGTAATCTGGTCCGACTTGAACTACTTCTTGAATAATATTATGTGAATCTGATACTGGATATATACTAATACCCAATTCATTGTTCTATGTAATATATACAATAATGTAAAAGGTATTGATCAAGGGCTTATTTATTATATAGTCGTGGAATGAACATATTCTTTACTTAAGTCTAAGATTACTTCTGTGTTTATTAAAAACAAACTACATCAAATGCTACCATCTAACCAAAGATTTATATTGGAGTTTCCAAAAAGAGTGGTAAGATGATGTTGGTCAAAGAAGTGCTAAGTAAAGTCAATTAGATGATTATTTGAAATGTATGTTATAAATTGTAAATATATGCAGATATACAAATGTTGGTCACAAAACAACATTTCTCTAACCCAATACCTACAGGCAGAAATCAAGATGAAAACGATGCATTGAAGAAATGCACTGCCGCAATAGTCAATGCACAACATTAAATTGAAAATATTCAGCAAAACTTCCTGCAAATAATTATTGGGACATAAACTTTATTGGGCAACCAACAACGGATGCATCTGTAAGTAAATATTACTAGAACTTCTATATTTACCTTTAGACTACTGTTGAATTGGTTTAAGAAGGGAAAATTGAATTTGATACTTCATACAATGTGAGTCCTTGTGGTAGACATGACTGTAAAGATGGGTAGAGCATTTCAGGAATTATAGATTTGAATATGCAAATATTGGTAGGATTAATTATGTTTGTTTAATTCAATTGAACAGCCTTTGAAAAGGAGGAAGGAATTAATGCCAATAACTAATTCAACCAAGCAACACGTGATGAAATATCGATCAAAATAAGAAATAACACGTTCACCTTGGACTCTCCAGAGGCAACCTAGGTGAGGATGAAGCGATCCTGGCCCCGCCTGAACACCCAAACCCAACAGTCGCTGAGGGAACGTCTGTACGCAGTGATAGAAGACTGAACGGAAGCACCAACAGAAGTAGAGGCGGAAGCAGAGACAAGGGCGTCCAGCTCCACATGTCAACAAGACGAGACAGGGAGGGTATAGCGAAGAAAGCGGCGGCGGCCGAATGCGATTTCATTCAATTTCTACCTCTGGCCCCTTCATTCATTTTGCCATCTCCATTACTTCAATTGTAGGACTTAAATTAAAACTAGGGATTTTTTTTTTTGATTTGGGAGAAGATTCACGGTTTGGGAAAAAGACTGAAGATTTTGAGGAAAAATGGAGAATGAGCCAAGTGGAACGATGCGGATTGCTAATCTAAAGCGTTGGATTCTAACAAAAAAGACGGTGCTGATTTATAGTTGCATTTCACGTTGATCCATTTCGCCAGTTCGGACCAATAGTATAGTACTTTGTTTCCAACGTTAGATTTTAGTAACATATACAATTATTTAACGTTTATTAGCTGCATCTTTAATACATCGAAATGATTAAATGTTAAGGATTCATATTACTGCTCCTTAATTATCATTAAACATTATATGTGCATATTATTAATAATCTATTATCACCAATAATTAGTAATCATCATTCGTTAATATATATATACACACACACACATATATATATATACACACACATGTATCAAAGAGTAAATTAAATATCATTATTAGATCTCTTTAATATTATAAGTTATTTATTATAGAATGTAAATTATTTTTTATTATTACTTATAACTTATTAAAAATAAATTACTACTTATTAAATATTAATTATTTAATAATAATTAATAAATATGATTGATTCCTAAGTTTATTATTAATCATTAATTATTATTAAATATTAATGTAATTAGTTATTAAATATAGATATATTATAAACATGAAGTTTGTAACATGCATCTATTACAACTAACAAAATGAAAAGTTGTAAAAACATATTTAGTACAACTTTAGGGAATTGACTGTTGTAAAAAACATTTATTACAACTGTGCTTTTCCCACAGTTGTAAAATTAAAGTTGTAATATGGTTTTTTTGTTGTAGTGAACACTGTTTCTCATTTGACTTATCATTTTTAAACAAACGATGATTTTCTAATACCATACCAATATAATGATTACAGATTATCCGTACACCGATCTTTAATATACCAATGTATCAGTAATGATAAGTTATTTTTTGACTTATCTATAAAAATGGATATTTGTTAAATGTTAACGGTTATCATTACCAAAACATCCCTAAAACAGATCATCTTTTAACTATTACTATGATAATAAAGGTGTGAACTGTACCATACTGTTTTAAAAAATAGAGGTTAACCATACCACTTTCATTCCACATTCCATAACCTCTCAATCTGCCTTGAGTACGCGCACTTCCACTACTCATCGTCAAACTCTAAAAGTACATAACTGCATTGACGTTTGCAGTACAACTATCCAGAACGTGCATCATTGCTGTTCATAGGAGATGGTCTAAACATTCAACAATCTAACATAATCGTATCAAGGCCATTTAATAAAACAAAAAATATCCGATTTTCTTCGGATTGGTTTATATAAAAATAGGAAGCAAAGGTTAAGATGTAGAAAAATAATCTTAAAATACAAATTCTTGCAATATATGAAAAATTTAATCAATGTTGCATTCGAATGAAACATCATTCAGAACCCTTTGTCATTCCTGAGAATAACACAATCGTATTGACTTCCAGCTCTTGGTTTTGTGTATAGCCTACAAAATAACACAAATTGACAAGTTGCGGAGACCCTATAATTAAACGGAACAAAAAGCATTGCATACTTATAATCACCGAATTATATCTGTGCAAACAACATTGCGTTGGAAATCTGGAAGAAGGTAAACCCCTTTTTTTAATCCCAAACTGAATTAGACAATAGATGTATAAACGCAGATCGCATAATTACAATCATCGAACTATATCGTACAAAAAGCAAATAGTCACCATACCTTGACCACAGGAGAACCGATTACAACAACAAATTAATCGACTTCTTTAAGCGATGAAAGAGAATTGATTCCGACAACAGACGAGATGAGATCGAAAGTTAGTCGCAGCAGATTCGGGAGAAGGAAAACCTAATCGTTTTCTTTAATCGCTGAAAGTGGGTTTGTGTGATTTCTTTCAGATTTGGAAGCGTCATAAACGAGAGAATAGCGAAATGACTATTTTGCCCAGGTTACGTGAATTGAATCACGGAATTAACTGTTAGATCATGAAATAATGGTAATAACCGTGAGTCTTTGGTCACAGTAATAAGCGTGATAATTAGTAGCGAAATAAGTGTGACAAACGAGCCTGTTCGGTGTAGTGATAAATTCTCCGCCACCAAACATATATATATTTAATAGAGATCAATCAACACAGGATAAAATCCAATGTCAGACACACATCAATTTACTAGTTCGTTCTGGGTTTGAACGAAACCAGAGGCACCTTATTCCTCGTCCCATACGTCCAATACAGGAGAGAGGTCCTCGCATATCCAGTCGATCTCCAAGTACGTCTGGACGATCACCACTTATTACCTTGTCTTGGGTGTACAGCCCAATCATGACATCTGTAATCATCCAAACGATGTGAAGACCTCCGGTCTTCAACCACTTTCTTCATCGTCGACTTATCATCGAATCAGTTATTCAGAATGGGTATAAACCTGGCCTTTCCGAATAACTCGCGTATATAATAAACAAGTGCTATAAAAACACAACATCGCCTCATTCCAATTCTGAGTATTCTTTTATTTAAATATTCTTCTCCTTTGGGAAAGGTTCCCATTAATTTTATCAAAGATTTTTTTTTAAATATATTCCTTAATCCTCCTTTGGATATCAATTCAAACCAAATTAAGGTTTATCCAAACTAGTCGGGATTAGCGCACCTTACCGAAGTAATCATTTCTTTTTATTTTCCAATTCCAACCTATTCATCCCATGGAGCAAAACTGGTAATACTTCGTATCTAACACCACGGTGTTATCGGTAAATTTAATTACCAGTTCACGTTCAAATCTGATTAAAGATTTAACTATCACTTGGAGTAAAACTGGTGCTACTCCATTCTCGATCATTTCCCGATTTGATAATTTAAATTATTACATTCTCTTTTCAATCTAATTAAAGATTCATTAAAACTTCACATAGTTTTAATCTTTCCAAAAATCAATATTAATGATTATTTAACTTTGGAAACACAAACATGCCGCATCGACAATCTGCACCGTACTATTGATTTCTGCCGATATATAACCTCTAAGCTTGTACGTCTTAGAGAAGGGTGTTAAGCAAGAGAATAAATTCTCCACCACCAAACAGATGTATATTTACCAGAGATCAACCTACAGTTCGAAATACAATGTTAGACATGTAACCCTGTCTTTAACTGGGTTAAAGAACTAATGTCATTTAAAAATAGTTCACGATAAACCCAAATCACATCCCATTAATTATGGAATCTTCACGGAAAATAGATCAATATATAATCGATATCAATTTATGTATCCGACTAATAATATAAATGGAATAACGACAAAGCCTTTTAAATTTCATATATATTAACAGTCTTCCTCCACAGAAGCTCACTTCGATTATTACCAAATCAAATTCCAATCAATTCCAATTTAATATATTAAATTGGAAAACTTTACTTTGGAAAATTTCCATTTAACCTTGATAAAAAGATTTATAAATTCCAAATCACATTTTAGTGTAAATCGGGTTAAATAACGAATGTTGTTAAAAACACAGTTCACAATAAACCCAATTCCCATCCCATTTTATTCCAATTAAATGTTAATTAATTGGAAACTCTAATAATCTTAATAAAAAGATTTATCCTTTTCACATGGGGTTAAGAACAATGTCATTTAAGACACCATTCACGACAAACCTAAAATCCAATTCTTTTATTCAATTCCAATTAAATATTAATTAATTGGAAAACTTCACTAAATCTTCATTCAAAGATTTATTCTTTTTCTCAACTGGGTTTAAGAACAGTGTTATTTAAGACACCGTTCACGACAAACCCAAAATCCAATTTGATATTAAATACAAGGATCTAAATAGAAATTATATCGACTTATATTCAATACCAAATTCCGAAACCAACAAATATCATATTGGAAATAACGATATAAAATATATCTTCCAAATTTCCATAACAATATCCTTATAATCCCGGAATCCAATATTGAAATATTCCAAAGAGTATTTCTATTCCAATTTCATTCCAATTTGTTCGTTGGAAATTTCTAATTATATTAAAACCATTCACATATCCAATTTATTTTATTTTAAAATTATTGGATTTCAAATCTAGTTAATAACTAGTTTATTTGGATAAAAATATAATTTCATCTTTACAAACGTGGAATTTTTCATCCTAATTCTTTCCAAACCATTTATTATGATTTTACACAAATTATAATTTTTTTTAATAATTTTATTACGGACATTTCAGTCGATTTCCATAAATGGTCATCGAATTGCACCTACAACGACATTTTCCAAATTTGATTTGGACATAATTCCAAATCCAATAGTTAGATTTTAAATCTCTTATTTTCATTGGAAATTTTTTTTTGATACAAACCCAAAGGTTCCGATTTTAGGAGAATCCGACGGTCGGATCTCCCGTAATATCAATTCGAAGTCAATGGTCGAAATTCGCGAACGGTCGCGGCGCATTCTATTTAGGCCATTAAATATATATAATATATATTTCGTCGATTTCCATTTAAAACGTATTTTATAAGTCGTTTATAAATTCGTTTTAAAATGATTCCAACTTCATTTTCAATTTTAAATCAAAATTGAATTTTCCTTATCATTATAATATATAAATGATAATATTTTCAAAATATCATATTTTGAAATCATTTCCTTTTCGATATTCATTATAAAAATGAATAAAATCGATATAAATATCGTGCATGTCAAAATGGCGTTAATCTAATCAACACGACTTTATATATTTAAAAATTTACGTGCCCATCCCAAATCGGACATCAAAATCATATTTTGATCCATTACTGAATATTATTTTAAAATATTAGTTATTTTGAAATATTCATTATTCGTCATTTTAAAATATTCATCAATTTAAAATATTCGTTCTTTTCGAATTGGAATCAGATATAGTCAATTACCATATAATTTTATCTATATGGATTTCAAACAACACATGTATATAACAACAATCAAACACATTCAATCATCATCCAGAGTGCATTACACAACTGCGTAAGCATTAAATATAAATAATTAACGCTTACAACAGTCTGTAAACCAATCGATTGACATACAACTTGTAATGTCCAGCATTTTTATCGGTTTGTATGTGGATATTTAAATCAGTTTAAATATTGAATTCGTAATATAAGTTAATTTATATATTAATTAAACGAAGTTGAACGTATAGAAATATATATTAATTATAATCGAGGCCGTAATATCGCGGCAGTTCGTAATTTAACGTTCTAAACTTCAACTGAGTATACTGGACCCGTTACAAGTCGGATTTCTGCGAAACAAGAAAGGTTGGAATCTGTTGAACTGTATCTTTCTGACAGAAGTGAAATATTGAGATTTCGTCGTATAGATTGCAAGATATGTCAAAATCAAATATTTAGAAAGTCGCTATGAAATCGTATATCGACCATAACGATTTATTTGAAATAATTGTTTATCGGTCTCAAGTTTAGACAAGGTTCTTTTGAGACGTAGTGATAATTTAATTTTTAGAATTTTACTGTAATTTTTAATTAATTAAATAAGCAACTTTTTATTTGGAGTATTTCGCACCCTATATCGATATTTTGGGGTTTCAAAATATGAGTTAACCTACCGATATTATTATATTTTTGGGATCATGGCACCTTGTTGGATACAACCGTAATCTTACTTCTGTCCGTAGCAGCTCAGACATGAACAAAATGTTGTGTAATGGGGTACCGAATTCTTTTAAGATTAAACAAAACATGCAGTAGGCTTTGGCATATTTCAGTGGACAGTTGGTACCTATTCTATGTTTTTGGACAAGACCATTCATGCTGTACCTCTTCAACAAGCTCCATAACCAAGGAAATGAATAACGCGCATACCCTATGTTGATTATGAACAGAAGTCACATGCCTTGCCTACCACGTAATAAATAGGATAGTCTAAAATAAACTATCCATATGCCTATATTTGTAAGCCTGCATACCTCACGCTGTAAAACGTACAACCACTTCCTTTCAACGAGCAGTTCAATAAGACCTACCCTTTTAAACTTGGCGACAAAGGCATCATAAACCTCATGCCTATCAGTACCACTCTCAGCCAATATTTTCGAAGTTCACATCATGAAATGAAAACTCAACTGACGTACTGCATAAATAATCTGTCTAAATAAATGGTCACTCATTTTTCAACCAGACTAACCTACATTTAACAGCTAATGCTACCTCATGTATAAATCAAACAACTATTTAAGAAATGAAAACTCATGAATATTCAAATCGAAAAAAAACAGTACCTAGTTTAAACTGTCTGCCAACCTATGGGTACCATACACCTTGGCAACCAAGGTATTGAAATATTATAAATACGTAGGGATGACTGCAATTATTTGGCAGCTTCAGAAAATCAGCAATGGCCGAACAGCTTCATTGCTTATAAACTAAATAAAAATGGTTTCAATCTTAGAAAAAAAGAAAATAATGTCGTGACTACCAATGCTATGCAAAGCCAGTCCTGGGTGCAACGTCGTAGGGATCCTGCGGATCTCGAAAGGGTGAGCTGTCGAGAGGCAAACATTGGGGGACATTTGAGGAAGTATGGGTCCGAAAATAAAGGAAAAGTGGGGGGGGGGGGGGGGTTCATGCAACTAGCGTTGCAAACATGCGAAGGTGAAGGGGTGGAAGACATTTGAGGTGTGTTCTCTTTGGCGAGCAGCTGTGTGGAAGGGTGGCAACAAGTACCGGCTGTCTAGAGGGAGGGAGGTCGAGATTTACACGGCAGTATGGGTTCCAAGCTTTAGTGGAGCTTTCCGAGGTGCGTACGAAACAAAGAAGGGTGAAAGTTGTTTTTGTGTGTATTTCCTGGACGTGACTGTTTGGTGAAGGGAAAGGGAATGATGAGGCTTTTAACGTGGACCTAGTTGTGGGTTTCATGGATGGCCGTGGGTTGAGGGTACCAGAACGTTGGGTTAAATAGTGGAGCATGGGTCATGTGGTGAAGGGGAATTGAAAACATGGAAGATGGCATGTAGCCAAGTGGGTTGAGAAATCAGTCGATGGGCCTGGGTAAAGAAGTAAGGCCCAACAATAAAAAATATAAAAGAAAAGGGAAATTGGTAGAAGATGGAATAACTGGTGTTTATCGGCATGGTCCCTGATGGTTCTTGTTTGGCATGTGAATGTGGTTGATGTACCCAAAATGCAGTGAACGATGGGCTCGAATTGAAGGATGGGGGATTCTATAATATAAATGAATAAAGTGAAGCTAAAATTCCAATATAAAGGAAAATGAAGTGGAGAGCTGCGTTCTTATTCAAACGGAGAAAGGGGACCGGAGTTTCAATGATGAGGACAACGAGTAGCTTCAGTTGATGGTTTGTGATGCTACTCAACACTCTCGGCCTAGTCAAGTGAAGCAGTTTGGGAATACTGCTCATCGTGGTCTGCATTGTTAACGAATGGATTTGGGTGTCAGATGGCGTCGTTGTGGATGGAGCACAGTTCGGGTCATGGCAGAATTGAACGCCAGATTTAACCGACTGACGCAAATCGTTATTTAACGGTTAACGCGCCAAGGTGAGTAAATTCACTAACTTTGTTTTATTTAAAATATTTTATTTATATTTTAAATAATGGTTGAATGCTGTGTGATGGTTGTTTAGGCAGATTATGGTTAAATTGGTTGAAATATTATATATCGTTGCATATGTACCCATCACCGGTTGGATATTGATTCCATCAGTATGGAATCAGTGAAAATTGTTTGACTAACATTGGTGGATGCGAAAACCGGTAGGAGGAATTCAACCGGATTCTTCAATAATTATATGTACTGTTTATGCACTGTTTGAACTGTGTTGAATGGAAGTTCAACGTTATGTTGATTTAGTAAATAAACGATATTGATTTAGAAAGTGGCAACAGTCGACCATAAACACATCGTTTTGTTAAGAAATTGGTTGACTATCAAGCAAACCAACGAAGTTCAATTATAAAAATTATATCTTTATAATTGAAGCAAAATTATAAATTATAATAGAAGTTCTATTATAAACTGGTATTTTTAATACCGTGAGTTAGATATAAATTGATTCGAGTTTAAATAGGAAGAATCGATTATTTATTATTTCTAAATAATAGAAATTGAATCTTGATTAAACAAGGAGGCGATGACTTGTTTCAAGTATATCAAAAACAAGTAGTCGATTTTAAAGATGCTTATGAAATAAAGTATAATTCTATGTTTGGAGTATGATCGTATTTGAAATAAGGGTAGTAAAACGAGTCTAGATTCCTATTGCGAAATGATATTTTAATAAAAGTGAATAGTGGTCAGAAAGTAAACATTTTGTAAGTAGATATTTCTATTTGTGTTAAACTAAATTGATCTGATTAACGAGAAGTTTAGAAATGGAGTTTTGAAATGTTTTTCCAACATTAATAATGTGTATTCTCAAAAAGTACAGAAAATAAGTAAGGTAAGGAAGATGGAAATGTTCCAGATATTAAATAAATGTATATCTTCTAGAATGTGGGTGAACAAGTGCTATAATATTTGGAAATGGGTTTTTCAAAGAAGTATGAGGTTAAAAAGTTTTGGAAATATCTAGAAAAATATGAATAATGAAATATTAGAAAGTGCCGAGATTGTGAAATGGTTTGATGGATGTTTATTTTCAAAACACCGACTATCAAAGATTTTTGTAACGAAAAGAGATATCAAGATTTTTGTAACGAAAAGAGATATCAAGATTTTTGTAATGAAAAGAGATGTCAAGAATTTGTAACGGAAAGAGGTGTTGAGATTAATTATAAAGTGGAATATAGTAGCATATTGCAAGTCTCAGAACTATAGCAGTAAAGTAACGCTGTTGACTAGGCTTAAGCGTGACTGTTATGTCAAGATTAGTTATAAAGGGATATAGCAGCGTATAGCAAATTTGAACTGTAACGATAAATGAAACGCTGTTAACCAAACTTAAGCGTGATGTTGATATACAGTAGCACTTCCTAGGGAAGGAAAACAGCTTGTTTTGAAATTCACTTATTCAAAAGTAATAAGTAATGACGTTTGTCCAAAGAAATGTAAGAACGAATGTTAAATAAAAAGTGCCTGTGATTTGTGTGATATTGGTTGTACATTGAATGGATGTTGTTTTTACTTCGATAGTTAAACAACCAACTATCGAAGTGTTTTGACCATCGTTGTCTATACGGGGAGACCGGTTGGATATACTATCTGAAACCACTCCGTATAGGCATAAGCGCTGCAAATTATGCTGAAGAAAATTGAAGACGGAGTGAAGTGCAAGGGTCGTCCTGTTCAGAATGGTGCTTTCTGTTTGTCCAGACCCAGGACAACTTGTATGGATGAATGCCTGACAGCGTATTCTTAGAAGATCACCAAAGACGTTCTTTTCAAGATATTACATCTGGTGGCGGAGAAATTCGTTTCTCTTGGCTTTTATACCCGTAATATTTTGGGAAGATCAACTAGTGATTTGACGGGTTTGACGATGTGGCATTCAAAGTGTATGGTGGCCAGATGTTCTAAAAGGTAGACGTAGCCTCAAGCTTCACAGCCGGGAAATGACAAAAATCGGGCAGGCAGCATGGCTATGTGGGTCGCTCCCATTAGGGTGTATAATCACCTATCTAGAGAAATTCCTTTTGTTTCTAAATCTATCGATTCTGCCCATTCGGGAACGGTTGTTTGAGTCCAACCGTTGGTGATATACATTCGATACACTCAAGCGAAATGAGTGGTCGGTCATGTGTAGGCCGGGTTGCAAGACGTTCTTGTTGAACCCAGGTGTATTCGCCTCTAGAGATACATCATCGGAAGGTGGTCCCATACCTTGTCATAGTTGGAATCCAATCTCCAATAAGCGCCCTGCGGGTTTTGATTTTATACTATGTATGTAGAGCGTGAGATGCAAGCGTTCTACTATTTGGTTATTTATTTGATTAGACATTATTATAATATCACTGGATTTTGATATCAAAAATATTTTGGGTTATAGTAAGGTAAAAGCCGTCCATGTTTATGTGTGGATTGGTCTTACTATTATCCTTTTTGTTTCAAAAAGGATTTTCAAAGTTAAACCGTATGGTTGGAATTTACTCACACCAGTCCCATGACTGACCCAGAGTTTATTTTGTTTGTTTTCCCTAAACTCTTGGGTGCCCAAATTTGTACGGGCAGTCAAGTGTTTCAGGCTTTTACAGATACGCTTGAAGGAGCTAAAAGCAGAAGGCTTCACCGTTAGTATTTAGAGACTATTTCCGCTGTGATATGATGTATTGTACTCTGATAATGGTATGTATATACAATACAGTTTTGTATTTCAAAGTTATGTTATATAATATATTTTATTCGTTCCGCTGTGAGATTCGTGTTTACTCTGATTCTACTCAGTTGTGGTTTTTCTTCTTCTTCTATTCTATTAGTTCTATCTTTCTATTTCACCTTCTAATTTCTTTCTATTAATGATCCGGTATTTTCGATGTCTGAACAGTCGACACTGGGTTTTGTGTCGATTTTCGGAGTCGAAATTTTGGGTCGTTACAGTTGGTATCAGAGCTAAAGGTTAAGTGATTACCTTGGCTCTGTGGCGTGACTCAATAGAGATAAGGTTAGCAGTACCTTAGATTGAGTTTGAGTATATATATATGAGCGCGTATTTGTAAATTAATATAAAAACTGTTTTATATCGTGTTGACTGGTTAGTCGAGAGGTTTATGAATTCTGGTCGAAACAGTAATGCAAACTGTATCGATAGGTGTTTCTAAACTCTTGAACAGAGCAATTCGACACGGTATGTTTTGGAGAAGAGGGTAAATGAAATAATTTTACTCGAAATATATTTTGATATAAAGAAAACATATATATTGGAATTATCTAGTATATATTGAATGTGTTGGGTGAACTTATGATCGAATAAGATTTATAATTGAATTGGTTATATAAATAACCAATCGAAATATTTTATACATATAATATGTAAAATCAGATATACTGAATCTGAAATTTAAACCAGAATTGGAATAAAAAAATCTGATACATGAAAATGTTTGTAAATGAAATTTGAATTAAATATTTGGAATTTTAAGATCCTGGGGAAATTTTGAAATATTATCCAAGTTTCGAAAAGATATTTTTGAAGTAATTTCAAATAAAAGTATTTGAATATGAGTTTTGAAAGTGATATAGTATTGAACTCACTTTGATCGCTGGGAAATGAATTCCGATGATGAAGTCGACCATTATCTGTATTCATTTTCGAGTGCTAAGTGACGGATTACTACCAAAAGGTTTTGTTTTTGAAGTGTTTTTGGAAAACACATTGTCAGAAATTCAAATGTTTGAATGGCCATGTTGTAGGTATATATGTGTATATGATCTCAAACTGATTGGAAATGAAAATCCCAGGTATTTGATTTCTAAAATTTAAATTCTATTTTTGAAGTATATAAATAATGAATTTAAATAAGTTAAATAAAATTTGAGTTGAATTGAAGCCAAGTAAGTGGAAATCGTACTGGAATAAGGATTTGACTTGACCAAGTAGTTGAGTGGTGAATTGAGATTGGAAATGGAACCGAACTTGGTTGGGAAATTTGATTATTTGGAATTGGAATTGAACTGGAGTTTGAAAAAGAAATTTGAGTCGGGATGTAAGAAAATTATTGATTGAAGATAAACTGACTCGAGATCAGTTGGAGATGTATTCGGGTATGCTGAATGGATTGCAAATGGAAGCGAGAAAGTTAGATGCCCGATAAAGGGAGAAGGCCCAGAGTGGCGTGTGGTAGTAGTACCGAATGAACCGTGCAGCAGAGAGGCTGACGAAATTCTCCGAAAATTAAAGTGTTAGAAAATTTTCAGAATTTTGAAAATTTTCGTTACAAAGAAGGGAATTAATATTTTGATCAGTTCAGTTGAAAACTGAAATTATGAAGTAAACCAAAAAGATTTTTAACCTGTTTGCAACAGAGATTGTAGCATTTTCCCCATCTTAGCAATTTCGAGGACGAAATTATTTTAAGGGGGAAGGAATGTAATGTCCGGCATTTTTATCGGTTTGTATGTGGATATTTAAACCAGTTTAAATATTGAATTCGTAATATAAGTGAATTTATATATTAATTAAACGAAGTTGAACGTATAGAAATATATATTAATTATAATCGAGGCCGTAATATCGCGGCAGTTCGTAATTTAACGTTCTAAACTTCAACTGAGTATACTGGACCCGTTACAAGTCGGATTTCTACGAAACAAGAAAGGTTGGAATCTGTTGAACTGTATCTTTCTGACAGAAGTGAAATATTGATATTTCGTTGTATAGATTGCAAGATATGTCAAAATCAAATATTCAGAAAGTCGCTATGAAATCGTATATCGACCATAACGATTTATTTGAAATAATTGTTTATCGGTCTCAAGTTTAGACAAGGTTCTTTTGAGACGTAGTGATAATTTAATTTTTAGAATTTTACTGTAATTTTTAATTAATTAAATAAGCAACTTTTTATTTGGAGTATTTCGCACCCTATATCGATATTTTGGGGTTTCAAAATATGAGTTAACCTACCGATATTATTATATTTTTGGGATCGTGGCACCTCGTTGGATACAACCGTAATCTTACTTCTGTCCGTAGCAGCTCAGACATGAACAAAATGTTGTGTAATGGGGTACCGAAATCTTTTAAGATTAAACAAAACATGCAGTAGGCTTTGGCATATTTCAGTGGACAGTTGGTGCCTATTCTATGTTTTTGGACAAGACCATTCATGCTGTACCTCTTCAACAAGCTCCATAACCAAGGAAATGAATAACGCGCATAACCTATGTTGATTATGAACAGAAGTCACATGCCTTGCCTACCACGTAATAAATAGGATAGTCTAAAATAAACTATCCATATGCCTATATTTGTAAGCCTGCATACCTCACGCTGTAAAACGTACAACCACTTCCTTTCAACGAGCAGTTCAATAAGACCTACCCTTTTAAACTTGGCGACAAAGGCATCATAAACCTCATGCCTATCAGTACCACTCTCAGCCAATATTTTCGAAGTTCACATCATGAAATGAAAACTCAACTGACGTACTGCATAAATAATCTGTCTAAATAAATGGTCACTCATCTTTCAACCAGACTAACCTACATTTAACAGCTAACGCTACCTCATGTATAAATCAAACAACTATTTAAGAAATGAAAACTCATGAATATTCAAATCGAAAAAAAACAGTACCTAGTTTAAACTGTCTGCCAACCTATGGGTACCATACACCTTGGCAACCAAGGTATTGAAATATTATAAATACGTAGGGATGACTGCAATTATTTGGCAGCTTCAGAAAATCAGCAATGGCCGAACAGCTTCATTGCTTATAAACTAAATAAAAATGGTTTCAATCTTAGAAAAAAAGAAAATAATGTCGTGACTACCAATGCTATGCAAAGCCAGTCCTGGGTGCAACGTCGTAGGGATCCTGCGGATCTCGAAAGGGTGAGCTGTCGAGAGGCAAACATTGGGGGACGTTTGAGGAAGTATGGGTCTGAAAATAAAGGAAAAGTGGGGGGGTTCATGCAACTAGCGTTGCAAACATGCGAAGGTGAAGGGGTGGAAGACATTTGAGGTGTGTTCTCTTTGGCGAGCAGCTGTGTGGAAGGGTGGCAACAAGTACCGGCTGTCTAGAGGGAGGGAGGTCGAGATTTACACGGCAGTATGGGTTCCAAGCTTTAGTGGAGCTTTCCGAGGTGCGTACGAAACAAAGAAGGGTGAAAGTTGTTTTTCTGTGTATTTCCTGGACGTGACTGTTTGGTGAAGGGAAAGGGAATGATGAGGCTTTTAACGTGGACCTAGTTGTGGGTTTCATGGATGGCCGTGGGTTGAGGGTACCAGAACGTTGGGTTAAATAGTGGAGCATGGGTCATGTGGTGAAGGGGAATTGAAAACATGGAAGATGGCCTGTAGCCAAGTGGGTTGAGAAATCAGTCGATGGACCTGGGTAAAGAAGTAAGGCCCAACAATAAAAAAAATATAAAAGAAAAGGGAAATTGGTAGAAGATGGAATAACTGGTGTTTATCGGCATGGTCCCTGATGGTTCTTGTTTGGCATGTGAATGTGGTTGATGTACCCAAAATGCAGTGAACGATGGGCTCGAATTGAAGGATGGGGGATTCTATAATATAAATGAATAAAGTGAAGCTAAAATTCCAATATAAAGGAAAATGAAGTGGAGAGCTGCGTTCTTATTCAAACAGAGAAAGGGGACCGGAGTTTCAATGATGAGGACAACGAGTAGCTTCAGTTGATGGTTTGTGATGCTACTCAACACTCTCGGCCTAGTCAAGTGAAGCAGTTTGGGAATACTGTTCATCGCGGTCTGCATTGTTAACGAATGGATTTGGGTGTCAGATGGCGTCGTTGTGGATGGAGCACAGTTCGGGTCATGGCAGAATTGAACGCCAGATTTAACCGACTGACGCAAATCGTTATTTAACGGTTAACGCGCCAAGGTGAGTAAATTCACTAACTTTGTTTTATTTAAAATATTTTATTTATATTTTAAATAATGGTTGAATGCTGTGTGATGGTTGTTTAGGAAGATTATGGTTAAATTGGTTGAAATATTATATATCGTTGCATATGTACCCATCACCGGTTGGATATTGATTCCATCAGTATGGAATCAGTGAAAATTGTTTGACTAACATTGGTGGATGCGGAAACCGGTAGGAGGAATTCAACCGGATTCTTCAATAATTATATGTACTGTTTATGCACTGTTTGAACTGTGTTGAATGGAAGTTCAACGTTATGTTGATTTAGTAAATAAACGATATTGATTTAGAAAGTGGCAACAGTCGACCATAAACACATCATTTTGTTAAGAAATTGGTTGACTGTCAAGCAAACCAACGAAGTTCAATTATAAAAATTATATCTTTATAATTGAAGCAAAATTATAAATTATAATAGAAGTTCTATTATAAACTGGTATTTTTAATAACGTGAGTTAGATATAAATTGATTCGAGTTTAAATAGGAAGAATCGATTATTTATTATTTCTAAATAACAGAAATTGAATCTTGATTAAACAAGGAGGCGATGACTTGTTTCAAGTATATCAAAAACAAGTAGTCGATTTTAAAGATGCTTATGAAATAAAGTATAATTCTATGTTTGGAGTATGATCGTATTTGAAATAAGGGTAGTAAAACGAGTCTAGATTCCTATTGCGAAATGATATTTTAATAAAAGTGAATAGTGGTCAGAAAGTAAACATTTTGTAAGTAGATATTTCTATTTGTGTTAAACTAAATTGATCTGATTAACGAGAAGTTTAGAAATGGAGTTTTGAAATGTTTTTCCAACATTAATAATGTGTATTCTCTAAAAGTACAGAAAATAAGAAAGGTAAGGAAGATGGAAATGTTCCAGATATTAAATAAATGTATATCTTCTAGAATGTGGGTGAACAAGTGCTATAATATTTGGAAATGGGTTTTTCAAAGAAGTATGAGGTTAAAAAGTTTTGGAAATATCTAGAAAAATATGAATAATGAAATATTAGAAAGTGCCGAGATTGTGAAATGGTTTGATGGATGTTTATTTTCAAAACACCGACTATCAAAGATTTTTGTAACGAAAAGAGATATCAAGATTTTTGTAACGAAAAGAGATATCAAGATTTTTGTAATGAAAAGAGATGTCAAGAATTTGTAACGGAAAGAGGTGTTGAGATTAATTATAAAGTGGAATATAGTAGCATATTGCAAGTCTCAGAACTATAGCAGTAAAGTAACGTTGTTGACTAGGCTTAAGCGTGACTGTTATGTCAAGATTAGTTATAAAGGGATATAGCAGCGTATAGCAAATTTGAACTGTAACGATAAATGAAACGCTGTTAACCAAACTTAAGCGTGATGTTGATATACAGTAGCACTTCCTAGGGAAGGAAAACAGCTTGTTTTGAAATTCACTTATTCAAAAGTAATAAGTAATGACGTTTGTCCAAAGAAATGTAAGAACGAATGTTAAATAAAAAGTGCCTGTGATTTGTGTGATATTGGTTGTACATTGAATGGATGTTGTTTTTACTTCGATAGTTAAACAACCAACTATCGAAGTGTTTTGACCATCGTTGTCTATACGGGGAGACCGGTTGGATATACTATCTGAAACCACTCCGTATAGGCATAAGCGCTGCAAATTATGCTGAAGAAAATTGAAGACGGAGTAAAGTGCAAGGGTCGTCCTGTTCAGAATGGTGCTTTCTGTTTGTCCAGACCCAGGACAACTTGTATGGATGAATGCCTGACAGCGTATTCTTAGAAGATCACCTAAGACGTTCTTTTCAAGATATTACGTCTGGTGGCGGAGAAATTCGTTTCTCTTGGCTTTTATACCCGTAATATTTTGGAAAGATCAACTAGTGATTTGACGGGTTTGACGATGTGGCATTCAAAGTGTATGGTGGCCAGATGTTCTAAAAGGTAGACGTAGCCTCAAGCTTCACAGCCGGGAAATGACAAAAATCGGGCAGGCAGCATGGCTATGTGGGTCGCTCCCATTAGGGTGTATAATCACCTATCTAGAGAAATTCCTTTTGTTTCTAAATCTATCGATTCTGCTCATTCGGGAACGGTGGTTTGAGTCCAACCGTTGGTGATATACATTCGATACACTTAAGCGAAATGAGTGGTCGGTCATGTGTGGGCCGGGTTGCAAGACGTTCTTGTTGAACCCAGGTGTATTCGCCTCTAGAGATACATCATCGGAAGGTGGTCACATACCTTGTCATAGTTGGAATCCAATCTCCAATAAGCGCCCTGCGGGTTTTGATTTTATACTATGTATGTAGAGCGTGAGATGCAAGCGTTCTACTATTTGGTTATTTATTTGATTAGACATTATTATAATATCACTGGATTTTGATATCAAAAATATTTTGGGTTATAGTAAGGTAAAAGTCGTCCATGTTTATGTGTGGATTGGTCTTACTATTATCCTTTTTATTTCAAAAAGGATTTTCAAAGTTAAACCGTATGGTTGGAATTTACTCACACCAGTCCCATGACTGACCCAGAGTTTATTTTGTTTGTTTTCCCTAAACTCTTGGGTGCCCAAATTTGTACGGGCAGTCAAGTGTTTCAGGCTTTTACAGATACGCTTGAAGGAGCTAAAAGCAGAAGGCTTCACCGTTAATATTTAGAGACTATTTCCGCTGTGATATGATGTATTATACTCTGATAATGGAATGTATATACAATATAGTTTTGTATTTCAAAGTTATGTCATATAATATATTTTATTCGTTCCGCTGTGAGATTCGTGTTTACTCTGATTCTACTCAGTTTTGGTTTTTCTTCTTCTTCTATTCTATTAGTTCTATCTTTCTATCTCACCTTCTAATTTCTTTCTATTAATGATCCGGTATTTTCGATGTCTGAACAGTCGACACTAGGTTTTGTGTCGATTTTCGGAGTCGAAAATTTCGGGTCGTTACACAACTAAACAATTGGGATTAGTGTACGTCAAATATCATCCCAATACCCATGTGGGGTTTTAATCAACACACACAGATTTTATTTGTGCAGTTGGGCGATTTGTAAAATATATCGTCCCAATAAATATCAGTCAAATGTGTGTACATAAACAAATCGTCTAATTTGTAAATGAATATTTATCTTCATTCATATACTCGTTAAAAATTATATTTTTAATTATAAAATATCTATTTCAACATATGAATATTTTATACCATTCATTTATACGATAAAAATGATATTTTTATTTTTCTAACATTTTAAAAAAAAATTGGCAGCATAACGGCGCGATACTAGAACTGGAATAAGGTCTAGCCTTATCACTTGCCTAATACTGGCTCGCGCCATACACATACCAATTCTAATCAATTCAATTAACACCCCATATCAAATTCAACCAGTTTATTAATCAAAACAAATAACCAAACATCCATGGTTTCAAACAAAGGTGTCAGGTGCTTTTAAGCACCGTCTGCATCCTAGTATATATACTTAACTAGAAAACAAAATTAGAGTGAGAAGTTCTCACCTTTGGGATCCACTCCTCTAGTTTTATTCCTGAATTTCTGAACCGTTTGGATTTGCCCGAAATTCCAACGCAATCTTTTCCAGGCTACTCATAGTAAAAATCACATTTTTAATATGATGTTTATATATTTAAAAATCGTTTTTTTTATATCGCTATATATAATAAAAATCATATTTTTGAATCGCTATATATATAACTAAAATCATGTTTTTAAATTGTTATATATATAATAAAAATTATATTTTTAAATCGATATTTATATAATAAAACACATATTTCTAAAATCACTGTATATATAATAAAAATCGAATTTTTAAATCACTATATATATAATGAAAATCTTATTTTTAAATTGCTATATATATAATAAAAATCGAATTTTTAAATCTCTATATATTTAATAAAAATCATATTTTTAAATCGTTGTATATATAATAAAAATCGAGTTTGTAAATCGCTATATTTATAATAAAAATCATATTTTTAAATTGTTATATATATATAATAAAAATCGAATTTTTACATAACTAAAAATCGAATTTTTATATAACTAAAACATTATGATTCATGCGATAAAAATCTCATTTTTATATTTTTTATAAAATCTCATCTTTATATTTTTATAAAATCTCATCTTTATATTTTTATAAAATCTCATTTTTATGTATTTTTTCGCTACCTCATATATATAAAAATCAAATTTTTATAGCACTATTCCTATATATAAAAATCAAATTTTTATCTTGCTATTCAAATAATAAAAATCATATTTTTATTATGTTATTCAAATAATAAAAATCATATTTTTAAACGCTACTTATATGAATAAAAATCATATTTTTATTCGCTATTCATATGTATAAAAAATCAAATTTTTATAAATTCTCTTCCATTATAAAATTTAAAAAGCCATATATATATATTAAAAATCAAATTTTTGTTCGGCTACCATATATATAAAAATCAGATTTTTAACAAAATACCTATATATATAAATTTCGGATTTTTAAAGCAATAAAAGCATTTCAAATTTTTAATTTCAAAGAATAAATCAATAATTTACCTTTTTCTCCGCGGGGGGTCCCACAGGCGGAGGAGGAGCGGCAGTCTCTAGTGGCGCTGGGGCGGCGGCGAGGTGCGGTGGCGACGAGGGGTTTGGGTTAGTCGTGGCTCGACGTCGGCTAGGGTTGGATTGGGGCTCGAACTTCGAATGGAGGGAGGGGTGTGCGACACAGTTGAACGGAGCGGCGGGGGTAGGGTTTCGAGGCAGCGGCGACCACCTAGAGGGGCGCGACGGCGGTTTCGTCGATCGATTTGGGAGGGTCTCCCGAACGATGGGTTTTTTTATTTTATTTTTTTCTTCTGTAAAAACGATTTGGGGAAAGAGAGATAAAAGGGGGGTTTATAAATTAATTTATTTTATTTTTAAATTTCATAAAAAGTCAATCTTTTTATTCGACCTCCAATCGAGACCCAACGACTGTCTCTCCTAGCTAATTACCCCTATTCCAGACACAATGAGATATTTCCGGTAAGCCAATTCTATCGTTTCGATCAGTTTTCATTAAAATTACAATATAAATTATTATAACGTTCAAAATTGATTTCAACGTACATTTTAATTTACCAAGGCCACAAACTGACTCCAAAAATTCCAGAAAATTAAATCTGGCTATGTTTTGACGATACGGTCCTAATAAAACTAATTTCATCGAATTTGGATACCGTTTGAAAAACGGTCATTTTCTAGTCGATGAAATTCAAACTAAAATTGCCAAACACGTTTAAATTCACCACGCTCACATATTGATTCCAAAAATTATGAAAACTGGAATCTAGCAATAACTTGACATTCCGGATCCAACAAAAGTAGTTTCGTCGAAAACGGAGGTCATTTGCAAAATGGCTATTTTTAAGGGCTATATTTATATTAAATTCCATAGCGACTATTTTGAATCTTCAACTGGACAAAACTTTTTATTCCTGTTATAAAATCTGGATTTTTCACATTCGTTGGAAAGATATTTTTAAACGGATTCAAATATATTTGGTTTTACTAAAATCCGATTTATTTTGAATCATGTACATTCATTTGAAATTTGAAATCGAATTTTCAAACTGCAACGCCATTTCAGGCTCGTTTTATAATTAAAATAAATATTTATATTCGAACTTCGATTTAAATAAATTTATACATTCTAATTCTATTCAAAATAAATTTCTATTCGTAATTATTTAAAGTAAATCATTTTGAATATTGAAAATCCATTAAATTAGCCAAAATAAAAATTTTAAATTAGATCCAATTTTCCGGGTTGCTACAATAAAATAGATGGAACCGTGAGTAAATGAAAATCATACCAGTAGTTGTTTGCAGTAAAATTTGTTTGGTGGTTAAAACGGGGATCGAAAACTCCTGATGGTTGTAGTCATCGAAATCCCATCAATGTATAATCAAAATGGAAGAAGGAGAAGCAAAGGCAGGAGGGTAAGAAGAAGCTGGCAACTGCAATAGTTCTTTTGTTGTTGTAGGGTTGTAAAATAGAACTATGGGGAAGAACGTGGATGAAATGAGAAGGGGAGGGGAGTGACTGCTGCTTTATGCAGTAAGACGCAATTTTTATGGTATAATATAAAAAACAAAAAATAAAAGTAGAAAGAATTGTTTTTGGTAGCTATGTTCAGAAAAATAACCGAAAAAATTCTATCATTCCTTAAAATTATGCCTTCCTGTTTAGGGGGAAATATATTTATTTCTTGGTCTTCAAATGTAGATTTCTATAATAACATTGTTGACCATGGTAGAATTTGATTCTTAGTTGATTAAACTAATAAAAAAAAGTGAAATTGTATTATCTATATGATTATCATATATCTCTATACGATATCCTGGGGAAAAAATCCATTTTGGTAAGATGATATTCAGTAGATGTGGTCGATTCAATGTGATCAGTCTAACATGTGCTTTCTCTTCACCAATGATCACCGCTACAGAATCAATATTTATTTCACTATGTTATAGTGAATACATAAAAATATATGAAGCTAAAATTGTTGATACGTCTTATGCCGCAAAAGGAGTACCAGCCATTTTGACCATGAAATTTCAAACTTCAATACCTATCGCAAGTTGAATCTGCAATCAAAAAGCAGCTTACAAAGTAAGAAATTGAGAACTGCAAATAAATCAAGAGCAATTGAGTTAGAAAAGGAGAATTGAAATGAGGCGGTATATATAGCTGATGGTAGTTGAACATTTGGTTGGAAGACATGAGACACACATAATTCATGCCGTTGGGTTTTCGATTTCTACCTAACCTTTTTCAAAGATAGATATTTGATCAAATATTGATGTCCAGTGCAATGTCATGCCAACGGTTGCACTTGCTTCCAACCAAATTTGTTTGATGGTCAATAGTCAGTCGTAAAAGTATGGATTTGGGATAGTAATCGGCTAATGGTAAGGCTTAACAGTATATACGGTCATTTCGAACTGAAGAAGAAGATTTCGGTTGCTGACAACCACAGGTACATAAATCAGGGGTGAAGTTTAGACATCCACAACAACCGTACTCTAGGATTAATACAATGGTAGAGCAACCATTTTCAGATTGAACCGAATTGAAAAAGTAGGGCTTCGATTAATGTAAGTACGTACCTGAAGTCGATGTCATTCTTTTTTGAATCGCGTATGGGCTTCTTAGAATGGCTACTCGAAGTCGAAAAAATCCGCTGCTTCAATTTCTATAATGGCGGCAATGGATAAGGGTTCAGGAGTGAGGAATGAAGCATTATGTTTGAAGTGAAGTAGGTGCCAGATCTAATTGGAGGAAAATAGACATAGGATGGTGGATGCTATTTTGGTAGCAGGTATGGGAGAAATCAATTTTTAGGGTATATAAGCGGTCACAGAGTAGATAAGGACGGTTATTGCACTGAATGGCGAGGATTGAAACCCCGTATACGTGTCGATCTGTGGATTTTTTGAAGAATCTAGATCTGAAAGGTCTTTAGGGAAAGATTGTGCTTTCATACAATATAATAGATTCCTTTATCAGATTTAGAATCAAATTTGTCTAAATTTTCTTTAATATTTTGTATAAAACATTTACTCCCAAAAATTTAAAAATATGATACTTTTGGTTTCTTATTATACAAAAGTTTATATGGTGTTTTATGGTTTAACGATCTTATTAAAATTCTATTTAATATATAACAAGCTGTTGCAACTGCCTCAGCCCAAAAATTTCTTGGTAAGTTACTATCAAATAACATGGTTCTTGCACACTCTTGAATTGATCTATTTTTACGTTCAACTACTCCAATTTTTTGAGGAGTTCTAGAATAAGAAAAATCATGGGTTATTCCCTTTTTATTACAAAATTTTTCAAAAATTTCATTTTCGAACTCTCTACTGTGGTTACTACGTATTGTTTTGATTTTTAAAGATAATAAATTTTGAATTCTTTTAGCAAAGGTTTTAAATCGATCAAAAGTATCACTTTTATTTTTAAGAAACAAAGTCCAAGTAAATCTAGAAAAATCGTCGATTATTACGTAAACATATCTGTTATGATTTATTGATTGAGTTTGGGATGGACCGAATAGATCCATATGAATTAACGCTAATGTTTTCGAGGTTGTAATTTCTTCTTTTGATTCAAATGAACTTCTATTCAATTTTTCGAACTGACAGGCATAACATAAATTATTTACTTTAAATTTTATTTTAGGTTAACTCTAATTAATTCTAATTTTGAATCCTAGAAATATGTTTGAAATTTATATGGCCAAATCTCTTATGCCAAATCCAAGGGTCACTTGTATTGGCCATGAGACATAAATTATAGTGAGAAATTTTCATACTTAATATATAGATATTTTTCTTTTTATCTCCTTCGAAAATTATTTTTGAATTCTAATATTCTATAAAGCATTTATCTTTTTTAAAATTGATTTTATAGCCTTTATCGTAAAGTTGACTTATGCTTAGTGGGTTGTTTTTTAAATTCAAAACTAATGAAACATCAAAAATAGTAGGAGTTTCAGAAGTACCGACATTGTCGATGCCAACTATATATCCTTTAGAGTTATCTCCGAAATTGACCATTCCACCATCTTCATATACTAAATTATTCAGTAATCCTGGATTTCCCGTCATATGTCTTGAATAACCACTATCCAATATCCACTTGTCCTTTTTGATTTCCACCATTTGACCATCAGAAATTGAATTTTCAACAGCCATGTAACACACCTTTTCCTATTTTGGGCAACAATTTAGTAGATCACTTGATTTTACAACATAATTGAATGCAGACTCTTCTAATATTGATGCAATAATGAATTAAGACTAGTGTTATAAATTATTTCAAAATTTTCCATTTAATATTTCCAAAATTCAGATGATGAACTTTTGGAAAATTATACACTGATACTGATTGTTAGGGATGCAGATTAAGGATCTTAAGGCAGAATTAACACTAGAGGTGGGGGTGAATAGTATTTATAAGAAATTTATAGAAATATTTAACTAAATTGAATTATATATGAATTACACAATAATTATCACACCAGAAATGATCACAAACACAAAAATAATCACAAACACATATATAAGTAAATATAAAATTTAGAAAAGGAAAAAACACACCAGATTTTATACTAGTTTGGATTACTCGTACGTCCAGTTCCACGCAACGCTGGATTTCTTAAAGTTTTATTAATACTAGTATCAATTTTACAACGCCCTTGATTTCACGGCTATAAGGTTAACATCGATTCCACCACCCTTGATTTCATGGCTACAAGGTTCACACCGCTCCTTTTCCATGATTTCCAAGCTACATGGAACACACCCTTTCCCAAACAATTCCCAAATGATTACAAAAGCCCTAGAACCCTTCAATAACACTTCCAATTAGAGAGTATTTGATAGAGATTGAGAAGTGAAGAAGTTGGATATAATTTGAGTGGAAATCGGCAGAGTATAAGTGAATAAATCAAGAAATTAATGTATAATAATGGTGGTTAGAGATAGAGAAGATGAAAAGTTATAAAAAATTCGAATTTAACGCCTATTTGTAGTTTTTGAAAGGTTACAACGTTTCTGAAACGTTTCAAAATAAGAAAAGACACTTCCTTTGAAAATTGAAAATATGACAGTTATATGTCGATATATCCAACTGTGTACATCGACATATACATGTTATTTGAATTTTTAAAATCATTTTTCAAGTATTAAAACCATTATATATTTTATGGAAATTATTAAATCAAAACAAGTGTTATAAATGAATTTTCTGAAGTGTAAAAACATATAAAAACATAGTAATATATAATATAAACATATTTATAAACTTATATGATATAAGACTATAAATCATATATTACAAACACACACATATATATATATATATATATGTATGTAGATACATTATATAAAACTTTATAAACTATAATCATATATGTATATCTGAAATCATTAGCAAGAACTAAATAATTTGAAATCATTTAGAAAAGGAGTTTGGAATAATTTTAAAATCAATTTGAAAGTCTTAATCGGAGTTTTACATATAATCTAGACTCTATTACTTTGATAACCTTGAGCTCTTGAAATATTGATTTCTTGATAGAGTCTTGAATTCCTTGGTACCTTGAATCTCTAATACTGTACAGTCTTCAATATTTATATCCTGCATATACCTATACATACATATATACATATATATATATATATATATATATATATATATATATTCTGGACAAAGATGTTAGTATATATTTTATAATTAATAATGTGTTATCAATTGAAACAAGGTTGTTGTCATCAAATTCCATTCTCCAACAATAACTTCCCTTCTTTTGTAAAACATGCATTAACCACCATTGGTGAATTACAAGGCTTGGCACCCAATTTTCCAGTTTCTTTCAGCAAATCAAGTACATATTCTCTATGTTCAATTGCCTAAGTTTGTAGAAAAACAAGCATATAACTTTGTGATAATTTTTTATATGTAACAATAGATGATATGAGGTAAGTACACTTTCTCCTTCCTTTTCTAGTGCAATAAGTAAATCAAGATTCGATACTTGCTCTCGACTAGGTTCTTGATTAGTAATAGGTGAAGGCGGAACATCTATTTGATCATTGGTCCATGTTAAAATACTAGGTTATATAAGAATCTCATCATCTTCGTTTGCTAAATTCTCATCTCTAATTTCACTTTCTTGAATATGAAGAATTGATGGTGGATAGTGTTACTATCAGATTTCGATACTGAAACCAAAGGAATATGACAGGCTACCGGCACCAATAAGGGAAAGTAGATAGCTTGATGCCGACACTAAGGCGATGACTGTAAATGCATGATATCCTTTGTGAAGTCTTGAGTAACCAACAAATATACACTTCAAAGACTTGGGATTAAGTTTGGTGAGTTGTGGATTAACATCTGAATTGATTGGAAAAAGAGAATTGAAATCCTCATATGTCTTCTTGAAATTCATAAAGTAGTCCGTAAGAGTATGTTCTTGCTTCTCTGCTCAATAAAATGACTTACATACATCATACATCCTCGTTAAATTCCCTTTTCCAAAGTATATAAGTACTCCATTAGCTCTTTAACAAGTTCATAATGATTAATTAGACCAATTACTTTGTTACTAATCGAATTTCTGATGTGTAAGCACAATCTAGCATCCTCTTTGAACCATATCAAATCCTTATCCTCCTGCGAATATGGAATTGGTGGATCTTCAATCAAATGACTATCCTTATCTATACTTCAAAGATACAATCGAATTGTTTTACTCCAATTCAAGTAATTGAGACTATTCAACTTATGATCAGTGATCACTTCGTATCCTAAGAATACCGGTCTCGGGATAGGTATTTGCCAAAGACTGAAGTGATCCATCAAATTGTCATGTGGCTACCTTGTGAAAAATGTGGATCGACACTAATATATAATTTGTCACAAATATTACGTTGACGCCAGATTTTGGTCAGTCGCGCGCCAATGCCCAGTTTATATGCCGATCTCCCAAAATAGCATCCTGAATTCGGAGTTGAAAAACCAAGGTTTAGCCAAAAAATCATGAAAATTGGAAAATATAATGAAAATGCATGTAGATTAGGCCAAAAAAAGTGATTGGCACAGTAAAAACGGGTTTACCAGAAGATATGGCGCGTTTGCCACTTTGGAAATTTCAAATCCCAAAAATCGGTTGAAAACCTATGTCTGGCATGCAAAAATAGGTGATCCGTGCCAGAAGATATGGTCTTCAATAATCTTTGACTTGCAATGTAAATATCGAATCGAAGTGGAATTTAGATTTAGGACTCTTCTAAAGATAACGATAATACTGGTCTAAATTTGGTAATCGATGATTTAACTATCAAATATAAAATAAACAATTTTATTTCCATTGGACCTGCTAAGCCACTTTTAAATAATGTTTGATTATTTAAATTCAAACACAAAATTGTTCACATACTGGTTTGAAAAAATAATTATTACTTAACTTATAAACATTACATGGAAATCTCACTCATAAATATACGTTTTCAAAGTTGAAAGCGATATTCAACTCTAACACTCATTTTGAACACAAACTAATACTATCTATTGGATAATAGTGAAATCGTTCAAGTTGGGGTATTGTAATTACCTCTCATACCTAGAGTTGAAATTATTCTTATCGTTAAGGTTCGTAGAAGTTCTATATCCAAAATATTCGATAAATTAGAATTTATATATCCATTTGATTTTCAAATCATTTCAAACAATGTTGTTGTTTTGAAAATATTTATCAAGTTAACTTAATTAAAACCAAGGAATTTAATCAAAACAAAACGACTTAATTCCTTTCCCTTAGATAATTAAATTGTTTTTAAAATTTACTTAATTAAGGGATTAATTTAGTTAAAACATTTTTTATTGGATAACTTATCCAATATTAACTCCTCTATTTAACTACATAATTATCTAACCAAAATACATAAATTAAACTATTAATTAACTTTTAATAAAAACATTTCTACGTTTAACAATTATTTGTTAAAAGCTAATCTATTAAATTAATTGGAAACAAATTAATTTAATAATCTGTTTCTATTTAAAACGGTTGATTTAAATCAATCTAAAAACAATCTGATTAACTGATTATAATAAATCTTCCTTTTTTAAATTAATTAATAATTAATTTAAAATAATCACCTTTAATAATTATTCAAGAATTAACAACTTGAGTTAATTCCTGATTTACTTTACAGAAATTATAACTTAGCAGTCCCAATGGCATATAACAGTTCTAAATGACATTCAAGTTGTAAATCAAATTTACACAAACAAATATGTATAATTCAATATTATCAGCTGATAATATCTCAACAATATATATTTATTGATAAATTATGTCAAACTAATACAATAACAAAACGTTGTTTATTTTTGCTAACAGGGTATCCAAACAATAATTGAACTTGTTTATCTCCACTAACAGACGCTAATATATAATATATAATTATGATGAACATAATCAGATACAACTTGATCAAATAATAATTTAATTGAATAAACCATTCAAAATTTCGGGATTACAAATCATTACTAATCAATTATTAAAAGTTCACGTTAATTTAATTCAATGACTAAATTTACGTTTATTTAAATATAGATGATTTCTAGAATTAAAGCCAATTCTAATTATTATAAATGATTTCACTTTTATTCGAGCAAAATCGACTATTACATGCTTACCTATATTCGTATACACACATATATTCTAATATCTTATATAAATTAGTTTAAACATAATTACATTTTATTTTATCTTTATTAAAGCCTAGGGCCCACAACTCCCTCTCCTCTCTTCTCTAATTTCATTTTTTTTATTTCTTCGGCCCAAATTTGGGCCAACCTTCTTAGCCCACGTCCCCCTCTGCTTTTTATTCCCTTCTTTCCTTTGACCTGTCATGAAATGACCCAAAATCCCCCTTACGGGAAAGCCCAGATTGCTTTGAGAACACGACGCATCAGAAACAAACAATAGAACATTTAATTATTATTAAAAAAAATTACATCAGAGTACAAGAATATAACAGAGCTCAAATAATATACAACATAAAAATATTAGAGATTTAAATTACAAAACAGCTGAAAATATATACATAAATATAATGTGCAGCGGAAAATAACAACTGACACAACTGAAAGAGATATACGGATACAAAGCTTTCCGAATATAGCTCCAACTGTAATCCAGGATCCTGTGAAAAGAAATATCTACAAATACCAAAAATACTAGCTGCCCATGTGGAAAATAGGGGCACCCAGAGTTTAGGTTAAAATAATAAACTCCGAGTCAGTCATAGGATTGGTGTGTGAGAACTAAAACAGATATTAACTTTTTTACTTTAAAAGTTGGGAAATCATGGGACCACGCCATATAACACGGAACGGGTTTACTCCACATGAATACTAGTTTAAAACACGAAATAATGCAATGATTTTTTAAAAATGAAGCTATTATAAGACTCAAGTCCCATCACACAATGAAACGCAAGCCGGAGGATAGAGTTTTCCCTTATAATAGACAAACATGCTTGGTACGTTTAAAACAAATTATTTTGATATTATTATAACTACATAGTGTTAAAAACAACTTCAAATATAAATGTATCAGTCATAGACGACATAGGCGATGGTAGGAGGGTTTGACCGCGATGAAGAAATAATATAGGGTTTGACTGTTTTGACTTAGGGGTATTTATATAATTTTATAATAATATTTAATTCTTTTAATTCAAAAAATACTTGTTCGTTGATACTAATTCCAAATCGAACCCAACGACTGTCGCCCCTATCTAAATACCCCCATTACGGACACAATGGAATATGTTTCGTAATCCAATTCAACTGTTTCGATTGGTTTTCATATAAATTAAAATATAAATCAATATATATTGAATTTAAACGTGCATTTTAATTTACCGGAGCCACATACTGACTCCAAAAATTACAGAAAAATAAATTTAGCTATGTTTTGACGATACAATCCTAACAAAACAAATTTCATTGAATTTGGAGATCGTTTGAAAAATGGCCATTTTCTAGTCAATTAAATTTAATCTGATATTACCAAACACATTTAAATTCACTACGCTCACATATTAATTCCAAAAATTATGAAAATTGAAACCTAACAATAATTTGACCTTCCTGATCCAACAAAAGTTGTTTCGTCAAAAACGGAGGTCGTTTGCAAAATGGCTATTTTTAAGGGTTATATGTTATATTAAAATATATATAAATTCCATAGCGACTATTTCAAATTTTAAACTATCCATAACTTTCTATTTATATTATGAAATCTCAATTTTTCACATTTACTAGAAAGATATAATTAAACAGATTCAAATATTTCTTGTTATACTGAAATCTGATTTATTTTGAATTCTGAACATTCATTTGAAATTTAAAATCGAATTTTCAAACTACCACGCCATTTCAGGCTTGTTTTATAATTAAAATAAATTTATACATTCTAACTTCGATTTAAATAAATTTTTAGTCGTTATTATTTAAAATAAATCATTTTAAATCTTTAAAATCTATTAAATCAGTTAAAAATAAAAATAAATTGGCTTAGAAATTCCGGGTTGTTACAATCTCCCCCACTTAAAATTTTTTCATCCTTGAAAAGGAACAGAGCTGAAAGTTGTTTAACTAACCAACTCAACTTTCATTCTGGCTTTCATTCTTCAACTTTTCAGTTTCTAAGAATTTTTTAATTTCTCAAAAATTTGGCTAACACCCTAAATTTTCGAAAAAATTCGCCATAATCTCCTTTGTACGAGCTGATCGGTAAAACCGCAACTTGCCTCACAGGGCCCTCATCAATCCAAAAGAAAAAGAAAAAGCAAAGCGGCTAGCCAATCGGCTCATAAAATCATCAAAACCCCAACAAATACAGTAAATATGTACCTTTATGTCGGGAATACAATTTTATTCCTCCTCTTAGCTTCCATGTTATGACCTGTTCATTATATACACATGTACATATATGCGATTCCAATCAATATTCAATTTAATTCAATATTTGATTCGATTTGGCTAAATTTACCTTTCGTTCTCTTATTTGTTTTATTATTCCAATATTTTAATTAGTGAAACTAATTATCATCCATCACGACCAGCAATCAATTAGTTAATTATCTTTTTCAAATATATAACTTTAATATACCCTAAAAATCATAATTTTTTAGGCCAAATCACAAACGACAAACCCTAACTAAGTATTTAGTTCTCACACCAGTCATTTGGAAATATATAGATATCCCACTTTCGAAACTCGTACATAAGCACTGATGATGGAGCTCCATCATCAGAATCATCTCTGAGAGACTAGAGTGTGATTCTATATCTATCCAGTATATTTGTAACTTCGCATACTCGTTTACAAGGCGTATATGCAAAATCTTCTTATACTCGATAGTCCAAATTAAATATAAAATAAAATACTCAAATACGTATAATAAGGTATATTTTTCAAAACTAAATTTGTTTTTAGAAATAGCACTCTTCAAACTCATTCTAGGGTATTACTAACCCTATCTCTAACAAGTTATTCTTATAGGATGTTACTAATCATATCTCTGACGAATTCTTTCGTTTGGTTCTAATGTGCCTTGTTCTCTAGCTTTGTAAACCAAAGATCTGATACCAAACTGAAATGACCCGAAATCCCCCTTATGGGAAAGCCCGGATTGCTTTGAGAAAACAACGCATCAGAAACAAACAATAGAACATTTCATTGTTATTACAACAATTTACATTAGAGTACAAGAATGCAATAGAGTTCAAATAATATACAACAGAAAAATATCAGAGATTTAAATTACAAAACAGCGGAAAATATATACATAAATATAATGTGTAGCGGAAAATAACAACTAACACAACTGAAAGAGATATACAGATACAAAGCTTTTTGAATATAGCTCCAGCTGTAATCCCAGATCCTGTGAAAAGAAATATCTGCAAATACCAAAACTACTAGCTGCCCGTCTAGAAGGGGCACCCAAAGTTTAGGTTAAAACAATAAACTCCAAGTCAATCATGGGACTGGTGTGAGAACTAAAACAATTATTAACTCTTTTACTTTAAAGGTTAGGAAATCATGGGACCACACCATATAACATGGAACGGGTTTACTCCACATGAATACTAGTTTAAAACATGAAACAACGCAATGCTTTTTGAAAAATGAAGCTATCATAAGACTCAAGTGCCATCACACAATGCAACGCAAGCCGGAGGATAGAGTTTTCTCTTATAATAGCCAAACATGCTTGGTATGTTTAAAACAAATCATTTTGATATTACTATAAGTGCATAGTGTCAAAAACAACTTCAAATATAAATGTAACAATCATAGACGACATAGGTACCATATATTATGCCGCCTTACATAGGTTTACAACTAAAACCGAAAAGTCAGGTATTGGAAATTGGATTCCATCTACGAGTCGAGGCAAGAGATAGCTCCTTTCCAATTCGAGACACTCTAGCAAATGCCTCTGGATTACATTCCGCAAGGCAACCCTTGGAAGCGGCAGGGCTGGTCCACACTTAGTTTAGTGTTTGGTTATTCCTGAACACACGTTTCCCGGTCCTATCGGACTTATCTCTGAGCCACTAGGGACTCAATAATCGAGGCGCCTCATTCCATCATCGACAAAGTAAAAATGTCTGGGCTCCATACCATGACACCACTCCTAGCTAGAAAGAAACGTCGTGCACTCCCTACGGTCACTATCCCCTTTTTGACTTATACCGGGTGTGAGGCTCGCGAATTAATGCTATGCACAAAGCTATGCTATTTAAAGCAGTGTTTTGATCATCAATCACAAGACTATGCTTTTCAACAAAAGCCTTGATCACATTTGCATCTCTGCATGCCACACTGACAATTCACGCCATATAAATGATGTCTATCAATATATTACCTCTAAGCTCGTACGTACCAGAGAAGGGTGTTTTGCAAGAGAATAAATTCTCCGCAACCAAACAGATATATATTTAATAGATATCAAACAATACGGAATGAAATCCAATGTCAGACACACATCCATTTACAAGTCCATTCCAGGTTTGAACGAAACCGGAGGCACCTTATTCCTCGTCCCATATGTCCAATATAGGAGAGAGGTCCTGGCATATCCGGTCGGTCTCCAAGTACGTCTTGACGATCACCACTTATTACCTTGTCTTGTGTGTACAGTCCAATCGAGACATTAGTAATCATCCATACAGTGTAAAGATCTCCGGTCTTCAACCACCGTCTTCATCGTCGGCTTTTAGTCGTCGTATCAGTTATTCAGAATGGGATAAACCCGGTCTTTCCGAATAACTCGCGTATTTTATAATCAATAATCAAGTGCTATAGTAACACATCTTACATCTCATTCCAATTCAGAATATTCTTTTATTCAAATATTCACATTTTTAGGGAAAGGTTCCCATTAATTTTATCAAAGATAAATTCTTTTAAAATTATTCTTTAATCCTTCTTTTGGATATCCATTTCAAAAGATTTTATTTTATCTTTTCACAATTTTAAACCAAATTAAGGTTTATCAACTAGTCGGGATTATCGAGCCTTACCGAAGTAATCATTTATTTATTAATCCCAATTCCAACCTATTCATCCTATGGAGCAAAAATGGTAGTACTCCATATCTAACACCCACTGTGTTATTGGTAAAATTAATTACCATTTCCCGTTCAAATCTATTTAAAGATTTAACTATCGCCTGGAGTAAAACTGGTGGTACTCCGTTCTCGATCACTTCTCAAATTTGGCAAATTTAATTACCACATTAACTTTTTAATCTAATTAAAGATTCATTAAAACTCCGCTTAGTTTTAATCTCCAAAAACCATTATTTAATGATTATTCAAATTTAGGAAATAAATCTCGTCTTTAACTGGGTTAAAGAACGAATGTCCTTTAAAACATCGTTCACGATAAACCCAAAATCATCTTCAATCAAAATGGTATTTACACGGAAATCATAACAGTGTACAATCAATATAAATTCCTGTATCAGACTAATAATATAAATGGAATAGCGGCAAAGCCTTTTAGATTTTATATCTAGTAACAGTCCTCATTCACAGAAGCTCATCTCGATTATTACCAAATCGAAATCCATTCAATTCCAATTTAATCTATTAAATTGGAAAACTTTACTTTGGAAAATTTCCATTAAATCTTAGTAAAAAGATTTATAAATTCGAAATCATATCTTCACTATTAATTGGGTTTAAAGAACAAATGTTATTTAAAACATTGTTCACGACAAGCCCAAAATCCGATTCTTTTATTCAATTCCAATTAAATATTAATTAATTGTAAACTTCTCTAAATCTTAATTAAAACATTTATTCTTTTCTCAAATGGGTTTAAGAACAGTGTTATTTAAGACACCATTCATGACAAACCCAAAATCTAATTTGATATCAAATACAAGGCTCTGAATAGAAATTATATCGAATTATATTTAATATCAAATTCTGAAACCTGTGGATATCGTATTGGGAATAACGATATCCGTATCTTCCAAATTCCTCAACAATATCCGTATAATCATGAATCCAATATCGAAATATTCCGTAGATTATTTCCATTCCAAATCCATTCCAATTTATTCATTGGAAATTTTTTGTTATTTTAAAACCATTTTCAATCCCATTTATTATTCTAGTTATTAACTAGCTCATTTAGATAAAAATATATTTTTATCTTTTCAAAACTGGAATTTTTCATCCAAACTCTTTCCAAATCATTTATTATGATTTTACGTAATTTTTTCATATTTTTAATAATTTTAATATCGCTATTTCAGTTGGTTTCCAATAACGGCCACCAAACTGCATCCATAACGACTTTTTCTTAAATTGATTTGGACATATCTCCAAATCTAACCGTTAGATTTCAAATCTCTTATATTCATTGGAAAGCTCTTTTCGATACGAACCCAACGTTTTCAATTTTTAGGAGAATCCGACGGTCGGATCTCCCGTTACATCAATTTGAAGTTTATGATCGAAATTCACGAACGGTCGCCGCGCGGCGCGTTCTATTCAGGCCATTATATATATAATATATATCATCTATTACCTTTTTAAAAAGTTTTTTATAAAATATTATGAATTCATTTTAAAATGATTTCCACTTCATTTCAGTTTTAAATCAAAATTGAATATTCCATATCATTATAATATTAAAATGATAATATTTTCAAAATATTAGATTTTGAAATCATTTCTTTTCGATATTTATTATAAAATGAATAAAATCGATCGATAAACCCGTTCGGGTTAAAATGGCGTTTAGCTACTTACTCAGCTTCATATATTTCAATATTTTCGTGTCCATCCAAAATCGGACATCAAAACCATATTTTGATGATTCATTGAATATTCTTTCACTAATTTAATGCTTCACTGAATATTATTTTAAAATATTCTCTATTTTAAAATATTCGTTATTTTTTTAAATATTCATTATTTTTGAATCGGAATGCTTCAATCAATTACCATATAATTTCGGTTATATGGATTTCATACATCGAATGTATTCAACAATAATGATAAATAATCATTTAACAATAAAACATCATCCAGAGTGTATTTTACAACTGTACATGCATTAAAATAAATAAATAACGCTCATCACAGCCTGTCAACCCACCGATTGACATACAGCTAAATATTGGGATTAGTGTATGTCAATATCATTGCAATACCCGTGTGAGGTTTTCAAATAACCAATACTGATTATTACTTGTGCAGTTGGGCGATGTGTAAAATTTATCGTCCTAATCAATATCAGATAAATAGGTGTACATAAACAAGTCGTCCGACTTGTAAATGAATATTTATTTATTTTAATTTTTTTTCATGACAATTTTATATACATTTTATATAAATAGTTTTATATACAACAACCAATAACTGACAATCCCAATCACAATCCAAACAAAAAATCAACCATGGTTTGCAAAAAAATAGTGTCAGGAGCTAATAAGCCTCATCTGCAACCTATGATATAATTACATAACAAAAATAGTTGAGTGAGAAAGAGTTCTCACGTTGGTTTCCACTCCGCCATTCTTTATCGGAAGATTTCTGTACTGTTCGGATTTGAATTTGCCTCAAATTCAAATTTGCTCCTTTTCCGTTCTGGTCAGTTCCGTTGTGAAGTTCTCGTCCAGATGAGTTCAACGCATTTTGAATCGTTGGATTTGGACCTCGTATGAAGGAAATATGGTCAATTATATATTTGAATAATTAATTAAATTAATTAGTTAAATTAATTAAATTAATTACCCTTTTGTAACATTTTAAAAACGATGCCTCTTTCTCATTTAATTATTCCTCGTCGTATTCCTGATAAAACACCCATTGTCGTTCAAACCTAGGGCTCATAGTTTCCGCCCTTATGCTCGACCGGAGCACCATCGAACCCCGCCACGCCTTGCGCCTCCATGAGAGACACCTCCACCCGCTGTTCAGGCCAACTCGCATCGGCGGAGGCTCCAGGAAATGGGTTCGAACCCGATGACTTCAAGCCTCCCATTCTGTAACAGCCCGGATTTTCAGAACTAATTTAAAGTTTTTATTTTAGCTATTTTAATGAATTTTGAATATTTAAAATGAATTATTTTAAATAATAACGACTAAAATTTATTTTAATTGAAGTTAGAACGTATAAATTTATTTTAATTATAAAACGAACTGGAAACGGCGCAGTAGTTTGAAAATTCGATTTCTAATTTCAATCGAATGTATAGAATTCAATTTAAGTCAGAATTGGACGAAACAAGAAATATTTGAATCTGTTTAATTATATTTTTCTAACGAATGTAAGAAACTGAGATTTCACTTTAAAAATTAAAAGTTATGTCCAGTTTAAAATTTAAATTAGTCATTATGGAATTTAATATATTTTCAAATAATATAAAGCCCTTAAAAATAGCCATTTTGCAAACGACCTCCATTTTCGACGAAACCACTTTTGTTGGATCTGGAATGTCAAGTTATTGCTAGATTCCAATTTTCATAATTTTGGAATTAATATGTGAGCGTGGCAAAAGAAAATGCATTTGGTCAATTTCAGTCAAATTTAATCGACTGGAAAATGACCGCTTTTCAAACAGTCTCCAAATTTGATGAAATTAGTTTTGTTAGGACCGTATCATCAAAACATAGCTACATTTATTTTTTGGGAATTTTTGGAATCAGTATGTGGCCCGATAAATTAAAATGTACGTTTAAAATTCAATAAATTGATTTATATTTTAATTTTGATGAAAACTGACCGTAACAGTCGAATTGGCTTGCGGGACATATCTCATTGTGTTCGGAATGGGGGTAATTAGCTAGGGATGATAGTCGTCGGGTTCGTTTTAGAGTTTGAATTAAAAAGTTACGTTTTGGAAATAAAAATAAATTAATATATAAATCAACCCTTATCTCTCTCCCCTTTTATCATTCAAAACGAGATGAAATAAAAAAACCGCAGCTTCTCCCCCGTCGCCACCGCTACCCATCGTGCCACCCACCAGAGTGTGTCACCACCCCGCCTTCGCTGAGACCCCCTCCCCTCCGACGCCCTCTCCTCTCTCTCCTCTTCTAAAATGACGTGGCCCCCAAACCCTAACCCAAAACACCCTTTAACTCGCCGCTGTGAGCCGCTCCGACTACCAGCGCCCTCCTCCGGCGACCGCGACTCCCCCAACCCTCCTCCATTCGAAAACTGTGAGTTTTTAATTTTATTTTAACATTGATTTTATTTTCAGTTATATTTATATGAATGGCATATAAAAATTGGATTTTTATTTATGAGAATGGCATATAAAAAAAATGTGATTTTTATTGTATGAATTACATAATAAAAATTTAATTTATATATATATTATAGCGCTTTAAAAATGTGATTTTTATTGTATGAATAACATAATAAAAATTTTATTTTTACATATATTATAGCGAATAAAAATGTGATTTTTATATATACGAATAACGGATAAAAATTTGATTTTTATATATATATTAATAGTGAATAAAAATTTGATTTATATATATATGAATAGCGATAAAAAATTGATTTTTATATATATGAATAGCGAATAAAAATTTAATTTATATATATATATATGAATAGCGGATAAAAATTTGATTTTTTATATATATGAATTGTGAATAAAAATTTGAGTAAACACGAATCTCACAGCGGAACAATAGGAGATTATGTATAACATAACTTTTTGAAATACAAATTTGAATTTGTATATATACATACCATATCAGAATATAACTTGTATACATCACAACGGAAATAATCTCTAATAACTAGTTGTGAAGCTTCCTGCTTTGAGCTCCTCCAAGTGAATCTGCAAAGCCTGAACACTTGACTACCCGTACAAATTTTGGGCACCTAAGAGTTTAGGGAAAACACACAAAATAAACTCTGGGTCAGTCATGGGAAAGGTGTGAGTAAACTCCAACCATATCATTTAATTTTGAAAACACTTTTGAAACAAAAGGATAATAGTAAGACCAGCCTACACATAAACATGGACGGTTTTTACCTTACTATAACCAAACCATTTTTGATATCAAAATCCAGTGATATTATAATAATGTCTAATCAAATAAATAATCAAATAGCAGAACGCTTGCATCTCACGCTCCACATACATAGTATAAAATCAAAAATCGCAGGGCGCTTATTGGAGATTGGATTCCAACTATGACAAGGTATGGGACCACCTCCCGATCAGTGTACTCTAGAGGGGATACACTGGGGTTCAACAAGAACATCTTGCAACCCGGCCCACACATGATCGACCACTCATTTCTCTTGAGTGTATCGAATATATTGCCACCTACGGTTGGTCCCATATAACCGTTATCCGAAGATACAGAAACGAAAGAAGAGCAAATACGAATTTTCTCTAGATGGTGACAATACACCCTAATGGGAATGACCCACATAGCCATGTTGCTTGCCCGATTTTTGTTATTTCCTGGTTGTGAGACTTGAAGCTATGTCTATCTTTTCAGAACATATGTCCATCGTTCACTTTGAATGCCACATCGTCAAACCCGTCAATTCACTAATCGATTTCCAAAAATATCACGGGTATAAAAAGCTAATAGGAACGAATTCCTCCGCCACCAGATGCAATACCTTTAAGAGATCAATCGTACATGATTTGTTAGGTGTACTCTATCAGACACTCGTCCATACAAGTTGCCCTGGGACTGGACAAACAGAAACATCATTCTGGAACAGAACGACCCTTGCATTTCACTCCGTCTTCAATTGTCTTCAGCGTAATCTAATTCGCAACGCCTATGCCTATACAGAGTGGTTTTCGGATAATATATCCAACCGATATCTCCGTATTGACAACGATGGTCAAGTTTCGATAGTCGATTATTTAACTAACGAAGTAAAAACAAACATTCATTCAAATGTACAACTAAACATCACACAACCACGGGCACTTTTTATTTAACATTCGTTTTTATTATTCGAATTCCCATATTTTACCAGATATTTCTCAAATCCCATTTTAGCCTTTTTCACACTTCTTCGAAAAACATTCCCAGTTATAATAAATTCTTATTCTCAATTGTTCCAAAAAATATACGTTATTTACGTCCAAAAACATTTCCATTCTTTATTTTATACACTTGTATAATATACCCTATCTACATTTACCGAAATCTCTTCATAATTTTATATTCCCATTCCTCTTTATAAACTCTGTTTCTAAGTCAATTTCTTGTCAATATCAAGTTTATAACTAAATATTGATTACATATCCTTAACTATCCTATTAGATTGTAACTCCTAAAAATAATTTACTTTAATACACTCGACATCGTCGAATTATAGTTCCAATTCCTAATAGTATTATATGTAAAAATCACGCTTAAGCTTGGTCAACAACGTTAATTTATCATTATAGTTCAAAAACTAGCAATACACTGTAATATTCCTCTTTATAACTAGTCTCGACATCACAGTCATGCTTAAGCCTGGTCAACAACGTTATTTTATCGTGCTAGTTCAAATACTTGCAATGCGCTGCTATATTCCATTTTATAACTAATCTCGACATCTCTTTCCATTACAAACCAACACCATCCCTCTATAATAGTGAAGTCGTTCAAGTTGGGGTATTTTATTTACCTCTCAGGCCTTGATCGACAACGTTCTTATCTTAGAATAGATATCAGTCCGTAACTCTAAATTCCTTATTACTTATAGTATCCCCCTTATACTTTATAATCCGTCAAATCGTACTTCTTGCTATATTTTAAATATGGTTTTATGACGCCATATCCTTAATTTGAAAACTCAATTGTTTACACCTATTTATTTAAATATTAACTCTTTGTTGCGTCTTCGTTATACAATTATATTTATAACTTCTTTTACCAAAATCCATTCAAGTTCTGTCTCTTGAAATTTTACTTTTATTGGAGTCATTTTACTTAATGCAAGTAACATCTCATCACTAATTCAATAACATCTTAAATGAGGTCCATTTAAGAAACAATTATCTAACTAAAAATAATTAAATAATATTTTACTTCATCATTGCTGAAGTAAAACAGTTTACTTCATCTAAACTAACTAATTATATTAGCTCAATAATTATTTAATACCTCCTTAATTAAAAAGGGTAATTAACAAGGAATCTTAGTATTATTTTTTGATCAATGTTATTAGGGTTCACACAGTGCATATATACCAATAATATAAAACAACAGTACATATAAATATTATGGAATATGGTTGGATTCCTCCAACCGGTTTCCTGCATCCACGGATGTTAGTCCATACAATTTACGCTAATTCCATACTAAGGAATCTTATAACAGGTGGAATCAGTATCCAATCCATGATATGTATATATGCAACGATATGTATATATTTCAACCAATTTAATTGTAATCTATATAAACGATCATCACACAACATTCAACCAATATATAATTATAATATTTTAAAATAGATCAGAGTTAGTGATTTACTCACATTCGTGCGTTAACCGTTAAATAACGATTTGCGTCAGTCGACTAAACCAGTCCGTCGTTCTATCTTGCCGTGAATTCAAATGAGCTCCTACTGGCTCTAAATTGAATTCATCGCGTTGCCTACGTCAATATGATCATATCAGATCATTTCTCATATCGGCCCATCATCTTTACACCCGCTCCATTTGAACAGTGTTTTCTCCCACCATTTTGTTTCTCTTTAAAACCGAAGCTGCCTGCTCGTGTTATTTCCGATGCCGACTTTAAATCCTCATGCAAACAAAGCCTAGACACGAATTCAATGTTACCGATATAAATTTCATACGCACTCCTTTTCAGTTGTGTCTTCTAACTTCAATTTTCAGCGTTCATTTCACCATTCCATTTTCGAAATTCAGATCCATACTTCACGCCCCCATTCCTCACTTTATACACTTAAGTTCCTGTGTATTGTTTTACACGGAAGCTCCTCTTATTACCAGTTCAATCCCACAAGACCATCCCAAAACTTCCAACGTCCTTTGCAAACCAGTGTATAAAAGAACCCATGCGGTTTTGGCTTCACCGCATGTACACAGAAATGCCCAAACTTCTTTCTTTAGCTTCCGCAAGTTTATCCTGTTTTAATGCCTCCTATATCAACTTCAAACTCCAACGTCCCACATATATATATATATATATATATACAAACGTGAATACCTCCTTCAAACTTAGCACCATCACGACTATAGTATGCCATTCCTATGAAGCGAGGTTTCCGGTCTTCCCGTGCTGCTCCTATCATCACTCTTAGAAAATCACGGCTCTCCAGTAACCATCCTCCTGCTCAAACTGTTGTGCACCACCATTACAGTTTCCTCACCATAGTTTTACTCGCGAACTATGTTCCAAAACAGAAAAAAAAAAGCACCCCATTTTCCATACCAGCGCTCATTTCCTATTCTCAGAACCATACCCAACTTCTCTCGTTTCACACACCTTACTATACTCATTAAACAAAATTCATTGCCGCGGATATATAACACCAAAACTCTGCCATGCAACCAGACAAACTCCACACAAGCATTTCTTCCCTTCATTATCCCTCTTCTCGTTCCAGTAAGAAGAAACCCAGACTTTCTTCCCTATAGGAAAACACCAATACTCCATCACCGTTCCGACTTTGGGGGTCACCGGACCTCAGACTTCCCCATTTTCTAAAACCTCTCACGCAATATATAATTATTTTGTGATTTGAAATAGTTTGAAGTGATGATTTACTTTTCTCTCTTGGTTACTCTCGTTTTCATCAGGGAAAGGGTGTATTGGTTTCTGAAGAAAGGGGAATGAGATCATGTATTTACACAGTGGCTCCTTGGCATGCAAGGAACTAGGAAATAGGTAGCTGGTGTTTGTAGAATAGTGGTGCTAAGTAGATTACAATTCATGCTATGATGTGGGTGTAGTACGCTATAAATGTTAGGGTAGTACACAGTAGGTACGCGTTTTTTAACACAACTATGTATTTTGTACAATTTCCGCGGACATTTTGGTGTTGAAGTAGACATCATGGTGATAACTAAGGCACTAGAATTTGAGGTAGGTAACAGTGTTTAAATACAGATTAGATTTCTCGAAACTGGTTTCTTGGATGACTTCACAGCAAAGGTAGAAGTACACGTTAATTTGGTAGTATAATAGAGTTTGTATATATATATTTATTAATAAGAGCCTTCGTATGTAAGTAATAGCCATATAGAATAGCTTGTTTTATAAATCACTAACACTTCGCACCTAAGTATTTGGCTGAGTTTGCTTTTCATAGGTTGTAGGATTGTATACAGTAGTGTATGTGACTTTCAACAAACCCATACATTTGTACAATTTTGTTTTGTCTCTATTTATTTTTAGTCTGCGTTATTTTCGCTTTGGTATAGATGCAATGCTAGGAGAAACACACATGCACCATGTTGCTTAGATGGTAAGGCTTCCTCCTTTTTCTTATCTCATTAACTTTGGTCAAGGCTAGAAGTAATAGGGTATGGAGAATTAAATGCAAGGGTATGGAAGGATTAAAACGGCAGTATCATAAGTGGAATGGTGACAGTAATTTGATTCAATAGTTCAAAAACGTGTATTCATGTATATAGTTGCATTATCGTCAAGTTTGTTTATTTTTGGACCGCTATGGACAGAAGTAATAATACAGTTGTGTCCATCGAGGTGCCATGGTCCCAAAAATATAATAATATCAGTAGATTCACTCATATTTTGAAACCCAAAATGCTACTGTAGGGTGCACAATACTCCAAATAAAAAGTTGCTTAATTAATTAATTAAAAATTATAGTAAAATTCTAAAAATTAAATTATCACTACGTCTCAAAAGAATCTTGTCCAAATTCGAATCCGATATTTAAATATATTTGAATAACCGTTATGGCCACAAACGAATATACAGCTGTTTTCTGAATATTTGATTTGGACTTATCTTGCAATATATAAGATGAAATCTCCATTTTTCACTTCCGTTGGAAAAATATAGTAAAACAGATTCCAATGTTTCTTGTTCCAAAGAAATACGATTTATAACGAGTCTTGTATACTCAGTTAAAGTTCAGAACGTTAAATTAGGAACTACCGCGATATTACAGGCTCGATTATAATAAATATATATTTTTATACGTTCAACTTCGTTTTAATTGATATATAAATCCACTTATATTTACGAATTCAATATTTAAACTGATTTAAATATTCAAATACAAACCAATAAAAATGCCGGACGTTACACATGTACATATATATATATATATATATATATATATATATATATATATGTGAACAGGTCATAACAGGGACGCTAAGAAGAGGAATAAAATTGTATGCCTGACAAATAGGTACATGTTTACTATATTTCTTGGGTTTGGATGATTTTATGAGCCGACTGGCTAGCCGACTGGCTTTTTCTTTTTGGATTATGAGGGCCCTACGTGGCTAGTTGTGGTTTTAAAGGTCTCCCCGTATAAAGGAGATTATGGAATTTTTCAAAAATTTAGGGTGTTAGCCAAATTTTTGAAGAAGTGGAAAATTCTTAGAAACTGAAAAGTTGAAGAATGAAAGCCAGAATGAAAGTTGAGTTGGTTAGTAAAACAACTTTTAACTCCGTTCCTTTTCGAGGAAGAAAAATTTTTAAGTGGGGGAGATTGTAACAACCCGGGTTTTCAGAACCAATTTAATATTTCTATTTTAGCTATTTTAATGATTTTTAAATATTTAAAATGAATAATTTTAGATAATAACGACTAAAGTTTATTTTAATTATAAAACTAGCTGGAAATGGCGCGGTAGTTTGAAAATTGGATTTCTAATTTCAATCGAATGTACAGAATTCAATATAAGTCAGAATTGGACGAAACAAGAAATATATGAATCTGTTTAATAATATTTTTCTAACGAATGTTAGAAACTGAGATTTAACTTTATAAATTAAAAGTTATGTCCAGTTTAAAATTTATTATAGTCGCTATAGAATTTAATATATTTTAAATAATATAAACCCTTAAAAATAGCCATTTTGCAAATGACCTCTGTTTTCGACGAAACCACTTTTGTTAGATTCGGAATGTCAGGTTATTGCTAGTTTCCAATTTTCATAATTTTTGGAATTAATATGTGAGTGTGGCAAAATAAAATGTGTTGAAAATGTGTTTGGTCTATTTCAATCAAATTTAATCGACTGGAAAATGACTGTTTTTCAAACGGTCTCAAATTTCTTTGAAATTAGTTTTGTTAAGACCGTATCATCAAAACATAGCTAGATTTACTTTTCGGGAATTTTTGGAGTCAGTATGTGGCCCCAGTAAATTAAAATGTATGTTTAAAATTCAATCAATTGATTAATATTTTAATTTTGATAAAAACTAATTGTAACAGTCGAATTGGCTTGCAGGACATATCCCATTATGTTCGGAATGGGGGTAATTAGCTAGGAACGATAGTCGGTGTGTTCGACTTAGAGTTCGAATTAAAAAGTTACTTTTTGGAAATAAAAATAAATTAAAAATATATTAATATATAAATCCAACCCTTATCTCTCTCCCCTTTTATCGTTCAAAACGAGATGAAATAAAATAAAAAAATAAACCGTAGCTTCTTCCCCGTCGCCACCGCTACCCATCGTGCCACCCACCAGAGCGCATCACCACCCGGCCTCCGCCGAAACCCCTCCCCTGCGATGCCCTCTCTTCTCTCTCTCCTCTTCTAAAATGACGTGGCCGCCAAACCCTAACCCAAAACCCCCCTAACTCACCGTCGTGACCCGCTCCGACCACCAGTGCCCTCCTCCGGCGACCGCGACTCCCCCAACCCTCCTCCATCCGAAAACTATGAGTTTATTTTATTTTATTTTAACATTGATTTTATTTTCAGTTTTATTTATATGAATGACATATAAAAATTGGATTTTTATTTATGTGAATGGCATATAAAAAATGTGATTTTTATATATATTATAGCGGTATAAAAATGTGATTTTTATTGTATGAATAACATAATAAAATTTTGATTTTTATATATGTCATACCGAATAAAAATGTGATATTTATATATATGAATAGCCGATAAAAAATTAATTTTTATATATATGAATAGCGAATAAAAATTTGATTTTTATATATATATGAATACCGAATAAAAATTTGATTTTTCTATATATAAATAGCGAATAAAAATTTGATTTTTATATATATGAATAGCGAATAATTTTTTTATTTTTGTATATATGAATAGCGGATAAAAATTTGATTTTTTATATATATGAATAGCAAATAAAAATTTGATTTTTATATATATGAATAGCGAATAAAAGTTTGATTTTTATATATATGAATAGCGGATAAAAATTGGATTTTTATATATATTGAAGCATGATAAAAATTTGGTTTTTATATATATTATAGCAAGATAAAAGTTTGATTTTTATATACATAGCAGCAATATAAAATTGTGATTTTTATATATGTAGTAGCCGAATAAAAATATGATTTCTATTATATGCGTAACGATATAAAAATACAATTTTTATTATTTGAATAGAATTATAAAAATATGATCTTTATTATTTGAATAGCGTTTAAAAATATAATTTTTATACATATAGTAGTGAAATACAAATATGATTTTAAATATATATAGCATTGTTAAAAATATGATTTTTAATATAAATCGCATGAAACAGATCTCGTTAGAAACACGGTGAAGGACACAACGCGCTGTAACAAATCCAAATCAAACCATTCAAATAAAGAATGACTGAGTGGAAACCAAAGATGAGAACTCCTCACTCTAATTATTTTACAATTAAAAATATTCTAGGAGGCAGACGGGGCTTAGAAGCCCCCGACACTATTTATCGTATAAACCATATTATGTGATTTGAATTATATAGAGATCAACACCCGAATTCGCACAATCACATAATTGAAAGTGATGTATGGATATTACTGACACACGGATTCCATACTCCGCGAATTGCCACTTATGGCACCGTAAATGGCATTAGGGGTAGTTGAGTATTTATTTATTTGGATGTTCTGCGTGATTTGTTTGTGATTATAAAATTGGTTGTGGATTATTTGTGAATTGATTAGAATTGGTTAGTGTATGGCGTGAGCCAGTATTAAGCAAGGGATAAGGCTAGACCTTATTTCGGTTCTAGTATCACGCCGTTATGCTGCCGAATTTTTCTAAAACTTGTTGGAAAAATTTAGTTAGTTGAAAATATTATTTTTAGCTTATAACGGCGATAAATAAAATAATTATTAGATAGTTAAAAATAAATTTACACATCCATTTACAAGTCAGAGGACTTGTTTATGCTTGCTTATTTTTGTGATATCGATCGGGACGATAATTTTTACACATCGCCCAAGTGCATAAATAATAATTATCATTTGATGGTTGAAACCTCACATGGGTATTGGGATGATATTAGACATATGATAACCCAATTGTTTAGTTGTATATCAATCGATTGGTTGACAGACTGTTGTAAGCGTTAATTATTTATATTTCATGCTTATGCAGTTGTGTAGTGCACTCTGGATGATGGTTGGTTGAATATCATTGTTGTTATATACATGTGTTGTATGAAATCCATATAACTAACATTATATGGTAATTGACTGTGTTTGATTCCAATTCAGAAGGAACAAATATTTTAAAATAAAGAATATTTTAAAATAACGAATATTTTAAAATAATATTCTGTAAAGGATTAAAAGGTGATTTTGATGTCCGATTTGGGATGGACACGAAAATATTTAAATATATAAAGCCGTGTTGATTAGATTAACGCTATTTTGACGTGAACAGTATTTATATCAATTTTATTCATTTTTATAATTAATATCGAAAAGGAAATGATTTCAAAATCTGATATTTTGAAAATATTATCATTTATATATTATAATGATAAGGAAAATTCAATTTTGATTTAAAATTGAAAATGAAGTTGGAATCGTTTTAAAACGAATTTATAAACGATTTATAAAATACGTTTTAATGGAAGTCGATGAAATATATAATACATATTATATATATAATATGATGGTCTGAATAGAACGCGTCGCGCTGTGGCCGTTCGCGAATTTCGACCATTGACTTTGAATTGATATTACGGGAGATCCAACCATCGAATTCTCCTAAACCTAGAATTGTTGGGTTCGTATCGAAAAGAGCTCTCCAACGAATATAAGAGATTTGAAATCTAACGGTTGGATTTGGAATTATGTCCAAATCAAATTTGGAAAAGGTCGTTGTAAGTGAAGTTCGATGACCGTTTATGGAAATCGACTGAAAGGGCCTTAATAAATTTATTAAAAATATTAATAATTTGTGTAAAATCATAATAAATGATTTGGAAAGAATTAGGACAAAAAATTCCACGTTTGTAAAGAGAAAAATAGTTTTTTATCAAAATAAACTAGTTATTAACTAGATTTGAAATCCAATAACTTTTAAATAAAATAAATTGGATTGGTGAATGGTTTTAAAATAACCAGAAATTTCAAACAAACAAATTGGAATGAATTTAGAATGGAAATAATATTCGAAATGTTTTGATATTGGATTTCGTGATTATACGGATATTGTTATGGAAATTTGGAAGATATATATATCGTTATTTCCAATACGATATTTGTTGGTTTTAGAATTTGATGTTGAATATCAACCGATATAATTTTTATTCAGAGCCTTGTATTTAATATCAAATGGGATTTTGGGTTTGTCGTGAACGGTGTCTTAAATAACACTATTCTTAAACCCAGTTGAGAAAAGAATAAATCTTTTAATTAAGATTTAGTGAAGTTTTCTAATTAATTAATATTTAATTGGAATTGAATAAAAGAATTGGATTTTGGATTTGTCGTGAATGGTGTCTTAAATAACATAGTTCTTAAACCCCATGTGAAAAGAATAAATCTTTTAAATAAGATTATTAGAGTTTCCAGTTATATTTAGTAACCGGAATAAAATGGAATGTGAATCGAGTTTATTGTGAACTGTGTTTGTAATGACATCATTGTGATGACCCCACACCCCCGTGCCACGGAAGCAAGGATAATCATTGGAATATAACACATAAATGATAATAGCAGAACAGAATCATAGAATTACACCAGATAAAGTACATCAAATTTACACTGGAAATAGTATTAACATCAGAGTTACACAGCATAACAGGATCATACTTATAACACAATACAGTTTCAGATTAAAATAAAATGTCTACAGCGGAATTAAACATAATATACTAAATGAAGTCTGAACAGCATAATAGAAATGATAGGATCCATCTTTGGCTCCATAGCTATCCAGAATGAGTCTGCTAAAACCTGAATACAAGGCTGCCCATGTGGAAAAGAGGGCACCCGAGTTTGCAAAGTGAAACAAACTACGAGTCAGTCACGGGACTGGTATGAGAAATCTTACTTAGCCTATTTAATAATAAGGCTAATCATAGGACCACGCTGCTAACACCGAACGGGTTTACTCCATTGGATTGCCAGTGCATAAATAAAGTAAATCATTTAAACAACGCAATGCTTTTTTATAAAAATGAAGCCATTATAAGATCACACAATGCAATGCAAACCGGAGTATAGAGTTTTACCTTATAATGGCCAAAATATGCTTGATACATATAAAATAGATTTGATATTATTATTAGTACATGTTTGTTTCAAAAACATTTTCAATCATAATGTATCAATCATAGATGACATAGCTACCATATACTATGTCGCCATACTAGTTTTACAATCAAAACCGTACGATGTCGTATTGGAAGTTGGATTCCATCGTGAACCAAAGCAAGAGATCATCCTTACTGAATTTGAGATACTCTAGCCCATGCCTCAGGATTAGTCACAGCTGTACTTAGGAGTGCCAGGGCCAGTCCACAAATACGTTAGTGGATTAGTAATTCCTGAACAATACGTTTCCCCGCCGTATGGGGCGTAATCCGAGGTACCTCTCTTTCCATCATGCACATAAGTAAAAATGTCTAGGCTCCATACCATGACACCACTTCTAGCTAGAAAGAAACGCACGTTCTCCCGGGGGTCCTTCTCCCGTTTCTGATTCATACCGGGGTGTGAGGCTCGCGAAATAACGCTATACACAAAGCTTTGCCAATTAAAGTTGTGCTTTGATCATCATCCACAAGGCTCTGCTTTTCAACAAAAAGCCTTGATCGTTTGCATCTTGGCATGTCACACTGACAATTCACGCCCTGCGACTGATGCCTATCAATATATAATTTCTGAGCTCGTACATCTCAGAGAAGGATGTTAAGGAAGAAAATAAATTCTCCACCACCAAACAGATATATATTCAATATAAATCAATCTGCATTGCATAAAATCCAATATCAGTCACATATCCATTTACTAGTTCGTTCTGGGTCTGAACGAAACCGGAGGCACCTTATTCCTCGTCCTATATGGCCAATACAGAAGAGAGGCCCTCGCATATCCAGACAATCAACAAGTACGTCCAGAAAACTACCACTGTAACCCTCTCAAGGTAGCAACTCCAATCAGAGGCATCAGTAGTCGTCCATTCGATGTGAAGATCACCGGTCTTCAACCACCATCTTCAATATCTTCGACTTCCAATCGTCGTATAATTATTTGAAATGAGATTTAACTCGGCCTTTTCAAATAATTCTCGAATATATAATTCAAATCATTACTTTTCATTCCATATCGTTTATAATATTTTATAATGATTTATCGTTATTTTTATTTATACAAAAATAGTCACTTTTAATTAAACGACGCTTTAGGTCATTACATGGCTCAGGCGCTGTTTTTACTAAAATTTGAATTGCACATTTCTCAAAAACTAACTGGTGCACCTTGGCAAATTTTATATCGTTGGAAAGATCTTTCCAAAGCGAACCCAATGGTTCCAGTTTTGGGAAAATCCGACGGTCGGATTTTTCGGTATAATCGTTTAAAGTTACAATTCCAAATCGCGAGCTACCGCGCGCGATTCGTTTTGTTTTAATATATATATATATATATATATATATATATATATAATTCGTTCAACGGTCCCAAATTATTCAACAAATGGTCACCCTTCTAACCTCGCTAACATGCTAATGTTTTAATGAATCAAACATTTTTATCAACTTAAATCTTTTTAATGATTCATCCTTACAATAAAAATGTAATTTTTTTAATGTTGATCATTTTTCAAACTTGAATTCTTTTTTAAGATTCCGTCTACATTAAAAATGTAAATTTTTAATGTTGACACATTTTAATCAAGGTTGAATTCTTTTTAATGAAGCATTCTTACATTAAAATGTAAATTTTTTTAATGTGACACATTTTTGTCAACATTTCATCCTTTTAATGATTCATTCTTTACATTAAAAATGTAATTTTTAATGTTAAAACACTTTTGTCAACATTGAATTTTTTTAATGATTCATTCTTTACATTAAAAACGTGATTTTTAATGTTAAAACACTTTTGTCAACATCGAATCTTTTTAATGATTCATTCTTTACATTAAAAATGTGATTTTTAATGTCAAAACACTTTTGTCAACATTGAATCTTTTTAATGATTCATTCTTTACATTAAAAATGTGATTTTTAATGTTAAAACACTTTTGTCTACATTGAATCTTTTTTTTGATTCATTCTTTACATTAAAAATGTGATTTTTAATGTTAAAACACTTTTGTCAACATTGATTCTTTATATATATATATATATATATACAATAAAAAGGTAAACTTTTATTGTCAAACTTTTCTATTTCAAACCATGATCATTTTACATCATTTCTTATAAACAATAAAAATGTAAATTTTTATTGTTAACTTTTCTTTTTCAAAACAATGATCATTTTGAATCATTTCTTGTATACAATAAAATGTAAATTTTTATTGTTAACTTTACTTTTTCAAAACAATGATCATTTTTACATATTCTGTTTATACAATAAAAATGTAAATTTTTATTGTTAACATATTTTATACAAATAATGAATATTTTGTACATACAATAAAAATATAATTTTTATTGCTTCAAACAATTTTCATTTCTTATATGAATATTTTTCATATTTTGTACATTCAATAAAAATGTTATTTTTATTGTTTCAAACTCTTTTCATTTCATATATGAATATTTTTCATAATTTGCACATTCAATAAAAATGTGTTTTTTATTGTTTCAAACACTTTTCATTTCATATATGAATATTTTTTTTAATTCCAATAATGATCATTTTAACCAAATCTATTTATACAATAAAAATGTGATTTTTATTGTTAACAAATTTTTATTTCAATAATGATCATTTTACAACACATGAATATTTCAGAAAATTTCGGCATTATAATAGTGGGGTAATTAAAACCGGCACTGTCCCTAGTACGGCTCCTCTGCTATCCTAGGCCTCGCGGCGATACGAAGGGTTTTGTTTTTATAATTTTCACAATACAATTCATTTTCACAACACTGTGAATTTTCCACAAACATAATCAATTTCGTTTCAGCCGCAATCAATCATCCAAAGTCACAATCAATTTCACACCACAATACAATCAAGTCATCCATGGTCTGTGGACAACGGTGTCGGGAGTTACTAAACTCCATCTGCAACCTAATATAATTTTATTCAACTATTTTTGAAGCAGAAATCTCACATTGCTTTTGATTCCTTCAAAAATTGTAAAAAGCTCCAAAAAATTCTCCGGTCTCTTTTAGAATGTCGTGTACGATGCCACGAGTCCAATGTCTCCTGTTTCATCGAATTTCGTTATCGTATGAAAAAGATACGATTTTTATTCGATAATTTAAATAGCAACGGTTTTAACATGTTGTAATCTATTCAATATATATACCTGTCGTTACTTTCAGCTATTGTTCTAAATTAGGGTTTGGATTTTCGAGCCACACAATCAACTTGGCAGCGATCGGACCACACCACACTATCGGCCTCTGAGCAAGATCCAGGCACCTCCCCCTTTTGTCCAGTTCGATCGCCTCCATTGCATGGAAATCGAGGGCGAACGGCGGCGGTTTGTGGAGGTGATTTGAGCACCATATTCGACGAAGGATGCTGAGATCTGTATGGATTTGAAGAACAAAAGGAGTACTTCAAAATCCCATAAAGAGTCGCTCGATTTTATTGCGTGGTTTCAGATTTATTGGAGGAAGAAAGATTGAGCAATTCTGGCCATTTAAATAGAGATGGCGGCGGCTTGTATTGTAAATTAGAGTTTTTTATTATCCTGTATTTATAATATAATATTACTAAATTCATTAATCACTTAAAGGCCCGTTTATTTTTACTAACCCTAAATCCAGCCCAGCGAATGTCGCCCTAGCCAAATACCCCTATTCCGGACACAATAGACTTGGTGTTATCATCCCATTTGATTGTTTCAGCCCATTTTTCTTTAAATTAAATATTAACCATTTGATTATTTAATTTGATCGTACATTTTAATTTACCGAGGCCACAAACTGACTCCCAAAATTCCCAAAAAATAAATCTAGCTATGTTTTGACGATATGGTCCTAACAAAATTAATTTCACCGAATTTGGAGACCATTTGAAAAATTGCCATTTTTTGGTCGATCCAATTTGACTAAAATTGACAAAACACATTTTCTTTTGCCACGCTCACATATTAATTTCAAAAATTATATAAATTGGAATCTTACAATAATTTCACATTCCGGATCCAACCAAAGTGGTTTCGTCGAAAATGGAGGTTGTTTGCAAAATGGCTATTTATAAGGGCTGTATATTATATTAAATTCCATAGCGACTATTTCTAATTTTAATCTGGACATAACTTTTTATTCCCGCTATGAAATATGGATTTTTCACATTCGTTAGAAAAATATTGTTTGACAGATTCTAATATTTCTGGTTTTACAAAAATCTGGTTTATTTTGAATCCTGTACATTCATTTAAAATTTGAAATCGAATTTTCAAACTAAGCGTCATTCCAGGCTCATTTTATAAATAAAATAAATATATACTTTCGAACTTCGATTTAAATAAATTCTAAATTGTTATTATTTAAAATAAATCATTTTGAATATTCAAAATCCATTAAAAATAGATGAAATAAAAAATTTAAATTGGTTCTGATTTTCTGGGTTTTTACAATCTCCCCCACTTAAAAAAATTTCGTCCCTGAAAAGGAACAACAGTGAAGTAGGAAACAAAACGAAAATGCAAAATATTGTAATTGTACCTTGAACCAGAGTTAATTAGAGATATCCACTCTGCACTAGGGATAAGCCTGTTTGATGCTATCCTCGGTCTCCCATGTACAGTCTCTAGGATCTCCGCTCCACTGCACTTTGACTAAGTGAATTCTTTTGTTTCTCAGAACTCGGGTTTCTTTGCCAATAATTTTCACAAGCTCTCTTCTCACTGCTAAGCTTGGGTAATCTCCAAATCTTGTTGTGTTGCTTCTTCCACAATTAAGTCTGGATCATGTACATGTTTCCTAAGTTGAGACACGTGAAATACCTCATGTGATCCTGGCAACCAGTCAGGTAACTGAACCCTGTAAGCGAGAGTTCCAATCCTTTCGAGTATAGGAAATGGACCAATAAATCTAGGCGCCAACTTCCCTGTTTTCCCGAAGCGGACTACTCCTCTCAATGGGAAACTCTCAGATATACATAATCACCAACAACAAATTCTAAATCCCTTCTTCTTGAATATGCATAACTCTTTTGTCGGCTCTGAGCTGTCTGAAATCGCTTCTTAATGAAATCGACTTTATCCGAAGCTTCACGAATCATGTCGGGACCCAATACTAGTCGATTGCCTGGTTCTACCCAACATGCGGGGGGATCTACGTAGCCTGCCATACAATGCTTCGAATGGCGGCATATGTAAGCTTGCTTGGTAACTGTTATTATATGAAAACTCAACCAAATGCAAGTGATCTTCCCACGATCCGCCAAAATCAATAATATATGCCCGCAACAAGTCCTCTAGTATACAATTCACCCTCTCAGTCTGGCCATCTGCTTGAGGATGATATGCGGTGCTTAGATTTAACTTTGTCCCCAGCTCCTCTTGGAATGCTTCCCAGAATTTACTAGCGAATATCGGATCACGGTCACTAACAATACTACTGGAAACTTCATGTAGTCAAACGATTTCTTTGAAATAAACTTTCACCAGACTTGGAGCCGTTCTAGTAGATCTAACAAGAATAAAATGGGCGGTCTTCATGAAACGATCTACGATCACCCATATACTATCATTACCTTTCCTGGTTTGGGGCAAGCTGTAACAACCCGGAAATTTGGGTCTAATTTTAAATTTTTTATTTTAATAAATTGTGTTAAGGAAATGAGTCATTATATTTTTAATAAATTATTTTATTAATAATGGCTGAAATATTAAGTTTATAATATTAATTCTATTCTGAACTTAAAAGTCTAAACATAGAGATGGCAATATTACCTTCAGTCTAAATTAGCATGAGATAATGCAAACGTTTTTGAAATATATAACGAATGTTTTCCCAACAAAAGTGCAATTAATTGATTATTGCATTTATGGTAATTTGAAAATAAATTCCAATTCAACAGAAAGATATGTAGGTGAATAAAAATGATGATGATGTATAAAACATTTGTGCATTGTAATATGAAGAATTTATGTTTGATTTCAAGTTATAAAAAAAATTGGTCTTGTGTATAAGAAGTTTGAATAACACAATATTTTGTTGGTTTTCATGAGAGCATTATGGAAGAAAAAAAGGAAAGATAGTAAAGGTAAATTTGAAGTTAAAAGAGGAATTTAGTTTTAATTCTAAAAGTAAATAATAATAAATTTTAAAAGATATTTTGTATAAATTCTCTAGAACCATATGTGTGTGTGAATATATATATATATATATATATAACATAAATATCTGTATAAAAGACAAAACAACATTATTATGTTATAAAGAAAAGAAGGGAAGAAATAATTCACAAGATGCATTAATTCAAATAGGATAGTAAATGAAAAGAGAGAAATATATGTTTTGGTTCAATTAGGATAATAAATGTATTCAAAGGTTTTAATGAGAGAAATATAGTTTTATGATTTTACGAACAGAAATATATATATATATATATATATATATATGTGTGTGTGTGTGTGTGTATGTATAAAAATATCAAGACAAACAATATGCATGCATGTACTCTTGTTTATATAAAAAAAAGAGAATTGGAGAATTAATTATTACTTTTAAAACGCCATTAACAGATGAATAATTATATTATAATTTTCCATACGTAAATAAGGTACTATTATTATAAATTAGGTAAGTGCAAATTATAGATTTGGATTTGAATGTACTCTATTAATGATAGGTATATGTTAAGGTACTCCCTAATAAATGGGGAATAAATGGCTGTGATTTTTGAATTGTTAGCAGTATTGGAATTAATTGCAGTAATTGTAAAGGTTACAACTGACTTAAATAAGAATTAAGATTGTAATCATGTATTTTATAGGTAAATTAATAGGACAATAAATGTCAAAAGTTTATATATAAAGTAAGTAAATTTGTAATAAAAAGGAAGAAATAGAACATAACATTCTAAACCAAAATCTACGTTCTTTCTTCTTCCTCTCAACAATGGCTGCCTCTTCTCTCCACTCCTTTCTTCCTCCAAATTAAAACCAAAATAAAGACTCTCTTCTAAGTAAGAAAAAAATTAATTAAAGAAGGGAATTGGGAAATCAACTCCAAATTAGAATTGTGCACTGAAACGGATCAACAACAACAACATCTACCTTTCTAAATCAAATTATTCTTTCTGAGCTTCGCAAGGTGAGAATTTATTTTTAATTTAATTTGATTTATTTAATCATTATTCCTATGATTATTCATAGTAGAGCTAATATGACGTGATATTTAAACATGGATCTGAATTGTTCACACCATATGATGTAGAATCTGAATTGCCTATAACGACATGATGTTAGATCCGAAATTTTAATGTTTAAATCTAAACTAGTGATTAATTAGAATTAATTATGTATTAATTTATTAAACCCTGAATTGTTGTTTTGCCTCATGCCAAGTTAAACCTCTGTTTGTAATTACCTTGATGCTAGTTATTGGATTTGGACTTGTTGTTATGTTATTGATTTTGATTTTATTTTTGTGAGATATTACATGTTATCCCATTTTAGTAATTCATCTAGAAAACAATTTACACCATGCTAGTTTGATGTTGAAAGTACACCTTGCTTGCTAGATTCACATTTTCTTGTCAGTTATTTAGATCTGCAAATTTTGGTTGCAAATAAATAAATGTTAAAAGATGAATATGGAAAATAAGAAAGAAAAATATGACGGCATGTGTATGAATTACATTATGATGTGGTAAAAAGGCGAGATCTTGGACATGTTAGAAATTCACATTGTATGAGAAATTGACATTTTGTTTAATATTAAAAAGTAAGGAATTTTCATCGTATGTTAATTTAACATTATTTTAATGTTAATATGTAAGTAATTTACACCGTATGACATTAACATTATTTTAATGTTAATATGTAAGTAATTTACACCGTATGTTAATTTAACATTATTTTAGTGTTAATATGTAAGTAATTTACACTGTATGACATTAACATCTATTTGTAATGATAATATTAAAAGTATTTACACCGTATGATTTAACATTATTTTAATGTTAAAATAAGAGTATTGTACCGTATGATAAGTTCATTATTTTATAATGTAAATAAAAAGAGAATTTTACCGTAGGAAAGTTACATTATTGTTTAATGTAAATTAAATAAGAATGCAACTGTATGATAAATTACATTATTTTATAATGTAATAAAAAGAAATTCAACTGAATGATAATTAACATTATTTTGGTTAATGTAATAAAAAGAAATACACCGTATGATAATTTACATTATTTTTAATGTTACTATTAAAAAGAATTTACATCGTAGGAAGTTAACATTTATTTTTAATGTTAAAATAAAAGAATTTGACCGTAGGATGATTTAACATTATTTATAATGTTAAAATAAAATAGTTTGACGGTAGGATGATTTAACATTATTTATAATGTTAAAATAAAAGAATTTGACCGTAGGATGATTTAACATTATTTATAATGTTAAAATAAAAGAATTTGACCGTAGGATGATTTAACATTATTTATAATGTTAAAATAAAAGAATTTTACCGTAGGATGATTTAACATTATTTATAATGTTAAAATAAAAGAATTTGACCATAGGATGATTTAACATTATTTTTAAAGTTAAAATAAAAGAATTTAGCCGTAGGATGATTTAACATTATTTTTAATGTTAAAATAAAAGAATTTGACCGTAGGATGATTTAACATTATTTTTAATGTTAAAATAAAAGAATTTAGCCGTAGGATGATTTAACATTATTTTTAATGTTAAAATAAAAAAATTTGACCGTAGGATGATTTAACATTATTTTTAATGTTAAAATAAAAGAATTTGGCCGTAGGATGATTTAACATCATTTTTAATGATAAAATAAAAGAATTTGACCGTAGGATGATGTAACACTTTTTTTTATGTTAATAAAAAGAGATTTCTTCGTTTGTTAAGTTAACATTATTTTTAATGTTAATTAAAAAGAAATGTACGCCGTAGGGAAAGTTACATCACTTGTAAAGTAATTAAAAGGGATTTACACCGTAAGATTAAATTTCCTTTGGTTTAATGTATAGGAAGAGAGAAAATACGTCGCATGATAAATATTACATTTTTCTTTGTAATTAAGAAGGTGACTTTACACTGCATGACAAAAATTTCATTATTTATGAATATATATATAAATATACGAAGGTTATTTGGGAAGGCCGAGTTAATATCATTCCGAATAATCAAGCGACGTTAAGGTTTGAAGTAGAGGACGACGAATGAAGACCGTCAATCTTCCCCTCAGGAGGACAGCGATTTAGACTTTGAATTGATTTGCTCCCAAGTCAAGGTCAAGGTCATTGCCCGAACGAACATGTTGATTGAACGGATTAGGCTTTCGCTCAGACCCAGAGCATAAGTTATTAAAGGGATTGTGTGTCTGACATCATACTCTATTAAATACCACGTTAGTGATCTTTTGTCGAAGGTATGGATGTTTGGTGGCGGGGATTCTATTCTCTTGCTTAACACCCGTTCATATATTTCAGCAAAGGGTTGGTAGTAAGGTATGGGGTGATGATGTGGCACGCTAAGGTGCATATGATCAAGGTTTTGTTGAAAAGCAGGCCTTGTGGGACGATCAAAGCATAGTCTGTTCAGGCATAGCTTTGTGTACAACGTGACTTCGCGAGCCTCACACACCGGCGGAGTCTAAAACGGGAGAAGGGGACGCAGGGAGAGCAGCATGTTTCTTTCTAGCTAGAGTAGTGTCAGTGACCTACCAGTCCTGACATTTTACTTATGTGGATGATGGAATAAGGCGCCTCGGATAGGTCCTATAGGATCGGGAAACGTGTGTTCAGGAATTGCCAATCCACGAAGCTGTATGTGTGGACCGGCCCTGCAGCTTTCCAAGGGTTCACTGCGGGGAATCCTGAGACATTAGCTAGAGTGTCTCGAATCGGTAGGAGCTCTGTAACGACCCAACTTTTGAACACATCTCAAGTTGTGCCATTAATGAGAAATAAGAAGAGATAGAAGATAAAACACAGAACATCAGAATCTCACAGCGAAATTTTCACAAAAAGATCATACTTTATAATATTACACAGCGGAATATTTTACATCAGAGCATCATAGGCCTTGTGACACAACCCAATCATAGTACATCATTAATTATACATAACACAGACGACTAATCTTGCACACATAATTATACAGTAGATAAGGTGGGTAGACCAGCACACAGGTAATCTTCATCCAGCTTCACAAGTTTCTACATCCTGATTCACTTGTCTATCCATAACATGTGTTATGAATACCCAAGAGTTTAAGGGAAAACACAGAAAATAAACTCCGGGTCAGTCAGGGGACTGGTATGAGTAAACAGTTTAAAACAGTTCAAAGAAAATATCTCATAAGACCACGCCGTAAAAACGGAACGGGTTTTTACCTTATGAGATCAAAACGCTTTGTATACTTGAAATCAGATATTATTATAATATCAAGGGTTTTCACAAATAATTTAGAATCTAGGAGAATGCTTGCATCTCACATTCTCCGATATGGTATACAAATAAAACCCGCTTGGCGCTTAGGGAAATTGGATTTCCAACCATGACAAGGTATGGGACCACCTTCCGCTGATGTATCTCTAGAGGCCAATACACCTGGGTTCAACAAGAACGTCTTGCAACCCGGCCCTCACATGACCGACCACTCATTTCTCTTGAGTGTATCGAATGTATATCACCGATGGTTGTGTACGGCAACCATCCCCGCATGGGCAGAATCGATAGATTAAGAAACAAAAGGAATTTCTCTAGATAGGTGATGCTACACCCTAATGGGAGCGACCCACATAGCTATGCTGCCTGCCCGATTTTTGTCATTTCCTGGGTGTGAGGCTTGAGGCTAGACTTACCTTTTGACAGATCACAGCTTCATTCACTTTGAATGCCACATCGTCAAACCCGCCAAATCACAAATTGATCTCGCCAAAACTACGGGTATAAAGCTAAGAGAAACGAATTCCTCCGCCCCCAAACTAAGTTTTGAAGAGGCCAACTTACGCGATCTGTTAGGTATACTTTGTCAGACATTCGTCCATACAAGTTGTCCTGGGACTGGACAAACCGAAGGCACTATTCAAAAATAGTCCTTGTATCCCGCCGTCTTCAATTCAACAATCTCTGACGCGGCGTATAATCAAATCAAAGTGAAATATTTATTTCGGCCTCTTTGAAATGATTAACGAACATTTTCTCTTTAAATTATAATTCTAACAAGATTATAATCTAATCTGTATATACGGTTATAGTCAAACCAAACAGTACATGATCATCTCGTCAATATCTGGTATTTTGATCATCTTTTCAAAACGGTCAATTTAAGTGTGCGCGTCGCACACGGTTATTTTCTCCGTTTTGTTCATCATCCTTAAAATTGAATTTCTTTCCTTATTTTCCTTTAGAAACATATTTTTTTCATCATTACCACTTATTCTGATTATTCATGAATAACTAAATTTGATGATCTATAATCGATCTCACAACTATTACCCTTTGTATCGTTTTCGTCAAATTTTACTTCTACCTCTTTACTTGATTTACTTCCCCTCCTACTTGATTTACTTCTTCTCTTCTTTTATTCTATATTGATAAAATTACTCTTTTATTTTTAATCTCAACATGATTAAATATTATTCATAATTCATATTTTATAGAATACAGAACCGTTCTCGACAAACGGTTCAAAGCTGACAAATCTACCGTATGTTTGACCTACGGTTCCTCTTCATCTGGTTTGTTCTGAATTTAAATATTTCATTTAAATTCTAATTTTTAATTATAAACTAAATTTATAATTCATCAAAATTTCAGTTTCTGACTTCTCGACTTCTATCACGAACCAGATCGGATCTTTCACACTTGATCGACTTCCTTCTTGTTGGCTCTACAGCTTGGAATTTATATTAGAAAATCATTTCTAATCCTTATTATAAATAAAATTTATAATTTTATTTAAGTTTCACTTCTGTATATTTTTTTTTTCAGTTCTTGTCGAACACTAAATTTTTAGATCCTGACAAAGCTGTATTAACATCCTGTTTCACTTTGTTTCTTTCCTTGTTTAAATAAAAATTATATTTTATTTAAATATTTATTTTAAATATTTATTTTTCCCTTTTCTATTTTAAATCATTATTTAATTTAAAAAAAAAACTAATTTAAATTTGAATTATATTCAAAATCTTCTTTTAAATCATTATTTGAACCAAGTACCACTTTGGCGCAAAGTACCAGGTCTGAAAATACGGTGTGCGCGCGCTGAAAATGGCCTGGCCACCATGATTTCCATCAGTACCACTTTTCTTGCCAAGTGCCAACTACCACCTTCAAAAACACGGTGACCACTCCAAAAACCCCGTGTGCCACACGGTGGATTACCCTCAAATCTCCTGTGCCGGCCATAGTGGTAGTACCACTTTCGTTTTTACAAAGTGCCAGGTTCCCCCTTCTTCTTCTTCTATACACGCACAAACTCCCCACCGTGCACGTGCACACCCGTAGGCCCTACCACTGATCACCTTCGACCATCCCAACATGTCGTCCATCATCTCCAGGTGGCTCCACCACCTTCAGAACCGAACCAAAACTACTGTAGAAGAAGATGACAGTGCAACCCGTACTCCAACCGAAAACAGCCTCCATTTGAATGCCTCTCGCCACCACCGTGGTCCACCGATCACCGCCCGCTCCCGGCCACGCCACCACAACCCTCCGACGCTGCTATCCCCCTAGGACCGCACCTCCAACATCCCACCATCACCGAGCAGTTCCAGTGAATTCCAACCGAACCCAAAGCCTATTAAAACCCTATTTTGATTAAAATCTCCAAACCCTTGCATTTGAAAAATGAACTTGTATTTTTATTATCAAACTTGGATCTAGATGGAAGTTTCCCCATGGCCATATCATCTCCGATTGACCCGATGATCGGAATTTGACAAAAGTACCAATTTGTGATCATCTCGGATTTCTCATAGTTTAGGCAACTAAAAATCGTGATTTCACTTTTAAAAATCATGTTTTCAATCCTTTATTACGTCTGTAAACTCGAATCAAGTTTTTACAAAGTTTGAAAATCAAACCTGATTTTATGAACCAGAGAGGTTTCTGTGTTCTTGTTTTAAAGTAACAGTAGGTGTTTTTGCAAAACATACTTCATTCTTCACACTGGTACGACTTGTAAATGTTTACAAAGATTGTATGATGTCTGATTTCTATTTCCTTAATCTAGAACTACTGGTCTACTTTTATTTGCAAGGTTTCATTTAACATAGCAGGTCTGGAACAATGTCAGACACTACTCCTTTCATTTAACACCATAGGACTCAAGTTTTCTATCAACAATCAATAGTTACAACATCATTTCAAACAAGCAACACTACAAGACATATAAATCAAACAAGAACACAAAAGAAGAACTAAGTTCATCTATGGTTAAACCACAAAACTGCAGTAAAACAAAACAGAATTTTTAAGAGCAGGTTTACTCACTTATGATAGCTTGAAACTCCTGGCTTTCTTCTCCCTTACTGATCTCATGCAAGAGTGTGTATTGTGTGAAATATGTGTGTGTGCTGGTGGCCTTATATAGGTGTAGAAAATATTATAATATGCGGTGTATTAAATGCATGTTTTGAAAGGAGAGACAAAAAACAGTTTTCTGTTTTGATGACCATTGAAAGACAGAATAAAAAAAAAACATTTCTCTCAACATCACACAAACCAAGGACTTCACATGGCTTTATGCAGCCATCTCATGTGAAATTTCCATGTGCAAGAACCCTTATTGGTGAATTAAGAACCATTACCTTAAATGCATCACGTACTTCATGTATTTTACTAAATATATCATAGGACTTTAGCCAAAAAGAGTAGGTTCTTATTGTACCATTTAGCTCAGTTTTCACATGGTTATAGCTTCCCCTTTTCTTATGTAAAGTATGCTGATTTAACAAAAATTATAAAATATAAATACCTTGGCATTCAAGGCAAACAAACTCTGAAATTTTCTGCACAGTTTTTAGCTCACGGCTAGTACTTGTTTGTGCAAAGAATTCTTGAAAAAAACATTTCTTTAGGCTTGACTAGGGTAGTGATGAACTATGTTTATTTGTACAAGTTTTTGGTGGCTTCTAGTACATATATATGACAAAATGCAAGTGCTTTTGGGAACATAAAGGAGAAATTTTCAGAAAATAAACATGAAAAGATTTAAAAATTGAAAATGTTGAAACAAGGAAACATTGCCATGTGCAAGTGTTCAAATGCTTTCAAATCATTGTCCTAGAGTAGTCCCTAGTCTAGGCTTTCTCTTATGTAGTTGCAACCTAGGTGTATGTTTGTCTATGAAATCATGTTTGCAAGTAAATGGGTATTCATGTTTTAATGTTTTAATGAAACATGCATGTTTTGTTAACCTTGCTTTTCAAATTGCATTTGTACTCAAGGTAAACTAAACTGTTGTTTGTGATTGACGTAAACACCGGGTCATTACATTCTACCCCCCTTATAAAAATTTCGTCCTCGAAATTTGTAAGTAGTGTATTTAGAGTTATCGACTTATAAATACCCATCAATGAATGAAACAACATCAGCAATTATTCCTATTCAAAAATATCTGCCCAAATCCCCTTAACTCACAAGTCAATTTTCTTAACTTCGTTAAGTATTTTCCCAAAACTTTAATTTACGTACTTAACGATCTCTATTTCAGAACTCAACATGATTTGTTTTCACAAATCGACCCATTCACTTTGACTGAGTCCACACACAAATAAATACTTAAGTCTAGTCTCAATTTCAGAAAAATCCAAATTTTAGCTCAATTTAAAATTCTAACTTGATTTCCGGTATCAATATGAACGGATATTATTTTAATTTAATCCATCCATATTAAATTATTTTGGGGCTGACCCTAGTTAATTTACTCCTTTTATGAGAAAAGGGTAAGGTACCTTCTGAAACATCTTCCATTTTCACACTCTCCGAAGTTGATGGCTTATCCATTAAAGCGTAGACCTTTGGTTGCTGTGACTTCTTCATAAGCGGACAGTCTTTAACCAAGTGCCCAGGCTGATGACAGTTATAGCATGAAAACTTCTGGTGAATAACATCATTTGTTCCCTTCGGTTGCTGTTGCTCTGGTTGCTGAGTTTGCTGTGGCTTTTCTGCTGCTGGTTTGGCGCAGAATTTGGCAATATGTCCCTTCTGCAAACATTTATGGCATGTGGTATCTTTGAACCTCTCCTTGGCTTTTTCTCCCATCACGGGTATTCCCTTGTTGTTGTTCCAGTTCGGATTGAATTTTCTTTTATTTGGATTCCCACTATTAGGTCCTCCTGTCTGTGCTGCTTTTGCCACTGTCTTCTTACTTTCCAGTGCCTCATAACGAACAGCCATATCCACTAGATCAACGAATGGAACCTTGAGATGTCCAATCATCTGAACTTGTAGGTTATCCTTTAATCCTGCTATGAACATTTCATTCTTCTTAAGTGAAGTGTTTATCAGTTCTGGCCCGAAACAAGAAAGTGCATTGAATTTGTTCTCATATTCTGATACTTTCATATTTCCCTGCTTGAGATCAATAAAATCTCGATACATCCTTGTCTTTCCTGCAGCAGGCAAAAACTGAGCTTCGAAAGCTTCTTTGAACTTATCCCAAGTAAAACTTTCCTCAGGAACATTAGCGGTTTGAGCGTCCCACCAAGTTCCAGCAGCTTCTTGAAGTTGCCATGATGCCAAAAGACGTTTCTGATCGTCATTCAACTTCAACCCTTTGAAAATCCTTTCACATGACCTCATCCAGGCCTGAACTTCAGTAAACGACTCCGTTCCTTTGAAAACTTTTCCTCCCAGAGTCGTATACTCCTTACAAATAGTTGCAAAGCTCTTATCTTGTTGGACTGGTGCCACTTCCTCCATTGTTTCTACTTGATCCTGGGATCCAATAGTACGACCAGTAGTAGTGGACGACCCTCTAGCTCGACCTCTTCGTGCATGGGTGCTCATTTTGATCACCTGACTATAACAGGTTGTCAATCGAGTCTTGATAGGGTATATCTAACCTAGGTATAACATCCAAGTTGTGTTAAATTCATTTTAAATTTTATATAAAAATACGCTCTCTCATACTCACCCAAAGCCTAGGTAATCAGAAACCTAAGCTCTGATACCAACTGTAACGACCCAACTTTTGAACACATCTCAAGTTGTGCCATTAATGAGAAATAAGAAGAGATAGAAGATAAAACACAGAACATCAGAATCTCACAGCGAAATTTTCAGAAAATAAACATGAAAAGATTTAAAAATTGAAAATGTTGAAACAAGGAAACATTGCCATGTGCAAGTGTTCAAATGCTTTCAAATCATTGTCCTAGAGTAGTCCCTAGTCTAGGCTTTCTCTTATGTAGTTGCAACCTAGGTGTATGTTTGTCTATGAAATCATGTTTGCAAGTAAATGGGTATTCATGTTTTAATGTTTTAATGAAACATGCATGTTTTGTTAACCTTGCTTTTCAAATTGCATTTGTACTCAAGGTAAACTAAACTGTTGTTTGTGATTGACGTAAACACCGGGTCATTACAAGCTCCTCCCTAGCCTTGACTCAGATGGAAATCCAAATTCCAAATACGACCCTATGGATTTGATTGTATTACTAGTACGGAGGCATAGCATATGGTACTTATGCTTCCTAGGATTGATACATTTATTTTGAAATGTTTTGTTATATATATTAATAATAATATCAAACCCGTATTTGCCGTATTTAGCATGTTTAATCACCATAAGGGAAAACTCTATCCTCTGGTGTGCGTTGCATTGTGTGATGGGACTTGAGTCTTATGGTGATTCCATTTTTCTAAAAAGCATTGCGTTATTGCACGATCTATTTCTCTGCTTGTTCTGACACTTTTAATGTTATGCACGACAATCCATTGAAATAAATTCGTTCCGCATTAGCGTCATGGTCTTTAGATTTGCCAAATTATTAATAGTATGTTAGTTAAGAATTCTCACACCAGTCCCACGACTGACCTGTAGTTTGTTTCACTTTTTTGCAAACTCGGGTGCCCTCTTTTCCACACGGGCAGCCAAGTAAACAGGTTATCTTTCGCTTGGAGTCTTTCCTTGGAGCTGCTTATTATTTCTCTTGGATTTGCTTGGGGGAAGGTGATGACTAGTAGATTTGAAGACTCATCATTCGCTGCTCTTACATTTTTCTCTTTCTTTTTATTTCAGTCATGAAACTTGTTTAATTCCACGTTGTTTAAGTTGGAGTTGGATCTTATTTCTTTTCTGCGAATTTGGTGTAATAATGTAGAAGTTTGTGACTGTGGATTTTCTATGATGGACGACATTATATTTCCGCTGCTATGATGTTGTTACTCTATGAATTTCCTATTCTATTTTGTATCTATGATATGTATTATTTTATTTATGTTGTATTCCAAATGATCATCTCTTACTTTCACCCAGTGGAAGTTCGGGGTTATCACAGTTGGCATCAGAGCTTAGGTTAAACATAGCTTTGGAATATAACATATTTATGATAATTCGTTTACATAGAATCACAATATTCTATGGCGAACATTTCACGAGATACATAATAGCCAGTCGCTTTATTATCATCTTTTCATTCATCCTTCGATCTTTTCTATCTCTTAGAATCACCATTACCGTTGTTTTGACTCTTCCCTTGATCGTACGTTCGAAGAAGGCTAAGGGAATTGAAGATGCTCAAGGGACACATGTTTACGAAAGAGTGAAGGGACCAAGATCTTCAGTGCCAGCTTCTACCGAAGGAGGAGGAAAGCCTGATGTTTCTAATGGTACGCCTAGAATAAGCAACATTTTCCATGTTGCTTTCTATTCCTTTGAGTTTTGATGTTATGAGCCGTTTCTTGGCTTTCTCTCCCTCATATCCTCTTTCTTCTTTTTCTTTCTGGATTGATGAGACTCTCTGAGGTCAATTTCATTTTTCTTGATGCTCTCTGTTCAAAGGAGGTTATGGCAAAATTCTTCTAGAATTTGATGGGTTAACCAAAATCTTGAAATTTAAGAAATTCTTTTTTTATAATAAAACTGATTTTAGCTACGTTCCTTTTCGAGGACGAAAAGTTCTTAAGTGGGGGAGATTGTAACAACCCGGAAATTTGGGTCTAATTTTAAAAATTTTATTTTAATAAATTGTGTTAAGGAAATGAGTCATTATATTTTTAATAAATTATTTTATTAATAATGGCTGAAATATTAAGTTTATAATATTAATTCTATTCTGAACTTAAAAGTCTAAACATAGAGATGGCAATATTACCTTCAGTCTAAATTAGCATGAGATAATGCAAACGTTTTTGAAATATATAACGAATGTTTTCCCAACAAAAGTGAAATTAATTGATTATTGCATTTATGGTAATTTGAAAATAAATTCCAATTCAACAGAAAGATATGTACGTGAATAAAAATGATGATGATGTATAAAACATTTGTGCATTGTAATATGAAGAATTTATGTTTGATTTCAAGTTATAAAAAAAATTGGTCTTGTGTATAAGAAGTTTGAATAACATAATATTTTGTTGGTTTTCATGAGAGCATTATGGAAGAAAAAAAAGGAAGGATAGTAAAGGTAAATTTGAAGTTAAAAGAGGAATTTAGTTTTAATTCTAAAAGTAAATAATAATAAATTTTAAAAGATATTTTGTATAAATTCTCTAGAACCATATGTATTTGTGTGTGTGTGTGTGTGTGTATATATATATATATCTGTATAAAAGACAAAACAACATTATTATGTTATAAAGAAAAGAAGGGAAGAAATAATTCACAAGATGCATCAATTCAAATAGGATAGTAAATGAAAAGAGAGAAATATATGTTTTGGTTCAATTAGGATAATAAATGTATTCAAAGGTTTTAATGAGAGAAATATAGTTTTATGATTTTACGAAACAGAAATATATATATATATATATATTTATATGTGTATGTATAAAAATATCAAGACAAACAATATGCATGTATGTACTCTTGTTTATATAAAAAAAAGAGAATTGGAGAATTAATTATTACTTTTAAAACGCCATTAACAGATGAATAATTATATTATAATTTTCTATACGTAAATAAGGTACTGTTATTATAAATTAGGTAAGTGCAAATTATAGATTTGGATTTGAATGTACTCTATTAATGATAGGTATATGTTAAGGTTTTCCCTAATAAATGGGGAACAAATGGTTGTGATTTTTGAATTGTTAGCAGTATTGGAATTAATTGCAGTAATTGTAAAGGTTACAACTGACTTAAATAAGAATTAAGATTGTAATCATGTATTTTATAGGTAAATTAATAGGACAATAAATGTCAAAAGTTTATATATAAAGTAAGTAAATTTGTAATAAAAAGGAAGAAATAGAACATAACATTCTAAACCAAAATCTACGTTCTTTCTTCTTCCTCTCAACAATGGCTGCCTCTTCTCTCCACCTTTCTTCCTCCAAATTAAAATCAAAATAAAGACTCTCTTCTAAGTAAGAAAAAAATTAATTAAGGAAGGGAATTGGGAAATCAACACCAAATTAGAATTGTGCATTGAAACGGATCTACAACAACAACATTTACCTTTCTAAATCAAATTATTATTTCTAAGCTTCGCAAGGTGAGAATTTATTTTTAATTTATTTTGATTTATTTAATCATTATTCCTATGATTATTCATAGTAGAGCTAAAATGACGTGATATTTAAACATGGATCTGAATTGTTCACACCATATGATGTAGAATCTGAATTGCCTATAACGATATGATGTTAGATCCGAAATTTTAATGTTTAAATCTAAACTAGTGATTAATTAGAATTAATTATGTATTAATTTATTAAACCCTGAATTGTTGTTTTGCCTCATGCCAAGTTAAACCTCTGTTTGTAATTACCTTGATGCTAGTTATTGGATCTGGACTTGTTGTTATGTTATTGATGTTGATTATTGATTTTTGTGAGATATTACATGTTATCCCATTTTAGTAATTCATCTAGAAAACAATTTACACTATGCTAGTTTGATGTTGAAAGTACACCTTGCTTGCTAGATTCACATTTTCTTGTCAGTTATTTAGATCTGCAAATTTTGGTTGCAAATAAATAAATGTTAAAAGATGAATATGGAAAATAAGAAAGAAAATATGACGGCATGTGTATGAATTACATTATGATGTGGTAAAAAGGAGAGATCTTGGACATGTTAGCAATTCACATTGTATGAGAAATTGACATTTTGTTTAATATTAAAAAGTAAGGAATTTTCATCGTATGTTAATTTAACATTATTTTAATGTTAATATGTAAGTAATTTACACCGTATGACATTAACATTATTTTAATGTTAATATGTAAGTAATTTACACCGTATGTTAATTTAACATTATTTTAGTGTTAATATGTAAGTAATTTACACCGTATGACATTAACATCTATTTGTAATGATAATATTAAAAGTATTTACACCATATGATTTAACATTATTTTAATGTTAAAATAAGAGTATTCTACCATAGGATAAGTTCATTATTTTATAATGTAAATAAAAAGAGAATTTTACCGTAGGAAAGTTACATTATTGTTTAATGTAAATTAAATAAGAATGCAACTGTATGATAAATTACATTATTTTATAATGTAATAAAAAGAAATTCAACTGAATGACAATTAACATTATTTTTGTTAATGTAATAAAAAGAAATACACCGTATGATAATTTACATTATTTTTAATGTTAATATTAAAAAGAATTTACATCGTAGGAAGTTAACATTTATTTTTAATGTTAAAATAAAAGAATTTGACCGTAGAATGATTTAACATTATTTATAATGTTAAAATAAAAGAATTTGACCGTAGGATGATTTAACATTATTTATAATGTTAAATTAAAAGAATTTGACCGTAGGATGATTTAACATTATTTATAATGTTAAAATAAAAGAATTTGACCGTAGGATGATTTAACATTATTTATAATGTTAAAATAAAAGAATTTGACCGTAGGATGATTTAACATTATATATAATGTTAAAATAAAAGAATTTGACCGTAGGATGATTTAACATTATTTTTAATGTTAAAATAAAAGAATTTAGCCGTAGGATGATTTAACATTATTTTTAATGTTAAAATAAAAAAATTTGACCGTAGGATGATTTAACATTATTTTTAATGTTAAAATAAAAGAATTTGACCGTAGGATGATTTAACATTATTTTTAATGATAAAATAAAAGAATTTGACCGTAGGATGATTTAACATCATTTTTAATGTTAAAATAAAAGAATTTGGCCGTAGGATGATTTAACATCATTTTTAATGATAAAATAAAAGAATTTGACCGTAGGATGATGTAACACTTTTTTTATGTTAATAAAAGGAGATTTCTTCGTTTGTTAAGTTAACATTAGTTTTAATGTTAATTAAAAAGAAATGTACGCCGTAGGGAAAGTTACATCACTTGTAAAGTAATTAAAAGGGATTTACATCGTAAGATTAATTTGCCTTTGATTTAATGTATAGGAAGAGAGAAAATACGTCGCATGATAAAAATTACATTTTTCTTTGTAATTAAGAAGGTGACTTTACACTGCATGACAAAAATTTCATTATTTATGAATATATATATAAATATACGAAGTTTATTTGGAAAGGCCGAGTTAATCTCATTCCGAATAATCAAGCGACGTTAAGGTTTGAAGTAGAGGACGACGAATGAAGACTGTCAATCTTCCCCTCAGGAGGACAGCGATTTAGACTTTGAATTGATTTGCTCCCAAGTCAAGGTCAAGGTCATTGCCCGAACGAACATGTTGATTGAACGGATTAGGCTTTCGCTCAGACCCAGAGCATAAGTTATTAAAGGGATTGTGTGTCTGACATCATACTCTATTAAATACCACGTTAGTGATCTTTTGTCGAAGGTATGGATGTTTGGTGGCGGGGATTCTATTCTCTTGCTTAACACCCGTTCATATATTTCGGCAAAGGGTTGGTAGTAAGGTATGGGGTGATGATGTGGCACGCTAAGGTGCATATGATCAAGGTTTTGTTGAAAAGCAGGCCTTGTGGGACGATCAAAGCATAGTCTGTTCAGGCATAGCTTTGTGTACAACGTGACTTCGCGAGCCTCACACACCGACGGAGTCTAAAACGGGAGAAGGGAACACAAGGAGAGAAGCACGTTTCTTTCTAGCTAGAGTGGTGTCAGTGACCTACCAGCACTGACATTTTACTTATGTGGATGATGGAATGAGGCGCCTCGGATAGGTCTTATAGGATCGGGAAACGTGTGTTCAGGAATTGCCAATCCACGAAGCTGTATGTGTTGACCGGCCCTGCAGCTTTCCAAGGGTTCACTGCGGGGAATCCTGAGACATTAGCTAGAGTGTCTCGAATCGGTAGGAGCTCCTCCCTAGCCTTGACTCAGATGGAAATCCAAATTCCAAATACGACCCTACGGATTTGATTGTATTACTAGTACGGAGGCATAGCATATGGTACCTATGCTTCCTAGGATTGATACATTTATTTTGAAATGTTTTGTTATATATATTAATAATAATATTAAACCCATATTTGCCGTATTTAGCATGTTTAATCACCATAAGGGAAAACTCTATCCTCTGGTATGCGTTGCATTGTGTGATGGGACTTGAGTCTTATGGTGATTCCATTTTTCTAAAAAGCATTGCGTTATTGCACGATCTATTTCTCTGCTTGTTCTGACACTTTTAAAGTTATGCACGGCAATCCATTGAAATAAATCTGTTCCGCATTAGCGTCATGGTCTTTAGATTTGCCATATTATTAATAGTATGTTAGTTAAGAATTCTCACACCAGTCCCACGACTGACCTGTAGTTTGTTTCACCTTTTTGCAAACTCGGGTGCCCTCTTTTCCACACGGGCAACCAAGTAAACAGGTTATCTTTCGCTTGGAGTCTTTCCTTGGAGCTGCTTATTATTTCTCTTGGATTTGCTTGGGGGAAGGTGATGACTAGTAGATTTGAAGACTCATCATTCGCTGCTCTTACATTTTTTCTCTTTCTTTTTATTTCAGTCATGAAACTTGTTTAATTCCACGTTGTTTAAGTTGGAGTTGGATCTTATTTCTTTTCTGCGAATTTGGTGTAATAATGTAGAAGTTTGTGACTGTGGATTTTCTGTGATGGACGACATTATATTTCCGCTGCTATGATGTTGTTACTCTATGAATTTCCTATGCTATTTTGTATCTGTGATATGTATTATTGTATTTATGTTGTATTCCAAATGATCATCTCTTACTTTCACCCAGTGGAAGTTCGGGGTTATCACACAAGCCATCAATGAAATCCATGGAAATTTGATCCCACTTCCAATTTGGAACCTCTAATGGTTGTAACAAGCCGGCAAGTTTCTGTTGATCGCTTTTAACTTGTTGGAAAGTAGAACACCTGCTAACATAAATGGAAATGTCTTTGTTCATAGATCTCCACCAGAACGTATGCTTGAGATCATGGTACATCTTACTCACCCCTAGATGAATACTAAGCTTGGACTTGTAACATTCATCCATCACTTCCCTTTTGAGCTCAGGAATATTCGGGACACAAATTTGGCCTAATAACCTCAGAACTCCTTTGTTACCAATTTGGGAACTCGAGGGTTCGCCTTCCAAAACTCTTTTACTAGTCCTCTGAATAAATTCATCATCTTTCTGAAGAGCAGAGATTTTGTCAATCAATGAAGGAGTAATAATGAGATTAGCAATAATGGCATTCTTTCTGCTAAGCGCATTTGCTACATCATTGGCTTTCCCTGGAGCATACAAAATATCTAGATCATATTCCGCAAGAAATTCTAACCAACGCCGCTGCCTCAAATTCAAGTCCTTCTGGGTGAACAGATATTTTAGTGACTTATGATCCATATATAATTCGAACTTCTCACCCAAAAGTTAAGTGTAACGACCAGTCAACTTTTTCCTGAGTTCATATCCAATAAACCCTCAAGTCTGGCCTTAATTTCAGGAAATCCAAATTTTACTTCAATTTAGAATTCTATTCCGATTGTTTGGTATCAATATGATTGGGTATTATCTAATTTATTCCAACCATATTCAATTTATCTCGAGGCTGACCCTAGTTAATTAACTCCTTTTCAAAACTTTTGTCCTGCCGGACTGGTGTCACTTTCTCTACAATTCTCTCCTTGATCCTGGGATCCAGTATTACGACCAATATCAGTGGATGACCCTCTAGCTCGACCTCTTTGTCCTTGGTTACTTATTCTAATCGCCTTAATATAACAGGTCGTCATTCCCGACTTGATTCGATATAAATAACTTAGGTATATTATCCAAGTTGATTTAAATTTATTTTAAATTTATTAAAAAAAAAAATACGCTCTCTCACACTCACCCAAAGCCTAGGTAATCAGTAACCTAAGCTCTGATACCAACTGTAACGACCCAACTTTCGAACACATCGGAAGTCGTGCCATTAATAAGAAAAGAATAGATAGGAGATAAAAACACAGAAACATCAGAATCTCACAGCGGAATTTTTCACAAAAATAATACTTTATAATGTTACACAGCGGTACAGATTTACATCAGAGCATCATATATCTGGTGATACAACCCATTCATAGTACATCATTAATTATACATGTCATTAAGATCCCAGCTGCAGAATTATACAGCAGATAGGTGGACCAGCACACAGAAAGATCTTCATCCAGCTTCATAGGTTTCATCAAATCCTGATTCACTTGTCTATTCATAACAAGCGTTATGAATACCCAAGAGTTTAAGGGAAAACACAGAAAAATAAACTCCGGGTCAGTCAGGGGACTGGTATGAGTAAACAGTTTAAAACAGGGTAAAGAAATAAAAATATCTCATAAGACCACACCGTAAATACGGAACGGGTTTTTACCTTATGAGATCAAAACACTTTGTATACTTGAAATCAGATGTTATCATAAAAGTCTTCCACAAATAATTTAGAATCTAGAAGAATGCTTGCATCTCACATTCTCCTATATAGTATACAAATACAAATCGCTTGGCGCTTATGGAAATTGGATTTCCAACTATGACAAGGTATGGAACCACCTTCCGATCGTGTATCTCTAGAGACGAATACACTAGGTTCAACAAGAACATCTTGCAACCCGGCCCACACATGACCGACCACTCATTTCTCTTGAGTGTATCGAATATATTGCCACCTTACGGCTTTTTGTCATGACCACCGTAGTTTCCCGGGAGATACAGAAATGAAAGAAGTAACAAATACGAATATTCTCTAGATGGTGACAATACACCCTAATGGGAGCGACCCACATAGCCATGCTGCCTGCCCGCTTTTTGTCATTTCCTGGGTGTGAGGCTTGAGGCTAGACTTGTCTTTCATCATCACAGCTTATTTCTTTGAATGCCACATCGTCAAAACTTCCCGATCACTAATTGACTTTCCCAAAAATAAATTATAGGTATAAAGCATAAAGAAACAAATTTCTCTGCCACCATATAAATACGTTTGGAGCGATCAACGTACGTGACCAGTTAGAATTACTTTGTCAGACATTCGTCCATACAAGTTGTCCTAGGATTGGACAAACCGAAGGCACTATTTAAAAATAGCCCTTGCACATCGCCGTCTTCTATTATCTTCGATAATCTCTGACGTGCAACGTATAATCAAATCAAAGTGGAGTGTTATTCCGGTCTCTTTGAAATGATTAACGAACATTTTCCTTTTTAAAATATTAATCTATCACGACTATAATACATAGATAATTACAGTCAAATCAAACAGCATACGATCATCTTGCCCATATCTGGCATTTTGATCCTCTTTTCAAAACAGCCAATTTTACTACGTGCGTCGCACACGGCTTTTCTTCCTATTTTGTTTGTCAACTCTAAAAATGAATAGGTACATTTTTCTTGAGAAAATCATTTCTCAAAATCACCTCTGGATCTGAATATCCATAACTGAATTTATAAATTTATGATTTATAAATTTCCTTTTTTTTTTACAGTTCTTACACTTTGAATACCTCTCGTTAAATATCCCTTCACTCTTGATCTATTTCGTAACAGAAATAAATCTTCTTTTTAATTTATCTGACATGAATAAGAAAAATACAGCTCTTATCCAATGCCGAACAATATATATAACCATTTTCTTATATCAGGAAATCCAATTAGCAGACACTTCTAGTGTAAGAATATGGTTTGTCCTTTCTTTGACTTCACAGTTTTAAATATTTTCATTAGAAGATAAATTCTAATCTAAATTATAAACCAAGTTTATAATTACATTTCTGTGCTAACTTCTCGCCTCCTGTCAAATCATATCTGATCTTCAATACGTGATCAGCTTCCTTTTTGTTGACTTTAAGGTTTGGATCTTTTTATTTGAAACCCTTTCAAATTCTAAATATAAGTCTAAATTAGATTTTAGCCTCTGTACTTTAAATTCATATCTTGACAACACAACGTTATTCCTGATTCCCTTCTTCTTTCTATACAGAGATTTAAATAAAATTCTTTTTAAATTTCTCTACTCATGATTTCAAACACCGTTCTTATTTTATACAACACAAAACAGTATACATATAACCTGTTATATCGTGACAGGAAATTTTTGGCCATCAGTTTAAACTAACCGTTTCAGATTAAATAAAATATTCTTATTTTACTCATTTAAACCAAATATTATTTTAATTCGAATAAATTCAAATTTCCAATTATAAACTACATTTATAATCACTTCTGTATTTCTTGACAAGATTTCATCAGATCCTGATTAAAGTACAGTTCTTATCTAAGAAGGTACAGAACGGTGCATGACCGGTTTCTTTGTATCGGAAAACATTAGTTTCAGCAGACAATTCTTGTCGACTTTGAGCTATAAATATTTTTATTTAGAAAATCATTTCAAAATTAAATCATGATCAAAGTTTATAATTACATTTATAGTTCTGCACTTTATTTTCAAATGTCGTCAAAATCTTGCTCGATCCTGATTCACTTTTCTATTTGTTAATAAAAATTCTATATACATATATATATATATATATATATAGATAAAAATACAGTCTTCATTTTACAAGATACAGAATGGCGTAAAATCATTTGTTTTTCTCTCCTCGACAGGAAATTCAAATTACAGTTTATACGGCAATTTCCCTGGTTTTACACACATTTTCACCTTCATTTTGAAATCTAATTATTTCATTTGAAATAAATTTTAATTCGAATTATAAACTGGATTTATAATTTAATAATTTATTTACACTTCTGTGTTCCATCCGAACTCCTGACGACATGGTATCCGGTTCTCTTCACCTGACTTACTTCCTTTACTTGGCCGTTTGAAATAACTGTTATTTTTATTATATTAGTTCTTCTTATACTTTAAATTATAATTTATTTAAAGTTGAATTCCTAGTTTAAAACTAAAGTTTTTAAAATTTCATTCAAAACTGAAGCACCAGGTCTAAAGTACCACATCAGTTACCATGGTTTCTGGCCATGATCATCCCTTTTCTATGCGGATTTCATAAGTACCAAGCCACTCAAAACCCAAAGTACCACATTGATTTGTTGTCGTGATTTTTGCCTAATCACCCACTAAATCATAGTGTCTCCTTCAACATCCTCTTCTCAGTCCTGTGCACGTGCACAGCTTCTCCGAGCCTCCGGTGATCATCGCGCCGCCTCCCACGAACCTGAACATCACCTCAGATCATCGATCACCCACCGGAGCCATCCACCAAGTCTTCCTCCTCAAATTCAACCCTTCACCATTTCAAACCCGAAAACACCCTTAAGCAGTTCATCCAAAAACCCAGCTCAACCCATCACCTCCGACCACTGGGGATGCTTGCGCCACTTCTACCCTCTTCTCCGATCCCATACGCGCTTCTTCCCTTGTCCCTAGCCCCCTCGATCAAGTGGGGCCACCATACGACACCACCTAAACCCATGAACCCAATAACAGCCAAAATACCTATTTTGCTCAATTCCTCTTACTCTATTTATTAGAAAAATAATTTAGCATTTTTCCTTACATCCTTGATCTCATATGATGCTCCACCCTGAACCCCTTGGCCTCCCATGACCTAGATGGTCGGAATTTGGGTTTTTCCCCAATTCTGATCATCTCCGAAATTCTCAATATCTATGGTATTAAAAATCATGAAATTTCTTTTAAAAATCCTCATTTCCTACCAGTATTTTATTCATGTAATTAGTTTTGTATAATACGGGGTTTGAAATTTTGATCAAACAGAGAGTAGTTTTGATCATATTGTGTTTTGCTGTTTTGAATATACAGTGTATTTCCAAGGTGCTTTAGTTACTTTCTAAGCTTATATAAACTACTGAAATGGTTTTAAAAACAGAATAACATCCAATTACTATTCCTAACATGAATTAACAGATTCACTTTTGGAATGATATCTACTTCAAACAGGAAGGACAGGTTATAGCAAAACAAAGTATGAACCAGTTTCCTAAACCATAGATACTTAAGGTTTAAGTGACAATATCAAGTGTTTAGATCAAAACAAACAGGAATCTACGAAATTCATAACACTAGAACTCGATTACCACACCACACCACAAGATCCATTTCCAGTTCACACAGAAAGAAAACAGTAAGGAATTTTGTTGAAAATTTTACTCACCTTGCTTTAAGAGCTCACTTGATTTCCTTCTACTGATTTTAGTTTGAAACTTTTGTTGTTGTCAAGAATGAAGGGTACGCTTGGCCTTTATATAGTTGTAGAGAAATACTTAAATATAGTTGCATTAAATTTTCAGATTTTGAAAGAGCTGAAATCTATTTTTCAGATTTGACGTGACAAAAGCATGGTAATTTTAAAACTTATTTCTCTCTCAATATCCCAGTACTACATCCTAAAGCACATGGTTCATCTCAGCTCAAAGCTCCTCTGAAATCATCTGCACATGCCCTCCCCTTTCTTTTCATTGCCTTTCTATGCATCCTCCTCTTAAATGCAACATGACACCCCCTGTTCTTCTCAATCTTTTCTTGGTAACCAACGATTTTTTTGTACCTTAAGTGTTCAGTTTTTCACATGGTTTTCTAGCTTACCCTACTCATATGAAAAGGTTGATTTAACAAGAGATATGTAAACTTCTACTTGCCTGCAAAGTTTTAACAAAATCTAAAATTCCCTGCTCACTTTTACTCTCGGCCATGTGGGTTTTTTGCTAGGAAAATCTTTAGAAAATCATGGTTTTAGTGATCAACTAGTGTAGGTGTTTCAAGGGTCTAAATACACAAGATATTATAGATCCTTAGCACATGTTCATGACAAGTTGAACATGCAAATGAAAATGACAATTTCAGAAAATCCAAGGAAGATTTAAAACTGAAAAAAATAAATCAAAAAGGATTTTGGCCATGTGACATATGTAGATGTAAAATCCTAGTTTATTTCTAGTGTATGTATGATACACAAATATCTATATATATGCATGAAACACATTGCTTGCAAAAGAGAAAAAAACCACCTTTATGTTTTATATGGATGTTCTTGTAAACACAAAGGATTTGAACTCGCTTTGACAAATGAATGGGTTTTAACAGGTTTTATTTTCAAGTGCTTCATGCTTTGAAAATAAGAATTTGGCTAAAATAAAGATAAGAACTTAAAACCCTTAAAAAGAAATTGACAAAGCATATTTTTAATTCAAGTGATAAAAGTTTTTAAATCAAGATATTCTCAAAAACTCAATTTCCAAAGCCTTTGAAAAAAAATGAACAAAACAAGTGGAATAAAATGGCATGTTAAATCTTGCTATGAAATAGTGTTATTATTCAAATATATGTAAAATAAATGAATCTAAATCAAATGTTATCAATCCATGCTATCTACATGAAAATGGATTTTTATAAAATGCTGTGATGTATGTGTATATAAATGCTGTTATACAGGTAAAAGAAATGCATTTAAATCCTTTGAAATGTTTTGAAATATCAAAAATATGAATTTTAACTCGTATTTGTAAATACGATACTCACGATCAATTCAATATTCGTGTCAAAAATCCGGGTCATTACATTAAGCCTTCATATTTTCAAAGCGAACATGACGGCTAACAACTCAAGATCATGAGTAGGATATCTCTTCTCATGCGGCTTCAATTGACGGCTAGCATAGGCAACTACTTTCCCTCTTTGCATTAATACCGCACCAACACCTTCAAGAGAAGCATCTGTATAGACTGTCAAATCTTGATTACCATCTATAATAGTCAACACTGGAGCAGTAGTCAACCTTAATTTTAGCTCTTGGAAAGCTTCCACACATTCAGGTGTCCAATTAAACCTTGTATGTTTCTTGGTAAGCTTCGTTAATGGACAGGATAGCTTCGAAAAATCTTTAACGAATTTTCAATAATAGCCAGCCAATCCTAGATTACTTCTGACTTCAGTAGGCGTGCTAGGCTGCTTCCAATCTCGAATGGCTGTGATTTTACTTGGATCCACTGAAATTCCTTCCTTCGATTGAAACTTTACTTCTCCTCGCTAGAATATGCATTTAGAAAATTTGGCTTTTAAAACATTATTTCTCAGAATTTCCAACACTTCTTCCAAATGTTTCTCCTGCTCGGCAGTTGACTTAGAGAAGATTAAAATGTCGTCAATGAAAACTAGCACAAATTTATTCAAGACATCGCGGAATACTCGATTCATTAAATCGACAAAGTAAGCAGGAGCGTTACATAAACCGAACGGCATTACTAACCACTCATAAAATATGTCTGGACCTCTGAAAGCTGTCAAAGGAACACACTCTTCAGCAATAGGCAATTAATGAAAACCTGTAGCTAGGTCCATTCTAGAAAGTACTTGCACTCCATTCAAGCGATCTAACAAATCATCAATACGTGGTAATGGATATTTATTCTTTAGTGTCTGCTTATTGAGATCCCAGTAATCCACACACAATTTGAGAGTGCCGTCTGACTTTGGAACAAACACTACTACTGCGCCCCAATATGAAAAGCTAGGCCGGATCAGACCTTTCCACAAGAGCTGATTAGTTTGGTTACTCAATTCTTCTATCTCTTTCCACGACATTCTTCGAATAGAGCACAAATGGCCTTGCATTCGGAAGTAAATCGATCTTGAAGTCAATTTCTCTTCACGGAGGTAAGCTATCCACTTCGTCAAACACATCCCATAATTCTTAACAACAGGAATATCTTCAATAGCAGCGGGAGAAACCTCAAGAGCAGCCCAAAATTCTTTTCTGTCTGAATCTGAGCCTACGTAGGGTATAACAATATTTTTAAGCTTCTTTTTAACTTTGATAATTCTTTCGGCACATTTAACTTCGGCCTCATATTTCGTTAACCAATCTAGCCCAAGAATGATGTCAAATTTAGAAAAATCCATAACGTTCGAATTAAAAGGAAACTAGTAACGGGAAAAAGAAATAGGCACTCTACAATGTAAACCTAAAACAAGAGAGCCCCCTATCGGATTGTGAACTCTAATCGAATCTTTAAGATCCCTCAATTTAAAATTTAACTTATGGACTGTATTCCTCGAAATAAAACTTTGTGACGCGCCCGTATCAAACAATACTGTAATAAGAATATTGTTGACAGTAAGGGTGCCTTCCAAAACATCTGGCCTTTCCTGACTAGCTGAGGGCATTGCAGAATCTGTCGTGTTATTGACTTGAGCTTCTTTGCTTGCTTTCAAAAGTTGGCAATCTCTCTTTATATGACCTGACTTATGGCAAAGATTGCATTCCCTGGTCTCTTGAGACTTCTTATTGGATTTAGATCAGTCCTTTCTTTGTTTCTTTAGAGATCTACAATTTATCGCCAAATGTCCTTGTCTATTGCAGTTAGAGCATGTTTCTACCGTTAATGGTTCCTTCTTAGATTTAACCCCTTTCTTATTAGCTTTTGACTTCTTACAGATCTCAGGCTTCGTACTTGCCTCAAGGCTATCGGCTTCTAACTTCCTTTTGCTGCTAGAACTGCCTTCGTCTTCATCTTCCAATCCACTTTGCTTATCAAGATACTCATAGCGATAAGCCATTTGTATCATCTTAGAAAAATGAAGATTCACATGAGCAATTACTCTACCTTCGTATTTCTTTTGGAGTTCGTTGATAAATCTCAAATTCTTCCTTATAGGATCTTGAATTAGTTCTAGGGCAAAGCGAGAATGTTCATTGAATTTATTCTGATATTCCTGGATGGTCATATCTCCTTGTTTCAGATTGTAAAACTCATCATATAGCCGCTCGGTTGCTTCTTGAGGAATAAATTTTTCTATGGACATTTCTTTAAATCTATCCCAGGTAATATTATCTTGTGGATTTTCTTTAGTAATAATTTCCCACCAGATTAAAGCTTTGTCGTTGAGTGCCTAAGATGCTATTAGTCTTTTCTGATCATCACTCAGCTTTAAGCCTTCAAAAATTATCTTAGAAGAACGCATTCATGCTTGTGTTTCAATAATAGACCCTTTGCCCGAGAATGGTACTCCACCCAGATTTCGATATTTCTTTACTAGAGCTTCTAGATCCAGTTCTGGTTATGGGAGCACAATTGGCTCATTAGATTGTTGAACCAAAGAATTGCTTCTTCTGTTTCTGCCACTCATTTTCTATGTCTGCAAATAGCAGACAAAGAGTCAGGCCAACAGAAAAGATATTGTAAAGCATAGAGACATATATTTAAGTATAAATGCATCTATGTGGGTGTATTTTATTCTGCTATACTCATTCTAGGGCATTACTGATCCTATCTATAATTAGTTATTCGCCTTAAAATACTACAGATTCTATTCCTGACGAGTTCGTTAACATGTAAAATTCCGGAGCTAAGGTTAACCAAAGCTCTGATACCAACTGTGATGACCCCAAACCCTCATACCACGGAAGCAAGGATGATCATTGGAATATAACACAAACGATAACAGTAGAACAGAATCATAGAATTACACCAGATAAAGTAAATCAAAGTTACACTGGAAATAATATTAACATCAGAGTTACACAGCGTAACAGGATCGTACTTAGAACACAATATAGTTTTAACTTAATATAAAATGTCTGCAATGGAATTAAAAATAATATACTAAAGGAAGTCTGAACATCATAACAGAAATGATAGGATCCATCTTCGGCTCCATAGCTATCAAAAATGAGTCTGCTAAAACCTTAATACAAGGTTGCCCGTGTGGAAAAGAGGGCACCCGAGTTTGCAAAGGGAAACAAACTACGAGTCAGTCATGGGACTGGTATGAGAAATCTAACTTAGCCTATTTAATAATAAGGCTAAACACAGGACCACGCCGCTAACGCAGAACGGGTTTACTTCATTAGATTGTCAGTGCATAAATAAAGTAAATCATTTAAACAACGCAATGCTTTTTTAGAAAAAATGAAGCCATTATAGGACTCAAATCCCTTCACACAATGCAACGCAAACCGGAGGATAGAGTTTTACCTTATAATGGCCAAAATATGCTCGATACGTATAAAATAGATTGGATATTATTATTAGTGCATATATGTTTCAAAAACATTTTCTATCATAATGTATCAATCATAAATGGCATAGCTACCATATACTATGTCGCCATACTAGTTTTACAATCAAAACCGTACGATGTCGTATTAGAAGTTGGATTTCCACCATGAACCAAGGCAAAGGATCGTCCTTACCAATTTCGAGATACTCTAGCCCGTGCCTTAGGATCAGTCGCAACTGCACCTAGGAGCGCCAAGGCTGGTCCACAAATACGTTAGTGGATTAGTAATTCCTGAACAATATGTTTCCGCGCCCTAAAGGGCGTAATTCAAGAGCCACTAGGGACTCAAATCTGAGGTACCTCGCTTTCCATTGTCCATATAATTAAAATTTTCTGGGCTCCATACCATGACACCACTTCTAGCTAGAAAGAAATCACGTTCTCCTTGGGGTCCTTCTCCCGTTTCTAGTTCATACCAGGGTATGAGGCTCGCAAAGTAACGCTATACACAAAGCTATGCCAATTAAAGCTGTGCTTTGATCATCATCCACAAGGCTCTACTTTTCAACAAAAGCCTTGATCGTTTGCATCTTGGCATGCCACACTCACAATTCACGCCATGCGACTTATGCCTATCAATATATAACCTTTGAGCTCGTACGTCTCAGAGAAGGATGTTAAGCAAGAGAATAAATTCTTCGCCACCAAACAGACATATATTTAATAGAAATCAATCTGCACAGCATAAAATCCAATGTCAGACACACATCCATTTACTAGTTCTTTCTGGGTCTGAACGAAATCGGAGGCACCTTATTCCTCGTCCCATATGGCCAATACGGAAGAGAGGCCCTCGCATATCCGGACAATCAACAAGTACGTCCGGACAACTACCACTATAACCCTCTCAAGGCAGCAACTCCAATCAAAGGCATCAGTAGTCGTTCATTCGATGTGAAGATCGTCGGTCTTCGACCGCCATCTTCAATATCTTCGACTTCCAATCATCGTATAATTATTTGAAATGAGATTTAACTCGGCCTTTTCAAATAATTCTCGAATACATATAATTCAAATCATTACTTTTCATTCCATATCATTTATAATATTTTATAATGATTTATCGCTATTTTTATTTATATAAAAATAGCCACTTTTAATTAAACGAAGCTTCAGGTCATTACATGGCCCTAGCGCTGTTTTTATTAAAATTTGAATTACACATTTCTAAAAATCTAACCGTTGGATCTTAGAAAATTTTATACCGTTGGAAAGTTCTTTCCAAAGCGAACCCAACGGTTCCCGTTTTGGGAAAATCCAACGGTCGGGTCTTTCGGTATAATCGTTTAAATTTTCGATTCCAAATTGCGAGCTACCGCATGCGATTCGTTTTATTTTAATATATATATATATATACATATATATATATACATACATATATATATAATTCGTTCGACGATCTCAAATTATTCAACAAATGGTCACCCTTCTAACCTCGCTAACATGTTAATGTTTTAATGAATCCAACATTTTTATGAACTTAAATCTTTTTCATGATTCGTCCTTACATTAAAAATGTAATTTTTTTAATGTTAATCATTTTTCAAACTTTAATCCTTTTTTATGATTTCTTCTACATTAAAAATGTAAATTTTTAATGTTGACACTTTTTTATCAAGGTTGAATTCTTTTTAGTGAAGCATTTTTTACATTAAAATGTATTTTTTTTAACGGGACAAATTTTTGTCAACATTTCATCCTTTTAATGATTCATTATTTACATTAAAAATGTAATTTTTAATTTTAAAACACTTTTGTCAACATTGAATCTTTTTAATGATTCATTCTTTACATTAAAAATGTGATTTTTAATGTTAAAACACTTTTGCCAACATTGAATCTTTTTAATGATTCATTCTTTACATTAAAAATGTGATTTTTAATGTTAAAACTCTTTGTCAACATTGAATATTTTTAATGATTCATTCTTTACTTTAAATGTATGATTTTTAATGTTAAAACACTTTTATCAACATTGAATCTTTTTAATGATTCATTCTTTACATTAAAAATGTGATTTTTAATGTTAAAACACTTTTGTCAACATTGAATCTATTGAATGATTCATTCTTTACATTAAAAATGTGATTTTTAATATTAAAACAATTTTGTCAACATTGAATCTTTTTAAGGATTCATTGTTTACATTAAAATTGTGACTTTTAATGTTAAAACACTTTTGTCAACATTGAATCTTTTTAATGGTTCATTCTTTACATTAAAAATGTGATTTTTAATGTTAAAACACTTTTGTCAACATTGAATCTTTTTTTTTGATTCATTCTTTACATTAAAAATGTGATTATTAATGTTAAAACACTTATGTCAACATTGAATCTTTTTATTATATATATATATATATATATATATACAATAAAAACGTAAACTTTTATTGTTAAACTTTTCTATTTCAAACCACGATCATTTTACATCATTTCTTATGAACAATAAAAATGTTAATTTTTATTGTTAACTTATCTTTTTCAAAACAATGATCATTTTGAATCATTTCTTATATACAATAAAATGTAAATTTTTATTGTTAACTTTTCTTTTTCATAACAATGATCATTTTTACATATTATGTTTATACAATAAAAATATAAATTTTTATTGTTAACATATTTTATACAAACAATGAATATTTTGTACATACAATAAAAATATAATTTTTATTGCTTCAAACAATTTCCAATTCTTATATGAATATTTTTCATATTTTGTACATTCAATAAAAATGTGATTTTTATTGTTTCAAACACTTTTCATTTCACATATGAATATTTTTCATAATTTGTACATTCAATAAAAAAGTGATTTTTATTGTTTCAAACACTTTTCATTTCATATATGTAACACCCCGTAATTCTGTTAATATTAATATTCACAAATTAAAGAATAACTAATCTCAGACGTGAGAATTGTGGGAAACGGGTTGCGCCATTGTGTTCGTCTCGGAATTCTGGTTGAGATAGAGTCCGAGTTTGCATGAATTGGACTTCGTATGAAGAAGTTATGACCATCGGAAGTTTCAGAAAATTCAAAATAGATTTCAGAAGATTTAAAATTCAAAATTCGAAGTCAAACAGGCTAGGCAGGAAAATTCCCGCCCAGCACCCCAGGTTGATTGGGGAGTCGACTGGGCAGTCGACACCCCCTAGGTCGACTGGGCAGTCGACCTGGGTGTCGACCTGTCCAGGTGTCTAGGGTTTGGCTGATGTGTCTTTAGGGCTGAGTTGGCAAATTAAACGGTTCAGTTTAGTTCTGAGTTGATCTGACAGTCTAAATAAATCCTAAACTCTATAAATACCTAGGTAGTTTCTCACTCTAATTCACATGAAAAATAGAATAGCCACCGTCATACCGCCGCTATGGAACTCAGTGTAGCCGCCGCCAACTAAGAAGGAAGAAAGCTATCAAAACCCTAATTCTACTCAACTCTAAAGCAAATCAAGACTCTCTTTTCTCTTCTAATAGTGAGTATGATGATCTTAACAAGATTATTATTAAACTAATTAGATTAAGTTATGAATGGATTATGAGTGAATGATGTGAATTGTCATATATGTTGTTGTAAACCTTATGCTATCATGCATGTTGTAAATCCTATGTTATGTGATGATAATATCCTATATGTTGTAAATCATGCTATGATGATATTGTATAGGTTGTAATTTTCTAAGCTAAGTTGTGATAAATCATACATGTTATAAAGTCATGATGTTATTATCTATGCTAATTAGTTCATGTTAATCAAATCATAATGTTTGGGCTATGTTGATGTATATGACAGATCACATATGCAAGTTTAGATTGATTAGTAAAGATTATGAACATATGCCATGACGTCTATTTAGATCTAGAATTATGACATCTAGAATTATGCTATGACATATGTGAATTCTATGTATTAGATGCTAGTTCACACCATCATTATATTGCCTAAACCATATATGCTAGTCCATACATGAATTTGGATTATGATCATATTATGTGAATCGTGACATTTTACCAAACAAGTTGACACCTTTAGATCCATGACATGTGTAGTTTCATGCAAGTTCCACCCCTATCATGATTAGATCTATTTTTATTTGTCTATATGTTGTGATAATTTATCTTTGTGCTATAGACTATTCGAGTCTAACGTATATTTTGCGTTGAATAAGCGAACGTATAACGTGGGGTAGGGGTAATATTAAGGATTTAATATTAAGAAGTTGGGGTGCAATTGATATGATTTTGCATGCCATGAATGGATGACCATAATTGAGTCAATTATGGACATCATTAAAAGTGGACTTAATTAATAATTTGAATAGGGAATTATTAAAACTGGGGTAAAAGATTATAAGTGTTAATCAATGCTTAGGACACGAGGTTGGACTCGTTTGTGACGTAAACCTGCCCGGACCCGCTCGGCAAATCCAGTGGTCACAAATGTCAGCCCAATGTGAGAGGTCCTAGGCCCTAAATTAAAGCATAATAGTTGTAAATACACGAGGTTAGACTCTTTTATGGTGTAAGACTGCCCGGACCCGCCCGACAAATTCAGCTGCTATAAATGCCAGTCTAATGTGAGAGGTCTTTATGAGGTTATGGCCCGAATGAATTAAGAAATACTTAACCAGATAAACATGTAAGGTAGGACATGGGGGTTAAGTAGGTGCCTTGGGTGGCATGAGGAATCTAGTGGGTGCCCTTAGTGGCATGTGAAATACGATTAGTAAGACTTAACCAAACACACATGTAAATGAACATGACTAAGAGGGTGGGATGTACTAGTGGACAAGCTTAGGTAGGTAGCTTGTGGGGGCCCATTTCAACTAGTATCCCAAACGTATCTTTGTGGGCTCGACCCAAGTCGAGGACGGGACACGAATGCTGGGCTTGACTATAAGAGGCCAAAACGGGGCAGCGGTGGCAACGCAAGTCCAACGGGTTTCATATGCGTGTGTGGACCCGGGCTGGTAGGTAAGGCGTTGTTGCATCGTGTAGGTATAAGCCGTGCATTCTCAAGTTGTATCGGGTTGCCACTTTAGGGGAGTGATACACCCCACTGTGGGGCCAGCACGGGTATCTACGAGTAGGGAGCCGATCGAAAGTGGGTAGTGGAGTACACCCAGTGGAGATAGGAGCAGACGACACCTATGTAGTCAGCTAGGGGTACGCAAGGCTATTTATAAAATTTCTAAGTGAAGCAAGTGGGATCAACTTTGAGGGTGACTGGTGTGGTGTAGTGTAGTAATTATTCGTTAGTAACTAGGTGTGCCTTTAACGTTATCTTTATCTGCTTTTCCATACCCAATAGTTCATAGACATTTCCTTATTTTCCAGCTTATGCCTTAGTCTAGTTATTTTGATAATAGTAATTTTAGAATTATCATACTCGCCAGACTTTATGTCTGACCCCCTCTATTTCTATCCTTTTTCCCCCTCCAGGTGCTCAGGGTGGACCCAGATCTAGTGGAGTTTGATTGGATTGCTTTATCTCTTTGGGAAAGCTTGGATCGCTGAAGTAAAGTCCAACTTGTTATCTTCTTTAATGGTTATTTATGTAATGGGGTTATATATATTTTTTTAGCAAGATGGATATTGTACTTGACTCTGATTTATGGTTTTTATGATGTAACAAACATTTTTAATTTCCGCTGCAATAAAATGAAGTTTTAGATTTCCAAATACTACTTATTATCTGTCTTGTTGTAATTTTTCTGTTCTATATTCACTTAAAACCTCCATGGAAGATAATGCATTCCCTTTGTGAGTGACATTAATGGACGTGGGGTGTTACACGTGGTTTCAGAGCTTAAGGTTACCAGAACAGATAATTTTTTTAGAAAAACTATTTTTCTAAAGTATTTTTGGAAGAAGTGTTTTCAAAAACATGTCTTAACGAGTGATTTAAAGAGGAGAGTTTTTTTTAAGAAAAACATAATCCCCAATAGCCATATCTTTATCTTTTGAATTCTCCATTTTGAATCTTTCCTTTTTCGTTTCAGAATGGCTGAAGATCTTAACCTTCCGGATGGTGTAACGATACCCGGATGGTATAGGAGGATATTAGAGGCTAGGGCCGCTGCAGGTCCAGCCAATGTCCCTCCACCACCAGTTGCACCCGCTCCTCCTCCTCCTCCTCGCGCTGATACTTTTGCAAAGACGTGCAAGGAATTTAAGGCTATGGGTGGAAAACCTTTTCAAGGGTCAGAAACGTTTGTGGAAGCTAGAGATTGGCTTAGGGAGGTGGAAGAATTGCTAGAAATCTTTGAAGTAGAAGAAGGGAGGAAAGTCAAATTAGCAGCTTGGTTAATGAAGGGAGAGGCCTCGTTTTGGTGGGAGGTCACTAATGGGGAGCGTCCTGTTGATTCTTGGGCGGATTTCAGATGTAGGTTCGACGCAAAGTTTCTCTCAAGGGCAGAAGATAATCTATATATGGAAAGGTTCTTGACAATAAAGCAAGGAAGCTCATCAGTGAAAGAATATGTCAACAAATTTAATCAGTTAGCAAGGTTTGGCTTGGACTTAGTGAACACGCCGGAGAAGAAGGCTCTGAGGTTCGTTAATGGCTTGAATGAACCGTTGCAAGGGTTGGCTATGACCCACATCCCTATGGGGGCCACCTTTGAGAAGCTAGTAGACATGGCACTCATGCACGAGGAGAAAGGCGCTAATGCTAATAAGGCACCCGAGAAGAAAGGGGATCAGAAGAAACCACAACAACAAAACAAGAAGGGTGGTAAAGACAATAATGGCAAGGGAAAGAAGAAATGCTTTAACTGTGGGACACCAGGCCATCTTAGCAAGGATTGCCGGAAGAAAAAGAAGACTGGTTGTTTTCACTGTGGTGAAGCGGGACATCTAGTGAAGGACTGCCCAAAGATAGGGCAGAGGGCAGGGTCTACCTCGGGAGGACAGGTGCAGGCTCTTATGGCACCAGGGCAGGCAAGGGGACAAGTTCAGGCTCTCGCGGTCCCACCGCTGCAAGAACGAGGTAGAACCATTTATGTTGAAAGCTTAGTTTTTCTGTTTGATCATCCTGTCCATACCTTATTCGATTTGGGCGCATCACATTCGTTTATCTCTACATCATTAGTTGAATCACTGCACTTAAACACCAGTTTAGTAGAGGATCTCTTAGTTGTTTTGAATCCAATTGGGGGCTCAGCTTATTTGTCCATGATGTGTTTGGATTTGAAAATTTCTATACTTAGCGTTGAGTTTAGATGTGATGCTTATGTTTTGGGCTTCACGGGCTATTGGCTAATTTTAGGGATGGATTGGTTATCCAGAAATGGGGTCGTTCTTGATTGTGAAAAGAGAGTAGTTAGGCTCGTGACTCGCCTTGGAAACACTCTCGAAATCTTTTGTAATCCCATAAATTCTGTTATGCTAAGTTATTTAGAATCGCTTGACGCGTCTGTGGAGAATCTAAGATCTGTTAGAGTGGTCCGAGAATACTCGGATGTGTTTGAGGAGGTGAAGGGCTTGCCTCCGAAGCGGGAGATAGATTTTCGAATATATCTTGTGGATAGTGCAAAACTAGTATCTTTGCCAGTACGCCACATGGCTCCACGTGAAAGGAGGGAACTCGATAAGCAAGTGAAGGAATTTCTTGAGAAGGGATTCATAAGACGAAGTATATCGGAGTGGGGTGCTCCAGTAGTATTTGCCATGAAGGAGGATGGGTCCCTTAGACTTTGTGTGGACTATATAGAACTTAATAAGCTTACTAAGAAAAACAGACACCCACTGCCGAGGATTGACGATCTCTTCGATCAGTTAGTTGGCGCCTCAGCATTTTCGCGGTTGGACTTAGCCACTGGTTTCCATCAGTTGAGAGTGGCTGAGGATAGCATTGACAAGACTGCCTTTAGGACTCCGGACGGTTTCTATGAATGGCTAGTGATGCCCTTCGGTTTGACAAACGCCCCCGCATATTTTGTTGATTTGATGAGTAGGGTGTTTAGGGAGTACCTTAACAAATTCGTGGTAGTCTTTGTAGACGACATCTTGATCTTTTCTAAGGATGAAGAAGAGCATGCCCTACATCTTAGGGAAGTGTTGGAGACCCTACAAGCGCATAATCTTAAAGCTAAATTTCTAAGTGTCACTTCTAGAGGAAGGAAGTACGATTCTTAGGGCACGTGGTTTCCAAAGAAGGGATAGCTGTGGATCCCGTGAAGGTGGTGGCCATCCAAGATTGGAAGGTCCCTAAAAATGCTACCGAAGTGAGAAGTTTCTTGGGGTTGGCTGGCTACTATAGGAAGTTTATCAAAGACTTCGCAAAGACATCAGCTCCATTAACACGTTTGACGAAGAAGAACCTAGTTTTTACATGGGATGTAGATTGTGATGATGCGTTCCAACGTTTGAAGAGAGCTTTGACTTCAGCCCCAGTCTTAGTATTGCCAGACAGGAGCAAGCCGTTTACTGTTTATACCGGTGCTTGTGGGACAGGACTAGGCGCAGTCTTAATGCAAGAGGGAGGGTAATGGCCTATGGTGGAAGACAGTTGAGAGCGCATGAGAAAAATTACCCTACACATGACCTAGAGTTGGCCGCTATTGTTTTCGCGCTTATGTCTTGGCGTCATTATCTTCTTGGCGAGAAATTCGAATTGTTCACTGACCATAAATCTTTAAAATACTTGTTCTCTCAGAAGGACTTGAACTTAAGGCAGCAAAGGTGGATGGAGTTCTTAGCGTCTTACGATTTCAAAATAGCATATACCCCTGGCAAGGGTAACGTGGTGGCAGATGCCTTAAGTAGAAAAAGATTATCATTAAGTCCTTTGTTTGTTGAGCGGCGAAGCTTAAAGTTCATCTCTATGTTTGACTTTAGACCTTCCGTTGACTTTGTACCCGGTTTGCTAGCATCCTTGGAGGTCAGACCTACGCTTTTGGGACGGATTGGTGAGGCACAGCGAGACGACCCACAGTTGGTTGAGTTGGTAGAAAAGCTCAAAAAGGGGAGTCATCAAGCCATCTCCGTAGGTATACCCTAGATGATAAGGGTTGGTTACGTAGGGATAGTAGACTTTGTGTACCTCAAGATGAAGGTTTAAGGAAGGCTATTCTTGACGAAGCACATCATTCGAAGATGACCATTCATCCCGGCGGGGACAAGATGTACAAAGATATGAAGCGAGTTTTCTTTTGGGCCAGTATGAAGAGGGATGTGGCCGAGTATGTCGCTGGATGCTTGGTGTGCCAACAAGTAAAAGCGAAGCAAAAGAAACCCGGTGGGTTGCTTCACCCATTGGAGGTTCCACTATGGAAGTGGGAAAGTGTCTCGATGGACTTTGTGGATGGATTACCGCGATCAAGGAAGGGTAATACTGGGATTTGGGTTATAGTAGATAGACTTACTAAAAGCGCCCATTTTATTCCCGTGAAGAGTAAGAGGACTGCTCCATGGTTAGCTTCTGTATACGTCCGAGAGATAGTTCGTTTGCATGGTGTTCCTTCTAGCATAGTGAGCGACCGCGATCCTATTTTCACTAGCGAATTTTGGAGAAGCTTACAAGAGGCGGTAGGGACTCAGTTATGTTTGAGCATCGCATATCATCCTCAGACGGACGGACAGACCGAGAGGGTGAATCGCATTCTAGAGGATCTTTTGAGGCTATGTATCCTAGACTTTGGGGGTACATGGGAAGAGCATCTTTCATTGGTGGAGTTCGCATATAATAACAGCTTTCAGTCTAGCATTGGCATGGCACCTTTCGAAGCTCTTTATGGACGACCTTGTCGTTCACCCACATGTTGGTGGGAATATACGGATAAGATCTTACTTGGGCCCGATATGATTAGGGAGACTTCGGAGAAGATCGACTTGATTCGAAGGAGGATGAAAGCAGCGCAAGATAGACAGAAATCTTATGCGGATAAGAGGAGGAAAGATCTTGAGTTTGAAGTTGGGGACATGGTCTTTATCAAAGTGTCTCCATTATGGAACGTTGTTCGCTTTGGGTCCGTTGGGAAATTAGCACCAAGGTTCGTAGGGCCGTTTCCTATTAAGGAGAAGATTGGACGGATGGCGTATAGAGTGGAGTTGCCTGAGAGACTTAGTGGTGTACACGACGTATTCCATGTGTCACATTTGAGGAAGTGCTTGCACGAGACCGCGGAAGTAGTAGAGCCGAACTTGCTTAGAGAGGTGGAGATAGAGCGTGATGCGACGATTCGACGAGCTCCTACATGAATTCTTGGGTCAGAGATTAAGAAGCTGAGAAATCGAGAGGTCAAACTAGTCAAAGTACAATGGGGAGATGATGAGAGCAACGCTACTTGGGAGACGGAAGAAAAGATGCGTTCGTTGTACCCTTTTCTTTTTGAGGGTATGTCCTTTAATTTCTCCTTTATTGCTTATCTTTTACTCATCTTACCTTTAGAGTATCCTCTCGCTAGTATTCATGACCTTTAGTTAGGATAATCCTATGGTTGAAACATGTGTTTGAGACATGCTATGTATGATGGATGCAAAGTGGATGCAAGTGTTTGCTAGTGGTTGCTCGTGGATGCATATACACACACTATTAGGCACTAGATCGGCTCAGTCACTTCATATTGCATATTGCATATAAATGGGTGTATTTAGTAAAATGGATGTATAATGGTTGTGCTATCATATGGATGCTGCATTCAGATGATGATTGTGCACGCATATAGAGATAATATGTAGAATTAAGGAACTTTTGCATACATAATGGACGCATGGCACTATCATGATTTGCATTAAGGAGGTCAACTGAATCAGTGGACCGCCTGATTTTGCATTAGATATGGACATATACACACACTGTGCATTTAAACATGAAAGCATTAGAAGTCTATAAGGACAATGGATGCCTGTGTTTGATGATTGAGCAGATGGACGATTGGATGTTAGGATATACATTCTTCTTGACTTGAAGATTTCGGGGTCGAAATCCTTTAAGGAGGGGAGAATGTAACACCCCGTAATTCTGTTAATATTAATATTCACAAATTAAAGAATAACTAATCTCAGACGTGAGAATTGTGGGAAATGGGTTGCTCCATTGTGTTCGTCTTGGAATTCTGGTTGAGATAGAGTCCGAGTTTGCGTGAATTGGACTTCGTATGAAGAAGTTATGGCCATCGGAAGTTTCAGAAAATTCAAAACAGATTTCAGAAGATTTAAAATTCAAAATTCGAAGTCAAACAGGCTAGGCGGGAAAATTCCCGCCCAGCACCCCAGGTCGACTGGGGAGTCGACTGGGCAGTCGACACCCCCCAAGGTCGACTGGGCAGTCGACCTGGGTGTCGACCTGTCCAGGCGGCTAGGGTTTGGTTGATGTGTCTTTATGGCTGAGTTGGCAAATTAAACGGTTCATTTTAGTTCTGAGTTGATCTGACGGTCTAAATAAATCCTAAACTCCATAAATACCTAGGTAGTCTCTCACTCTAATTCACATGAAAAATAGAATAGCCACCGTCACACCGCCGCCATGGAACTCAGTGTAGCCGCCGCCAACTAAGAAGGAAGAAAGCTGTCAAAACCCTAATTCTACTCAACTCTAAAGCAAATCAAGACTCTATTTTCTCTTCTAATAGTGAGTATGATGATCTTAACAAGATTATTATTAAACTAATTAGATTAAGTTATGAATGGATTATGAGTGAATGATGTGAATTGTCATATATGTTGTTGTAAACCTTATGCTATCATGTATGTTGTACATCCTATGTTATGTGATGATGATACCGTATATGTTGTAAATCATGCTATGATGATATTGTATAGGTTGTAATTTTCTATGCTAAGTTGTGATAAATCATACATGTTATAAAGTCATGATGTTATTATCTATGCTAATTAGTTCATGTTAATCAAATCATAATGTTTGGGCTATGTTGATCTATATGACAAATCACATATGCAAGTTTAGATTGATTAGTAAAGATTATGAACATATGCCATGACATCTATTTAGATCTAGAATTATGACATCTAGAATTATGCTATGACATATGTGAATTCTATGTATTAGATGCTAGTTCACACCATCATTATGTTGCCTAAACCATATATGCTAGTCCATACATGAATTTGGATTATGATCATATTATGTGAATTGTGACATTTTACCAAACAAGTTGACACCTTTAGATCCATGACATGTGTAGTTTCATGCAAGTTCCACCCCTATCATGATTAGATCTATTTTTATTTGTCTATATGTTGTGATGATTTATCTTTGTGCTATAGACTACTCGAGTCTAACGTATATTTTGCGTTGAATAAGCGAACGTATAACGTGGGGTAGGGGTAATATTAAGGATTTAATATTAAGAAGTTGGGGTGCAATTGATATGATTTTGCATGCCATGAATGGATGGCCATAATTGAGTCAATTATGGACATCATTAAAAGTAGACTTAATTAATAATTTGAATAGGGAATTATTAAAACTGGGGTAAAAGATTATAAGTGTTAATCAATGCTTAGGACACGAGGTTAGACTCGTTTGTGACGTAAACCTGCCCGGCAATTCCAGTGGTCACAAATGTCAGCCCAATGTGAGAGGTCCTAGGCCCCAAATTAAAGCATAATAGTTGTAAAGACACGAGGTTAGACTCTTTTATGTTGTAAGACTGCCCGGACCCGCCCGGCAAATACAGCTGCCATAAATGCCAGTCTAATGTGAGAGGTCTTTATGAGGTTATGGCCCGAATGAATTAAGAAATACTTAACCAGATAAACATGTAAAGTGGGACATGGGAGTTAAGTAGGTGCCTTGGGTGGCATGAGGAATCTAGTGGGTGCCCTTAGTGGCATGTGAAATACAATTAGTAAGACTTAACCAAACACACATGTAAATGAACATGACTAAGAGGGTTAAGTGCGATGTACTAGTGGACAAGCTTAGGTGGGTAGCTTGTGGGGGCCCATTTCAACCAGTATCCCAAATGGATCTTTGTGGGCTCGACCCAAGTCGAGGACGGGACACGCATGCTGGGCTTGACTATAAGAGGCCAAAACGGGGTAGCGGTGGCAATGCAAGTCCAACGGGTTTCATATGCGTGTGTGGACCCGGGCTGGTAGGTAAGACGTTGTTGCATCGTGTAGGTATAAGCCGTGCATTCTCAAGTTGTATCGGGGTGCCACTTTAGGGGAGTAATACACCCCACTATGGGGACAGCACGGGTATCTACGAGTAGGGAGCCGATCGAAAGTGGGTAGTGGAGTACAGCTAGTGGAGATAGGGGCAGACGGCGCCTATGTAGTCAGCTAGGGGTACGCAAGGCTATTTATAAAATTTTTAAGTGAAGCAAGTGGGATCAACTTTGAGGGTGACTGGTGTGGTGCAGTGTAGTAATTATTCGTTAGTAACTAGGTGTGCCTTTAACGTTATCTTTATCTGCTTTTCCATACCCAATAGTTCATAGACATTTCCTTGTTTTCCAGCTTATGCCTTAGTATAGTTATTTTGATAATAGTATTGTTAGAATTATCATACTCGCCAGACTTTATGTCTGACCCCCTCTATTTCTATCCTTCCCCCCCCCCTAGGTCCTCAGGGTTGACCCAACTCAAGTGGAGTTTGATTGGATTGCTTTATCTCTTTGGGAAAGCTTGGACCGCTGAAGTAAAGTCCAGCTTGTTATCTTCTTTAATGGCTATTTATGTAATGGGGTTATGTATTTTGTTTTAGCAAGATGGATATTGTACTTGACTCTGATTTATGGTTTTTATGATGTAACAAACATGGTTAATTTCCGCTGCAATAAAATGAAGTTTTAGATTTCCAAGTACTACTTATTATCTGTCTTGTTGTAATTTTTCTGTTCTATATTCACTTAAAACCTCCATGGAAGTTAATGCATTCCCTTTGTGAGTAACATTAATGGACGTGGGGTGCTACAATATATGAATATTTTTTTTAATTCCAATAATGATCATTTTAACCAAATCTACTTATACAATAAAAATGTGATTTTTATTGTTAACAAATTTTTATTTCAATAATGATCATTTTACAACACATGAATATTTCAGAAAATTTCTGCATTATAACGGCAGGGTAATTAAAATCGACACTGTCCCTAGTACGGCTCCTCTGCTATCCTAGGCCTCACGGCGATACAAGGGTTTTATTTTTATAATTTTCACAATACAATTCATTTTCACAACACTGTGAATTTTCCATAAACATAATCAATTTCATTTCAACTGCAATCAATCATCCGAAGTCACAATCAATTTCACACCATAATCCAATCAAGTCGTCCATGGTCTGTGGACGACGGCATCGGGAGTTACTAAACTCTGTCTACAACCTAATATAATTTTATTCGATTATTTTTGAAGCAGAAATCTCACATTGCTTTTGATTCCTTCAAAAATTGTAGAAAGCTCCAAAAAATTCTCCGGTCTCTTTTAGAATGTCGTGTACGATGCCACATGTCCAATGTCTCCTGTTTCATCGAATTTTGTTATCGTATGAAAAAGAAACGATTTTTATTTGATAATTTAAATTGGCAACGGTTTTAACATGTTGTAATCTATTAAATGTATATACCTACCGTTACTTTCATCTATTGTTCTAAATTAGGGTTTGGATTTTCGAGCCACACAATCAACTTGGCAGCGATCGGACCACACCACACTGTCGACCTCCGAGCAAGCTCCAGGCGCCTCCCTCTTTTGTCCAGTTCGATCGCCTCTATGGCGTGGAAATCGAGGGCGATCGGCAGCGGTTTGTGGAGGTGATTCGAGCACCATACACGACAATGGGTGCTGAGATCCGTATGGATTTGAAGAACAAAAGGAGTACTTCAAAATCCTCTGAAGAGTCACTCGATTTTACTGCGTGTTTTGGGATTTATTAGAGGAAGAAAGATCGAGCAATTCTGGCCATTTAAACAGAGATGGCGGCGGCTTGTATTGTAAATTAGGGTTTTTGATTTTCCTATATTTATAATATAATATTATTAAAGTGAAAATTAGGATCACATCCTAAAAATTAAACTTAGTTAGGCTCACATCCTTCCCTTTAATTACATGTAAATTTCATCCCTATTTTTAAATATCCGCATTTTCTTTTCCTAAATTGCCCATATATGCATATCTGTATGCAACTTTTAATCAAACATGCAGAAAAACAGAATATCAAATATATGTGTATTTGTATGCATATATCTAGAGTACTTACATATAAATATGCAGATATTATTGTTATATTGCTGAATTGTACGCATGTATTTATATTAATCTGAAGTTGTTTATGTAATTTGATTATTGCACATTAGGCTTATTAATGTAGATTTTCTTCTTCGTATAACAGTGTTCCTGCGGATAGTGGTGTATTGGTTTTGTTGAAGCTTGGGAATGATAGTTGGTTTATTCGTCTTTATTTTGATAGTTCTGTTGCTATCGCTATTATAGCTCCTCCAAAAGGTAGACGAATGCCTGGTCGTATATCTTATTCCAAAAGATTGAAATCTGCAGGTGATTTTACAAAGACTACTAGATGTGGTTTGTGCAATAAGCTGGGTCATAACAAAAGGACATGTTCTTCGAAAGACCATTAGATCTGCTTTGTTATTTTATTTTATTCTATTTTTAAGACACTTGGTTTTAGTGTTTACTTTTACCATTTGTTGTGAACATTTATGTGATGTAATAAAATTAGTTCAGTATTTTGCTATGAATTTGTTTTTGATTGACATTTTTTTTAAGCTGAAACGTATGCATATATTTGTTATATTTGAATAAATATATGCAGTATTTTTGAACATTCCTTTACCCTATTTGTACAAATTTTTTGCCATGTCTATACTGTAAAAAACAAGTAGTAGTACCTGCAAATGATTAAACTGTAAATCTGCTTGTTAACATACTACTATTGATCATTGTTGAATATAAGTGTGCAGTTATTTTGAATATTTGCATGCAAATATTCAAACATTCTGGAAATTCATATACTTTTTTTAGCCTTCAATCAATTTTTCCTTTGTATATGTTGTATTTTTTTGTTACATCTTACTATGCATCAGTTATAACTATGCAATTTGCTCTGTACATGTTTTGAACTTTTTCTCGTGTAATTAGTATTAATAATAATATTGGCAGTAGTTTCTTCTTGACTACTTGTGCAAATTTATGTAGTAACATATGCAATTATTCCACATAAATTCATAAATGTATGCAACTATGGAAATTATATGCACGCAGTTAGTATTTGTGTTGTTTGCATATTTGTATGCAACTAATAATAATAATTTCATATAAGTATGCTATTATTTTATTTCTGCAATTCAAATTTGCAGATTTTCATAATATTTTTCATGCAAAGATGCTAATATATTGAATGAATGCACACCAGTAAGCAAAAATTCTATGTTATCATATAGAACCAAAATAACTTCAAACACTACGTAATATTCCCCCGTAATTCATTTTCGTAAATAATAATCAACAGACCTTAGTTTAAAAAAACACCAGTACAAATATTCACAAAAACTCTAAACATCAAATTTTCCATTTTTATTTCACGTTGTTTTCATTCGATAGCAGCCAGTTCTGTGTCGGGTCTTGACTTGGAGTCCAGCTACGTGGTTTGCAGTTCAGAATTTTGTATGCAAGCACCGCTCTTTGTAAATCAACAGCGAAGCATTGTAAAGTTCATCTTTCTTGTCCAGTTCTTTTTCCTCACTTCTTTGATTCATCATGTTCATTACAAACATTGCATATTCGACACTGCACAAATTTATAAAGCATCACCAATTGTTAGTTGCATAATAGGCTTTGTTATGAATTGTTTAAAATATCTGCATAAAAACATGGAATAATTATTAAGAAGAGTGTGTTTTTTACAGGTCCTTATTAAGTTTCAAAATATAAAAAAAACCCGGCGATAAAAAAAATAACGATTACATCCCTGTTTTTAAAATTTTGCTCAAAAAATTCCTGCTCTACCCTTGCGCAGTTAAAAAAATTATCGAACAAATTGTTCTTCCTCATTTACTCAGTCTATCGCTCCTATTATCTCGCTGAAAACCCTAATCCTAAAATTATGCAAAACCATCGATCAATCCAACAACGACTCCTCAACATTTACCCAGTCTGGTCGCTCCTTTTATCTCGCTCATAACCCCAATCCCACGATTTTGCAAAACTCTCGATCAAAAAAAATCAAAATCATCCTTTTTTGCTTCGTTGTCGTCGTCGCCTCCATGGATACGAAAATTGGTAAAAGAAATGGCGAAAAAAGGTATAAATCTGATTGTTTTTTTCGTATTCGCTAATAGATACTATATTGTTGTAATCTGATTTTTGGTCAGTAAATCTGTATGATTGTAAGCAAGTACGCATAAAAATTAAATGTTTGAAAACATTTATTCGTAATGAAAGCATGTTGGAATTTCAGAATTATACAATTCAGCAAAATAAGAATAAAATCTGCATATATGCATACAAATATACATATATTTTAAATATCTGTTTTTCTGATTGTTTGATAAAAAGTTGCGTACAGGTCTGCATATATTAAGAATAGAAGCATATTTGTAGGCAATTTTTAAACATAAATGCTGAATGCAGATATTTAAAATATATGAATTTTTGTATGCATATATCTAGAATATATGCATACTTATAATCAACTTTTCTAAGTACATGAAAACCGAGGTGTTCTGACAATGGTTGCATACATTTAAGCTCATATTGACAATATATGCATATTTTAAAAATATATGCATGATTCTATTGCTGAAGTAATAATTATTGCAGCTATTTTCAGTCAATTGTGAATACTAATATGCAGTTATTGATAATTATTCCATGTTTTTATGCAAATTTTTTGAAAGAGTTTCTGAACAAAGCCTATTATGCAACTAACAATTGGTGGTTCTGTATTAAATTTTTCAGTGTCGAATATGCAATGATTGTAATGAACATGATGAATCAAAGAAGTGAAGGTAAGGAACTAGACAAGAAAGAAGAACTTTACAATGCTTCGGCTGGTGATTTACAAAGAGCGGTGCTTGCATGCAAAATTCTGAACTGCAAACAACACAGCTAGTCCAAGTCAAGATTTGACACAGAACTGGTTGTTTTCGAATGCAGAAAACGTGAAATAAAAATGGAAAATTTGATGTTTAGAGTGTTTTTTTGAATATTTGCACCGGTATTTTGTTTTTAAACTACGGTCTGTTGATTATTATTTTCAATAATGAATCAGTGGGGAATATTATGTAGGGTTTCAAGTTATTTTGGTTCTGTATGATAACCTGGAATTTTTACTTACTGGTGTGCAGTTATTCAAAATATTAGCATCATTGTATGCAAATATTTTGAAAATTTGCAAAATTGAAGTGTAGTAATCAAATACTAGCATACTTATATGCAAATATTAGTATTATTTGCATACGAATATGCAAATAATACAAATACTAATTGCGTGGATATAATTTCAATAGTTGCATACATTTATGCATTCATGTGGTTTAATTGCGTATATTACTACATAAATTTGCATAAGTGGTTAAGAAGAAAGTGCTGCCAATATTAATATTAATACCAACTACACGAGCAAAAAGTACAAAACATTTGCAGAGAAAAACGCATATTATAAATGATGCATATTAAGATATAACAAAAAGATACAACATACACAAAAGAAAATTTTATTGAAGTTTGAAAAAGAGTATACGAATTTCCAGAACTTTTGAACATTTGCATGAAAATATTCAAAATAATTTCACACTTATATGCAACAATGATCAACATTACTATGCTAATAAGTGGATTTACAGTTTAATTGTTTGCAGGTATTACTTGTATCTTACAGTATAGACATGCCAATTTTTCTGTATAGATGAGGTAAAGGAATGTTCAAAAATACTGCATACATTTATTAAAATGTAACGAATATTTGAATACAATTCAGTTTAAAACAAAAACTGGCAGTCAAAAACAAATGTACAACAAAATACTGAACTGGTTTTATTACATGACATAATTGTTACAACAAATGGTAAAAGTAAACAATAAAACCAAGTGTCTTAAAAATATAATAAAATAACAAAGCAGATCTAATGGTCTTTTGAAGAACAAGCTCTTTTGTTAAGACCCAGCTTATTGCACAAACAACATCTAGTAGTCTCTATAGAGCCAACTGCAGATTTCAATCTTTTGGAAGAAGATGGAGAACCAAACATTCTTCTACCTTTTGGATGAGCACTATTATAAAAAAAGAAAATCACCATTAATAAGCCTAATGTGCAATAATCAAATTACATAAACAGCTTCAGATTAATATAAATGCATGCGTACGATTCAGCAACATAACAATAATTTTTGCATATTTATATGCAAGTATTCTACATATATGAATACATATATGTAGATATTTTTTAAATATATGTTTTTCTGCATGTATGATAAAAAGTTGCATACAGATATGCATATGTGAAGAATATATGCATATTTGTACGCAACTTTTTAACAAAATGCTGAAAACAGATATTTACAATATATGCATATTCGTATGCATATATGAAGAATATATGCATACTTATACTCAAATTTTCTGAGTACATGCAAACCCAAGTGTTCTAAAAACAGTTTCATACGTTTACTCTCAGATTTACAGTATCTGCATATTTTAATAGGGACTTATACAGAAATTATACAACTTTACACAAAATTTACATTATGCATAAATAAAATTAAACAATTAAATAATTTCAGAATAATAAATCAACAAAAAACGACATCAAAATGAAAACCGTACCTGTAAACAAAATATTAACAATTATAAGTCTCCTGGAAGAAGAAACATCATCGTTTTAAATAAAGGCGGCGGCATCAGATTAAATCCCTGAAGAATTTGTCGCCATTAACAATGAACAAAAACATTGAATCAGTAATTTAAAATAAGAACGAAAGAATCCAAAGAAAAAAAAGTCACCTGGAAGAAGAAACAACCTCGTTTTAAATGCGGCTCGATCAGATTAACTCGCTGAAGAATTTGTCTACATTAACAAGGAAGAAAAATTGAATCAGTAATTTAAAAATTAGAAAGAAACAATCCAAATGTAAAAAAAAATTTGATGCAGCCGCCGCCGCCATGGATACGAAAATTATGCTTCTGTAAAAATAAAACCCTAATACGTAACCCACCCTAATACGTAACCCATAAACGTTAATTACATCGTGAAATTTAATGAGGGCATTTCCGAAAAAATAAAAGCTGCTTTTCAAAAATAGGGATGAGATTTATATGTTTTAAAGGGAGGGATGTGAGCCTAATTAACTTTAGTTTTAAGGATGTGACACTAATTTTCACTGTTAAGAAATGCATAGCAGTATTCACAATTGACTGAAGATAACTGCAACAATTATTACTTCATCAATGGAATCATGCAACAATTGTCTGCTAACTGCACCTTTGCAATCTACAGTTCTGATGAACTACACAAATTTATGCACCTATTCATTGATGGTTGTAGAATTGCATCTATCAAATCTAATTAAATGCATACAATTATGCAAAATTCTTGTAATAAATGCACAAATTCATGTAATAAATGCACATTAACATGTAACTTTTACTACAAAATTTATTTGTCTAATATACTAATCAGGTAATAGCTATATAGTTGCAAGTAAGAATCATTAACAAAATTCCTACACGAATGATATAATAATTTAATATTACATTCAATAATCTAAGCAAATATTCTATACATATTAATGGCTGTAGGAAATTATGTTGAATATAGTCATTTATTTAGAATTGAATTGAATATTTGCATGTATGTTTGCATATTTTCTGCATATATGCATATAATTTTAAATTTAGTGAAATTAAATGCAAGATTTACCATTACGTGCATATAGCCAACCACCATTTAGGGGATAATTGCACACTTGTACACAACACTTCTAATTTTCTACATACAAACATGCAACTATCTGTTGACAATTGCACCCTTGCCTTCAAACACATCATATTTGAATTCAGAGATTTCTTCAATAATCAAACAATAACTCCACAATTACATTCTGTATTTTTAATTGGATGCTTACATTTATGCAACTTACGTGTACTAAATGTAAACTTGCATGCAGTAAATAATATCTGCATATAATTGTGCAACTAACTGTTTATTGTTGCATACTAGCACACAACAATTCTTAATTGATTAACATACTACTGCTTAAAAATACGCATTTACAAATGCAATAATTTTGTAATTCTGAACACAAGTATGCAAGTATTATGAACATCTAAATTCCAGCGTGGATCTACTACGAATAAATGCATTCAAACATTTAATTATTATGCATACATGCTTAAAATCATACAGTTACTGAATAAAAATCAGATTACAAGAAGACAGTATCTATAGTCGGTTACGAAAAAAAAGCAATCAGATCTATACCTTTTTTGGCCATTTCTTGTAATTTGATGACGACGACAGCGAATTAGAAGCAAAACAGGACGTTCTTAATTAAAATGATGACCACCAGCTTTTGATTCTAAAACGCGATTAATTGATCGAGGGTTTTTGCAGAATCGTGAGATTAGGGTTTTGAGCGAGATAAGAGGAGCGATTGACTGAGTAAATGATGACGAATCATTGTTTGAGTGTTTTGTAACTGCGTAAGGGTAGATCTAGAATTTTTTTAGCGGAATTTCAAAAATAGGGATGTCTTCTATATTCTTTTTATCAGTGGTTTTTTTTTATATTTTAAAACGTAATGAGGACCTGTAAAAAACGCACCCATTATTAAATTCATTAATCACTAAAAGGCCCATTTATTTTTACTAACTCCAAATCCAGCCCAGCGAATGTCTCTCCAAGCCAAATACCCCTATTACAGACACAATGGACTAGGTCTCATCAGCCTGATTGATCGTTTCAGCCCATTTTTCTTTAAATTAAAATATAAACCATTTAATTATTTAATTTGATTGTACATTTTAGTTTACCGGGGGCTACATACTAACTCCAAAAATTCCCAAAAAATAAATCTAGCTATGTTTTGATGATACGGTCCTAACAAAATCAATTTCATCGAATTTGGAGATTATTTGTAAAATGGCCATTTTCTGGTCGATCCAATTTGACTTAAATTGACAAAACACGTTTTCTTTTGCCATGCTTGCATATTAATTCCAAAAATTATGAAAATTGGTGTAACAACCCGAAAATCTATGTCAGTTTAAAATTTTTATTTTGGCAATTTTAGCGATTTTTGAACATTTAAAATGAATTATTTTAAAGAATATCGACGAGAAATTTAATTTGAATAGAATTCGAACGTATATATTATATACGTCGTCGTTAGAACATAAATAATTATATATATAATTATAAATAGAATTGAAAATGGCGTGGTAGTTCGATAGTTCGATTTCAAACTTCAATTGAATGTACCGGGTGCAAAACAATCCGGATTTTAGCGAAACCAAAAACATTAGGATCTAATTGAGAATATCTTTCCAACGAATCCGAAAAATCGAGATTTCATAGCAGGAATCAAAAGATATGGCCAGTTGAAAATTCTGAATAGTCGCTATGGAATTCAGGCCCTTAAAAATGGAAATTTTGCAAACGACCTCGGATTTCGACGAAACCACTTTTGTTGGATCTGTGATGTCAAATTGTTGCTAGGTTTCAAATTTCATAATTTTTCGAATCAATATGTGAGCATGGCAAAGGAAAACGCGCTTGACCAGTTTTAGTTGATTTTAATCGACTGGAAAATGGCCATTTTTCCAACGGTCTCAGAATTCAACGAAACTAGTTTTGTTAGGACTGTATCATCAATACGAAGCTAGAAAATATTTTTCCGTAATTTTTCGAGTTAGTATGTGACCCCAGTAAATTGTAATGTGCGTTCAAATTCAATATATAGAGTAATATGTTGATTTTAGCGGAAACTGATCGAAACGATCGAATCAGCTTATGGTACATAACCCATTGTGTTCGAAATGGGGGTAAAATGCTATGGACGACAGGCGATGGGCCTCGTTTAGAGGTCGTATGAAAAAGTCAACTTTTTGTAAATTAAATAATTGAATAAAAAAATAAAACCCTCTCCCTTACTTACTCTCTCTAGCCCCTCCCCCCCCCCCCTCCCCCCCGATTTAAAATCGGAAATCAGAAAAGAAAAAAAACGAAAGGAGAAGGGGCGGACGGGGAGGGGGGGAACCCGCCGCCGCTACGTCCATCGCGCCCCCCAAAGCGGCGCCGACCCTCACCGCATCCTCATCCTCCTTCTCTCCCTTCTTCCTCTCCGTCCTCCTCTTCTTCCTTCCCTTCGTTCTTCAAGCCTCACCGCCACGCCACCCACTCCGACCGCACCCTGCGCCTCGTCCCCCGCGCCATCTCCCTCCTCCGCAGGCGCAAGCAAACACCCCCCCTCTTCGACGATGGTGAACGCCCCCTTCAAAAAAAAGAGGTAAAAAATTAATTTTTATTTTATTTAATTCAGTTAATTACATTTTTAAGTATCGAATGTTCGAATTGATATATATTCTCCATACGAAATCAAAGTACAGTACAGTTTGTTTTTATTTTATCCTTTTCTTTTCTGATTTTATTTAATAAAAGGAAGCGAAAAGATTAGATTTTTAAAATAGAAAAGATTAGATTTTTAAAATAGAAAAGATTAGATTTTTAAAATAGAAAAGATTAGTTTTTTAAAATAGAAAAGATTAAATTTTTGAAATGGAAAAGGCGAAATCTTTATATTTGAAAAGGCGAGATCTTTATATTTGAAAAGGCGGAATCTTTATATTTGAAAAGGCGAAATCTTTATATTTGAAAAGGCGAAATCTTTATATTTAAAAAGGCGAAATCTTTATATTTGAAAAGGCGAAATCTTTATATAGAGAATAGCGTGGTAAAAATAGAATTTTTATCTATATAGTAGCGGTTTAAAAATAGAATTTTTATCTATATAGTAGCGGTGTAAAAATAGAATTTTTATCTATATAGTAGCGGTGTAAAAATAGAATTTTTATCTATATAGTAGCGGTGTAAAAATAGAATTTTTATCTATATAGTAGCGATGTAAAAATAGAATTTTTATCCATATGGGGCAATTATAAAAATATGATTTTTATATATATGGCAATAATATAAAAATGTGATTTTTATATATGTAGTGAATACGGGCAACGAAAGTGGCAAAAGGCGAGAACGACGAAAATTTCTATAAAAGAAGTGTCGTGGAGTTGGGATAGCTATCGGTGAGAACTTCTCACTCTAAATTTCTTTTTCTAGTTATATATATATATATATATACTAGGATGTAGACGCTGCTTAACAGCACCCGACACCCGTCTTCCACAGACCATGGATGGCTTGTTTGTTTGATTGATGTGTTGTGAAATTTGTTTGTATTGTTGATGTGAAATCGATGATAAAAAGTAGATGGTTGAAATAAATTAATTATCGTTAAAAATATAAATTTTAACGTGAATGTGAATAAATAAATATTTATAAACAAATCGGTCGATTTGTTTATATACACTGATTTGACGGATATTGATTGGGATAAATAAATTTCACACATCGCCCAACTGCACAAATAAAAATCTGTGTTTGTTGATTTGAAACCCCACACGGGTGTTGGGATGAAATTTGGCTTACACTAATCCCAATTAGTTAATTGTATGCCGATCGATTGGTCGACAGATTGTGTAAGCGTTGATTATTTATATTTGATGCTTATGCAGTTGTGTGGTGCACCTTGGATGATGGTTGATTGTTTATCATTGCTATTATATACATGTGTAGTATGGAATTCATATAATTAACATTATATGGTGATTGATTGGGCCTCATTCCAATCGGGAAAATAATGAATATTATAAAAGAAAATTCATGTGTTAAATATAAAAATAGTCATGTGTTGACGATGTTCATGTGTTGAAACTATTCATGTGTTGAGTAAAATATTTTAATAATAAAATTTGCATCTTTATCATATTTAAAATTAGAACTACCTTACGGGTGAAGTCTAATTGAAAATCAAACGATAGATACCATAATTTTATAAAATATTTTACATAACAAAAATAGTCATGTGTTGACAGTACTCATGTGTTGAGATTAGTCGTGCGTTGAAAGAAATATAGATTCATGTGTTGAATGGGATAAATATTCATTTGTTGAATAGAGTAACGAATTTATTGAAATATATAAAGCCGTGTTGATTAGTGTTGCGCTATTTTGACGTGAACGATATTTATATCGATTATATTCGTTTTTATAATGAATATAGAAAAGGTAGTGGTTCCAAAATATAACGTTTTGAAAATATTATCATTTATATAGTAATGATACGAAATATTCAATTTTGATTTGAAATTGAATATAGAGTTGAAATGGTTTTGAAAACGAATTTAAAACGATTTATAAAATACGTTTTAAATGGAAATCGACGAAATATATATATATATATTATATATATAATGGTCTGAATAGAACGCGCCGCGGCCGTTCGTGAATTTCGACCATTGACTTCAAATTGACGTTGCGGGAGATCCGACCGTCGGATTCTCCTAAAACCGGAACCGTTGGGTTCGTATCGAAAAGAGCTTTCCAATGAATAATAGAAATTCGAAATCTAATGGTTGGATTTGGAATTATGTCCAAATCAAATTTAGAAAAGGTCGCTGTAAGTGCAGTTCGATGGCCGTTGATGGAAATCGACTGTACGGGCCTTGATAAAATTATTAAAAATATCTATAATTTGTGTAAAATCATAAGAAATGATTTTGGAAAAATTGGGCTGAAAAATTCCATATTTGAAAAGATAAAAATAGATTTTTATCGAAATGAACTAGTTTTGAAATAGAATTAAAATCAATTTATTTTTGAAATAAATAAATTGAATTTGAAAGTGATTTTAAAGATAATCAGTATTCCCAATACGTGAATTGGACTGGAGTTGAATCGAAATTATCTTCGGAATATTTCGATGTTGGATTTCGTGATTATACAGATATTGTTATGGGAATTTGAAAGATATATTTTATATCGTTATTTCCAATACGATATTTGTTGGTTTCAGAATTTGATATTGAATATAAGCCGGTATATTTTCTATTCAGAGCCTTGTATTTAATATCAAATGTGATTTGGGTTTATCGTGAATCGTGTTTTAGATGACATTGGTTCTTTAACCCAGTTAAAGGCAGGATGTTGATTTTTGAAAAGATTAAAACTAAGTGGAGTTTTAATGAATCTTTAATTAGATTAAAAATATGAATTGATAATTCAAATATCAAATTTGAAAGGTGATCGAGAATGGAGTATCACCAGTTTTGCTCCAAAGTGGTAGTTAAATCTGTAATTAGATTTGAACGTGAAATGGTAATTAATTTTACCGATAACACCATGGTGTTAGATATGGAGTATTACCAGTTTTGCTCCATGGGATGAATAGGTTGGGATTGGGAAATAAAATAAATAATTACTTCGGTGTGGTTCGTTAATCCCAACTAGTTTGAAATGATATCCAAAGGAAGATTAAAGAATAAATTTAGAAGAATTTATCTTGGATAAAATTAATGGGAACCATTCCGTAAGAATGTGATTTTGTGAATAAAAGAATATTCTGAATTGGAATGAGGCGTCTGTTGTGTTTGTGTAACATTTGTTTATCATATACGTGGTTTATTCAGAAAGGCCGGGTTTATACCCATTCTGAATAACCGATTCGACGAGATGTCGAAGATGAAGACGGTGGTTGAAGACCGGAAGTCTTCACATCGTTTGGGTGATTACAGATGATCTTGATTGGGCTGTACACCCAAGATGAGGGAAACAGTTGGTGATCGTCCAGACGTACTTGGAGATCGATGGATATGCGAGGAAAGTGCCTCCGGTTTCATTCAGACCCAGAACGAACTTGTAAATGGATTGTGTGTCTGACATTGGATTTTATTCTGTGTTGATTGATCTCTATTAAATATACATCTGTTTGGCGGCAGAGAATTTATTCTCTTGCTTAACGCCCTTCTCTGAGACGTACGAGCTCAGAGGTTGTATATCGATGGACATCAGTCGCATGGAGTGAATTGCCAGTGTGGCACGCGTAAGTGGCAATTGATCAAGGCTTCTGTTGAAAAGCAAAGTCTTGTGGTTGATGATCAAAGCACGGCCTGTGTGGCGTAGCTTTGTGTATAACGTGAATTCGCGAGCCTCACACCTCGGTATGAGTCAAAAATGGGATAGTGACTGCAGGGAGAGCACGACGTTTCTTTCTAGCTAGGGTGGTGTCAGTGACCTACCAGCCCTGACATTTATATACTTTTCACCTGTGTGGTTGTTGGAATGCGAGGCGCCTCAGATATAGGTCTGTAAGGACCGGGAAACGTGTGTTTAGGAATAACTAATCCTCAAAAGTAAGAGAGGACCGACCCTGAAGATCCAAGGATCATAGTGGGGTCCTGGGACATTTGCTAGAGTGTCTCAAATCGGAGAGGAGCTTGCCCCTTGCCTCGACTCATGATGGAAATCCAATTTCCAATACGTGATATTGCGGTTTTAATTGTAGAACTAGTATGGCGACATGGTACCTATGCCGCCTATGATTGATATTTATGATTGAATTGTTTTGACACTATACACTTATCATAGTATCAAATGATTTGTTTTAAACGTACCAAGCATGTTTGGCTATTATAAGGGAAAACCCTATCCTCCGGCTTGCGTTGCATTGTGTGATGGGACCTGGGTCTTATAGTAGCTTCATTTTTCCAAAGAGCATTGCGCTGTTTTGTTATATGCACTAGTATTCTTGAGAGGAAACCCGTTTCGTGTTATATGGCGTGGTCCCTTGAATTACTATCTTTTAAAGTAAAGTTGTAAATAACTATTTTAGTTCTCACACCAGTCACATGACTGACCTGAAGTTTATTGTTTTAACCTAAACTCTGGGTGCCCCTATTTTCGACACGGGCAGCTAGTAGTTTTGGTTTTGCGGATTTATATTCACAGGATCCTGATTTACAGCTGGAACGATGCTCGGAAAGCTCTGTATCCGTGTATCACTTTCAGTTGTGTTTTGTATATTTTTCCGCTGCAATGTAATTTATTGTAATCTCTGATATTTATCGAATGTAATTTATTCATTTATACTCTGTATATTCTTGTATCTGATGGAATTGTTGTAATAACAATGAAATGTTCTCCTGTTTGCGTTCTGATTCGTCTTGTACTCAATTCTATCCGTGCTTTCCTTACCGGGGAAGTCCGGGTCGTCTCAATTGGAATCCTGTAATAATTTGACATTCCAAGTCCAATCAAAGTGGTTTCGTCGAAAACGGAGGTTGTTTGCAAAATATCTATTTATAAGGGCTATATATTATATTAAATTCCATAGTGATTATTTCTAATTTTAATCTGGACATAAATTTTTATTTTCGCTATGAAATCTGGATTTTTCACATTTGTTAGAAAGATACTGTTAAACATATTCTAATATTTCTAATTTTACTGAAATTCGATTTATTTTGAATCTTGCACGTTCATTTAAAATTTAAAATTGATTTTTCAAACTACCGCGCCATTTCTGGCTCATTTTATAATTAAAATAAATATATACTTTCTAACTTCGATTTAAATAAATTTTAAATCGTTATTATTTAAAATAAATCATTTTAAATATTCAAAATCCATTAAAAATAGCTGAAATAAATATTTTAAATTGGTTCTGATTTTCCGGGTTGTTACATTCGTTCTTTAACCCGATTTACATTGAAATGTGATTTAAAATTTATAAATCTTTTTAGTAAGATTTAATGGAGATTTTCCAAAGTAAAGTTTTCCAGCTTAATATATTAAATTGGAATTGAATGGAATTCGATTTGGTAATAATCGAAGTGAGTTTCTGTGGAGGAAAACTGTTAATATATATGGAATTTAAAAGGCTTTTTCATTATTCCATTTATATTATTAGTCAGATACGGAAATTGATATCGATTATATATCGATCTGTTTTCCGTGAGGATTCCATAATTAATGGAATGTGATTTGGGTTTATCGTGAACTGTGTTTTAAAAGACATTAGTTCTTTAACCCAGTTAAAAACAGGATTACATGTCTAACATTGTATTTCGAAACTGTATTGTTGATCTCTGCTAAATATACATCTGTTTGGTGATGGAGAATTTATTCAATTGCTCAACGCCCTTCTCTAAGACGTACGAGCTTAGAGGTTATATATCGGTAGAAATAAATGGTACGGTGCAGATTATTGATGTGGCATCACTACACCAGAAAAGACCTTTAACAGCGTTTGAAAAACGCTACCAAAGCCTTCTGGTAGCATTTTAAAGAACGCTACTACAAGTCCTGCAACTAAAAGTCTTGCATTTTTGGTTGTGTTTTAGTAAACGCTACCAAATCTTCTTTACAGTTGCGTTTTCCAAACACCACTGAAGGTTTATATATAGATTATTTTTACTTTTTGTAGCGTTTGTTTTGTGCGACTAAAAACTTTTTGTTGCATTAATTTTTTGCCACTATAAATCATGTTGTGTATTACATTTATTTTTGTAGCATTTCTTAAACGCTATTAAAACATGTTGCTTGTTTTGTAACATATTTTAAATGCTACCATATACTTTTAATGGCTTATATTATTTTCAACAACCAGTTTTATAATAGTCATACTAAAATCAACAACAATCATATAAAAATGATTTAAATCAACAATTAATCAATGATATAATCATCATACTCAAATAATTTAAAAGATATTAGTTACATAAGTATTTTCCATAACCATTTAGATAATAATCATTTGACCAAATCAGCAAATTCATATACCACAAGCATTCAAAAACAAGTTTACACAATCAGTACTAACAAATATCGTAATGTATATAACAATTAAAGTCATGTCCATTGTTGTTGATGGTCTTCACTCCAGAATGCTAATTACCTGTAGACAGGTTAATAATCAACAATAAGAATTTATCATGAATTATCGAGTAACATTTAAACAATAGTTTATGTCAAAGGAAACGATAAGACAGATGTTTACCTTTTTGTTAGAGGTTGCATGCTACCTGAATATTGTAGCTGACTGTGAATGGTGATATTCCGTGATTAGTTGCACCGCAAACTCATGTAGTTTAGTTCTTAAACTGTTAAACATAATTTCAATAATAGAAGGCATGCTCATGCTGGTCTAAAGTGTTTTCAGTTACCATAGTTGGTAAATAAAGTATATAAAGTCATATATTTAGTTTAGTTAGATCAAATGCTAGTGAGATTTGTTTGCTGCTATTTATATAATCTTGCTACTTAGTTCAGCTTTCAATCAGCCATAATACCGGAAAATATTGTAGCTTTGATTAAAGAATTGGGTCCTCCACAACAATATTATATCATACCTGGAGTACCAACTTACTATAACCAAACATTGCACATTGCTCACAAACCATGACATCGGGGATCCCGACAAGTCTAACTTTTTCAGCAGCATTAACCATGACCATGACCAATACATGCACAAACCATGTAAATTTAAATATTTAAATGGAAAGTTTATAATTCATCCCTCGGAGACTTCATGTGAAAACAAAAGGAATCTAACAATAGATATATATTGCAGTAGGGAGTCAGCTGTGGTTAGTCGAACGACGAGACCATTACTGGATTCAAAGGTTTAGGAATCGGAACCACAGGGCGCCAAGTATCACTTTTTCTTAAGTATGCATCAACATTGAAAACTACAATAAATACAAGTAAACTGTGAAAAGAAAAAAAGGTCATTTTTTCTTAAATCTTAAATTCAAACTTGTGATCTCATTTTGTACATGCATATCAAAATTTTCATCTTTTGCAAGTTTCGGAAGTTTTGCTGTTAGTTACAATGACAGAACATAATATTCAATTTACATGTGAACATGTATTTTGTGTACTACAGTAAAGAATTTCAAATGCACAATGGAACAATACAGTTCAAATTATTGAGATGGCAATGCGTTCACTAACAACAAAAAGAAAACAAGAAAGGAAAAGATTAAAACTCATAGATTAAATTGTTTTAAATCCGTTTTAATCATATTCGGTGGAGTGCTATAACCATTTCCATCTTAAGTTTTGCCCAAATTATGTGCCCCTTGCATATTTGGTTTATAACACAGTGAACCATAAGTATCTGATATGCGGGCTTTTTGACAGCCACTTGATAGTATTCCCAACTCAGAACCATCAACATTTTGTTTTCTTACTGACTGTAATTTTTTTGAGAACATATTATCATCAGATGGGGTTTCCTTCGAACTAATTAATACAGGCTCTGGAATTTCAAGGGAAGGAAGTGTTTTATCTGAACTAACAGATAATGGCTTTGGAGTTCCCAGTTACACTTTACATAAATATTTTATGATGGAATTAACATTGACACCTGCTACAGTCAAAAGCACTAAAATAGTAGTACTTGCAAAGACAACCAGAAAAGAGAATGAGAATCTTTGACAATCATTATTTGATGTTACTTCCATATAAAATCTACCTTACAGCAGAAACTACATGATCTAATGTTTTGCTGGTAAAAAAAGAAAGGTGAAAACCAAGATGAATAAACCTGATTGCCAAGCTCAGTAGACCTTTCAGCCATTCCTCAGCATATCTAATTCAGTGTTCCAAACTGAAAAAACAAATGTAATGGTAAGGTATTAAATAAAAATGGATAAAAATCAGTTGTGTAAAGTAACAATGATTTTATATTCATTGGTATTACATCTATGCCAGATAAAATAAATACCATGCATGATTTGAAAATCAAATTCTGGACTGTGCATCTGAGAGATATGAACATATCATTGAATAACAAACCGATGGCTTTGTAACAGCCTGACATAAAAATAGGAAGCAAATCAAATATCCATGTTTTACATGATCTAATATGATAAAAAAAATTATTTTGCATAACAGTTCAAATATTATACTAAAATATTATTAATTATTTATATGCTAAAATATATTAGGCAAAACTATTCGAAAAAATAATAGGTTGTCAAGAAAAATTAGTTAACAAATATAGTTAAATTAAAAAGGAGGGAGACTAAGCATAAAAAGAAACAAACCTCTTGCAAGTTCAATTACATCTCTATTGGCCACTAGCACATCAGCAGCTTCATTTTCTAAAGCTGGGGGCTTCAGCAAATCTGTTGCCTTTCGATAAAGTCCCTCCGGTATCAGTATGCCACTTGAAGCTTCCATCCTGGCCTTGTTTTGTACATGAGAGGTAAGCAAGTAAATATGACTCCAACCTTTGGGTGTTTTGTACCAAAATGTTTTTCAGCTTGAATGAGCGCCTTTGTTTCCTCTGCTTCACTAAACTTTCCTGTCTGTGATAAAAGCTGGCCTAAAGCACAAGCAGCTCCTATATGAACTTCTTCAGGTATCATATTCACTGATGAAAAATGTGAGATTTCAGCAGAATTTTTAACCCCAAATACTTAGAGAACCTCATCATACATATCTTTTGCCGGTGATAAATTTCCATTAGTATATAAAAGTAACCCTTTAGACAAATAAGCACTCCCCAGTTTATCTTTATTATATACGAGACTGCAGTCTGGACCTCCGAATAATTGTTCAGCTGATTTATGATCTCCAACGACATTATGAGCAATCCCTTGAACAACTTTTGCATGAACTTTTGTTACATTTAGGAAAGGTTCATTTCCTTCTGGAAGTACTTGGAAGCAAACCTCTCGCCTACCTCCAAGTTCAACCTTATCAAACCTTATAAATCTGCAACTTTAATCATAGGAGTGGCATGCTTCAATTGATAAACCTCGTGAAGCTTTTTAAAAGCATCTTCAACTTCTCCTCTTTCATAAAGTGACGTGGACATAACAAACATGAACATTCCCTTAGAGTTCTCTTCCGCATTCGACAAACCGTGCTCCAAAATAAGCATTGTTTGAGCGTGTGATTCTCCTAATTTCTCATATCGAGTGTGGCCGACTGCATAGTTGATCATTCGGCCGATCTGCATAGTTGATCATACATATAATGTACAAAACAATGTAGGCTTGTAAGAATACGGTGCAATAGCCCAGGACAAATATAATAAACAAAACAGAAATGAATACGACGCATTCACTTATTTTTTTAATACTCAAAACTGTGTTATCAGCGTGATATCATCAATTTTTTGCTTGTATATCAAACACAAGTCCTTCACAATGACTTAAAACAAGTGTTGGAAGGAAAAGAAATCGAAAATTAGGAAAAATCCAATCTGATATATGCAGAAATTACAATCGATGGTAAGTGTGGGTATGTATGGACAAGGAAAGAAATTTCAGCATACTAACAGGGGGTGCTTACAGTTGTCAAGACATCATTTCAAAACAAGGCATAAACTTTGAGTATTACAACATACAATACTAATCAACCACTTGAAACCACATGAACCTTAACAGTAAACATGATCGTTGACCTTTGCATTCATCCTATATTTCATACATAAAACATGGACTTAACTACATGTTTTGCAACTGAACAGAACAGAGTAAATGACATACTGGTTTAGATCCAATTAAAATGCACGAATAAACCATGTTTTAGTGGTTAGATATAAAGAATTACATGATGCAATGTAAAAAACTGGTAACATGCACATAGAAACTTAGAAAATAGAAGTCGAGCAAGAACTTACCAGCAATAAGATGTTCTCTGCTTTCAAATACTCCAAACTTTGCTCCAAATTGTATTTACGTAAAATATTATATATAATAATGCGACAATCATTTTCCCTTAGGCTTATACTCTCTCTGGTTCATAATATAAGACTTTTTAGAAATTTGCATAGTAATTAAGGAAAAAATAAATTGACACTTTGGTCCATGCTTAAATTAAGTAGGTCCCACAAATTAAGTTTTCATTTTATGTGCAATCTACTTACCATTTCTATTTTCATTCATAAAAAATTGTGAAGCAACCATTTAGTCTCAATCATTTATTATGAGTCAAGGGCAAAAAACAAACTAAAACGTCTTATATATTGAACTAAATCAAATAACCTAAAACGTCTTATATTATGAACCGGAGAGAGTATGTTTACTTAATCTAGATTCTCGCAAATTATCCGTTATAATGTTTCCTTCACTCCCATGTCGATTCTCTCTCATCATTTACGTCAACTGCATGACAATAGATAAACCATTAGAAATATAAACTTTATACAAATAATAGATGTGATATTAGGAAGTAGAAAAATATGCAGGAACTTAAATACCTGGATCCAAGCTTCGTGCACTTCAACAATACTCCTTTAGGAATTATTGGAGAAACACTAGTTTTATCACCGACATAATGCAAACTATTATTGAACATAAAATTTAAGTCTCTTAGCAAAATGATTTTGTTAAGAATCTCTTGATATCCAGGGCATAGCTTACATACTAATAGTGGTAAATACTAAATAAATAGTGTACGATGGCAGATGAGCAGTAATACGATATGTTGGTTATCTAAATTGCTAGCATATGACATCAGAGAAATAGTAATAACTGAAGTTAGTGAATCTTCAAAGCCCTACTTCATGTGATTCTTTGATACACGTTATAATTCCTCAGCACTACATGAAGACAGCACAATGACTAAGAGATGGTGCATCTACCTAGAAGATTCCTGGATTGAAGGCACTGCAAGTTGTTAGGAAAACACTGTATTTCTTTTATTTTACTTTTGTTGTTATTTGGGTTATCACCTTATGCTGCAAGGTTGTTATAGGAAATGGTCCCCTGTGGCCATGTAGGCGAAGTTAAGGAAAAAGGCTATATATGCATGTAAAAACTGTTTCAGGGTAAGCAATATTTTCCGAAAAATTCCTCTCCACTGCATGTTCTTCTCTCTTCTATAACCATTCTTCTTCCTCTAAACTTATCACCATATCATTCTTCTTCCGTAATAAAATCTAAAGATGAGGTTGTTCTTATAGTCCAAAAAACATGCTTTCTAATCAGATTTTTTATTATATATGACGCATTAACAGGTTAAATTGATAAATAAATAAAACATATTCAAGCATCAATAAATAAATAAAACAAATTTTCTAATCAAATCGAGAATCGGAAGAAATACTGCATTCTAAGTGTACCAAAAGGCCCAAGAGAAGTATATGAAAATGGCTTCAATCCTTAACTTGTCTCTTTTCGGCCTAATCATCACAGCCAAGACCAACTGAAACTATTTGAACCATTCAAGCATCAAGCTTTGATAAACTACTTGAATAAAGCAGGTATAACATTGGCAGAAATTGATAAACTACTTGAATATAAGTTTTTGAGAGTCTTGAGTGAATCTTAAATTATGTTAACCCAAAACAAAAAGTTAAAGGCAATATAGGAACATGAATAGACTCAAAATGTTGCATAATATAAAATAGTGTAAGTAAGAGTACAATTAAACAAGAATCTAATTTTGACAGCCATTATTATTTTTATTAAAAGCTCTTTATAGTCTAATAATACTATTATCTATTTTAATTTATAACTATATATTGTATATATAGTATGATGAAAAAAAAGACACCAAGGCTCTTTTCACACGCAAACCAATTTTTTGTGTCATCAAGTACACTGGTTTTATTTTGCAGGATGTGATTAAAGTCATCGTAACTTCATTCACATCTCAAGAACTAACAATAAATAGCCACTTAGTGAGTAGAGTTGGCAAACAATAAAGATTAAGCTTAAAAAATTAAGTGTATTTCATTAAATCAGTGATGAATCAATGAATAATATAAAGGAGAAAGACTGTATAGCCATAAAAAAATTGGTGTAGGTGGTAGATTTGGAAAACGGTATTTTTGGAAAATAAAAAAATGGTGGAAATTCTGTTTGCAAAATTTCTTCTATTAATAGTACAGACAGAGATTTGTTAGAAGCAAAAATATGGAAAATATGCATAAGAAGATAGATATACACAATAAATTTTCAATATGAGTTTACTGTAATAAAATGCTGCATAGATTCACTAGCCATAACAACTACCATCACGAGAATGTAAACCGTAGAATGGTATGTCGATATTGCTGTCCTTCAGACTTTGTTTTTCATCACATGACTATCTCAAAATAACTTGTACTGCCAAAATATAAAAGGAACTATATACACAATTGTTTCATTCATGAAATAACTAAATCTATTTTAGCTACCTTTGCCATTTTATTTAATTGGCAACTTGCTGTTGGTTGTAATGAATAAACTTCAAAAAAATTAATTACAATTAATAGCATGTTGCCAATCACATTGAACATAATCTGCAGTTTGATGCTGATTGAAACTGAAAATTTTGATATTTTAAAGTAGATTTTTAGGCGTAGATGGTAACAATCAAACTCCATTTGTAGTATAACCACCTTAATCTTAGGACATAGAAATCAAAATGTTTTGAATTTTATACAAACATTAAATTGCAACTTGATCAGTTGTTATTTCGCTGATGGGATAACTTAATGTACAAGAAAATGAGCACACCAACATAGTAAACGGTTTTCTAGTTTTCAAAACAAGGATGGGAAATTGAAAATAGTAAATTAAGTACCTTAAATAATTTCACTTTTTAAGCAAAGAAGCAGGAATTAATTAAAGTAGTGACTACAGATGCAAGTAGCAGAACAATTAAAGACGGCAACATCTAACTGTGCCCTAGATGTGCTGAAGGAGTTTGGAGCAAAGTCTACATGTACCTATTATCGTCCTAGTCAAGTTGTCATCAAAGACCGAAAGTCAATTGGAGTCGTCATTGTCGTCATTTCAGCGTCTAATTTGAAGTTGCGATTTTCTACGGATGGCGATCCTTTTTTTTCTCACTTAATGTGGATTGATCTGAGAATGTTACCTTTTCTTTATGCGCGATCGCGGAAGGTAATGCCCTAAATTTTTTGTGGTTCAAAACCATTGCTTTGCGCACAGACCAGCACTAACTTGCACTTTTCTTTCATTTCCCAGAAATTGTTGGGACGGTCACTTGCCTAGTGGCTTCGCCGCTGGGAACGTGGAGATTTATTGGTAGGAAAAAAGATCGAACGCGGATATGTGGACTAAAGGAGAGGAGGGATTGGGAATGATTTATTGGCTTCTTTGGGTTGTTTCTTCATGGCGAATTTCCTTTTCTGGAACGTTCGGGGGATTGGGAATGATGATTTGGTGGCTAGGCTCAAACGCATTGTCCGTAAGCATTCTATCTGTTTGGTAGCACTTCCGGAACCATTTGTGGGACCAGAAGCGATTACCTCTTCGGTCCTTTCTCTTGGCTTTGGTGGGGCCATAGCTAATGTTTCCGGCAATATTTGGATCCTCTGGTCCAAAGTATTGTCGTCCACCCGATCTTCGATTCGGATAAGCTTTTATCCGTGGCTTGTTTGTTTCCCGATCTTTCATCGTCCTTCCTCTTTTCTACGGTCTATGCTAAGTGCGATAGGATTGAGAGGCAAGCCCTGTGGGCGGATGTTCTTTCTTTGTCTGACTTGGGATTTTCCGAATCTATGATTGGCGGCGACTTTAATGTTTTTGCTTGTCAAGCAGAAAAGCGTGGTGGAAATGCCATTAACCGTCTGGCGATTGCGGATTTCAACGCTTTCCTCATTCATTCGGGACTATCAGAAGTGTCCTTTGTTGGATCGGCTTTCACTTAGTGTAACAACCAAGAAGGCCCTAACCGGATTCTGTCTAGGCTGGACAGAATCTTCTCTACTAAGGGTTGGTTTAGTCTTCCTTTCTCGTTTTCTATCACCCATCTTCATCGCACTTTTTCCGACCATGCCCATATGCTTCTTAGCTGTTCCCCCCGCTCCCTGTCAGGCCCTTCCTCTTTTAGGTTCCAAAGCATGTGGCATACTCACCACTCCTTCTTCGGTGTCGTTGCCGACTTCTGGATAGCTCCTATGAGTGGTGCCCCCTGTGTTGCCTTCTCTCGCAAGCTGAAAAGGCTCAAATCTTGCCTTAAGGCGTGGAATCTGCAGGTGTTCAAGGATACTTTCGATTGTGTTAGAGCGGCTGAAGAAATTCTTATCCTTGCGGAAGCGACTTTTGATGAGGCGCCTAATGTTGTCCATAAGGAGGCTTGGGTGTTGGCCCAGCTCACTTTCTCTTCTGAACTTCGTATCGAACACGACCACCTTCGACAAAAAGCTAGAATTAAGTGGATTGTGGAAGGAGATACGAACTCCAAGTTTTTTCACTCGACTATTCATAAGAAGAATAGTCTTCTCTCCATCCGTCAGATTCGTCGCACAGACCTTTCCTTGACTTCCACTCCTAGTGAAGTCAAAGATACTATTCTCTCCCACTTCCAATCCTTCCTCTCCTTACCCTCGGTTTCCTCGCCTGACCCATCCCTGCTTGCTTTCATTCCTAGTTTGATCCTTCCGTCGGACAGCTCTGACCTTGCCGCACCCCATACCTTGGAAGAAATACGTACTTGCGTATTTGCTCTAAGCAAGGACAGTGCGAGTGGGCAAGATGGTTTCAACGGAGTATTTTATAGAACCGTGTGGCCTATCATTCAGGCAGAATTTTGCCATGCCGTTCAGTCCTTCTTTTCTGATGAAGATCTCCCCGCTATATGGACTTCCACCAATTTAGTTCTCATCCCTAAGTCTGATCATCCTACCTCTTGCTCGGATTTCAGACCTATTATCTTGTGTAACTTCTCTAATAAGGTCATTTCTAAGGTCCTTACATCTAGATTAGCACCATATCTTGAGCGCATTATTTCTTCTTCACAGGCTGGGTTCGTAAAAGGACGACTTATCACCGATAACGTCCTTTTAGCTCAGGAGCTGATTTCTCAGATCGACAAGAAGGTTAGAGGTTTCTAATGTGGTCGTTAAGCTAGACATGGCAAAGGCTTACGATCGCATGTCGTGGTTCTTCATCATTAAGATCCTCAGGGCTTTCGGTTTCCCGGAATCCCTTATCAATGTGATCTGGAGACTAATCTCGAACTGTTGGTTTTCCGTGCTCATTAATGGTTCGGCTTCCGGCTATTTCAGGTCCGGTAGAGGTCTCCGGCAGGGAGATCCCCTGTCCCATTCCCTTTTCGTTATTGCTGCCGAGGCTTTTGTTCGTGGACTCCACTCCCTTACGATAGCTGGGCAGATCCATAGGTTCGGTATTCTGAGGGGCTGCCCTATCATCTCCTCCTTATCTTTTGCTGATGACATCATCATTTTCACTAATGGTTCTCGTCGCTCAATTCGTGGTCTTCTAGGTTTTATTAGTCGGTACGAGAGTTGTTCGGGGAAACTCATGAACACCGACAAAAGCTGCTTTGTGCCTGCTAAAGACCTTTACTCGATTAGATCCTCCTGGATTGAATCTACCTCTGGCTTTAAGGCTAGTTCCCTTTCGCTTCAGTATCTTGGTATAGTTCTATATCGAGGTAGGAAGCTCAACGCCATTTTCGATCCGCTAACTGAAAAAGTTAGGGGTAAGATTATTAGTTGGAATGCCTCCCTCATCTCTCAGGCTGGTAGACTAGTTCTCATTAAGTCTGTCCTTGACTCCATGGGTTCTCATATCTTTGCAGCTATGACACCCACTGCTTTCTTCTTTCGCTCATTCCGTTCGTTGGCCTCTTCCTTTTTCTGGGGCAACAAGGACAACGTTTCTCGTCATCACTAGATTTCTTGGAACGTCATTTTTCGTCCCAAAGATGAGGGAGGTCTTGGCCTCCGCAACCCTAAGGACATCTGTTTGGCCTTTTCTTGCAAGCTTTGGGCGCGGTTTGGAACGAATAACTCCCTTTGGGCGACGTTTCTCCATGCCAAGTACCATAGGCTAGCAAGATCGAATTTCACAGGTACCCCGTATAATGCTAGAGAGACGTGGAAACGTATGCAATCCGTAAAGGCATTAACGGATGGCTATGGGAATGGTACCATTTGGGATGGTACTCCATTCTCTCTCAAGGCATCGTGGGATTCAGTGCGGATTCTTGGTCCATGTCTTCCTGATTTCAGGTATATTTGGAATGTCCGAATTCCGCCAAAGGTTTCTCTGTTTATGTGGAAAACATTGCAGGATGGTTTACCAATAGATGAGAACATTCAGCGTATAGGCATCCCGCTCGTGTCCAGATGCAGGTGTTGCAACACTGGACGCACTGAGTCCTCCTTCCACTTGTTAATCTCTGGTTCCTGTGCCAGAACTATCTGGAATTACTTCGGGAACCTAATGGGTTTCCGAGGTAATGCAATCTCTTTGGAAGGTTTGCTGAGTTTCTGGGGGCTGGGAACTATAGCAAATCCTGTCGGTCTATTCTACGACGTCTGATTCCATGTCTAATTTGCTGGCACATCTGGTGCTCCAGGAATAAGGTGGTTTTCGACGAAGTAGCAATGGATCCTCCATCGATTATCCAAAAAGTTAGGAATGATGTTTTCTTAGCATTTCGGGGCCGTCCTTTCAGAGGTGTCTTGAGTGGCCCCTCTAGGAGATTGGCGATTTCGTTTGATATTTTATCGACTACGCCAAATCTGAGGGCTGACATCGGTTGATTTTGGGTTACCTTGTTTTGCTTATTATATCGGTTTCTGGTCTCTGGTTTTGTTTTTGTCACCTGCTTTTATTTTCATATTCTTTGGCTCTTCTTTTGATTTTTCTTTATCTTACTTTTATATTGCTTTAGTTTTTATCCTTTCCCCTTCCCTTATTCTCCAACCACCTCCCCTTGATGTTGTCTGTTTATTGTGTAGGATTTTTAGGTCCAAGTTTTAGAATGCTTGGAGCATGGTGGCTGCTTCTGTCTTAGGATTATTGACCGATTTCTGCTGGAGTGTTGGAAGGATTGAAGACTTATGGGTTCTGGGGTCCATATGGAAGCTGTGGAAGCTCACAGCTCTTCAGTTGTCAGAGTTGCTAGGATGTTTATGGAGCTTCTCACCCATGGCATCTTGGCTCTCTTAGAGGCATGTCCGCTGCTCTTGAGCTATTCTTTTCTTGGATATTGGGACTCCTTGTCGTTCCTTACCTTGCTGATGGAACTTCTGCTTCGTCAGAGGATTAGTTTGGAGCTGCTTTTCCATTGTTTATTGCTTTGTACCGTTTGTTGTATTTCGGATTTGTCTCCTTTTTTGTGTGTGCACGGTTTCTGTTATTCAGAAATCGTTTTTGTGAGCCATTGGAGAATGGCTAGATTCTCCCTTTTGGTATGATATTTTCTTTCACAAAAAAAGGAGAGGAGGGAAGAAGGAATGACGAGTAACGCTGAAACGTGGAAGAGAAAAAAGGAATTTAGGTTTAGGTGGAAAACTGAAATAGAGGAGGGAAATGAACTCAATGGGAGGGAAGCGTTAAATAAACCCATTATTTTAGTCCATTGTTAAATAAATGTAACCAAAACCTCTAAATATAAAATTAAAAACCACATTGGTTACATTTTCATATCGAACGCAACCAATGAATGTAACCATATGTATGTTTTCTTGTAGTGCATGTTTGTGTTTCCAAAGTTAAATAATCATTAATATTGATTTTTGGGAAGATTAAAACTAAGTGGAGTTTCAATGAATCTTTAATTAGAATAAAATAAAAATGTGATAATTTAAATTATCAAATTCGGGAAATGATCGAGAATGGAGTACCACCAGTTTTACTCTAAGCGATAGTTAAATCTTTAATTAGATTTGAACGTGAAATGGTAATTAAATTTACCAATAACACCGTGGTGTTAGATATGGAGTATTACCAGTTTTGCTCCATGGGATGAATAGGTTGGGATTGGGAAATAAAACAAATGATTACTTCGGTATGGTGTGCTAATCCCGACTAGTTTGGATTAACCTTAATTTGGTTCGAATTGATAAGCAAAGGAAGATTAAAGAATAAATTTAAAGAATTTATCTTTGATAAAATTAATGAGAATCTTTCCCAAAGGATATGAATATTTAAATAAAAGAATATTAAGAATTGGAATGAGGCGTATGTTGTGTTTTATAGAACTTGATTATAAAATAGGTGAATTATTCGGAAAGGTCAGGTTTATACCCATTCTGAATAATTGATTCGACGATAAGTCGACGATGAAGACAGTGGTTGAAGACCGCAGGTCTTCACATCGTTTGGATGATTACTGATGTCTTGATTATGCTGTACACCCAAGACAAGGTAATAAGTGGTGATCGTCCAGACGTACTTGGAGATCGACCGGATATGCGAGGACCTCTCTCTTGTATTAGACATATGGGACGAGGAATAAGGTGCCTCCGGTTTCGTTCAGACCCATAACGAACTTATAAATGGATGTGTGTCTGACATTGGATTTTATTCTGTATTGATTGTTCTCTATTAAATATATATCTGTTTGGAGGCGGAGAATTTATTCTCTTGCTTAACGCCCTTCTCTGAGACGTTCGAGCTCAGAGGTTATATATCGATAGACATTAGTTGCATGGCGTGAATTGCCGGTGTGGCATGCTGAGATGCAAATGATCAAGGCTTCTGTTTAAAAGTAGAGTCTTGTGGTTGATGGTCAAAGTACGGCCTTAAAGGGCATAGCGTTGTGTATAGCGTTAATTCGCGAGCCTCACACCTCGATATGAGCTAAAAACGGGATAAGGGAACGCAGTGAGAACATGACATTTCTTTCTAGCTATGGGTGGTGTCATGGTAATGGAGCCCAGACATTTATTATATTTTTACCTATGTAGATGATGGATAGCGAGGCTCCTCGGATATATCGGTTACTATGGAGCCGATGGACAAGTCCTATAGGACCAGGAAACATGTGTTTAGGAATAACTAATCCTCAAACGTAAGGGAGGACCGACACTACAGGATCCAAGGGTTGCCCAGAGTGTGTAGTACTAAGGCATTTGCTATAGTGTCTCGAAGCGGTTAGGAGTACATCCCTTACCTCGACTCATGACGGAAATCCAATTTCCAATACGTGACATTTCAGTTTTAGTTGTAAACCAATATGGCGACACAGTGCATGGGATACTATTCCGTCTATGATTGATACATTTATATTTGAAGCTGTTTTTTACACTATACACTTATTATAGTATCAAATGATTTGTTTTAAACGTACCAAGCATGTTTGGCTATCATAAGGGAAAACTCTGTCCTCCGGCTTGCGTTGCATTGTGTGATGGGACCTGAGTCTTATAATAGCTTCATTTTTTCAAAAAGCATTGCGTTGTTTGTTGTATGGTATTCTTGGGAGAAAACCCGTTCCGTGTTATACGGCATGATCCCTTGTTTTACTTTATTTCTAAAGTAAAGTTTTAAATAACTATTTTAGTTCTCACACCAGTCACATGACTGACCCGGAGTTTATTGTTTTAACCTAAACTCTGGGCGCCCCTATTTTCCACACGGGCAGCTAGTAGTTTTGGTTCTGCAGATTTATTCTTACAGGATCCTGGATTTACCGCTAAAACTATACTTGGAAAGCTCTGTATCCGTGTATTTATTTCAGTTGTGTTATGTGTTATTTTTCCATTGCTTTGTAATTTGAATCTCTGATATTTATTAAATGTATAATATTTATTTATACTTTGTTATATTCTCGTACTCTGATGTAAATTGTTGTAATAACAATGAAATGTTCTATTGTTTGTGTTCTGACTTGTCGTGTTCTCAACTCAATCCGGGCTTTCCCGTAAGGGCGAGTTTGGGTCGTTTCACATTCAGGAGATCTACACTATGAAACTCCATCAAAATCGTACACTATTAGAGAGCAGAAAAATCTCCACAAACTTTCCTTTAGAACCATACTCTAATTCGAAGTAGGGAAGGAGGAATTAATTATTATTTTCTTTGTGCGATTTGGGCCATTAAAAGAAAGAGAGCGGCGGTAGGAGGGTCCAACCGCAATGAAGAAATAATATAAGGTTTGACTGCTTTGACTTAGCGGTGTTTATATAATTTTATAATAATATTTAATTCTTTTAATTCGAAAAATACTTGTTCGTTGATACTAATTCCAAATCGAACCCAACGACTGTCGCCCTTAGCTAAATACCCCCATCCCGGACACAATGGGATATGTTTCGTAAGCCAATTCAACCGTTTCGATTGGTTTTCATTTAAATTAAAATATAAATCAATATATATTGAATTTAAACGTACATTTTAATTTACCGGGGCCACATACCAACTCCAAAAATTACAGAAAAATAAATCTAGCTATGTTTTGATGATACGGTCCTAACAAAACAAATTTCGTTGAATTTGGAGATCGTTTGAAAAATGCCCATTTTCTAGTCAATTAAATTTAAATTGATATTACCAAACACATTTAAATTCACTGCGCTCACATATTGATTCCAAAAATTATGAAAATTGAAACCTGACAATAATTTGACCTTCCGGATCCAATAAAAGTGGTTTCATCAAAAGTGTAGGTCATTTGCAAAATGGCTATTTTCAAGGGTTATCATTATATTAAAAAAAATATAAATTTCGTAGCGACTATTTCAAATTTTAAACTGGCCATAACTTTCTATTTATATTATGAAATCTCAATTTTTCACATTCATTAGAAAGATATAATTAAACAGATTCAAATTTTTCTTATTATACTAAAATTTGATTTATTTTGAATTCTGTATATTCATTTGAAATTTAAAATCGAATTTTCAAACTACCGCACCATTTCAGGCTCGTTTTATAACTAAAATAAATTTATACATTCTAACTTCGATTTAAATAAATTTTTAGTCATTATTATTTAAAATAAATCATTTTAAATCTTTAAAATCCATTAATATAGTTAAAAATAAAATTTTAAATTGGCTTAGAAATTCTGGGTTGTTACGATCTCCCCCACTTAAAATCTTTTCGTCCACGAAAAGGAATGAAGCTGAAAGTTGTTTAACTAACCAACTCAACTTTCATTCTGGCTTTCATTCTTCAACTTTTCAGTTTCTAAGAATTTTCTAATTTCTCAAAAATTTGGCTAACACCCAAAAATTTTGAAAAATTTCACCATAACCTCCTTTGTATGGTTTGATTGGTAAAACCACAACTTGCCTCACAGGGCCCTCATCAATCCAAAAGAAAAGGAAAAACAAAGCGGTTAGCCAATCGGCTCATAAAATCATCAAAATCCCAATAAATACAGTATGTATTTGTCTGGCATATAATTTTATTCCTCCTATTAGCTTCCATGTTATGACCTGTTCATTATGTACATATATGCAATTCCAATAAATTTTCAATTTAATTCAATATTTGATTCGATTTGGCTAAATTTTACCTTTCATTCTCTTATTGGTTTTATTATTCCAATATTTTAATTAGTGAAACTAATTATCATCCATCACAACCAGCAATCAATTAGCTAATTAGCTTTTTCAAATATATAACTTTAATATACCCCAAAAATCATATTTTTAGGCCAAATCACAAACAATAAACCCTACCTAAGTTTTTGGTTCTCACACTAGTCAATTGGAAATATATAGATATCCCACTTTCGAAACTCGAACATAAGCACTGATGATGGAGCTCCATCATCAGAATCATCTCTGGAGACTAGAGTGTGATTCTATATCTATCTAGTATATTTGAAACTTCGCATACTCGTTTGCAAGGCGTATATGCAAAACTTCTTATACTCGATAGTCCAAATTAAATATAAAATAAAATACTCAAATACATATAGTAATATATATTTTTCAAAACTAAATTTGTTTTTAGAAATGGCACTCTTCAAACTCATTTTAGGGTATTACTAACCCTATCTCTAACAAGCTATTCTTATAGGATGTTACTAATCCTATCTTTGATGAATTCTTTCGTTTGGTTCTAATGTGCCTTGTTCTCTAGTTTTGTAAACCAAAGATCTGATATCAAACTGAAATGAGCCGAAATCCCCCTTACGAGAAAGTCCGGATTGCTTTGAGAACACGACGCGTCAGAAACAAACAATATAACATTTCATTTTTATTACAACAATTTATATTAGAGTACAAGAATACAACAGAGTTCAAATAATATACAACAGAAAAATATCAGAGATTTAAATTACAAAACAGTGGAAAATATATACATAAATATAATGTGCGGCGGAAAATAACAACTAACACAATTGAAAGAGATATTCAGATTCAAAGATTTATGAATATAGCTCCAGCTGTAATCCAGGATCCTGTGAAAATAAATATCTAAAATACCAAAACTACTTGCTGCCCATGTGGAAAATAGGGGCACCCAAAGTTTAGGTTAAAACAATAAACTTCTAGTCAGTCATGCGACTAATGTGAGAACTAAAACAGTTATTAACTCTTTTACTTTAAAAGTTGGGAAATCATGGGACTACGCCGTATAATATGGAACGGGTTTACTCCACATGAAGAATAGTTTAAAACATGAAACAATGCAATGCTTTTTGAAAAATGAAGGTATTATAAGACTCAGGTGCCATCACACAATGCAACGCAAGCCGGAGGATAGAGTTTTCTCTTATAATAGCCAAACATGCTTGGTACATTTAAAATAAATCATTTTGGTATTACTATAAGTGCATAGTGTCAAAAACAACTTCAAATATAAATGTATTAATCATAGATGACATATGTACCATATATTATGCCGCCATACATAGGTTTACAACAAAACCGAAAAGTCACGTATTGGAAATAGGATTTCATCAATGAGTCGAGGCAAGGGATGGCTCCTCTCCGATTCGAGATATTCTAGCAAATGCCTCAGGATTACACACCGCGGAGCAACCCTTGGAAGCGGCAAGGCCACGTCTCCCGGTCCTATCGGACCTATCTCTGAGCCATTGGGGACTCAATAATCGAGGCGCCTCATTCCATTATCCATATAAGTTAAAATGTCTAGGCTCCATTAACACCCCCCGTTTTTCTCTTCAGTATGTTTCCCCAATTAAAAACAACGGGCTCCAAATCAAAATGGCGACGCGCCTCCCCATCGCTGGCCGCCATCGAGCGCCACCTCCCCTCTCCACCGCGCCGTTGCATCACGCCCCCCACCTCCGTCGAACTTCTCTCCCCTCCTCCAGCGCTTAGCGCAAACCCTAGCCCCCATTTCATCAGAGACCACCGCCCCTCTGTTCAAAGCTGCCATCGCCTATGCCGTGGGCCCACCTCAGGTGAACCGCGCCCTTTTCGCGGCCATCCACGCACCTTCGGCGCCTCCCCCACCTCTGACCGCCGACAGTGAAACCCCCTTCCTCGAAGAATCAAAATAAAGGTAAGTTTTTCCCTTTATTTGTTTATTAATATGTAATTAGATTTTAGATTGATTTTTTATAAGATAAAGATTATATTTTCAATAAGGTAAAGATTATGTTTTTAATAAGATAAAGATTTGATTTTTTTATATACGATAAAGATTTGATTTTTTTATATACGAAAGTTATGATTTTTTTATCGGAGAAAGAAAATATTTTTGGCAAGGCAAAAATATGATTTTTTTAATATGGAAAGCATGATAAAAATATGATTTTCATTATATAATATAGCGGTTTAAAAATAAGGTTTTTATTATATGAATAACAATATAAAACTACGATTTTTATATATATAATGGCATTGTAAAAATACGATTTTTAATGTTTACATGACATTGTAAAAATGTGATCTTTTATATATATATGCAGCGATATAAAAATGTGATTTTTATATATATAGCTTTGAATAAAAATGTGATTTTTAAATAAATAACGCTGTATTAAAAATGTGATTTTTAATATATATATATATATATATATATATATATATATATATATATACCGCGTGAAACAGATTGCGTTGGAATCAGAACAGCGAATCTGAGCGACAACAAAGCACGACGGGTTGGATCCCAAAGGTGAGAACTCCTCACTAAAATTTCTTGTTCAGTTATTTATTTTATAACTGCATATATGAACTGCTCCCCTTCGTCCACAGACCATGGATGACTTGTTTGATTGTATTGCGTTGTGGAAAGTGTTTGCGATTGTGATGTGGAAAGAATGTAAAATATTCATATGTTGAAATAAATGTTTTATCATTAAAAAAATAATTTTTAATGAGTATATAAATGAAAATAAATATTCATCCACAAATCGGACGATTTGTTTATGTACACCCATTTGACGGATATGGATTGGGACGATTAATTTTACACATCGCCCAACTGCACAAATAATAATCAGTGTTTATTGTTTGAAAACCCCATACGGGTATTGGGATGATATTGGACATGCACTAATCCCAATATTTAGTTGTATGTCAATCGATGGGTTGACAAGCTGTGTAAGCGTTGAATATTTATATTTAATGCTTATGCAGTGTAGAATGCACTCTGGATGATGGTTGATTGTTTATCATTTTTGTTCTATACATGTGTTGTATGAAATCCATATAAATAATATTATATGGTAATTGACTTTGTGTGATTCTAGTTAAGAAAGAATGAATATTTTAAAATAACAAATATTTTAAAATAATGACTACATTAAAAATAATATTCAGTAAAAGATCAAAATCTGATTTTGATGCCCGATTTGGGATGGACACAAAAATAATTAAATATATGAAGCCGTATTGATTAGATAAATGCCATTTTGATGTGAACGATATTTATATTGATTTTATTCATTTTTATAATGAATATCGAAAAGGAAGTAATTCCAAAATCTAATGTTTTGAAAATATTATCATTTATATATCGATGATATGGAATATTCAATTTTGATTTGAAATTGAATACGAAGTTGAAATCGTTTTGACAACGAATTTAAAACGATTTATAAAATACGTTTTAAACGGAAATCGACGAAATATATATAATATATATGTTATATATATATTGGCTTGAATAGAACGCGCTGCGCCACGGTAGTTCACGAATTTCGACCATTGACTTCGAATGGACATTATGGGAGATCCGACCATCGGATTCTCCTAAAACCGGAACCTTGGGTTCGTATCGAAAAGAGCTTTTCAAATAATACAAGAGATTTGAAATCTAACGGTTGGATTTGGAATTATGTCCAAATCAAATTTGGAAAAGGTCGCTGTAAGTGCAGATCGATGACCGTTTATGGAAATCGACTGAACAGGCCTTGATAAAATTATTAAAAATATCAATAATTTGTGTAAAATCATAATAAATGATTTGGAAAGAATTGAGATGAAAAATTCCATATTTGAAAAGATAAAAATATATTTTTATTGAAATGAACTAGTTATGAACTAGAATTATAATCCAATATTTTTTTAAATAAATAAATTGGATTTGAAATTGTTTTAAAAATAACCAAAATTTCCAATATATGAATTGGAACGGATTTGAATCGAAATTATCTTCGGATTATTTCGATATTGGATTCCGTGATTATGCAGATATTGTGGAGGAATTTATAAGATATATATATCGCTATTCGCAATACGATATTTGTTGACTTCAAAATTTGATATTGAATATAAGCCGATATAATTTCTATTCGGAGCCTTGTATATAATATTGAATTGGATTTTGGGTTTGTCATGAACTTTGTTTTAAATGACACTGTTCTTAAACCCTGGTGAAAAGAGATTAAATCTTTTAAATAAGATTTAGAGGAGTTTACCAATTAATTTATATTTAATTGGAATTGAATAGAATTGGAATTTGGATTTGTCGTGAATGGTGTCATTAGTATCACCGTACTTAAACCTAGTGTGAAAAGAATAAATCTTTTAATTAATATTTAAAGAAGAATTATCAATTAATTAATATTTAATTGAATTGAAAATGGAATGTGAATTGGATTTATTGTGAACTGTGCTTTAAACGACATTCGTTCTTTAACTCGATTTACAGTAAAATGTGATTTGGAATTTATAAATCTTTTTATTAAGATTTAACAGGAATTTTCCAAAGTAAAGTTTTCCAATTTAATATATTAAATTGGAATTGAATGGAATTCGTTTTGATAATAATCGAAGTGAACTTTTGTGGAGGAAGACTGTTAGTACATATGGAATTTAAAAGGCTTTGTCGTTATTCCATTTGTATTATTGGTCGGATATAGAAATTGATATCGATTATATATTGATTTGTTTTCCGTGAAGATTCCATTTTTATGGAAGAGAATTTGGGTTTGTCGTGAACTGTGTTTTAAATGACATTAGTTCTTTAACCCAGTTAAAGACAGGATTACATGTCTAACATTGTATTTTGAACTGTATGGTTGATCTCTGCTAAATATATATCTGTTTGATGGTAGAAAATTTATTCTCTTGCTTAACACCCTTCTTTGAGACGTACAAGCTCAGAGGTTATATATCGGCAGAAATCAATAGTACGGTGTAGATTGTCGATACGACATGTTAGTGTTATAAAGTTAAATAATCATTAATATTGATTTTTGGAAAGATTAAAACTAAGTAGAGTTTTAATGAATCTTTAATTAGATTGAAATGTGAATTGACAATTTAAATTATCAATTTTGGGAAACGATCGAGAATGGAGTATCACCAGTTTTGCTCCTAGCGATAGTTAAATCTTTAATTAGACTTAAACGTGAAATGGTAATTAAATTTACCAATAACACTGTGGTGTTAGATATGGAGTATTACCAGTTTTGCTCCATGGGATTAATAGGTTGGGATTGGGAAATTAAATAACTGATTACTTCGGTAAGGTGCGCTAATCCCGAATAGTTTGGAAAACCTTAATATGGTTTGAATGGATATCCAAAGGAAGATTAAAGAATAAATTTAAAGAATTTATCTTTGATAAAATTAATGGGAACCTTTCCCAAAGTATATGAATATTTAAATAAAAGAATATTCAGAATTGGAATGAGGCGTATGTTATATTTTTATAGCACTTGTTTATTATATACGCGAGTTATTCGGAAAGGCCGGGTTTATACCCATTCTGAATAACTGATTCGACGATAAGTCGACGATGAAGACGGTGGTTGAAGACCGGAGGTTTTCACATCGTTTGGATGATTACTGATGTCTTGATTGGGCTGTACACCCAAGACAAGGTAATAAGTGGTGATCGTCCATACATACTTGGAGATCGACCGGATATGCGAGGACCTCTCTCCTATATTGGACATACGAGACGAGGAATAAGGTGCCTCCGGTATCGTTTAGACCCAGAACGAACATGTAAATGGATGTGTATCTGACATTGGGTTTTATTCTGTGTTGATTGATTTCTATTAAATATATATCTATTTGGCGGCAGAGAATTTATTCTCTTGCTTAACGCCCTTCTCTGAGACATACGAGCTCAGAGGTTATATATTGATAGATATCAGTCGCATGGCATGAATTGCCTGTGTGGGATGCAGAGATGCAGTGATCAAGGCTTCTGTTGAAAAGAAGAGTCTTGTCTTTGATTATCAAAGCATGGCCTTAAAGGGCATAGCTTTGTGTATAGCGTTAATTCGCGAGCCTCACACCTCGGTATGAGTCAAAAACGGGATCGGACCGTTGGGAGAAAATGACTTTTCTTTCTAGCTATGGGTGGTGTCAGGGTTTTGCAAGCCCTGACATTTTTATATTTTTACCTATGTGGTTGTTGGATTGTGAGGAGCCTCGGATATATCGATCTCTACGGAGCCGATGGACATAGGTCTGATAGGACTGGGAAACGTGTGTTCAGGAGTAACTAATCCCCAAACGTAAGGGAGGACTGACCCAACCAATCCAAGGGTTGCCCAGAGTGTGTAGTCCTGATACATTGGCCAGAGTGTCTCGAAGCAGTGAGGAGCCATCCTTGGCCTCAACTCATAGATGGAATCCAATTTCCAATACGTGACATTTCGGTTTTATTTGTAAAGCCTAGTATGGCAGCATAGTGGGATGGGGCACTATGCCATCTATGATTGACAAATTTATATTTGAAGTTTTTTTCATACACTTTACACTATAATAGTATCAAAATGATTTGTTTTAAACGTACCAAGAATGTTTGGATATTATAAGGTAAAACTCTATCCTTTGGCTTACGTTACATTGTGTGATAGGACCTGGATCTTATAATAGCTTTATTTTTCAAACAGCATTGCATTGTTTTTTTTATGCACTGGTATTCTTGGGAGGAAACCCGTTCCGTGTTATACAGCATGGTCCCTTGATGTACTATATTTTAAAAGAAAGTTTTAAATAACTGTTTTAGTTCTCACACCCATCACATGACTGACCTGGAGTTTATTGTTTTAACCTAAACTCTGGGTGCCCCTATTTTCCACACGGACAGCTAGTAGTTTTGGTTTTGTAGATTTATATTCACAGGATCCTGGTTTACAGCTGGAATGATTTTCGAAAAGCTCTGTGTCCGTGTATCTCTTCCAGTTGTGTTTTGTATTATTTTCCACTGCATTGTAAATTTGTAAATCTCTGATATTTATCAAATGTGTATTATTTGTTCATACTTTGTATGTTCTTGTACTTTGATGTAAATTGTTGTAATAAGCAATGAAATTTTCTTCTGTTTGTGTTCTGATTTGTCATGTTCTCAACTCAATCCGTTCTTTCTCTTCTCTTCAGAGATCGGGGAAGTTCGGGTCGTTTCAGCTGGTATCAGAGCTTTGGTTTTACAGAGCTCGAGAACAAGGCATATTAGAACCAAACGAAAGAATTCATCAGAGATTGGATTAATAATATCTAGTGGGAATGACTTGTTAGAGATAGGGTTAGTAATGCCCTAGAATGAGTCTGAAGAGTGTTATTTTTGAAATAAAAATGAAAACAAATTTTGTTTTGAAAATTTAAACCTTATACGAGTTTGAATATTTTATTTGTATTGAATTTGGACAATCTAATATAAAGATTTTGCATATACGCCTTGCAAACGTGTATTCGAAGTTTTAATATACTGGGTAGATGTAGAATCACACTCTAGTTGCTCGGAGATAATTCTGATCATGGTTCGAAACATCATCAGTGTTTGTGTTCAAGTTTTGAAAGTGGATATCTATATATTTCCAATAGACTGGTGTGAGAACCAAAACTAGATAGAGTATTTGTTGCAAAATGGCATCAAAAATACGATTTTTGTATATATATAAAAGTTATGTGTTTGAAACGTTAATCAACTAATTGATTGCTAGTTGTGTTGTTTGATTATTGGTTTGATTAATTAAAATTTGAACCATTAAGCTAAACTGAATCAAATATTGTACTGAGTTGGAAATTGTTTAGAAATGCATACATGTATATATACACATTGTTGAACAAGTTATGGATAAACTGCTAAGAATAGAAATAAGATTTTATGCCCGACAAATAGGTACGTGTTTACCAATTTTCTTTTGCTTTTAAAGTTTTATGAGCCAAAGGCTGGCCGCTTGGCAATTTTCTTTTGATTTTAAAGAGTTTATGAGCCTAAGTGTAACACCCCGTAATTATGTTACACTAAGATTCACAAATCAAGGCAGAATTAAAAGTTAAAATCAAAATCAAGGGAAACGGGCTGTGCCATTGCGTTCGTCTTGGAATTCTGCATGAAAACGAGTCCGAGTTTGCGTAAATCGGAGTCCGTATGAGGAAGATATGGCCTCCGGAAGATTCAGCGAAGTTCAAATTTCAAAACAGGTCAGGGTCAAAATTCAAATCGGACCCAGAATGGGCTGGGCGGGAATTTTCCCGCCCAAGGCACCCAGGTCGACTGGGTAGTGGACCTGGGGGTCGACCCCCCTGCTTTTTCCAGCTTTCTGCACCTGGTTCGTTCTGATGTATCTGGTCACGTTTTCTGACCAGGTTCGTCCACCTAACACTATATAAGCAGCCCTAGTCTCCTTCTCTATTCACAATTCTTTTCTACCCTTATGCTGCAAAGATTCTTGGCGAACATGGCTTCTTCTCCTCCTCTTAATTATATAATAAATAGAATAATATATAAAATAAATCAAGACGACGAAGTGCTGCTCAAGTTTGTCAAGAGGAGGTTTGAATCAAGATTAAAGCTTCAAGATAAGAATCAAAGGCTTGCTCAAACGGTTTCTAGCAACGTCGCACGAATCATAGCAACGCCATCTTTCTATTCTAGTCTAATCTCTGTAAGTTAGTTATTTCTAGATTTGAACGTTTTTCTCTGTTCGTGACATGAAATTAAAGGAATAAAAGAATATGCCAAATCTCTCTCTCTCTCTATTCGAATCAGTGCCTATACTCTTGAACCTAACTATGAACTGTTATGATTCGAGGACAAATAAGACCGTGACTATGAAACTATGGACCTTAAAACCATATGCCTATGACTATGAACATTTGCCTATGACTATGAACATTGCCTATGACTATGGACATTTCCTATGACTATGAATATTGCCTATGACTGTGACTGTGACTATGAGGATTATTTCCTTGACTAAGCCTATGCCTTTGATTAGGAAATATAAACTATTGCCTATGACATAACAAGGACATCTGTGATTAAACACCTATGATTCATGACTAGGAAAGTGTTGCTTAAGTTTTGTGACTATGAAATTGGGTCTAAACCCGATCATCTATTCTGTCTATTCTTGGTTATATTTGGTTTTAGACCTTGGGAATTTACCTATTAAGTTAGGTCTACCTTTGTTCTTGAACCTACGTCTCTATTCTGTCTATCCTTGGTTTTAGACCTTGGGAATTTACCTATTAAGTTAGGTCTACCCATGTTCTTGAACCTACGTCGTTATTCAAACCTTTTATGCCAGTTATTATGTCCATCCTTTTTCATAGCATCTTTGGTTCATTCCCTATTTTCTACGAGTCTAGATTTATCCATAATCTAGATTGAATCGCAATTATACGAACGGTGGCAATACGATTTGGGCATAATGTGAAATTTACTAAAAACATAGTTATAAACTTGGAATTTGGCATAAATTAGGAACATGAATTATGGCATGTTCATAGAAATACAAATTGGATAAATTTAACATGAATTATAAGATGTGTAATTTGAATCTAGTATTGACTTGTATATCTAGCATTTACATGAGTTATGAACTAGAATAATAAGTCTAGTTTGACGTGAACTGTAATTAGAATGTTAAATCAGGATTGGATTAGCTAATTTGGCGTAATAAGTATATTGGTATAAATTTGAGATTGGCCATAATTGGGAATAACCGTCAGGTTTAGCAAAATCATGGTTAGTGACACTTAATTGGTATAGTTTACATACCAAAAGGCATAAATATGATATAGAGGGGAAGATGGGCCATAAGAATAAATGTTGACAGTTTACATAAAAAGGGTAATTAGGAAGTAAGTAAATTAGGAATAATTTACTTATAGAATTTGGCCTAAATGAGGAAATGTAAATTTAGACAAATTAAAGGTTTATTAATGACATCTCTTTTAATGGTACACCAGAAAGTTCTAGGGTGACAGAGAGGATAGTGTCTAGGCTTGGGTTTGGAAAATACAAGTTTCCTGCTCTCCCTGGCTATCCCTAACTGATCCGATGGACGGGATGGTTACTTTCAAAAACCTGATTTGAAAATTAACCAAAACCCTTTTGAACTTAGAAAACACGAATATGCCTAACCCGAGGTTAGACTGAGTTGCGATGTAAACCTGCCCGGAACCAACCGGCACATCCAGTAATCGCAACAATATCTGTCTAATGTGAGTGGTAGCGGCTTTAATTTATTTAGTTAAAGCTAGAACAAGAATGGTAGGGTTAAGTTAACTAAGACACTTAACCAATTCAACAAGATAACCAAACCGATGGGTGGGGTTAGGTTCATACAGACACGGTTAAGCTAGAATGGGAGGGTTAAGTCTATAGGAACACTTAACCAACTTAACACAGTCGAGCTAGAATGGGAGGGCTAAGTCCATAGGGACATTTAACCAAACTTATGGTAACAAGACCAGATTTGTAGGGGTTAAGTAACTAAGAAAACACTTAGCCAAACTAACATGTTAACTAGACTAGAAGGTGGGGTTAAGTAAAGTTGATACACTTAGCCAAATTAACATGTTAACTAGACTAGAGGTTGGGGTTAAGTAAATACACTTAGCCAATTTGATATGTTATCTGGGCTAGACCGTAGGGTTAAGTAAACTTGAACACTTAACCATCAGATTGTGATAAAAGAATAGGGTTAAGTCTAAACATGAAGGGATAATACTTAACCATTAATAACATGTTAGTTAAGACAGACGGGCAAGGTTAAGTTAAAAAGGAACACTTAACCAATACAGGGTGAAAGGGTAGGGTTAAGTAATAAGAAATACTTAACCAATATAACTTGGTTTGTGGTGGGGTTAAGTCAACATGAATTACTGATAACACTTAACCAGTATAACAGGATGAATGAAGAGGGTTAAGTTGGCTTGAATTGACTAATGACACTTAACCAATCCAAATTGACGGGAAAGGGAACAAAGTAGTAAACCTTAGTTAAGAAAACAACGATTCTGGAAACTAAGTGGTAAATCTTAGTTAGTAAAACTAAGTAGTAATTCTTAGTATAACATGGGCAGGAGCGAATGTCCGTCTGAGTAGAAAGAAGGCTCTAACGAATTGGGTTACGAAGCCCGAGGCTTCGAGGGGACGTGAGGGTACTCTTGGTATCCCTCTGTGAGGCTGCAGATGATCCTCCTAGGCTCACAGAGATTAAGGTCTGCATAGAAGAACCAGGGGTATGCCTTGGTTGCAATACATGGAAACCTAAAGACCAGGATGGACCGACGTGATTCGGCGAGAAAACGGTAGCCTTGTGATAGCAACTCGTCGTCTACCATCCATCTTGAGTCAATCGAGATACGTGAAGTGGAAAGGCGAAGAACTCCAAATGACCATATACTTGCTATCTAGTTATGGGTGAGGATGGCCATAGGATAGAGGGGCACCGGGGGGCGGCGTATAGTTCTCATTTTACAAGGTGTGCCTTTCATTAGTTGAGGGAGGGGTCAAGTGGGACCATAGCCACTGAAATAAAAACAGACCTTAGCATCTGCATCGGCAAATATCTGAAAGCTCCCGACCGAGTTCTGTATTTCTTGATTTGCCCTGACACATGACTCGGGTCGCACATTACAGGACATGTGCATCTAGACAAGCGATAGCGATTCGCGATACATGCGTGGGGAAGTATAGGAACATATACCACTCTAGGTAGTGTGTCCTAGACTTGGGGGCATCGTTCGACAGGTAGCATAATCCCTAGTTGGACTAGGTGGCATAAATCCTGAATCCGAGAAGCGTTCAGCAGATAGTGTAAACTCTAGTTAAATCTAGAAAGCACTTGATAGAAAACCCTAGATTTGATCTAGGTAATAAATAATGAATGTATGCCGGAAGGCAATGGAAAATACAGGGATTGGGATCACGTTATCGTTACTAGTTGGAACACTAGACAGGAGGTGCAGAGATATAGAAACCAGTATAACAAGGAAATAGCGAAGCGCGAAAGTATTAGAGCATATCCAGTTTATCTTAGCTTAGCATATCTTGTGTTAATCTTGTCTAACCTTGCCAACCCTATCATCTTGGTGTTATCTTGTATTCAGTTAATTCATGTCGTTTGTTTTTCCATGTTCACATGCTAGAAGTTACTGAACTTACTCAGGCTTTATGTCTGACTCTGTTTTTCTTTTGTCTTCTTTTCTTCCGTTCCCCCCCCCCAGGTAGTAAAGGAGGGAATAGTATAGCTCAGGCTAGGTTGGACCGTCACTTTTTCCCAGCTTGAAGATTTGTCGAAGTTTGCTTGGATTCTCTTTTCAGATGCTATGGCTGGCTCTTGCTAAAATTGGGGAATATAAATGTTGTTTTATGCTTCTTTATTTTGTAAGACAGATGATACTCTGATATTGTAAAGAAATCGTTGTACAAACTATTTTATCAATAAAGCAAAGTTTTATTTTCCGCTGTTTAATTTCTGTCTGTCTTGTAATTTATCTGCATCTTTTACCCTAAATGCTCCACAGAACTTAGTGCATTCCCTTTGTGAGTGACACTAACGGATGTGGGGTGTTACACGTGGTATCAGAGCTGAAGTTTACCAGATCAGATAAAGGATTTGAAAAATTATTTTCAAAACGGTTTTTAAAGAAGCATTTTCAAGAGAAAAGATTTGTTTTAAAGACATATTCCCCAAAGCCATATGCACTATCTTCTCTTCCTCTGTTTAAATTCTTGTCTCCTTATTTCTTGAGTCTCTGGGGCTCCTGGCTTTCTGGGAGGTAACCTCATCGAAGGGAAAAGTAGTGCCCGGCTTCCATCCATAGCCGTAGTTGTTTAATCTACGGGCAGTTTTCTTTCGAAGCTTATAGGGTTTTCCGGACGATGGAGGCAGTTTTCGAGAGATTTGTCAACATGACTATACACGGAAGGGGATGAGGAGTTTGGCTAAGGAGCATAACCCTAGGATGAGGAATTCATGGATGTAGACTTAGCACACGAAGGAGGAAGAAATTATAAAACCTAAGACAAGAGGAAGTATCTTTACTAGGGTATGATAGGGCATATACTTAAGGACAAGGGCAAGAACGAGGACGAGATTTTCAGAAGGACAAGTACATGCTTTCGCCACCAAGCGTACCTAGGAGAAAGGTAGTCCGGTTGGAAGAGTCTAGTTTTCTGTTCGTACTATTTCCTTAGGTTCTAGCGCTTCTCATTTGTTCATATCCACTTCCATAGTTGGGTCTATGCACCATATTACTTGTATAGTTGAAAGATCCCACTAGAATCTCAAATCCAATTGGTGGTACGACCAGTTTATTTTTGGTTAGTAGGGATTTGAGAATAGCTATCGAGTTTGCTTATATCATCTCACGTAGATCGTCTAAATTCGGGGGAGATATTCCTTGGGTGCTTGTCTGATATTGGTTTAGGCCTTTGGGGCTTGTACTTGAGGAATGTCGAGTTCGGTTTGGATGGTTTGCGTGTGAGATGAATAGTTGTGGCAGGCACTCCAAAGAGCACGTAGTGACCTTTCAACTCTTATAGTTATGGCATGGCGGATAAGAGGGAAACCTCTAATCATCTTAGTACGTATACCTGGTACCGTGATTGACATCTGTTTATTTTGGAAATGGAGATCCGGAACTTCACAATCGTGAAGTTAAATTAGTTAAGATACAGTGGAGTAAAGCTCAAGAAGGCTAGATACTAGCATCATACCCTTTTCCTTGAGGGTGCAACCTTGATTTCTTCGTTTTAGGAGCTTTACGCATAATTGTTTCTCTCTTTCCAAAGTATATCACCTAGGTCGTATCTTCGATCCTTAGGTAGAAGCCAATGGATGTAAACATGTATTTGAAACATGTTATGGTGGATGGTTGCAAGTGGTTGCTAATGGTTGCTTGTGAATGCATATGCATACGTATTAGGCACTAGATCAGTTCAGACGCTTTCATATTGCATTTACAGATATGTATTTGTTTGTAAATTGAACTTGATATGTTATCATATGGGTGTTGCATATGGATGAATGGCCGTGCACGCATATAGTATTTACATAACTAGGGATGCTTGCATACATGGTTGGACGCATGGCACTGACATGACTCGCATTAAGGAGGTCGACTGAATCAGTAGACCGCCTGATTTTACAGTAGATAAAGACATATACACACACTATGCATATGAACATGAAAGCATTAGAAATCTTTTAAGGACAATGAATGCCTGTGATTGAATGATCGAGTAGATGGATGATTGGATGGTAGGACACATTCTTCCTAACTTGAAGATTTCGGGGACGAAATCCTTTTAAGTGGGGGAGAATGTAACACCCCGTAATTCTGTTACACTAAGATTCACAAATCAAGGAAGAATTAAAAGTTAAAATCAAAATCAAGGGAAACGGGCAGCGCCATTGCGTTCGTCTCGGAATTCTGCATGAAAATGAGTCCGAGTTTACGCAAATCGGAGTCCGTATGTGGAAGATATGGCCTCCGGAAGATTCAGCGAAGTTCAAATTTCAAAACAGGTCACGGTCAAAATTCAAATCGGACCCAGAATGGGCTGGGCGGGAATTTTCCCGCCCAAGGCACCCATGTCGACTGGGTAGTCGACCTAGGGCACCCAAGTAGACTGGGTAGTCGACCTGGGTCACCCAGGTCGACTGGGTAGTCGACCTGGGTCACCCAGGTCGACTGGGTAGTCGACCTGGGGGTCGACCCCCCTGCTTTTTCCAGCTTTCTGCACCTGGCTCGTTCTGATGTATCTGGTCACGTTTTCTGACCAGGTTCGTCCACCTAACACTATATAAGCAGCCCTAATCTCCTTCTCTATTCATAATTCTTTTCTACCCTTATGCTGCAAAGATTCTTGGCGAACATGGCTTCTTCTCCTCCTCTTAATTATATAATAAATAGAATAATATATAAAATAAATCAAGACGACGAAGTGCTGCTCAAGTTTGTCAAGAGGAGGTTTGAATCAAGATTAAAGCTTCAAGATAAGAATCAAAGGCTTGCTCAAACGGTTTCTAGCAACGTCGCACGAATCATAGCAACGCCATCTTTCTATTCTAGTCTAATCTCTGTAAGTCAGTTATTTCTAGATTTGAACGTTTTTCTCTGTTCGTGACATGAAATTAAAGGAATAAAAGAATATGCCAAATCTCTCTCTCTATTCGAATCAGTGCCTATACTCTTGAACCTAACTAAGAACTGTTATGATTCGAGGACAAATAAGACCGTGACTATGAAACTATGGACCTTAAAACCATATGCCTATGACTATGAACATTTGCCTATGACTATAAACATTGCCTATGACTATGGACATTGCCTATGACTATGAATATTGCCTATGACTGTGACTGTGACTATGAGGATTATTTCCTTGACTAAGCCTATGCCTTTAATTAGGAAATATAAACTATTGCCTATGACATAACAAGGACATCAGTGATTAAACACCTGTGATTCATGACTAGGAAAGTGTTGCTTAAGTTTTGTGACTATGAAATTGGGTCTAAACCCGATCATCTATTCTGTCTATTCTTGGTTATCTTTGGTTTTAGACCTTGGGAATTTACCTATTAAGTTAGGTCTACCATGTTCTTGAACCTACGTCTCTATTCTGTCTATCCTTGGTTTTAGACCTTGGGAATTTACCTATTAAGTTAGGTCTACCCATGTTCTTGAACCTACGTCGTTATTCAAACCTTTTATGCCAGTTATTATGTCCATCCTTTTTCATAGCATCTTTGGTTCATTCCCTATTTTCTACGAGTCTAGATTTATCCATAATCTAGATTGAATCGCAATTATACGAACGGTGGGAATACGATTTGGGCATAATGTGAAATGTACTAAAAACATAGTTATAAACTTGGAATTTGGCATAAATTGGGAACATGAATTATGGCATGTTCATAGAAATACAAATTGGATAAATTTAACATGAATTATAGGATGTGTAATTTGAATCTAGTATTGACTTGTAAATCTAGCATTTACATGAGTTATGAACTAGAATAATAAGTCTAGTTTGACGTGAACTGTAATTAGAATGTTAAATCAGGATTGGATTAGCTAATTTGGCGTAATAAGTATATTGGTATAAATTTGAGATTGGCCATAATTGGGAATAACCGTCAGGTTTAGCAAAATCATGGTTAGTGACACTTAATTGGTATAGTTTACATACCAAAAGGCATAAATCTGATATAGAGGGGAAGATGGGCCATAAGAATAAATGTTGACAGTTTACATAAAAAGGGTAATTAGGAAGTAAGTAAATTAGGAATAATTTACTTATAGAATTTGGCCTAAATGAGGAAATGTAAATTTAGACAAATTAAAGGTTTATTAACGACATCTCTTTTAATGGTACACCAGAAAGTTCTAGGGTGACAGAGAGGATAGTGTCTAGGCTCGGGTTTGGAAAATACAAGTTTCCTGCTCTCCCTGGCTATCCCTAGCTGATCCGACGGACGGGATGGTTACTTTCAAAAACCTGATTTGAAAATTAACCAAAACCCTTTTGAACTTAGAAAACACGAATATGCCTAACCCGAGGTTAGACTGAGTTGCGATGTAAACCTGCCCGGAACCAACCGGCACATCCAGTAATCACAACAATATCTGTCTAATGTGAGTGGTAGCGGCTTTAATTTATTTAGCTAAAGCTAGAACAAGAATGGTAGGGTTAAGTTAACTAAGACACTTAACCAATTCAACAAGATAACCAAACCGATGGGTGGGGTTAGGTTCATACAGACACAGTTAATCTAGAATGGGAGGGTTAAGTCTATAGGAACACTTAACCAACTTAACACAGTCGAGCTAGAATGGGAGGGCTAAGTCCATAGGGACACTTAACCAAACTTATGGTAACAAGACCATATTTGTAGGGGTTAAGTAACTAAGAAAACACTTAGCCAAACTAACATGTTAACTAAACTAGAAGGTGGGGTTAAGTAAAGTTGATACACTTAGCCAAATTAACATGTTAACTAGACTAGAGGTTGGGGTTAAGTAAATACACTTAGCCAATTTGATATGTTATCTGGGATAGACCGTAGGGTTAAGTAAACTTGAACACTTAACCATCAGATTGTGATAAAAGAATAGGGTTAAGTCTAAACATGAAGGGATAATACTTAACCATTAATAACATGTTAGTTAAGACAGACGGGCAAGGTTAAGTTAAAAAGGAACACTTAACCAATACAGGGTGAAAGGGTAGGGTTAAGTAATAAGAAATACTTAACCAATATAACTTGGTTTGTGGTGGGGTTAAGTCAACATGAGTTACTGATAACACTTAACCGGTATAACAGGATGAATGAAGAGGGTTAAGTTGGCTAGAATTGATTAATGACACTTAACCAATCCAAATTGACGGGAAAGGGAACTAAGTAGTAAACCTTAGTTAAGAAAACAACGATTCTGGAAACTAAGTGGTAAATCTTAGTTAGTAAAACTAAGTAGTAATTCTTAGTATAACATGGGAAGGAGCGAATGTTCGTCTGAGTAGAAAGAAGGCTCCAACGAATTGGGTTACGAAGCCCGAGGCTTCGAGGGGACGTGAGTGTACTCTTGGTATCCCTCTGTGAGGCTGCAGATGATCCTCCTGGGCTCACAGAGGTTAAGGTCTGCGTAGAAGAACCAGGGGTATGCCTTGGTTGCAATACATGGCAACCTAAAGACCAGGATGGACCGGCGTGATTCGGCGAGAAAACGGTAGCCCTGTGATAGCAACTCGTCGTCTACCATCCATCTTGAGTCAATCGAGATACGTGAAGCGGAAAGGCGGAGAACTCCAAAAGACCATATACTTGCTATCTAGTTATGGGTGAGGATGGCCATAGGATAGAGGGGCACCGGGGGCCGGCGTATAGTTCTCATTTTACAAGGTGTGCCTTTCATTAGTTGAGGGAGGGGTCAAGTGGGACCATAGCCACTGAAATAAAAACAGACCTTAGCATCTGCATCGGCAGATATCTGAAAGCTCCCGACCGAGTTCTGTATTTCTTGATTTGCCCTGACACAGGACTCGGGTCGCACATTACAGGACATGTGCATCTAGACAAGCGATAGCGATTCGCGATACATGCGTGGGGAAGTATAGGAACATATACCACTCTAGGTAGTGTGTCCTAGACTTGGGGGCATCGTTCGACAGATAGCATAATCCCTAGTTGGACTAGGTGGCATAAATCCTGAATCCGAGAAGCGTTCAGCAGATAGCATAAACTCTAGTTAAATCTAGAAAGCACTTGATAGAATACCCTAGATTTGATCTAGGTAATAAATAATGAATGTATGCCGGAAGGCAATGGAAAATACAGGGATTGGGATCACATTATCGTTACTAGTTGGGACACTAGACAGGCGGTGCAGAGATATAGAAACCAATATAACAAGGAAATAGCGAAGCGCGAAAGTATTAGAGCATATCCAGTTTATATTAGCTTAGCATATCTTGCGTTAATCTTGTCTAATCTTGCCAACCCTATCATCATTGTGTTATCTTGTATTCAGTTAATTCATGTTGTTTGTTTTTCCAGGTTCACATGCTAGAAGTTACTGAACTTACTCAGGATTTATGTCTGACTCTATTTTTCTTTCGTCTTCTTTTCTTCCGTTCGCCCCCCCCCCCCAGGTAGTAAAGGAGGGAATAGTATAGCTCAGGCTAGGTTGGACCGTCACTTTTTCCCAGCTTGAAGATTTGTCGAAGTTTGCTTGGATTCTCTTTTCAGATGCTATGGCTGGCTCTTGCTAAAATTGGGGAATATAAATGTTGTTTTATGCTTCTTTATTTTGTAAGACAGATGATACTCTGATATTGTAAAGAAATCGTTGTACAAACTATTTTATCAATAAAGCAAAGTTTTATTTTCCGCTGTTTAATTTCTGTCTGTCTTGTAATTTATCTGCATCTTTTATCCTAAATGCTCCACAGAACTTAGTGCATTCCCTTTGTGAGTGACACTAACGGATGTGGGGTGTTACACTAAGGCTGGCCGCTTGCCAATTTTCTTTTGCTTTTAAAGAGTTTATGAGCCTAAGGCTGGCCGCTTGCCAATTTTCTTTTTGCTTTTGAAGAGTTTATAAGCCTAAGGTTGGCTGATTAGCAATTTTCTTTTTCTTTTAAAGAGTTTATGAGCCTAAGGATGGCCGCTTGGCATTCTCTTTTTTTCTTTTGGATTGATGAGGGCCCTACGAGGCGAGTTGTGGTTTTAAATGTCTCCCCGTACAAAGGAGGTTATGGCGAAATTTTTAGAAAATTTAGGTTGTTTGCCAAATTTTTGAAAAATTAGAAATTCTTAGAAACTTAAAAGTTGAAGAATGAAAGCCATAATCAAAGTTGAGTTGGTTAGTTAAACAACTTTCAACTCCATTCCTTTTCAAGGACAAAAAGATTTTAAGTGGGGGAGATTGTAACAACCCGGAAAAATCAGATCCAATTTAAAAATTTTATTTTGGCAATTTCAATGAATTTTGAATATTTAAAATAATTTATTTTAAATAATAACGACATGAAATTTATTTTGAATAGAACTAGAACGTATAAATTTATATAAATCGAAATTAGAATATAAATATTTAATTTAATTATAAAAGGAATTGAAAATAGCGAGGTAGTTTGAAAATTCGTTTTCAAATTTCAAATGAATGTACAGGATTTAAAATAAACCATATTTTAGTGGAACCAAAAATATTTGAATTTGTTCGAAAACATCTTTCCAACGAATCTGAAAAATCCAGATTTCATCGCAGGAATAAAAAGTTATGTCCAATTGAAGATTCAGAATAGTCGCTATAGAAATATAGCCCTTAAAAATAGAAATTTTGCAAATGACCTCCGTTTTCGACGAGACCACTTTTGTTGGATCCGGAATGTCAAATTATTGCTTGACTCCAATTGTCATAATTTTTGGAATCAATATGTAAGCGTGGTGAATTTAAACACGTTTGGCAATTTCAGTTTGAATTTAATCGACTGGAAAATAACCATTTTTCTAACGATATCTGAATTCGACGAAATTAGTTTTGTTAGGACCGTATCGTCAGAACATAGCTAGATTTATTTTTTGGGAATTTTTGTAGTCAGTATATGGCCCCTATAAATTATAATGTACGTTTAAATTAAATATATATTGATTTATATTGTAATTTAAATGAAAACTGATCGAAACAGTTGAATCGTCTTACCAGACATATCCCATTGTGTTCGGAATGGGGGTATTTAACTAGGGGCAATAGTCGTTGGGTCTCGTTTGGAGTTCGATTTAAAAGTAACCTTTTAGGATAATATAAAAAATATTATATATATATATATATATATATATCTTTTTACATTAACACCCCCTTTTTTCTCTTCAGTATGTTTCCCCGATTAAAAACATCGGGCTCCAAATCGAAATGGCGACGCGCCTCCCCGTCATTGGCCGCCATCGCGCGCCACCTCCCCTCCCCATCGCGTCGCCGCATCACAGCCCCCCAACCTCCGTCGAACTCCTCTCCCCTCCTCCAGCGCTTAGCACAATCCCTAACCCCCTTTTCATCTAAGACCACCGCCCCTCTGTTCAAAGCCTCCATCGACGACGCCGTGGGCCCACCTCAGGTGAACCGCGCCCCTTCCTGACCATCTACGCACCTCCGGCGCCTCCCCCACCTCTGACAGCCGACAGTGAAACCCCCTCTTCGGAAAATCAAAATAAAAGTAAGTTTTTCACTTTATTTATTTATTTATTAACATGTAATTAGTTTTTAGATTGATTTTTATAAGATAAAGATTATATTTTCAATAAGGTAAAGATTATGTTTTTAATAAGATAAATATTTGATTTTATATATATATACGATAAAGATTTGATTTTTTTTATATAGGAAAGTTATGATTTTTTTATCGGAGAAAGAAAATATTTTTGGTGAGGTAAAAATATGGTTTTTATAATATGGAAAGCTTTACAAAAATTTGATTTTCATTATATAATATAGCGGTTTAAAAATAATATTTTTATTATATAAATAACAATATAAAAATATGACTTTTATATATGTAATGGCATTGTAAAAATACGATTTTTAATGTTTACATGACATTGTAAAAATGTGATCTTTTATATATATGTAGCGATATAAAAATGTGATTTTTACATATAGCTTTGAATAAAAATGTGATTTTTAAATAAATAACACTGTATTAAAAATGTGATTTTTAATATATATATATATATACACACACACACACCGCGTGAAACAGATTGCGTTGGAATCAGAACAAAGAATCCGTGTGAAAACAAAGAACGGCGGAGTGGATCCCAAAGGTGAGAACTCCTCACTAATTTTTTTTTTCCAGTTATTTATTTTATAACTGCATATATTAACTGCTCCCCGTCATCCACAGACCATGGACGACTTGTTTGATTGTATTGTGTTGTGGAAAGTGTTTGTAATTGTGATGTGGAAAGAATGTAAAATATTCAGGTGTTGAAATAAATGTTTTATCGTTAAAAATATAATTTTTAATGAGTATATAAATGAAAATAAATATTCATTTACAAATCGGACGATTTGTTTATGTACACACCCATTTGACTGATATGGATTGGGGCGATAAATTTTACACATCGCCCAACTACACAAATAATAATCAGTGTTTGTTGTTTGAAAACCCCACATGGGTATTGGGATGATATTGGACATACACTGATCCCAATATTTAGTTGTATGTCAATCGATGGGTTGACAAGCTGTGTAAGCGTTGAATATTTATATTTAATGCTTATGCAGTGTAGAATGCACTCTGGATGATGTATGATTGTTTATCATTGTTGTTCTATACACGTGTTGCCTGAAATTCATATAAATAACATTATATGGTAATTGACTTTGTCTGATTCCAGTTCAGAAAAAATGAATATTTTAAAATAACAAATATGTTAAAATAATGAATATTTTAAAAATAATATTAAGTAAAAGATCAAAATCTAAGTTTGATGTCCGATTTGAGATGGACACGAAAATATTTAAATATATGAAGCCGTGATGATTAGATTAACGCTATTTTGACGTGAACGATATTTATATCGATTTTATTCATTTTTATAATGAATATCGAAAAGGAAGTGATTTCAAAATCTAATGTTTTGAAAATATTATCATTTATATATCGATGATATGGAATATTCAATTTTGATTTGAAATTGAATATGAAGTTGAAATCATTTTGAAAACGAATTTAAAACGATTTATAGAATATGTTTTAAATGTAAATCGATGAAATATATGTAATATTATATATATATAATGGCCTGAATAGAACACGCTGCACCGCGCCGCGGTGGTTCGCGAATTTTGACCATTGACTTCAAATGGACATTACGGGAGATCCGACCGTCGGATTCTCCTAAAACCGGAACCGTGGGGTTCGTATCGAAAAGAGCTTTCTAAAGAGCACAAGAGATTTGAAATCCAACGGTTGGATTTGGAATTATGTCCAAATCGAATTTGAAAAAGGTCGCTGTAAGTGCAGTTCGATGACCGCTTATGGAAATCGACTGTACATGCCTTGATAAAATTATTAAAAATATCAACAATTTGTGTAAAATCATAATAAATGATTTGGAAAGAATTTGGATGAAAAATTCCATATTTGAAAAGATAAAAATATACTTTTGTCGAAATGAACTAGTTATGAACTAGAATTATAATCCAATATTTTTTTAAATAAATAAATTGGATTTGAAATGGTTTTAAAAATAACCAAAGTTTCCAATACATGAATTGGAACGGATTTGAATCGAAATTATCATTGGAATATTTCGATATTGGATTTCGTGATTATACAGATATTATGGAGGAATTTGGAAGATATATATATCGCTATTCTAAATACGATATTTGTTGATTTCAAAATTTGATATTGAATATAAGACGATATAATTTCTATTCAGAGCCTTGTATTAGTGTTGAATTGGATTTTGGGTTTGTCATGAACTTTGTTTTAAATGACACTATTCTTAAACCCAAGTGAGAAGAGATTAAATCTTTTAAATAAGATTTAGAGGAGTTTACCAATAATTAATATTTAATTGGAATTGAATAGAACTGGATTTTGGATTTGTCGTGAATGGTATCTTTAGTAACACCGTTCTTAAACCCAGTGTGAAAAGAATAAATCTTTTAATTAAGATTTAAAGAAGAATTACCAATTAGTTAATATTTAATTGGAATTGAAAATGGAATGTGAATTGGGTTTATTGTGATCTGTGTTTTAAACGACATTCGTTCTTTAACCCGATTTACAGTAAAATGTGATTTGGAATTTATAAATCTTTTTATTAAGATTTAACAGGAAGTTTCCAAATTAAAGTTTTCCAGATTAATATATTAAATTGGAATTGAATGGAATTTGATTTGATAATAATCGAAGTGAACTTCTGTGGAGGAAGACTGTTAATACATATGGAATTTAAAAGGCTTTGTCGCTATTCCATTTGTATTATTGGTCGGATACAGAAATTGATATCGATTATATATTAATTTGTTTTCCGTGAAGATTCCATTTTTATGGAAGAGAATTTGGGTTTGTCGTGAACTGTGTTTTAAATGACATTAGTTCTTTAACCCAGTTAAAGACAGGATTACATGTCTAACATTGTGTTTCGAACTGTATGGTTGATCTTTGCTAAATATATATCTGTTTGGTGGCGGAGAATTTATTCTCTTGCTTAACACCCTTCTCTGAGACGTACGAGCTCAGAGGTTATATATCGCAGAAATCAATAGTACGGTGTAGATTGTTGATGCGACATGTTAGTGTTTACAAAGTTAAATAATCAACAATTTTTATTTTTGGAAAGATTAAAACTAAGTGGAGCTTTAATGAATCTTTAATTAGATGAAATGTGAGTTGATAATTTAAATTATCAAATTTGGGAAATGATCGAGAATGGAGTATCACCAGTTTTGCTCCTAGTGATAGTTAAATATTTAATTAGATTTGAACGTGAAATGGTAATTAAATTTACCAGTAACACCGTGGTGTTAGATATGGAGTATTTCCAGTTTTGCTCCATGGGATGAATAGGTTGGGATTGGGAAATTAAACAACTGATTACTTCGGTAGGGTACGCTAATACCGACTAGTTTGGAAAACCTTAATATGGTTTGAATGGATATCCAAAGGAAGATTAAAAAATATATTTAAAGAATTTATCTTTGATAAAATTAATGGGAACCTTTCCCAAAGGATATGAATATTTAAATAAAAGAATATTCAGAATTGGAATGAGGCGTATGTTGTGTTTTTATAACACTTGTTCATTATATACGAGAGTTATTCGGAAAGCCTGGGTTTGTACCCATTCTGAATAATTGATTCGGCGATAAGTCGACGATGAAGATGGTGGTTGAAGACCAGAGGTTTTCACATCGGTTGGATGATTACTGATGTCTTGATTGGGCTGTACATCCAAGATAAGGTAATAAGTGGTGATCGTCCAGGCGTACTTGGAGATCGACCGGATATGTGAGGACCTCTCTCCTGTATTGGACATACGGGACGAGGAATAAGGTGCCTCCAGTTTCTTTCAGACCCAGAACGAACTTGTAAATGGATGTGTGTCTGACATTAGGTTTTATTATGTGTTGATTGATTTCTATTAAATATATATCTGTTTGGCGATGGAGAATTTATTCCCTTGCTTAACGCCCTTCTCTGAGACGTATGAGCTCAGAGGTTATGTATCGATAGATATCAGTCGCATGGCATAAATTGCATGTGTGGCATGCACAGATGCAGTGATCAAGGCTTCTGTTGAAAACCAGAGTCTTGTGGTTGATGATCAAAGCGCAGCCTTAAAGGGCATAGCTTTGTGCATGGCGTTAATTCGCGAGCCTCACACCTCGGTATGAGTCAAAAAACGAGATCGGACCGTTGGGAGAACATGACGTTTCTTTCTAGCTATGGGTCATGTCAGGGTTTTGTGAGCCATGACATTTTTATATTTTTACCTATGTGGTTGTTGGATTGCGAGGCGCCTAGGATATATCGGTCTCTACGGAGCTATAACGACCCGTATTTTTAGCAGTCAAATATTTAATTTAATTTATTTATTTTAAATATTTTATTTGGGATATTAATGGATTTCTGTATTGAATTCGTATTTAAAATGAAGTTTGAACTATATATATTTATATATAATATAAATCGAGCTTGAAAATGGCATGTAGTTCGTAAAATGGAGTTTTGAACTTCAACTGGATATACAGAGTCCGATATTAAGTCGTATTTCAGTGAAACAAGAAACATTGGAACCGTATTGATGATAGTTTTTATATGAAAGAGAAAAATCCAGATTCCGTGTTATAGATTGTTAGTTATGGCCAAATCAAATTTTGAAATAGTCGCTATGGAAATCGTTATTTAAAATATAGGCCTTTAAAATAGAGACTTTGCAAACGTTCTTCGTTTTCGATGAAATTAGTTCCATTGGATCCGTATCATTAAATTATTGCAAGAAAATCAAATATCGTGGCAAACCGATGTCGTATGTGACCACGGTAGCCGTAAACGCCCAATCAATTTCTATAGCGCGTAATTAAATTAATTAATTTAATAAAGGGATATTCGAGTGTAACCTAAGCAAATGATCGAATTAAGCCACGAAACCAGTTCTGTTGAGTTCGTATTGTCGCTTAGAGTCAGGATAGATAAATAGTTTGTTATTTTTGAAGACTGACTAATTTAGTGTCCAAAATAGCATTGCGGTGCGCGTAAAAATAGCCTACCGGGAAAACAGTCTCGGAATGTGACGAAACTGATGTCGTTGGGTTCGTATTGATAAATTATTATAGGATTTCAAAGTTTCAAGTTGATTGGATTTATTTAGCGATCGTGGAAAATTTAAACGCGTGTTTTTCGCTGGTTTTATAAAGGAATTTTTTTCAAATGATGTCGGAATTCAACGAAACCTATCCCATTGGGTCCAGAATATATTTTTATGTTAGGATTAGCATTTTTATCAGTAAACAGAAGGCGATTGTGGTTAGTTTCACTTGTTACTTCGTGACGAAGTTTCAAATAATATTTTAAATTAAACCCTACCCTATATATATATATATATCATGTTAATACCCCATACCCTATTTTCCGGTCAGCAACCATCTTGTGGTCAACGCAGTAATGATTTGCGCCTCCACTAATATACTGAACGACTGGAAATTTCTCACGATTTCTTCCTAATATCTCACTATCAACTCCTCTGTTTAAAACATTTCTTCATCAAGTTTATATAGCTCAAGGAGAGCTTGATTTTGTCCGGTCACGATCCTCCATAGTTCATCAGAAAGGCCGAAAACTAGTTCGACAGTGGTGTCGTTCGAAGGCAAAGATCTGGAGGTAGGGGCATCAAACCCTTGGGCACTTATGGCGAGGGTGGTGAACGCCAAGGCACGCTGATTGGTATCATCAGATCGGAGTCTGGTTGAGGCTAGGCATCGCGGTGAAGGAGTTCCCGATGGTAGCAAGGATTGAGGAAGACCAGGGCTATGGAATCAGATGGCAATGGAAAAGGGTATACGAGCTACTGTTGAACGAAAATGGGTTTAAACTATAATTAGTTTAATTAAAAACATTTGTTAAGGAGTGGTCAGTTAATTTAAATCATGTTGGCTTTTCAGGAAGTTCGAGCATGGGATTTAGAATGGGGAATGGGAAGCAGAGTTATGGACAAAAAAAACTGGGTGTTGTCGATCACATTTGCTCTTAATAATGTAATTTTCCTAATGTTAAAAACCATTTAGGAAATAATTTGTTTTAACTTAAACTTGTATTAACTTAAAACATGAAATTTATGCAGGTCCACCAATTTGAAACGGTGTAAAACTGGAGAAAGAGAATATAAGAGGATCGACCTCCATTCTCTTAACCATGTAAATAATGTATTGACCAATTAGTATATACATTTTAAACCCGTGATTTGTTATAAATGATTAAATAGGTAATTATGTTGTTTAAACCCAAATTTAAAATAAAAAGGAAAATGTATTTAAACCGGGTTTAGGGTATTATTACTAATGAAAGCATTAAACGAAATATAAGGGTTCGAGCCATTGAAATTTAAACCGTAATCAACTTATTTAAAAATGTAATTAGTTTGTCAAAATATAATTAGTTTAGCCTAAAACCTAATTAAGGGATAAATAGTTTATTTAATTTATATTAAGTTATGATACTAATAACAAATCCATATCTTATCAGAATTGGACAAACAAGGTGTTGTTGAAATCGTTTTGACGAACACTGCATTATGGAATAGACATGGACACAATTGGAATCAACCGACATTTTTAATTAAATTAAACGATCGTTTAATTTAATTAAAACGAGCCGTTGACAACAGAATCAAAATCAAGGTGAGTTAAACTCATTCAGTTTTACCCATTTATATTTTATATAAATTGGGTTTTTATTTTGTGTGCTCTGATTGCTGATGGTTGACTGCTTGCTAGTTATATATTTGTTTGTTGATTTAACCGATGAAATTGAATAGTTGTTTAATTTCAGTAAAATACCAAATCGTTATTCTAACGATTAGTTCCAATAAAGGTAACTTACCTTGTTGGTCACGTTTATAAAATAAACATGTTTAATTGGTTGAATTGTTTGAATTGCTTGTGGTTGAGATTAAATGGTCGTTATTTATTATTATCAGTTAAATCAAATTGAACGGTCTGTTTGGAGATAACCATTTGTATTCAGGGAAGAACAAGTTGGAGGGATCCAACCGGATTCCTCAAATATATTATTTATTTTCATATTATCATATGAACTGTCATGTTTGGGTGATTGATTTGAATATTGATCATTGATTGGAAATTCAACCTGTGTTTGGTTTTAACCAATGGGCAGTATTGGTTGAGTAATTGGCAGTAAATGGCCTAAAAGTAAGTTGTTTTATTTATATCGATGTACCATCAGGTAAGTTGATAGAACTGAAGTTATAAAATTTATTTTATAGCTAAAGATAGATTTGAATATATATATTTTTTGAATAAAGGTTTGTTAAAAGGAAATAAATTATTTTTATTAATTATTTAATAATTAATTATTAATTGATTTAATAAAGGAAATTAAGATATTAATCAGAATTATAAACAAGTGATTAGAGATTTACCTAACGATTAAATTGGATAATTGTCTTGTTAATAATAATTAATGGGATTATTTAGATTAATTATAGTATTAATTAATATAAAAGGGAAACGAATTAGAATCGGTTAATGAGATAATTGTGGTTGGAATTGACTAAGTCGACCATTTTAAATTAAGATTACTAATAAGTTAGTACGTTTTGAATAAAATGAGTTAAAGAATATTGTTTTAATTTTAATAAGATTTTAAAAAGGGATTTACTATTAATCAACTACTAATGTAGTTAATGATTGAAATAAATTATTATTTTAATTAATAAAAATTTAGAAAATTACTTTCTAATGGGAATTCATTTGAAAAGTAATCTAAGTGAAATGAAATCCAATGGAATAGTGAAAGGAGTTTATGAACAGGGTTTGTTTAAGACCTGAGTTTTATAACAAAGTTATAAAAAGAATTTTTAAGCAAATATTATAGCTTAAAATAAATGTTACTTAATTATTCAAAGTGTAAGAAGGTTTTATGAAACCACATTTTGAATAAAATAGTGAAATGGAATTTGTATTGATATTGGGATGAAGAATCGGGTTTTGAATTACAACTTGTATCAATCTTAAGATATGAACGTTGTTGACCAAGGTCTAAGAGGTAATTAAAATACCCCAACTTGAACGACTCCAGGATTATCTGAGAATGATACTAGTTGTAAGGGTAAAGGAGGTTAGTGAAATTTATTATTTCATCAGCAAAATAATAACGCAACATTTTTGGTGAAAGTTGGAATATATATATATATAGGGATTCCAAAGTATAGGGGAAGTAAAAGGGAATTGCGGGAAGTTATAACGACATTTTCGAGTGAGAAGGAAATGTAAAAGTTGAGTTTTATTCAATAAGAATAAGCACTGGGTGTTGTTAAGAAATAAATAAAAGGTATTCTGTAACGATGTTTTTACGAATAATAAGTGAACTGATTTCCCAATATTAGACAATAATGGGGTAATGTTTTAAAAGTGACATAGGAATCTGGATACGATATAGAATTTTCCCTAAGTAGTAAAATGAATTGATTTAAAGAAAAATCTCAAGTTAAATAAGAGCGAAAAGCTATATTTGGAATATCGAGATATTTAAGAGTTTTTAAATTACACTTGTTTTAATTAGAAGGCCAAGTGATGTTGAATACTAAACCAGTGAACTCATTGGATTGTCATGATTGAAACACCGATTATTTTGATAGTTAAATCACCGACTATCAAAGCTGTCCAATACGATTGTTGGTACGGAAAGACCGGGATCGAATTTATATTCGAAAACCATTCCGACCAACAAAATACGTGAAGATATCAGAAGATGGTCGAGATGGAGCATTGAAGACCGTGGATCTTCATAAGGGGAAGGATTACTTATAATCTCTAGCTTAGCAGCCCGAGATACACCGATTCTGTCGTGGTTGGAATCTACGGGTTGCAAGGACTGCTCACTACTGACCCATGCGGTGATTCCTATATGAGATGCAGTAGGAGAGTACCTTCGGTTCATCCTGTTCTTGGATGACTTGTAGGGACGAATGTCTGACAGAGTATTTACAAAAGGATCACGTATGTTGATTTCTTTAAACGTGCCATAGTTGGTTAACTCCCAACTAGAGTATTTTTATAGACGTCAATTAGTGATATCTGGCGGATCTGACGATGTGGCATTCAAAGTGAATGGTGACCAGATGTTCCAGAAATTAAATTCAAACCTCAAGCCTCACAACCGGGAGATGACAAAAATCAGGCAGGCAGCATGGCTATGTGGGTCGCTCCCATTAGGGTGTATAATCACCTATCTAGAGAAATTCCTTTTCCTTCTTTAATCTATTTCGATGATGTCCCTTTTTGGGAAACGGTGGTTTGAGCCCAACCGTTGGTGATATACATTCGATACACTCAAGAGAAATGAGTGGTCGGTCATGTGAGGGCCGGGTTGCAAGACGTTCTTGTTGAACCCGGTGTATTTGCCTCCAGAGATACACTATCGGCGGGTTGTCCCATACCTTGTCATAGTCGGAATCCAATTTCCAGTAAGCGCCCGCGGTTTTGATTGTATACTATATATGTGGAGCGTGAGATGCAAGCGTTCCACTAGATTGTTATTTACTTGTACTTAGACACTATTATAATATCAGAAAAGATATTGATTTCGGAAATGTTTGGGTTATCGTAAGATAAAACCCGTCTGTATTTATGTGTGGATTCGGGCTTACGATTATTTTTTTCTTTTGAAAAGATTTTGACTTTAAAATCAAGTTGTGTGATACCCTTAATACTGTATGAGTTTTTCTCACTCTGGTTCACCAGACTGACCCGGTGTTTTGTAAATGCTCGGGTTAGACTGGGTATACAGGTTCAGGTTAATGAATGCTGTGAAGAGACAAATTGGAAGAGTTCAGATGTATGATATTATATAGCTACTATTCCGCTGTGTGTTGTATCTGAGGACAGGTTATTATAACTGTCTAGATGTGTGATGTACTCTGATATTGTAAGTATTTTTAAAGCTCTCAATAAAGATTTATTTTTGTATTATATTTTGTTCCGCTGCGATGTGATACTCTGATTTTGTGTTGTGTTGGTTCTTCTTCTTCTATTCTAATATTTCTTTCTCTCTTATCTCACCCTCTAATTTCTTTCTATAAACGTTCCAGTGTTTTCGGTGTATGGAAGGTCGGCATGAGTTACTGTAAAGCTATTTATGTCGATTTTTGGGGACGAAAATCCCTAGGTCGTTACAGGAGCCGATGGATATAGGTCCGATAGGACCGGGAAACGTGTGTTCAGGAGTAACTAATCCTCAAACGTAGGGGAGGTCCGGCCCAACCGATCCAAGGGTTGCCCAGAGTGTGTAGTTCTGAGACATTGGCTAGAGTGTCTCGAAGCGGTGAGGAGCCATCCCTGGCCTCAACTCATAGATGGAATCCAATTTCCAATATGGACATTTCGGTTTTATTTGTAGAGCCTAGTATGGAGACATAGTGGGATGGGGCACTATGCCATCTATGATTGATACATTTATATTTGAAGTTGTTTTCATACACTTTAAACTATAATAGTATCAAAATGATTTGTTTTAAATGTACCAAGCATGTTTGGCTATTACAAGGTAAAACTCTATCCTTCGGCTTGCGTTGCACTGTGTGATGGGACCTAGGTCTTAAAATAGCTTCATTTTTCAAAAAGCAATGCGCTGTTTGTTTTATGCATTGATATTTTTGGGAGGAAATTCGTTCAGTGTTATACGGCGCGGTCTCTTGATATACTATATTTTAAAGGAAAGTTTTAAATAACAGTTTTAGTTCTCACACCAGTCACATGACTGACCTGGAGTTTATTCTTTTAACCTAAACTCTAGGTGCCCCTATTTTCCAAACGGGCAGCTAGTAGTTTTGGTTTTTCATATTTATATTCACAGGATCCTGGTTTACAGCTAGAATGATATTCGGAAAGCTCTATATCTTTGTATCTCTTTCAATTTTGTTTTGTATTATTTTCCGCTGCACTATAAATTTGTAAATCTCTGATATTTATCAAATGTGTATATTTGTTCATACTCTGTATATTCTTGTACTCTGATGTAAATTGTTGTAATAAGCAATGAAATATTCTTCTATTTGTGTTCTTATTTGTCATGTTCTCAACTCAATCCGTTCTTTCTCTTCTCTTTAGAGATCGGGGAAGTTCATGTCGTTTCATAGCCAGAAAGAAACATCTTGCACTCCCTACGGTCACTATCCCGTTTTTGACTCATACCGGGTGTGAGGCTCGCGAATTAAGGCTATACACAAAGCTATGCTATTTAAAGTCATGCTTTGATCATCAACCACAAGACCCTGCTTTTCAACAAAAGCCTTGATCATTTGCATCTCAGCATGCCACACTGACAATTCACGCTATACAACTGATGTCTATCAATATATAACCTCTAAGCTCGTACGTCCCAGAGAATGGTGTTAAGCAAGAGAATAAATACTCTGCCACCAAACAGGTATATATTTAATAGAGATCAATCAATACGGAATGAAATCCAATGTCAGACACACATCCATTTACAAGTCCTTTCTGGGTCTGAACGAAACCGGAGGCACCTTATTCCTCGTTCCATATGTCCAATACGGGAGAGAGGTCTCGCATATCTGGTCGATCTCCAAGTACTGTAGACAATCACCACTTATTACCTTGTCTTGGGTGTACAGGCCAATCAAGACATCATCCATACGATGTGAAGATCTTCGATCTTCAACCACCATCTTCATCGTCGACTTTTAGTCGTCGTATCGGTTATTCAGAATGGGATAAACCCGGTCTTTCTGAATAACTCGCGTATTTCATAATCAATAATCAATTGCTACAAGAACACATCTTAAACCTCATTTGTAACAACCCATAATTTTAGAGTATCCAAATTTATATTTAAAATAAATAAATTGAATAATAGGGGTTAAAATCCAATTTTTGTTGATAATAATAATGATGATTATTGGATTGAGTATAATTAGATTTTCAAATTTAGTATATTTTTTTAGAAAGGCTGTAATTTGAAATTTTAATATTTAAATAATTTAATTAATTTGAGTGGTTAATTTAAAAGTGGAATTCAAATTTAAATTGAAATGGTGAGATTTTAAGTCGTTGAATTATAACTGAAATTCAAATCAAAATTTCAAATAATCAGATTTAAGATTTAAAAATGTGTGAAATTTAGTTATAAAAATTTATTTAAGTTATAATTTGGTTTAAAATTGAATTTAATGAGTATTCAAATTAAATTTAAACAGTTAAATGAATATTCAAATATTTTATTAATTAATTAACTGAGAAATTTAACGGTATTGGCGACTGTCTCGGAATTCGACGAAACTGGCGCCATTGGATCCGGAACGGTGAATTATTATAGGATTTCAATTTTTCGTCAAAATCAGACTTGTTGTTTGAGCGTACGGGATAAAACGCGAATGGAATCAACGTAATCGGATAATTGTTGTTCCTTATTATTTAGGCCTTATAAAATGTAAATAAAATTCCTTTCCTCCACTCACCAGCCCATAAGTCTATTCTTCTCATTCTGTACGTTCATTTCGTATCTTTAATGGCTGAATAAAATACTCAAACCCTTGCTTCAAAATGAAATCCAACTCAAAAATCAAATCTTCACAAACCCTATCGTATTACCTATCAAATCGAAGCTCTCGACGTAATGAAGCTGCGGGTGTTCTGTGTTTCGACATGCAGTGGTTAGATTTGCCGGAATTCATGGTTGAAGTTCTGAAATTCGTAACCCTAAAGGCTAGAATTGGGGCTTTTAGATTTGGGACCTAATCAAAGATTTGGCGATATGGGTTTGGTAGAGCTCGATGGTTGGAGGCCAAAGGTGGTGATCGGAGGTTGTAAAATCAGGTAGGGCATCGGGAATTCACGTTTTAGGGTTAGAAATGGGTTTCGGTTTTTGATCTGGTGGCGGTGAAGGGGACCACCGGAGGTGGTGGGACCGGTGCTGGTAGGTGCGGGGCGGAAAGAGCTTTGACGTGGTGGTGGTCTGAGGTCCTCTGGTAGACGGTGCAAGGAGAATTAAGCGGTCAAAGTTTCGATGATGATGGGTTTCACCGCGTCGGATATTGCAGCAGAGAGGAGCGGGAAGATGTTGAAAGGGGTGCGCTGACGTGGCGTGATATGAGTGGGTGAGGTTTTATTTTATAATTTTATATATATTTTGAATTCAAATCATAAAATGCTCATAACTTCTTCATATGAACTCGGCTTTGGACGTGGTTGGGTGCGTTGGGATCGTGGCGAGATTGCGGACGATTTGAGACTGGTTTCGGTGCATTTGAGGGACTGTGAAATTTTGGGCTTTGGTTGGACATCCGATCCACTAAGGACCCAAAGGTGAGTGATTTTTCCACTCACAATGAACTGAATTATTCCCATATTTGTTGAATTAAATTACGAAATAAGTGTGGTTGCGTGGTTGTGATTGGCTGTTGAAATTGGTTGCTTACATTTGATATACAAGTGTGTTAACATGCAGAGTAGATCGATAAGTAGTTATTTAATTTAATTAGATTTCTAATTGGAAATTTTGGACTCTTGAAAATCCGTTGAACAGGCTAATACTGATTAATTAGATGGAATGGTTGTGATGGATTTTTGGTTGAAATCTATTTCTAAATTGATGTTGACACTACTACTGCTCAGTATATTGTGTTGCATGTTCAATTTGACGATGAATCCCATTTCCCTTGATGTTACGGGCATCAAATAAACCCGGGGTTTATCGATAAAATAAATTAAGAACACGAAGTGAAATGATAAATCTCTGTGACCCCGATTTGGATTGAAATGATAGATCCATCCCTGAAATATCGAGTAAATAAATTAAAAATCACTTGGCCATTGGATAGATAATTAAATACAGACATCGGTTGGTTAAATGATTTTAATATTTGGAAATTTTATTTGATAGAATTTTTCATTAGAAGAACGTGCCGATGCTCGATAAATCCATTTCTTTAAAGATTCTTAACTCGGGATGTTTATTAAAAAGGGTTAAGGAAATTTTCCCAAACAAAGTGGAAATTCTTAAATTGGGATATGGGTATGATTTGGAATTTTTTTCAAATTTATGGGGTGGATTTGAATAAAATAAATTCTTATTGAATTAAATTTTGAATAAGGGAATCGAGGTATTCTGAGTTGTTAAACTCAGTTTTGAATATTGATTTGAATTCTTGAAATTAAAAGATTGGGTTGAATGGCGGTTAAAACAAGATATTGAACTATGTAACTCCATTGGGACTGGAGTATGGGTTCAAGTATTTGAAGTTCGGAAGAAAGGAGAAATTTTGATTAAAGAAAGTTTTATTATATATATATTTAAAATGTTTTATTTCAAATAAATTATTCTTCCTTAAAATTTATTATTTAACTTTTACCTATAAACTATTTATTTTAGCTTAAAATTTTCTTATATATTTTTAAAAAAAAACTAATTAGTAAAATTTTATTTTATATATATATTTATAATGATCTAAATTATCTTATTTTGTTTTAACCATTATTTTTATACATATATGTTTATATAAATATTTTATTTAAAAACATATATTTCCAAGTATATTAAATAATCGTAAATTTCTTCTGAATGGAAAGTGCTGGAATTAAACCCTAGTTCGAGATGGAGTCGAGATAATGTATTCAAATATGAATCGACTTTAACCAATTTTATATGGAAATGTAATTGATATTTTATTCAAATATAATGGATTCCATAAATGATAGGAATGGGTTGTTATGGGGAATTATACTCTATTGAATATGAATGGATTTCGAATTTAAATCGATTTGAGATAATTATAATCTTGATGTGAAGTATATTCTACTTGAATATAAATCGATTTGGTGAAATATTATATGATTTTAATATAATGAAATGAAATATATTCTAGTTGGAATATAATTGGTTTGGGAATGAGTGGGATATTTGATATGAAATTATATTCTATTTTGGATATAAAAAAATGGGTTCGAAATAAAATATGATATTTTGATATGAAAGCGAACCTTTGTGAAATGTAAAAGAACCGACCGATGTGGAAAATGTAATCGTTGGTTGTTAAAGAGACCGGAGTCAACATAAGGCATACTCTCTGTCAATGTCGATACCACTTTGACAACTATGAAAGTTATGACGTATCCAGAATGAGTATGATGGCTTGGAGGCGATTATTGAATCGAAGGAGATGAACGATGACGAAATAGCCCTGACCTTCGGGTCAGAATTGAAATGACTAAAACAGGAGCTATACCGTGACTAATTGAGGTAGCACCTTTGATCAGACACACCTCTTTGATACTATTTCTATGATGATGATGACGATTTGGGCCCATTTATGATTTTGGGAGTGTGTTCCGAGGTGGGCGGTAGTGGCTGCTATGCGTTACCACCGGTCCGGGAGTGCAATTGGTAGAATCCTACCCTGGGCATTGCCTCGAGTTCCTTGTCATATTATCCTTATCGAGCCCATACGATTTTGATTTGTATCGTACCTATGGAGTGCCCTCTGATGCCATCGTTTACGGTGGGTTTACGGTACTGTATAGACTACGGTATTATAAACGGTGTAAGGGTAAAAATATAATCCCGCTTACGCTATTTTCAGTATTTATACTTTACTGAACAGACACTATCATAATAGCGTATTATATTATATATGTATTAGTTTAACGGATCCTTAAGAGATGGAAAAAATCCCGTAACATGAGTTACTGCACCCATGACACTGATGTTATTTCGTATTTTGATTTGACTAATATGAGAAAGATTTAGTGTTGATCCGAGTGTTTGTTGTGTTTTTTTTATGCGATACGCTCCGGTCAGCAGATGTTGCAGTTTATGAAGATTACTTTGCCTTGGAGATCGAAGACGAAGATTTGTTATATATATCTATTATATATGTATTTCCGCTGCATCTCATTTTCGCTGCCATGTTGTGTATATCTGCTTATGTGTAACTCTGATTTATCAATTGTACGCTATAGTCAAATGTATATATTCCGATTGTTTTTTACTGCTATTTGTTTATTATACGTTGTCCTTCCGCTGTGAGATTCTGAGATTTGTTTTTCTCTTCTTTCTTCTTTTCCCAATAACTGCTTGTGTTGGTGATTTGTTTGGGTCGACATGTGTGGTTTATTGTCGATTTGAACGGTCAAAAATATGGGTCGTTACATCATTCCAATCCAGAATATTCTTTTATTCAAATATTCACATTTTTAGGGAAAGTTTCCCATTAATTTTATCAAAGATGAATTCTTTTAAAATTGTTCTTTAATCCTTCTTTGGATATCCATTTCAAAAGATTTTATTTTATCTTTTCACAATTCTAAACCAAATAAAGGTTTATCAACTAGTCGGGATTATCGAGCCTTACCAAAGTAATCATTTATTTATTAATCCTAATCCCAACCTATTTATCCCATGGAGCAAAACTGTAGTACTCTATCTAACACGCACTCTGTCATTGGTAAAATTAATTACCATTTCCTGTTCAAATCTAATTAAAGATTTAACTATCACCTAGAGTAAAACTGGTGGTACTCCGTTCTCGATCATTTCCCGAATTTGATAATTTAAATTATCACATTAACTTTTCAATCTAATTAAAGATTCACTAAAACTCCGCTTAGTTTTAATCTCCAAAAATCACTATTTAATGATAATTCAAATTTAGGAAATAAACCTCGTCTTTAACTGGGTTAAAGAACGAATGTCCTTTAAAACATCGTTCACAATAAACCCAAAATCATCTTCCATCAAAATGGAATATACATGGAAATCATAAAAGTATACAATTGATATAAATTCCCGTAACAGACTAATAATATAAACGGAATAGCGGCAAAGCCTTTTAAATTCCGTATATAGTAACAGTCATCATTCACAGAAGCCCATCTCGATTATTACCAAATCGAATTCCATTCAATTCCAATTTAATCTATCAAATTGGAAAACTTTAGTTTGGAAAATTTCCATTAAGTCTTAATAAAAAGATTTATAAATTCCAAATCATATCTTCATTGTTAATTGGGTTTAAAGAACAAATGTTATTTAAAACATTTTTCATGACAAACCCAAAATCTGATTCTTTTATTCAATTCTAATTAAATATTAATTAATTGTAAACTTCTCTAAATCTTAATTAAAAGATTTATTATTTTCTCAACTGGGTTTAAGAACAGTGTTATTAAAGACACCATTCACGACAAACCCAAAATCCAATTTGATATCAAATACAAGGCTCTGAATAGAAATTATATCGGCCTATATTCAATATCAAATTCTGAATCCAACAGATATCATATTGGGAATAACGATATTTGTATCTTCCAAATTCCTCAACAATATCCATATAATCACGAAATCCAATATCGAAATATTTTGAAGTTTATTTCCATTCCAAATCCATTCTAATTTATTTGTTGGAAAATTCAAGTTATTTTAAAACCATTTTCAATCCCATTTATTATTCTTTTTATTCACTAGCTCATTTAGATAAAAATATATTTTTATCTTTTCAAAACTGGAATTTTTCATTCAAACTCTTTCCAAATCATTTCTTATGATTTTACATAATTTTAATATCGCTTTATGAGTTAGTTTCCAATAACGGCCACCGAACTGCATCCATAGCGACCTTTTCTGAAATTGATTTGGACATATTTCCAAATCGAACCTATTAGATTTCAAATCTCTTATATTCATTGGAAAGCTCTTTTTGATACTAACCCAACGGTTCCATTTTTTGGAGAATCCAATGTTCGGATATCCCGTTACATTAATTTGAAGTTAATGGTCGAAATTCGCGAATGGTTGGTGCGCGACGCATTCTATTCATGCCATTAAATATATATAATATATATACCATCGATTTCCTTTTTAAAACGTATTTTATAAAATATTATAAATTTGTTTTAAAACGATTTCCACTTCATTTCAATTTTAAATCAAAATCGAATATTCCATATCATTATAATATTAAAATGATAATATTTTCAAAATATCATATTTTGAAATCAATTCTTTTCGATATTTATTATAAAATGAATAAAATCGATCGATAAACCACTTTAGGTTAAAATGGCGTTTAGCTACTTACTCGGCTTCATATATTTCAATATTTTCGTGTCCATCCAAAATCGGATATCAAAATCATATTTTGATTACTTAGTGAATATTATTTTAAAATATTTGTTCATTAATTTAATGCTTCACTGAATATTAAAATATTCGCTATTTTAAAAATTCGATTTTAAAATATTCGTTATTTTTTTAAATATTCGTTATTTCTGAATTGGAATGCGACTCAATCAATTACCATATAATTTCGGTTATACGGATTTCATACATCGAATGTATTCAACAATAATGATAAATAATCATTTAACAATCAAACATCATCTAGAGTTTATTTTACAACTATATAAGGATTAAAAATAAATAAATAACGCTCATCACAGCCTGTCAACCCATCGATTGACATATAACTAAATATTGGGATTAGTGTATGTCAATATCATCCCAATACCCGTGTGGGGTTTTCAAACAACAAATACTGATTATTATTTTTGTAGTTGGACGATGTGTAAAATTTATTGTCCCAATCAGTATCAGATAAATAGGTGTACATAAACAAGTCGTCCGACTTGTAAATGAATATTTATTTATTTTAATTTCTTTTCATGATAGTTTTATATACATTTTATATAAATAATTTTATATACAACAATATCAATCAGTGACAATCCCAATCACAATCAACCATGGTTTGCAAAAAAAAAAATAGTGGCAGGATCTACTAAGCCCCATATGCAACCTATGATATAATTACATAACAAAAATGGTTGAGTGCGAAAGAGTTCTCACGTTGGTTTCCACTCCGCCATTCTTTATCGGATGATTTCTGTACTGTTCGGATTTGAATTTGCCTCAAATTCAAATTTGCTCTATTCCCGTTCTGGTCAATTCCATTATGCAGTACTCGTCGAGGCGAGTTCGACGCATTTTGAATCGTTGGATTTGGACCTCGTATGAAGGAGATATGGTCATTTATACATTTGAATAATTAGTTAAATTAATTACCCTTTTGTAATGTTTTAAAATCGTTTCCTCTTTCTCATTTAATTATTCCTCATCGTCTTCCTGATAAAACACCCACTGTCGTTCAAGCCTAGAGCTCGGAATTTCCGCCGTTATGCTTGACCGGAGCACCATCAAACCCCGCCACGCCTTCCACCTCCGTGAGAGACACCTCCACGCGTCGTTCAGGCCAACTCGCATTGGCAGTGACTCCAGGAAAAGGGTTCGAACCCGATGACTTCAAGCCTACCATTCAAGAGATTTACACTATGAAACTCCATCAAAATTATACACTATTGGAGAGCAGAAAAATCTCCACAAACTTCCCTTTAGAACCTTACTCTAATTCAAGTAGGGAAGGAGGAATTAACGATTTTTTTTGTGTGATTTGAGCGATTGAAAGAAAGAGAGCGGCAACAGGAGGGTTTGACCACGATGAAGAAATAATATAGGGTTCGATTGTTTGACTCAGGGGTAATTATATAATTTTATAATAATATTTAATTCTTTTAATTCGAAAAATACTTGTTTGTTGATACTAACTCCAAATCGAACCCAACGACTACCGCCCCTAGCTAACTACCCCCATTCCGGACACAATGGGATATATTTTGTAAGGCAATTCGACTGTTTCGATCATTTTTCATCAAAATTAAAATATAAATCAATATATATTGAATTTAAACGTACATTTCAATTTACCGAGGCCACATACTGACTCTAAAAATTACAGAAAAATAAATTTAGCTATGTTTTGATGGTAGTCCTAAAAAAAACTAATTTCGTCGAATTTGGAGATCGTTCGAAAAATAGCCATATTCTAGTCGATTAAATTTAAACTGATATTACCAAACACATTTAAATTCACTACGCTCACATATTAATTCCAAAAATTATGAAAATTTAAACGTGACAATAATTTGACCTTACGGATCCAACAAAAGTGGTTTCGTCGAAAACGAAAGTCGTTTGCAAAATGGCTATTTTTAAGGGCTATATATTATATTAAAATATATATAAATTTCATAGCGACTATTTCAAATTTTAAACTGGCCATAACTTTCTATTTTATTATGAAAACTCAATTTTTCACATTCATTAGAAAGATATAATTAAACAAATTCAAATATTTCTTGTTTTACAGAAATCCGATTTATTTTGTATTATGTACATTCATTTGAAATTTAAAATCAAATTTTCAAACTACCACGCCATTTCAGGCTCATTTTATAATTAAAATAAATTTATACCTTCTAACTTCGATTTAAATAAACTTTTAGTCATTACTATTTAAAATAAATCATTTTAAATCTTTAAAATCCATTAAATCAGTTAACAATAAAAATTTAAATTGGCAAAGAAATTCCGGGTTGTTACATGTCTCCTCTTCAGTTTTCTTTACCTTTTCTTTCTTCTTTTGCCTAATTTTTTTCTGCTACTTCCTTTATTTCGTTTGAGCTATACTAACTTCAGGTCGAACCGTGCAACACGATTTGCCTTTTCTTCTCTTTGTTTTCTTCTACTACTATTTCATCTTCTTCGCGTTCTATCCCATTTCCTCTTGTTTGTGCAACGTGCACATTGTGCATGTACCCCACCGCCATGACCATCAGTGGACCACCGCGACCCTCCTCCCACGTCACCTCTCCTCTCCGCGTCACCTACAACCGATTATTCCGATCTCCAAACTCCTCGTTCACGAAATCACCCCTCCAACCCATTTTACCCGAATGTAAACATCTAAACGACGATCCAAGAAAATACCTCCAGACGCTAAAATGTGCCTCCAGTCACCACCATACTCCTATAAGAGACTCGCAATATCCATCTCTCATTTTCCCCTGCCTGCAGTCACCTAAATCTCTTCCATGGCGACGTAGTTCGATTCCAAAAAGGGAAAACAAACTCGACCCAAAAACCCCAATTCAAACTCAATCACACAAATCCTACATTACAAAAATTGAATGATATTTTTCCTAAGTTCTTTATCCTGCTACACTGCTCCACCCTTTATTTCTTGTCCTCCGATCATCCCCAGTGATCGGAAAAACTCCCTAATCAAAATCCGGTCATTTCCTTATTCCAAATATCCACGCAACTAAAAATCAACATTCCTCTTCTAAAGATCATGGTTTGAATATCCTAACGGTTTAGTAAACATGGATCAATAAATTAACACTAACAATTCGTGACCAATTATTTTCGATGCTCTGTTATATTTGAATTGTTCTTTTTATATAGCATTTTAAAAGTTGAGGTGAATTTTAAAATAAACTAGATTGAATTAGGAATATCTTTCGTGTTTATTCCTTTGTTTAAAATATACTAGGATAGGAGCATTTGAGTTTTGAAAGTGAGGGGTTCATGGTTTTGTCCCTATAAACATTCTAGAGAAGTTGTTTTTAACAGACACCACACAACCAAAATTATCAAACAACCATGGTTTATACTGAGTTTCATACTGTCATCATGCAATCAACTACTGAGTTGAACTTAAGACAAATGAAAAGGGTTTACTCACCTATATTGTCCACTATTTTCATGTTCAGGTTACTGGTTTAGGTGGATTTTCACATTTGCTTTTGGCTTCATAGTTCTGTGTTTATTTCCAGGTTTCACATGAAAGTTGTTAAACACACATATACACAAGTATATACACCCATATATGTAAGCATCACCACATATATATAAAAAATCATAAGAAAATGGGAAGTTTACTCACTTAAATAGCTCCTCTGTTCTATGCATTTTCGTTACTATTTTTAGGTTCTCTTTCTTCTATTTTTCAACTTGGCTTCCATTCTTTTTAGTTTCAATTTTGGATGAATGAACTTCGTTACTCGTGTAATATCACAGAACATAACTTTTTAACAAATTAAAACAATGAACTCCTAAGTTTGTTTCCAAACACAAATATTTAAGTTTGTATTTTTTGTGATGAATCTCGTACACTCTGACATCCAAATAGTGGGTTGTGGTAGTGCTTGGCCGATGCAATGCGATCATCATGGTTTGAATAAAAGAAAAAAAAAACTAAAAACCCAAGATATATCTCACAGCGCACGATCAAAATATTGTATTAACACACAGATATAAAATACGCGAGATAGTAATTAATTAGATGATAATGAATTATAAGCATCAAAGTCACATATTAGTGAAATAAAAAAAACAAAGTTGTACAAGCGATAATAACTCAAGCAAAATGTATCCAAAATAGAAAACACCACTAAGCCACATAGTAGAATACAAGCCGCTGCAATTTTGAACATTTAAAATTGGAAAACAAATTTTCTTGATTTTTGAAAGTTTGTTTTGAAAATTTAAAATTTCAACTATTGATTTTTAAATCTTGGATTTTAAAATTTGAAAAACATATAGTCTAAAAATCTGAATTTTTAAATTTGGAATGTAAAATATAAAATCTTAAAAATTAAAAACTTTAATCTTGACGTAAAGAGTTTAGATTTGTAATTTCAAAGTATAAAAATGAAAATTTGAAATGTTGAAGTTTTCGAACAAAAAATAAAAATTTGGTTAACAACGTTTTTTAAATTTTAAGTATGAATTTTTTAGTCGATGAACTTAAAGAAATGTAACATGAAAATCTCGATTAAGAATTCAGTTAAACGAAATTTACAATTACAAAAACTCAAATTTTAAAATTAGAAAAAAAATTATAAGTAAACATTTGAGATTGAGTTTAATTACCCAATTAAAGTTGGATGCCACGACATCGGTATAAAGATGTTCGTATTGGACAAAAATTATGTATGATCGTCCAGCTCGTTTTTTAACATTTTTTTGTATTTCGTGGAAATTATTTCACCCAGATAAAGTATGCGGAAAACTATCTCCATTACTGTCTTGGCGAAAGATTTTGCCGGGTTGTGCAACCATAATCGACGCTTAATTCGGCCACTTAATCCGGCCACTTAATCCTGCATGCTTCTCAATTTCTATTTTAAAATTTAATTATTACAACGTAAATCCTACAACCGTTCTTAAGAGCCGCTCGATCTCTTAATAGCCTCTGCTCATGAAATTGGTAACTTAGATTTCAGCGTCTTCTTTGATTTTATTGGTCACCCGGATGTTAGTTTACAAGCTCTATTTTTTGTTGTTTACCTTGTTTAGGGTTCGTGATTGCTTTTTAATTTTTTTTGTTAATGGATTGTGGATAATCTTTGCACTTACGTTAATTTAATAGTTATTTTTTTCAAAATTCTGTTTACTGATTCAACTGCAGTCATGCTAGTTACTTGTTTTTTATATTGATTTCTTCCGATTTTTAGTACCGAAAAAAAAATTGTAATGACCCAAGCATTTTGGCCCCGAAAATCGATATAAATACCTTTATCATAACTTATGCCGATCCTCCATGCGCCGAAAACACTAGAACGTTTGTAGAAAGAATTTAGAGGGTGAGATAAGAAAGAAAGAAATATTAGAATAGAAGAAGAAGAAGAACCAACACAGAGTCTCACATCGCAGCGGAACAAAATATAATACAGAAATAAATCTTTATTGAGAGCTTTTGAAAATACTTACAATATCAGAGTGCAACATACATCTGGACAGTTTTAATAGCCTGTACCATATACACAGCGGAATAGTAATCATATCATACGTCTGAACATCTTCGGCTTGTCATTGGACTTCACGGTACCTGATAACCTGAACCTGTACACCCCGGGCTAACCCGAGCATTTACAAAACACCAGGTCAGTCTGGTGAACCAGAGTGATAAAACTCGCACAGTATTAAGGTATCACACAACTTGATTTTAAATTCAAAATCCTTTCGAAAGAAAAGGATAATCGTAAGACCAAATCCACACATAAACACGGACGGTTTTTTTCCTTACGATAACCCAAAACATTTTCGAAATCAATATCTTTTCTGATATTATAATGGTGTCTAAATACAAGTAAATATCAATCTAGTGGAACGCTTGCATCTCAGGCTCCACGTATATATATACAAACAAAACTGTGGGCACTTATTGGAGATTGGATTCCAACTATGACAAGGTATGGGACCACCTACCGATTGTGTATCTCTAGAGGCGAATACACTGGGTTCAACAAGAATGTCTTGCAACCCGGCCCTCACATGACCGACCACTCATTACGCTTGAGTGTATCGAATGTATATCACCAATGGTTGGACTCAAACCACCGTTTCCCGATAAGGGACAGCATCGAAATAGATTCAATAATGAAATGGATTTTCTCTAGATAGGTGATTATACACCCTAATGGGAACGACCCACATAGCCATGCTGCCTGCCCGATTTTTGTCATTTTCGGGATGATGAGGCTTGAGGTCAGAACACATCTGGTCATCATATACTTTGAATGCCACATCGTCAGATCCGCCAAATCACTAATTGACGTCCACAAAAATATTCTGGTCGTTAAGCTAGAGAGGTGCCTCTCTCCACCACTAACAGAGATACGTTTGTAAAAATCAACGTACGTGACTCTTAAGAATTACTCTGTCAGAAATCCGTCCATACAAGTCATCCAGGAACAGGATGAACCAAAGGTACTCTCCTACTGCATCCAATATAGGAATCACCCCATGGATCAGTAGCGATCGTCCTTGCAATCCACAGATTCCAACCACGACAGAACCCCAGTATATCTCCGGGTCGAATCAGAGATTTTAAGTGGTCCTTCCGTTTTATGAGGATCTATGGTCTTCACATGATCCATCTCGATCGTCATCTGATCTTTTCTATATATTTCGTATTTGTTGGTTGGAATGGTTTTCGAATATTCATTCGATCCTGGTCTTTCCATACCAACAATCGTAAAGGTCAGACTTGATAGTCGGTTATTTAACTATCAAGTAAACATCCATGGAAATAAAAATAGATTCACTGGTCTAGTACTCAGCATCACTTGGCTTTTAAAATTAATCGCTCAAATTTCCTTTTAATTCGGTTACTAGGTAGAATATCATCTCATCTCATTTCCTTTACTTTGGAAAATCTTATCACACTCTCTCCCTTACCAACTAGTATCATCTTTGGATAGTCCCGAAGTCATTCAAGTTGGGGTATTTTAATTACCTCTCAGACCTTGATCAACAATGTTCTTATCCTCAGGTAAAATACGAGTTGTAATTCAAAAACCGATATTCAATTTTATATTAAAACACATTCCACTAGTTAAAATATCGCTTTACAGTACTTCTTATCTTTTGGAAATTCCTCTTTAAATATAATTAATATCGCTTGATTTGTTCTTTAAATAATTCCCTACTACACATCACTTTATTTACTCTCGACTTATTCAAATGACTTCGTTTCACAACTGAATTACAAATCCAATTTCTAACCTGGTTTACCAAGCTCAAAACAAACCCTTTTTTCCCAATTTCCTTTTTCTTAGAAAATTCCCTTATTGAATCCATCGATTTAACTTAATACCCTGTTTAAGTATTTCCCAAGTTAAAACAACGTTTTAATTCTCATTCCATTTATAAACCTCGTTTATAAATTTCCGGTTTAATATAAACCCTTTATATCTCCATCTCCCATAATGCAAACGTCAGGCTGACCCTTCATTTAAGCTACGTATTTGCTTAAATCTTTTAATTTGCTTCACTATAAAACTCGAGCTCAAATAACTCATTTCTAGCCCTTTCCCAACACTCGACCATATTTCATTTCAAACTTGTTTACTTAAATGTATTACATTTAAGAAGAGATTATTTCAACATTAATTATTGATAATTAATTAACTCCTTTATTTACTGAAATAATGAATTTCCTTTTTTAAACTCTTATTAAGATTAACCAAATATTCGCTAAGTTATTTCACTAATTTAAAATCTAACTTAGTTTAAATGGTCGACCGAGTCAACACAGACATGGTTACTTTTCTAACCAATTCTATTTAATTTCTCTTTTAAATCAATTAAAATATAATTATTTTAAATAACTTTATTTAATCGTTCACGATTACTCAAAATACTTAACTGCTAGGTATTTTCATTTTTTTACAATTCTTATCAACATAAGAAACTGTTTAATAAAACAAATTCCATAATTACTTATAACTTTACCAAATAAATAATTAATATTTATTCCTTTTTAAATAACTTTTATTTAAAGTAACAGATTTCAAAACTTATTCCAGTTATAAAATATATTTATAACTCCAACTCTATCGACTTACAGTCGATAAAATTCATATTTAAAAATCGATTTATTTCTCGACCTGCTGATGCTAATTACCCAACCCATACCATCCATTGGTCCATATCAGAAAAAACGTTGAAATACGGTTCAACCATCAACAATAAAAATCAATCAACTAACGGCCAATTCAAATAATTCAAACAATTCCAGCATGTTTATAAAGGTGATCAATCAAGGGAAATTCCCTTGTTCGGGTCAAATCGAAACGATTGGTATTCCTTCTGAAATTAAACGACCATTTAATTTCCAGTAATTAAATAAATAATTATATAACAGGCGAACAGTCAAACACTAACAATCAGAACACGAAAAATAAAAACCCAATTTATACAAAATATAATGGGAAGGGCTGAGTGAGTTTAACTCACCTTGATTTTGAATCTGTCGATCAACAGTCTGTTTTAATCAAATTAAACTGACGTTTAATTTGAATAAAAATTCTAGTTACTTCAAATCTGGACTAGGTCCGCTCCATCTCAAAGTACTCGTCTCCACGGTCCCAACGCAACTGACCGTGCGTAAATCTGAGATTGTATGCCCGAGATATCGTATAAACAATTTTTATAAATTAAATTAAAAATCTAGATTTTTTTTTAATTTTAAAATTGGGCTTTTACCTTGGTTAGCCGGCCCAATCAAACAAACCCGACCCGCCTCCCCTTAAAAACCCTACCCCCTTCGATCCTTATTCATTTGATCAGCCACCTCAAAATTTTCCAAAATCCAAAAGGAAAACCCTAAGCCTCATTCGATCTTCAGCAATTCGAGATACCCGCGTCGCCACCCCCCTCTATTCCACTATCACTGCGTCGCGATCAGCACCCATCGCCATCACGTGGCATCAACCGCCGAATCCTCCCGATCGAGGCCTGGGTCCTTGACTGCGAATAGCTTCAACTGATATTGGTCCAAGGCCCTTTAGATCGAAAGCTAAGTTCTCTTTTGTTTTCTCGATTTTAGTATAGTTTGTTTGTGATTTTTTTTCTGATTTCTGCCGAATGGGTTATCCTAGTTTACTGTATTGTTTGAATGGTTTTTGGTGTGCTGAAACACTTCCGTGTGACCCACATTCATAGCGTTAGCTTGGTTCATATGTTTATCAAGGGTTGCGAGTTGTTATTTCAATCACACTAGAATCAATAGTTTAGATTTTTGGTTCATATTTAGTGTAGGATTTTTAGCACATGTCCATCTATTTGAAATGGATTCTGATCGAAATCTTGGATAGGTGATAGTGATGTTGTGTATTGTTAATTCAATTTCAGACATTAAAATCTGCCCTTTAGATTTTGTGTTCAGATTTATAAATGCATTACATAGTGGATGTATAAAGAATTCTCAATATATAGGCACATGTATAGGCTGTTTGATTGAACCATTTTCAGTACTGAACAGTGATCGAATCTAGAGGCTAATATGTTTCCTATTTTATCAAAGATCTGAGGGTATATATATATATCGATTTGATTTCCTCTTAGTTGTTCTTCCCTATAAGGATTTTGTTGTATTGCTTAGCTGTTCAGCTATGTCTTGTAAATTTTCAATCAGAGATTTCTTTGACTACAAGGTAGATTTCTGTTCAGTTTTCAAATGTATACAACAGTAAATTTGTACCCGAGATTTGCTATATGCATGTGACTTAACTGTTTTGTTTACTATCTTCTTGAATGGACAAAACATGATGTACATAAAATTTAAAAATACATTCTTTTGCTGTTACTTTTTATTCTTCTTTGAAAGAAGACCACGCATGACATTTATTTATAATATGAACACTTAGTTTTTTTGTTGGTTGTAAGTGCATAGACTATATGTATGAATATATGTTCTGTGTTGGCCACTTTCCAGTTTTTCGCATGTAGTATTCCTATTTTCTTCTTTTAATTTTTTTCTTTCTCCTTTATGCTGTTTATTTCCGTCTTGTGATCATCCCTTTTAATGGGTTTTCCTTCTTCTTTTTGCAGATCAAAAGAGATGGGAAGGATTCGAATTCACTTATCTTGGGAAGGAACGAGCATGCAAAGAATTATTTTATATGAATTGTTTTGTCCAATTTTGTTTTGCATTGTACATTGTAAAGTTAGTATATATATATATATAAATATGCATGGCTATTAGATATGTCTTGTTCTAGGCTTGATGTACATGAATGTGTACACATTTTTAGCCATCCAATTCGTATGTACAGTTTGATGTGCAAATGTATCATTTGTTTTGAATGGTATTTAGTGTGTGCGCCGGAATATTTAAACGAATTGTTTACCTTGGCAACAATATTTCGGAACAATCATTAACCAAGGATATTTAAACAGATTGTTAAATATAACAAATTCCGGGTAAATATAAACAAATGGTTTGAACTAACTAACTAGTTCTTTTATTTGAAAGTTCTAAACCAATCTGTCTATATAAACAATAAATGTCTACCAATTATATTTAGTTTAACCAATTCCGGGTTATTTAAACAAATTCCGGAACACCAATCTGTTTTATTTATTATCACTAAATAGAATATTATTTAAAAGAACACATCAGGAATTGTGCTTAATTGCCATGGGAGATTTCCGGTACTGTGGTGAATAATGTATTCGGTTTTTCATTGTTTTTGCCTAATTAAGTGAAACGCTGATAAATATATAACTATATGTTAAATTCAAACAAACCGTTTTTAGATCAGTATAGAACTCAAAACTCAAAGTTAGAAATTCTGGTTTTAAATAATATGTTATTTATATACAAATCCCTTAATATAAATAATTAAATCGTTATAATTTAAAATCGAATTCCATAGCGACTATTTAAAAATTTGAATTGAATGTAACTTGAAATTTATAAGCTGAAATCTCGATTTTTCTCTTTCATTAGAAAAATATAATCGAACCGGTTCTAACGTGTCTCGTTTCACAGAAATCCGACTTATATCGGATCCTGTATAATCAGTTAAAGTTCAAATCGAAAATTTCGAACTACCGCGTCGTTTTCGAGCTTGTTTTAAATTAATATATAATATATATATTCGAACTCCATTTAAATAAATAAATTCGATTAAAAATCCATTATATTCTGTGAAAACCCGTAACTTCCCCGGTTGGGAAAAGTGCGGATAGTTCAAGAACAAGCCACAATAGAACACAACAGAAGAACATTTCATTGTATATTACAACAATGCACCAGAATACAAGAATATACAGAGTATAAATGAATATTACACAGAAATATCAGAGATTTAAATTACATTTAAATACATCGCAGCGGGAAATAATACAATACACAACTAGAAGAGATATACGGATACAAAGCTTTCCGGATATCATTCCAGCTGTAAACCAGGATCCTGTGAATATAAATCTGCAAAACCAAAACTACTAGCTGCCCGTGTGGAAAATAGGGGCACCCAGAGTTTAGGTTAAAACAATAAACTCTAGGTCAGTCATGTGACTAGTGTGAGAACTAAAACAGTTATTTAAAACTTTACTTTAAAAGAGAGTAATTCATGGGACCACGCCGTATGACACGGAACGGGTTTCCTCCCAAGAATACTAGTGCATAGAATAAACAACGCAATGCTTTTTCGAAAAATGAAGCTATTATAAGACCCAGGTCCCATCACACAATGCAACGCAAGCCGGAGGATAGGGTTTTCCCTTATAATAGCCAAACATGCTTGGTACGTTTAAAACAAATCATTTGATACTATAATATGTGTATAGTGTCAAAACAATTTCAATCATAAATATGAATCATAGACGGCATGGGTACCATATATCATGTCGCCATACTAGTTCTACAATTAAAACCGCAATACACGTATTGGAAATTGGATTTCCATCATGGTGGCTCCTGATTTGAAAGATCGATCGCGAAATGCAATTCACCATGGCTTACGTCCCCACAAGAGAAAACACCGTCTGCATCCGCACATTTGGGACCAGAGTACCACCGCGGCTTACGTCCCAGCGAGAGAAAACACCGCCTACTCTATATATCCCTGAGCACTAGGCTCATCTCGGTCGACCGAATCCACGACACCACTAAGGTGCCCATCCACTAAAAAGCATACTGATCAAACCACCAGTTTACCACCATACCGGGGTGTGAGGCTCGCAGATCAACGCTATACACAAAGTCATGCTATATCAGCTGCGCTTTGATCATCAACCACCAAACTTTGCTTTTCAACAAAAGTCTGGATCACTGCATCTCAGCATGCCACACTATCAATCCATATCGTACTACTGATTTCTGCCAATATATAACCTCTGAGCTCGTATGTCTCAGAGAAGGGCGTTAAGCAAGAGAATAAATTCTCCGCCGCCAAACAGATATATATTTAGCAGAGATCAACAAATACAATATAAAGGAATACAATGTCAGACACACCATCCATTTACAAGTCCGTTCTAGGTCTGAACGAAACCGGAGGCACTTTCCTCGCATATCCATCCATCTCCAAGTACGTCTGGACGACCACCAACTATTTCCATCCTCTTGGGTGTACAGCCCAATCAGGATCGTCAGTAATTATTCAAACGATGTGAAGGCTTCCAGTCTTCAACCACCATCTTCATCTTCGACATATCGTCGAATCGGTTATTCAGAATGGGTATAAACCCGGCCTTTCCGAACAATCCGCATATATTAAAACAGTGCTAGAAAACACAATATACGCCTCATTCCAATTCTGAATATTCTGTTATTTAAATATTCACATCTTTTGGGAAAGGTTCCCATTAATTTTATCCAAGATAAATTCTTTCAAATTTATCTTTTAATCTTCCTTTGGATGTCATTTAAAACCAAATTATGGTTTTTCCAACTAGTCGAGATTAGCGAACCACACCGAAGTAATTATTTATTTTATTTCCCAATCCCAACCTATTCATCCCATGAAGCAAAACTGGTAATACTCCATATCTAACACCACAGTGTTGTCGATAAAATTAATTATCATTTCACGTTCAAATCTAATTAAAGATTTGACTATCGTTTTGGAGCAAAACTGGTGATACTCCATTCTCGCTCATTTTCTAAATTTGATAATTTAGATTATAGATTTACATTTCAATCTAATTGCAGATTCGTTAAAACTCATTTTACTGGGTTAAAGAACTAGTGTTATTTAAAACACAGTTCACGACAAACCCAAATCACATTCTTTTTATTATCGGGTTAAAGAACTAGTGTTATTTAAAACACCGTTCACGATAAACCCATTTCAATTCTAGTTCAATTTAAATCAAATATATTAGGAATTCCGATTATTTAAAACCCCTTTTTAAATCTAATTTATTTATTTTAAAATAATTGGGTTTGAAATTTAGTTCGAAACTAGTTCATTTCGATAAAAATCCATTTTTATCCTTTCAAATATGGAGTTTTTCACCCCAATTTTTCACAAATCATTTCTTATGATTTTACATAATTTATCGATATTTTTAATAATTTTATCAAGGCCCGTACAGTCGATTTCCATCAACGGCCATCGAACTGCACTTACAATGACCTTTTTCGAATTTGATTTGGACGTATCTCCAAATCTAACCGTTAGATTTCAAATTTCAAATATTCGTTAGAAATCTCTTTTCGATACGAACCCAATGGTTCCGGTTTTAGGAGAATCCGACGGTCGGATCTCCCGTAATGTCCGTTTGAAATAAATGGTCGAAATTCTCAAACTACCGCGGCGCGGCGCGTTCTATTCAGGCCATTATATTATATATATATAATATATATAATATATATTTCGTCAATTTCTATTTAAAACGAGTTTTATAAATAGTTTTAAATTTGTTTCAAAAACAATTTCAACTTTCATTTCAATCCAAAGCAAAATTGAATTTTCCCTTATAAAATCTTTCTACATTCACTTCTATTTGATTTCAATTCAAATTGATTTCAATTCTATTTCAATTCGTTTTCAATTGAATTCAATTCAGATTCGTTTTCTATTCAATTCAGTTCGAATTCGTTTTCTATTCAATTCAATTCGAATTTGTTTTCTATTCAATTCAAATTCTTTATATATTCAATTCGAAATCAAATTCGTTATATATTCAATTCGAATTCGTTTTCTATTCAATTCGAATTCGTTATATATTCAATTCGAATTCGTTATATATTCAATTGAAATCAAATTCGTTATATATTCAATTCGAATTCGTTATATATTCAATTCGAAATCAAATTCGTTATATATTCAATTCGAATTCGTTATATATTCAATTCGAATTCGTTATATATTCAATTCGAATTCCATTTCAAAATAGTCGATTTCGAAATCACTTTTCAATATTCATTTTAAAATGAATAAAATCGATATAAATATCGTTCACGTCAAAATGGCGTCAATCTAATCAACACGGCTTCATATATTTCTATTTTCAAATATTCTATTTCAAATATTTCTTTTCAAATATTTCCCTTTCAAATATTTCTATTATTAAAATATTTCGTTCAACACATGACTAATCTCAACGGATGAGTACTGTCAACACATGAACCTTTATTTTATATTGATAAAGATGTAAATTTTATTATTAAAATATTTCATTCAACACATGACTAATCTCAACGGATGAGTACAGTCAACACATGAACCTTTATTTAATAGTGATAAGATATAAAATTTATTGTTAAAATATTACGTTCAACACATGACTAATCTCAACGGATGAGTACAGTCAACACATGAACCTTTATTTTATATTGATAAAGATGTAAATTTTATTATTAAAATATTTCGTTCAACACATGACTAATCTCAACGGATGAGTACTGTCAACACAAGAACCTTTATTTTATATTGATAAAGATGTAAATTTTATTATTAAAATATTTCGTTCAACACATGACTAATCTCAACGGATGAGTGCAGTCAACACATGAACCTTTATTTAATAGTGATAAAGATATAAAATTTATTGTTAAAATATTACGTTCAACACATGACTAATCTCAACGGATGAGTACAGTCAACACATGAACCTTTATTTAATAGTGATAAAGATATAAAATTTATTGTTAAAATATTACGTTCAACACATGACTAATCTCAACGGATGAGTACAGTCAACACATGAACCTTTATTTTATAATATTCTTTATTCTCTAAATTGGAATGAGGCCCAATCAATCACCGTATAAAATTAATTATATGGATTTTCATACATCACACATATATAATAGCATTGAAAATAATCAACCATCAACCAAAGTGCACTACACTGTATAAGCATCAAATATAGATATCTAACGCTTATAGCAGCCTGTCAATCAATCGATCGACATATTCAATCAATCAGGATGAGTGAATCTCAAATTTCATCCCGACACCCGTGTGGGGTTTCAAACAATCAAACACAGATTTTAGTTGTGCAGTTGGGCGATGTGTAAAATTTATCGTCCCAATCAATGTCCTTCAAATAGGTGTACATAAACAAACCGTCCGGTTTGTAAATGAATATTTTATTTATTCACATTCACTATATTCATATTCACGTTAAAAATTATATTTTTAACGATAAAACATTTTATTCTAACATATGAATTTCTATTCAGTTCATTCTTTAAATAAAATGATATTTTTATTTTTCTAACATATTTTAGAAAATTTTGGCGGCATAACGGCACGATACTAGAAACGGGACGAGGCCTAGCCTTATCCCCGGTCTAGTGAAGGCCCACGCCATTCACACATCAATCAATCCATTTCATTTCACCAAACAACTCAAATTTCAAATCTAATCATCTAACTAATCTATGCAACCAAACAAACAAGTCCATGGTCTGTGGACGATTGTGTCGGGTGCTACTAAGCACCGTCTGCATCCTAGTATATATATATAATTAGAAAAGAAATTGAAAGGTGAGAAATTCTCACCGAAAGCTATCCAATCATCTCGACACTTCATTTAGAGAAATCATCGTCATTCTCGCCTTTTGTCGCTTTTGTTGCCCGTAGCCACTACATATATAAAAATCACATTTTTATTTGTTCACTTTCAATTTAAAAATCATATTTTTACTTAGCTATTCATTAGATAAAAATCCTATTTTTACTTTGCTATTCTTTATATAAAAATCGAATTTTTACTACGATGTCATATAGACAAAAATTCCATTTCTATCCCGCTATTCTTCATATAAAGATTTTGCCTTTTCAAAAATATGGATTTCACCTTTTCAAAAATATAAATTTCATCATTATAAAAATCACCACTTTATCTCAACGTATATATAATAAAAATCAAATTTTTATTTTGCTACAAATACAAAGATGATATTTTTATATTCTCTATCCTATAAAAATTATATTTTTAATTCTCTACATAAACAAAATTCATATTTTTCCACTTTCTACATAATAAAGATTATATTTTTAATACTTTAAAAATATAAAAATCATATTTTTAATACTTTAAAAATATAAAAATCATATTTGTTATGATTTAAATCAAAACTGATTTTAACATTGAATTTTTTTTATAGTCATTAACATAAGATAATTAACTATAATTTAAATTTATCAATTACCTTATCATTACAGCCAACGTCATCTCCAAGTGCCTGGAACCCGCTCAATCCCTATGTTTAGAATTTTCCACTTCGTTGTTCACCGTGAGGCTGATCAGGACCCACGTCGAGGAAGGTCGGGTCGGAGGAGGTGGGGGTCGCTGCGCTTGAAGCGCGGTTGGAAGGGGAGGGCGGCGTTCTTCGTTCGCAGGAGGGGAAGGGGGGTTTTGGGGGTCCGCAGTCGCCGCTAGAAGGGGAGCGAGAGCGAGGAAGAGGGGGGCGGTTGGCACGGGGGAGAGGGCGCCTGCCCTAGGCGGCGGCGTCTAGGTCGATAAAGGGGCTGCAGCGTCGATCTTTTTTTTCTTCTTTGTCTTTTTGTCTGAACGAAAATAATGAGAGAAGGGAGGGGGTGAGGGTTTAAAAAGGAAAAAATATATATTATTTTATTTATTAAATTAATTCTAAAATGCAACTTTTACTTTCGACCTCGAAACGAAACCCACCGCCTGTCGTCCATAGCGTATTACGCCCATTCCGAACACAATGGGATATGTATCGTAAGCTGATTTGACTGTTTCGATCAGTTTTCGTTGAAATCAACATATAACTCTATATATTGAATTTGAACGCGTATTTCAATTTACCGGGGTCACATATGAACTTTAAAAATTCTAGAAAAATATTTTCTAGCTTCGTATTGACGATACGGTCCTAACAAAACTAGTTTCGTCGAATTCTGAGACCGTTTGAAAAATGGCCAATTTCCGGTCGATTAAAATCAACTGAAACTGGTCAAACGCGTTTTCCTTTGCCACGCTCACATATTGATTCGAAAAATTATGAAATTTGGAATCTAGCAATAACTTAACCTCACGGACCCAACAAAAGTGGTTTCGTCGAAATCCGAGGTCGTTTGCAAAATTTCCATTTGTAAGTGCTTGAATTCCATAGCGACTATTCAGAATTTTCAACTAGACATATCTTTTGATTCCCGCTATGAAATTTCGATTTTTCGGATTCGTTGGAAAGATATTCTCAATTAGATCCTATTGTTTTTGGTTTCACTAAAATCCGGATTGTTTTGCACCCGGTATGTTCAATTGAAGTTTGAAATCGAATTATCGAACTACCGCGCCATTTTCAATTCTATTTATAATTATATATAATTATTTATATTCTAATGACGACGTATATAATATATACGTTCTAATTCCATTCAAAATAAATTTCTCGTCGATTTTATTTAAAATAATTCATTTTAAATAATCAAAATTCGCTAAAATTGCCAAAATAAAAATTTTAAACTGGCCCAGATTTTCGGGTTGTTACAATCTCCCCCACTTAAAACTTTTCATCCCCGAAAAGGAACAAAGTCGAAAGTGGTTTGATTAATCAACTCTACGCTCGATCTGGTTTTCATTCTCCAACTTTTCAGTTTTTGAGAATTTTCAAATTCTTCAAAAATTTGGCTAACACCCAGAATTTTCGAAAAATTTCGCCATAACCTCCCCTGCAATGGGAGCATCGGGAAATCTCAAATGGCTTCCCCGGTCCTTCTAATCTCAAAAAGAAAAAGAAAAAGCCAAGCGGCTAGCCAATCGGCTCATAAAATCATCATCACCCAAACAAACAGTAAATTATGTAGTAAACATGTACCTATTTGTCGGGCAAACAAATTTTATTCTCTGCTCTAGCCTCCTTGCTATGACCTGTTCAATGTAAGTACATGTATATGCAAGCAAATGCGATAAATTTTCAATAAAATTCACTATTTGGTAAAATTTGACTAAATGGTTCAAAATTATCAAACAAATAAACAAACAACACAACCATCAATCAATTAGTGAATTAACGTTTCAAATTCGTAACTTTGATACATATTCTAAAAATCAGATTTTTGATGCCAAATCACAACAATAAGCCCTATCTAATTTTGGTTCTCACACCAGTCAATAGGAAATATATAGACGTCCCACCTTCGTCACTCGAACATAAATACTGATGATGCGATCGCTATCATCAGAATTATCCCCGAACGACTACAGTGCAATTCTATATCTATCCAGTATATTAAAACTTCGAATACACGTGGATCAGACGTATACGCAAAATCTTTATATACTGGACTGTCCAAATCAATATAAATAAATCATAAAATATGAATAATTGATTTAAATTTTCAAAACAAAATTTATTTCATTTTAAAAATATACTCTTCACACTCGTTCTAGGATACTACTTATCCCATCTCTAACGAGTCATTCTAATTGGATATTACTAATCCAATATCTGATGAATTCTTTCGTATGGTTCTAATGTGCCTTGTTCTCTGAGCTTTGTAAACCAAAGCTCTGATACCAACTGTGAAAACCCGTAACTTCCCCGGTTGGGAAAAGTGCGGATAGTTCGAGAACAAGCCACAACAGAACACAACAGAAGAACATTTCATTGTATATTACAACAATGCACCAGAATACAAGAATATACAGAGTATAAATGAATATTACACAGAAATATCAGAGATTTAAATTACATTTAAATACATCGCAGCGGAAAATAATACAATACACAACTAGAAGAGATATACGGATACAAAGCTTTCCGGATATCATTCCAGCTGTAAACCAGGATCCTGTGAATATAAATCTGCAAAACCAAAACTACTAGCTACCCGTGTGGAAAATAGGGGCACCCAGAGTTTAGGTTAGAACAATAAACTCCAGGTCAGTCATGTGACTGGTGTGAGAAGTAAAACAGTTATTTAAAACTTTACTTTAAAAGAGAGTAATTCAAGGGACCACGCCATATGACACGGAACGGGTTTCCTCCCAAGAATACTAGTGCATAGAATAAACAGCGCAATGCTTTTTCGAAAAATGAAGCTATTATAAGACCCAGGTCCCATCACACAATGCAATGCAAGCCGGAGGATAGGGTTTTCCCTTATAATAGCCAAACATGCTTGGTACGTTTAAAACAAATCATTTGATACTATAATATGTGTATAGTGTCAAAACAATTTCAATCATAAATATGAATCATAGACGGCATGGGTACCATATATCATGTCGCCATACTAGTTCTACAATTAAAACCGCAATACACGTATTGGAAATTGGATTTCCATCATGGTGGCTCCTGATTCGAAAGATCGATCGCGAAATGCAATTCACCACGGCTTACGTCCCCACAAGAGAAAACACTGTCTGCATCCGCACATTTGGGACCAGAGTACCACCGCGGCTTACGTCCCAGCGAGAGAAAACACCGCCTACTCTATATATCCCTGAGCACTAGGCTCATCTCGGTCGACCGAATCCACGACACCACTACGGTGCCCATCCACTAAAAAGCATACTGATCAAACCACCAGTTTACCACCATACCGGGGTGTGAGGCTCGCGGATCAACGCTATACACAAAGCCATGCTATATCAGCTGCGCTTTGATCATCAACCACCAAACTTTGCTTTTCAACAGAAGTCTGAATCACTGCATCTCAGCATGCCACACTATCAATCCATATCGTACTACTGATTTCTGCCAATATATAACCTCTGAGCTCGTATGTCTCAGAGAAGGGCGTTAAGCAAGAGAATAAATTCTCCGCCGCCAAACAGATATATATTTAGCACAGATCAACAAATACAATATAAAGGAATACAATGTCAGACACACCATCCATTTACAAGTCCGTTCTAGGTCTGAACGAAACCGGAGGCACTTTCCTCGCATATCCATCCATCTCCAAGTACGTTTGGACGACCACCAACTATTTCCATCCTCTTGGGTGTACAGCCCAATCAGGATCGTCAGTAATTATTCAAACGATGTGAAGACTTCCAGTCTTCAACCACCATCTTCATCTTCGACATATCGTCGAATCGGTTATTCATAATGGGTATAAACCCGGCCTTTCCGAACAATCCGCGTATATTAAAACAGTGCTAGAAAACACAATATACGCCTCATTCCAATTCTGAATATTCTGTTATTTAAATATTCACATCTTTTGGGAAAGGTTCCCATTAATTTTATCCAAGATAAATTCTTTCAAATTTATCTTTTAATCTTCCTTTGGATGTCATTTAAAACCAAATTATGGTTTTTCCAACTAGTCGAGATTAGCGAACCACACCGAAGTAATTATTTATTTTATTTCCCAATCCCAACCTATTCATCCCATGAAGCAAAACTGGTAATACTCCATATCTAACACCACAGTGTTGTCGATAAAATTAATTATCATTTCACGTTCAAATCCAATTAAAGATTTGACTATCGTTTTGGAGCAAAACTGGTGATACTCCATTCTTGCTCATTTTCTAAATTTGATAATTTAGATTATAGATTTACATTTCAATCTAATTGCAGATTCGTTAAAACTCATTTTACTGGGTTAAAGAACTAGTGTTATTTAAAACACAGTTCACGACAAACCCAAATCACATTCTATTTATTATCGGGTTAAAGAACTAGTATTATTTAAAACACCGTTCACGATAAACCCATTTCAATTCTAGTTCAATTTAAATCAAATATATTAGGAATTCCGATTATTTAAAACCCTTTTTTAAATCTAATTTATTTATTTAAAAATAATTGGGTTTTAAATTTAGTTCAAAACTAGTTCATTTCGATAAAAATCCATTTTTATCCTTTCAAATATGGAGTTTTTCACCCCAATTTTTCACAAATCATTTCTTATGATTTTACATAATTTATCGATATTTTTAATAATTTTATCAAGGCCCGTACAGTCGATTTCCATCAACGGCCATCGAACTGCACTTACAACGACCTTTTTCGAATTTGATTTGGACGTATCTCCAAATCTAACCGTTAGATTTCAAATTTCAAATATTCGTTAGAAAGCTCTTTTCGATACGAACCCAATGGTTTCGGTTTTAGGAGAATCTGACGGTCGGATCTCCTGTAATGTCCGTTTGAAATAAATGGTCGAAATTCACGAACTGCCACGGCGCGGCGCGTTCTATTCAGGCCATTATATTATATATATAATATATATAATATATATTTCGTCGATTTTTATTTAAAACGAGTTTTATAAATAGTTTTAAATTTGTTTCAAAAACAATTTCAACTTTCATTTCAATCCAAAGCAAAATTGAATTTTCCCTTATAAATTCTTTCTACATTCACTTCTATTTGATTTCAATTCAAATTGATTTCAATTCTATTTCAATTCGTTTTCAATTCAATTCAGATTCGTTTTCTATTCAATTCAGTTCGAATTCGTTTTCTATTCAATTCAATTCGAATTCGTTTTCTATTCAATTCAAATTCGTTATATATTCAATTCGAAATCAAATTCGTTATATATTCAATTCGAATTCGTTTTCTATTCAATTCAACAAGTGCGAACCCGTGCTTCGCACACGGACGTTGTGAAAATAGTTTGTATGCAGTTATAGAATTAAAACATTGTTAAAATAATAAGAATGACATTGTTATTGGCACTCTAAATATTGTTAATGGGGGATCAATTTTTTAAAAAGAAAGAATTTGTTAAGGGGAGTACCAAAGTAGATAACACCCCTTTAACAAATAAAGTTTATTTTACCAAATTAGCCTTCTTTGCGGTAATCTCATTTTTAGTTGTTAATAAAAAAAATTATATGGTATATTAGTCGAACTGGATCAGAATTTTATACCAAATTATTAATAATTTCATTTGTCAATATGCATCGGATCAGATGAAAATATATCATTCATAGGAATTCGATATACATACATCGAACATTTTTCTTATGCATTATCTCACTACCGAATTCGTCGATACACCCCATTTCTCCACTTTGACAACCCAACAACGAATACAAATTTTAAAAACAATGAACAATGTAGAACAAAAATATATAATACGACAGACCTACGTCGTTCATGTTGTTATGCAGTAGTTCACCTATTTCGGCGATGACAAATTAAAAAAAAACGACCATCTTCCACCAAATGAAATTTGACACTACGACGTTTAGCTCTTGAGACTAAGATAATAAGAACCCTAACCTTCATCCTCTCCAGGACATTATACAATCAATTTCACATACCTTATCAACAGTCTCCACTATCTTAGCATCTTAGGAGAAGCGTTTCACGTTCATCTTTTACACCATTATTTCTTCCAAACAATCGTTATTTTTATTTTTATTTTTTTTGCAAATAATTTAAAGATTAGGTTTTTTTGCGTTTTAGAATAATTGGGATTTGAGATGGTAGGGATAAAAAGGGAACGTAAAAATTTAAGTACGTGACTCCCCCTAATATATTTTTAATGATTGGAGTGTTTTTAAAATTTGACCTCCTCTTAACAATACTTGAAGTGTCAATAACAACACTCATAAGAATAACCTACTTAGAGGTAGTAATGTTAAGACGTAAGTACAACACAAATTTTATTGAATCATTGTCTTAATAATTGATATGAATGCACCAAAACATTTTTAGCAGAAACGCTAGAAATGGCAAAGTGTACTTTTCCATAGTAGGAGACTAAGCAACAAAAAGAACGAACGTACTCTACTAAAGTGTACCACCTATAACGATCCGCCATTTTGATCATGTCGAATTGACAAAACATGTCAAACTCGAGTCATTCAAAATAATAGATTTTTATTGGTTTACGGGTTTAACACAATCAAACACAGAAATCACGAAATAAACAAAGTACAATATTTCACAATGGAAATATTTTATATAAAATATCACAGTTTTATACAGCAGAAGAATTTACATAAATTTATTTATCAACAAATTTTCTAAATAATATATTTTTCAAGTTTGGCTAAAATAGTACCGCAACGTGGATAATAAACAAATTTGTGTAAACAGAAGATTTAATAAATTCACTACAATGCCTAAAATGAAACCCCAAAAAAATCCTGGAAGCAGAACACGTTTACATATTAGCAGAAGCATGATACTGCCTAAATGCTCCAGTATGTCTATTAAACTCAATAGGTTTACCATGGGCATTATACAATCTTACAATATTTTCAATCATATAGTATGCATTTAATTAATTTGACTGCACAACGCGATATTCAAGAGAATTTAACGTTTAATAGAATTTATAATGCATGGTTGCTTCCTTCGATACTACTATATTTATATATGGTCGTACTTTGATTTACATAAAATAATTTTATTACCAAATATTGACTCTTACGAAATTAAATTGAATATATTTCATAAAATGATGAGTATGAATAATCACCAATAACTTACAAACTGAAAGGAGTTTTTTTTTTTAAAAAATATATACCAACTGTCATATTGCATATGCCAATTTAAGAAAATAAAATTAGACATTTCGATATGATTAGACCATTATAATTTCGATAAAATTGTCAAATTGTCATTTCCTTTATCTTTTGCCAAAAAAAAAAAAAACTTTTAAATAAATTACTGGCTTAAAGCATACGCCATATTAGCTCTATCTAAAATTGGAAACTTCAATGTTTAATATTTTTCAAACCACTGAACTTGAAATGCAACATTCCATTTGTTTCAAATAAAAATATAAACTTTTATAGCATTGGACATACACGTAACCTATGTCCCATGCTTGCATAGAAACTAAAGACCAATTGCTACTCATAGATTTCGTAGATTTATCCTAATGTAATTGAAAATATCAAAATAAGCACGTGTTATCATTTATTTATATTAAATACGGATTCCGCATACTTACGTATGTAAAAACTAAAACATAATAAAAAGGTATCTTTACAATTTTGCATGTACCACTCAAAACTAATCTAACTAAAATCAAATTGACATGACAGAAAACATGTTTAACGTAAACTACTTATTCTGTGATCAATCTATACTGCACATAACATCATAACACCTGAATTATACAAACTAATTATCTAAAAGTAAATCTAAATAGGAATATCTTGAAATGAATTAAATAATGTAATCTCTCATATCATTTTATTGTACAAATATCTGTTATGATTTGCTCCAATGTAGAAAATATATATCATATAATTAACAAAGGAAGTGATGGTGCCAAATCATTGGGGTAGCATGTTGAGATCGAGGTCCTTTGGTAGTAACCACCAAAAGCTCCAAGTCTACACCAGTGAAATCGCCTAACATTTAGAAGTGCCCCAATAGCTGCATCCACAGCACGATCTCTTACCATCTCAGAGATAACTTATAGTGAATAAGAAAAATAATTGTGCATTGCCCTCGAGATAGGCTATTTTTGTAGCACTTGCGCATTTTTATTTTGTAGGTGACTAATACAGTCTTCCACTTGGTTATACCATTTCAGACACGATAGCTTCATGATATTTCCGAACCCAAGATTTAAGGACCACAAAATTCAATGAGCACCACATTCGTAATGAGATCAGTCCGGTATTAATTTTCAAACTCTTACCGCTCTTTCTACTAAACATTACATTCTATCAGAGACACACGTGCTAAACATTTTACTTTCAAAATAAATGAAAAATGAACAAATTTCTAATAGGATTATATTTAATTATCTTACCTAATAATGTACAAAAGCTAAAAAAATTAAGTTGATAACAACTCTATAAAGGACTACATTTAAATGAATCATGGACCAATAAAAGCAGAATATTAATTATTATCTCATTAATAACAATAACAAAACCATATGCCAGTCTACTCCTGAAAAGCTTATATCAGGACTATATTTAAATGAATCATGAACCAATAAAAGTAGAATATTAATTATTACCTATAATCGGACAAAAAGATACAATTTGAATTCAAATGGTTCTCATAGATATCTTGACTCATTATCAAATATTATTCAATTTTATAAGGTCTAAATAAATAAGATAGAATTTCCATGAAATGCATCGCTTTTGGGTTAAATTGATTTATGCATAGTTCCTTTCAAAGTTAGTTAGAAATGATAAAATATACCGTATTATTTAAATCAAATTGTTTAAATCCTATCTATGTTCAAAATAATCATAGTTTTACTAATCAAATGTCATCAAGTGTTGGAAAAAGTATTAAGCATTGCGAACAGGAAATCAAATCTGCATGATAAAAACACAAAATTAATCTTATGCTTCTTGCAACCTTCCAAGTATGTGACATTGCAATTCTCATACTTGACATAATCTTGTAATCCACTTGATCTTCTCCAAGTTATATTTGATCAAGGAGTTATTGATATAATTGTGGTAATGGTTAAATTGTCATATTTGATTTCTATATTATACTCGTAACTTTGTATGCAATGAAATTGTACAAATCAGCTTGGATAATTTTTCTGAAAGAGCTACATGACAATATAATATAAAATGCCAATAAGGTAAACATGTTGGAAATACATTAGTGCTATATTATCATTGTAATGCAGGGTCCTTTCATTATAATCTTAGATATATGTCGAACATAGCAAGAAAATAAATGTGATCTATTTAGTTGATCAAATGCGGCAAACCTTTGGCTATGTTTAGTCGGAGAAACATAGAATGCAATTATTCATGCGCCAACTTCAATGCAAAAATAGTCTGTATCTTGATTACCTTCAAACAAAATATCAATAGTTACCAAATCTATGACACAAAAGAACTTAGATTTGACTTTTATTTTAAATGATATATATTACATCTATGAAAGGTAAGTAACTATGCAAACATCCATATACGTTATAACTAATCATCAAGTGAATTTGAGGAAATATGTGGTTTGGATATCCCAATGAAAATCATACAGTACAATCTATAAGATGAATAGTAACTTCCCTTTTCTTACGCATTGGAGGTCTTGCCTCATGGTTCACACTTGTCCTAACCTCTACACAAATAAAATATAAGCATCAACCAACAGTAATATAGTACACTACTCATTTTGTATAAATTTGATGCAAGCACTAATGTAATGTAAAATTTCACGAAAACCACAGGTACAGGTTCATGGATCATTTTTTTTTCTTTTCAAATTTTGTAATAAATCTCTCACGACTATCATAGTCAAGATGGAGGTAAATATTTCTAATAGACAATAGCTTTGAGGTATCCAAAAAATTAAACGACTTAACCCAATAGACCTTATGTGGTAATACTCAAATTTTAAATTCTATCTTATATCTATATTTACTTTATTAATACTTACAATAAATTTCATGGATATAGAACAGGCATTTAAAGCTGAATAGAAAATGAAATCACTAAGGGATTGTTGAATCATTATCCATGATTTTATTTCCATTTTCATACCTGGAGGTTTGAGCAGGAAAAGTTAGGTTCAAGATACAATTTAAATATTTGATTTAGGAAAGATCAAATGCATACCTTAATTTATTTTCACATAACGGTTGGCTAAACCACTTGTAGAACATACTGCTTGCAATGTCAACGTTAAAATTTTCCCCTCCCTGCTTTTTAACAGAAAATTTATTGGTTTAAATTCTTCGTGATGTTACTCCTGGCGATTATTATAATGGGATGCTAAATGAATGTAGCTAAAACAAATTGTCATGAGGTTCATTAAACTCAAAATCTATGATTTGTACCTTCTTAGGCTCTTAAACATGTCAGGATACATTAAAGATGAATTGTGCATTTGATCAAGATCGATAAATTTTGTGAAGTTGGAAGGGGTAAAAATATCTTGTTCATGACCCTCTTTGGCTGAGCGGCCCAAAAGACCAGGAACTGCATACAAAGCGTAAAATTACTGTTTGCATTCGAGGATGATCACAGAAATGCAACTGTTCGAATAATGAGATATGTTGGCATAATAACATACCATGTTTATAAACTTTGGAAGAGGAGATGCTGTTTTTTCGGACAATGTCACTTCTTTTCGTCCTACTAAAGCGCTTAGCTGTAGAGGAACAAACCTTTAGTACTTTAAACACTGACAACGTAGAAAGTAGGGTATTGTGGCAAGAAACAATGGACATACCGTTATCCTTAAGTACACACGGATGATTGATTTACTCGATAGGTATGAACACATAAACAGAAGCACGCTTAGTTGAACCCAGGGTAGGAGGAACTAAAGGATATACGATGAGGTCACATCCGACGATGAGAAAGAAGATTGCATAACGGTTGAAGCATTGAGGTTATGCTTTTGATTATATAATGGAGATGAGGATTTATTTTTCGTTGCGGTGAACTCCTTAGTGCTTGCTGAAAGCAACTATTCGATAGAATGGTTATACTTTGTTGAACACATGCAGAAAAGCAGGAAGAAAGCAAAGGACTTGTAGGCTATAGGTATGCAACGCTAGTTTAGGGCAAGAGGGAAATCATTTGTGTAGTTCCTATTCACGAGTAAATTATAGAAGAATTACAGAAGTGGCCGTATATGAAGATGAGATTCCACTCTGCGTATTGAAACATTTCCCAGTTTGGAAAGCAATCCTGTTGTTATCAATAACCAAATGTCAAACAAAAGGTGCATGATAAATAATTTTGCCTTACCATTATCAGTGGAAGATGATACCCTTGATTAAATCTTGGCTATCAACCACCAACTTACGGAAGAACAGCTTGGAGACCTAAATGCATAGATAGTTCAGATGATAACATAGACACAAATATGATCATGTAATACATATTAAGTAATACAAATAATAACAGGTTGCATTATATAACACACAACACACACACACAAATATATATATATATGTATATATATAAACAGGAGAGGTAATCTGTTCCCGCTGATGATAAACTTTTATCTCGCCTTAGTACTATGAAAAAGTATATTCATGGCTTAAAAACAACATTTTGTGCATATTATGTTTTTAGTGGCCCTACCTGATACATCTCCTTCAATTTAGTAAAATAACAGTAAACCCTATATATATATATATATATATATATATATATATATATATATATATATATATATACAGGAGAGGTAATCTGTTCCCCCTGATGATAAACTTTTATCTCGCCTTAGTACTATGAAAAAGTATGTTCATGGCTTAAAAACAACTTTTTGTGCATATTATGTTTTTAGTGGCCCTACCTGATACATCTCCTTCAATTTTAGTAAAATAACAATAAACCCTACCATGAACTCATCCAACCTAACTTATTATGCAATGCATCCAAATAAAAGGACAGAGCAACAACTGATAAACATTTGCCTTTTCTTTCTTAAACCATCGTACTGTTTCTTCAACTCGTCGCGTTCTAGTGTGGCAACATTGAGCTCTTCCACATGTTCATTATCCACGGCTGCCTTTTTCGGATATCTATCATAAACCACTTTTAAGCAAAATGGATGGGCAATATACTTTTTAAAAAAGAAAAGAAAATAAGAAGAAGCATACTCGGAAAATGAGTCTAAGTTAGGATTCATGTCTTTTAGTTGTGCTTCGAGCAATGCCACCATTTAGCTCATTTCAAGTTGCATGCATCATTCAATGTGGTTTCACTAAGTGTCTATTGAACCTTTTCTGATCAACTGCATCCTTTTGAATCCTAAAAAATGTGCTCAAACTTAGAAATATATCTAGTTAGAGAAATATAGATCATTATAAACAAATAAAACTTACTGTTCCATGTGTTTCACAGGAGCTGACTGTATTTCCTTAAGTCTTATATTGAATATTTTTACATCTCCCATTGCTTTAATAGCTTCTTCATATCTTGTAACTTGTACTGATCATCAACCTCACAAAGCCACTTGATTAGTGAATAAAATGTAAAGGTAAAACCTTTTGGCATTTTGGTTACTAAATATAAATTAATTATGAGAACCTTAGAAGCACGCAACTCCTCCATGATTTTCTTCAACTTGTTCTATTCAGTTTTTGTCACATCCAACACAACTTTATGACTGTCAATAAGCTGCCAGAGAAAAATAATACAATGAAAAAAAATATACATGGAATATGATTGGAAAGCCATAATTAATCTTAAAACGTAGTGAACATGCATATGCAAAATAAGAAGTATTCAATAAACCATGTTATTCTGCAAAATAATTTGACATGATTATATGTACTATATCCAAGTAATAAGCGCATCGTGGCTATACATGATCTAAAGATAATATGAACTAAGCCCCGTGAGATGAACATAATAGTCACTGAGAAAATAATCATTAAATAGTGATTAAAAAATTAATATATAAGACATTTAGGTCAAAATATCAAAAGCGGAACGAAAGAACACAGACGAATAAGTAAACTAATGCACTAAATAATGAATTAATATTATGTCATTCATTCAACAATTTTGATTTATAAGCGAATATTAAACTTATATCATCAAGCAATTTGAGTAAAAAGATGGTAGAGGACATGTTGACTTAAAACCAAGAAAATAAGAAACTGTTACATTAATAAATTAGCGTAATTTCTAAAGTCAATACATAAGGTTACAGGTAGGTTGGCTAAGAACTTTGTTCTTGTAGAAATAATTTATGGCAGGTATATAATGAAAGAAAAATAGAATTATAATGCAATATCCTCTTTCTCCACCATCAGTACTCTCTAAATACATGACAATTATGTAAGGCTTGATCCCAATACAGTTATTAGCTATTAACATCCGTAAGTGGTTCGGTTCTTAAGAACGTTTGTAAAGTGGGACATTTAACCATATTATGGAGAGTTTAAAATATTACCTTTCCTTATATGCATTTGATTCTTTGGTATTTGTATTTTAATGATGGTTTAGCAAAGTGAGTATTCCACAAATTAAGCAGGCAAAAGTAAACCGTGTGTGTATTTCCGTTTTACTTCTTGTTATGTAAAAATAACGTAACCACATGTCAATCAAAAGCAGCATGATAAATAATGTTTCCTTACGATTGTCAGAAGAAGATGATACCCTTGATTAAAGCTTGGCTATCGACCACCAACTTACGGAAGAACTGCTTGAAGACCTAAATGCATAGAGAGATTAATTAATGACATTGACACAAATATGATTATGTAATACATATTTCATACTTATGGAGATCCAAACCAGAGGTGCTGAAAAAGTTTTGTGTATGTGCACACTTCCTGGTAAACATGTTGCTTTAAAAAAAGAATGCATTTATAACTACAACGCCATACTTGATTCCAAGAGACATCGAAAGAAGTAGAAACGTACACATTTTTAATTTTGTATTCATTATAATATGGGCACGTAATGGAAGAGTTTAATATATGAGGATCTAAAATAATGTTACTGCATATAACAACCTTTCAATGCATTAACAGAACATATATCAATATTTAACTTTGAAAGTCCAAAACGTGGTTAAATGTTTTTTCGCAAAATCAAATACTTTAGCTTTAATTAATACACATAAGACAACCCCTTATGGAATCGAACTAAACGTCAATTTTATTATTTTAACTGGATATCTAAAGCATTCTATCAACTGCGCTTTTAAGCGCTGTCTTAGAGGAGGCATGGCATGGCCATCTTTTAGGTTAGCTTCAATCTATGTTTGTTCAAAATCCACGAATCCACTGCCAGTTGGCGAACTTCACTATGAAATAATGAGCCGATATTTCTACAATAACAAATAGCAGGAAAGCAAACAAAACCCATGCAAGTTCAAACAGTAAAGCAATACCAACAAAAGCAATACCCAAAAAGGGATTTTAACACCAATAGGATAGATACTGGTCTAATAAAGGTCAAGCGTATGGAATCAGACAACAAAACAGGCTGGCCGATAAAGTCACTGTCGTCCAGGTAACTGCCAACAAATATCGATGGCGGAAATCTAAAAATCATCAAATTTACCACGAACAACAGCCAGCGGGAGAAACCTAACCACAATGATTAACCAAGGCCTTTTCGTATTTTAATTTGAATATGTATCCCACAGTTAGGTAAAAGAGAGGTGCATACAAAATTTAAGGACAGTTATTTAATTTCTGCATAAAATAACTGTAAACCAAACAAAAATATTGATTATAACTAAGAGACGATGATAATCAAACCTGGGAGAAGGCTTCCAGTGAGAGCTGAAGGCGAAAGTAGGCAAACTGACAGTGGCGAAAGTCGAAACTTTACGATGGGATGCAAGCGCGCAGATGGAAGTAGTATAAGATCGGGAAAGGTCGATCAATTGAAGAGGGGGTGGAAAGAACTGCCGTGCTTTTGAAGGTACCTAACGCCGATTGAAAATAGGAGTGGAAAATTGAGAAGGGAACAGGTCGATGATGCGTTTCGTTGATGGGGGAAGGGCAGAACGAAGACGACTCTTTGGAAAGGGAAGGGTACGGATTTGAGATGGGAGGAAGGAGAATGAAAAGGGGTCGGATAGGCGGTAGGGTTTGGAAAGGGAGAATGAGGCGGTTCAGCTTTACCTAAGCGCAAATAAGTCAGCGGGTCCTGTGAGAGCATGGTTGTAAACTCAGTAATTATAATATAGTATAGATTCGAATTCGTTATATATTCAATTCGAATTCGTTATATATTCAATTGAAATCAAATTCGTTATATATTCAATTCGAATTCGTTATATATTCAATTTGAAATCAAATTCGTTATATATTCAATTCGAATTCGTTATATATTCAATTCGAAATCAAATTCGTTATATATTCAATTCGAATTCCATTTCAAAATAGTCAATTTCGAAATCACTTTTCAATATTCATTTTAAAATGAATAAAATCGATATAAATATCGTTCACGTCAAAATGGCGTCAATCTAATCAACACGGCTTCATATATTTCTATTTTCAAATATTCTATTTCAAATATTTCTTTTCAAATATTTCCCTTTCAAATATTTCTATTATTAAAATATTTCGTTCAACACATGACTAATCTCAACGGATGAGTACTGTCAACACATGAACCTTTATTTTATATTGATAAAGATGTAAATTTTATTATTAAAATATTTCGTTCAACACATGACTAATCTCAACGGATGAGTACAGTCAACACATGAACCTTTATTTAATAGTGATAAAGATATAAAATTTATTGTTAAAATATTACGTTCAACACATGACTAATCTCAACGGATGAGTACAGTCAACACATGAACCTTTATTTTATATTGATAAGGATGTAAATTTTATTATTAAAATGTTTCGTTCAACACATGACTAATCTCAACGGATGAGTACTGTCAACACATGAACCTTTATTTTATATTGATAAAGATGTAAATTTTATTATAAAAATATTTCGTTCAACACATGACTAATCTCAACGGATGAGTACAGTCAACACATAAACCTTTATTTAATAGTGATAAAGATATAAAATTTATTGTTAAAATATTACGTTCAACACATGACTAATCTCAACGGATGAGTACAGTCAACACATGAACCTTTATTTAATAGTGATAAAGATATAAAATTTATTGTTAAAATATTACGTTCAACACATGACTAATCTCAACGGATGAGTACAGTCAACACATGAACCTTTATTTTATAATATTCTTTATTCTCTAAATTGGAATGAGGCCCAATCAATCACCGTATAAAATTAATTATATGGATTTTCATACATCACACATATATAATAGCATTGAAAATAATCAACCATCAACCAAAGTGCACTACACTGTATAAGCATCAAATATAGATATCTAACGCTTATAACAGCCTGTCAATCAATCGATCGACATATTCAATCAATCAGGATGAGTGAATCTCAAATTTCATCCCGACACCCGTGTGGGGTTTCAAACAATCAAACACAGATTTTAGTTGTGTAGTTGGGCGATGTGTAAAATTTATCGTCCCAATCAATGTCCTTCAAATAGGTGTACATAAACAAACCGTCCGGTTTGTAAATGAATATTTTATTTATTCACATTCGCTATATTCATATTCACGTTAAAAATTATATTTTTAACGATAAAACATTTTATTCTAACATATGAATTTCTATTCAGTTCATTCTTTAAATAAAATGATATTTTTATTTTTCTAACATATTTTAGAAAATTTCAGCGGCATAACGGCACGATACTAGAAACGGGACGAGGCCTAGCCTTATCCCCGGTCTAGTGAAGGCCCACGCCATTCACACATCAATCAATCCATTCCATTTCACCAAACAACTCAAATTTCAAATCTAATCATCTAACTAATCTATGCAACCAAACAAACAAGTCCATGGTCTGTGGACGATTGTGTCGGGTGCTACTAAGCACCGTCTGCATCCTAGTATATATATATAATTAGAAAAGAAATTGAAAGGTGAGAAATTCTCACCGAAAGCTATCCAATCATCTTGACACTTCATTTAGAGAAATCATCGTCATTCTCGCCTTTTGTCGCTTTTGTTGCCCGTAGCCACTACATATATAAAAATCACATTTTTATTTGTTCACTTTCAATTTAAAAATCATATTTTTACTTAGCTATTCATTAGATAAAAATCCTATTTTTACTTTGCTATTCTTTATATAAAAATCGAATTTTTACTACGATGTCATATAGACAAAAATTCCATTTCTATCCCGCTATTCTTCATATAAAGATTTTGCCTTTTCAAAAATATGGATTTCACCTTTTCAAAAATATAAATTTCATCATTATAAAAATCACCACTTTATCTCAACGTATATATAATAAAAATCAGAATTTTATTTTGCTACATATACAAAGATGATATTTTTATATTCTCTATCCTATAAAAATTATATTTTTAATTCTCTACATAAACAAAATTCATATTTTTCCACTTTCTACATAATAAAGATTATATTTTTAATACTTTAAAAATATAAAAATCATATTTTTAATACTTTAAAAATATCAAAATCATATTTGTTATGATTTAAATCAAAACTGATTTTAACATTGAATTTTTTTTTTATCGTCATTAACATAAGATAATTAACTATAATTTAAATTTATCAATTACCTTATCATTACAGCCAACGTCATCTCCAAGTGCCTGGAACCCGCTCAATCCCTAGGTTTAGAATTTTCCACTTCGTTGTTCACCGTGAGGCTGATTAGGACCCACGTCGAGGAAGGTCGGGTCGGAGGAGGTGGGTGTCGCTGCGCTTGAAGCGCGGTTGGAAGGGGAGGGCGGCGTTCTGCGTTCGCCGTTAGAAGGGGAGCGAGAGCGAGGAAGAGGGGGGCGGTTGGCACGGGGGAGAGGGCGCCTGCCCTAGGCGGCGGCGGCGAGGTCGATAAAGGGGCTGCAACGTCGATCTTTTTTTTTCTTTTTTTTTGTCTGAACGAAAATAAGGAGAGAAGGGAGGGGGTGAGGGTTTAAAAAGGAAAAAATATATATATTATTTTATTTATTAAATTAATTCTAAAAAGCAACTTTTACTTTCGACCTCGAAACGAAACCCACCGCCTGTCGTCCATAGCGTATTACCCCCATTCCGAACACAATGGGATATGTATCGTAAGCTGATTTGACTGTTTCGATCAGTTTCCGTTGAAATCAACATATAACTCTATATATTGAATTTGAACGCGTATTTCAATTTACCGGGGTTACATACGAACTTTAAAATTTCCAGAAAAATATTTTCTAGCTTCGTATTGACGATACGGTCCTAACAAAACTAGTTTCGTCGAATTCTGAGACCGTTTGAAAAATGGCCAATTTCCAGTCGATTAAAATCAACTGAAACTGGTCAAATGCGTTTTCCTTTGCCACGCTCACATATTGATTCGAAAAATTATGAAATTTGGAATCTAGCAATAACTTAACCTCACGGACCCAACAAAAGTGGTTTCGTCGAAATCCGAGGTCGTTTGCAAAATTTCCATTTGTAAGTGCTTGAATTCCATAGCGACTATTCAGAATTTTCAACTAGACATATCTTTTGATTCCCGCTATGAAATTTCGATTTTTCGGATTCGTTGGAAAGATATTCTCAATTAGATCCTATTGTTTTTGGTTTCACTAAAATCCGGATTGTTTTGCACCCGGTATGTTCAATTGAAGTTTGAAATCGAATTATCGAACTACCGCGCCATTTTCAATTCTATTTATAATTATATATAATTATTTATATTCTAATGACGACGTATATAATATATACGTTCTAATTCCATTCAAAATAAATTTCTCGTCGATTTTATTTAAAATAATTCATTTTAAATAATCAAAATTCGCTAAAATTGCCAAAATAAAAATTTTAAACTGGCCCAGATTTTCGGGTTGTTACATATTCCAAATATAATATATAAATTGATTTAAATATTCGAATTTAAATAGCCGAAAAATCTGGGACGTTACATTCTTCCCCCCTTAAAATGATTTCGTCCTCGAAATTGCAAAGTAAGAAGAATATTCTGAATCAAATTATTTTAAAATCATTACCTTTGCATTAAATTCAAAATAAATTCGAATTCTAAAAAAATTTCTATAATTTTGCCAACATCTCTTCTGCATGGCTTGATCGGTACGACTACCACTGCCACTCTGGCCTAACCTCCTTCGAAATTCGAATGGCAATCCACTTTATTTGAATCCCAATCTATTTTTCCATTAAATTTTTAAATCCCAATTTATTTTAATTCATTTTCAAATTGATTTTACTTGACCAGGTTCGGTTTCGCTTCCATACCTGATTCACTTGACGAATTGATTTTCTAATCAGTTCAACTTTATTTCAAAATTCAAATTTGATTTCAAATCAAATCAACCAAAACAAACAAACAACCCACATTACTATAATATAGAAAATAGTTTCCTTTTCTATAAAATATATCTTGGGTAAAAAAAATTCATTTACCCCCTTAATAAAACAATATTGTATCCACTCACTAGTTCAACGCTTCTCAACACTTGAACCAGTCAAATAACACAATACAAACCATTTGTATATAGAATTATACAAATACGCTCTCATATATATATATATATATATATATACACACACTCAAACCCAATCTAGGGTGTTACTAACCCCATCTCTATTGAGTTACGCCATAGAGCCAAGGTTACTACTCAACCATTAGCTCTGATACCACTGTAACGACCCAAGCATTTCGGCCCCGAAAATCGACATAAATACCTTTATCATAACTTATGCCAATCCTCCAAGCACCAAAAACACTGGAACGTTTGTAAAAAGAATTTAGAGGGTGAGATAAGAAAGAAAAAAATATTAGAATAGAAGAAGAAGAAGAACCAACACAGAGTCAGACATCGCAGCGGAACAAAATATAATACAGAAATAAATCTTTATTGAGAGCTTTTGAAAATACTTACAATATCAGAGTACAACATACATCTGGACAGTTTTAATAGCCTGTCCCATATACACAGCGGTATAGTAATCATATCATACGTCTGAACATCTTCGGCTTGTCACTGGACTTCACGGTACCTGATAACCTGAACCTGTACACCCCGGGCTAACCCGAGCATTTACAAAACACCGGGTCAGTCTGGTGAACCAGAGTGAGAAAACTCGCACAGTATTAAGGTATCACACAACTTGATTTTAAATTCAAAATCCTTTCGAAAGAAAAGGATAATCGTAAGACCAAATCCACACATAAACACGGACGGGTTTTTTTCCTTACGATAACCCAAAACATTTTCGAAATCAATATCTTTTCTGATATTATAATAGTGTCTAAATACAAGTAAATATCAATCTAGTGGAATGCTTGCATCTCACGCTCCATGTATATATATATACAAACAAAATCGTGGGCACTTATTGGAGATTGGATTCCAACTATGACAAGGTATGGGACCACCTGCCGATCGTGTATCTCTAGAGGCAAATACACTGGGGTCAACAAGAACGTCTTGCAACCCGGCCCTCACATGACCGACCACTCATTTCGCTTGAGTGTATCGAATGTATATTACCAACGGTTGGACTCAAACCATCGTTTCCCGATAAGGGACAACATCAAAATAGATTCAATAATGAAATGGATTTTCTCTAGATAAGTGATTTTACACCCTAATGGGAGCGACCCACATAGCCATGCTACCTGCCCGATTTTTGTCATTTCCCGGCTGATGAGGCTTGAGGTCAGAACACATATCGTCATCATATACTTTGAATGCCACATCGTCAGATCCGCCAAATCACTAATTGACATCCACAAAAATATTCTAGTTGTTTATAAAAATCAACGTACGTGACTCTTAAGAACTACTCTGTCAGACATCCGTCCATACAAGTCATCCAGGAACAGGATGAACCGAAGGTACTCTACTACTGCATCCAATATAGGAATCACCCCATGGATCAGTAGCGATCTTCCTTGCAATCCACAGATTCCAACCACGAAAGAACCCCAGTATATCTCTGGGTCGAATCAGAGATTTTAAGTGGTCCTTCCGTTTTATGAAGATCTATGGTCTTCACATGCTCCATCTCGATCGTCATCTGATCTTTTCTATATATTTCGTATTTGTTGGTTGGAATGGTTTTCGAATATTCATTCGATCCTGGTCTTTCCATACCAACAATCGTAAAGGTCAGACTTGATAGTCGGTTATTTAACTATCAAGTAAACATCCATGGAAATAAAAATAGATTCACTGGTCTAGTACTCAGCATCACTTGGCTTTTAAAATTAATCGCCCAAATTTCCTTTTAATTCCGTTACTAGTTAGAATATCATCTCATATCATTTCCTTTACTTTGGAAAATCTTATCACACTCTCGCCCTTACCAACTAGTATCATCTTTGGATAGTCCCGAAGTCGTTCAAGTTGGGGTATTTTAATTACCTCTCAGACCTTGATCAACAATGTTCTTATCCTCAGGTAAAATACGAGTTGTAATTCAAAAACCGATATTCAATTTTATATCAAAACACATTCCACTAGTTAAGATATCGCTTTACAGTACTTCTTATCTTTTGGAAATTTTTCTTTAAATATAATTAATATCGCTTGATTTGTTCTTTAAATAATTCCCTACTACACATCACTTTATTTACTCTCGACTTATTCAAATGACTTCGTTTCACAACTGAATTACAAATCCCATTTCTAACCTGGTTTACCAAGCTCAAAACAAACCCCTTTTTCCCAATTTCCTTTTTCTCAGAAAATTTCATTTTTGAATCCATCGATTTAAATTAATACCCTTTTTAAGTATTTCCCAAGTTAAAACAACGTTTTAATTCTCATTCCATTTATAAACCTCGTTTATAAATTTCCGGTTTAATATAAACCCTTTATATCTCCATCTCCCTTAATGCAAACGCCAGGCTAACCCTTCATTTAAGCTATGTATTTGCTTAAATCTTTTAATTTTCTTCACTACAAAACTCGAGCTCAAATAACTCATTTCTAGCCCTTTCCCAACACTCGACCATATTTCATTTCAAACTTGTTTACTTAAATGTATTACATTTAAAAAGAGATTATTTCAACATTAATTATTGATAATTAATTAACTCCTTTATTTACTAAAATAATGGATTTCCTTTTTTAAACTCTTATTAAGATTAACCAAATATTCGCTAAGTTATTTCACTAATTTAAAATCTAACTTAGTTTAAATGGTCGACCGAGTCAACACATACATGGTTACTTTTCTGACCAATTCTATGTAATTTCTCTTTTAAATCAATTAAAATATAATTAATTTAAATAACTTTATTTAATCGTTCACGATTACTCAAAATACTTAACTGCTAGGTATTTTCATTTGTTTACAATTCTTATCAACATAAGAAACTGTTTAATAAAACAAATTCCATAATTACTTATAACTTTACCAAATAAATAAATAATATTTATTCCTTTTTAAATAACTTTTATTTAAAGTAACAGCTTTCAAAACTTATTCCAGTTATAAAATGTATTTATAACTCCAATTCTATCGACTTACAGTCGATAAAATTCATATTTAAAAATTGATTTATTTCTCGACCAGGTGATGCTAATTACCCAACCCATACCAGCCATTGGTCCATATCAGAATAAACGTTGAAATACGGTTCAACCATCAACAATAAAAATCAATCAACTAACGGCCAATTCAAATAATTCAAACAATTCCAGCATGTTTATAAAGGTGATCAATCAAGGGAAATTCCCTTGTTCGGGTCAAATCGAAACGATTGGTATTCCTCCTGAAATTAAACGACCGTTTAATTTCCAGTAATTAAATCAATAATTATATAACAGGCGAACAGTCAAACACTAACAATTAGATCACGAAAAATAAAAACCGAATTTATATAAAATATAATGGGAAGGGCTGAGTGAGTTTAACTCACCTTGATTTTGAATCTGTCGATCAACAGTCTGTTTTAATCAAATTAAACTGACGTTTAATTTGATTAAAAATTCCAGTTACTTCAGATCTGGACTAGGCCTGCTCCATCTCGAAGTACTCGTCTCTACGGTCCCAACGCAACTGACCGTGTGTAAATCTGAGATCGTATGTCCGAGATATCGTATAAACAATTTTTATAAATTAAATTCAAAATCTAGATTTTCCTTTGAATTTTAAAATTGGGCTTTTACCTTGGTTAGCCGGCCCAATCTAACAAACCCGACCCGCCTCCCCTTAAAAACCCTACCCCCTTCGATCCTTATTCTTCATTTGATCAGCCGCCTCAAAAATTTCCCAAATCCAAAAGGAAAACCCTAAGCCCCATTCGATCTTCAGCAATTCGAGATACCCGCGTCGCCACCCCCTTCTATTCCACCATCACTACATCGCGATCAACACCCATCGCAATCACGTGGCATCAACCGCCGAATCCTCCCGATCGAGGCCTGGGTCCTTGACTACGAACAGCTTCAACTGATATTGGTCCAAGACCCTTCAGATCGAAATCTAAGTTCTCTTTTTTTCTCGATTCTAGTATGGTTTGTTTGTGATTTTTTTCTGATTTCTGCTGAATGGGTTATCCTTGTTTACTGTATTGTTTGAATGGTTTTTGGTGTGCTGAAACACTTCCGTGTGACCCATATTTATAGCACTAGCTTGGTTTAGATGTTTATCAAGGGTTGCGAGTTGTTATTTCAATCACACTCGAATCTGTAGTTTAGATTTTTGGTTCAGATTTAGTGTAGGATTTTTAGCACATGTCCATCTGTTCGAAATGGATTCTGATTGAAATCTTGGATAGTTGATAGTGATGTTGTGTATTGTTAATTCAATTTCAGACATTAAAATCAGCCCTTTAGATTTTGTGTTCAGATTTATAAATGCATTACATCGTGGATGTATAAAGAATTCTCAATATATAGGCACATGTATAGGCTGTTTGATTGAGCCATTTTCCATACTGAACAGTGATCGAATCTTGAGGCTAATAAGTTTCCTATTTTATCAAAGATTTGATGGTATATATATATATATATATATATATATATATCGATTTGATTTCCTCTTAGTTGTTCTTCCCTATAAGGGTTTTGATGTATGGCTTAGTTGTTCAGCTATGTCTTTTAAATTTTCAATCAGAGATTTCTTTGACTGCATGGTAGATTTCTGTTCAGTTTTCAAATGTATACAACAGTAATTTTGTACCCGAGATTTACTGTATGCATGTGACTTAACAGTTTTGTTTACTATCTTCTTGAATGGACAAAACATGATGTACATAAAATTTAAAAATACATTCTTTTGTTGTTACCTTTTATTCTTCTTTGAAAGAAGACCACGCATGACATTTATTTATAATATGAACACTAAGTTTTTTTGTTGGTTGTAAGTGCACAAACTATATGTATGAATATATGTTCTATGTTGGCCACTTTCCAGTTTTTCGCATGTAGTATTCCTATTTTCTTCTTTTAATTTTTTTCCTTTCTCCTTTATGCTGTTTATTTCCGTCTTGAGATCATCCCTTTTAATGGGTTTTCCTTTTTCTTTTTGCAGATCAAAAGAGATGGGAAGGATTCGAATTCACTTATCTTGGGAAGGAACGAGCATGCAAAGATTTATTTTATATGAATTGTTTTGTCCAATTTTGTCTTTCATTGAACATTGTAAAGTTAGTATATATATAAATATGTATGGATGTTTGATATGTCTTGCTCTAGGCTTGATGTACATGAATGTGTACACATTTTTAGCCATCCAATTCGTATGTATAGTTTGATGTGAAAATGTATCATTTGTTTTGAGTGGTATTGGTTTAGTGTGTGCGCCGGAATATTTAAACGAATTGTTTACCTTGGCAACAATATTTCGGAACAATCATTAACCTAGTATATTTAAACAGATTGTTAAATATAACAAATTCCGGGTTAATATAAACAAACGGGTTGGACTAACTAACCAGTTCTTTTATTTGAAAGTTCTGAACCAATCTGTCTATATAAACAATAAATGTCTACCAATTATATTTAGTTTAACCAATTCCGGGTTATTTAAACAAATTCCGAGACACCAATCTGTTTTATTTATTATCACTAAATAGAATATTATTTAAAAGAACACTTCAGGAATTGTGCTTAATTGCCATGGGAGATTTCCGGTACTGTGGTGAATAATGTATTCGGTATTCTTTGTTTTTGCCTAATCAAGTGAAACGCTGATAAATATATAACTATACGTTAAATTCAAACAAACCGTTTTTAGATCAGTATAGAACTCAAAACTCAAAGTTAGAAATTTTGGTTTTAAATAATATGTTATTTATATACAAATCCCTTAATATAAATAATTAAATCGTTATAATTTAAAACCGAATTCCATAGCAACTATTTAAAAATTTGAATTGAACGTAACTTGAAATCTATAAGATGAAATCTCGATTTTTCTCTTTCATTAGAAAAATATAGTCGAACCGGTTCAAACGTGTCTCGTTTCACAGAAATCCGACTTATATCGGATCCTGTATATTCAGTTAAAGTTCAAATCGAAAATTTCGAACTACCACGTCGTTTGCGAGCTTGTTTTAAATTAATATATAATATATATTCGAACTCCATTTAAATAAATAAATTCGATTAAAATCCATTATATTCCAAATATAATATATAAACTGATTTAAATATTCAAATTTAAATGGCTGAAAAATTGGGACGTTACAAAATCTGATTGATACTTGAATATTTTGAATCTTTTATTTTACCCATAATTTTCTAACAAAAGTAAAAAACTATTGTATGATTGTACTTCCAAATTTGCTCTGAGTTTAAGGGACGAGATATAGAGTTCATGTGGTTTATGTTTTGATGTCTTACAGCATAGTAAATGAATAATTCAAGCATCAAATTTTGTAATTTCAAGTTATTACCGATACACATACAACTTTATTATAGATTTGTTATATGAGGCAAATTTTCAATGTGAACACGCTCATGTCTGATAATTGTTAGTAATTACATTGTTTGACTGTTGTTATATATAATATATAAGTCTTTGAACAAGTTTCAGTTCTATGAGTTTTTGATATACTTTTATTAACCATCAATTTGTTATGGAAAGTTTTGTTAACATGGAAGTGATTACTTTCTATTTAGATTAAGGGCTGCATTTATCATGGAGAAGTATATGCAGGTGACTGCGATTTTAATATAATTATTTGTATTTATCTTTTTATGACATGCAACTAATAGAAAATTTATGATGTGTTAAGCAGCCAAAAAAGATAACTCGTGCACCAAAAATATTACAACCATCAGCTATTGATAATATTGGAGTCCAGTGTGTTGACGAGCAAGATCTACGCTCACCTTCACTTGAAGTAAAATACAAGACAACACATAGTTTTTCAGTTTGTTTTTGTTATGTTTTTTTCCATTCATAATTTTCTCAATAACCCTTGTTAAATAACTAAAAAAACACTGGAAAGAGGAAAAAAGACCACAATCCTTGAATACAAATCCTACTTTGCTTAATGATGATAATACTCAAGAGTCCGGTCTGAATGATGAGCCATTGTCAAATGACACACTGGAAGAAAATGACCATAACAACAAAGACAACAACCTTGAAGTCAAGAAAAGAAATGAGGCATAACTAAACTCAAGGGTTTGGGAATTCGAGAATCGTGTTGTGCAGGCATGGATATGGATTTCAACGAAAAGGGACAACCAATCGGTTAGAATTTTATTACATTAGCCTCTTTCATAGGTGCATTAGTTCATGATAAAGTTCCAATACTTTACGATCAATGGAAAAAGGTCCCAACGGATCACAAAGACAACCTTTGTGCACTTGTGTTGGTATGTTTAGTGTTCTTTACATCCATATTGTTCGCCTTATTGGATACTCGTAATATACCTAGATTTGTTGTCATTTCGGTAAACTTGATTAACCTATATGAGGTGATAGAGGATTATTTATTCCATGTACCTTTTTTTTCATTTATGCGTTAAGGTAGAACAATTATGAAAAGATTATTGTAAAAAAAGTGTGAAGTTAGAGGAAAATAATTTCTATGTTAACGGAAATATTCAAGCTAAGAAAAATGTGTTATTGTTGGCAATAGTCCTTGCATCAATATCAATGTTTTTAATAGCAAGCAAAAAAAGGATCAAGGTCAAGAAAATAGAAGCACATATTTTTCTTAACTTGTGAACTATTTAACCAAAAAAGAACTTGGCAAATTGTGATGCTATTACTATGTATAATAGATTTTAGATTTTATATGTATATACATGTGATATATAATGGATGTAATATATACACGTAATATTTAATGGCAAAATATGCATAGTTGAAGGGTTAACATATTGGATTCCCTCTCATGTCAAATGTTGTATTTTATAACATTTGTTATGCTATCAACTTGGTTACGCTATTTCATACTTTTATATACAAAAATAGATAATGAATAGAGGTTCGGCTATGTCCATGTTATTTTTTTAACTTATTTGCAACGACCCGCCTTTTTGCCCAGTTCTTGCCGGTAATTAAACCGACTCAAACTGGGAAAAAAGGCGGGTCGTTACAGTTGGTATCATAGCTTTGGTTATACAAAGCTATGGGGTACGGCATATTTGAAAAAAAGATAGGACTCATCAGAGTTATATTATCTCATTAGAGATAGGGTTAGAAATGCCCTAGAATGAGGTTTCGGAATATGATGATCGAGAAAGCGTACTCTGAAAACAGATTATTTTGAAACAAAGTAAAGTGTTTTAAAGAACAAAATTATTTTGAAAGATAGCTTTAGTAAGAAATTTTTCGACGTCATGATTGGACTATCGAGTATGTAAGGGTTTGAATATACGTCTGATCAACGTATATGTGAAGCCCAATATATACTAGGTAGATGTAGGGTCACACTCTGGTCGCTCGAGGATGATTTTACTAATGACCATGGCACCATCAGTAATTATTTTCGAGTTTCGAAAGTGGGATGATTATATGGTTTCAATTAAGACGTCGAGGAATATAATGTAAGGACAATATGTTATAGATGCAAAACCAACCATTTTGATAATAACAAAAAGGGATATTGTAGAAGTAAACTATACTTAAGAATTAGAAAGAACATGTAAATGCGAAAATCCATTAAGGAATTATATCAATACCACCCCTTAAGGAATCTGAAGATGATTTACACTTAAGTCAAGAATTTATTTAAAGAGATGATTTTGACTTAAGTTAGGAATGAGTTTAAAAGTTAATTTAAATTGTAACAAACATCGAAGAAGGAAAATTTGGATCTTTGAAATATTAAATTTGAAGAAGTGAGTTCCGAAATTGTTAAGATTAATATTTGAAACAACCCTATCTTGAACATAATCAGAGTGCGCAGTGGAAGCGTGATGGTATTTTAAATAAAACCGTTTTAAGAGATTTCCGGCTAGTTGAGTAAGAAAAGTTTTCTAAACAAGATTTGATATTTAAACAAGAATGAAAAAGAGTTATATATGTTTTGAATTTTTAAATTGGATTTAGAAAAAGTGTTATTCGATTAGGTGAATATGACAACTAATATTAAATGAGTATAAATTTAACTTATAACTAGGTTTATATGACATTGGAAACAATGGGAATAAAAATTTGAAATAGAATGAGTGTTTCAGAAATATAATTCTATCTATTCCCTTGTCACTGGGTTTTGCTTGACCCATTGTCATCTTTTGAATATCACCCCGAATTGTCGTGCTTGAAATTTAACTGTTTAACTTTCTGAATTCTTCCTTTTTCCCTGCTCTAATAAAGCCATGGACAAGTGAATTAATTTAGATTTGAAACCAGTATTTTGAATTATCTCTTAAATTGAATTTGTATTGAGTACAATAGAATTTCTAATACTGAATTCAGCCAAAATGTTATTTTGCAAGATAATTGTATGATTAGGGAAAAATTTATTTGAGAACTTGGTTTAAATTTCTAAGTTAAGCACTTAGTATTATAATTGATAAGAAAAATCATGGGTTCCGTAACTTTAAGTTAGGAAGATAATTTCTAGATTTTAAAATTTCCTTAGGGTTGTAGACCTCTAAGTACTAGACAATATCTATCCTAGTTTTTCCTTTGGGGTAGTAGTAGCACCTCTGGTCTAACTCAGAGAATTCGACTTTAATCATGACCAGTGATGACCCCAGTAATCACTAGATCATAGAAGTTTCCTTAACCTCTACCTTTAGTGAGAATCAGATAGAGTATCATGAGATAATATGGACCTTGGTTCTGACCATTACATTTTTGCTATGTTGAGAAAGAAATTCGAATTTAAAATTTGTAAAGGAGTTTAAATTTACTCGACTTCCTTTTCGAGGACGAAAAGCTACTAAAGGGGGGGGGGTGAATGTAACATCCCAGAATTTTAACTAAGTTTGATTTGGATTTTTATTTATATAATTTTGGATTTTTCTGAATATAAATTGATTTTTATTAGGTTTGAATATGAATTTTTACTTTGTATAAGTATTTTGTTTATTTAATATGATTTTTATAAGAAAACTTATTTTAAAAATTATATTTATAAGATTTATGTTTAAGTAATGATATTTTCTGATTTTGATAATATTTATTTGTAAAAATATGAAATTTGGTAAAGGATAATTTTTAAAGATTTCATAAGAATGATTTTTAAATTTTGAATATCAATAAGTAAGATAATTTATAATGATGTTTATAAAATTTACTACCCATTTATTTTTAAACCATTTGTTAGTATAAACTTTGGTGAATTATATGATAAATAATATGGATAAATATTTTTAAATATTAATAAATTATATTCTATAAACATTTGGTAATATGATGGTTACATTTATAGGTGTTACAAAAGTACTGCTAAGATAAATTAATTTTTAAAGGCCTTAGGATAAGGATGGAGATGAGTTTCCCATTTAGTTATCATCATGCATGTAGTAGATATCATGAAGAGAGCCATGTGTCCCTTAACTAAAATGATTAAATTGCCCTTTTAAATGCCTATATAAACTCATGTGCTCCTCACTATCAAACCACAATTTGAGTTTATATTCCATTCTCAAAGAAAATTGCTCCACTTTGTTCTTTGTTTAATTTCCGGTATTTGGAAAAATCACCTTTCTCTTCATTCAAAAATCCAAATCCAACCCGTTGAGTTTTAGCTAATATGATCTGCACGGAAGTTGTTCATATCATCATTTCTTATTTTCAGAAATCATCAGATCAAAATTTCATTGAGTATGGAAGGAGAATTCTCTGATTTACAGAGAATACCAGAAATGGGTTCAGAAGTTCGAAAAATTATATCTCACAATCCGAGAAGAATTGATCGATATCGTCAGCGCCATTGCAATCGGCAGAGTATGTAGTATTTTTCATGCGAAAACGAGGCGAATCCGTGTCGACAGTTGTGATGGTTGGAATCTAGGGTTGGAGTTCGTCATTGGTAGAAGCGACGATCGAAGAATCGGTGAATGCCGTTGCGATGAGATTGGAGAAAGCTTCAACATGGCAAGAACTGGTGGAATTCGTTGCTTATGTGGAGGTTGCGACATATGTGTTGATGCGGGTTTTTCCGCTCCAGGTGATGATCGGATTTCGATCAGGAAGAACAGAGTTCGGGCAAGTGAGTGCGTTCGGGTAAGGATGTTAGGAGAAACATGTTGGTGAAGTCGGATTGAAGAACGATGGGTGTTTTGGTGTGTGCACATGCACGAGATGCACGCACGGAATGGGTTCCAGGAAAGCACTCACGTGTGGAAGAAGGAGGAAGAAGAAAAGGGGGCTAGCGGGCCGGATTTTGTGATTAAAGAGCATTTGGGCTTAGGCCTAGTTAATAGGTATGTTTTATTTATTTAGTTTTAAATAGTTTAAACTTTAAAATTTTAATATCTCACTCAATTTAAAACCGTTTGACTCGTCGTTGGGTCCGTTAGGATCATAACGGAAAATAGAATGCAGTGGTATATAATTTTGATAACTTTGGTTAAGGTATAAATTATAATAAAAATAAAATAAAAGATCCTTATATATGAATATATATATAGCGAATAATGTTATTAATTAAATTTCAATATAAAAATTAGCAGAAAATCATCAACTGCTAATCAAAATGGATTGAGAGCAGTATGAGGAGTGATGGTAATGTTCGTTGGCTTGTCCGTAAGGAAATCCCTGATAATGAAGATTTTGGAGCTCGAATGGTGAGAACTTCTAATTTAAATTTTTGTTTAAATTAGTTAATTATGATTAGATGAGATAAATTATAATTAGTTAATGATAATTGTGTGATGGACGTTGATGTTTGAATGGTTGTTCATGTAATTAGATAATACACTGAACACTGGTAAGCGTTATTGACACTAACGCTTGTGCACAGTTAAAATGTTTGTTGTGATAAATGAATTCGTATCCATCTGATCATATGGTTCATTTGGATAAATATTATTGCATTGCATGATATCACACACACACACACACACACACCGTGGTTGTGAAAATTATGGGTGATCGGTTTTAAATCTCCTCCCTATATATATATATATATATGTGTGTGTGTGTGTGTGTGTGTGTGTGTGTTTTTATTATTTAATTATTAAATAATATTTATAATTTAAGTTTTGAATTTCGATATCAAACTGTTTGGAAATTTAGAGAATCTCAATTGATATTCGAAAAAATGAAGATTGTTTAGAAAATAATTTCAACTATTTATAAGTTATTAACCTTTGAATTGAAATTTATTTCGAACATTGATTTGAGATATATATTCAAATAATTATTTTATATAAACAGTCGATCTTATTATTTATAACGATTATCCTTTAAATTTTTAAATGATTGAACAAATTGGGAGGAATGTATTAAATCATAACTGGAAATTTAGTTTGACTGTTAAATTGAATAAACATATTCGTATAACATGAGACGGTTTTGGAATATGATTTGAATCATGTATTTAACATGATTTTAACCGTTATATATAATGAGTTGGGATTATATATGTTAAGTATTCAATTTAATTAGATATGGAGATTTGAATAGTGGTTTTGAGATAGCGATGTTTTAAATTGAAATGAAATATAAATCCATTTGGGAAAGGTTTGAACGATTTATATTTAGATTGTTATATGAAGTAAATGGAATGCACTACGTTACGAAAGTTTATGAATATCGATTTAAATTTTCAAATGGCTATTTTTAACAGCAGTACTTTGGTAACACTTCCAAATGTTGTTATTGGTTTTGAAATTTATAAGCATGAACTCTTATTTGACTACAAGAATGATTATAAAATAGTTCGAAGATTTTTAAAGTATTGGAAACATTTTATATGGAATTGAAATGGGTTTCCAATTTTAAGAATTTTGGATATGGTTGGAGATAAATATTCGGATGTTTGATATTAATTTGGTAAATGAAAACTCTTATTATTTGAGGAATTTAAAAGGTAATTTACCGTTATTCCGCTTATAATATGAGTTGGATACGGAAATTAATATTGAAGATAAGTTGATAGTATTTCTATTCAGATCTAATGTCAAAGAGTTGAATAAATCTTTTAATTAAGATACGGGTTTCTCAACTTGATTGAGATAAGTTAGATAGAAATAATCTTTGATATTTGGTATAAACATTTCATGATGTAAACGTATATTATCTTAGGAATTTAGAAGATATTATTATATCATTATTACACTTATAGTATTCGTTGATTATGAGAATTTATATCGAATATAAGTGGATACAATTTCTGCGTAACTCATGATTCAAAATCGATTGATTTTGGTTTTGTCGTGAATCATATCTTCAATAATATCATTCTTGAAACCCAATGAGATTGAGTTGTGGAAATTCATATCGTGATTGGTATTATGTCAAATCTTTGATTCAAGGAAATTAAAGTAAGAAATTGAAGCGAAGGTATAATCTTTGATTTCAAAGAAGAGTTTAAGATGATAACGAGGTATATGAAATTAAAGTAATTCAAATCATGAGTCATAAATGAATTGATAACTATTTGGAAGGAGATTTGAATTGAAAAGCCTGTGTGAACCATAGCTACTGTTTTAAAGTACGCTTATTACTTGGAAAGACCGGGATCGAATATACGTTCGAAAACCATTCCAAGTAATAATACGACGTTATAAAGCAATTCAAGACTTGGTAAACGACAAATGAAAACCGGAAATATTTGAATTGTTTAGATTGATTGCTGATGTCTCGATTTGGGTAGGCCACCTGATACGAGGTTATGAGTGGCATGAGGCCTGAACATATTTGAATATTTTTGGGTTGTTGTTCCGTTCAGACCCAGAACGGACTTGTATGGATGGTGTGTCTGACATTGAAATTGACCGCATGGTACTGAGTTCCATTAATATATATCGGATTTGTGGCAATATATTATCCTCATCTCTAAGTCATATGAACTTAGAGGGTATACATTGATTGAAATCAGTGATATGTCGTGAATTGTCAATGTGGCATACCCGAGTTATGACACGAGCTAGTGATGATCAAAGCATGGCTTATCGAAGCATAGCTTTGTGTATGACGTGACATCGACAAACCTCACACCCCAGATTGATGAGAAACTGGCGATTAGGTTTTATACTTATATGTGAATTGATGATGAAGCTGCAGCAGTGGGAAACCACTTATGAACTTGGGGAAATTGGGTATGTTCGGGGGGCCGTGTCTGGTAGAAAACCGTTGATCTACCCTGCGATTTGTAGTTGGTGTCCGTGATGGAAGAAAAGCCGTGAGGCACTTCGCTTCGTATCCCTGATTGATCTTTCATGCCAGGAATCGTCAAGTTGGAAACCCAAATATCCAATACGAGCCATACGATTTGATTGTGTATATATATGGCGACATAATATTATGGGTAATATGCCGTTTAGAATTAATACATTTATTTGCGAAATTGTTTTCCACACTATATGATAATATTAAAAGAGGATTTTCACGTACGAAAACATTTTTGGTCATCATAAGATAAAACTCGCCAAACTGGTGTGCGCTTACATTGTGTGATATGGGACAAGCTTACGATAGATTCATTTTTCCAAAGTCATAACGAATTTTGATGCACTGGAATTCACATAGACTAAACCCGTTCCACGTTAGCGGAATGGTCCGGTGAAATTCCTAACTTTAAAATGAACCTAATAATAACTGTCTTGAGTTCTCACACCAGTCCCATGACTGACCTGGAGTTTATTGTTCCCACACCTAAACTCTAGATGCCCATAATTTTGCATGGGCAGCCTAGTGGTTTAGTTTCCAGATTTAGCATTGGGGTTGGTTAGAGCTGGATTCTAGTTTAGCTGGAGCTATGATGTATTGGAACATTCGTATTCTTCCGCTGATTTTAGTTTTCTTCCGCTGTGAAATCGATGTACTCTGATGTATTCCTGGTAACTCTGATGTAATATTTATTTGTAATGAAATAAAAAGTTCTGTTACTTTGTGCAAATATGTAAGTACCCATAACAATTCGTCTTTGTGAACAGTTTGAGTCGGTTTAATTACCGGCGAGAACTGGGCAAAAGGGCGGGTCGTTACATTATTTGTTAACCATTGTAAACTATTTTTTATATATAAAAATGGCATATTGTTCATTTTTAATTATTGTACTAGATTTGGTTGTGAGGCAATGGCAGACCTAATATAAGCCCAAAGGGGGTTGCCGCCCCAACTCGCTTTTCGTACTTAATTCTTGTAGGTTTCTTCTTGTTCGCAATTAATTCTTCAGTCAGATAAAATGGACTGATACTTTCCTTAGATACTAATTTTCATTTATCATTAGAATGTAATGTTTCAAAAATTAAACGATTTTAACAATATGAACTTGTAACCTTTAAATTCACAATTACTTTCCCATGTCCTAATTTTTTCACTCACGCATGACACAAGATAAAATATATATGCTAAATATTCTATTTCTATATTGTTTTTATACACGATGTTTATTACAGCAAAGGTACAATTAGGATGAAACACACAAAGACTGTATATTGCAGAAAATGTCAAACTCTCTGAGAGAGCATAAATGCCTTATAAGGAAAGGTGTATCAGAAGCTCATCTTGAATGATAATGAGTGGACTGAATTCATAAACACACTCAACCACACACGATGAGTCGGCGAGGCTATGCAAGATTAGAGCACAAACTAGTAAATATGCATTTTTGAACTTTTGTACTTACTGTTGCTTTATAAATACATACATGAGACGACCCGATTTCCCGTTCACACGGAAACAAGGTTATCTTTGGAATATAACACAGAAACATATAATAGCAGAACAGAATTAAATAAATACACCAGAATGAACAACAAAATATACTGGATAAAAGTAATCATCAGAGTTACACAGTATACAGGATCATACTTAGTACAAATACAGTTCAGCTATACATAAATGTCTACAGCGGAAATAAACAAAATATGTACAAGGGGAGCTGAACAGCATAAAAAGAAATAAATGATAGAATCCATCTTCAGCTCCAGCTATCCAGAAAGAACCAGCTAAACCTGAATACAAGGCTGCCCGTGTAGAAAAAGGGGCACCCGAGTTTGAGAGTGAAACAAACTACGAGTCAGTCATGGGACTGGTATGAGAAATCTACTCAACACATATATAATATGGCTAATCACAGGACCACGCCACTTTCGTGGAACGGGTTTACTCCATTGGATTGCCAGTGCTTTAAAACAAATCTTTCTTTTAAACATCGCTATGCTTTTTATAAAAAATGAAGCCATTATAAGACTCAGTTCCCATCACACAATGCAACGCAAACCGGAGGATAGAGTTTTACCTTATAATGGCCAAAATATGATTGATACGAATAAAACAAAGGCATTTGATATTATTGCTAGTGTTTATATGTTTTGAAAACAATTTCAAATCATAACTATCAATCATAGACGGCATGGGTACCATATATCATGTCGCCATATATATATACAATCAAAACCGCACGATCACGTATTTGGAAATTGGATTTCCGTCATGAACCGAGGCAAAAGATAGTCCTCACCGAATTCGAGACTGCCTAGCCCGAGTCTCAGGATCAGAGCTCGAGTGACCCTTGGATCGTCAGGGCCGGTCCACCGATGTGGATTAAAATGCCTGAACCATGCGTTTCCCCGCCCTTTGGGGCGTAAACGAGCCAACGAATGACTCCATCGGACCCGGATCGTCCGATCAAACCGAGGCGCCTCGCAACAGCAACAACCACATAGGTGAAAAGTATATAAATGTCAGGGCTGGTAGGTCGCTGACACCACCCTAGCTAAGAGGAAACGCAGGCCCTCCCTGAGGTCCTTCTCCCGTTTCTGGTTCATACCGGGGTGTGAGGTTCGCGAATTCACGTTATACACAAAGCTACGCCACACAGGCGGTGCTTTGATCATCACCACAAGACTTTGCTTTTCAACAGAAGTCCTGTTCACTGCATCTTAGCAAGCCACACAGGCAATTCATGCCATGCGACTGATGTCCATCGATATACAACCTCTGAGCTCGTGTGTCTCAGAGAAGGGCGTTAAGCAAAAGAATAAATTCTCCGCCGCCAAACAGATGTATATTTAACAGAAATCAATCAACACAGAATAAACTCCAATGTCAGACACACAGTCCATTTACAAGTCCGTTCTGGGTCTGAACGAAACCGGAGGCACTAAATACCTCGCAAATCCATTGATCACCACGTACGTCTGGACGATACCACTCATTATCCATATTTCGGGATGCCTCCCAATCAGGACCTCGGTTACCATCCAAACGAGGTGAAGATCTCCGGTCTTCGACCATCGTCTTCATCTTCGACTTTCAATCGTCGATCAATTATTCGAAATGAGAATTAACTCGGCCTTTCCAAATAATTCACGTATATTTAGAATTTCAAATCGATTTATTTCAATGGTTAAATTATTCGACAACACCAATTGTGTTCTTTAATGTAATTTTCACACCAAACACATTCAACCATCAAACATCACATAAATCAAGCAAATTCAGTTTATTTCCATTCCATATCGCTTATGATATTTTATAACTATTTATCGCTATTTTTATTTATTTTAAAATAGCCATTTTATTCAAAACGACGCTTCGGGCCATAAGGCGGCCGTGGCGCTGTTTTTCTTTAGATTTGAATTAAACATTCCAGACAATCCAACCGTTGGATTTCTACAAAGTTGGTGCCGTTGGGAAGATATTTCCAAGGCGAACCCGACGGTTGAGGTTTCGGGAAAATCCAATGGTCGGATTTCCCGTACTAGTTGTTTGAAAACACAGTTTCAAAACACGAACTGCACGGCTTCGTTTCGTTTTAATTTTATTTATATTTATATATTTATATAAATATAGTTCATTCAATGATTTCCATATCGTTTTAACTTCAAATATTTTTCTAACGCCTTAAATTTTGGAAAAATTTCGCCATAACCTCCCCTGCACCGGGAGCATCGGGAAATTGCAAATAGCGTTCCCGGTCCTTCTAATCTCAAAAAGAAAAAGAAAAAGCCAAGCGGCTAGCCAACAGGGTCAAAATCATCACCCAAACAAATCAGTAAATGTGTACCTATTTGTCGGGCACAAAATTTTATTCCTCTTCTCTAGCCCCTTTGCTATAACCTGTTCAATGAATATTGCTTGTACATATATATACAGTTCTTATCATTTATCAATTTCTATTCGACTTCATATTCGATTTCTGTTTGGTTTAAAAACACCATTCATTCTAATGTTACATAAATAGGTACAAATCATTTCATTAGCTAATTAATGAATATTTCAACTCATATATGTTTATTTTGAACAAGTGGCTATTTTTAACACTTCACATTTCAACGATTTATGCATACAATAAAAATGTGATTTTTATTGTAAAACAATTCATTTCAAAACACTATTTTTCTATATCGTTCAAGTTGGTGATAAAAATGGGATTTTTATCATAAAACAATTTCTTTTAAAACGAGACTATTTTACACAGTTCATATGGTCGATAAAAGGTGATTTTTATTATCAAACAATTTATTTCAAAATATGAATACCATTCAACACATGAATTTCTAATCAACGAATGAATATCAATTCAACACATGAATGTTTTCTATAGTTTCTATATATAGATAAAAATGTGATTTTTATTATCAAACAATTTATTTCAAAATATGAATACCATTCAACACATGAATTTCTAATCAACGAATGAATATCAATTCAACACGTGAATGTTTTCTATACAATGAATAAATATAGTTTAAGCATATGAAAATAATTCAAACACACAAATATTATTCAAAATTTCGGCAGCATAACGGCAGGGTAGTTACACCGGCACCGTCCCTAGTACGGCTCCTCGCTCTACCTTAAAACCTCGCGGTTTTTGACAATGGGGTTCATGCATCTAGTTCGCACGCAGGCGGCATGTATATATTTATTTCATTTCCACAAACTAATCCTATGTGGTTTCAACCAAATATTTCACAACCACCAATGGGTATTTTTCAACCACAATCAACCAATATCAATCACAAACAATCCCAAACAACCATTCGCTATCAATCAATTTTCACAACAATTTCAACCAATAAATATCGTCCATGGTTTGTGGACGAGGGGCGTGTATATATATATATATATATATATATATATATATATATATATATATATAGCAATTCACTTTTACTTCACACATATATATATAAATTTTAAATCAGAAATCTCACCAATAGCTATCCAGTAGCACGACTCTTCCTTTATAGAAATCCTCGCCTTTTGTCGCTTTCGCCCGTATTCTCTACATATGTAAAAATCGAATTTTTACTATGTTATTCAATATATAAAAATCTGATTTTGACTTCGCTATTCAATATATAAAAATCTGATTTTGACTTCGCTATTCAATATATAAAAATCTGATTTTTCTTTCTAAAGAAATCAGTTTTTCTTTTTATAAAAAGTCAGTTTTTATTTTCTTCAAAAATCAGTTTTCTTTGCTTTTAAAAATCAGTTTTTCTTTTTATAAAAAATCAGTTTTTTATCCCTTTTCAAAATCAGTTTTTAATTGCTTTAAAAATCAGTTTTTAACTTTTAAAAACCAAATCAGTTTTTACTTATCTTTTCAAAAAAAACTGTTTTTAATCCTTTTAAAAATCAATTCAGTTTTAAACCTAATTAAATTTTTAGTTTTTATAAGCCTAAAAATCGAAATTACTTTTAACGAATTAAAATAAAAATAAAAACAAAATACTTACAGTATTTCGAAGAAGGGGGGGAGGCGTCGGCGGCAGAGGCGATGTGGGGTGGCGTCTCGATGCTTTGGGGCGCGCTAGGGTTTCGAACGGCTTCGGGGGGGGTCGTGATGCTTCTGGAGGCTTGCGAATTGGCAGGGAGGGTTCGAGCCTTCGATCGATGGAGGGGGGGAACAGGCGGAGGCGGGCAGAGGCGGTGTGGGGTGGTCGTGGGCGGGCGGCTGCTGCTGCCTTCTTCTTCTTCTTTTTTTCTTTTTTTTTAATTTCTGTTAACTGAAATAAAAGTGAGGGGGGGGGGCCAGAACGAAGATAAAGGGGGGAGGGAAATTGTATATATATATTTTTTATTATTATTTAATTATTAAATTTTTGCAAAAAGGTTGACTTTTACATATGACCTCGAAACGAGGCCCACCGCCTGTCGTCCATAGCGTTTTACCCCCATTCCGAACACAATGGGATGTGTATCGTAAGCTGGTTTGATCGTTACAATTAGTTTCCGTTGAATTTACATTTAAATCACTATATCGAATTTTAAACGTACATTTCAAATTACCGGGGTCACATTCTAACTAGAAAAATTCCCGAAAAATATTTTCTAGCTTCGTACTGACGATACGGTCCTAACAAAACTAGTTTCGTCGAATTCTGAGACCGTTTGAAAAATGGCCAATTTCCAGTCGATTAAAATCAACTGAAACTGGTCAAACGCGTTTTCCTTTGCCACGCTCACATATTGATTCGAAAAATTATGAAATTTGAAACCTAACAATAACTTGATACTACGGATCCAACAAAAGTGGTTTCGTCGAAATCCGAGGTCGTTTGCAAAATGTCCATTTTTAAGGGCCTGAATTCCATAGCGACTATTCAGAATTTTCAACTGGACATATCTTTTGATTCCCGCTATCAAATTTCGATTGGTCGGATTCGTTAGAAAGATATTCACTAACAGATTTAAATACTTTTGGTTTCACTAAAATCCGGATTGTTTTGCACCCGGTATATCCAATTGAAGTTTGAAATCGAATTATCGAACTACCGCGCCATTTTCAATTCTATATATAATTATAATTAATTATATTCGTTTTCAAATGTCGATTCAAACTCAATTTTCATCGCCATTATTTAAAATATTTATTTTAAATATTTAAAATCCATTATTTTAGCCAATTTAAAAATTTTAAATTGGTTCAGATTTTCTGGGTCGTTACAATCTCCCCCACTTAAAACTTTTCATCCCCGAAAAGGGATAAAGTCGAAAGCGGTTTGATAAATCTACAATCACACAATACAACAACCAATTTGTTTCTAACCTTCAGAGTATAGAATAAACAATGCACATCCATGGGAAGAAAATAGCAACAGAATAGAGAATTAAATGGTAATGCAAGGTAGGGTAAATGTACCTTGCACCAGAGTCAATCAGAGATATCTACTCGGCATCTAGGATAAGCTTTCTGAATGCTCTCCTCAGTTTCCCAAGTACAATCTCGCGGATCTCCACTCCATTGCACTTTGACTAAGTGAACCTTCTTGTTTCTCAGCTCTTTGGTTTCTTTGCCGATAATCTTTAGCGGCTCTCGCCTCACAGCTAATTCTGGGGTTATTTCAATATCCTGCTGAGCTGCTTCTTCCACGATCAAGTCTGGATCATGAACGTGCTTTCGAAGTTGAGATATATGAAATACATCATGCACTCCAGGCAACCAGTCAGGCAGTTTGACCCTATAAGCGAGAGTCCCAATCCGTTCCAGAATAGGAAACGGACCAATGAATTTGGGTGCCAACTTTCCTGTTTTACCGAACCGGATAACTCCTCTCATCGGCGATACTTTCAAATATACATAGTCACCAACTTCAAAGGATATATCTCTTCTTCTTTTATCGGCATAGCTCTTTTGTCGGCTTTGAGCGGCGAGTAATCGCTTCTTAATAAAATCGACTTTGTCGGCCGCTTCTCGAATCATATCAGGACCCAACACAAGTCTATTTCCAGGCTCGACCCAACAAGCAGGAGATCGGCACGGTCTACCGTACAATGCTTCGAATGGCGACATTGTCAGACTCGCCTGGTAGCTGTTGTTATAAGAGAATTCAGCCAAATGCAGATGGTCTTCCCATGATCCACCGAAATCTAGAATACAAGCCTGCAATAGATCTTCTAAAATGCGATTCACCCTCTCAGTCTGACCGTCTGTCTGAGGATGATAAGCGGTGCTCGAGTTTAACTTCGTTCCGAGCTCGACTTGAAATGCTTTCCAGAATTTGCTAGTGAATATTGTATCTCTATCACTTACTATACTGAGCGGCACTCCATGCAGTCTAACTATTTCCCTGACGTATATCTGCGCCAGACTCTGAGCGGTTCTGTTTGATCTGACAGGTATAAAATGGGCGGTCTTCGTGAAGCGATCTACGATCACCCAAATACTGTCATTTCCTTTTCTTGTTCTGGGCAAACCATCAATGAAATCCATAGAAATATGCTCCCACTTCCAACCAGGAACTTCCAGCGGTTGTAATAATCCAGCCAATTTCTGTTGGTCACTTTTGACTAGTTGGCAAGTAGGGCACCGACTAACATATAAGGAAATGTCTCTCTTCATTGACTTCCACCAGAAAGTGCGTTTGATGTCATTATACATTTTGCTTACTCCCGGATGGATACTGAGTTTTGACTTGTGGCATTCATCCAATACTTCCTTTCGAAGTTCAGGAATGTTAGGGACGCATATTCGACCTTTGAGCCTTAGAATCCCCTCATTATCAACTTGAAAACTCGAAGGTTCGCCTTGTTGAATTATCCCTCTGATCTTCTGAATGAAGTGATCATCCTCCTGAAGAGCAGATATCTTATCTAGCAATGAAGTCGTGATAATAAAACTGGCGATCATTACATTCTTTCTGCTTAATGCATCAGCCACGACATTGGCTTTTCCTGGAGTATATATAATTTCAAAGTCATATGCTGCAAGAAACTCCAGCCAACGTTGCTGCCTCAGATTTAAGTCCTTCTGAGTGAACAGATACTTTAACGACTGGTGATCTGTAAACAGTTCAAATCTCTCGCCCAGAAGATAGTGTCTCCAGATTTTCAAAGAGAATATGATAGCCAATAACTCAAGATCATGAGTTACGTAGTTTTTCTCGTGCGGCTTCAGTTGACGGCTAGCATAAGCAATCACTTGGCCTCTTTGCATTAATACGGCTCCAAGGCCTTCTCTAGACGCATCAGTCCAGACTTTTAGATCTTGGTTGCCATCGATAATGGTTAACACTGGAGCTGTAGTTAATCTCAACTTTAGCTCTTCGAAAGCCTCCTCACTTTCCTGAGTCCATTTGAATTTAGAATGTTTCTTTGTAAGCTTCGTTAAGTGGCCAGATATCTTAGAAAAGTCTTTAACAAACTTCCGATAATAGCTAGCCAATCCGAGAAAGCTGCGGACTTCAGTGGGAGTACTGGGCTGTTTCCAATTCTGAATAGCTGTGATTTTGCTTGGATCCACAGCGATTCCATCTTTCGATACGACATGGCCCAGAAATTTCACTTCATCTTGCCAGAAGATACATTTGGAAAATTTGGCTTTCAATACATTCCTTCTGAGGATTTCTAGAACCTGTTCCAGATGTTTTTCATGTTCGGCCTTTGATTTAGAGAAGATTAGAATATCGTCAATGAAAACCAGAACAAATTTATTCAATACTACTCTGAACACTCTGTTCATCAGATCGACGAAGTAAGCTGGAGCGTTACATAAGCCGAATGGCATTATTAACCACTCGTAGAATAAGTCGGGGCCTCTGAATGCTGTCATTGGAACACACTCTTCGGCAATTCGAAGTTGATGGAAACCTGTAGCTAGGTCCATCCTTGAGAATACTTGTGCTCCATTTAATCGATCTAACAAATCATCAATCCGCGGCAATGGATACTTGTTCTTTATTGTCTGCTTGTTCAAATCACGATAATCCACACATAGACGTAGAGTACCATCAGATTTCGGGACAAATACCACTGCTGCACCCCAATCAGAGAAACTAGGCCTGATCAGGCCCTTCTATACTAGCTGTTGTGTTTGATTGTCTAATTCCTCCTTCTCTTTCAAGGACATTCTTCGAATAGCGTGAACTACCGGCCTTGCATTGGGAACTAAAGCAATCTTGAAATCTATTTCTCTTTGCGGAGGTAAGCGAACAACTTCCTCGAACACATCCGCATAGTTCTTGACGACAGGAATATCTTTAATGAGGTCAGGAATATTCTCAGTGATCTCAGGGATATTTTCTATTTGGGCTGGAGAAACATCCAAAGCTGCCCAGAAATCCTTTCTATTAGCATTCTGGCCTTCACAGGGAATGGTTATATAATCGCCTGATTTAATCTTCGCCTTTACGACTCTGTCGGCGCATTTAACTTCAGCTTCATACTTAGTCAACCAATCTAACCCCAAGATAAGATCAAACTCTGTAAAATTCATGACGGCCGCGATGGTAGGGAACCGATAACGAGAAAAGGAAACCGGCACTCGACAAACCCAACTGAGGTCAATGGAACCCCCAACCGGGTTCTGAACAGTCATTGGTTCCTTGAGTTTCTTCAAATTCAAATCCAGTTTCCTAGCTGCATTCTTTGCAACAAAGCTTCGTGACGCGCCAGTGTCAAACAGTACTTTGACTGGAATATCTTTGACAGTTAGCGTGCCTTCTAAAACATTTGGCCTTTCCTGAACAGACGAAGATGCAGGTACTTCTACCACCTCATTTACATGTACTGCTTTAGGTTTTCTGAGTAGCGGGCAGGCCTTTGAAAGATGACCGGACTGATGGCATTGACTGCACTTTCTAGTCTCTTGGAACTTCTTACCGGATTTAGTTTCATCTTTCCTCAGCTTCTTCGAGGGTTTACAATTCCTAGTCAAATGCCCCTGTTTATGGCAGTTACTGCATACAGCGGTCGTCACTAGTTCTTTTCCGGATCTGGCCCTTTTTCGATTTACTTCGGGCTCCTTACTGGCTTCTGGAATATCAGTTTCCGACTCTGGTATGTCATTAGAACTGACTTCTTCTTCATCTCGCAACATGCCTTTCCTGTCGAGATCTTCGTACTGATAAGCCATGTATATCATTTCAGAAAAAGGAAGCTTCACATGCCCCAATACTTTATTCTGGTATTTCCTTTGCAGCCCGTGAATAAATCTCATATTTTTACTCTTCGGATTTTGAATTAGATGAGGAGCAAAGTGAGAAAGTTCATTGAATTTCTTATGATATTCCGAAATGGTCATGTCACCTTGTATTAGATAAGAAAATTCGTCACATAATCTCTCAGTTGCTTCGGGAGGAGTAAATCTTTCCAGGAAAATCACTTTGAATCTGTCCCAGATGATATCACCTTCTGGATTATCTTTAATAACAGAATCCCACCAAAACAAAGCTTCTTCTTTGAGTGCCCAAGACGCTAGTAATCTTTTCTGATCGTCTCTCAGCTTTAAACCCTCAAATATTTTCTCTGCAGAACGAATCCAAGCTTGTGTTTCCATAAGGGACTCCTTGCCAAAGAATGGCGATCCACCAAGATTTCGAAATCTCTTGAATAGAACTTCTATATCGGATTCCGGCTGTGGGAGCACAACTGGCTCATTAGCTGGTCGAGCCATACGATTATTTCTTCTGTTCCTGGCACTCATTTTCTAGTTCTTCTGCAAATGGCAGATCAAGTGTCAGGTCATAGAAAAGGTATTTTAAAATATAGAAACACATACTTCAAATGTAAATGTGTCTATCAAGGTGTAATTTCATTCTGCTTTACTCATACTAGGATATTACTGATCCTATCTGTATTGAGTTACCCGTCCTGGAACACTACTGGTTCTATTTCTGACGAGTTCGTTCAAATGTTATATTCCAGAACTAAGCTTAACCAAAGCTCTGATACCACGATGAGACGACCCGATTTCCCGTTCACACGGAAACAAGGATATCTTTGGAATATAACACAGAAACATATAATAGCAGAACAGAATTAAATAAATACACCAGAATGAACAACAAAATATACTGGATAAAAGTAATCATCAGAGGTACACAATATACAGGATCTTACTTAGTACAAATACAGTTCAGCTATACATAAATGTCTACAGCGGAAATAAACAAAATATGTACAAGGGGAGCTGAACAGCATAAAAAGAAATAAATGATAGAATCCATCTTCAGCTCCAGCTATCCGGAAAGAACCAGCTAAACCTGAATACAAGGCTGCCCGTGTAGAAAAAGGGGCACCCGAGTTTGAGAGTGAAACAAACTACGAGTCAGTCATGGGACTGGTATGAGAAATCTACTCAACACATATATAATATGGCTAATCACAGGACCACGCCACTTTCGTGGAACGGGTTTACTCCATTGGATTGCCAGTGCTTTAAAACAAATCTTTCTTTTAAACATCGCTATGCTTTTTATAAAAAATGAAGCCATTATAAGACTCAGTTCCCATCACACAATGCAACGCAAACCGGAGGATAGAGTTTTACCTTATAATGGCCAAAATATGATTGATACGAATAAAACAAAGGCATTTGATATTATTGCTAGTGTTTATATGTTTTGAAAACAATTTCAAATCATAACTATCAATCATAGACGGCATGGGTACCATATATCATGTCGCCATATATATATATATATATACAATCAAAACCGCACGATCACGTATTTGGAAATTGGATTTCCGTCATGAACCTAGGCAAAAGATAGTCCTCACCGAATTCGAGACTGCCTAGCCCGAGTCTCAGGATCAGAGCTCGAGTGACCCTTGGATCGTCAGGGCCGGTCCACCGATGTGGATTAAAATGCCTGAACCATGCGTTTCCCCGCCCTTTGGGGCGTAAACGAGCCAACGAATGACTCCATCGGACCCGGATCGTCCGATCAAACCGAGGCGCCTCGCAACAGCAACAACCACATAGGTGAAAAGTATATAAATGTCAAGGCTGGTAGGTCGCTGACACCACCCTAGCTAGGAGGAAACGCAGGCCCTCCCTGAGGTCCTTCTCCCGTTTCTGGTTCATACCGGGGTGTGAGGTTCGCGAATTCACGTTATACACAAAGCTACGCCACACAGGCGGTGCTTTGATCATCACCACAAGACTTTGCTTTTCAACAGAAGTCCTGTTCACTGCATCTTAGCATGCCACACAGGCAATTCATGCCATGCGACTGATGTCCATCGATATACAACCTCTGAGCTCGTGCGTCTCAGAGAAGGGCGTTAAGCAAAAGAATAAATTCTCCGCCGCCAAACAGATGTATATTTAACAGAAATCAATCAACACAGAATAAACTCCAATGTCAGACACACAGTCCATTTACAAGTCCGTTCTGGGTCTGAACGAAACCGGAGGCACTAAATACCTCGCAAACCCATCGATCACCACGTACGTCTGGACGATCACCACTCATTATCCATATTTCGGGATGCCTCCCAATCAGGACCTCGGTTACCATCCAAACGAGGTGAAGATCTCCGGTCTTCGACCATCGTCTTCATCTTCGACTTTCAATCGTCGATCAATTATTCGAAATGAGAATTAACTCGGCCTTTCCAAATAATTCACGTATATTTAGAATTTCAAATCGATTTATTTCAATGGTTAAATTATTCGACAACACCAATTGTGTTCTTTAATGTAATTTTCACACCAAACACATTCAACCATCAAACGTCACATAAATCAAGCAAATTCAATTTATTTCCATTCCATATCGCTTATGATATTTTATAACTATTTATCGCTATTTTTATTTATTTTAAAATAGCCATTTTATTCAAAACGACGCTTCGGGCCATAAGGCGGCCGTGGCGCTGTTTTTCTTTAGATTTGAATTAAACATTCCAGACAATCCAACCGTTGGATTTCTACAAAGTTGGTGCCGTTGGAAAGATATTTCCAAGCCGAACCCGACGGTTGAGGTTTCGGGAAAATCCAATGGTCGGATTTCCCGTACTAGTTGTTTGAAAACACGGTTTCAAAACACAAACTGCATGGCTTCGTTTCGTTTTAATTTTATTTATATTTATATATTTATATAAATATAGTTCATTCAATGATTTCCATATCGTTTTAACTTCAAATATTTTTCTAACGCCTTAAATTTTGGAAAAATTTCGCCATAACCTCCCCTGCACCGGGAGCATCGGGAAATTGCAAATAGCGTTCCCGGTCCTTCTAATCTCAAAAAGAAAAAGAAAAAGCCAAGCGGCTAGCCAACAGGCTCAAAATCATCACCCAAACAAATCAGTAAATGTGTACCTATTTGTCGGGCACAAAATTTTATTCCTCTTCTCTAGCCCCTTTGCTATAACCTGTTCAATGAATATTGCTTGTACATATATATACAGTTCTTATCATTTATCAATTTCTATTCGACTTCATATTCGATTTCTGTTTGGTTTAAAAACACCATTCATTCTAATGTTACATAAATAGGTGCAAATCATTTCATTAGCTAATTAATGAATATTTCAACTCATATATGTTTATTTTGAACAAGTGGCTATTTTTAACACTTCACATTTCAACGATTTATGCATACAATAAAAATGTGATTTTTATTGTAAAACAATTCATTTCAAAACACTATTTTTCTATATCGTTCAAGTTGGTGATAAAAATGGGATTTTTATCATAAAACAATTTCTTTTAAAACGAGACTATTTTACACAGTTCATATGGTCGATAAAAGGTGATTTTTATTATCAAACAATTTATTTCAAAATATGAATACCATTCAACACATGAATTTCTAATCAACGAATGAATATCAATTCAACACATGAATGTTTTCTATAGTTTCTATATATAGATAAAAATGTGATTTTTATTATCAAACAATTTATTTCAAAATATGAATACCATTCAACACATGAATTTCTAATCAACGAATGAATATCAATTCAACACATGAATGTTTTCTATACAATGAATAAATATAGTTTAAGCATATGAAAATAATTCAAACACACAAATATTATTCAAAATTTCGGCAGCATAACGGCAGGGTAGTTACACCGGCACCATCCCTAGTACGGCTCCTCGCTCTACCTTAAAACCTCGCGGTTTTTGACAATGGGGTTCATGCATCTAGTTCGCACGCCGGCGGCATATATATATTTATTTCATTTCCACAAACTAATCCTATGTGGTTTCAACCAAATATTTCACAACCACCAATGGGTATTTTTCAACCACAATCAACCAATATCAATCACAAACAATCCCAAACAACCATTCGCTATCAATCAATTTTCACAACAATTTCAACCAATAAATATCGTCTATGGTTTGTGGACGAGGGGCGTATATATATATATATATATATATTTATATATAGCAATTCACTTTTACTTCACACATATATATATAAATTTTAAATCAGAAATCTCACCAATAGCTATCCAGTACCACGACTCTTCCTTTATAGAAATCCTCGCCTTTTGTCGCTTTCGCCCGTATTCTCTACATATGTAAAAATCGAATTTTTACTATGTTATTCAATATATAAAAATCTGATTTTGACTTCGCTATTCAATATATAAAAATCTGATTTTGACTTCGCTATTCAATATATAAAAATCTGATTTTTCTTTCTAAAGAAATCAGTTTTTCTTTTTATAAAAAGTCAGTTTTTATTTTCTTCAAAAATCAGTTTTCTTTGCTTTTAAAAATCAGTTTTTCTTTTTATAAAAAATCAGTTTTTAATCCCTTTTCAAAATTAGTTTTTAATTGCTTTAAAAATCAGTTTTTAACTTTTAAAAACCAAATCAGTTTTTACTTATCTTTTCAAAAAAAACTGTTTTTAATCCTTTTAAAAATCAAATCAGTTTTAAACCTAATTAAATTTTCAGTTTTTATAAGCCTAAAAATCGAAATTACTTTTAACAAATTAAAATAAAAATAAAAACAAAATACTTACAGTATTTCGAAGAAGGGGGGGGGGAAGGCGTCGGCGGCAGAGGCGATGTGGGGTGGCGTCTCGATGCTTTGGGGCGCGCTAGGGTTTCGAACGGCTTCGGGGGGGGGGGGTCGCGATGCTTCTGGAGGCTTGCGAATTGGCAGGGAGGGATCGAGCCTTCGATCGATGGAGGGGGGGAACAGGCGGAGGCGGGCAGAGGCGGTGTGGGGTGGTCGTGGGCGGGCGGCTGCTGCTGCCTTCTTCTTCTTTTTTTTTCTTTTTTTTTAATTTCTGTTAACTGAAATAAAAGTGAGGGGGGGGCCAGAACGAAGATAAAGGGGGGAGGGAAATTATATTTTTTTTTTATTATTTAATTATTAAATTTTTGCAAAAAGGTTGACTTTTACATATGACCTCGAAACGAGGCCCACCGCCTGTCGTCCATAGCGTTTTACCCCCATTCCGAACACAATGGGATGTGTATCGTAAGCTAGTTTGATCGTTACAATCAGTTTCCGTTGAATTTACATTTAAATCACTATATCGAATTTTAAACGTACATTTCAAATTACCGGGGTCACATACTAACTAGAAAAATTCCCGAAAAATATTTTCTAGCTTCGTACTGACGATACGGTCCTAACAAAACTAGTTTCGTCGAATTCTGAGACCGTTTGAAAAATGGCCAATTTCCAGTCGATTAAAATCAACTAAAACTGGTCAAACGCGTTTTCCTTTGCCACGCTCACATATTGATTCGAAAAATTATGAAATTTGAAACCTAACAATAACTTGACACTGCGGATCCAACAAAAGTGGTTTCGTCGAAATCCGAGGTCGTTTGCAAAATGTCCATTTTTAAGGGCCTGAATTCCATAGCGACTATTCAGAATTTTCAACTGGACATATCTTTTGATTCCCGCTATCAAATTTCGATTGGTCGGATTCGTTAGAAAGATATTCACTAACAGATTTAAATACTTTTGGTTTCACTAAAATCCGGATTGTTTTGCACCCGGTATATCCAATTGAAGTTTGAAATCGAATTATCGAACTACCGCGCCATTTTCAATTCTATATATAATTATAATTAATTATATTCGTTTTCAAATGTCGATTCAAACTCAGTTTTCATCGCCATTATTTAAAATATTTATTTTAAATATTTAAAATCCATTATTTTAGCCAATTTAAAAATTTTAAATTGGTTCAGATTTTCTGGGTCGTTACAATACATTTGTCAAACGATCACTAAATCAATTTTTAAAACATTGCAGAAGGAAGAAAAGCCAAATCAAGAAATAACTAGGGTCCTCTTATGGACTGAAAGATGTTTAATCAAGAATGGAAACCCCATAAATACAGCTGTTGCAAAATCGATGGTAAGACAAACACCAATATTTATAACATAAAGGAAGATAAAAATAATACCAGTTCAAAATAGCATGTTGATTTTTTTTTAATCATAGGATAAAAGAAATAATGTGGTATAAGTAAAATTATTCATATTTGTTCCTTTGTATTTTGCTTGCATAACAACTATTTGATATATTCCAGAAAAAATACAACAGTTTAATAGCTTGCAGTCAAAAAATCCCAGACTATCACTGAGTGACGATGCCCTTTCAAGCGTTATTGGTAAAGACCGCCCATGTTTCTGCTTGATACGTCCAATTTTCGAAAAATTGGGAAATCTCGCCAGAACCGAACTTTACCATGAGCGGCCACGTTTCACCAAGGTTTGTGCTTGATACGTCCTATTTTTGAAAAAACCGGAATTATCCAACCAAAACCAAGCTTTCCTGTAAATGCCCACATTTCAGCATGGTTCTGGCTATATTTGCCCAGTTTTCGGAAAAAATGGTAAAATCCAACCAAAACCAAACTTTTCCGAGATCGCAACAAAAAAATTTTAAAAAAAATTTAAAATTTTTGGGGAGGGCACTACCATCAAAACCATTTTCAATCTTTTTTTAAATATTTAAAAATTAATATTTTTAAATATTTAAAAAAAAATCTCCGAAAAATCCACACAAAATTTTTGTTGATCGACCGACGTTTTAGCTTGCGTTTTGCCTGATCCACTTTGGTCGATCCTTTAATTCATTTGTTCATTTCTTTAATTCATTTGTTCTTCTCAGGCTCGAAACTATGTCCCTTTCGAATACCATATGTCACCAAGCATTACTATGGTATATAATATATAAAAAAATAAAGAAAAAACAACCCTCCTTCATCTTTTTATTCTTCTTCTTCTTGAAATTTGGTAATCACCTTTCCTTCGCCATTTCTGTCCCTTACCCATCGCGACCTATTCCTCCACCCATGCTGACCCTCGCCCTCCCTCTGCTCACCGGTTAGCTCCGCCCTTATCTCTACCTCGACCTGCTCGCCGACAGCCCATGCTGACATCCTTTTCCTCATCAACTAGCGACGCACTTCAAGTCCTACCCATCGCATTTCTCTTCTACTGAACGTGCCTTCACCTCCAGTCAACCGACCCTCAGCCGAGCTACACCCATTGCAGCTTCTCACCCACGCCGTATTATCCCCGCGCCTTCTCGAACCAGCGGGCGAACTCCACTTCGGTGTCACCATGCTAGCCGAACCCAGCTGCTATTTATGAATCCACCGTATGCTTGATGCTCCCTAACCACTTTCACGCCTCAGCGACGAACCTTCCATGCCGACTCCTCCGACCTCAGGCAATCCCCTGTTGAACAGTGCCTCCCGATCAAGACCACCCGAGCCCACGCCAGTGACCGGAAACCGTTTGTGCTCCTCCCGAACCCGCCTGAATCCGAGCCATCGGTTGCGTACACCCATCCCCTGTGTTTTCTCTTGCATGAGTAGTGAGGAGTGTGTGTTTGTGTATTTTTGTGTGAAGGCGTGAGTTTTCCATGTGAGTGTTTCACATGAGTGTGTGTGCATGTTTGAGTTTATTCGTAAGTTTGTAAGCCAGTGTGTGTGGATATGAATTAGTGTGAGTGCTGCATGCTTGAACTAGTGTGTGCATGAGTCAGTTTATATATATATATATATATATATATATATATATATATATATATATATATATACTGGGTGTATGTTTCTTCTGGCCGTCATTTACATGTACATTTTTATTTTAGGGTGAGTTGTTTGATTTATTAGCTTTGGAAAAATCTATGTATATGTATACATATAATTTTGTTTAAATATTTATATATAGGGGTGTGTGTGTATATATACACAATTGGTTTTGGTGTATGTCGAAGTTTTAAAATATACGTATATTATAATTTTTGTGTCTATACACATATATATAATTATATATTGTCTTTGTAAAATTTATTTGGTTTATTTTGAGTCGAGTATGGGGTTGTGTTCCGAAACTCATCCCAAAACCCGATAATTGTACCGATCCATCAAAAAATTCCATAGCCTCCTCTCATAAAAAATTAAATAAATATTGAGTTGATTATCAAGTTGAAACTATTTTGAATCGTGCCTAGAAGTCGTCGGTTCATTCGGTGTCAGTCTGTTCGCTATCTCCAATCTATGTAATGAAAAGTTAGTTTATCTCACACTTGACCTGCATTTTTCATGGATGTTAGATCAGCATTAATGACTGTTGAGAAATGTATAGGATTGCTAGTAGAAATTGTTTGTTTGATATGTACACTTTCATATATGACACGATATTCATATGACACATAGGTTCACTGATGATATATGACTTATGATGTGATTGATGCTATGTGGTGATTTGTTATGTTGTTGATACCCCTGGTTTAGGAAAAATCACTAACGGTTGAAAGTATACATACCTGAACGGACATTAGATTAGGGAAAAATCGTTATGGGTTAAAATGATAGGCCTGAATGATTTTCACTGAATTTAGGATTGTGGGTAGAAATGATATACCTGTAGAAATTTTAAATTGCGAATTGAAATGATAAATATCTATATCACTTAACCATAGGGTAGGAAACTATATACGGACACCAGTGGTCATGTTTTCGAAGTATAGTGATTTGGAAATTTTAATTCAAAATAATAATTTAAGATTAATAAATTATATTTATATTTTTAAGATTTTTAAGTTCATAATTGGTAAATTTTAAATTATATGTTTTAAAATGATTTTGTGTGCAAATATATATATTCAAATGCTTATTTAAGATTTTACTTATAATTTTATTTATTTTAAACTATATAATTTAATTATATAAGTATTTTAAACTTTTTATAAAATAAAAAATTCTTTTAAACGTATTTATATATAATTTTAATCTTATATACGTTTATAATCTAAGAGTTTTATAAACTTTTCTGAAAGCAAAGATGTGTGATTTTCTGAAGAGAAAAGAGCACACATATATAATATATAACCAATAAAAGCTACAAAATCCGACCATATAATACAGCACATGGCTATAAGTATGTATAAGATTGTAGATAGATGAGCTCCTGATAAACCACCGCCCATCGTACTTCAAAATCGAATTCCGGCAAAGCCACCACCCGATATTGAAGTATATCTACTCTTATACAAAATAAAATTAAAATAAAAAATAAAGAAAACACTCCCAAAAAAGCCAATGAGTAGCGATACATCCAAAATAAAAAACATCAACTCAGAAATAGTAAATCTATCCCCCTCTATGTCAAGCACTAAACCATCCAGCTATCAACTCAACTCTTCCTTTATATCCACAACCTAAATCTGCAAATACTTAACAAACTATTAGTAATTCATCACACATATATATATACGGTTATATGAGCACATATATATAATAGTGTATACATACATACATATATATATATATATATACATATAAATACCGTATATATACATGTGTTTAATAAAAAAGAGACAAACTAGCAAAATGTAACAAAGAGATTAACAACACAGGCGTAATCTATTACAAAAAAAATCTGTTGATTCTAATATATAAATTCAAATTAGATATAAACTTATTCAAATAACCCCCAAAGCATAATTCCCTAAAAAGCTTGTAATGCGAATTAGACATCCAACCCAGACAGAAATTCACTATCTTAGTGATTAAATTATCCTCAGACACAGAAACAGAATGAAAAAAATTTCTGATTCCTTTCAACCCATATGAATCAACTTATAATAGTAACTAAAGAATCTAGTACATATCTCTGTCTTGAGTTATAGCCAAATCTATAAGAATTCCAATAATCAACACAACTTCTGAAAGTGTTAGGCCCTATAAAAACAAATATTCTTAAAACCATGTTAAAAATAAAATTAGTAGTAATACATGTGAAAAATAAATGATCAACATCTTCATCTAAAATATAACAAAAACAACACTTAACGTCTAAACTAAATTTCTTTTTCTTTAAATGCTCAATCGTATTAACTTTCTTATGAACAATTAATGCAATAACCCGGAAATGCGAGCCAGTTTAAAATTTTTATTTTGGCAATTTTAGTGAATTTTGAACATTTAAAATAGATTATTTTAAATAATATCGACGAGAAATTTATTTTTTCTAAAAGAATTAGAATGTCTATATTATATACGCCGTCGTTGGAATATAAATAATTATATATAATATAAATGGAATTGAAAATGGCGCGGTAGTTCGATAATTCGATTTCAAACTTCAATTGAATGTACCGGGTGCAAAATAAATCGGATTTTAGCGAAACCAAAAATATTAGAATCTAATTGAGAATATCTTTCCAATGAATCTGAAAAATCGAAATTTCATAGCGGGAATCAAAAGATGTGCCCAGTTGAAAATTCTGAATAGTCGCTATGGAATTCAGGCCCTTAAAAATGGAAATTTCGCAAACGACCTCGGATTTCGACGAAACCACTTTTGTTGGGTCCGTGATGTCAAGTTATTGCTATATTCCAAATTTCATAATTTTTCAAATCAATATGTGAGCGTGGCAAAGGAAAACGTGTTTGACCAGTTTCAGTTGATTTTAATCGACTGGAAAATGACCATTTTTCAAACGATCTCAGAATTCGACGAAACTAGTTTTGTTAGGACCGTATCAACAATACGAAGCTAGAAAATATTTTTTCTGAAATTTTTCGGGTTCGTATGTGACCCCGGTAAATTGAAATGCGCGTTCAAATTCAATATATAGAGTTATATGTTGATTTTAACGGAAACTGATCGAAACGATCGAATCATCTTACGGTACATATCCCATTGTGTTCAGAATAGGGGTGAAACGCTATGGATGACAGGCGGTGGGCCTCGTTTTGAGGTCGAAAATAAAAGTTGCTTTTTGGAATTAAATAAAATGAAATAAATTAAAAATAAAACCCTCTTTCTCCCCTATCTCTTCTCAGACCCCCCCTTCATTTTAGAAATTAAAACAAAAAAAAAATAAACAAAAAAAAAGATCCGTTCAAACCCACGACCCCCCCTTCCTCGTCGACTTCCGCCTCCGCCTGGCACCAGGGCCACTGCTCCACCGTCCGCCGCCCCCTGAAGGATCGCCGCCACTTCCCCTAGCAACTCCGGCCATCCCCTACTCCTCCTTCCCCTATTGAAGACCCAACCCCCCCCCCCCCCCCGAGCAAACCCGACAGACCCCCCTCCCAACCCGCAACCCGTTAGCACCCAGACTCGCGCCCAAATCGAGATGGCCCCTCCCTCCGTCAGCTCTCCACCACCTCCAGTGAGTTTACCCTTTCTTTTTATTTTGTTTTATTTTATTTACTATGAGATCTACTTGATCTTTAAACTGAAATTATCATGATTTTTAAACTGAAATTTATTCATATATTTTTGTGATAAAAATATGAAATCAATATATATAGTTTTGATTTAAAAAGGTGGTATTTAAATGAAAGAACTTTGTTTTAAAAATGTTGATTTTTGAAGATAAATATCATTGGAAAAACAAGAAGATTTGATTTTTACAAGTAAAAAGGTTCGATTTTTTTATATAGAAAGAATAGATTTTTATAAACGAAAAGGTGATTTTCATTTGTAAACACGAGTTATAAAAATAGGATCTGTGTTTGATTGTTTGAAACCCTACACGGGTATTGGGATAAAATACGGCATACACTGATCCCAATAATTAGTTGTATGTCGATCGATTGATTGACAGGCTGTTATAAGCGTTAGATATCTATATTTGATGCTTATACAGTGTAGTGCACTTTGGATGATGGTTGATTGTTTATCGTTGCTATTATATACATGTGTTGTATGGAATCCATATAATTAACTTTATATGGTAATTGATTGTGCCTCATTCCAATTGGAAAAATAAAGAACATTATAAAATAAAGGTTCATGTGTTGACCGTGCTCATCTGTTGGGATTAGTCATGTGTTGAACGAAATATTTTAACAATAAAATTTACATCTTTACATTATAAAATAAAGGTTCATGAGTTGACCGTACTCATCCGTTGGGATTAGTCATGTGTTGAACGAAATATTTTAACAATAAAATTTACATCTTTACATTATAAAATAAAGGTTCATGTGTTGACCGTACTCATCCGTTGAGATCAGTCATGTGTTGAACGAAATAATTTAACAATAAAATTTACATCTTTACATTATAAAATAAAGGTTCATGTGTTGACCGTACTCATCCGTTGAGATTAGTCATGTGTTGAACGAAATATTTTAACAAAATATTTACATCTTTATCATATATAAAATTAGAAACTAACTGGAAAATATATTAAATAACAGAAATAGTCACACGTGGACAGTACTCATTCGTTGAGATTAGTCGTGTGTTGGCAAAAATATAGAGTCATGTATTGAAAGAAATATAGATTCATTTGTTGAATAGAATAACGAAGTTATTGAAATATATAAAGCCGTGTTGATTAGAGATGCGCTATTTTGACGCGAACGATATTTATATCGATTATATTCATTTTTATAAATTGAATTGAATTGAATAGAAAACGAATTGAATTTGAATTGAATAGAAAACGAATTTGAATTTGAATTGAATAGAAAAGGAATTTGAATTGAATAGAAAATGAATTTGAATTGAATTGAATAGAAAACGAATTTGAATTGAATTGAATAGAAAACGAATTGAATTTGAATTGAATAGAAAACGAATTTGAATTGAATTGAATAGAAAACGAATTTGAATTGAATTAAATAGAAAACGAATTTGAATTGAATTGAATAGAAAACGAATTTGAATTGAATTAAATAAAAAACGAATTTGATTTGAATTGAATAGAAAACGAATTTGATTCGAATTTAAAAAGAAACAAATTCGAATTGAATTGAATTGGAATTTGAATTGAATTGAAATGAATTTAAAACGAATCTATAAGGAAAAATTCAATTTTGATTTGAATTTGAATTGGAAGTTGAAATTGTTTTTGAAACGAATTTAAAACTATTTATAAATTTCGTTTTAAATAGTAATCGACGAAATATTTATTATATAAATTATATATATAATATAATGGCCTGAATAGAACGCGCCGCGCCGTGGTAGTTCGCGAATTTCGACCACTGACTTCGAACGGACATTACGGGAGATCCGACCGTCGGATTCTCCTAAAACTGGAACCGTTGGGTTCGTATCGAAAAGAGCTTTCTAACGAATATTAGAAATTTGAAATCTAACGGTTGGATTTGGAGATACATCCAAATCAAATTTGGAAAAGGTCATTGTAAGTGCAGTTCGATGGCCGTTGATGGAAATCGACTGTACGGGCCTTGATAAAATTATTAAAAATAGTAATAATTTGTGTAAAATCATAAGAAATGATTTGGGAAAAATTGGGATGAAAAGCTCCATATTTGAAAAGATAAAAATAGATTTTTATCGAAATGAACTAGTTTTGAACTAAAATTAAAACCCATTTATTTTTAAATAAATAATTTGGATTTGAAATGGGTTTTAAATAGAATTGATTTGTGGGTTTATCGTGAAGGGTGTTTTAAATAACACTTGTTCTTTAACCCGATAATAAATAGAATGTGATTTGGGTTTATCGTGAACCGTGTTTTAAATGACATTAGTTCTTTAACCTAGAAAAGGGAGTTTTAATGAATCTGCAATTAGATTGAAATGTGAATTGATAATTTTAAATTATCAAATTTGGCAAATGAGCGAGAATGGAGTATTACCAGTTTTGCTCCAAAGCGATAGTTAAATCTTTAATTAGATTTGAACGTGAATGGTAATTAATTTTACCGATAACACCGTGGTGTTAGATATGGAGTATTACCAGTTTTCTTCATGGGATGAATAGGTTGGGATTGGGATATAAAATAAATAATTACTTCGGTGCGGTTCGTTAATCTCAACTAGTTTGGAAAACCATAATTTGGTTTGAAATGACATTCAAAGGAAGATTAAAGAATAGATTTAAAGAATTTATCTTTGATAAAATTAATGGGAACCTTTCCCTAAGAATTGAAATTTAGAAACTAGTTGTAGGTTAGTTAAGAAGAATGGTTTCCTGGCTATGGATCTGATGTTGGTTTCGGCCTTCGGGGTTAATATTTGGGGAATTGCTCTCTTACTGATTTACGGTTAGTGACTAATGAATTGGAATGTGGCGTATGTTGTGTTTGTGTAACATTTTTTTTAATATACGCGGGTTGTTCGAAAAGGCCGGGTTTATACCCATTCTGAATAACTGATTCGACGATAAGTCGAAGATGATGACGGTGGTCGAAGACCAGAAATCTTCACATCGTTTGGATAATTACTGATGATCCTGATTGGGCTGTACACCCAAGAGGATGGAAATAGTTGGTGGTCAACCAGAAGTACTTGGAGATCGATGGATATGCGAGGAAAGTGCCTCCGGTTTCGTTCAGACCTAGAACGAACTTGTAAATGGATTGTGTGTCTGACATTGGATTTTATTCTGTGTTGATTGATTTCTGTTAAATATATATCTGTTTGGTGGCGGAGAATTTATTCTCTTGCTTAACGCCCTTCTCTGAGACGTACGTGCTTAGAGGTTATATATCGATAGATATCAATCGCATGGCATGAATTGCCTGTGTGGCACGCTGAGTTGCATGGATCAAGGCTTCTGTTGAAAAGCAAAGTTTTGTGGTTGATGATCAAAGCACGGCCTATGTGGCAGCTTTGTGTATAGCGTGGATTCGCGAGCCTCACACCTCGGTATGAGTTAAAAACGGGATAAGGACTGCAGGGAGAGCACGACGTTTCTTTCTAGCTTTGGTGGTGTCAGTGACTTACCAGCCCTGACATTTATATACTTTTCACCTATGTGGTTGTGGGATGAGGTGCCTCGATTTTAGGTCTGTAAGGACCGGGAAACGTGTGTTCAGGAATAATTAATCCTCAAACGTAAGAGAGGACAGGCCCTGAAGCATCCAGGGGTTACCCAGAGTGTGTAGTCCTGAGGCATTTGCTAGAGTGTCTCGAAGCGGAGAGGAGCTTGCCCCTTGCCTCGACTCATGACGGAAATCCAATTTCCAATACGAGATATTTCGGTTTTATTTGTAGAGCCTAGTATGGCGACATGATAGATGGTACCCATGCCGCCTAGGATTGATATCTATGATTGAAATTGTTTTGACACTATACACTTATTATAGTATCAAATGATTTGTTTTAAACGTACCAAGCATGTTTGGCTATTATAAGGGAAAACCCTATCCTCCGGCTTGCGTTGCATTGTGTGATGGGACCTGGGTCTTATAATAGCTTCATTTTTCGAAAAAGCTTTGCGCTATTTATTCTATGCACTGGTATTCTTGGGAGGAAACCCGTTCCGTGTTATACGGCGTGGTCCCTTGAATTACTCTCTTTTAAAGTAAAGTTTTAAATAACTGTTTTAGTTCTCACACCAGTCACATGACTGACATGGAGTTTATTATTTTAACCTAAACTCTGGGTGCCCTTATTTTCGACACAGGCAGCTAGTAGTTTTGGTTTTGCAGATTTATATTCACATGATCCTGATTTACAGCTGGAATGATGCTCGGAAAGCTCTATATCCGTGTATTACTTTCAGTTGTGTTTTATATTGTTCTTCCGCTGCTATGTAATTTATTGTAACCTCTGATATTTATCAAATGTAATTTATTCATTATACTCTGTATATTCTTGTATCTGATGGAATTGTTGTAATAGCAATGAAATGTTCTTCCGTCTGCGTTCTTTTGTGTGTTGTTCTCAAAGTATCCGCTCTTTCCTTCACGGGGGAGTAACGGAATCTCACAATTAACCACGTAAGAAACTTAGCTTTAGGAGGCGAATTAGATTTCCAAATAAACTTAAAAATCTGATTTGAAACCCCCGAAAAATTAACAAAATTATACATAGAATTTACTGTATAAACTGAACTCTTACCCATACCCCAACTAATAGAGTCGCTATTCTCATCTATGTGATACAAAGCTAACTTAGCTTTGAGTAATGCTAATTGTCTTGAAGATTCCCCATCTAAGATATTATCAAAGGAAAAATCCCAAGGGGGATCTAAATCTCTTCTATGAACATCTTTAATTAAAGCATTTTTAAAACTGCAGTTATTATAAAGCTCCCTAAATTCGATTTTGAGCGGTAAACGAGAGATCCACACATCATGCCAAAAGTAGGTAATGTTTCCCGAATTAACAATCACCTTACAACCTAGATTAAATAAATCAAAACACTTTAAAATAGACTTCCAGAAATAAGATAATCTATTGAACCAACTAGCACTAGATCCAACAATATACTCACTTCTTGAATAGTAGAATTTGGAAACAATAACCTACCATGTAGTCGACACTGCAGGACACCTAAATCTCCATAACCATTTGGCTAATAAGGAAGAGTTAAAATTATATAAATTAATGATTCCCATACCCCGCTCTTCCTTGGGCTTACAACACACCTCCCAGTTGACTAAACATTTATAACCTCTACAAATAGGATCGCCATTCCAAAGATAATTACGTCTTATTCTATCAATTTTCTCAATGACCCATTGAGGTAGTCTATGAATAGACATCCAATAGGTAGGAATAGCAGATAATACCGAACTAACAAGAACTAATCTACCTGCTCTACACAAAAACCTATTATTTCAACTTGATAATCTATTGTTTATCTGGTCAATAATAACTAACCAATCTTCCTTCTTAAGCTTCGAAGGCCTAATTTTAAAGCCCAAATAATCAAATGGAAATTTCATGATAGAACAATTCAATATACTTGCAACCCTAGATTCCACCTTATCAAAATCGTTAATAACCATAATAGCACTCTTAAACTAAAGATGAATAAACTTATATATATTCAAAATTAATTTTTCTTTTATATATTTTACAAACTTTAATAATAAACTAAAGATGAATAAGTTAAGGTTTCCACTTTGAATTTGAGATTTAAATATTTTAATTTTTATAATGATACTTGATTAACGAATGAACTAATATATGATATGGATTTGAATTCGAATTGATTTGAACTTATAAGAGATGAACTTGAATTATGAAATTATTTTTGAAATCGAATTTCCTAATTAAGGAATAAATTTGATTTTTAAATCAACTGAATGCGAATTTGAATTGGTTTTAAAATATGAACTTATATAAGAAATAAACTTGAATTTCATAAGTTGATGTTAAATTTGAATTATGTTTGATAAAAAATTAATTCGATTTTTAGTGAGTAAAATGTGAATTTAAATATATATAAATTTTATATATAGAATTGATTTGATAAATCATTTGGTTTTCAATTGTGGAAACTTGTTAAATCGAATTTATAAGAACGGTTTAGCATTGTATGAAATGTTTGAATTTAAATATAAGGTTTTAATTCAAACTTATGAGAAATGAATTTGAATTATACGACTTAAGTTAAAATATGATATGATTTGTTGGAATTGAAATATAAGATTTGATTTGAATTACAAGTTAAATTTGAATCTAAATGATTGGATTTTTGGAATGACTTAAACGAATTCTTATAAGGGTAAACTGAATTATTTGAATTTATAAATAACGATTTCAAATTGTATTACTTGAATAACAAAACACGATATGATTTGATTAAATTGAAAATGTATGTTGTGACTTGAATTGTATATTTTGAATTCGAACCAAAATGTTGGATTTATATGAATCGACTTATGGGATTTTATAAAAGGTGGAATTGAATCATTTGAATAGTGAATTGAGTTTTGACGAGAACAAATAAAACTAAATATCCTCGAAGTTAAATATTTTAGTTTTGATTTAAATGGTAATTAATACCTTTAAGATAGGATTTTATATAAGTCCGTTTGGAATAAAAGTCGTTATGTAAATATTTTCGGAAATTATATGAAATCGAAGTTAAATATTGTAGTATCGGTTTATACTATATTTTGAGATTTTTAACGATATGGTTTTCTAAATCAATTTGATTAAAGTATGTTGTTTTCAAATTTGAATATAATCGAAGTTAGATATTTAAAATTGATTTCAAATTCGAGTATGAGATTTCGTATGAACTATTTTACAAAGTGATTTATAAAATATTGGTCACGGTGTGAAAAATGTAAATGTTTTATTGTTAAAGATACCGGCATTGGCTACTGTCATACTCTCTGCCAAAACCGAAAACCACTTTGATAACCGTGTACGCGGTGGAGTTCCAGAATGAAGTAGGATGGTTTGGCGAACGACTCTATTTTCTATTCCATATTAATTATGAGACCCTGACTACCGTGAGTACACTTGATGTGACTAAAACAGGAGCTATGCCGAGACCAAGTGAGGTCATACCTCCTTTCGAGTGCACTTATTTGATATTATTCTATTACTGTTAAGATTCGATTTGGTCCCTTTTTATTATGGGAGTGTGTCTTGAGGTGGGCGGTAGTAGCTGCTATGCGTTACCACCAGTATGGCTCTGCAATCAGTGAATCCACCCTGCCATTCCTTATACGAGCCCACTATGATTTTGTTTTGTACTATTTTATATGGAGTGCCCTCTGATCAACCTCTAGTTTACGGAGGAATTACGGTATTGTATATACGATGGGAATATATAAACGGTGTAAGGGTAATATGATAATCCCGCTTACGCTTTTTTGATATTTTTACTTTAATGATAGACACTATTGCATGTAGCATTATACTATATAGTATTAGTTTGACGGTTCCTTAGAGGATGGTGATCCCAAACACCCTTTAAGTTACTGATTGTATTTCATCGAACATTTCGTCTGAGTTGATTTACTTCCATGAGAATGTTAGTCCTGATCCGTTTTTTTTTTTTTTTTTGCATTATTTCTTGGGTCAGATTGAGTATACAGTTTTCGAGATTCACCTTGGAGTTGGAGCTTATATCGGGTTTTTCACACCTGTGTCTACTTATTCAGTTGATCCAGTTTCAACAATTCTTGTCATCTCTATTTCGTACTGTTATTTTGTATCTGAAATTCATTGTATTAGAATTCCGCTGTATTATTTATGTGAACTCTAATGTAAAATATTATTTAGTAGCTTCATGAACTTCTATTGTATTTTGTATTTTCCACTGCGAGATGTTATATTGCTTTATGTATATGATCTGAGATTTATTCTGCTTACCCTAGAAGCTAATAATAATCTGTCGTTTTGGATGGTTCGAATTGACATGTTTTGTCGATTCGACACGGTCAAAATGACCGATCATTTCAGAAGTGGAGAGGAGAGTGCTTATTTCATATGTGTAGACCATATTTTGTTAAATGTGTACAAACTACAAATTGAGTATAATGTTCTATGTGTGAATGTGATTTGGTAAATTTCTTTGTTACAATCAAGGATTGACTTTTTGGCTATGTTTTTTGGTGCCTGCGCTGATGTAGGGCTACTATACTCAAATGATTACTTGGGTTTATTACCATTTTTTTCCAGCTTTAAATATATATATATATTTCAATCTTATCAATATCACTTATTTGAGTCTTTAGCAAGGTTTTAAATTTCACTCTTCTCGTCTGAGATTGAAATTTGAGATTTTACCGGAGATTTGAGAGTTGACAGCGTTTTTCATTCTGCCTCATTTTGACAGATATATGAAGTATGAACTCGAGATTTTCTACGAAATCCAAGGTTTGAAACCTTGGTCTTTAGTTATAGTGGAAGTTGTGTGCTTATTGACTGTTATAACTGTTACTACTAAGTGATAATTACTGAAAAAACATTATGAGAATGTCAAAGTGTAATGTTTATTAGTTATAAATTTCTCGAAAACACTTCCTGTAATTAACATCTTAGTTTTTTATTTAAAAGTACCGAGTACTTTTTAAAGTGCTAAAGAGACGAGCTCTTAATCTCTTTTGTTATTTTGCAGATTGAATCACGTAATCATAATTTAGAGATGCAGTCAATAGATGACCAGATACTTATTGAAGAACTTGAGAAGCTACTTGATCATTTGCGCATTCCTTCTGAGGTAAGAGCTATACCGAGTGACTTATATAGTACAACTATGGTAAATCTATCATTTGCTCATCGCTCTCTGTTTCAAATGTAGTTTGCATCATCTCTAACTGGAGGATCATTTGAGGAGTCACACATGCTTAAGAATGTCGAAGCATGTAAATGGTTGAATGGAGAACTACGGTGTCTTGAAGCTCCTAATATGGATCATTGCTATACAAGCATTAGAGTTGTAAGCTACTGTTTTGTAACGACCCGGATCGAATAGTTTATTTTAAATATTTAATATGGTTTTAAATATTGTGTTGATAATATAAATGGATTTTTATATTGAGGTATCGATTTAATAATCGATATACGATTTATTTTGAATATATATATATATATCAAATCTAAAATAACTGAATTTGAAATTAGAAACTGAATCGAAATAATTCAGATGATCAATAGAAATTGTATTTGAGTATAAACAATAATAATACTAATATATTATCGAGGAATTGATTTGTTTCTGAATTTAAATTATATTATATTGATTTATTATGGTTATTTTATATATACATTCAAATTTAATTTCAAAATATATTCTGTTGAGCTGAGAACATCGTTATTACATTTGAATGTCAGTCTATATGCTAAAATAGCGGTTCATGGTTTAAATTACTGGACCCGGAGATATTTGACAGTGGATAGGTTCGAAAACAAATCGATATCCGTCTAAAAAGAATAAAAATCTCTTTATGTCAAATCGAATTAAATACGAAATCAAATCAGAATCTGTTTAAAAAAAATAAAGATCTCTTTAATCAAATCACATTAAAGTCATTGTACCTTACCCTACCATTCCTTCCTCCTGAAGTATTCCCCATCTATATAACCGATACGCCCCTCGTCTCTGATTTATTTAGTCCCACAGTATTTCTAAATGGGAGAAAATCTTTCCTTCTCAAATGCTTATAAAATCAAATCGAAAACATTAAATTCGAATGCTTCAAAATTGCCTATCCTCCCATTTTCAATTTGCGGAAATCTGAAATCTTCAGTAGGAGCAATCGAATAAGGTGTCGCCCTTTTTTTTTAAAAACAGTAATTTAGATTTTCGATTTTGGAGTTCGTGGGATCAACTCGACGCGGTGTCTGAGAGTTCACGATGGTACTGGGGGAGAGGGGTTCGAAGACATGTTTTTGTGGGTATTCAGGAGTTGATTTGGTGAAGTAGTGATCGGGTGTCGATGTTTGAAAATGGATGAGGGACTGACATCGCGGTCTTTGCTCGAGCCCCATTTAGGGTTGTCGGAAGATTGTGGTGGAGGTTGCATTCAGGAAGAGGCAATTGGTTTAAGGAAGTTGAGGCGCGATGGTCAATTCTGATTTGGTGGCAAGGTCGATACTGGAGGAAGATGTGGTGCATACTGGAAGGCACAATGGTTATGCGAATTAAGGTATGGGTTTGGAGTGAAGTTGCGATGGATTTTTGGGGGTTTCTGGTGGGTTGATTTCGTGATTTGTTGGAGCTGGGTAAAACAGTGAAAGTGGCGAAAAGGAAGAGCAAAGGAGCTCAAACAAGTTGTTCTTCCATTCCATGATTATCGTGAAGACAACAAAAGAGAACAATTTGGATAAAAGGTAATTAATTTTGTTATTTATGTATTTAAGTAAACGTTAAATATATAAATGGTTTAATTTTTAAAAATAGATAGATTAGTTTAAATTATATTGGTTAAGTTATATATAATTTAGTAACCGTTAAAAGAAGGAAAAAATATAGGAAAGTTATTTATTTATTTATTTAAATAGTTAATTTAAATAAATAATTGTTTAATTAATAAATTAAATAAAATTTTCGTAGGTGCGAATTCATTCAAGAAGCTTCGTAGCCGATGATTTGGAAATAAACAGGATATTCGACAACTACAATTTCGGTGAGTAAATCTCACTAGTTAATTTATTTTTAGCATTTAAAATAAATTGTTGATTGTCTGAATGCAGTAAAATATTTTGTGGTTATAAAATATTTATTAGTTATTTAGGCTGGATGTGTGTGTGTGTGTATATATTGGTTTGGTGGTTGGATGATTCCCGCAGTCTCATTAGCGGATGCCCGTGGTACCATTAGCGGATGATTACCCTATACGCCCTATGCTATGATAGTGGATGACCTTCTATACCGCGATATCCTGCCTCGAAGCAGGATGGGTATTATTTATGTTGACTAACGCTTGTGGATGCAAGAAAAACAGGTTGGAGGGATCCAAATGGATTCCTCACAAATATTTTTATTTGTTTGTTTTCGCATATATTATCATATATGATGTGTTGGTTGATAATTGAGTGGTTTGATTGTTTAAATATCACTGGAGCCTAAATGTTGATATTTTAAAATATCATAAAAAGGAAATTTCCAGAGTTGAAAAGGGAGATTCTATTTTTCTAAAATAGAATTTGAATTTAGAATGGGCTAAAAATATTTACTTGTTTTGAAAATAAATAAAACAAGTATTGATTATATAAACGATGTTCATAAATTAAATAATACAAGAAATTGAAGTAAATTTATAAATGGTGTTTATAAATAAAATAGATTGATTTTCATTGGATAATCAGGAAATTGAATTGAATCTATAAAACAGTGTTTATAGAAATAAAGTGAGAAAAATTATCATTGGATAATTTGAATATTTAGATTCAAATGTGAATTTAAAAATAGAAATGAGGAAATCGTTTTAAAGAAATAAACGATGGAATGTATTATGATGTTCAGAATATAAATTGAACTAGAATAAATTCGTAAGGATTTATTATTTGAATTCGATTAATTCGAAAAAAAATTATAAATAGAAGTCAAATGGAATAAAGAGAATTTGAATAGAAATCGAATGTAGAAATTCAAATAGAATAGAAAATAGAAATTTAATATAGAAATTCAAATAGAATAGAAAATAGAAATTGAATATAGAAATTTAAATAGAATTTGAATATAGAGAATTTGAAATAGAATTGAAATAGAATTTGAATATAGGAAATTTAAATAGAGTTGAAATGGAAATTGAATATAGGAAATTTAAATAGAGTTGAAATGGAAATTGAATATAGGAAATTTAAATAGAATAGAAATGGAATTAGAATATAGAAGATCGAAGTATAAATAATTTTTTTTCCGAGTTAGGGAAATCGACAAATTCTAGAAGATCGGAAATATTATGTTGAAATGGATTTGATATATATTAAAATATATAAGGATGGAGTTGAATTTATTTTAAACAAAGTTTAAAAGTTTATATTTATAAATATAATTAAAACGAACTCGCAGCAGTGCGGTAGTTCGTAAATTAGCGATTCGAACTTCAATTGAGTATATAGAACTCAATTGAAGTCGGAATTCTTTGAAACAAGAATCGTCAGGACCGATTAGATAATATTTTTCTAATGGAAGAGAAAATTCTGGATTTCGTCGTATATATTTTGAGTTATGTCAAAATCAAATTTTCAGAAAAACAGCGCCATAACCATTTAAAGACCATAACAGTTTATTTAATTTTATAAAAGGATTTTAAGCGAATAAAATCCGAATTTCTATTATGAAAATTTCAGATTTTGAGTTGTAAATTATATGTGAACTCAAGTGGAATAATGAATTGATTTTTGAAATAGAAATCAGATTTTTAATTATTGAAGAGAATTAACTAATTCGAATAGTAATTAGTTAATGAGATTTTGAATTGATATTGGGCTTTGAATAAGTGAATTCGATTTGGAAATTTATATTCGAAATCGAATAGGAAATTAGAATTGAAATTGGAATTCAATTTGGTTATGAGCATGTTAAATATTTTGTTTGAACATGTTATGTCCAAACAAAGAAGTGAAACAGGCAAAATAGCTAATTAAAGAATAAATAGGCGAAACTGAATTCAAACGAATGGATTGAGTTGAATTGAATTGAAAACAGGTGAACATGTTTTAGGCAGGCATGGAATGAAGTATATGAAGAGAATGAAAAATTTAATTTATGTGCCCGTCAAAAAGGTACATGTTTAAATTCATATATGAGATTTTATGCACCGTATCGGCAAGCTGCTTGGATTTTTCTTTTTCCTTTGGATTGGTGAGGGCCATGGGAGGCTATTTAAAATATCCCGATGCTCCCGGTACAAAGGAGGTTATGGCGATTTTTTCCGGAAATTTAAGGAGTTAGAATATTTTTTAAGATAATTTGATAGTTAGAAATCAATGTATCGATATATATAGAATTCGATAGGAAACGAAATTAAAAATAGTATTGTAAACAAAAAAGAAATCTATAAGTTAGAAATAGAAAGTGAACCATATACATGTTTTAAAAATGAGTAATTGGTTTTTATGGTGTGTTTATCCGAGGTAAGTGTTTTTGCCATTTTGAAGTTGAGGATGTTTTCAGTTAAGGTCTAAGAGGTAATTTTACCCCAACTTGAGTGATTTCGTTTCTAATTGATAAATAGCAAGATCTAGTCTCGAAGAGAAGTGTTTGAATAAGAGTTAGTGAATAAAATATTTTGGGTTGTTGTAACGATGTTTTACACAGCATTCGTTTTAACCTAAGTAGTGGAATTTTAGAAATATAAAAGTAAATATTTCCTGAGTATAATTAAAGTAGTCGGGAAAGAGATAAGTGATTGAAATTGTTTTCAATTGCAAATAGAATATATTTTCTAAAATAAAAGAAGGTGATATATGGAAATGTTTTCCAAATAACGTAAGAGACCAATAAGATTACTGAAAAGATTTGGTTAGTAAATGTTCAAAAAGAAATGAAGAAACGATTTAATTAATGAAAGTATTAATTAACAGGCCAGTGATTGTTTGATGGTTGGAATGTTTGTTTGTTTTTCTTTGATATTTAAATAACCGACTATCGAAGTATTTGCCAATATCGTTGTCAATATGGAGAGACCGGTTGGATTATTATCCGTGAACCACTCTGTATTGGCAGTAGCGTTGCGAATCAGATTATATGAAGATAATCGAAGACGGAGTAAAGTGAAAGGACTTTTTCCTATTAATGGAAATTGTGCCTTCGGTTTTGTTCAATCCCAGAACGAACGTAAATGGACGAATGTCTGACAAAGTATTTCCAATGATCGAATATGTTGGTCTGTATAAATATATATGGTGGCAACGGATTTATTCCCTTAGCATAATATCCAGAATATTTGTGCAAATCAATTAGTGATTAACGGATCTGACAATGTGGCATTCAAAGTGATTGTGTTATCAATGAATGGCAAGAAATCGTAGCCTCAGGCCTCAACAACCGGAAATGACAAAAATTGGGCAGGCAACATGGCTAAGTGGGTCGCTCCCATTAGGGTGTATAATCACCTATCTAGAGATTCATTTAATTCCTTATTCTATTCGATGTTGTCCCATTCAGGAAATGGTTGCTGATCCCAACCGTTGGTGATATACATTCGATACACTCAAGCGAAATGAGTGGTCGGTCATGTGTGGGCCGGGTTGCAAGATGTTCTTGTTGAACCCAGTGTATTCCTCTCTAGAGGTACATTATCGGAAGGTGGTTCCATACCTTGTCATGTTGGAAATCTAATCTCCAACAAGCGCCCTGCGGTTTTTGATTTTATACTATGTATGTGGAGCGTGAGATGCAAGCGTTCCGCTAGATTCTATTTATTTGATTTAGACACAATTATAATATCATTGGATTTTTGTATCAAAGTGTTTTGGGTTATAGTAAGGTAAAAACCATCCATGTTTATGTGTGGGCTATTTTTACTATTATCTTCTCTTTTGAATGGATTTTTAAGTTAAACAATTGGTTGGAGTTTACTCACACCAGTCCCATGACTGACCCAGAGTTTATTTTGTTTTTGTTTTCCCTAAACTCTTGGGTTCCCAAATTTGTACGGGAAGTCAAGTAGTCGGGATATTTTTTCCAGATTCACTTGGAAGAGTTGGAAGCAGGAGGCTTCACCAGTTAACTATAAACTATCATATTTTCCGCTGTGTACTATGTTGTATCTGGAAACAGGTGTTTATAACTGTTCCAGGAAAAATTGTTGTGCTCTGATGATGGTATGTATATAAAGTTACTGATTTGTATTTCAAAATTTAAGTTATATAATATATTTTATTCGTTCCGCTGTGAGATTTGTCTTCTTTGTTTTCTTCTATTCTAATATTTCTTTCTTTCTATTTCTCATCCTCTAGCTTCTTTCTAATAATGATTCGTATTTCTGTGCAATTTGGGTTGTAATTGTGGTGTTATTAGTCGACTCAGATAGTGCAGATTTGCGTGTCGTTGCAGTTGGTACAGAGCTTAGGTTGAGCGAATACCTAGGCTTTGGTGGGATGTGCTCATTAGAGATAGGGTCAGTGGTACCCTAGAATGAGTTGAGTGTATATATAAGAGAGTGCGTATTTGTAAATTGATATGAAAATTTGTTTTATATTGTGTTGGCTAGTCTGTTGAGTGGATTATGAATTCCGATCGAATCGTGGGACGCCACGAAGTCGATAGGAATTTCTAAACACTTGGGCAGAGCAATTCGACATGATATTGTTTTAAAGTGGGTAAATGAAATAATTTTATTCAAAATTCTATTTTGATATAGAAAGAATAATTTTCTGAAATTATTATATTATATGGATGTGTTGATTGATATCATTATAATCAGATAAGATTATAAAAACTGGAATGGTTATATATAACCAAAATTATATTGTATATGAATAAGATATACAAATAAGATAAATTAAAATTGAATTCAAACCAGAATTTGGAATTTAAATCCTAGGAAGTTTGGAAAAATATTTTCCAAAGTATCTTATAATAATATAGCTTTGTTTTGGAAGGATTTTTGGATTGAAAACCATTTTTAAATGGATTTTTGAAAGTGATAAAGCACTGAACTCACTTCAGTGGCTGGAAAATAATTCTGATGATGACTGCAGCTTCATCAGTGTTCATTTTCGAGTTCTAAGTGACGAATGGCTACCTTAGAAATGTTTTTGATGGAATTTGTTTGAAAGAAAACAAGTGGTTTGAAATTCAAATGTTTTGAATTTGAAATGGAAATGTATGTATATATTTATGTGATTTCAAAAGGGATTTGAAATATAAACAAGGGTATTTGAATTCTGAAGTTTAGAATTTAACTTAAGAAAGTAAAATAGACCGAAGTGAAGAAATTGATTTAGAATCAATTTAAATGAATTCGAATACATATGAATGAAAACCAAAAGTTTTGGTGGAATTAAATTTGTTGGAATTTGAAGAGTTCAGTCTCAGCATAAGTGAGTTTTGGAGTGGCTAATGGGTTTGAAGCACTTTTCTACCTTAGTAATTTCGAGGACGAAATTCTTTTAAGGGGGGAAGAATATAACGACCCGGATTTTCGAATAGTTTATTTTAAATATTTAACATGGTTTTAAATATTGTGTTGATAATATAAATGGATTTTTATATTGGGGTATCGATTTAATAATCGATATACGATTTATTTTGAATATATATATATATATATATATATCAAATCTAAAATAACTGAATTCGTAGTTAGAAACTGAATCGAAATAATTCAGATGATCGATAGAAATTGTATTTGAGTATAAACAATAATAATACTAATATATTATCGAGGAATTGATTTGTTTCTGAATTTAAATTATATTATATTGATTTATTATGGTTATTTTATATATACGTTCAAATTTAATTTCAAAATATATTCTGTTGAGCTGAGAACATCGTTATTACATTTGAATGTCGGTCTATACGCTAAAATAGCGGTTCGTGGTTTAAATTACTGGACCTGGAGATATTTGACTATGGATAGGTTCGAAATCAAATCGATATCCGTCTAAAAAGAATAAAAATCTCTTTATGTCAAATCGAATTAAATACGAAATCAAATCAAAATCCGTTTTTAAAAAATAAAGATCTCTTTAATCAAATCACATTAAAGTCATTGTACCTTACCCTACCATTCCTTCCTCCTGAAGTATTCCCCATCTATATAACGCGATACGCCCCTCGTCTCTGATTTATTTAGTCCCACAGTATTTCTAAATGGGAGAAAATCTTTCCTTCTCAAATGCTTATAAAATTTCAAAAACATTAAAATCGAATGCTTCAAAATTGCCTCTCCTCCCATTTTTATTTTGTGGAAATCTGAAATCTTCAGTAGGATAAATCGAATAAGGTGTCGCCCTTTTTTTTTAAAACAGTAATTTAGATTTTCGATTTTGCCGTTCGTGGGATCAACTCGACGCGGTGTCTGAGAGTTCACGATGGTACTGGGGGAGAGGGGTTCGAAGACATTTTTTTGTGGGTATTCAGGAGTTGATTTGGTGAAGTAGTGATCGGGTGTCGATGTTTGAAAATGGATGAGGGACTGACATCGCGGTTTTTTCTCGAGCGCCGTTTAGGGTTGTCGGAAGATTGTGGTGGAGGTTGCGTTCAGGAAGAGGCGGTTGGTTTAAGGAAGTTGAGGCACGATGGTCAATTCTAATTTGGTGGCAAGGTCGATACTGGAGGAAGATGTGGTGCATACTGGAAGGCACGATGGTGATGCGAATGAAGGTATGGGTTTGGAGTGAAGTTGCGATGGATTTTTGGGGGTTTCTATTGGGTTGATTTCGTGATTTGTTGGAACTAGGTAAAATAGTGACAGTGGCGAAAAGGAAGAGCAAAGGAGCTCAAAAAAGTTGATCTTCCATTCCATGATTATCGTGAAGACAATGAAAGAGAACAATTTGGATAAAAGGTAATTAAATTTGTTATTTATCTATTTAAGTAAACGTTAAATATATAAATGGTTTAATTTTTAAAAATAGATAGATTAGTTTAAATTATATTGGTTAAGTTAAATATAATTTAGTAACCATTAAAAGAAGGAAAAAATATAGGAAAGTTATTTATTTATTTAAATAGTTAATATAAATAAATAATTGTTTAATTAGTAAATTAAATAAAATTTTTGTAGCTGCGAATTCATTCAAGAAGATTCTTAGCCGATGATTTGGAAATAAACAGGATATTTAACAACTGCAATTTCGTTGAGTAAATCTCACTAGTTAATTTATTTTTAGCATTTAAAATAAATTGTTGATTGTCTGAATGTAGTAAAATATTTTGTGGTTATAAAATATTTATTAGTTATTTAGGCTGGATGTGTGTGTGTGTGTGTATATTGGTTTGTTGGTTAGATGATTCCCGCAGTCTCATTAGCGGATGCCCGCGGTACCATTAGCGGATGATTACCCTATACGCCCCACGCTATGATAGTGGATGACCTTCTATACTGCGATATCCTGCCTCGAAGCAGGATGGGTATTATTTATGTTGACTAACGTCTATGGATGCAGGAAAAACAGGTTGGAGGGATCCAATTGGATTCCTCACAAATATTTTCATTTGTTTGTTTTCACATATATTATCATATATGATGTGTTGGTTAATAATTGAGTGGTTTGATTGTTTAAATATCACTGGGGCCTAAATGTTGATATTTTAAAATATCATAAAAAGGAAATTTCCAGAGTTGAAAAGGGAGATTCTATTTTTCTAAAATAGAATTTGAATTTAGAATGGGCTAAAAATATTTACTTGTTTTGAAAATAAATAAAACAAGTATTGATTTTATAAATGATGTTCATAAATTAAATAATACAAGAAATTGAAGTAAATTTATAAATGGTGTTTATAAATGAAATAGATTGATTTTCATTGGATAATCAGAAAATTGAATTGAATCTATAAAACAGTTTTTATAGAAATAAAGTGAGAAAAATTATCATTGGATAATTTGAATATTTAAATTCAAATGTGAATTTAAAAATAGAAATGAGGAAATCGTTTTAAAGAAATAAACGATGGAATGTATTCTGATGTTCAGAATATTAATTGAACTAGAATAAATTCATAAGGATTTATGATTTGAATTCGATTAATTCGAAAAAAATAAATATAAATAGAAGTCAAATGGAATAAAGAGAATTTGAATAGAAATCGAATGTAGAAATTCAAATAGAATAGAAAATAGAAATTTAATATAGAAATTCAAATAGAATAGAAAAAAGAAATTGAATATAGAAATTTAAATAGAATTTGAATATAGAGAATTTGAGATAGAATTGAAATAGAATTTGAAAATAGGAAATTTAAATAGAGTTGAAATGGAAATTGAATATAGGAAATTTAAATAGAGTTGAAATGGAAATTGAATATAGGAAATTTAAATAGAATTGAAATGGAATTTGAATATAGAAGATCGAAGTATAAATATATTTAATTCTGAGTTAGGGAAATCGACAAATTCTAGAAGATCGGAAATATTATGTTGAAATGGATTTGATATATATTAAAACAAACTCACCGCAGCGCGGTAGTTCATAAATTAGCGATTCGAACTTCAATTGAGTATATAGAACTCAATTGAAGTCGGAATTCTTTGAAACAAGAATCGTCAGGACCGATTAGATAATAGTTTTCTAATGGAAGAGAAAATTCTGGATTTCGTCGTATATATTTTGAGTTATGTCAAAATCAAATTTTCAGAAAAACAGCGCCATAACCATTTAAAGACCATAATGGTTTATTTAATTTTATAAAAGGATTTTAAGCGAATAAAATCCGAAATTCTATTTAGAAAATTTCAGATTTTGAGTTGTAAATTGTATGTGAACTCAAGTGGAGTAATGAATTGATTTTTGAAACAGAAATCGGATTTTTAATTATTGAATAGAATTAACTAATTCGAATAGTAATTAGTTATTGAGATTTTGAATTGATATTGGGCTTTGAATAAGTGAATTCGATTTGGAAATTTATATTCGAAATCGAAAAGTAAATTAGAATTGAAATTGGAATTCAATTTGGTTATGAGCAAGTTAAATATTTTGTTTGAACATGTTATGTCCAAACAAAGAAGTGAAATAAGCAAAATAGCTAATTAAAGAATAAATGTGCGAAACTGAATTCAAACGAATGGATTGAGTTGAATTGAATTGAAAACAGGTAACATGTGTTAGGCAGGTATGGAATGAAGTATATGAAGAGAATGAAGATTTTAATTTATGTGCCCGACAAAAAGGTACATGTTTAAATTCATATATGAGATTTTATGCGCCGTGTCGGCAAGCCGCTTGGCTTTTTCTTTTTCTTTTGGATTGGAGAGGGCCATGGGAGGCTATTTAACATATCCCGATGCTCCCGATACAAAGGAGGTTATGGCGAATTTTTCCGAAAATTTAAGGAGTTAGAATATTTTTTTAAAATAATTTGATAGTTAGAAATCAAATCGATATATATAGAATTCGATGGGAAACGAAACTAAAAATAGAATATTGTAAACAAAAAAGAAATCTATAAGTTAGAAATAGAAAGTGAACCATATACATGTTTTAAAAATTAATAATTGGTTTTTATGGTGTGTTTATCCGAGGTAAGTGGCTTTGCCATTTTGAAGTTGAGGATGTTTTCAGTCAAGGTCTGAGAGGTAATTTTACCCCAACTTGAGTGATTTCATTTTTAATTGATAAATAGCAAGATCCAGTCTCGAAGAGAAGTGTTTGAATAAGTGTTAGTGAATAAAATATTTTGGGTTGTTGTAACGATGTTTTACACAGCATTCGTTTTAACCCAAGTAGTGGAATTTTAGAAATATAAAAGTAAATATTTCCTGAGTATAATTAAAGTAGTCGGGAAAGAGATAAGTGATTGAAATTGTTTTCAATTGCAAATAGAATATATTTTCTAAAATAAAAGAAGGTGATATATGGAAATGTTTTCCAAATAACGTAAGAGACCAATAAGATTACTGAAAAGATTTGGATAATAAATGTTGAAAAGGAAATGAAGAAACATTTAATTAATGAAAGTATTAATTAACATGCCAGTGATTGTTTGATGGTTGGAATGTTTGTTTGTTTTTCTTCGACAGTTAAATAACCGACTATCGAAGTATTTGCCAATATCGTTGTCAATGGAGAGACCGGTTGGATTATTATCCGTGAACCACTCTGTATTGGCAGTAACGTTGCGAATCAGATTATATGAAGATAATCGAAGACGGAGTAAAGTGAAAGGACTTTTTTCTATTAATGGAAATTGTGTCTTCGGTTTTGTTCAATCCCAAAACGAACGTAAATGGACGAATGTCTGACAAAGCATTTCCAGTGATCGAATATGTTGGTCTGTATAAATATATATGGTGGCAACAGATTTATTCCCTTAGCATAATATCCAGAATATTTGTGCAAATCAATTAGTGATTAACGGATCTGACAATGTGGCATTCAAAGTTATTGTGTTATCAATGAATGGCAAGAAATCGTAGCCTCAGGCCTCAACAACTGGAAATGACAAAAATCGGGTAGGCAGCATGGCGAAGTGGGTCGCTCCCATTAGGGTGTATTATCACCTAGAGATTCAATTAATTCCTTATTCTATTCGATGTTGTCCCATTCGGGAAACGGTTGCTGATCCCAACCGTTGGTGATATACATTCTGTAAAGACCCGTAACTTCCCCGGTAAGGAAAGCGCGGATAGTTCGAGAACAAGCCACAACAGAACGCAGACGAAAGAACATTTCATTGTATATTACAACAATTCCATCAGAATACAAGAATATACAGAGTATAAATGAATAAATATTACACAGAAAATATCAGAGATTACAATACATTACATAGCAGCGGAAAATAATACAAAACAAAACTAGAAGGAGATATACGGATACAAAGCTTTCCGGGTATCGTTCCAGCTGTAAATTAGGATCCTGTGAATATAAATCTGCAAAACCAAAACAACTAGCTGCCCGTGTCAAAATAAGGACACCCAGAGTTTAGGTTAAAACAATAAACTCCAGGTTAGCTATGGGACTGGTGTGAGAACTAAAACATTTATTATTCTTTATTTTAAAGTTAGGTAAATCAAGGGACCACGCCGTATAACACGGAACGGGTTTCCTCCCAAGAACACCAGTGCATAAAACAACAGCGCAATGCTAAATAAAGAAAAATTAGGCTATTATAAGACCTAGGTCCCATCACACAATGCAACACAAGCCGGAGGATAGGGTTTTTACCTTATAATAGCCAAGAATGCTTGATACGTTTAAAACACATCATTTGATACTATAAGTGTATAGTGTATAAAACAACTTCAAATCATAAGTATCAATCATAGACGGCATAAGCGCCCCATCCCACTATGTCGCCATACTAGGCTCTACAAATAAAACCGCAAATTCACGTATTGGAAGTTGGATTTCCATCTGTGAACTGAGGCAAAAGATAGTCCTCTACCGATTCGAGACTCTCTAGCCCGAGCCTCAGGATCAGAGCTCGAGTGACCCTTGGATCCTCAGGGACGGTCTACTGATGTGGATTAAAATTCCTGAACACTACGTTTCCCCGCCCTATGGGGTGTAAATGAGCCAACGAATGACTCCATCAGACCCGGATCGTCCGATCAAACCAAGGCGCCTCGCAACAGCAACAACCACATAAGTCAAACTCGTCAGGGCGTGTAAAACCACTGACGCCACTTCTAACTAGAAGGAAACGCATGCCCTCCCTGACGTCCTCTCCCATTTCTGGTTCACAACCAGGGTGTGAGGCTCGCGAATCAACGCTACACAAAGCGATGCCACAAAGGCTGTGCTTTGATCATCAACCACAAGACTCTGCTTTTCAACAAAAGCCTTGATCATTTGCATCTTAGCATGACACAAAGGAAAACCACTCTATGCAACCGATATCAGTCACATAGAATGAAATCTAATGTCAGACACACAGTACATACAAGTCCGTTCTGGATCTGAACGAAACCGGAGGCACCTTGTACCTCACATATCCATCGATCTCCAAGTACGTCTGGACGATCACTAACTGTTTCCATCTTCTTGGGTGTACAGCCCAATCAAGATCATCAGTAACCATCCAAACGACGTGAAGACCTCCGGTCTTCAACCACCGTCTTTATCTTCGACATCACGTCGAATCAGTTATTCAGAATGGGATAAACCCGGTCTTTCTGAATAACTCGCGTATATAATAAACAAGTGTTACACAAACACAACATACGCCTCATTCCAATTCATCAGTCACTAACTATAAATTAACAAGAGAATAATTCCCCAAATATAAACCCCGAAGGCCGAAACCAACATCAGATCAATATCCAGGAAACCGTTCTACTTAGCTAACCTACAGTTAGTTTCTAAATTTCACATTCTTATGGAAAGGTTCCCATTTATTTTATCAAAGATAAATTCCTTTAAATTTATTCTTTAATCTTCCTTTGAATATCGATTCAACTAGTCGGGATTAACGAACCTTACCGAAGTAATCATTTGTTTTAATTTCCCAATCCCAACCTATTCATCCCATGAAGTAAAACTGGTCATACTTCATATCTAACACCACGGTGTTATCAGTAAATTCAATTACCATTTCACGTTCAAATCTAATTAAAGATTTAACTATCGCCTGGAGTAAAACTGGCGATACTCCATTCTGGATATTTTCAATCTAATTAAAGATTTATTAAAACTCCACTTAGTTTTAATCTTTAACTAGGTTAAAGAATCAGTGTCATTTTAAAACCCGGTTCACGATAAACCCAAGATCACATTCCATTAATTATCGGGTTAAAGAACAAGTGTTATTTAAAACACTATTCACGATAAACTCAAAAATCAATACCAATTCAATTCCAATTAAATATTATTTAATTGGTACACTTCATTAAATCTAAATAAAAAGATTAAATCTTTTTTCTCAACTGCGCTTAAGAACAGTGTTAATGAAGACACCATTCACGACAAACCCAAAATCACATTTGATATTAAATACAAGGCTCTGAATAGAAAATATATCGGCTTATATTCAATATCAAATCCTACGACCAACAAATATTGTATTGGAAATAACGATATATATATATCTTTCAAATTCCCATAACAATACCTGTATCGTCGTGAAATCCAACATCGAAATATTCCAAAGACAATTTCGACTCAAATCCATTCCAATTCAGAATATTGGAAATTCTGGTTACTTTTAAAACCATTTCAAATCCACTTTATTTGTTTTAAAAATAAATAAATTATTATTCTAGTTCAAAACTAGTTCATTTAGATAAAAATCTATTTTTATCTTTTCAAATATGGATTTTATCTTCCTAATTCTTCACAAATCATTTCTTATGATTTTACATTAATTATTAATATTTTTAATAATTTTATCAAGGCCCGTACAGTCGATTTCCATCAACGGCCATCGAACTGCACTTACAACGACCTTTTCCAAATTTGATTTGGACATAATTCCAAATCCAACCGTTAGATTTCTAATTTCTAATATTCGTTAGAAAGCTCTTTTCGATACGAACCCAACGGTTCCGGTTTTAGGAGAATCCGACGGTCAGATCTCCTGCAATGTCCACTCGAAGTCTATGGTCGAAATTCGCGAACTGCCACGGCACGGCGCGTTCTATTCAGGCCATTATATTATATATATATAATATATACTTCGTCGATTTCCTTTCGAAACGAATTTTATAAATCGTTTTAAATTTGTTTTCGAAACGATTTCAACTTCATATTCAATTTCTAATCAAAATTGAATATTCCAATATAAATTCATTTTAATTTCATTTCAAATCGATTTCAATTCAATTTCAATTTAATTCAATTCGAATTCATTTTATATTCAATTCAATTCGAATTCACTTTATAATCAATTCAATTCGAATTCACTTTATATTCAATTCAATTCGAATTCACTTTATATTCAATTCAATTCGAATTCGCTTTATATTCAATTCAATTCGAATTCGCTTTATATTCAATTCAATTCGAATTCGCTTTATATTCAATTCAATTCGAATTCGCTTTATATTCAATTCGAATTCACTTTATATTCAATTCAATTCGAATTCGTTTTATATTAAATTCAATTCGAATTCGTTTTATATTCAATTCAATTCAATCTAATTCGAATTTCAATTCTTTTCAATATTCATTGAAAAATGAATAAAATCGATATAAATCTCGTTCGCGTCAAAATGGCGTCCATCTAATCAACACGGCTTCATATATTTCTATTTTCAAATATTCTATTCCAAATATTTCTATTTCGAATATTTCTTTTTCGAATATTTCTATTTCAAAACTGGAATGAGGCCCAATCATTTACCATATAATGTTAATTATATGGATTTTCTACAACACATGTATAAATCAACAATGACAAATAATCAACCATCATCCAAAGTGCATTCTACACTGTATAAGCATCAAATATAAATATTTAATGCTTATTTGTGACGGCAAGGAATTTCGCTCGGTCCGAACCAGTCGCTAAACCGATCCAGGCCGTTCGAAAACGCCCTATCGTTTGAGAACAGGACAAAACAGAACACATACAGAAGAACATTTCATTGTATATTACGACAATGCATGAGATTACAAGAATATACAGAGTATAAATGAATATTACACAGAAATATCAGAGATTTAAATTACATTTAAATACATAGCAGTGGAAAATAACACAATACACAACTAGAAGAAGATATACGGATACAAAGCTTTCCGGATATCGTTCCAGCTGTAAACCAGGATCCTGTGAATATAAATCTGCAAAACCAAAACTACTAGCTGCCCGTGTTGAAAATAAGGGCACCCAGAGTTTAGGTTAAAACAATAAACTCCAGGTCAGTCATGTGACTGGTGTGAGAACTAAAACAGTTATTAATCTTTATTTTAAATCATTAGGTAAATCAAGGGACCACGCCGTATAACACGGAACGGGTTTCCTCCCAAGAATACCAGTGCATAAAACAAACAGCGCAATGCTAAATAAAGAAAAATGAAGCTGTTATAAGACCCAGGTCCTATCACACAATGCAACGCAAGCCGGGGGATAGGGTTTTCCCTTATAACAGCCAAAGAATGCTTGATACGTTTAAAACAAATCATTTGATACTATTATAAGTGCATAGTGTATAAAACAACTTCAAATCATAAATATCAATCATAGGCGGCATGAGCGTCCCATGCCACTATGTCGCCATATATAGGTTTACAAATAAAACCGCAAAGTCACGTATTTGGAAATTGGATTTCCGTCTATGAACCGAGGCAAAAGATAGTCCTCAACCGATTCGAGACAATCTAGCCCATGTCTCAGGAACAGCCGCAACTGCCCCATGGAGCGACAGGGCCGGTCCACCGATGTGGATTATTATGCCTGAACACTACGTTTCCCCGCCCTTTGGGGCGTAAATGAGCCAACGAATGACTCCATCGGACCCGGATCGTCCGATCAAACCGAGGCGCCTCGCAACAGCAACAACCACATAAGTCAAACTCGTCAGGGCGTGTAAAACCACTGACGCCACTTTTTAGCTAGAAGGAAACGCATGCCCTCCCTGAGGTCCGTCTCCCGTTTCTGGTTCATACCGGGTGTGAAACTCGCGAATTCACGTTACACAAAGCTGTGCCACACAGGCTGTGCTTTGATCATCACCACTAGACTTTGCTTTTCAACAGAAGCCTCGATCTATTGCCACTTAGGCATGCCACACAGGCAATTCACTCTATGTGTTTGATATCCATCAGTATATAACCCCTGAGCTCGTATGTCTCAGAGAAGGGCGTTAAGCAAGAGAATAAATTCTCCGCCGCCAAACAGATATATATTTAATAGAAATCAATCACACAGACTAAAATCCAATGTCAGACACACAGTCCATTTACAAGTCCGTTCTGGGTCTGAACGAAACCGGAGGCACCTAGTACCCCGCACATCCATCGATCTCCAAGTACGTCTGGACGATCACCAACTGTTTCCATCTTCTTAGGTGTACAGCCCAATCAAGATCATCAGTTATCACCCAAACGACGTGAAGACCTCCGGTCTTCGACCACCGTCTTCATCTTCGACTTATCGTCGTATCAGTTATTCAGAATGGGATAAACCCGGTCTTTCCGAATAACTCGCGTATATTTTATAAAAGTGCTACACAAACACAACATACGCCTCATTCCAACTCATCATTCACTAACCGTAAATTAATCAAGAGAATAATTTCCCAAATATAAACCCCGAAGGCCGAAACCAACATCAGATCAATATCCAGAAAACCATTCTGCTTGGCTAACCGACAGTTAGTTTCTAAATTTCACATTCATAGGGAAAGGTTCCCATTAATTTTATCAAAGATAAATTCCTTGAATTTATTCTTTAATCTACTTTTGAATTTCGATTCAACTAGTCGGGATTAACGAAACTTACCGAAGTAATCATTTGTTTTAATTTCCCAATCCCAACCTATTCATCCCATGAAGTAAAACTGGTAATATTTCATATCTAACACCACGGTGTTATTGGTAAATTCAATTACTATTTCACGTTCAAATCTAATTAAAGATTTAACTATCGCCTGGAGCAAAACCGGTGATACTCCATTTTCGATCATTTCAATCTAATTAAAGATTCATTAAAACTCCACTTAGTTTTAATCTTCGACTGGGTTCAAGAATCAGTGTCATTTAAAACATGATTCACGATAAACCCAAAATCACATTCCATTAATTATCGGGTTAAAGAACAAGTGTTGTTTAAAACACTGTTCACGATAAACCCAAAAATCAATACCAATTCAATTCCAATTAAATATTGTTTAATTGGTACACTTCATTAAATCTAATTAAAAAGATTTAATCTTTTCTCAACTGGGTTCAAGAACAGTGTTAGTGAAGACACCATTCACGACAAACCCAAATCACATTCGATATTCAATACAAGGCTCTGAATAGAAAATATATCGGCTTATATTCAATATCAAATTCTACGACTAACAAATGTCGTAATGGAAATAACGATATAAATATATATCTTTCAAATTTCCATAACAACACCTGTATAATCACGAATTCCAACATCGAAATATTCCGAAGACAATTTCGATTCAAATCCAATGCAATCATTGGATATTCTGGTTATTTTAAAAACCCTTTTTAAATTCAATTTATTTATTTAAAAATAAATAGAATTATAATTCTAGTTCAAAACTAGTTCATTTCGATAAAAATCTATTTTTATCTTTTCAAATATGGAGTTTTTCATCCCAATTCTTTCTAAATCATTTCTTATGATTTTACACAATTTATTACTATTTTTAATAATTTTATCAAGGCCCGTACAGTCGATTTCCATCAACGGCCGTCGAACTACACTTACAGCGACCTTTTTCAAATTTGATTTGGACGTATCTCCAAATCCAACCGTTAGATTTCTAATTTCTAATATTCTTTAGAAAGCTCTTTTCGATACGAACCCAACGGTTCCGGTTTTAGGAGAATCCGACGGTCGGATCTCCCGCAATGTCCGTTTGAAATAAATGGTCGAAATTCACGAACTGCCGCGGCGCGGCGCGTTCTATTCAGGCCATTATATTATATATATAATATATGTAATATATACTTCGTCGATTCCTATTTAAAAAATAATTATATAAATAGTTTTAAAATTCGTTTCAAAAGCAAATTCAACTTCCATTTCAATTCAAATCAAAATTGAATTTCTTCTTTATAAATTCGTTTTAAAATTCATTTCTATTCAATTCAAATTTCAATTCAATTTGAATTCATTTCAATTCGCTTTCAATTCAATTTGAATTCGTTTTCAATTCATTTCGAAATCGATTTCAATTCAATTCATTTCGAAATCGTTTTCAATTCAATTCAAAATATTCGATTTCGAAATCACTTTTCAATATTCATTTAAAGATGAATAAAATCGATATAAATATCGTTCACGTCAAAATGGCGTCAATCTAATCAACACGGCTTCATAAATTTCTATTTTCAAATATTCTATTTCAAATATTTCTTTTTCAAAATAGTTGTTATTATCAAAATATTTCGTTCAACACATGACCAATCTCAATGAATGAGTACTGTCAACACATGAACTTTTATTTTATATCGATAAAGATGTAAATTTTATTACTAAAATATTTCGTTCAACACATGACCAATCTCAATGAATGAGTACTGTCAACACATGAACTTTTATTTTATATCGATAAAGATGTAAATTTTATTACTAAAATATTTCGTTCAACACATGACCAATCTCAATGAATGAGTACTGTCAACACATGAACTTTTATTTTATATCGATAAAGATGTAAATTTTATTACTAAAATATTTCGTTCAACACATGACCAATCTCAATGAATGAGTACTGTCAACACATGAACTTTTATTTTATATCGATAAAGATGTAAATTTTATTACTAAAATATTTCGTTCAACACATGACCAATCTCAATGAATGAGTACTGTCAACAAATGAACTTTTATTTTATAATATTCTTTATTTTTCAAATTGGAATGAGGCCCAATCAATTACCATATAAAGTTAATTATATGGATTTTCATACAACACATGTATATAATTACATTGAAAAATAATCAACCATCAACCAAAGTGCACTACACTGTATAAGCATCAAATATAGATATTCAACGCTTATAACAGCCTGTCAATCAATCGATCGACACATTTAATCAATCAGGATGAGTGAACTTCAAATTTCATCCCAACACCCGTGTGGGGTTTCAAACAATCAAACGCATATTTTATTTGTGCAGTTGGGCGATGTGTAAAATTTATCGACCCAATCAATATCCTTTAAATAGGTGTACATAAACAAACCGTCCGGTTTGTACATGAATATTTTATTTTATTCACTTCACGTTAAAAATTATATTTTAACGATAAAACATTTTTATTTTAACATATGAATTTCTACTCAGTTCATTTATTCAATAAAATGATATTTTTATTTTTTCTAACTTATTTTAGAAAATTTCGGCGGCATAACGGCACGATACTAGAAACGGGACAGGGCCTAGCCTTATCCCCGGTCTAGTGAAGGCCCACGCCATTCACACATCAATCAAATTCACCAAACAACCAAATTCAAATCAAATCATATAACTAAGCTATGCATCCAAACAAACAAGTCCATGGTCTGTGGACGATTGTGTCGGGTGCTACTAAGCACCGTCTGCGTCCTAGTATATATATATATATATAACTAGAAAAGAAAGTGAAAGGTGAGAAATTCTCACCGATAGCTATCCAATCATCTTGACTCTTCTTTGATAGAAATCTTCGTCGTTCCCGCCTTTTTTTCACCTTCGTTGTCCGCTTTCACTACATATGTAAAAATCGAATTTTTACTTCGCTGTTCAATATATAAAAATCGAATTTTTATTTCAAAGTTCAATATATAAAAATCGAATTTTTATTTCAAAGTTCAATATATAAAAATCGAATTTTTATTTCAAAGTTCAATATATAAAAATCGAATTTTTATTTCAAAGTTCAATATATAAAAATCGAATTTTTATTTCAAAGTTCAATATATAAAAATCGAATTTTTATTTCAAAGTTCAACATATAAAAATCGAATTTTTATTTCAAAGTTCAATATATAAAAATCGAATTTTTATTTCAAAGTTCAACATATAAAAATCGAATTTTTATTTCAAAGTTCAATATATAAAAATCGAATTTTTATTTCAAAGTTCAACATATAAAAATCGAATTTTTATTTCAAAGTTCAACATATAAAAATCGAATTTTTATTTCATAATAAAAAAAAAATCAAATCTTTTTATACATAAAGATCTCCTACTCACTTTAATGTTCATGCTATAAAAATCAAAACTTTATCGTATTTAAAATACTCTAAAAAAAAAATTACATATAAATAAACGGAAAATCATGTGTAAAAATAAGAGAAATCAACAAGTAATAAAACTTACAGCTTCTTTGATTGGAAGGGGGGTTTTGTGCTCGCGCTGTGGTGGAGGGGGAGCGCTGCAGTGGCGGTCCTCGTCTGTGGGTGCGCGTGGTACTGGTCAGAGGAGGGTGAGGCGGAGACTGGCGATGGGGCTCGAAGTCGCGAGGGGCAGTGTGCGAAGGGGTTGACTCGAACGGGTTAGGGTTTTGGGGAGTTTACGGATTCGAATCGAGGAAGAATGGGGAAGGGAGGAGAGCGAACATCGGAGAAGGGGGGGTGCGGAGCTCTGGTCGGACGGCGCCGCCTTGGGCGGTGGCAGCGGCGTGGAGGAGGCCGCTCGCGCCACTCCGTCCTCTTCTTCTTTTCTTTTTTCCTTTTTTTTATTTGTTCTGAATGCGTTGGTCAACGGGAAGAGGAAGGTAGGAGAAATAAGGGGCCCCTTTTTAAATTATTATATTTTTAATTAATTTCTAAACCCAAAAAGCAACTTTTATTCTCGACCTCAAAACGAGGCCCACCGCCTGTCGTCCATAGCGTTTTACCCCCATTCTGAACACAATGGGATATGTATCGTCAGCTGATTCGGCTGTTACAATCAGTTTCCGTTAAATTTACATTTAAATCACTATATTGAATTTTAAACGTACATTTCAAATTACCGGGGTCACATACTAACTCTATAAATTCCATAAAAATATTTTCTAGCTTCGAATTGACGATACGGTCCTAACAAAACTAGTTTCGTCGAATTCTGAGGCCGTTGGAAAAATGGCCATTTTTCAGTCGATTAAAATCAACTGAAACTGGTCAAACGCGTTTTCCTTTGCCACGCTCACATATTGATTCAGAAAATTATGAAATTTGGAATCTAGCAATAAATTGACATCACGAATCCAACAAAAGTGGTTTCGTCGAAATCCGAGGTCATTTGCAAAATGTCTATTTTTAAGGGCCTGAATTCCATAGCGACTATTCAGAATTTTCAACTGGACATATCTTTTGATTCCCGCTATCAAATCTTGATCTTTCGGATTCGTTGGAAAGATATCATCAATTAGATCCCATTATTTTTGGTTTCACTAAAATCCGGATTGTTTTGCACCCGGTACGTTCAATTGAAGTTTGAAATCGAATTATCGAACTACCGCGCCATTTTCAATTCTATTTATAATTATATATAAATATTTATATTCTAACGACGACGCGTATAATATATACGTTCGAATTATATTCAAAATAAATTTCTCGTCGATATTATTTAAAATAATCTATTTTAAATAATCAAAATTCGCTGAAATCGCCAAAATAAAAATTTTAAACTGGCCCAGATTTTCGGGTTGTTACAATCTCCTCCACTTAAAACTTTTCGTCCCCGAAAAGGAACAAAGTCGAAAGTGGTTTGATCATTCAACTCTACATTCGATCTGGCTTCCATTCTCCAACTTTTTAGTTTCTGAGAATTTTCAAATTTTCAAAAATTTGGCTAACACCCTAAATTTTCGAAAAATTTCGCCATAACCTCCCCTGCACCGGGAGCATCGGGGAATTTCAAATAGCTTCCCCGGTCCTTCAGATCTCAAAAAGAAAAAGAAAAAGCCAAGCGGCTAGCCAATAGGCTCATAAAATCATCATCACCTAAACAAAACAGTAAATTATGTAGTAAACATGTACCTATTTGTCGGGCAAACAAATTTTATTCTCTGCTCTAGCCTCCTTGCTATGACCTGTTCAATGTAAGTATATGTATATGCAAGCCTATGCGACCAATTTTCAATATAATTCAATATTTGATGCTATTAGGCTAAATGGCTAAAAATTAGCAAACAAATAAACAAACAACACAAACATCTATCAATTAGTGGATTAACGTTTCAAATTCATAATTTTGATACATATACAAAAATCATGTTTTTGATGCCAAATCACAACAATAGGCCCTATCTAATTTTGGTTCTCACACCAGTCTAATGGAAACATATAGAAATCACACCTTCGAAACACGAACATAAGTTCTGATGATGATATATCAATCATCAGAATCATCTCCGGGTGTCTAGAGTGTAATTCTATATCTATCCAATATATTAAAATTTCAAATACACGTGGATCAGACGTATACGCAAAATCTTTATATACTGGACTGTCCAACTCAATATAAATAGATAATCAAATACGAATAATTGATTTAAATTTTCAAAACAAAAATTGTTTTCATTTGAAAAATATACTCTTCACACTCGTTCTAGGATACTACTGATCCTATCTCTAACGAGTCATTCCCATTGGATATTACTAATCCAATATCTGATGAATTCTTTCGTATGGTTCTAATGTGCCTTGTTCTCTGAGCTTTGTAAACCAAAGCTCTGATACCAACTGTGACGGCAAGGAATTTCGCTCGGTCTGAACCAGTCGCTAAACCGATCCAGGCCGTTCGAAAACGCCCTATCGTTTGAGAACAGGACAAAACAGAACACATACAGAAGAACATTTCATTGTATATTACGACAATGCATGAGATTACAAGAATATACAGCGTATAAATGAATATTACACAGAAATATCAGAGATTTAAATTACATTTAAATACATAGCAGCGGAAAATAACACAATACACAACTAGAAGAAGATATACGGATACAAAGCTTTCCGGATATCGTTCCAGCTGTAAACCAGGATCCTGTGAATATAAATCTGCAAAACCAAAACTACTAGCTGCCCGTGTCGAAAATAAGGGCACCCAGAGTTTAGGTTAAAACAATAAACTCCAAGTCAGTCATGTGACTGGTGTGAGAACTAAAACAGTTATTAATCTTTATTTTAAATCATTAGGTAAATCAAGGGACCACGCCGTATAACACGGAACGGGTTTCCTCCCAAGAATACCAGTGCATAAAACAAACAGCGCAATGCTAAATAAAGAAAAATGAAGCTGTTATAAGACCCAGGTCCTATCACACAATGCAACGCAAGCCGGGGGATAGGGTTTTCCCTTATAACAGCCAAAGAATGCTTGATACGTTAAAACAAATCATTTGATACTATTATAAGTGCATAGTGTATAAAACAACTTCAAATCATAAATATCAATCATAGGCGGCATGAGCGTCCCATGCCACTATGTCGCCATATATAGGTTTACAAATAAAACCGCAAAGTCACGTATTTGGAAATTGGATTTCCGTCTATGAACCGAGGCAAAAGATAGTCCTCAACCGATTCGAGACAATCTAGCCCATGTCTCAGGAACAGCCGCAACTGCCCCATGGAGCGACAGGGCCGGTCCACCGATGTGGATTATTATGCCTGAACACTACGTTTCCCCGCCCTTTGGGGCGTAAATGAGCCAACGAATGACTCCATCGGACCCGGATCGTCCGATCAAACCGAGGCGCCTCGCAACAGCAACAACCACATAAGTCAAACTCGTCAGGGCGTGTAAAACCACTGACGCCACTTTTTAGCTAGAAGGAAACGCATGCCCTCCCTGAGGTCCGTCTCCCGTTTCTGGTTCATACCGGGTGTGAAACTCGCGAATTCACGTTACACAAAGCTGTGCCACACAGGCTGTGCTTTGATCATCACCACTAGACTTTGCTTTTCAACAGAAGCCTCGATCTATTGCCACTTAGGCATGCCACACAGGCAATTCACTCTATGTGTTTGATATCCATCAGTATATAACCCCTGAGCTCGTATGTCTCAGAGAAGGGCGTTAAGCAAGAGAATAAATTCTCCGCCGCCAAACAGATATATATTTAATAGAAATCAATCACACAGACTAAAATCCAATGTCAGACACACAGTCCATTTACAAGTCCGTTCTGGGTCTGAACGAAACCGGAGGCACCTAGTACCCCGCACATCCATCGATCTCCAAGTACGTCTGGACGATCACCAACTGTTTCCATCTTCTTGGGTGTACAGCCCAATCAAGATCATCAGTTATCACCCAAACGACGTGAAGACCTCCGGTCTTCGACCACCGTCTTCATCTTCGACTTATCGTCGTATCAGTTATTCAGAATGGGATAAACCAGGTCTTTCCGAATAACTCGCGAATATTTTATAAAAGTGCTACACAAACACAACATACGCCTCATTCCAACTCATCAGTCACTAACCGTAAATTAATCAAGAGAATAATTTCCCAAATATAAACCCCGAAGGCCGAAACCAACATCAGATCAATATCCAGAAAACCATTCTGCTTGGCTAACCGACAGTTAGTTTCTAAATTTCACATTCATAGGGAAAGGTTCCCATTAATTTTATCAAAGATAAATTCCTTGAATTTATTCTTTAATCTACTTTTGAATTTCGATTCAACTAGTCGGGATTAACGAAACTTATCGAAGTAATCATTTGTTTTAATTTCCCAATCCCAACCTATTCATCCCATGAAGTAAAACTGGTAATATTTCATATCTAACACCACGGTGTTATTGGTAAATTCAATTACTATTTCACGTTCAAATCTAATTAAAGATTTAACTATCGCCTGGAGCAAAACTGGTGATACTCCATTTTCGATCATTTCAATCTAATTAAAGATTCATTAAAACTCCACTTAGTTTTAATCTTCGACTGGGTTAAAGAATCAGTGTCATTTAAAACACGATTCACGATAAACCCAAAATCACATTCCATTAATTATCGGGTTAAAGAACAAGTGTTGTTTAAAACACTGTTCACGATAAACCCAAAAATCAATACCAATTCAATTCCAATTAAATATTGTTTAATTGGTACACTTCATTAAATCTAATTAAAAAGATTTAATCTTTTCTCAACTGGGTTCAAGAACAGTGTTAGTGAAGACACCATTCACGACAAACCCAAATCACATTCGATATTCAATACAAGGCTCTGAATAGAAAATATATCGGCTTATATTCAATATCAAATTCTACGACTAACAAATGTCGTAATGGAAATAACGATATAAATATATATCTTTCAAATTTCCATAACAACACCTGTATAATCACGAATTCCAACATCGAAATATTCCGAAGACAATTTCGATTCAAATCCACTCCAATGCAATCATTGGATATTCTGGTTATTTTAAAAACCCTTTTTAAATTCAATTTATTTATTTAAAAATAAATAGAATTATAATTCTAGTTCAAAACTAGTTCTTTTCGATAAAAATCTATTTTTATCTTTTCAAATATGGAGTTTTTCATCCCAATTCTTTCTAAATCATTTCTTATGATTTTACACAATTTATTACTATTTTTAATAATTTTATCAAGGCCCGTACAGTCGATTTCCATCAACGGCCGTCGAACTGCACTTACAGCGACCTTTTTCAAATTTGATTTGGACGTATCTCCAAATCCAACCGTTATATTTCTAATTTCTAATATTCTTTAGAAAGCTCTTTTCGATACGAACCCAACGGTTCCGGTTTTAGGAGAATCCGACGGTCGGATCTCCCGCAATGTCCGTTTGAAATAAATGGTCGAAATTCTCGAACTGCCGCGGCGCGGCGCGTTCTATTCAGGCCATTATATTATATATATAATATATACTTCGTCGATTCCTATTTAAAAACGAATTATATAAATAGTTTTAAAATTCGTTTCAAAAGCAAATTCAACTTCCATTTCAATTCAAATCAAAATTGAATTTCTTCTTTATAAATTCGTTTTAAAATTCATTTCTATTCAATTCAAATTTCAATTCAATTTGAATTCATTTCAATTCGCTTTCAATTCAATTTGAATTCGTTTTCAATTCATTTCGAAATCGTTTCCAATTCAATTCATTTCGAAATCGTTTTCAATTCAATTCAAAATATTCGATTTCGAAATCACTTTTCAATATTCATTTTAAGATGAATAAAATCGATATAAATATCGTTCACGTCAAAATGGCGTCAATCTAATCAACACGGCTTCATAAATTTCTATTTTCAAATATTCTATTTCAAATATTTCTTTTTCAAAATAGTTGTTATTATCAAAATATTTCGTTCAACACATGACCAATCTCAATGAATGAGTACTGTCAACACATGAACTTTTATTTTATATCGATAAAGATGTAAATTTTATTACTAAAATATTTCGTTCAACACATGACCAATCTCAATGAATGAGTACTGTCAACACATGAACTTTTATTTTATATCGATAAAGATGTAAATTTTATTACTAAAATATTTTGTTCAACACATGACCAATCTCAATGAATGAGTACTGTCAACACATGAACTTTTATTTTATATCGATAAAGATGTAAATTTTATTACTAAAATATTCCGTTCAACACATGACCAATCTCAATGAATGAGTACTGTCAACACATGAACTTTTATTTTATATCGATAAAGATGTAAATTTTATTACTAAAATATTTCGTTCAACACATGACCAATCTCAATGAATGAGTACTGTCAACACATGAACTTTTATTTTATAATATTCTTTATTTTTCAAATTGGAATGAGGCCCAATCAATTACCATATAAAGTTAATTATATGGATTTTCATACAACACATGTATATAATTACATTGAAAAATAATCAACCATCAACCAAAGTGCACTACACTGTATAAGCATCAAATATAGATATTCAACGCTTATAACAGCCTGTCAATCAATCGATCGACACATTTAATCAATCAGGATGAGTGAACTTCAAATTTCATCCCAACACCCGTGTGGGGTTTCAAACAATCAAACGCATATTTTATTTGTGCAGTTGGGCGATGTGTAAAATTTACCGACCCAATCAATATCCTTTAAATAGGTGTACATAAACAAACCGTCCGGTTTGTACATGAATATTTTATTTTATTCACTTCACGTTAAAAATTATATTTTAACGATAAAACATTTTTATTTTAACATATGAATTTCTACTCAGTTCATTTATTCAATAAAATGATATTTTTATTTTTTCTAACTTATTTTAGAAAATTTCGGCGGCATAACGGCACGATACTAGAAACGGGACAAGGCCTAGCCTTATCCTCGGTCTAGTGAAGGCCCACGCCATTCACACATCAATCAAATTCACCAAACAACCAAATTCAAATCAAATCATATAACTAAGCTATGCATCCAAACAAACAAGTCCATGGTCTGTGGACGATTGTGTCGGGTGCTACTAAGCACCGTCTGCATCCTAGTATATATATATAACTAGAAAAGAAAGTGAAAGGTGAGAAATTCTCACCGATAGCTATCCAATCATCTTGACTCTTCTTTGATAGAAATCTTCGTCGTTCCCGCCTTTTTGTCACCTTCGTTGTCCGCTTTCACTACATATGTAAAAATCGAATTTTTACTTCGCTATTCAATATATAAAAATCGAATTTTTATTTCAAAGTTCAATATATAAAAATCGAATTTTTATTTCAAAGTTCAATATATAAAAATCGAATTTTTATTTCAAAGTTCAATATATAAAAATCGAATTTTTATTTCAAAGTTCAATATATAAAAATCGAATTTTTATTTCAAAGTTCAATATATAAAAATCGAATTTTTATTTCAAAGTTCAACATATAAAAATCGAATTTTTATTTCAAAGTTCAATATATAAAAATCGAATTTTTATTTCAAAGTTCAACATATAAAAATCGAATTTTTATTTCAAAGTTCAATATATAAAAATCGAATTTTTATTTCAAAGTTCAACATATAAAAATCGAATTTTTATTTCAAAGTTCAACATATTAAAATCGAATTTTTATTTCATAATAAAAAAAAATCAAATCTTTTTATACATAAAGATCTCCTACTCACTTTAATGTTCATGCTATAAAAATCAAAACTTTATCGTATTTAAAATACTCTAAAAAAAAATTACATATAAATAAACTGAAAATCATGTGTAAAAATAAGAGAAATCAACAAGTAATAAAACTTACAGCTTCTTTGATTGGAAGGGGGTTTTGTGCTCGCGCTGCGGTGGAGGGGGAGCGCTGCAGTGGCGGTCCTCGTCTGTGGGTGCGCGTGGTACTGGTCAGAGGAGGGTGAGGCGGAGACTGGCGATGGGGCTCGAAGTCGCGAGGGGCAGTGTGCGAAGGGGTTGACTCGAACGGGTTAGGGTTTTGGGGAGTTTACGGATTCGAATCGAGGAAGAATGGGGAAGGGAGGAGAGCGAACATCGGAGAAGGGGGGGTGCGGAGCTCTGGTCGGACGGCGCCGCCTTGGGCGGTGGCAGCGGCGTGGAGGAGGCCGCTCGCGCCACTCCGTCCTCTTCTTCTTTTCTTTTTTCCTTTTTTTTTATTTGTTCTGAATGCGTTGGTCAATGGGAAGAGGAAGGTAGGAGAAATAAGGGGCCCCTTTTTAAATTATTATATTTTTAATTAATTTCTAAACCCAAAAAGCAACTTTTATTCTCAACCTCAAAACGAGGCCCACCGCCTGTCGTCCATAGCGTTTTACCCCCATTCTGAACACAATGGGATATGTATCGTCAGGTGATTCGGCTGTTACAACCAGTTTCCGTTAAATTTACATTTAAATCACTATATTGAATTTTAAACGTACATTTCAAATTACCGGGGTCACATACTAACTCTATAAATTCCATAAAAATATTTTCTAGCTTCGAATTGACGATACGGTCCTAACAAAACTAGTTTCGTCGAATTCTGAGGCCGTTGGAAAAATGGCCATTTTTCAGTCCATTAAAATCAACTGAAACTGGTCAAACGCGTTTTCCTTTGCCACGCTCACATATTGATTCAGAAAATTATGAAATTTGGAATCTAGCAATAAATTGACATCACGGACCCAACAAAAGTGGTTTCGTCGAAATCCGAGGTCATTTGCAAAATGTCTATTTTTAAGGGCCTGAATTCCATAGCGACTATTCAGAATTTTCAACTGGACATATCTTTTGATTCCCGCTATCAAATCTTGATCTTTCGGATTCGTTGGAAAGATATCATCAATTAGATCCCATTATTTTTGGTTTCACTAAAATCCGGATTGTTTTGCACCCGGTACGTTCAATTGAAGTTTGAAATCGAATTATTGAACTACCGCACCATTTTCAATTCTATTTATAATTATATATAAATATTTATATTCTAACGACGACGCGTATAATATATACGTTCGAATTCTATTCAAAATAAATTTCTCGTCGATATTATTTAAAATAATCTATTTTAAATAATCAAAATTCGCTGAAATCGCCAAAATAAAATTTTTAAACTGGCCCAGATTTTCGGGTTGTTACATTATTACAGTCTGTCAATCAATCGATTGATATACAACTAATTATTGGGATTAGTGTACGTCATATATCATCCCAATACCCATGTGGGGTTTCAAAAAGTCAAACACAGATTTTGTTTGTGCAGTTGGGCGATGTGTAAAATTTATCGTCCCAATCAATATCAATCAAATCAGTGTATATAAACAAATCTCCGATTTGTTTATAAATATTTATTTTATATACACGTTAAAAATTCTATTTTCAACTATAAAATATTTTTAACTATATAAATATTTTATTTCATTTCACATCACATCACACAATCAACTACACATCAAAATCAAACAAACAAACATACAAGCCGTCCATGGTCTGTGGACGACGGGTGTCGGGTGCTACTAAACACCGGCTGCATCCTAGTATATATTTATATAACTAGAAAATAAAATTAGAAGGTGAGAAGTTCTCACGGAAGCTAATCCCAACGCCACGACTCTTCATATGTAGAAAATCTTCGCCACTCGCCCTTTGTCACTTTTGTTGCCTGTACTCACTACATATATAAAAATCACATTTTTATTCTCTTTACTTCACGATAAATTAAAGTTCAGATTTTTATTTCACTTCAAATATTTACAACGCTTCTTTCTATATAAAAATTATATTTTTATATTTCTACTCCTTATATAAAGATCGAATTTTTATTATCATACCTATATAAAAATTATATTTTTATATTTCTACTTTAATAAAAACCATATTTTTAATACTCTACCTAAGTAAAAATCATATTTTTATCTTTTCTATATTATAAAAATTATATTTTTAACCTACTGCTTATATAAAAATTATATTTTTATCTAACTAGAAATCATATTTCTTTTACATCGTTCTCATGAGTATAAAAATCATATTTTTATACTTTCAAAAATCACTTCTTTTACATCGTGAAAATCGCTTCTTTTACTTTGGAAAAATCAAAGCTTTATACTTCTAAAAATTAAATCTTTCTATGTTAGTCATATTATAAAAATCTCAACTTTTTAATATTAAAAATCGCTACTTTCTAATGTTAAAAATCGAATTTTTATCCGCTAGAAATATAATTAAAAATCCTCCTTTGATCCTCTATGCTTTATGTTGTTAATCGCATAGTAAAAATCAAATTTTTACTAATGTACATGCTTCAAAAATCCTATCTTTTCAACGCTATACATACAATAAAAAAAATTCCACTTTTATTGTGTTATAACTACAATAAAGATCCTATTTCTATAAATAAACAAAACATAAAAACTTACTATTTTCGTCGGAGGAGGTTCGTCGTGGTCCGGTGGTCTGCACGGAGGCAAGTGGGTGCTGAGTACGCGCTGGAGGGGCCCACCGCCATTGTTCTCGTCGGGTTTGGGGGTTTTTCAGAATGGCGGAGGAGGAGAGGGCGGCTGCAGTGGTGCAGGGGTGCGTCGGGGTCTGCCAGAGGTGGGTGGAGGCTAGGGGAGGGTGCGGAGGTCGGTGGAGGGGCTATATTGAGGTGGCGCGTTTTGGCAGAGGGGCGGGATTTGGGGTTATCTCGTCGGAGGTAGGCAGAAGGGAGGGAGGCGCGGGGAGAAGAAGGGAGTGCGAGAGGAGGGGAGGCGATGCCCTTGCCTGGACGGCGGCGCGGCGCGGCGAGCGTGCCCTGGAGGCGCGAGGTTGAGCGATTTAGGGTTTTTTATTTTTATTTTCTTTTGAAAAGTAAACGGGGCTGAGAGAGGTATAGAAGAAAATATATATATTTTATATTATTTTAAATCCCAAAAAGTAACTTATTATTTCGAACTCGAAATCAAACCCACCGACTGTCGTCCCTAGCGTATTACCCCCATTCCGAACACAATGGGATATGTATCGTAAGTTGATTCGATCGTTTCGATCAGTTTTCGTCAAAATCAACATATAACTCTATATATTGAATTTGAACGCGCATTTCAATTTCCTGGGGTCACATACTAACTCGAAAAATTCCAGAAAAATATTTTCTAGCTTCGTATTGACGATACGGTCCTAACAAAACTAGTTTCATCGAATTCTGAGACCGTTTGAAAAATGGCCATTTTCCAGGGCCAGAATTCCATGGCGACTATTCTGAATTTTCAACTGGACATATCTTTTGATTCCCGCTATGAAATTTCGATTTTTCGGATTCGTTGGAAAGATATCCTCACTTAGATTCAAATATTTTTGGTTTCACTAAAATCCGATTTATTTTGAATCCTGTACATTCATTTGAATTTTGAAATCGAATTATCGAACTACCGTGCCATTTTCAATTCCTTATATATATATAAATAAATATTTATATTCTTACGACGATCTATATAAAATATACGTTCGAATTCTATTCAAAATAAATTTCTCGTCGTTATTATTTAAAATAATTCATTTTAAATATTCAAAATTCGCTAAAATTGCCAAAATAAAATTTTTAAATTGGCTCAGATTTCCGGGTTATTACAATCTCCCCCACTTAAAACTTTTCGTCCCCGAAAAGGAAAAAAGACGAAAGTTGTTTTACAAACCAACTCAACTTTCATTATTTTGACTACGGCTTAAGTTCTTCAACTTTTCAGTTTCTAAGAACTTTTCAAATTTTTCAAAAATTTGGCTAACACCCTAAATTTTCGAAATTTTTTGCCATAACCTCCCCTGCACCAGGGACTTCGGGATATTTCATATAGCCTCCCATGGCCTTCTTCAATCCAAAAGAAAAGGAAAAAGCCAAGCGACTAGCCAATCGGCTCACAAAATCACCCAAAACTCAGGAAATACAATAAACATGTACCTATTTGTTGGGAAAACAATTTTATTCCTCTTCTCTAGCCTCCTTGCTATGACCTGTTAAATGTAAGTACATGTACATGCAAGCAAATGCGACCAAATTTCAATACAATTCACTTTTTGGTCAATTTGGCTAAATGGTTAAAAATTTAAATAATCAAACAACACAACCATCAATCAATTAGTTGATTAGCTTTTCAAATTCATAACTTTGATACCTAATCTAAAAATCACATTTTTGATGCCAAATCACAACAATAGGCCCTATCTAACTTTGGTTCTCACACTAGTCAATAGGAAATATATAGAAATCCCACTTTCGAAACTCGAACATGAATACTGATGATGCGATCACTATAGCGATCATCAGAACCATCTCCGAGCGACTAGAGTGTGATTCTATATCTATCCAATATATTAAAACTTCGAATATACATTTGCAAGGCGTATATGCAAAATCTTTATATATTGGATCGTCCAAATCAATTTAAAATAAATAATCAAATACGAATAATTGATTTAAATTTTCAAAAAAAAAAATTGTTTTCACTTTCAAAAATATACTCTTCACACTCGTTCTAGGATACTACTGATCCCATCTCTAACGAGTCATTCCCGTTGGATATTACTAATCCAATTTCTGATGAATTCCTTCGTATGGTTCTAATGTGTCTTGTTCTGTGAGCTTTGTAAAGCAAAGCTCTGATACCAAATGTAAAGACCCGTAACTTCCCCGGTAAGGAAAGTGTGGATAGTTCGAGAACAAGACACAACAGAACGCAGACGGAAGAACATTTCATTGTATAGTACAACAATTCCATCAGAATACAAGAATATACAGAGTATAAATGAATAAATATTACACAGAAAATATCAGAGATTACAATACATTACATAGCGGCGGAAAATAATACAAAACACAACTAGAAGGAGATATACAGATACAAAGCTTTCCGGATATCGTTCCAGCTGTAAACCAGGATCCTGTGAATATAAATCTGCAAAACCAAAACTACTAGCTGCCCGTGTCAAAATAAGGGCACCCAGAGTTTAGGTTAAAACAATAAACTCCAGGTCAGTCATGGGACTGGTGTGAGAACTAAACAGTTATTATTCTTTATTTTAAAGTTAGGTAAATCAAGGGACCACGCCATATAACACGGAACGGGTTTCCTCCCAAGAACACCAGTGCATAAAACAACAGCGCAATGCTAAATAAAGAAAAATTAAGCTATTATAAGACCTAGGTCCCATCACACATTGCAACGCAAGCCGGAGGATAGGGTTTTTACCTTATAATAGCCAAGAATGTTTGATACGTTTAAAACACATCATTTGATACTATAAGTGTGTAGTGTATAAAACAACTTCAAATCATAAGTATCAATCATAGACGGCATAAGCGCCCCATCCCTCTATGTCGCCATACTAGACTCTACAAATAAAACCGCAAAGTCACGTATTGGAAGTTGGATTTCCATCTGTGAACTGAGGCAAAAGATAGTCCTCTACCGATTCGAGAATCTCTAGCCCGAGCCTCAGGATCAGAGCTCGAGTGACCCTTGGATCCTCAGGGCTGGTCCACCGATGTGGAATAAAATTCCTAAACACTGCGTTTCCCCACCCTATGGAGCGTAAATGAGCCAACGAATGACTCCATCAGACCCGGATCGTCCGATCAAACCGAGGCGCCTCGCAACAGTAACAACCACATAAGTCAAACTCGTCAGGGCTTGTAAAATCACTAACACCACTTCTAACTAGAAGGAAACGCATGCCCTCCCTAACGTCCTCTCCCATTTCTGGTTCACAACCGGGGTGTGAGGCTCGCGAATCAACGCTACACAAAGCAATGCCACAAAGGCCGTGCTTTGATCATCAACCACAAGACTCTGCTTTTCAACAAAAGCCTTGATCATTTGCATCTTAGCATGCCACAAAGGCAAACCACTCTATGCAACCGATATCAGTCACACAGAATGAAATCCAATGTTAGACACACAGTCCATACAAGTCCGTTCTGGGTCTGAACGAAACCGGAGGCACCTTGTACCTCGCATATCCATCGATCTCCAAGTACGTCTGGACGATCACTAACTGTTTCCATCTTCTTGGGTGTACAGCTCAATCAAGATCATCAGTAACCATCCAAACGACGTGAAGACCTCCGGTCTTCAACCACCGTCTTCATCTTCGACATCACGTCGAATCAGTTATTCAGAATGGGATAAACCCGGTCTTTCTGAATAACTCGCGTATATAATAAACAAGTGTTACACAAACACAACATACGCCTTATTCCAATTCATCAGTCACTAACCGTAAATTAACAAGAGAATAATTCCCCAAATATTAACCCCGAAGGCCGAAACCAATATCAGATCAATACCCAGGAAACCGTTATACTTAGCTAACCTACAGTTAGTTTCTAAATTTCACATTCTTATAGAAAGGTTCCCATTAATTTTATCAAAGATAAATTCCTTTAAATTTATTCTTTAATCTTCCTTTGAATATCGATTCAACTAGTCGGGATTAACAAACCTTACCGAAGTAATCATTTGTTTTAATTTCCCAATCCCAACCTATTCATCCCATGAAGTAAAACTGGTCATACTTTATTTCTAACACCACAGTGTTATCGGTAAATTCAATTACCATTTCACGTTCAAATCTAATTAAAGATTTAACTATCGCCTGGAGTAAAACTGGCGATACTCCATTCTCAATTATTCAATCTAATTAAAGATTTATTAAAACTCCACTTAGTTTTAATCTTTAACTGGGTTAAAGAATCAGTGTCATTTTAAAACCCGGTTCACAATAAACCCAAGATCACATTCCATTAATTATCGGGTTAAAGAACAAGTGTTATTTAAAACACTATTCACGATAAACCCAGAAATCAATACCAATTCAATTCCAATTAAATATTATTTAATTGGTACACTTCATTAAATCTAAATAAAAAGATTTAATCTTTTTTCTCAACTGGGCTTAAGAACAGTGTTAATGAAGACACCATTCACGACAAACCCAAAATCACATTTGATATTAAATACAAGGCTCTGAATAGAAAATATATCGGCTTATATTCAATATCAAATCCTACGACCAACAAATATCGTATTGGAAATAATGTTATATATCTTTCAAATTCCCATAACAATACCTGTATCGTCGTGAAATCCAACATCGAAATATTCCAAAGACAATTTCGATTCAAATCCATTCCAATTCAGAATATTGGTAATTCTGGTTACTTTTAAAACCATTTCAAATCCACTTTATTTATTTTAAAAATAAATAAATTATTATTCTAGTTCAAAACTAGTTCATTTCGATAAAAATCTATTTTTATCTTTTAAAATATGGATTTTATCATCCTAATTCTTCACAAATCATTTCTTATGATTTTACATTAATTATTAATATTTTTAATAATTTTATCAAGGCCCGTACAGTCGATTTCCATCAACGGCCATCGAACTGCACTTACAGCGACCTTTTCCAAATTTGATTTGGACATAATTCCAAATCCAACCGTTAGATTTCTAATTTCTAATATTCGTTAGAAAGCTCTTTTCAATACAAACCCAATGGTTCCGGGTTTAGGAGAATCCGACTGTCAGATCTCCCGCAATGTCCACTCGAAGTCAATGGTCGAAATTCGCGAACTGCCGCGGCGCGGCGCGTTCTATTCAGGCCATTATATTATATATATATATATAATATATAATAAATACTTCATCGATTTCCTTTCGAAACGAATTTTATAAATCGTTTTAAATTCATTTTCGAAACGATTTCAACTTCATATTCAATTTCTAATCAAAATTGAATATTCCAATATAAATTCGTTTTAATTTCATTTCAAATCGATTTCAATTCAATTACAATTTAAATCATTTCAAATTCACTTTATATTCAATTCAATTCGAATTCACTTTATATTCAATTCAATTCGAATTCACTTTATATTCAATTCAATTCGAATTCACATTATATTCAATTCAATTCAAATTCACTTTATATTCAATTCAATTCGAATTCGCTTTATATTCAATTCGAATTCTCTTTATATTCAATTCAATTCGAATTCACTTTATATTCAATTCGAATTCATTTTATATTCAATTCAATTTGAATTTGTTTTATATTCAATTCAATTCAATCTAATTCGAATTTCAATTCTTTTCATTATTCATTGAAAAATGAATAAAATCGATATAAATCTCGTTCGCGTCAAAATGGCGTCCATCTAATCAACACGGCTTCATATATTTCTATTTTCAAATATTCTATTCCAAATATTTCTTTGTCGAATATTTCTACTTCAAAACTGGAATGAGGCCCAATCAATTACCATATAATGTTAATTATATGGATTTTCTACAACACATGTATAAATCAACAATGACAAATAATCAACCATCATCCAAAGTGCATTCTACACTGTATAAGCATCAATTATAAATATTTAATGCTTATAACAGTCTGTCAATCAATCGATCGACATACAACTAATTATTGGGATTAGTGTACGTCATATATCATCCCAATACCCATGTGGGGTTTCAAATAATCAAACAGAGATTTTGTTTGTGCAGTTGGGCGATGTGTAAAATTTATTGTCCCAAACAATATCAATCAAATCAGTGTATATAAACAAATCTCCGATTTGTTTATAAATATTTATTTTATATACACGTTAAAAATTCTATTTTCAACTATAAAATGTTTTTAACTATATAAATATTTTATTTCATTTCACATCACATCACACAATCAACTACACATCAAAATCAAACAAACAAACATACAAGCCGTCCATGGTCTGTGGACGACGGGTGTCGAGTGCTACTAAACACCGTATGCATCCTAGTATATATTTATATAACTAGAAAATAAAATTAAAAGGTGAGAAGTTCTCACCGAAGCTAATCCAAACACCAAGACTCTTCATATGTAGAAAATCTTCGCCACACGCCCTTTGTCACTTTCGTTGCCCGTATTCACTACATATATAAAAATCACATTTTTATTCTCTTTACTTCACGACAAAATAAAGTTCATATTTTTATTTCACTTCAAATATTTACAACGCTTCGTTTTATATAAAAATTATATTTTTATATTTCTACTCCTTATATAAAGATCGAATTTTTATTATCATACCTATATAAAAATTATATTTTTATATTTCTACTTTAATAAAAACCATATTTTTAATACTCTACCTAAGTAAAAATCATATTTTTATCTTTTCTATATTATAAAAATTATATTTTTAACCTACTGCTTATATAAAAATTATATTTTTATCTAACTAGAAATCATATTTCTTTTATATCGTTCTCATGAGTATAAAAATCATATTTTTATACTTTCAAAAATTACTTCTTTTACATTGTGAAAATCACTTCTTTTACTTTGGAAAAATCAAAGATTTATACTTCTAAAAATTAAATATTTCTATGTTATTCATATTATAAAAATCTCAACTTTTTAATATTAAAAATCGCTACTTTCTAATGTTAAAAATCGAATTTTTATCCGTTGGAAATATAATTAAAAATCCTCCTTTGATCCTCTATGCTTTATGTTGTTAATCGCATAGTAAAAATCAAATTTTTACTAACGTACATGCTTCAAAAATCCTATCTTTTCAACGCTATACATACAATAAAAAAATTCCACTTTTATTGTGTTATAATTACAATAAAGATCCTATTTCTATAAATAAACAAAACATAAAAACTTACTATTTTCGTCGGAGGAGGTTCGTTGTGGTCCGGTGGTCGGCACGGAGGCAAGTGGGTGCTGAGTACACGCTGGAGGGGCCCACCGCCATTGTTCTCGTCGGGTTTGGGGGTTTTTCAGAATGGCGGAGGAGGAGAGGGCGGCTGCAGTGGTGCAGGGGGGCGCCGGGGTCTGTCAGAGGTGGGTGGAGGCTAGGGGAGGGTGCGGAGGTCGGTGGAGGTGCTGTATCGAGGTGGCGTGTTTTGGCAGTGGGGCGGGATTTGGGGTTATCTCGTCGGAGGTGGGTAGAAGGGAGGGAGGCGCGGGGAGAAGAAGGGAGTGCGAGAGGAGGGGAGGCGATGCCCTCGCCTGGACGGCGGCGCGGCGCGGCGAGCGTGCCCTGGAGGCGCGAGGTCGAGCGATTTAGGGTTTTTTTATTTATTTTTTCTTTTGAAAAGTAAACGGGGCTGAGAGAGGTATAGAAGAAAATATATATTTTTTATATTATTTTAAATCCCAAAAAAGTAACTTATTATTTCGAACTCGAAATCAAACCCACCGACTGCCGTCCCTAGTGTATTACCTCCATTCCGAACACAATGGGATATGTATCGTAAGTTGATTCGATCGTTTTGACTAGTTTTCGTCAAAATCAACATATAACTCTATATATTGAATTTGAACGTGCATTTCAATTTACTGGGGTCACATACTAACTCGAAAAATTCCAAAAAAATACTTTCTAGCTTCGTATTGACGATACGGTCCTAACAAAACTTGTTTCATCGAATTCTGAGACTGTTTGAAAAATGGCCATTTTCCAGGGCCAGAATTCCATGGCAACTATTCTGAATTTTCAACTGGACATATCTTTTGATTCCACTATGAAATTTTGATTTTTCGATTTCGTTGGAAAGATGTCCTCACTTAGATTCAAATATTTTTGGTTTCACTAAAATCCGATTTATTTTGAATCCTGTACATTCATTTGAATTTTGAAATTGAATTATCAAACTACCGCGCCATTTTCAATTCCTTTTATATATATAAATAAATATTTATATTCTAACGATGATCTATATAAAATATACGTTCGAATTCTATTCAAAATAAATTTCTCGTCGTTATTATTTAAAATAATTTATTTTAAATATTCAAAATTCGCTAAAATTGCCAAAATAAAAAATTTAAATTGGCTCAGATTTCCGGGTTATTACACATTCGATACACTCAAGCGAAATGAGTGGTCGGTCATGTGTGGGTCGGGTTGCAAGATGTTCTTGTTGAACCCAATGTATTCCTCTCTAGAGGTACACTATCGGAAGGTGGTTCCATACCTTGTCATGTTGGAAATCCAATCTCCAATAAGCGCCTTGCGGTTTTTTATTTTATACTATGTGTGTGGAGCGTGAGATGCAAGCGTTCCGCTAGATTCTATTTATTTGATTTAGACACTATTATAATATCATTGGATTTTTATATCAAAGTGTTTTGGGTTATAGTAAGGTAAAAACCGTCCATGTTTATGTGTGGGCTGGTCTTACTATTATCTTCTCTTTTAAAAGTGTGACGACCCCGAACACCGTACTGACGGTGGCAAGGGTAATCTTTGGAATATAACACAGAAACAGATAATAGCAGAACAGGAATAAATAAATACACCAGATAATGAACAAATAATCACTGGATAAACGTAATCATCAGAGTTACACAGTATACAGGATCATACTTAGTACAAATACAGTTCAGCTATACATAAATGTCAACAGCGGAAAACAAGCATAATATGTACAATAGGAGCTGAACAGCATAAAAAGAGATAAATGATAGAATCCATCTTCAGCTCCAGCTATCCGGATAAAGCCTGCTAAACCTGAATACAAGGCTGCCCGTGTAGAAAAAGGGGCACCCGAGTTTGAAAGTGAAACAAACTACGAGTCAGTCATGGGACTGGTATGAGAAATCTACTTAACACATTATACAATATGGCTAATCACAGGACTAGGCCACTTTCGTGGAACGGGTTTACTCCATTGGATTGCCAGTGCTTTAAAACGAATCATTCTTTTAAACATCGCAATGCTTTTTATAAAAATGAAGCCCTTATAAGACTCAGTTCCCATCACACAATGCAACTCAAACCGAAGGATAGAGTTTTTACCTTATAATGGCCAAAATATGCTTGATACGAATAAAACAAAAGCATTTGATATTATAACTAGTGTTTATATGTTTCAAAAACAATTTCGAATCATAAGTATCAATCATAGACGGCATTAATGCCCCATACCACTATGTCACCATATATAGGTATACAATCAAAACCGCACAATCACTTATTTGGAAATTGGATTTCCGTCATGAACCAAGGAAAAAGATAGTCCTTACCGACTTCGAGACAATCTAGCCCATGTCTCAGGTACAGCCGCAACCGTACCTTGGATCGTCAGGGCCGGTCCACACGAAGTGGATTATAATGACTGAACAATGCGTCCCTCCGCCCTTTGGGGCGTAAATGAGCCAACGAATGACTCCATCGGACCCGGATCGTCCGATCTAACCGAGGCGCCTCGCAACAGTAACAACCACATAAGTCAAACTCGTCAGGGCGTGTAAAACCACTGACGCCACTTCTAGCTAGAAAGAAAACGCATGTCCCCCCTGAGGTCCTCTCCCGTTTCTGGTTCATACCGGGGTGTGAGGCTCGCGATTTCACGTTATACACAAAGCTATGCCACACAGGCGGCGCTTTGATCATCACCACAAGTCTTTGCTTTTCAACAGAAGCCTTGATCACTGCATCTTAGCATGCCACACAGGCAATTCACACTGTGCAACTGATAGCTATCAATCACACAGAATAAATTCCAATGTCAGACACACTGTCCATTTGCAAGTCCGTTCTGGGTCTGAACGAAACCGGAGGCACTATATACCTCGCAAACCCATCGATCACCACGTACGTCTAGACGATCACCACTCATTATCCATATTTCGGGATGCCTCCCAATCAGGACCTCGGTTACCATCCAAATGAGGTGAAGATCTCCGGTCTTCGACCACCGTCTTCATCTTCGATTTCTTATCGTCGATTCAATTATTCAGAGTGGGATAAACCCGGTCTTTCTGAGCAACTCGCGTATAAAATAAACAAGAGCTACCTAAACACTATATGCATCATTTCAATTCATTAGTCACTAACCGTCAATCAGTAAGAGAGCGATTTCCCAAATATTAACCCCGAAGGCCGAAACCAACATCAGATCAAAATCCAGGAAACCATTCGTCTTAGCCAACCTTCAGTTAGTTTCTAAATTTCACATCCATATCGTTTATAATATTTTATAATGATTTATCGCTATTTTTATTTATTTTAAAATAGCCAATTTATTCAAAATGACGCTTCGGACCATAACGCGGCCGTGGCGCTGTTTTTCTTCAGATTTGATTTACACATATCTGAAAATCTAACCGTTGGATCTTCACAAAATTTACATCATTATAAAGATCTTTTTCGAAACGAATCCAACGGTTCCAGTTTCGGGACAATCCGACGGTCGGGGGACGGTCGGATCTCCCGGTACAATCGTTTGAAATTTCAATTTCAAAATACGAACTGCAGCGTCGTTATTCGATTAAATATTATTATATATATATATATATATAGTCGATTCTGGCGCTGTTTTTCTTCAGATTTGAATCAAACATTCCAGATAATCCAACCGTTGGATCTTTACAAAGTTGGTGCCGTTGGAAAGATATTTCCAAAGCGAACCCAACGATTGCGATTTCGGGAAAATCCGATGGTCGGATCTCCCGCACTAATCGTTTGAAATCACGGTTTCAAAATACGAATTGCTGCTTCGTTATTCGATATATTTTAATTCTATACATACATATATATATATATATATATCGATTCTTCGATTTCAAAACTATATTCCTTTCATATATTTGATAAAAATGATATTTTTATCTAATTGTCTTCTATTTCAACACTTCACTATTTTTAACAATTCATGTATATAGTAAAAATGAGATTTTTATTATAAAACAATTCATTTCAAAACACGATTATTTTCTATAGTTCATATAGGTGATAAAAATAGGATTTTTATTATAAAACAATTTATTTCAAAACAAGATTATTTTATATAGTTCATATGGATGATAAAAATAGAATTTTTATTATAAAACAATTTCTTTCAAAATATGAATACCATTCAACACATGAATTTCAATTCAACGAATGAATTTCGATTCAACACATGAAGATTTTCTATAGTTTATATAAATAGATTAAAAGGTGATTTTTATATTTAAACCACGAATATCATTCAACACATGAATTTCAATTCAACGAATGAATATCGATTCAACACATGAAGGTTTTCTATAGTTTATATATATAGATAAAAAGGTGATTTTTATATTTAAAAACACGAATACCATTCAACACATGAATTTCAATTCAATGAATGAATTTCGATTCAACACATGAAGGTTTTCTATAGTTTGTATATATAGATAAAAGGGTGATTTTTATATTTAAAAACACGAATACCATTCAACACATGAATTTCGATTCAACGAATGAATATCGATTCAACACATGAAGGTTTTCTATAGTTTATATATATATAGATAAAAGGGTGATTTTTATATTTAAAACACGAATACCATTCAACACATGAATTCTATTCAACGAATGAATTTCAATTCAACACATGAAGGTTTTCTATAGTTTATATATATAGATAAAAAGGTGATGTTTATAGCAAAACAATTTATTTAAAACATGAATACCTTTCAACACATGAACTCTATTCAACGAATGAATTTCAATTCAACACATGAAAATAATTTTAACACATGAATATTATTTAAAAATTTCGGCAGCATAACGGCAGGGTAGTTAAAATCGGGGCCGTCCCTAGTATGGCTCCTCGCTCTACCTTAAAGCCTCGCAGCTTTTGACAATGGGGAATCATGCATCTAGTTCACACACAGGCGGCATGTATATATTTTTCATTTCCACAAACTAATCCTATGTGGTTTCAATCAAAAAAATTTCAACCACAAACGGGTATTTTTCAACCACAATCAATCAATTTCAACCACAAACAATTATAATCAACCATTCGCTATCAACCAATTTTCACACCAATCACAATCAATAAATATCGTCCATGGTTTGTGGACGAGGGGCGTATATATATATTTTTTATATATAAGCATTTCACTTCTATTTCAACACATATATAATTTTTACAACGCATATATAACTTATACATCAAACGTACAACCTATACAACGCTTATACATGAGGTGTACAACGCTTATACAAGTCATACATCGACTATATAATTTATACATCATCGTTTTCCATATCGTTTATAAATTAGAAATCTCACATTGGGTTCCATTCCACCGAAAATAGCAGAAGGCTCATAAAAATATGTTGTCTCTTCTAGAATGTAGAAGGCGTCCACACGAGTCCACTGTCTCTTGTTTCACTGAATTTCGTCAAGAAACGAAAAAGATATGATTTTTACAGTGAAATCAAAATGGTAGCGCTTTAAACCGCTATTAAATAGTTTAAAATAAAAATAGCCGTACCTTTCTATTTTGATTCAAAACTAGGTTTGGCTTTAACGTGAAATCCGAAGCACTTGAACGAAATCGGGTTGTACCCCGTTGTAGAGCCTCGAAAGGCGCGCCCGTGGACCCCCCTCCTCATTGAACTCGAACTGGGTATCGAGGAGGAAACTGGCGTTGAACGCCGACACTTCAGAGCGGCGGATCTCAGACAACACTCAACGATAAAGGGCGGAAGTGGTATGGATTTAAAGAGGAGAGTGGGATCTTCAAAATCTTCCAAAGGAGCATGCGGTTTTGTTGTGTGGTTTGGGCGTGATCGAGGAGCGAAGGAGGAAGAAGCAGCCGTCGTTCGTGTTTGGGGTTCTATTGGGTTTTCTGGGAGTGAATGGCCAATCATAATTTTTATTTTATTTCATAATTTTTAAATTCTCAAAAATACCCCTCTTCACACACGAACGCCAATCCAAACCCAACGACTGTCATCCCTAGCGTTTTTCCCCCATTCCGAACACAATGGGATATGTTTCGTAGGCCCATTCGACTGTTTCAGTCAGTTTTCCTTCAAATTAAAATATAAAACATTCAATATTTAATTTGAACGTACATTTCAATTTGCCAGGGCCATAAACTGATTTGAAAAATTCCAGAAAAATAAATCTGGCTATGTTTTGACGATTCGGTCCCTACAAAACTAGTTTCATCGAATTCTGAGACCGTTTGTAAAATGGCCCATTTATGGTCGATCCAATTTAACTGTAAATGACCAAAACACATTTTCCTTTGCCACGCTCACATACTAGCTTCAAAAATTATGAAATTTGAAACCTAGCAATAACTTGACATCCCGGATCCAACAAAAGTGGTTTCATCGAATTCTGAGGTCGTATGCAAAATGTCTATTTTCAAGGGTGATATAATTTCTATAGCGACCTTTCTGAAAATTCATTTGGCCATGACTTTTGCTTTCCGCTATGAAACTTCGATTTTTCAGATTCGTTAGAAAAGTATTCACTAACAGATTTAAATATTTTTGGTTTCACTCGAATCTGTTTTGTTTTGCACCCGGTACAGTCAGACAAAGTTTGAATTCAAATTTTGAAACTACCGCGCCATTTCAGGCCTTGTTTATAATTAGAATTAATTATATTCGTTTTCAAACGTCGATTCAAACTCACTTTTCATTGCTATTATTTAAAATATTTATTTTAAATATTTAAAATCTACTATTTTAGCCAATTTAAAAATTTTAAATTGGTTCAGATTTTCCGGGTCGTTACAATCTCCCCCACTTAAAACTTTTCGTCCCCGAAAAGGAACAAAGTCAGAAGTGGTTTGATTAATCAACTCTACGTTCAATCTGGCTTCCATTCTCCAACTTTTCAATTTCTGAGAATTTTCAAATTCTTCGAAAATTTGGCTAACACCCGGAATTTTCGAATTTTTTTTCCATAACCTCCTTTGTACGGGGAGGGGTTTGGAAATTTATTGGGTCGTATTAGGTACCCAATAAATCCTAATAAGCATACACATATTTATAGTGATATATTCTGGTGTTTACAAGGGAGCGTGTATAGATAATAACTTCAGAGAATAAATTCTCGTCACCCTGTCAAAGCCTGAGGGTGTGTGTATTTTAATTGCTCCAGAGGATAAATCCTCGTCACCTCGTCCCGTGTGGGAAATAAATAGTCTATGTGCCGTATCTAATAACTAGAGAGACGTGATTATTGTCAACTCCAGACCCATGCGGGGTTTTTATTAATCTGGAAATTTTATCGTTACAATTTAAATAGTCCATATCAGTCATCAGTTCACCTTGTAAAATATAGTCATCGCCATACAAGCCTCTTTCTCGTGTGGTATATCTTCCACCTCGTCACACAAGCTCCAAATGCTTATGTGGTATATGATGAAGTATGCCTATCTTCTGAAGTATGCCATGTAATGTAGTTCAAAATTAATTGTTACTATCCTATGGCGACGTTTATTATTACACACAGAATAACCAGCACTCTGCATCCAATGGCATTCACAGGAGTTGATATAATAATATTTCGCATCCAACTCATTAAGGTTTACCTATTTGTCGGGCACGCAAATAAAATCTTTACTCAACAGCTAATCCAATTACCTGTTCAAACATATATAATGCACAAGTATATATTTCTATCTATTTTTAAATCAGTTCAATGTGTGATTTAAGTGAATAAATTCTACCATTATTCTCTTATTGATTAAATTAACTATCGTTTTAATAATTTTAATTAATCAAATCTACTATCACACTACACAAACAACAATCAAAATGTTTTTAACTTTTCAAAAATATATATTTTATACATGTTCAAAAATCATATTTCTAAAACCAGAATATAATCACAAATACGTTATTTATAAACATATAACTCTCGACTCGTTCTGGGGCACTTCTGACCCTATCTCTAACGAGTTATTCTGATTCTGCTTTACTCATACTAGGATATTACTGATCCTATCTGTAATGAGTTATTCGTCCTAGAACACTACTGGTTCTATCTCTGACGAGTTCGTTAATGTGTTATATACCAGAGCTAAGCTTAACCAAAGCTCTGATACCACGCTGTGACGACCCCGAACCCCGTACTGACGGTGGCAAGGGTAATCTTTGGAATATAACACAGAAACAGATAATAGCAGAATAGGAATAAATAAATACACCAGATAATGAACAAATAATCACTGGATAAACGTAATCATCAGAGTTACACAGTATACAGGATCATACTTAGTACAAATACAGTTCAGCTATACATAAATGACAACAGCGGAAAACAACATAATATGTACAATAGGAGCTGAACAGCATAAAAAGAGATAAATGATAGAATCCATCTTCAGCTCCAGCTATCTGGATAAAGCCTGCTAAACCTGAATACAAGGCTGCCCGTGTAGAAAAAGGGGCACCCGAGTTTGAAAGTGAAACAAACTACGAGTCAGTCATGGGACTGGTATGAGAAATCTACTTAACACATTATACAATATGGCTAATCACAGGACCACGCCACTTTCGTGGAACGGGTTTACTCCATTGGATTGCCAGTGCTTAAAAACAAATCATTCTTTTAAACATCGCAATGCTTTTTATAAAAATGAAGCCCTTATAAGACTCAGTTCCCATCACACAATGCAACGCAAAACAATGGAGTTTTTACCTTATAATGGCCAAAATATGCTTGATACGAATAAAACAAAAGCATTTGATATTATAACAAGGTTTTATATGTTTCAAAAACAATTTCGAATCATAAGTATCAATCATAGACGGCATTAATGCCCCATACCACTATGTCGCCATATATAGGTATATAATCAAAACCGCACAATCACGTATTTGGAAATTGGATTTCCGTCATGAACCAAGGCAAAAGATAGTCCTTACCGACTTCGAGACAATCTAGCCCATGTCTCAGGCACAGCCGCAACCGTACCTTGGATCATCAGGGCCGGTCCACACGAAGTGGATTATAATGCCTGAACAATGCGTCCCTCCGCCCTTTGGGGCGTAAATGAGCCAACGAATGACTCCATCGGACTCGGATCGTCCGATCTAACCGAGGTGCCTCGCAACAGTAACAACCACATAAGTCAAACTCATAAGGGCATGTAAAACCACTGACGCCACTTCTAGCTAGAAAGAAAACGCACGTCCCCCCTGAGGTCCTCTCCCGTTTCTGGTTCATACCGGGGTGTGAGGCTCGCGATTTCACGTTATACACAAAGCTACGCCACACAGGCGGTGCTTTGATCATCACCACAAGACTTTGCTTTTCAACAGAAGCCTTGATCACTGCATCTTAGCATGCCACACAGGCAATTCACACCGTGCAACTAATAGCTATCAATCACACAGAATAAATTCCAATGTCAGACACACTGTCCATTTGCAAATCCGTTCCGGGTCTGAACGAAACCGGAGGCACTATATACCTCGCAAACCCATCGATCACCATGTACGTCTAAACGATCACCACTCATTATCCATATTTCGGGATGCCTCCCAATCAGGACCTCGGTTACCATCCAAACGAGGTGAAGATCTCCGGTCTTCGACCACCGTCTTCATCTTCAATTTCTTATCGTCGATTCAGTTATTCAGAATAGGATAAACCCGGTCTTTCTAAGCAACTCGCATATATAATAAATAAGTGCTACCCAAACACTATTACGCATCATTTCAATTCATTAGTCACTAACTGTCAATCAGTAAGAGAGCGATTTCCCAAATGTTAACCCCGAAGGCCGAAACCAACATCAGATCAAAATCCAGGAAACCATTCGACTTAGCCAACCTTCAGTTAATTTCCAAATTTCACATCCATATCGATTATAATATTTTATAACGATTTATCGCTATTTTTATTTATTTTAAAATAGCCAATTTATTCAAAACGACGCTTCGGACCATAACGCGGTCGTGGCGCTGTTTTTCTTCAGATTTGATTTACACATATCTGAAAATCTAACCGTTGGATCTTCACAAAATTTACATCATTAGAAAGATCTTTTCAAAACGAATCCAACGGTTCCAGTTTCGGGAAAATCCGACTGTCGGATCTCTTGGTACAATCGTTTGAAGTTTCGATTTCAAAATACGAACTGCAGCGTCGTTATTCAATTAAATATTATTATATTTATATATATATATATATATATATATATATAGTCGATTCTGGCGCTGTTTTTCTTCATATTTGAATCAAACATTCCAGACAATCCAACCGTTGGATCTTTACAAAGTTGGTGCCGTTGGAAAGATATTTCCAAAGCGAACCCAACGGTTGCGATTTCGAGAAAATCCGATGGTCGGATCTCCCGCACTAATCGTTTGAAATCACGATTTCAAAATACGAACTGCAGCTTCGTTATTCGATATATTTTAATTCTATTTATATATATATATATCGATTCTTCAATTTCAAAACTATATTCCTTTCATATATTTGATAAAAATGATATTTTTATCTAACTGTCTTCTATTTCAACACCTCACTATTTTTAACAATTCATGTATATAGTAAAAATGTGATTTTTATTATAAAACAATTCATTTCAAAACACGATTATATTCTATAGTTCATATAGGTGATAAAAATAGGATTTTTATTATAAACCAATTTATTTCAAAACAAGATTATTTTATATAGTTCATATCGATGATAAACATAGGATTTTTATTATAAAACAATTTCTTTCAAAATATGAATACCATTCAACACATGAATTTCAATTCAACGAATGAATTTCGATTCAACACATGAAGGTTTTCTATAGTTTATATAAATAGATAAAAAGGTGATTTTTATATTTAAAACACGAATACCATTCAACACATGAATTTCAATTCAACGAATGAATATCGATTCAACACATGAAGGTTTTCTATAGTTTATATATATATATAGATAAAAAGGTGATTTTTATATTTAAAAACACGAATACCATTCAACACATGAATTTCAATTCAACGAATGAATTTCGATTCAACTCATGAAGGTTTTTTATAGTTTGTATATATAGATAAAGGGTGATTTTTATATTTAAAAACACGAATACCATTCAACACATGAATTTAAATTCAACGAATGAATATCGATTCAACACATGAAGGTTTTCTATAGATTATATATATAGATAAAAGGGTGATTTTTATATTTAAAACACGAATACCATTCAACACATGAATTCTATTCAATGAATGAATTTCAATTCAACACATGAAGGTTTTCTATAGTTTATATATATAGATAAAAAGGTGATTTTTATAGCAAAACAATTTATTTAAAACACGAATACCTTTCAACACATGAATTCTATTCAACGAATGAATTTCAATTCAACACATGAAAATAATTCTAACAAATGAATATTATTCAAAAATTTCGACAGCATAACGGCAGGGTAGTTAAAACCGGGGCCGTCCCTAGTACGGCTCCTCACTCTACCTTAAAGCCTCGCAGCTTTTGACAATGGGGAATCATGCATCTAGTTCGCACGCAGGCGGCATGTATACATTTTTAATTTCCACAAACTAATCCTATGTGGTTTCAACCAAATAATTTTTAACCACAAACGGGTATTTTTCAACCACGATCAATCAAATTGAACCACAAACAATTATAATCAACCATTCGCTATCAACCAATTTTATCGTCCATCGTTTGTGGACGAGGGGCGTATATATATATATATATATAAGCATTTCACTTCTATTTCAACACATATATAATTTTTACAACGCATATATAACTTATACATCAAACGTACAACCTATACAACGCTTGTACATGAGATGTACAACGCTTATACAAGTCATACATCGACTATATAATTTATACATCGTCGTTTTCCATATCGTTTATAAATTAGAAATCTCACATTGGGTTCCATTCCACCAAATATAGCAGAAGGCTCAGAAAAATATGCGGTCTCTTCTAGAATGTAGAAGGCGTCCACATGAGTCCACTGTCTCTTGTTTCACTGAATTTCATCAAGAAACGAAAAAGATATGATTTTTACGGTGAAATCAAAATGGTAGCGCTTTAAACCGCTATTAAATAGTTTAAAATAAAAGCAGTCGTACCTTTCTATTTTGATTCAAAACTAGGTTTGGCTTTAACGTGAAATCCGAACCACTTGAACGAAATTGGGTTGTACCCCGTTGTAGAGCCTCGAAAGGCGCACCCGTGGACCCCTCCTCGTTGAACTCGAACTGGGTATCGAGGTGGAAACTAGCGTTGAACGCCGATACTTCAGAGCGGCGGATCTCAGACAACACTCAACGATAAAGGGCGGAAGTGGTATGGATTTAAAGAGGAGAGTGGGATCTTCAAAATCTTCCAAAGGAGCATGCGGTTTTGTTGTGTGGTTTGGGCGTGATCGAGGAGAGAAGGAGGAAGAAGCAGCCGTCGTTCATGTTTGGGGTTCTATCGGGTTTTCTGGGAGTGAATTGCTAATCAGAATTTTTATTTTATTTTATAATTTTTAAATTCTCAAAAATACCCCTCTTCACACATGAACGCCAATCCAAACCCAACGACTATCATCCCTAGCATTTTTCCCCCATTTCGAACACAATGGGATATGTTTCGTAGGCCCATTCGACTATTTCAGTCAGTTTTCCTTCAAATTAAAATATAAAACATTCAATATTTAATTTGAATGTACATTTCAATTTTCTAGGGCCACAAACTGATTTGAAAAATTCCAGAAAAATAAATCTGGCTATGTTTTGACGATACGGTCCCAACAAAACTAGTTTCGTCGAATTCTGAGACCGTTTGTAAAATGGCCCATTTCTGGTCGATCCAATTTAACTGTAAATGACCAAAACACATTTTCCTTTGCCACGCTAACATACTAGCTTCAAAAATTATGAAATTTAAAACCTAGCAATAACTTGACATCCCGGATCCAACAAAAGTGGTTTCGTCGAATTCTGAGGTCGTATGCAAAATGTCTATTTTCAAGGGCGATATAATTTCTATAGCGACCTTTCTGAAAATTCATTTGGCCATAACTTTTGCTTTCCGCTATGAAACTTCGATTTTTCAGATTCGTTAGAAAGGTATTCACTAACAGATTTAAATATTTTTGGTTTCACTCAAATCCGTTTTGTTTTTCACCCGGTATAGTCAGACAATGTTTGAATTCAAATTTTGAAACTACCGCGCCATTTCAGGCCTTGTTTATAATTAGAATTAATTATATTCGTTTTCAAACGTCGATTCAAACTCACTTTTCATTGCTATTATTTAAAATATTTATTTTAAATATTTAAAATCTACTATTTTAGCCAATTTTAAAATTTTAAATTGGTTCAGATTTTCCGGGTCGTTATAGAAAGGATTTTTGAGTTAAACAATGGGTTGGAGTTTACTCAAACCAGTCCCATGACTGACCCAGAGTTTATTTTGTTTTTGTATTCCCTAAACTCTTGGGTGCCCAAATTTGTACGGGCAGTCAAGTAATCGGGATTTTTTTTCCAGATTCACTTGGAAGAGCTAGAAGCATGAGGCTTCACCAGTTAACTATAGACTATCATATTTTCCACTGTGTACTATGTTGTATCTATAAACAGGTGTTTATAACTATTCCAGGAATAATTGTTGTGCTCTGATGATGGTATGTATATAAAGTTACTGATTTGTATTTCAAAAGTTATGTTATATAGTATATTTTATTCGTTCCGCTGTGAGATTTGTCTTCTTTGTTTTCTTCTATTCTAATATTTCTTTCTTTCTATTTCTCATCCTCTAACTTCTTTCTAATAATGATTCGTATTTCTATGCAATTTGGGTTGGACTTGTGGTGTTATTAGTCGACTCAGATAGTACAGATTTGCGGGTCATTACATGTTTAATAAAAATATTTGTCAACTACAAATATTTCATATTTATTTCGCTAGTGAGTAGTCACCAAGGGTGGTAAAACACTACCTATTGAAAGTTGTTACCTTAAGTAATTTGACTTTAAAATGAAACTACCTCTGGCTGTATTGACATAATTTGCACATGCATGCATGCACACAAACGTACTTATATATATATATATATATATATATATGCACACATACATAGATACATATATTGTAACATTTTGTGTTTTTCAATCATTTGAATTTTAAAATGTAATTAGATTTATTTATGAATGTTGTTGGAAATTAAAAATTTAACGATTTGAATGGAATTTAAAATTGTAATATTTAAAACATTATTAATTTTATTTGAAATTGAATGAAATAAATGAATTTATTTTGCAGATGAACAATAATTTGTAACGCTTAACAATTAAATTGAACAATTGTCTAATATAAACGTAATAGTTTTACTGATTCAAAATTGTGTAAATTAAATTTATGTAAGTTTATAAAATTTAAAATTAAATATTATATTAGAATTAATGAACATATTGATGTTCCAAATCTATTGAAATATTACATTTTTCCGAAAAAGTAAGTTTTGTGTCAAATTTGGTTAAATTTGAATTTTCAGTTATCAAAATTTGAATTCATCTTTTTTTATCAATCTATATTGAATTCTGAGCATTCATCGTTTTTCAGTTTGTTGAAATTTAATTTCGTTTGTCCGAAATTCACATTTTTAAGTGTAAAAAATAACGATATTTGTTATATGTATACTTGTCTGAAAGTAATCTATATCTCCCTTGATGTTATCCTTTTGAATTCGAATAGGTGAAATTAATTTGTGGGGACACTTATTAATTGGCACTAAATATTGGGTAATTGTCATTCTCGTGCAAATTTAAAAAAAATCGACCATTTAAGTTATTGAATTTAAATTTAATTATTGAATTTAATATGGTTTTAAAATAATTTATAATAATAATGAATGGTTAAATATGATTTTTAATAAGAAATTATCACGATGCTGAGTGTCAACAATATATAAGTTACATTTGATTTGGAAACAATGTGTAGATGCTAAGTGAAATAAATTCCGATAACATACATGTATGTATCTTTGGCTATTGTCTTTAATACATTCATTGTTTTTAAAAATGTAACGTTTGGATTTGGAAACACGGCCCCTCGTTTAAAACTAGTAATATGTTTAAAGTCTTTGGTTTCTTCGAAATTAATGTCATTCCTTTCTTTGAATGTCCACATTCGTTCATTTTTAATAAACAAATAAAAGGAAAGGAAATTTGGTTTCCAACCCTTCTCTCTCAAATGTGCGTTTTATATTACATATAATATACGGTATAACATAAATGCTTCGTTACCTTCCCCTTTTACCTTCCTCTCTCCTTTTCGTGAAATGCCTACTTAAAATATAAAACGTTTTAGTGACTGATATATAACACAAATGGTTCCTATTCTTCCAAAAGTCACGTTTCTATGATAAAAAAGGGAATGACATATTGTATGCATGGTCACTTGAAACCTTTACATAAAATAATTTATAATAGAATTTTGCTTCTTGGAATCCAATACTTATGAAACAAGGTAATAAATTTAAGTTTAAATGCATGTTAAACGGTTATCATATTCTTTAGTGCGTGATATTCAGAAACGACGATACTATTTTGAATCCATGTTTGCATTTATTGGCTACATAATATATGACAAATTTAATTTAATCAATTTAAAGATTTCTTTCCTTACTCATCTATGTGTTTTACTCTCGCCTCGCTATATATTATATTTCCCTTCTCTTCAATATAATGTATCTACATTTAGAAGAAATAAAATGAAAAAAAAACACAAAACTTTTAACATTATCTTTGCATATTTCTAACAAATTTTCCATGCTTTATTCTTGTCAGTCCAATTAAATATGTTCCTTGAATTATGATTTTAATATTATGTATTTTGAAATTTGAAAAGTCACAAAATATCTAACAATTAGCATTAAAAAATTTATCATGCATTAATTACTATCCATTTTCCTCTTTCCTTATGTAATTTTCTTTTGAATTATTGAATAAGAAATAAATGTTTATTAGATTAACACATCATGCTTAGTCAGCTAATTTGTTTCCCTTGTAACTATATATGAAGAGATGCGCTAGGGAAATAAATCATGCTTGCTGCATGCCTTCTCTTCCTCTCTTCTCTTATATCCGTTCATTTCTTTCCAAAAGGAAAAAATTTACATAGTCATCTCCACCCTTTTCTCTCCAATTTCACGACCACTTCATCTTCCCCAAAATTCATATTCTCTTCAAACAAATTCACACAAGTATATACATTCTCTCTTCTACTTTTATTCCTTCCCCTTAAAACAATTCACTATTCCCTTGCTTTTCCTTTTCTCTTAAAACCAGTCCTCTCCTCCTCCACTTCTCTATGTAAAAAGAAGAAAAATAAACAAAAGTGTTTTTTTTCTTTTGGTGTAGTCTTCTATTGGCTACCTTGTATCTTCTTGTATCCATCTTCAAATCCATGCAAGTGAGTTTATCATGATTAAATTTATTCGAATAGTTTACATCAATATCTTAACTAATAAAATAGTTTAATTTTGGGTTAGCTAAGTACATCATGTCTTTTGATTTCATGTAGATTAACTTCTATTCAAACCCACCCATATACAAGTAATTTTATCATATTAATATTTCATGCATACACCTTGTTACCATTTGGAAAAATGTGGTTAAAATATCATAAATGGCAGTATGTCTCCCATTATACCTTAGCAACCATATATATCTTGTTGTGTAATTTCTGATGTATGAAAACATTTTGGATTGAAATTTTCATATGTTGCATCATGCTTGATGTGAACACTGTTTAGGTTAACTAGTTACGAATATATTTAACTATCTTCAGGTATGAACATGGTTTATTCTAATCGGTTTAGTATATTAATAGAAATGCGTGCAACATATAATTTGTGCATTTATATACATTCAACTTGTATATTGTCATGCCACTTACTATTTAACTAAAAAATGTAGTTTGAAAATCATGTTTTATTTGCATGTCATATTTGTCTTATATGCTAGGTTGATGTCATGATATACTTTAGTTTCAAAAGTAACCAAATATATATGGCATTTTGTAATATATTTAAAAAACTTAAATTGTGTTAAGATTAACTATTTTATCTTAGTGTTTTTATTTAAGTTGACTTACTTGAATAAAGTTAATCCTGACTTAAATTGTGTTAAGATTAACTATTTTATCTTAGTGTTTGTTTTTTGCATGAAATGCTCGGATTAGACCCGAGTGTTGCAGATCTAAAGATTTCATCTAGCGAAGTTTGAGACACGTGAAGACGCACGAGCATACTTTGACAAATTTACTGTAAATTATTTTATGTAAAAGCTATGTATTTTCCGCTGTGTAAAAAATTTGTAAAAACTCTGATATTTTTGTAAAAATTATTCTGATGCATGTTATTATTCTGTGATTTTGTGTATTAATTCTGTTAGACCTCATAAGCAATAACAATCTGTCGTTTCGAGCGGTTTAAGTTGGTTTAACTACCGACTTGAAGTGGGCAAAAAGGCAAGTCGTTGCAATTGGTATCGGAGCCAAGTTTATACAGAGCTTAACTTATTGGGTTTAACAAGAATTATTACTAGAATCTCTAGGGACAATGTATTTTGAAAATTTAAGTATTTTTTTTGTAAAAACTAATTTGAAAAAAAATATGTTGGAACCGAAATTATAAAGTTCTTTTGAAGTGTACATTATTTGAAATATAATGTGTATAGAAATATAAATCGATTCAAAAATAAAGTAATTTGTTTAAGGAATTTTGAGAAATAGAACAATTTGAGATATAAAGTGCCTTGAAAATAGAATTTGATTTAAAGTATAAAGTATTTTGAGAATATAAATTAATTTGAAATAAAGCACGTTTAGAGTATAGAGCATTTAGAGTACAAATTAATTTGGAAATAGAGTTTGTTCAGAAGTATAAATTGACTTAAAACATAAAATAATTAGAATATGAAGTATTTTGAAATTTTGAAAACTTACGATGAAAAATAATTTGAAATAAATTTGAGCACAAAAGAAATTGAAACCAAATAAACTTTTGGACGTAAATGTTACCAAAATGAATTTGTATATCAAATAAAATATCATTTGAATTGAATGGGAATCTAAATAAGCCTTCATAAGTAAGGTTTATTTTGTAAATTGTTTAGTAATATTATATGAGTATGATTAACAAATCTGATACTGAATTTAGTATTTTGAAATATCTAAATGGTTTAGGAAAATGTTTTTTTTTTAATTCCAACAAGTGAGTTTTATTATATAAACTGTGTATAGAAAATATCAATTTTAAATATAAAGAAACTTACGAATTTTTGAAGAACATATTCATAGAGATAAATTGATGATTATCTTTATTGTAGTATATTTAAGATATACTAAAGGGTGATAACTGATATTCGGATTAATAATTTACAAATAATAAACAATTTATGAAATATGAAATGTATATCCTGAAAAAAAAAATAACATATTGATTAAGTTAAAACTAAGGAGATCGTTTGACTAAAATTTGAGAATTTGATTCTTGAAATTTGTGAAATTGATTTCTAATGTTTTGAAGAAAAAGGCTAGTAGTATGTACAAGTATGTTCGAATAAAAATGTTTGCAGTATTTTTTTGAAATATTTTCAAAAACAAAATTATATGAATGGAGAACCCACTTTTGTCGCTAGAAAATAATTTCAATGATAATTTTTTTCATTGGAATTTGTTCTCGAGTCTCAAAGTTAAGAAGACCGCTTTGGTTGCTATGATACTTTTTTATCTTGGTCAAATGAAGCTTGATTTATGAAGCATGATTTGATATGTAAACATATATGTATATTTCAAACGATTGAAAGAAAATCTGAAATTGATTCTTGAGGTGGTCGAATGGTAATCCTATGTATTAGGATATTGTAATTGGACATCTTGAAGAGATGTCTTGATAATAAATGATTGAATTCATGATTTCCAATTATTGAATTGAAAAATATATTATTTTTTCAACTATTTGAATAATTCAACCCTTTGTTGAACAAAATTTGAGTTTTAAGCGAGTATAATTTAAAATAAGCTCAAAGCAAGTAAAATATCAGAAGTGCAAATGAAGAAATTGTAAGTATGAAAATTTGAAATATCTTAAATAAAATTTTGTTTTGAGGAATAGTTTAACAAAAGTAATAATTGAGAAAAATTATTTTAGCTTGACTTTATGAATCAAATGGTTTTGATATTAAATTGCAAACTTAGATTAATGTGTTAAAATGTTTAAATTGAGGTATAAATCAACTTAACTACTTCAATGAGTGGCTTTAATTTATTGAAATTTAGTTTGGTTGTTTGAAAGTTGTAGATAAATGCAATGTTTAAATGATTTAAAATTTGAATTGATTAACTGAAGGATTCTATTAAGCTTAATAGTTTTGATAGATTAAATGGAAAATTTAACTTGTGAAGAATTGATTTAAGGGATCCATTACATATTTGAAAATTTAAAGACAATAATATGGAATGAATGAAGAATCCAAACTTCAAATGGAAATTGAAGATAAGAAATTGAAAGAGAAATTTGAGTTGTGATCTAACTTGAACACTTGGTTCAAACTGAATGGTTTCCAATTGAATCTTTAGTTAAAATTGAGTTTAGCTTTGACAGCGGAATTTGTCAACTAAAATTTTGAAAGTTCAGAAAATTGATTCAGATTGGAATATTTCTTGAAATGTTGTATTGTTCATTTTTACAATTATTATATGTTTTACCATCGTTTTATTAGAACTAAAGTATTAAATTTATCTATTTTGTTTAATTATTCTACACCAAATCTATTTTTACCCTAAGCAATTTTGTAACTATTTTGTATCAAAACTTGTTTTATTTCAAACCTATTTTTAAAAACCTATCTAATTCATTTAAATTGTTTTAGACCAAAACAATTTATTTAAACCTATATGTATCAAGCTTATTATTCTTTGATCTATTATACACCAAATCCTATCTATTTTATTTCAACCTATTTTACAAAACCTATCTAATTTTATACAAACTTATTTTGTCAAAAACTTGTTTATTTTACTCAAACCTATTTTATTTCAAGCCTATTATTTTACTTAACATATTTTGTACTTAATTATTTTTAAATAGAAGTATGTAATTTCGATCCGAGCAATTTAGTCTGAAATGATTGAATGTAAAGATTCAATTAAATAATGATATTTGTGATATGTAACCTAAATCAGAACTGAAAATTTAATATTGAATTGATTGTCAATATGAACTAGATTTGAAATGATATTGAGTATTTAAATCAATTGTGAAATCAAAACTAAATTGATATTGAAATGAAACTTTTGAAGATATATCGACTTATGAATATGGTGATTTGAAATGTTTGAAACTATTACGACTTGTATAAGCATGAGATTTATTCGAAAATCACTGATTTGGAAGATAATTGATTAAAATAATAGTCTTATATAATAGAATTTATATGATAATGATATGTTGGGAAAACGTGATTTAAAAAGGAAATCTTATGCAAATTGATACTTATGTAAGTGCGATATATGTGAAACGTGAAATGAAGTATTACATATTTAGTATGTATGTAACGTCCCAGTTTTTGACTGTTATTGTAACAACCCGGATTTTCAGAACTAATTTAAAATTTTTATTTTAGCTATTATTATGGATTTTGGATATTTAAAATGCTTTATTTTAAATAATAACGACTAAAAATTTATTTTAAACGAAGTTAGAACGAATAAATTTATTTTAATTATATAACGAGCTTGAAATGGCGCAGTAGTTTGAAAATTCGATTTCAAATTTGAAATGAATGTACAGGATTCAAAATAAATCGGATTTCAGTAAAATAAAGAATATTTGATTCTGTTTAATTATATCTTTTAACAAACGTGAAAAATCCAGATTTCATAATGTAAATTGAAAGTTATGTCCAGTTTAAAATTCAGAATAGTCGCTATGGAATTTATATATTTTTTAATATAATATATAGCCCTTAAAATTGCTATTTTGCAAACGACCTTCATCTTCGAGAAAACCACTTTTGTTGGATCCGGAATGTCAAATTATTTCTAGATTTCAATTTTCATAATTTTTGGAATTAATATGTGAGCGTGGTAAATTGAAACGTGTTTAGTAATTTCAGTTTGAATTGGATTGACTGGAAAATGATCATTTTTCAAACGATCTCCAAATTCGACGAAATTAGTTTTATTAGGACTGTATCGTCAAAACATAGCTAATTTATTTTTCTGAGATTTTTGGAGTCGGTATATGGCCCCAGTAAATTAAAATGTACATTGAAATCAATTTTAAACATTATATTAAATTATATTTTAATTTTGATGAAAACTGATCGTAATAGTCGAATTAGCTTACGAAACATATCCCATTGTGTTCGGAATTGGGGTAATTAGCTAGGGGCGATAGTCGTTGGGTTCGATTTGGAGTTCGAATTAAAAAATTACTTTTTGGAAATTTAAAATAAAATATATATATTATTATATTAAGTCAAACCTCTCCCCTCGTTCTGTCTCTCGTTTTAGATCGAAATAAAAGAAAAAATAACCCGATGTCGTTCTCCCTCCTAGCGCTTCCACCTGTGCTCTGACTGCCGCACCCTCAGCCAGCCACCGCCGCTCAACCCCGACCACCTCCCTCCTCCTTCCCCCTTCTCCCTCTTCTCTCCTCCCTCTCCGGCGCGAGAAAACCCCCAAAACCCTTCTGACCAGCCGCCATGACCACACCTTCGACTGGCCGCACCCCCCTGCACTACTCCTCGACCCCAGCGCCGCCTCCCCTTAGCCCAACTCCGGCCATGAACCCCCTCTTCAATAAAATCCGTTTTTAATAATTTTCACTGTATAGACGACAATCCCTAACCTTCTCGAGCCTGTATCTCCCAAACCAAGCCCCTATGGCAAAAATTCCACAGTGCCAAAATCGAAAAGCACGATTTTCTCTTCGATTTTAGTATATGGAAGTCATAATTTGGATTGCGTAGCCGCTCGGAAAACGCACGTAAAGTATGCTGTCTAAATCATGTACTTTCGCAAATTCTGGCAAATTGGAGCATTTTCGGAAGAAAGGCGCCTATGCAAAAGTTGTCCGGAATGGCGCGCTTAGGCTAGAAAAAAAGACGGCGTGAAAATTTGATCTTGTTTGCAAATTCTGGAACCAGAACAAAAAATTAGAACGTCAGAAAAGCACAGCGGAGTGGATCCCAATGTGAGAACTCCTTCTCATTAAAATTTTATACAGTTAGTTAATGTATTTAAGAACTATAAATAAATAGAAATTTCCAGTATAGATTTAAATTTGAATTATATGGAGTTCAACACTCGAATTCGCACAATCACATAAATTGAAAGCGATGTATGGATATTACCGACACACGGATTTCATACACCGTGAATAGCCACTTATGGAACCGTAAATGGCATTGGGGCAGTTAAGTATTTATTTGGATGTTCTGTGTGATTTGATTGTGGTTGTGAAATTGACTGTAGTGTGGTATGATTAATTGGATTGATGATTGTGTATGGCGCGAGCCAGTATCAGGAGAGGGGTAGTGCTAGACATTACTCCTGTTTTAATATCGTGCCGTTATAATGCCGAAATTTTCTGAAATAAATATGTAATCATTAAAATGTCATTTTTAATGTGTATATGAACTATATAAAATATTCATATATTGAATAAAATGTTTGAACAATAAAAATATCATTCTTATTGAATGTATAAACTATATAAAATATTCATGTGTTGAATAAAATATTTTTATCGTTAAAAATATAATTTTTAATGTAAATATGAACGGTATAAAATTCTCCTGAAATGAAAATGAATATTCATTTACAAATCGGACGATTTGTTTATGGACACACGTTTAACTGACATTGATTGGGATGATAAATTTTACACATCGCCCAACTGCACAAATAAAATTCATTGTTTGTTGATTGAAACCCTACATGGGTATTGGGATGATAATTGACGTACACTAATCCCAATTGTTTAATTTTATGTCAATCGATTGGTTGACAGACTGTTGTAAGCGTTAATTTTTTATATTTAATGCTTATGCAGTTGTGTAATGCACTCTGGATGATGGATGATTGTTTATCATTGTAATCATATACATGTGTTGTATGGAATCCATATAAATAACATTATATGGTAATTGATTGGGTCTCATTCCAATTTGGGAAAAATAACGAATATTTTACAATAGTATTCAGAAAAAGATTAAAAAAATCATGTGTTGAATAAAATATTCATGCGTTAAATAAAATATTCATGTGTTGAATAAAAATATTTAATAAATAAAAATATCATTTTTATTCAGTGTATAAACCACTAAAAATATTCATGTGTTGAATAAAATATTTAAACAATATTTTAAAATAATATTTGGCAAAGGGTTAAAATGTGAACTAGATGTCCGATTTCGGATGGACACGAAAATATTGAAATGTGTGAAGACGTGTTGATTAGAAATGCGCCATTTTAACACGAACGATATTTATATCGATTTTATTCATTTTTATAATGAATATCGAAATGGAAATGAATTCAAAATCAAATATTTTGAAAATATTATCATTTAAATATTATAATGATAAGGAGTATTCAATTTTGATTTAAAATTGAAGTGAAAGTGGGAATCGTTTTAAAATGAATTTATAAACGATTTATAAAATACGTTTTAAATGGAAATCGATGAAATAAATATAATATATATATACATATATTATATACATTAAATGGCCTGAATAGAATGCGTCGCGCCACGACCGTTCGCGAATTTCGACCATTGACTTCGAATTGACATTATGGGAGATCCGACCGTCGGATTCTCCTAAAACTGGAACCGTTGGGTTCGTATCAAAAAGAGATTTCCAACGAATATAATAGATTTGAAATCTAATGGTTGGATTTGGAATTATGTCCAAATCAAATTTGGAAAAGGTCGCTGTAAGTGCAGTTCGACGACCGTTTATGGAAATCGACTGAAAGGGCTTTAATAAAATTATTAAAAATAATAATAGTTTGTGTAAAATCATAATAAGTGATTTGGAAAGAATTGGGATGAAAAATTCCATATTTAAAAAGATAAAAATACATTTTTTTTATTAGAATGAACTAGTTATTAACTAGAAAGATAAATCCAATCATTTTTAAAATAGATAAATTGGATTTATAAAGGGTTTTAATAAAACCAGAAATTTTCAATATATAAATTGGAATGGGTTTGGATAGAAATCATCTTTGGGAGATTTCGATATTGGATTCCGTGACGATACGGATATTGTGGAGGAATTTGGAAGATAGATATATATCGTTACTCCCCATACGATATGTGTTGGTTTCAGAATTTGATATTGAATATAAGCTGATATAATTTCAATTTAGAGCCTTATATTTAATATCGAATTGGATTTTGGGTTTTTCATGAATGGCGTCTTCAGTAACACTGTTCTTAAACCCTGTGAGAAAAGAATAAATCTTTTAATTAAGATTATTAGAGTTTCCAATTATATTTAATAATTGGAATAAAATGGAATGTGAATTGGGTTTATTGTGAACTGTGTTTTTAATGACATTCGTTCTTTAACCCGATTAACAGTGAATTATGATTTGGAATATATAAATCTTTTTATTAAGATTTAATGGAAAATTTCCAAAGTAAAGTATTCCAATTTAATAAAATAAATTGGGATTGAATGCAATTCGATTTGGTAATAATCGAAGTGAGCTTCTGTAGAGGAAGACTGTTAATATATATGGAATTTAAAAGGATTTTTCGTTATTCCATTTATATTATTAGTCGGATACGGAGATTGATATCGATTATATATTGGTCTATTTTTCGTGAAGATTCCATAATTAATGGAACGTGATTTTGGGTTTATCGTGAATTGTGATTTAAATGACATTGGTTCTTTAACCTAGTTAAAGACATGATTTCATGTCTAACATTTTATTTCGAACTGTATTGTTGATCTCTGCTAAATATATATCTGTTTGGTGGTCGAGAATTTATCCTCTTGCTTAACACCCTTCTCTAAGACGAACGAGCTTAGAGGTTATATATCGGCAGAAATCAATGGTACGGTGTAGATTGTCGATGCGGCATGTTTGTGTTTCCAAAGTTAAATAATCATTAAATAATGATTGTTGGAAGATTAAAACTAAGTGAAGTTTTAATGAATCTTTAATTATATTAAAATGTGAATGTGATCATTTAAATTATCAAATTTGGGAAATGACCGAGAATGGAGTATCACCAGTTTTACTCCAACCGATAGTTAAATCTTTAATTAGATTTGAATGTGAAATGGTAGTAACACCGTGGTGTTAGATATGGAGTATTACCGGTTTTGCTCCATAGGACGAATAAGTTGGGATTGAGAAATTAAACAAATGATTACTTCGGTAAGGTTCGATAATCCCGACTAGTTTGGATAAGCCTTAATTTGGTTTGAATTTATGTCCAAAGGAAGAATAAAGAATTTATCTTTGATAAAATTAATGAGAACCTTTCCCAAAGGATATGAATATTTAAATAAAAGAATATTCAGAATTGGAATGAGGCGTATGTTATGTTTTATAACATTGTTTATTATACACGCGAGTTATTCGGAAAGGCCGGGTTTATACCCATTCTGAATAACTTATTCGACGATAAGTCGACGATGAAGACGGTGGTTGAAGACCAGAGCTCTTCACATCGTTTGGATGATTACTGACGTCTTGATTGGGTTGTACACCCAAGACAAGGTAATAAGTGGTGATCGTCCAGGCGTACTTGGAGATCGACCTGATATGCGAGGACCTCTCTCCTATATTGGACATATGGGATGAGGAATAAGGTGCCTCCAGTTTCGTTCAGACCTAGAACGAACTAGTAAATGGATGTGTGTCTGACATTGGATTTTATCCTGTGTTGATTGATCTCTATTAAATATATATCTGTTTGGTGGCGGAGAATTTATTCTCTTGCTTAACACCCTTCTCTAAGACATACGAGCTCAGAGGTTATATATCGATAGACATCAGTCGCATGGCATGAATTGCCTGTGTGGCATGCTGAGATGCAAATGATCAAGGCTTCTGTTGAAAAGAAGAGTCTTGTGGTTGATGATCAAAGCACAGATTTAAATAGCATAGCTTTGTGTATAGCATTAATTCGCGGACCTCACACCTTGGTATGAGTTAAAAGCGGGATAAGGGACTGTGACAACCCCAATTTCGACAGACCGATTTTTTTTTTCAAAATTCCAATCTATCGAAATTTGGATTTGTTTGCTCTGGTATCCTGTAGAAAAGACAGAGACATAAAACATTTCTGAGCTCAAAAATTATCTCATAGCGAAATGGATAAAATATAATGTAATCAAAATATAGCCTTACCATATTAATAATATTGCCTAACCAGTATCCAAGGCTATCATGTCCCTGCCACAAATCTAACCTGCAAGTATGTTATGAGGAGGGGGTCAGAACACAAGTTCTGGTAACTGGATTTAAACTATACACTTTGGATAATCCTACATATACCGTTCAATCGTATTTTCTTATTTATTAGGTTACTTAGTTACCAGCACTCAAGGCTTACACACACGTCATACCCATTTACTTTCCAGTGGATTAACCTAATATAGTATATATGTAGCTACCCCCAATATTAAGGTACACTCCATGGTACCCCACTCGCATGGTCTCCACCGTAACATTGTCGAAATATACGCAATCCCTCATCCTACGTCGTATTGACGTACGGAAAACAATATTATGTTCCGCATATATCTATCATTACCATTGTAACACCCCACCTCCGTTAAAGTCACTCACAAAGGGAATGCCTTAACTTTGATGGAGCATTTTAGTAGGCAGAACAGAAATTTACAAGACAGATAAAACAGTACTTGAAAAATTTATAACTTTATTACAATAGAAACCGAAGTAAGTTTGGTTACATCTTTTCAAATCAAAATATCAGAATTCAAGTACAAAATATCAGCCTTGTACAAAAGCCTTCAGAATGCATAGTTTTTAAAATCATAATCCCCAACATAAATTACCGTGGAAAGATAGAGCCAAGGCTAAGCGGTACTTCAAGCAGAGAAAATCCGAATCAAGCTCCTATACTTCCACCCTAAAAAAACCTGGGGGGAAACGAAAGAAAAAGGGCGAAAACAAGCAAGGTCAGACATAAAGTCTGGCAAGTCCAGTGACTTTCAACATATGAACAGATAATAATATCATGACATGAAAATAAAGCTGGATAAGAGACAACAGCAACAGGAGTAACTGGTATACTTAAGTTAAACAGAAGAAACAGAATGATATAGCCCGAGTTATGCTTCTTACTTATATTTTACTTCTCTGCACTAATACTAGTATAACAGGATTAGGCGTTACCCTAATGTCCAAACTGAAACAGAAACAGAACAGAATAATCTATACAGGAACAGAATGCCAGTAATGGGCCTTTACCACCCGAACAGACAGAAGGTACATAAACGGAATCAGAGATGGAAACAGAATAATCCCTACGGAAATAGAATGTTAGAATTAGGTGTACACTAGTAAATGGGCCTTTACCACCCGAACAGACGGTACCACGCAGAAACAGACAGGTGTTACCACCCAACAGAAACAGACGGTACCAACAGAAATAGACAGAACTAAGTGTAACCTAAAACCCTACCCCAAGCGATCGGCTCCCTAATACATAAATACCCTGTGTCGACCCCACAGTAGGGTGTATCACTCCCTAAAGTGACAACCAATTGGCACAGACCCATTTACAGATGTCACGGCATCTTACATCCTCAGAGGCAGACCGGGATCCATGCACGCACATGACCCAGTTGGAACGCACCATCAACACCCCTCGCCATTATCAGAATGAACCGCTTATAATTAGTTCAGTAAGCGTGCCCGGACCCTACCTACTGTTGGGTCATAGTTTTGATACCATAAAGGGTTACGGACTAATATGGGTCCCAAAAAATAGATGACACAAGTATTTTCCCTCCTAACCTTGTGTCCCTAGACTAACAGATTTCAGATTTACTTGTTTACAAGTTTCAGACATACAAAGTTCAGATCAACCAGTTCACAGATCAGACAATCAAGTTAACAAGTTTTCAGACTAACGGATTAGATATACGGATTTAACAGACTTACAGATTTGTCTATCTTTGTATTGGGCCTGCAAATTTATGAAACGGGTTTATTAGTCCAGTTGGTTTAACCCTATCCACCCAACACGTTTTAGACATCATATTTATCTTAGATTTGCATTAATTACTTATTAATGCACAAACCTCTCACATTAGGTCGCTAGCTTGTGGCCGCTGGATGTGTCGGGCGGTTCCGGGTAGACTTCTGCCACAAGCCAGACCTAACCTCGTGTCTAAGCATATTTTAGTTATGCCTACGACCTCCCACATTAGACTGACAGTTTGCGGTTGCTAGTTAAGCCGGTTGGTTCCGGGCAGGCTTCCACCGCAAACTGAGTCCAACCTCGTGTCATAGCCACTTTATTCCATAACAGAGATTATCAGACTAATTATGTCTTTTTAACGGATTTTACTTCTTTACAAGTTACGGCAGATTATCTGAAGTTTTATTAATATGTTTTGCTAAACTTTAGATCGAGCCTTACAGATTATCGTGCCCAAATTACAATGTTTCAGCTTTCAACAGCTTTAACGGATCTAGCCGATTGGGCAACTCAACAGATTTAGCAGATTAAGCAAACCAACAGATTTAGCATATAACAGATTTATCAGATTAGGCAATTCAACAAATTTAGTAGATTAGGTGTTTCAACAGATTTAGGCATTTCAACAGACTTAGCAAATAGCAGATTTAGCAGATTTAAATTTTCCAAAAGTTCTATTTACATATCTTGCCTAATCATAAATTTAGCATAAACTCACATGCCAAATCATGGTCATAATTCATAATACCACATATGCTCCTAATTTTTAGTTAAACATTACACAGTACAGAATATTCTCCATAAATCACGATAAACAATATGAATTATGCCAAATTATAGCCTATGATGCCAAATATCCAAAAACCCTTATTTAGGCGCATAGACATTAATAGTTATCCTGTTTTTGTATAGGTCTTTACGCCTAAGTCACATATTCCTTTTTCAAGTCATGAATTGTTACATAAAAGAATATGTCCAAAAATCTAGATTTTTAAACTATAACATGTAGTATGTCCTCAACATGCATTATCGTTCATGCATAACATGTTGTAAATTATCTTTAAACTCTAACATCAGACCTTGATTTAAAACATGCATTATGTTCCCAAGTTTCAAGTTGTCCTATAATTCCCCTTCTCCCAAATCACAGATCATCGTACCTAGTATGAACAGATCTAGATCTAACATATGTTTATTTCTCAAATTAACTACAGATCTAGATTACAACATGTACTATGTATCTAAATTAGTTTCATGTTTACTGTTAAATCTACACCCCGAATCCCAAGTCATATGTCCAATATATTTTATGCCTCAATCTCAAGTCATATGTTAAATATGCCACATGTCCAATTATATGCCTCAGATTTTATGTCATGTCCACGAATCAGTCCTGTCCAATTATGCATCATTCATTATTTGTCCCAAACATTTTAGCGTTCGTGTGTTAATCTCTTATGAGATTTGGCTCAGGCTCGTGGTAGCCTGGCTATTGAACAGAAAGAAGAAAGAGATACAGAATAAGATAGATCTAAATAGAACAAAACAGACATAACCTCAAATTCAGATTTACAATTCATGTCACAATCATAATCAACATTTATATCGGAAAATAACCGTACTTGCCTTGATTGGATTATAAAAGAAGAGTTGCAGTTGTTCTCTTTTAGTCTAATTCAGATTTGGAAGAAGATGTACTAGTTCTAGTTTTGATTCCAGCAGAGTAGCGATGCCATTATTTTATTTATTTATTTCTAATATTTTAGAGGCAGCATAAGGAGATAATGAAATGGTGTAAAGAGAATGAGGCTAGGAGGCTGTTTATATAGGATTAGGCGGATGAATCTAGAAAGAAAACGTGACCTGATACATCAGAATGAACCCAGACTCAGAACTGGGTTCTGTCACCAGGTCGACCCTCAGGTCGACCATAGGGTCGACCTGGTCCCTGGGAGGTCGACCATAGTGTCGACCCCTAGGTCGACCTGGTCCTGGGAGGGAAAATTCCCGCCCAGTCTGCGCTGGAGTTTGAATTCGGAATTCGAATTTCGAGCTGTTTTCGGTTCTGAAAATTTTTGAAACTTCGGAGGGTCATATCTCCCTCATACGGACTCCGTTTCTCGAAAACTCGGACTCGTTTCCAAGTAGAATTTCGAGACGAACACAATGGCACAACCCGTTTCCCTTGATTCTTATTTAAAAATTAATTATTCTCTGATTTGTTACTTATACGTTCATAGAAAATGCGGGGTGTTACATTCTCCCTTCCTTAAAGGATTTCGTCCCCGAAATCTTCAAGTTAAGGAGAATGTGTCTTACCATCCAGTCATCCATCTACTCAACCATCATCCACAAGCATCCATTGTCCTTAGAAAACTTCTAATGTTGTATGAACATATGCAAAAGTGTGTGTATGTATTCCTTATCTAATTCAAAGATCAGGCGGTCTACTGATTGAGTTGACCTCCTTAATGCGAATTATGTCAGTGCCATGAGTCCCACATGTATGCAATTTTCCTATTTGATACATATCATTTCTATATGAGTGCACAACCGTTCATTCATATGCAACATCCATGTGCTGAGTCAACCATTTTGCATCCATAAAAAAAATGCACACACATCCATATGCAGTATGAGAGTGTTTTTGAGTCGATCTAGTGCCTAGTGTGTGCATATGCATCCACGAGCAATCACTAGCAACCACTTGCATCCACTTGCAACCATCAAACATAACATGTCTCAAACACATGTTTACACCCATTAGTTTCTACCTAAAGGTCGAAGGATAAAGTCGAGTGATAGAGGAAAGTATAATTAAAACTAAAGTTAGGTTCCCATTAGACATCGGTTTAAGAGAATAACTCCTAATTATCAACCCCGAAGACCGAAATCAACATCATATTAATACTCAGAGAATTACTCCCATTAAACAAATGCCCAACTGGAAATCTATTTCACACCTTGAGTAAAAACTCCTATCCTTTTCAGAAACCTTCAGACTACTGATACAGATCAGATTACCAAATGATTCTTAGGAAACTAAGCATGATAAAAACCCAGAATGTATGCGTCCTACTTGACGCCTAACACAGATATCTCTCAAACCCCAATCTATCACAACAGATGAGTCATAACCCTTATGGGTTTGAGTCTACAGCGGAATCATAAATAATATTAGTATTAAAGTGCAGAGTATCGATTACAGAATCAAAATGCCAGAATCAAAAAGAGTTTTAACTCAACAATCAAATAAGAAAATTAAACCTTCTACGGAAATTTTTCCTATTTCTATCCTATCCACTAGCCTCGAGAGTGTTTGTATGCCCTCCAGAAGTTGGTCCTGCCCTCTGCCCTTGCCCTCGTTTCTTCGGGCAGTCCCTAGTGAAGTGTCCCATCTTACCATAGTTGGAGCAAGTGCCCTTCCTTTTTCTGCAATTGTTGTTCATATGAGTTGATCTTCCACAAGTAAAGCACTTTTTCTCCTTCTTATCTTCAGACTTCTCATCCTTCTTTTGTGTTTCCTTTTTGGGCCATGTTTTCTTGTTCTGTGGTTCTTCCTTCTTTGCCTCTTTCTTGCCCTTGTCCTTAATTATATGCCCCATTATACCATGGAAAAGATACTTCCTCTCGTCTTAGGTTTTATAATTCCTTCTTTCTTCATGAGTCGAGTTTATATCCATGAATTTCTCATCCTTGTATAATCATATTGACAAGTTTCTCAAAAGCTGCCTCCATCGCATGGAAAGCCCTTCAAAGCTTGAAAGAAAACTAGCTGCAGGTGAAACTACTATGGCTATAGATGGAAGTCGGGCACTACTTTGCCCTTCGATATGTATCGTAGTCTTATCAAGCCTACGGAACCATGCCGCGATGAGGTTACCTCCCAGAAAGTCAGGAGCCCCGAAGACTTAAGAAAGAAGGGGACAAGAATTCAAACAGAGGATCAGAAGATAGTGCATATGGCTTTGGGGATTATATTTTTTTTTAAATAAACTCTACTTTTGAAAATACTTCCTTTTTAAAAAACCTTTTTGAAAATAGTTTTTCAAAAGCTTTTTATCAAGTCTGGTAACCTTCAACTCTGATACCAAGTGTAACACCCCACCTCCGTTAAAGTCACTCACAAAGGGAATGCCTTAACTTTGATGGAGCGTTTTAGTAGACAGAACAGAAATTTACAAGACAGATAAAATAGTACTTGAAAAATTTATAACTTTATTATAACAGAAACCGAAGTAAGTTTGGTTACATCTTTTCAAATCAAAATATCAGAATTCAAGTACAAAATATCAGCCTTGTACAAAAGTCTTTAGAATGCGTAGTTTTTAAAATCATAATCCCCAACATAAACTGCTGTGGAAAGATAGAGCCAAGGCCAAGCGGTACTTCAAGCAAATAAAATCTGAATCAAGCTCCTATACTTCCACCCTAAAAAACCTAGGGGGGAAACGAAAGAAAAGGGGCGAAAACAAGCAAGGTCAGACATAAAGTCTAGCAAGTCCAGTGACTTTCAGCATATGAACAGATAATAATATCATGACATGAAAATAAAGCTAGATAAGAGACAACAGCAACAGGAGTAACTGGTATACTTAAGCTAAACAGAAGAAACAGAATGATATAGCCCGAGTTATGCTTCTTACTTATATTTTACTTCTCTGCACTAATACTAGTATAATAGGATTAGGCGTTACGCTAATGTCCAAACTGAAACAGAAACGGAACAGAATAATCTATACAGGAACAGAATGCCAGTAATGGGCCTTTACCACTCGAACAGACAGAAGGTACATAAACGGAATCAGAGACGGAAACAGAATAATCCCTAAAGAAACAGAATGTTAGAATTAGGTGTACACTAGTAAATGGGCCTTTACCACCCGAACAGACGGTACCACGCAGAAACAGACAGGTGTTACCACCCAACCGAAACAGACGGTACCAACAGAAACAGACAGAACTAAGTGTACCCTAAAACCCTATCCCAAGCGATTGGCTCCCTAATACATAAATATCCTATGTCGGCACCACAGTAGGGTGTATCACTCCCTAAAGTGACAACCAATTGGCATAGACCTATTTATAGATGCCACGGCGTCATACATCCTCAGAGGTAGACCGAGATCCATGCACGCACATGACCCAGTTGGAACGCACCATCAACACCCCTCGCCATTATCAGAATGAACCGCTTATAATTAGTTCAGTAAGCGTGCCCGGACCCTACCTACTGTTGGGTAATAGTTTTGATACCAGAAAGGGTTACTAACTAATATGGGTCCCAAAAAACAGATGACACAAGTATTTTCCCTCGTAACCTTATGTCCCCAGACTAACAGATTTCATATTTACTTGTTTACAAGTTTCAGACATACAGAGTTCAGATCAACCAGTTCATAGATCAGACAATCAAGTTAACAAGTTTTCAGACTAACGGATCAGATATATGGATTTAACAGACTTACAGATTTGTCTATCTTTGTATTGGGCCTACAGATTTATGAAACGGGTTTATTAGTCCAGTTGGTTTAACCCTATCCACCCAACACGTTTTAGACATCATATTTATCTTAGATTTGCATTAATTACTTATTAATGCAAAGACCTCTCACATTAGGTCGCTAGCTTGTGGCCGCTGGATGTGCCAGGCGGTTTCGGGCAGACTTCTGCCACAAGCCAGACCTAACCTCGTGTCTAAGCATATTTTAGTTATGCCTACGACCTCCCACATTAAACTGACAGTTTGCGGTTGCTGGTTAAGCCGGTTGGTTCCGGGCAGGCTTCCACCGCAAACTGAGTCCAACCTCGTGTCATAGCCACTTTATTCCATAACAGAGATTATCAGGCTAATTATGTCTTTTTAACGGATTTTACTTCTTTGCAAGTTACGGCAGATTATCCGAAGTTTTATTAATATGTTTTGCTAAACTTTAGATCGAGCCTTACAGATTATCGTGCCCAAATTACAATGTTTCAGCTTTCAACAGCTTTAACGGATCTAGCCGATTGGGCAACTCAACAGATTTAGCAGATTAAGCAAACCAATAGATTTAGCATATAACATATTTAGCAGATTAGGCAATTCAACAAATTTAGCAGATTAGGTGTTTCAGTAGATTTAGACATTTCAACAGACTTAGCAGATAGCAGATTTAGCAGATTTAAATTTTCTAAAAGTTCTATTTACATATCTTGCCTAATCATAAATTTAGCCTAAACTCACATGCCAAATCATGGTCATAATTCATAATACCACATATGCTCCTAATTTTTAGTTAAACATTACACAGTACAGAATATTATCCATAAATCACGATAATCAATATGAATTATGCCAAATTATAGCCTATGATGCCAAATATCCAAAAACCCTTATTTAGGCGCATTCACATTAATAGTTATCCTGTTTTTGTATAGGTCTTTACGCCTAAGTCACATATTCCTTTTTCAAGTCATGAATTGTTACATAAAAGAATATGTCCAAAAATCTAGATTTTTAAACTATAACATGTAGTATGTCCTCAACATGCATTATCGTTCATGCATAACATGTTGTAAATTATCTTTAAACTCTAACATCAGGCCTTGATTTAAAACATGCATTATGTTCCCAAGTTTCAAGTTGTCCTATAATTCCCCTTCTCCCAAATCACATATCATCGTACCTTGTATGAACAGATCTAGATCTAACATATGTTTATTTCTCAAATTAACTACAGATCTAGATTACAACATGTACTATGTATCTAAATTAGTTTCATGTTTACTGTTAAATCTACGCCTCGAATCCCAAGTCATATGTCCAATATATTTTATGCCTCAATCTCAAGTCATATGTTAAATATGCCACATGTCCAATTATATGCCTCAGATTTTATGTCATGTCCTCGAATCAGTCCTGTCCAATTATGCATCATTCATTATTTGTACCAAACATTTTAGCGTTCGTGTGTTAATCTCTTATGAGATTTGGCTCAGGCTCGTGGTAGCCTGGCTATTGAACAGAAAGAAGAAAGAGATACAGAATAAGATAGATCTAAATAGAACAGAACAGACATAACCTCAAATTCAGATTTACAATTCATGTCACAATCATAATCAACGTTTATATCGGAAAATAACCGTACTTGCCTTGATTGGATTATAAAAGAAGAGTTGCAGTTGTTCTCTTTTAGTCTAATTCAGATTTGGAAGAAGATGTACTAGTTCTAGTTTTGATTCCAGCAGAGTAGCGATGCCATTATTTTATTTATTTATTTCTAATATTTTAGAGGCAGCATAAGGAGATAATGAAATGGTGTAAAGAGAATGAGGCTAGGAGGCTGTTTATATAGGATTAGGCGGATGAATCTAGAAAGAAAACGTGACCTGATACATCAGAATGAACCCAGACTCAGAACTGGGTTCTGTCACCAGGTCGACCCTCAGGTCGACCATAGGGTCGACCTGGTCCCTGGGAGGTCGACCATAGTGTCGACCCCCAGGTCGACCGAGTCCTGGGTAGGAAAATTCCCGCCCAGTCTGCGCTGGCGTTTGAATTCAAAATTTGAATTCGAATTTCGAGCTGTTTTCGGTTATGAAAATTTCTGAAACTTCGGAGGGTCATATCTCCCTCATACGGACTCCATTTCTCGAAAACTCGGACTCATTTCCAAGCAGAATTTCGAGACGAACGCAATGGCGCAACCCGTTTCCCTTGATTCTTATTTAAAAATTAATTATTCTCTGATTTGTTTCTTATACGTTCACAGAAAATGCGGGGTGTTACAACCATGCTGCAAAAACGTACTGACTGCCACCTTTATTCGAATCAGACTCCATACCGGAGTAATGCCCTCAAGTCTACGATACACTACCCAGAGTCGACATGCATGTATCTAGACTGTCTACCATACGTATCTTCAATTGTAGCTCGATGCCTCATTCGCACATCCTCTAATGTGCACCGAGTTCCGTGGCAGGGCAATACAAGAAGCACAGAACTCGATCGGGAGCTTTTCCATATCTGTACAGGCCCGTCTTTAAAGAGCTTCTATATACAGATATACCTAGGGTCTGTTTTCGTGGTGGCAATGGCCCCACCTCGGCCCCTCCCTCAACTAGTAAAGACTACCAGAGATAAGCGACTGCCCCTACGCAAACAATCTAAAACATCCATATGGCGTCTCCCCTCAACCCCTTACCTAGATAGTGAAGGGTGGTATAACGACTCGCATTCTATGCATCAGAGGATCATAGAGTATATTTTTTCTGGTAAGTCGTATGGTCATGTACTTTTGGGGAACGACTAGTGGTGTCATTTCCCATGTTCATGATTTTTCTCGATTTTAAATGACCATTTTGCCCCTAGCTGATCTTGTTTCGTTCGTAACTTTTGATTGGTAAGGAGTTTTGACCTGAAACCACTTCCATTAGGTCCGTTTGATGGTTCACCTTTCCGTAGAGTGGTCACATTAGTCAAACGGATTTAACGTTTGGGAGACATGGCTGAATTAAGGTTTAAAGGGTGAAAAACAGTTTAATTGGGCTTAACCGGGTGATTAGTAGCTAGGCCCATTGGGGGATTTCGGTATTAGGAGTACATGAGGGCTGCTAGGGTTTAGAAAACATTCCTTTTCAGTATTTTTTAGCCACCACTAACCTCCTTTGAACCCTAGCCATGGCCTCCACTTTCTAAATCTCTTCAAAACACCTCTAAATCACTTTCTTATCAAGGATTAAGCTAATCAACATCAAACCAAGCCAAGATAGCATCAAATCAGAGTTGGGGTTGTTGCTAAGCATTGGGATTCGACCCAAAACAGAGGATATTTCAGATCTATAGTTTAATTTGTGGCAAAGGTGAGTGATATGCATTGTTTTTCACTAATTATGGCTAATTAGAGTAATTAGCGAAGATTAGCGAAATCATTACTCAAAAAAATCTAGAAAAATTTGTAAAATTCCATAATATTATTTTATGCCTCTGATATGAATTTGGGTTAATTTGGAATAATTTTGCTAATTCTGGAATTTAGGGGATTAAGGGGTGATTAGTGATAATTAGCAAAATTTTGCATCATAAAAATCTGGAAAAAATTGTAAAACTCTAAAATATTATTTTAGGGCTCTGATGCTTTGATCCGTTTTGACATATCATATTGTTGTTTTGCTGTTTGTGGATGTTTATACCTGTTGCTTTGTCTGTATGGTATGTTTTGTGATTGTTTAGAACAGTTAGAATGGTCGAAAATGCCGTCGTGTGGCGTAAAACAGTCGCTGGAAAGTTGCAGAAAAATATGCAGGAAACCGGATCGGATCGCCCCCCTATAAACGAACCGCTCGTGATGTACTTTGGCCGATCCGAGATGTGATGAACCAGAAGCCTCGACCCGATCCGATGGAGGGATCACGACCCGACCCGAACCGCCTGCATGAAACTCACGAGCACCAACCACGAACTGCCTGAAGAAGCAAGTCACGATCCAATGCTCTGGAGCTGGCACCACGATCTGAACCGATCGAGTAAAGAAGCCCGATCCCGAACCGGAGCATCCACGAACTGAGAAGCTGAACTGATCCGATGTTCTAAAGGCGTCATCGCGAGCCACGACCGACCTGAGGAGGAACTAGCGACCCGATCCGAACAAGGTGAATGACCATGGACTGAATGAGGAGAGGAGGATTGATCCAAACGGAAGCTGATTTCTGGACCGATCCGGAGATGATGACCAAAACCCAAGATGCAAAGGTAGTCCAAATGGGAAGTTTGTACTCAGGATCTAGTTGGGAACCAACGAGTTAACTTCACGATTGGGCTCTGCTGCAGGACGCGTGCAAAGGGGTTGTCGGTATTCATAACTTTGGTTCACCACTGAGAGACGGATAGTGGGCTTGTAGTGATAGTTGTACGGGGTTGGACTACATCAGGGCCCAAAGGATTAGGTGACCAAATAGTGGATATCATATTCTTTACGCACTGAGTGAGAGATGTGAGGATGGTTGCTATGCTTGATCATTTGCCATCACTATGACATGCACACCCCCTCCCCCGTATCTTTACACAATATGTTAGTGGCACCTTAGTGTATTGTAAAGTGTGTAGTGCTAACTCTTTGGTTGTAGGTCCAGGTTCAGGTATGATTGGATTATACCTATTATTGTTCTGTTTTGTTGCTTATCGCTCATACCAGACTTTTGTCTGACCCTGAGTTTTATGTCTCTTCTTATTACTCTGGGTGCTCCTAAATGAGCAAACTACAGATAGGTTAGGTGGTATGCACAAGTAGCTGTACCGGAGACGAGCAGGAGGGTCCTACGTATGATATATAGATATTCTCCCTGTGTTGTTGAAGGCCACTGCTTGGGCATTAGTAGTGTACCTTTTCCTTTTACTTTCTTTTGCTTTAGAGACAGATTTAAAGTTGTAATAATGATGTTGGATCATAAGCTGTATTTTGGATTTCCGCTGCTATGATGATGATGGTTTTAGTTTTCAGCTTATGCACTGTCTCGCATGTTTTATGTCAAGTATGTTACTAATATATTTTATTCCATGCGCTGTGAGACATTCTATAGGTTTCTTTGTTAGTTTTTTCATCTTCTTTCCTTTCTTTGACGACCGTCCCGTGCTAGCAGACATGTGTAAAGCGCACTTTCGGAGGAAATGCCGGTTAATGTGGGGCGGGCCGTCACACTTGGTATCAGAGCGAGGTTGCGTAGTTAACCTACGGAAGTCATCAGGGAGAGATAGTACACGTATATGAGAGCGCGTATTTGTGATTATTTTAGTTTTCAAAAGCTATATATATACTATTAGTATAGCGAAGGATGAAGTCACATTGCACTAGCACCATTATGGAGATGGTTAATCATTTTCTCTTTACAGACTGAACGATGAGCCGATATACGAGGGGTACCGGTAGAGGAGCCAATAATGGGAATGCTGCTGAGATGAGGATGATGTTTACTGGCCTCATGAGAGAGTTGCTTAGGGATGCTCGGGGAGCCATTCCTAATGCTGCTAATAGTGGTGGTACAGCAGTGCAGGTGCCTAAGGTCGATTTCGCCAAGCTAAACAAGGATTACACTAGCCTTGGTGGGAAGCCGTTCCATGGAACGGAGTCGGCTACAGAAGTTCAAGATTGGCTAGATAGTTGTGAATGCATCGTCGAAGATTTGGGAATCGAAGATGCAATGAAGAGGAAGCTAGCATCGCGTCAACTACAAGGACGAGCTATGAATTGGTGGAATGCTATTAAGGCAGCTACTCCTGAGGATCAAGTTACTTGGAATCAGTTTAAGACTCGCTTTTGTGATAAGTTTATTCCAACTGCTCATAAATCAGAATTGTTCAGGAAGTTCTTGGAGCTTAAGTAGAATGGTAGAGCAGTCTCGGAGTATATCGTTGAATTCGACACTTTATCGAAATATGGATTGTCCCTTATCGATACAGTCGAAAAGAAGAACGAAAAGTTCATAACTGGTTTAGATGGGTACTTGGGGGAAAGACTTATAAACCATATCGATGAGACGTTCGAGTCTATTGTAGGAAAGGCATTAAGGTCAGAGAGCCTTTTCCCAAAGTCAAAGACCGAAGTTGCTATTGCATCTACAGAGGAACCAAAGCCGCAAGCAGGCAAGAAGAATTCTCAGAACAAGAGGAAGCAGAACCCGACCAAGGATGGTCAGAATAAGAAGAATAAGAATGGTGGCGAGTGCTTTAGTTGTGGCAAGAAGGGTCACTATGCCAGAGATTGTCGAGAAAAGCCTGGGGAAAGGAAGCGCTTTAACTGCGGCCAGGCGGGACACCACAAGAATGATTGTCCACAACCTCCTAGGGAGAAGCAGATTGTGAAGGCATATGCTATCAACGTTGTTCCTTCTTCGTCGAATGCTCCAACTGCAGCGCAAAAGAGAAAAGGCGTCGTTATCAAAGGTATGCTTTCTATTTAAAATGTTTCTGTTCGAGTATTGTTTGAAAAACCCAAGATAGTCGATAGACCTTTAGTAGTGACGAACCCGGTTGGTGGTTTGACTAGCCTTAGTATGATTTGCCGTAATGTGGTCTTATCGAGCCATGGATGTATGTTTGTTTGTGATTGCTTTGTTTTAGGCTTTAATGGGTTTAGCATTATTTTGGGGAGTCGATCTACTCTAAAGGAATAGGGTGGTATTGGGTACCTACCTAGTGATGGCGATAGTAACTGGAGTTAAGGAAGCTGAGAGGTTATCATTGTAATAAGTTCTAGATGTCTCTGGGAGGAAAATGAGTGCTCCAGTGCTTAGTTGTTTTGCTAGTATCACCTCACGTGGATTGTCCGAATTCGGAGAAGATGTTCCTTGGGTGCTTGTCTTATATTGGTTTAGGCCTTTGGGGCTTGTGCTTAGGGAATGTCGAGTTCGACTAGGACAGTTTACGTGAGAGATAAATGGTTGTTGTGATTCTTCATTGGATGATATCTTGGTTTACTCGAGGAGTGATGGGCAGTCGTGAAATGATAAGACTGTTCAATGGTATAGACTGCCCCAAGTTAGACTCGATAGGGTTATGAGATGGCTCGACTGGGACTTGAGAAAGATGCAAAGTAATGGATTGTTTAGGACCCTATGCTGATGTTCTCTTTGGATAGTAGAACTTTGAATAAATAGGATGTGTTCGTTGATCATGGAAGATGCAACGAAGATTAGGGCAATTCAACTTGGACTTGAACTCGTAAAAGAAAATGGGTGTTTGTTGATCTTGGAGATGCATCGAATAGGGAGATGACTCACGTTGGACTAGAGTTTGTCGGTAATAGATACTCAAGACTAGGTCTGAGTTATAGATTGACTCGAGTTGGACTCGAGAAGGCTGCAAGGAATTGGATTTGGCTCCAGTTAGACTCGAGAGGGCAGCAAGATAATGGATAGACTTGGGTTAGACTCAAGTATTAAGGCGGACTTAAAGCAGGGGTATCTGGGGACGCCCGTTACCTTGGATCTGTTGGACGTGATCTAGTTATCCTTGGAGGATAAAACGTACATTGGACATACGGTAGTTCGTTTGGAGGCTGGGCTTCCATTAGTTCTTGATGTTGGTTGGACCAGACATACAAGAATCGACATATTGGGATTGGTTAGACCAGTCATGTAGGTGTCGACGTGCTCATGGCTTTAGTAGGTGATAGGTAGGACTTGTTTGACGGATGTTATGGTTGTTATGTTTGTCCCTATCTTTCTTCTCTTGAGTAGACTATCACCTGTAGGGTTCTAGCGATGGGGAACAAAGAGATGGTAGTATAGACGGACATTAGGCTACGTATCAGTGCAGTGAGGTAGTCATTACTCCATGGGGCAGAATGCTCGTAGCAAGGCTATAAGCCAATGCAGTGAAGTTGTCATGACTTCATGGGGCAGAGTGGACATAACAAAGGATTTGGGTGCGATAACAGTTGCATTGAGTAGGAGGCATGCCAGTCTATAGGTTATGTTTCTAGGTTGGAAGCAACTAGAGTATATCCCAAGATATGATTTCAGACCCAAGAGTGAATTGGATTCGGAAACGCTAGCAAGCTTGACGATTAGATCGATTTTGATTGAGTGGATTTGTTTCAGTTAAAAGGACGATCCTAACCTATTGGAAATCATCTCTAGGGTAGAAATGGGTACCGATGGAAAGAGAATGATCAAGCAAGGATTTGATCGAGAAGGATGGCTTCGAAAGAACGGGGGAACAGTTGTACCTAACGTAGACGGACTGAGAGATGAAGTGCTTAGAGCATATCATCACTCGAAACTGACTATACATCCCGGTGGTAACAAAATGTATTGAGACATGGATCAGACCTACCACTGGGAAAGGATAAATAAGGACGTTGGGAAGTTTATGTCCAAATGCATGAATTGCCAGTTAGTTAAAGCTGAGCAAAAGAAGCCTAGTGGGTTGTTACAACCATTAGAAATTCCTAAATGGAAATGGGAACAAGTCTCAATGGATTATATTGATGGTTTACCAAGGACTAAGTCAGGTCATGATGGTATTTGAGTGACTCGTATATTAGAGGATCTTTTGAGAACTTATATATTGGATTTTGGAGGTTCATGGGATGGCCATTTGTATCTGGTTGAGTTATAGTTATTAGCCCAGTATTGGTATGGTTCCAATTGAAACTTCGTACGGAAGACCGTGCAAGGCATCATCATGTTGGTTGGAGAATGGTGAGAAATTTGAGCTTAGACCAGAAATAATAAGGAGGGACTCCAGGAAAGATCAAGGTTATCCAACAGAGAATGAAGACTACCTAAGATAGGCAGAAGACTTATGTTGATAAGAGACGAAGAGATTTGGAATTCTTCGTTAATGACTTGGTGTCCGTCAAGGTCTCTCCATTGATGAGTGTGATTCGTTTTGGTGGGAAAGGTAAGTTAGCACCAAGGTTTGTTGGTCCATTTTCAGTTCTCGAGCAAGATGGGAATTTGGCATATAAAGTTGAGTTACCGGACAAGACGGCGGGAGTTCACAATGTATTTCATGTTTCCCAGTTAAGGAAGTTTGTGCAAGACCCAAATGTGGCTATTTCACCAGATCGGTTGGACGATATCGAGGTTGAACCCGAGGCGGTTGGGAACCGCAAGCCTATGCGTATTGTTGGGAACGATACGAAGCAGCTTCGAAGGAAGGCAGTAAAACTAGTCAAAGTTCAATGGGGTGATGATGAGAAAGGCTGCACTTGGGAAACAGAGGGGGACATAAAGGAAGAAGTATCCAGAACTCTTTGCCTGGTAAGGTTTTGGTAGTGATAGTTCTTCCCTTGTTAGTAAACTACATGCTAGGATAGGCTTGTTGTGTTGTTTTGTATGTTTTATTATTTGAAAATGATTGATAGGCATGCGAAATTCTTTGTATGTTTCGGTTAAGGAATTTCGGGGACGAAATTTCTTAAGGGGGTTGAATGTAACGACCCGCATTCTACGCATCAGAGGATCATAGAATGTTTTTTTCCTGGTAAGTCGTATGGTCATGTACTTTTAGGGAACGACTAGTGGGTTCATTTCCCATGTTCATGATTTTTGTTGATTTTTAAATGACCGTTTTGCCCCTAGCTGATCTTGTTTCGTTTATAACTTTTGATTGGTAAGGAGTTTTGACCTGAAACCACTTCCATTAGGTCCGTTTGATGGTTTACCTTTCCGTAAAGTGGTCACATTAGTCAAACGGACTAAACGTTTGGGAGACATGGCTGAATTAAGGTTTAAAGAGTGAAAAACAGCTTAATTGGGCTTAACCGGGTGATTAGTAGCTAGGCCCATTGGGGGATTTCGGGATTAGGAGTACATGAGGGCTGCTAGGTTTTAGAAAACATTTTTTTTAGTATTTTTAGCCACCACTAACCTCCTTTGAACCCTAGCCATGGCCTCCACTTTCTAAATCTCTTCAAAACGCTTCTAAATCACTTTCTTATCAAGGATTAAGCTAATCAACATCAAACCAAGCCAAGATAGCATCAAATCAGAGTTGGGGTTGCTGCTAAGCATTGGGATTCGACCCAAAATAGAGGATATTTCAGATCTATAGTTTAATTTGTGGCAAAGGTGAGTGATATGCATTGTTTTTCACTAATTATGGCTAAATAGAGTAATTAGCGAAGATTAGCGAAATCATTACTCAGAAAAATCTAGAAAAATTTGTAAAATTCCATAATATTATTTTATGCCTCTGATATGAATTTGGGTTAATTTGGACTAATTTTGCTAATTCTGGAATTTAGGGGATTAAGGGGTGATTAGTGAAAATTAGCAAAATTTTGCATCATAAAAATCTGGAAAAATTTGTAAAATTCTAAAATATTATTTTAGGTCTCTGATAGAAATTTGGGTTGATTTGTTTAGGTTTTACTAATCTTATCATTAGTTGTTGTTAAACATGCTTAAGGGGAAAATAAGGGTTTTTGGGTATGTTTGATCCGTTTTGACATATCATATTGTTGTTTTGTTGTTTGTGGATGTTTACACATGTTGCTATGGCTGTATGGTATGCTTTGTGATTGTTTAGAACAGTTAGAATGGTCGAAAATGTCGTCGTGTGGCTTAAAATAGTCGTTGGAAAGTTGCAGGAAAATATGCAGGAAACCGGATCGCCCCCCTATAAACGAATCGCTCGTGATGTAGTTTGGCCGATCCGAGACGTGATGAACCAGAAGCCTCGACCCAATCCGATGGAGGGATCACGACCTGACCCGAACCGCCTGCATGAAACTCACGAGCACCAACCACGAACTGCCTGAAGAACCAAGTCACGATCCGATGCTCTGGAGCTGGCACCACGATCTGAACCGATCGAGTGAAGAAGCCCAATCCCGAACCGGAGCATCCACGAACTGAGAAGCTGAACTGATCCGATGTTCTATAGGCGTCATCGCGAGCCACGACCCGACCTGAGGAGGAACTAGCGACCCGATCCGAACAAGGTGGATGATCATGGACTGAATGAGGAGAGGAGGATTGATCCAAACGGAAGCTGATTTCTGAACCGATCTGGAGATGATGACCAAAACCCGAGATGCAAAGGTAGTCCAAATGGGAAGTTTGTACTCAGGATCCAGTTGGGAACCAACGAGTTAACTTCACGATTGGGCTTTGCTGCGGGACGTGTGCAAAGGGGTTGTCGGTATTCATAACTTTGGTTCACCACTGAGAGACGGATAGTGGGCTTGTAGTGATAGTTGTACGGGGTTGGACTCCGTCAGGGCCCAAAGGATTAGGTGACCAAATAGTGGATATCGTATGCTTTACGCACTGAGTGAGAGATGTGAGGATGGTTGTTATGCTTAATCGTTTGCCATCACTATGACATGCACACCCCCTCCCCCGTATCTTTACACCATATGTTAGTGGCACCTTAGAGTATTGTACGGTATGTAGTGCTAACTCTTTGGTTGCAGGTCCAGGTTCAGGTATGATTGGATTATACCTGTTATTGGTCTGTTTTGTTGCTTATCGCTCATACCAGACTTTTTTCTGACCCAGAGTTTTATGTCTCTTCTTATTACTCTGGGTGCTCCTAAATGAGCAAACTAGAGACAGATTAGGTGGTATGCACGAGTAATTGTACCGAAGACGAGCAGGAGGCTCCCACGTATGATATGTAGATATTCTCCCTGTGTTGTTGAAGGTCACTGCTTGGGCATTAGTAGTGTACCTCCTCCTTTTACTTTCTTTTGCTTTAGAGATAGTTTTAAAGTGTAATAATGATGTTGGATCATAAGCTGTATTTTGGATTTCCACTGCTATGATGATGGTGGTTTTAGTTTTCAGCTTATGCACTGTCTCGCTTGTTTTATGTCAAGTATGTTACTATTATATTCTATTCCATGCGCTGTGAGACATTCTACAGGTTTCTTTGTTAGTTCTTTCATCTTCTTTCCTTTCTTTGATGACCATCCCGTGTAGCGGACATGTGTACAACGCACTTTCGGAGGAAATGTCGGTTAATGTGGGGCGGGCCGTCACAGGTGAAATGGTATCTTGGATTTAACTCGAGTCTTTCTGTAACAACCCGGAAATGCGAGCCAGTATAAAATTTTTATTTTGGCAATTTTAGTGAATTTTGAACATTTAAAATGAATTATTTTAAATAATATCGACGAGAAATTTATTTTGAATAGAATTCGAACGTATATATTATATACGTCGTCGTTAGAATATAAAGAATTATATATAAATATAAAAGGAATTGAAAATGGCGCGGTAGTTCGATAATTCGATTTCAAAATTCAATTGAATGTACCGGGTGCAAAATAAACCGGATTTTAGCGAAACCAAAAATAATAGGATCTATTTGAGGATATCTTTCCAACGAATCCGAAAAATCGAAATTTCATAGCGGGAATCAAAAGATATGTCCAGTTGAAAATTCTGAATAGTCGCTATGGAATTCAGGCCCTTAAAAATGGGAATTTTGCAAACGACCTCGGATTTCGACGAAACCACTTTTGTTGGATCCGTGATGTCAAATTATTGCTAGATTCCAAATTTCATAATTTTTCGAATCAATATGTGAGCGTGGCAAAGGAAAACGCGTTTGACTAGTTTTAGTTGATTTTAATCGACTGGAAAATGGCCATTTTTCCAACGATCTCAGAATTCGATGAAACTAGTTTTGTTAGGACCGTATCGTCAATACGAAGCTAGAAAATATTTTTCTGGAATTTTTAGAGTTAGTATGTGACCCCAGTAAATTGAAATGCACGTTCAAATTCAATATATAGAGTTATATGTTGATTTTGACGGAAACTGATCGAAACGGCCGAACTGGCTTACGATACATATCCCATTGTGTTCGGAATGGAGGCAATACGCTAGGGGCGACAGTCGGTGGGTGCGATTTTGAGTCCATTGTATAAAGTTACTTTATTAGGATTTTAAAATAAAATTAAATAAATTAAAAAAATAAAATTCTCCCCCTAACCCCTCAGCCCCCCCCCCCCCCCCTTTGACTTTGCAGAATCAAGATTAAATAAGAAAAAAAAATGGCGAACGATGGGGGGAAGGATCCGCCGCCGCCTAGGGCAGGCGCCCTCCTTCCCCGTGCCAACCGCACCCCCCTCCCTCGTCCTCCTCTCGCATCCCCCTCTTCTCCCGCTTCTTCCTTCCTCCACCGACCCCTTCTCTCCTCCTCTACCGCCGCATCCCCCTCTTCTTCCATCGCCGCCTCCTCCTGAAGACCGCACGGCGCCACCGCCTCTGACCCCGTCTTCCTCCCTCCTCTCGAACTCTGTCTCCTCAAATCCGCACCCAAACCCGATCCGCCACCCTCCTCTTCCTTTGTAACCGCCTCCCCAGCCACCAAGGACATGGCCCCCTTCTGCGCCGAGCATCCGACGCACCAGCAAACCCTCCTCCGCCTGTTTCTCTCTCCTCCAACCACCAATGCCGAAATACAGTAATTTTTTAATTTATTCTTTTTTTATTTTTACTTATAAATGTAAAGAGTAGTTTTTATTACTTAGAAATAATGAAGTTAAGATTTTTAAAACTATAAAGGTTCGATTTTTAATTTAGAAAAGATATGATTTTTCTACATGAAAGGGTTAGATTGTAACTTTATTAAAGATTAAATTTTTAATTTATAGAAAAGTTAAAAATATGATATATTTTTATTAAAGTAGAGTTATAAAAATATGATTTTTATATAATAGATAATATAAAATTTTGATTTTTATATTATAGAAGGAGTAAAAATATAATCTTTATATTTGAAAAGGCGAAATCTTTATATAGAGAATAGCATGATAAAAATATAATCTTTATTATATGAACACCGTTGTAAAAATAGAATTTTTATCTATATAGTTGTAGTATAAAAATATAATTTTTATATACATAGCAACAATATAAAAATGTGATTTTTATATATGTAGTGGCTACGGGCAACGAAAGTGACAAAAGGCGAGAACAGCGATGACTTCTACATAAGAAGAGTCGAGATGATTGGATTAGCTAGTCGGTGAGAACTTCTCACTCTAAATTTCTTTTTCTAGTTATACTAGGATGCAGACGGTGCTTAGTAGCACCCGACACCCGTTGTCCACAGACCATGGACGGCTTGTATGCTTGTTTGACGTGTTGTGAAATTTGTTTGTGTTGTTGATGTGAAATCGATAATAAAATGTAGATGGTTGAAATAAATTAATTATCGTTAAAAATATAATTTTTAACGTGAAAGTGAATAAATAAATATTTATAAACAAATCGGCCGATTTGTTTATATACACTGATTTGACTGATATTGATTGGGTCGATAAATTTTACACATCGCCCAGCTGCACAAATAAAAATCTGTGTTTGTTGATTTGAAACCCCACACGGGTGTTAGGATGATATTTGGCGTACACTAATCCCAATTATTTAATTGTATGTCGATCGATCGATCGACAGGCTGTGTAAGCGTTAATTATTTATATTTGATGCTTATGCAGTTGAGTGGTGCACTTTGGATGATGGTTGATTGTTTATCGTTGCTATTTATATACATGTGTTGTATGGAACCCATATAATTAACGTTATATGGTAATTGACTGGGCCTCATTCCAATCGGGAAAATAATGAATATTATAAAAGAAAACTCGTGTGTTGAATATAAAAATAGTCATGTGTTGACGATGTTCACGTGTTGAAATTATTCATGTGTTGAGTAAAATATTTTAAATATAACAAAATTTACATCTTTATCATATTTAAAATTAGAATCTACTTCACGGTGGACTCTAATTAAAAATCAAACGATAGATACCATAATTTTATAAAATATTTTACATAACAAAAATAGTCGTGTGTTGACAGTACTCATGTGTTGAGATTAGTCATGTGTTGAATAAAAATATAGATTCATTTGTTGAACAGAATAACGAATTTATTGAAATATATAAAGCCGTGTTGATTAGAGTTGCGCTATTTCGACGTGAACGATATTTATATCAATTATATTCGTTTTATAATGAATATCGAAAAGGAAGTGATTTCAAAATATAACGTTTTGAAAATATTATCATTTATATAGTAATGATAGGAAATATTCAATTTTGATTTGAAATTGAATATAAAGTTGAAATGGTTTTGAAAACGAATTTAAAATGATTTATAAAATACGTTTTAAAAGGAAATCGACGAAATATATATATATATATATATATATATATATATATATATATATATATATAATGGCCCAAATAGAACGCGCCGCGCCGCGGCAGTTCGTGAATTTCGACCACTGACTTCGAATTGACGTAGCGGGAGATCCGACCGTCGGATTCTCCTAAAACCGGAACCGTTGGGTTTGTATCGAAAAGAGCTTTCCAATGAATATTAGAAATTTGAAATCTAACGGTTGGATTTGGAATTATGTCCAAATCAAATTTGGAAAAGGTCGCTGTAAGTGCAGTTCTATGGCTGTTGATGGAAATCGACTGTACGGGCCTTGATAAAATTATTAAAAATATCTATAATTTGTGTAAAATCATAAGAAATGATTTGGGAAAAATTGGGCTGAAGAATTCCACATTTGAAACGATAAAAATAGATTTTTATCGAAATGAACTAGTTTTGAACTAGAATTAAAATCAATTTATTTTTGAAATAAGTAAATTGAATTTGAAAGTGATTTTAAAAATAATCAATATTCCCAATACGTGAATTGGACTGGAGTTGAATCGAAATTATCTTCGGAATATTTCGATGTTGGATTTCGTGACTATACAGATATTGTTATGGGAATTTGAAAGATATATTTTATATCGTTATTTCCAATACGATATTTGTTGGTTTCAAGATTTGATATTGAATATAAGCCGGTATATTTTCTATTCAGAGCCTTGTATTTAATATCAAATGTGATTTGGGTTTGTCGTGAATGGTGTCTTCATTAACACTGTTCTTAAGCCCAATAGAGAAAAAGATTAAATCTTTCTATTTAGATTTAATGAAGTATATCAATTAAATAATATTTCATTGGAATTGAATTTGAATTGGTTTTTGGGTTTATCGTGAGCGGTGTTTTGTACAACACCTGCTCTTTAACCCGATTAATAATAGAGTGTGATTTGGGGTTTATCGTGAATCGTGTTTTAAATGACATCGGTTCTTTAACCCAATTAAAGACAGGATATTGTTTTTTGAAAAGATTAAAACTAAGTAGAGTTTTAATGAATCTTTAATTAGATTGAAATGTGAATTGATAATTTAAATTATCAAATCTGAAAGGTGATCGAGAATGGAGTGCCACCAGTTTTGCTCCAAAGCGATAGTTAAATCTTTAATTAGATTTGAACGTGAAATGGTAATTAATTTTACCGATAACACCATGGTGTTAGGTATGGAGTATTACCAGTTTTTCTCCATGGGATATATAGGTTGGGATTGGGAAATAAAATAAATAATTACTTTGGTGTGGTTCGCTAATCCCGACTAGTTTGAAATGTTATCCAAAGGAAGATTAAAGAATAAATTTAGAAGAATTTATCTTGGATAAAATTAATGGGAACCTTTCCCTAAGAATGTGATTTTGTGAATAAAGGAATATTCTGAATTGGAATGAGGCGTTTGTTGTGTTTGTGTAACATTTGTTTATCACATACGTAGGTTATTCAGAAAGGCCAGGTTTATACCCATTCTGAATAATCGATTCGACGAGATGTCAAAAATGAAGACGGTGGTTGAAGACCGTAAGTCTTCACATCGTTTGGGTGATTACTGGTGATCTTGATTGGGTTGTACACCCAAGATGAGGGAATCAGTTGGTGATCGTCCAGACGTACTTGGAGATGGATGGATATGCGAGGAAAGTGCCTCCGGTTTCGTTCAGACCCAGAACGAACTTGTAATTGGATTGTGTGTCTGACATTGGATTTTATTCTGTGTTGATTGATCTCTATTACATATACATCTGTTTGGCAGCAGAGAATTTATTCTCTTGCTTAACGCCCTTCTCTGAGACGTACGAGCTCAGAGGTTGTATATCGATGGACATCAGTCGCATGGAGTGAATTGCCAGTGTGGCACGCGTAAGTGGCAATTGATCAGGGCTTCTGTTGAAAAGCAAAGTCTTGTGGTTGATGATCAAAGCACGGCCTGTGTGGCGTAGCTTTGTGTATAACGTGAATTCGCGAGCCTCACACCTCGGTATGAGTCAAAAACGGGAGACGGACTGCTGGGAGAGCACGACTTTTCTTTCTAATTTAATTTGAATTTCATTTCAAAATATTAAATTTTGAAATCACTTTTCAATATTCATTATAAAACGAATAAAATCGATATAAATATCGTTCGCGTCAAAATAACGCATCTCTAATCAACACGGCTTTATATTTTTCAAAAACTTCTTTATTTTATTCAACAAATGAATATTTATTCTATTCAACACATGAATCTATATTTCTTTCAACACACGACTAATCTCAACACATGAGTACTGTCAACACATCACTATTTTTGGTATGTAAAATATTTTATAAAATTATGGTATCTATCGTTTGATTTTCAATTAGACTCCACCGTGAAGTAGTTCTAATTTTAAATATGATAAAGATGTAAATTTTATTATTTAAAATATTTTACTCAACTCATAAATAGTTTCAACACATGAACATCGTCAACACATGACTATTTTTATATTCAACACATGAATTTTCTTTTATAATATTCATTATTTTCCCGATTGGAATGAGGCCCAATCAATCACCATATAATGTTAATTATATGGATTCCATACAACACATGTATACAATAGCAATGATAAACAATCACTCATCATCCAAGGTGCACCACACAACTGCATAAGCATCAAATATAAATAATTAACGCTTACACAGCCTGTCGACCAATCGATCGACATACAATTAAATAATTGGGATTAGTGTACGCCAAATTTCATCCCAACACCCGTGTGGGGTTTCAAGTCAACAAACACAGATTTTTATTTGTGCAGTTGGGCGATGTGTAAAATTTATCGACCCAATTAATATCAGTCAAATTAGTGTATATAAACAAATCAGCCGATTTATTTATAAATATTCCTTTATTCACATTCACGTTGAAAATTATATTTTTAACGATAATTAATTTATTTCAACACATCCACATTTTATTATCGATTTCACATCAACAACACAAACAAATTTCACAACACATCAATTAAACAAACAAGCCATTCATGGTCTGTGGATGACGGGTGTCGGGTGCTGCTAAGCACCGTCTGCATCCTAGTATATATATGTATAACTAGAAAAGAAATTGAAGAGTCAGAAGTTCTCACCCATAGCTAATCCAATCATCTCGACTCTTCTTCGTTCTCACCTTTCTTCACTTTCGTTGCCCGTATTCACTACATATGTAAAAATCGAATTTTTACTTCGCTATTCAATATATAAAAATCGAATTTTTACTTCGCTATTCAATATATAAAAATCGAATTTTTACTTTGTTGCTATGTATATAAAAATCCTATTTTTATAATCACGCTATATGGATAAAAAATTCTATTTTCACACCGCTAATATATAGATAAAACTTATATGTTTACATCGCTACTATATAGATAAAAATTATATTTTTACATCGCTACTATATAGATAAAAATTTCGCCTTTTCAAATATAAAGATTTCGCCTTTTCATATTTAAAGATTTCGCCTTTTCAAATATAAAGATTTCGCCTTTTCATATTTAAAGATTTCGCCTTTTCATATTTAAAGATTTCGCCTTTAAAAATCATAGCTTTTGTCGAATAAAAATCTTATCTTTTACCGAATAAAAATCTTATCTTTTACCGAATAAAAGTCTTATCTTTTACCGAATAAAAATCTTATCTTTTACCGAATAAAAATCATTTCTTTGTGTGTTAAAAATCATTTCTTTGTGTGTTAAAAATCATTATCCTCCACTTACAAAAAATGATTTCACAACAATGTATTTACTTCAAATAAAAACTGACTTAAAAACTATGTTTTTAACCTAGAATAAAATCAGATTTAAACATACTGTGAAAAGAAAAGCTCACCTTTATTGGTAAAATTGAATCTTGCGTCGGAGGGGGTGTCGACTGCGGCCGTGGGCCTTGCTGGCGAGGAGGAGGCGAAGGGGGGGTGTCGACTGGTCATTGGTGGCGGGTTCAGGGGCTTGCGGGTGGTGCTGTAGGCTTTGGGGGTTCGAGCGTCGAAAGCAAGAGGAGGGAGAGAGAAAAGAGGGGCGCGGGGTTCGTCGGCGTTGGAGGGAGGATCGGAGGTGGCTACGTGGACAAGGGGGGTGGCGCGATGGAGGATCGACGAGGCAAACGAGGTTTTTTTTATTTCCTTCTGATTCGATTTGGAAGGGGGGGCCAGATAAAGAGATAGGGAGAGGGAAGATATTTTAATTTTATATTATTTAATTTCAAGAAAAGTTGACTTTTTATTTCGACCTCGAAACGAGGCCCACCGCCTGTCGTCCATAGCGTTTCACCCCCATTCCGAACACAATGGGATATGTACCATAAGCTGATTCGATCGTTTCGATCAGTTTTCGTCAAAACCAACATATAACTCTATATATTGAATTTGAACGCGCATTTCAATTTACCGAGGTCATATACTAACTAGAAAAATTCCAGAAAAATTATTTTCTAGCTTCGTATTGATGATATGGTCCTAACAAAACTAATTTCGTCGAATTTTGAGACCATTGGAAAAATGGCCATTTTCCAGTCGATTAAAATCAACTAAAACTGGTCAAACGCGTTTTCCTTTGCCACGCTCACATATTGATTCGAAAAATTACAAAATTTGAAACCTAGCAATAATTTGACATCACGGAACCAACAAAAGTGGTTTCGTCGAAATCCGAGGTCGTTTGCAAAATGTCTATTTTTAAGGGCCTGAATTCCATAGCGACTATTCAGAATTTTCAACTGGACATATCTTTTGATTCCCGCTATGAAATCTCGATTTTTCGGATTCGTTGGAAAGATATTCTCAAATAGATCCTATTATTTTTGGTTTCACTAAAATCCGGATTGTTTTGCACCCGGTACATTCAATTGAAGTTTAAAATCGAATTATCGAACTACCGCGCCATTTTCAATTCTATTTATAATTTAAAATAAATATTTATATTCTAACAACGACGTATATAACATACGTTCGAATTCTATTCAAAATAAATTTCTCGTCGATGTTATTTAAAATAATTCATTTTAAATATTCAAAATTCGCTAAAACTGCCAAAATAAAAATTTTAAACTGGCCCAGATTTTCGGGTTGTTACAATGTGGCGCTTATGCCGTCTATGATTTATATTTATGATTGAAACTGTTTTGACACTATACACTTATAATAGTATCAAATAATGTGTTTTAAACGTATCAAGCATGCTTTGGCTATTATAAGGTAAAAACCCTATCCTCCGGCTTGCGTTGCATTGTGTGATGGGACCTGGGTCTTATAACAGCTTCATTTTCCTTTATTTAGCATTGCGCTGTTTGTTTTATGCACCGGTATTCTTGGGAGGAACCGTTCCATGTTATACGGCGTGGTCCCTTGATATACTGAACTTTAAAATAAAGATTAATAACTGTTTTAGTTCTCACACCAGTCCCATGACTGACCTGGAGTTTATTGTTTTAACCTAAACTCTGGGTGCCCCTATTTTCTACAAGGGCAGCTAGTAGTTTTGGTTTTGCATATTTATATTCACAGGATCCTGATTTACAGCTGGAACGATGCTCGGAAAGCTCTGTATCCGTGCATTACTTCTAGTTGTGCTTTTGTATTATTTTCCGCTGCTATGTCAATTATTGTAATCTCTGATATTTGTTGAATGTAATTTATTCAATTATACTCTGTATATTCTTATATCTGATGGAATTGATGTAATATACCATGAAATGTTCTTCCGTCTGCGTTCTCTTTTGTCTTGTCCTCAACGCCATCCGTGCTTTCCTTCACGGGGAAGTTCGGGTTGTGTCAGTTTGGTATCAGAGCTTTGGTTTACAGAGCTCGAGAACAAGACACGTTAGAACCATACGAAAGAATTCAATAGATATTGGATTAGTAATATCCAATTAGAATGACTCGTAATAGATAGGATCAGTAGTATCCTAGAACGAGTGTGAAGAGTATATTTTTCAAATGAAAACAATTTTGTTTTAAAATTTAAATCGCTTTATACGTATTTGAATATTTATTTATTTCGTATTTGGACAATCGAGTATATAAAGATTTCGCGTATACGCGTCATGAACGTATAGTCGAAGTTTTAATATATTGGATAGATATAGAGTCACATTCTAGACACCCGGGGATAATTCTGACGATGTGGCCACATCATCAGTATTTATGTTCGTGTTTCGAAGGTGTGATTTCTATATATTTCCATTAGACTGGTGTGAGAACCCAAACTAGATATATTGTTGTTGTGATTTGGCATCAAAAACATGATTTTTTGTATATGTATCAAAATTATGAATTTGAAACTCTAATTCACTAATTGATTGATGGTTGTGTTGTTTGTTTATTTGTTTGATAATTTTGAACCATTTAGCCTAATAGAATCAAATATTGAATTGCATTGAAATTAGTCACATTTGCTTGCATATGCATGTACTTACATTGAACAGGTCATAGCAAGGAGGCTAGAGCAGAGAATAAAATTTGTTTGCCCGACAAATAGGTACATATTTACTATAATTTACTGTTTTGTTTGGGTGATGATGATTTTATGAGCCGATTGGCTAGCCTCTTGGCTTTTTCTTTTTCTTTTTGAGATCAGAGGGCCTGTATGGAAATTTCGGGATTTTCCCGTTGCTCCCGGTGCAGGGGAGGTTAAGGCAAAAAAAATTCGAAAATTTAGGGTGTTAGCCAAATTTTTGAAAAATTTGAAAAGTTCTTAGAAACTGAAAAGTTGAAGAACTTAAGCCGTAGTCAAAATAATGGAAGTTGAGTTGATTTGTTAAACAACTTTCGGCTTCCATTGTTATGTTCCTTTTCGGCCTTTGATTTAGAGAAGATTATAATATCATCAATAAAAACCATAACAAATTTATTCAATTAAATCACACATTGAACTGATTAGAAAATAGTTAGAAATATATACTTGTGCATTATATATGTTTGAACAGGAAATTGGATAGCTGTTGAGTAAAGATTTTATTTGCGTGCCCGACAAATAGGTAAACCTTAATGAGTTGGATGCGAAATATTATTATATCAACTCCTGTAAATGCCATTGGATGCGGAGTGCTGGTTATTCTATGTGAAATAATAAACATCGCCATAGGATAGCAACAATTAATTTTGAACTACATTACATGGCATACTTCTGGAAGATAGGCATACTTCATCATATACCACATAAGCATTTGGAGCTTGTGTGACGAGGTGGAAGATTTACCATACGAGCAAGAGGCTTGTATGGCGGTGACCATATTTTACAGGTTGAACTGATGACTGATATGGACTATTTAAATTGTAACGATAAAATTGCCAGATTAATAAAAACCCCACACGGGTCTAGAGTTGACAATAATCACGTCTCTCTAATTATTAGATATGACACATGGACTATTTATTTCCCACACGGGACGAGGTAACGAGGATTTATCCTCTGGAGCATTTAAAATACACACTCCCTCAAGCTTTGACAGGGTGACGAGAATTTATTCTCTGGAGTTATTATCAAAACACGCTCCCCTGTAAACACCAAAATATATCACTATAAATAGGTGTATGCTTATTAGGATTTATTGGGTACCTAATATGGCCCAATAAATTTCCAAACCTCTCCCCGTACAAAGGAGGTTATGGTGAAATTTTTCGAAAATTCCGGGTGTTAGCCAAATTTTTGAAGAATTTGAAAATTCTCAGAAACTGAAAAGTTGGAGAATGGAAGCCAGATCGAACGTAGAGTTGATTAATCAAACCACTTTCGACTTTGTTCCTTTTCGGGGACGAAAAGTTTTAAGTGGGGGAGATTGTAACAACCCGGAAATGCGAGCCAGTTTAAAATTTTTATTTTGGCAAATTTAGTGAATTTTGAACATATAAAATGAATTATTTTAAATAATATCAACGAGAAATTTATTTTGAATAGAATTCGAACATATATATTATATACGTCGTCGTTAGAATATAAAGAGTTGTATATAAATATAAAAGGAATTGAAAATGGCGCGGTAGTTCGATAATTCGATTTCAAAATTCAATTAAATGTACCGGGTGCAAAATAAACCGGATTTTAGCGAAACCAAAAATAATAGGATCTATTTGAGGATATCTTTCCAATGAATCCGAAAAATCGAAATTTCATAGCGGGAATCAAAAGATATGTCCAGTTGAAAATCTGAATAGTCGCTATGGAATTCAGGCCCTTAAAAATGGGAATTTTGCAAACGACCTCGGATTTCGACGAAACCACTTTTGTTGGATCCGTGATGTCAAATTATTGCTAGATTCCAAATTTCATAATTTTTCGAATCAATATGTGAGCGTGGCAAAGGAAAACGCGTTTGACCAGTTTCAGTTGATTTTAATCGACTGGAAAATGGCCATTTTTCCAACGATCTCAGAATTCACTGAAACTAGTTTTGTTAGGACCGTATCGTCAATACGAAGCTAGAAAATATTTTTCTGGAATTTTTAGAGTTAGTATGTGACCCCAGTAAATTGAAATGCACGTTCAAATTCAATATATAGAGTTATATGTTGATTTTGACGGAAACTGATCGAAATGCCCGAACTGGCTTACGATACATATCCCATTGTGTTCGGAATGGGGGCAATACGCTAGGGGCGATAGTCGGTGGGTGCGATTTTGTGTCCGTTGTAAAAAGTTACTTTTTGAGGATTTTAAAATAAAATTAAAAAAATAAAATTCTCCCCCTAACCCCTCAGCCCCCCCCCCTTGACTTTGCAGAATCGAGATTTAATAAGAAAAAAAATGGCGAACGACGGGGGGGAGGATCCGCCGCCGCCTAGGGCAGGCGCCCTCCTTCCCCGTGCCAACCGCACCCCCTCCCCCCTTGTCCTCCTCTTGCATCCCCCTCTTCTCCCGCTTCTTCCTTCCTCCACCGACCCCTTCTCTCCTCCTCTATCGCCGCATCCCCCTCTTCTTCCATCGCCGCCTCCTCCTGAAGACCGCACCGTGCCACCGCCTCTGACCCCGTCTTCCTCCCTCCTCTCGAACTCCATCTCCTCAAATCCGCACCCAAACCCGATCCGCCACCCTCCTTTGCCTCTGAAACCGCCTCCCCAGCCACCAAGTCCACCGCCCCCTTTTGCGCCGAGCATCCGACGCACCAGCAAACCCTCCTCCACCTGTTTCTCTCTCCTCCAACCACCAATGCCGAAATACAGTAAGTTTTTTATTTATTCTTTTTTTATTTTTACTTATAAATGTAAAGAGTGGTTTTTATTACTTAGAAATAATGAAGTTAAGATTTTTAAAACTATAAAGGTTCGATTTTTAATTTAGAAAAGATATGATTTTTCTACATGAAAGGGTTAGATTGTTACTTTATTAAAGATTAAATTTTTAATTTATAGAAAAGTTAAAAATATGTTTTTTTTATTAAAGTAGAGTTATAAAAATATGATTTTTATATAATAGATAATATAAAAATATCATTTTTATTATAGAAGGAGTAAAAATATAATGTTTATATTTAAAAAGGCGAAATCTTTATATTTGAAAAGGCGAAATCTTTATATAGAGAATAGCAAGATAAAAATATAATCTTTATTATATGAACACCGTTGTAAAAATAGAATTTTTATCTATATAGTTGTAGTATAAAAATATAATTTTTATATACATAGCAACAATATAAAAATGTGATTTTTATATATGTAGTGGCTACGGGCAACGAAAGTGACAAAAGGCGAGAACAGCGATGACTTCTACATAAGAAGAGTCGAGATGATTGGATTAGCTAGTCGGTGAGAACTTCTCACTCTAAATTTCTTTTTCTAGTTATACTAGGATGCAGACGGTGCTTAGTAGCACCCGACACCCGTTGTCCACAGACCATGGACGGCTTGTATGCTTGTTTGACGTGTTGTGAAATTTGTTTGTGTTGTTGATGTGAAATCGATAATAAAATGTAGATGGTTGAAATAAATTAATTATCGTTAAAAATATAATTTTTAACGTGAAAGTGAATAAATAAATATTTATAAACAAATCGGCCGATTTGTTTATATACACTGATTTGACTGATATTGATGGGGTCGATAAATTTTACACATCGCCCAGCTGCACAAATAAAAATCTGTGTTTGTTGATTTGAAACCCCACACGGGTGTTAGGATGATATTTGGCGTACACTAATCCCAATTTTTTAATTGTATGTCGATCGATCGGTCGACAGGCTGTGTAAGCGTTAATTATTTATATTTGATGCTTATGCAGTTGAGTGGTGCACTTTGGATGATGGTTGATTGTTTATCGTTGCTATTTATATACATGTGTTGTATGGAACCCATATAATTAACGTTATATGGTAATTGACTGGGCCTCATTCCAATCGGGAAAATAATGAATATTATAAAAGAAAACTCGTGTGTTGAATATAAAAATAGTCATGTGTTGACGATGTTCATGTGTTGAGTAAAATATTTTAAATATAACAAAATTTACATCTTTATCATATTTAAAATTAGAATCTACTTCACGATGCACTCTAATTAAAAATCAAACGATAGATACCATAAATTTATAAAATATTTTACATAACAAAAATAGTCGCGTGTTGACAGTACTCATGTGTTGAGATTTGTCATGTGTTGAATATAAATATAGATTCATTTGTTGAATAGAATAACGAATTTATTGAAACATATAAAGCCGCGTTGATTAGAGTTGCGCTATTTCGACGTGAACGATATTTATATCAATTATATTCGTTTTATAACGAATATCGAAAAGGAAGTGATTTCAAAATATAACGTTTTGAAAATATTATCATTTATATAGTAATGATAGGAAATATTCAATTTTGATTTGAAATTGAATATAAAGTTGAAATGGTTTTGAAAACGAATTTAAAATGATTTATAAAATACGTTTTAAAAGGAAATCGATGAAATATATAATATATATATATATATTATATATATAATGACCCAAATAGAACGCGCCGCGGCAGTTCTTGAATTTCGACCATTGACTTCGAATTGACGTTACGGGAGATCCGACCGTCGGATTCTCCTAAAACTGAAACCGTTTGGTTCGTATCGAAAAGAGCTTTCCAACGAATATTAGAAATTTGAAATCTAACGGTTGGATTTGGAATTATGTCCAAATCAAATTTGGATAAGGTCGCTGTAAGTGCAGTTCGATGGCCGTTGATGGAAATCGACTGTACGGGCCTTGATTAAATTATTAATAATATCTATAATTTGTGTAAAATCATAAGAAATGATTTGGGAAAAATTGGGCTGAAGAATTCCACATTTGAAAAGATAAAAATAAATTTTTATCGAAATGAACTAGTTTTGAACTAGAATTAAAATCAATTTATTTTTGAAATAAATAAATTGAATTTGAAAGTGATTTTAAAAATAATCAATATTCCCAATACGTGAATTGGACTAGAGTTGAATCGAAATTATCTTCGGAATATTTCGATGTTGGATTTCGTGACTATACAGATATTGTTATGGGAATTTGAAAGATATATTTTATATCGTTATTTCCAATACGATATTTGTTGGTTTCAAGATTTGATATTGAATATAAGCCGGTATATTTTCTATTCAGAGCCTTGTATTTAATATCAAATGTGATTTGGGTTTGTCGTGAATGGTGTCTTCATTAACACTGTTTTTAAGCCCAATAGAGAAAAAGATTAAATCTTTCTATTTAGATTTAATGAAGTGTATTAATTAAATAATATTTAATTGGAATTGAATTTGAATTGGTTTTTGGGTTTATCGTGAGCGGTGTTTTGAACAACACCTGCTCTTTAACCCGATTAACAATAGAGTGTGATTTGGGGTTTATCGTGAATCGTGTTTTAAATGACATTGGTTCTTTAACCCAATTAAAGACAGGATATTGATTTTTGAAAAGATTAAAACTAAGTAGAGTTTTAATGAATCTTTAATTAGATTGAAATGTGAATTGATAATTTAAATTATCAAATCTGAAAGGTGATCGAGAATGGAGTGCCACCAGTTTTGCTCCAAAGCGATAGTTAAATCTTTAATTAGATTTGAACGTGAAATGGTAATTAATTTTACAGATAACACCGTGGTGTTAGGTATGAAGTATTACCAGTTTTGCTCCATGGGATATATAGGTTGGGATTGGGAAATAAAATAAATAATTACTTCAGTGTGGTTCGCTAATCCCGACTAGTTTGAAATGTTATCCAAAGGAAGACCAAAGAATAAATTTAGAAGAATTTATCTTGGATAAAATTAATGGGAACCTTTCCCTAAGAATGTGATTTTGTGAATAAAGGAATATTCTGAATTGGAATGAGGCGTTTGTTGTGTTTGTGTAACATTTGTTTATCATATACGTAGGTTATTCAGAAAGGCCAGGTTTATACCCATTCTGAATAACCGATTCGACGAGATGTCGAAGATGAAGACAGTGGTTGAAGACCGGAAGTCTTCACATCGTTTGGGTGATTACTGGTGATCTTGATTGGGCTGTACACCCAAGATGAGGGAATCAGTTGGTGATCGTCCAGATGTACTTGGAGATGGATGGATATGTGAGGAAAGTGCCTCCGGTTTCGTTCAGACCCAGAACGAACTTGTAATTGGATTGTGTGTCTGACATTGGATTTTATTCTGTGTTGATTGATCTCTATTACATATACATCTGTTTGGCGGCGGAGAATTTATTCTCTTGCTTAACGCCCTTCTCTGAGAAGTACGAGCTCGGAGGTTGTATATCGATGGAAATCAGTCGCATGGAGTGAATTGCCAGTGTGGCACGCGTAAGTGGCAATTGATCAGGGCTTCTGTTGAAAAGCAAAGTCTTGTGGTTGATGATCAAAGCACGGCCTGTGTGGCGTAGCTTTGTGTATAACGTGAATTCGCGAGCCTCACACCTCAGTATGAGTCAAAAACGGGAGACGGACCGCTGGGAGAGCACGACGTTTCTTTCTAGCTAGGGTGGTGTCAGTGACCTACCAGCCCTGACATTTATATACTTTTCACCTGTGTGGTTGTTGGAATGCGAGGCGCCTCAGATATAGGTCTGTAAGGACCGGGAAACGTGTGTTCAGGAATAACTAATCCTCCAAAGTTAGGTGAGGACCGGCCCAGCCGATTCCAAGGATCGAAGTAGGGTCCTGAGACATTTGCTAGAGTGTCTCGAACGGAGAGGAGCTTGCCCCTTTCCTCGTCTCATGATGGAATCCAATTTCCAATACGTGTATTTCGATTTTATTTGTAGAGCCTAGTATGGCGACATAGTGGGATGGGGCGCTTATGCCGTCTATGATTTATATTTATGATTGAAACTGTTTTGACACTATACACTTATAATAGTATCAAATAATGTGTTTTAAATGTATCTAGCATGCTTTGGCTATTATAAGGTAAAAAACCTATCCCCCGGCTTGTGTTGCATTGTGTGATGGGACCTGGGTCTTATAACAGCTTCATTTTCCTTTATTTAGCATTGCGCTGTTTGTTTTTTGCACTTGTATTCTTGGGAGGAAACCCGTTCCGTGTTATACGGCGTGGTCCCTTGATATACCGAACTTTAAAATAAAGATTAATAACTGTTTTAGTTCTCACACCAGTCCTATGACTGACCTGGAGTTTATTGTTTTAACCTAAACTCTGGGTGCCCCTATTTTCTACACGGGCAGCTAGTAGTTTTGGTTTTGCAGATTTATATTCACAGGATCCTGATTTACAGCTGGAACGATGCTCGGAAAGCTCTGTATCCGTGCATTACTTCTAGTTGTGCTTTTGTATTATTTTCCGCTGCTATGTCAATTATTGTAATCTCTGATATTTGTTGAATGTAATTTATTCAATTATGCTCTGTATATTCTTGCATCTAATGGAATTGTTGTAATATACCATGAAATGTTCTTCCGTCTGCGTTCTCTTTTGTCTTGTCCTCAACGCCATCCGTGCTTTCCTTCACGGGGAAGTTCGGGTTGTGTCACTTTCCACATCCCACTGGCTGCCGATGACGGGTGTCCGACGGTCTACTATCCTTGTTGGTCGCGACCCTCTGCCTCCTTGTGAGGCAACCGCCAAACCTCCCTGGTGTCACCTCGTCGTAGCATTCTGACTGCATAACTACATCTGCAGTTAAGACCCACCCACCTAGTAGTTACGCGCAGACCCAACCTCTACGGGCACAGCCTAAGACATCTGCCACCGCACAGAAGACTACTAGGAACACCTTACGTACCTCAGGAAGCCGCATGCTTTCCCTTCCAGTCCTTCGGAGCTGTCAGAACAATCAGATGAATGTGCTTTCCCCCCCCCCCTCCCCGGTGCCTTATAACACCACGATGATCTACCCCGTTGGGTCATTCACCCTCAACCATACGAACTGGTCTAAGCGCCTTACTTTAGCATGTTGTTAGACCCTATGTCTAAACATTCTTTTACGCACTTGTCTCACCTCATCAGGTTTCTAGTTAACTTGGTTATTCCAATTTATATTGAATTCTTACTCAAATTACTAAGTTCTCTTCTTTATTAATTTCAGTCATATAACTTAACCCATTTAAGTTTATTAATAAGCCCACCACATGTTATTCTCTAGATTGTGGCCCAAGGACTGTAATCCACAATCCCTTTTTATATCCTTGTTGATTTCATCATTACAATAACATGTTTTACTTAATATGTAATTGAGTATATCCAATTCACATGTTTTCTAATTAACATGTCACTCACCATTTATGATTAAATATAACTTATTTCATTTCATAAGTTTTCCTCATTCTTTCTCATTTAATCATAATTTCATTTTACATTGTCAATACAACTTATCATTGTTTACTTATTAACTTAGTTCCATTAACTAAGGTCCATTAATAAGTTTCTCTACCCGTTTATTATAACCTATGCTATAATTTCCTTTTGTCTCTAGGACAAGCCTAAACATTCTTATCAACGGGGTTTCAGACTTCCAAGCTTGCAGATTACTTAATTTATAATTAAGTACAATATATTTCCCCCCTTTTCTTAACTGGTTTCAAGCTGTCCCCTTTACTGATTACTTAATTTACAATTAAGTGTCCCTTATCTTATTACACAAGTTATCCCATTTCCTTATTAGTTTACTATAACCTAATTTATAATCTTCACTTGTCCCTAGGACAAGTCTGACTATTATACAACATTTTCGTTAATGTTATTTATTTATAATAGGTGATTATCATTTCTACAAGTTATGCTTACCCTAAAACGGTGCCTTTAATTACATAACTTTATTATTTCTACCAGTTATGTATACCACTAGGTGTTTTTAATTACATAACCTTATCCGGCTAAGTTTGGGGGCCTATATGTAAATATTACCTACCCCCTTAGATTTGCCTAGCCCACCCACTGTCCAACCAATTTTTACATAACCCTAACTTTGGTTCATATTCATACAATCTCTATAGATTAGATTAAGTTAAGTAGTCCAATTCATTACCATGTCCATTTATGGTTTATAATGGGCTAGACCTCCCACATTAGGCCTACAACTTGTGGATGCTGGACATGCCGGTCGGGTCCGGGTAGACTTCTTCCACAAGTTGGCCTAACCTCGTGTCATAGCCCGTCTTGTATTTGCGCACTTAGATCTCTCACATTAGGTTCAACATTAGTGGTTGCTGGATATGTCGGTCGGGTCCGGGCAGACTTCCACCACTAATGCAACCTAACCTCGTGTCATAAGTGCAATTAAAATTTCTAATTGTAATCCTAGGAATTCATTATTAATCAACTAATTATACCTATGTCTTTATAGGTGCTCACGCCCATTTACCCAATTATATTCATGATGGATCATATGTCTGAATTCATATTATTCAAATTATGCCAATTCATATTTTACATATGATCTCATCTGCGTCCAAATCATTTTTCTATACTTATGATCCAATTTAAGATATTTAAACATAATTTGGTCAATTCCCCAAGCCCATATTTATTCTATTCAATTCTATGTTAACATGAATCCATATAATCATATACTTACTCCAATTATTCCCTGTATATAATTGGGACAAATTTACATGTAAACTTTTTAGCACTCCAACTAATCCAATATATGAATTTTTCCCACATGTTCAAATTAACAATATAACATATAAGCATTCCGACATTTCAACTGATTCAATAAATGAATTATTCATATTAACAGTTTGACGTTATATCATGCTAATCATTCCCCCAATTTAATAGATCCGACATATGAATTTCCTGATCTATTCATATTAACGTCTCAACTTGTTATAATAGCAATTTATAATTAAACTGGCAATTTCACAATTTATTAAAAGGGAAATGCTAAATGATAGTCATAACATTATCTAAAGACTATAGTTTAAACCCACTCACCTTTCATGCTTTTCCTAAATTTTGGATTTGATCCGTTCAATCATTCATGGTTTTCCTTTCCCCTTTAATTTGATTTGAAACCTAAGAACGTGGATCGACTATTTTCATTAAAAAAGAAGGGAAAGAAATAGGAAGAATTAAATAGATTGGGTCAAGAAGTTTACCTTGCTTTCATGATTCAATAATCTTTTTTATTGATGTTTATTCTCTCTCCCAAATCTGAATTCATAATTTTCCTAGGCTAGTATTTTAATTTTCAGAACAAATTTGAGAAGAGAGAGAGTGTGTGTAATGGCAGAGCTCTAGCATAGCTTTAGAATTATGAGCTTTAGGTTTAGCTATAGGGCCTTATTTATAGGTGCTCAAGACCTTATCGTACATGCAGTGCTGAGTCAGCATTGAACCCAGTTAAGAAAATAGTTCAGGATCGCAGATGAATCTATCCGGATCTTATCGTACACGCAGTGCTAAATCAGCATTAGGTCCCGCAAGCTGTTTTGGCGCAGAAATTTGATTTTTGAATGTTTGAATTTATTTAACTTTTATATTCACATGTAATCTTCTTATGTATATACAATTCTTATAACGACCATTTTGCGCGTATATATACTCACATAATTTTTGTTTTGTTTTCAAAATTCAAATGGTGTTGCACCATTATTTGATTCTTGTTATATTTCATTGACTGCAGCCTTATCTTGAATTTTATCTCTTGTATACATATATTTCTATATATATATATATTCTCATATATATGTACATATATTTTCTTTATTTCCTTAACAGTCTTATCCTTTCAAATTTTGAATTTGTATACGTACATATATTTGTATACTCAGTTGGCCCTCTCTAAAACAAAGATAAAAATTATGTCATCGTCGGGGTTAGAACCCTCGACCTCTGTGTTGTAAATACTATGCATTAACCAACTGAGCTATAATGTCTTTTGTTAATAAGTTTAGAAACGATGGTAGTCATTGTTCTTCTTCTTTTACCTTATTCTCATGTTTTGCTACAATACTACATTTAAATGTATCTCTTTCACCTTAACTCAGCTTTCTGCAATCCATAGGTCTAAATTGACCAGAAAATCCCACGAACGCAATTACGCTAATCCCATGGCCAAATTCTTGAAGCTCTTAAAATTTTCTTTTTTTTGAATATGCATTTTAATCACATTGCATTTCCTCTTATTGCGTGTAATTTATTAATCTTTTCTTCATTTCAATATATGAACTTATTACATGCAATTATATTATCATATTTTATTTTATTTTCATAAAATGCAGGGTGTCACAGGGACGCAGGGAGGACATGATGTTTCCTTCTAGCTATGGGTGGTCTCATGGTATGGAACCCAGACATTTATATTTTTTTACCTATATGGATGATGGATAGCGAGGCGTCTCGGATATATTAGTTACTACGGAGCCGATGAATAGGTCCTATAGGACCGGGAAACGTGTGTTCAGGTATAACTAATCCGCTAAGTGTGGACCGGCCCTGTAGGATCCAAGCGTTCGCCAGCGTCCGAACCCTAAGGCATTTGCTAGAGTGTCTCGAAGCCGGTGAGGAGTACATCCCTTGCCTCGACTCATGACGGAAATCCAATTTCCAATATGTGACATTTCAGTTTTAGTTGTAAACCTATAAGGCGACATAGTAACATGGGATACTATGTCGTCTATGATTGATACATTTGTATTTGAAGTTGTTTGATACACTATGCACTTATAGTAATATCAAAGTAATTTGTTTCAAAACGTACCAAGCATGTTCGACTATTATAAGGTAAAACTCTATCCTCCGGCTTGCGTTGCATTGTGTGATGGGACTTGAGTCATATAATAGCTTCATTTTTTTCAAAAAGCATTGCGTTGTTTGTTTAATGCACCGGTATTCTTGGGAGGAAACCCATTCCATGTTATACGGCGTAGTCCCTTGATTTAGTCTATTTTAAAGTAAAGTTTTATATAACTGTTTTAGTTCTCACACCAGTCCCATCACTAACCTGGAGTTTATTGTTTTAACCTAAACTCCGGGTGCCCCTATTTTCCACATAGGCAGCTAGTAGTTTTGGTTTTCGCGGGTATTTCTTTTCCAGGATCCTGGTTTACAGCTGGAGCTATATTCAGAAAGCTCTGTATCCGTGTATTTCTTTCAGTTGTGTTATGTATTATTTTCCGCTGCTATGTAATGTATTTTAATCTCTGATATTTTCTGATGTATATTACTTATTCATACTCTGTTATATTCTTGTACTCTGATGTAATTGTTGTAATAGCAATGAAATGTTCTTCTGTTTACGTTCTGATTTGTCATGTTCTCAACTCAATCCGGGCTTTCCCGAAAGGGGGAGTTTGGGTTGTTTCATTTTTAGTATAAGAGTTTTGGTTTATAGAGCTCAAGATCAAGACACATTAGAACCAAACGAAAAAATTCATCAGAGATTGGATTAGTAATATCCAATGAGAATGACTCGTTAGAGATGGGATCAGTAGTATCCTAGAATGAGTTTCAAAGAGTGTTATTTTTAAAATAAAAATGAAAACAATTTTTATTTTTTAAATTTAAACCCTATTATACATATTTGAGTACTTTATTTTATTTTATTTCGGACAATCGAGTATATGAAGATTTTGCATATACGTGTCATAAACGTATATTCGAAGTCTCAAATATACTGGATGGATATAGAATCACACTCTAGTCACCCGGAAATGATCCTGATGATTGAGGCCTCATTATCAGTATTTATTTTCGAGTTTCGAAAGTGATATATTTATATATGTCCAATTGACTGGTGTGAGAACCAAAATTAGATCGGGTTATTGTTGTGATTTGGCACCAAAAATATGACTTTTGAGTATATGAGATATATGTTTGAAAAGTTAACCAGCTAATTGATTGTTGGTTGTGATGTTTGATTATTAATCTAACTAATAAAAACATTGGAATGATAATTAATTTAACCAATATGATAATGGAAAGGTAAATTTAGCCAAATCGAGCAAATATTGAACTGAATTAAAAATTGTTTGGAATTTTATACATGTACATATATATGTGTGAACAGGTCATAGCATGGACGCTAAGAAGAGGAATAAAATTGTATGCTCGACAAATAGGTACATGTTTATTGTATTTATTGGGTTTTGGTGATTTTATGTGCCGATTGGCTTTTTCTTTTTCTTTTGGATTGATGAGGGCCCTGTGAGGCTAGTTGTGGTTTTAAAGGTCTCCCCATACAAAGGAGGGTATGGCGAAATTTTTCGAAAATTTAGTGGGTTAGCCAAATTTTTGAAAAATTAGAAAATTCTTAGAAACTAAAAAGTTAAAGAATGAACGCCAGAATGAAAGTTGAGTTGATTAGTTAAACAACTTTCAACTTCGTTCCTTTTCGAGGACGAAAAGATTTTAAGTGGGGGAGATATTGTAATAACCCGGATTTTCAGAACCAATTTAAATTTTTTATTTTAGCTATTTTTATGGATTTTGGATATTAAAAATGGTTTATTTTAAATAATAACGACTAAAAATTTATTTTAAATGAAGTTAGAACGAACAAATTATTTTAATTATATAACGAGCCTGAAATGGCGCGGTAGTTTGAAAATTCAATTTCAAATTTCAAATGAATGTAAAGGATTCAAAATAAACCGGATTTCAGTGAAACAAGGAATATTTGAAATTGTTTAATTATATATTTCTAACGAACGTGAAAAATCCAGATTTCATAATGTAAATTGAAAGTTATGTCCAGTTTAAAATTTAGAATAGTCGCTATGGAATTTATATATTTTTTAATATAATATATAACCCTTAAAGATAGCCATTTTGCAAATGATCTCCGTTTTCGACGAAACCACTTTTGTTCGATCCAGAATGTCAAATTATTGCTAGATTCCAATTTTCATAATTTTTGAAATTAATATGTGAGTGTGGTAAATTCAAACGTGTTTGGTAATTTCAGTTTGAATTGGTCGACTTGAAAATGACCATTTTTTAAATGGTCTCCAAATTCAATGAAATTAGTTTTGTTAGGACTGTATCATCAAAACATAGCTAGATTTATTTTTATGAGATTTTTGGAGTCAGTATGTGGCCCCGGTAAATTACAATGTACATTGAATTCAATTTTGAACGTTATATTAAATTATATTTTAATTTTGTTGAAAACTAATCTTAACATTCGAATTGGCTTATGAAATATATCCCATTGTGTTCGGAATGGGGGTAATTAGCTAGGGGCGACAGTCGTTGGGTTCGATTTGGAGTTCGAATCAAAAAGTTACTTTTGGAAATTTAAGATAAATTAAATATATATTATTATATTAAGTCAACCCTCTCCCCTCATTCTCTCTCTCGTTTCAGATTGAAATAAAAGAAAAAAAAACCAACGTCATTCTCCCTCCCAGCGCCGCCACCTATGCTCCGATCGCCACACCCTCAGCCAGCCATCGCCGCTCAACCCCCGACCACCTCCCTTCCTTCTCTCTCTTCTCTCCTCCCTCTCCGGCGTGAGAAAACCCCCAATACCCCTCTGATCCGATGCCGTGACCACACCTCCAACTAGCAGCACCCCCTGCACCACTCCCCGACCCCAGCGCCGCCTCACTTCAGCCCAACTCCGACCATGAACCCCTCTTCAATAAAAATCCAATTTTTATAATTTTCAGTGTATACACAATAGTCCCTGACCTTCTCGAGCCCATATCATCCAAACCGAGTCCCTATGGTGTAACAACCCGGAAAATCAGATCCAATTTAAAAAATTTAACAAAAAATGTGTCAAAATTTAAAAATTTCATTTTTTAAATAATAACAAGCTATTAAAAATAGCTATTTTGCAAACGACCTCCGTTTTCGATGAAATCATTTTTGTTGGATCCAGAATGTCAAATTATTGTTAGGTTTAAATTTCTGTAATTTTTGGAATTAATATGTGAGCGTGATAAATTAAAATGCATTCGCTAATTTCTATTGAATTTGATCAACCATTAAAAAGTCCATTTTTCAAACGATCTCTAAATTCGACGAAATTAATTTTGTTAGGACCGTATCATCAAAACATAGCTAGATTAATTTTTTAGGAATTTTTGGAATCAGTATGTTGCCCCGGTAAATTAAAATGTACGATCAAAATCAAATATTAAATGTTTAATATTTTAATTTAAAGAAAAATAGGCAGAAACTGTCAAATGGGCTGACGAAACCTAGTCCATTGTGTCCGGAATGGGGGTATTTGGCTAGCGGCGATAGTCCCTGAGCTTAATTTGGAGTTAGTATGAGTTAACAGGCTTTTTTTTTTTGAAAATTAGAGAATTAAATAATATAATATAATAAATATAGGATAAACAAAACCCTAATTCATTTTCATAGCTGCGGCCATCATCGTGTATGGCTAGAAAAGCTCGAAACTTCCTTTATTAAAAACTTTCAATCCACTCAATAAAACCCATCCATCCTTTGGACAATTCTGTAGCCCTCTCTCCATTTTTCAAATCAATACGGACAACGCCCCCTATAGTGGAGTAACCGCCAAGATCCATACCCTCGAAGTCCAGCGTAGCGACCGCCGCCCCGCCTCCTGGGTGCGATCGAGTTCTCCATTGTGGGGTCCACCTGGCGCGCGCTTCCTCCCCCTCCGACATGGTGCGTTCTGATTATCGTCTCGCCTCTTGGATAACGTGAAAGGTTGAACCCTAGGATCGAACGAAATAGAAAAGTATCGGCCTTGTTACTGAAGGTAGGAGAAGGTAATATTAATTTAATCAATTTATTAATAAAATTTAAATATTATTAACACGATAAAAATCATAACTTGTTCATGCGATGTCGGAATCACATGAAACAGGAGCCGTTGGGATCATGGCAGTGTCTACTACATTTTAGAAGCAACCAGGGAAATTTAAAGTGATCTATAATTTTTGAATAATTCCAAAGCACTATGAGATCTCTAATTTAAAATTAAAATTAATTGTGATGTGAAAATTTTATATATACATTTTTAAAATTTATAACTGTGTTGTACGAAATTTGAATGGATTGATTTTGATTGCGATGAACTGTTGGATTGAATTGGGTAGCAAAATTTTTTAAAATTGTTTATACAATAAAATTCCCTTTTTATTGTATACATGAATCGTAAAATTTGTTAAAATTGTTTATACAATAAAATTCCCTTTTTATTGTATACATGAATCATAAAATTTATTAAAATTGTTTATACAATAAAATTCCCTTTTTATTGTATACATGGATCATAAAATTTGTTAAAATTGTTTATACAATAAAATTCCCTTTTTATTGTAAACATTAACCATAAAATTTGTAAAAATTGTTTATACAATAAAATCTCCTTTTATTGTATATATGAATCATAGGATTTGTCAAAAAATATTTAAACAGTAAAAAATATCTTTTTATTGTATATGTGAACATAGAATTTGTTAAAAATATTTATACAACAAAAATTATCTTTTTATTGTATATGTGAACATAGAATTTGTTAAAAATACTTATATAATAAAAATTATCTTTTCATTGTATATGTGAACATAGAATTTGTTAAAAATATTTATACAATAAAAATTATCCTTTTATTGTATATGTGAACATAGAATTTGTCAAAGATATTCATACAATAAAAATTATCTTTTTATTGCATATGTAAACATAGAATTTGTCAAAAATATTTATACAATAAAATTATCTTCTTATTGTATATATGAATCATAAAATTGGTCATAATTGTTTGTACAATAAAAATTTCCTTTTTTATTGTATATATGGATCATAGAAATTGTCATGTTGGAAATAATTGTTTATACAATAAAAATTTACTTTTATTGTATATATATGAATCACAAATTTATCATGTTTTAGAGAAAAATAGTTAAACATTAAAAATGATTCATCATTAAAATGACATTTTCATTAGAAATTGTTTTGATATTAAAAGGGCATTTTTAATGTATGATTAGTTTCAATAAAAATGATTCATTATTAAAATGACATTTTCATTAGAAATTGTTTAGATATTAAAAAGGACATTTTTAATGTATGCTTAGTTACATTAAAAATGATTCATTATTAAACATGACATGTTCATTAGAAATTGTTTAGATATTAAAAAGGACATTTTTAATGTATGATTAGTTTCAATAAAAATGATTCATTATTAAAATGACATTTTCATTAGAAATTGTTTAGATATTAAAAAGGACATTTTTAATGTGTGATTAGTTACATTAAAAATGATTCATTATTAAAAATGACATGTTCATTAGAAATTGTTTAGATATTAAAAAGGACATTTTTAATGATGATTAGTTTCATTAAAAATGATTCATTATTAAAATGACATGTTAATTAGAAATTGTTTAGATATTAAAAAGGACATATTTAGTGTATGATTATTTTCGTTAAAAATAATTCATCATTAAAAATGACATGTTCATTAGAAATTGTTTAGATATTAAAAAGGACATTGTTAGTGTATGTTTTGATTCAATAGATAAAAAGGATTACATGTTAAAATAGGAGGTGTTCGAATAAAATGTTACATTTTATATGTTTATTTAGATTAAAAAGAATGACATGTTAAAAATATAATTTGTCGTTAACATGTTACATTTTGTATGTTTATTTAGATTAACAAGAATGACATATTAAAATAAAATGTTTGTTTAGATAAAAAGAATGCAAGTTTTGTCTATTTAAAATATAATAGTTTACATGTTAGTGAAGGAGAAAAATGTTCATTAGTTAAAAGATGTCATTTACATGTTAGTGATGATTAGAAAAATAACAATATGTTTTGATTCATTAAAATGTAATCACTTACATATTAGCAAAGTAGGAAAATGATAATATGTTAATATATGTTTTGTTTGTTGGAAACATCACTTTTAACATGTTAATAAAATCGTCGAACGATTTATATATATATATATATATATATATATATATATATATATATATATATAAATTAAACGAATCGCGCATAGTAGTTTGCATTTCGAAATCGTAACTTTAAACGATTACACCGAAAGATCCGACCGTCGGATTCTCCCAAAACTGGAACCGTTTGGTTCGCTTTGGAAAGTTCTTTCCAACGATATTAAGTTTGTTAAGATCCAACGGTTAGATTTTGAGAAATATGTAATTCAAACTTGGATAAAAGCAGCGCCAAGGCCACGTAACGACCTGAAACGTCGTCCGAATTAAATGGGATATTTTTATATAAATAAAAATAGCTATAAATCGTTATAAATAATATTAACGATATGAAATGATTTGAAATTAAATATATTCGAGAATTATCTGGAAAGACCGAGTTCAATCTCATTTCAAATAATTATACGACGATTTAAAATCGAAGACTTTGAAGACGGTGGTTGAAGACCGGCGATCTTCACATCGAATGGATGACTACTGATGCCCTGGATTGGTTTGCTCCCAGGAAAGGGTTAAAGTGGTAGTTGTCCGGACGTACTTGTTGTTTGTCCGGATATACGAGAACCTCTCTTCCGTATTCGACATACGGGACGAGAAATAAGGTGTCTCCAGTTTCGTTCAGACCCATAACGGACTTGTAAATGGATGTGTGTCTGACAGTGGATTTTTTTCTGTGTGAATTGATTTCTATTAAATATATATCTATTTGGTGGTGGATAATTTGTTCTCTTGCTTAACACCCTTCTCTGAGACATACGAGCATAGAGGTTATATATTGATAGACATCAGTTGCATAGCGTGGATTGTCAATGTGGCATGCCAAGATTCAAATGATCAAGGCTTTTGTTGAAAAGCAGAGCATTGTGGTCAATGATCAAAGCACAGCTTTAATTAGCATAGCATTGTGTATGGCGTTACTTCGCGATCCTCACGCCCTGGTATAAGTCAAAAATAGAATGAGGACCGTAGGGAGGACTTGCGTTTATTTCGAGCTAGAAGTGGTGTCATTGTATAAAGCCCAGACATTTTTACTTATGTGGATGATGGATTATGAAGGCCCTCGGATATTGGTCACTATTGGCCAAGTGATATGTCCTATAGGACCGGGAAACGTATTGTTCAGGAATAACCAATCCACTAAAGTATTTGTGGATCGGCCCTACCGCTAACCAGGGCTCGCCAGCATCCGAGTCCTGAGGCATTTGCTAGACTGTCTCGAAACCGGTGAGGATGATTCCTAGCATCGACTCTTGTAATAACCCGGAAATTCTGAACCAGCTTAAATTTTTTATTTTGGCAACTTTAGCGAATTTTTAATATTTAAAATGAATTATTTTAAATAATATCGACGAGAAATTTATTTTGAATATAATTCGAACGTATATATTATATACATCGTCGTTAGAATATAAATATTTATATATAATTATAAATAGAATTGAAAATGGCGCGGTAGTTCGATAATTTGATTTCAAACTTCAATTGAATGTACCGGGTGCAAAACGAACCGAATTTTAGTGAAACCAAAAACAATAGGATCTATTTGATAATATCTTTCCAACAAATCCGAAAAATCGAGATTTCATAACGGGAATCAAAAGATATGTCCAGTTGAAAATTCAGAATAGTCGCTATGGAATTCAGGCCCTTAAAAATGGGAGTTTTGCAAACGACCTCGGATTTCGACGAAACCACTTTTGTTGGATCCATGATGTCAAGTTATTGCTAGATTCCAAATTTCATAATTTTCTGAATCAATATGTGAGCGTGGCAAAGGAAAATGCGTTTGACCAGTTTTAGTTGATTTTAATCGACTGAAAATTGGCCATTTTTCATACGGTCTCAGAATTCAACGAAACTAGTTTTGTTAGGACCGTATCGTCAATACGAAGCTAGAAATTATTTTTCGGGAATTTTTCGAGCTAGTATGTGGCCCCGGTAAATTGAAATGCGCGTTCAAATTCAATATATAGAATTATATGTTGATTTTGATGGAAACTGATCGAAACGATCGAATCAGCCTACGATACATATCCTATTGTGTTCGGAATGGGGGTAAATAGCTATGGACGACAGGCGGTGAGCCTCGTTTAGAGGTTGTATGTAAAAGTCAACTTTTTAAAGTTAAATAATTAAATAATTAAAAATTTTAAAAACCCTCTCTCCTCTTCCCTTTATTCGTTCTGGCCCCCCTTTCTCGTTTTGCATTCGTTCAGAAATCAAAAAAAATAATAAAAAAAAAAGAAGAAGGCGCAGCCCCCCCTATCGACCATTGCGACGCCGCCAGGGGGGCCCCCAACCACCGCCGCCTTCCCTTACCTCCCTCCTTCCCCTTCTTCCTCCACTTCTCTTTCCCCCTTAAACTGCCCACACCCAGAGCAAACCCGCGCCGCCACCTTGCCTTGACCACCGCCGACCTCGCCCTGAACCACCTCCGCACCCACCAGTCTCTGCGCCTCCTTCTCCTCCCTCCCCTTCACCGAGCGCAGCCTCCCCCGCCTCCTCCCTTCACTGCAACAGCCCCCCCTCCTCCTTCCCACTATAAGCTTTTTATTTTATTTATTTTCAGTTGTTTATTTAAAGATTTTCAGTGATGTTTAATGATAAAAAAGGGGATTTTTATAAAGTGTTAATGAAGAAAAGATTTAATTTCCAACGTTAAAAAGATTGGATTTTTATTTAAATAAAGAACCGATTTTTAAATTTGCTAAGAAGTGTTTTTTTAAATATGTATTGAAATAAAAATATGATTTTTATAATATAGAAAGTTTAGAAATATAGTTTTTATATTGTATAGATAGTAAAGGCGAAATCTATAGATAGAAAAGGCGAAATCTAGATAGAAAAGGTGAAATCTTTATATATTGAATAGCAAAGTAAAAATTCGATTTTTATATATTGAATAGCGATGTAGAAATTCGATTTTTAAGTATATGAAGTGATTATAAAAATATGATTTTTAAATTTAAAGTGAACAAATAAAAATGTGATTTTTATTTTAAAGACGTCAGTATATAAAAATATGATTTTTTATATATGTAGTGACTATGGGCAACGAAAGTGATGAAAGGCGAGAGCGGCGATGATTTCTATTAAGGAAGTGTCGTGAGATTGGGATAGCTATTGGTGAGAACTTCTCACTCAAATTTCCTTTTCTAGTTATATATATATATATATATATATATATATATATATACTAGGATGCAGACGGTGTTTAGTAGCACCCGACACCCGTCATCCACAGACCATAGATGGCTTGTTTATTTGATTGATATGTTGTGAAAATTTGGTTGTGAAATTGATGGGAAATAAATAATGAAATATATTCATGTGTTGAAAGGAAATAAAATATTTATATAGTTAAAAATATTTTATCGTTAAAAATATAATTTTTAACGTGAATGTGAGTAAATAAATATTTATAAACAAATCGACCGATTTGTTTATATACACTGATTTGACTGATATTGATTGGGACGATAAATTTTACACATCGCCCAACTAAACAAATAAAATCTGTGTTTGATTGTTTGAAACCCCACACGGGTATTGGGATAAAATACGGCATACACCAATCCCAATAATTAGTTGTGTGTCGATCGATTGATTGACAGGCTATTATAAGCATTAGATATCTATATTTGATGCTTATACAGTGTAGTGCACTTTGGATGATGGTTGATTATTTATCGTTGCTATTATATGCATGTGTTGTATGGAATCCATATAATTAACTTTATATGGTAATTGATTGGGCCTCATTCCAATTTAGAAAATAAAGAATATTATAAAATAAAGGTTCATGTGTTGACTGTACTCATCCGTTGAGATTAGTCATGTGTTGAACAAAATATTTTAACAATAAAATTTACATCTTTATCATTATAAAATAAAGTTTCATGTGTTGACAGTACTCATCCGTTGAGATTAGTCATGTGTTGAACGAAATATTTTAACAATAAAATTTACATCTTTATCATTATAAAATAAAGGTTCATTGTTGACCGTACTCATCCGTTGAGATTGGTCATGTGTTGAACGAAATATTTTAACAATAAAATTTACATCTTTATCACATATAAGATTAGAAACTAATTGGAAAATAGAAAATAGATAAGATGAGTGGTCTCCTGGATATTGATCTGATGTTGGTTTTGGCCTTCGGGGTTAATATTCAGGGAATCGTTCTCTTACTAATTTACGGTTGGAGTCTGATTTGAAATCAAACGATAGATACCATAATTTTTATAAAATATATTAAATAACAAAAATAGTCACACGTGGACAGTACTCATTCGTTGAGATTAGTCGTGTGTTGACAAAGATATAGAGTCGTGTATTGAAAGAAATATAGATCCATTTGTTGAATATAAAGCCGTGTTGATTAAAGATGCGCTATTTTGACGCGAACGATATTTATATCGATTATATTCGAATCGAATTTGATTTGAATAGAAAACGAATTTCATTTAATTAGAAAATGAATTGAATTTGAATTGAATAGAAAACGAATTGAATTTGATTTGAATAGAAAACGAATTTGAATTGAACAGAAAACGAATTTGATTTGAATTGGATAGAAAGCGAATTTGATTTGAATTGGATAGGAAAACGAATTTGATTTGAATTGAATAAAAAACGAATTTGAATCGAATTGAAAAGAAAACGAATTCGAATTGAATTGAATTGAAAAGAAAATGAATTCGAATCGAATTAAAATCGATTTGAATTGAAATCAAATAGAAATGAAAGTAAAAAGGATTTATAATAGAAAATTCAATTTTGATTTGAATTTGAAATAAAGGTTGAAATTGTTTTTGAAACGAATTTAAAACTATTTATAAAATTCGTTTTAAATAGAAATCGATGAAATATATATTATATATATAATATAATGGCCTGAATAGAACGCGCCGCGCTGTGGCAGTTCGTGAATTTCGACCATTGACTTCGAATGGACATTACGGGATATCCGACCGTCGGATTCTCCTAAAACCAGAACCATTGGGTTCGTATCGAAAAGAGCTTTCTAACGAATATTAGAAATTCAAAATCTAACGGTTGGATTTGGAGATACGTCCAAATCAAATTTGGAAAAGGTCGCTGTAAGTGCAGTTCGATGGCCATTGTTGGAAATCGACTGTACGGGCCTTGATAAAATCATTAAAAATATCAATAATTTGTGTAAAATCATAAGAAATGATTTGGGAAAAATTGGGATGAAAAACTTCATATTTGAAAAGAAAAAAATAGATTTTTATCGACATGAACTAGTTTTGAACTAAAATTAAAACCATTTATTTTTAAATAAATAAATTGGATTTGAAATGGGTTGTAAATAGAATTGATTTGTGGGTTTATCGTGAAGGGTGTTTTACATGACACTTGTTCTTTAACCCGATAAATAAACAGAATGTGATTTGGGTTTGTCGTGAACTGTGTTTTAAAGGACATTAGTTCTTTAACCCAGTAAAAGGAGTTTTAATGAATCTACAATTAGATTGAAATGTGAATTGATAATTTAAATTATCAAAATTGGCAAATGAGCGAGAATGGAGTATCAACAGTTTTGCTCCAAGCGATAGTTAAATCTTTAATTAGATTTGAACGTGAAATGGTAATTAATTTTACCGATAACACCATGGTGTTAGATATGGAGTATTACCAGTTTTGCTTCATGGGTTGAATAGGTTGGGATTGGGAAATAAAATAAATAATTACTTCGATGTGGTTCGCTAATCTCGACTAGTTTGGAAAACCATAATTTGGTTTGAAATGACATCCAAAGGAAGATTAAAGGATAAATTTTAAAGAATTTATCTTGGATAAAATTAATGGGAACCTTTCCCTAAGAATTGAAATTTAGAAACTAGCTGAAGGTTAGTTAAGAAGAATGATTTCCTGGGTATTGATCTGGTGTTGGTTTCGACCTTCGGGGTTAATATTTGGGGAATTGCTCTCTTACTGATTTACGGTTAGTGACTAATGAATTGGAATGAGGCGTATGTTGTGTTTGTGTAACATTTGTTTTTAATATACACGGGTTGTTCGGAAAGGCCGGGTTTATACCCATTCTGAATAACCGATTCGACGATAAGTCGAAGATGAAGATGGTGGTTGAAGACCGGAAGTCTTCACATCGTTTGGGTGATTACTGATGATCTTGATTGGGCTGTACACCCAAGATGAGGGAGTCAGTTGGTGGTCGTCCAGACGTACTTGGAGATCGATGGATATGCGAGGAAAGTGCCTCCAGTTTCGTTCAGACCCAGAACGAACTTGTAAATGGATTGTGTGTCTGACATTGGATTTTATTCTATGTTGATTGATTTCTGTTAAATATATATCTTTTTGGCGGTGGAGAATTTATTCTCTTGCTTAACGCCCTTCTCTGAGACATACGAGCTTAGAGGTTATATATCGATAGATATCAATCGCATGGCATGAATTGCCTGTGTGGCACGCTGAGTTGCATGGATCAAGGCTTCTGTTGAAAAGCAAAGTCTTGTGGTTGATGATCAAAGCACGGCCTACGTGGTAGCTTTGTGTATAGCGTGGATTCGCAAGCCTCACACCTCGGTATGAGTTAAAAACGGGATACGGACCATTGGGAGAACACGACGTTTCTTTCTAGCTTTGGTGTTGTCAGTGACTTACCAGCCCTGACATTTATATACTTTTCACCTTTGTGGTTGTTGGAATGCGAGGCGCCTCGATTATAGGTCTGTAAGGACCGGGGAAACGTGTGTTCAGGAATAATTAATCCTCAAATGTAAGAGAGGACCTGCCCAGTCGAATCCAGGGGTTGCCCAGAGTGCGTAGTCCTGAGCATTTGCTAGAGTGTCTCGAAGCGGAGAGGAGCTTGCCCCTTGCCTCGACTCATGACGGAAATCCAATTTCCAATACGAGATACTTCGGTTTTATTTGTAGAGCCTAGTATGGCGACATGATAGATGGTACCCATGCCGCCTAGGATTGATATTTATGATTGAAATTGTTTTGACACTATACACTTATAATAGTATCAAATGATTTGTTTTAAATGTACCAAGCATGTTTGGCTATTATAAGGGAAAACCCTATCCTCCGGCTTGCATTGCATTGTGTGATGGGACCTGGGTCTTATAATAGCTTCATTTTTCGAAAAAGCATTACGTTGTTTATTGATATGCACTGGTATTCTTGGGAGGAAACCCGTTCCGTGTTATACGGCGTGGTCCCTTGATTTACCGAACTTTAAAACCAATATTAATAACTGTTTTAGTTCTCACACCAGTCACATGACTGACCTGGAGTTTATTGTTTTAACCTAAACTCAGGGTGCCCCTATTTTCCGCACGGGCAGCTAGTAGTTTTGGTTTTGCAGATTTATATTCACAGGATCCTGATTAACAGCTGGAACGATGCTCGGAAAGCTCTGTATCCGTGTATTACTTTCAGTTGTGTTTTGTATTATTTTTCCGCTGCAGTACTGTACTTAAATCTCTGATATTAATCAAATGTAATTTATTCATTTATACTCTGTATATTTTTGTATTCTGATGGAATTGTTGGAATAACAATGAAATGTTCTTCCGTCTGCGTTCTATTTTGTCCTGTACTCAACGCTATCCGCTCTTTCCTTCATAGGGAAGTTTGGGTCGTGTCAGTTTGGTATCAGAGCTTTGGTTTACAGAGCTCGAGAACAAGACACATTAGAACCGTACGAAAGAATTCATCAGATATTGGATTAGTAATATCCAATTAGAATGACTCGTTAGATATAGGATCAGTAGTATCCTAGAACGGGTGTGAAGAGTATATTTTTCAAATGAAAACAATTTTTGTTTTGAAAATTTAAATCAATTCTACGTATTTGAATATTTATTTATTTTGAATTTGGACCATCCGCAATATAAAGATTTTGCATATACGCGTCATGAACGTATATTCGAAGTTTTAATATACCGGATAGATATAGAACCGCACTCTAGTAGCCCGGAAATGTTCTGATGGTGGTTCGAAACATCATCCGGATTTATGTTCGAGTGACGAAGGTGTGATATCTATATATTTCCATTGGACTGGTGTGAGAACCAAAACTTATATAGATAAATTTATTTGTTGTGATTTGGCATCAAAAATGTGATTTTAGAATATATATCAAATTATGAATTTGAAACGTTAATTCACTAATTGATTGATGTTTGTGTTGTTTGTTTATTTGTTTAATAATTTTTGAACCATTATGCCTAATTGAACCAAATATTGAATTGTATTGAAAATTGGTCACATTTGCTTGCATATACATGTACTTACATTGAACATGTCATAGCAAGGAGGCTAGAGCAGAGAATAAAATTTGTTTGCCCGACAAATAGGTACATGTTTACTATAATTTACTGTTTTGTTTGGGTGATGATGATTTTATGAGCCGATTGTCTAGCCGCTTGGCTTTTTCTTTTTCTTTTTGAGATCAGAAGGACTGTATGGCAATTTTGGGATTTTCCTGTGGCTCCCGGTGCAGGGGAGGTTATGGCAAAAAAATTCGAAAATTTAGGGTGTTAGCCAAATTTTTGAAGAATTTGAAAATTCTCAAAAACTGAAAAGTTGGAGAATGGAAGCCAGATCGAATGTAGAGTTGATTGATCAAACCACTTTCGACTTTGTTCCTTTTCGGGGACGAAAAGTTTTAAGTGGGGGAGATTGTAGTAACCCGGAAATTCTGAACCAGTTTAAAATTTTTATTTTGGAAATTTTAGCGAATTTTGAATATTTAAAATGAATTATTTTAAATAATATCGACGAGAAATTTATTTTGAATATAATTCGAACGTATATATTATATACGTCGTCGTTAGAATATAAATATTTATATATAATTATAAATAGAATTGAAAATGGCGCGGTAGTTCGATAATTGGATTTCAAACTTCAATTGAATGTACCGGGTGCAAAACGAACCGGATTTTAGTGAAACCAAAAACAATAGGATCTATTTGATAATATCTTTCCAACGAATCCGAAAAATCGAGATTTCATAACGGGAATCAAAAGATATGTCCAGTTGAAAATTCAGAATAGTCGCTATGGAATTCAGGCCCTTATAAATGGGAATTTTGCAAACGACGTAATTTCGGGAATTTTTCGAGCTAGTATGTGGCCCCGGTAAATTGAAATGTGCATTCAAATTCAATATATAGAGTTATATGTTGATTTTGACGGAAACTGATCGAATCAGCCTACGATACATATCCCATTGTGTTCGGAATGGGGGTAAATAGCTATGGACGACAGGCGGTGAGCCTCGTTTAGAGGTCGTATGTAAAAGTCAACTTTTTAAAGTTAAATAATTAAATAATTAAAATTTTAAAAAACCCTCTCTCCTCTTCCCTTTATTTGTTCTGGCCCCCCTTTCTCATTTTGCATTCGTTTAGAAATCAAAATATATATAAAAAAAAAGGCGTAGCCCCTCCCCCCCCCAAATCGACCATCGCGACGCCGCCAGGGGGGCCCCCAACCACCGCCGCCTTCCCTTACCTCCCTCCTTCCCCTTCTTCCTCCGCTTCTCTTTCCCCCTTAAACCGCCCACACCCGGAGCAAACCCGCGCCGCCACCCTGCCTTGACCACTGCCGACCTCGCCCTGAACCACCTCCGCACCCACCAGTCCCTGCGCCTTCTCCTCCCTCCCCTTCACCGAGCACAGCCTCCCCCGCCTCCTCCCTTCACTGCAACAGCCCCCCCTCCTCCTTCCCACTGTAAGCTTTTTATTTTATTTATTTTCAGTTGTTTATTTAAAGATTTTCAGTGATGTTTAATGATAAAAAAGTGGATTTTTATAAAGTGTTAATGAAGAAAAGATTTAATTTCCAACGTTAAAAAGATTGGATTTTTATTTAAATAAAGAACCGATTTTTAGATTTGCTAAGAAGTGTTTTTTTATATATGTATTGAAATAAAAATATGATTTTTATAATATAGAAAGTTTAGAAATATAGTTTTTATATTGTATAGATAGTAAAGGCGAAATCTATAGATAGAAAAGGCGAAATCTATGGATAGAAAAGGCGAAATCTTTATATATTGAATAGCAAAGTAAAAATTTGAATTTTATATATTGAATAGCGATGTAGAAATTCGATTTTTAAATATATGAAGTGATTATAAAAATATGATTTTTAAATTGAAAGTGAACAAATAAAAATGTGATTTTTATTTTAAAGACATCAGTATATAAAAATATGATTTTTTATGTATGTAGTGACTACGGGCAACGAAAGTGATGAAAGGCGAGAACGGCGATGATTTCTATAAAGGAAGTGTCGTGAGATTGGGATAGCTATTGGTGAGAACTTCTCACTCAAATTTCCTTTTCTAGTTATATATATATACTAGGATGCAAACGGTGTTTAGTAGCACCCGACACCCGTCATCCACAGACCATGGATGGCTTGTTTATTTGATTGATATGTTGTGAAAATTTGGTTGTGAAATTGATGGGAAATAAATAATGAAATATATTCATGTGTTGAAAGGAAATAAAATATTTATATAGTTAAAAATATTTTATCGTTAAAAATATAATTTTTAACGTGAATGTGAGTAAATAAATATTTATAAACAAATCGGCCGATTTGTTTATATACACTGATTTGACTGATATTGATTGGGACGATAAATTTTACACATCGCCCAACTGCACAAATAAAATCTGTGTTTGATTGTTTGAAACCCCACACGGGTATTGGGATAAAACACGGCATACACCAATCCCAATAATTAGTTGTGTGTCGATCAATTGATTGACAGGCTGTTATAAGCGTTAGATATCTATATTTGATGCTTATACAGTGTAGTGCACTTTGGATGATGGTTGATAATTTATCGTTGCTATTATATGCATGTGTTGTATGGAATCCATATAATTAACTTTATATGGTAATTGCTTGGGCCTCATTCCAGTTTAGAAACTAAAGAATATTATAAAATAAAGGTTCATGTGTTGACCGTACTTATCCGTTGAGATTAGTCATGTGTTAAACGAAATATTTTAACAATAAAATTTACATCTTTATCATTATAAAATAAAGGTTCATGTGTTGACAGTACTCATCCGTTGAGATTAGTCATGTGTTGAACGAAATATTTTAACAATAAAATTTACATCTTTATTGTAACGACCCAGATTTTTGAACAGTTTATTTTAAATATTTAGTATGGTTTTAAATATTGAATTCATAAAATAAATGAATTTTATATTGGATTTGTCAATTTAATTATCGATATATGATTTAATATCGAATATATTTAATTATCGTAATAGTTGAATTCCCAGTGTAACACTAAATTAGAACAATTCAGTCGACTAATATAAATTCTGTATTTGACTTAAATAATAATTTATTTTCGATGAATTTAATTGTTCAGAAATTGATTTGTATTTTTAAACGGTTTAATTTAATTTAATTTAATAATGTTATTCCATTTTAAAACCAATTTCGTCGAGTTCAAAATATCGTATAATCTTGAAAATGTTGGTTGTTGGGACTAGAAAGGGGTTCAGAATGGTGAGCATGGGCCATGAGTTAATTTGGGGTATATTTTTTTTTTTAAAAAAAAAATTAATCAATTAAAATAAAACCCATCAGCCGACCTACCTATAGCATTTTATTTCGCAGACCTATCCATTTTGAGCCAATAACTTGTCTCTAAGCTTCAGTATCAGGGAAACATGAATTTAATGGTGCTGTACATTTTGTTTCCCCTTCGCATTCTATATAAACGAGCCGAGCCTCGTGTACTCCATTCAAAAACAATCCAGTCCCTCTCATCCTCTGTTGTTCTTCTTTTTCCTAATCAATGAAAACCCTATTTCCTAAATCAAATCAGAATCGGGTATCGCGACTAGGGATTTCGGAGTTTCAAAGGCCGACGCTGATGCTGGAGCTCGCAATGATTATCGTGAGACGTCTGTAGTTGAACGAAGGAATCAGGCTTAGGTGGAATGGCTCCCTCGATTGAACGAGCATCGGGGTCAGCGCAATGGAAGTCGGAGGGTTTGGCGAGGCGATGGTCTGATTTCTGGGTCGAAGACACATGCCATGGCACCACTCGGAGGAGATCGTGTTGACCAAAATAAAATGCGATGATGGCTACAAGACGAGTCGCGATTTAGGGATTTCGTTTCCCGAGGACTTCGAGTTACTGTAGGGGCTACTGGAGTTCTTCTAAGGTGCGATTTCAGTCAGGAGATGGTGGAGTTGCCGCGAGCAAGTGAAGGGAAGAAGAGGGTTCGCGATGGGATAAAAGGGTAATAAGCTTTAACAAATTTTGATTAAATAATTTAAACTTAGTTTAATTTATTTGGTGAATAAATGAAATAAATAGTTAATGTGATAATTAATTTAATATATAGGGATTAGTTATATAGTTGGAAATTTAATTCATTTAAATATGGAAAAGGTAATTAAGGTTGTTGTTATTTATTTATTTAAGTAAGCATTGAAAAAAAAAAATATGGTTAAGTGTTTGAAAATACATAGAATAAATTAATTTATAGGATAAGTTAGTTTAAACTAAAAATCATTTAACCGTTGAATTTAATTAATGGTAGGTACCAAATTAATTTATTCAAGACGATGCACAACCGAGATGAGTTGGAAATTTACACAGGATATTTCGGCAAAAATCTGGTAAGTAAATCTCACTCACCTTTAGAATTATTTTTATTTCATTAAAAATAATTGTTGTTGCTTGTGTGAATGCTTTCTGGTTGTTTATATATATTAGTTATTTAGGCTATATATATATATATATATATATATATATTGGGTTGGTTGATTGGTTGGATTCCCGCAGTCTCATTAGCGGATGCCCGCGGTACCATAGCGGATGATTACCCTATACGCCCCACGCTATGATTAGTGGATGACCTTCTATACCGCGATATTCTGCCACGAAGCAGAATGGGTATTATTTATGTGCTAACATCTGTGGATGCAGGAAAAACAGGTTGGAGGAATCCGACTGGATTCCTCAAAAAAAAAAATTATCTGTTTGTTTGCTTGTTTGTTTGATTTCATATATATTAATATATGACGTGTTAAAAATCAAATGATTGAAAATTGGTTGATTTGATTGTTTAAAATATCACTGGGCTTGAATATTGATTTATAAAAATATCGTGGAAGGATATTTGAGATTTAAAAGGGAAAATTCTATTTATAAATAGAATTTGAATTTTAAATGGAAATAAAATATAAACTTGTTTTGAAAAATAAAACAAGTAGTTTCTTTTTAAACGAAGTTTATAAATAGTTCTTTTATAACGAAGTTATAAATGAAGTGAAAAGAATTATCAATTGATAATTTAGAAATAGAAATACAAGTGTGAAATTGGAATTTGAAATGAAATTTCAAAATAGGATGTGAAATGAAATTTTTAAATATATAACTCAAATGAAATTTGAGTATAACATTTGAATAGTAGAATTAGAAAAGGAGTTTAAATATTTGAATTTTTATAGAAAAGAAAAGAAGTTTGAATATTAGAAATTCAAATCGAAGTTCAAATAGAAAATCCAAAGTGTATTTGAATATAGAACTTTCAAATGGAGTTTGGATATAGAAAATTGAATATAGAATTTCCAAATAGAATTTGAAATAGAATTTCAAAATAGGATTTTCAAAAGAGAATTTGAAATAGACTTTGACAATAGAATTTCAAAAATAGAATTGCAATGAAATTTGAATTCAAAATATAATTGAAAGAGAAATTGACTATAGAAATTCAAAAGGGATTTAATATGGGATTTGAATTCAAAGGAATTTAAATATGGGATTTGAATTCAAAGGAATTTAAAAATAGAATTTGAATTCAAGGAATTAAAATAAAATTTGAATTCAAAGGAATTCGAATAAAGAAATTCAAATAGAGATTTGAAGGTAGAATTTCAAAATAGAATTTGAAATAAACTTTGAAAATAGGATTTTCAAAGTAAAATTGGAAATAGAATTTCAAATAGGATTTCAAAATAGGAAATCCAAATGGTTTTGAAATAGAATTTGAATTCAAAGGAATTCAAATGGATTTGAGTGAAGAAATTTAAATGGTGTTAAAAATAAGTTTGAATATTAGAATTCAAATGGGGTTGGAGATGAATTTGAATATTAGAATTCAAATGGAAATGGAAAATGAAATTTGAATATAAGAGATTCAAATTGAATTCAAATAGGATTTAATCTATGGGATTTGAATATGAAATTCAAATGGGTTTTAAACTATGGAATTTTTGAATATAGAATTTTAAAAGGAGTTTGAATATTTGAATTTCAATAAATTTCAAATATGAAAATTGGAATATAGAAATTCAAATGGAATTTAAATATAGAGTTTGAATAAAAGAACTCAAATGAATTCAAGTATTGAATTTGAATATGGGATTGAAACAGAAATTCAAGTATTGAATTTGAATATCAAATAGAAAAGGAATTGGAATTTGAATATAGAATTCAAATAAAAGTGAGATTGGAATTTGAATCAAGAAATTCAAATAGAGTTAAATGGAATTGAATTCACTTTAAAGAAGTTTAAAGGTTTATATATATATAAATATAATTAAAACGAACTCGCCGCAGCGCTGCAGTTCGTAAAATAGCGATTTGAACTTCAATCGAGTATACAGGACTCAATTGAAGTCGGAATTCTTCGAAACAAGAAACGTCAGGACCGATTTGATAATAGTTTTCTAATGAAGGAGAAAAATCTGGATTTCGTCGTATAGATTTTGAGTTATGTCAAAATCAAATTTTTAGAAAAACAGCGCCAGAACTATTTAAAAACCATAATGGTTTATTTAATATTATAAAAGGATTTTAAGCGAGAAAATCCGAAGTTTCTATTTAGAAAATTTCAGAGTTGAGTTGTAAAATATATGCGAATTCAAGTTGAGTAAATGAATATGATTTTTGAAATAGAAACCAGATTTTGATTTATTGAATAGAATTAACTAAATTAAATAGAAATTAGTTAAGGAGATTTCGAATGGATATTGGGGTTTGAATAAGCAATTTCGATTTGCAAATTTATATTCGAAATCAAAAAAGGAAACTGGAATTGAAATTGAAATTCAATTTGGTTGTGAGCAAGTTAAACATTTTATTTGAACATGTTATGTTCAACAAAGAAGTGAAATATGCAAAAAGGGCTAATTAAAGAATAATTGAGCGAAACTGAATTCAAACGATTCAAAATTGAATTCAAACGAATGGATTTAGTTGAATTGAATTGGAAACAGGTGAACAGGTGTTAAACAGATATGGGATGGAGTATATGAAGATTTTTATTTATGTGCCCTACAAAAAGGTACATGTTTAAATTCATATATGAGTTTTATGCGCCGTATCGGCAAGCCGCTTGGCTTTTTCTTTTCCTTTTTGAGATTAGAAGGACCGGGAAAGCTATTTGAAATTTCCCGATGCTCCCGATACAGGGGAGGTTATGGCGAAATTTTCCGGAAATTTAAGGAGTTAGAATATTTTTAAGATATTTTGATAATTTGAAATCATTGTATCGACGTATTGAATTCGATAGTAAAGTGAATATAAAAAAATCGAATGTTGTAAACAAAAAGGGATAGAGATAAGTGATTGGAATTGTTTCCAATTGCAAATAGAGATTTTTCTAATATATAGTAAATAAAAGAAGTTGATATTTGGAAACGTTTTCCAAATGGCATAAGAGGCAAGATGATTATTGAAAATATTTGGTTAACAAATATTGATAGAGGAAATGGAGAAGAGATTTAATTAATGAAATATTAATTAAAGAGCCCAGTGATTTGTTTGATATGTTGGATGAACACTTGTTTTTATTCGATAGTTAAATCACAGACTATCGAAGTTTTGACCATCGTTGTCAATATGGAGAGACCGGTTGGATTATTATCCGAAGAACCACTCCGTATCGGCATAAGCGTTGCGAACCAAGTATGCTGAATATATTGAAGACGGAGTAAAGTGCAAGGGCTTTTCTATTTATAGAAATGGTGCCTTCGGTGTCGTTCAATCCCAGAACGAACGTAAATGGACGAATGTCTGACAGAGTATTTCCAATGATCAAATGGGTTGGTCTGTATAAATATATATGGTTGCAACGGATTTATCCCTTAGCATAATATCCAGAATATTTGTGCAAACTCAACTAGTGATTAACGAATCTGATAATGTGGCATTCAAAGTGATTGTGTTATCAATGAATGGTAAGTAATCGTAGCCTCAGGCCTCAACAACCGGGAAAGGACAAAAATCGGGCAGGCAGCATGGCTATGTGGGTCGCACCCATTAGGGTGTATAATCACCTATCTAGAGAAATTCCTTTTGTTTCTTAATCTATCGATTCTGCCCATTCGGGAAACGGTGGTTTGAGTCCAACCGTTGGTGATATACATTCGATACACTCAAGCGAAATGAGTGGTCGGTCATGTGTGGGCCGGATTGCAAGATGTTCTTGTTGAACCCAGTGTATTCCTCTCTAGAGATACACTAGCGGAAGGTGGTTCCATACCTTGTCATGTTGGAAATCCAATCTCCAATAAGCGCCATGCGGTTTTTGATTTTTTAATATATATGTGGAGCGTGAGATGCAAGCGTTCTGCTATTTGGTTATTTACTTGATGTAGACATTATTATAATATCACTGGATTTTCGTATCAAAGTGTTTTGGGTTATAGTAAGGTAAAAACCGTCCGTGTTTATGTGTGGGCTGGTCTTACTATTACCTTTTCTTTTGAAAGGATTTTTTTAAAGTTAAACAAGTGGTTGGAGTTTACTCACACCAGTCCCATGACTGACCCAGAGTTTATTTTGTTTTGTTTTCCCTAAACTCTTGGGTGCCCAAATTTGTACGGGCAGTCAAGTAGTCGGGATTTCACAGATTCATTTGGAGGAACTTGGAGCAGGAGACTTCAGCGTTAGTTATCTAGTGCTATTTCCGCTGTATTGTAAGTGTGTACTCTGATAATGATGTATGTATATACAGTCAAAAATTTGTATTTCAGAAGCTATTCTATATATATTATATTTTATTCCGCTGCGATGTGAGGTTCTGTGTTGTGTTTATGTTCTTCTTCTTCTATTCTAAGTTTCTATCTCATCTATTCTCACCCTCTAACTTCTTTCTATTAATGGTTCGTATTTCTGTGTTATTTGGGTTGGACGTATGTTGTATTTAGTCAACTCAGATAGCTCGGATTTGCGGGTCGTTACAGTTGGTATCAGAGCTTAGGTTTAGCGAACACCTAGGCTTTGGTGGGGGTTTACTCATTAGAGATAGGGTCAGTAGTACCCTAGAATGAGTCAAGTGTATATATACGAGAGAGCGTATTTGTTAATTGATATAAAAATTTGTTTTATATTATGTTAGCTTGTCTGTTGAGTGGTTTATGAATTCTGACCGAATCGTGGGACGCCACGAAGTCGATAGGAATTCCTAAACACTTGAACAGAGAAATTCAACATAATAATGTTTTAAGTGGGTGAATGAATTTATTTTACCCAAAATTCTATTTTGATATAAAAAGAATAATTTTCTGAAATTATTATATTATATGGATGTGTTGATTGTTAGGATTATAATCAAATGAGATTATAAAATTTGAATGGTTATTTATAACCAAATAGAATTTGTATAGAAATTAAATATACAAATAAGATGAATTAGAATTGAATTCAAACCAGAATTGGAATTTAAATCCTGGGAAATTGAAAATATTTTCTAAAGTATATTAAAAGAATATAGCTTTGTTTTGAAAAGGCCGTTTGAATAAAAATCATATTTGAATGGACTTGGAAATAGATAAAGCACTGAACTCACTTCAGTGGCTGGGAAATAATTCTGATGATGACTGCAGCTTCATCAGTGTTCATTTTCGAGTTCTAAGTGATGGATTGCTACCTCAGAAAAGTTTTGATGGGAATTTGTTTGAAAGGAAACAAGTTTAGTTGAAAAATTCAAATATTTTGAATTTGAAAAGATTATAACTATATGTATATATTTATATGATTTCAGAAGGATTTGAAATAAACGCCCGGGTATTTGAATTCTGAAATTTAAATTTAACTTATGATAGTTAAATGATTAAAGTGAATAAATTGAGCGAAATCAATTTGAATGAAATTGAAAGCATATGAACGAAATATGAATTGGATGTGAATTCATTGGTTGTAAGTCATTCAGAGTTAAATGAATGAATGCATTTATAGTGCGTGATGTTCAATATAAATGGAAACAAGGGTTTTGGTTAGAACTAAATGGGAAGAAGCATGAGGAGTTGAGTTTCACCATGAATAAGATTTTGAAAAGTAAAGGAATTTGGATCATTTTCCTATCTTAGCAATTTCGAGGACGAAATTATTTTAAGGGGGGAAAATGTAACGACCCAGATTTTTGAACAGTTTATTTTAAATATTTAGTATGGTTTTAAATATTGAATTCATAAAATAAATGAATTTTATATTGGATTTGTCAATTTAATTATCGATATATGATTTAATATCGAATATATTTAACTATCGTAATAGTTGAATTCCCAGTGTAACACTAAATTAGAACAATTCAGTCGACTAATATAAATTCTGTATTTGACTTAAATAATAATTTATTTTCGATGAATTTAATTGTTCAGAAATTGATTTGTATTTTTAAACGGTTTAATTTAATTTAATTTAATAATGTTATTCCATTTTAAAACCAATTTCGTCGAGTTCAAAATATCGTATAATCTTGAAAATGTTGGTTGTTGGGACTAGATAGGGGTTCAGAATGGTGAGCATGGACCATGAGTTAATTTGGGGTATATTTTTTTTTTAAAAAAAATTAATCAATTAAAATAAAACCCATCAGCCGACCTACCTATAGCATTTTATTTCGCAGACCTATCCATTTTGAGCCAACAACTTGTCTCTAAGCTTCAGTATCAGGGAAACATGAATTTAATGGTGCTGTACATTTTGTTTCCCCTTCGCATTCTATATAAACGAGCCGAGCCTCGTGTACTCCATTCAAAAACAATCCAGTCCCTCTCATCCTCTGTTGTTCTTCTTTTTCCTAATCAATGAAAACCCTATTTCCTAAATCAAATCAGAATCGGGTATCGCGACTAGGGATTTCGGAGTTTCAAAGGCCGACGCTGATGCTGGAGCTCGCAATGATTATCGCGAGACGTCTGTAGTTGAACGAAGGAATCAGGCTTAGGTGGAATGGCTCCCTCGATTGAACGAGCATCGGGGTCAGCGCAATGGAAGTCGGAGGGTTTGGAGAGGCGATGGTCTGATTTCTGGGTCGAAGACACATGCCATGGCACCACTCGGAGGAGATCGTGTTGACCAAAATAAAATGCGATGATGGCTACAAGACGAGTCGCGATTTAGGGATTTCGTTTCCCGAGGACTTCAAGTTACTGTAGGGGCTACTGGAGTTCTTCTAAGGTGCGATTTCAGTCAGGAGATGGTGGAGTTGCCGCGAGCAAGTGAAGGGAAGAAGAGGGTTCGCGATGGGATAAAAGGGTAATAAGCTTTAACAAATTTTGATTAAATAATTTAAACTTAGTTTAATTTATTTGGTGAATAAATGAAATAAATAGTTAATGTGATAATTAATTTAATATATAGGGATTAGTTATATAGTTGGAAATTTAATTCATTTAAATATGGAAAAGGTAATTAAGGTTGTTGTTATTTATTTATTTAAGTAAGCATTGAAAAAAAAATATGGTTAAGTGTTTGAAAATACATAGAATAAATTAATTTATAGGATAAGTTAGTTTAAACTAAAAATCATTTAACCGTTGAATTTAATTAATGGTAGGTACCAAATTAATTTATTCAAGACGATGCACAACCGAGATGAGTTGGAAATTTACACAGGATATTTCGGCAAAAATCTGGTGAGTAAATCTCACTCACCTTTAGAATTATTTTTATTTCATTAAAAATAATTGTTGTTGCTTGTGTGAATGCTTTCTGGTTGTTTATATATATTAGTTATTTAGGCTATATATATATATATATATATATATTGGGTTGATTGATTGGTTGGATTCCCGCAGTCTCATTAGCGGATGCCCGCGGTACCATAGCGGATGATTACCCTATACGCCCCACGCTATGATTAGTGGATGACCTTCTATACCGCGATATTCTGCCACGAAGCAGAATGGGTATTATTTATGTGCTAACATCTGTGGATGCAGGAAAAACAGGTTGGAGGAATCCGACTGGATTCCTCAAAAAAAAATATTATCTGTTTGTTTGCTTGTTTGTTTGATTTCATATATATTAATATATGACGTGTTAAAAATCAAATGATTGAAAATTGGTTGATTTGATTGTTTAAAATATCACTGGGCTTGAATATTGATTTATAAAAATATCGTGGAAGGATATTTGAGATTTAAAAGGGAAAATTCTATTTATAAATAGAATTTGAATTTTAAATGGAAATAAAATATAAACTTGTTTTGAAAAATAAAACAAGTAGTTTCTTTTTAAACGAAGTTTATAAATAGTTCTTTTATAACGAAGTTATAAATGAAGTGAAAAGAATTATCAATTGATAATTCAGAAATAGAAATACAAGTGTGAAATTGGAATTTGAAATGAAATTTCAAAATAGGATGTGAAATGAAATTTTTAAATATATAACTCAAATGAAATTTGAGTATAACATTTGAATAGTAGAATTAGAAAAGGAGTTTAAATATTTGAATTTTTATAGAAAAGAAAAGAAGTTTGAATATTAGAAATTCAAATCGAAGTTCAAATAGAAAATCCAAAGTGTATTTGAATATAGAACTTTCAAATGGAGTTTGGATATAGAAAATTGAATATAGAATTTCCAAATAGAATTTGAAATAGAATTTCAAAATAGGATTTTCAAAAGAGAATTTGAAATAGACTTTGACAATAGAATTTCAAAAATAGAATTGCAATGAAATTTGAATTCAAAATATAATTGAAAGAGAAATTGACTATAGAAATTCAAAAGGGATTTAATATGGGATTTGAATTCAAAGGAATTTAAATATGGGATTTGAATTCAAAGGAATTTAAAAATAGAATTTGAATTCAAGGAATTAAAATAGAATTTGAATTCAAAGGAATTCGAATAAAGAAATTAAAATAGAGATTTGAAGGTAGAATTTCAAAATAGAATTTGAAATAAACTTTGAAAATAGGATTTCAAAGTAAAATTGGAAATAGAATTTCAAATAGGATTTCAAAATAGGAAATCCAAATGGTTTTGAAATAGAATTTGAATTCAAAGGAATTCAAATGGATTTGAGTGAAGAAATTTAAATGGTGTTAAAAATAAGTTTGAATATTAGAATTCAAATGGGGTTGGAGATGAATTTGAATATTAGAATTCAAATGGAAATGGAAAATGAAATTTGAATATAAGAGATTCAAATTGAATTCAAATAGGATTTAATCTATGGGATTTGAATATGAAATTCAAATGGGTTTTAAACTATGGAATTTTTGAATATAGAATTTTAAAAGGAGTTTGAATATTTGAATTTCAATAAATTTCAAATATGAAAATTGGAATATAGAAATTCAAATGGAATTTAAATATAGAGTTTGAATAAAAGAACTCAAATGAATTCAAGTATTGAATTTGAATATGGGATTGAAACAGAAATTCAAGTATTGAATTTGAATATCAAATAGAAAAGGAATTGGAATTTGAATATAGAATTCAAATAAAAGTGAGATTGGAATTTGAATCAAGAAATTCAAATAGAGTTAAATGGAATTGAATTCACTTTAAAGAAGTTTAAAGGTTTATATATATATAAATATAATTAAAACGAACTCGCCGCAGCGCTGCAGTTCGTAAAATAGCGATTCGAACTTCAATCGAGTATACAGGACTCAATTGAAGTCGGAATTCTTCGAAACAAGAAACGTCAGGACCGATTTGATAATAGTTTTCTAATGAAGGAGAAAAATCTGGATTTCGTCGTATAGATTTTGAGTTATGTCAAAATCAAATTTTTAGAAAAACAGCGCCAGAACTATTTAAAAACCATAATGGTTTATTTAATATTATAAAAGGATTTTAAGCGAGAAAATCCGAAGTTTCTATTTAGAAAATTTCAGAGTTGAGTTGTAAAATATATGCGAATTCAAGTTGTGTAAATGAATATGATTTTTGAAACAGAAACCAGATTTTGATTTATTGAATAGAATTAACTAAATTAAATAGAAATTAGTTAAGGAGATTTCGAATGGATATTGGGGTTTGAATAAGCAATTTCGATTTGCAAATTTATATTCGAAATCAAAAAAGGAAACTGGAATTGAAATTGAAATTCAATTTGGTTGTGAGCAAGTTAAACATTTTATTTGAACATGTTATGTTCAACAAAGAAGTGAAATATGCAAAAAGGGCTAATTAAAGAATAATTGAGCGAAACTGAATTCAAACGATTCAAAATTGAATTCAAACGAATGGATTTAGTTGAATTGAATTGGAAACAGGTGAACAGGTGTTAAACAGATATGGGATGGAGTATATGAAGATTTTTATTTATGTGCCCTACAAAAAGGTACATGTTTAAATTCATATATGAGTTTTATGCGCCGTATCGGCAAGCCGCTTGGCTTTTTCTTTTCCTTTTTGAGATTAGAAGGACCGGGAAAGCTATTTGAAATTTCCCGATGCTCCCGATACAGGGGAGGTTATGGCGAAATTTTCCGGAAATTTAAGGAGTTAGAATATTTTTAAGATATTTTGATAATTTGAAATCATTGTATCGACGTATTGAATTCGATAGTAAAGTGAATATAAAAAAATCGAATGTTGTAAACAAAAAGGGATAGAGATAAGTGATTGGAATTGTTTCCAATTGCAAATAGAGATTTTTCTAATATATAGAAAATAAAAGAAGTTGATATTTGGAAACGTTTTCCAAATGGCATAAGAGGCAAGATGATTATTGAAAATATTTGGTTAACAAATATTGATAGAGGAAATGGAGAAGAGATTTAATTAATGAGATATTAATTAAAGAGCCCAGTGATTTGTTTGATATGTTGGATGAACACTTGTTTTTATTCGATAGTTAAATCACAGACTATCGAAGTTTTGACTATCGTTGTCAATATGGAGAGACCGGTTGGATTATTATCCGAAGAACCACTCCGTATCGGCATAAGCGTTGCGAACCAAGTATGCTGAATATATTGAAGACGGAGTAAAGTGCAAGGGCTTTTCTATTTATAGAAATGGTGCCTTCGGTGTCGTTCAATCCCAGAACGAACGTAAATGGACGAATGTCTGACAGAGTATTTCCAATGATCAAATGGGTTGGTCTGTATAAATATATATGGTTGCAACGGATTTATCCCTTAGCATAATATCCAGAATATTTGTGCAAACTCAACTAGTGATTAACGAATCTGATAATGTGGCATTCAAAGTGATTGTGTTATCAATGAATGGTAAGTAATCGTAGCCTCAGGCCTCAACAACCGGGAAAGGACAAAAATCGGGCAGGCAGCATGGCTATGTGGGTCGCACCCATTAGGGTGTATAATAACCTATCTAGAGAAATTCCTTTTGTTTCTTAATCTATCGATTCTGCCCATTCGGGAAACGGTGGTTTGAGTCCAACCGTTGGTGATATACATTCGATACACTCAAGCGAAATGAGTGGTCGGTCATGTGTGGGCCGGGTTGCAAGATGTTCTTGTTGAACCCAGTGTATTCCTCTCTAGAGATACACTAGCGGAAGGTGGTTCCATACCTTGTCATGTTGGAAATCCAATCTCCAATAAGCGCCATGCGGTTTTTGATTTTTTAATATATATGTGGAGCGTGAGATGCAAGCGTTCTGCTATTTGGTTATTTACTTGATGTAGACATTATTATAATATCACTGGATTTTCGTATCAAAGTGTTTTGGGTTATAGTAAGGTAAAAACCGTCCGTGTTTATGTGTGGGCTGGTCTTACTATTACCTTTTCTTTTGAAAGGATTTTTTTAAAGTTAAACAAGTGGTTGGTGTTTACTCACACCAGTCCCATGACTGACCCAGAGTTTATTTTGTTTTGTTTTCCCTAAACTCTTGGGTGCCCAAATTTGTACGGGCAGTCAAGTAGTCGGGATTTCACAGATTCATTTGGAGGAACTTGGAGCAGGAGACTTCAGCGTTAGTTATCTAGTGCTATTTCCGCTGTATTGTAAGTGTGTACTCTGATAATGATGTATGTATATACAGTCAAAAATTTGTATTTCAGAAGCTATTCTATATATATTATATTTTATTCCGCTGCGATGTGAGGTTCTGTGTTGTGTTTATGTTCTTCTTCTTCTTCTATTCTAAGTTTCTATCTCATCTATTCTCACCCTCTAACTTCTTTCTATTAATGGTTCGTATTTCTGTGTTATTTGGGTTGGACGTATGTTGTATTTAGTCAACTCAGATAGCTCGGATTTGCGGGTCGTTACATTTATCATTATAAAATAAAGGTTCATGTGTTGACCGTACTCATCCGTTGAGATTGGTCATGTGTTGAACGAAATATTTTAACAATAAAATTTACATCTTTATCATATATAAGATTAGAAAATAATTGGAAAATAGATAAGATGAGTGGTCTCCTGGATATTGATCTGATGTTGGTTTCGGCCTTCGGGGTTAATATTCAGGGAATAAGTTCTCTTACTAATTTACGGTTGGAGTCTGATTTGAAATCAAACGATAGATACCATAATTTTTATAAAATATATTAAATAACAAAAATAGTCACACGTGGACAGTACTCATTCGTTGAGATTAGTCGTGTGTTGACAAAGATATAGAGTCGTGTATTGAAAGAAATATAGATCCATTTGTTGAATATAAAGCCGTGTTGATTAGAGATGCGCAATTTTGACGCGAACGATATTTATATCGATTATATTCGAATCGAATTTGATTTGAATAGAAAACGAATTTGATTTAAATAGAAAATGAATTGAATTTGAATTGAAAACGAATTTGATTTGAATAGAAAACAAATTGAATTTGATTTGAATAGAAAATGATTTTGATTTGAATTGAATAGAAAACGAATTTGATTTGAATTGGATAGAAAGCGAATTTGATTTGAATTGGATAGGAAAACGAATTTGATTTGAATTGAATAGAAAACGAATTTGAATCGAATTGAAAAGAAAACGAATTCGAATTGAATTGAATTGAAAAGAAAATGAATTCGAATCGAATTAAAATCGATTTGAATTGAAATCAAATAGAAATGAAAGTAAAAAGGAATTATAATAGAAAATTCAATTTTGATTTGAATTTGAAATAAAGGTTGAAATTGTTTTTGAAACGAATTTAAAACTATTTATAAAATTCGTTTTAAATAGAAATCAACGAAATATATATTATATATATTATATATATAATATAATGGCCTGAATAGAATGCGCCGCGCCGCGGCAGTTCGCGAATTTCGACCATTGACTTCGAATGGACATTACGGGAGATCCGACCGTCGGATTCTCCTAAAACTGGAACCGTTGGGTTCATATCGAAAAGAGCTTTCTAACGAATATTAGAAATTCAAAATCTAACGGTTGGATTTGGAGATACGTCCAAATCAAATTTGGAAAAGGTCGTTGTAAGTGCAGTTCGATGGCCATTGTTGGAAATCGACTGTACGGGCCTTGATAAAATCATTAAAAATATCAATAATTTGTGTAAAATCATAAGAAATGATTTGGGAAAAATTGGGATGAAAAACTCCATATTTGAAAAGATAAAAATAGATTTTTATCGAAATGAACTAGTTTTGAACTAAAATTAAAACCATTTATTTTTAAATAAATAAATTGGATTTGAAATGGGTTGTAAATAGAATTGATTTGTGGGTTTATCGTGAAGGGTGTTTTACATGACACTTGTTCTTTAACCCGATAAATAAACAGAATGTGATTTGGGTTTGTCGTGAACTGTGTTTTAAAGGACATTAGTTCTTTAACCCAGTAAAAGGAGTTTTAATGAATCTACAATTAGATTGAAATGTGAATTGATAATTTAAATTATCAAAATTGGCAAATGAGCAAGAATGGGGTATCACCAGTTTTGCTCCAAGCGATGGTTAAATCTTTAATTAGATTTGAACGTGAAATGGTAATTAATTTTACCGATAACACCATGGTGTTAGATATGGAGTATTACCAGTTTTGCTTCATGGGATGAATAGGTTGGGATTGGGAAATAAAATAAATAATTACTTCGATGTGGTTCGCTAATATCGACTAGTTTGGAAAACCATAATTTGGTTTGAAATGACATCCAAAGGAAGATTAAAGGATAAATTTTAAAGAATTTATCTTGGATAAAATTAATGGGAACCTTTCCCTAAGAATTGAAATTTAGAAACTAGCTGAAGGTTAGTTAAGAAGAATGGTTTCCTAGGTATTGATCTGGTGTTGGTTTCGGCCTTCGGGGTTAATATTTGGGGAATTGCTCTCTTACTGATTTATGGTTAGTGACTAATGAATTGGAATGAGGCATATGTTGTATTTGTGTAACATTTGTTTTTAATATACGCGGGTTGTTCGGAAAGGCCGGGTTTATACCCATTCTGAATAACCGATTCGACGATAAGTCGAAGATGAAGACGGTGGTTGAAGACCAGAAGTCTTCACATCGTTTGGGTGATTACTGATGATCTTGATTGGGTTGTACATCCAAGATGAGGGAATCAGTTGGTGGTCGTCCAGACGTACTTGGAGATCGATGGATATGCGAGGAAAGTGCCTCCGGTTTCGTTCAGACCCAGAACGAACTTGTAAATGGATTGTGTGTCTGACATTGAATTTTATTCTGTGTTGATTGATTTCTGTTAAATATATATCTGTTTGGCGGCGGAGAATTTATTCTCTTGCTTAACGCCCTTCTCTGAGACATACGAGCTTAGAGGTTATATATCGATAGATATCAATCGCATGGCATGAATTGCCTGTGTGGCACGCTGAGTTGCATGAATCAAGGCTTCTGTTGAAAAGCAAAGTCTTGTGGTTGATGATCAAAGCACGGCCTACGCGGTAGCTTTGTGTATAGCGTGGATTCGCGAGCCTCACACCTCGGTATGAGTTAAAAAGGGGATACAGACCATTGGGAGAACACGACGTTTCTTTCTAGCTTTGGTGGTGTCAGTGACTTACCAGCCCTGACATTTATATACTTTTCACCTTTGTGGTTGTTGGAATGCGAGGCGCCTCGATTATAGGTCTGTAAGGACCGGGGAAACGTGTGTTCAGGAATAATTAATCCTCAAATGTAAGAGAGGACCGGCCTTGCCGAATCCAGGGGTTGCCCAGAGTGCGTAGTCCTGAGCATTTGCTAGAGTGTCTCGAAGCGGAGAGGAGCTTGCCCCTTGCCTCGACTCATGACGGAAATCCAATTTCCAATACGAGATACTTCGGTTTTATTTGTAGAGCCTAGTATGGAGACATGATAGATGGTACCCATGCCGCCTAGGATTGATATTTATGATTGAAATTGTTTTGACACTATACACTTATAATAGTATCAAATGATTTGTTTTAAACGTACCAAGCATGTTTGGCTATTATAAGGGAAAACCCTATCCTCTGGCTTGCGTTGCATTGTGTGATGGGACCTGGGTCTTATAATTTCTTCATTTATCGAAAAAGAATTGCGTTGTTTATTGATATGCACTGGTATTCTTGGGAGGAAACCCGTTCCGTGTTATACGGCGTGGTCCCTTGATTTACCGAACTTTAAAACCAATATTAATAACTGTTTTAGTTCTCACACCAGTCACATGACTGACCTGGAGTTTATTGTTTTAACCTAAACTCTGGGTCCCCTATTTTCCGCACGGGCAGCTAGTAGTTTTGGTTTTGCATATTTATATTCACAGGATCCTGATTAACAGCTGGAACGATGCTCGGAAAGCTCTGTATCCGTGTATTACTTTCAGTTGTGTTTTGTATTATTTTTCCGTTGTAGTACTATACTTAAATCTCTGATATTAATCGAATGTAATTTATTCATTTATACTCTGTATATTCTTGTATTCTGATGGAATTGTTGGAATAACAATGAAATGTTCTTCCGTCTGCGTTCTATTTTGTCCTGTACTCAACGCTATCCTCTCTTTCCTTCATAGGGAAGTTCGGGTCGTGTCAACTCATGATGGAAATCCAATCTCCAATACAACATTACAAATTTGATTGTAAACATATATATGGTAGCTATGCCGTCTAAGATTGATACATTTATTTTGAAAATATTTTAAACTGATTAGACACTAGTAATAATATCAAATGATTATTGTTTTATACGTATCAATCATGTTTGATCATTATAAGGTAAAACTCTATCCTCCAGTTTGCGTTGCATTGTGTGATGGGACTTGAGTCTTATAATGGTTTCATTTTTCTAAAAAGCATTGAGTTGTTCTAAAAGATTTACTTATTTTATGCATTGGCAATCCAATGGAGTAAACTCGTTCCGCATTAGCGGCGTGATCCTGTGATTAGCCTTATTATTAGATTAGATTAAGTAAGATTTCTAATACCAGTCCCATGACTGACTCGTAGTTTGTTTTCACTTGCAAACTCGGGTGCCCTTATTTTTACACGGGTAGCCAAGTAAACAGGTAACAGGCTTATTTTGGATATACACTGCAGCATGGTGTGCTCTTTTGGCAAAAGACAAAGACTATCTTTATCTTTTATCTCTATTTTGGGACATTTAGACATCACTTTATCTATTCTGTATTTGAGGATGTTCTAGACTTATTTTCTATTTGTTGGAACTTATTATGTACTAAGTAGTATCCTGTGTCTGTGTAAATCTGATATTGATGACATTTATGATTCCGCTGCTATGATGATGATATTATCCTATGATTTCATGGGTTATGCTGTTATCTGTAATCTGCTGTTGTGTTAAATGTGTTATATTCCGATAATTATCCTTGCTTCTGTGGCAGGAAGTTTGGGGTCACCACAGTTGGTATATAAGCTAATGCTTAATCTTAGCTCCGGAGTATAACATATTTAAAACAATTCGTCAAAATAGAATCAGCTGTATTCTAAGGCGAGTAGCTTATTAGAGATAGGATTAGTAATGTCCTGGAATGAGAACAGCAGAATAACACATAATAATCAGTCATTACATCATCATTTTTCCATATGTCCTTCTACTTTTACCATTCCTTAAAAATTATCATTTCTGTTGGTCTGGCTCTTTCCTTGATGGTACAGAACTGACTGAGATGAGTATGAGGGCTAGAGCTAGAGGTAGAGGTGGAGTAGGCAGAGGCCAGGGAATGGGTGAAATCCCCACTGCTCAAAACCAACCTAATCTAGAGGCTGTAGTGCCATCACCACCACCCCCACAACCTTTCAATCTGGATAAAGTGGCTAAGAAATTCAAGAATTTGGGAGGAGTGCCATTCACTGGCCGTGAGATAGTTACTGAGGCTCAGGCTTGGCTAAAGACATGCGAAAAGATTTTTGCGGGATTGGAGTTAGAGGACCATCGGAAGAGATTCATGACATCATGGTTGTTAAAGGATGAGGCTTTAATTTAGTGGGAGACAGCTACGATTGGAGATATTGATGCTGACATGTCTTGGGCGAAGTTCAAAGAGCTCTTTAATGAGAAGTTCATCCCTTGACAAGAAGTCGAGCACCTTCATGATGAATTTGCTAATCTCCAACAAGGAGATCGAACTATTACTGAGTATGTGAGAAGATTCGAAGAGCTATCCCGATATGCACCTGAATTGATTTAGGACCCACTCCAGAAAAACAAGAGGTTCATTAATGGTCTTTCGAGGAAGTATCACAATAGAGTGATGGCACATATTGAGCTCCCATTTGCCAAAGTGATTGAGATGGCTTGTAGATACAAGGAGATTGACAAGAGAAATTCTTAGCAGGACTGTGAAAGAAATCAAGCTAATAATAAGAGGAAACATGCGGATAAGAAGCCCGAGGCGAGCAACGCTACAGCCGCCAAGCCTCAAGAGAATAAAAAGGCCAAGGTCAAATGCTTGAATTGTCAGAAACTTGGGCACTATTATGAATGAAAAGCTCCGAAGAGGCCAAGGAGGAGTGAATCAAGGCCCAGCCAGAATCCTCGTGGTACTAAGGAATGCTTTAATTGTCACAAGCCGGGGCATCTTATCAAGGATTGTCCATTGTTGAAGAACTCCAAGGTGGATCATGTATATGATGGAGCGAGTGCACCAACTTCTTCCGCAGGAGCAGGTAAACCAGATGTTTTGGGAGGTACCCTTAGTATTAAGAATTGACACTGGTGCATCACGAAGTTTCATTTCTAGTAACATCGTGAAAAAGTTAAAATTAAAACTAAGAGATCTTAAAGAATCGAGTAGTGTCCATAATCCAATAGGAGGTTCTCTTGTTCTCGGTTTATACTGTAGAGTGTCGATCTCTTATTCTCGTTACCAGTTTTCTTTTGATTTAATCGTCATGAATTTTTCTGAGTATGATGTTATTCTTGGCCTGGATTGGTTAACGAAGTATGAGGCTAAAGTATTATGCACCGAAAGAATTGTTAAGGCTAAAACAAAGTTTGGGAATACTATTTCTAAACCATGCCACGGCTCAGAAAATGATAGAAAGGAATTTTGGTCTTCTCTAGAAGTTACTCCTACTTCTATTGAGAATATTCCTGTTGTTAAAGATTATGCGGATGTGTTTGAAGAAGTTGATAGCTTACCTCCGCGAAGAGAAATTGACTTCAGGATCAATTTTGTTCCGAAGGCAAGGCCAGTTGTGCAAGCTATTCGAAGAATGACGATGAAAGAGAAAGAAGAATTAAGCAATCAAACCGAACAGCTTTTGTGGAATGGTCTAATCAGGCCTAGCTTCCAAAATTAGGGTGTAGCAGTGTTATTTCTTCTGAAATCAGACGGTACTCTCAGACTATGTGTGGATTACCAATACCTCAATAAGCAGACACTAAAGAACAAATATCCATTGCCGCGCAATGACGATTTATTAGATCACTTAAACGGAGCACAAGTGTTCTCTAGGATGGACCTAGCTACAGGTTTCCATCAATTATGCATTGTCGAAGAATGTGTTCCTTTGACAGCTTTTAGAGGTCCAGACTTATTCTATGAATGGTTAGTAATGCCGTTCGGCTTATGTAATGCTCCTGCTTACTTTTTCGATTTAATGAACAGAGTATTCCGCGATGTCTTGAACAAATTTGTGATGATTTTCATTGACGGCATTTTAATCTTCACTAAATCCACTACCGAGCATGCGAAGCATTCGGAAGAAGTTTTGGAAATTCTGAGAAAGAACGTTTTAAAAGCCAAATTTTCTAAATGCATATTTTGGCAAGAAGAAGTAAAGTTCCTCGGTCATGTAGTATCGAAGAAAGGAGTTTCAGTGGACCTAGGAAAAATCATAGCCATTCGAGATTGGAAGCAGCCTTGCACTCCTACAGAAGTCAGAAGTTCTCTAGGATTGGCTGGCTATTATCAGAAATTCATGAAAGATTTTTCGAAGTTATCTTGTCCATTAATGAAGCTTACCAAGAAGCATACAAAGTTTAATTGGACGCCTGAATGTGAGGCAGCTTTCTAAGAGCTGAAATTACGGTTGACTACTGCTCCAGTGTTAACCATTATTGATGGCAATCAAGACTTGACAGTCTATACAGATGCTTCTCTTGAAGGTGTTGGTGCGGTATTGATGTAAAGAGGCAAAGTAGTTGCTTATGTTAACCGTCAATTGAAGCCGCATGAGAAGAGATATCATGCTCATGATCTTGAGTTGTTAGCCGTCGTGTTTGCTTTGAAAATATGGAGGCAATATCTTTTGGGTGAGAAGTTCGAATTATATACAGATCATAAATCATTGAAGTATCTGTTCATCCAGAAGGATTTGAATTTGAGGCAGCAGCGTTGGTTAGAATTTCTTGCGGCATACGATCTGGATATCTTGTATATTCCAGGGAAAGCCAATGTTGTAGCTGATGCGCTCAGCAGGAAGAATGCGATCATCGCCAATCTCATTATTACGCCTTCATTGATTGAGAAAATCTCTGCTCTTCAGAGGAATGATGAATTTATTCAAAGGATTAGTAAAAGAGTTCGGGAATGCGAACCCTCGAGTTTCCAGATTGATAACAAGGGAGTTTTGAGGCTATTAGGCCGAATATGTGTTCCGAACATTCCTGAGCTCAGAAGGGAACTGATGGATGAATGTCACAAGTCCAAGATTAGTATTCATCCAGGGGTGAGTAAGATGTATCATGACCTTAAGCACACGTTCTGGTGGAGATCTATGAAAAGAGACATTTCCATATATGTTAGTAGGTGTCCTACTTGTCAACAAGTCAAAAGCGATCAGTAAAAACTCGCATGATTGTTGCAACCACTAGAGGTTCCAGATTGGAAGTAGGATCAAATTTCCATGGATTTCATTGATGGTCTGCCCTGAACCAGGAAAGGCAATGACAGTGTATGGGTGATCGTAGATCGTTCCATGAAGACCGCTCAGTTTATTCCTCTCAGATCTACTAGAACAGCTCAAAGTCTGGCGTATATTTATTTCAGAGAAATTGTCAGACTACATGGAGTTCCCAGTAGCATTGTTAGTGATCGCGATCCGATATTCGCTAGTAAATTCTGGGAAGCAATCCAAGAGGAGCTGGGGACAAAATTAAATCTGAGCAGCTCATATCATCCTCAAACAAATTGTAACGACTCGCATTTTACGCATCATAAAATCGTAGAATATTTAATTCATTCACATACGAAGTCGTATGGTCGTGTAACTTTGGGAGACGACTATTGGGGTCATTTCCCATGTTCACGATTTTTGCTAAATTTTAAATGACCGTTTTACCCCAGGAGAATCTTGTTTCGTCTATAACTTTTGACTGGTGAGGAGTTTTGACCTAAAACCACTTCCATTGAATTTGGATGATGGTTTATCTTTCCGTAGGGTGGTCATGGGAGATATGGCTGAAATAAGGTTTGAAAGATGAAAAACTGCTTAACCGGGTTTAATAGGGTAATTAGTGGAAGGGCCCATAACCCATTTTGGGATCATGGTTATGGGGAGGCTGAAATCAGTTAGGAAACCATCTCATTTCAGTTTTCTAGCCGCCACAAACATTCTTTGAACCCTAGCAATGGCCTCCAACCCCCAAATCACCTTCTAATCACTTTCTAAACACACATTAGCTAAATCTACATCAAATCAAGGAAGATTGGCATCAAATCAGAGTTAGGGCTGCTGTGTTGCATAGGAATTCAACCCAAATCAGTGGAGTTTCAGATCTAAGAATTTATTTATGGCTAAGGTGAGTGATTAGCAAGTTTTTACACTAATTACGGCTAATTAGGGGTGATTAGTGATAATTAGCGAAATTCTAACTCCGAAAAATATGTAAAAATTCTTAAATATTATTTTATGCCTTTGATAAAAATTTGGGTTAATTTGGATTAAGATCGCTAATCGTGTGGTTAAACATGCTTAAGGGGATTATGGGGAAAATCATGCTTTTTGGGTATATTTGATCTAAAATGACCTATATGCTTGATGTTTTGATCTTTTTAATTGAACCCATATGTTGTTACCGTTGTTTGTAATGTTTAGTGATTATTTAGTAAAGTTAGAATGATTGAAAACGTTGTCGTATGGCGAGAATGGACGAAACAAGCTTGCTGGAAATGCTGCAGAGATCCGGATCAGATCGGTTAAGGGGGATCGGATCGGATAACCAAATCGGAGTGGTGGCATCTTCAGCAGCGCACAAAGGCAAGCAACAAGGAAGGCCAATCAGATCGAATTGGGGCAGGGGATCGGATCAGAGATGAAGGGAGAACCGGATCAGAATCTGGAGATGAGGAGGAAGCACAAAGGGGACCCGAACCGAACCAAATGAGAGACCCGAACCAAATCGATGATGACTGGAGCACTATGCATATTCAAACCGAACCAAGGCGTAGGCTATGAGCACAAAACCGAACTAGGTATGGAGTACTGAATCGAACCAGATGCATACTTTTACTTCTACGCGATGACTTTTTTGAAGACCAACTCCAATTTGACCAAAACCCGAGATGCAAAGGAAGTCCAAATGGGAAGTTATTACTTAGGATTCATATGGGAACCAACGTATTAACTTCATGAGTGGGACTTTGCTGCGGGACGTGTGCAAAGCGGTTATCGACATCTATAGCTTTGATTTACCATTGAGAGACGGATTAGTGGCTATGAATCGGCGCAACGGGACCATTAAGACTCTCAAGGGCAAGTGATTGTAGCATGGCTATGAGCCAGTGCGGTGGAGCCACTACTGCAAAATACTTATGTTGCTTCGCCTTATTTGCTTCAGTTGTGCTCATAACCAAAGCAAATAGTATTATTTGCTTCAGTTATGTTAACAACCGAAGCAAAAACAGCGAAGCAAATATTAGCAAATACTTATATTTGCTTCAGTTGTAATCACAACCGAAGCAAATAGTACTGTTTGCTTCAGTTGTGCTAACAACGGAAGCAAATGCGGTGAAGCAAATAATGTTATTTGCTTCTATTGTCCTTACAACTGAAGCAAATTATGTAATTTGCATTTGTTAGAGCCGAATCAATTACTTCAATAGGAGCAAATGCACATACCAACGATCATAAATAGAAGCCTACATGCATCATTATTCATAATTTACTATGATGAATGATTGTCAATAAATAATTTATAATTATTAGTTATTATAAATAATCAATAATTATCTTTACATTTTAGTTAATTATTTGTAAATTATAATTAATAATTACATTTCATAATTATAAATAAATAATTAATTAATACTAATTAATTATTAGTTAATAATCAATATTTAATCATTAACGTTTAACATTTAATATTTAATTTATAAATAACACTTAATGAGCAATAAGAAATACTTAATAATTATTTTTTTAGTAATAAATAATTACAATTAAATAATTAATTATTATTAATCATATGGTAATTAAGACCAAAATTTAATACTCAAGAAGTGATATATAGTGTTTAGTAAATAATTTTAGATAATCATATATGAATTAGCAATGACTTAAAAATATTAATAATTAAGAATCAAGAATGATATTTTAATAACTCAAAATTAATAAGAAATATTATTAACTAAGTATAATGTTTAACATTTAATATTTTACAATTAACAAAATAATTAACACTTAGTGATTAACAATTAATATTAATCAATACCATTAAATAATCAATGATTATTAATTATTATATTATGATATCAATAAATAATTTTTAGTACTAACTATTTTAAACAATCAACAACTTTTTTTAATACTTTGTCATTGTTACTAACTAAAACTTAGTGAACTATAGTTATTTTTATTAATTATGTTTAATATTTCATAAATGTAATCAGTAATAAATAATTCAAATTTATTAACTACATTCAAATTAAATCAGTATAATACACAGTAAATAATATGTTTGAGTAATATTTACTAATTAGAAGTGCATATATTTTAATCAATAATTACAAATAAAAAATTAACATTTAATGATTGTTAATTAGTAATTAATAAGTGATAATTAATAGTTAATATTATTTAATTATCAATAGTTAATGAATATTTCCACTACACCATCTCAACAGTTTTAAAACACAATTCTTTTGTAACATAACATTATTCATTAGTAAATAAACCACGATTGAATAAGCTAGGCAATAGTTCATTACCCAAACCGATGTATACTTAAAACCCTCATCCCATTGAGTTTTACTTTCATCCGCCTCATTCAGTTTCCTTGTGGAACCCTACATCGAAAATAATGGCGGCTTTCGCTTCCAATTCCAGCGCTTATAGCCCTCATCGCCAAAATTTTCTCGCTAGCACCCATCGCCAAATTTTCTCGCTCCTAACGCTCATGGCGTTGCAATTCCTGTCCACTTTGCTCGATGTACAGAGCAAGGATTTAGATGAATATATTGAGATCCATCTCCGGAGTGGAATGTCTTGACAAAAGAATGAATTAGGTATCATCTTGCATTCTTTTTTGTATCAGCTTCCAACCAGTGTAATGAGCCCAGGGTCCTTGCTGTTGCGTTATAGTTGAGCACTGTGGTTCAGATTTCAATTTAAAAGGTATTCAGCAAATTGCTAGTTTGTTTGGCAATAATTTAATCAAAGTAGTTGATCAAATCTTAACACTTTTAATTCCGCACAATCTATGTGTGTTCGTGTGTATATTTGTGTGTTCATGTGTTAGACGATATAACAGTTTTAACCAGTTGGTTGGGATCAGCTTTGGAGATATATTTACCAATATTATAGTTACTTTATTTTAAAACTGCAGCATATATAAAGAGGGTATAATACGTTTTGACAGGTCACATTTTTAACCAAGTCCTCACTAAAGCAAAATAGTAGGTTATAACTCAATCCGTTTTCAAATCTTCTGGGTCTGAACGAAACCGGAGGCACCATATTCCTCGTCCCATATGTCCAATACAGGAGAGAGGTCCTCACATATCCGTCGATCTCCAAGTACGTCTGGACGATCACTACTTATTAACTCGTCTTGGGTGTACAGCCCAATCAAGACATTAGTAATCATCCAAACGATGTGAAGACCTCCGGTCTACAACCACCATCTTCATCGTCGACTTATCGTCGAATTGGTTATTCAGAATGGGTATAAACCCGGCCTTTCCGAATAGCTCGCATATATAATAAATAAGTGTTATCAAAACACAACATATGCCTCATTCCAATTCGAAATATTCTTTTGTTTAAATATTCACATCCTTATGGTTTTGTTCCCATTAATTTTATCAAAGATAAATTCTTTAAAATTTATTGTTTAATCTTCCTTTGGATATCATTCAAACCATATTAAGGTTTTCAAACTAGTCGGGATTAATGCACCTTACCGAAGTAATCCTTTATTTAATTTCCCAATCCTAACCTATTCATCCTATGGAGCAAAACTGGTAATACTCCATATCTAACACCACGATGTTATCAGTAAATATTAATTACCATTTCACATTCAAATCTAATTAAAGATTTAACTATCGCTAGGAGAAAAACTGGTGATACTCCATTCTCGATCATTTCCCAAATTTGGTAATTTAAATTATCAATTCACGTATCAGTCTAATTAAAGATTCATTAAAACTCCACTTAGTTTTAATCTTCCCAAAAATCAATATTAATGATTATTCAACTTCTAGGAAAATAATTCCTATCCTTAACTGGGTTGAAGAACCAATGTCATTTAAAACACAGTTCATGATAAACCCAAAATCACATTCCATCAGTCTCTAACCGTAAATTAGTAAGAAAACAATTCCCTAAGTATTAACCCCGAAGGCCGAAACCAACATCAGATCAATACCCAGGAAACCATTCAACTTAGCTAATCTCCAATTAGTTTCTAATTTTCTTAACTCCCTTGGGTTTAAGAACGGTATTATTAAAGATACCATTCACGACAAACCCAAAATCCAATTCAATTCAATTCCAATAAAATTTTAATTAATTGGTAAACTTCGTTAAATCTTAATAAAAAGATTTGTTCTTTTCACAACTTGGTTTAAGAATAGTGTTAGTGAAGACACCGTTCACGATAAACCCAAAACCCCATTTGATATTAAATACAAGGCTCTAAATAGAAAATATATCGGCTTATATTCAATATCAAATTGTGAAACCAACAAATATCGTATTGGAATAACGATATATACATATCTTCCAAATTCCACCACAATGTCCGTATAGTCACGGAATCCAATATCGAAATATCACGAAGATAATTTCGATTCAAATCCATTCCAATTCATATATTGAAAATTCTGGTTATTTTAAAACCATTTCAAATCCAGTTTATTTATTTAAAAATAATGGATTTCAAATCTAGTTCATTTCGATAAAATATATTTTTATCTTTTCAAATATGGAATTTTTCATCCTAATTTTTTCCAAATCATTTATTATGATTTTATACAAATTGTTGATATTTTTAATAATTTTATCAAGGTCCGTAAAGTCGATTTCCATAAACGGTCATTGAACTGCACTTACGACGACCTTTTCCAAATTTGATTTGGACATAATTTCAACTCCAACTGTTAGATTTCTAATTTATAGTATTCGTTAGAAAGCTCTTTTCGATACGAACCAAATGGTCCTGGTTTTAGGAGAATCCGACGGTCGGATCTCCCGTAATATCCATTCGAAGTCAACGGTCGAAATTCGCGAACTACCGCGGCAAGGCGCGTTCTATTCAGGCCATTAAATGTATATAATATATATTATACATATTTCATCGATTTCCTTTTTAAAACGTATTTTATAAATCGTTTTAAATTCGTTTTCAAAACGATTTCAACTTCGTATTCAATTTCAAATCAAAATTGAATATTCCACATCATCGATATATATATAAATGATAATATTTTCAACTATTATATTTTGAAATCATTTCCATTTCGATATTCATTATAAAAATCAATAAAATCGATATAAATATCATTTGCATCAAAATGGTGCATATCTAACCAACACGGCTTTTACTCAACACATGAATATTTATTTTATTCAACACATGAATGTTTATTTTATTCATTTATTCAACATATGAATATTTATTTTATTCAACACATAAATATTAATTTTATTCAATACATGAATATTTATTTTATTCAACATATGAATATTTTTTATCCTATTCTGAATTTTATTTTAAAATATTCTTTATTTTCCAAATTGGAATAAGACCCATTCAATTACCAAATAATGTTAATTATACGGATTCCATACAACACATGTATATCATAGCAAAGATAAACAATCATCCATCATCCAAAGTGCATTTCACATCTGTATAAGCATTAAATATAAATAATTAATGCTTACAACAGTCTGTCAACTAATCGATTGACATACAACTAAATATTGGGATTAGTGTATGTCCAATATCATCCCAATACCTGTGTTGGGTTTTCAAACAACACACACTGATTATTATTTGTGCAGTTGGGCGATGTGTAAAATTTATCGTCCCATTCCATATCAGTAAAATGAGTGTACATAAACAAATCGTCTGATTTTAAATGATTATATATTTTCATTTCAGTAAATACTTTATTTCATTCATTTATACTATAAAAATGATATTTTAATTGTTCTAACACCTTATTCAGCACATGAATATTTCTCCATTCAACACATGAATATATTTTATCATTCCACATCACACTAAATTTTCAAACACATCATGATCAAACAAGTCGTCCATGGTTTGTGGATGACGGGTGTTGCTAAGCACCGTCTACATCCTAGTATATATATTTTTAACTAGAAAGTAAATTAAAATGAGAAGTTCCCACCTTAGGGATCCACTCCGCCGTGCTTTATTGTTGCTCAGATTCGCTGTTCTGATTCCAACGCAATTTGTTTTCACGAAATTTATATTAAAAATCATTTTTTTATTTCATTGCGATGTATATAAAAATCAAATTTTTATTTTGCTACTTCATATATAAAAATTATATTTTTACAATTCAGATTCCTATATAAAAATCATATTTTTACACCGCTACTTCATTATAAAAATTATATTTTTATAACGCTCCATTTATATAAAAAATCATATTCTTACTTCTCTTTATAGATAATAAAAATCGTATCTTCACAATATAAAAATCATATTTTTATTATCTCTATAATATAAAAATCCTATTTTTATTATCTCTATAATATAAAAATCATATTTTTAGGTGTTTAAAAATCAAATCTTTTTATTCTTTGTATATATATAAAAATCCATTCTTTTCATTATTAAAAATCACGTCTTTACTTGCATAAATAAATAAAAAGCTCACTTTTTGATCGGAGGAGGGGGTTTAGAGGCGATGCCGGAGTTGCAAGCGACGAGGGGGCCTCTTCAAGTCGGCGGCGACCTACGATGGTTGTGGGGTTCAGTTGGCGTGAATTTTGATAGGGTTTTAGGGGGTTTGGGGCTAGAACGGAGGGAGGAGGCGCTGGAGGAGGGAATGGTCGGGTAGAGGGGGTTGTGCGGCGGCGGCAACTGCCTGGAGGTGCACGGCGATAGGTGTGGTGGCGCGTTCGGAGGGAGCGACGGAAATCCGATGCATGCGTTTTTTTTCGGAGCGACGGGTTGACTGAAGTGAGGAGAGAGGGGGTGAGGTTTATATTAAATTATATTATATTTATTAATTAATTTCCAAATAGTCACGTTTTCATTTGAACCCCAAATTAGATCCAACGACTATCGCCCCTAGCTAATTACCCTATTCCAAACACAATGGAATTTGTCCGATAAGCCAATTCGACGGTTTCAATTAGTTCCCATCAAAATCAAAATATAAATCTATATATTGAATTTGAACGCACATTTCAATTTATTGGGGCCACATACAGACTCCAAAAATTCCAGAAAAATAAATCTGGTTATGTTTTGACCATACGGTCCTAAAAAACTAATTTCGTTGAATTTGGAGACCGTTTGAAAAATGGTCATTTTCTGGTCGATCCAAATTGACTAAAACTGTCAAAACACGTTTTCCTTTTCAACGTTCACATATTGATTTCAAAAATTATGAAAGTTGGAATCTGGCAATAACTTGACATCCTGGATCCAACAAAAGTGGTTTCGTCGAAAACGGAGGCCGTTTGCAAAATTTTCATTTTTAAGGGCAATATTTTTCATAGCGACTATTCTGGATTTTTAACTGGGCATAACTTTTTATTCCAGCTATGAAATTTTGATTTTTTGAATTCGTTGGAAAGATATTTTCTAATAGATTCAAATTTTTTTGTTTTGCTAAAATCCGGTTTATTTTTAATCATGTACATTCATTTGAAATTTGAAATCGAATTTCCAAACTACCGCGCCATTTCCAATTCCTTTTATAATTAAAATATATATTTATAGTCCAACGTCAATTCAAATAAATATATACATTCCAATTCTATTCAAACTAAATTTCTCGTCGTTACTCTTTAAAATAATCATTTTAAATATTCAAAATTCATTAAAATTGCCAAAATAAAAATTTTAAACTGTTTCTGATTTTCCGGGTTGTTAAATTCTCCCCCACTTGAAATATTTTCGTCCTCGAAAAGGAACGGAGCTAAAAGTTGTTTTACTAATCAACTTTCAGTTTGGCTTTGATTCTTTATCTTTTCAGTTTCTAAGAATTTTCCAATTCTTCAAAAATTTGGCTAACACCTTAAATTTTCGAAAAATTTCGCCATAACCTCCTTTGTACGAGAGCACCTGGAAAATCCCCAAACTGCCACACAGGCCCTCTCATCTTAAAAAGAAAAAAAAAGCCAATCAGCTAATAAAATCATCCAAACCCAAGAAATTAGTAAACATGTACCTATTTGTCGGGCATACAATTTTATTCTTCTGCTCTAGCCTCCTTGCTATGACCTGTCAATGTATATACATGTATATGCATGCAATTTCCAAACAATTTTCAATACAATTCAATATTTGGTACAATTTGGCCTAAATTTACCTTTCTTTCATATGTTGATTTAAAGGAATATTCATACAACACAATCATCAAACAATTAGTGGATTAACTTTTTCAAATGCATAACTTTGATATATATATATATATATATATATATATATATATATATATATATATATATATCGAAAATCATGTTTTTGATGAAAATTCACAACAAGTAATCCTATCTAGTCTTGGTTCTCACACCAGTCAATTGGAAATATATAGATATCCCACTTTTCAAAACTCGAGCATAGATGCTGATGATGTGGCCACATCATTAGAATCATCCTCGGGTGACTAGTGTAATGACCCGCACTGTCAAAGGTATTATAATTAATTTATTTAATTATATTTAGGGAATTAAATCGTCGTTAATTGAATTATAGTGAATATTTAATTAAAATAAATAATTAAATAATATATTTAATTCAGAAATAATCAAAAATATTGGAAATCACAATATTCTGTGAACGGGGTCGTCCCTTAGATTTAATTCAGCTTAGAGTTGAATTATATTGACGAATATATTCAATCGACGTCAGTTTGAAACGTAGAATTATAATATAATTAAAATCGAGCTTGAAATGGCGCTGCAGTTCATAAATTGGCGATTTGAACTTCAACTGAATGTACAGGATTCGTTTTAAGCCAGATTTCTATGAAACAAAAAACGTGTGGAGCTGGTGGTGTATATCTTTCTAGTGGAAGAGAAAATTCAAGATTTCATCGTGTAGATTGTGATTTATGTCCAAATCAAATTTCAGAAAAGTCGCTGTAGAATTCCTTTATAATTTGCAACGCTTTATATACGTTATAAATAGATTTTCCAGTATAAACTGAATACCGAGATAATCTGAAATCTGAAATATCAAGCTGTAAATTTTGATATGATTTTCTGGAGCTGTACGATATCATATGTGAAGATATATGATAATATAAATTTATTTATATTTAATTTAATTATATTTAAATATATTTATATATTTAAATGGGTCATCCAAAGCTTTAAAAATAGCCACTTTTGCAAACGAAGTTGAAATTCGACGAAACTAATTTTGATAGATCCGCAATGTCAAATAGTTGTTAGATTTTCAGTTTCGTGATTTTTAGAGTCACTGTGTGGTCGTTCGGATTTTTAGAGTGAGAAACAGTCAGTATTTCGACGGTTAAAAATACACTATGTGATCATACGAAGTCGGAATTCGACGAAACCAGTTTCGTTGGGACCGTAATGTCGAGCTCTAGCTACATGTTCAGTTTCGTGATTTTTGGGTATAGTGTGTAATCACACGGATTTTTAGAAGGAGAAAACTAATTTAAAAAAAAGAATATACCGGGAATATTCCTTCTACAAAATATCTAGATATTTTTTTACCCTATAAATACAGCACATACCTCATCTAAACCTAATTCCAAACCATCCTAAGCCGCCACATTCATTCAACAGCAAAACACAAAACGCAGACAAAGAAAAAAATCAAGATCAATCAAATAAAAATCCATTAATTACCAAAACTAAAATACATGGTTTCGCTGAGTGCCACGCTTCAGCCCGTGTGATTTTTGAAGGGACCGATACCCATTTGCGTTCACTATTGATGGCAGCAGTAAACCTAGGGTTTACGGGTTTGAGTTGTAGGAGCTTTGATTCAAGGAATGAAGTTTGTTTTTGGATTCGGTGATGAAATCCGCACCTGGTATGATGTTATGGTAGAGTTCGGGTTCCATTGTGGTCGGAGGTTCCTGTAGCCGAGCTCCGAAGCTTGAAGTCGCGCTTCCCGAGGGTGCTGCGAGTTGCGTACAAGGATGATAGAGAGAAAGAGGTCGGAAGTAGAAGTGATTTGGTGGTGATTTTCTGGTTTAAGGTGAAGTAACGGTGGAGTTGTGGATGCTTGAGGAAATCGAATGAGGCCGTGGTGTTTTTCCTAGGATCGAAAATGTGAAGGAGGAAGAAGGTATGCGGGTTTGGTAATTTAAAGGAGGGATGTGCCTGTTTGAATAGAGTAAGCCCAATTAAAGGAAAATTATTTAAGTTTTATTTGATTAAATAGTATATCAACTTGTAAAATGTATAACTCGATCATACTTTGTCAGAAATTCGAACCGTCAGTCACATTAGATTGTATGGACGGACACTACACAATGGAACTGACCGCGTGTCAATTGGAGTCCGTCACAATTTATAGCGAAATAAATTATCCGTCAGAATCAAGCGACAATTATCGTTATCTAACGATGATAGTCCAATGTGAGTAAATCTCACTAACTTTGAACAGTTTATAATTTCATGTTATATTTTTAGAACTGTTAAATATTGGCTGATTGACTGTGTGTTGACTGTTTGATTGAACTGCTAGTCAGTTAGTTGAATTTCTATATTGATTCTGTTTAACAGAATAAATCATATGGAACTGGAAGTGATGTTATCTATATTGTTTAACATCTGTGGATGCAGGGAAACAGGTTGGAGGAATCCAGTTGGATTCCTCAACATTTATTTTACTGTGATTCATATATTGTGATATATGATGTGATGTATAATCTGATGTTGATTATGTGTGTTGGACGATATTTATCGTTGTTATATGGTGTGTTAAATACCATAAGAAATACCAGAATGTGGAAAAGGGATTTTCAAAGTATATTTTGAAAATAATTTATTTATATAAAATTAATGGATTTTATATTATAAAAGAAAAGGGATTTTGAATAAAAGAAATATATTTGTAAATCAAATATAAGGGGATTATATTTGATAATCAAATATAAGGAATTTATTTGTTAATCAAATATAGAAGGAATTTATTTGTTAATCAAATATAAAGGAGATATATTTGAAATGAAATATAAAGGAGATATATTTGAAATGAAATATAAAGGAATATATTTGAAATCAAATATAATAGGAAATATATTTGAAAACAAATATAAAGGAATATATTGGTAAAACATAAATAAAGAGTTGAAAGAATTTATTTATTTAGGAAATAAGTAAAAGAATTTATTTATTTAGGAAATAAATAAAAAGAAAAAGGGTTTATTTATTTAGGAAATAAATAAAGAGTAAAGGGGATATTTATTTAATAAATAAATATTAAAAGGAAATATTTATTTGTTAAATAAATAGGATTAAAAGGAGATATTTATTTGTTAAAATAAATAGAATCAAGAAGAGATATTTATTGGTTAAATAAATAGGAAGGATAAGAGGGGATATTTATTTGATAAATAAATAGAACTAAATCAAAAGAATAATTAGAAAATGAATAGAAAATGGATATCTGTTTTTAACAGATAAATAGAAAAGATTTAATTTATAAATAACAGTTTATAAATTAAATAAAACATTTATCATTCGATAAATGGAATCTATAAGTCTGAACTTATAGAGAGAAGAGATATTGGTTTTTAACACCGATAGTTTAAATAGAATATGTACATAACATTTGTATAAGTGAAGTAACGTTATTAAAGAGAACATTTATAAAGTGAAGAACCGTTACTAAAAGTAAATCTTTATAAATGAATAAACGTTATCAAATAGGAGTTATTAGAATTTGAGTTAATCAATTAGAGTTAGAGTTAATCAGTTAGAGTTAACCAGTTAGAGTTAGAGTTAATTAGTGAGAGTTAGGGTTGACCAGTTAGAGTTAATCAGTTACAGCTATCCAAATGGAATTAATCGAGTAGAGTTATCGAATATAGTTTATTCGAGTGGAGAAATCAAATGTTATTCATCTGAGAAGAGTTATCAAATATTATTTATTCGAAGAGGAGTTATCGAATATTGGTTATTCGAAGTTAGTAAATCCAGAGGAGTTATCGAATATTGGTTATTCGAAGTGAGTTAATCGAATATAGTTTATTCGAAGTGAGTCAATCGAATATAGTTTATTCGAAGTGAGTTAATCGAATATTGGTTATTCGAAGTGAGTTAATCGAATATTGGTTATTCGAAAAAGGGAGTTATCAAATCGAGTAGAATTAAAGGAGTTAATCGAATATAGTTTATTCGAATAGAATTAAAGGAGTTAGCGAATATAGTTTATTCGAAAGGAGTTAAGTGGAAAAAGTTAATAGATTAGAGTGAAATCAAATAGAGTTAAATCAAATAGAGTTGATCCAATAGAGTTAGTCCAATAGAGTTAATTGATAAGGGTTAATCGATAAGAGTAAATTGAATAGAGTTAAATCGAATATAGTTTATTCGAAGAAAGATTATTGAATCTAGTTATTTGTAAGAGAGAGTATCGAATATAGTTATTTGAAGGGAGGAATTATCAAATAGGGATATTCGAAAGAAAATTACGTAAGGAAGTGTTAAAGATTTAGGAAGGGGAAACTTATCTTATTTCGAGGTTAAAAATGTCGTTCAGTTAAGGTTTGAGAGGTAATTATACCCCAACTTGATTGACTTCATTTTTATTTAGAAATGGTTAAGGTTCAAAAGTGAAAGTGGTTAAGTGGAATTAGTTAATGAGTATAGTGGTTTGGATCGTCATCGCAATGTGGATTTAAACATCCATTTAAATCCAAACAAAGGAGTATTTGGAAATGTTTTCCAAATCAGAATCAGAATGAAATCAAAGATTTGGAAATTGAAATATGAATTAGAAAATGGAATGTTTATTTATAAGGGAAAAGAATAAATTAATGATAGGATAAATTTAAGAGTTAATAATGATTGATGATTGATCGATATAGTTTCCATCTGGAAATAATATCGTTGTTTGCACACTTGTTTTTCTTTGATAGTTAAATCACAGACTATCGAAGTTTTGACCATTTTAACGTTGTTAATATGGAGAGACCGGTTGGATTATTATACAAAGAACCACTATGTATTGGCATAAGCGTTGCGAATCATGTATGCCAAAGATAATTGAAGACGGAGTAAAGTGCAAGGGTTGTTGTATAAGTCTTAGATAACAGTGACTAAGATGGACATACTGAATAGTGCCTTCGGTTTGTCCAGTCCCAGGACAACTTGTATGGACGAAGGTCTGACAGAGTATATCCAATGGATCGCGTAAGTTGATCTGTTCAAACGTATTCACGTTTGGTGGCGGAGGAATTCGTTTCTCTTAGTTGTATACCCGTGTTATTTTTGGATAAGTCAATTTGTGATTTGGCGGGTATCACGATGTGTCATTCTAAGTGAATGAGGATGACTTGTATAAATGAATGTCTGACAGAGTATTTCCAGAAAGGTCACGTACCTTGATTTCTTAAACCGTACCAAGAGTGGAAGCGGAGAAGGAACTGTTGTAGACGTCAATTAGTGATTTTCGATGGATTTGACGTTGTGACATTTGAAGTGAATCTGATGTGATGATAACGTGTAACTTCTACCCTCATCATCCGGTAAATGACAAAAATCGGGCAGGCAGCATGGCTAAGTCGGTCGCACCGAAGTAGGGTGTATAATCACCTATCTAGAGAATATTCATTTGTTTCTTAAATCTATCAATGTTGTCCCATATATATATGGGAAACGGTTGCTGATCCCAACCGTTGGTGATATACATTCGATACATTCAAGCAAAATGAGTGGTCGGTCATGTGTGGCCGGGTTGCAAGATGTTCTTGTTGAACCCCAGTGTATCATTCCTAGAGTACACTAATCGGAAGGTGGTTCCATACCTTGTCATTGTTGGAAATACATTACCCAATACGTGCTTGCGGTTTTGATTGTATACTATATATGTAGAACGTGAGATGAAAGCGTTTCTGCTAGATAATTATTTATACTGTGGTTGATAGACATTATTATAATATCAAAAGGTTTTTGATATAAACATATTTTGGATTCTCAAAAGGGAAAACCCGTTCCGTTATACGGCGTGGTCTTATGAGATATCGTTTACTTGTTCAAACCAGTTTAAATTGTTTTACTCATACCAGTCCATGTTGCGTGTTTAGGCATGTGCCGCATGATAGGGGGTTCTCGCTTTTCGTTAGGTGGCGAACGGGAGACTCTTACTCCTACATGTCCCTTTGGTAGGGTTGGTTGTGAAGCCAAAAGGTTGGCCGTAAAATGTGGTGCTGGGGTACCTGTGTAAGCCATATGGGTTTTACCTGCTGCTTTGGAGGATGGGGAGAGGACGGTTGCAAAGCCTACTTAGCCCAAAATCCGGGTCGTTACAGTTGGTATCAGAGCTTAAGTTAAGAATTACCTTGGCTCTGTGGCGTGACTCGGTAGAGATAGGGTTAGTAATACCCTAGATTGAGTTTGAGTGTATATATATGAGTGCGTATTTGTAATTTGATATAAAATGGTTTTATGTTGTGGAGATTCATTGGTTGAGTTGTTTATGAGTTCTGGTCGATCAGTTTGATCCACTGTATCGGTAGTAGTTGATAAACACTCGAATACGATGAGTCGTCACGATATGTTTTGAAAAGAGGGTAAATTAAAATAAGTTTACCCAAGGTATATCTTGATATAGAGAAGATATATATATCAAAATTATAATATATTGGATATATTGGTTGTTCTTATAATCGAGTAAGATTATAAATTAAATGGTTATGTAAATAACCAATCAGAATTCATATAAGTGAAATGCGTGAAATCAGATAAGTTAAATTTGAAATTTAAACCAAAAATTGAATTCAAACTCTGGAAATTGGGATAGGTGTTTGGAAATGGATTTGGATTAAGTATATGAGAATTTTAAAATCCTGGGAGATTTTAAATTTGTTTACAACATTATAAAAGGATATTTAGAATTGATTTCAAGGTGGAAATGTTTAAAAATGGGCTTTGAAAGTGCTATAGTATTGAACTCACTTCGGTAGCTGGAAAATAGATTTCGATGTTGATCATGACATCATCGGTGTCCATTTTCGAGTATGTAAGTGACGGATTACTACCAAGGATTTTGTTTTGAATTTGTTTTGGGAAAACAAGTTGTGTTGGATTTCAAAAAGGAAAATTTGATTTTTGAAAGAGGTAAACTGTTTAAAAACTTCCGGGAAGAAAAGGTTGTTTGAATTTAAACAAATTAAAGTAAAATTTGTAAAATCCAATAGAACTGGGATTGAATTAAAAACCACTTTAGTGAAAATCATATTGAAATAGATTGGTGTCGAGTAGAATTAAACTTGATTAGAGATAATCTGAATTATATTGGACTGATGAGTTAAGAATTGAAATTGGTGAAAGCAAATTTGAAATTGAAATAAAGCCAGTTCAGTGGGAATTGAATTGGATTGGTAGGTTAAGGGTATGGAATCGAGGGTGGAACTCGAATTTGAAATGTTATTGTGGTTTGGATATAAGCGAATAATTGGTTGAGATGACATTGGTATATGTTGGGTTGATGACAGGTGAAAGTGATAGAGTTGATATGCCCAACAAAAAGGTACAAGTTTATATTCGATATAAACATGAGATTTATGAGCCGAATTAGCAAGCTGCTTGGCTGTTTGATTTTCTTTTGGGTTGGAGAAGGCCTAGAGAGGCGAGTTGGAGTTTTACCAATAGGGCTATACAAAGGAGGTTATGGCGAAATTTTCTGAAAATTTAAAGTGTTAGAAAATTTTCAGAATTTTTGAAAATTTTAGTTAGTCGGAATAAATAAATATTTTAGTCAATATTAATTGGTTCAGTTGAAATCAGAAATAAGGGGTAAAAAAATCTTAGGAATTCCAATAGATAGGGTCGTCCTCTAACTTAGCAATTTCGAGGACGAAATTATTTTAAGTGGGGAAGAATGTAATGACCCGCACTGTCAGAGGTATTATAATTAATTTATTTAATTATATTTAGGGAATTAAATCGTCGTTAATTAAATTATAGTGAATATTTAATTAAAATAAATAATTAAATAATATATTTAATTCAGAAATAATCAAAAATATTGGAAATCACAATATTCTGTGAACGGGGTCGTCCCTTAGATTTAGTTCAGCTTAGAGTTGAATTATATTGACGAATATATTCAATCGACGCCAGTTTGAAATGTAGAATTATAATATAATTAAAATTGAGCTTGAAATGGCGCTGCAGTTCGTAAATTGGCGATTTGAACTTCAACTGAATGTACAGGATTCGTTTTAAGCCGGATTTCTGTGAAACAAGAAACGTGTGGAGCTGGTGGAGTATATCTTTCTAGTGGAAGAGAAAAATCGAGATTTCGTCGTGTAGATTGTCATTTATGTCCAAATCAAATTTCAGAAAAGTCGCTGTAGAATTCCTTTATAATTTGCAATGCTTTATATACGTTATAAATAGATTTCCAGTATAAACTGAATACCGAGATAATCTGAAATCTGAAATATCAAGCTATACATTCTGATATGATATTCTGGAGCTGTACGATATCATATGTGAAGATATACGATAATATAAATTTATTTATATTTAATTTAATAATATTTAAATATATTTATATATTTAAATGGGTCATCCAGTGCTTTAAAAATAGCCACTTTTGCAAACGAAGTCGAAATCCAACGAAACTAATTTTGTTAGATCTGCAATGTCAAATAATTGTTAGATTTCCAGTTTCGTGATTTTTAGAGTCACTGTGTGGTCGTACGGATTTTTAGAGTGAGAAACATTCAGTATTTCGACGGTTAAAAATACGTTGTGTGATCATACGGAGTCGGAATTCGACGAAACCAGTTTCGTTGGGACCGTAATGTCGAGCTCTAGTTACATGTCCAGTTTCATGATTTTTGGGTATCGTGTGTGATCACACGGATTTTTAGAAGGAGAAAACTAATTTTTAAAAAAAGAATATACCGGGAATATTCCTTCTACAAAATATCTAGATATTTGTTTACCCTATAAATACAGCACATACCTCATCTAAACCTAATTCCAAACCATCCGAAGCCGCCACATTCATTCAACAGCAAAACACAAAACGCAGACAAAGAAAAAAATCAAGATCAATCAAATAAAAATTCCTAAATTGCCAAAACTAAAATACATGGTTTCGCTGAGTGCCACGCTTCAGCCCGTGTGATTTTTGAAGGGACCGATACCCATTTGCGTTCACTATTGATGGCAGCAGTAAACCTAGGGTTTACGGGTTTGAGTTGTAGGAGCTTCGATTCAAGGAATGAAGTTTGTTTTTGGATTCGGTGATGAAATCCGCACCTGGTATGATGTTATGGTAGAGTTCGGGTTCCATTGTGGTCAGAGGTTCCTGTAGCCGAGCTCCGAAGCTCGAAGTCGCGCTTCCCGAGGGTGCTGCGAGTTGCGTACAAGGATGATAGGGAGAAAGAGGTCGGAAGTAGAAGTGATTTGGTGGTGATTTTCTGGTTTAAGGTGAAGTAACGGTGGAGTTGTGGATGCTTGAGGAAATCGAATGAGGCCGTGGTGTTTTTCCTGGGATCGAAAATGTGAAGGAGGAAGAAGGTATGCGGGTTTGGTAATTTAAAGGAAGGATGGGCCTGTTTGAATAGAGTAAGCCCAATTAAAGGAAAAGTATTTAAGTTTTATTTAATTAAATAGTATATCAACTTGTAAAATGTATAACTCGATCATACTTTATCAGAAGTTCGAACCGTCAGTCACGTTAGATTGTATGGACGGACACTACACAATGGAACTGACCGCGTGTCAATTGGAGTCCGTCACAATTTATAGCGAAATAAATTATCCGTTAGAATCAAGCAACAATTATCGTTATCTAACGATGATAGTCCAATGTGAGTAAATCTCACTAACTTTGAACAGTTTATAATTTCATGTTATATTTTTAGAACTGTTAAATATTGGCTGATTGACTGTGTGTTGACTGTTTGATTAAACTGCTAGTCAGTTAGTTGAATTTCTATATTGATTCTGTTTAACATAATATATCATATGGAACTGGAAGTGATGTTATCTATATTGTTTAACATCTGTGGATGCAGGGAAACAGGTTGGAGGAATCCAGTTGGATTCCTCAACATTTATTTTACTGTGATTCATATATTGTGATATATGATGTGATGTATAATCTGATGTTGATTATGTGTGTTGGACGATATTTATCGTTGTTATATGGTGTGTTAAATACCATAAGAAATACCAGAATGTGGAAAAGGGATTTTAAAGTATATTTTGAAAATAATTTATTTATATAAAATCAATGGATTTTATATTATAAAAGAAAAAGGATTTTGAATAAAAGAAATATATTTGTAAATCAAATATAAGAGGATTATATTTGATAATCAAATATAAGGAATTTATTTGTTAATCAAATATAGAAGGAATTTATTTGTTTATCAAATATAAAGGAGATATATTTGAAATGAAATATAAAGGAGATATATTTGAAATGAAATATAAAGGAATATATTTGAAATCAAATATAATAGGAAATATATTTGAAAACAAATATAAAGGAATATATTGGTAAAACATAAATAAAGAGTTGAAAGAATTTATTTATTTAGGAAATAAGTAGAAGAATTTATTTATTTAGGAAATAAATAAAAAGAAAAAGGGTTTATTTATTTAGGAAATAAATAAAGAGTAAAGGGATATTTATTTAATAAATAAAGATTAAAAGGAAATATTTATTTGTTAAATGAATAGGATTAAAAGGAGATATTTATTTTGTTAAAATAAATAGAATCAAGAAGAGATATTTATTGGTTAAATAAATAGGAAGTATAAGAGGGGATATTTATTTGATAAATAAATAGAACTAAATCAAAAGAATAATTAGAAAATGAATAGAAAATGGATATCTGTTTTTAACAGATAAATAGAAAAGATTTAATTTATAAATAACAGTTTATAAATTAAATAAAATATTTATCATTCGATAAATGGAATCTATAAGTCTGAACTTATAGAGAGAAGAGATATTGGTTTTTAACACCGATAGTTTAAATAGAATATGTACACAACATTTGTATAAGTGAAGTAACGTTATTAAAGAGAACATTTATAAAGTGAAGAACTGTTACTAAAAGTAAATCTTTATAAATGAATAAACGTTATCAAATAGGAGTTATTAGAATTTGAGTTAATCAATTAGAGTTAGAGTTAATCAGTTAGAGTTAACCAGTTAGAGTTAGAGTTAATTAGTGAGAGTTAGGGTTGACCAGCTAGAGTTAATCAGTTAGAGTTATCCAAATGGAATTAATCGAGTAGAGTTATTGAATATAGTTTATTCGAGTGGAGAAATCAAATGTTATTCATTTGAGAAGAGTTATCGAATATTACTTATTCGAAGAGGAGTTATCGAATATTGGTTATTCGAAGTTAGTAAATACAGAGGAGTTATCGAATATTGGTTATTCGAAGTGAGTTAATCGAATATAGTTTATTCGAAGTGAGTTAATCGAATATTGGTTATTCGAAGTGAGTTAATCGAATATTGGTTATTCGAAGTGAGTTAATCGAATATTGGTTATTCGAAAAAGGGAGTTATCAAATCGAGTAGAATTAAAGGAGTTAATCGAATATAGTTTATTCGAATAGAATTAAAGGAGTTATCGACTATAGTTTATTCGAAAGGAGTTAAGTGGAAAAAGTTAATAAATTAGAGTGAAATCAAATAGAGTTAAATCAAATAGAGTTGATCCAATAGAGTTAGTCCAATAGAGTTAATTGATAAGGGTTAATCGATAAGAGTAAATTGAATAGAGTTAAATCGAATATAGTTTATTCGAAGAAAGATTATCGAATCTAGTTATTTGTAAGAGAGAGTATCGAATATAGTTATTCGAAGGGAGGAGTTATCAAATAGGGATATTCGAAAGAGAATTACGTAAGGAAGTGTTAAAGATTTAGGAAGGGGAAACTTATCTTATTTCGAGGTTAAAGATGTCGTTCAGGTAAGGTCTGAGAGGTAATTATACCCCAACTTAATTGATTCGTTTTTATTTAGAAATGGTTAAGGTTCGAAAGTGAAAGTGGTTAAGTGGAATTAGTTAATGAGTATAGTGGTTTGGGTCGTCATCGCAATGTGGATTTAAACATCCATTTAAATCCAAATAAAGAAGTATTTGGAAATGTTTTCCAAATCAGAATCAGAATGAAATCAAAGATTTGGAAATTGAAATATGAATTAGAAAATGGAATGTTTATTTATAAGGGAAAAGAATAAATTAATGATAGGATAAATTTAAGAGTTAATAATGATTGATGATTGATCGATATAGTTTCCATCTGGAAATAATATCGTTGTTTGCACACTTGTTTTTCTTTCATAGTTGAATCACAGACTATCAAAGTTTTGACCATTTTAACGTTGTTAATATGGAGAGACCGGTTGGATTATTATCCAAAGAACCACTCTGTATTGGCATAAGCATTGCAAATCATGTATGCCCAAGATAATTGAAGATGGAGTAAAGTGCAAGGGATGTTGTATAAGTCTTAGATAACAGTGACTAAGATGGACATACTGAATAGTGCCTTCGGTTTGTCTAGTCCCAGGACAATTTGTATGGACGAAGGTCTGATAGAGTATATCCAATGGATCGCGTAAGTTGATCTGTTCAAACATATTCACGTTTGGTGGCGGAGGAATTCGTTTCTCTTAGCTGTATACCCGTGTTTTTTTTGGATAAGTCAATTTGTGATTTGGCGGGTATCACGATGTAACATTCTAAGTGAATGAGGATGACTTGTATGAATGAATGTCTGACAGAGTATTTCCAGAAAGGTCACGTACCTTGATTTCTTAAACCGTACCAAGAGTGGAAGCGGAGAAGGAAACTTCTTTAGCTAACACATAATGTACTGTTGTAGACGTCAATTAGTGATTTTCGATGGATCTGACGATGTGACATTTGAAGTGAATCTGATGTGATGATAACGCGTAACTTCTACCCTCATCATCCGGTAAATGAGAAAAATCGGGCAAGCAGCATGGCTAAGTCGGTCGCACCGAAGTAGGGTGTATAATCACCTATCTAGAGAATATTCATTTGTTTCTTAAATCTATCAATGTTGTCCCATATATATACGGGAAACGGTTGTTGATCCCAACCGTTGGTGATATACATTCGATACACTCAAGCAAAATGAGTGGTCGGTCATGTGTGGCCGGGTTGCAAGATGTTCTTGTTGACCCCCAGTGTATCGTTCCTAGAGTACACTGATCGGAAGGTGGTTCTATACCTTGTCATAGTTGGAAATCCATTACCCAATACGTGCTTGCGGTTTTGATTGTATACTATATATGTAGAACGTGAGATGAAAGCGTTTCTGCTAGATAATTATTTATACTGTGGTTGATAGACATTATTATAATATCAAAAGGTTTTTGATATAAAGATATTTTGGATTCTCAAAAGGGAAAACCCGTTCCGTTATACGGCGTGGTGTTATGAGATATCGTTTACTTGTTCAAACCAGTTTAAATTGTTTTACTCATACCAGTCCCATGACTGACCCGGAGTTTATTTTGTTTTGTTTTCCCTAAACTCTTGGGTGCCCAATTTTGTACGGGCAGTCAAGTAGTCAGGAATTTACAGATATACTTGGAGAGATTGGAGCAGGAGGCTTCAAGATCATATAGCTATAGTTTATTTCCGCTGTGTTGTAAGTGTTGTACTCTGATAAGTGCTATTGTATACATAACTATTATATTTCAAAGTTATGTTATCTATTATATGTTATTCGTTCCGCTGTGAGGTTAGTGTTACTCTGATGTTGTGTTTTTCTTCTTCTTCTATTCTAAGTTTCTATCTTATCTATTATCACCCTCAAATTTCTTTCATTAATTACCGGGATTTTTCGATGTTTTGGTTATCGACATCGAGCTTATGTCGATAACCAAAGTCGCCCAAAATCCGGGTCGTTACAACTAGAGTATGATTTTATATCCATCCAATATATTTGGGACTTCATATACACGCTAGCTAGGCGTATATGCAAAATCTTTATATATTGGATTGTCCAAATTCAATACAAATAAATATTCAAATACATATAATACGATTTAATTTTTCAAAACAAATTTTATTTTCATTTCCATTTTAAAAATAACACTCTTTCGACTCGTTCTAGGATACTACGGATCCTATCTCTAACAAGTAATTCTCATTGCATATTACTAATCCAATCTCTAATGAATTCTTTCGTATGGTTCTAATGTGTCTTGTTCTCGAGCTCTATAAACCAATGCTCTCATACCACCTGTGACGACCCGAACTTCCCCATAAAGGAAAGCACGGATTTCTTTGAGGACAAGATGAATCAGAACACAAATAGAAGAACATTTCATTGCTTATTACAACAATTTACATCAGAGTACAAGAATATACAGAGTATGAATAAATATTATACATTTGATTAATATCAAAGATTTACAAATTACAATGCAGCGGAAAATAATACAAAACACAATTGAAAGAGATACACGGATACAGAGCTTTCCGAATATCATTCCATCTGTAACAGGATCCTTTGAATATAAATTTGCAAAAACCCAACTACTAGCTGCCCGTGTGGAAAATAGGGGCACCCAGAGTTTAGGTTAAAACAATAAACTCCAAGTCAGTCATGTGACTGGTGTGAGAACTAAAATAGTTATTCAGAACTTTACTTCAAAATAGAGTAAATCAAGGGACAGCGCCGTATAACACGGAACGGGTTTCCTTCCGAGGATACGAGTGCATAGAATAAACAGCATAATGCTTTTTAGAAAAATGAAGTTATTATAAGACTCAGGTCCTATCACACAATGCAACGCAAGCCGAAGGATAGAGTTTCACCTTATAATAGCCAAACATGCTTGGTACATTTAAAACAAATCATTTTGATACTATTATAATGTAAAGTGTATGAAAACAACTTCAAATATAAATGTATCAATCATAGATGGCATAGTGCCCCGTCCCACTATGTCGCCATACTAGGCTCTACAATTAAAACCGAAATATAACGTATTGGAAATTGGATTTCCGTCATGAGTCGAGGCAAGGGATCATCCTCGCCGGCTTCGAGACACTCTAGCAAATGCCTCAGGGTTCGGACGCTGGCGAACCCTTGGATCTTCAGGGCCGGTCCACACATAGCGGATTAGTTATACCTGAACACACGTTTCCCGGTCCTATAGGACTTATCCATTGGCTCCGTAGAGACCGATATATCCGAGACGCCTCGAATTCCAAAAAACCACACAGGTAAAAATAATATAAATGTCAGGGCTTGTAAAACGCTGACACCACCACCCATAGCTAGAAAGAAACGTCGTGCACTCCCTGTAGTCACGATCCCATTTTTGACTCATACCGAGGTGTGAGGCTCGCGAATTAACGTTATGCACAAACCTATGCCACACAGGCCGTGTTTTGATCATCAACCACAAGACTCTGCTTTTCAACTGGAGCCTTAATCATTTGCATCTCAGCATGCCACACAGGCAATTTACGCTATGTGACTGATGTCTATCGATATATAACCTCTGAGCTTGTATGTCTTAGAGAAGGGCGTTAAGCAAGAGAATAAATATCCATCGCCAAACAGATATATATATTTAAAAGAGATCAATCAACAGAGAATAAAATCCAATGTCAAACATACAGTCCATTTACAAGTTCGTTCTGGGTCTGAATGAAACCGGAGGCACCTTATTCCTCGTCCCATATGTCCAATATAGAAGAGAGGTCCTCGCATATCCGTCGATCTCCAAGTACGTCTGGACGATCACCACTTGTTACCTCGTCTTGGGTGTACAGCCCAATCAAGACATTGGTAATCATCCAAACGATGTGAAGACCTCCGGTCTTCAACCACCATCTTCATCGTCGAATTAGTTATTCAGAATGGGTATAAACATGGCCTTTCCGAATAGCTTGCGTATATAATAAACAAGTGTTATCAAAACACAACATATGCCTCATTCCAATTCGAAATATTCTTTTATTTATATATTCACATCCTTACGGATTCGTTCCCATTAATTTTATCAAAGATAAATTCTTTAAAATTTATTCTTTAATCTTCCTTTGGATATCATTCAAACCATATTAAGGTTTTCCAAACTAGTCGGGATTAACGTATTTTACCGAAGTGATCCTTTATTTAATTTCCCAATCCCAACCTATTCATCCCATGGAGCAAAACCGGTAATACTCCATATCTAACACCACGGTGTTATCGGTAAATATTAATTACCATTTCACGTTCAAATCTAATTAAAGATTTAACTATTGCCAGGAGAAAAACTGGTGATACTCCATTCTCGATCATTTCCCAAATTTGATAATTTAAATTATCAATTCACGTATCAATCTAATTTAAGATTCATTAAAACTCCACATAGTTTTAATCTTCCCAAAAGTCAATATTAATGATTATTCAACTTCTGGGAAAATAATTCCTGTCTTTAACTGGGTTAAAGAACCAATGTCATTTAAAACACAGTTCACGATAAACCCAAAATCACATTCCATTAGTCTCTAACCATAAATCAGTAAGTAAACAATTCCCTAAGTATTAACCCCGAAGGCCGAACCCAACATCGGATCAATACCTAGGAAACCATTCAACTTAGCTAATCTCCAATTAGTTTCTAGTTTTCTTAGCTCCCTTGGGTTTAAGAACAGTATTATTAAAGATCCCATTCATGACAAACCCAAAATCCAATTCCAATTAAATATAAATTAATTGGTAAACTTCGTTAAATCTTAATAAAAATATTTGTTCTTTTCACAACTGGGTTTAAGAACAGTGTTAGTGAAGACACAATTCACGACAAACCCAAAACCCCATTTGATATTAAATACAAGGCTCTGAATAGAAGATATATCGGCTTATATTCAATATCAAATTCTGAAACCAACAAATATCGTATTGGAATAACGATATATACATATCTTCCAAATTCCTCCACAATGTCCATATAATCACGGAATCCAATTTCGAAATATCCCAAAGATAATTTCGATTCAAATCCATTTCAATTCATATATTGGAAATTCTGGTTATTTTAAACCATTTCAAATCCAATTTATTTATTTAAAAATAATGGATTTCAAATCTAGTTCATTTCGATAAAATATATTTTTATCTTTTCAAATATGGAATTTTTCATCCCAATTCTTTCCAAATCATTTTTTATGATTTTATACAAATTATTGTTTTTAATAATTTTATCAAGGTCCGTACAGTCGATTTCCGTAAAAGGTAATCAAACTGCACTTACGACGACCTTTACCAAATTTGATTTGGACATAATTCCAACTCCAAATGTTAGATTTAGAATTTCTTGTATTCGTTAGAAAGATCTTTTTGAGACGAACCCTACAGTTCCGGTTTCAGGAGAATCCGACGGTCGGATCTCCCGTAATGTCCATTCGAAGTTAATGGTCGAAATTCGCGAACTACGGCAGCGCGGCACGTTCTATTCAGGCCATTAAATATATATAATATATATATTATATATATTTCATCGATTTCCTTTTTAAAACGTATTTTATAAATTGTTTTAAATTTATTTTCAAAATGATTTCAACTTCATATTCAATTTCAAATCAAAATTGAATATTCCACATCATCGATATATATAAATGATAATATTTCAAATATTATATTTTGAAATCATTTCCATTTCGATATTCATTATAAAAATAAATAAAATCGATAAAAATATTGTTCGCGTCAAAATGGCGCATATCTAATCAACCCGGCTTTTATTCAACACATGAATATTTATTTTATTCAACACATGAATATTTATTTTATTCAACACATGAATATTTTTAATCCTTGTTTGAATATTATTTTAAAATATTCTTTATTTTCCAAATTGGAATGAGACCCAATCAATTACCGTATAATGTTAATTATATGGATTCCATACGACACATGTGTATCATAACAAAGATAAACAATCATCCATCATCCAAAGTGCATTTCAAAACTGTATAAGCATTAAATATAAATATTTAACGCTTACAACAGCCTGTCAACCAACTGATTGACATACAACTAAATATTTGGATTAGTGTATGTCTAATATCATCCCAATACCCGTGTGGGGTTTTCAAACAACAAACACTGATTATTATTTGTGCGGTTGGGCGATGCGTAAAATTTATCGTCCCAATCCATATCAGTCTAATGAGTGTACATAAACAAATCGTCCGATTTGTAAATGAATATTTTTTTTCATTTCAGTAAATATTTTATTTCATTAATTTATACAATAAAAATGCTATTTTTATTGCTCTAACACCTTATTCAACACATGAATATTTCTCCATTCAACACATGAATATATTTTATCATTCCACATCACACTCAATTTTCACAACACATCATAATCAGACAAGTCGTCCACGGTTTGTGGACGACGGGGGTCGGGTGTTACTAAGAACCGTCTACATCCTAGTATATATATTTTTAACTAGAAAGTAAATTAAAGTGGGAAGTTCTCACATTAGGGATCCACTCCGCCGTGCTTTATTATTGCTCAGATTCACTGTTCTGATTCCAACGCAATCCTTTTTCACGAAATTTATATTAAAAATCATTTTTTTTATTTCAATGTGATGTATATATAAATCAAAATTTTATTTCGCTGCTTCATATATAAAAATTATCTTTTTACAATTCAGATTCCTATATAAAAATCATATTTTTACACCGCTACTTCATTATAAAAATTATATTTTTATAACGCTCCATTTATATAAAAAAATCATATTCTTACTTCTCTTTCTAGATAATAAAAATCGTATCTTCACAACATAAAAATCATATTTTCAATATCTCTATAATATAAAAATCCTAATTTTATTATCTTTATAATATAAAATCATATTTTTAGGTGTTTAAAAATCAAATCTTTTTACACTTTGTATATATATAAAAATCCATTCTTTTCATTATTAAAAATCACGTCTTTACTTGCATAAATAAATAAAAATCTCACTTTTTGATCGGAGTAGGGGATTTAGAGGCGGCGCCAGAGTTGCAAGCGGCGAGGGGGGTCTCTTTAGGTCGGCGGTGGCGCTATTGGGGCCCACGGTGGCTGTGGGGTTCGGTTGGCACGGATTTTGATAGGGTTTTAGGGGTTTAGTGCTAGAACGGAGGGAAAAGACGCTGGAGGAGGGGATGGTGGGGGAGTGGGGGCTGGACGGCGGCGGCGGTTGCCTATAGGGGCGCGGCGATGGGTGTGGTGGCACGCTGGGAGGGAGCGGCGGAAATCCGATGCGTGGTTTTTTTTATTTTATTTCTCTAAGCGACGGGTTGACTGAAGTGAGGAGAGAGAGGGGTAAGGTTTATATAAAATTATATTATATTTATTAATTAATTTCCAAATAGTAACGTTTTCATTCGAACCCCAAATTGGATCCAACGACTGTCGCCCTAGCTATACCCCCATTCCGAACACAATGGGTTATGTCCGGTAAGCCAATTCGACGATTTCGATCGATTTCCGTCAAAATCAAAATATAAATCTATATATTGAATTTGAACGCACATTTCAATTTACCGGGCCCACATACGGCCTCCAAAAATTCCAGAAAAATAAATCTGGCTATGTTTTTACCATATGGTCATAACAAAACTAATTTCGTCGAATTTGGAGACTGTTTGAAAAATGGCCATTTTCTAGTCGATCCAAATTGACAAAAACTGTCAAAACATGTTTTCCTTTGCCACGCTCACATATTGATTTCAAAAATTATGAAAATTGGAATCTAGCAATAAATTGACATCCCGGATCCAACAAAAGTGGTTTCGTCGAAAACGGAGGCCATTTGCGAAATTTCCATTTTTAAGGGCTATATTTTCCATAGCGACTATTCTGAATTTTCAATTGGGCATAACTTTTTATTCCCGCTATGAAATTTTGATTTTTTGGATTCATTAGAAAGATATTTTCAAATAGATTCGAATATTTTTGGTTTCGCTAAAATCCGGTTTATTTTGAATCATGTACATTAATTTGAAATTTGAAATCAAATTTCCAAACTACCGCGCCATTTCCGATTCTTTTTATAATTAAAATATATTTATATATTTATATTCCAACGTCAATTCAAATAAATATAGATGTTCCAATTCTATTCAAACTAAATTTCTCGTCGTTATTATTTAAAATAATCATTTTAAGTATTCAGAATTCATTAAAATTGCCAAAATAAAAATTTTAAATTGGTTCTGATTTTCCGGGTTGTTAAACATTCTTTCTTTTAATTCATTCGTTTTCTATCAACATCCTTTGATCTTTAATTCTACTTTCTACCAAAGGATAGGTGAATATTTCCAAAATTGCTACAACTAGAGTTTAATTCTTTTTAATTAATACTAAAATTATGAATATAAACTCAAGTTATATATACATTTGTTCGGCTCATATAAGTCATGTTAGTCGGCCGAAATGACATATGTTTTGAATGATATTTACATTTGTTTTAATTTTACAGTTGCCTTCATTCATCACTGTGAAGTTTTGCACTCTCCCCTTTTGACAAAATATGTTTACTAGAAGCTTTCTATAGCTCATTCACATCAGAATGGAAAACAACTACACAGGTATGGCATTTCTACTTTTTGTATTTCGATTATGTAATAATTTATTTAACACACAACTAAAAGCTGCAATACTCAAGCATAGCTACAAATTTTATTGCAACATGTTGTAGACTTATATAACATATATATACACACACTCACTAACTTCAATCTTGTTTGATTTATTTTATATAAAGGGAAACAAATTTGTGTATTGGTCTCGAGCAACCCAACTCTTGAGGCCGGTCCTGTGCAGTATTAGCTTAGATTAAAAGGATCCACGATTATATTAATGCAAGTCCATTTCCTACTCGTATTACAAGCCCAAAGTCAACACTATTTATGTATTTGGGATTAAATTGTTCGAATGGGAATACTGTACATGAGGTTGTGTCTACCCTGTTTCCATTTCTTATGCACGTCTTTAGGTGTGCGTGCAAGATGGCTGGACTAGTGTGTGTTTTTCTATATCATATGAGATGTGCATTTATTATTACTTGATGTGCAATCATCCACATATTTAATATTATATTATAATGATTCATATTTTTTGTTGTGTTGACACAACACATATTTCGTGATTGTCCCAATTCTAACGGTGATTGTCCCAACTCTAGACCAGTTTTTTACTTCGTTAGTTCATTTCGAAGTTGGTTATATATCCTAAATGATGAATTGTCGTGGGCTAGATTCACTGTCGGTTCTTGTAGCTTTTGGTTGAATAAACATGTCTGATCCTCCTCTAAAGAACTATTTGGCACTAATTCTGCTTTTTATATGCACTTCTTGTCTACTAATATATTCATCATATTTAATTCTATATGTTATTTTCTTTAATATTGTGTTGAAATGTGAAATTTGTGCATATATAATATATTAGCTTCTTCTTACCATTGATACTTTCATTTATCAGGATCTAGTTAGAAGGTTCTGTGTTGCTTCAACTGGAAAATGTGGACAATGCAAATTTGATCTTTAAATGAGTACAAACATATGCTCCAACTTGAAAAGGTGGACAGTGCAGAATTGATCTTTAATTGATGTACAAACGTCTGCTAATGTATTCAATGTATGAATTTATTATTTGAAATTTAATTATGACACATATTACTGTAATTTGGTATTTTGAGTATATATTACTGTAAACATTTAATGTGCTAATAATACATTGGTTTTTGTAGTCATAGTTGTCTGTCGTTGTGCTTTGATATCGTTTCAGGATTTAAATCCTGAAACGGTGCCATTTTTTAATTAATTTTGGTTAGAATTTGCTTCGGTTGTTTACACCATGTTGCTTATGTTTAACAACGGAAGCAAAAACACTTTGTTGCTTTTTTTCAGCAACAGAAGCAATAAACATTGGTCTGTTGCGTCTTCTTCAATTGCTTCGGATGTTGAACCGAAGCAACAGGGGGTAAGAGACCGAAGCAAAAAAGTGTTTTTGCTTTGGTTTTTAAGCCGAAGCAACACATTTTGGATTATTGCGTCTTCTGCAGTTGCTTTGGTTGTAGAACTGAAGCAAGAGGGGGTAAACAACAGAAGCAACAGACCAGTTTTGTAGTAGTGAGCCATCATGACTCCATGGGGTAAAGTGGACATAGCAAAGGACTAGTTGCTATGGATCAGTGCAATGGGGTCATTATGACCCCAAGGGCAAGGTGATCGTAGCAAAGGATTTAGTGATCAATGTGGTGGATATCGTATACTTTACGCACTGAGTGAGAGATGTGAGGTTGATTGCTATGTTTGATGTTTGCTATCACCATGACATGCACACCCCATTTTACACTCTATGTTAGTGTTACCTTAGAGTACTGTGCATCTTGTTGTGCTAACTCTTTGGTTGCAGGTCCAGGTTCAGGTATGATTATTTATACCTATTATTGTTCTGTTTTGCTGCTATCGCTCATAACAGAATTTTGTCTGACCCAGAGTTTTATGTCTCTTCTTATTACTCTGGGTGCTCCTAAACGAGCAGATTAGAGACAGGTTAGGTGGTATGCACGAGTACCTGTCCGAAGACGAGCAAGAGGCTTCCACGTACTATTTACATATAATCTCCTTGTGTTGTTGTTGGTCACTACTTTGGACATTAGTAGTGCACCTTTCCTTTTTTCTTTAGAGACAGTATTTTGAAGTTGTAATAATGATGGTTTGGATCATAAGCTATATTTTGGATTCCGCAGCTATGATGATTTAGTTTCTAGCTTATACACTGTCTCGCCTGTTTTTATGTCAAATTATGTTGCTATTATAATTTATTCCATGCGCTATGAGATACTACTGGTTCTTTGGTGATTCATAGTTTCAAATCCATTTCTTTCGACGATCGTCCCATGCTAGTCAGGCATTGGCACAGCGCGTTTCGGGGAAATGTCGGTTGGTGCGGGGCGGGCCGTCACACTTGGTGTTAGAGCTCTAGGTTGCGTAGTTAACCAAGGGAAAGACACCAAGGAGAGATAGTATACATATATGAGAGCGCGTATTTGTGATATTTGGGTTTTCAAAAGTTATATATATACTATTAGTATATTTAAGGATGAAGTCGCACTGCACTGGCGCCACTAAGGAGATGGTTAATCGTTTTCTCTTCACAAATTGGACGATGAGCCGGTATACGAGGGGTACGGGTTCAGAGGCCAATAATAGGAATGCCCCTGACATGAGGACAATGTTTACTACCTTCATGAGAGAGATGCTTAGGGATGTTCAGGGAGCAGCTCCTAATGCTGCTAATGGTTGTGGTGCAGCGGTGCAGGCTCCTAGGGCCTATTTCGCCAAGCTTTGCTAGGATTACACTAGTCTTGGTGGAAGGTCGTTCCATGGAATGTAATCGGCTATGGATGTTCAAGATTGGTTGGATAGTTGCGAGCGCATCTTCAAGGATTTGGGGATCGATGATGCGATGAAGAGAAAGCTAGCAAGCCGTCAGCTGCAAGGACAGGCAATGAATTGGTGGAATGCTATTAAAGCAGCTACTCCTGAGGATCAAGTTACTTGGAATCAGTTTAAGACTCGCTTCAGTGACAAGTTTATTCCGGCTGCTCAGAAATCAGAACTGTTTAGGAAATTCATGGAACTTAAGCAGAATGGTAGGGCAGTCTCAAAATATATTGCTGAGTTCGATACTTTATCGAAGTATGGATTGTCTCTTATCGATACTGCCGAAAAGAAGAACGAGAAGTTCATAACTAGCTTGGATGAGTACTTGGGCGAAAGGCTGATAAATCATATAGATGAGACTTTCGAATCTATTGTGGGAAAGGCATTGAGATCTGAGAGCCTTTACCCTAAGTCAAAGATCAATGTTGTTATTACATTTGCAGGGGAGCCAAAGCCGCAGGCAAGCGGTGGAGGCAAGAATAATTCGCAGAATAAGAGGAAACGGAACCAAGCTAAGGATGGTCAGAAAAATAATTAGAAAGATGTTGAGTGCTATAGTTGTGGCAAGAAGGGCCACTATGCCAAAGATTGTCGAGCAAAGCCAGCGGATAGGAAGTGCTTCAATTGCGGCCAAGTGGGACATCACAAGGATAAATGTCCACAACCCCCTAAAGAGAAGCAGATTGTGAAAGCATATGCTATCAACGTTGTTCCTTCTTCGTCGAATGCCCCAACTGCGGCGGAGAAGGGAAAGAATATCGTCATTCAAGGTATGCTTTCTTTTTATGATGTTCCTGTTCGAGTACTGTTTGATATCGGGGCTTTCCATTCTTTCATATTTGGTGACCTGGTAGATAGGTTGGGATTGGAACCGGAGATAGTCGATAGACCTTTAGTTGTGACAAACCCGATCGGTGGTTCGACTAGTCTTAGTATGATTTGTCGTAATTTGGTCTTATCGAGTCATGGATATATGTTTGCTTGTGATTGCTTTGTTTTGGGCTTTACTGGGTTTGGCATTGTTTTGGGAGTCGATTGGCTCCAGAGATATGGGGTGGTGGTAGACTGTGAGGGTTCTTCGGTGACCATTAGAGCGGATGATGAGCGGAGGGTAATGTTTGGTAGCCTACCTAGTGATATGTTGATGGCTAGTTTTCTAAATTCCCTCGACATCCCGCATGATGAGTTGTCAGATGTGCCTATTGCTGGCGAGTATCCGGTCATCTTCAAGGAAGTGACCAGACTTCCACTACACCGAGAGATCGAGTTTCAAATTGATTTAGTGAAAGATGCCAGACCTATAGTGATGCCACTTCGCCATATTGCGCCAAGGGAGCAGCGAGAGCTCGGGGTGCAAGTAAGCAATCTTTTGAAGAAGGGATTTATAAGAAGAAGTGTTTCTGAGTGGGGAGCACAAGTTGTATTTGCTACCAAGGCCGATGGTTTCCTCCGATTGGACTACCGCGAGTTGAATTAGGTGACGAGGAAGAATAAGTATCCTCTTCCGCGGATTGATGATTTCTTTGATCAGTTAAGTGGAGCAAGAGTGTTCTCCCAGTTTGATCTCATGATAGGTTTTCATCAGCTCGAAATAGCAGCTGAGATTATTCCTAAAATGGCATTTGGAACGTCGTCTGGATTCTATGAGTGGTTGGTCATGCCATTTGGGTTGACCAATGCACCAGCATATTTTATGGATCTTATGAATAGGGTATTCAGGGATCAATTGAATAAGTTTGTTCTTATGTTGGTGGACGATATCCTGGTTTACTTGAGGACAGAGGAAGAACACAAGGAACATTTAAGGACAGTGATAGAGGTGTTGAGGAAGCACCAACTAAAAGCAAAATTTTCTAAGTGTCACTTCTGGATGAGGGAAGTGAGATTCTTCGGCCATGTTGTTTCAAAGGGTGTTATTTCCATGGACCCTGCGAAGGTGGCTACAGTGTAAGATTGGTCTACCCCCAAGAATGCAATTGATGTGAGAAGTTTCTTGGGATTGACTGGATATTATCGTAAGTTTATCCAAGACTTCTCCAAGATAGCGGCACCGTTAACTCAGTTGACCAAAAAGAATCAAGCTTTTGTTTAGGACGAAAGGTGTCAGAATGCATTCAAGAGTCTAAAGGAAAAGTTGATGTGTGCACCAATGTTAGTTATTCCTAAGGGGAACGAAGAGATGACGATATACGTGGATGCTTGTGGTACCGGACTAGGTGATGTACTGATGCAAGGAGGTAGGGTTGTAGCTTATGCTAGTCGACACTTAAACCACATGAGAAAAGATATCCTATCCATGATTTGGAATTGGCAGCGATCGTGTTCACGTTGAAGATGTGGAGACATTATCTCTTGGGAGAAAGATTCGAGTTATTTAACGATCATAAGTCGTTAAAGTATCTTTTCTCTCAGAAGGATTTAAACCTTCGTCGGCAGAGATGGTTAGAGTTCTTGGCTTCATATGATTTCAATATCGCATACACACACGGGAAAGGCAATGCGGTAGCTGATGCATTGAGTAGGAGACATGCCAGCTTGAGGGCTATGTTTCTGGAATGGAAGCAACTGGAGTATATTACGGGATATGATTTCAGACCTAAATGTGAATTAAATCCCGAAATGTTAGCAAGTTTGACGGTCAGACCCACCTTGATTGAGCAGATTGGTTCCAATCAGAGGGACGGTCCTAACTTATTGGAAATCATCTCCAAGTTAGAGATGGGTATCGATGAGGAGATGAACAAGTATGGGCTTGATCGAGAAGGATGGTTTCGAAAGAATGGGAGACTAGTTGTGCCCAATGTCAATGGATTGAGAGATGAAGTTCTTAGAGAATGTCATCACTCAAAACTGACTATACATCCCAGTGGTAACAAGATGTATCGAGACATGAAGCAAACTTACTACTGGGAAGGGATGAAAAGAGACGTTGGTAAGTTTATATCCAAATGCATTAACTGCCATTTAGTTAAAGCCGAGAAAAAGAAGCCTACTGGTTTGTTACAACCGTTAAAAATTCTCGAATGGAAATGGGAACAAGTCTTAATGGATTTCAGTGATGGTTTACCAAGAACTAGATCGGGTCATGATAGTATTTGGGTGATTGTGGATCGATTGACCAAAAGTGCAAGGTTTATACCGGTAAAGTCGAACAGAACGACAGCTAAGTTGGCAGAACTATATATGAAGTGGGTAGTGAGATTTCATGGAGTACCTAAAGGTATCGTGAGCGACCGAGATCCATTATTTACTAGTGGGTTTCGGAAGAGCTTACAAGAGGCTTTAGGGCCAGAGTTACATCTCAGTACCGCGTACAATCCTCAAACCGACGGTCAAACAGAGAGGGTGAATCGTAGGATCTCTTAAGGGCTTGTATATTGGATTTTGGAGGATCATGGAATGATCATTTACATCTGGTTGAGTTCGCATATAATAATAGTTATCAGTCCAGTATTGGTATGGCTACATTTGAAGCTTTGTACGGAAGACCTTACAACTCACCATCATGTTGGTTGGAAACCGGTGAGAAGTCGATGCTTGGGTCGGATGTAATAATAAAAAATTCAGATAAGATCAAGGTTATTCAATAGAGAATGAAGGTCACTCAAGATAGGCAGAAAAGTTATGCTGATAAAAGATGAAGAGATTTGAAATTTTCCGCTGGCACCTAGTATTCGTCAAGATCTCTCCATTAAAGAGTATGATTCGTTTTGGTAAGAGAGGTAAGTTAACACCAAGGTTTGTTGGTCCACTTCCTGTTCTCGAACAAGTTGGGAATTTAGCGCATAAAGTTGGATTACCTAACGAGATGGCGGGAGTTCACGACGTATTTCATGTTTCCCAGTTAAGGAAGTTCGTGCACGACCCTAATATGACTATTTCACCAGATCAGTTAGATGATATCGAGGTAGAGCCCGAGGTGGTTGGGAATCACAGACCAATTCGTATTGTCGAGTACGACACGAAGCAACTTCGAAGGAAGACGGTGAAACTAGTCAAGGTCCAATAGGGTGATAATGAGAATGATTGTACTTGGAAAACATAGGAGAACATAAGGAAGACGCATCCAAAACTCTTTGCCTGGTAAAATTTTAATAGTGATAGTTATTCCCTTATTAGTAAACCGCATGCTAGGATAGACTTGTTGTGTCGTTATGTATGTTTGATTGCTTGTAAATAGTTGATAGGCATGCGGGACACTTTTATATGTTTTGGTTAAGGAATTTCGAGGACGAATTCTTTTTAAGGGGGGGGAGAGTATAACGACCCGCATTTTATGCATCAGAGGATTGTAGAATATTTATTTCATTCATATACGAAGTCGTACGGTCGTGTAACTTTGGGAGAAGACTATTGGGGTCATTTCCCATGTTCATGATTTTTGCTGAATTTTAAATGACTGTTTTACCCCTGGAGAATATTGTTTCGCCTATAACTTTTGATTGGTAAGGAGTTTTGACCTAAACCCCTTCCGTTGGATTCGGATGATGGTTTATCTTTCCGTAGATTGGTCACATTTGTCAAACGGACTTACCGTTTAGGAGATATGGCTGAAATAAAGTTTGAAAGGTGAAAACAGCTTAACCGGGCTTAATAGGGTAATTAGTGAGAGGGCCCATAACCCATTTCGGGATTAGGGTTATAGGGAGGCTGAAATCAGTTAGGAAACCATCTCATTTCAGTTTTCTAGCTGCCACAAACATTCTTTGAACCCTAGCAATGGCCTCCAACCCCTAAATCACCTTCTAATCACTTTATATTCACATATTAGCTAAATCTACATCAAATCAAGGCGGATTGGCATCAAATTAGAGTTAGGGATGCTGTGTTGCATAAGAATTCGACCCAAATCAGTGGAGTTTCAGATCTAAGAATTTATTTGTGATAAGGTGAGCGATTAGCATGTTTTTACACTAATTACGGCTAATTAGGGGTGATTAATGATAATTAGCGAAATTATAGTTTAGAAAAATATGTAAAAAATCTTAAATATTATTTTATGCCTTTGATAAAAATTTGGGTTAATTTGGATTAAGTTTGCTAATCGTGTGGTTAAACATGCTTAAGGGGATTAAGGGGAAAATCATGCATTTTGGGTATGTTTGATATAAAATGACCTATAAGCTTGATGTTTTGATCTTTTTAATTGAACCCATATGTTGTTATTGTTGTTTGTAATGTTTTGTGATTATTTAGTAAAGTTAGAATGATTGAAAACGCCGTCGTATGGCGAGATTGGATGAAACAAGCTTGCTGGAAATGCTACTGAGATCCGGATCAAATCGGTTAAGGGGGATCGGATCGGATAACCGAACCGGAATGATGGCATCTTCAACAGCGCACAAAGGCAAGGGCAACAAGGAAAGCCAATTGGATCGAATTGGTGCAGGGGATCAGATCAGATATGAAGGGAGAACCGAAATCTGGAGATGAGAAGGAAGCACAAAGGGGACCTCGAACCGAACCAAATGAGAGACCCGAACCGAACCGATGATGACTGGAGTATTATGCATATTCAAACCGAACCAAGGCGTGGGCTATGAGCATCGAACCGAACTGAACTGGGTATGGAGTACCGAATCGAATCGGATGTATACTTTTACTTCTACGCGATGACTTTTCTAAAGACTAACTCCAATTTGACCAAAATCCGAGATGCAAAGGAAGTCCAAATAGGAAGTTATTACTTAGGATTCATATGGCTACCAACATATTAACTTCATGAGTGGGACTTTGCTGCAGGACGTATGCAAAGGGGTTATCGGCATATATAGTTTTGATTCACCATTGAGAAACGGATTAGTGGCAATGGATCAGCACAATGGGACCGTTAAGACTCCCAAGGGCAAGTGATCGTAGCATGGCTATGAGCCAGTGCAGTGGAGCCATCATGACTCCATGGGGCAAAGTGGACATAGCAAAGGATTAGTGGCTATGGATCGGTGCAATGGGGTCATTATGACCCTAAGGGCAAGGTGATCGTAGCAAAGGATTTGGTGATGGTGGATGTCGTATACTTTACGCACTGAGTGAGAGATGTGAGGTTGACTGCTATGTTTGATGTTTGCTATCACCATGACATGCGCACCCCATTTTACACTCTAAGTTAGTGTTACCTTAGAGTATTGTACATCTTGTTGTGCTAACTCTTTGGTTGCAGGTCCAGGTTCATGTATGATTATTTATACCTGTTATTGTTCCGTTTTGCTGCTATCGCTCGTACCAGACTTTTGTCTGACCCAGAGTTTTATGTCTCTTCTTATTACTCTGGGTGCTCCTAATCGAGCAGACTAGGGACAGGTTAGGTGGTATGCACGAGTAGCTGTTCGGAGACGAGCAGGAGGCTTCCAAGTACTATTTACATATATTCTCCCTGTGTTGATGCTGGTCTCTGCTTTAGGCATTAGTAGTGTACCTTTCCTTTTTTGCTTTAGAGATAGTATTTTGAAGTTGTAATAATGATGGTTTGGATCATTAGTTGTATTTTGGATTCCGTTGCAATGATGATTTAGTTTCTAGCTTATACACTATCTCGCCTATTTTTATGTCAAGTTATGTTGCTATTATATTTTATTCCATGTGTTGTGAGGTACTACATGTTCTTTGGTGATTCATAGTTTCAAATCCCTTTCTTTCGACGATCGTCCCGTGCTAGTAAGGCATCGGCACAGCGCATTTCGGGGAAATGTCGGCTGGTGCGGGGTGGGCCGTCACACAGATGGCCAGACTGAGAGGGTGAATCGTATACTAGAAGACTTGTTGCGGGCATGTATTCTTGATTTTGGCGGATCGTGGGAAGATCACTTGCATTTGGTTGAGTTTTCACATAATAACAGGTACCAAGAAAGCTTACAAATGTCACCATTCGAAGCATTGTATGGCAAGCCATGTAGATCTCCCGCATGTTGGGTAGAACCAGGCAATCGACTAGTATTGGGTCCCGACATGATTCCTGAAGCTTCGGATAAAGTCGATTTCATTAAGAAGCGACTACAAACAGCTCGGAGCCGACAGAAGAGTTATGTAGATTCGAGAAAAAGAGATTTAGCATTTGTTGTTGGTGATTATGTATACTTGAGAGTTTCCCCATTGAAAGGAGTAGTCCGTTTCGGAAAGACAAGGAAGTTGGCACCTAGATTTATTTGTCCATTCCTTATACTCGAAAGAATTGGAACTCTTACTTATAGGGTTCAGCTGCCTGACTGGTTTCTAGGAGTACATGATGTATTTCACGTGTCTCAACTTCGAAAGCATGTACATGATCCATACTTGATTGTGGAGGAAGAACCACAACAAGATTTGGAGATTACCCTAAGCTTAGCAGTAAGAAGAGAGCCAGTGAAAATTATTGGCAAAGAAACTAGAGTTCTGAGAAACAAGAGGATCCATTTAGTCAAAGTGCAATGGAGCAGAGATCCTAGAGACTATACATGGGAGATCGAGGATAGCATTAAACAGGCTTATCCCAAGTGCAGGATGGACATCTCTGATTAGCTCTGGTGTTGAGGTACATTTACAATATTTTGCATTTTCCATTTTGTTTCCTTTTCGGGGACGAAAAGTTTTTAAGTGGGAGAGATTGTAACAACCTGGAAAATCATAACCAATTTAAAAAATTTATTTTTAGAAATTTTAACAGAAAACGTATCGGAATAAAATTCCATTTTTTAAATAATAACAAAGCTATTAAAAATAGCTATTTTGCAAACGACCTCCGTTTTTGATGAAACCACTTTTGTTGGATCCGGAATGTCAAATTATTGCTAGGTTTAAATTTCCATAATTTTTGGAATTAATATGTGAGCGTGATAAATTAAAATGTTTTTGGTAATTTCTAGTGAATTTGATCGACCATTAAAAAGTCCATTTTTCAAACGGCCTCCAAATTCGACGAAGTTAATTTTGTTAGGACCGAATCATCAAAACATAGCTAGATTTATTTTTCGGGAATTTTTGGAGTTAGTGTGTGTCCCCGGTAAATTAAAATGTACGAACAAAATTAAAAAATAAAATGTTTTATATTTTAATATAAAGAAAAATAGGCTGAAACGGTCAAATGGGATGATGAAACCTAGTCCATTGTGTCCGGAATGGAGGTATTTGGCTAGGGGCGATAGTCGATAGGCTTAATTTGGAGTTAGTATGAGTTAACGGGCTTGTTTTTTGAAAATTAGAGAATTAAATAATATAATACTATAAATACAGGATTAACAAAACCCTAATTCATTTTCATAGCTGCCACCATCATCGTGTATGGCCAGAAAAGATCGAAACTTCCTCCATTAAAAACTCTCAGTCCACTCAGTAAAACCCATCCATCCTTTGGACAATTTTGTAGCCTTCTCTCCATTCTTCAAATCCATACGGATAACGCCCCCTATAGTGGAGTATCCGCCGAGATCCAGACCCTCGAAGTCCAGCCGTAGCGACCGCTGCCCCACCTACCGGGTGCAATCGAGGTCGCCATTTTGGGGTCCACCTGGAGTGTGCTTCCTTCTCCTCCGACATGGTGCGTTCTGATTGTCGTCTCGCCTCTTGGATAACGTGAAAGGTTGAACCCTAGGATCGAACGAAATAGAAAAGTATCGGCCTTGTTACTGAAGGTAGGAGAAGGTAATTTTAATTTAATTAATTTATTAATAAAATTTAAATATTATTAACACGATAAAAATCATAACTTGTTCATACGATGTCGGAATCACATGAAACAGGAACCGTTGCGATCGTGGCAGTGTCTACTACATTTTAGAAGCAACTAGGGAAATTTAGAGCAATCTATAATTTTTGAAGAATTCTAAAGCACTGTGAGATCTCTAATTTAAAATTAAAATTAATTGTGATTGCGATGTGATTTTTATATATACGTTATTAAAATTTATATGTGTGTTGTACGAGATTTGAATGGATTGATTTTTATTGCGATGATCTGTTGGATTGAGTTGGGTAGCCAAATTTGTTAAACTTATTTATACAATAAAATTCCCTTTTTATTGTATACATGAATCATAAAACTTGTTAAAAAAATTTGTACAGTAAAATTCCCTTTTTATTGTATATATGAATCATATAATTTGTTAAAATTGTTTATACAATAAAATTCCCTTTTTATTGTATACATGAATCATAAAATTTGTTAAGATTGTGTATACAATAAAATTCCCTTATTGTATGCATGAATCATAAAATTTGTTAAAATTGTTCGTACAATAAAATTCCCTTTTTATTGTGTACATGAATCATAAAATTTGTTAAAACTGTTTATACAATAAAATCTCCTTTTTATTGTATACATGAATCATAGGATTTGTCAAAAATATTTATACAATAAAAATTATCTTTTTATTGTATACGTGAACATAGAATTTGTTAAAATTATTTATACAATAAAAATTATCTTTTTATTATATATATGTGAACATAGAATTTGTTAAAAATATTTATACAATAAAAATTATCTTTTTATTGTATATGTGAACATAGAATTTGTTAAAAATATTTATACAATAAAAATTATCTTTTCACTGTATATGTGAAAATAGAATTTGTTAAAAATATTTATACAATAAAAATTATCCTTTTATTGTATATGTGAACATAGAATTTGTCAAAAATATTCATATAATAAAAATTATCTTTTAGTTGTATATGTGAACATAAAATTTGTTAAAAATATTTATACAATAAATTTATCTTCTTATTGTATATATGAATCATAAAATTGATCATAATTGTTTGTACAATAAAAATTTCCTTTTTATTGTATATATGGATCATAGAAATTGTCATGTTGGAAATAATTGATTATGCAACAAAAATTTACTTTTATTGTATATATATGTGTCACAAATTTATCATGTTTTAGAGAAAAATAGTTAAATATTAAAAATGATTCATTATTAAAATGACATTTTCACTGGAAATTGTTTAGATAATAAAAAGGGCATTTTTAATGTATGATTAGTTTCAATTAAAATGAATCATTATTAAAATGACATTTTCATTAGAAATTGTTTAGATATTAAAAAGGACATTTTTAATGTATGATTAGTTATATTATGTAACGAACTGGGATTTTCGACTCCGAAAATCAACATAAAACCCATGTTAATTATTCAGACATCGGAAATTCCTGATCATTGATAGAAAGAAGTTAGGGGGTGAGAATAGATAAGATAGAAAATTAGAATAGAAGAAGAAGAAGAACACAATCAGAGTAAACACGAATCTCACAACTGAACGAATAAAATATATTATAACATAACTTTGAAATAAACAGTGTATATATACAATAACATTATCAGAGTACAACACTTGCACATAGCGGAAATAAAAATAGCTATATATTCCTGAAGCCTCCTGCTTCAAGCTCCTCCAAGTATATCTGTAAAGACCTGAACTACTCGCCTACCCGTACAAATTTGGGCACCCAAGAGTTTAGGGAAACAAAACAAAATAAACTCTGGGTCAGTCATTGGAATGGTGTGAGTAAACTCAAATCATTTTGTTTAACTTTTCAAAATCCTTTTCAAAAGAAAAGATACTCGTAAGACCAATCCACACATAAACACGGACGGTTTTTACCTTACGATAACCCAAAACAGTTTTGGAAATCAATACTCCTCTGATATTATAACAATGTCTAATCACAAGTAATTAGAATCTAGCAGAACGCTTGCATCTCATGTTCCACATATATAGTATACAAACAAAACCGTGAGCGCTTATTGGAGATTGGATTCCAACTATGACAAGGTATGGGACCACCCGCCGATAGTGTATCTCTAGAGGCAAATACACTGGGTTCAACAAGAATATCTTGTAACCCGGCCCACACATGACCGTCCACTCATTTCGCTTGAGTGTATCGAATGTATATCACCAATGGTTGGGAGCTACCCACCGTCTTCCCGAAAAGGGACAGCATCGATCATAGATAAAAGAATGAAATGGATTTTCTCTAGATAGGTGATATACACCGTAATGGGAGCGACCCACTTAGCCATGCTACCTGCCCGATTTCCGTCGTTTCCCGGTTAATGAGGCTTGAGGTCATAACGTATCTTTGACAGATCATACATTTCATTTACTTTGAATGCCACATCTTCATACCCGCCAAATCACAAATTGATTTCCTCAAAAATACCACGGGTATAAAGCTAAGAGAAACGAATTTCTCCACCACCAAACGTAAGTACGTTTGAAGAGATCAACTTACGTGATCCGTTAGATGTACTCTGTCGGACATTCGTCCATTCACGTTTGTCCTGGGATTGGACAAACCGAATGCACTATTCTGTAATAGGATAGCCCTTGCATAACTCCGTCTTCAATATGTGATCGCAACGCTAACGTCCATACAGAGTGGTTTTCAGATAAAAATCTGATCCCGGTCTCTCTATACTGACGACGATAAAATGGTCAAAAACTTTGATAGTCGGTGATTTAACTATCAAAGAAAAACAGGTGTACAAACAACGATATTATTTCCAAATGGAAACTCTATCGATCAATCAACATTCATCCTTTGAATTTAATTTATCATTAATTCATTCATTTCCCATTTCTATATACTCTACATCTCTTATTCCCTAAATTTATGAAATTTACGTCATCAATCATTGGAAAACATTTCCATCTCTGTTTCACGTATTACTATCATTCCAGTATTCCTTCTCATCAACATTTCATTTCCTATAATTAGAAAATATCTCTGATTATATTTGGAAAATGTTTCCAAAATTTATTCATTTGATTTAAATAGATGTTTAAGTAAAACATCACTAATCCAATTTAAACCATTACACTCATTAACTAAATTCACTTAATCAATCTTCACTATCGAACCTTACCCATCCCTCAGTTAAAAACGAAGTCAATCAAGTTGGGGTATAATTACCTCTCAGACCTTAACTGAACAACATTTCTAACCTCGAAATAGACAAAGTTCACCTTTCACATCTTTAACACTTCCTTATATACTCGGATTCTTTTTAGGAATACCCTTTATTTTAAAACATTGATTTAACTATAGCGTTAAAATTCCTTTCTTCTTGAATATCCAACTTCAAAATGTAACTTTTATTCTTAATTTAACTCAATAACTAAACCACTCATCTACAAATAAATAAGTAATTCTTGATTTAACCGGAAAGCAATTATTACTTTCTCGAATTTCGATATAATCGAATTCAATGTATAATTCTCTTTTTCAAATAATCTCTATTCGATAGCTCCTTTTCGAATAAACTATATTCGATAACTCTTTCTTCGAATAACTATATTCGATAATCTCTCTTCGAATGACTTACATTCGATTAACTTTCTACGAATGATTCACATTCGATTAATCTCCCTTCGACTCCTTTAATTCTATTCGAATAAACTATTTCGAATAACTCTTTTGGATTTACTCATCTGGATTGACTCGGTTTGATTAACTCATCTTGGCTAACTCAACTTGATTAACTCAAATTATCTAACTCAACTTATTTAACTCCTATCTAATAACTAATATTCGATAAATTTATATTCGAATAACTATGTCTGTTTTAACTTTATTCAAATGGCTAATATTCAATTTAACACCATTCGCTTGACTCTAGATCGCAGCGATCACAATGGTTATGCCTGATTCCCTCAGGAAACATCCGACCGCCGTAGGCTATCTGCAGCCCTGCAAATTACGTTAGCAGTCGTACGAAATGGAAACACCTCCTAATTAACTATGTTTGCCTAACTCTATCTCAAATAACTATATTCGATCAATTCTAATTGAATAACTAATATTCAATTAATTTTAATTCAATTAACTATGTTCAATTTACTCTAATTGATTAACTCCAACTGATTAATTCTACGTCTATTCAGTCTCAAATATCGATGTTGAAATCGATTCTTACTTCTTTATATAAGTCCTGACTGATATATTCTATTTATCCAATGATAAACATTATATTTGATTTATAAAATATTATTTATAAATTTATCTTCTCAATCTATCGGTCAGAATAGATTCTATTTAAAATCTTTACTTTAAATCTAATCATGTTATACCCGTGTGCGAAGCACGGGTCTAAACCTTTCAAATGAAAAATTCTCCTTTATACTATCCTATTCACTTTTTCAAGTATTTTCTTTTATAATCTATTTATTTACCAAATAAATCCCTTTTTGATAATTCTATTTATTTATAAATTACTTTCTTTTTATATAAAATCTATTGATTTTATAAGTAATTCCTTTTGATAATCTAACTATTCCCTTTGTATTTATTTTACACATATTTCCCCTTTCTATTCTATTTATTTTCAAATAAATATTCCTTTTCAATTCTATTTGTAAATGGCTTACAAATATTTCTTTTTCAATTCTATCTATTTGATTAACAAATAAATATACCTTTTTAATCTATTTATTTTCTACATAAATAGTTTCTTTATTTTATAAAATCTATTGATTTTATAAATATTTCTTTTTCTATATAACATTGAAATTTTACCTTTTAACATTCCATTATTCCTTATGGTATTTAACATACCATATAACAATGATCAATATCATTCAACCATACAAAATCAACAATAGGTTTCATATCACATCATATAACACAATATATGAAAAAACCAGTAAAATAAATGTTGAGGAACCCAATTGGGTCCCTCCAACCTGTTTCCCTGCATCCACAGATGTTAATGTTGAATCAAGGAATTCATGGCGTTTTGATTAAATGACAAGGAGAGGTTCAAGATCGACAAAAAGAAGAAATTCAATGGTATCTAATGTTAGAGGTTGATTAGTTAGAGTGTTAGTTGAGTTTTAGATGTTAAAATCTATCCTCAAATAATCATATACCTAGATGGTTTGAATATATATATGAGTATATATGTATGCACATTCATTGTGCATACTACCAGAAACCGGTCGACCGGTTTCATTATGGGCGGTCGACCGATTTTGGGCAGAAATGCACAATGATAGTGCACACATATATATAACGTACATATAAACAAATACCAGTCTACTAGTCATTTTTAATCAGTCGACTGGTCTACGAACTAAAAGCATCTTTTCGAAGAGACACCATTATTCATCAATGGTTGTTTTCTTTTCTCTTCATCAAAAATCATCTCTATTCGTTGCTTCTCTTCACCAATGATTACAACTCTCCATCCTCTATAAAAACAACATGAAATCATCATTTTGATATATCAATTCTTTCTATTCTTTCTATCTAATTGCTGATTTCATTCTTGCTCTCTAAAAGCACTCAAAAGCTCATAATTCTCATATATCGTTATTTGAATCCTTGAATCTATATATTATTCTTTTGATTCAAACAATGTAACACCCCGTAATTCTGCAACACTAGGATTCACAAATCAAGGCAGAATTAAATTTTAAAATCAAAATCAAGGGAAACGGGCTACGCCATTGCGTTCGTCTCGGAATTCTGCATGAAAACGAGTCCGAGTTTGCGTAAATCGGAGTCCGTATGAGGAAGATATGGCCTCCGGAAGATTCAGCAAAGTTCAAATTTCAAAACAGTTCAGAAAAACGAGTTCGAAATTCAAAAACAGACCCAGATTTGGGCTGGGCGGGAAAATTCCCACCCAAGGCACCCAGGTCGACTGGGTAGTCGACCTGGGGGTTGACCCCCCCCCCCCCCCCCCCCGTTTTCCAGCTTTCTGCACCTGGTTCGTTCTGATGTATTTAATCACGTTTTCTTCCTAGGTTCGTCCGCCTAACACTATATAAACAGCCCTGGTCTTCTTCTCTATTCACAATTCTTTTCTACCCTTATGCTGCAAAGATTCTTAGTGAACATAGCTTCTTCTCCTCCTCTTAATTAAAATATAAATAGAATAATATATATAAAATAAATCAAGACGAGGAGATGCCGCTAAAAGACTTTCAAGAAGAGGTTCAAGTCAGGCTAGGATTTCAAGTGAAGAATCAAAGGCTAGCTCAAACGGTTTCGAGCAACGTCGCACGAATCATAGCAACGCCATCTTTCTTTTCTAAATCTAAACCTCTGTAAGTCAGTTACTTTTTAGATTTGAACGTTTTTCTCTGTTCGTGACATGAAATTAAAGGAATAAAAGAATATGCCAAATCTTTCTATTCGAATTTGTGCCTATCTCTTTGGACCTAATTAAGAACTGTCATGATTCAAGGACAAATAAGACCGTGACTATGAAACTATGGACCTTAAAACCATATGCCTATGACTATGAACATTTGCCTATGACTATGAACATTGCCTATGACTATGAACATTGCTTATGACTGTGACTATGACTATGAGGATTATTTCCTTGACCAAGCTTATGCCTTTGATTAGGAAATATAAACTATTGCCTATGACATAACAAGGACATCTGGGATTAAACACCTGTGATTCATGACTAGGAAAGTGTTGCTTAAGTTTTGTGACTATGAAATTGGGTCTAAACCCGATTATCTATTCTGTCTATTTTTGGTTTTAGACCTTGGGAATTTACCTATTAAGTTAGGTCTACCCATGTTCTTGAACCTATGCCTTTATTCTATTTATTTTTGGTTTTAGACCTTGGGAACTTACCTATTAAGTTAGGTCTACCCATGTTCTTGAACCGACGTCGTTATTCAACCCTTTTTATGCCAGTTAGTATGTCCATCTTTTGCATAGCATCTTTGGTTCATTCCCTATTTTCTACGAACCTAGCTTTATTTATAATCTAGACTGAATCACGATTATACGAACAGTGGGAATGCGGTTTGGGCAAAATATGAAATTTACTAAAAACGTAGTTTAACTTGGAAATTGGCATAAATTGGGAACATGTATTATGGCATGTTCATATAAATGCAAATTGGATAAATTTGACATGAATTATAAGAGGTGTAATTTGAATCTAGTATTGACATGTAAATCTAGCATTTACATGAATAGTGAACTAGAGTAATAAGTCTAGTTTGACGTGAATTAGAATGTTGAATCGGAATTGGATTAGCTAATTTGGCATGGTAAGTATATTGGCGTAAATGTGAAATTGGCCATAATTGAGAATAACTGTCAGGTTTAGAAAAATCATGGTTAGTGACACTTAATTTGGTATAGTTTACATACCAAAAAGCATAAATATGTTTTAGGAAGGGAAATGGGCCATAGAAATAAATGTAGACAAATTACATTAAAAGAGTAATTAGGAAATAAGTAAATTAGGAATAATTTACTTATAGAATTTGGCCTGAATGAGGAAATGTAAATTTAGACAAATTAAAGGTTTATTAACGACATCTCTTTTAATAATAAACCAAAAAGTTCTAGGGTGACAGAGAGGATAGTGTCTAGGCTTGGGTTTGGAAAATACAAGTTTCCTGCTCTCCCTAGCTATCCCTAACTGATCCGACGGACGTGATGGTTACTTTCAAAACTTGATTTGAAAATAAATTGAAACCCTTTGAACTTAGAAAACACGAATATGCCTAACCCGAGGTTAGACTGAGTTGCGATGTAAACCTGCCCGGAACCAACCGGCACATCCAGTATTCGCAACAATATCTGTCTAATGTGAGTGGTCGTGGCTTTAATCTATTTAGTTAAAGCTAGAACAAGAAGGGTAGGGTTAAGTTAACTAAGACGCTTAACCAATTTAACCAGACCGGTGGGTGGGGTTAGGTGCATGTAGACACGTAACACAGTTAAGCTAGAATGGGAGGGCTAAGTCCATAGAGACACTTAACCAAATTCAAGGTAGCAAGACAAGATTTGTAGGGGTTAATTAAAGTTTAATACACTTAGCCAAATTAACATGTTAACTAGACCGGAGGTTGGGGTTAAGTAAAATCTAATACACTTAGCCAATTTGATATGTTAGCTGGGCTAGAGCGTAGGGTTAAGTAAACTTGAACACTTAACCATCAGGTTGTGATAAAGGAATGGGGTTAAGTCTAAAACATGAAGGGATAATACTTAACCATTAATAATAACATGTTAGTTAAAACAGACGGGCAAGGTTAGGTTAAAAAGGAACACTTAACCAATTTAAGTAATAAATACTTAACCAATATAACTTGGTTTGTGGTAGGGTTAAGTCGACATGAGTGACTGATAACACCTAACAAGTTTAACAGGGTAAATGAGGAGGGTTAAGTTAGCTTGAATTGACTATGACACTTAACCAATCCAAATTGACGGGAAAGAGAACTAAGTAGTAAACCTTAGTTAAGAAAACAACGATTCTGGAAACTAAGTGGTAAATCTTAGTTAGTAAAACTAAGTAGTAATTCTTAGTATAACACGGGAAGGAGCGAATGTCCGTCTGAGTAAAAAGGAGGCTCCAACGAATTGGGTTACGAAGCCCGAGACTTCGAGGGGACGTGAGGGTACTCTTGGTATCCCTCTGTGAGGCTGCAGATGATCCTCCTGGGCTCACAGAGGTTAAGGTCTGCGTAGAAGAACCAGGGGTATGCCTTGGTTGCAATATATGGCAACCTAAAGACTAGGATGGACTGGCGTGATTCGGCGAGCAAACGGTAGCCCTGTGATAGCAACTCGTCGTCTACCATCCATCTTGAGTCAATCGAGATACGTGAAGCGCAAAGATGGAGAACTCCAAAGGACCATATACTTGCTGTCTAGTTATGGGTGAGGATGGCCATAGGATTGAGGGGCACCGGGGGCCGGCGTATAGTTCTCATTTTACAAGGTGTGCCTTTCATTAGTTGAGGGAGGGGTCAAGTGGGACCATAGCCACTGGAATAAAAACAGACCTTAGCATCTGCATCGGCAGATATCTGAAAGCTCCCGACCGAGTTCTGTATTCCTTGATTTGCCCTGTCACGGGACTCGGACCGCACATTACAGGACATGTGCATCTAGACAAGCGATAACGATTCGCGATACATGCGTGGGGAAGTATAGGAACATATACCACTCTAGGTAGTGTGTCCTAGACTTGGGGGCATCGTTCGACAGGTAGCATAATCCCTAGTTGGACTAGGTGGCATAAATCCTGAATCCGAGAAGCGTTCAGCAGATAGCGTAAACTCTAGTTGAATCTAGAAAGCACTGGATAGAAAACCCTAGATTTTATCTAGGTAATAGATAATGAATGTATGCCGGAAGGCAATGGAAAATACAGGGATTGGGATCACGTTATCGTTACTAGTTGGGACACTAGATAGGCGGTGCAGAGATATAGAAACCAGTATAACAAGGAAATAGCGAAGTGGCGAAAGTACTAGAGCGTATCCAGTTTATCTTATCTTAGCATATCTTGTGACTACCTTGTCTAATCTTGTTGACCCTATCGTCATGGTGTAATCTTGTATTCAGTTAATTCATGTCATTTTGTTTTCCATGTTCACATGCTAGAAGTTACTGAACTTACTCAGGCTTTATGTCTGACTCTGTTTTTCTTTCGTCTTCTTTTGTTCCGTCCCCCCCCCCCCAAGGTAGTAAAGGAGGGAATAGTTTAGCTCAGGTTAAGTTGGACTGCCACTCTTTCCCAGCTTGAAGATTTGTCGAAGTTTGCTTGGATTCTCTTTTCAGATGCTATGACTGGCTCTTGCTAAAATCGAGGAATATAAATGTTGTATTTATGCTTCTTTATTTTGTAAGACAGATGATACTCTGATATTGTAAAGAAACCATTGTACAAACTATTTTATCAATAAAGCAAAGTTTTATTTTCCGCTGTTTAATTTTTGTCTGTCTTGTAATTTATCTGCATCTTTTACCCTAAATGCTCCACAGAACTTAGTGCATTCCCTTTGTGAGTGACACTAAAGGACGTGGGGTGTTACACGTGGTATTAGATCTGAAGGTTACCAGATCAGATAAAGGATTTGAAAAATTATTTTCAAAATGGTTTTTAAAGAAGTATTTTCAAGAGAAAAGATTTGTTTTAAAGACATATTCCCCAAAGCCATACGCACTATCTTCTCTTCCTCTGTTTAAAATTTTTGTCTCCTTCTTTCTTGAGTCTCTTGGGCTCCTGGCTTTCTGGGAGGTAACCTCATCGAAGGGTGAAGTAGTGCCCGACTTCCATCTATAACCGTAGTAGTTTCACCTGCGGTTAGTTTTCTTTCAAGCTTAGTAGGGTTTTCTGAACGATGGAAGCAACTTTCGAGATATTTGTCAACATGACTACACACGGAAGGGGATGAGGAGTTTGTCTAAGGAGCACAACCCTAGGATGAGGAATTCATGGATGTAGATTTAGCTCACTAAGGAGGAAGAAATTATAAAACCTAAGACAAGAGGGAGTATGTAACAACCCGAAATTTAACAACGTGTTAAATCAAGAATCAAGGCAGAATTAAAATATAAAATCTGAATCAAAAGAAACGGCCTGTGCCATTGCGTTCGTCTCGGAAAAATACGAGGAATAGAGTCCGAAATTTCGTAAATCGGAATCCGTATGACCCAGTTAAGGCCCAGCGAAGTTTCACGAAAATTCAAATCCGAAAACAGATTGGAAATTCAGCCCAGAAAGAGAAGGCGGGAAAATTCCCGCCAGACCCACAGGGTGTCGAACCCTGGGTCGACCCCCCTCCAAGGGTCGACATGGGTGTCGATCCTGGGGTCGACCCCCCTCCAGGGGGTCGATATGGGTGTCGACCCCTGGGTCGACCCCCCTGGTCGAACCAGCGACCTGGTGCACCTGCTTCTGGTTTTGGCTCCTGGGTCTGGGTTTGGAGGCTTGTGACGATTTTTGAGGGCTTGGATCTATCCTAGGGTTAATCTAACGGCCTAAACTACTCCTAATCTCTATAAAAAGACCCCTAAGGCTACCCTAAACCCTCACAAATCACTCATGCCACGAAGTGCTGCCCAAATGCCAAGTGATCATGGCCTCCATCTCCAACTCCAAGAGACTATGCATGCAAATCGGATCTGAATCAAAAGGTGCAAGCTTGCTACACCAAATCGAGGCTCGATCAACATTGCTACGGCGATTTCATGATGGTTCTTCGACAAAGGAGCCACCTTTCTTCGTCAAGATGATGCATGATCCTCTTCCTAAGCCTCGCTATGTAAGTTCTAGCTACTTCGAGATGTTAACGGTAGTTTAATGATGACATGGGATAAAATGCGATGAAACATGAGTATGTTAACCTATGTAAACCTAGTTTGCCCCTTTTTCATGAACATATGACTTTGGGCTATGTTTTAGCGACTAAACCATGCTATTCATGTTGCATTGGACTTAGTTTGCCATGCAAGATTGGACCTTTACTTGTAGTATGATAGCATGAACACTTAGAGCCACTTTGACTTGTGAAATAGTTGCATAAATTGGACTTTGGGGCTTATGCATGTAAATGAAACCAACTTATGATATCATGTTTATGTAAGGTCAAATCCCGTTATGACAACATGCAAGTTTGTGGCCAAATTTCCTATGATAATATGCAAGTGTGGCTAAATCCTTTATGACATTATGCATGCTTGTGGCCAATCCCCTTTTATGTTATGCATGCTTATGGCCAATCCCTATATGACACTATCGTTCATGTTTTAAGGCCAAACCCCCTTATGGTACCATGCATGTTTGGAGCCAATCCCTTTTGTGGCATCGTGCATGTTTTGGGGTCTACATGTAGCCATAGTATACCTACTATGTTGACTCGCTTTTACTCAAGTGAAAACATGATTTGGGGTAGGATAGACAAACATGAGAATGACGCGAAAAACTTGACTTGAGGTTACATGTTAACACGACATGTAAGTTGAACCAAAATGGGGACATGACACGTAGGGTAAACATGGGACTTGAAACTAGCCACGTATGGGTTGTAAGTGTAATATAACACTAGACCAAACATGAAAGTGGCGAACTCGAGGTTGGGTTGAGTTTGTAGCATAAATCTACCCGGACCCGCCCGGCTTAACTAGTGGCTACAAACAATAAGATCCAATGTGAGAAGTTGGTCATGTCGCGCTTAAGACCCGAGGTTAGACTAGGTTGTGGTGTAAAACTACCCGGACCCGCCCGGCTTAACTAGTAACCACAACAAAGTCTAATGTGAGAGGTTGAGAGTGCATTAATTAAATTAATGCCACATGATAAGGTTAAGTAAGTTTGACTAATGACACTTAACCGATATGACACGAATGGGTAGGTTAAGTGGGACCGGGCTTGATTTCTTAATGACACTTAACCATACAAGACAATTAGGGGATGGGGATAAGTAATTAATGCTTAACTAATCCGACTTGGTAATTAGATGGGGTTAAGTAATTTAGACTTAACTAATCTAAACACGGTAATTAGATGGGGTTAAGTAACCTACACTTAACTAATCTAAACACGGTACTTCGATGGGGTTAAATTAAACACTTAACCAATCTAAACTTGGTAATTCAATGAGGTTAAGTAGCCAATACTTAACCAACTTAACAAGATAATTTAATGGGGTTAAGTAACTTATACTTAACCAATTATACATGATGATTTGATGAGGTTGAGTAACCTATACTTAACCAATCTAATATGCGGACCTGATAGGGTTAAGTCATAAGACCTTTTAAATATACTTAACCATTATAATACGATTAGTGGATGGGGTTAAGTTAACCTATACTTAACCAATCCGACTCGATAATCCGATGAGGTTAAGATAATTTGTGCTTAACCAATCTAACACGATAACCTGATAGGGTTAAGATAAACAAGTACTTAACCAAATTGACTTGATGATTGAATAGGGTTAAGTCATGAGCTTCTTGGTATACTTAACCAACTTGTAGGGCTAGGTCTTGGACTTGAATACTTAGCCGATCTTGACATGATTCATAGGCGGGCTAAGCCATGAACTTGAATAACAACACTTAACCCAATAGACAAAACCCTAGTGAGAGGAACTAGGTAGAAAATCGTAGTTAATCAACGGTAACGGGGAAATGAAGCTAAGTGGTAAACCTTAGTTAAGTATAACTAAGTAATAATTCTTAGCCAAGGACATGGGACTAGTTCATGAATAGATGAGCAACCCGGTACGGTAGGTCATCGCTTAAAACACGAGGAGGAGCAAATTATCTGACCTAGATAAAGCTCCCACGAACTGGGTAACGAAGCGGTAGATTCGGGAGACGAGAGGGTACTCTTGGTATCCCTCTGTGAGGTGGCAGATGGTCCATGAAACCCGGCCTCACAGGGGTTAAGGTCTGCGGTAGAAGAGCCAAGAGTATGCCTTGGTTGCTATGCGAGCGACCTAAAGACTGGGATGGATTAGCGTGGAGTCGACGATACTTGATTTTGTCCTGGATAGCACGTCGCCAACTACCTACCAACTTTAGTCAATCGTGTACGAACGGAAAGGCAGAGAACTCCCAACAGACCATGTTCTTGCTATCGAGTCATGGGTGAGGTTGGCCCATAGAAAAGTGGGGTTATAGTGGGGCTGGAATGTAGTTCTCATACATGATTTTTCTTGGATTGCCTTTCAGTAGTTGAGGGAGGGGTCACGTGGGACCATAGCCACGGGTACAAAAACAGACCTTGATATCTGCATCAGCAGACGACTTAAAGCTCCCGACCGAGTTCCGTATTTCTTGATTTGCCCTGGCACGGAACTCGGATGGCACATTGAGGAACATGTGCGTCTAGACATGGAAAACGATTCACGATACATACGCGGGATAAAGGGCGCGGTTGACGGGTGGCATAATCCCTAGTGGCCCTAGGTGGCTTGAACCCAAACCGAGACACGGAAACGTTCATTAGGTAGCATAATCCATAGTGGTCCTAGGTGGCATAAATCCTAAGTGAACACGCGATAGCTCATGGTAAGAAAACATAACCAGATCAAGGGTAGCAGTCCAAAACAACTTCAAGGATAAAATGGTACTACTTTGAGGTGGTATAGATTTACATAGGAAAGCCCGTACGGCCTACGGCAAAGGACTGAACTTATACATGGAAAGAAACATACAAGTTTGGAAAACCTACATATGTTATATATTAGGTTGACATGGACCATTTCATGACACTGGGTAAGGGACATCCATAGTTAACACATGACGCGGGTTGGGATACTAGTACGAGAGGTGCAGAGCAAATATACATGTTAGAACCATGAGAAATATACATGATAGGTACCGTGGGATGTTATACAGGATAGATACCTTGGGATAGTATACTTGATAGAAACCCGACGATGTGATACCTTGATTTATCATGACACCGTAGTTTATCATGATATCTTAGTTTACCTTGCTACAGCAGTTCAGCCTGTTACCCTGGTTTAGTTTATCTATCTTGTCGTCATCCTTATGTTTACTTTCAGTTTATGCATGTCATGTTACCTTTACCTGTTTTTATACTGGAAGTAGATAGGACTTACCGGTCTTTATGACTGACCCCGTTTTGTTTCGCCTCTTTGTCTTCCGTTCCCCCCCCCCCTCCAGGTTTCAGGGAGGAAACACTGTTATCTAGTTCGGACTCCTTCTGCCTGAAGATCATCACGCATGGCTTGGATTTTTCTTGGCTATGGCTACTTTACTGTTTTACTTGGGGAATAATTTATGAAATGGTTTTATGCTTCTTTACTATTGCAAGACAGGTTTTGGTGTATTCTGATGTAAAAGGCTTTAGACCTTATTTTATAAGGTAATGAAATTTGTTTTACTTCTGCTGTTTTATATATGTTCTGTCTTGTAATATTTCTGTGCATGTTTACCTCGATAATGCTTCACCAAACCTAGTGCATTCCCTTTGTGAGTGACCCTAGCGGAGGTGGGGTGTTACATTTGGTATCAGAGCAGAAGGTTACCAGACTGGGCTAAAGTTTTTTTTTTAAAAAAACCTTCTGAAAACTATTTGAAAAACCGTTTACAAAGAAGCATTTTTCAAGAAAAGTTTTGTTTTAAAAGGCTGTTCCCCAAAGGACATTAGCACTATCCTTTGATTCCTTGATTTAATCTCTTTTCCTTTCTTTCCTCCATCTGTAGTCACAGTAGTTCTAACTGTGACTAATCATTGTCTAGCCATGTATGTGTTTTCCGTACGATGGAGGTGGTTCTCGAGAGACCTGTTGCCGTGATACAAGGAAGGATAATAAGAGTAAGGATAAAGGACGCGAGCTTAAGGATAAGCAACTTGTTGGTATGGCTTAGTCCATCAAGGAGGACAAGGACAAGATCATCGGAGAGGGCAATTGTACGCTCCCATTTCTAGGGTACCTAAAAGAGATGGTACCGTTTCTGGTAAAGGTTTAGTCGTTCTTTTCTATCATCCCATCCAGACTTTGTCTTGATCATCGTATCATTTAAGTCTGCTTGGATAGTTGAGTCTCTGCACCTTAGTACTAGCACGGTAGAGGATCCCAGTTTTTGTCCCAAAAATCTGGTTGGAGAGTTGGTCCATTTCTTCATGACTTGTTTGAGAATGACATGTCTCGGCTACGGATGGATTCTAGGGATAAAGTGGTCATCCAATAAGGGGTGCCATTCTCGGTTTTGAAAGGAGGGTAGTTAGACTCTTGACTTGCTTTGGTAATACCCTCGAAGTCTCGTATAACCTTCTAGGTTCTGTCATGGCTAGTTACCCAGAATCTCATGATGCAGTTGTTGGTAATCCGTTCGAATAGAATTCGCCGCTAAGGCGGATGGTTCGTTTCGCTTATGCATGAGTTATGGGAATCACCCTAGTAAGTACTCTTGGCAACATGGATTGGCATCGGCAAACGAGATCCAGAATTCCCTAGTGAATTTTGGAGAGCTTGCATGAGTAAGTGGATACGTTTGAGCCAAGTATACTAGGGAAAGGATAAGTGAAAGTGGAATAAGAGGCGACAATGAAATGAGTTCTAACTCATATCTTGGAAATAGGAATCAAGGAACTACAAAATCATGGAGTTAAAAAGATGGTCAAGGCACCGAGGAATTAAGCTCAAGGAAACGCGACTTAGAAGATGTAAGGCTAGACACGTGCATCGTACCCCTTTTTAAAGAGTGTATCCTTGATCCCTGGTTTTTCCTGTAGAGCTTGCTCGCATGTTATCTTTTGGTGCATATCCTCTCGGTCCTGTTTCTATTGCAAACCCCGTAAGGAGTTTGTCTTGTTTATCTTCTCGATCCTATCTTGGGAACCTTAGGTAGAACTCTATGGATGTAAACATGTATTTGAAACATGTTATGATTGATACGGTTGCAAATGGTTTCAAGTGGTTGATCGTGGATACGCGAGTACACATTAGATACTAGATTGACGCGGTCACGTTTCATGTTGCATATGCACGTGTATTTATACTTGTTTATGGATGAAATTGAATATGTTATCATGTGGATGTTGCATGTGGATGGATGTTTGTGCACGCATATAGTACTTATATGACTAGGACTATTTGCATACATGTTGGACTCATGGCACTAAACATATTTTGCATTAGAAAGATCATTCAGGCCTGATCATTAGCATTAGCTAAGGAGCATATACACACACGTTTTGCATATGTTCATATGACATTATAAATTGTCTAAGGACAATGATTGCCTGTGGATGATGTTTTGAGTAGATGGATGATGGATGGTAGGATGCGTTCTTCCTAACTTGGAGATTTCGGGGACGAAATCCTTAAAGGAGGGGAGAATGTAACAATCCAAAATTTAACAACGTGTTAAATCAAGAATCGAGGCAGAATTAAAATATAAAATCTGAATCAGGAGAAACGGGCTGTGCCATTGCGTTCGTCTCGGAAAATATGCGGAATAGAGTCCGAAAATTCGTAAATCGGAGTCCGTATGACCCAGTTAAGGCCCAGCGAAGTTTCACGAAAATTCAAATCCGAAAACAGATTGGAAATTCAGCCCAGAAAGAGAAGGCGGGAAAATTCCCGCCAGACCCACAGGGTGTCGACCCCTGGGTCGACCCCCCTCCAGGGGGTCGACATGGGTGTCGACCCTGGGGTCGACCCCCCTCTAGGGGGTCGACATGGGTGTCGACCCCTGGGTCGACCCCCTGGTCGAACCAGCGACCTGGTGCACCTGCTTCTGGTTTTGGCTCCTGGGTCTGGGTTTGGAGGCTTGTGACGATTTTTGAGGGCTTGGATCTATCCTAGGGTTAATCTAACGGCCTAAACTACTCCTAATCTCTATAAAAAGACCCCTAAGGCTACCCTAAACCCTCACAAATCACTCATGCCACGAAGTGCTGCCCAAATGCCAAGTGATCATGGCCTTCATCTCCAACTCCAAGAGACTATGCATGCAAATCGGATCCGAATCAAAAGGTGCAAGCTTGCTACACCAAATCGAGGCTCGATCAACATTGCTACGGCGATTTCATGACGGTTCTTCGACAAAGGAGCCACTTTCTTCGTCAAGATGATGCATAATCCTCTTCCTAAGCCTCGCTCTGTAAGTTCTAGCTACTTCGAGATGTTAACGGTAGTTTAATGATGACATGGGATAAAATGCGATGAAACATGAGTATGTTAACCTATGTAAACCTAGTTTGCCCCTTTTTCATGAACATATGACTTTGGGCTATGTTTTAGCGACTAAACCATGCTATTCATGTTGCATTGGACTTAGTTTGCCATGCAAGATTGGACCTTTACTTGTAGTATGATAGCATGAACACTTAGAGCCACTTTGACTTGTGAAATAGTTGCATAAATTGGACTTTGGGGCTTATGCATGTAAATGAAACCAACTTATGATATCATGTTTATGTAAGGTCAAATCCTGTTATGACAACATGCAAGTTTGTGGCCAAATTTCCTATGATAATATGCAAGTGTGGCTAAATCCTTTATGACATTACGCATGCTTGTGGCTAATCCCCTTTTATGTTATGCATGCTTATGGCCAATCCCTATATGACACTATCGTTCATGTTTTAAGGCCAAACCCCCTTATGGTACCATGCATGTTTGGAGCCAATCCCTTTTGTGGCATCGTGCATGTTTTGGGGTCTACATGTTGCCATAGTATACCTACTATGTTGACTCGCTTTTACTCAAGTGAAAACACGATTTGGGGTAGGATAGACAAACATGAGAATGACGCGAAAAACTTGACTTGAGGTTACATGTTAACACGACATGTAAGTTGAACCAAAATGGGGACATAACACGTAGGGTAAACATGGGGCTTGAAACTAGACACGTATGGGTTGTAAGTGTAATATAACACTAGACCAAACATGAAAGTGGCCAACTCGAGGTTGGGTTGAGTTTGTAGCATAAATCTACCCGGACCCGCCCGGCTTAACTAGTGGCTACAAACAATAAGATCCAATGTGAGAAGTTGGTCTTGTCGCGCTTAAGACCCGAGGTTAGACTAGGTTGTGGTGTAAAACTACCCGGACCCGCCCGACTTAACTAGTAACCACAACAAAGTCTAATGTGAGAGGTTGAGAGTGCATTAATTAAATTAATGCCACATGATAAGGTTAAGTAAGTTTGACTAATGACACTTAACCGATATGACACGAATGGGTAGGTTAAGTGGGACCGGGATTGATTTCTTAATGACACTTAACCATACAAGACAATTAGGGGATGGGGTTAAGTAATTCACGCTTAACTAATCCGACTTGGTAATTAGATGGGGTTAAGTAATTTAGACTTAACTAATCTAAACACGGTAATTAGATGGGGTTAAGTAACCTACACTTAACTAATCTAAACACGGTACTTCGATGGGGTTAAATTAAACACTTAACCAATCTAAACTTGGTAATTCAATGAGGTTAAGTAGCCAATACTTAACCAACTTAACAAGATAATTTAATGGGGTTAAGTAACTTATACTTAACCAATTATACATGATGATTTGATGAGGTTAAGTAACCTATACTTAACCAATCTAATATGCGGACCTGATAGGGTTAAGTCATAAGACCTTTAAAATATACTTAACCATTATAATACGATTAGTGGATGGGGTTAAGTTAACCTATACTTAACCAATCCGACTCGATAATCCGATGAGGTTAAGATAATCTGTGCTTAACCAATCTAACACGATAACCTGATAGGGTTAAGATAAACAAGTACTTAACCAAATTGACTTGATGATTGAATAGGGTTAAGTCATGAGCTTCTTGGTATACTTAACCAACTTGTAGGGCTAGGTCTTGGACTTGAATACTTAGCCGATCTTGACATGATTCATAGGCGGGCTAAGCCATGAACTTGAATAACAACACTTAACCCAATAGACAAAACCCTAGTGAGAGGAACTAGGTAGAAAATCGTAGCTAATCAAGGGTAACGGGGAATGAAGCTAAGTGTTAAACCTTAGTTAAGTATAACTAAGTAATAATTCTTAGCCAAGGACATGGGACTAGTTCATGAATAGATGAGCAACACGGTACGGTAGGTCATCGCTTAAAACACGAGGAGGAGCAAATTATCTGACCTAGATAAAGGCTCCCACGAACTGGGTAACGAAGCGGTAGCTTCGGGGGACGAGAGGGTACTCTTGGTATCCCTCTGTGAGGTGGCAGATAGTCCATGAAACCCGGCCTCACAGGGGTTAAGGTCTGCGGTAGAAGAGCCAAGAGTATGCCTTGGTTGCTATGCGAGCGACCTAAAGACTGGGATGGATTAGCGTGGAGTCGACGATACTTGATTTTGCCCTTGATAGCACGTCGCCGACTACCTACCATCTTTAGTCAATCGTGTACGAACGGAAAGGCAGAGAACTCCCAACAGACCATGTTCTTGCTATCGAGTCATGGGTGAGGTTGGCCCATAGGAAAGTGGGGCTATAGTGGCGCCGGGATGTAGTTCTCATACATGATTTTTCTTGGATTGCCTTTCAGTAGTTGAGGGAGGGGTCACGTGGGACCATAGCCACGGGTACAAAAACAGACCTTGATATCTGCATCAGTAGACGACTTAAAGCTCCTGACCGAGTTCCGTATTTCTTGATTTGCCCTGGCACGGAACTCGGATGGCACATTGAGGAACATGTGCGTCTAGACATGGAAAACGATTCACGATACATACGCGGGATAAAGGGCGCGGTTGACGGGTGGCATAATCCCTAGTGGCCCTAGGTGGCTTGAACCCAAACCGAGACACGGAAACGTTCATTAGGTAGCATAATCCCTAGTGGTCCTAGGTGGCATAAATCCTAAGTGAACACGCGATAGCTCATGGTAAGAAAACATAACCAGATCAAGGGTAGCAGTCCAAAACAACTTCAAGGATAAAATGGTACTACGTTGAGGTGGTATAGATTTACATGGGAAAGCCCGTACGGCCTACGGCAAAGGACTGAACTTAAACATGGAAAGAAACATACAAGTTTGGAAAACCTACATATGTTATATATTAGGTTGACATAGACCATTTCATGACACTGGGCAAGGGACATCCATAGCTAACACATGATGTGGGTTGGGATACTAGTACGAGAGGTGCAGAGCAAATATACATGTTAGAACCATGAGAAATATACATGATAGGTACCGTGGGATGTTATACAGGATAGATACCTTGGGATAGTATACTTGATAGAAACCTGACGATGTGATACCTTGATTTATCATGACACCGTAGTTTATCATGATATCTTAGTTTACCTTGCTACAGCAGTTCAGCCTGTTACCCTGGTTTAGTTTATCTATCTTGTCGTCATCCTTATGTTTACTTTCAGTTTATGCATGTCATGTTACCTTTACCTGTTTTTATACTGGAAGTAGATAGGACTTACCGGTCTTTATGACTGACCCCGTTTTGTTTCGCCTCTTTGTCTTCCGTCCCCCCCCCGTCCAGGTTTCAGGGAGGAAACACTGTTATCTAGTTCGGACTCCTTCTGCCTGAAGATCATCACGCATGGCTTGGATTTTTCTTGGCTATGGCTTCTTTACTGTTTTACTTGGGGAATAATTTATGAAATGGTTTTATGCTTCTTTACTATTGCAAGACAGGTTTTGGTGTATTCTGATGTAAAAGGCTTTAGACCTTATTTTATAAGGTAATGAAATTTGTTTTACTTCCGCTGTTTTATATATGTTCTGTCTTGTAATATTTCTGTGCATGTTTACCTCGATAATGCCTCACCAAACCTAGTGCATTCCCTTTGTGAGTGACCCTAGCGGAGGTGGGATGTTACAGAGTATCTTTACTAGGGTATGATAGGGCATATAATTAAGGACAAGGGCAAGAACGAGGATGAGATTTTCAGAAGGACAAGTACATGCTTTCGCCACCAAGCGTACCTAGAAGAAAGGTAGTCCGGTTGGAAGAGTCTAGTTTTCTGTTCGTACTATTTCCTTTGGTTTTAGCGCTTCATATTTGTTCATATCCACTTCCATAGTTGAATCTCTGCACCATAGTACTTGTATAGTAGAAAGATCCCACTAGAGTCTCAAATCCAATTGGTGGTCCGACCAGTTTGTTTTTGGTTAGTAGGGATTTGAGGATAGCTATCGAGTTTGCTTATATCATCTCATGCAGATCGTCTAAAATCGGAGGAGATATTCCTCGGGTGCTTGTTTGATATTGGTTTAGGCCTTTGGGGCTTGTACTTGAGGAATGTCGAGTTCGACTAGGATGGTTTGCGTGAGCTATGAATAGTTGTGGCAGGCACTCCAAAAAGTACGTAGTGACCTTTCACCCTTATAGTTATGGCGTGATGGATAAGCTAAGAGGAGAAACCTCAAGCCATCTTAGTACATACACCTGGTACCGTGATTGACATCTGTTTATTTTGGAAATGGAGATTCGGAACTTCACAATCGTGAAGTTAAATTAGTTAAGATACAGTGGAGAAAAGCTCAATAAGGCTAGATACTAGCATCATACCCTTTTCCTTGAGGGTGCATCCTTGATTTCTTTGTTTTAGGAGCTTTACACATAATTGTTTCGCTCTTTCCAAAGTATATCACCTAGGTCGTATCTTCGATCTTTAGGTAGAAGCCAATTGATGTAAACATGTATTTGAAACATGTTATGGTTGATGGTTGCGAGTGGTTGCTAATGGTTACTCGTGAATGCATATGCATACGTATTAGGCACTAGATCAGTTCAGACGCTTTCATATTGCATTTACATATATATATTTGTTTGTAAGTTGAGCCTGATATGTTATCATATGGATGTTGCATATGGATGAATGGTTGTGCACGCATGTAGTATTTACATAACTAGGGATGCTTGCATACATGATTGGACGCATGGCACGGACATGATTCGCATTAAGGAGGTCAACTGAATCAGTAGACCGCCTGATTTTGCATTAGATAAAGACATATACACACACTATGTATATGAACATGAAAGCATTAGAAATCTTTTAAGGACAATGGATGCCTATGAGTGAATGGTTGAGTAGATGGGTGATTGGATGGTAGGACACATTCTTCCTAACTTGAAGATTTCGGGGACGAAATCCTTTTAAGTGGGGGAGAATGTAACACCTCGTAATTCTGCAACACTAGGATTCACAAATAAAGGCAGAATTAAATTTTAAAATCAAAATCAAGGGAAACGGGCTATGCCATTGCGTTCGTCTCGGAATTCTGCATGAAAACGAGTCCGAGTTTGCATAAATCGGAGTCCGTATGAGGAAGATATGGCCTCCGGAAGATTCAGCAAAGTTCAAATTTCAAAACAGTTCAGAAAAACGAGTTCGAAATTCAAAAACAGACCCAAATTTGGGCTGGGCGGGAAAATTCCCGCCCAAGGCACCCAGGTCGACTGGGTAGTCGACCTGGGGCACCCAGGTCGACTGGGTAGTCGACCAGGGGGTCGACCCCCCCTCCCGTTTTCCATCTTTCTGCACCTGGTTCGTTCTGATGTATTTAGTCACGTTTTCTTCCTATGTTCGTCCGCCTAACAATAAACAGCCCTGGTCTTCTTCTCTATTCACAATTCTTTTCTACCCTTATGCTGCAAAGATTCTTAGTGAACATGGCTTCTTCTCCTCCTCTTAATTAAAATATAAATAGAATAATATATATAAAATAAATCAAGATGAGGAGATGCCGCTAAAAGACTTTCAAGAAGAGGTTCAAGTCAGGCTAGGATTTCAAGTGAAGAATCAAAGGCTAGCTCAAACGGTTTCGAGCAATGTCGCACGAATCATAGCAACAACATCTTTCTTTTCTAAATCTAAACCTCTGTAAATCAGTTACTTTTTAGATTTGAACTTTTTTCTCTGTTCGTGACATGAAATTAAAGGAATAAAAGAATATGCCAAATCTTTCTATTCGAATCTGTGCCTATCTCTTTGGACCTAATTAAGAACTGTCATGATTCAAGGACAAATAAGACCGTGACTATGAAACTATGGACCTTAAAACCATATGCCTATGACTATGAACATTTGCCTATGACTATGAACATTGCCTATGACTATGAACATTGCCTATGACTATGAACATTGCCTATGACTGTGACTATGACTATGAGGATTATTTCCTTGACCAAGCCTATGCCTTTGATTAGGAAATATAAACTATTGCCTATGACATAACAAGGACATCTGGGATTAAACACCTGTGATTCATGACTAGGAAAGTGTTGCTTAAGTTTTGTGACTATGAAATTGGGTCTAAACCCGATTATCTATTCTATCTATTTTTGGTTTTAGACCTTTGGAATTTACCTATTAAGTTAGGTCTACCCATGTTCTTGAACCTACGCCTTTATTCTGTCTATTTTTGGTTTTAGACCTTGGGAATTTACCTATTAAGTTAGGTCTACCCATGTTCTTGAACCGACGTCGTTATTCAAGCCTTTTTATGCCAGTTAGTATGTCCATCTTTTGCATAGCATCTTTGGTTCATTCCCTATTTTCTACGAACCTAGCTTTATTTATAATCTAGACTGAATCACGATTATACGAACGGTGGGAATGCGGTTTGGGCAAAATATGAAATTTACTAAAAACGTAGTTTAACTTGGAAATTGGCATAAATTGGGAACATGTATTATGGCATGTTCATAGAAATGCAAATTGGATAAATTTGACATGAATTATAAGATGTGTAATTTGAATCTAGTATTGACATGTAAATCTAGCATTTACATGAATAGTGAACTAGTGTAACACCCCGAATTTCAATTAACACTAATGGTTAGAAATTAAAGTATAATTAATCTCAGATGGAAGAACCAGGGGAAACGGGCTGCGTCATTACGTTCGTCTCGGAAAAATACGCGAAATAGAGTCCGAGTTTTCGAGAATCGGAGTCCGTATGGCCCGGTTATGGCCCAAAGAAGTTTTAGGAAATTTAAATTTCAGATTTGAAAAACAAGTTTGGAGCCAAAAGAGGAAAGGGGGGATAATTCCCGCCTAGCCCCGTGTCGACAGCCATGTCGACAGGGGTGTCGACAGGGGTGTCGACAGCCCTGTCGACAGGGGTGTCGACACAGGGTGTCGACCCTGCTGGTCTGGGTGCACCAGGTTTGTTCTTGGCTGAGTCTAGGGCTATGTTCTAGAGGGTTCCTAAATCTAAGGGTCCTAATCTAATCTAGGGTTAATCTAAGGGCCTAAAACACTTTCTAATCCTATAAATAAGACCCCAACCCTACCCTAATTCATTCATAATTAATCCTTGTAATTAAACTATGGCAAAATGCAACTTGATCATGGCCTCCACAAATCAATGAAGAGGGTTGCATGCTAATCACTCTCTAATCAACCTCTAATCCCTTCTTAACATCTTAATCTTCTTCATTTGGTGTGCAAAATTGCTAGTAGTGAGTTTCTATCACTTTGATGATCTTTTGGTAAACTAATTAGATGAGATGTGATGGGATTTATGGTTTTGTATGTGGGTTAATGAGCTTTGAATCATATGATATGATGTTAGCATTAATCTTATGGTTATGCATGTTGAGTATGTATGTTTATGCATGTTGAGTATGTAAGTTTATGCAAGTTTAATATGATGTATGTTATGTTTGCATGATGCTAAATATGCAAGTTGTGGGCTATGTAATCATATGCATGTTATGCAAGTTCATGGTGATATGCTATGCAAGTTACATGTAAGTAAATATGCAAGTTACATGTTTGTTAATATGCAAGATTCATGTTTGTTAATATGCAAGTCACATGTAAGTAAATATGCAAGTTACATGTTTGTTAATATGCAAGTTACATGTTTGTTAATATGCAAGTTACATGTTTGTTAATATGCAAGTTACATGTATGTAAATATGCAAGTTATATGTTTGTTAATATGCAAGTTCATGATGACACATTATGCAAGTCTATGAGTTAATATGCAAGTTTGTTATGCAAGTGAATATGTAAGTTATGTGACATATTATATGCAAGCTATGTGACATGTTATGCAAGTGCATGTGCAAGTTATGTGTTTGTTAATATGCAAGATGGCACCTTCGAAACATGTTCATTCATATGCAAGTTGACACCTTTTATATGTGTTATATCATGAGAACGAAATTACGTGGGAACGATGGGGTAATTAAATGCATAGGTTAATAAGATTATGTGAAATTAATATAATTATGCATAATATAATATAAATGAACATAGTATGGGAATTTGCCTATTTAGTTAGGTGTACCCATACTATGTGTTGGGAATTTACCTATTGAGTTAGGTCTACCCCATGGGAATTTACCTATTGAGTTAGGTCTACCCATGTTAAGAAAACTTGATTAATTAGGGATAAGTAATATAAAATTATGAGGGTGATTAATTAGGTGTAATTAATTGACTAAGACACGAGGTTGGACTCAGTTGTAGCGTAAAACTGCCCGGACCCAACCGGCTTAACCAGTTGCTACAAGTGTTAGCCCAATGTGAGAGGTCTTAGGCACAAACTAAATACGTGATTAATGTAAAGACACGAGGTTAGACTCTGTTATGACATAAGGCTGCCCGGAACCAACCGGCTTAACCAGCGGTCATAAAAGACAGTCTAATGTGAGAGGTCTTTACAAAGGTTACGTTCTTAATTAATTAATTAAGAAACACTTAACCACATTAGCATGTAGAGGGACATGAGGGGTTAAGTGGGTGCCTTGGGTGGCATGAGAAAATCTAGTGGTTGCCTTGGGTGGCAATAGAAAATACGATTAGAATACTTAACCAAAAATGGAAACTTGTAATTAAACATGATTAAAGGGTTAAGTAGGGTATACTAGAAAAAGGGACAAGCTTAGGTGGGTAGCTTGTGGAGGCCCATTTCAACCAGTAACCCATACGTATCTTTGTGGGCTCGACCCATGTCGAGGACGGGACACGCATACTGGGCTTGACTGTAAGAGGCAAACGGGTTAGCGGTGGCAACGCAAGTCCAACGGGCTTCATATGCGTGAGTGGGCCCGGGCTGGTAGGTAAGCCGTTGTTGCATCGTGTAGATATAAGCCGTGCACCGTTAGTTTTATCAGGTTGCCACGTTGGGGAATGGTACACCCCACGGTGGGGCCAGCACGGGTATCTACGTTAGGGAGCCGATCGAATGGGGAGTAGTGTGTACACCGGGTGGATTGTAGGGCCCTGCGGCGCCTACTTGGTCACCTAGGGGTACGCAAGTACTATTAAGTTAATTTTATAAGTCCATGGGTGGAATCAACCTTTAAGTTAGGAACGACTGGTGTGGTGCAGTTTAGTAATTTACCTTAGGAAGGGTAGATGCGTCTTTATCCTTTATCTTAGTTTAGTTGATTGTTTAGGGTAGCTATTCATCCCTATATGTTACCGTATATCAATTCATGTCTTCTCTGGTTACTTTAACGATTGTATTGTTAAAGTTATAGGACTCGCTCAGACTTATGTCTGACCCCGTTGTTTTTATCTTTTTCCCAACCCTCAGGTCCTGCGGTGGATCCTAGCAGTAGTGGAGCTTGATCGGATTGCTGTTCCAGTCTTTAGGAGCTTGGGTAGATGTAAAGCTCCAGTTATCCAGTTATCTTTCCTTTTGTTTTGGCTATTGTATGAGAGTGGGATTATGTACTTCTTTATTTTGATGGATATTGTACTTGACTTTTATTATGGGTTTATGATGTAACCAGACATGTTTTACTTCCGCTGTTATGAGATGATGTTTTAAAATTTCAAGTACTATTTATATCTGTCTTGTTGTAATTTTTCTGTTCTATATTCACTAAAATACTCCACCGATGTTATGGCATTCCCATTGTGAGTGATCATAGCGGAAGTGGGGTGTTACACGTGGTATCAGAGCTTAAGGTTACCAGAACAGATAATTTTTTTTTTTTAGAAAAACTATTTTCTAAGAGTATTTTCGAAGAAAGTATTTTCAAAAGCATGTCTTCTAAGAGAAAAAGTTTTTGAAAAAGAAAAGCATAATCCCCAATAGCCATATCCTTATCTTTCGGAATCTCCTTTTTGAATCTTTCCTCTTTCGTTTCAGCATGGCTGAAGATCTTAACATCCCGGAAGGTTTAGTTATACCACTATGGTATAGGAGGTTACAAGAAGCTAGGGCCGCGACTGCGGGTCCAGCCAATGCTACTACACCAGAGACAACCGTTCCTCCTCCTCAGCCTAGAGTGGATAATTTTGCTAAGATTTGTAAGGAGTTCAAGGCTATAGGAGGAAAACCTTTTCTAGGTTCAGAGACTTTCGTAGAGGCTAGAGATTGGCTTAAGGAAGTGGAAGAGTTGCTAGATATCTTTGAAGTGGAAGAGGGAAAGAAAGTCAAGTTGGCGGCTTGGTTGATGAAGGGAGAGGCCTCATTCTGGTGGGAGGTCACTAACGGGGAACGCCCTGTTGACTCTTGGGCAGATTTTAAGCAAAGGTTTGGGGCTAAGTTTCTCTCAAGGGCGGAAGAGAATCTGTTTATGGAGAAGTTCTTGAATTTGAAGCAAGGGAATCTCACGGTGAAAGAATATGTCAACAAATTCAATCAATTAGCAAGGTTTGGCATAGAGTTGGTGAATACACCGGAGAAGAAGGCTTTGAGGTTCGTTAGAGGCTTGAACGAACCATTGCAAGGAATAGCTATGACTCACATTCCTATGGGGGCCACCTTTGAGAAGCTTGTCTACATGGCACTTATGCATGAGGATGATAAGAACTCTAAGGCACCAGAGAAAAAGGGGGATCAGAAGAAACCGCAACAACAACAACAAGGCAAGGGCGGAAAAGGCAATGGTGACAAGAAGAAGATGAAGAAGAAGTGCTTCAATTGTGGAACACCAGGCCACCTCAGTAAGGATTGTCGCAAAAAGAAGAAGACAGGTTGCTTTCATTGTGGTGAAGCAGGACATCTTGTGAAAAACTGCCCAAAGAAGGGGCAGAAGACGGGGTCTACCTCAGGAGGTCAGGTGCAAGCTCTTATAGCACCACCTCAGTCAGGGGGGCAAGTTCAGGTTCTCTCAGTTCCACCGATTCAGCAGAGAGGTAGAACTATTTCCGTTGAAAGTCTGGTTTTTCTGTGTGATCATCCAGTTCGTACTTTGTTTGACTCTGGCGCATCGCATTCTTTTATCTCATCATCGTTAGTTGAGTCACTGCACTTAGACACCAGTCTAGTTGATGATCCCTTGGTTGTTTCAAACCCAATTGGGGGCTCTATATATCTGTCTATGATATGTTTGGGTTTGAAGATTTCTATACTTAGCGTTGAGTTTAGATGTGATGCTTTTGTATTGGGCTTCACGGGCTATGGGTTGATTTTGGGCATGGACTGGTTATCCAGTAATGGTGCCGTTCTTGATTGTGAAAGGAGAGTTGTCAGGCTTATGACCCGCTTGGGTAATACTCTCGAGATCTCTTGTAATCCCATGGAATCTGTTCTTCTAAGTTATCTTGAATCGCTCGATGCTTCGGTCGAGAGTTTGCGTTCTGTCAGAGTAGTCCGGAAATATCCGGATGTGTTTGAAGAAGTGAAGAATTTACCTCCGAAGCGGGAGATAGATTTCCGAATTTATTTGGTGGATAATGCCAAACCAGTGTCTTTGCCAGTGCGCCACATGGCTCCTCGTGAGAGAAGAGAACTTCATAAGCAAGTAGGGGAGTTGCTTGAGAAGGGGTTCATAAGGCGAAGTATATCGGAGTGGGGAGCTCCAGTAGTGTTTGCCACGAAGGCGGATGGGTCCCTCAGACTTTGTGTGGATTATAGAGAACTTAATAAGCTCACAAAGAAGAATAGACACCCATTGCCGAGGATAGATGATCTCTTTGATCAGTTAGTTGGCGCCTCAGTGTTTTCACAGATGGATTTAGCTACAGGGTTTCATCAGTTGAGAGTGGCGGAGGACAGTATAGAAAAGACTGCTTTCCGGACTCCGGATGGTTTTTATGAGTGGCTAGTGATGCCATTTGGGTTGACAAACGCCCCTGCATACTTTGTTGATCTCATGAGTAGAGTGTTCAGAGAGTATCTGAATAAGTTTGTAGTAGTTTTTGTGGATGACATCTTGGTCTTTTCCAAGAGTGAAGAAGAGCATGCCTTACATCTCAAGGAAGTGTTGGAGACTCTTCGAGCACATAGTCTTAAAGCTAAATTCTCTAAATGTCATTTTTGGAGAAGAGAAGTGCGATTCTTAGGGCATGTGGTCTCTAAGGAAGGGATAGCTGTGGATCCCGCAAAGATAGTATCTATCCAGGATTGGAAAGTTCCTAGAAATGCTACCGAAGTAAGAAGTTTCTTGGGGTTGGCAGGATATTATAGGAAGTTCATCAAAGACTTCACGAAGATATCAGCCCCATTAACCCGCTTGACGAAGAAGAATCTGGTTTTCTTATGGGACGTAGATTGTGATGATGCTTTCCGACGATTAAAGAGAGCTTTGACCACCGCTCCAGTTTTAGTGCTCCCAGATGGGAGTAAGCCGTTTGTTGTTTATACCGATGCTTGTGGGACAGGATTAGGCGCAGTCTTGATGCAGGAGGGAAGGGTAATAGCCTATGGAGGGAGACAATTGAGAGTGCATGAGAAGAATTACCCTACCCATGATATAGAGTTGGCCGCGATTGTTTTCGCACTTAAGTCTTGGCGCCATTATCTTCTTGGTGAGAGATTCGAGTTGTTCACCGACCATAAATCATTGAAGTACTTATTCTCTCAGAAGGATTTAAACTTAAGGCAGCAAAGGTGGATGGAGTTCTTAGCATCCTATGATTTCGAGATAGCGTATACTCCTGGCAAGGGTAACGTGGTGGCGGACGCCTTGAGTAGAAAAAGGCTATCTTTGAGTCCATTGTTCGTGGAACGGCGAAGCTTGGAGTTTCTTTCTTTGTTTGACTTCAGACCTTCTGTTGATTTTGTACCTGGTTTGTTGGCATCCTTGGAGGTTAGACCTACTCTTTTGAGACGGATTGGCGAGGCTCAGCGAGACGACCCACAGTTGGATGAGTTGGTAGAGAAGCTTATGAGGGGGGAGTCGTCCAGCCATTTGGGTAGATACACCATAAATGATAAAGGATGGTTGCATAGAGACGGTAGACTTTGTGTACCGCAAGATGAGGGTTTGAAGAAGGCTATTTTGGATGATGCACATCGTTCAAGAATGACTATTCATCCCGGTGGAGACAAAATGTACCAAGATATGAAGAGAGTTTTCTTCTGGGCCGGTATGAAGAAAGATGTGGCCGAGTATGTGGCTAGATGCTTAGTGTGCCAACAAGTTAAAGCGGAGCAAAGGAAACCCGGTGGGTTGCTACACCCATTGGAAGTTCCGTAATGGAAGTGGGATAGTGTCTCGATGGATTTCATCGATGGATTACCGAGATCGAGGAAGGTCAATACGGGAATTTGGGTTGTGGTAGACAGACTTACCAAGAGTGCCCATTTTATACCCGTGAAGAGTAAGAGGACCGCTCCATGGCTTGCTTCAGTCTATGTTAGAGAGATTGTTAGATTGCATGGCGTACCATCCAGCATTGTGAGTGATCGAGACCCTATCTTCACTAGTGAGTTTTGGAGAAGTTTGCAAGAGGCGGTAGGGACTCAGTTGTGTTTGAGCACCGCATATCATCCTCAGACGGACGGTCAGACCGAGAGGGTGAACCGTATCTTAGAAGATCTCTTGAGGCTTTGTATCTTGGATTTTGGAGGTACATGGGAAGAACATCTTCCTTTGGTGGAGTTCGCATATAATAACAGCTTTCAGTCCAGTATTGGCATGGCACCTTTCGAAGCTCTTTATGGAAGGCCTTGTCGATCTCCTACATGTTGGTGGGAATCTACGGATAAGATCTTGCTTGGGCCAGATATGGTTAGAGAGACTTCAGAGAAGATTGATTTGATTCGTAGAAGGATGAAGGCAGCGCAAGATAGACAGAAATCTTATGCGGATCGGAGAAGGACGGATCTTGAGTTTGAGGTTGGGGATATGGTTTTTGTCAAAGTATCTCCATTGAGAAATGTTGTTCGCTTTGGGTCAGTTGGGAAGTTAGCACCGAGATTTGTTGGACCGTTTCCTATTAGGGAAAGGATCGGACGGATGGCATATAGGGTGGAGTTGCCCGACAGACTTAGTGGTGTTCATGATGTATTCCATGTATCACATCTGAGAAAGTGCTTACATGAGACCGCGGAGGTGGTAGAGCCGAGCTTGCTTAGAGATGTAGAGGTAGAGCGTGATGCGACGATTCGACGAGCTCCTACTCGCATCCTTGGGTCAGAGACTAGGAAGTTGAGGAACAGAGAAGTTCAGCTAGTTAAAGTGCAATGGGGAGATGACGAAAGCAATGCTACTTGGGAGACGGAAGTGAAGATGCGTTCTTTGTATCCATTTCTTTTTGAGAGTATGTCTTTTAACTTCTCCTTTATTGCTTGTCTAGTACTTATCTTATCTTTAGTATGTCCTCTCGTTAGTACTATTTGACCTTTAGATAGGGTAAGCCTATGGTTGAAACTTGTGTTTGAAACATGTTATGGTTGATGGATGCATGTGGATGCAATTGATTGCTAGTGGTTGCTCGTGGACGCATATACACACACATTAGGCACTAGATCGGCTCAGACACTTCATGTTGCATATTGCATAAATGGATGTGGTAGATAAAATTGATGGATGTATCATGGCTGTGTTATCATATGGATGATGCATTTTTGTGTATGGTTGTGCACGCATGTAGAAATTTGTATGTGTCAATAGGGTTTCGCATACATATTGGATGCATGGCACTATCATGGTTTGCATTAAGGAGGTCGACTGAATCAGTAGACCGCCTGATTTTGCATTAGTATACGGACATATACACACACTTTCTGCATATGTTCATACATCATTAGAAGTTTCTAAGGATAATGGTTGCTTGTGGTTGATGGTTTAGTAGATGGTTGTTTGGTTGGTAGGATACGTTCTTCTTAACTTAGAGATTTCGAGGACGAAATCCTTTAAGTAGGGGAGAATGTAACACCCCGAATTTCAATTAACACTAATGGTTAGAAATTAAAGTATAATTAATCTCAGATGGAAGAACCAGGGGAAACGGGCTGCGTCATTACGTTCGTCTCGGAAAAATACGCGAAATAGAGTCCGAGTTTTCGAGAATCGGAGTCCGTATGGCCCGGTTATGGCCCAAAGAAGTTTTAGGAAATTTAAATTTAAATTTCAGATTTGAAAAACAAGTTTGGAGCCAAAAGAGGAAAGGGGGGAAAAATTCCCGCCTAGCCCCGTGTCGACAGCCATGTCGACAGGGGTGTCGACAGGGGTGTCGACAGCCCTGTCGACAGGGGTGTCGACACAGGGTGTCGACCCTGCTGGTCTGGGTGCACCAGGTTTGTTCTTGGCTGAGTCTAGGGCTATGTTCTAGAGGGTTCCTAAATCTAAGGGTCCTAATCTAATCTAGGGTTAATCTAAGGGCCTAAAACACTTTCTAATCCTATAAATAAGACCCCAACCCTACCCTAATTCATTCATAATTAATCCTTGTAATTAAACTATGGCAAAATGCAACTTGATCATGGCCTCCACAAATCAATGAAGAGGGTTGCATGCTAATCACTCTCTAATCAACCTCTAATCCCTTCTTAACATCTTAATCTTCTTCATTTGGTGTGCAAAATTGCTAGTAGTGAGTTTCTATCACTTTGATGATCTTTTGGTAAACTAATTAGATGAGATGTGATGGGATTTATGGTTTTGTATGTGGGTTAATGAGCTTTGAATCATATGATATGATGTTAGCATTAATCTTATGGTTATGCATGTTGAGTATGTATGTTTATGCATGTTGAGTATGTAAGTTTATGCAAGTTTAATATGATGTATGTTATGTTTGCATGATGCTAAATATGCAAGTTGTGGGCTATGTAATCATATGCATGTTATGCAAGTTCATGGTGATATGCTATGCAAGTTACATGTAAGTAAATATGCAAGTTACATGTTTGTTAATATGCAAGATTCATGTTTGTTAATATGCAAGTCACATGTAAGTAAATATGCAAGTTACATGTTTGTTAATATGCAAGTTACATGTTTGTTAATATGCAAGTTACATGTTTGTTAATATGCAAGTTACATGTATGTAAATATGCAAGTTATATGTTTGTTAATATGCAAGTTCATGATGACACATTATGCAAGTCTATGAGTTAATATGCAAGTTTGTTATGCAAGTGAATATGTAAGTTATGTGACATATTATATGCAAGCTATGTGACATGTTATGCAAGTGCATGTGCAAGTTATGTGTTTGTTAATATGCAAGATGGCACCTTCGAAACATGTTCATTCATATGCAAGTTGACACCTTTTATATGTGTTATATCATGAGAACGAAATTACGTGGGAACGATGGGGTAATTAAATGCATAGGTTAATAAGATTATGTGAAATTAATATAATTATGCATAATATAATATAAATGAACATAGTATGGGAATTTGCCTATTTAGTTAGGTGTACCCATACTATGTGTTGGGAATTTACCTATTGAGTTAGGTCTACCCCATGGGAATTTAACTATTGAGTTAGGTCTACCCATGTTAAGAAAACTTGATTAATTAGGGATAAGTAATATAAAATTATGAGGGTGATTAATTAGGTGTAATTAATTGACTAAGACACGAGGTTGGACTCAGTTGTAGCGTAAAACTGCCCGGACCCAACCGGCTTAACCAGTTGCTACAAGTGTTAGCCCAATGTGAGAGGTCTTAGGCACAAACTAAATACGTGATTAATGTAAAGACACGAGGTTAGACTCTGTTATGACATAAGGCTGCCCGGAACCAACCGGCTTAACCAGCGGTCATAAAAGACAGTCTAATGTGAGAGGTCTTTACAAAGGTTACGTTCTTAATTAATTAATTAAGAAACACTTAACCACATTAGCATGTAGAGGGACATGAGGGGTTAAGTGGGTGCCTTGGGTGGCATGAGAAAATCTAGTGGTTGCCTTGGGTGGCAATAGAAAATACGATTAGAATACTTAACCAAAAATGGAAACATGTAATTAAACATGATTAAAGGGTTAAGTAGGGTATACTAGAAAAAGGGACAAGCTTAGGTGGGTAGCTTGTGGAGGCCCATTTCAACCAGTAACCCATACGTATCTTTGTGGGCTCGACCCATGTCGAGGACGGGACACGCATACTGGGCTTGACTGTAAGAGGCAAACGGGTTAGCGGTGGCAACGCAAGTCCAACGGGCTTCATATGCATGAGTGGGCCCGGGCTGGTAGGTAAGCCGTTGTTGCATCGTGTAGATATAAGCCGTGCACCGTTAGTTTTATCAGGTTGCCACGTTGGGGAATGGTACACCCCACGGTGGGGCCAGCACGGGTATCTACGTTAGGGAGCCGATCGAATGGGGAGTAGTGTGTACACCGGGTGGATTGTAGGGCCCTGCGGCGCCTACTTGGTCACCTAGGGGTACGCAAGTACTATTAAGTTAATTTTATAAGTCCATGGGTGGAATCAACCTTTAAGTTAGGAACGACTGGTGTGGTGCAGTTTAGTAATTTACCTTAGGAAGGGTAGATGCGTCTTTATCCTTTATCTTAGTTTAGTTGATTGTTTAGGGTAGCTATTCATCCCTATATGTTACCGTATATCAATTCATGTCTTCTCTGGTTACTTTAACGATTGTATTGTTAAAGTTATAGGACTCGCTCAGACTTATGTCTGACCCCGTTGTTTTTATCTTTTTCCCAACCCTCAGGTCCTGCGGTGGATCCTAGCAGTAGTGGAGCTTGATCGGATTGCTGTTCCAGTCTTTAGGAGCTTGGGTAGATGTAAAGCTCCAGTTATCCAGTTATCTTTCCTTTTGTTTTGGCTATTGTATGAGAGTGGGATTATGTACTTCTTTATTTTGATGGATATTGTACTTGACTTTTATTATGGGTTTATGATGTAACCAGACATGTTTTACTTCCGCTGTTATGAGATGATGTTTTAAAATTTCAAGTACTATTTATATCTGTCTTGTTGTAATTTTTCTGTTCTATATTCACTAAAATACTCCACCGATGTTATGGCATTCCCATTGTGAGTGATCATAGCGGAAGTGGGGTGTTACAACTAGAGTAATAAGTCTAGTTTGATGTGAATTAGAATGTTGAATCGGAATTGGATTAGCTAATTTGGCACGGTAAGTATATTGGCGTAAATGTGAAATTGGCCATAATTGAGAATAACTGTCAGGTTTAGAAAAATCATGGTTAGTGACACTTAATTTGGTATAGTTTACATACCAAAAAGCATAAATATGTTTTAGGAAGGGAAATGGGCCATAGAAATAAATGTAGACAATTTACATTAAAAGAGTAATTAGGAAATAAGTAAATTAGGAATAATTTACTTATAGAATTTGGCCTGAATGAGGAAATTTAAATTTAGACAAATTAAAGGTTTATTAACGACATCTCTTTTAATAATAAACCAGAAAGTTCTAGGGTGACAGAGAGGATAGTGTCTAGGCTTGGGTTTGGAAAATACAAGTTTCCTGCTCTCCCTGGCTATCCCTAACTGATCCGACGGACGGGATGGTTACTTTCAAAACTTGATTTGAAAATAAATTGAAACCCTTTGAACTTAGAAAACACGAATATGCCTAACCCGAGGTTAGACTGAGTTGCGATGTAAACCTGCCCGGAACCAACCGGCACATCCAGTATTCGCAATAATATCTGTCTAATGTGAGTGGTCGTGGCTTTAATCTATTTAGTTAAAGCTAGAACAAGAAGGGTAGGGTTAAGTTAACTAAGACGCTTAACCAATTTAACCAGACCGGTGGGTGGGGTTAGGTGCATGTAGACACTTAACACAGTTAAGCTAGAATGGGAGGGCTAAGTCCATAGAGACACTTAACCAAATTCAAGGTAGCAAGACAAGATTTGTAGGGGTTAAGTAAAGTTTAATACACTTAGCCAAATTAACATGTTAACTAGACCGGAGGTTGGGGTTAAGTAAAATCTAATACACTTAGCCAATTTGATATGTTAGCTGGGCTAGAGCGTAGGGTTAAGTAAACTTGAACACTTAACCATCAGGTTGTGATAAAGGAATGGGGTTAAGTCTAAAACATGAAGGGATAATACTTAACCATTAATAATAACATGTTAGTTAAAACAGACGGGCAAGGTTAGGTTAAAAAGGAACACTTAACCAATTTAAGTAATAAATACTTAACCAATATAACTTGGTTTGTGGTAGGGTTAAGTCGACATGAGTTACTGATAACACTTAACCAGTTTAACAGGGTAAATGAGGAGGGTTAAGTTAGCTTGAATTAACTATGACACTTAACCAATCCAAATTGACGGGAAAGAGAACTAAGTAGTAAAGCTTAGTTAAGAAAACAACGATTCTGGAAACTAAGTGGTAAATCTTAGTTAGTAAAACTAAGTAGTAATTCTTAGTATAACACAGGAAGGAGCGAATGTCCGTCTGAGTAAAAAGGAGGCTCCAACGAATTGGGTTACGAAGCCTGAGGCTTTGAGGGGACGTGAGGGTACTCTTGGTATCCCTCTGTGAGGCTGCAGATGATCCTCCTGGGCTCACAGAGGTTAAGGTCTACGTAGAAGAACCAGGGGTATGCCTTGGTTGCAATATATCGCAACCTAAAGACTAGGATGGACCGGCGTGATTTGGCGAGCAAACGGTAGCCCTGTGATATCAACTCGTCGTCTACCATCCATCTTGAGTCAATCGAGATACGTGAAGCGGAAAGGCGGAGAACTCTAAAAGACATATACTTGCTATCTAGTTATGGGTGAGGATGGCCATAGGATTGAGGGGGCACCGGGGGCCGGCGTATAGTTCACATTTTACAAGGTGTGCCTTTCATTAGTTGAGGGAGGGGTCAAGTGGGACCATAGCCACTGGAATAAAAACAGACCTTAGCATCTGCATCGGCAGATATCTGAAAGCTCCCGACCGAGTTCTGTATTCCTTGATTTGCCCTGTCACAGGACTCGGACCGCACATTACAGGACATGTGCATCTAGACAAGCGATAACGATTCGCGATACATGCGTGGGGAACTATAGGAACATATACCACTCTAGGTAGTGTGTCCTAGACTTGGGGGCATCGTTCGACAGGTAGCATAATCCCAAGTTGGACTAGGTGGCATAAATCCTAAATCCGAGAAGCGTTCAGCAGATATCGTAAACTCTAGTTGAATCTAGAAAGCACTGGATAGAAAACCCTAGATTTGATCTAGGTAATAGATAATGAATGTATGCCGGAAGGCAATGGAAAATACAGGGATTGGGATCACGTTATCGTTACTAGTTGGGACACTAGATAGGCGGTGCAGAGATATAGAAACCAGTATAACAAGGAAATAGCGAAGCGGCGAAAGTATTAGAGCGTATCCAGTTTATCTTATCTTAGCATATCTTGTCACTACCTTGTCTAATCTTGTTGACCCTATCGTCATGGTGTAATCTTGTATTCAGTTAATTCATGTCGTTTTGTTTTCCATGTTCACATGCTAGAAGTTACTGAACTTACTCAGGCTTTATGTCTGACTCTATTTTTCTTTTGTCTTCTTTTCTTCCGTCCCCCCCCCCCCCCCAGGTAGTAAAGGAGGGAATAGTTTAGCTCAGGTTAAGTTGGACTGCCACTCTTTCCTAGCTTGAAGATTTGTCGAAGTTTGCTTGGATTCTCTTTTCAGATGCTATGGCTGGCTCTTGCTAAAATCGGGGAATATAAATGTTGTTTTTATGCTTCTTTATTTTGTAAGACAGATGATACTCTGGTATTGTAAAGAAACCATTGTACAAACTATTTTATCAATAAAGCAAAGTTTTATTTTCCGCTGTTTAATTTTTGTCTGTCTTGTAATTTATCTGCATCTTTTACCCTAAATGCTCCACAGAATTTAGTGCATTCCCTTTGTGAGTGACACTAAAGGACGTGGGGTGTTACACGTGGTATCAGAGCTGAAGGTTATCAGATCAGATAAAGGATTTGAAAAATTATTTTCAAAACGGTTTTTAAAGAAGCATTTTCAAGAGAAAAGATTTGTTTTAAAGACATATTCCCCAAAGCCATACGCACTATCTTCTCTTCTTCTGTTTAAAATTCTTGTCTCCTTCTTTCTTGAGTCTCTGGGGCTCCTGGCTTTCTGGGAGGTAACCTCATCGAAGGGTGAAGTAGTGCCCGACTTCCATCTATAACCGTAGTAGTTTCACCTGCGGTTAGTTTTCTTTCAAGCTTAGTAGGGTTTTCTGTACGATGGAAGCAGCTTTCGAGATATTTGTCAACATGACTACACACGGAAGGGGATGAGGAGTTTTTCGAAGGAGCATAACCCTAGGATGAGGAATTCATGGATGTATAGCTCAATAAGGAGGAAGAAATTATAAAACCTAAGACAAGAGGGAGTATCTTTACTAGGGTATGATAGGGCATATAATTAAGGACAACGGCAAGAACGAGGATGAGATTTTCAGAAGGACAAGTACATGCTTTCGCCACCAAGCGTACCTAGGAGAAAGGTTGCCCGGTTGGAAGAGTCTAGTTTTCTGTTCGTACTATTCCCTTTGGTTTTAGCGCTTCACATTTGTTCATATCCACTTCCATAGTTGAGTCTCTGCACCATAGTACTTGTATAGTAGAAAGATCCCACTAGAGTCTCAAATCCAATTGGTGGTTCGACCAGTTTGTTTTTGGTTAGTAGGGATTTGAGGATAGCTATCGAGTTTGCTTATATCATCTCATGCAGATCGTCTAAAATCAGAGGAGATATTCCTCGGGTGCTTGTTTGATATTGGTTTAGGCCTTTGGGGCTTGTAGTTGAGGAATATCGAGTTCGACTAGGATAGTTTGGGTGAGCGATGAATAGTTGTGGCAGGCACTCAAAAAAGCACGTAGTGACCTTTCGACCCTTATAGTTATGGCGTGATGGATAAGCTAAGAGGAGAAACCTCAAGCCATCTTAGTACATACACCTGGTACCGTGATTGACATCTGTTTATTTTGGAAATTGAGATCCGGAACTTCACAATCGTGAAGTTAAATTAGTTAAGATACAGTGCAGTAAAGCTCAAGAAGGCTAGATACTAGCATCATAACCTTTTCCTTGAGGGTGCATCCTTGATTTCTTTGTTTTAGGAGCTTCACGCATAATTGTTTCGCTCTTTCCAAAGTATATCACCTAGGTCGTATCTTCGATTTTTAGGTAGAAGCCAATTGATGTAAACATGTATTTGAAACATGTTATGGTTGATGGTTACTCGTGAATGCATATGCATACATATTAGGCACTAGATCAGTTCGGACGCTTTCATATTGCATTTACAGATATGTATTTGTTTGTAAGTTGAGCCTGATATGTTATCATATGGATGTTGCATATGGATGAATGGCTGTGCACGCATGTAGTATTTACATAACTAGGGATGCTTGCATACATGATTGGACGCATGGCACGGACATGATTCGCATTAAGGAGGTCAACTGAATAAGTAGACCGCCTGATTTTGCATTAGATAAAGACATATACACACACTATGCATATGAACATGAAAGCATTAGAAATCTTATAAGGACAATGGATGCCTGTGAGTGAATGGTTGAGTAGATGGGTGATTGGATGGTAGGACACATTCTTCCTAACTTGAAGATTTCGGGGACGAAATCCTTTTAAGTGGGGGAGAATGTAACACCTCGTAATTCTGCAACACTAGGATTCACAAATCAAGGCAGAATTAAATTTTAAAATCAAAATCAAGGGAAACGGGCTACGCCATTGCGTTTGTCTCGGAATTCTGCATGAAAATGAGTCCAAGTTTGCATAAATCGGAGTCTGTATGAGGAAGATATGGCCTCCGGAAGATTCAGCAAAGTTCAAATTTCAAAACAGTTCAGAAAAACGAGTTCGAAATTCAAAAACAGACCCAGATTTGGGCCGGGCGGGAAAATTCCCACCCAAGGCACCCAGGTCGACTGGGTAGTCGACCTTGGGGTCGACCCCCCCCCCCCCCGTTTTCCAGCTTTCTGCACCTGGTTCGTTCTGATGTATTTAGTCACGTTTTCGTCCTAGGTGCGTCCGCCTAACACTATATAAACAGCCCTGGTCTTCTTCTCTATTCACAATTCTTTTCTACCCTTATGCTGCAAAGATTCTTAGTGAACATGGCTTCTTCTCCTCCTCTTAATTAAAATATAAATAGAATAATATATATAAAATAAATCAAGACGAGGAGATGCCGCTAAAAGACTTTCAAGAAGAGGTTCAAGTCAGGCTAGGATTTCAAGTGAAGAATCAAAGGCTAGCTCAAACGGTTTCGAGCAACATCACACGAATCATAGCAACGCCATCTTTCTTTTCTAAATCTAAACCTCTGTAAGTCAGTTACTTTTTAGATTTGAATGTTTCTCTCTGTTCGTGACATGAAATTAAAGGAATAAAAGAATATGCCAAATCTTTCTATTCGAATCTGTGCCTATCTCTTTGGACCTAATTAAGAACTGTCATGATTCAAGGACAAATAAGACCGTGACTATGAAACTATGGACCTTAAAACCATATGCCTATGACTATGAACATTTGCCTATGACTATGAACATTGCCTATGACTATGAACATTGCATATGACTGTGACTATGACTATGAGGATTATTTCCTTGACCAAGCCTATGCCTTTGATTAGGAAATATAAACTATTGCCTATGACATAACAAGGACATCTGGGATTAAACACCTGTGATTCATGACTAGGAAAGTGTTGCTTAAGTTTTGTGACTATGAAATTGGGTCTAAACCCGATTATCTATTCTGTCTATTTTTGGTTTTAGACCTTGGGAATTTACCTATTAAGTTAGGTCTACCCATGTTCTTGAACCTACGCCTTTATTCTGTTTATTTTTGGTTTTAGACCTTGGGAATTTACCTATTAAGTTAGGTCTACCCATGTTATTGAACCGACGTCGTTATTCAACCCTTTTTATGCCAGTTAGTATGTCCATCTTTTGCATAGCATCTTTGGTTCATTCCTTATTTTCTACGAACCTAGCTTTATTTATAATCTAGACTGAATCACGATTATACGAACGGTGGGAATGCGGTTTGGGCAAAATATGAAATTTACTAAAAACGTAGTTTAACTTGGAAATTGGCATAAATTGGGAACATGTATTATGGCATGTTCATAGAAATGCAAATTGGATAAATTTGACATGAATTATAAGATGTGTAATTTGAATCTAGTATTGACATGTAAATCTAGCATTTACATGAATAGTGAACTAGAGTAATAAGTCTAGTTTGACGTGAATTAGAATGTTGAATCGGAATTGGATTAGCTAATTTGGCACGGTAAGTATATTGGCGTAAATATGAAATTGGCCATAATTGAGAATAACTGTCAGGTTTAGAAAAATCATGGTTAGTGACACTTAATTTGGTATAGTTTACATACCAAAAAGCATAAATATGTTTTAGGAAGGGAAATGGGCCATAGAAATAAATGTAGACAATTTACATTAAAAGAGTAATTAGGAAATAAGTAAATTAGGAATAATTTACTTATAGAATTTGGCCTGAATGAGGAAATGTAAATTTAGACAAATTAAAGGTTTATTAACGACATCTCTTTTAATAATAAACCAGAAAGTTCTAGGGTGACAGAGAGGATAGTGTCTAGGCTTGGGTTTGGAAAATACAAGTTTCCTGCTCTCCCTAGCTATCCCTAACTGATCCGACGGACGGGATGGTTACTTTCAAAACTTGATTTGAAAATAAATTGAAACCCTTTGAACTTAGAAAACACGAATATGCCTAACCCGAGGTTAGACTGAGTTGCAATGTAAACCTGCCCGAAACCAACCGGCACATCCAGTATTCGCAACAATATCTGTCTAATGTGAGTGGTTGTGGCTTTAATTTATTTAGTTAAAGCTAGAACAAGAAGGGTAGGGTTAAGTTAACTAAGACGCTTAACCAATTTAACCAGACCGGTGGGTGGGGTTAGGTGCATGTAGACACATAACACAATTAAGCTAGAATGGGAGGGCTAAGTCCATAGAGACACTTAACCAAATTCAAGGTAGCAAGGCAAGATTTGTAGGGGTTAAGTAAAGTTTAATACACTTAGCCAAATTAACATGTTAACTAGACCGGAGGTTGGGGTTAAGTAAAATCTAATACACTTAGCCAATTTGATATGTTAGCTGGGCTAGAGCGTAGGGTTAAGTAAACTTGAACACTTAACCATCAGGTTGTGATAAAGGAATGGGGTTAAGTCTAAAACATGAAGGGATATTACTTAACCATTAATAATAACATGTTAGTTAAAACAGACGGGCAAGGTTAGGTTAAAAAGGAACACTTAACCAATTTAAGTAATAAATACTTAACCAATATAACTTGGTTTGTGGTAGGGTTAAGTCGACATGAGTTACTGATAACACTTAACCAGTTTAACAGGGTAAATGAGGAGGGTTAAGTTAGCTTGAATTGACTATGACACTTAACCAATCCAAATTGACGGGAAAGAGAACTAAGTAGTAAACCTTAGTTAAGAAAACAACGATTCTGGAAACTAAGTGGTAAATCTTAGTTAGTAAAACTAAGTAATAATTCTTAGTATAACACGGGAAGGAGCGAATGTCCGTCTGAGTAAAAAGGAGGCTCCAACGAATTGGGTTACGAAGCCTGAGGCTTCGAGGGGACGTGAGGGTACTCTTGGTATCCCTCTATGAGGCTGCAAATGATCCTCTTGGGCTCACAGAGGTTAAGATCTGCGTAGAAGAACCAGGGGTATGCCTTGGTTGCAATATATCTCATCCTAAAGACTAGGATGGACCGGCGTGATTCGGCGAGCAAACGGTAGCCATGCGATAGCAACTCGTCGTCTACCATCCATCTTGAGTCAATCGAGATACGTGAAGCGGAAAGGCGGAGAACTCTAAAAGACCATATACTTGCTATCTAGTTATGGGTGAGGATGGCCATAGGATTGAGGGGCACCGGGGGCCGGCGTATAGTTCTCATTTTACAAGGTGTGCCTTTCATTAGTTGAGGGAGGGGTCAAGTGGGACCATAGCCACTGGAATAAAAACAGACCTTAGCATCTGCATCGGCAGATATCTGAAAGCTCCCGACCGAGTTCTGTATTCCTTGATTTGCCCTGTCACAGGACTCGGACCGCACATTACAGGACATGTGCATCTAGACAAGCGATAACGATTCGCGATACATGTGTGGGGAAGTATAGGAACATATACCACTCTAGGTAGTGTGTCCTAGACTTGGGGGCATCGTTCGACAGGTAGCATAATCCCTAGTTGGACTAGGTGGCATAAATCCTGAATCCGAGAAGCGTTCAGCAGATAGCGTAAACTCTAGTTGAATCTAGAAAGCACTGGATAGAAACCCTAGATTTGATCTAGGTAATATACAATGAATGTATGCCGAAAGGAAATGGAAAATACAGGGATTGGGATCACGTTATAGTTACTGGTTGGGACACTAGATAGGCGGTGCAGAGATATAGAAACCGGTATAACAAGGAAATAGTGAAGCGGCGAAAGTATTAGAGCGTATCCAGTTTATCTTATCTTAGCATATCTTGTGACTACCTTGTCTAATCTTGTTGACCCTATCGTCATGGTGTAATCTTGTATTCAGTTAATTCATGTCGTTTTGTTTTCCATGTTCACATGCTAGAAGTTACTGAACTTACTCAGGCTTTATGTCTGACTCTGTTTTTCTTTCGTCTTCTTTTCTTCCGTCCCCCCCCCCCAGGTAGTAAAGGAGGGAATAATTTGGCTCAGGTTAAGTTGGACTACCACTCTTTCCCAGCTTGAAGATTTGTCGAAGTTTGCTTGGATTCTCTTTTCATATGCTATGGCTGGCTCTTGCTAAAATCGGGGAATATAAATGTTGTTTTTATGCTTCTTTATTTTGTAAGACAGATGATACTCTGATATTGTAAAGAAACCATTGTACAAACTATTTTATCAATAAAGCAAAGTTTTATTTTCCGCTGTTTAATTTCTGTCTGTCTTGTAATTTATCTGCATCTTTTACCCTAAATGCTCCACAGAACTTAGTGCATTCCCTTTGTGAGTGACACTAAAGGACGTGGGGTGTTACAAACAACGATATCATCTTCCAAATCTTCATAATCACAAAATCATATTTGAGGATAAGATTATAGGAAGGTTGTAAAAGAATTGACAAATTTATATTATTGAGAACTCACATTGTCAAATTACAAGTTTTACTTATCTTGTTTGAAGTCCTCGTGTTGTAAGAGGCGAGTTGTGAAGTCCTCGTGTTGTTAGAGGTGTGAAATCCCATTCGGCTGCTCGGGTATTGTGAACCTGTTCCTCCGAGTGAAGCAAGGTAGTTGTTTAGTGAAAATCCAGAGAGAGGTCTGGGACTGGACATAGGACGGTGCTCCGAACCAGTAAAAAAATCCCTGGTGTGATTTTTTATTTATGTTTTACTACATTTACTATCATACAGTTCTGTGCTTGTTACTTGACTATTGTTCGCCATATTACACGATCCTTGTGTGTATTATACTTAGCGCACATACGCACTCGCACTTTCAATTGGTATCAGAGCACGGTCATCACATTACCGTAACACAGTTATTTGATATATTCTAGTAATATGGAAAATAACCCAAGTAGTAGGACTAACACCACTTACACGGAAGGTCAATCGACACAAAGACCTCCTTTCTTTAATGGTCTTAACTATAGTTATTGGGAAACAAGTATGGCTTTTTACATGCAATCAACTAACTATGATGCTTGGAATGCTACTCAGAAAAAAATAGTCAATCCAATGACTGAGTATGCAGAATGGACGGCTGCTGAGAAAACCACAGCTGCTGTAAATGCAAAAGCAATTAATATGTTGTTTTGTGCATTAGATCAAAACGAATGTAACCGTGTTAGTATCTGTACCACTGCTTATCAAATTTGGCAAACTCTAAAAACTACTTTTGAAGGTACTAACAAGGTTAAACAAGCAAAAATAGCTTTGTTGAAAAGTCAATTTCAAAATTTCAAAATGAAGCCAAATGAAATAATCAATGAGATGTATTCAAGGTTTCAAACCATTCATCATGCTCTTATCGGATTAGGGCAAAGATATTCAAACTTTGATGTAGTTTCAACAGTCCTACATTCTCTAACTAATGAATGGGAAGGAAAAGTACTAGCCATAGAAGAAGCTTATGATCTTTCCACCATGAAGCCAGATGAATTGATAGGAAATCTTATTTCCTATGAAGCAAATTTGCAGGCTCGAAAAGAACAAAAAGAAGAAAAGAAAAATGTTGCTTTTCATGTTGAAAAAGATGAAGATATCTCAGATTCCGAAGATGTGGATCTAGCATTCATTGCAAAAGGATTCAAGAAATTCTTAAAGCAACGAAAAGCTAGTCGATACAACAGAAAGAAGTTCGGATCAAACAAGTCATCATCATCAAATGTAGAATGCTTTAACTGTCACAAGAAGGGACACATGCGAAAGGATTGTCCGAAACAAAAGAAGAAAACAGAAAATGAAAAATTCAAACACAAGAAGGACAAGTCAAAGAAACGAGCATTCTTAGTGACATAGGATGATTCAGACTCATCTTCATCTGATAGTGAAAGTGACTCAGATGATGAACAAGCAAATATATGTTTTATGGCTAAAGAAGATGAGGTACAAATTCCTTCTTTTGAAGAAGTTCTTGATATAAATGCTGAATTAATATATAAATTTAAAGATATGAAACGACAATGCAAACAAGCTCAAGCTGATTTAAGTAGAGCACAATTTGAACTAGATATGCTAAAAGATGAGAAGAAAATAATAGAGGAGGAACTTGAAAAAGATCAAGAATCATCGTCTAATTTTGATTCTCAACTATCTCTTCTGAGTCAAGAAATTGAAACTCAAAAAGAGAAAAATGATGCTCTTATTATCGAAAATCATGAGCTTAAGGCAAAAGTAAAAATGTTAGACCTTGAAAAGGCTAGTTTACAAACAAAGTTAGACGACATTACTCAAAATGTTTCTAACTTTAACAAAGGTCGAGAAAATTTGACAAAAATTATTGAAAGTTCACAATCTGCTACAAATAAACATGGCTTGGGATATAAGAAACAAGTTATGAAGAAACATCTTGGTAATAAAAGAAAAAAGAAAAATAAGGTAAAACAAGAAACTGAAGCTAAGAAAAATCTTAGTTTATTATATTCCAAACCAAAACTGATTGTGAAATTTCAAAAGAAGAATGTCAAGTCTATAAAAATATGGGTTCCTAAAACAAACAACAACTTGATTAGGAACAAGTACATTCAAATTTTTTTGAATTCTGTGCATCAAAATCCAAATTATATGTATAAAGGGGATACCGGACCCGTATGGGTTTGGACTCCTAAGACCTAACTCTTAAGAACCTATAAAAAGGTGGGTACCATGGACTTAATTTTATTTTTTGCAGGTCCCACTTAAGAAAAGAGGAAAGTGGATACTGGACAGTGGTTGCTCGAAGCATATGACTAGAGACAAGAGCTTATTAACAAATATCACTTATTCAGATGGTGGCTCAGTCACTTTTGGAGATAATTCGAAAGGCTATATCATCAGCAAAGGCGATGTGAGCAATTACGATTCTTTTAAGTATGTATTTCAGGGGGAGTATATATTCAGGGGGAGTGATAAACACTTTCAGAACTATGTTGTCATCAATCAAAAAGGGGGAGAATGTTGAATCAAGGAATTCATGGCATTTTGATTAAATGACAAGGAGACGTTCAAGATCGACAAAAAGAAGAGATTCAATGGTATCTAATGTTAGAGGTTGATTATTTAGAGTGTTAGTTGAGTTTTAAATGTTAAAATCTATCCTCAAATAATCATATACCTAGATGGTTTGAATATATATATATATATATATATATATGAGTATATATGTATGCACATTCATTGTGCATACTACCAGAAACCGGTCGACCGGTTTCATTATGGGCGGTCGACCGACTTTGGGCAGAAATGCACAATGAACGTGCACACATATATATAACGTACATATATTCAAATACCAATCTACTGGTCATTTTTAATCAGTCGACTGGTCTACGAACTGAAAGCATCTTTTCGAAGAGACACCATTATTCATCAATGGTTGTTTTCTTTTCTCTTCACCAAAAATCATCTCTATTCGTTGCTTCTCTTCACCAATGATTACAACTCTCCATCCTCTATAAAAACAACATGAAATCATCATTTTGATATATCAATTCTTTCTATTCTTGCTATCTTATTGCTGATTTCATTCTTGCTCTCTAAAAGCACTCAAAAGCTCATAATTCTCATATATCGTTATTTGAATCCTTGAATCTATATATTATTCTTTTGATTCAAACAACGATATCATCTTCCAAATCTTCATAATCACAAAATCATATTTGAGGATAAGATTATAGGAAGGTTGTACAAGAATTGATAAATTCATGTTATTGAGAACACACATTGTCAAATTACAAGTTTTACTCATCTTGTTTGAAGTCCTCGTGTTGTAAGAGGCGAGTTGTGAAGTCCTCGTGTTGTTAGAGGCATGAAATCCCATTCGGCTGCTCGGGTATTGTGAACCTGTTCCTCCGGGTGAAGCGAGGTAGTTGTTTAGTGAAAATCCAGAGAGAGGTCTGGGATTGGACTTAGGACGGTGCTCCGAACCAGTATAAAAATTCCTGGTGTGATTTTTTTTATTTTTCTTACTGCATTTACTATCATACAGTTCTGTGCTTGTTACTTGACTATTGTTCACCATATTACACGATCCTTGTGTGTGTTATACTTAGCACACATACGCACTCGCACTTTCAGTTAATTCACATAAATAACATGAGTACGAAATATTCTGATAAACAGAATCAGTATTCGATTAACGATTTATATATATATATATATATATATATATATATCATTATCTATATTTTCAATCAACTGACTAGCAGCTCAACCAAACAGCCAACGCACAGTAAACAACCATTATTTATCATTTCTAAAAAATACATTAGAAAAATATAACTGAAAAGAGTTAGTGAGTTTACTCACATTGGACAGTTATCGTTAAATAACGATAATTGGTCAGCGATATGATTCCGGCGTTTAATTTCACCATAAATCCAGACGAGCTCTAATTCACTCCCGGTCAGTTCCATGGTGTAACCACCGTCCATACGATCCCAAAGGATCTTGTTTTGTCCAATTCTGATTATGTATGGCGAAGATATATCATTTACAAGATTGAATACATTTATCGATAAATTAAAAGTTGAATAAAACTTGCATTAGGCCTTAACCTCTTTGAAACAGGCCCACTACTCTTTATAGCCCAAACCCACACCTACCCTTTCTTCCTCTTCTCCCAGTAACACGCTCGAAACCGCAGAACCCAAGTGCCATGGCCTACGTTCTTACTCACGGTTCTCCCACTTTGCTCCACGGAATTCCTTGAAACCACCATCAAACAACTCCTCTTCTCTTCTTCTCCGCAACCACGCCAACCATAGCAACTCCGAACTCCTCCCTAACATCCCGATTTCCAGACCGAGGCTCACGCACAGACAGCAGTGCGACACTTTTTCATGCCAAAACTACCAAGCTTTTGAACACAGGATCAGTTTTTAATCCTACATCCAAAAACAATATCGGTTTCCTTATTCAAAGCTTCGATCCTTACCAAACTGGAAGCCCTAGTTCGCTGCTGTAAAAAAACATGCGACTGAAATGATTTCGAACGTGAAAAAAAACTAGATCGGAATGGAGAGAATTGCCTTAGAAACTTAAATCTACTAGTTTCTGAATTTAAAGACTGTGATTTTGATTTCTAAGAATTTATAAAGGTGAAAATGTTTGACTGGAAGAAAGAAAGGGGGCGGCGAAATTTTAATTTATTAGAGAGTTGATTTAGGGTTAGAAAAAGTTAAGGATATTTTATAGGAAGGATTTAATATTTTTTTTTATTCAATTAAATATTAAATTTTAACCAATCGCTAAATATAATTGTTGTTAAAAATCTCTATGATCACGTGGGATACCCAAAAATTATGAAAATTGACACGCAGCTAGAGTTCGACATTACGGTCCCAACTAAACTGGTTTCGTCGAATTCTGACTCCGTTTGCTCATTTATCGTATTTTTATAGGTCAATTTATCGACTATTTTTTGCATTAAAATCTCGTACGGCCACATACTGACTTCAAATATCACAAAACTTGTTATCTAGCAAAAAATTAATATTGCGGATCCAACAAAATTAGTTTTGTCGAATTTTGAGGTCGTTTGAAAAACTGGCTATTTTTAAAGCCCTAAATAACCCTTTTAAATATATAAATATTTTTAAAAACATTTAAATTTAATATTTAAAAATGAATATTATCGTATATATTCACAATGGAATACCATACAGCTACACTGGGATTTATAACTCGATATTCCAAATCCAGTGTTACATCGATATTCGATTTATATTTAAAAATCCATTTAAAAATATAAATAAATCGATATAAATTATAAAGGAAATCCATAGCGACTTTTCTAAAATTTGATTTGTACATATATCAAAATCTACACGACGAAATCCCGATTTTTCTCTTCCACTAGAAAAATATACTTCACCAGTTCCTAACATTTATTGTTTCACAGAAATCCGATTTAAAATGGACCCTGTACATTCAGTTGAAGTTCAAATCGCCAAATAGCGAACTGTCGCGCCATTTCGAGCTCGATTATAATTATATTATAATTATACGTTCAAACTGTCGTTCAAATAATATATTCGTTATTCTAATTCAATTCTAAACTGAATTAAATATCACCGATGATTCAATTCACACCATTTTGTGAATTCCACTATTTTTGACTATTTCAGAAATTAAATATATTATTATATTATTTATTTTAATTAAATATTCAATATTATTAAATCCTGGTCATTTTAAATAACCAAACCATTATTTAAATAATTAAATAGATCATTTATATACCGTAAAAATACGGGTCGTTACATTCTTCCCTCCTTAAAATAATTTCGTCCTCGAAATTGCTAAGGTATAGAACAAACCCTATTGACTAGTACAAATTTATTTGTTTACTTATCAACTTTATTTTCAACTGAACCAATTTAATTTCAATTAAAATATTAATTAATTCTTATCAACGAAAATTTTCTAAAATTCTGAAAATTTTCTAACACTCTAAATTTCTGGAAAATTTTGCCAACACCCCGTCTGCACCGGTCAATAGTTCAAACCCTCAACTCACCTCTCTAGGCCTTCTCCAATCCAAAAGAAAATCAAATAGCCAAGCGACTTGCCAAATCGACCCATAAATCACCAAATCCATAAAAATAAACGTGTACCTTTTTGTCGGGCATATCATTAAATCCTTTCATTACGCTGCCAATTCAGCATATACCAAAGTCATCCCAATCAATCTCTGATCAATTTATCCTCAACACAACTATTCGTTTAAACAAGCCAATTACCATTTCACTCAAGTTTCATTCTCGATTCCAAATTCCTAACTCACCAATCCAATACCATTCCAGATTCTATCTCACAACTCAAAATCTGATTTTACTTCATATATTATATTCCAATTAAATTTCCAGTTAATTGGTTTCAATTCATATTTGCTTTCACAAATTTCTTTAATTTGCTTTTAATTCACACTATCTTCCTGGGGATTTTAAATAGTTTAGTTTTTCTAAAATAAATTATTCCCTTTCGGGATTCAAAACAACTTCCTTTTCCCAAAAATAATTCGAAAACAAAATCTTTGGTAGTAATCCGTTACTTACAACTCGAAAATGAACACTGATGATGTGGCCAGTATCATCAGAGTCATTTCCCAGCTATCGAAGTGAGTTCAATACTATATCACTTATCAAAACCATATCTAAACATCTCCACTTTGAAATATATTTCAAAATACCATTCCCCAAGCTTGTAAAACAATTTAAAATTTCCTAGTATCTTAAAATTTTCTTATACTTAACACAAATCCACTTACAACACCTTTTTCCAGTTTTTCAGAATTTTAATTCCAATTCTAATTTAATTCAGATTTAATTAATCCGCTTTCATATTTTACGAACTCAAATTGGTTATTTATATAACCATTTCAATTTTAATCAACCAACACATCCAATAGATGATAATAATTCCAAGATATACCTTTCTTTTATATCAAAATATATTTTGGGTAAAATTATTTCATTTACCCTTTTTCAAAACATACTGTGTCGGCTTATCGTATTCGAGTGCTTAGTAACTCCTATCGATACAGTGGATCAAACTGATCGATCAGAATTCACAAACTACTCAACCAATAAATCTCCATAATAAAAAACAATTTTATAAAATTTACAAATACGTTCACTCGAATGTATACACTCAATTCAATCTAGGGTATTATTAACCCCATCTCTACTGAGTCACGCCACAGAGCCAAGGTAATCACTAAACCTTCAGCTCTGATACAACTGCAACGAACTGGGATTTTCGACTCCGAAAATCAACATAAAACCCATGTTAATTATTCAGACATCGGAAATTCCTGATAATTAATAGAAAAAAGTTAGAGGGTGAGAATAGATAAGATAGAAAATTAGAATAGAAGAAGAAGAAGAACACAATCAGAGTAAACACGAATCTCATAGCAGAACGAATAAAATATATTATAACATAACTTTGAAATAAACAGTGTATATATACAATAACATTATCAGAGTACAACACTTACACACAGCGGAAATAACAATAGCTATATATTCCTGAAGCCTCCTACTTCAAGCTCCTCCAAGTATATCTGTAAAGACCTAAACTACTTGCCTGCCCGTACAAATTTGGGCACCCAAGAGTTTAGGGAAACAAAACAAAATAAACTCTGGGTCAGTCATGGGACTGGTGTGAGTAAACTCAAATCATTTGGTTTAACTTTTCAAAATCATTTTCAAAAGAAAAGATAATCATAAGACCAATCCACACATAAACACGGACAGTTTTTACCTTACGATAACCCAAAACAGTTTTGGAAATAAATACTCCTCTGATATTATAATAATGTCTAATCACAAGTAATTAGAATCTAGCAGAACGCTTGCATCTCACGTTCCACATATATAGTATACAAACAAAACCGTGAGCGCTTATTGGAGATTGGATTCCAACTATGACAAGGTATGGGACTACCCGCCGATAGTGTATCTCTAGAGGCAAATACACTGGGTTTGTAACAACCCGAATTCTATGCATCGGAGGATCGTAGGATATTTATTTCTTTCTCGTACTAAGTCGTATGGTCATGTGGCTTTGGGAAACGACTATTGGGGTCATTTTCCATGTTCATGATTTTTGTCGATTTTTAAATGACCGTTTTGCCCCTAGCCGATATTGTTTTGGCCATAACTTTTGATTGGAAAGGAATTTTGACCTGAAACCACTTCCATTAGATTTGTTTGATGGTTTACCTTTCCGTAGAGTGGTCACATTAGCCAAACGGACTCACCGTTTGGGAGATATGGCTGAAACAAGTTTCAGATAGTGAAAAACAACTTAATTGGGCTTAACCGGGTGATTAACAGCTAGGCCCAAAGGAGAATTTCGGGATTAGGGTTATGAGAGGGCTGAAAGGGTTAGGAAAATCATTTCAATTCAGTTTTCTCAGCCGCCACAAACCTTCCTTAAGCTCTAGCAATGGCCTCCATCTTCTAAAACACTCCAAATCACCTTTTTGTCATCTCTAATCACATATTAGCCTAATCTACATCAAATCAAGGCGGATTAGAATAAGGATTGGGATAGAGCTGCTGGAAAACATAGAGATTGGATCCAAATCAAAGATTATTTTAGATCTATAGTTTACTTTGTGGCGAAGGTGAGTGATTTGCATTGTTTTTCACTAATTACGGCTAATTATGGTAATTAGCGAAGATTAGCGAAATTATGGCTCAGAAAAATCTAGAAAAATTCCTAAAATTCTAAAAACATCATTTTATGCCTCTGATATGAATTTGGGTTAATTTTGACTAATTTTGCAAATCCCGGAATTTAGGGGATTAAGGGGTGATTAGTGATAATTAGCGAATTTATACATGTTAAAAATCTGGAAAAATATTCAAAAATTCTGAAATATTGTTTTAGACCTCTGTTAGAAAATTTGGCTAATTTGGATAAGTTTTGCTAATTATATGCTTAAACATGATTAAGAGGGATTAAGGGAAAATATGGGGTTTTGGCTATGTTTGATCCATTTTAACCTATCAAGTTGATGTTTAGGTGTTTGTGGTTACTTCTATTTGTTGCTATGACTGTATGGTATGCTTTGTGATTGTTTAGAATAGTTAGAATGGTCGAAAACGCCGTCGAGTGGCGTATAAACAGTCGCTGGAAGTTGCAGGAAAAGTGCAGGTTCAGACCCGAACCGGATCGGATCGGATGGGGAGGCCCGGACCGAACCATTGTGAAGCCCTTCCCCACGAACCGCTAGCGGAGCGTCTTCTACGACCCGAACCGTGTAGTCTTCTCCGAACCGAACCGCCTGGAAGCACGTGAACTGCTGGCCAAGGAGTTCTCCGACCCGATCCGCCAGAAGCATTCCGATCCGAACCGTTTACCTAACTCCGACCCGGCCCGGAGATAAGACGAGGACTTGAGCTGCTTGCACCACGAACGGAGATTAATTACGAACCGAACCGGAGATGGAGACCACGAACCGAACCGATGGCTAGGCAAGATCTGAACCGATCCGAAGCAGAATGAAGAAGGAAGACCGAATCGATCCGGTGAAGACTAAAAACCCGAGATGCAAAGGTAGTCCAAATAGGAAGTTAGAGCTCAGGATCCAGTTGGGAACCAATGAGTTCACTTCAAGATTGGGCTTTGCTGCGGGACGTGTGCAAAGGGGTTGTCGGTATTCATAACTTTGGTTCACCACTGAGAGATGGATAGTGGGTTTGTAGTGATAGTTGTACGGGATTTGGGCCCAAAGGACTAGGTGACCAAAGTGGTGAATATCGTATGCTTTACGCACCGAGTGAGAGATGTGAGGATGGTTGCTATGCTTGATTGTTTGCCATCACTATGACATGCACATCCCTACCCCCGTATTCCTTACACCATTTGTAATGGCACCTTCGAGTGTTGTACAGTATGTAGTGCTAACTCTTTGGTTGCAGGTCCAGGTTCAGGTATGGTTGGATTATACCAGATATTGTTTTGTTTTGTTGCTTATCGCTCATACCAGACTTTTTGTCTGACCCAGAGTTTTATGTCTCTTCTTATTACTCTGGGTGCTCACACGAGCAGACTAGAGACAGGTTAGCTGGGTATGCACGGGTAGTTGATCCGGAGGCGAGCAGGAGGCTTCCACGTATGATATATATATAGTATTCTCCCTGTGTTGTTGAAGATCACTGCTTGGGCATTAGTCGTGCATCTTCTACTTTAGCTTTCTTTTGTTTAGAGACAGTAAATTTGGAAAGTTGTAATAAGTTGTATTTGGATTTCCGCTGCTATGTTGGTTTAGTTTTCAGCTTATACACTGTCTCGCCTGTTTTATGTCAAAGATTATGTTAGTATTATATTTTGATTCCATGCGCTGTGAGACATTCTACAGGTTCCTTATCAGTTCTTTCTCTTCTTTCTTTTCTTTAGACGGCCGTTCCGTGCTAACTGGACATGTGTACAACGCACTTTTGGAGTAAATGTCGGTTGGTGCGGGGCGGGCCGTCACATTTGGTATCAGAGCTCTAGGTTGCGTAGTTAACCTAGGGAAAGACACTAGGGAGAGATAGTACGTATATGAGAGCGTGTATTTGTGATTACTTTGGTTTTCAAAACCTATATATATACTATTAGTGGTATAAGAATGAAGTCGTACTGCATTAGCACCACTATGGGGTCGTTAATCGTTTCCTCTTTACAGATTGAACGATGAGCCGATATGCTAGAGGTGCTGGTAGAGGGACCAATAACGGGAATGCTCCTGATATGAGGACGATGTTCACTAACTTTATGAGGGATATGCTTAGGGATGTTCAAGGAGCAATCCCCATTCCCGGAAATGGTGGTGGTCCTGTAGTGTAGGCGCCTAGGGTCGATTTCGCCAAGTTATGCAAGGATTACACTAACCTTGGTGGGAAGCCGTTCCGCGGAACGGAGTCGGCCACGGATGTTCAGGATTGGTTGGATAGCTGTGATCGTATCTTCGACGACTTAGGTATCGAGGATGCGATGAAGAGAAGGCTAGCGTCTCGTCAGCTGCAAGGGCGAGCGATGAATTGGTGGAATGTCATTAGAACAGCTACCCCAGAAGATCAGGTTACTTGGGATCAGTTCAAGGCTCGCTTTAGCGAGAAGTTCATTCCAGATGCCCAGAAGTCAGTGTTGTTCAAGAGATTCTTGGAACTTAAGCAGAGTGGTAGGGCAGTCTCGGAGTATATTGCAGAGTTCGACACATTGTCGAAGTATGGATTATCCCTTATCGATACTCCCGAGAAGAAGAACGAGAAGTTTATAACAGGCTTGGATCAGTACTTGGGGAAAAGCTTATTAACCACATCGATGAGACGTTTGAATCGATTGTGGGGAAAGCATTGAGGTCAGAGAGTCTTTACCCTAAGCCAAAGACTGAGATTGCTATTGCATCTGCAGAGGAGCCAAAGCCGCAAGCAAGCGGTGGAGGCAAGGATAGTTCCCAAAATAAGAGGAAGCAAGACCAAACTATGGATGGTCAGAATAAGAAAGGTAAGAAAAATGGCGAGTACTTTAGTTGTGGCAAGAAGGGACACTATGCCAGAGATTTTCGGGAAAAGCCTGGGGAAAGGAAGTGCTTTAATTGTGGCCAAGCGGGACATCACAAGAATGAATGCCCACAACCTCCTAGGGAGAAGCAGATCGTGAAAGCATATGCTATCAACGTTGTTCCTTCTTCGTCCAATGCCCCAACTGCGGCGCAGAAGGAAAAAGGTGTCGTTATTCAAGGTTTGCTTTCTATTTAAGATGTTTTGATCGGGTTTTGTTTGACAAACCTGGGTTAGTCGATAGACCTTTAGTAGTGACGAACCCGATTGGTGGTTCGACTAGCCTCAGTATGATTTACCGTAACGTGGTCTTATCGAGTCATGAACGTATGTTTGTTTGTGATTATTTTGTTTTGGCTTTACTGGGTTTAACATTATTTTAGGGAGTCGATCTACTCTAAAGGAATTGGGTGGTATTAGGTACCTACCTAGTGATGGTGGTAACAACTGGAGTTAGGGAAGCTGAGAGGTTATCGTTGTATTAAGTCCTAGTTGTCTCTAGGAGGCAAATGAGTGCTCCAGTGCTTAGTTGTTTTGCTAGTATCACTTCACGTGGATTGTCCGAATTCGGAGGAGATGTTCCTTAGGTGCTTGTCTGATATTGGTTTAGGCCTTTGGGGCTTGTGCTTGGGGAATGTCGAGTTCGACTAGGATGGTTTGCGTGAGAGATAAGTAGTTGTGGTGTTTTTCATTGGATTATATCTTGGTTTACTCGAGGAGTAATGGGCAGCTGTGACAGGATAAGACTATTCAGTGGTATGGACTGCCCCGAGTTAGACTCGATAGGATTATAAGATGACTCGAGTGGGACTCGAGAAAGATGCAAAGTAATGGATTGTTTAGGACCTTATGTTGATGTTCTTTTTGAAGGAATAGGATGTATTCGTCGATCATGGAAGATGCAACGAAGATTAGGACGATTCAAGTTGGACTTGAACTCGTAAAAGAAAATGGGTGTTCGTTGATCTTGGAGATGCAACGAATAGGGAGACGACTCACGTTGGACTAGAGTCTGTAGGTAATGGGTACTCAAGACTGGGTCTGAGTTTATGGGTAATAGATTGACTCGAGTTGGACTCAAGAAGGCTGCAAGGAATTGGATTGACTCGAGTTGAACTCGAGAGGGCAGTAAGATAATGGATAGACTTGGGTGGGACTCGAGTGTCTCAGGCGGACTAAAAGCAGGGGTATCTGGGGACGCCCGTTACCTTAGATCCGTTGGACGTAATCTAGTTATCCTTAGAGGATAAACGTACGTTGGACGTATGGTAGTCCGTCTGGAGGTTGGGCTTCCATTGGTTCTTCATGTTGGTTGGACCAGACATACAAGAATCGACATATTGGGATTGGTTAGACCAGTCATGTAGGTGTCGACGTATTCATGGCTTTAGCAGGTGATAGACAGGATTTGTTTGATGGATGCTATGGTTGTTGTGTTTGTTCTTACCTTTCTTCTCTTGAGTATCACCTGTAGGATCCTGTTTAATGGAAATAGATAAGTTCGTTGATCATGGTGATATGACGGGTGTAAGATACTTTACGTTAGACTTGAAGTATGTCGGGCATTGTGGAGCATCCGTTGTCTTGGAGATTCAACGGATATAGGAGTCTCAGTTGGACTTGGACTCATAGGTAGAGTACCTAGATTCATTGGATGAGTCTAGTTCACCTTTGGAAGGTGAATGTACGTTGTACGTACAGTACGGATATAGGTAGAGTACCTAGATTCATTGGATGAGTCTAGTTCACCTTTGGAAGGTGAATGTACGTTGGACGTACAGTACGAATATAGGTAGAGTACCTAGATTCATTGGATGAGTCTAGTTCACCTTTGGAAGGTGAATGTATGTTGGGCGTGCAGTATGAATATGGGTAGGGTACCTGGGTTCATTGGATGAATCTAGTTCACCTTTAGAAGGTGAATGTACGTTAGACGTACAGTGCAGATGTTGGTGTAGTGCCTAGGGTCATTGGATGGGTCTAGTCTGCCTCTAGGAAGTGAATGTACGTTGGACGTGCAGTACGAATGTAAGAAGGACTCAAGTTGGACTTGAAAGGACATTTGGAATGTAGTTGAAAATTTGGCATATAGGTTTGGATTACCTAAGAAAATGACAGCATAGACGAATGCCATAGTATCGGACTGGGTGCGATAGCTGATGCATTGAGTAAGAGACGTGCCAGTTTAGAGGCTATTTTTCTGGAATGGAAGCAACTAGAGTATATCACGGGATATGACTTCAGACCTAAGTGTGAATTGGATTCAGAAACGCTAGTAAGCTTGACGATTAGATCGATCTTGATTAAGTGGATCGGTTCCAGTTAGAGGGACGATCCCAACCTATTAGAAGTTACCTCTAGGGTAGAGATGGGAATCGATGGCGAGAGAACGACTGTACTTGGGAAGTAGAGAATGACATAAGAAAGTCGCAAAGCTCTTTGCCTGGTGAGATTTTAACGGCGATGATTCTTCCCTTGTTAGTAAACCGCATGTTAGGGCAGAATGGTTCTGTTTGTTTTGCATGTTTGATTGTTGTATATGGTTGGTAAGCAAGCGGGATCCTTTGTATGTTTTGGGTTAAGGAATTTCGGGGACGAAATTTCTTAAGGGAGGGGGAGAATGTAACAACCCGAATTCTACGCATCGGAGGATCATAGGATATTTATTTCTTTCTCGTACTAATTCGTATGGTCATGTGGCTTTGGGAAACGATTATTGGGGTCATTTCCCATGTTCATGATTTTTGTCGATTTTTAAATGACCGTTTTGCCCCTAGCCGATTTTTTTTGGCCCTAACTTTTGATTGGAAAGGAATTTTGACCTGAAACCACTTCCATTAGATTCGTTTGATGGTTTACCTTTCCGTAGAGTGGTCACATTAGCCAAACGGACTCACCGTTTGGGAGATATGGCTGAAACAAGTTTCAGATAGTGAAAAACAGCTTAACTGGGCTTAACCGGGTGATTAACAGCTAGGCCCAAAGGAGAATTACGGGATTAGGGTTATGAGAGGGCTGAAAGGGTTAGGAAAATCATTTCATTTCAGTTTTATCAGCGACCACAAACCTTCCTTTAGCTCTAGCAATGGCTTCCATCTTCTAAAACACTCCAAAACACCTTTTTGTCATCTCTAATCACATATTAGCCTAATCTACATCAAATCAAGGCGGATTAGCATAAGGATTGGGATAGAGCTGCTGGAACACATAGAGATTGGATCCAAATCAAAGATTATTTCAGATCTATAGTTTACTTTGTGGCAAAGGTGAGTGATTTGCATTGTTTTTCACTAATTACGGCTAATTATGGTAATTAGCGAAGATTAGCGAAATTATGGCTCAAACAAATCTAGAAAAATTCCTAAAATTCTAAAAACATCATTTTATGCCTCTGATATGAATTTGGGTTAATTTTGACTAATTTTGCAACTCCCGGAATTTAGGGGATTAAGGGGTGATTAGTGATAATTAGCGAATTTATACATGTTAAAAATATGGAAAAATATTCAGAAATTCTGAAATATTGTTTTAGACCTCTGTTAGAAAATTTGGCTAATTTGGATAAGTTTTGCTAATTATATGCTTAAACATGATTAAGAGGGATTAAGGGAAAATATGGGGTTTTGGCTATGTTTGATCCATTTTAACCTATCAAGTTGATGTTTTGGTGTTTGTGGTCACTTCTATTTGTTGCTATGACTATATGGTAAGCTTTGTATTTTTTAGATTAGTTAGAATGGTCAAAAACGCCATCGAGTGGCGTATAAACAGTCGTTGGAAGTTGCAGGAAAAGTGCAGGTTGAGACCCGAACCGGATCGGATCGGATGGGGAGGCCCGGACCGAACCGTTGTGAAGCCCTTCCCCACGAACCGCTAGCGGAGCGTCTTCTCCGAACCGAACCGCCTGGAAGCACGTGAACTGATGGCAAGGAGTTCTCCGACCCGATCCGCCAGAAGCATTCCGATCCGAACCATTTACCTAACTCCGACCCGACCCGGAGATAAGACGAGGACTTGAGCTGCTTGCACCACGAACGGATATTAATTACGAACCGAACCGGAGATGGAGATCACGAACCGAACCGATGGCTAGGCAAGATCTGAACCGATCCGAAGCAGAATGAAGAAGGAAGATCGAACCGATCCGGTGAAGACTAAAAACCCGAGATGCAAAGGTAGTCCAAATAGGAAGTTAGAGCTCAGGATCCAGTTGGGAACCAATGAGTTCACTTCAAGATTGGGCTTTGCTGCGGGACGTGTGCAAAGGGGTTGTCGGTATTCATAACTTTGGTTCACCACTGAGTGATGGGTAGTGGGTTTGTAGTGATAGTTGTACGGGATTAGATTCCGTCATGGCCCAAAGGACTAGGTGACCAAAGTGGTGAATATCGTATGCTTTACGCACCGAGTGAGAGATGTGAGGATGGTTGCTATGCTTGATTGTTTGCCGTCACTATGACATGCACACCCCCACCCCCGTATTCCTTACACCATTTGTAATGCCACCTTAGAGTGTTGTACAATATGTAGTGCTAACTCTTTGGTTGCAGGTCCAGGTTCAGGTATGGTTGGATTATACCAGATATTGTTTTGTTTTGTTGCTTATCGCTCTTACCAGACTTTTTGTCTGACCCAGAGTTTTATGTCTCTTCTTATTACTCTGGGTGCTCACACGAGCAGACTAGAGACAGGTTAGCTGGGTATGCACGGGTAGCTGATCCGGAGGCGAGCAGGAGGCTTCCACGTATGATATATATATATATATATATATATATAGTATTCTCCCTGTGTTGTTGAAGATCACTGCTTGGGCATTAGTCGTGCATCTTCTACTTTAGCTTTCTTTTGTTTAGAGACGGTAAATTTGGAAAGTTGTAATAAGCTGTATTTGGATTTCCGCTGCTATGTTGGTTTAGTTTTCAGCTTATACACTGTCTTGCCTGTTTTCTGTCGAAGATTATGTTAGTATTATATTTTGATTCCATGCGCTGTGAGACATTCTGCAGGTTCCTTGTCAGTTCTTTCTCTTCTTTCTTTTCTTCTGACGACCGTTCCGTGCTAACTGGACATGTGTACAGCGCACTTTTGGAGTAAATGTCGGTTGGTGCGGGGCGGGCCGTCACAGGGTTCAACAAGAACGTCTTGTAACCCGGCCCACACATGACCGACCACTCATTTCGCTTGAGTGTATCGAATGTATATCACCAACGGTTGGGAGCTACCCACCGTCTTCCCGAAAAGGGACAACATCGATCATAGATAAAAGAATGAAATGGATTTTCTCTAGATAGGTGATATACACCCTAATGGGAGCGACCCACTTAGCCATGCTGCCTGCCCAATTTCTGTCGTTTCCTGGTTGATGAGGCTTGAGGTCATAACGTATCTTTGACAGATCATACATTTCATTTACTTTGAATGCCACATCGTCATACCCGCCAAATCACACATTGATTTCCTCAAAAATAACACGGGTATAAAGCTAAGAGAAACGAATTCCTCTGCCACCAAACGTAAGTACGTTTAAAGAGATCAACTTACGCGATCCGTTAGATATACTCTGTCAGACATTCGGCCATTCACGTTTGTCCTGGGATTGGACAAACCGAAGGCACTCTTCTGTAACAGGATAGCCCTTGCATAACTCCGTCTTCAATATGTGATCGCAACGCTAACGTCCATACAGAGTGGTTTTCAGATAAAAATCTGATCTCGGTCTCTCTATATTGACGACGATAAAATGGTCAAAAACTTCGATAGTCGGTGATTTAACTATCAAAGAAAAACAGGTGTACAAACAGCGATATTATTTCCAGATGGTAACTCTATCGATCAATCAACATTCATCCTTTGAATTTAATTTATCATTAATTCATTCATTTCCCATTTCTATATACTCAACATCTCTTATTCCCTAAATTTATGAAATATACGTCATCAATCATTGGAAAACATTTCCATCTCTGTTTCACGTATTACTGTCATTCCAGTATTCCTTCTCATCAACATTTCATTTCCTATAATTAGAAAATAACTCTGATTATATTTGGAAAATGTTTCCAAAATATATTCATTTGATTTAAATAGATGTTTAAGTAAAACATCACTAAGCCAATTTAAACCATTACACTCATTAACTAAATTCACTTAATCAATCTTCACTATCGAACCTTACCCATCCCTCAGTTAAAAATGAAGTCAATCAAGTTGGGGTATAATTACCTCTTAGACCTTAACTGAACAACATTTCTAACCTCGAAATAGACAAATTTCACCTTTCACATCTTTAACACTTCCTTATATACTCGGATTCTTTTTAGGAATCCCCTTCTTTATTTTAAAACATTGATTTAACTATAGCGTTAAAATTCCTTTCTTCTTGAATATCCAACTTCAAAATGTAACTTTTATTCTTAATTCAACTCAATAACTAAACCACTCATCTACAAATTAATAAGTAATTCTAGATTTAACCGGAAAGCAATTATTACTTTCCCGAATTTCGATATAATCGAATTCAATGTATAATTCTCTTTTTCAAATAATCTCTATTCGATAACTCCTTTTCGAATAAACAATATTCAATAACTCTTTCTTCGAATAACTATATTCGATAATCTCTCTTCGAATGACTTACATTCGATTAACTTTCTACGAATGATTCACATTCGATTAATCTCCCTTCGAATAAACTATATTCGATTAACTTCTTCAATTCTATTTGAATAAACTATTTCGAATAACTCTTTTGGATTTACACATCTGGATTTATTCGGTTTGATTAAGTCATCTTGGCTAACTCAACTCGATTAACTCAACTTGATTAACTCAACTTATCTAACTCCACTTATCTAACCCAACTTATCTAACTCAACTTATTTAACTCCTATCTAATAACTAATATTCGATAAATTTATATTCGAATAACTATGTCTGTTTTAACTTTATTCAAATGGCTAATATTCAATTTAACACCATTCGCTTGACTCTAGATCGCAGCGATCACAATGGTTACGCCTGATTCCCTCAGGAAACATCCGACCGCCGTAGGCTATCTGCAGCCCTGCGAATTACACTAGAAGTCGTACGAAATGGCAACACCTCCTAATTAACTATGTTTGCCTAACTCTATCTCAAATAACTATATTCGATCAATTCTAATTGGATAGCTAATATTCAATTAATTCTAATTCGATTAACTATGTTCAATTTACTCTAATTGATTAACTCCAACTGATTAGTTCTACGTCTATTCAGTTTCAAATATCGATGTTGAAATCGATTCTTACTTCTCTATATAAGTCCTGACTTATATATTCTATTTATCCAATGATAAACATTATATTTGATTTATAAAATATTATTTATAAATTTATCTTCTCAATCTATCGGTTAGAATAGATTCTATTTAAAATCTTTACTTTAAATCTATATCATGTTATACCCGTGTGCGAAGCACGGGTCTAAACCTTTCAAATGAAAATTTCTCCTTTATACTATCCTATTCACTTTTTCAAGTATTTTCTTTTATAATCTATTTATTTACCAAATAAATCCCTTTTTGATAATTCTATTTATTTATAAATTATTTTCTTTTCATATAAAATCTATTGATTTTATAAGTAATTCCTTTTGATAATCTAACTATTCCCTTTCTATTTATTTTACACATATTTCCCCTTTCTATTCTATTTATTTTCAAATAAATATTCCTTTTCAATTCTATTTGTAAATGGCTTACAAATATTTCTTTTTCAATTTTATCTATTTGATTAACAAATAAATATCCCTTTTTATTCTATTTATTTTCTACATAAATAGTTTCTTTTTTTATAAAATCTATTGATTTTATAAATATTTCTTTTTCGATATAACATTGAAAATTTCCTTTTTAACATTCCAGTATTCCTTATGGTATTTAACATACCGTATAACAATGATCAGTAACATTCAACCATATAAAATCAACAAAAGGTTTCATATCACATCATATAACACAATATATGAAAAAAAACAGTAAAATAAATGTTGAGGAACCCAGTTGGGTCCCTCCAACCTGTTTCCCTGCATCCACGGATGTTAATTCACATAAATAACACGAGTATGAAATATTCTGATAAATAGAATCAGTATTCGATTAACGATATATATATATATCATTATCTATATTTTCAATCAACTGACTAGCAGTTCAACCAAACAGCCAACGCACAGTAAACAACCATTATTTATCATTTCTAAAAAATACTTTAGAAAAATATAACTGAGAAGAGTTAGTGAGTTTTCTCACATTGGACAGTTATCGTTAAATACCGATAATTGGTCAGTGATTTGATTCCGGCGTTTAATTTCACCATAAATCCAAACGAGCTCTAATTCACACCCGGTCAGTTCTATGGTGTAGCCACCGTCCATACGATCCCAAGGGATCTTGTTTTGTCAAATTATGATTACGTATGGCGAAGATATATCATTTACAAGATTGAATACATTTATCGATAAATTAAAGTTGAATAAAACTTGCATTGGGCCTTAACCTCTTTGAAACAGGCCCACTACTTTTTACAGCCCAAACCCACACCTACCCTTTCTTCCTCTTCTCCCAGTAACACGCTCGAAACCGCAGAACCCAAGTGCCATGGCCTACATTCTTACTCACGGTTCTCCCACTTTGCTCCACGGAATTCCTTGAAACAACCATCAAACAACTCCTCTTCTTTTCATCTCCGCAACCACGCCAACCGTAGCAACTCCGAACTCCTCCCTAACACCCGATTTCCAGAAAGAGGCTCATGCACAGACAGCAGTGCGACACTTTTTCATGCCAAAACTACCAAGCTTTTGTACACAGGATCAGTTTTCAATCCTACATCCAAAAACAATATCGGTTTCCTTATTCAAAGCTTCGATCCTTACCAAACTGGAAGCCCTAGTTCGCTGCTGTACAAAATCATGCGACTGAAATGGTTTCGAACGTGAAAAAAAAAACTAGATCGGAATGGAGAGAATTGCCTTAGAAACTTAAATCTACTAGTTTCTGAATTTAAAGACTTTGATTTTTATTTCTAAGAATTTATAAAGGTGAAAATGTTTAACTGGAAGAAAGAAAGGGGGCGGCGAAATTTTCATTTACTAGAGAGGTGATTTAGGGTTAGAAAAAAGTTAAGGATATTTCATAGGAAGGATTTAATATTTTTTTATTCAATTAAATATTAAATTTTAACCAAACGCTAAATATAATTGTTGTTAAAAATTTCTATGATCACATGGGATAACCAAAAATTATGAAAATTGACATGCAGCAAGAGTTCGACATTACGGTCCCAACGAAACTGGTTTCGTCAAATTCCGACTCCGTTTGCTCACACAACGTATTTTTATAGGTCAATTTATCGACTGTTTTTCGCAGTAAAATCCCGTACGGCCACATACTGACTTCAAAAATCACGAAACTTGATATCTAGCAAAAATTTAATATTACGGATCCAACAAAATTAGTTTCGTCGAATTCTTAGGTCGTTTGAAAAACTAGCTATTTTTAAAGCCCTAAATAACCCTTTTAAATATATTTAAAATCATTTAAATTTAATATTTAAAAATGAATATTATCGTATATATTCACAATGGAATACCATACAGCTACACTGGGATTTATAACTCGATATTCCAAATCCAGTGTTACATCGATATTCGATTTATATTTAAAAATCCATTTAAAAATATAAATAAATCGATATAAATTATAAAGGAAATCCATAGCGACTTTTCTAAAATTTGATTTGGACATATATCAAAATCTACACGACGAAATCCCGATTTTTCTCTCCCACTAGAAATATATACTTCACCAATTCCTAACATTTCTTGTTTCACAGAAATCCGATTTAAAATGGACCCTGTACATTCAGTTGAAGTTCAAATCGCCAAATAGCGAACTGTCGCGCCATTTCGAGCTCGATTATAATTATATTATAATTATACGTTCAAACTGCCGTTCAAATAATATATTCGTTATTCTAATTCAATTCTAAACTGAATTAAATATCACCGATGATCCAATTCACACCATTTTGTGAATTCCACTATTTCTGACTATTTCAGAAATTAAATATATTATTATATTATTTATTTCAATTAAATATTCAATATTATTAAATCTTGGTCATTTTAAATAACTAAACCATTATTTAAATAATTAAATAGATCATTTATATACCGTAAAAATACGGGTCGTTACATATTAAAAATGATTCATTATTAAAAATGACATGTTCATTAGAAACTGTTTAGATATTAAAAAGGACATTTTAAATGTATGATTAGTTTCAATAAAAATGATTCATTATTAAAATGACATTTTCATTAGAAATTGTTTAGATATTAAAAAGGACATTTTCTAATGTATGATTAGTTACATTAAAATGATTCATTATTAAAAATGACATGTTCATTAGAAATTGTTTAGATATTAAAAAGGACATTTTTAATGTATGATTAGTTTCATTAAAAATGATTCATTATTAAAATGACATGTTTATTAGAAATTGTTTAAATATTAAAAAAGGACGTTTTTAGTGTATGATTAGTTTCATTAAAAATGATTGATCATTAAAAATGACATGTTCATTAGTAATTGTTTTGATATTAAAAAGGACATTGTTAGTGTATGTTTTGATTTAATAGATAAAAAGGATTACATGTTAAAATAGGAGGTGTTCATTAAAAATGTTACATTTTATATGTTCATTTTGATTAAAAAGAATGACATATTAAAAATAGAATTTTTCATTAACATGTTACATTTTATATGTTTATTTAGATTTAAAAGAATAACATATTAAAATAACATGTTTGTTTAGATAAAAAGAATTGCATGTTTTGTCTATTTAAAATATAATAGTTTACATGTTAGCGAAGAAGGAAAATATTCATTAGTTAAATGATGTCATTTACATGTTAGTGACGATTAGAAAAATAACAATATGTTTTTATTCATTAAAATGTAATCATTACATGTTAGCAAAGTAGGAAAATGATTATATGTTAATATATGTTTTGTTTGTTGGAAACATCACTTTTAACATGTTAGTGAAATCGTTGAACGATTTATATTTATATTCATATAATATATAAATATAAATTAAAATTAAATGAATCGTGTGCGGTAGTTCGCGTTTCGGAATCGTTACTTTAAACGATTATACCAAAAGATCTGGCCGTCGGATTTTCCAAAACACGAACCATTGGGTTCGCTTTGGAAAAATCTTTCCAATGATATTAAATTTGTTAAGATCCAACGGTTAGATTTTGAGAAATATATAACTAAAATTTAGATGAAAACAGCGCCACGGTCACGTAACGACCTGAAACGTCGTCCGAATTAAATGGGCTATTTTTATATAAATAAAAATAGCGATAAATCATTATAAAATAATATTAAATGATTTGAAATTATATATATTCGAGAATCATTTGGAAAGACTGAGTTCAATCTCATTTCAAATAATTATATGACGATTTAAAATTGAAGACGGTGGTTGAAGACCGGTGATCTTCACATCGAATGGATGACTACTGATGCCCTGGATGGGTTTTCTCCCAGGAAAGGATTAAAGTGGTAGTTGTATGGACGTACTTGTTGATTGTCCGGATATGCAAAAACCTCTCTTCCATATTGGACATACGGGATGAGGAATAAGATGTCTCCGGTTACGTTCAGACCCAGAACGGACTTGTAAATGGATGTGTGTTTGACATTGGATTTCGTTCTGTGTGAATTGATTTCTATTAAATATATATATGTTTGGTTGCGGAGAATTTATTCTCTTGCTTAACACCCTTCTCTGAGACGTACGAGCTTAGAGGCTATATATTGATAGACATCAGTCGCATGGCTTGGATTGTCAATGTGTCATGCCAAGATGCAAATGATCAAGGCTTTTGTTGAAAAGCAGAGCCTTGTGGTCGATGATCAAAGCACAGCTTTAATTAGCATAGCTTTGTGTATGGCGTTACTTCGCCAGCCTCACACCCCGGTTTGAGTCAAAAGCGGAATGAGGACCGTAGGGAAGACTTGCGTTTCTTTCTAGCTAGAAGTGGTGTCATGGTATAGAGCCCAGACATTTTTACTTATGTGGATAATGGATTATGAGGGCCCTCGGATATTGGTCGCTACTGGCCAAGTGATAGGTACTATAGGACCGGGAAACGTATTGTTCAGGAATAACCAATCCACTAAAGTATTTGTGGATCGGCCCTACCGCTAACCAGGGCTCGCCAGCGTCTGAGTCCTGAGGCATTTGCTAGAGTATCTCGAAACCTGTGAGGATTATTCCTAGCCTCGATTCATGATGGAAACCCAATCTCCAATACAACATTACGAATTTGATTGTAAACCTATATATGGCGACATAGTATATGGTAGCTATGTCATCTAGGATTGATACATTTATTTTGAAAGTGTTTTAAACTGATTAGACACTAGTAATAATATCAAATGATTATTGTTTTATATGTATCAATCATGTTTGATCATTATAAGGTAAAACTCTATCTTTCGGTTTGCGTTGCATTGTGTGATGTGACTTGAGTCTTATAATGGTTTCATTTTTCTAAAAATCATTGAGTTGTTTTAAAAGATTTACTTATTTTATGCACTGGCAATCCAATGGAGTAAACCCGTTCTGCGTTAGCGATATGGCCTTGTGATTAGCCTTATTATTAGATAAGAGTAAGTAAGATTTCTCATACCAGTCCCATGACTGACTCGTAGTTTGTTTTCACTTGCAAACTCTGATGCCCTTATTTTTACATGGGCAGCCAAGTAAATAGGTAACAGGCTTATTTTGGATATACACTACAGCGTGGTATGCTCTTTTGGTAGAAGACGAAGACTATCTTTATCTTTTATCTCTATTTTGGGACATTTAGACATCACTTTATCTATTCTGTATTTGAGGATGTTCTAGACTTATTTTCTATTTGTCGGAACTTATTATGTACTAAGTAGTATCTTGTGTCTGTGCTACTCTAATGTTGATGACATTTATGATTCCGTTGCTATGATGATGATATTATCCTATGATTTCATGTGATATGCTGTTATCTGTAATCTGTTGTAGTGATAAATGTGTTATATGCCAATGATTATCCTTGCTTCCGTGGCATGGGAGTTTGGGGTCATCGCATATGGCCAAAACTTCATAGTGCCAAAATCAAAGAGCACGATTTTCTATTCGATTTGAGTATGTAGAAGTCGTAATTTGGATTGCATAGCTACCCGGAAAACGCACGTAAAGTATGTTGTCTAAATCGTGTACTTTCGTAAATTCTAGCGAATTGGAGCATTTTCGGAAGAAAGGCCCCTAGGCGAAAGTTGTCCGGAATGACGCGCTTAGGCTAGAAAAAGAGGGCATGAAGATTGGAGAACATTTGCAAATTATGGAACCAAAATAGCAAATCAGAATGTCAGAAAAGCACGGTGGAGGAGGCCCCAATGTGAGAACTCCTTCTGACTGAAATTTTGTACAGTTCGTTAATGTATGGCGCGAGCCAGTATCAGGAGAGGGGTTGTGCTAGACATTACTCCGGCTTTAATATCGCACCGTTATAATGCCGAAATTTTCTGAAATAAATACGTATTCATTAAAATGTCATTTTTAATGTGTATATGAAGTTTATAAAATATTCATGTGTTGAACAAAATGTTTGAACAATAAAAATATCATTTTTATTGAATGTATAAACCATATAAAATATTCTTGTGTTGAATAAAATATTTTTATTGTTAAAAATATAATTTTTAACGTAAATATGAACGTCATAAAATTCTCCTGAAATGAAAATAAATATTCATTTACAAATCGGACGATTTATTTATGGACACACATTTAACTGACATTGATTGGGACAATAAATTTTACACATCGCCCAGCTGCACAAATAAAATTCAGTGTTTGTTGATTGAAACCCCACACGGGTATTGGGATGATAATTTACGTACACTAATCCAAATTGTTTAGTTGTATGTCAATCGATTGGTTGACAGACTATTGTAAGCATTAATTATCTATATTTAATGCTTATGCAGTTGTGTAATGCACTTTGGATGATGAATGATTGTTTATCATTGTGTAATGACCCAAGGCAGTGGGCTAACCTCCCACCGTGGCTTACAGAGATGCCTCAGAACTGCTTTTACGGCCAGCCTCTCAACTCGACCAACCCACATTGTCGGGAGATGCAGGGGTAAGAGTCTCCCGTTCGCCACCAAACGCGAAGCGAGAACCCCCTATCATCCGTACCAATTAAGCAACCATCTCTGATACCAACTGTAATGGCCCGCAGATCCGTACTATCTGAGTTGACTAATAACACCATATGTCCAACCCCAAATTGCACAGAAATACGAATCATTTTTAGAAAGAAGTTAGAGGATGAGTAGAAAGAAGAAATGTTAGAATAGAAGAAAACAAAGAAAACAGATCTCACAGCGGAACGAATAAAATATATTATATAACCTAACTTTTGAAATACAAATCAGTAACTTTATATACATACCATTATCAGAGCACAACAGTTATTCCTGGAACAGTTATAAACACCTGTTTCTAGATACAAACATGGTTCACAACGGAATATATGATAGTCTATAGCTAACTGGTGAAACCTCCTGCTTCCAGCTCTTCCAAGTGAATCTGAAAAATCCCAACTACTTGACTGCCCGTACAAATTTGGGCCCCTAAGAGTTTAGGGAAAACAAAAACAAAATAAACTCTGGGTTAGTCATGGGCTGGTGTGAGTAAACTCCAACCAATTGCTTAACTTTCAAAATCCTTTCGAAAGAAAAGATAATAGTAAGACCAGCCCACACATAAACATGGACGGTTCTTACCTTACTATAACCCAAAACACTTTAATACAAAATCCAATGGTACTATAACAGTGTCTAAATCAAATAAATAACAATCTAGCGGAACGCTTGCATCTCACGCTCCACATACATAGTATAAAATCAAAAACTGCAGGGCGCTTATTGGAGATTGGATTTCCAACATGACAAGGTATGGAACCACCTTCCGATAGTGTATCTCTAGAGAGGAATACACTGGGTTCAACAAGAACATCTTGCAACCCGGCCCACACATGACCGACCACTCATTTCGCTTGAGTGTATCGAATGTATATCACCAACGGTTGGGATCAGCAACCGTTTCCCGAATGGGACAACATCGAATAGAATAATAAATTAAATGAATCTCTAGATAGGTGATTATACACCCTAATGGGAGCGACCCACATAGCCATGCTGCCAGCCCGATTTTTGTCATTTCCCGGTTGTTGAGGCCTGAGGCTACGTTTTCTTATCATTCATTGATAGAACAATCACTTTGAATGCCACATTGTCAGATCCGTTAATTATTTATTGATTTGCACAAATATTCTGGATGTTATGCTAAGGGAATAAATCTGTTGCCACCATATATATTTATACAGACCAACATATTCGATTATTGGAAATACTCTGTCAGACATTCGTCCATATACGTTCATTCTGGGATTGAACGAAACCGAAGGCACAATTTCTATTAATAGAAAATGACCATGCACTTTACACCGTCTTCGATTATTTTCGTACAATCTGATTCGCAACGCTATTGCCAATACAGAGTGGTTCTCGGATAATAATCCAACCGGTCTCTCCATATTTACAACGATATTGGTAAATACTCTGATAGTCGGTTATTTAACTATCGAAGAAAAATAAACAAATATCCATTCATCCATAACATCAATCAATCATTGGGCTTGTTAATTAATATTCCATTAATTAATTCACTTATCTATTTCTCTATCAATATTTGTTAACCAAATAATTTCGATAATCATCTTGGCCTCTTACGCTATTTGGAAAACATTTCCATATATCGCCTTCTACTATTTTCTATAGTTAGAAAATATATTCTATTTGCAATTGAAACAAATTTCAATCACTTATCCCTTTCCTGACTACTTTAATTATACTCAGGAAATATTTACTTTTATATTTCCAAAATTCTATCACTTGTGTAACAACCAGAAAATCTGAGCCAGTTTAAAAAAAATTATTTTGGCAATTTTAATGAATTTTGGATATTTAAAATGAATTAATTTAAATAATAACGATGAGAAATTTATTTTGAATAGAATTCGAACGTATATATTTATATAGATCGTCGTTAGAATATAAATATTTATTTTAAATTATAAAAGGAATTGAAAATGGCACGGTAGTTCGATAATTCGATTTCAAAGTTCAAATGAATGTACAGGATTCAAAATAAAGCGGATTTTAGTGAAATCAAAAACATTGGAATCTAATTGAGGATATCTTTCTAACGAATCCGAAAAATTGAAATTTCATAGCGGGAATCAAAAGTTATGTCCAAATGGAAATTCAGAATAGTCGTTATGGAATTCTGGCCCTGAAAAATGGAAATTTTCAAACGACCTCGGAATTCGACGAAACCACTTTTGTTGGATCCGTGATGTCTAGTTATTGCTAGATTCCAAATTTCATAATTTTTCGAATCGGTAGAGGACGATCCCTAGCATCATTTCGTAGATGGAAATCCAATTTCCAAATACGTGACTTGGCGGTTTTAATTGTTATCCTATATATGGCGACATAGTGGGATGGGGCGCTGATGCCATCTACGATTGATACTTATGATTTGAAGTTGTTTTATACACTATACACTTATTATAGTATCAAATGATTTGTTTTAAACGTATCAAGCATTCTTGGCTATTATAAGGTAAAAAAACCCTATCCTCCGGCTTGCGTTGCATTGTGTGATGGCACCTGGGTCTTATAATAGCTTCATTTTTCTTTATTTAGCATTGCGCTGTTGTTTTATGCACTGGTGTTCTTGGGAGGAAACCCGTTCCGTGTTATACGGCGTGGTCCCTTGATTTACCTAACTTTAAAATAAAGATTAATAATTGTTTTAGTTCTCACACCAGTCCCATGACTGACCTGGAGTTTATTGTTTTAACCTAAACTCTGGGTGCCCTTATTTTGACATGGGCAGCTTGTAGTTTTGGTTTTGCAGATTTATATTCACAGGATCCTGGTTTACAGCTGGAACGATATCCGGAAAGCTTTGTATCCGTATATCTCCTTCTAGTTGTGTTTTGTATTATTTTCCAGTGCGATGTATTAAAATGTAATTTAAATCTCTGTTATTTTCTGTGTAATATTTATTTTTACTCTGTATATTCTTGTATTCTGATGGAATTGTTGTAATATACAATGAAATGTTCTTTCGTCTGCGTCCTTTTGTGTGTTGTTCTCTAACTATCCGTGCTTTCCTTACCGGGGAAGTTACGGGTCTTTGCAGTTGGTATCAGAGCTTTGGTTTACAAAGCTCAGAGAACAAGACATGTTAGAACCATACGAAAGAATTCATCAGAAATTGGATTAGTAATATCCAATATGAATGACTCGTTAGAGATGGGATCAGTAGTATCCTAGAACGAGTGTGAAGAGTATATTTTAAAAAGTGAAAACAAATTTTGTTTTGAAAATTTAAATCAATTATTCGTATTTGATTATTTATTTATATTGATTTGGACTATCCAGTATATATAAATTTTGCATATACGTCTGATCCACGGGTATTCAAAGTTTTAATATACTGGATAGATATAGAATCACGCTCTAGTAGCCCGGAGATGATTCTGATGATTGACTAGTCGTCATCAGTATTCATGTTCGAGTGACGAAAGTGATATTTCTATATATTTCCTATAGACTGGTGTGAGAACCAAAATTAGATAAGGCCTATTGTTGTGATTTGGCACCAAAAATGTGATTTTTGACTATATATCAAAGTTATGAATTTGAAAAGTTAATTCACTAATTGATTGTTGATTGTGTTGTTTGATTATTGGTTGAGTAATTAAAATTTTAACCATATAGCCAATTGGATCAAATAGTGAGTTGTATTGGAAATCAGTCGCATTTGCTTGCATATACATGTACATACATTGAGAAGGTCATAGCAAGGAGGCTAGAGCAGAAGAATAAAATTGTTTGCCCGACAATAGGTACATGTTTATCATAATTTACTGTTTTGTTTAGGTGATGATGATTTTGTGAGCCGATTGGCTAGCCGCTTGGCCTTTTCCTTTTCTTTTGGATTGAAGAAGGCCATGGGAGGCTATATGAAATATCCTGAAGTCCCCGGTGCAGGGGAGGTTATGGCGAAAATTTTCGAAAATTTAGGGTGTTAGCCAAATTTTTTGAAAAATTTGAAAAGTTCTTAGAAACTGAAAAGTTGAAGAACTTAAGCCGTAATGAAATTTGAGTTGGTTTGTAAAACAACTTTTGGCTTCGTTCCTTTTTGGGGACGAAAAGTTTTAAGTGGGGGAGATTGTAACAACCCGGAAATCTGAGCCAGTTTAAAATTTTTATTTTGGCAATTTTAATGAATTTTGGATTTTTAAAATGAATTATTTTAAATAATAACGATGAGAAATTTATTTTGAATAGAATTCGAACGTATATATTTATATAGATCATCGTTAGAATATAAATATTTATTTTAAATTATAAAAGGAATTGAAAATGGCGTGGTAGTTCGATAATTCGATTTCAAAGTTCAAATGAATGTACAGGATTCAAAATAAAGCGGATTTTAGCAAAATCAAAAATATTGGAATCTAATTAAGGATATCTTTCTAACGAATCCGAAAAATTGAAATTTCATAGCGGGAATCAAAAGTTATGTCCAAATGGAAATTCAGAATAGTCGCTATGGAATTCTGGCCCTTAAAAATGGAAATTTTGCAAACGACCTCGGAATTCGATGAAACCACTTTTGTTGGATCCGTGATGTCTAGTTATTGCTAGATTCCAAATTTCATAATTTTTCGAATCGGTAGAGGACGATCCCTAGCCTCAGTTCGCAGACGGAAATCCAATTTCCAAATACGTGACTTTGCGGTTTTAATTGTAATCCTATATATGGAGACATAGTGGGATGGGGCGCTTATGCCGTCTATGATTGATACTTATGATTTGAAGTTGTTTTATACACTATACACTTATTATAGTATCAAATGATTTGTTTTAAACGTATCAAGCATTCTTGGCTATTATAAGGTAAAAACCCTATCCTTCGGCTTGCGTTGCATTGTGTGATGGGACCTGGGTCTTATAATAGCTTCATTTTTCTTTATTTAGCATTGTGTTGTTGTTTTATGCACTGGTGTTCTTGGGAGGAAACTCATTCCGTGTTATACGGCGTGGTCCCTTGATTTACCTAACTTTAAAATAAAGATTAATAACTGTTTTAGTTCTCACACCAGTCCCATGACTGACCTGGAGTTTATTGTTTTAACCTAAACTCTGGGTGCCCTTATTTTGACACGGGCAGCTAGTAGTTTTGGTTTTGCAGATTTATATTCACAGGATCCTGGTTTACAGCTGGAACGATATCCGGAAAGCTTTGTATCCGTATATATCCTTCTAGTTGTGTTTTGTATTATTTTCCGCTGCGATGTATTAAAATGTAATTTAAATCTCTGTTATTTTCTGTGTAATATTTATTTTTACTCTGTATATTCTTGTATTCTGATGGAATTGTTGTAATATACAATGTAATTTTCTTCCGTCTGCGTCCTTTTGTGTGTTGTTCTCGAACTATCTGTGCTTTCCTTACCGAGGAAGTTACGGGTCTTTACAACTTGGGTTAAAACGAATGTTGTATAAACATTGTTACAACAACCCAAAATATTTTATTCAACTAACTCTTTTTCAAACACTTATCTTCGAGACTGGATCCTGCTATTTATCAATTAAAAATGAAATCAATCAAGTTGGGGTAAAATTACCTCTCATACCTTGACTGAAAACATCCTCAACTTCAAAATGGCAAAACCACTAACCTCGAATAAACACACTATAAACCCAATTATTCATTTTTTTTAAACATGTATATGGTTCGCTTTCTATTTCTAATTTATAGATTTCCCTTTTTGTTTACAATATTCTATTTTTTTATTTCGTTTCCTTATCAAATTCTATATATATATCGATACATTGATTTCTAACTATCAAATTATCTTAAAAATATTCTAACTCCTTAAATTTCCGGAAAAATTCGCCATAACCTCCTTTGTACCGGGAGCATCGGGATATTTCAAATAGCCTCCCGTGGCCCTCACCAATCCAAAAAAAAAAGAAAAAGCCAAGCGGCTTGCCGATACGGCACATAAAATCTCATATATGAATTTAAACATGTACCTTTTTGTCGGGCACATAAATTAAAATCTTTATATACTTCATCGGTTCATCCCATACCTGTCTAATCACATGTTCACCTGTTTTCAATTCTGCTTCAACTCAATCCAATTGTCTTAACTAAATTTGCTAATTTGTTCTTTGGTTAGCTCTTTTGCTTATTTCACTACTTATTTGAACATATCACATTCAAATATATTTTAATCTACTCATGAACCCCATCTAATTCCATTTCAACTCGAGTTACATATTCGATTTCGAATATAAATATTCAAATCTCTTTCACTTATTCAACGCCCCATTTCAATTCAAATCTCGATTTAACTAGTTTGAAAATAAAATAGTTAAATCGAGATTTGAATTGAAATGGGGCGTTGAATAAGTGAAAGAGATTTGAAAATTTATATTCGAAAACGAATATGTAACTCGAGTTGAAATGGAATTAGATGGGGTTCATGAGTAGATTAAAATATATTTGAATGTGATATGTTCAAATAAGAAATGAAATAAGCAAAGGAGCTAACTAAAGAATAAATTAGCAAATTTAGTTAAGACAGTTGGATTGAGTTGAAGCAGAATTGAAAACAGGTGAACATGTGATAAGACAGGTATGGGATGAAGTATATGAAGATTTTAATTTATGTGCCCGACAAAAAGGTACATGTTTAAATTCATATATGAGATTTTATGCGCCGTATCGGCAAGCCGCTTGGCTTTTTCTTTTCTTTTTTGGATAGGTGAGTGCCAAGAGAGGCTATTTGAAATATCCTGATGCTCCCGGTACAAAGGAGGTTAAGGCGAAATTTTCCGGAAATTTAAGGAGTTAGAATATTTTTAAGATAATTTGATAGCTAGAAATCAATGTATCGATATATATAGAATTCGATAAGGAAACGAAATAAAAAAATAGAATATTGTAAACAAAAAGGGAAATCTATAAATTTGAAATAGAAAGCGAACCATATACATGTTTTAAAAAAATGAATAATTGGGTTTTATAGTGTGTTTATTCGAGGTTAGTTGTAACACCCCACTTCCATTAATGTCACTCACAAAGGGAATGCATTAACGTCCATGGAGCATTTTAAGTAAGTATAGAACAGAAAATCACAACAAGACAGATATAAAGCAGTACTTGAAAATTAAAACTTTATTTCATTGCAGCGGATAAACCCATATGTTTGATTACGTCATCAAAACCATAAACCAAAGTCAAGTACATCATATCCATCTTGATAAAACAAAGTACATAAACTGAAAGACATAATCCCCAACATTAAAATAGCCATAAATAAAGAGAAGCTGAACTTTACTTCAGCGGTCCAAGAAATCTTCTAAAAGCAATCCAAGATCAAGCTCCACTGGTGCTAGTTCCAACCTGAGCACCTGGGGGGGGGGGAAAGGAAATAGACGGAAAAAGGGGGTCAGACATAAAGTCTGGCGAGTGCGATAATTCTAACAATATAATTAACAAAGTAACTAAGCTAAGGCATAAGTTGGAAAATAAGGAAATGACCATGAACGATTGAGTATGGCAGAGTAAATAAGGAAACAAGATGAATAACGATAACGTTAAAGGCACACCTAGACCACAACAAGATAATTACTATACTGCACCACCACTAGTATAACAGGATTAGGTGTTACCCTAATGTTTAACCTGAAATAGAATCGAAACAGAATAATCTATACACAAACAGAATGCTAGTAATGGGCCTTTACCACCCGAACGGAGACAGAAACAGAAACAGAATAATCCCTACGGAAACAGAATGTAGAATTAGGTGTACACTAGTAATGGGCCTTTACCACCCCAACAGACGATACCACGCAGAAACAGACAGGTGTTACCACCCAACAGAAACAGACGGTACCAACAGAAACAGACAGAACTAAGTGTACCCTAAGTTCTACCCCCAAGCGATCGGCTCCCTAACTCGTAGATACCCGTGCTGGTCCCACAGTGGGGTGTATCACTCCCCGAAGTGGCAACCCGATACTACCAGAGATGCACAGCTTATACCTACACGATGCAACAACGTCTTACCTACCAGCCCGGGCCTACACATGCACATGAACCCGTTGGACTTGCATTGCCACCGCTCACCCGTTTTGGCCTCTTACAGTCAAGCCTAGTACGCGTGTCCCGTCCTCGACTTAGGTCGAGCCCACAAAGATACTTATGGGTTATTGGTTGAAACGGGCCCCCATGATTTGACACAAGCTATCCACCTAAGCTTGGTCCCCTCTAGTATTTTCCACTTAACCCACTTCTTATTCATGTTTCAATTACATGCTTCAATTTTTGGTTAAGTATTTCTAATCGTATTTCAAATGCCAACCAAGGCACCCACAAGATTCCACATGCCACCCAAGGCACCCAATTAACCCCCTCATGTCCCCACTACATGCTTATCTGGTTAAGTGTTTCTTAATTCATTAAGACCGTAACCTCAGAAAGACGTGTCACATTAGACTGGCATTTGTGGCAGCTGGATTTGTCGGGCAGGTCCGGGCAGTCTTACACCACAAAAGAGCCTAACCTCGTGTCTTTACAATTGTTACGTATTTAGTTTATGCCTAAGACCTCTCACATTAGACTAACATTTGTGGCAGCTGGATTTGCCGGGCAGGTTCGGGCAGTCATACACCACAAAAGAGCCTAACCTCGTGTCTTAGACGATTAATTACTCCTAATTAATCATCCCCCAATTTGAATTACTTTCCCTATTCAAATTATCAATCAATTAATGATGTCCATAATTGACTCAATTATGTCCATCCATTTATGGTATGTAAAATCATACCAATTTTCACCACAATTATATTTTATGCCTTTTAAGGCATTTATTCCAATTAAATATTAATATTATCCCCTTTTTCCCCACGTAGTACGTTTGTTCGTTCAACGTAAAAATATACGTTAGACTCGAATAGTCTAACTCATGAAAATAAAAGAAAACATCACAATATATACACATAATTAAAACATAGATCTAACATAGGGGTGAGCTTGCATATGTGAATGATGTTCTACATCTAAAACTTGCATAGGCCAAAATTACAACTTGCATAAACAACATATGTCATGGATCAAATCTAAAGGTGTGAACTTGATGAGATAATGGCCACAAATTTGCATAAACATCATGTATAACATAGATCCAAATCTAAAGGTGTGAACTTGATGAAATAATGGCCACAAACTTGCATAGACAACATATGTCATAGACCTATATCTAAAAGGGGTAAACTTGCATAGGTAATAACATAACATGATTCATATCCAACTCATAGATTCACATATGTGATTTATACATCGCAACAATGGTGTAAACTAATATCTAACATGTAAAGTATCATGTCATAGCCTAACTTTCAATTAAATTCTCACGTAAACTAGGTGCCATAATCATGTAAGGTCACATATAATTCTACCCAAACTTGTATATGGTTCATGTTTGAATCAACATCTAAACTTTCCTACATATGATTTATCATATGAATCAATATCGCAAACTTGCATAAGAAACATGACGATTTAATTGTATATAAAATTACATCATGGATGATAGCAACATAACTTTGCATGATAGCATCACAACATAACATTATAGATATTTCAATCACAATCCTACAACATAATTACAACATGCAATCAATACTTCATATCACATCCATACAATCCGTGTTATAACTTAAACTAATTAAATTACTAATTATTTTGCTAAAACTATCAAACTCACAACTCAAAAGCAGTCTTGAGTTCTGAATTCTGATTTCTGGAGTTGAATTAGCGCTCCTTTGATGAAGAATCGCTATTAGGGTTGGATAGTTCTGATTTGGTTGATGTTCTTCCTCTTTAATTTGGTGGCGGCTGCTCTAGGGTTCAAGACAACAGCATGGCGGCCATAGTTTTAGTTTTAATTCTGATTTAGGGTTTGAGTCTATGGGTCTTTTTATAGAGTTATGAATTAATTTAAGCCGTCGGATGTTCTTAGGGTCAATCAAAACCATTCATCCAGATTAGAACTGTCCAGAAACCCTAATGACTCATTAACTAGTCAGAAATGACTCAGCACTGACTCACCGTTCGAACCAGATGGCTGTGCAGGTTTTCTCTCGGCCTGGGCGCACTTGGGAATTGCGCCAATGCAAATTTGTACTGGAAAACTTCCCAAGTGCACCAGTGCATTTTTTTTCAAACTTCGTTCGTCCATATCTTCTTCATACGGTATTCGTTTTACGCAAACTCGGACTCTATCTCAAGCAGAATTCTGAGACGAACGCAATGGAACGACCCGTTTCCCTTAATTCCCACATTTGAAATTAAGTATTCTTAAATTTAGTTAATCTTATTATTCGAAAATTTGGGGTGTTACATTCTCTCCTACTTAAAGGATTTCGTCCCTGAAATCTTCAAGTTAAGAAGAATGTGTCCTACCATCCAATCACCCATCTACTCAACCATCATCCACAAGCATCCATTGTCCTTAGAAAACTTCTAATGCCATATGAACATATGCAAAAAGTGTGTGTATATGTTCCTTATCTAATGCAAAGATCAGGCGGTCTACTGATTCAGTTGACCTCCTTAATGCGAATTATGTCAGTGCCATGTGTCCAACATGTATGCAATTTTCCTATTTGATACATATTATTTCTAAATGTATGCGCAATCATTCATCCAAATGCAACATCCATGTGATGAGTCAACCATTTTGCAACCACAAAAATTGAAAATGCTCACACATCCATATGCAGCATGAGAGTGTTTTCGAGCCGATCTAGTGCCTAATGTGTGTGTAAATGCATCCACGAGCAACCACTAGCAAACACTTGCATCCACTTGCAACCATCAAACATAACATGTCCCAAGCACATGTTTACATCCATGGATTTCCTATCTAAAGGTCGAAGATTTGGTTGATGGGATATAAACAAATGATACAACTAGAACAAAAGCTCAGTTCCCATTTGACATCGGTTAAGAGAATAATTCCCTAAGTCCCAGCCCCGAAGACCGAAATCAACATCAGACTGACACCCAAAGAATTACCCCCATTAAACAATGTCAAAACTGGAGATCTACTTCATGCTTCGAGTAGAAACCCGTATCCTTTAGAAATATATAGATACTTACAGACTGCTGGTACATATCACATTACAGAATGATTCTCAGAAAGCTAAGCATAAAACACCCTTGCGGGTCACAAAAAACTTTGGGGTCTTCCCATGACGAGTTAGAAACTTAACGACCCTCCTCTCAAAATCTAGAACGACCCTCTACATAAAAAAACTGGTCCATTAAGAACCAATCCATAGCCCATAAACTTGAGCATACAAACGTCACATTCAAATTTTTGACGCCTAACATAGATAATTTCAAACCCTTACAAATCACCAATAAATGAGTCGAACCACCCAAGGGGTTTGAAACAACTACGGGATCAGAAACAAGACTAGTATTAAAGTGCAGAGTATCAATTACAGAATCAAAATGCCAGAATCAGAAAGAGTTTTAACTCAACAATCAGATAAGGAAATTAAACCATCTTCAGAAATTTTTTCTTATTTCTATCCTATCCACCAGCCTCGAGGGTATTCGCCTGTCCTCCAGAAGTAGAACCTGCCCTATGCCCTTTCCTTGGGCAGTCCTTAATATGATGTCCCGCTTCGCCACAGTTGAAGCAAGTGCCCTTCCTTTTCCTGCAATCCTTGTTCAGATGGGTCGAGCTTCCACAAGTAAAGCACTTCTTCTCCTTCCTATCTTCAGACTTCTCATCCTTCTTTTGTGTTTCCTTTTTGGGCCCCGTTTTCTTGTTCTGTGGTCCTTCGTGCTTTTCTTCTTTTTTCTCACTTTTGGCTTCCTCTTCATGCATTAACGCCATGTCAACTAACCTCTCAAAGGTAGCCCCCGCGGGAATATGGGTCATAGCTAACCCATGAAGCGGCTCGTTTAAACCCTTAACAAATCTTAGAGCCTTCTTTTCTGAAGTATTCACTAAGTCTAAGCCAAACCTTGCCAATTGGTTGAATTTGTTGACGTACTCTTTCACCAATAGATTCCCTTGCTTCAGCGCCAAAAACCTTTCCATGTATAGATTCTCTTCAGCCCACGAGAGGAACTTCGTGTAACGACCCGTGTTTTTGGCACTCAAATATATAAATTAATTTAATTTATTTATTTGGGATATCGATGGGAATTAAGATTTAATTCGTTGTTTAAACGAAATTCGAACGTTATATATTTATATAATTATAAATCGAGCTTGAAAAGGGCGTGCAGTTCGTAAATTCGAGTTTGAACTTCAACTGAGAATACAGGATCCGATATAAGTCGGATTTCTGTGAAACAAGACACGTTAGAACCATATTGACGATAATTTTCATATGAAAGAGAAAAATCCAGATTTCGTGTTATAATTTGATATTTATGGCCAAATCAAATTTTGAAATAGTCGCTATGGAAAATCATTATTAAATTATAGGCCTTTAAATTGGCCGTTTTGCAAACGGACTCAGATTTCGACGAAATCAGTTTCATTAGAACCGTATCGTTAAATTATTGTTAGAAAATCAAACTGCGTGGAAAACCGATGTCGTATATGACCACGGTAGCCGTAAAAGCCCATATAATTTCTATAGCGCGTAATTAATTCAATATAGGGATATTTGAGTGTAACTGGAGCAGACGATCGAATTAAGCCATGAAACCAGTTCCGTTGAGTTCGTATCGTCGTTTAGAGTCAGAATAGCTATATAGTTTGTTGTTTTTAGAGACCGGATAATTTGGCGTTAAAAAGGGTAGGGCGGTTCGGGGTAAAAATAGCCTACCGGGGAAACAGTCTCAGAATGCGACGAAACTAGTGTCGTTGGGTTCGTATCGAAAAGTTATTATCGATGTTCGCAGTTTCAAGTTGATTCGATTTATCTGGTGATCGTAGAAAAATTAAAAGCGTGTTTATTTCTGGTTTCATAAAGGAAACTTTTTCATACGACATCGGATTTCGACGAAACTTGTCCCATTTGATCCGGAGTTTCTTTTTACACCAAGAGTAGATTTTTTATAAGTGAATAGAAATCATTTATGGGGGGGGGTTTAAACCCATACACCTAGAAGCCTAACTGTCTGCAGCTACCATGTGCGTTCAACCTAACCATTAAGCAAACTTCCCCGAAATTTAATAAACACGTGCTCGGTCCAAACATGCAGAAACCTAAGAAAACTATGCACATGCTAAGTTCAAGCTATTAGTCTATTATTTCTTTTCAGTATTTATTCATCCACATGCAGCACTTCGTTCAGATCAGAATCGGTAGCTTTTATTTTTGATTGAAAGCACAGCAGCCGCCCTATGCATCAATACACTCAGACCTAAGTTTGTATAATATAACCAGCTTATAAATTATAGTATTTCGGATGGATTTGTTAGTATAACTGATGACACAACTCTTCCGAATGTGCTCACGCACATGCTATCTTCTTTCCCCTAAAGTCTGATATTGTCTAACTGGGGTAGGCACTGACATGAAAAGAAAATTCATGTAGTACACAAGCCAGTAACCTACCCTGTATTTGTATTTTCATTTCACCTAGGGAAAGGGAACCTTGCCGACCAAGCACCCCAAGAGAAAACGACATGTCGGTGTCGTGCCACCCAAATAGTCTCGCCCTATAAATACTCACGAGAACCCTGTTTTTCCATAAAACAATACATTTCTGTTGTTCTAAAAAAAAAAAACTTCTAGTATAAATTAAAAACAAAGGGGCGTGGGGTTGGGTTCCATGCAGCAAAAAGGGATCGGCAGTTTTCTTGGATGCTTCAGGAGGTATAAACGCAAGAAGGAGGGGGAGTAGGGGCGGTGATGAATGGAAACAGCAAATAAGATGGTGGGGGAGGAACCACGTGTACATGCGGAAGAGAAAGGGGACGGGCTGGGATAGAATACGGTGAAGTAGTGGACACGTTTGTATGGGTGGGTCTATGCATGCGGTAGGTTTGAAATAAAGTGGCGCGGGTATGTAAGTGAGGGAAGGAGAAGCGGCAAATAGTGGAAGTCTTACTGGAGGTGGGACTGTTAACTAGGTGTGTTCTTCATCGGGGATGGGTAGTGTTGAACGAAGGCAACCGGAAGATAAAGTGACTGGTAGTGTTTGCTTAATCGGAGGGAAGTACGCTGGTGATGCAAGCGGCAGCACCTTCATCGATGGAGTATGGGTTTTTAGCGTGAGCTGGTATCCGGAAACAAAATCAACGAAGTCAGTGCAAACTAAAGGTGGATTCGGCCTTGTTCTAATGAAGTATAAACATTTTTTTAAACTTAATTAAGGAATTATTACTTAATCAATAATATAATTGAACTGTTATTGGAGCAGATCTCGTGAGGAAGTGGAGCAAACGCAAAGGCCTGGGACCAACGAACACGAGAGGAGAAATCAGTAGCTACTGGTGTTAATAACGTAGTCTAGGTTTGATTAATTAGTAATTAAATTTAGTATTGAACGTTTAAGTGTTGGGACGCTTGGTTAATGCATTTTCCTTTACAGATCAAAAGAGGGAAAAGCAAAAGCAGCGAGAAACCTTGGAAGAACAGTGAACGAGCAGTTGCATACGAAAACTGTTGGTCAGAGTTTTCATAACGTAAACCGTCAACCATATCTTGATTTGGATTAATTAGGATAATAACAATAATTTAATTTAATCATAAATTCAATACACGATTTTCTTTTTGCAGGAACGAGTCGGCCTATCGAAAATCAGAATAGAAGTCGGCCTTAATGTTTTAAAACTTAAATAAAGTAATTAGCTATATTAAGTTTTAATTAAAAAGGTTTAATTGGTTTATTTAAAATCGCATCGCTAAATTTTTGATAACTAATTCATTTGTGTTCAGAATGGGGTCATTCAAGAGCCGTGGACTCACATCGTCAAGATCTACATTATGAAACAAGTCCGGACTCGACTAGAATTAGTTGGATTTTCAGTAAATTAAACATTTGTTTAATTTCACTGAAACGAGCCAATCAACACAAGGTGAGTTAAACTCACTCAGTTACCCTTTTTATATTTTATATAAATTGGGTGTTTTTATTTTGTGTGCTCTGCTTGCCAATGGTTGACTATTTTGCTAGTTATACATTGATCTGTTGATTTAACCGATGAAATTAAACCATGTTTAATTTCAATGAAATACCAAATCGTTATGTTAACGATTGGATCCAACGGAGGTAACTCACCCTGTTGGTCACGTTTATTTATAAACGTGTTTAATTGTTTGAATTATTCTGTTATTTGATTGATGTTAAATGGTTGTTACATTATCATCAGTTAAATGTGATTGATTTGGTTGTTGTTTATTGACTGGATAATCAACATCTGTTTGGTTTAAACCAGTTGGTTAAGTGTTTGGCAGAGTATGGCCTATAGAATCAATTGGTTTATAAATGTGATTCACCGTCAGGTGAATCGATAGAGCTGAGGTCATAAAATTTATTTTATAACCAGAGTTAGACTTTGAAATATATTATTTTGAATAAAATTTATTAAAGAGAAATAAATATTTTACTTATTTAGGACCTTGATTTGATATTAATTTATTTGATAAAGTAAATGCTGATGTCAATCGGATTACAAGTAGGGGAAATAGAGATGAGTCGAATGTTTACACTTTGGAAATTGTTGCAAAGAACAATTAAAGGAATTTATTCAAATTAATTATACTTTTAATTAATTTGAAGTGAAGAGTAATTGAATTCGGTTAATAAGATAATCGGGGTTTGAGTTAATTAAATCGACCGTTGTGAACTGGATTTGATTATCAAATTAATGTGTTTTAACAGAATAGTTAAACAAAGATTGTTTAAATTTAAAACAAGGTTTTAAAAAGGGATTTACCATTTAATTTTGTCATTAAAGAAATTAACTACTCATGTAGTTAATGATTGAAATAAATTATTATTTTAATTAATAATATTTTAGACAATTACTTTTCAAAAGTAATTGAAGTAAAATGAAATCAAAGGAGATTGGAAATAAGCGAATCTGGGCAAAGAACTGAGTTATAGGGTTGTTTAACCAAATCCAATAGTTAAATGGAATTTGTTTGAGACTAGAATGAAATATTGATTTTGATTACAACTTATGTTTATCGAAGGATGAGAACGGTGTTGATCAAGGTCTGAGAGGTAATTAAAATACCCCAACTTGAACAACATCGGGATTATCTGAAGATAGTATTAGTTGGTAATCGTAAGAGACGTTAGTGGATATGTTTTGAAAATCTAAACAGCGATTTTAGCGCTGTTGTTATAATATATGTTTTGGTAAATCTAATATAACGATTGTAGCGCTTTTGCTATGGTAAATGGGTTGTAAACCTAAACAGCGATTATAGCGCTGTTGTTTTGTAAATCTAAATAGTAATTATAACGCTATTGTTATAACATATGTGCTATAAATTTCTTTGTTAAAACTAATGGATTTCTGAATTTAAAAGATGGTTTGAAGGAAGAATTAAGTGGGAAATTGAATATAGTTATTCGAGCTAGAGTTAGTCAAATATTGTTTTTTTCAAGATGAGTGCCATTTCGTACGACTGCTAGCGTAATTCGCAGGGCTGCAGATAGCCTACGGCGGTCGGATGTTTCCTGAGGAAATCAGGCGTAACCATTGTGATCGCTGTGATCTAGAGTCAAGCGAATGGAGTTAAGACGAATGTTAATTAATCAATTAGAGTTATTCAAATATCGTATTTTTGAATATGAAAAGAATTTGAAATTTCAATTTAACAAAAAGGAAATTAGTTTGTCAAAGGCCAAATGATGCTAAATACTGAACCAGTGAACTCATTGGAGTGTCATGATTGAAACACTGAATATTTTGATAGTTAAAACACCGACTATCAAATCTGTCCAATAAGATTGTTGGTACGGAAAGACCGGGATCGAATTTATTCGAAAACCATTCCGACTAACAAATACGTGGAGATATCAGAAGATGATCGAGTTGGTGTTGTGAAGACCGTGGGTTTTCACAAACGGAAGAACCACTAATATTCTCTGCCTGGCAAGCAGAGATAAACTGTGATTCTGTCGTAGTTGGAATCTATGGGTTGCAAGGACTTCTCGCTACTGATCCATGGGGTGATTCCTATATTGGATGCAGTAGGGGAGTGCCTTCGGTTCATCCTGTTCCTGGATGACGTATATGGACGAATGTATGACAGAGTATTTCCAAAGGATCACGTACGTTGATTTCTTCAAACGTGCTATGGTTGTTGGCGGAGAATTGCCGCTCTCTTAGCTTCCAGCTAGAGTATTTTTGTGGATATCAATTAGTGATATTTGATGGATTTGACGATGTGGCATTCAAAGGAAATGGCGACCAGATGTCAAGAGTTAATTCTGGCCTCAAGCCTCATCAACCGGGAAATGACAAAAATCGGGCAGGCAGCATGGCTATGTGGGTCGCTCCCATTAGGGTGTATGATCACCTATCTAGAGGAATTCCTATTTGTTCTTAAATCTATGTTTCGATGCTGTCCCTTTTCGGGAGACGGTTGCTGATCCCAACCGTCGGTGATATACATTCGATACACTCAAGCGAAATGAGTGGTCGGTCATTTGAGGGCCGGGTTGCAAGATGTTCTTGTTGAACCCAGTGTATTCGTCTCTAGAGATACACTATCGGCAGGTGGTCCCATACCTTGTCAAGGTCGGAATCCAATTTCCAATAAGCGCCTGCGCGTTTTGTTTGTATACTATATATGTGGAGCGTGAGATGCAAGCGTTCCACTAGATTGTTATTTACTTGTATTTAGACATTATTATAATATCAGACAAGATATTGATTTCAAAACTGTTTTGGGTTATCGTAAGGTAAAAACCGTCCGTGTTTATGTGTGGATTTGGTCTTACGATTATCCTTTTCTTTTGAAAAGCTTTTTGAACTTTAAAATCATGGTTGGGTGATTTACCCTTAATACTGTGCGAGTTTATCTCACTCTGGTTCACCAGACTGACCCGGTGTTTTGTAAATGCTCGGGTTAGCCCGGAGTGTACAGGTTCAGGTTAGCGACTGCTATGAAGAGACGAGCTGGAAGAGTCCAGACGTATGATATTACTACTATTCCGCTGTGTGTTGTATATGGGAACAGGCTATTATAACTGTCCCATGGTATGATGTACTCTGATACTGTAAGTATTTTCAAAGCTCTCAATAAAGATTTATTTCTGTATTATATTTTGTTCCGCTGCGATGTGAGACTCTGTGTGGTGTTCTTCTTCTTCTTCTATTCAATATTTCTACCTTATCTATTCTCATCCTCTAACTTCTTTCTATTAATGATCTGGAATGTTCGATGTCTGAATGGTTAACACGGTAGTTTGATGTTGATTTTCGGAGTCGAAAATCCCAGTTCGTTACAGTGGTATCAGAGCTGAAGGTTAAGTAATTACCTTGGCTCTGTGGCGTGACTCAGTAGAGATGGGGTTAGTAATACCTTAGACTGAGTTTGAGTGTATATATATGAGCGCGTATTTGTAAATTGTTATAAAAACTGTCTTATATTGTGTTGATTGGTTTGTCAAGTAGTTTATGAATTCTGGTCGATACAGTAATGCAAACTGTGTCGATAAGTGTTTCTAAACTCTTGAACAGAATAATTCGACACAGTATGTTTTTGAAAGAGGGTAAATGGAAATTTTTACCCGAAATATATTTTGATATAAACAAGGTATATATATTAAAATTATTATAATGTATATATTGGTTGTGTTAAATTGTTAATATAATTGAATCAGATTATAATCAAGATGGTTATAAATAACTAGTCAGGATTAGTGGAAATGTAATAAATCAGCCAGATGAGTTAAATCTCAATTTAAATCAGAATTTAGATTGAAATTGTGAAAACTTAGAAAAGTGTGAAAAAGAATTTTTGATTAAATATATGGGAATTTTAAGATCCTGGGAGATTTTAAATTTGGTTTACAAGCATCATGAATGATATTTTGAAATAAAATTCAAAATGGAAGTGTTTAAATATGGTTTGATAAGTGATATAGTATTGAACTCACTTCGATAGCTGGGGAATAACTCTGAGGATGCTGGCCACATCATCAGTGTTCATTTCCGAGTTCTAAGTGACGGATTACTACCAAAAATCTTGTTTTGAATTGTTTTGAGGAAAAACAAGTTGTTTTGAATCCTGAAAGGGAATATTTAATTTTTGAAAAAACGAAACTGTTGGAAAACTCCCAGGGAAATTGTTTGAACAAAAACAAAATTAAATAGAAATTGGGAAAGCAAATATGAATTGAATTGAAATCAATTAACTGGAAATTGAATCGGGATATAATATATCGAGTAGAATCAGATTTTGAATTGTGAAACAGGAATCTGAAATGGTGTTGGACTGTTAAGTTAAGAGTTGGAATTGATAATGGATGGAGGTTGAGTTAAGGATGGGATTTGGCTTGGACGCGTGAAGGATTTGGTTTTGGAGGATAAAATTGGAATTTTGTTTGGAAATGCATTTGTATATGCTGACAGGGTAGCAGATGGAAATGATATAATGATATGCCCGACAAAAAGGTACACGTTTATTTTTATATGGGATTGGTGATTTATGAGCCTATTTGGAAAGCCGCTTGGCTGTTTTATTTTCTTTTGGATTGGAGAAGGCCTAGAAAGGCGAGTTGTAGTTGTACCGATTGAGCCGTACAAAGGAGGTGCTGGCGAAATTTTTCGAGAATTTAAGGTGTTAGAAAATTTTCAATATTTTTGAAAATATTGATTTATAGTATTGAATTGATTTAATATAAAATTAGATTTGAAATTAATGAGTTTATAACGTTCTTTCTTACCTTAGCAATTTCGAGGACGAAATTATTTTAAGGGGGGAAGAATGTAACGACCCGTGTTTTTGGCACTCAAATATATAAATTAATTTAATTTATTTATTTGGGATATCGATGGGAATTAAGATTTAATTCGTTGTTTAAACGAAGTTCGAACGTTATATATTTATATAATTATAAATCGAGCTTGAAAAGGGCGTGCAGTTCGTAAATTCGAGTTTGAACTTCAACTGAGAATACAGGATCCGATATAAGTCGGATTTCTGTGAAACAAGACACGTTAGAACCATATTGACGATAATTTTCATATGAAAGAGAAAAATCCAGATTTCGTGTTATAGTTTGATATTTATGGCCAAATCAAATTTTGAAATAGTCGCTATGGAAAATCATTATTAAATTATAGGCCTTTAAATTGGCCGTTTTGCAAACGGACTCAGATTTCGACGAAATCAGTTTCATTAGAACCGTATCGTTAAATTATTGTTAGAAAATCAAACTGCGTGGAAAACCGATGTCGTATATGACCACGGTAGCCGTAAAAGCCCATATAATTTCTATAGCGCGTAATTAATTCAATATAGGGATATTTGAGTGTAACTGGAGCAGACGATCGAATAAGCCACGAAACCAGTTCCGTTGAGTTCGTATCGTCGTTTAGAGTCAGAATAGCTATATAGTTTGTTGTTTTTAGAGACCGGATAATTTGGCGTTAAAAAGGGTAGGGCGGTTCGGGGTAAAAATAGCCTACCGGGGAAACAGTCTCAGAATGCGACGAAACTAGTGCCGTTGGGTTCGTATCGAAAAGTTATTATCGATGTTCACAGTTTCAAGTTGATTCGATTTATCTGGTGATCGTAGAAAAATTAAAAGCGTGTTTATTTCTGGTTTCATAAAGGAAACTTTTCATACGACATCGGATTTCGACGAAACTTGTCCCATTTGATCCAGAGTTTCTTTTTACACCAAGAGTAGCTTTTTTATAAGAGAATAGAAATCATTTATGGGGGGGTTTAAACCCATACACCTAGAAGCCTAACTGTCTGCAGCTACCATGTGCGTTCAACCTAACCATTAAGCAAACTTCCCCGAAATTTAATAAACACGTGCTCGGTCCAAACATGCAGAAACCTAAGAAGACTATGCACATGCTAAGTTCAAGCTATTAGTCTATTATTTCTTTTCAGTATTTATTCATCCACATGCAGCACTTCGTTTAGATCAGAATCGGCAGCTTTTATTTTTGATTGAAAGCACAGCAGCCGCCCTATGCATCAATACACTCAGACCTAAGTTTGTATAATATAACCAGCTTATAAATTATAGTATTTCGGATGGATTTGTTAGTATAACTGATGACGCAACTCTTCCGAATGTGCTCACGCACATGCTATCTTCTTTCCCCTAAAGTCTGATATTGTCTAACTGGGGTAGGCACTGACATGAAAAGAAAATTCATGTAGTACACAAGCCAGTAACCTACCCTGTATTTGTATTTTCATTTCACCTAGGGAAAGGGAACCTTGCCGACCAAGCACCCCAAGAGAAAACGACATGTCGGTGTCGTGCCACCCAAATAGTCTCGCCCTATAAATACTCACGAGAACCCTGTTTTTCCATAAAACAATACATTTCTGTTGTTCTAAAAAAAAAACTTCCAGTATAAATTAAAAACAAAGGGGCGTGGGGTTGGGTTCCATGCAGCAAAAAGGGTTCGACAGTTTTCTTGGATGCTTCAGGAGCTATAAACGCAAGAAGGAGGGGGAGTAGGGGCGGTGATGAATGGAAACAGCAAATAAGATGGTGGGGGAGGAACCACGTGTACATGTGGAAGAGAAAGGGGACGGGCTGGGATAGAATACGGTGAAGTAGTGGACACGTTTGTATGGGTGGGTCTATGCATGCGGTAGGTTTGAAATAAAGTGGCGCGGGTATGTAAGTGAGGGAAGGAGAAGCGGCAAATAGTGGAAGTCTTACTGGAGGTGGGACTGTTAACTAGGTGTGTTCTTCATCGGGGATGGGTAGTGTTGAACGAAGGCAACCGGAAGATAAAGTGACTGGTAGTGTTTGCTTAATCGGAGGGAAGTACGCTGGTGATGCAAGCGGCAGCACCTTCATCGATGGAGTATGGGTTTTTAGCGTGAGCTGGTATCCGGAAACAAAATCAACGAAGTCAGTGCAAACTAAAGGTGGATTCGGCCTTGTTCTAATGAAGTATAAACATTTTTTTAAACTTAATTAAGGAATTATTACTTAATCAATAATATAATTGAACTGTTATTGGAGCAGATCTCGTGAGGAAGTGGAGCAAACGCAAAGGCCTGGGACCAACGAACACGAGAGGAGAAATCAGTAGCTACTGGTGTTAATAACGTAGTCTAGGTTTGATTAATTGGTAATTAAATTTAGTATTGAACGTTTAAGTGTTGGGACGCTTGGTTAATGCATTTTCCTTTACAGATCAAAAGAGGGAAAAGCAAAAGCAGCGAGAAACCTTGGAAGAACAGTGAACGAGCAGTTGCATACGAAAACTGTTGGTCAGAGTTTTCATAACGTAAACCGTCAACCATATCTTGATTTGGATTAATTAGGATAATAACAATAATTTAATTTAATCATAAATTCAATACATGATTTTCTTTTTGCAGGAACGAGTCGGCCTATCGAAAATCAGAATAGAAGCCGGCCTTAATGTTTTAAAACTTAAATAAAGTAATTAGCTATATTAAGTTTTAATTAAAAAGGTTTAATTGGTTTATTTAAAATCGCATCGCTAAATTTTTGATAACTAATTCATTTGTGTTCAGAATGGGGTCATTCAAGAGCCGTGGACTCACATCGTCAAGATCTACATTATGAAACAAGTCCGGACTCGACTAGAATTAGTTGGATTTTCAGTAAATTAAACACTTGTTTAATTTCACTGAAACGAGCCAATCAACACAAGGTGAGTTAAACTCACTCAGTTACCCTTTTTATATTTTATATAAATTGGGTGTTTTTATTTTGTGTGCTCTGCTTGCCAATGGTTGACTATTTTGCTAGTTATACATTGATCTGTTGATTTAACCGATGAAATTAAACCGTGTTTAATTTCAATGAAATACCAAATCGTTATGTTAACGATTGGATCCAACGGAGGTAACTCACCCTGTTGGTCACGTTTATTTATAAACGTGTTTAATTGTTTGAATTATTCTGTTATTTGATTGATGTTAAATGGTTGTTACATTATCATCAGTTAAATGTGATTGATTTGGTTGTTGTTTATTGACTGGATAATCAACATCTGTTTGGTTTAAACCAGTTGGTTAAGTGTTTGGCAGAGTATGGCCTATAGAATCAATTGGTTTATAAATGTGATTCACCATCAGGTGAATCGATAGAGCTGAGGTCATAAAATTTATTTTATAACCAGAGTTAGACTTTGAAATATATTATTTTGAATAAAATTTATTAAAGAGAAATAAATATTTTACATATTTAGGACCTTGATTTGATATTAATTTATTTGATAAAGTAAATGCTGATGTCAATCGGATTACAAGTAGGGGAAATAGAGATGAGTCGAATGTTTACACTTTGGAAATTGTTGCAAAGAACAATTAAAGGAATTTATTCAAATTAATTATACTTTTAATTAATTTGAAGTGAAGAGTAATTGAATTCGGTTAATAAGATAATCGGGGTTTGAGTTAATTAAATCGACCGTTGTGAACTGGATTTGATTATCAAATTAATGTGTTTTAACAGAATAGTTAAACAAAGATTGTTTAAATTTAAAACAAGGTTTTAAAAAGGGATTTACCATTTAATTTTGTCATTAAAGAAATTAACTACTCATGTAGTTAATGATTGAGATAAATTATTATTTTAATTAATAATATTTTAGACAATTACTTTTCAAAAGTAATTGAAGTAAAATGAAATCAAAGGAGATTGGAAATAAGCGAATCTGGGCAAAGAACTGAGTTATAGGGTTGTTTAACCAAATCCAATAGTTAAATGGAATTTGTTTGAGACTAGAATGAAATATTGATTTTGATTACAACTTATGTTTATCGAAGGATGAGAACGGTGTTGATCAAGGTCTGAGAGGTAATTAAAATACCCCAACTTGAACAACATCGGGATTATCTGAAGATAGTATTAGTTGGTAATCGTAAGAGACGTTAGTGGATATGTTTTGAAAATCTAAACAGCGATTTTAGCGCTGTTGTTATAATATATGTTTTGGTAAATCTAATATAACGATTGTAGCGCTTTTGCTATGGTAAATGGGTTGTAAACCTAAACAGCGATTATAGCGCTGTTGTTTTGTAAATCTAAATAGTAATTATAACGCTATTGTTATAACATATGTGCTATAAATTTCTTTGTTAAAACTAATGGATTTCTGAATTTAAAAGATGGTTTGAAGGAAGAATTAAGTGGGAAATTGAATATAGTTATTCGAGCCAGAGTTAGTCAAATATTGTTTTTTTTCAAGATGAGTGCCATTTCGTACGACTGCTAGCGTAATTCGCAGGGCTGCAGATAGCCTACGGCGGTCGGATGTTTCCTGAGGAAATCAGGCGTAACCATTGTGATCGCTGTGATCTAGAGTCAAGCGAATGGAGTTAAGACGAATGTTAATTAATCAATTAGAGTTATTCAAATATCGTATTTTTGAATATGAAAAGAATTTGAAATTTCAATTTAACAAAAAGGAAATTAGTTTGTCAAAGGCCAAATGATGCTAAATACTGAACCAGTGAACTCATTGGAGTGTCATGATTGAAACACTGAATATTTTGATAGTTAAAACACCGACTATCAAATCTGTCCAATACGATTGTTGGTACGGAAAGATCGGGATCGAATTTATTCGAAAACCATTCCGACCAACAAATACGTGGAGATATCAGAAGATGATCGAGATGGTGCTGTGAAGACCGTGGGTTTTCACAAACGGAAGAACCACTAATATTCTCTGCCTGGCAAGCAGAGATAAACTGTGATTCTGTCGTAGTTGGAATCTACGGGTTGCAAGGACTTCTCGCTACTGATCCATGGGGTGATTCCTATATTGGATGCAGTAGGGGAGTGCCTTCGGTTCATCCTGTTCCTGGATGACGTATATGGACGAATGTCTGACAGAGTATTTCCAAAGGATCACGTACGTTGATTTCTTCAAACGTGCTATGGTTGTTGGCGGAGAATTGCCGCTCTCTTAGCTTCCAGCTAGAGTATTTTTGTGGATATCAATTAGTGATGTCTGATGGATTTGACGATGTGGCATTCAAAGGAAATGGCGACCAGATGTCAAGAGTTAATTCTGGCCTCAAGCCTCATCAACCGGGAAATGACAAAAATCGGGCAGGCAGCATGGCTATGTGGGTCGCTCACATTAGGGTGTATGATCACCTATCTAGAGGAATTCCTATTTGTTCTTAAATCTATGTTTCGATGCTGTCCCTTTTCGGGAGACGGTTGCTGATCCCAACCGTCGGTGATATACATTCGATACACTCAAGCGAAATGAGTGGTCGGTCATGTGAGGGCCGGGTTGCAAGACGTTCTTGTTGAACCCAGTGTATTCGTCTCTAGAGATACACTATCGGCAGGTGGTCCCATACCTTGTCAAGGTCGGAATCCAATTTCCAATAAGCGCCTGCGGGTTTTGTTTGTATACTATATATGTGGAGCGTGAGATGCAAGCGTTCCACTAGATTGTTATTTACTTGTATTTAGACATTATTATAATATCAGACAAGATATTGATTTCAAAACTGTTTTGGGTTATCGTAAGGTAAAAATCATCCGTGTTTATGTGTGGATTTGGTCTTACGATTATCCTTTTCTTTTGAAAAGCTTTTTGAACTTTAAAATCATGGTTGGATGATTTACCCTTAATACTGTGCGAGTTTATCTCACTCTGGTTCACCAGACTGACCCGGTGTTTTGTAAATGCTCGGGTTAGCCCGGAGTGTACAGGTTCAGGTTAGCGACTGCTATGAAGAGACGAGCTGGAAGAGTCCAGACGTATGATATTACTACTATTCCGCTGTGTGTTGTATATGGGAACAGGCTATTATAACTGTCCCATGGTATGATGTACTCTGATACTGTAAGTATTTTCAAAGCTCTCAATAAAGATTTATTTCTGTATTATATTTTATTCCGCTGCGATGTGAGACTCTGTGTGGTGTTCTTCTTCTTCTTCTATTCAATATTTCTACCTTATCTATTCTCATCCTCTAACTTCTTTCTATTAATGATCTGGAATGTTCGATGTCTGAATGGTCAACATGGTAGTTTGATGTTGATTTTCGGAGTCGAAAATCCCAGTTCGTTACACTTCGCCTCAAACCTCTGCCTAAAATCTGGCCAGGTATCGACTGGACGTCCCCCATTAGTGACCTCCCACCAAAACGAGGCCTCATCTTTCATTAGCCAGGCAGCTAGCTGGACCTTTCTTCCATCATCCACTTCAAAGATTCCAAACAATACTTCCACCTCCTTTAGCCAGTTACGAGCTTCAACAAATGTCTCTGTCCCGTGAAAAGATTTTCCACCCATTGCTCTAAAGTCTTTACATATCTTTGCGAAATTATCGACACGAGGAGGAGGAGGAGGATTTGCTGGACCTGCGGCGGCGGCCCTAGCCTCAAGATATTGACGGAACCAACCGGGCACATGAACGCCCTCTGGTATCTCAGATGCTTCAGACATGCTGAAACGAAAAAGGAAAGATTCAATATAAAAAAAAGGACTGAAGGAAAGATATATGGCTCTTGGGGTTATGCTTTCCAAAATATACTTTTCTCTCGAAAATACTTTCCTTAAATCATACTTTTGAAAGTACTTCTTTATAAAAATTGCTTTGAAAAATAGTTTTTCAAAATTCATATCTATTCTGGTAACCTTCAGCTCTGATACCACGTGTAACACCCCACTTCCATTAATGTCACTCACAAAGGGAATGCATTAACTTCCATGGAGCATTTAAGTAGGTATAGAACAGAAAATCACAACAAGACAGATATAAAGCAGTACTTGAAAATTAAAACTTTATTTCATTGCAGCGGATAAACCCATATGTTTGATTACGTCATCAAAACCATAAACCAAAGTCAAGTACATCATATCCATCTTGATAAAACAAAGTACATAAACTGAAAGACATAATCCCCAACATTAAAATAGCCATAAATAAAGAGAAGCTGAACTTTACCTCAGCGGTCCAAGAAATCTTCTAAAAGCAATCCAAGATCAAGCTCCACTGGTGCTAGTTCCAACCTGAGCACCTGGGGGGAAAAGGAAATAGATGGAAAAAGGGGGTCAGACATAAAGTCTAGCGAGTGCGATAATTCTAACAATATAATTAACAAAGTAACTAAGCTAAGGCATAAGTTGGAAAATAAGAAAATGACCATGAACCATTGAGTATGGCAGAGTAAATAAGGAAACAAGATGAATAACGATAACGTTAAAGGCACACCTAGACCACAAGAAGATAATTACTATACTGCACCACCACTAGTATAACAGGATTAGGTGTTACCCTAATGTTTAACCTGAAATAGAATCGAAACAGAATAATCTATACACAAACAGAATGCTAGTAATGGGCCTTTACCACCCGAACGGAGACAAAAACAGAAACAGAATAATCCCTACGGAAACAGAATGTAGAATTAGGTGTACACTAGTAATGGGCCTTTACCACCCCAACAGACGGTACCACGCAGAAACAGACAGGTGTTACCACCCAACAGAAACAGACGGTACCAACAGAAACAGACAGAACTAAGTGTACCCTAAGTTCTACCCCCAAGCGATCGGCTCCCTAACTCGTAGATACCCGTGCTGGTCCCACAGTGGGGTGTATCACTCCCCAAAGTGGCAACCCGATACTACCAGAGATGCACAGCTTATACCTACACGATGCAACAACGTCTTACCTACCAGCCCGGGCCTACACATGCACATGAACCCGTTTTACTTGCGTTGCCACCGCTCACTCATTTTGGCCTCTTACAGTCAAGCCCAGTACGCGTGTCCCGTCCTCGGCTTAGGTCGAGCCCACAGAGATACTTATGGGTTACTGGTTGAAATGGCCCCCCATGATTTGACACAAGCTATCCACCTAAGCTTGGTCCCCTCTAGTATTTCCCACTTAACCCACTTCTTATTCATGTTTCAATTACATGCTTCAATTTTTGGTAAATTATTTCTAATCGTATTTCAAATGCCAACCAAGGCACCCACTAGATTCCACATGCCACCCAAGGCACCCACTTAACCACCACATGTCACACTACATGCTTATCTGGTTAAGTGTTTCTTAATTCATTAAGACCGTAACCTCATAAAGACCTCTCACATTAGACTGGCTTTTGTGGCAGCTGGATTTGCCGGGCGGGTTCGGGCAGTCTTACACCACAAAAGAGCCTAACCTCGTGTCTTTACAATTGTTACGTATTTATTTTGTGCCTAAGACCTCTCATATTAGACTGACATTTGTGGCAGCTGAATTTGTCGGGCGGGTCCGGGCAGTCTTACACCACAAAAGAGCCTAACCTCATGTCTTAGACGATTAATTACTCCTAATTAATCATCCCTCAATTTGAATTACTTTCCCTATTCAAATTATCGATCAATTAATGATGTCCATAATTGACTCAATTATGTCCATCCATTTATGGTATGTAAAATCATACCAATTTTCACCACAATTATATTTTATGCCTTTTAAGGCATTTATGCCAATTAAATATTAATATTATCCCCTTTTTCCCCACGTAGTACATTTTTCGTTCAACGTAAAAATATACGTTAGACTCAAATAGTCTAACTCATGAAAATAAAAGAAAACATCACAATATATACACATAATTAAAACATAGATCTAACATAGGGGTGAACTTGCATATGTGAATGATGTTCTACATCTAAAACTTGCATAGGCCAAAATTACAACTTGCATAAACAACATATGTCATGGATCAAATCTAAAGGTGTGAACTTGATGAGATGATGGCCCCAAATTTGCATAAACATCATGTATAACATAGATCCAAATCTAAAGGTGTGAACTTGATGAAATAATGGCCACAAACTTGCATAGACAACATATGTCATAGACCTATATCTAAAAGGGGTAAACTTGCATAGGTAATAACATAACACGATTCATATCCAACTCATAGATTCACATATGTGATTTATACATCGCAACAATGGGGTAAACTAATATCTAACATGTAAAGTATCATGTCATAGCCTAACTTTCAATTAAATTCTCACGTAAACTAGGTGCCATAATCATGTAAGGTCACATATAATTCTACCCACACTTGTATATGGTTCATGTTTGAATCAACATCTAAACTTTCCTACATATGATTTATCATATGAATCAATATCGCAAACTAGCATAAGAAACATGACGATTTGATTGTATATAAAATTACATCATGGATGATAGCAACATAACTTTGCATGATAGCATCACAACATAACATTATAGATATTTCAATCAAAATCCTACAACATAATTACAACATGCAATCAATACTTCATATCACATCCATACAATCTGCGTTATAACTTAAACTAATTAAATTACTAATTATTTTGCTAAAACTATCGAACTCACAACTCAAAAGCAGTCTTGAGTTATGAATTCTGATTTCTGGAGTTGAATTAGCGCTCCTTTGATGAAGAATCGCTATTAGGGTTGGATAGTACTGATTTGGTTGTTGTTCTTCCTCTTTAATTTGGTGGCGGCTGCTCTAGGGTTCAAGACAACAGCATGGCGGCCATAGTTTTAGTTTTAATTCTGATTTAGGGTTTGAGTCTATGGGTCTTTTTATAGAGTTATGAATTAATTTAAGCCGTCGGATGTTCTTAGGGTCAATCAAAACCATTCAGTCCAGAAACCCTAATGACTCATTAACTAGTCAGAATTGACTCAGCACTGACTCACCGCTCGAACCAGATGGCTGTGCAGGTTTTCTCTCGGGCTGGGCGCACTTGGGAAGTGCGCCAATGCAAATTTGTACTGGCGCACTTCCCAAGTGCGCCAGTGCATTTTTTTTTCAAACTTCGTTCGTCCATATCTTCTTCATACGGTATCCGTTTTACGCAAACTCGGACTATATCTCAAGCAAAATTCCGAGACGAACGCAATGGAACGACCCGTTTCCCTTAATTCCCACATTTGAAATTAAGTATTCTTAAATTTAATTAATCTGATTATTCGAAAATTCGGGGTGTCACATTAGTGGTTTTGCCATTTTGAAGTTGAGGATGTTTTCAGTCTAGGTCTGAGAGGTAATTTTACCCCAACTTGATTGATTTCATTTTTAATTAATAAATAGCAGGATCCAGTCTCGAAGATAAGTGTTTGAAAAAGAGTTAGTTGAATAAAATATTTTGGGTTGTTGTAACAATGTTTATACATAATTCGTTTTAACCCAAGTGATGGAATTTTGGAAATATAAAAGTAAATATTTCCTGAGTATAATTAAAGTAGTCAGGAAAGAGATAAGTGATTGAAATTTGTTTCAATTGCAAATTGAATATATTTTCTAACTATAGAAAATAATAGAAGGCGATATATGGAAATGTTTTCCAAATAGCGTAAGACGCCAAGATGATTATCGAAATTATTTGGTTAACAAATATTGATAGAGAAATAGAGAAGTGAATTAATAAATGAAATATTAATTAACAGGCCCAGTGATTAATTGATGTTATGGATGAATGGACGTTTCTTTATTTTTCTTCGATAGTTAAATAACCGACTATCGAAGTTTTTGCCAATATCGTTGTCAATATGGAGAGACCGGTTGGATTATTATCCGAGAACCACTATGTATTGGCAGTAGCGTTGCGAATCAGATTATATGAAGATAATCGAAGACGGTGTAAAGTGCAAGGGCTTTTTCTATTAATAGAAATTGTGCCTTCGGTTTCGTTCAACCCCAGAACGAACGTATATGCACGAATGTCTGACAGAGTATTTCCAATAATCGAATATGTTGGTCTGTATAAATATATATGGTGGCAACGGATTTATTCCCTTAGCATAACATCCAGAATATTTGTGTAAATCAATAAATGATTAAAGGATCTGACAATGTGGCATTCAAAGTGATTGTGCTATCAATGAATGATAAGAAAACATAGCCTCAGGCCTTAACAACCGGGAAATGACAAAAATCGGGCAGGCAGCATGGCTATGTGGGTCCCTCCCATTAGGGTGTATAATCACCTATCTAGAGATTCATTTAATTTCTTATTTTATTCGATGTTGTCCCATTCGGGAAACGGTTGCTGATCCCAACCGTTGGTGATATACATTCGATATACTCAAGCGAAATGAGTGGTCGGTCATGTGTGGGTTGGGTTGCAAGATGTTCTTGTTGAACCCAGTGTATTCCTCTCTAGAGATACACTATCGGAAGGTGGTTCCATACCTTGTCATGTTGGAAATCCAATCTCCAATAAGCGCCCTGCGGTTTTTGATTTTATACTATGTATGTGGAGCGTGAGATGCAAGCGTTCCGCTAGATTGATATTTATTTGATTTAGACACTATTATAATATCACTGGATTTTGTATTAAAGTGTTTTGGGTTATAGTAAGGTAAAAATCGTCCATGTTTATGTGTGAGTTGGTCTTACTATTATCTTTTCTTTCGAAAGGATTTTGAAAGTTAAACAATTGGTTTGAGTTTACTCACACCAGTCCCATGACTGCCCCAGAGTTTATTTTGATTTTTTTCCCCTAAACTCTTGGGTGCCCAAATTTGTACGGGTAGTCAAGTAGTTGGGATTTTTCAGATTCACTTGGAAGAGCTGGAAGCTGGAGGTTTCACCAGTTAGCTATAGACTATCATATATTCCGCTGTGAACCATGTTTGTATCTGAAAACAGGTGTTTATAACTGTTCCAGGAATAACTGTTGTGCTCTGATGATGGTATGTATATAAAGTTACTGATTTGTATTTCAAAAGTTATGTTATATAATATATTTTATTCGTTCCGCTGTGAGATCTGTTTTCTTCTGTTCTAACATTTTTTCTTTCTATTTCTCATCCTCTAACTTCTTTCTAAAAATGATTCGTATTTCTGTGCAATTTGGGGTTGGACATATGGTGTTATTAGTCAACTCAGATAGTACGGATCTGCGGGCCATTACACATTGTAATTATATACATGTGTTGTATGGAATCCATATAAATAACATTATATGTAGGGCTGTCAATGGGTCGTGTCGGGTTTGGGTCGGGTCAAGTCGGGTTCGGGTTGATTTATAAACGGGTCGGGTCAACCCGTTTATTAAACGGGCCGGGTCAACCCGTTTATTAAACGGGTCATATTTTCCCAACCCTAACCCGACCCGTTTATAAACGGGTTGACCCGACCCGACCCGCGTAACCCGTTTAACTAAATGGGTCGTGTCAGGTCGTGTTGGGTCGGGTTTACCTGTTTGACCCATTGATAGATATTGCCTACTAATATAAGCAACAAAAGAGCCAAATCATCAACATGCACACTGTTATATAATCACCAACATGCAACAAGTTGCAAAGTCACCAATAGACAACACATATATAAAGCATGAAATCCCCATATTCAAAATTCATTTTCTATACATAAGTATATATTCCCATACTGCATAAATTAAAGACTACCAGTATGGAAGAGATATAGTTGTTATAAGTAAAATATAACTAACAATATATAAGAATAAATTAGTAAAATATAATAGCTTACATATACGAGCATACTGATTACTGCATACATAAAAGACTAACACTAATAGTATACATAAAAGACTAACACTATGGAAGAGATACAATATGTAGTCGGGTTTGGCGGGTCAAAATTGGGTTAGTGGGTCAACACTAAACCCACCCGTTTATAAACGGGTCAATTTCGGGTTAACCCAAAAACGACCCGCTAACTAAACGGGTCGGGTTAACCTGCTAATTTCCGGGCGGGTTTCCGGTCGAGTCACGGGTCGGGTAGGAAATTGACAGCCCTAATTATATGGTAACTAATTGGGTCTTATTCCAATTTGAGAAAAATAACGAGTATTTTACAATAATACTCAGAAAAAGATTAAAAATATTCATGTGTTGAATAAAAATATTTAAACAATAAAAATATCATTTTTATTGAGTGTGGAAACCATTAAAAATATTCATGTGCTGAATAAAATATTTAAACAATATTTTAAAATAATATTCGGTAAAGGGTTAAAATGTGAATTTGATGTACGATTTTGGATGGACACGAAAATATTGAAATGTGTGAAGCCGTGTTGATTAGATATGCGTCATTTTAACACAAACAATATTATCGATTTTATTCATTTTTATAATGAATATCGAAAAGGAAATGATTTCAAAATTTAATATTTTGAAAATATTATCATTTCAATATTATAATAATGAGTATTCAATTTTGATTTAAAATTGAAGTGAAAGTGGGAATCGTTTTAAAACGAATTTATAAACGATTCATAAAATACGTTTTAAATGGAAATTGACAAAATATATAATATATATATATATATATATATATATATATATATATATATATATTAAATGGCCTGAATAGAACACGCCGCACCGCGACCGTTCGCGAATTTCGACCATTGACTTCGAATTGACATTACGGGAGATCCGACCGTCGGATTCTCCTAAAATTAGAACCGTTGGGTTCGTATCGAAAAGAGCTTTCCAACGAATATAATAGGTTTGAAATCTAATGTTTGGATTTGGAATTATGTCCAAATCAAATTTGGTAAAGGTCGTTGTAAGTGCAGTTCGATGACCGTTTATGGAAATCGACTGAAAGGGCCTTAATAAAATTATTAAAAATAATAATAATTTGTGTAAAATCATAATAAATGATTTGCAAAGAATTGGGATGAAAAATTCCATATTTGAATTGATAAAAATACATTTTTTTATCAAAATGAACTAGTTATTAACTGGAAAGATAAATCCAATAATTTTTAAAATAAATAAATTGGATTTATAAAGGGTTTTAATAAAATTAGAAATTTCCAATATATAAGTTGGAATGGATTTGGATAGAAATCATCTTCGGGAGATGTTGATATTGGATTTCATGATTATACGGATATTGTAGAGGAATTTGGAAGATATATATATCGTTATTCCCCATACGATATGTGTTGGTTTCAGAATTTGATACTGAATATAAGCCGATATAATTTCTGTTTAGGGCCTTATATTTAATATCGAATTGGATTTTGGGTTTGTCGTGAATGGTATCTTCAGTAACACTGTTCTTAAACCTCGTGTGAAAAGAATAAATCTTTTAATTAAGATTATTAGAGTTTCCAATTATATTTAATAATTACAATAAACTGGAATGTGAATTGGGTTTATTGTGAACTGTGTTTTTAATGACATTCGTTTTTTAACCCGATTAATAGTGAAATATGATTGGGAATTCATAAAAAAAATTATTAAGGTTTAATGGAAATTTTATAAAGTAAAGTTTTCCAATCTAATAAAATAAGTTAGGATTAAATGGAATTCGATTTGGTAATAATCGAAGTGAGCTTCTGTAGAGGAAGACTGTTAATATATATGGAATTTAAAAGGCTTTATCGTTATTCCATTTATATTATTAGTCGAATACGGATATTGATATTGATTATATATTGATCTGTTTTCCATGAAGATTCCATAATTATGGAATGTGATTTTGGGTTTATCGTTAACTGTGTTTTAAATGACATTGGTTCTTTTACCCAGTTAAAGACAGGATTTCATGTCTAACATTGTCTTTCGAACTGTATTGTTGATCTCTGCTAAATATATATCTATTTGGTGGCGGAGAATTTATTCTCTTACTTAACACCCTTCTCTAAGACGTACGAGCTTAGAGGTTATATATCGGCAGAAATCAATGGTACGGTGTAGATTGTCGATGCGGCTTGTTTGTGTTTCCAAAGTTAAATAATAATTAAATAATGATTATTGGAAGATTAAAACTAAGTGAAGTTTTAACCTTTAATTAGATTAAAATGTGAATGTGATAATTTAAATTATCAAATTTGGGAAATGATCGAGAATGGAGTATCACCAGTTTTACTCCAAGAGATAGTTAAATCTTTAATTAGATTTGAATGTGAAATGGTAATTAAATTTACCGATAAGACTGTGGTGTTAGATATGGAGTATTACCACTTTTGCTCCATGGGATGAATAGGTTGGGATTGGGAAATTAAACAAATGATTACTTCGGTAAGGTTCCATAATCCCGACTAGTTTGGATAAGCCATAATTTGGTTTGAATTGATATCCAAAGGAAGATTAAAGAATAAATATAAAGAATTTATCTTTGATAAAATTAATGGGAACCTTTCCCAAAGGATTATGAATATTTGAATAAAAGAATATTCAGAATTGGAATGAGGCATATGTTGTGTTTTTATAGCACTTGATTATAAGATACGTGAATTATTCGGAAAGTTCGGGTTTATACCCATTCTAAATAATTGATTCGACGATAAATCGACGATGAAGACGGTGGTTAAAGACCAGAGTTCTTCACATTGTTTGGATGATTAGTGATGTCTTGATTGGGCTATACACCCAAGACAAGGTAATAAGTGGTGATCGTCTAGACGTACTTAGAGATCGACCAGATATGTGAGGACCTCTCTCCTGTATTGGACATATCGGATGAGGAATAAGGTGCCTCTGGTTTCGTTCAGACCCAAAACGAACTAGTAAATGGATGTGTGTCTGACATTGGATTTTATTCTGTGTTGACTGATCTCTATTAAATATATGTCTGTTTGGTGGTGGAGAATTTATTCTCTTGCTTCACACCCTTCTTTGAGACATACGAGCTCAGAGGTTATATATCAATAGACATCAGTCGCATGGCATGAATTGCCTATGTGGCATGCTGAGAAGTAAATGATCAAGGCTTCTGTTGAAAAGCAGAGTCTTGTAGTTGATGATCAAAGCACGACTTTAAATAGAATTTCTTTGTGTGTAACGTCCCATATTTTTTGTAGTCGAATAATTAATTTTTTTTAAATATGATATTTGGAATATTAATGGATATTTATATTTAATTCATTTATTAAAACGAAGGTTAAACATTATAATTTATATATAATATAAAACAAGCTCAAAATAGCGCGACGGTTCGTAATATTGAATTTTCAACTTCAATTGAACATACAGAATCCATTTTAAGTCAGATTTCTTTGAAACAAGAAACGTGTGAATCTAGCTGATGATAATTTTCTTATGAAAGAAAAAAATTCAGATTTCGTATTATAAATTTTTAGTTATGCCTAAATCAAATTTTAAAATAGTCGCTATAGAAATCGTTATTAAAATATAACTTTGATCAATAAATTTAAAAGGGTTTTAATATAAATTAGGCACCGTTTTAACTGGAATTTGATGATATTAAACTGTATAACTTATATTTGAAGCTGCATTAATTATTCTACTTTGATATTCACGATAATAATAATTTATTATTATTTAATTGAATTAGTTTGTAATTTGATTTATAATTTATCGACATATTATATAAGCATTAAAAATATTTATTTTTCAAACGACTTCCGTTTCCGACGAAACAAATTTTATTGGAATGTGTATGATTAATTATTGCTAGATTTCCAATTTGGAGCCAAACGGAGTTGTTTTGTCGGTAGACAAAGTTTAAAGGTGAACTGATAGATTAAAATAACGTCCTTTTGCAAACAGAGTCTGTTTTTAACAAAAACTAGTTTAATTGGACCGAAATGCAAAGATATAGCGGTGTGATCATTTTCGTTGTATTTGGAGTTCGTGGGTATCGATGTATTTAACGTATCGCGTTAATAAAAGTGGTATCGCTACAAGTAATAATATGTGGATTCTTAATTTTTAAGTAAAATCTAGCCATATTCATTTAAATAACGTATGCAGCCACCTAAATCCTTCTTTTTATGAATTTACTTTGGACATGCAAATTGGTACTCATAGCCACCCTAAGATTTGAAGCGGACTTAAATCATGTCTGCACATGGTACGCAGACTATGTTTATAAGATAATAAGATAAAAAAAAATATGAATGCCTTGCGCCACACAACAACTTGCATTCCAAACCTTCTTTTTCCACTGTGCATTTACTTGGCTTCCAAACATTCCATTTCCTTGGCCGACAATTCATTAACACCGTGCACTCCACGTTTGTTCACATATAAATACACATGCCATCCGTATATTTTCTTCAGCAAATATAAAACTAATTATATATATACATATACTGTCTTCCCTCATCACTTCCCTTCGCTCCTTCTGGCTTCAAAACTAAACTGCATCACTCCTCCACTCCCTCTTTCGAAACCAAGCAGCCGACTCTTCCCTTATGTATATAAAAACGAAGACATTGTATTCGAAAGCCCCTTCTCCCTTTCTGCAAACCGTCATGGCTTCTTCGGTCATGGAGGAGGCACAAAAACCGTGTTGTTCAGTGGTACTGAGACGACGAGACTAGGGTCTGAGGCCGGTGGCCACCAGCGCCGGTGACGATGGGATTGGGTAAAGGAGAACTTAGCATTTTATCTAGATGTCATGCATGGGGTTGTCAAGTCTGACAGGGAAGGGTGTGGATGGAAGCTTAGGTGATGGAGAATTCAGAAAGAGGGCCGTTGGTGGTCTCGGTTGGTTGAACTGCGTTGAGAAGGAGTGGGAGGGTACATTGAAGTAGCGGCATGAAAAGAATGGCCTGTAGGTGTTGTATGTTTGGAATGATGAAGGATACGAGAAGAAGAAAGAGGAATAGGGGAGCGGGTGGAAGAAGTTTGGGTCTGAGATAATATATGGGCTTATGCCCTTTATAAAAAAAGAAAAGAAAAAAAGAATGAGAAGCTGGAGCGAAATAGAGAAAGAAAACAAAAGAGTTAACGTGGTAAAAGGGGACTGCATGGGGGACTGGAAGGGAAACGCAAGTAAAAGGGAAGCTTCAGGAGCAAATAAGGTTTGGAGAAGAGGCTCCTGTAGCATGGTTTGGTTATAGAAGGCGAATGTGCTGATGTATAAGTATAATTGGGCTTCGGCCCAGTTATAAAAAAAGAAAGAAAAAAGAGAAGAGATAAAGCGAATGGGAAGGAGAGCAGCATGGGAATGCTTCCGACGTACAACCGCAGGTCCGGTACTACATGCCTAATATTACTTTAAATAATATACCTATAAGTTTACAAATTGTCTGCTCGTTAGCTTAAGTTAAACATATGTATTAATTTACTCACTTTAAATAGTCAACCTGGAAAAGTTATAAACAAGCCTAATACCTTTTTAAATTTTCTTAAGTTAGTTATAACAGTGGCATAATAAAATTTAACTGTGCCACTGTGTTCAATATTATACATGTCGATACCAGTTATAACATAACCAAAATATAGCAATCCATTTCATACGCCAGATCATATAAATTACTATATACGTTACTGTCAGTTTTAAGTGGATTGCTATATATTTTACAAAGTACCTAATCAGGTTTTAGTTAACTATAGTTACATATATAGAAATAAATTATTTTCAAGTTTTTAATAATACTAAATTAAATGGTTAGTAATATTTAATAAATTATAATCGTCTCATACAGTAATGGAATTGGTTTACAAGTGACATCAGATCTGTATCGGCTCACACGACATTACGAGCTATTCTGAACAGAGCTGTGCAGAGCTGGAAACAAACTGTTCTGACGACAAATGGAAATTAAGGCGAGTTAAACTCACTCAGTTCTCCCCACTTATATTTTATATGAGTTGGGTTTTATAATTGTGTGTTATGCTTGTTGTTGGTGATTTGTTTGTTTTTTTGATTGATGATTTTATTCATATATTGACTGAACAGTTAAATTAAACGTTCATTTAATTTAATTAAAACTAATTGTTATTTCTAACGATTGAATCCAATTGAGGTAACTGACCTCAGTTGTTACTTTTATAACACTATAAACGTTATAAATAAACAATTGAATGCTTGCAATTTTGTTATTAGCCCAGTATTGATTGTTACAGTTATTTTTGACTGTTATCATTAAACTGTTTATGTGATCACCTATTTGGATGGAAAACAAATATTGATTGGCCATAGTAAATTGATTGAATTGAATCTGTGGTAATCCATTGTTTTGCACGGAATAACAGGTTGGAGGAATCCAACTGGATTCCTCACTGATATTGGTAATATTTATCAATATGATTACATTGTTTGTTATGAAATATGAAATTGGCTTATATTTCACGTTTTGGTACTATAGTAGTCATTTGCCTCTTTAGTACCGTCAATCAAAAAAAATGATTTGTCGAAATCAATGTTAAATGGATTTCGAATGGTTTCAAAGATATGAATATATTTTTATATGAATTCAAACTACGATTTTTATGGTAAAAATAATGGTCAAAGTTAAATTTAACAATTTTATAAATATATAATATATATAACAAATGGAGATGTAAGATATTATTGAATAAATGTTTAAACGATATAAATTTATCGTGTTGGTTAATTATTTAAATGTTGAAATGATTTATAAAGGCCTTAATGGTCGTAAAAGAAGTTAAATGAATTTTAAAATATCGAAATGAAATAATTGAATCATGGATATATGTGAATTTATAAAAGAGTTTAAAAAGTGATATTTTTGTGATAAACGATCGTTTTAACAAATGATGTTTTAAATGATACGAAATGTGATTAAATAACATTTCGTGAATAAGATCAACGAATCAACAGATTTGAAAGGAGTAATGATTTGGAAATGGGATTTCATATTTTAAAAGAAATCGAAGTTGAAATTACGAATATGAATTTATAAATGAAATTTAGGAATGGGATTCAGTTAAGTAAATGGAAGTGAGGCTTATTCCGAGGTTTGGAATGTGTTATTCCGAAGTTCGGAATGATTAATCGAAATGAGTGTTATTCCGAAGATCGAAATGTGGTATTCCGAAATTCGGAATGGTATCTGCTGGCAGGAGTAAATGATGTTAAAAGTTTTGAATAACAACAGCGAATATTGGTTGTTAATAATGAATTGAATGCAGTAAAGATGTGGAAATCAGAAACGAATGATAAGGATTTTGTAAATAGAAATTTAAAATTTTGGAAATGAATCCGAGCTAGAAAATAAAGTCAGAGGTTTGTAAATGTGTTTTGCAATGTTTGTTACAAAGGAGATGAACTATTTTTAGATATAAGTTTTTTAAAAGGATTATTATATGATTTTAGATAACAAATAAGTAGTCAGGTATTATTTAAAGAGAATGTGATAAATGGAAATAAAATGGCTTTGAAATGAAATCCATAACGTTGTTACAGATGATAAGTTAAATTGTTTCGATCAATATAAGAATTTGAAAAGTATATCAATATAACAATTGTATAAGGTATTAATATGAGATTTATAAACGCTTTGTTTACGTGGTTTTAAACAAATGAATTTAAATTGTTGAAATGAATTGTAATATAATAATAAAGAGATATTAAGGAATTTTTATAAGGGTTCTATTTATAACAGAATCAAACCTCATATATAATATTGTAAATAATTATTAACATAAATCATAATAACTTTATAAGAATTTACTAAATAATTAGTTAAGTAAATATGATCGTGATTTAAATAGTTTTCAAAGGGATGGTAGTAGATTATAAACGAGAGTAGTTGAGGGAACATAAGCTATGATTTCCATAAATGATATTATGAACTATTTTTGAAAAGTTTATAAGTTGAATAGAATGAATTTAGAGAATATTATTATTTTATAATAAGTAAAAGCGATGTTTCAAATATGGGAAAATTTTAAGAATATAATTAACATACGGTTCGTTAAAGAGGCTAAATGACACTGAATAGCAAATCAGTGAATACATTTTGATATGGATGAATGGTTGTTTTATTAGATAGTTAAATAACCGAACTATCAAATTTGGCCATACGATTGTTGGTACGGAAAGACCGGGATCGAATTTATATTAGAAAACCATTCCGTCCAGCAAATACAAATACGTTAAAGATGCTGATTCGAGATGGAACTATTGAAGACCATGGATCTTCATAAGCGGAAGGATTACTTAAAATCTCTGACTTGCAAATAGAGATAAACTGTGATTCTATCGTGGTTGAAATTTACGGATTCGCAAGGACTTCTCGCTACTGATTCTCCGGGTGATTCCTAGAATTCAATATGAGGGTGCCTTTGGTTCATCCTGTTCCTAGATGATGTGTATGGATGGATGTCTGATAGAGTATTTCCAGAAAGGTCACGTACATTGATTTCTTCAACCGTACCAAGAGTGGAAGCGGAGAAGGAAACTTCTTTTAGCTGACACGTAAAGTATTGCTATGGACGTCAATTAGTGATTGTTAATGCATCTGACGATGTGGCATTCGAAGTGAATGTGATGTGCTGATAAAGTGTAGCTTCAAGCCTCATCAACCGGGAAATGACAAAAATCGGGCAGGCAGCATGGCTATGTAGGTCGCTCCCATTAGGGTGTATAATCACCTATTTAGAGAAAATCTATTTCCTTCTTTAATCTATTTCGATGTTGTTCCTCTTCGAGAAACAGTGGTTTGAGCCCAACCGTTGGTGATATACATTTGATCCACTCAAGCGAAATGAGTGGTCGGTCATGTGTGGGCCGGGTTGCAAGACGTTCTTGTTAAACCCAGTGTATTCCCCTCAAGAGATACACTATCGGCAGGTGGTTCCATACCTTATCATAGTCAGAATCCAATCTCCAATAAGCGCCCACGGTTTTGTTTGTATACTATACATGTAGAGTGTGAGATGCAAGCGTTTTGTTAGATTCTATTTATTTGTATTTAGACACTATCATAATATCATAATAATATTGTTTTCAAAAATGTTTTGGGTTATCGTAAGGTAAAAACCGTCTGTATTTATGTGTGGATTTGGTCTTACGATTATCTATTTCTTTCGAAAATATTTTGAACTTTAAAATCAAGATGGATGTTTCCCCAAAAATCTTTGCGAGTTTTTCTCACTCTGGTTCACCAGACCGACCCGCTATTTGTAATGCTCGGGTTAGACCGGGTTGTACAGGTCCAGGTTATCGGATGCTGCAAAATCTAGAGACGAGCTGGAAGTATTTCAGACGTACTATTATTTATTCCGCTGTATGATGTATATGAGGACAGATTATTATAACTGTCCAGATGTGTTGGTTGTAAGTTGTACTCTAATTATAAGTTTTATTTCAAGCTTTCAATAAAGATTTATTTATATATTATATTTTGTTCCGCTGCGATGTGAGACTATGTGTGTGTTGATTCTTCTTCTTCTATTCTAATATTTCTTTCTTATCTCATCCTCTAATATTCTTTCTAATAACGATCTGGTGGTTTCAATACTTGAGTTTGGCAAATAATAGGGGATTTGTGTATTATTGTCAGAATTCGGGCGTCGAATTCCCCAGGTCGTTACATTGTGTATAGCGTTAATTCGCGGGCCTCACACCTCGGTATGAGTCAAAAACGGGATAAGGGACGCAGGGAGGACATGACGTTTCCTTCTAGCTATGGGTGGTGTCATGGTATGGAGCCCAGACATTTATATATTTTTGTACCTATGTGGATGATGGATAGCGAGGCGCCTCGGATATATCGGTTACTATAGAGCCGATGGATAGGTCCTCTAGGACCGGGAAACATGTGTTCATGTACAACTAATCCACTAAGTGTGGACCAGCCCTGTAGGATCCAAGGGTTCGCCAGCATCCGAACCCTGAGGCATTTGCTAGAGTATCTCGAAGCCGGCAAGGAGTACATCCCTTGCCTCGATTCATGACGGAAATCCAATTTCCAATACGTGACATTTCGGTTTTAGTTGTAAACCTATATGGCGACATAGTAGCATGGGATATTATGCCGTCTATGATTGATACATTTATATTTGAAGTTGTTTGATAAACTATGCACTTATAGTAATATCAAAATAATTTGTTTTCAAACGTACCAAGCATGTTTGGCTATTATAAGGTAAAACTCTATCCTTCGGCTTGCGTTGCATTGTGTGATGGGACCTGAGTCTTATAATAGCTTCATTTTTCCAAAAAGAATTGCGTTGTTTGTTTTATGGACTGGTGTTCTTGGGATGAAACCCATTCCGTGTTATATGTCGTGGTCCCCTGATTTACTCTATTTCAAAGTAAAGTTTTATATAACTGTTTTAGTTCTCACACCAGTCCATGACTGACCTGGATTTTATTTTTTTAACCTAAACTCAGGGTGCCCCTATTTTCCACATGGGCAGCTAGTAGTTTTGGTTTTCGCAGATATTTCTTTTCCAGGATCCTGGTTTACAGCTGGAGCTATATTCGGAAAGCTCTGTATCCGTGTATTTCTTTCAGTTGTGTTATGTATTATTTTCCGGTGCTATGTAATGTTTTTTAATCTCTGATATTTTCTGATGTATATTATTTATTCATACTCTGTTATATTCTTGTATTCTGATGTAACTGTTGTAATAGCAATGAAATGTTCTTCTGTTTACGTTCTGATTTGTCGTGTTCTCAACTCAATCCAGGCTTTCCCAAAAGGGGGAGTTTGAGAAGTTTCATCTTTTTTAACACAATTCTTTTTGGATTATTTTAATAATTGATTTAAATAAAAAATTGTGAATAATAAATATTAGAAAAATTCAAGTATATATATTTTAAATAGTTTAAAAATTCCTCAACCAGTTTATATATATGTTTAGAACACCAATAAGTAATGTTTGGTCATTTGGTTTGTATTTTTAATTATGTTTCAAAAACTATGGTTAGATATACGATTTCGAATATTCTATAAAATATGTTAATAATTATTTAAAAATGTTATGTGTATAATTTACTTATTATATGTACATATACACAAGTAAGTATTTTAATATTTGTGTATGTATTTAAACTTGTTTTAAATACATATAAATTGTAAAATTGGTTTAAAATTTATTATAGCATGGAAGTACCCGCTATTATCTTTATCAAAGAATTGAAATGTTGCTCATCTTCGTCCATTCTATTCATATACCCTGATAAACAACCAACACTTTTCTGCGTGATGTAATTCAGCCTTTAATACACAGAAACTTATAGCCTGAGTGACTTGAAGGCTAAGTATGAAGAGTTTGAAAACAATTTGTACATATGTTTGTACACATACATGTGTAAGCAAATCAATTTCAATGTATTTCTTCACAGCAAAGCCTTAGGCAGCCTACACCCTGTACACAATAGCCTAACCACACATGTTAGGGAAGGATTCAATGAGCAAGTAGCATATCATTTTTGGGTTTGCAACAGCTTTTCATTTCCAATGTAAGATTAGATTTAGCCTACACCATCTAGTATATAGAAAATTCAGTAGTGTGCAGTGCTTAGGAACCAAGTTTGGGGTTTTTAAACACTTTAAGTACATAGGCTATCTAATATAGGTACCCAACTGTGCATGAGCAGTTGAATCAAAACCAACTGTAGCCTAAGAAACATCTATTAAATCATAAGTATAGGCAACATCTAGACCATCCTCTCCATCAAACAAGCAGCTTTTACATCCCCTGAGACTATAAGTCGATTACATTTATTTTTCTATTTCTTTTGTTGGCTATAAATACACACCAGACTACACAATTCCCCTCACAAATAAATTCATTAAACCATTCACTAAAACCAGCGAACTTGAGCAAGACAATGACAACAAACAAAGAAACCAAAACCTGGAAATAAAATAGGAAGAGAAGTGAACAAAGGCAAAGCAGCAGTAATATATGTTGGTGAGATAACTCGCCTGTTTTTACCAATATAAAACTATCATATAATAGGATCTAGATATATAAGAATATATGTTTTTGAATATATTGAGTTTAGTTAAATTCGATCTTCATGAAACCTGGGAATAATTTACGTGTAGCCTGTAAGCTCTATTTTGCATTTGTAAACAAATGCCAGTGCATACAAAAATTTAAAGTCTGGAAATATATACATAAAGTGAATAAATTTTTCCCGTTTAACTACTGATTGTATGTAGTATAATGTAGGCTTATATATGTATGCATACATTTTGGTATTAGTTAACTCAATCATTATATCAAACTAGTAATGAAGAGAAAACTTGGAAAACTTATGCAAACAGAGAGCTAGAGAAAATTTGTAGCCTGAATGTATAAGAACTGTAGATATTGGTACTATATATGTATATTACTATTATTGTAACAGAGGATTAAATAATTTATAATTACTAGTTAGTATAATAATCAATTATTATTTCTTATATTTTGTAACAACGCAGAAAATCTGAGCCAATTTAAAAATTTTAATTTGGCTATTTTAGATATTTAAAATAAATATTTTAAATAATAACGACGAAAAGTATGTTATAATGGACGTTTGAAAATAAATATAATTATTTTTAATTATAAACAAGGCCTGAAATGGCGCGGCAGTTTCGAAATTTGAATTCAAACTTTGACTGAATGTACCGGGTGCAAAATAAAACGGATTTTAATGAAACCAAAAATATTTAAATCTCTTTATGAATATCTTTCTAACGAATCTGAAAAATCTAAGTTTCATAGCGGGAATCAAAAGTTATGGCCGAATGAATTTTCAGAAAGGTCGCTATAGAGAATATATAGCCCTTGAAAATTGACATTTTGCAAACGACCTCAGAATTCGACGAAACCTCTTTTGTTGGGTCCGGGATGTCAAATTATTGCTAGGTTTCAAATTTCATAATTTTTGAAGTTAGTATGTGAGCATGGCAAGGGAAAATGGGTTTGGTCGATTTCTATTAAATTGGATCGACCAGAAAAGGGCCATTTTTCAAACGGTATCAGAATTCTACGAAACTAGTTTTGTTGGGACCGTATCGTCAAAACATAGCTAGATTTATTTTTCTGGAATTTTTGGGATCAGTATGTGGCCCCGGCAAATTGAAATGTACGTTCAAAACAAATATTGAATGTTTTTATATTCTAATTTGAAGAGAAAATGGCTGAAACAGTCGAATGGGCCTACGAAACATATCCCATTGTGTTCGGAGTGGGGGTATTTAGCTAGGAGCGACAGTCGTTGGGTGTGGATTGGAGTTCGTATGAAGCAAGGGGTATTTTTGAATTTAAGGAATTAGAAATTAAATATATAAATAAATTAATCAGGTCAATCCCGTTCATTCCTTTTTCTTCCCCAAAACCCGTTGACCATTCTCGTGAACGACGGAAAAGTGCTCTCCGCTTCCCAGCTCGATCTCATCCAATCCTCTCAGTAAAACTCGAGGGTCCTGTAGGGGATTTTGAAGAGCTCTCTTCCAGCTCCAGATCCGTGTAGGCCTCGACCTCCCAAGCCTCGTCTCCACCGAGAATCGCGCCCAGGAAGATTGTCGGCGCCGAGCCTAATTCCGCCACCACCACTGCTTCGATCAGTGCGCCACCACCAAGCGCGGCAAGCCCCTTCCAAACCCTTCAACGTAGCGCCCTCCGATCGTCGTAATACTTCACGGTATGGGTGCAAATTCGAGACCTAGTTTTGAATGAAATAGAAAGGTAACGGTTGTTTTTATTTTAAATAGTTTATAGCACTTTAAAGCGCTACGGTTTATGATTTTGCAATAAAAATCATATCTTTTTCGTTTCTTGTCGAAATCCAGTGAAACAAGAGGCGGTGGACTCGCGTGGACGTCTTTTACATTCTAGAAGAGACCGGATATTTTTCTGAGCCTTCTACAATTTTTGGTGGAGTGGAACCCAATGTAAGATTTCTGAATTATAAACGATATGGAAACAAAGATGTATAAATTATATAGTCGAAGTATGAGTTATATAAGCATTGTACACCTCATGTATAAGCGTTGTATAAGTTGTATGCTCGATGTATAAGTTATATATGCGTTGTAAAAATGATATAGGCGTTGAAATAAATTGAAATGATATTGAAATGAAATCGAAATATAGTTATATACGTATATATATATATATACTCCCCTCGTCCACGGACCATGGACGATATATATTGGTTGTGATATTGTTTGGATTATTGGTTGATGTAAAAATTTGGTGAATATCATGAATGGTTGATTTGAAATAATTGATTATGGTTGAAATCCCAATAGGATTAGTATATGGGAAAATTCGTCTGCGTACGAACTAGATATTGAAAATCCCCATTGTCAAAAGCTGCAAGGCTTTAAGGTAGAGCGAGGAGCCGTACTAGGGACGGTGCCGGTTTTAACTACCCTGCTGTTATGCTGCCGAAATTTTCTGAAATATTTCTGTGTTTGATTCATATTCATGTGTTGAATAAAATTCATGTGTTGAAACAAAATTCATGTGTTGAAATAAAATTCATATGTTGAAATAAAATTCATGTGTTGAATAGAAATTCATGTGTTGAAAAGAAATTCATGTGCTGAATAAAATTCATATGTTGAATGAAGTTCATGTATTAAATAAATTCTTTGATAAAAATAACATTTTTATCATATATATAAACTATATAAAACAATCGTGTTTTGAAATAAATTGTTTTACAATAAAAATCACATTTTTATAATATATATGAACTGTTAAAAATCAAATTCATGTGTTGAAATATAATTCATGTGTTGAATAGAAATTCATGTGGTGAAATGAAATTCATGTGTTGAAATAAAATTCATGTGTTGAATAGAAATTCATGTGTTGAAATAAAATTCATGTGTTGAAATAAAATTCATGTATTGAAATAAATAGCAGTTGGATATAAATATCGTTTTTATCAAATGTGTGAAATGAATATGGTTTTGAAATCGAAAAATGAATTATATTTATATAATATAATTGAAATAAATTGAATAACGAAGCTGCAGTTCGTGTTTTGAAACCGTGATTTCAAACGATTAGTGCGGGAGATCCAACCATCGGATTTTCCCGAAACCGAAACCGTTGGGTTCGCTTTGGAAATTCTTTCCAACGACACCAACTTTGTAAAGATACAACGGTTGGATTGTCTGGAATGTTTAATTCAAATCTGAAGAAAAACAGCGCCAGAATCGATTATATTTATATTTATATATAAATATAATTAAATTAAATCGAATAACGACGCTGCAGATCGTATTTTGAAATCGTAACTTCAAATGATTAGTGCGGGAGATCCGACCGTCGGATTTTCCCGAAACTGAAACCGTTGGATTCGTTTTGAAAAGATCTTTCTAATGATATAAAATTTGTGAAGATCCAACGGTCAGATTTTCAGATATGTGTAAATCAAATCTGAAGAAAAACAGCGCCACGGCCGCGTTATGGCCTGAAGCGTCGTTTGAATGAATTGGCTATTTTTAATTGAATAAAAATAGCGATAAATCGTTATAAAATATTATAAACGATATGGAATGGAAATAAACCGAATTTACCTGGTTTATTGGATATTTGATGGTTGAATGTGTTTGGCGTGAAAATTACAATTAAGAACAGAATTATCGATGTCGAATAATTTAACCATTGAAATGAATTGGTTTAAATTCTAAATATACGTGAATTATTTGAAAAGGCCGAATTAAATCTCATTTCAAATAATTGATCAGCGATAAGAAGTCGATGATGAAGACGGTGGTTGAAGACCGGAGATCTTCACCTCGGTTGGATGATAACTGATGTCTTGATTGAGAGGCATCCCGAAATATAGATAATAAATGGTGATCGTCCAGACGTACTTGGAGATTGATGGATATGCGAGGTATATGGTGCCTCTGGTTTCGTTCAGACCCAGAACAAACTTGTAAATGGACTGTGTGTCTGACATTGGATTTTGTTTTGTGCTGATTGATCTCTATTAAATATATATCTGTTTGGCAGCGGAGAATTTATTCTCTTGCTTAACGCCCTTCTCTGAGACATACGAGCTCAGAGGTTATATATCGATAGAAATCAGTCGCATGGAGTGAATTGCCTGTGTGGCATGCCTAAGTGGCAAATGATCAAGGCTTCTGTTGAAAAGCAAAGTCTTGAGGTTGATGATCAAAGTACGGCCTGTATGGCATAGCTTTGTGTATAACGTTGATTCGTGAGCCTCACACCCCGGTATGAACCAGAAACGGGAGAGGACCTCAGGGAGGACATGCGTTTCCTTCTAGCTAGGGTGGTGTCAGTGACCTACCGGCCCTGACATTTATATTATTTTCACCTGTGTGGTTGTTGCTGTTGTAAGGTGCCTCGGATATATCGGTGACTATGTGGAGCCGATGGAGTCATAGGACTCATTTACGCCCCAAAGGGCGGGGAAACGCAGTGTTCAGGCATTTTAATCCACATCGGTGGACCGGCCCTGACGATCCAAAGGCTTGACTGAGTACTTGCTTGAGACTCGGGCTAGACGGTCTCGAATTCGGTAAGGACTATCTTTTGCCTTGGTTCATGACGGAAATCCAATTTCCAAATACGACACCGTGCGGTTTTGATTGTATACCTATATATGGCGACATGATATATGGTACCCATACCGTCTATGATTGATAGTTATGATTGAAATTGTTTTTGAAACATATAAACACTAGTAATAATATCAAATGCTTTTGTTTTATTCGTGTCAAGCATATTTTGGCCATTATAAGGTAAAACTCTATCCTCCGGTTTGCGTTGCATTGTGTGATGGGAACTGAGTCTTATAATGACTTCATTTTTATAAAAAGCATTGCGATATTTAAAAGGTTTACTTGTTTTAAAAGTACTGGCAATCCAATGGAGTAAACCCGTTCCGCGAAAGTGGCGTTGTCCTGTGATTAGCCATATTATAAGATATGTTAGGTAGATTTCTCATACCAGTCCCATGACTGACTCGTAGTTTCTTTCACTTGCAAACTCGGGTGCCCCTTTTTCTACGTGGCAAGCCTTGTATTTAGGTTTTAGCAGGCTCTTTCTGGATAGCTGGAGCTGAATATGGATTCTACCATTTATCTCTTTTTATGTTGTTCAGCTCCTATTGTACATATTATGTTTTGTTTTCCGCTGTAGACATTTATGTATAGCTGAACTGTATTTTGTACTAAGTATGATCCTGTATATTGTGTAACTCTGATGATTATGTTTATCCAGTGTATTCTATTGTACATTATCTGGTGTATTTAATTATTTTTGTTCTGCTATTATCTGTTTATGTGTTATATTCCAAAGATTACCCTTGCCACCGTCGTACGGGGTTTTGGGGTCGTCACAACTTTAATAACTTATTGTAATTAATTATTAATAAATAATAAATTACAGTTAATATTTAGTAATAATTTAATAACTATAAATTTATTTAATAATTAAAAACCGCGTTGTTGTGCCAGTTGCAAAAAATATATTTTTAGCAATTGTATTATTCTTTCAGTTGTGATAACTATATTTTTTACAAGTGACATTTCCTGGCAATTACGATAACTATATTTTAAGTAACTTTATCATTTCCTATTATTCGTTGCAATACAATCTCATTGAAAATTACATAGTATCGCATTTGATTTTCATCTACCCGCCTTGCTTTTTCATATGCCTGCCCTCTTTTTTTCATTTGCCCGCCCTCTTTTTTTATCTAAACACCTCATCCACATTAAACTGCTAACCTTTCAAAAATCCCCAACCCTAAAATCAAAATCATTCCCTTTCTCTCCTTCCATGAATGCCCTAGTTCTTTCCTCCCAAATCTTGCCTCCCTCCTCCTTTTTCGCTCTTTCAATCCAGCCTACTGCCCTTTATATTCGTCCGACTCCTTCCCAATTCACTTAATTACATGACTACCTCTAGTTTTAGTCGCTTTTGATTGTTGATGATGACGTTTGGAGTTATAATAATGTCAGGAATTATTTCGTGATGACGAGAGAAGTAAGGTTGCTCTGGTGTTTGAAGTGGTGCAGCGTAGGGAAAGAAGGCGAGGTAAGTTGTGACTGCCGGGTAATCGTTAAACAAATTTATGAACTTTGGTTTCTTATTTAGAGTGAACTAGTGAGCAGGCATGAAAGAAAACATGCTTCAGTATATACTTATGTAATTGATTTAGTGTGAACAAGTGAGTTGTTGATTGCAGAGTTCCAATTTGGTCTTTTAAGTGTGGCGTTTTTGGCCATAAAAAACTTTTCCTGTTCATTGATAACTAATTGTCTTCTTCCTCCTTTTCTTGATCGTTCATATTTAAAAAATCGCAGTTTTCTTTTTCATTTAAAATTCATGAAATTAAGAAATAATTTCGTAGATTTTGTTTTTTTGGTTAATAAAACATCTTTTATTTTTTCTTAAAATGCTACAACATTTCTATACAATAAATAAGGCTTGTATAATTGATTTTGATTCTTTTCACAATTTTTTTGATTATTCTGTGTTTCCTCCATTACTAAATCCTTTAAATTTAAAACAACATGGTTTTCATTTTTGCCTGGTGTTTTTAAAACTGAAAAATATTTATGAATATATTATCTGAAAAATATTTATGAATATATTGTCAGATATAATCGGACCTACATGTACCGTGGGTTGAGATGGTTATGTTAATTCTATTTCTTAGAATTCAATTTAGGAATATGCTGCCAATCATTTAAAGTTAGTTTGTTTCTCATAATTCAATTTGAGATGGTTATGTTAATTCTATTCTCTCAGATATTTATGTCATGTTTTCTTAGAAAAAGACAAGCACTTCTATGATGTTGCTTACTCTTATTCTATAGGGGATGATGGAATTCCTGATCCCTCTATTGAATACTATTGTTTTGATTTGGTTTATATTGGATTTGAAGGTTATATTTGTAAAAACCCGAAAATTCTGAACCAATTTAAAAAATTTATTTTAGCTATTTTAATGTGTTTTGAATATTTAAAATGATATATCTTAAATAATAATGACAAAAATTTATTTAAATCGATGTTAGAATGTATAAATTTATTTTAATTATAAAACGAGCCTGAAATGGCGCGGTAGTTTGAAAATTCGATTTCTAATTTCAACTGAATGTATATGATTCAAAATAAATCGGATTTCAGTAAAACAAGAAATGTTAGAATCTGTTTAGTTATAACTTTCTAAGGAATGTAAGAAACTGAGATTTCATAATATGAATTAGAAATTATGTCCAGTTTAAAATTTAGAATAGTCGTTATGGAATTTATATATATTTTTAATATATATAAAGCCCTTAAAAATAGCCATTTTGCAAACGACCTCCGTTTTCGACGCAACCAATTTTGTTGGATCCGGAATGTCAAATTATCATTAGGTTTAAAATTTAATATTTTTTGAAATTAATATGTGAGCGTGGTGAATTTAAATCTGTTTTGAAATTTCAGTTTGAATTTAATCGACTGGAAAAAGGGTCATTTTTCAAACGACCTCCAAATTCAACGAAATTAGTTTTGTTAGGACCGTATCGTCAAAACATAGCTAGATTTATTTTTTTGCAATTTTTGGAGTCAGTATATGGCCCCGGTAAATTAAAATATACGTTTAAATTCAATATATATATTGATTTATATTTTAATTTTGATGAAAATTGATCAAAATAGTCGAGTTGTCTTACGAAACATATTCCGTTGTGTCTGGAATGGTGGTATTTAGTTAGGAACGACAGTCGTTGGATTTTGTTTGGAGTTCGTGATGATTTTGGCACTAAAGTTGATTAAATAATATTATATAAACTTATTATAAATGCCACATCAATTCCCTAACCCTATGTCAAAACTGTTTCCATGGTCAACCCTTAGCAGCCGCCACCGAATGAACACCGGTAAGATTATTCGCAACTTCTTCCTCAAACAATTCTGGAATCATCTCGAATTAGATTACAACTCTAAAGTAAAAAATTCTACACTCAGTGAGCTCTTCAAATTTATATGAAGAAGATGAAGTTTCATGGCTGATTTTCCTTAAGCACGTTCAAGTGTAGTTATCGAGACAATGATGCGTTCGAATTGGCCCCTACTCCTGGCGGCGGATGGTGGTGAGACGCTCGATGTGGTGGTAGGCTTCGATCGACCTCCGACCCATCGTGGTGTGCGCTACATCGAACCCTAGAAGTCGATGGGGTTGAAGCTTTTATCCGGAGCAGTTTATTACGGGAAAGAGAAGGGATTAAATGCCTTAAGTATGTAATTAGGAAATTAATTTATATTTAATTATTTTAATTTGTATCGAATACATAAAATGTGATAACTCTTTCATACATCGTCAAAATTTGACGATTTCAATTGCAATGGAATCGACTTCGTGAGATCTACGCGATGGAACTGACTAGGATGGAAACGGAGCTACTTGGAATTTTTGATAAAATTAAACATCCAGTTTAATTTTATAAGAATAAAATCCTTCAATAAAAACTAATGGAGTGGAACCCAATGTGAGAACTCCTTCTCACTCAAAATTATTTTATCATGTTATTGTATACATGTATGAAAATATATAGAATTGCCAGTGTAGATTTTTATCCGTTTAATCATTATAAGCTGTATACGGTGCCTGTTAGCATGGATGATTTAATTGACTATATTGTGTTTTGTTTGTGATGTTGGAATGTTTAGCATATTGAAAATAATGCTAATATTATTGTGGTAATTGAAATTAAATTATAAATATCCATTTATAATTTAAACAGTAAAATGGGAATAAATATCCATTTATAAGTCGGACGACTTGTTTATGTACACCGATTTAACTGATATTGATTGGGACGATAATTTTTACACATCGCCCAATATTTGTTGTTTGAAACCCTACACGGGTATTGGGATGATATTTGACATACACTAATCCCAGTATTTAGTTATATGTCAATCTATAGGTTGACAGGCTGTGATGAGCGTTATTTGTTTATTTTAATGCTTATACAGTTGTAAATTGCACTCTGGATGATGTTTGAATGGTTATGATTATTTATCATTATTGCTGAATACATGCAATGTATGAAATCCATATAACTGAAACTATATGGTAATTGATTGAGTCGCATTCCGATTTAGAAAGAAAGAATATTTTTAAATAAAGAATATTTTAAAATAACGAATATTTTAAAATAATATTCAATGAAGAATAAAACGTGATTTTGATGTCCGATTTTGGATGGACATGAAAATATATAAAATATATGAAGTCGGGTTAAGAATAGAAATGCCATTTTAAACTGAATGGGTTTATCGATCGATTTAATTCATTTTATAATGAATACGAAAAGGAAATGGATTTCAAAATCAGATAATTTGAAAATATTATCATTTTAATATTATAATGGTATAGAATATTCAATTTAGATTTAAAATTGAAAATGAAGTTGAAATGGTTTTTAAAACGAATGTAAAACGATTTATAAAATATGTTTTAAATAGAAATCGACGATATATATATTATATATATTAAATGGCCTGAATAGAACGCGCCACGCAACGACCGTTCGCGAATTTCGACCATTAAGACGTAACGGGAGATCCGACCGTCGGATTCTCCTAAAACCGGAACCGTTGGGTTCGTATCGAAAAGAGCTTTCCAATGAATACAAGAGATTTGAAATCTAATGATCGGATTTTAAAATATGTCCAAATCAATTTCAGAAAAGATCACTATGGATGCAGTTCGATGGCCGTTATTGGAAACTGACTGTAAGGGTCTTGATAAAATTATTAAAAATATGGAAAAATTGTGTAAAATCATAATAAATGATTTGGAAATATTTTGGATGAAAAATCCCAAATTTGAAAGGATAAATATATATTTTTGTCAAAATGAACTAGTTATTAACTAGAATAAAAATCTAATGTTTTTAAATAAATAAATTGGATTTGAAAAATGGGTTTGAATATAACCAGAATTTTCCAATGAATGAATTGGAATGGATTTGAGTGGAAATATTCTTAGGAATATTTCGTTATTGGATTCCATGATTTTAAGGATATTGTTGAGGAATTAGGAAGATACTAATATCGTTATTCCCAATACGATATCTTTTAGTTTCAGAAATTGATATTGAATATAAGCCGATATAATTTCTATTTAGAGCCTTGTATTTAATATCAAATTGAATTTTGGGTTTGTCGTGAATGGTGTCTTTAGTAGCACTGTTCTTAAACCCAGTTGAGAAACGAATTAATCTTTCAATTAAGATTAATGAAGTTTACCAATTAATTACTTTATTTGGAATTGAATGGAAATTGGATTTTGGGTTTATCATGAATGGTGTTTTAAATAACATTTGTTCTTTACCCCAATTAACAGTGAGGATATGATTTGGAATTTATAAATCTTTTAATTAAAATATAATGGAAATTCTCCAAAGTAAAGTTTTCCAATTTAGTATATTAAGTTGGAATAGGATTTGAATTCAATTTGGTAATAATCAAGATGAGCTTCTATGAAGGAAGAGCGTTACTATATAGGGAATTTAAAAGGCTTTGCCATTATTCCATTTATGGTATTGATTGGATACAGAAATTTATATTGATTATATATTGATCTGTTTTCCGTGAAGATTCCATAGTTGATGGAAGCTGATTTGGGTTTATGTGAACTGTGTTTTAAATGACATTAGTTCTTTAACCCAGTTAAAGATAAGATTAATTTCTTAAATTTTAATAATCAGTAAGTAATGATTTTTGAGATTAAAACTAAATTAGAGTTTTGATGAATCTTCAATTAGATTGGAATGAGAAAAGGTAATTAAATTTATCAAATTCATGAAATGATCGAGAATGGAGTACCACCAGTTTTACTCCAGGCAATAGTTAAATCTTTAACTAGATTTGAATGTGAAATGGTAATTAAATTTGCCAATAACACAGTGGGTGTTAGATATGGGGTACTACCAGTTTTGATCCACGGGATGAATAGGTTGACACTGGGATTAATAAATAAATGATTACTTCGGTATGGCTCGATAATCTCGACTAGTTTTATAAACCTTAATTTGGTTTAGAATTGTGGAAAGATAAAATGAAATCTTTTGAAATTGATATCTAAAGGAAGATTAAAGAGAAAATTTAAAAGAATTTATCTTTGATAAAATTAATGGAAACTGTTCCCTAAAGATGTGAAAATTTGAATAAAATAATATTCTGAATTAGAATGAGGCGTATGATGTGTTTTTATAGCACTTAATTATAAGATATGCGAGCAAAAAGACCAGGTTTAATGTAACACCCCACGTCCATTAATGTCACTCACAAAGGCAATGCATTAACTTCCATGGAGCATTTTAAGTGTGTATAGAACAGAAACTTAACAACAAGACAGATATAAACAGTACGAAAACTTTAAAACTTTATTTCAATGCAGCGGAAAATACATAAGTTTGATTACATCATCAAAACCAGAGTCAAAGTACATAATATCCATCTTGACCAACTCAAAGTACACAAATTGAAAGACATAATCCCCAATACAAAATAGCCATTAATAAAAGAGAGGATGAACTTTACTTCAGCGATCCAAGCAATCTTCTAAAAGCAAGAAGCACAGCTGTCCAAAATCAAGCTCCACCGGTGCTAATTCCAACCTGAGCACTTGGGGGGGAAAGGAAGAAAAGAGGAGGAAACAAAAAGGGGTCACACATAAAGTCTGGCGAGTGCGATAACTTTAACAATATAATTACCAAAGTAACTAGGCTAAGGCATAAGTTGGAAAATCAGGAAATGACCATGAACCATTGAGTATGGCAGAGTAAACAAGGAAACAAGATGAACAATGATATCGTTAAAGCGCACCTAAACCACTATAAGATAATTACTAAACTACACCAACACTATAAGATAATTGCTATATTGCACCACCACTAGTCACCCTAAGGTTGATCCCGCCTACAGACTTAAATAATGATAATGGTAGTTTCGTGCACCCCTAGCTGCCTTCATAGGTGCCGCCTGCCCCTATCTCCACTAGGTGTACCCACTACCCCCAAGCGATCGGCTCCCTAACTCGTAGATACCCGTGCTATCCCCACAGTAGGGTGTATCACTCACCAAAGTGGAGACCCGATACCACAAATAATGCACGGCTTATACCTACACGATGCAACAACGTCTTACCTACCAGCCCTGGTCCACACACGCATATGAACCCGTTGGACTTGCGTTGCCACCGCTAACCCGGTTTGGCCTCTTACAGTCAATCCCAGTATGCGTGTCCCATCCTCGACTTGGGTCGAGCCCACAAAAGATACTTATGGGTTACTGGTTGAAATGGGCCCCCATGCATGACACAAGCTATCCACCTAAGCTTGGTCCCCTCTAGTACATCCAACTTAACCCACTTCTTATTCATGTTTACTTACATGTTTCAAATTTTGGTTAAGTATTTCTAATCGTATTTCAAATGCCACCCAAGGCACCCACTAGATTCCATATGCCACCCAAGGCACCCACTTAACCCCCTGATGTCCCACTACATGTTTATCTGGTTAAGTGTTTCTTAATTCATTAAGACTGTAACCTCATAAAGACCTCTCACATTAGACTGGCATTTGTGGTAGCTGGATTTGCCGGGCGGGTCTGGGTAGTCTTAAACCACAAAAGAGCCTAACCTCGTGTCTTTACAATTGTTACGTATATAATTTATGTCTAAGACCTCCCACATTAGACTGGCATTTGTGGCAGCTGGATTTGTCAGGCGGGTCCGGGCAGTCTTACACCACAAAAGAGCCTAACCTTGTGTCTTAGACGATTAATTACTCCTAATTAATCATTTCCCAATTTTAATTACTTTCCCTATTCAAATTATCAATCAATTCCAAATTTAACGATGTCCATAATTGACTCAATTATGTCCATCCATTTATGGTATGTAAAATCATACCAATTTTCATCACAAATTTATTTTATGACTTTTAAGACATTTATGCCAATTAATTCTTTTAATATTATCCCCTTACCCCCACGTTGTACGTTTGTTCGTTTAACGTAAAATATACGTTAGACTCGAATAGTCTAACTCATGGAATAAAGAGAAAACATCACAACATACATATAATTAAAAATAGATCTAAACATAAGGGGCGAACTTGCATGTGTGAATGATGTTCTACATCTAAAACTTGCATAGGACAAAGTTACAACTTGCATAAACAACATATGTCATAGACCCAAATCTAAAGGTGTGAACTTGTTGGGATATTGGTCACAAACTTGCATAAATCATGTATGTCATAGATCTACATCTAAAGGTGTAAACTTGCATAGGCAGTAACCACAAACTTGCATAACATGATTCATATTCAAACACATGTATTCATATAAACTTGCATATGTGATTTATGCAACATAACAATGGTATAAACTTACATCTAAACATGTAAACTAGCATGTAGAATTTGGCATATAACTCACACATGTCATAGCCTAACTTTAGATCTAAAATAGATGTCATGAAACATGTAAAGTTATACACAATCTTTACTAACTTGCATATGGTTCATGTTTAAATCAATATCTAAACTTGCATACATACATATGGTTTATCATACGAATCATCATACCAAAACTAGCATATGAACAACATGATGATTTGATTATACATAAGCCAATCACAGAATTACAACATAGGTGATAGCATCATAACTTTACATCATAAATGATAGCATCACAACATAACATCATAGAAATTTCGACACAATTCTACAACATTGACACAATTCTACAACATAATTATAACATGCGGTCAATAATTCACATCATATCCAAATAATCCACATCATAACTCATTCCAATTAATTTGCTAATTATTTTATTAAAATTATCGAACTCACAACTCAAAGAAGGTCTTGAGTTCTGAATTCTGAGTTCTGAAGTTGTAATAGCTTTCCCTTGAAGAAGATTCGTTGTTTAAGTTGAAAAGGATTGAATTAGATTAGCTTTCTTCCTCTCTAGTTTGTGGCGGCTATGCTGAGTTGCTAGGTGACGGCATGGAGGCCATGAATCTAATTTTTTATTTTATTTTAGGGTTTGAGTCTATAGGTCTTTTTATAGAGTTTAGGATTAGTTTAAGCCGTCCGATCAATCTAGAATTAATCCCAGCAAATCAGAGCATATCAGAAACCCTAATGAGTCAGCATCTAGTCATCAACAGGTCATAAAACAAATCTGCCCGGGAGGGCAGGTCGACCCCCAGGTCGACCCTATGGTCGACTCCCAGGTCGACCCTATGGTCGACCTGGTCAGGGCAGGTCGACCCCTAGGTCGACTTTATGGTCGACCTGGCCTGGGGGAAATTTTCCCGCCTAGCCTGTCTGACTCAGAAATTTGAATTTTCTGAAATCTGTTTTGAATTTTATGAAACTTCCGAAGGCCATAACTTCTTCATACGAAGTCCAATTCACGCAAACTCGGACTCTATCTCAACCAGAATTCCGAGACGAACACAATGGCGCAACCCGTTTCCCTTAATTCTCACGTCTGAGATTAGTTATTCTTTAATTTGTGAACATTAGTGTTAACAGAAATACGGGGTGTTACATTTTCCCCTCCTTAAAGGATTTCGCCCTTGAAATCTCCAAGTTAAGGAGAATGCATATCCTACCATCCAAACAACCATCTACTCAACCATCAAACACAGGCATCCATTGTCCTTATAAAATCCCTAATGCTGTACGAACATATGCAAGAAGTGTGTGTATATGTTCCTTATCTAATGCAAAATCAGGCGGTCTACTGATTTAGTTGACCTCCTTAATGCAAACCATGATAGTGCCATGCATCCATTATGTATGCGAAAGAATCCTATCGATATATATATTACTTCTATATGCGTGCACAACCATTCACCAAAATGCCGCATCCATATGATAGCACAACCATTATACATCCATTAGCTTAAATATGCACACAAATTTATATGCAATATGAAGTGACTGAGCCAATCTAGTGCCTAAAGTGTGTGTATATGCATCCATGAGCAACCACTAGCAAACACTTGCATCCATGAGCAACCACTAGCAAACACTTGCATCCATCATACATAACATGTCTCAAACACATGTTTCAACCATAGGACTACCCTATCTAAAGGTCAAAGGTACTAGCAAGAGGACATACTAAAGATAAGATAAGTATAAGCTAAGAGATAAAGGAGAAATTAAAAGACATACCCTCGTAAAGAAAAGGGTGCAATGAACGCATCTTCTCTTCCGTCTCCCAAGTAGCGTTGCTCTCATCATCTCCCCATTGCACTTTGACTAGCTTGACCTCTCTATTCCTCAACTTCTTAATCTCCGACCCAAGAATGCACGTAGGAGCTCGTCGAATCGTCGCATCACGCTCTATCTCCACCTCTCAAAGCAAGCTCGGCTCTACCACTTCCGCGGTCTCGTGCAAGCACTTCCTCAAATGTGATACATGGAATACGTCGTGTACACCACTAAGTCTCTCAGGCAACTCCACTCTATACGCCATCTGCCCAATCCTCTCCTTAATAGGAAACGGCCCTACGAACCTTGGTGCTAACTTCCCAATGGACCCAAAGTGAACGACATTCCGTAATGGAGACACCTTGACAAAGACCATGTCCCCAATATCAAACTCAAGATCTGTCCTCCTCTTGTCCGCATAAGATTTCTGCCTATCTTGCGCTGTCTTCATCCTCCTTCGAATCAAATCGATCTTTTCCGAAGTCTCTCTAATCATATCGGGCCCAAGCAAGATCATATCTGGAGGTTCCCACCAACATGTAGGCGAACGACATGGCCGTCCATAAAGAGCCTCGAGCGGTGCCATGCCAATGCTAGACTAAAAGCTATTATTATATGCGAACTCCACCAACGGAAGATGTTCCTCCCATGTACCCCCGAAGTCTAAGACACACAACCTCAATAGATCCTCTTGAATACGATTCACCCTCTTGGTATGGCAATCCGTCTGAGGATGATATGCGGTGCTCAAACATAACTGAGTCCCTACCGCCTCTTGCAAGCTCTTCCAAAACTCGCTAGTAAAGATAGGATCGCAGTCGCTCACTATACTAGAAGGAACACCGTGCAAACGAACTATCTCTCGAATGTATACGGAAGCTAACCATGGAGCATTCCTCTTACTCTTCACGGGAATGAAATAGGCGCTCTTAGTAAGTCTGTCTACCACGACCCAAATCCCTGTACTATCCTTCCTCGATCTCGGTAACCCAACAATAAAGTCCATCGAGACACTTTCCCACTTCCATTGTGGGACCTCCAATGGGTGAAGCAACCCACCGGGATTCTTTTGCTCTGCTTTTACTTGTTGGCACACCAAGCATCTAGCGACAAACTCAGCCATATCCCTCTTCATACCGACCCAAAAGTAAACTCGTCTCATGTCCATGTACATCTTGTCCCTGCCGGGATGGATGGTCATCTTCGAACGATGTGCATCATCAAGAGTGGTCTTCCTTAGGTCCTCGTCTTTTGGTACACAAAGTCTACCGTCCCTACGTAACCAACCCTTATCATCTAGGGTATACCTACTGAGATGGCTCGATGACTCCCCTCCTTTGAGCTTCTCTACTAACTCAACCAACTGTGGGTCATCTCATTGTGCCTCGCCAATCTGTCCCAAAAGCGTAGGTCCGACCTCTAAGGATGCTAGCAAACTGGGTACAAAGTCAACGGAAGGTTTAAAGTCAAACGTAGAGATGAACTCTAAGCTTCGCCGCTCAACAAACAACGGACTCAAGGACAACCTTTTTCTACTTAAGGCGTCCGTCACCACGTTACCCTTGCCAGGGGTATATGCTATCTCGAAATCGTAGGATGCTAAGAATTCCATTCACCTTTGCTGCCTTAAGTTCAAGTCCTTCTAAGAGAATAAGTATTTTAGTGATTTGGGGTCAGTGAACAATTTGAATTTCTCGCCAAGAAGATAATGACGCCAAGACTTAAGTGCGAAAACGATAGTGGCCAACTCTAGGTCATGTTTAGGGTAATTTCTCTCATGCACTCTCAACTGCCTTCCACCATAGGCTATTACCCTTCCCTCTTGCATTAAGACTGCGCCTAGTCCTGTCCCACAAGCATCGGTATAAACGGTAAATGGCTTACTCCCATCTGGCAACACTAAGACTGGGGATGTGGTCAAAGCTCTCTTTAGACGTAGGAACGCATCATCACAATCTACGTCCCATGTGAAAACTAAGTTCTTCTTCGTCAAGCGTGTTAATGGGCCTGATATTTTTGCGAAGTCTTTGATAAAATTCCTATAGTAGCCAACCAACCCTAAGAAACTCCTCACCTCGGTAGCATTTTTAGGGACCTTCCAATCTTGGATGGCCACTACCTTTGCAGGATCCACAGCTATCCCTTCTCTAGAAACCACGTGCCCTAAGAATCGCACTTCCTTCCTCCAAAAGTGACACTTAGAAAATTTAGCTTTAAGGCTATGCGCTCGAAGAGTCTCCAACACTTCCCTAAGATGTAGGGCATGCTCTTCCTCGTTCTTAGAAAAGATCAAGATGTCGTCCATAAAGACTACCACGAATTTATTAAGGTACTCCCTAAACACCCTACTCATCAAGTCAACAAAGTATGCGGGGGCATTTGTCAAACCGAAGGGCATCATAAGCCACTCGAAGAAACTGTCTGGAGTCCTAAAGGCAGTCTTGTCCATGCTATCTTCAGCTACTCTTAACTGATGGAAACCCATGGCTAAGTCCAACTGCGAAAACACAAAGGCGCCAACTAACTGATCGAAGAGATCGTCAATCCTCGGCAGTGGGTGTCTATTCTTCTTAGTAAGCTTATTAAGTTCTCTATAGTCCACACAAAGTCTAAGGGACCCATCTGCCTTCGTGGAAAATACTACTGGAGCACCCCACTCCGATATACTACGTCTGATGAACCACTTCTCAAGCAATTCCTTCACTTGCTTACTGAGTTCTCTTCTCTCTCTTGGAGCCATGTGGCACACTGGTAATGCAACTGGCTTTGCATTATCTACTAGATATATTTGAAAGTCTATCTCACATTTTGGGGGTAAACCCCTCACCTCATCGAAGACATCAACATATTCACGGACTGTGGGAACAGAATGTAAATCATCATCGGATGCGTCAAGGGATTCTAGGTAGCTAAGCATTACTGGACCTCTAGGGTCACAAGAAATATCAAGGGTCTTTCCAAAACGAGTCAACAATCTAACTACCCTTCTTTCACAATCTAGGATGGCCCCATATCTTGTTAGCCAATCCATACCTAGAATTAAACCATAGCCCATGAAGCCAAGAACAAAGGCGTTGCATTCAAACTCAACGCCCAAGATAAACACTCTCAAATCCCGACAAATCATAGAAAGATGAGCCGAACCACCAATAGGATTTGAGACTACTAAGGGATCCGTAACTAGACTAGTATTTAGGTGCAGTGTTTCAACTAATGATGTAGAGATAAACGAATGTGATGCGCCAGAATCGAATAAAGTACGGACAGGATGATCAAACAAAAAAACTAAACTTTCAACGGAAATTGCTCTAACTCGTTCTTGCAGCGGTGGGACCACGAGAGCCTGAACTTGTCCCCTTGCCTGCCCTGGTGTCATAAGAGCCTGCACCTGTCCTCCCGAGGTAAACCCTGCACTCTGCCCTTTCTTTGGGCAGTCCTTAATAAGATGTCCCGCCTCGCCACAGTGGAAACAACCAGTCTTCTTTTTCTTCCTACAATCTTTGCTTAGATGGCCTGGTCTCCCACAGTTAAAGCATCTTTTCTTTCCCTTACCATTGTTACCTTTGCCACCTTTCTTGTTCTGTTGTTGCTGTTGCGGCTTCTTTTGAACTCTTTTCTTCTCGGGTGCCTTATTAGCATTGGCGCCCTTCTCCTCTTCATGCATAAGCGCCATGTCAACTAGCCTCTCAAAGGTAGCCCCCATGGGGATGAGGGTCATAGCTAACCCATGAAGCGGCTCGTTCAAACCCTAAACAAATCTTAGAGCCTTCTTTTCTGGAGTATTTACCAAGTCCAAGCCAAATCTCGCCAATTGGTTGAACTTGTTGACGTATTCTTTCACCGATAGATTCTGTTGCTTCAATGCTAGAAACCTTTCCATGTAGAGATTCTCTTCAGCCCATGAGAGAAACTTCGCCTCAAACCTCCGCCTAAAATCTGGCCATGTATCAACTGGACGTTCTCCATTAGTGACCTCCCACCAAAACGAGGCATCATCCTTCATTAGCCAGGCAGCCAACTGGACCTTCCTTCCATCTTCCACTTCAAAGATTCCAAACAACTCTTCCACCTCCTTTAGCCAGTTTCGAGCTTCAACAAATGTCTCCGTCCCGTGAAAAGGTTTTCCACCCATTGCTCGAAAGTCCTTACATATCTTAGCAAAAGTATCGACGCGAGGAGGAGGAGGAGCATTTGTTGGACCCGCGGTGGCGGCCCTAGCCTCGAGGTATTGACGAAACCAACCGGGTACATGAACACCCTCTGGTATCTCAGATGCTTCAGACATGCTGAAACGAAAAAGGAAAGATTCAATACAAAAGAACCGAAGGAAAGATATATGGCCCTTGGGGTTATGCTTTCCAAAATAAACTTTTCTCTTGAAAATACTTTCCTTAAAACATACTTTTGAAGGTACTTCTTTATAAAAATAGTTTTTGAAAAACAGCTTTTCAAAATTCATATCTGTTCCGGTAACCTTGAACTCTGATACCACGTGTAACACCCCACGTCCATTAATGTCACTCACAAAGGGAATGCATTAACTTCCATGGAGAATTTTAAGTGTGTATAAAACAAAAACTTAACAACAAGACAAATATAAACAGTACTAAAACTTTAAAACTTTATTTCAATGCAGCGGAAAATACATAAGTTTGATTACATCATCAAAACCAGAGTCAAAGTACATAATATCCATCTTGACCAACTCAAAGTACATAAATTGAAATACATAATCCTCAATACAAAATAGCCATAAATAAAAGAGAGGCTGAGCTTTACTTCAGCGATCCAAGCAATCTTCTAAAAGCAAGAAGCACAGCAGTCCAAAATCAAGCTCCACTGGCGCTAGTTCCAACCTGAGCACCTTGGGGGGGAGGAAGAAAAGAGGAGGAAACAAAAGGGGGTCTGACATAAAGTCTGGCGAGTGCGATAACTTTAACAATATAATTACCAAAGTAACTAGGCTAAGGCATAAGTTGGAAAATCAGGAAATGACCATGAACCATTGAGTATGGCAGAGTAAACAAGGAAACAAGATGAACAACAATATCGTTAAAGCGCACCTAAACCACTATAAGATAATTACTAAACTACACCAACACTATAAGATAATTGCTATACTGCACCACCACTAGTCACCCTAAGGTTGATCCCGCCTACAGACTTAAATAATGATAATGGTAGTTTCGTGCACCACTAGCTGCCTTCATAGGTGCCGCCTGCCCCTATCTCCACTAGGTGTACCCACTACCCCCAAGCGATCGGCTCCCTAACTTGTAGATACCCGTGTTGGCCCCATAGTGGGGTGTATCACTCCCCAAAGAGGCAACCCGATACCACAAATAATGCACGGCTTATACCTACATGATGCAACAACGTCTTACCTACCAGCCCGGATCCACACACGCATATGAACCCGTTGGACTTGCGTTGCCACCGCTAACCCGGTTTGGCCTCTTACAGTCAAGCCCAGTATGCGTGTCCTATCCTCGACTTGGGTCGAGCCCACAAAAGATACTTACGGGTTACTGGTTGAAATGGGCCCCCATGCATGACACAAGCTATCCACCTAAGCTTGGTCCCCTCTAGTACATCCCACTTAACCCACTTCTTATTCATGTTTACTTACATGTTTCAAATTTTGGTTAAGTATTTCTAATCGTATTTCAAATGCCACCCAAGGCACCCACTAGATTCCATATGCCACCCAAGGCACCCACTTAACCCTCTTATGTCCCAATACATGTTTATCTGGTTAAGTGTTTCTTAATTCATTAAGACCGTAACCTCATAAAGACCTCTCACATTAGACTGGAATTTGTGGCAGCAGGATTTGCCGGGCGGGTCCGGGCAGTCTTACACCACAAAAGAGCCTAACCTTGTGTCTTTACAATTATTACGTATTTAATTTATGTTTAAGACCTCCCACATTAGACTGGCATTTGTGGCAGCTGGATTTGCCGGGCAGGTCCAGGCAGTCTTATACCACAAAAGAGCCTAACCTCGTGTCTTAGACGATTAGTTACTCCTAATTAATCATTTCCCAATTTTAATTACTTTCCCTATTCAAATTATCAATCAATTCCAAATTTAACGATGTCCATAATTGACTCAATTATGTCCATCCATTTATGGTATGTAAAATCATACCAATTTTCATCACAAATTTATTTTATGCCTTTTAAGGCATTTATGCCAATTAAATCTTTTAATATTATCCCCTTACCCCTATGTTGTACGTTTGTTCGTTTAACATAAAATATACATTAGACTCGAATAGTCTAACTCATGGAATAAAGAGAAAACATCACAACATACATATAATTAAAAATAGATCTAAAAATAAGGGGTGAACTTGCATGTGTGAATGATGTTCAACTTCTAAAACTTGCATAGGCCAAAGTTATAACTTGCATAAACAACATATGTCATAGAGCCAAATCTAAAGGTGTGAACTTGTTGTGATATTGGTCACAAACTTGCATAAATCATGTATGTCATAGATCTACATCTAAAGGTGTAAACTTGCATAGGCAGTAACCACAAACTTGCATAACATGATTCATATTCAAACACATGTATTCATATAAACTTGCATGTGTGATTTATGCAACATAACAATGGTATAAACTTACATCTAAACATGTAAACTAGCATGTAGAATTTGGCATATAACTCACATATGTCATAGCCTAACTTTAGATCTAAAATGGATGTCATGAAACATGTAAAGTTATACACAATCTTTACTAACTTGCATATGGTTCATGTTTAAATCAATATCTAAACTTGCATACATACATATGGTTTATCATACGAATCATCATACCCAAACTAGCATATGAACAACATGATGATTTGATTATACATAAGCCAATCATAGAATTACAACATAGGTGATAACATCATAACTTTACATCATAAATGATAGCATCACAACATAACATCATAGAAATTTCAACACAATTCTACAACATAATTATGACATGCGGTCAATAATTCACATCATATCCAAATAATCCACATCATAACTCAATCCAATTAATTTGCTAATTATTTTATTATTATCGAACTCACAACTCAAAGAAGGTCTTGAGTTCTGAATTCTGAGTTCTGAAGTTGTAATAGCTTTCCCTTAAAGAAGATTCGTTGTTTAAGTTGAAAAGAATTGAATTAGATTAGCTTTCTTCCTCTCTAGTTGGTGGCGGCTATGCTGAGTTGCTAGGTGACGGCATGGAGGCCATGAATCTAATTTTGTTTTGATTTTAGGGTTTGAGTCTATAGGTCTTTTTATAGAGTTTAGGATTAGTTTAAGTCGTCCGATCAACCCATAATTAATCCCAGCCAATCAGAGCATATCAGAAACCCTAATGAGTCAGCATCTAGTCATCAATAGGTCATAAAACAAATCTGTCGGAGGGGGGGCAGGTCGACCTCCATGTCGACCCTATGGTCGACCTGGTCAGGGTAGGTCGACCCTATGGTCGACCTGGCCCTCGCGGGAATTTTCCCACCTAGCCTGTTTGACTCCGAAATTTGAATTTTCTGAAATCTGTTTTGAATTTTTTGAAACTTCCGATGGCCATAACTTCTTCATACGAAGTCCAATTCACGCAAACTCGGACTCTATCTCAACCAGAATTCCGAGACGAACACAATGGCGTAACCTGTTTCCCTTAATTCTCACATCTGAGATTAGTTATTCTTTAATTTGTGAACATTAGTGTTAACAGAAATACGGGGTGTTACATTTAACCTATTCTGAATAATTGATACGGCGACTAAATGTCGATGATATGAAGACGGTAGTTGAAGACTGGAGATCTTCACATTGTTTGGATGATTACTGATGTCTTGATTGGGATGTACACCTAAGACAAGGTAATAAGTGGTGATTGTCCAGACGTACTTGGAGATCGACTAGATATGCGAGGGTCTCTCTCCTGTATTGGACATATGGGATGAGGAATAAGGTGCCTCCGGTTTCGTTCAGACCCAGAGCAGACTTGCAAATTGATAGTATGTCTGACATTGTATTCCTTTATATTGTATTCGTTGATCTCTGCTAAATATATATATATATCTTTTTGGTAGCGGAGAATTTATTCTCTTGCTTAACACCCTTCTCTGAGACGTACGAGCTTAGAGGTTATATATTGGTGGAAATCATGGAAGCTAAGAAGAGGAATTAAATTGTATCCCCGAAAAAATTGGTACATATTTATTGTGTTTATTGAGGTTTGATGATTTTATGAGCCGATTGGCTTGCTGCTTGGATTTTTTCTTTTTCTTTTGGATTGATGAGGGCCCTTTGAGGCAAGTTGTGGTTTTACCGATGGGGCTGTACAAAGGAGGTTTTGGCGATATTTTTCGAAAATTTAGGGTGTTAGCCAAATTTGAAAATTCTTAGAAACTGAAAAGTTGACGAATGAAAGCTAGAATGAAAGTTGAGTTGGTTAGTTAAACAACTTTTAGCTCTGTTCCTTTTCGAGTATGAAAAGATTTTAAGCGGGGCAGATTATAACAACCCGGAAATTCTAAACCAATTTAAAAAAATTTATTTTAGCTATTTTAATGTGTTTTGAATACTTAAAATGATTTACTTTAAATAATAACAACTAAAAAAATTTATTTAAATCAAAGTTAGAACGTATAAATTTATTTTAATTATAAAACGAGCCTGAAATGGCGCGATAGTTTGAAAATTCGATTTCTAATTTCAATTGAATGTATAGGGTTCAAAATAAATCGGATTTCAATAAAACAAGAAACGTTGGAATCTATTTAATTATATCTTTCTAACGAATGTAAGAAACTGAGATTTCATAATATGAATTAAAAGTTATGTCCAGTTTAAAATTTCGAATAGTAGCCATGGAATTTATATATATTTTTAATATATATAAAGCCCTTAAAAATAGCCATTTTGCAAACGACCTCCATTTTCTACAAAACCACTTTTGTTGGATCCGGAATGTTAGATTATTATTAGTTTTAAAATTTAATAATTTTTGGAATTAATATGTGAGTGTGGTGAACTTAAATGTGTTTTGAAATTTCAGTTTGAATTTAATCGACTGGAAAAAGGGTCATTTTTCAAATGACCTCCGAATTCGACGAAATTAGTTTTGTTAGGACCTCATCGTCAAAACATAGTTAGATTTATTTTTCTGTAATTTTTGGTGTTAGTATGTGGCCCCGGTAAATTAAAATGTACGTTCAAATTCAATATATATTGATTTATATTTTAATTTTGACGAAAACTGATCAAAACAGTCGAGTTGGCTTATGAAACATATTTCATTATGTCCAGAATAATGGTATTTGGTTAGAAACGACAATCGTTGAACTTCGTTTGGAGTTCGTGACGATTTTGGCACTAAAGTTGATTAAATAATAATATAAACTTATTATAAATGCCACATCAATTCCCTAACCCTAGGTCAAAACAGTTTCCACGGTCAACCCTTAGCAGTTGCCACCGAACGAATCAACGGCAGGATTACTCGCAACTTCTTCCTCAAATAATTCTGGAATCATCTCGAATTAGACCTACAACTCTAAAGCAAAAATTTCTATACTCAGTGAGCTCTTCAAATTGATATGAAGAAGATGAAGTTATGTGGCCGATTTTTCTCAAAATTCCCCCTCAAACAAAGTGCATTCGAGCGCAGTTATTGAGACAACGAGGCGTTCAAATTGGCCCCTACTTCTGGCGGTGGATGGTGGTGAGGCGCTCGACATGGTGGCAGGCTCCGATCAGCCTCCGACCCATCGTGGTGTGCACTACATCGAACCCTAGAAGTCGAGGGGTTGAAGCTGTTATCTGGAACAGTTTATTACAGGAAAGAGAAGGGGATAAAATCCCTTAAGTATGTAATTAGGAAATTAATTTATATTTAATTATTTCAATTTGTATCGAATGTATAAAATGTGATAACTCTTTCATACGTCGTCAGAATTTGATGATTTCAGTTGCAATGGAATCGTCTTCGCGAGATATATGTGACGGAACTAACTAGGATAGAAATGAAGTTACTTGGAATTATTGATAAAATTAATCGTCTAGTTTAATTTTATTAAAATAAAATCCTTCAATAAAGACTGATGGAGTGGAACCCAATGTGAGAACTCCTTCTCACTCAAAATTATTTTATCATGTTATTGTATTCATGTATAAAAATATATAGAATTGCAAGTGTAAATTTTTATCAGTTTAATCATTATGAATTGTATAAGGTGCCTGTTAGCTCACCTCCCTCGTCCACAAACCATGGACGATTTAATTGACTGTATTGTGTTTTGTTTGTGATGTTGGAATGTTTAGCATATTAAAAATAATGCTAATATTATTGTGGTGATTGAAATTAAATTATAAATATCCATTTACAATTTAAATAGTAAAATGGGAATAAATATCCATTTACAAGTCGGATGACTGGTTTATGTACACCAATTTAACTGATATTGATTGGGACGATAATTTTTACACCTCGCCCAAGTGCACAAATAATAATAAGTAGTTGTTGTTTGAAAACCCTGCACGGGTATTGGGATCATATTTGACATACACTAATCCCAATATTTAGTATGTCAATCGATGGGTTGACAGACTGTGATGAGCGTTATTTATTTATTTTAATGCTTATACAGTTGTAAATTGCACTCTGGATGATGTTTGAATGGTTAATGATTATTTATCATTATTGTTGAATACATGCAATGTATGAAATCCATATAACTTAAATTATATGGTAATTGATTGAGTCACATTCCGATTCAGAAATAAAGAATATTTTTAAATAAAGAATATTTTAAAATAACGAATATTTTAAAATAATATTCAATGAAGAATAAAATGTGATTTTGATGTCCGATTTTGGATGGACACGAAAATATATATATATATTAAAATATATGAAGCCGGACTAATTATAGAAACGCTATTTTAACCTGAACGGGTTTATCGATCGATTTAACTCATTTTATAATGAATACGAAAAGTAAATGGGTTTCAAAATCAGATATTTTAAAAATATTATCATTTTAATATTATAGTGGTACGAAATATTCAATTTTGATTTAAAATTGAAAATGAAGTTGAAATTGTTTTTAAAATGAACTTAAAATGATTTATAAAATACGTTTTAAATAGAAATCGACGATATTTATATATATTATATATATTAAATGGCTTGAATAGAACGCGCAGCGACCGTTCGCGAATTTCGACCATTTACTTCAAATGGATGTAACGGGAGATTCGAATGTCGGATTCTCCTAAAACTGGAACCGTTGAGTTCATATCGACAAGAGCTTTCCAATGAATATAAAAGATTTGAAATCTAACGGTCGGATTTTAAAATATGTCCAAATCAATTTAAGAAAAGGTCGCTATGGATGCAGCCTGGTGGTCGTTATTGGAAACCGACTGTAAGGGCCTTAATAGAATTATTAAAAATATGGAAAAATTGTGTAAAATCATAATAAATTGTTTGGAAAGATTTTGTGTGAAAAAACCCAGATTTGAAAGGATAAAAATATATTTTTTTCAAAAAGAACTAGTTATTAACTAGAATATAAATCCAATGTTTTTAAATAAATAAGTTGGATTTGAAAAATGGGTTTGAATATAACTAGAATTTTCCAATGAATGGATTTGAATGGACTTAAGTGGAAATAATCTTAGAAATATTTTTTTATTGGATTCCATGATTTTACGGATATTGTTGAGGAATTTGGAAGATACAGATATCGTTATTCCCAATATGATATCCATTATTTTCAGAAATTGATATTGAATATAAGCCAATACAATTTCTATTTAGAGCCTGTATTTAATATCAAATTGGATTTTAGGTTTGTCGTGAATGGTGTTTTTAATAACACTGTTCTTAAACCCAGTTGAGAAAAGAATAAATCTTTTAGTTAAGATTAATGAAGTTTACCAATTAATTAATATAATTGGAATTGAATGGAAATTGGATTTTTGGGTTTATCGTGAACGGTGTTTTAAATAACATTTGTTCTTTACCCCCAATAAACAGTGAGGATATGATTTGGAATTTATAAATCTTTTAATTAAGATTTAATGGAAATTTTCCAAAGTAAAGTTTTCCAATTTAGTATATTAAATTGGAATTGGATGAACTCGATTGGTAATAATCGAGATGAGCTTCTGTGAAGGAAGACCGTTACTACATAGGAAATTTAAAAGGCTTTGTCGTTATTCCATTTAAAGTATTGATTGGATATGGCAATTTATATCGATTATATATTGATCTGTTTTCCGTGAAGATTCCATAGTTGATGGAAGCTGATTTGGGTTTATTGTGAACTATGTTTTAAATGACATTAGTTCTTTAACCCAGTTAAAGATAAGATTAATTTCTTAAATCTGAATAATTATTAAGTAATGATTTTTGAGATTAAAACTGAATTAGAGTTTTAATGAATCTTTAATTAGATTGGAATGAGAATAAGGTAATTAAATTTATCGAATTCATGAAATGATCGAGAATGGAGTACCACCAGTTTTACTCCAGGCGATAGTTATATCTTTAATTAGATTTGAACGTGAAATGGTAATTAAATTTACCAATAACACAGTGGGTGTTAGATATGGGGTACTACCATTTTTGCTCCATGGGATGAATAGGTTGGGATTGGGATTAATAAATAAATGATTACTTCGGTATGGCTCAATAATCCTGACTAACTTTATAAACCTTAATTTGGTTTAGAATTGTGGAAAGATAAAATGAAATCTTTTGAAATTGATATCCAAAGGAAGATTAAAGAGAAAATTTAAAAGAATTTATCTTTGATAAAATTAATGGGAACCTTTCCCTGAAGATGTGAATATTTGAATTAAATAATATTCTGAATTGGAATGAGGTGTATGTTGTGCTTTTATAGCACTTAATTATAAGATACGCGAGTTATTCGGAAAGACCGGGTTTAACCCATTCTGAATAATTGATACGGCGACTAAATGTCGATGATATGAAGATGCTAGTTGAAGACCGGTGATCTTCACATTGTTTGGATGATTACTGATGTCTTGATTTGGATATACACACAAGACAAGGTAATAAGTGATGATCGTCCAGACGTACTTGGAGATCGACTGGATATGCGACGACCTCTCTCCTGTATTAGACATATAGGATGAGGAATAAGGTGCCTCCAATTTCGTTCAGACCCAGAACGGACTTGCAAATGGATAGTGTGTCTGACATTGTATTCCTTTATACTATATTCATTGATCTCTGCTAAATATATATTTGTTTGGTGGCAAAGAATTTATTCTCTTGCTTGACACCCTTCTCTGAGACGTACGAGCCTAGACGTTATATATTGGTGGAAATCTGTGGTACTGTATGGGTTGATAGTGTGGCATGCTGAGATGCAAATGATCAAAGCTTTTGTTGAAAAGAAGAGTCTTGTGGATGATGATCAAAGCACAGCTTTAATTAGCATGGCTTTGTGTAGCGTTAATTCGCTTGCCTCACACCCCGGTATGAACCAAAAAGGGATAGTGAATGCATGGAAATGGACATATATCAGTTCTAGCTACGAGTAACGTCATGGTATGGAGCCCAGACTGTTTACTTATGTGGATGTTGCATATTATTTGATGGAAAGCGAGGTACCTTGGAATTCGGGCCGATTTAAAGGCTCAGACATGATTTGAGTCCCTAGTGGCTCTAGAGTGGTCGACATACTAACCCATTTTGAAGGATCGATAGAACTGACTAACGTATAGTTAACAGTATAACTGATCATCGACAGATGACCGGCCATGAAAATCAAAGGGGCTCACCAGCGTCCGAGTCCTGAGGCACTTGCTAGAGTGTCTCGAAATCAGTGAGGATGATCCCTTGCCTCGGTTCATAGATGGAGACCCAATTTCCAATACGTGATTTTACGGTTTTAGTTGTAAACCTATATGGCCATGTAATATAATGGTACTTACGCCGCCTATGATTGATACATTTATATTTGAAGTTGATTTCTTCCTTTTTAGTAATAATAAAAGATGAAATTTCGCGTATCAAGCATATTTGGCTAGTATAAGGGAAAATTCTATCCACGACTGCGTTCATTGTGTGATGGGACCTGAATCTTATAATAGCTTCATTTTTCTCTTTAGCATTGCGCTATTATTTTTATGCACTAGTATTCATGGGGGATAAACCCTTTCTGAGTTATACAGCATGGTCCCGTGATTTACCTAATTTTAAAATAAAAGCTAATAATTGTCTTAGTTCTCACACCAGTCTCATGGCTGACTCGGAGTTTATTGTTTTAACCTAAACTCTAGGTGTCCATATTTCCACATAGGCAAGTAGCAGTTTCGGTTTTTCGCAGATACTTCTTTTCACAAGATCCTGGATTACAGCTGGAGCTATATTCGGAAAGCTTTGTATCTGTATATCTCTATCAGTTGTGGTTGTAGATGATTCCCGCTGTACATTACATTTATGTAATGACCCGGATCCTTATGGGTTAATTTTTGAATATTTAATTTAAATATTGGTTTGGAAATATAAGTTAATTTTTATATTAAGTTATCAGTTTAATAACCAATTTCGATTTAATATCGAATATATTAAATTATCGTAATGCGAAAATATAACTCAGTTCGAGATTTAAAACTGAATTAAATACAGTTCAGAATCCTGTTTGAATTAGAATAATAATATTAAATTATTATTGAAGAATTTATCGGTTTGAAATTAATTTATATCAATCTAAATAAATATCTTCCACAGACGATCGAACTGGACTTTGATACTTATCCCAGTGTGTCCGGAATAGTGGTATTACCCTAACATCGTCAGTTGTTGGGTTCAGAAAGGAGTTCGGAATCATGTGATAATTTAAATTAAAGGATAAGATTAAAAACAAATTAAAATTTGAATAAAGCATTATAATTTGGTGGACAGGAAACAAGCTACAAGGCTTAATCTAAAAGACCTTGCTGTTCATTTCAGAAACCACTCCCCTTTCCTATTTAATCTTCGTTCCTTTTCATTCCACTCCTCAGAAATTAAATCACTCCTATGAAAATCAAATTTAAAAATCGAACGCAAGATAAAATCGTTCATTTGATTCGTTCAGCTCACAAGAACCCGCGTTTCAGTCCCATAAGCACGATGTTCACTGCGATGGTTTTCAGAGTGGATCTCGACTATGTACGGCACTGCGTAGGGCTTGCGATGATAGCTGGACACACTTGGGAAGGCTCGATCAATGGAAGGAAAGACAGAAAACAGGAAGATGGAGATTTGTGTCGAGAGTTCGTTCGAGGTCTGTTTTGAGGAGTTCGATTGTTGAACGTCGAGCCAACGAACGTTAAGGGCTTGCAATTTTGGGTTTACAATTCGATGCATAGGTCAGCAGTTGGACGATGATACTGTAGATGTGAAAGTTGAAGTTCTGGGTGATGAGAAGTCGAAGTCGCGATGGTTAAAGGAGGAGTGAGACAATCACTTGAGGTTGGGCGATTCACTGTAGTAGTGGAAGTTACGGATCTCAGTTTTTCTGGTTGTGTAACTGGAGTTCGAAGGCTATGATGAGTTCCATAAGGTGAAATTGGGATGAGGCAAGGGGGTTCTGTTCTACTTGTGGCCGCAACTTTGTGTCATGGCAGCAACAAGTTTTGAGGGAAATAAGGAGAAAGGAGATCGCCTGCAAGGTGTTTGGGAAAGTGTCTGAATGGATGATTGCTGTTTTGAGGCTGAGTTCAATCCATTTGGAGTTGTTAGGGTTTTGCTCCGTAGTTGATCGATTATTTACAAGGCGATAAGGTATATGTTTTGTAGAATTTTAAATAGAAAATTTATATTTGCGTCAATAGTTAATAAATAATAACTTAATCGATTAATGAAAATAAATATACTCAGGTGCTAGATAAATTTCATTTAAGAAGATTCGAGTCGAAAATATGAAAATTTACAAGATATTCGGCAAACGAGATCTCGGTGAGTAAATCTCACCTTTTATTTAGAAATTATTTTTATATAGTTAAAAATAATTGTCTGTGCTTGTTTGAATGCTGTCTGATTATTTTAAGATATATATTAGTTATTTAGGATATATATATATATATTGGGTTGATGATTGGATGGATTCCCATAGTTTCATTAGCGGATGCCCGCGGTACCATAGCGGATGGTTACCCTATATGCCCCACGCTATGATCAGTGGATGACCTTCTATACCGCGATATCCGACCTTGAAGCAGGATGGGTATTACTATGTTGACTAACGTCTGTGGATGCAGGAAAACAGGTTGGAGGAATCCAACTGGATTCCTCAAAAAAAAATTATCTGTTTGTTTGTTTGATTTCATATATGTTCATATATGATGTGTAAAAAAAATCAAACGATTGAAATTGGTTGATTTGATTGTTTAAAATATCCCTGGGGCTTGAATATTGATTTATAAAAATATCGAAAAAGGTATTCGAGATTTAAAAAGGGAATTCTATTTTTATAAATAGAATTTGAATTTTAAATGAACTATAGAAAATATTAACTTGTTTTGAATATATATGAACGAGTATTGAATTTATAAACTCTGTTTATAAATGAAAAGGTGGGATTTGAATCGAATTTATAAACTCTGTTTATAAATGAAAAGGTGGGATTTGAATCGAATTTATAAACTTTGTTTATAAATGAAAAGGTGGGATTTGAATCGAATTTATAAACTTTGTTTATAAATGAAAATATAGGATTTGAATTGAATTTATAAACTTTGTTTATAAATGAAAAGGTGGGTTTTGAATCGAATTTATAAACTTTGTTTATAAATGAAAATATGGGATTTGAATTGAATTTATAAACTTTGTTTATAAATATATAAATGTGGGATTTTAAGTGAAGTTATAAACGTTGTTTAAATAAGGCATAGAATTCAAATGGGGTTTATAATATAGAATTTGAATATAGAAATTCAAATGGGATTTATAATATAGAATTTGAGTATAGAATTCAAATGGGATTTATATTATAGGATTTGAATAATAGAAGATAATATATTTGGATAAATAGAAGTGGAATAGACTAAGAAGTTAATTAACAGATTTAATTAACAAATTGAGTTAAAACGATTGGTATAGTTAAAATAGATTGGATAGGTATAGACATACAGGAGACAGGTTTGGAATAAAGTGTTAGAAGGTATATAAATAGATTGCTCGACAAAAAAGTACATATTTAATTTCCATATGAGATTCTATGCGCCGTATCGGCTAGCCGCTTGGCTTTTCTTTTTCTTTTTGGACTAGTGAGGGCCTGTGTGGCAGTTTGGGGATTTTCCCGATGCTCCCGGTACAAAGGAGGTTATGGCGAATTTTTCTGGGAATTTAAGGAGTTAGAATATTTTTAAGATAATTTGATAGTTAGAAATATATATATATATATATCAATATATATAGAAGTCGATAAGGAAACGAACTTGGAAATAGAATAGTATAATCAAAAAGGAAGTATAAGAATAAAATCTAGTAAGAATAGAAAGAGAAAGTGTATATGTGTTTAAAAGTAAAGAAGTAGTTGTATGGTATTGATTATTCGAGTAAGTAGTCATATCTATTTTGATGTTAAAAATGTTATTCAGTCAAGGTCTGAGAGGTAGTCATACCCCAACTTGATTGATTTCATTATTAACAAATAAATAGTAAGATTTCAGGCTCGAAGATCAATGTTGAATAAGAGTTAATTGAATATAGTATTTGGGTTGTCGTAACGATGTTTTACACAACATCTGTTTTAACCCAAATAAATGTAAGCTTGGAAATAGATGTTAAATATTTTGTAAGTATAGAAATAAACGAGATCAAAAAAGAGATAAGTAATTGGAATATTTTCCAATTATAAATAGCATATATTTTCTAAGTTTAGAAAATAAAGGAAGGCGATATTCGGAAATGTTTTCCAAATAATAGAAAAGGGCAATATGGTTATTGAAAATATTTGGTTAACAAATATTAGTAAAGAAATAGAGAAGTGATTTAATTAATGGAATATTAATTAAGGGCTTAGTAATTGGTTGATAATTGGATGAACACTTGTTTTTATTCGATAGTTAAATCATCGACTATCGAAACACTTGTTTTTATTCGATAGTTAAATCACAAACTATCGAAGTTTTGACCATCGTTGTCAATATGGAGAGACCGGTTGGATTATTATCCGAAGAACCACTCCGTATTGGCAGTAGCGTTGCGAATCAGATTATATGAAGATAATCGAAGACGGAGTAGAGTGCAAGGACTTTTTCTATAAATAGAAATTGTGCCTTCGGTTCATTCCGTTCCTGGGTGACTTGTATGGATGAATGTCTGACAGAGTATTGCTAGAAAGGTCACGTACATTGATTTCTTAAACCATACCAAGAGTGGAAACGGAGAAGGAAACTTCTTTTAGCTAACACGTAATGTACTGTTGAGGACGTCAATCGGTGATTTGATGGATTTGACGATGTGGCATTCGAAGTGAAACTGGTGTGATGATAAAGCGTAGCCTTTGGCCTCAACATCCGGTAAATGACAGAAATCGGGCAGGCAGCATGTCTATGTAGGTCGCACCTATTAGGGTGTATAATCGCCAGATCTAGAGTTCCATTTACTTCTAAAAATCTATTGTCGATGTTGTCCCATTCGGGAAACAGTTGCTGATCCCAACCGTTGGTGATATACATTCGATACACTCAAGCCAAATGAGTGGTCGGTCATATGTGGCTGAGTTGCTAGATGTTCTTGTTGAACTCGGTGTATTCTCCTATAGAGATATACCAGCGGAAGGTGGTTCCATACCTTGTCATAGTTGGAAATCCATTACCCAATACGTGCTTGCGGTTTTGATTGTATATTATATATGTGGAACGTGAGATGCAAACGTTCCACTAGATTGTTATTTACTTGATTTAGACATTATTATAATATCAAAAGAGTTTTGATATAAAGATAAGTCAAGTGTTTGGATTCTCATAAGGGAAAAACTCGTTCCGTGTTATACGGCGTGGTCTTATGAGATATCATTTAGTTTCCGAAACTGTTTTAAACTGTTTACTCATACCAGTCCCATGAGTGACCCAGAGTTTATTTTGTTTTGTTCTACCTAAACTCTTGGGTGCCTAAATTTGTACGGGCAGTCAAGTAGTTCAGGATTTTACAGATCTATCTAAAGGAGCTTGGAGCAGGAGGCTTCAGCGTTAGTTATATAGTGTTTGTTCCGCTGTGTTGTAAGTGTTGTACTCTGATAAGTGTATGTTATACAGTTGAGATTTTGTATTTCAAAAGTTATAATATATTATATTTTGTTCCGCTGCGATGTGAGATTCTGTGTTGTTATTTCTGTTCTTCTTCTATCTCTTTCTTTAAAAAAAATGTTTCGTATTTTCGTGATATTTGGGTTGGACGTATGATGTATATAGTCAACTCTGATGTTGCGGATTTGCGGGTCATTACAGTTGGTATCAGAGCTTAGGTTGAGCGAATACCTAGGCTTTGTGGAATGTGCTCATTAGAGATAGGATCAGTAGTATCCTAGAATGAGTTGAGTGTATATATATATATATACGAGAGAGCGTATTTGTTATTTGATATAAAAACTGTTTTATATTGTGTTGACTAGTCTGTTGAGTGAATTATGAATTTTGATCGAATCGTGGGACGCCACGATGTCGATAGGAGTTTATAAACACTTGAACAGAAGATTGGACACGATATTGTTTTTAAGTGGTTAAGTTGATTGTTAGAATTATAATCGAATTAGGTTGTAAAACAGAAATAGTTATATATAACCAATAGAATTTGTATATGAAATCAAATATACAAATGTGATAAAAATCCTGGGAGTTTGGGAAAATATTTTTTTCTAAATGAATGTCAAGTGATAAAGCACTGAACTCACTTCAGTAGCTGGGAAATAATTCTGATGATGGTTGCAACATCATCAGTGTTCATTTTCGAGTTTCTAAGTGATAAATTGCTGCCTTAGAAAAGTTTTGACGGAAATTTGTTTGAAAAGAAACAAGTTATTTGAAAATTCAAATGTTTTGAATTTGAGATAGATATAAATATATGTATATATTCATATTACTTCAAAGGAATTTTAAAATGGGAATTGGAATATAGATTTCAAATAGAAGTGAAATGGGAATTGGAATATAGAATTCAAATAGAAGTAAAATAAAGGAATTTGAATATATATATAATTCAAATAGAAGTGAAATAGAATTTGAATTCAAAGGAAATTCAAATATAGAGTTTGAATAAAGAAATTCAAATGGAATTTGAATATTGCAAATATAAAGGAAATAATATTGAGTTTGAATAAAGAAATTCAAATGGAATTTGAATATTGTAAATATATAGGATTTGAATATTAGAGGTGAAATAGATCGGAAATATTATGTGAAATGGATTGGATATATATTAAAAATATACCAGAATGGAGTTGAATTTATTATAAACAAAGTTAAAACGTTTATATTTATAAATATAATTAAAACGAGCTCGCCGTAGCACGGCAGTTTGTAAATTGGCGATTCGAACTTCAATTTAGTATACAGAACTCAATTGAAGTCGGAATTCTTTGAAACAAGAATTGTTGGGACCGGTTGAACAATAGTTTTCTAATGAAAGAGAAAAATTTGGGTTTCGTCATATAGATTTTGAGTTATGTCAAAATCAAATTTTTAGAAAAGCAGCGCCAGAACCATTATAAAACCATAACGGTTTAATTAAATAAATAAAAGAATTTTTAGGAAATAAAATCCGAATTGGCATTAGAAAAATCCAGGCTGGTGATATAAAATAAATATGAACTCCAGTGAAGTAAGTGAAATGATTTTTAAGACAAAAATCATATTTTAAATGGTTAAATAGAATTAACTAAATTGGAGAATAATTAGTTAAAGGAAATTTGAATCGAAATTGGGTTTTTGGATAAGTGAAAGAGATTGAGAATTTATATTCGAAATCGAATATATAACTCGAGTTGAAAATATAATTAGATTAGTTTATAATTAAGTTGACATATATTTGAACAAGTTATATTCAAATAAAAAGGGTGAACTAGGCAAAACAGTTAATTAGCAACTAGTTAATGGGAATTTGAATGATTGAAATTAAATTTAACTTAAGTAAGTTAAATGGATCGAAATGAATAAATTGAGTAAAATCAATGTGAATGAAATATGAATTGGGTGTGGATATAGGAAAAACCAAAAGAGTTAAAAAGAAAATATATTTGTAAAACAAATACAAAGGAAGTTATGTGCAAACAAATAGAAGGAGAAATATTTGTAAAAACATTTACAAATAGAATTTAAAAGAGGAATATTTGTAAAACATTTACAAATAGAGTAAATGGAAATATTTATTTATAGAAAATAAATAGAATGTTGTAAATGAGATATTTATTTGTTAAATAAATAGAATTTAATCAAAGGAATATTTAGAAGATGAATAGAAAATGGAAATCTGTTTTAACAGATAAATAGAAAAGATTAATTTATAAATAACAGTTTATAAATTAAATTAAATATTTATCATTCGATAAATGGAATATATAAGTCTGAACTTATATAAAGAAGAGATAATGGTTTTTAACACCGATAGTTTTAAATAGAAGGGGTACACAACACTTGTATAAGTGAAGTAACGTTATTAAAGAGAACATTTATAAAGTAAAGAACTGTTACTAAAGGTAAATCTTTATAAATGAATAAACGTTATCCAATAGGCGTTATTCGAATAGGAGAAGTCGATTAAAGTTAGAAATAATCGATTAGAGCTAGAATAAATCGATTAGGGTAAGAATTAACCAGTTAGAGTTAATCAGTTAGGGTTAATCCGTAGAGTTAATAGAATATTAGTTATTCAATTAGAATTGATCGAATATTTGTTATTTAAATTAAGAGTTAACCAGATAGAGTAAATTGAACATAGTTAATCGAATTAGGATTTAATTGAATGGTAGTTAGTCAACTAAAGTTGATCGAATATAGTTATTGAGATAGAGTTAGTCAAACATAGTTACTCAGGATAAGTTGCCATTTCGTACGACTGCTAGCGTAATTCGCAGGGCTGCAGATAGCCTAGGGCGGTCAGATGTTTCCTGAGGGAATCAGGCGTAACCATTGTGATCGCTGCGATCTAGAGTCAAGCGAATGGAGTTAAATCAAATATTAGTTATTCGAATAGAATTAAAGGAGTTAATCGAATATAGTTTATTCGAATAGAGTTAAAGGAGTTATCGAATATAGCTTATTCAGAAGGAGTTAAGTTAAAAGAGCTAATCAAATAGAGTTAATTGATAAGAGTAAATTGAATAGAGTAAATCGAATATAGTTTATTCGAAGAAAGGATTTCGAATCTAGTTATTCGATAGAGAGATTTTCAAATATAGTTATTCGAAGGGAGGAGTTATCGAATAGGAATTTATTCAAAAGAGAGTTACGTAAGGAAGTTGAAATGTTGAGTATCAACATAAATAAGGTTTGAAAAAAAATATGGGTTTGTAGCACTTTTTCTACCTTAGCAATTTCGAGGACGAAATTTTTTTAAGTAGGGAAGATTGTAATGACCCGGATCCTTATGGGTTAATTTTTGAATATTTAATATTTAATTTAAAATTGGTTTGGTAATATAAGTGAATTTTTATATTAAGTTATCAGTTTAATAACCAATTTCGATTTAATATCGAATATATTAAATTATCGTAATGCGAAAATATAACTCAGTTCGAGATTTAAAACTGAATTAAATACAGTTCAGAATCCTGTTTGAATTAGAATAATAATATTAAATTATTATTGAAGAATTTATCGGTTTGAAATTAATTTATATCAATTTAAATAAATATCTTCCACAGACGTTCGAACTGGACTTCGATACTTATCCCAGTGTGTCCGGAATAGTGGTATTACCCTAACATCATCAGTTGTTGGGTTCAGAAAGGAGTTCGGAATCATGTGATAATTTAAATTAAAGGATAAGATTAAAAACAAATTAAAATTTAAATAAAGCATTATAATTTGGTGGACAGGAAAGAAGCTACAAGGCTTAATCTAAAAGACCTTGCTGTTCATTTCAGAAACCACTCCCCTTTCCTATTTAATCCCCGTTCCTTTTCATTCCACTCCTCAAAACTTAAATCACTCCTCTGAAAATCAAATTTAAAAATCGAACGCAAGATAAAATCGTTCATTTGATTCGTTCTGCTCACAAGAACCTGCGTTTCAGTCCCATAAGCACGATGTTCACTGCGATGGTTTTTAGAGTGGATCTCGACTTTGTACGGCACTGCGTAGGGCTTGCGATGATAGCTGGACACACTTGGGAAGGCTCGATCAACGGAAGGAAAGACAGAAAACAGGAAGATGGAGATTTGTGTCGAGAGTTCGTTCGAGGTCTGTTTTAAGGAATTCGATTGTTGAACGTCGAGCCAACAGACATTAAGGGCTTGCAATTTTGGGTTTACAATTCGATGCCTAGGTCAGCAGTTGGACGATGATACTGTAGTTGTGAAAGTTGAAGTTCTGGGTGATGAGAAGTCGAAGTCGTGATGGTTAAAGGAGGAGTGAGACAATCACTTGAGGTTGGGCGATTCACTGTAGTAGTGGAAGTTACGGATCTCAGTTTTTCTGGTTGTGTAACTGGAGTTCGAAGGCTATGATGAGTTCCATATGGTGAAATTGGGATGAGGCAAGGGGGGTTCTGTTCTACTTGTGGCCGCAACTTTGTGTCATGGCAGCAACAAGTTTTGAGGGAAATAAGGAGAAAGGAGATCGCCTGCAAGGTGTTTGGGAAAATGTCTGAATGGATGATTGCTGTTTTGAGGCTGAGTTCAATCCATTTGGAGCTGTTAGGGTTTTGCTCCGTAGTTGATCGATTATTTACAAGGCGATAAGGTATATGTTTTGTAGAATTTTAAATAGAAAATTTAAATTTGCGTCAATAGTTAATAAATAATAACTTAATCGATTAATGAAAATAAATATTCTCAGGTGCTAGATAAATTTCATTTAAGAAGATTCGAGTCGAAAATATGAAAATTTACAAGATATTCGGCAAACGAGATCTCGGTGAGTAAATCTCACCTTTTATTTAGAAATTATTTTTATATAGTTAAAAATAATTGTCTGTGCTTGTTTGAATGCTGTCTGATTGTTTTAAAATATATATTAGTTATTTAGGATATATATATATTGGGTTGATGATTGGATGGATTCCCGCAGTTTCATTAGCGGATGCCCGCGGTACCATAGCGGATGATTACCCTATACGCCCCACGCTATGATTAGTGGATGACCTTCTATACCGCGATATCTTGCCTCGAAGTAGGATGGGTATTACCATGTTGACTAACGTCTGTGGATGTAGGAAAACAGGTTGGAGGAATCCAACTGGATTCCTCAAAAATATATATTATCTGTTTGTTTGTTTGATTTCATATATATTCATATATGATGTGTAAAAAAATCAAACGATTGAAATTGGTTGATTTGATTGTTTAAAATATCCCTGGGGCTTGAATATTGATTTATAAAAATATCGAAAAAGGTATTTGAGATTTAAAAAAGGAATTCTATTTTTATAAATAGAATTTGAATTTTAAATGAACTATAGAAAATATTAACTTGTTTTGAATATATATGAACGAGTATTGAATTTATAAACTCTGTTTATAAATGAAAAGGTGGGATTTGAATCGAATTTATAAACTCTGTTTATAAATGAAAAGGTGGGATTTGAATCGAATTTATAAACTTTGTTTATAAATGAAAAGGTGGGATTTGAATTGAATTTATAAACTTTGTTTATAAATGAAAATATGGGATTTGAATTGAATTTATAAACTTTGTTTATAAATGAAAAGGTGGGTTTTGAATCGAATTTATAAAATTTGTTTATAAATGAAAATATGGGATTTAAATTGAATTTATAAACTTTGTTTATAAATATATAAATGTGGGATTTTAAGTGAAGTTATAAACGTTGTTTAAATAAGGCATAGAATTCAAACGGGGTTTATAATATAGAATTTGAATATAGAAATTCAAATGGGATTTATAATATAGAATTTGAATATAGAATTCAAATGGGATTTATATTATAGGATTTGAATAATAGAAGATAATAGATTTGGATAAATAGAAGTGGAATAGACTAAGAAGTTAATTAACAGATTTAATTAACAAATTGAGTTAAAACGATTGGTATAATTAAAATAGATTGGACAGGTATAGACATACAGGAGACAGGTGTGGAATAAAGTGTTAGAAGGTATATAAATAGATTGCTCGACAAAAAGGTACGTATTTAATTTCCATATGAGATTCTATGCGCCGTATCGGCTAGCCGCTTGGCTTTTCTTTTTCTTTTTGGACTGGTGAGGGCCCGTGTGCCAGTTTGGGGATTTTCCCGATGCTCCCGGTACAAAGGAGGTTATGGCGAATTTTTTTGGGAATTTAAGGAGTTAGAATATTTTTAAGATAATTTGATAGTTAGAAATCTATATATCAATATATATAGAAGTCGATAAGGAAACGAACTTAGAAATAGAATAGTATAATCAAAAAGGAAGTATAAGAATAAAATCTAGTAAGAATAGAAAGAGAAAGTGTATATGTGTTTAAAAGTAAAGAAGTTGTTGTATGGTATTGATTATTCGAGTAAGTAGTCATATCTGTTTTGACGTTATAAATGTTATTCAGTAAAGGTCTGAGAGGTAGTTATACCCCAACTTGATTGATTTAATTATTAACAAATAAATAGTAAGATTTCAGGCTCGAAGATCAATGTTGAATAAGAGTTAATTGAATATAGTATTTGGGTTGTCGTAACGATGTTTTACACAACATTTGTTTTAACCCAAATAAATGTAAGCTTGGAAATAGATGTTAAATATTTCCTAAGTATAGAAATAAACGAGATTGAAAAAGCGATAAGTAATTGGAATATTTTCCAATTATAAATAGCATATATTTTCTAAGTTTAGAAAATAAAGGAAGGCGATATTTGGAAATGTTTTCCAAATAATAGAAAAGGGCAATATGGTTATTGAAAATATTTGGTTAACAAATATTAGTAAAGAAATAGAGAAGTGATTTAATTAATGGAATATTAATTAAGGGCTTAGTAATTGGTTGATAATTGGATTAACACTTGTTTTTATTCGATAGTTAAATCATCGACTATCGAAACACTTATTTTTATTCGATAGTTAAATCACAGACTATCGAAGTTTTTACCATCGTTGTCAATATGGAGAGACCGGTTGGATTATTATCCGAAGAACCACTCCGTATTGGCAGTAGCATTGCGAATCAGATTATATGAAGATAATCGAAGATGGAGTAGAGTGCAAGGACTTTTTCTATAAATAGAAATTGTGCCTTCAGTTCATTCTGTTCCTGGGTGACTTGTATGGATGAATGTCTGACAGAGTATTGCCAGAAAGATCACGTGCATTGATTTCTTCAACCGTACCAAGAGTGGAAGCAGAGAAGGAAACTTCTTTTAGCTAACACGTAATGTACAGTTGAGGACGTCAATCGGTGATTTGATGGATTTGACGATGTGGCATTCGAAGTGAATTTGGTGTGATGATAAAGCGTAGCCTCTGGCCTCAACATCCGGTAAATGATAGAAATCGGGCAGGCAGCATGTCTATGTAGGTCGCACCTATTAGGGTGTATAATCGCCAGATCTAGAGTTCCATTTACTTCTAAAAATCTATTGTCGATGCTGTCCCATTCGGGAAACGGTTGCTGATCCCAACCGTTGGTGATATACATTTGATACACTCAAGCCAAATGAGTGGTCGGTCATGTGTGGCTGAGTTGCAAGATGTTCTTGTTGAAATCGGTGTATTCTCCTCTAGAGATATACCAGCGGAAGGTGGTTCCATACCTTGCCATAGTTGGAAATCCATTACCCAATACGTGCTTGCGGTTTTGATTGTATATTATATATGTGGAACGTGAGATGCAAACGTTCCACTAGATTGTTATTTACTTGATTTAGACATTATTATAATATCAAAAGAGTTTTGATATAAAGATAAGTCAAGTGTTTGGATTCTCATAAGGGAAAAACTCGTTCCGTGTTATACGGCGTGGTCTTATGAGATATCATTTAGTTTCCGAAACTGTTTTAAACTGTTTACTCATACCAGTCCCATGAGTGACCCAGAGTTTATTTTGTTTTGTTCTACCTAAACTCTTGGGTGCCTAAATTTGTACGGGCAGTCAAGTAGTTCAGGATTTTATAGATCTATCTAAAGGAGCTTGGAGCAGGAGGCTTCAGCGTTAGTTATATAGTGTTTGTTCCGCTGTGTTGTAAGTGTTGTACTCTGATAAGTGTATGTTATACAGTTGAGATTTTGTATTTCAAAAGTTATAATATATTATATTTTGTTCCGCTGCGATGTGAGATTCTGTGTTGTTATTTCTGTTCTTCTTCTATCTCTTTCTTTAAAAAAAATGTTTCGTATTTTCGTGATATTTGGGTTGGACGTATGATGTATATAGTCAACTCTGATGTTGCGGATTTGCGGGTCATTACAGTTGGTATCAGAGCTTAGGTTGAGCGAATACCTAGGCTTTGTGGAATGTGCTCATTAGAGATAGGATCAGTAGTATCCTAGAATGAGTTGAGTGTATATATATATATATATATACGAGAGAGCGTATTTGTTATTTGATATAAAAACTGTTTTATATTGTGTTGACTAGTCTGTTGAGTGAATTATGAATTCTGATCGAATCGTGGGACGCCACGATGTCGATAGGAGTTTATAAACACTTGAACAGAAGATTGGACACGATATTGTTTTTAAGTGGTTAAGTTGATTGTTAGAATTATAATCGAATTAGGTTGTAAAACAGAAATAGTTATATATAACCAATAGAATTTGTATATGAAATCAAATATACAAATGTGATAAAAATCCTGGGAGTTTGGGAAAATATTTTTTTCTAAATGAATGTCAAGTGATAAAGCACTGAACTCACTTCAGTAGCTGGGAAATAATTCTGATGATGGTTGCAACATCATCAGTGTTCATTTTCGAGTTTCTAAGTGATAAATTGCTGCCTTAGAAAAGTTTTGACGGAAATTTGTTTGAAAAGAAACAAGTTGTTTGAAAATTCAAATGTTTTGAATTTGAGATAGATATAAATATATGTATATATTCATATTACTTCAAAGGAATTTTAAAATGGGAATTGGAATATAGATTTCAAATACAAGTGAAATGGGAATTGGAATATAGAATTCAAATAGAAGTAAAATAAAGGAATTTGAATATATATATAATTCAAATAGAAGTGAAATAGAATTTGAATTCAAAGGAAATTCAAATATAGAGTTTGAATAAAGAAATTCAAATGGAATTTGAATATTGCAAATATAAAGGAAATAATATTGAGTTTGAATAAAGAAATTCAAATGGAATTTGAATATTGTAAATATATAGGATTTGAATATTAGAGGTGAAATAGATCGGAAATATTATGTGAAATGGATTGGATATATATTAAAAATATATCAGAATGGAGTTGAATTTATTATAAACAAAGTTAAAACGTTTATATTTATAAATATAATTAAAACGAGCTCGCCGTAGCACGGCAGTTTGTAAATTGGCGATTCGAACTTCAATTTAGTATACAGAACTCAATTGAAGTCAGAATTCTTTGAAACAAGAATTGTTGGGACCGGTTGAACAATAGTTTTCTAATGAAAGAGAAAAATTTGGGTTTCGTCATATAGATTTTGAGTTATGTCAAAATCAAATTTTTAGAAAAGCAGCGCCAGAACCATTATAAAACCATAACGGTTTAATTAAATAAATAAAAGGATTTTTAGGAAATAAAATCCGAATTGGCATTAGAAAAATCCAGGCTGGTGATATAAAATAAATATGAACTCCAGTGAAGTAAGTGAAATGATTTTTAAGACAAAAATCATATTTTAAATGGTTAAATAGAATTAACTAAATTGGAGAATAATTAGTTAAAGGAAATTTGAATCGAAATTGGGTTTTTGGATAAGTGAAAGAGATTGAGAATTTATATTCGAAATCGAATATATAACTCGAGTTGAAAATATAATTAGATTAGTTTATAATTAAGTTGACATATATTTGAACAAGTTATATTCAAATAAAAAGGGTGAACTAGGCAAAACAGTTAATTAGCAACTAGTTAATGGGAATTTGAATGATTGAAATTAAATTTAACTTAAGTAAGTTAAATGGATCGAAATGAATAAATTGAGTAAAATCAGTGTGAATGAAATATGAATTGGGTGTGGATATAGGAAAAACCAAAAGAGTTAAAAAGAAAATATATTTGTAAAACAAATACAAAGGAAGTTATGTGCAAACAAATAGAAGGAGAAATATTTGTAAAAACATTTACAAATAGAATTTAAAAGAGGAATATTTGTAAAACATTTACAAATAGAGTAAATGGAAATATTTATTTATAGAAAATAAATAGAATGTTGTAAATGAGATATTTATTTGTTAAATAAATAGAATTTAATCAAAGGAATATTTAGAAGATGAATAGAAAATGGAAATCTGTTTTAACAGATAAATAGAAAAGATTAATTTATAAATAACAGTTTATAAATTAAATTAAATATTTATCATTCGATAAATGGAATATATAAGTCTGAACTTATATAGAGAAGAGATAATGGTTTTTAACACCGATAGTTTTAAATAGAAGGGGTACATAACACTTGTATAAGTGAAGTAACGTTATTAAAGAGAACATTTATAAAGTAAAGAACTGTTACTAAAGGTAAATCTTTATAAATGAATAAACGTTATCCAATAGGCGTTATTCGAATAGGAGAAGTCGATTAAAGTTAGAAATAATCGATTAGAGCTAGAATAAATCGATTAGGGTAAGAATTAACCAGTTAGAGTTAATCAGTTAGGGTTAATCCGTAGAGTTAATAGAATATTAGTTATTCAATTAGAATTGATCGAATATTTGTTATTTAAATTAAGAGTTAACCAGATAGAGTAAATTGAACATAGTTAATCGAATTAGGATTTAATTGAATGGTAGTTAGTCAATTAAAGTTGATCGAATATAGTTATTGAGATAGAGTTAGTCAAACATAGTTACTCAGGATAAGTTGCCATTTCGTACGACTGCTAGCGTAATTCGCAGGGCTGCAGTAGCCTAGGGCGGTCGGATGTTTCCTGAGGGAATCAGGCGTAACCATTGTGATCGCTGCGATCTAGAGTCAAGCGAATGGAGTTAAATCAAATATTAGTTATTCGAATAGAATTAAAGGAGTTAATCGAATATAGTTTATTCGAATAGAGTTAAAGGAGTTATCGAATATAGCTTATTCAGAAGGAGTTAAGTTAAAAGAGCTAATCAAATAGAGTTAATTGATAAGAGTAACACCCCACGTCCATTAATGTCACTCACAAAGGCAATGCATTAACTTCCATGGAGCATTTTAAGTGTGTATAGAACAGAAACTTAACAACAAGACAGATATAAACAGTACGAAAACTTTAAAACTTTATTTCAATGCAGCGGAAAATACATAAGTTTGATTACATCATCAAAACCAGAGTCAAAGTACATAATATCCATCTTGACCAACTCAAAGTACATAAATTGAAAGACATAATCCTCAATACAAAATAGCCATAAGTAAAAGAGAGGCTGAGCTTTACTTCAGCGATCCAAGCAATCTTCTAAAAGCAAGAAGCACAGCAGTCCAAAATCAAGCTCCACTGGCGCTAGTTCCAACCTGAGCACCTTGGGGGGGAGGAAGAAAAGAGGAGGAAACAAAAGGGGGTCTGACATAAAGTCTGGCGAGTGCGATAACTTTAACAATATAATTACCAAAGTAACTAGGCTAAGGCATAAGTTGGAAAATCAGGAAATGACCATGAACCATTGAGTATGGCAGAGTAAACAAGGAAACAAGATGAACAACAATATCGTTAAAGCGCACCTAAACCACTATAAGATAATTACTAAACTACACCAACACTATAAGATAATTGCTATACTGCACCACCACTAGTCACCCTAAGGTTGATCCCGCCTACAGACTTAAATAATGATAATGGTAGTTTCGTGCACCCCTAGCTGCCTTCATAGGTGCCGCCTGCCCCTATCTCCACTAGGTGTACCCACTACCCCCAAGCGATCGGCTCCCTAACTCGTAGATACCCGTGTTGGCCCCATAGTGGGGTGTATCACTCCCCAAAGTGGCAACCCGATACCACCAACAATGCACGGCTACATGATGCAACAACGTCTTACCTACCAGCCCGGGCCCACACACGCATATGAACCCGTTGGACTTGTGTTGCCACCGCTAACCCGTTTTGGCCTCTTACAGTCAAGCCCAGTATGCCTGTCCCGTCCTCGACTTGGGTCGAGCCCACAAAGATACTTATGGGTTACTGGTTGAAACGGGCCCCCATTACTTGACACAAGCTATCCACCTAAGCTTGGTCCCCTCTAGTACATCCCACTTAACCCTCTTCTTATTCATGTTCACTTACATGTTTCAATTTTGGTTAAGTGTTTCTAATCGTATTTCACAAGCCACCCAAGGCACCCACTTAACCCCCATGTCCCACCACATGTTTATCTGGTTAAGTGTTTCTTAATTCATTAACACCGTAACCTTGTAAAGACCTCCCACATTAGACTGGCATTTGTGGCAGCTGGATTTGTCAGGCGGGTCCGGGCAGTCTTACACCACAAATGATCCTAACCTAGTGTCTTTACAACTATTACGCATTTAATTTATGCCTAAGACCTCCCACGTTAGACTGGCATTTGTGGCAGCTGAATTTGCCAGGCGGGTCCGGGCAGTCTTACACCACAAAAGAGCCTAACCTCGTGTCTTAGACGATTAATTACACAAAATTGATTATCCCCCAATTTGAATTAATTTCCCTATTCAAATTATCAATCAATTCCAAATTTAACTATGTCCATAATTGACTCAATTATGTCCATCTATTTATGGTATACAAAATTATACCAATTATCGTCATCAATTTATTTTATGCCATTTAAGGCATTTATGCCAATTCTCAATATTAAATCTTTTAATATTATCCTATTGCCTTACGTTGTACGTTCGTTCGTTTAACGTTAGATATACGTTAGACTCGAATAGTCTAACTTACAGAATAAAGAGAAAACATCGCAACATACATATAAATAAAACTAGATCTAAACATAAGGGGTGAACTTGCATGTGTGAATGAGGTTCTTCATCTAAAACTTGCACAGGCCAAAGTTACAAACTTGCATAAAACTACATATGTCATAGATCTAAATCTAAAGGTGTAAACTTGTTTAGGTAATAGTCACAAACTTGCATAAACCATGTATGTCATAGATCTAAATCTAAAGGTGTAAACTCGCATAAGCAATAACCACAAACTTACATTACATGATTTATACTCCAAACATATATACATATATATGTGATTTATGCAACATAACGATGGTGTAATCTTACATCTAAACTAGCATATAGAATTTTGTATACTAGCATATAACTCACACATGTCATAGCCTAACTTTAGATCCAATTTACACATAAAATAGATGTCATGAAACATGTAAGGTTGTACATAATTTTCATTAACTTGCATATGGTTCAGATCTAAATTAACATCTAGACTTGCATACATACATATGATTTAACATATGAATTAGTTCCAATAACATAACCAAACTAGCATATGAAACATCATTATGAATCATAGATTTACAACATAGATGATAGCATCACAACTTTATAACATAGATAATAACATCATAGAATTTGCAACATAGATGATAACATCATAGAATTTACAACATAGATAATAACATACGGTCAATGATTCACAACATAATCATATAATCCAAATTATAGCTCAATCCAATTAAATTGTTAATTATCTTATTAAAGAAATCGAACTCACAACTCAAAGAAGGTCTTGAGTTCTGAAATCTGAGTTCTGAAATTGATTTAGCTTTCCTTTGAAGAAGACAATTTGTTGCGGTTTAGATTAGAATTGAATTTGATTAGCTTTTCTTCCTCTCTAATTAGTGGCGGCTATTCTAGGTTGCAAGGTGACGGCATGGAGGTGACGATTCTAATTTTTATTTGATTTTAGGGTTTGAGCCTACATGTGTTTTTATAGTGTTTAGGATTAATTTAGGTCGTCCGATCAACCCAGAATTAACCCCAGCCATTAGACCGGATCAGAAACCCTAATGACTCAGCATACAGTCATTAAAAGGTCACCAAACAAATCTGCTCGGGGGGGTAGTCGACCCCCTGGTCGACCTGGTGAGGGTAGGTCGACCCCCAGGTCGACCTGGCCCTGGCGGGAAATTTCCCGCCTAGCCCAATCTGACTCTGAAATTTGAATTTTTGAAATCTGTTTAAATTTTAGTGAAACTTCCGATGACCATAACTTCTTCATACGAAGTCCAATTCACGTAAACTCGGACTTTATCTCAACCAGAATTCCAAGACGAACACAATGGCGCAACCTGTTTCCCTTAATTCTCACATCTGAGATTAGTTATTCTTTAATTTGTGAAAATTAATATTGAAAATTATGGGGTGTTACATTCTCCCCTCCTTAAAGGATTTCGCCCCTGAAATCTCCAAGTTAAGGAGAATGCATATCCTAACATCCAAACAACCATCTACTCAACCATCAAACACAGGCATCCATTGTGTAACATCCCGTATTTTTGGCAGTCATATATTTAATTTAATTTATTAATTTAAATATTATATTTGGAATATTTAAGGATTTTAATATTTAATTCGTTATTAAAACGAAGTTTGAACGTTATATAAATATATATATCTGAATATCGTTAACCCGGGATTTCAAATGTTGAGTTTTAAATATATAATGGTTCACCCTATTCTTAAATATATAATGGTTCACCCTATTCTTAAATAAATAAGCAAGTAGTAGTGGATCAAAAGTTGTTACCGTCAATATCAAAGTGAAATACTGTTCTTGTCAAGGATCAATTAGCAGATTTATTGATAAGTAAATATATCATATTGACTATTGACAATTCAAGATAATATATGATAATTAATTTACACAAGACAATACGGTCTTACAGGCTATAACAACAATGGAAAAATGGGGAGATAAGCGTGTAGTGTTCCATGCAAGCAGAATATAAACCATAACTATATAGAAGTACATCTAGATCTTACCAAATAAATTGCCCTAGTGTCATTTCAAAATAACATGTACAACAAACAATCCATTATTATACGTACAATCCAACACAACAAAGTACCGTAGGGCGTGCAGAATAATGTACAAAGTAATGTATACAGAAAAGTATAACTCCCATCCAAATATTTGCTGTAGATTTACACCCATAAAATCGATGGAGAAGACCAAAATAAAAAAATGCAAATACAAAGAAAACATATATGTATTTTTACCATCAAAGCTGTAGCGACAAATCGAAACAGCTAATTACTTTTATATACACAGTCGGTTTCATATATATATATATATATATTCATAAAAGGACTGTTCTGTCATACACCAAATACATTTTCAAATCTCTGGTGAGATAACAATTCAATAGCTTCATAGTTTTCCTACTCTATTCCTGAACAGTTAGGTCACTGATGTATACATTCGAATAGATTTAGCACATGACAATTCAATGCCAAATCTTCCCATTTTCCTGCTAAGTATCACGCAACCACCAGACTTCATTTCCAATGCATGGTCCTGTACCCATATCATATTTGCTGAAACGAAAGAAAGAGAAAAAATCATGAACAAGAAAAGAAAATAGAAACTGAACACCTACATATGCACTGATCATAAATAACTCACGAAGAAAATAAATGTATATATTTATACATCAGAGTACTAGGACAGCTATGACTATGAAAACACAAAAACAGCTAATGAAGTGAAAGGAACAACTGAGAAATCAAATATATGAATGTTGTACAATATAAAGCTGTATTTGTACAGCAGCTAAGGAATAGCTAAGAAAGGAAAGAAAGGGAAGAAAGAAAAAGATGAGTATCTTGATACATCAACTCGAACAGCCTAAAGAATAAAATATATTGAAAACTGAAATTTCAATGCAAGAATAAAATAAAAACTGAGAATCTGGTCTGTGGACATTGACAATACATAGTTGAAGAAAACAGCTAATCTATTCACATGAAGCAAACAGTGTAGTGTACAATTCAAAACAGGGAGGTGCATGGCTGATGAAAAGCAGATATATATATATATATATATCAAATCTGTACATAAGTATATACCTATATGTACAGACCAAATCTCGTGTACATAAGTATATATTTGTATGTACAGACCGAATCTAGTGTGCAAATCCACTCAAAGGATGTTCTGCCATACTTTTAAACACAAGCTGTACAAGTCATGGATTCAAAATTTTCAAATGAAGTAAACGAGTCCATAGTTTCCTAGCTTCGTCAAATCTATACTGAAACAGTTCAACCACTGTATGTATCTGAACAAAGTAGAATTGACAATCCATTACGAAATCCTTCCAAAATCTCATCGCTGACATAGGTAAAATATCACGCCTAAAAACTTAGGTTCAGCTATGAGCAAGTCTATGATTTTACAAATTGATTTCGACATTGATCCAATCCACATTTCTACACGACTATAAATACACGCACCAAATTTCAATTCGCATAACAGGCAGCAAAGAAGAAAAATCCGAACCACTTTACAATCAAAATGAAACCGAAATAAAGAAATAAAAAAAATACGAAAGCACTTATCTGAAATCGAAGACTAGGGTTCGAACGGATTTTCAAGTGGAAGCCTCGTTGGACCGTGGTGGGTCTGGAAGGCCCGGAGGGGGGTGACCGGAGGACCACTGGTGGTTGCTGAAGGGGTCGTTAGGTTGGTCTGTCAATTGAAGACGGAGGGTCGAAGCAGGAGTTGCGTAAGGAGGGGGCGAAGCAGACGACTTCGAGTTGCTGGAGGAAGAAGGCGCAGGGTTTGATGTCGGCCATTGTTTGTGAAGGCGGCGGATTTAATTTGGGTAATTAGGGATTTCATTTGTTGGAGGCGGTGGATGAATTATGATGAAGTAAAGGATTAGAAAGTGGGATTTTAAGGGGATAAAGGTGCGGATTTATCTTGTTTTGGGTGGGCCGAACAGACTTTCAAGGGGTAAGGCCCATTCCGGAATTTTTAATGAAATTTGAATTGAATTTATTTATAAATACATACCAAACTCTTATAACTCGTATTTAATGCTAACGATTTCAGAATTGGATAAAACGAAAAATGTCGAGACCGTATCAATAAACTTTTCAGCATGGAGTTGGGGTGTCAGGGACAAGAGCAGCTTAGGGTTTTAGCCCAATTAAACATCTGTTTAATATTGGCTAAAACAAACTAGTTATCAACGAAATAAATCCAAGGTGAGTTAAACTCACTCAGCTTTACCCATTTATATTTTATATAAATTGGGTTTGTTTTTATTTTGTGGGCTCTGCTTGAATGATGGTTGGTTGTTTGCTAGTTATAAGTTTATCTGTTGATTTAACTGCTGAAATTAAACCGTGTTTAATTTCAATGAAACACCAAATCGTTATTCAACGATTGGATCCAACAAAGGTAACTTACCTTGTTGGTCACGTTTATTTATAAATGTGTTTACTGGTTTGAATTGTTTGATCTGATTGGATTGTTCTATTAACTGGCTGATGCTGAATAGCTGTTATTTACTGTATAGAAATTTCCAGTTAAGTGACATCGATTTGATCTGATTGTTGATTATTGATTTAAAACTCAACATCTGTTTAGTTCAAATCAACGGGTAGTATTAGTTGAGTATTTGGCAAATATGGCCTATGAAATCAATTATTTTAAAAAGGTTGAATTACAGACAAGCAGATCAACAGAGTTGGAATTATAAAACTTATTTTATAATTGGAAATACCTTTTATTTTGGACAGCAGTTATCAAAAGGAAATAATTGTTTATTATTTAAATTAGTGTTAATTGATTTTATAGAGTAAATTCTGATGTTAATCAGATGTATAAACAACAGATTAGAAATTAACTTAACGGTTAAATTTAGAAAAATTGTTTTGTTAAGAAATAATTAAATGGAGTTATTTAAATTAATTACACTATTAACTAATTTAAAGTGAGGATGAAATGGGAAGCGATTGATGAGATAATCGTGCTTTGAATCAACTAGGTTAACTCCTTTTTATTTGGATTATTGAATCCGTGTGTTTTGAGTAAAATAGTTTAAAGAATACTTGTTTAATTTTAATTGAGATTTAAAAAGGAAAATTTCTATTTATTTAGTGAAAAAGGAAATTAACTACTTAAGCAGTTAATGATTTAAGTAAATTATTATCTTAGTTAACAATAATTTAGGGAATTACTTTTAGTCGGGGTTCATATAAAAAGCGATCGAGTTGAAATGAAATCACATTGAATGATGAAGGAAATTTATGAACGAACTTATATTTAAAAACACCAAATTTTCACAAAGAAGTTATAAAGAGGAATTTGAATAAATGCGATGGCTTAAATCAGGTTGATTTGATATTTGAATTAAGAAAAAGAGATGGAAATGGTTGAGACTGAACCAAATGCAATGTTACAAGGTTTATAAAAAGCAATGGAGGTTATATCGTTAATCTTGAATTAAAGTTACTTAAGAAGATTAAGTAAATTTGGAAGTTAAAATGTAAATATCAAGCGGAAATGGTCGAGAGGATTAGAAAAGGACTTGGGAAAGAGTGGATTACAATTTGTATTCATCTCCAGATATGAGCGTTATTGATCAAGGTCTGAGAGGTAATTAAAATACCCCAACTTGAACGACATCAGGATTATCTGCAGATGATACTAGTTGTAATGGTAAAAGAGGTTAATAATGTATTATTTCCATTAGAGAAATAATAGTGGAACGATTAATGGGAATGTGGAAGATATATATAACAAGGGCTCCAAGTAAAGGAGGAAAAGGGGATTTCGTGAAACTATAACGACGTGTTCGTGTTAGCAAGAAAAATAAAAGTGGAGTTATTCAATAAGAATAAGCATTGGGTGTCGTTATGAAATGAATAAAGATGGTTCACAACGATTGTTTTACAAGTGATAGATTTAATTGATTTTTTCAATATTGGTTAATGAAATGGCTAATGGTTTGAAAGAAAAGGTAGCAACCTGATATGATTTAGGATTTTTCTAAGAAATTAAAATGAACTTGTTTCAAATATAGTTATGCTAAATAAGAAGCGGGAACTGGATTCGTAATATCGGAATATTTAAAAGTTTAAATCTACTTTGGTTTTAAACTAAAGGGCCAAGTGATGCTGAATACTGAACCAGTGAACCCATTTGATTGTTATGATTGAATCACTATTTATTTTGATAGTTAAAACACCGACTATCAAACTTGTCCAATACGATTGTGGGTACGGAAAGAACGGGATCGAATTTATATTCGAAAACCATTCCTACCAGCAAATACGTGAAGATATTAGACGATGGTCGAGATGGAGCATTGAAGGCCGTAGATTTTCGTAAACGGAAGGACTGCTAATAATCCCTGGTCTGCAGCCAGCAATGTACTGTGGTTCTGTCGTGGTCGGAATCTACGGGTTGCAAGGACTTCTCGCTACTGATCCATGGGGTGAGTCCTATATGAGATGCAGTAGGAGAGTGCCTTCGGTTCACCCTGTTCCTGGGTGACTTGTATGGACGAGTGTCTGACAGAGTATTTCAAAGGGAATTACATACGTTGATTTCTCCAAATGTACCATAGTTGATGGCGGAGAAATGGTTATTCTCTAGCCAAAAAGACTAGAGTATTTTTGTGGACGTCAATCAGTGTGATCTGGCGGATCTGACGATGTGGCATTCAAAGTATATGATGACCAGATGTGCTGACCTAAAGCCTCATCAACCGGGAAAATGACAAAAATCGGGCAGGCAGCATGGCTATGTGGGTCGCTCCCATTAGGGTGTATAATCACCGATCTAGAGAAATTCCTTTTGTTTCTTATTCTATCGATTCTGCCCATTCGGGAAACGGTGGTTTGAGTCCAACCGTTGGTGATATACATTCGATACACTCAAGCGAAATGAGTGGTCGGTCATGTGAGGGCCGGGTTGCAAGACGTTCTTGTTGAACCCTGTGTATTCGCCTCTAGAGATACACGTGCGGAAGGTGGTCCCATACCTTGTTAAGTTGGAAACCCAATATCCAATAAGCGCCCGCGGTTTTCGATTGTATATTATATACGGGGAGCGTGAGATGCAAGCGTTCCTCTAGATTTGTTAATTATTTGTATCTAGACATTATCATAATATCAGATCAAGATATAAATTTAAAAAACTGGTTTGGATTATCGTAAGGTAAAAACCGTCCGTGTTTATGTGTGGATTGGTCTTATGATTATCTTTTTCTTTCAAAAGGATTTTAACTTTAAAATCATGTTTTGTGATACTCTAAATGTTGTGCGAGTTTTCTCACTCTGGTCCACCAGACTGACCCGGTGTTTTGTAAATGCTCGGGTTAGACCGAGGTGTACAGGTTCAGGTCATCAGGTACTGAGAAGTCCAGAGACGAGCTGAAGATGTTCAGATGAATGATATTCCGCTGTGTGATTATATATATGAGGACAGATTATCAAAACTGTCCAGCTGTGTGTTGTACTCTGATATTGTAAGTATTTCAAAGTTTTCAGTAAAGATTTATTTCTGTATTATATTTTGTTCCGCTGCGATATAAGGCTCTGTGTTGGTTCTTCCGCTTCTTCTGTTCTAATTTTTCTTTCTTTCTTATCTCACCCTCTAATTTCTTTCTATAAACGTTCCAGTGTTTTCGGTGTTGGAAGGTCGGCATGAGTACGGTAAAGGGTATTTATGTCGATTTTCGGGCCGAAAATCCCTGGGTCGTTACAGTGGTATCAGAGCTATTGGTTTAGTAATAACCTTGGCTCTGTGGTGTAACTCAATAGAGATGGGGTTAGTAATACCCTAGATCGAGATTGAGTGTATATATATGAGAGCGTACTTGAAAATTTTATTTACAAATGTTTTGTATTGTGTTTATTGATGGGTTCAAGTGTTGGAAAGCATAGAAATGGCAATGGATACAGTATTGTTTTGTAAAGAGGGTAAATGAAATAATTTTACACAAAGTATATTTTTATATAGAAATTAAATAAATTTATCAAATTAGTGAGATATTAGTGTGTTTGATCGATTTGAATGGAATTCAAATTGTATTGAAAAGTTGAATTGAAACTAAAATAGAATATTATTATTGAATATAAATTCAATTGATTTGGTTGTGTATTGTTTGTTATTGGATGATGGTTTGTTTGAATGGAATAATCAATAATTTAATAGGGCTAAATAAATTATAAGCTAAAGAATAAATTCCGGTATAATTTAAACTGGAATGAAGCTGCTTATGAATTGGAATTAATGATTTAAACCCTGTATTTAGAATAAATTGAATTTGAAAATTTATGAGTTTGTAACGTTCTTTCCTGCCTTAGCAATTTCGAGGACGAAATTATTTTAAGGGGGGAAGAATGTAACGTCCCGTATTTTTGGCAATCATATATTTAATTTAATTTATTAATTTAAATATTATATTTGGAATATTTAAGGATTTTAATATTTAATTCGTTATTAAAACGAAGTTTGAACGTTATATAAATATATATATCTGAATATCGTTAACCCGGGATTTCAAATGTTGAGTTTTAAATATATAATGGTTCACCCTATTCTTAAATATATAATGGTTCACCCTATTCTTAAATAAATAAGCAAGTAGTAGTGGATCAAAAGTTGTTACCGTCAATATCAAAGTGAAATACTGTTCTTGTCAAGGATCAATTAGCAGATTTATTGATAAGTAAATATATCATATTGACTATTGACAATTCAAGATAATATATGATAATTAATTTACACAAGACAATACGGTCTTACAGGCTATAACAACAATGGAAAAATGGGGAGATAAGCGTGTAGTGTTCCATGCAAGCAGAATATAAACCATAACTATATAGAAGTACATCTAGATCTTACCAAATAAATTGCCCTAGTGTCATTTCAAAATAACATGTACAGCAAACAATCCATTATTATACGTACAATCCAACACAACAAAGTACCGTAGGGCGTGCAGAATAATGTACAAAGTAATGTATACAGAAAAGTATAACTCCCATCCAAATATTTGCTGTAGATTTACACCCATAAAATCGATGGAGAAGACCAAAATAAAAAAATGCAAATACAAAGAAAACATATATGTATTTTTACCATCAAAGCTGTAGCGACAAATCGAAACAGCTAATTACTTTTATATACACAGTCGGTTTCATATATATATATATATATTCATAAAAGGACTGTTCTGTCATACACCAAATACATTTTCAAATCTCTGATGAGATAACAATTCAATAGCTTCATAGTTTTCCTACTCTATTCCTGAATAGTTAGGTCACTGATGTATACATTCGAATAGATTTAGCACATGACAATTCAATGCCAAATCTTCCCATTTTCCTGCTAAGTATCACGCAACCACCAGACTTCATTTCCAATGCATGGTCCCGTACCCATATCATAATAGCTGAAACGAAAGAAAGAGAAAAAATCATGAACAAGAAAAGAATATAGAAACTGAACACCTACATATGCACTGATCATAAATAACTCACGAAGAAAATAAATGTATATATTTATACATCAGAGTACTAGGACAACTATGACTATGAAAACACAAAAACAGCTAATGAAGTGAATGGAACAACTGAGAAATCAAATATATGAATGTTGTACAATATAAAGCTGTATTTGTACAGCAGCTAAGGAATAGCTAAGAAAGGAAAGAAAGGGAAGAAAGAAAAAGATGAGTATCTTGATACATCAACTCGAACAGCCTAAAGAATAAAATATATTGAAAACTGAAATTTCAATGCAAGAATAAAATAAAAACTGAGAATCTGGTCTGTGGACATTGACAATGCATAGTTGAAGAAAACAGCTAATCTATTCACATGAAGCTAACAGTGTAGTGTACAATTCAAAACAGGGAGGTGCATGGCTGATGAAAAGCAGATATATATATATATATATATATATATATATATATATATATATATATATATATATATATCAAATCTGTACATAAGTATATACCTATATGTACAGACCAAATCTCGTGTACATAAGTATATATTTGTATGTACAAACCGAATCTAGTGTGCAAATCCACTCAAAGGATGTTCTGCCATACTTTTAAACACAAGCTGTACAAGTCATGGATTCAAAATTTTCAAATGAAGTAAACGAGTCCATAGTTTCCTAGCTTCGTCAAATCTATACTGAAACAGTTCAACCACTGTATGTATCTGAACAAAGTAGAATTGACAATCCATTACGAAATCCTTCCAAAATCTCATCGCTGACATAGGTAAAATATCACGCCTAAAAACTTAGGTTCAGCTATGAGCAAGTCTATGATTTTACAAATTGATTTCGACATTGATCCAATCCACATTTCTACACGACTATAAATACACGCACCAAATTTCAATTCGCATAACAGGCAGCAAAGAAGAAAAATCCGAACCACTTTACAATCAAAATGAAACCGAAATAAAGAAATAAAAAAAATACGAAAGCACTTATCTGAAATCGAAGACTAGGGTTCGAACGGATTTTCAAGTGGAAGCCTCGTTGGACCGTGGTGGGTCTGGAAGGCCCGTAGGGGGGTGACCGGAGGACCACTGGTGGTTGCTGAAGGGGTCGTTAGGTTGGTCTGTCAATTGAAGACGGAGGGTCGAAGCAGGAGTTGCGTAAGGAGGGGGCGAAGCAGACGACTTCGAGTTGCTGGAGGAAGAAGGCGCAGGGTTTGATGTCGGCCATTGTTTGTGAAGGCGGCGGATTTAATTTGGGTAATTAGGGATTTCATTTGTTGGAGGCGGTGGATGAATTATGATGAAGTAAAGGATCAGAAAGTGGGATTTTAAGGGGATAAAGGTGCGGATTTATCTTGTTTTGGGTGGGCCGAACAGACTTTCAAGGGGTAAGGCCCATTCCGGAATTTTTAATGAAATTTGAATTGAATTTATTTATAAATACATACCAAACTCTTATAACTCGTATTTAATGCTAACGATTTCAGAATTGGATAAAACGAAAAATGTCGAGACCGTATCAATAAACTTTTCAGCATGGAGTTGGGGTGTCAGGGACAGGAGCAGCTTAGGGTTTTAGCCCAATTAAACATCTGTTTAATATTGGCTAAAACAAACTAGTTATCAACGAAATAAATCCAAGGTGAGTTAAACTCACTCAGCTTTACCCATTTATATTTTATATAAATTGGGTTTGTTTTTATTTTGTGGGCTCTGCTTGAATGATGGTTGGTTGTTTGCTAGTTATAAGTTTATCTGTTGATTTAACTGCTGAAATTAAACCGTGTTTAATTTCAATGAAACACCAAATCGCTATTCAACGATTGGATCCAACAAAGGTAACTTACCTTGTTGGTCACGTTTATTTATAAACGTGTTTACTGGTTTGAATTGTTTGATCTGATTGGATTGTTCTATTAACTGGCTGATGCTGAATAGCTGTTATTTACTGTATAGAAATTTCCAGTTAAGTGACATCGATTTGATCTGATTGTTGATTATTGATTTAAAACTCAACATCTGTTTAGTTCAAATCAACGGGTAGTATTAGTTGAGTATTTGGCAAATATGGCCTATGAAATCAATTATTTTAAAAAGGTTGAATTACAGACAAGCAGATCAACAGAGTTGGAATTATAAAACTTATTTTATAATTGGAAATACCTTTTATTTTGGACAGCAGTTATCAAAAGGAAATAATTGTTTATTATTTAAATTAGTGTTAATTGATTTTATAGAGTAAATTCTGATGTTAATCAGATGTATAAACAACAGATTAGAAATTTACTTAACGGTTAAATTTAGAAAAATTGTTTTGTTAAGAAATAATTAAATGGAGTTATTTAAATTAATTACACTATTAATTAATTTAAAGTGAGGATGAAATGGGAAGCGATTGATGAGATAATCGTGCTTTGAATCAACTAGGTTAACTCCTTTTTATTTGGATTATTGAATCCGTGTGTTTTGAGTAAAATAGTTTAAAGAATACTTGTTTAATTTTAATTGAGATTTAAAAAGGAAAATTTCTATTTATTTAGTGAAAAAGGAAATTAACTACTTAAGCAGTTAATGATTTAAGTAAATTATTATCTTAGTTAACAATAATTTAGGGAATTACTTTTAGTCGGGGTTCATATAAAAAGCGATCGAGTTGAAATGAAATCACATTGAATGATGAAGGAAATTTATGAATGAACTTATATTTAAAAACACCAAATTTTCACAAAGAAGTTATAAAGAGGAATTTGAATAAATGCGATGGCTTAAATCAGGTTGATTTGATATTTGAATTAAGAAAAAGAGATGGAAATGGTTGAGACTGAACCAAATGCAATGTTACAAGGTTTATAAAAAGCAATGGAGGTTATATCGTTAATCTTGAATTAAAGTTACTTAAGAAGATTAAGTAAATTTGGAAGTTAAAATGTAAATATCAAGCGGAAATGGTCGAGAGGATTAGAAAAGGACTTGGGAAAGAGTGGATTACAATTTGTATTCATCTCCAGATATGAGCGTTATTGATCAAGGTCTGAGAGGTAATTAAAATACCCCAACTTGAACGACATCAGGATTATCTGCAGATGATACTAGTTGTAATGGTAAAAGAGGTTAATAATGTATTATTTCCATTAGAGAAATAATAGTGGAACGATTAATGGGAATGTGGAAGATATATATAACAAGGGCTCCAAGTAAAAGAGGAAAAGGGGATTTCGTGAAACTATAACGACGTGTTCGTGTTAGCAAGAAAAATAAAAGTGGAGTTATTCAATAAGAATAAGCATTGGGTGTCGTTATGAAATGAATAAAGATGGTTCACAACGATTGTTTTACAAGTGATAGATTTAATTGATTTTTTCAATATTGGTTAATGAAATGGCTAATGGTTTGAAAGAAAAGGTAGCAACCTGATATGATTTAGGATTTTTCTAAGAAATTAAAATGAACTTGTTTCAAATATAGTTATGCTAAATAAGAAGCGGGAACTGGATTCGTAATATCGGAATATTTAAAAGTTTAAATCTACTTTGGTTTTAAACTAAAGGGCCAAGTGATGCTGAATACTGAACCAGTGAACCCATTTGATTGTTATGATTGAATCACTATTTATTTTGATAGTTAAAACACCGACTATCAAACTTGTCCAATACGATTGTGGGTACGGAAAGAACGGGATCGAATTTATATTCGAAAACCATTCCTACCAGCAAATACGTGAAGATATTAGACGATGGTCGAGATGGAGCATTGAAGGCCGTAGATTTTCGTAAACGGAAGGACTGCTAATAATCCCTGGTCTGCAGCCAGCAATGTACTGTGGTTCTGTCGTGGTCGGAATCTACGGGTTGCAAGGACTTCTCGCTACTGATCCATGGGGTGATTCCTATATGAGATGTAGTAGGAGAGTGCCTTCGGTTCACCCTGTTCCTGGGTGACTTGTATGGACGAGTGTCTGACAGAGTATTTCAAAGGGAATTACATACGTTGATTTCTCCAAATGTACCATAGTTGATGGCGGAGAAATGGTTATTCTCTAGCCAAAAAGACTAGAGTATTTTTGTGGACGTCAATCAGTGTGATCTGGCGGATCTGACGATGTGGCATTCAAAGTATATGATGACCAGATGTGCTGACCTCAAGCCTCATCAACCGGGAAAATGACAAAAATCGGGCAGGCAGCATGGCTATGTGGGTCGCTCCCATTAGGGTGTATAATCACCGATCTAGAGAAATTCCTTTTGTTTCTTATTCTATCGATTCTGCCCATTCGGGAAACGGTGGTTTGAGTCCAACCGTTGGTGATATACATTCGATACACTCAAGCGAAATGAGTGGTCGGTCATGTGAGGGCCGGGTTGCAAGACGTTCTTGTTGAACCCTGTGTGTTCGCCTCTAGAGATACACGTGCGGAAGGTGGTCCCATACCTTGTCAAGTTGGAAACCCAATATCCAATAAGCGCCCGCGGTTTTCGATTGTATATTATATACGGGGAGCGTGAGATGCAAGCGTTCCTCTAGATTTGTTAATTATTTGTATCTAGACATTATCATAATATCAGATCAAGATATAAATTTCAAAAACTGGTTTGGATTATCGTAAGGTAAAAACCGTCCGTGTTTATGTGTGGATTGGTCTTACGATTATCTTTTTCTTTCGAAAGGATTTTAACTTTAAAATCATGTTTTGTGATACTCTAAATGCTGTGCGAGTTTTCTCACTCTGGTCCACCAGACTGACCCGGTGTTTTGTAAATGCTCGGGTTAGACCGAGGTGTACAGGTTCAGGTCATCAGGTACTGAGAAGTCCAGAGACGAGCTGAAGATGTTCATATGAATGATATTCCGCTGTGTGATTATATATATGAGGACAGATTATCAAAACTGTCCAGCTGTGTGTTGTACTCTGATATTGTAAGTATTTCAAAGTTTTCAGTAAAGATTTATTTCTGTATTATATTTTGTTCCGCTGCGATATAAGGCTCTGTGTTGGTTCTTCCTCTTCTTCTGTTCTAATTTTTCTTTCTTTCTTATCTCACCCTCTAATTTCTTTCTATAAACGTTCCAGTGTTTTCGGTGTTGGAAGGTCGGCATGAGTACGGTAAAGGGTATTTATGTCGATTTTCGGGCCGAAAATCCCTGGGTCGTTACACATTGTCCTTGTAAAATTCCTAATGTTGTATGAACATATGCAAGAAGTGTGTGTATTTGTTCTTTATCTAATGCAAAATCAGGCGGTCTACTGATTCAGTTGACCTCCTTAATGCAAACCATGATAGTGTCATGCGTCCATTATGTATGCGAAAGAATCCTATCGATACATATTATTTCTACGTGTGTGCACAACCATTCACCAAAATACAGCATCCATATGATAGTACAACCATTATACATCTACTAACTTAAATATGTACACACATTTATATGCAATATGTAATATGAAGTGACTTAGCCGATCTGGTGCCTAAAGTGTGTGTATATGTATCCACGAGCAACCACTTGCATCCACATGCATCCATCATACATAACATGTCTCAAACACATGTTTCAACCATAGGGCTACCCTATCTAAAGGTCAAAGATACTAGCGAGAGGACATACTAAAGATAAAACAAGTACAAGCTAAGCGATAAAGGAGAAATTAAAAGACATACCCTCGGAAAGAAAAGGGTACAATGAACACGTCTTCTCTTCCATCTCCCAAGTAGCGTTGCTCTCATCATCTCCCCATTGCACTTTGACTAGCTTGACCTCTCGATTCCTCAACTTCATAATCTCTGACCCAAGAATGCACATAGGAGCTCGTCGAATCATCGCATCACGCTCTACCTCCACCTCTCTAAGCAAGCTTGGCTCTACCACTTCCGCGGTCTCATGCAAGCACTTCCTCAAATGTGATACATGGAATACATCATGTACACCACTAAGTCTCTCGGGCAACTCCACTCTATACGCCATCTGTCCAATCCTCTCCATAATAGGAAACGGCCCTACGAACCTTGGTGCTAACTTCCCAACGGACCCAAAGCGAACAACATTCCTTAATGGAGACACCTTGACAAAGACCATGTCCCCAATATCAAACTCAAGATATGTCCTCCTCTTGTCTGCATAAGATTTCTGCCTATCTTGCGCCGTCTTCATCCTCCTTCGAATCAAATCGATCTTTTCCGAAGTCTCTCTAATCATATCGGGCCCAAGCAAGATCTTATCTATAGATTCCCACTAACATGTAGGCGAACAACACGGCCGTCCATAAAGAGCCTCGAACGGTGCCATGCCAATGCTAGACTGAAAGCTATTATTATATGTGAACTCCACCAACGGAAGATGTTCCTCACATGTACCCCCGAAGTCTAAGACACACAACCTCAATAGGTCCTCTAGAATACGATTCACCCTCTTGGTCTGGCCGTCCGTCTGAGGATGATATGCGGTGCTCAAATATAACTGAGTCCCTACCGCCTCTTGCAAGCTCTTCCAAAACTCGCTAGTAAAGATAGGATTGCGGTCGCTCACTATACTAGAAGGAACACCGTGCAAACGAACTATCTCTCGAATGTATACGGAAGCTAACCATGGAGAATTCCTCTTACTCTTCACGGGAATGAAATGGGCGCTCTTAGTAAGTCTGTCTACCACGACCCAAATCCCCGTATTACCCTTCCTCGATCTCGGTAACCCATCAATAAAGTCCATCGAGACACTTTCCCACTTCCATTGTGGGACCTTCAATGGGTGAAGCAACCCACCGGGCTTCTTTTGCCATGCTTTTACTTGTTGGCACACCAAGCATCTAGCGACAAACTCAGCCACATCCCTCTTCATACCGACCCAAAAGTAAACTCGTCTCATGTCCATGTACTTCTTGTCCCCGCCGGGATAGATGGTCATCTTCGAACAATGTGCATCATCAAGAATTGCCTTCATCAAATTCTCGTCCCGTGGTACACAAAGTCTACCGTCCCTACGTAACTAACCCTTATCATCTAGGGTATACCTACGGAGATGGTTCGATGACTCCCCCTTTTTGAGCTTCTCTACTAACTCAACCAACTGTACGTCATCTCGTTGTGCCTCACCAATCCGTCCCAAAAGCATAGGTATGACCTCTAAGGATGCTAGTAAACCGGGTAAACAGTCAATGGAAGGTCTAAAGTTAAACGTAGAGATGAACTCTAAGCTTCGCCGCTCAACAAACAACGGACTCAAGGAAAACCTTTTCCTACTTAAGGCGTCAGCCACCACGTTACCCTTGCCAGGGGTATATGCTATCTCAAAATCGTAGGACGCTAAGAATTCCATCCACCTTTGCTGCCTTAAGTTCAAGTCCTTCTGAGAGAACAAGTATTTTAGCAGTTTGTGGTCAGTGAACAATTCGAATTTCTCTCCAAGAAGATAATGGCGCCAAGACTTAAGCGCGAAAACAATAGTGGCCAACTCTAGGTCATGTGTAGGGTAATTTCTCTCATGCACCCTCAACTGCCTTCCTCCACAGGCTATTACCCTTCCCTCTTGCATTAAGACTACGCCTAGTCTTGTCCCACAAGCATCGGTATAAACGGTAAATGGCTTACTCCCATCTGGCAACACTAAGACTGGGGCTGCAGTCAAAGCTCTCTTTAAACGTTGGAACACATCATCACAATCTACATCCCATGTGAAAACTAAGTTCTTCTTCGTCAAGATTGTTAATGGGGCTGATATTTTTGTGAAGTCTTTGATAAACTTCTTATAGTAGCCAGCCAACCCTAAGAAACTCCTCACCTCGGTAGCATTTTTAGGGACCTTCCAATCTTGGATGGCCACTACCTTTGCAGGATCAACAGCTGTCCCTTCTTTGGAAACCACGTGCCCTAAGAATCGCAATTCCTTCCTCCAGAAGTGACATTTAGAAAATTTTGCTTTAAGGCTATGCGCTCAAAGGGTCTCCCACACTTCCCTAAGATGTAGGGCATGCTCTTCCTCGCTCTTAGAAAAGATCAAGATGTCCCCCGCAAAGACTACCACGAATTTATTAAGGTACTCCCTAAACACCCTACTCATCAAGTCAACAAAGTATGCGGGGGCATTTTTCAAACCGAAGGGCATCACAAGCCACTCGAAGAAGCCGTCCGGAGTCCTAAAGGCAGTCTTGTCTGTGCTATCCTCAGCCACTCTCAACAGATGGAAACCCGTGGCTAAGTTCAAATGCGAAAACACAGAGGCGCCAACTAACTGATTGAAGAGATCGTCAATCCTCGGCAGTGGGTGCCTATTCTTCTTAGTAAGCTTATTAAGTTCTCTATAGTCCACACAAAGTCTAAGGGACCCATCTGCCTTCGTGGCAAATACTACTGGAGCACCCCACTCCGATATACTACGTCTTATGAACCCCTTCTCAAGCAATTCCTTCACTTGCTTACTGAGTTCTCTTCTCTCTCTTGGAGCCATGTGGCGCACTGGCAATGCAACTGGCTTTGAATTATCCACTAGATATATTCGAAAGTCTATATCACGTTTTGGGGGTAGACCCCACACCTCATCGAAGACATCAACATATTCACGGACTATACGAACAAAATGTAAATCATCATTGGATGCGTCAAGGGATTCTAGGTAGCTAAGAATTACTGGACCTCTAGGGTCACAAGAAATATCAAGGGTCTTTCCACAACGAGTCAACAATCTAACTACCCTTCTTTCACAATCTAGGATGGCCCCGTATCTAGTTAGCCAATCTGTAACGAACTGGGATTTTCGACCCAGAAAATCAACATAAAACCCATGTTAATTATTCAGGTATTGAACATTCCAGATCATTAATAGAAAGAAATTAGAGGGTGAGAATAGATAAGATAGAAAATTAGAATAGAATAGAAGAAGATCACAATCAGAGTAAACACAAATCTCACAGCGGAGCGAAAAAAATAATATATAACATAACTTTGAAATAAACAGTATAATAACATTATCAGAGTACAACACTTACACACAGCGGAAATAACAATAGCTATATAATCCTGAAGCCTCCTACTTCAAGCTCCTCCACGTATATCTGTAAAGACCTGAACTACTTGACTGCCCGTACAAATTTGGGCACCCAAGAGTTTAGGGAAAAACAAAACAAAATAAACTCTGGTCAGTCATGGGACTGGTGTGAGTAAACTCAAATCATCGCTTTAACTTTTCAAAATCCTTTCCAAAAGAAAAGGTAATCGTAAGACCGATCCACACATAAACACGGATGGTTTTTACCTTATGATAACCCAAAACAGTTTTGGAAATCAATACTTCTCTGATATTATAATAATGTCTAATCACAAGTAATTAACAATCTAGCAACGCTTGCATCTCACGTTCCACATATATAGTATACAAACAAAACCACGGGCGCTTATTGAAGATTAGATTCTGACTATGACAAAGTATGGGACCACCTGCCGATAGTGTATCTCTAGAGGCAAATACACTGGGTTCAACAAGAAGGTCTTGCAACCCGGCCCACACATGACCGACCACTCATTTCGCTTGAGTGTATCGAATGTATACCACCAACGGTTGGGAGCTACCCACCGTCTTCCCGAAAAGGGACAGCATCGATAACAGATAAAAGAATGAAATGGGCTTTCTCTAGATAGGTGATATACACCCTAATGGGAGTGACCCACTTAGCTATGCTGCCTGGCCGATTTCTGTCATTTCTCGGTTGATGAAGCTTGAGGTCATAACGTATCTTTGACAGATCATACATTCATTTACTTTGAATGCCACATCGTCATACCCGTCAAATCACAAATTGATTTCCTCAAAAATACCATGGGTATAAAGCTAAGAGAAACGAATTCCTCCGCCACCAAACGTAAGTACGTTTGAAGAGATCACCTTACGCGGTCCGTTAGATATACTCTGTCAGACATTCGTCCACCCACGTTTGTCCTGGGACTGGACAAACCGAAGGCACTATTCTGTGAACAGGATAGCCCTTGCATAACTTCGTCTTCAATATTTAATCGCAACGCTAATGTCCATACAGAGTGGTTTTCAGATAATATATTTAATCCCGGTCTCTCCGTATTGACGACGGAAAAATGGTCAAAAACTACGATAGTCGGTGATTTAACTATCAAAGAAAAACAGGTGTGCAACCAGCGATATTATTTCCAGGAGGAAACTCTATCGATCAATCATCAATCCACATTTATCTCTTTCTATAAAATTATATTTAATTTATCCATTTCCCCATTTCGATATATTTGTACATTCTTATTTTCTAAATTTAGAAAATATACATCATCAATCATTGGAAAATATTTCCATCTCTGTTTCACGTATCACTGACATTCCAGTATTCTTTCTCATTTACAGTTCATTTTTCTAGGATTAGAAAATATCTCTCATTATGTTTGGAAAATGTTTCCAAAATTCATACATTTGATTTCAACAGATGTTTAAAATAAACATCACTAAGCCAATTTAAACCATTATTCTCATTAACTAAATTCACTAAATCAATCTTCACTGTTTAACCTTACCCATCTCTTAGTTAAAAACGAAGTCGATAAAGTTGGGGTATAATTACCTCTCAGACCTTAACTGAACAACATTTCTAACCTCGAAATAGACAAAGTTCACCTTTCAAACCTTTAACACTTCCTTACGTAGCTCAGATCCTATTTATGAATCTACTTCTTTATTTTGAACGCCGATTATAACTATAGCGTTATAATCCCTTCTTCTTAAATATCAAAACTCAAAATATAACTTTTATTCCTTAGTTTAAATTAAATAACTAAACCACTAATTTATTAAAGTAAATCTCAATAAAAATGGAAAGTAGATATTACTTTCACTGAATTCGATATAATCGAATTCAGGGTATAATTCTCGTTTTCGAATACTCTCTATTCAATAACTAATTTTCGAATAAACTATATTTAATCATTCTTTCTTCGAATAACTATATTCGATCATCTCTCTTTGAATAACTATATTCGATCATCTCTCTTCGAATAACTTACATTCGATTAATCTCCTTTCGAATAACTATATTCGATTAACTCCCTTAATTCTATCCGAATAAACTATTTCGAATTGCTTCTTTAATTCTATTCGAATAAACTATTTCGAATAACTCCTTTAATTTTATTCGAATAAACTATTTTGAATAACTCCTTTAAATTTACTCCTTTGGATTAACTCGGTTTGATTAATTCAACTTATTTAACTTCTATCGAATAACTAATATTCGATTTACATATATTCGAATAACTATGTCTGTTTTAACTTTATTTCAAATGGCTAATATTCAATTTAACACCATTCGCTTGACTCTAGATTGCAGCGATCACAATGGTTACGCCTGATTCCCTCAGGAAACATCCGACCGCCGTAGGCTATCTGCAGCCCTGCAAATTATGCTAGCAGTCGTACGAAATGGCGACTCATCCTAAATAACTATGGTTTGACTAACTCTATCTCAACCAACTATATTCGATCAACTCTAATTGAATAACTAATATTCAATTAATTCTAATTTGATTAACTCTATCTAATTAACTCTAGCTGATTAACTCCTTTGATTCACTCTACGTTATTCAGTTTAAATATCGATGTTGAAATCGATTCTTACTCCTCTATATAAGTCCTGACTTATATATTCTATTTATCCAATGATAAATATTTTATTTTATTTATAAAAATATTATTCATAAATTATTCTTCTCAATCTATCGGTCAGAATAGATTCTATTTAGAAACTTTTCTTTAAATTCATATTATGTATACCCTTGTGCGAAGCACGGGTTTTAAATCTTTCAAATGTAAATTCTTCTTTTATACAAATTCTAATCACCTTTCAAGTATTCCCTTTTTATAAAATATTTATTTAAAAAATAAATTCCTTTTGATAATTCTATTTATTCTATAAAATATTTTCTATTTATAAAATCTATTAATTTTATAAGTAATTCCTTTGATAATCTAACTATTTCTTTTCTATTAAATTTACAAATATTTCCCCTTTCTATTCTATTTATTTACAAATAAATATCCCTTTCAATTAAATTTGTAAATAGTTAACAAATAATTCTTTTTCAATTCTATTTATCTGATTACAAATAAATATTCCTTTTAATCTATTTATTCTATAAATAAATATTTTCTTTTTATAAAATCTTTTGATTTTATAAATATTTCTTTTTCAATAAAACATTGAAATTCCCTTTTTAACATTCCAGTATTCCTTATGGTATTTAACATACCATACAACAATGATCGGTATCATTCAACCATACAAAATCAACAACAGATTTCATATCACATCATATAACACAATATATGAAAAAAACAATAAATTAATTGTTGAGGAACCCAGTTGGGTCCCTCCGACCTGTTTCCCTGCATCCACAGATGTTAATCAACATAATAACACGAGTAAGAAATATTCTGATAAATAGAATCAGTTTTCGATTAACGATTTATATATATCGTTATCGATATTTTAAATCAACTGACTAGCAGTTCAACCAAACAGCCAACACACAGCCAATCAACCAATATTTTTAAATTCTAAAAATACGTTATAAAAATATAAGTTGAGCAGAGTTAGTGAGAGTTACTCACATTTCGCGTTAACCGTTAAATAACGATTTGCGTTAGTTGATTCTGATCAGACAATTTATTTTGCCATAAATTGTAACGAGCTCGAATCCACTCCTAGTCAGTTCTATGTTGTAGCCGCCGTCCATATGGTCCCAACGGATCCAACCGCGGCCAATTCTGACCTCGTACGAGTGAGATAAATCATTTATAAGATTGTATATACATTTATTTTAAATAAAGCTTTAAAATATTATCTTTGGGCCTTAACCTTTATTACCCACTCTGGCCCAAACTGATTTTCACCGAACCCGCTCCATAAAAATCCCTCTTCCCAAATGAAACCTCCGTAAGCTGCTCCTCCCAGTATTCACCATTCTCACCGCCGACCTCTTGTCTTTCAACATCCCCTCTTTCACTCCATGAAACCCCAAACCAAAGATACCACTCAATCCCTCTTCGCAATCCCTTCACTTCCATCCCCGAAATGATAAGCTCGCACACCCCAATCCTCCTCGCATCGAGATACAGTCCACAGCAGGTCAACAAAACATCGATATTTATATTTACAGAAATTGCCAAAAACCCTCATGTAGGTGCGGTTTCACCTCAGGAACCCAGAAACCACACTCGTTTTACCCAATGATGCTCCAATCTCCATAACTACCCAACCCTAGTTTTCTGCTCAAACTTGAGCTACGGAAATACTGCGTCGCACCAAATGAAATCAGCCCAGAAATGAAGCATCTCACACAACGAATCCAATGATACACGCTTCGTATTTTATAGAAATTTCTTTGGATTTTTATTGATTTTCAAAGAGGATGTTTTTCAACGTTTTTGAGCAAATTGGTGGCGGCTACAGACTGTGGAATGGAAATGAATTAGGTTAGAGAGTGATAAGGGTATTATATAGGATAGTTTTAATATTTTTTTATTCGATCATTTTATTTTATTTTATTTTATTTTAAGCAAACGCTATTTTTCTGTGTCCTCTAAAATTCCTGTGATCACACATGACCCCCAAAAATCACGAAAATGGTCATGTAGCTACAGTTTGACATTACGGTCCCAACAAAACTGTTTTCGTCGAATTCCGACTCCGTATGCTCACACAGCGTATTTTTAACCGTCAAAATACTGACTGTTTTCACTCTAAAAATCCATACGGCCACATACTGACTTAAAAAATCACGGAAATTGAAATCTAGTAATAATTTGATATTGCGGATTCAACAAAATTAGTTTCATCGATTTCTGAGGTCGTTTGGAAAACTGGCTATTTTTAAAATTTTAAATAACCCTTTTAAATATATAAATATATTTAAAAATAATTAAATTTAATATTTAAAAATAAATATTATCGTATATATTCATAATAGAATATCATACTGCTACACTGGGATTTATAACTTGATATTTCAAATCCAGTGTTACATCGATATTCGATTTATATTTAAAAATCCATTTTAAAATATAAATAAATCAGTATAAATTATAAAGGAATTCCATAGCGACTTTTCTAAAATTTGATTTGGACATAACTAAAAATCTACACGACGAAATCTCGATTTTTCTCTTCCATTAGAAAGATATACTTCACCAGCTCCTAACGTTTCTTATTTCACAGAAATCCGATTAAAAACGAATCATGTACATTCAGTTGAAGTTCAAATCGCCAAATGGCGAACTACCGCGCCATTTCGAGCTCGATTTTAATTATATTATAATTATACGTTCAAACTGTCGTTCAAATAATATATTCGTCATTCAAATTCAATTCTAAACTGAATTAAATATCACTGATGATCCAATTCACACCATATTGTGAATTCCACTATTTCTGACTATTATACAAATTAATATATTAATATATTATTTATAAATTAAATATTCAATATTATTTAATTTAACGACCATTTAATTCCCTAAATCACTATTCAAATAATTAAATGAATTAATCATATCGCTGAAAAATGCGGGTCGTTACATTCTTCCCCCCTTAAAAAAATTTCGTCCTCGAAATTGCTAAGGTAGAGATAAAACCCTATTGACTAGTACAAATTTATTTGTTTACTCTTTTAACTTCAGCTTTAACTGAATTAATTTATTTCAATTAAAATATTAATTAATTATTATCACCAAAAATTTTCTAAAATCCTGAAAATTTTCTAACACCCGAAAATTTTGAAAAATTTCTCCAACGCCTCCTTTATACCGGTCAATAGTTCAAACCCCAACTCGCCTCTCTAGGCCCTTTCCAATCCAAAAGAAAAGGGAAAAGGCTAAGCGGCTTGCCGATACGGCGCATAAATCACCAAATCCATAAAAATAAATGTGTACCTTTTTGTCGGGCATGTCATTAAATCATTTTATTTTGCTACCAATTCAGCATATACCAATGTCATCCCAATCAATCTCTGATCAATTTATTCTCAACACAGCTATTTGCTTAAACAAGCCAATTACCATTTCAAACTCAAGTTTCATTCTCGATTCCGAACTCCTAACTCATGAATCCAATACCATTTCAGATTTTATCTCACAATTCAAAATGATCCCACTTGATATATTATATTCCAATTAAATTTCCAGTTAATTGGTTTCAATTCAATTCATATTTGCTTTCACCGATTCCTGTTTAAATTTGTTTTTAATTCAGATGATCTTTTCCTGGGAGTTATAAATAACTTTGCTTTTCACAAAAAAATCAAATATTTCCCATTCGAGATTCAAAACAACTTGTTTTCCTCAAAACAATTCAACACAAAATCTTGGTAGTAATCCATCACTTAGGACTCGAAAATGAACACTAATGATATGGCCAGCATCATCAGAGTTATTTCCCAGCTATCAAAGTGAGTTCAATACTATATCACTTTTCAAAACACCTATTTAAACATTTCCATTTTGAAATTTATTTCAAAATACCATTCCCAAAGCTTGTAAAACAATTTAAAATCTCCCAGGATCTTAAAAAAAATTATACTTAACACAAATCCACTTACAAACACTTTTCCCCAGTTTTTAGAATTTTAGTTCCAATTCTGATTTAATTCAGATTTAATTAATCTGCTTTTAAATTATACGAACTCAAATTGGTTATTTATATAACCATTTCCATTATAATCAACCAACACATCCATTATATGATAATAATTCCAAGATATATCTTTCTTTTATATCAAAATATAATTTGGGTAAAATTATTTCATTTACCCCTTTTCAAAACATACTGTGTCGGTTCATCGTATTCGAGTGTTGGGCAGCCCCTATCGATATAGTGGATCAAACTGATTGACCAGAATTCACAAAATACTCAACCAATAAATCTCCACAATATAAAAATCATTTTTATTCAATCTACAAATACGTTCACTTGTATATATACACTCAACTCAATCTAGGTTATTACTAACCCCATCTCTACTGAGTCACGCCACAGAGCCAAGGTAATCACTTAACCTTCAGCTCTGATACCACTGTAACGAACTGGGATTTTCGACCCAGAAAATCAACATAAAACCCATGTTAATTATTCAGGTATCGAACATTCCAGATCATTAATAGAAAGAAGTTAGAGGGTGAGAATAGATAAGATAGAAAATTAGAATAGAAGAAGAAGAAGATCACAATCAGAGTAAACACGAATCTCACAGCGGAGCGAACAAAATATAATATATAACATAACTTTGCAATAAACAGTATAATAACATTATCAGAGTACAACACTTACACACAGTGGAAATAACAATAGCTATATAATCCTGAGGCCTCCTTCTTCAAGCTCCTCCACGTATATCTGTAAAGACCTGAACTACTTGATTGTCCGTACAAATTTGGGCACCCAAGAGTTTAGGGAAAAACAAAACAAAATAAACTCTGGGTCAGTCATGGGACTGGTGTGAGTAAACTCAAATCATCGGTTTAACTTTTCAAAATCCTTTCCAAAAGAAAAGGTAATCGTAAGATCGATCCACACATAAACACGGATGGTTTTTACCTTACGATAACCCAAAACAGTTTTGGAAATCAATACTTCTCTGATATTATAATAATGTCTAATCACAAGTAATTAACAATCTAGCAAAACGCTTGCATCTCACGTTCCACATATTTAGTATACAAACAAAACCGCGGGCGCTTATTGAAGATTGGATTCCGACTATGACAAAGTATGGGACCACCTACCGATAGTGTATCTCTAGAGGCAAATACACTGGGTTCAACAAGAACGTCTTGCAACCCGGCCCACACATGACCGACCACTCATTTCGCTTGAGTGTATCGAATGTATACCACCAACGGTTGGGAGCTACCCAGCGTCTTCCCGAAAAGGGACAGCATCGATAACAGATAAAAGAATCAAATGGACTTTCTCTAGATAGGTGATATACACCATAATGGGAGCGACCCACTTAGCCATGCTGCCTGCCCGATTTCTGTCATTTCCCGGTTGATGAGGCTTGAGGTCATAACGTATCTTTGACAGATCATACATTCATTTACTTTGAATGCCACATCGTCATACCCGTCAAATCACAAATTGATTTCCTCAAAAATACCAAAGGTATAAAGCTAAGAGAAATGAATTCCTCCGCCACCAAACGTAAGTACGTTTGAAGAGATCAACTTACGCGATCCGTTAGATATACTCTGTCAGACATTCGTCCACCCACGTTTGTCCTGGGACTAGACAAACCGAAAGCACTATTCTGTGAACAGGATAGCCCTTGCATAACTCCATCTTCAATATTCGATCGCAACGCTAACGTCCATACATAGTCGTTTTCAGATAATATATCTGATCCCGGTCTCTCCGTATTGACGACGGAAAAATGGTCAAAAACTTCGATAGTCGGTGATTTAACTATCAAAGAAAAACAGGTGTGCAACCAACGATATTATTTCCAGGAGGAAACTCTATCGATCAATCATCAATCCACACTTATCTCTTTCTATAAAATTATCTTTAATTTATCCATTTCCCCATTTCTATATATTTGTACATTCTTATTTTCTAAATTTAGAAAATATACATCATCAATCATTGGAAAACATTTCCATCTCTGTTTCACGTATCACTGACATTCCAGTATTCTTTCCCATTTACAGTTCATTTTTCTAGGATTAGAAAATATCTCTTATTATGTTTGGAAAATGTTCCCAAAATTTATACATTTGATTTCAACAGATGTTTAAAATAAACATCACTAAGCTAATTTAAACCATTATACTCATTAACTAAATTCACTAAATCAATCTTCACTATTGAACCTTACCCATCTTTTAGTTAAAAACGAAGTCGATAAAGTTGGGGTATAATTACCTCTTAGACCTTAACTGAACAACATTTCTAACCTCGAAATAGACAAAGTTCATCTTTCAAACCTTCAACACTTCCTTATGTAGCTCGGATCCTATTTATGAATCTACTTCTTTATTTTGAATGCCGATTATAACTATAGCGTTATAATCCCTTCTTCTTAAATATCCAACCTCAAAATATAACTTTATTCCTTAGTTTAAATTAAATAACTAAACCACTAATTTATTAATAAATAAGTAAATCTCGTTAAAAATGGAAAGTAGATATTACTTTCCCTGAATTCGATATAATCGAATTCAACGTATAATTCTCCTTTTCGAATACTCTCTATTCGATAACTCCTTTTCGAATAAACTATATTCAATCATTCTTTCTTCGAATAACTATATTCGATCATCTCTCTTTGAATAACTATATTCGATCATCTCTCTTCGAATAACTTACATTCGATTAATCTCCTTTCGAATAACTATATTCGATTAACTCCCTTAATTCTATCCGAATAAACAATTTCGAATAGCTTCTTTAATTCTATTCGAATAAACTATTTCGAATAACTCCTTTAATTTTATTCGAATAACTCCTTTAAATTTACTCCTTTGGATTAACTCGGTTTGATTAATTCAACTTATTTAACTTCTATCGAATAACTAATATTCGATTTACATATATTCGAATAACTATGTCTGTTTTAACTTTATTTCGAATGGCTAATATTCAGTTTAACACCATTAGCTTGACTCTAGATCGCAGCGATCACAAAGGATACGTCTGATTCCGTCAGGAAACATCCGACCGCCGTAGGCTATCTACAGCCCTGCAAATTATGCTAGCAGTCGTACGAAATGGCGACTCATCCTGAATAACTATGGTTTGACTAACTCTATCTCAACCAACTATATTCGATCAACTCTAATTGAATAACTAATATTCAATTAATTCTAATTTGATTAACTCTATCTAATTAACTCAAGCTGATTAACTCCTTTGATTCACTCTACGTTATTCAGTTTAAATATCGATGTTGAAATCGATTCTTACTCCTCTAATATATTCTATTTATCCAATGATAAATATTTTATTTAATTTATAAAAATATTATTCATGAATTATTCTTTTCAATCTATCCGTCAGAATAGATTCTATTTAGAAACTTTGCTTTAAGTTCATATTATGTATACCCATGTGCGAAGCACGGGTTTTAAATCTTTCAAATGTAAATTCTTCTTTTATACAAATTCTAATCACCTTTCAAGTATTCCCTTTTTATAAAATATTTATTTACAAAATAAATTCCTTTTGATAATTCTATTTATTCTATAAAATATTTTCTATTTATAAAATCTATTGATTTTATAAGTAATTCCTTTGATAATCTAACTATTTCTTTTCTATTTAATTTATAAATATTTCCCCTTTCTATTCTATTTATTTACAAATAAATATCCCTTTCAATTAAATTTGTAAATAGTTTACAAATAATTCTTTTTCAATTCTATTTATCTGATTACAAATAAATATTCCTTTTAATCTATTTATTCTATAAATAAATATTTTCTTTTTATAAAATCTTTTGATTTTATAAATATTTCTTTTTTAATAAAACATTGAAAATTTCCTTTTTAACATTCCAGTATTCCTTATGGTATTTAACATACCATACAACAATGATCGGTATCATTCAACCATACAAAATAAACAACAGATTTCATATCACATCATATAACACAATATATGAAAAAAAACAGTAAATTAATTGTTGAGGAACCCAGTTGGGTCTTTCCGACCTGTTTCCCTGCATCCACAGATGTTAATCAACCTAATAACACGAGTAAGAAATATTCTAATAAATAGAATCAGTATTCGATTAACGATTTATATATATCGTTATCGATATTTTAGATCAACTGACTAGCAATTCAACCAAACAGCCAACACACAGCCAATCAACCAATATTTTTAAATTCTAAAAATACCTTATAAAAATATAAGTTGAGCAGAGTTAGTGAGAGTTACTCACATTTCGCGTTAACCATTAAATAACGATTTGCGTTAGTTGATTCTGATCAGACAATTTATTTTGCCATAAATTGTAACGAGCTCGAATCCACTCCCAGTCAGTTCTTTGTTGTAGCCGCCATCCATACGGTCCCAACGAATCCAACCGCGTCCAATTCTGACCTCGTACGAGTGAGATACATCATTTATAAGATTGTATATACATTTATTTTAAATAAAGCTTTAAAATATTAGCTTTGGGCCTTAACCTTTATTACCCACTCTGGCCCAAACTGATTTTCACCGAACCCGCTCCATAAAAATCCCTTCTTCCCAAATGAAACCTCCGTAAGCTGCTCCTCCCAGTATTCACCATTCTCACCGCCGACCTCTTGTCTTTCAACATCCCCTCTTTCACTCCATGAAACCCCAAACCAAAGATACCACTCAATCCCTCTTCGCAATCCCTTCACTTCCATCCTCGAAATGATAAGCTCGCACACCCCAATCCTCCTCGCATCGAGATACAGTCCAAAGAAGGTCAACAAAACATCGATATTTTTATTTACAGAAATTGCCAAAAACCCTCATGTAGGTGCGGTTTCACCTCAGGAACCCAGAAACCACACTCGTTTTACCCAACGATGCTCCAATCTCCATAACTACCCAACCCTAGTTTTCTGCTCAAACTTGAGCAATGGAAATACTACGTCCCACCAAATGAAATCAGTCCAAAAATGAAGCATCTCACCCAACGAATCCAATGATACACGCTTCGTATTTTATAGAAATTTCTTTAGATTTTTATTGATTTTCAAAGAGGATGTTTTTCAACGTTTTTGAGCAAACTAGTGGCGGCTACAGACTGTGGAATGGAAATGAATCAGGTTAGAGAGTGATAAGGGTATTATATAGGATACTTTTAATATATTTTTATTCGATTATTTTATTTTATTTTTAGGAAACGCTATTTTTCTGTGTCCTCTAAAATTCCTATGATCACACATGACCCCCAAAAATCACGAAAATGGTCCTGTAGCTACAGTTTGACATTACGGTCCCAACGAAACTGGTTTCGTCGAATTCCGACTCCGTATGCTCACACAGCGTATTTTTAACCGTCAAAATACTGACTGTTTTCACTCTAAAAATCCGTACGGCCACATACTGACTTCAAAAATCATGGAAATTGAAATCTAGCAATAATTTGGTATTGTGGATTCAACAAAATTAGTTTCGTCGAATTCCGAGGTCGTTTGGAAAACTGGCTATTTTTAAAGCTCTAAATAACCCTTTTAAATATATAAATGTTTTTAAAAACAATTAAATTTAATATTTAAAAATAAATATTATCGTATATATTCATAATAGAATATCATACTGCTACATTGGGATTTATAACTCGATATTTCAAATCCAGTGTTACATCGATATTCGATTTATATTTAAAAATCCATTTTAAAATATAAATAAATCAGTATAAATTATAAAGGAATTCCATAACGACTTTTCTAAAATTTGATTTGGACATAACTAAAAATCTATACGAAGAAATCTCGATTTTTCTCTTCCATTAGAAAGATATACTTCACTAGCTCCTAGTGTTTCTTGTTTCACAGAAATCCGATTAAAAACGAATCATGTACATTCAGTTGAAGTTCAAATCACCAAATGGCGAACTGCCATGCCATTTCGAGCTCGATTTTAATTATATTATAATTATACGTTCAAACTGTCGTTCAAATAATATATTCGTCATTCAAATTCAATTCTAAACTGAATTAAATATCACCGATGATCCAATTCACACCATATTGTGAATTCCACTATTTCTGACTATTATACAAATTAATATATTATTATATTATTTATAAATTAAATATTCAATATTATTTAATTTAACTACCATTTAATTCCCTAAATCACTATTCAAATAATTAAATGAATTAATTATATCACTGAAAATGTGGGTCGTTACACAATCCATACCTAGAATCAAGTCGTAGCCCATGAAGCCAAGAACAAAGGCATTGCATTCAAACCCAACGCCCAAGATAGACACTTTCAAATCTCGACAAATCATAGAAAGATGAGTGGAACCACCAATAGGATTTGAGACTACTAAGGGATCTGTAACTAAACTAGTATTTAGGTGCAGTGTTTCAACTAATGATGTAGAGATAAATGAATGTGATGCGCTAGAATCGAATAAAGTACAGATAGAATGATCAAACAGAAAAACTATTCTTTTAACGGAAATCGTTCTACCTCGTTCTTGCAGCGGTGGGACCACGAGAGCCTTAACTTGCCCCCTTGCCTGCTGTAACAACCCGTAAAATCTGGGCCAGTTTAAAATTTTTATTTTGGCAATTTTGGCGAATTTTGAATATTTAAAATGAATTATTTTAAATAATATCAACGGAAAATTTATTTTGAATATAATTCGAACGTATATATTATATACGTCGTCGTTAGAATATAAATATTTATATAATTATAAAAGGAATTGAAAATGGCGCGGTAGTTCGAAAATTCGATTTCTAATTTCAAATGAATATACAGAATTCAATATAAGCCAGAATTGAACGAAACAAGAAATATTTGAATCTGTATAACTATATCTTTGTAACGAAGTTAGCAAACTGAGATTTCACTTTAGAAATGATAAGATATGTCCAGTTGAAAATTCTGAATAGTCGCTATGGAATTCAGGCCCTTAAAAATGGACATTTTGCAAATGACCTCGGATTTCGACGAAACCACTTTTGTTGGGTCCGTGATGTCGAGTTATTGCTAGGTTTCAAATTTCATAATTTTTCGAATCAATATGTGAGCGTGGCAAAGGAAAACGTGTTTTGACCATTTCAGTTGATTTTAATCGACTGGAAATGGGCCATTTTTCTAACGGTCTCAGAATTCGACGAAACTAGTTTTGTTAGGACCGTATCGTCAATATGAAGCTAGAAAATATTTTTATGGAATTTATAGAGTTAGTATGTGACCCCGGTAATTTGAAATGTACGCTTAAAATTCAATATAGTGATTTAAATGTAAATTTAACAGAAACTGATTGTAACAGCCGAATCAGCCTACGATACATATCCCATTGTGTTCGGAATGGGGGTGAAACGCTATGGGCGACAGGCGGTGGGCCTCGTTTAGAGGTCGTATGTGAAAGTCAACTTCTTTGAAAATAAAATAATTAAATAAATATTTAATTAAATTAAAAAAAAAAATATATATTCTTCTTCCCTTATACCAGGCCCCCCCCCCCGTTCATTATAATTTCAAACAGAAAAGTGAAAAAAAAAAAAAAAAAAAAAGAACCCTAAGCCGATCGACAGCCGCCCCCCCGCCTGGAGCGCCGCCGCCCTTCCCTCGAAGACCACGATGACCGATCCCCACCCCCTGCCGCTGTCGCGACATCTTCTTCTTCCTCCACTTCCTGTTGCTCCGCCCAATCAAACCGCGCCCCTCTTCCCTACTCGGATCCTCCTCCCGCGAGAACCTCGAGCCAGCGTGGATCCAAACCGCACCCCCCCCAGGCGACAGCCCCCTTCTTCGCAGAAAAAAAAAAGTAAGTTATTCTATTTTACTTTTTTTTTATTTGTTATTTTTAATCTGAAATTTTTGATTTTAAAAAGTGATTTGATTAGAGTTTAAAAAGTGATTTAATAAGAATTTAAAAACTGATTTGTTTAAGATTTAAAAACTGTTTTTTTTTAGAATGTAAAAACAGAATTTTTTTTGAAAAGAATTTTAAAAAAAAAAAAAAACTGATTTTTAAAGAAAATAGAAAAAGGTTTTAATCTTTTAAAAGAAAAAGATTTGAACTTGCTAAAATAAAGATCATATCTTTAAAATAGGAAAGACGGGATTTTTATTGAGTAGAAGAAGTAAAAATATGATTTTTATATTTTTAAAGTATTAAAAATATAATCTTTACTATATAGAAATATTAAAAATATGATTTTTATATTTTTAAAGTATTAAAAATATAATCTTTATGGTATAGAGAATATAAAAATATCATCTTTGTTTATGTAGCAAAATAAAAATCTGATTTTTATTTTCTATACGTCGAAATAAAATGCTGATTTTTATAAAGATGAAATCTTTATAGTTGAAAAGGCGAGATCTTTATATATAGAATAACGATGTAAAAATAGAATTTTTATATATTGAACTTTGAACTATAAATAGAATTTTTATATATTGAACTTTGAACTATAAATTCGATTTTTATATATTGAACTTTGAACTATAAATTCGATTTTTATATATTGAACTTTGAAATAAAAATTCGATTTTTATATATTGAATAGCGAACTAAAAATTCGATTTTTATATATTGAATAGCGAACTAAAAATTCGATTTTTATATATTGAATAGCGAACTAAAAATTCGATTTTTATATATTGAATAGCGAACTAAAAATTCGATTTTTACATATGTAAAGAATATAAAAATGTGATTTTTATATTTATAGTGACTACGGGCAATGAAGAGGACGAGGATGCGATAGCAATGAAGATTTCTATCAATGAAGTGCCGTGGGGCTAGGATAGCTATAAGTGAGAATTTCTCACCTTTCTATTTCTTTTCTAGTTATATATTTATACTAGGATGCAGACGGTGCTTAGTAGCACCCGACACAATCGTCCACAGACCATGGACTTGTTTGTTTGACTGTTTGGTGATTGATTGCGATATTGGTTTGAATGTGGTTTGTGGTGTGAAAAATCGAATCGATAAATTGGTTAGGATTAGACGTGCGCCGTTATAAGGCGTAGGAGTAAGGCTAGGTTAGACCCTTACTCCAAATTTTGTGGTTTGCAAAATGAAATTGATTTGATTGATGAGTGAATGGCGTGGGCCTTCACTAGACCGGGGATAAGGCTAGGCCTTGTCCCGTTTCTAGTATCGTGCCGTTATGCCGCCGAAATTTTCTAAAATATGTTAGAAAATAAAAATATCATTTTATTGTGTAAATGAATTGAATAGAAATTCATATGTTGAAATAAAATGTGTTATCGTTAAAAATATAATTTTTAACGTGAATGTGAATAAATAAATATTCATTTACAAACCAGACGGTTTGTTTATGTACACCTATTTGAATGACGTTGATTGGGTCGATAAATTTTACACATCGCCTAACTGCACAAATAAAATATGTGTTTGATTGTTTGAAACCCCACACGGGTGTTAGGATGAAATTTGAAGTTCACTCATCCTGATTGATTAAATATGTCGATCGATTGATTGACAAGCTGCTATAAGCGTTAAATGTCTATATTTGATGCTTATACAGTGTAGTGCACTTTGGTTGATGGTTGATTATTCATCGTTGTTGATATATACATGTGTTGTAGAAAATCCATATAATTAACATTATATGGTAATTGATTGGGCCTCATTCCAGTTTCGAAAAAAAAATATTTGAAATAGAAATATTTGAAATAGAAATATTCGAAATAGAATATTTGAAAATAGAAATATGTGAAGCCGTGAGGATTAGATTGACGCCATTATGACGTAAACGATATTTATATCGATTTTATTCATTTTAAAATGAATATTGAAAAGTAATCTCGAAATCGAATATTTCGAAATAATTTGAATTGAAAACGATTTCGAAATGAATTGAATTGAAAACGATTTCGAAATGAATTGAATTGAAAACGATTTCGAAATGAATTGAATTGAAAACGATTTCGAAATGAATTGAATTGAAAACGATTTCGAAATGAATTGAATTGAAAACGATTTCGAAATGAATTGAATTGAAAACGATTTCGAAATGAATTGAATTGAAAACGATTTCGAAATGAATTGAATTGAAACGATTTCGAAATGAATTGAATTGAAAACGATTTCGAAATGAATTGAATTGAAAACGATTTCGAAATGAATTGAATTGAATTGAAAACGATTTCGAAATGAATTGAATTGAAAACGATTTCGAATTGAATTGAAAGCGAATTGAAATGAATTCAAATTGAATTGAAATTTGAATTGAATAGAAATGAATTTTAAAACAAATTTAAAATGAAGAATTCAATTTTGATTTGAATTGAAAAGAAAGTTGAAAATGTTTTTGAAACGAATTCAAAACTATTTATATAATTCGTTTTTAAATAGAAATCGACGAAGTATATATTATATATATTATATATATAATATAATGGCCTGAATAGAACGCGCCGCGCCGCGGCAGTTCGTGAATTTCGACCATTTGTTTCAAACGGACATTACGGGAGATCCGACCGTCGGATTCTCCTAAAACCGGAACCGTTGGGTTCGTATCGAAAAGAGCTTTCTAACGAATATTAGAAATTTGAAATCTAACGGTTGGATTTGGAATTATGTCCAAATCAAATTTGAAAAAGGTCGCTGTAAGTGCAGTTCGATGGCCATTGATGGAAATCGACTGTACGGGCCTTGATAAAATTATTAAAAATAGTAATAATTTGTGTAAAATCATAAGAAATGATTTAGAAAGAATTGGGATGAAAAACTCCCTATTTGAAAAGATAAAAATAGATTTTTATCGAAATGAACTAGTTTTGAACTAGAATTATAATTCTATTTATTTTTAAATAAATAAATTGAATTTGAAAAGGGTTTTGAAAATAACCAAAATTTCCAATGATTGCATTGGAGTGGATTTGAATCGGAATTGTCTTCGGAATATTTCGATGTTGGAATTTGTGATTATACGGATGTTGTTACGGAAATTTGAAAGATATATATTTATATCGTTATTTCCAATACGACATTTGTTAATCGTAGAATTTGATATTGAATATAAGTCGATATATTTTCTATTCAGAGCCTTATATTGAATATCAAATGTGATTTGGGTTTGTCGTGAATGGTGTCTTCACTAACACTGTTCTTGAACCCAGTTGAGAAAAGATTAAATCTTTTTATTTAGATTTAATGAAGTGTACCAATTAAATAATATTTAATTGGAATTGAATTGATATTGATTTTTGGGTTTATCGTGAACAGTGTTTTAAATAACACTTGTTCTTTAACCCGATAATTAATGAATGTGATTTGGGTTTGTCGTGAATGGTGTCTTCACTAACACTGTTCTTGAACCCAGTTGAGAAAAGATTAAATCTTTTTATTTAGATTTAATGAAGTGTACCAATTAAATAATATTTAATTGGAATTGAATTGATATTGATTTTTGGGTTTATCGTGAACAGTGTTTTAAATAACACTTGTTCTTTAACCCGATAATTAATGAATGTGATTTGGGTTTGTCGTGAATGGTGTCTTCACTAACACTGTTCTTGAACCCAGCTGAGAAAAGATTAAATCTTTTGATTTAGATTTAATGAAGTGTACCAATTAAATAATATTTAATTGGAATTGAATGGATATTGATTTTTGGGTTTATCGTGAACAGTGTTTTAAATAACACTTGTTCTTTAACCCGATAATTAATGGGATGTGACTTTGGGTTTATCGTGAACCGTGTTTTAAATGACACTGATTCTTTAACCCAGTCACAGATTAAAACTAAGTGGAGTTTTAATGAATCTTTAATTAGATTGAAAAGATCGAGAATGGAGTATCACCAGTTTTGCTCCAGGCGATAGTTAAATCTTTAATTAGATTTGAATGTGAAATTTAGAAACTAACTGGCGGTTAGCCAAGCAGAATGGTTTTCTGGATATTGATCTGATGTTGGTTTCGGCCTTCGGGGTTAATATTTGGGGAATTATTCTCTTGATTAATTTACGGTTAGTGACTAATGAATTGGAATGAGGCGTATGTTGTGTTTGTGTAACACTTATTTAAAATATACGCGAGTTATTCGGAAAGACCGGGTTTATCCCATTCTGAGTAACTGATACGACGATAAGTCGAAGATGAAGACGATGGTCGAAGACCGGAGGTCTTCACGTCGTTTGGGTGATAACTGATGATCTTGATTGGGCTGTACACCCAAGAAGATGGAAACAGTTAGTGATCGTCCAGACGTACTTGGAGATCGATGGATATGCGGGGTACTAGGTGCCTCCGGTTTCGTTCAGACCCAGAACGAACTTGTAAATGGACTGTGTGTCTGACATCGGATTTCATTCTGTGTGACTGATATCGGTTGCATAGGATGGCTTGCCTGTGTGGCATGCTAAGATGCAAATGATCAAGGCTTCTGTTGAAAAGCAAAGTCTTGTGGTTGATGATCAAAGCACGGCCTTTGTGGCGTAGCTTTGTGTAACGTTTGTTTCGCGAGTTTCACACCCGGTATGAACCAAAAACGGGAGACGGACGTCAGGGGGGACATGCGTTTTCTTTCTAGCTAGAAGTGGCGTCAGTGGTTTTACACGCCCTGACGAGTTTGACTTATGTGGTTGTTGCTGTTGCGAGGCGCCTCGGATTGATCGGTCGTTCTCGAACCGATGGAGTCATGTAGTTGGCTCATTTACGCCCCAAAGGGCGGAGAAACGTATTGTTCAGGCATTATAATCCACTTCGTGTGGACCGGCCCTGACGATCCAAGGTACGGTTGCGGCTGTGCCTGAGACACGGGCTAGAGCGTCTCGAATCGGTTGAGGACTATCTTTTGCCTCGGTTCATAGATGGAAATCCAATTTCCAAATACGTGACATTTGCGGTTTTATTTGTAAACCTATATATGGCGACATGATATATGGTACCCATGCCGCCTATGATTGATACTTATGATTTGAAGTTGTTTTATACACTATGCACTTATAGTGGTATCAAATGATTTGTTTTAAACGTATCAAGCATTCTTTGGCTGTTATAAGGGAAAACCCTATCCTCGGCTGCGTTGCATTGTGTGATGGGACCTGGGTCTTATAACAGCTTCATTTTTCTTTATTTAGCATTGCGCTGTTTGTTTTATGCACTGGTATTCTTGGGAGGAAACCCGTTCCGTGTTATACGGCGTGGTCCCTTGATTTACCTAATGATTTAAAATAAAGATTAATAACTGTTTTAGTTCTCACACCAGTCACATGACTGACCTGGAGTTTATTGTTTTAACCTAAACTCTGGGTGCCCCTATTTTGACACGGGCAGCTAGTAGTTTTGGTTTTGCAGATTTATATTCACAGGATCCTGGTTTACAGCTGGAACGATATCCGGAAAGCTTTGTATCCGTATATCTCATTCTAGTTGTGTATTGTATTATTTTCCGCTGCTATGTATTTAAATGTAATTTAAATCTCTGATATTTCTGTGTAATATTCATTGTTACTCTGTATGTTCTTGTAATCTGATGCATTGTTGTAATATACAATGAAATGTTCTTCTGTATGCGTCCTGTTGTGGTTTGTTCTCGAACTATCCGACGCTTTCCTTTACGGGGAAGTTGCGGGTCTTCACACCTGCCCAGGTGCCATAAGAGCCTGTAACTGTCCTCCCGAGGTAGACCCTGCACTCTGCCCTTTCCTTGGGCAGTCCTTAATCAGATGTCCCGCTTCGCCACAGTGGAAACAGCCAGTCTTCTTTTTCTTCCTACAATCTTTGCTTAGATGGCCCGGTGTCCCATAGTTAAAGCATCTTTTCTTTCCCTTACCATTGTTGCCTTTACCACCTTTCTTCTTCTATTGTTGCTGCTGCAGTTTCTTTTGATCCCCTTTCTTCTCGGGTGCCTTATTAGCATTGGCGCCCTTCTCCTCTTCATGCATAAGCGCCATGTCAACTAGTCTCTCAAAGGTAGCCCCCATAGGGATGTGGGTCATAGCTAACCCATGGAGCGACTCGTTCAAACCCTTAACAAATCTCAGGGCCTTCTTTTCTGGTGTATTCACCAAGTCCAAGCCAAATTTCGCCAACTGATTGAATTTGTTGACGTATTCTTTCACTGATAGATTCCCTTGCTTCAACGCCAAAAATCTTTCCATATATAAATTCTCTTCAGCCCATGAGAGAAATTTTGCCTCAAACCTCCGCCTGAAATCTGGCCATGTATCAACTGGACGCTCTCCATTAGTGACCTCCCACAAAAACGAGGCCTCATCCTTCATTAGCCAGGCAGCTAACTGGACCTTTCTTCCATCTTCCACTTCAAAGATCCCAAACAATTCTTCCACCTCCTTTAGCCAATTTCGAGCTTCTACAAATGTCTCTGTCCCGTGAAAAGGTTTTCCACCCATTGCCCGAAAGTCCTTACATATCTTTGCAAAAGTATCGACACGAGGAGGAGGAGGATTTGCTGGATCTACGGTGGTGGCCCTAGTCTCCAAATTCCTCCTAAACTATCCTGGTATCGGTATCCCCTCGGGTATCTCGGGAATTCGAGACATGCTGAAACGAAAAAGGAAAGATTCAGTACAAAAGAACCGAAGGAAAGATATATGGCTCTTGGGGTTATGCTTTCTAAAATAAGCTTTTATCTTGAAAATACTTTCCTTAAAACATACTTTTAAAGGTACTTCTTTATAAAAGTGTTTTTGAAAAACAGTTTTTCAAAATTCATATCTGTTCTGGTAACCTTTAGCTCTGATACCACGTGTAACACCCCACGTCCATTAATGTCACTCACAAAGGGAATGCATTAAATTCTATGGAGCGTTTTAAGTGTGTATAGAACAGAAACTTAACAACAAGACATATATAAACAGTACATAAAAATTAAAAAATTTATTCATTGCAGCGGTAAACACATAGGTTTGATTACATCATCAAAAACCAGAGTCAAAGTACATAATATCCATCTTGACTAAATCAGAGTACATAAATTGAAAGACATAACCCCAACGCAGAATAGCCATAAATAAGATAGGATGAACTTTTACTTCAGTGATCCAAGCAACTTCTAAAAGCAAGAGATACAGATGTCCAAAAATCAAGCTCCACTGGTGCTAGTTCCACCCTGAGCACCTGGGGGAAAAGGAAGAAAAGAGGTGGAAACAAAGGGGGTCAGACATAAAGTCTGGCGAGTGCGATAACCTTAACAATATAATTACCAAAAGAACTAGGCTAAGGCATAAGTTGGAAAATAAGGAAATGACTGTGAACAATTGTATGGCAGAGCAAACTAAAGGAAATAAGATGAACAAAGATAACGTTAAAGGCGCATCTAAACCACTATAAGATAATTACTATACTGCACCACCACTAGTCACCCTAAAGGTTGATCCCGCCTACAAGACTTTAATAACGATAATGGTAGTTTCGTGTACCCCTAGTTGCCTTTATAGGTGTCGCCTGCCCCTATCTCCACTAGGTGTACCCACTACCCCCATGCGATCGGCTCCCTAACTCATAGATACCCGTGCTGGCCCCATAATGGGGTGTATCACTCCCCAAAGTGGCAACCTGATACCACCAATAATGCACGGCTTATACCTACATGATGCAACAACGTCTTACCTACCAGCCCGGGCCCACACACGCATATGAACCCGTTGGACTTGCGTTGCCACCGCTAACCCGTTTTGGCCTCTTACAGTCAAGCCCAGTATGTGTGTCCCGTCCTCGACTTGGGTCAAGCCCACAAAGATACTTATGGGTTACTGGTTGAAACAAGCCCCCATTACTTGACACAAGCTATCCACCTAAGCTTGGTCCCCTCTAGTACATCCCACTTAACCCTCTTCTTATTCTTGTTCACTTACATGTTTCAATTTTGGTTAAGTGTTTCTAATCGTATTTCACAAGCCACCCAAGGCACCCACTTAACCCCCATGTCCCACCACATGTTTATCTGGTTAAGTGTTTCTTAATTCATTAACACCGTAACCTTGTAAAGACCTCCCACATTAGACTGGCATTTGTGGCAGCTGGATTTATCGGGCGGGTCCGGACAGTCTTACACCACAAACGAGCCTAACCTCGTGTCTTTACAACTGTTACGCATTTAATTTATGCCTAATACCTCCCACATTAGACTGGCATTTGTGGCAGCTGGATTTGCCGGGTGGGTCCGGGAAGTCTGACACCACAAAAGGGCCTAACTTCGTGTCTTAGACGATTAATTACACGAAATTGATTATCCCCTAATTTGAATTAATTTCCCTATTCAAATTATCAATCAATTCCAAATTATAACTATGTCCATAATTGACTCAATTATGTCCATCTATTTATGGTATACAAAATTATACCAATTATCATCATCAATTTATTTTATGCCATTTAAGGCATTTATGCCAATTCTCAATAATAAATCTTTTAATATTATCCCATTGCCCCATGTTGTACGATCGTTCGTTTAACGTAAGATATACGTTAGACTCGAATAGTCTAACTTATGGAATAAAGAGAAAACATCACAACATACATATAAATAAAACTAGATCTAAACATAAGGGGGTGAACTTGCATGTGTGAATGAGGTTCTTCATCTAAAACTTGCATAGGCCAAAGTCACAAACTTGCATAAAACTACATATGTCATAGATCTAAATCTAAAGGTGTAAACTTGTTTAGGTAATAGTCACAAATTTGCATAAACCATGTATGTCATAGATCTAAATCTAAAGGTGTAAACTCGCATAGGCAATAACCACAAACTTACATTACTTGATTTATACTCCAAACATATATACATATATATGTGATTTATGCAACATAACGATGGTGTAAACTTACATCTAAACATGTAAACTAGCATATAGAATTTTGTATACTAGCATATAAATCACACATGTGATAGCCTAACTTTAGATACAATTTACACATAAAATAGATGTCATGAAACATGTAAGGTTGTACATAATTTTCATTAACTTGCATATGGTTCAGATCTAAATTAACATCTAGACTTGCATACATACATACATATGATTTAACATATGAATTAGTTCCAACAACATAACCAAACTAGCATATGAAACATCATTATGAATCATAGATTTACAACATAGATGATAGCATCACAGCTTTACAACATAGATAATAACATCATAGAATTTGCAACATAGATGATAACATCATAGAATTTACAACATAGATAATAACATACGGTCAATGATTCACAACATAATCATATAATCCAAATTATAGCTCAATCCAATTAAATTGTTAATTATCATATTAAAGAAATCGAACTCACAACTCAAAGAAGGTCTTGAGTTCTGAAATCTGAGTTCTGAAATTGATTTAGCTTTCCTTTGAAGAAGACAATTTGTTGCGGTTTAGATTAGAATTGAATTTGATTAGCTTTTCTTCCTCTCTAATTGGTAGCGGCTATTCTAGGTTGCAAGGTGACGGCATGGAGGCCATGATTCTAATTTTTATTTGATTTTAGGGTTTGAGTCTACATGTGTTTTTATAGAGTTTAGGATTAATTTAGACCGTCCGATCAACCCAGAATTAACCCCAGCCATTCAGACCAGATCAGAAACCCTAATGACTCAGCATACAATCATTAAAAGGTCACCAAACAAATCTTCCCGGGGGGGGCAGGTCGACCCCCAGGTCGACCTCCTGGTCGACCTGGTGCGGGTAGGTCGACCCCCTGGTTGACCTAGCCCTGGCGGGAAATTTCACACCTAGCCCAATTTGACTCTGAAATTTGAATTTTTGAAATTTGTTTAAATTTTAGTGAAACTTCCGATGGCCATAACTTCTTCATACGAAGTCCAATTCACACAAACTCGGACTCTATCTCAACCAGAATTCCGAGACGAACACAATGGCGCAACCCGTTTCCCTTAATTATCATATCTGAGATTAGTTATTCTTTAATTTGTGAACTTTAATATTGAAAATACGGGGTGTTACAATACCCAACATTTTTCCCTGTCTGAACTATATAATTCATGAAAATTTTTTAAGTAGCAAAAATAAGAGATTAAGATTTTCAACCACAAGTCCACTGTCTTTGCTTTACTTTAATCCAGAGATTGTAAACTGGTAAAAATGTGCCACTCTTGGCCATAACCAAATTTTATGAGGATCATTACATAAATAGTTAAGCTTATTTAAAGAAATTTGTTATACTATAAAGTGTAAAACATCTAGACATTCATCATGTCTCTACTTATGTTGCTTATATAAGGTTATAACTTATTCGGTGCAATTACCATAAGAGTAGATGTCAACAGTTTATCTGTGCAGCCAGTAAAATTCATATAGTGATACTCCATTAGACTGTAACTTCTATGTATTAGTAAAGTTTGCTTGACTTGTTTTGGATCAGGTAATCTATATTAGACTTCGATATAACTTTATGTATTATTCATGGATGTTAGGTTGTAACAATTTATGGGTATTCCGGATTCCACAATTGAAAATTTGTCTCCATATTGTGAAGTTGGTTTAAAATTTTGAGTTATTGTTGAAATGAGATTATTTGCGTGATAAGTTTATAGAAGTGGATCAAGACACTAAAGTGGAGAAAAAAGTCTTAACACTGCTCAAAATAAGACGCTCACTATTCGTTTCGTTTACACCAAATCCCTGTAATAATGATGCAATAACAAGTTAAGATGAATTGGAAATAATCAGTTTCATATGTAAACTAGTCACTCTTTTTCAAAACAGAAGGCAAAGTTAACTTTACTACATAAATCTGAAATAAGTCAAACATAGTGCTAAGGTTTAAATTTCCAAACAGGGAAATCGCCCGAGCTTAGATCATGTATAGTTTGAGTGAGAGAAATGTCACTGTAGATTTGCTTCACTATTTAATTCTCTATTTCCAGGGTTTCGTATATTCCTTCATTTTCTTCTGTTTCTGTTGAAACCCCGCGTCCACTTGTCAAAACCTACGTTGCTTCAGTCTTTCATATATTCCTTCATTTGAGAAATTAGCAGCCGACATACTCTTTTAATTACTCAACTTTGTGGATAACGGTCTTATTCAGATTACATTTATTTCCGTTACTCTACTAAAACTTGAAGTATTAATTATAGGAGAGGATTGAATACTATTGTTAAAATGAACATCAACGAGGCAACATTTTCAGCAATGAATAAGGAAAACATATGATACAATAAAGAGGTGATAGACAAATAATGAGCAAGTAGGGAGTTAGTTCATTGTCGGATCTAAGTATTCAGTCACATACATTAAGATCCAAATTGAGTTTGCTATCTAGGATGCTGTTTGCAACTTATTCAATAGTCATCAACCAAATATATTTGTTGCAAATAGTATCCCAAACATATATTTGCCCTTAACATGATATATTTGATCAGTGTCGAACAACCATAGTTTCTTCATAGCTCAACGAAACATACAAAGGCTATATAGATGAGGTGTCCTATTCAACTTTTTACACATCTACAACTACCTCAGTATAGATAACAAATAGAGTATCATGAACACGAAGCACATAAATTCGCATTTTGCGCCAAGGAAAATGAAAGTCTTAGCGAATCCAGTTCACATTACAAATTGTAATTTGCTTTAAAAAGTTGTATTTTTACATTACAAAAACACCAAAGCGTAAGCTTATAGACTTAAGTATAACATTGCATATGTAAACACAACATACATATTAACGTTTTACTGGTTCTTCTACGAAGTGCGCATTCATTATGAAAATGATGATCTTTTTGGTTAGCAACAACATTCTTCTGTACAAGATAAAGTACAAGTTCACTGCAATTGATTTTGGCCCCCGCCAGGTAATCTACTTTCTTTTTTTGTTAAGAAAGCATCATAGATTTGTTGAAACAAGTCAGTTATTGTAGTATTGCACATCAATGGAATGCAAGGAAGCACAGAAGGTGTTGTCAGTTCTAGGTTTTTATTTGATGTAGAGTTCGCTGGAATGACATACATATTCCTGGATAGACATGTGCATATTCATGATCGACAGCTAACTTGGAGCATGAACTTCAGATTTGTTCTAGTGAACTGATGATATTTATTCTCTTGTTATAGTATATGTATGATAGAGTAGAAATATGATTAGAAAAACTCTCTCCGAAGAAAATGTGTTGCGTGAGAGAAGAAATTGTTATACATGAATGGTGTATGAAAATTGTAGAAATTTTTGTTGCAATTGTTTGTAGTATAAAAACTTTGTTAAAACAAAAAATTTATTTGTTTATTTCATTCTGTAACATACACTATTATTAAAACGAATACATTTAATATGTAGTATCTATAAGCTGTATTTTTTTATAGATTTATAAATCTATTGCAATGGGCATATACTGTTGCAAAGGATCTGTTGCAACAGCAAAAGCCTGTTGCAAAAAAAGTCCACCGCAATTGGAAATAACCGTTGCAAAAAGTATATGTTGCAACAGCAAAAGCCTATTGCAAAATCGTATACCGCAACATCTTATTACAACAAGCGGAAAATGTTGCGAACTTTTTACAACTTCGGCTAAACCAACAGACGTGGGTCTGTTGCAATAGATCTACTGCAGCAGATATTGCCTGTTGCGAAAAGTGATTTTTGTTGTAGTGATAAAAGGAAATATAGGAAAGGGAACTAGAGAACTGGAAAGAAGAGGGGAGCAACACGTTTGGACTGGGGAATATTGCGTGTGAAATTCTAAGCAATGGCTTCACCCAGTTTCATATATATATATATATATATATATATATATGTGTGTGTGTGTGTATGTATGTATGTATGTATGTATGTATGTATGTATGTATATGTGTATGTATGTAAAAGAAAAAGGAGCGGAAGGAGAGACAACTTATGGAAAACGAGAAATGGTATATAACCAAAGAATATATATGCATGGTGATGTTTCTTCTATATACAACAACGGGGAGGGGAAACTGGGTTGCATGCGTGAATGTGAGGGGAGGGGCCATCAGTTCGTGGGTAATGGGCTTGGCCCTATATATATATATATATATATATATATATATATATATATATATATATCAAAAAGATGCATAGAACAAGATAAAAAAAGAGATGAAGAAACGAAAAAAACAATGCATCAGACAATGAAAGAAAGACTGGGTAAGCTAGAAGAAAGGATGGGAAAGGAAATATGGGTCAGTCCCATGGGAAGAAATGGGTGCGTAGATAATTGATAATGGGCCTGGGCTTGGCTGTTTTAAATATATATAAAGGTAAGGGAATATTTGGATAATATTTAGGTTTAAATATTTTATTGTTAAGCATATATATATTTATAATATGTGGGTTGTCTTAATTTGGCCCAGCCCATTACAAAAATAAAATAAAATAAATAAATGGTTGAAGTTAAAAGGTCTAATGTAAAAAAATGTAAGATATATTTATATAATATATATATACACACACACACACACATATGTTGATGTGTATAAATATAAGCTTAGACCAAGAAGATAGGATTAAATAGATTTAAGTCGTGTGTGTAGTCAAGTAAATTGATTGGGCATGTAACTAGCTCGACGTAGTCATCAAATTTTAAATAATTTGGTTTTAAATAAATTGATTAGTAAATAACTAAAAGTGATTAAATACAAAATATCATTTAAAATTAAGCAAATGAAAAATTAGACGTAAAACTAAAATAACACCAACTGATCAATAATGATCTATAAATGCTGTAAATACTGAACTGATTGTTAAATGAAATGATTGATTAATTTAGTTGTGTTTAATTACGTTACTCATAATTATATATATTTAAAGTATCATATGTTAGTGGGAATAAACACCATTCCACTATAAATTGTATTGATTAAATCGTACCCTGTTAGCAGAAATAAACATTGTTCTGTTATTTTATCAGTTTGACATATTTATCAGAAATATATGTTGTTGGAATGTTATATTATCAAGTTGATAATATTGAAATATATTTACATTGTTGGTTGTGTAAATTTGGTTAACGACTTGAAGGTTGTCTGAACTGTTATATATCATTGGAGCTGCTAAGCCATTTTCTATAAAGTAACTCAGAAATATACTCGAGTTTTGATAATTGGAAATAAATTGTTTTTAAGAAACAATTAAATGGTTTATTTTAAATTAATTATAATTAATTTTAAATTAATATAAGTCAGTCAATCAGGTTGTTTGGGGTTGATTTAAATCAACTGTTTAAATGGGATTTGATTATTTAATTAATTGATTTCAATTAATTTAATAGATGAGGTTTCAAATAAATAATTGTTTAAAGACTTGATATTGTTTTAAATTAACAGATTTGGTAGGATAATGGTGCAGTAATGTTTTTATCCGAGGATAATGTTTTTTAACTTAATAAATCTTTTAATTAAGTAAGGTTTAAAGATAATTTAATTATCCGAGGATAAGGAAATCAAGTCGAATGTCTGGATCAAATTCCTTGATTTAGTATTTAAGTTAAACTAAGTTAACTTAATCAATAGTTCAAAACAACAACGTTGTTTTGAAGTGTTTTAAGATTTGAAAATCAATTGGATTTACAAATGCTGGTTTGTTAAATATTTTGGATATCGAATTTCTACAAATCTTAACGATGAGAATGATTTTGAATCAAGGTCTGAGAGGTAATTAAAATACCCCAACTTGAACGATTTCACTATTATCCGATATATCGTATTAGTTTATGTTCATAATGAGTGTTAGAATTGAATATCGTCTTCAGCTATGAAACGGATATTCGAGAATGAGATTTATCACATAAGATTGATAATAAGAATTTATAATTTAAATTAACACTTATGTTTTAAAATAAATATACATATAAAGTTAATATTAATGATTACTTAAAATAAGGCTTAGCAGATCCAATGGATTTTTTTATATTTGATAGTTAAATAACCGACTATCAAATCTGGACCTTTTACGTTGTCGTTTCGAAAAGACCGGAATATAAATTCGACTTCGACTCGATTTATACATTATGAGTCAAATATTATTGAAGACTACTGAAGATGGAGTTTATGCAAGGGTTGTTATGTCGATCCTAGGTAGAAATTGCCTAAGATGGATTTACAGAATGGTGCCTTCGGTTTGTCCAGTCCTAGGACAACTTGTATGGACGAATGTCTGACAGAGTATGCCTAATAAATTGTGTAAGTTGGTCTCTTCAAATGTATTTACATTTAGTGGCGGAGGAATTTGTTTCTCTTAGCTTTATACATGGGATATTTTTGGTGAAATCAATTTGTGATTTGGAGGGTTTGACGATATGGCATTCAAAGTAAATGAAGATTTGATATATCCAAGGTAAGTTCAGCCTCAAGCCTCACAACCGATTTATCACGTATTCGAGGGGTGTGATACCTATGGCTACAAGCGATTATACTGGGATGGTAGCGTAACTTCTGAGTAACCACGAGTATTTTCACTAGGGGTTGAAACAAGCATATTTAGTACTTAGAGATTTTAGTCATGCGCCTGGCCAGCGTATGCCTAACGTCTGTAAGAACGACAGTAAACTTGTTAAACTTCGAGTTATCACGTATTTTCAAACGTTAAATAACAAATTAATAAACCTGCAATTAAACTTATATAACTTCAACACAATAAACTAAGAAAGAAAAGTTTTAAATGCCTTAAGAAATACAACAACATTGCAATTTTTAATAAAATACTTATTTTTAATTTCAAAAGTTATGTTCAAACACGAGAATCGTACTTTCAAAATTTAAATTTGTCATAAATAATTTAAGTTGTGACTATAAGAAAGCTTGAACTTTAATAAAAGTGTTTGAAATAAAGATTCTGGATTTAATAAATAGATTTATAACAAATGAATTCAATTAATAATGTAAGGACGAATTTTTGAATTTAAAATCCTATAATATATTTTGTTCCAAACTTTGTAAAATTTGTATAAGTAAGAATAATTATTTTTTAAAGGCAAGCATGATTTTTTTATTCACAACGAAAGAGTTACAAAACAAACACAAACTCACAACATACAAAAACCTAAAAATACCAAGAACCAACAATAACATGACTATTATCAAATTAACACTAGACAACAGGCTTACAAAAGAGAAAACAATATCAAATTTACTGCTCTTCGGACTTCAGAGATCCAGAGCATAAATTGAAGAGAAGATTAACAAACTCCTGATGCATATGAATGGAGATTAAAATGTGAATTATCAACCCATCTTGTTGCTTATTGAAAAGCAACATTTTCCATTTAAGATTCACAACAACAACACTGCAACTCAATTTACTTCAATGGCCTGGATTGCATAAAACCAGTTAGCTTCAATTCATCCATAATTCATACCATCATCAAAAAATAACCACTATCAATGCTCATTTCTTGGAGAAAACCTTCATCAACGTATTAGAACAAAAGGCAGAACAATATCAACCTTAATGTTCTACATCCTTCATAACGCTGTAGAGCATATTGACATCAATCAATTGACCATAAGATGATAATCGGAATGGAGCACAAAATATCTCAAAAGATATGATATGAAAGTTCTGACAACAACAAAACATTTCCAAACCACCCATTTATTTCAGATGTAACCACATAAATGTTTAAATGAACACGGTATTGAATCACACTGTTATTTCCAGGAATCACCTAGTAGCAATATAAAAATGCTACATGGAGCTTCATTTCATATCATCAAAAACTTAGTAGAAAACTAAAGCTATACTTAAACCAATGAACCAATAATATCAAGTGCCACTTTTACCATCATCCAAACAAAACTAACGGAATGAAGGCACTGACTAACCACAATATGACGACCAATACTTCCTTATCTAAACATGACGGGATCAGAAAGAAAATTAACCTCATCCAAACATTGATCCGCAATTTCTTTATTAACCTCTCTAGCAGGATTGAGAACATCATTAAAATGAATAACATTTCTTTTATCTCCAACCTTATCTTAGATCAAGCTGAAGACATCAAAACGTACATACAGCTGAACATCAACTAGTGAAATTCAACCATGTTGCATCACAAACTCCAACCAGACTAATAACCACCTTCACATCCTCCTTACACCACCAAACAGTCACCACCATTTCAGAGTTGGTAGGAACAGAGGCTGATGGGGCATTCTTCACATAGAAGAGACAAATACCATGTGAAGTCTAACTGAACAAATATATTCCAGGCAGCATAAGGCATTTCATTGAAAAGAAGATAACATGATATATAGTGACCAGGCCATCAAAATTCAAAACACTCCTTACCCTTGCACAAAAACTCACACATACACTCCAAAATAAATGGCCACTATCAGGCAACAACCATCAAACTCAAGCGACAACAAGATGACGTACCTCCAGCAATAGTCAGATACCACAACACAGAGAGCCTAACTAAAACCAAACTCACATCCAATAAGACAATTAACCAATAATAACTCACCAAGCAAGAGAAAAGGAGCGAGCATCTTGGTAAAAGACTGAAAGGCAAATCAGGAAAGAGATTGGCAATTCTAAGCACTAGATAACTATGCTGGATGTTTTATTAGCGATTCTCTAGATAACTATGATGTGGCGGATGATGGTAATAGAAAAAATAAAGGCTGGTCTTGATTCTGAATTGCCAATTTTAAGCACAAATTGTACCTGTAGACATGGATCATGCTTTGGGTTGTATGAATAATGGGGGGAAAAAAGAAAAACCCTCAAAGTATTGGCTAATATAACAGGCAAGTATGATGGAGGGTAAAGTAGTTTGAAATCGTTGGGTTTGTGTGCACGAAATACTTACTGATCATGTTTGTGACGTAAAAGATTTAGGTACCTGAATGTAAAGAAGGTCAAAAACAAAGTGATTGACGGCTGTGGGATTTAAACCCACGCCCTTTCGGACCAGAGCCTGATTCTGGCGCCTTAGACCACTCGGCCAAACAGTCAACTAGTAAATTATTAAATAATAATTTACTGGTACCGAGGCATATATACTGAATGAATATAAAGTAAGAATATTTTTGTTATATACATAAGCATATTTTTTAAAAAACCTCTAGGACGAAAAGTTATAAGTGGAGAAGATTGTAACATCCCGTATTTTTCAATCATTTGAATTTTAAAATGTAATTATATTTATTTATGATTATTGTTGGAATTTAACAATTTAATGATTTGACCGGAATTTAAAATTGTAATATTTAAAACATTATTAATTTTATTTAGAATTGAATGAAATAAATGAAGTTAATTGGTAGATTAACAATAATTTGTAATGTTGAACAATTAAATTAAACAATTGTCTAATATAAACGTAACTGTTTAACTGATTCAAATTTGTGTAAATTAAATTTATGTAAGTTTATAAATTTTAAATTTTAGATTTGAATTAATGAACATATTGATGTTCCAAATCTACTGGAATATTACATTTTTTTCGAAAAAGTCAGTTTTGTGTCAAATTTGGTTAAATTTGAATTTTTGTAAAAATTTGAAAGTTGTCAAAATTTGAATTCATCTTTTATTTATGAATCTATATTGAGTTATGAGCATTCATCATTTTTCAGTTTGTTGACATTTAATTTCGTTTGTAAGTGTAAAAAAAGACGATGTTTATTATATGTATACTTATTTGAAAGTAATCCATATCTTCCTTGATGTTATCCCTTTGAATTTGAATAGGTGAAATTAATTTGTGGGGACACTTATTAATTAGCACTAAATATGTGGTAACCATCATTCTCATGCAAACCAAAAAAAATCGACCATTTAAGTTATTGAATTTAAATTTAATCATTGAATTAATATGGTTTTAAAATAATTTATAATAATAATGAATGGTTCAGTACGATTTTTGATAAGATATTATCACGATGTTGAGTGCCAACGATATATAAGTTACATTTGATTTGAAAACATTGTGTAGATTCTAAGTGAAATAAATTCCGGTAATATACATGTATATATCTTTGGCTATTGTCTTTAATACATTCACTGTTTATTAAAAATGTAACGTTTGGATTTGGAAACGTGGCCCTTCGTTTAAACTAGTAATATATTTAAAGTCCGCGGTTACTTCGAAATTAATGTCATTCCTTTATTTGAATGGCCACATTCGTTCATTTCTAATAAATAAATAAAAGGAAAGGGCATCATTTGGTTTTCAACTCTTCTCTCTCAACTGTACATTTTATATTACATATAATATATGGTATAACATAAATGCTTCGTTACCCAACCCTTTTACCTTCATCTCTCCTTTCCATGAAATGCCTACTCAAAATATAAAACGTTTTAATGACTGAGATATAACACAAATGCTTCCTATTCTTCCAAAAGCCACGTTTCTATGATGAAAAAGGGAATGACGTATTGTATGCATGGTCACTTGGAACCTTTACATAAATTAATTTATAATAGAATTTTGCTTCGTGGAATCCAATACTTATGAAATAAGGTAATAAATTTAAGTTTAAATGCATGTTAAACGGTTGTCATATTCTTTAGTGCATGATATTAGGAAACGACGAAACCATTTTGAATTCATGTTTGCATTTATTGGCTACATAATATATACCAACTTTAATTTAATCAGTTTAAAGATTTATTTTCTCTTTCCTTACTCATATATGTGTTATACTCTCGCCTCGCTATATATTATATGTGATGACCCCAAACTTACGTGGATCGAAAGTAAGGACAATCATTTGGAATACAACATATTTATAACAATAACAGAACCAGATAACATCATAACACATAATTATTGCCACGGAGAAATAAATGTCATAAACATCACATCAACAGAACCACAGAATTCGCAGTTTAATAGGATACAACTTAGCAAAATAAAAGTCTGAATAAAGGAGATGAGTCCCAACTCCAAACGTACATCAAAATACAGAATTGAATAAAGTCCCTAAAGCAAAAGATAAAGATAAAAGGAGAGTCTTCGTCTTCTTCTTCCAAGCAGTCTTCAATCCAGAAAATGTCTTCCTAAAAAACCTGCTACTTGGCTACCCGTGTAAATAGAGGGCACCCGAGTTTGCAAAGTGAAACAAACATCGAGTCAGTCGTGGGACTGATATGAGAAATCATTCTACACTAACTATCAATATGGCGAATCATAGGACCACGCCACTAACGTGGAACGGGTTTACTCCATTTGATTGCCAGTGCATGATTTAATAAAGTTTATACAAAAACAACGAAATGACCTTTGAAAAATGAAATCATTATAAGACTCAGGTCATATCACACAATGCAATGCAAACCGGAGGATAGAGTTTTTCCTTATAATGATCAAACATGACTTGATACGTATAAAATAATATTTTTAATATTATTATTTGTGTCTAAGCAGTTTTAAAATACTACAATATAAATGTATCAATCCTAGACGGCATAGGTACCATATACTATGTCGCCATATATAAGTTTACAATCAAGACTGTAATGTCGTATTGGAAATTGGTTTTCCATCATGAAATCGAGGCTAGGGATCGTCCTCTCCGATTCGAGACACTCTAGCAAATGCCTCAGGATCACACCTATGGGCAACCCTTGGATGTGGTAGGGCCGGTCCCCACCTAACGGTAGTGGATTAATTATGCCTGAACGCACGTTTCCCGGTCCCTTTGGACCTATAGTATGACCACTTCTGGCCTATAAAACCCGAGGTACCTCAATCCATCATCCACATAAGTAAAATGCCAGCCAGTTTAAGCACTGACACTACCCTTAGCTAGAAAGAAACGTGTGCACTCCCTACGGTCCATATCCCGTTTTTGACTCATACCGGGGTGTGAGGCTCGCGAAGTAACGCTATACACAAAGCTACACCTAAACAGGCTATGCTTTGATCATCAACCACAAGGCCTGCTTTTCAATAAAGCCTTGATCTTCTGCATCTTGGCGTGCCACCTTGACAATTCACGCCATGCTCTCAATAACTATTACTATATACCAGGGTGTTAAGCAAAGAATAAATTCTCCACCACCAATCAGATATACATTAATAGAAATCGATTTAATTACATGAAACGAATTTCAGCGTCAGACATGCATCCATTTGCAAGTCCGTTCTGGGTCTGAACGAAACCGGAGACACCTGAGAGGTTCTCGCCTATCCGGGCAATCAACACGTACGTCCGGACGATTACCACGGTTTAACCCTTTCCTGGGAGCAAGTCAGTCGAGGGCATCAGTCGCCATCCAATCGCCGTGAAGATCGCCGGTCTTCAACCGCCGTCTTCTACACCTTCGATTTAAACGCCGTGTAATTATTTGAAATGAGTTGAACTCGGTCTTTTCAAATAATTATTCGCATAATTATCTTTTAAATCATTTCTTATCGTTAATATCCATTTATAACGATTTATCGCTATTTTTATTTATTTTAAAATAGCTCAAATTAGATAAACGACGCTTAGGGTCAGTGGGCGGCCCTAGCGTTGTTTTTACCAATTTTTGATTTACACATATCTTGAAATCCAACCGTTGGATTTTGGCGAAATTCATATCGTTGGAAAGCTCTTCCCAAAGCGGTCCTAACGGTTCCAGTTTTGGAAAAATCCGACGGTCGGATCTTTCAGGATAATCGTTTAAAGGTACGATTGTTGAAACGCGAACTGCAGCGCGCGTTTCGTTTAATTATATATATATATATATATATATATATATATATATATATATATATATATATATATATATATAAATCGTTTGGTGATTTCAACTATAAAAACTCATTCTTTTTATCACCTCTTAAATGGTGACAAAAACATCACTTTTAATTCCTACTCTTTTTACCGCATCTAAAATGACGATAAAAATATCGCTTTAAAATCTCTGTTTTTATTTATATCAAAATTATAAACAAAATCCATCCTTTAAACTAATGTTTTTATTCACATCTAAATATAAACAAAATGTCCCTTTACTTTATTTATGTTTTATTTACACTAAATGTAAATAAAATATTCCTTTTCCTTTTTACTCATTTACACAAAATATAAATAAATGTAATCTTTTCTATACAGATTTATTTACCCTAAAGGTAAATAAAGATCTTTTCTTTTTCTTTTTCTTATTTATTTGCCTACATGTAAATTAAAGTTCACTTTTCCTTTTTCTTATTTATTTACCCTATATGTAAATAAATGTTACTTTTCACTATATGTAAATAAATGCTACTTCTTCTTACTTTTATTTATTTACACTATATGTAAATAAATGCTACTTTTTCATTTTCTTATTTATTTACACTAGTTGTAAATAAATGTCACTTTTTCATTTTTCTTATTTATTTACACTAGTTGTAAATAAATGTCACTTTTCCATATTCTTATTTATTTACACTAGTTATAAATAAATGTTACTGCAAAATCTTTTCTTTTTATTCTACATAGAAAATGTAAATAAATATCATCGCAATTTGTTCTTTTTATTTACATAGAAAATGTAAATGAAATTTCATTGATACATTTGTTCATTTTATTCACATAAGAAATGTGAATAAAATTCCATCGCTAGGTTTGTTCTTTTTATTCTCATAAGAAATGTGAATAAAACTCTATTGCTAACTTTGTTCTTTTTATTCATATAAGAAATGTGAATAAAACTCTATCGCTAACTTTGTTCTTTTTATTCAAATAAGAAATGTGGATAAAACTCTATCGCTAACTTTGTTCTTTTTATTCAAATAAGAAATGTGGATAAAACTCTATCGCTAACTTTGTTCTTTTTATTCAAATAAGAAATGTGGATAAAACTCTATCGCTAACTTTGTTCTTTTTATTCAAATAAGAAATGTGAATAAAACTCTATCGCTAACTTTGTTCTTTTTATTCAAATAAGAAATGTGGATAAAAATCAATGTCAAGTTTTGTTCCTAAATTTTTCTTTACAACGAGATGTAAATAAAAATCAATGTATTAACATAGCGCTAAAAATAAGGTTCCATTTTCAATGTCATAACACTACACAAAACATAAGGCTCAATTTCAATGTGATAACACTACGCTAAATATAAGGTTCATTTTCATGTCATAACATTACACTAAATATAAGGTTCATTTTCTATGATGAATTGACAACTAAATCAATTCGAATAAAAGGGAAAATAAAAGTGATAACATAAAATGACAAATCATATTTCTTTATTATGAATTGATAAATTAGATCAATTCAAACCAAACAAAAGTGATAACATAAGAGGTGACAATCATATTTCTTTTATTTTTGAATTGATAAAATAATTCAAAATAAACAAAAAGTGATAACATAAGAGGTGACAATCATATTTCTTTTATTTTTGAATTGATAAAATAGATCAATTCAAATAAACAAAAAATGATAACATAAGAGGTGACAATCATATGGATATATAATTATCCATCATAACAACATATCAAACATCACCAATCATATCAAAACAAAATAGATCTGAAGCTTAATCATGTGATTATTACATCGCAACAAATTAATTAAATTAATTTATTTATTTAAACAAAGAAATCTCACAGTTATAGATCCGCTTTGGATTTGGCCAAAAATTATACTTGTTCATAATTATCCCTAATCAGTATAGAAAAATAGCCTTCTGCGTCACGAGTCCAACGCTTCAGAAATCATCAAATTCTAATTCAGAACGAATGAGATATGAATTATTTAAGTTAGAAAGTATTTTAGTTTTAAATTAATTAAATAATTAATTAAAGAAACACCACCTTTCTTTACTCAGAACAAAGGCCGCCGAATTCCACTTCTTTGTTCAATCCTAGGGTTCGATTTTTCTCGCCGTTCGGGCTGCAGGAGGACGATCAGGTAGTGCGACGGGGAAGGGGGAGGTGAGGCGTGTGTTCGCCGGCGATGGGGGGGGGGTTCGGTGGCGGCAAGGGGTCAGGGCGGCGGTCGCAAGGCTGACGGTTTGGGTGGTCAAGGCGGAAGCTACAGGCGACGAGAAGGGTGATGGCTGGTACTGATGGAAAGCTTGTAAAGAGAGCTTCGATGTGGTGAGAGAATTGGGTTTTAATTCGTAGAGATGGGGAAGAATTTAGAAGATGAAGATTCGAGCTCTCATGACCATACGTTGAAGGTGGCGGCTGATTAGAACGATGGTGAATAGTGTTTTGCTTTTAATGTTTTTAGTGAATTTTTATAAAAAAATCCATATCTTTTAAACTGTTTCGATTCCAGCCTAGAAGAAGGTGTCCCTAGCCAATAACCCATATTCCGGATCCAACGGGCCAGGTCCCGTCAGCCCAAACGGCTGTCTGTGGCCTTTTTTATTTAAATTAATATTTAAATCCTTTATTAAATTAATTCGTTCGCACAAATAAATTCACTGAGGCCACATACGGACTCAGAAAAATCCAGAAAAAATATATTTGTCTTCGTTATGACGATACGGTCCTAACAAAATTAATTTCGTCGAATTCTGAGCCCGTTTGAAAAATGGTTATTTTTCAGTCGTTTAAATTTGACTGAATTGAACAAAACACATTTTCTTTCGCCACGCTCACATACTAGCTCGGAAAATTCTACAAATTGAAACCCAGTAATAATTTGACATTCCAGTTCCAACGAAAGTCGTTTCGTCGAAAATAGAGGTCGTTTGAAAATTGACTATTTTCACTGGCTTTAGTATTATTTAAAAATGAAAATTTTAATTTCTGCCACATTTTTCAACTAAATTATTTAAAATAAATTTTGTAAATTGGTTTGGATTTTCCGGATCGTTACATTATATTTCCCTTCTCTTCAATATCATATTATCTACATGTAGAAGAAAAAAAATGAAAAAAACCCGCAAAACTTTTAACATTATCTTTGCATATGTAACAACCCGGAAAATCAGAACCAATTTAAAATTTTTATTTTGGCAATTTTAATGGATTTTGAATATTTCTATGGTTTATTTTAAATAATAACGACGAAGAATTTATTTTCGATAAAGTTAAAATGAATAATTTTATTTTAATTATAAAACGAGCCAGAAATGGCGCGGTAGTTTGAATATTCGATTTCAGATTTCAAATGAATATACATAACACAATATAAGTCAGAATTGAACGAAACAAAAAATATTTGAATCTGATTAACAATATCTTTCAAACGAAGTTAAGAAACTGAGATTTCACTTTATAGAGTGTAAGTTATGCCAAGTTGAAAATCCAGAATAGTCGCTATGGAAATATAACCCTTAAAAATGGAGATTTTGCGAACGACCTTTGTTTTCGATGAAACCACTTTTGTTGGATCCGGGATGTCAAATTGTTGCTAGATTCCAAAATTCATAATTTTTGGGATCAATATGCGAGCGTGGCAGAATAAAACGTGTTTTGTCAATTTCAGTCAATTTGGATCGACCAAAAAAGGGCCATTTTTCAAACGGTCTCGAAATTCGACGAAATTAGTTTTGTTAGGACCGTATCCTCCCAACATAGCTAGATTTATTTTTCTGTAATTTTTAGAGTCAGTATGTGGCCTCGGTAAATTAAAATGTACGTTTAAATTAAAAAAATTTAAATTACATTGTAATTTAAAGAAAAACTGATTGTAATGGCCGAACTGGGTTACGAAACATATTCCTTTGTGTCCGGAATGGGGGTAATTAGCTAAGGGCAATAGTCATTGGATTTGATTTGGTATCCGAATGCAAAAACCCCAATTTTCAAATTAAATAATATAAAAATAATATAATATATATAAATTTCCTTTATAAAACCCTAGGGCCATCGTTAGTTTTCCTTTACCGCCGCCACCTTCTTAGACCAACGATTCAAACCCTCTGAAACAAATCCCCCAAAATTCTTGCGATCTACACCAAATCGAACCAGGGCTCTAAAGGGAAAATGATAGAGGACCACGAGATCTCTCTAACCAATGGATGAGATCGGATTTGGTGCTCTAATTTGATCAGAATCTCGCCAGAAGTCACCGTCATTCACCCTCGATCTGCGCGCTCCTGGGGACCTCGAACAGCGCACCACTGTTGGCATTGGCAGAGCTCAAGAAGGCGAAGGAGGTGATGACCTCCGATGGGGGTCCGGGTCAGTAATGTGGCGGCGGCGGCTCGATTTTGAAATCAACAGTTTTTTTTGTACAGAGAATTATGATAGAAAAGGGGGAGGTTAATTTTAATTAATTAATTATATCGTTAATGTATTCAAGGTTCGAATCGTCATAACTTGTTCATTTCAAAACAGAATTCAACAAAATGACATGTGTTTGAATCGTCTTCGCGATGGAACTAACTGGAACTGAAATGGAGCAAATCAGAATTTGGGGGAAAAATTCAAATCTGAACCGTAATAAAACAGAAAGTCGAACCAATCAAAGTGGGAACTTCTCACCAAAATTATTGTTATACAGTTATTTATTTCATAACTGCATATATGAACTGTTCCCCGCCGTCCTTAGACCATGGACGACTTGTTTATTTGATTGTGTTGTGAAAATTGGTTGTGATATGAAATGGACTATATAAAATATTCATGTGTTGAATAAAAATAAATATTCATGTGTTGAAATAAAATAAATATTCATTTATAAATCGGACGATTTGTTTATGTACACCCATTTGACTGATATGGATTGGGACGATAAATTTTACACATCGCCCAACTGCACAAATAATATTCGGTGTTTGTTGATTGAAAACCCCACACGGGTATTGGATGATACTTGACGTACACTAATCCTAATCGTTTAGTTGTATGTCAATCAATTGGTTGACAAACTGTGGTAAGTGTTAAATATTTATATTTAATGCTTATGCAGTGTAGAATACACTCTGGATGATGGTTGATTATTTAACATTGTTGTACTATACATGTGTTGTATGAAATCCATATAATCAACATTACATGGTAATTGACTATGTATGATTCCAGTTCAGAAAGAAGGAATATTTTAAAATAACGAATATTTTAAATAATATTCAGAAAAGAATCAAAATATGATTTTGATGTCCGATTTGGGATGGACATGAATATATTTAAATATATATAGCCGTGTTGATTAGATATGCGCCATTTTAATGCGAATGATATTTATATCGATTTTATTTATTTTTATAATGAATATCGAAAATGAAAAGATTTCAAAATCTGATGTTTGAAAATATTATCATTTATATGTTAATGATATGGAATATTCAATTTTGATTTAAAATTGAATACGAAGTTGAAATTGTTTTGAAGACGAATTTAAAACGATTTATAAAATACGTTTTGAATTGAAATCGATGAAATATATATAATATTATATATATTATGTAACAACCCGTATTTTCAATAACCTGTTATAACGTAAATCGAGGCAGAATTTAATTTATAAATCTGAATCAAGGGAAACGGGCTATGCCATTGCGTTCGTCTCGGAAAAATACGCGAAATAGAGTCCGAGTTTTCGAAAATCGGAGTCCGTATGACCCGATTAAGGCCCAATGAAGTTTTCAGAAAATTTCAAGTTCAAAACAGATTTCGAATTTCGGGTTCAAAATTCGAAAAAGGCTCAGATTGGGCCAGGCGGGAAAATTCCCGCCAGAGCACCCAAGTCGACAGCCCTGTCGACTTGGCTGTCGACTTGGTTCAGCCGGGCAGTTTTGCCTGGTGCACCATTTTGGGGTTTTGGTTAGGTTTTGGGGCCAGATTCGGTTTTAAGGGCTGAGATTGGAATTAGGGTTTAATCCTAAGGTTGAAACTAATCCTAATCTCTATAAATAAGCCCCTAACCTAACCCTAAATCATCATTATTCATTCAAGTAACTAAACTATGGCAAAATCATTCCTCTCATGGCCTCCACTCTCTTCATAAAATTTCTAAGTTATTTCTATGAGAGATTTTCCATGCATACAAGTGTTTTCAAGCTTGTATGAGTGTCATTAGCTTGCATTCAAGTCAAGTTTCCATATTTACATCATAAAGCAAGGGTTTTGATCATTTTGGCTCAAGGGTTTTTCTATTGGAGCTTGCATTTTGGGTTTATTTGATTACATAAGGGCTTTGTCTCAATCTATATATATTTTTGTGTCTTCATAAGCATTGTAAGCCCTTTTCTACTTTCATATTTAAACTCTAAAGTTAAATGAATGATGCAAGTTTGGTTGATCATTATGATATGCAAGTTTGCCATGTTATGATATGCAAGTTTATCATGTTATGTTATGCAAGTATGCCATGTTATGATATGCAAGTTTACCATGTTATGCTATGCAAGTTTGCCATGTTATGATATGCAAGTTTATCATGTTATGTTATGCAAGTTTGCCATGTTATGATATGCAAGTTTATCATGTTATGTTATGCAAGTTTGCTATGTTATGATATGCAAGTTTGCCATATGATATGCAAGTTATGTTATGCAAGTTTGGGTTGATCGTTTTGCTCATGTTATCATGTTATGCAAGCTTATCTTGGGTTTATGAGCTTAAAGCTTCAAGCTTTATGCTAAAGGTTGCATTTTGGCAACATGTAAGTTATCATATCCCTTATGATAACTTGCATGTGAGGCTAAATGTGAACTTATGGAAACTTCTACATGTCATTTATCACCATGTATCACTTATATGCTAAGTTTGGTTTTATGCATACTTTTGAGGCCTAATGATGCAATATGCAAGTATATGAACATATGTACATTTCATATGCCACCATGTTAAACTTGTGGCTTCAACACCATTTGTCATCTTTATGCCAAGTTCCCTCTTTCTATCCTTTATGCGCTATTGCGATTATGTAAGCGATGGGATTGCGTTAGGGGTTGGGTAAACTTAAAAGACATGAAAACATAAGATTGAGAATTTACCTATTAAGTTAGGTCTACCCATTGGGAATTTACCTATTAAGTTAGGTCTACCCAAATTCTTGAAAACTTGTAATGTGTTTTGGAAACATGATGGACATGACACTTAGAAAATATAAGTGTGACCAACTCGAGGTTGGGTTGAGATTGTAGCGTAAAACTACCCGGAACCGACCGGCTTAACTAGTTGCTACAAACAATAGGACCCAATGTGAGAAGTTGGTCATGTTGTACCTTGAACCCGAGGTTAGACCAAGTTGTGGTGTAAAGCTACCCGGACCCGCCCGGCTTAACTAGTAACCACAACAAGGTCTAATGTGAGAGGTTAAGGCACATTAAATTAATAAATGCCTCATGATTAGGGTTAAGTCATGGTCCACTTAATACTTAACCAATTTGGGCTTGGTAGATTAATCAGGGTTAAGTCGTGAACTCATCGTTACACTTAACCAAGTTAATCCATGATTAGTAAAAGGGTTAAACCGTACTTAACCCACTAGAAAATCCTAGCAATGGGGGTCCACTCCAGCAGTAATCCCAAGTTTGTATCATTAAGACCCTAGGGACTAGGCTAGGGTGGGGGCACGATTACTGGACTTGAGGTAAGTGACCAAAAACGACGGCAGAGTGGTACGCCGATGTAGTTCCGGACGGACTAGGGTCGTGCACGTAGTCCGTATTTGGAGAAGTCAAGCATGGGTACCAGTAGATCTAAGACTGTGCACTTATGTTTATGGTGTCCAGGGGTTGACACCCTAGGGCTTGATACACCCGACGGGAGACCCGGCACAGTCCGACTACAATTATGTTTGGGCCGTATTGACACCAACACGTGACGAGTTAGGCTTAGGGAGCCGATCGATTAGACCGTTTGGTTGGACCTCGTATTTGGGTCATTTCATGTTATTGGGCCAAAGCTTGGGCCAAGGGATCAATACTTGTTTATTCAAAGTCATGTTAGCTTGCTAGTACACCTGTGGTGCAAAACCTTAATCCTGATTATGCGATGACACCTTTTATCTATCATGCCAGTATGTAGTTATCCTTATGTCCATCCCTGCTTCTCATGCCAGTTAACTTTATCAGTTTACATTGATTGTAGTAGGGCTTACTCGGTCTTTTTGACTGACCTGTTTTCTTTCGCCTCTTTTCTTCCGTTCCCCCCCCCCCAGGTTCTCAGGGTGAAAGCGTTGGAGCTTAGCTTGGATTTCTGATTGCTTGCTTGTGGGATTTCAGCTCATGTACGGTTTCGACATGAAGCTAGCTATGGTTATCACTTATTTTGGGGATAGTACTTATGTATTTCAGTTTTTCAGTTGATGTTGTTTTTATCTAGACTTGTTTATTTGGAAAGTTATGTTGTACCAGACTTGTTTTGAAATAGTTTGAAATCTTCCGCTGTTTTACTTATCTTATTTACTCTGTTTACATATATACATATGTTCTTGTTCTGCCTTGATATATCATTATGCATGTTTACCCGGTACAAACGCCCCTCCAAAGTCAGAGTGCTTGCAAGAGCCACCCTGGCGGAGGTGGGGTGTTACATTATATATATATATATATATATTTAATGGCCTGAATAGAACGCGCCACGCTGCGGCAGTTCGTGAATTTCGACCATTAACTTCGGATGGACATTACGGGAGATTCGACCATCGGATTCTCCTAAAACCGGAACCGTTGGGTTCGTATTGAAAAGAGTTTCCAACGAATATAATAGACTTGAAATCTAACGGTTGGATTTGGAATTATGTCCAAATCAAATTTGGAAAAGGTCGATGTAAGTGTAGTTCGGTGGTCATTATTGGAAATCGACTGTACGGGCCTTGATAAAATTATTAAAAATATTAATAATTTGTGTAAAATCATAATAAATGATTTGGAAAGAATTGGGATGAAAAATTCCATATTTGAAAAGATAAAAATATATTTTTATCGAATTGAACTAGTTATGAACTAGAATTGTTATCCAATATTTTTAAATAAATAAATTGGAATTGAAATGGTTTTAAAAATAATCGGAATTTCCAATCTATGAATTGGAATGGATTTGAATCGAAATTATCTTTGGAATATTTCGATATTGGATTCCGTGATTATACGGACATTGTGGAGGAATTTGGAAGATATATGTATATCGTTATTCCAGTACGATATTTGTTGATTTCAGAATTTGATATTGAATATAAGCCGATATATTTTCTATTCAGAGCCTTGTATTTAATATCAAATGGGATTTTGGGTTTGTCATGAATGGTGCCTTCATTAACACTGTTCTTAAACCCAATTGAGAAAAAAATTAAATATTTTTGTCTAGATTTAATGAAGTATACCAATTAATTAATATTTAATTGGAATTGAATTGAAATTGATTTTTGGGTTTATCGTGAACGATGTTTTAAATAACACTTGTTCTTTAACCCGATTAACAATGGAATGAGATTTTGGGTTTGCCGTGAATGGTATCTTTAAAAATATTGTTCTAATACCCAGTGGTGTTAAGAAAATTAGAAACTAACTGGAGATTAGCTAAGTTGAATGGTTTTCTAGGTATTGATTTGATGTTAGTTTCGGCCTTCGGGGTTAATACTTAGGGAATTGTTCTCTTACTAATTTACGGTTAGAGACTGATGGAATGTGATTTTAGGTTTATCGTGAACCGTGTTTTAAATGACATTGGTTCTTTAACCCAGTTAAAGATAAGATTATTTTCTTAGCTTTGAACAATCATAAATATTGTTTTTTGGGAAGATTAAAACTAAATGGAGTTTTGATGAATCTTTGATTAGATTGAAAAGTGAATGTGGTAATTAAAATTATCAATTCAAGAAAATGATCGAAAATGGAGTACCACCAGTTTTACTCTAGGTGATAGCTAAATCTTTAATTAGATTTGAACGTGAAATGGTAATTAAATTTACCGACAACACTGTGGTGTTAGATATGGAGTATTACAGTTTTGCTCCATGGGATGAATAGGTTGGGATTGGGAAATTAAATAGATGATTACTTCGGTAAGGATCGCTAATCCTGACTGGTTTGGAAAACCTTAATATGGTTTGATATTCAAAGGAAGATTAAAGAATAAATTTAAAAGAATTTATCTTTGATAAAATTAATGGGAACCTATTCTCTAATGATGTGAATATTTGAATAAAAGAATATTCTGGATTGGAATGAGGCATATGTTGTGTTTGTGTAGCACTTGTTTATAAAATACGCGAGTTATTCGGAAAGGCCGGGTTTATACCCATTCTGAATAACTGATACGACAATATGTCGAAGATGAAGACGGTGGTTGAAGACCAGAGGTCTTCACATCATTTGGATGATTACTGATGTCTTAATTGGACTGTACACCCAAGACGAGGTAATAAGTGGTGATCGTCCAGACGTACTTGGAGATCGATGGATATGCGAGGGCCTCTCTCTCCTGTATTGGACATACGAAACGAGGAATAAGGTGCCTCCGGTTTCGTTCAGACCTAGAACGAACTTGTAAATGGACTGTGTGTCTGAAATTGGATTTTTTTCTATGCTGATTGATCTCTATTAAATATGCATCTGCCTGGTGAAGGAGAATTTATTCTCTTACTTCACCCTTCTCTGAGACATACGGGATCAGAGGTTGTATATCGATAGACATCAGTCGCATGGAATGATTGCCTGTGTGGCATGCCTGAGTGGCAAATGATCAAGGCTTCTGTTGAAAAGCAGAGCCATGTGGTTGATGATCAAAGCACGACTTTAATATAGCATAGCTTTGTGTTGCGTTAATTCGCGAGCCTCACACCCCGGTGTGAAACAGAAACGGGAGAGGACTGTTGGGAGGACATGCGTTTCCTTCTAGCTAGGAGTGTTGTCAGCGTTTACAAGCCCTGACATTTTACATATGTGGATGATGGAAAGCGAGGCGCCTCGGTTATATCGGTCACTACAGTGCCGATGGATTGTTTGGTTGGTATATGACTAGTTTACGCCCCATAGGCGGGGAAACACATTGTTCAGGCATTTTAATCCATACGTGTGGACCGGCCCTATAGATCCAAGGGTCACTCGAGCTCTGATCCTGAGACTCGGGCTAGACAGTCTCGAAGTGGTAGAGGACGATCCCCTGCCTTGGTTCACAGATGGAAATCCAACTTCCAGTACGTGACATTTGCAGTTTTGATTGTAGAGCCTAGTATTGGCAACAAGATACATGGTACCCATGCCGTCTAGGATTGATACATTTATATTTGAAGTTGTTTTAAACACTATGCACTTATAATAAGTATCAAATGATTTGTTTTAACGTACCAAGCATGTTTGGCTATTATAAGGGAAAACCCTATCCTCCGGCTTGCGTTGCATTGTGTGATGGCACCTGGGTCTTATAATAGCTTTATTTTCCAAAAAAGCATTGCGTTGTTTTGTTATATGCACTGGTATTCTTGGGAGGAAACCCGTTCCGTGTTATATGGCGAGGTCCCTTGATATATCTAATTTTAAAGTAAAGTTTTAAATAACTATTATAGTTCTCACACCAGTCACATGACTGACCTGGAGTTTATTGTTTTAACCTAAACTCTGGGTGCCCCTATTTTCCACACGGGCAGCTAGTAGTTTTGGTTTTGCAGATTTATATTCACATGATCCTGGTTTACAGCTGGAACGATATTCAGAAAGCTTTGTATTCGTTTATCTCTTTCAGTTGTGTTTTGTATTATTTTCCGCTGCATTGTAATTTGTAAATCTCTGATATTTATCAAATGTATATTATCTGTACATACTCTGTATATTCTTGTACTCTGATGTATTGCTGTAATAAGCAATGAAATGTTCTTCTGTTCGTGTTCTGATTCGTCGTGTTCTCAATTCAATCCGGGCTTTCCTTTATGGGGAAGCTCAGGTCGTCTCAACATATTTCTAACAAATTTTCTATGCCTTATTCTTGTCAGTCCAATTAAACGTGTTCCCTAAATTATGATTTAATACTATGTATTTTGAATTTTGAAAAGTCACAAACTTTCTAACAATTAGCATTAAAAAATTAATCATGCATTTATTACTTTCCATTTTTCTCTTTCCTTATGCAATTTTCTTTTGAATTATTGAATAAGAAATAAATGTTTGTTAGATTAACACCTCCTGCCTAGTTTTCTAATTTGTTTCCCTTGTAACTATATATGAAGAGACGCGCTAGGGAAATAAATGGCGTTTGTTGCATGCCTTCTCTTCCACTCTTCTCTTATACCCATTCATTTATTTCCAGAAGGAAAAAATTTACATAGCCATCTCCTCCCTTTTTCTCTCTAGTTTCACGACCACTTCATCTTTCCCAAAATTCATACTCTCTTCAAACAAATTCACAAAAGTATATACATTCTCTCTTCTTCTTTTATTCCTTCCTCTTAAAACAATTCACAATTCCCTTATTTTCCCTTTTCCCTTAAAACCAACCCTCTTCTCCTCTACTTCTCTATGTAAAAAGAAGAAGAAAAGTAAAGAAAAGTGATTTTTTTTGATTTGGTTTGCTTTTGGTGCTGTCTTCTATTAGCTACCTTGTATCTTCTTGTATCCATCTTCAGATCCATGCAAGGTGAGTTTCTCACGATTAAATTTATTTGAGTAGTTTACATCAATATCTTAACTAATAAAATAGTTTAATTTTGGGTTAGCTTGGTCAATAATATTACCGTGTTGATGTTATGTATTTGTATAATTATATTATTTGATGAAACCTGAAAGACGTTTGTAACATATTTATACACATACTTGCTTTGTCGTGAAACTGGACACATATGTTGATTGTCTTGTTAAATTTGACATCTTAGTGGGCATGCTAAGTACATTATGTCTTTGGATTTCATGTAGATTAACTTCTATTCAAAGTCCCAACCATATATAAGTAATTTTATCATATTAATATTTCATGAATACACCTTGTTACCGTTTGAAAAAAATGTGGTTAACTATATCTTGCGGTGTTATTTCTGATGTATGAAAACATTTTGGATTGAAATTTTCATATGTTGCATCATGCTTGGTGTGAACACTGTTTAGGCTAACTAGTTAAGAATATATTTAACTATCTTCAGGTATGAACATGATTTATTCTAATCGGTTTAGTATATTAATAGAAACACATGCAACATATAATTTGTGCATTTATATATATTCAACTTGTATATTGTCTTTCCACTTACTATTAACTGAAAATTGTAGTTTGAAAATCAGGTTTTATTTGCATGTCATGTTTGTCTTATATGCTAGGTTGATGTCATGTTATACTTTAGTTTCAAAAGTAACCAAATATATATGGCATTTTGTCATATATTTAAAAAAATTAAATTGTGTTAAGATTAACTATTTTATTTTAGTGTTTTATTGAAGTTGACCTACTTGAATAAAGTTAATCCTGACTCGAGTGTTTTGTGTTTTGCATGAAATGCTCGGGTCAGACCCGAGTGTTGCAAATCTAAAGATTTCAGCTAGCGAAGTTTGAGACACGTGAAGACGCACACGCATAAATTTGACAAATTTGCTGTAAAATTTATTTTATGTAAAAGCTATGTATTTTCTGCTGTGTAAAAATATTGTAAAAACTCTTATATTTTTGTAAAAATTATTCCGTTGCATGTTATTATGTTCTGCGATTCTGTGTATTGATTCTGTTAAACCTCATAAGCAATAACAATCTGTCGTTTCGAGCGGTTTAAGTTGGTTTAACTACCGACTTGAAGTGGTCTCTATGGGGATGTATCAAGATCTTTTATCATTATAAATCTCACTCACATACCCCTTTGCCGTTTGAGAATTGTTTTTGAAATAAAATGAATATTTGTAGGTACACTGTATTCATTAACCATATATGTAATTTTGTCAGTTCGTTTTGAAACTAATGGCCCCTTGAATATTGCAAGTCAATACGAGGCATCAATCATATTTGTTTTAACCCGTAATTCAAAAATATAACTTTAAGTGGACCTAACGTTTGGAGACGATTCAAATTTTGTATTGATGATCTTGTAACAAATAAGACACCCCTTTTGGGTTTTTTGTGTGTATGTGTGTGTATCAGCAGTAACATTGAAGTATACTGCAATCTGTGTGCATTCAAAATGGTGAGTTGTAACATAGATTTAGTTCTCGTCTGAAATTTAAATAGCATGATAAAAAACTGAATTGCTGTGCATATATCTTTTTTTCCCTAAAATAATCATTAACCCACGGTGTGTATTCTAACCAACATTCTCCACTATTTTTTCCCTGTTGGTGAGGCATTTAATAGTAATACTTATTTTATATCATGACCGAGTATACTTCCTGATAAAATTTGTTTGAGAAATGTTAAAGCCTTATGTCGTTACAATATTGTAAGCTAAGGAACAGAGCATCAATAATTCTTATCAACACAGAGCCAAATATTTTAGGTTATTTGGCATCATAAAGATTTCCATGACCATTTGAATAACGGTCAGAGTATGAAAAAACAGAATTCATTCAACCAAACAATGTCTTGAACACGATCACCAACTCCGAGAGATGATATTTGGTGGACAAGCTGCATGTAGCTAAACTGTCTGATGCTAGATTTCACAGTTTATCGTTTTCCGAATTGAACTTCATTTCTGTAAGTTTCCATGCAGAAATATATCCCTTTTCATTTGCAAAAACACAACCACTATGCAGGTTCGAGAGAAAAAAGTAAAACTGGAGAAACTGAAAAATACTTTCGTTCGAAGAGCGTCAGAATTCTTGTGGAACTACTTTGCTAGTTTGGTTGAATTTTTTTTTTTTTTTTTTTTTTTTGAAAGGCAGTGTTAAGCTTTTATTACTAACAAAAAATTTACAAGTTGCACTAACAACAATCACCATTCTCTCAATTATTAATGCCTCCTCGCTGATCCTCACCATACAACGCTTACATATTATTAGTAGTAACTGGATAAGCCCTTTGCATATGCAAGCAACATACCATTAGCATGAAGCCCAAAGTGTCAACCTTCTACCACAAGAGAAATATCACTTAACAGCAAAAAGTCCCATCTAACATCAGCAAATGAAAATATGTAGCAACAACATCACATCAAGTAAGAGAAGGGTCGTACAATGGGTTTTTCCGTGTATGCCTTCTGGAAGCTTTCATTTTATTACTTTGAGGAATTACATCGCCTGGACCATAATCAATGCCTTCATCTAAATCGTCGTCTTGCCAAAATTTTCCAGTCAGTTTATTGCTCTTGGATTTAGAAGGAGGAAGAGAGCTTGTGGGCACCGCCGAGGATAGCAGAGCAGCGTTAACGGTTGGGAAAGTCAAACCTGCACTTGTGATAGCTGGAGGGGGTAGTTGAAGGCTTGAGGGTGGCTTCAGGTTTCCATAAGGGGAGGTTTTTGATGGTGTAGCAGTTACATTAGCTGATGTACATGATTTGGTTGCAATCGGAGAGGATTTAGCAGCGACGGAATTGTCAACAGAAGCACACATGGATCCACTTGATGCAACAAAATTAACCATACCAGAATTTCCACTTGCGGATTTGTCAATATCAATGGAATTATCATCAAAGAGATTGCCAACCTCTTTAACATCTTCAGTTTGATTAATCTGCTCTTTGTCATGATTAGCAGCCTCCTTAATAGTGTTTACTTGTGAATCATTACTAGTGGAAGCAACAACATTTCCATTGAAATTATAATCAGCTTCTTGATTATTTCCTTGCACATTTGAGTTAGAGTTAACATGATCATCAATCGCCTCAGTATTAACGTTTTCATCATTCTCATTAGCCAAAGCATCAAAAGGATTTGCATTAACATTAGGCATTTCAGCGTCAACATTAACATTAACATTAGGCATTTCAGCGTCAACATTAACATTAGATTTATCAATAGCAGCACCTTTTCTTCTCCAGTACCTTTTAGCTTTATTATTAACTGATGTCCAATTGCTTGTATTAGCATTTGTTGGGACTTTCCTATTAAACTGACCATTTAAAACATGAGATCTGCCATGTAAATTATTGTCCTCTACATGGTCATCCGCAATTGCATTTGCATTAAACTCACATTTACTAGTTGAATGTCCAAAAACCTTACAAGTGGTACAAATGTTGGGTCTCCAGTCGTAGGATAACCTAACTGATGGGCATTCCTTCCCTAAACCATCTACCACGATTTTGTCTGGTAACTCAAACTCAGAAGAGATCTCAGTTAATGCTTTTGCGTATCTAAATCTCTGCATCTTTTCCGTGCTACTATCAAAACAAATTAATCTACCCACATGACAAGCGAGCCAGTTAATACCCAACAATGTCTAGAGAATGGTTGGAATTCTATAGAAATGGACCCAGATAGAGACTTTCTTAATCTGCGCTTGATTATTTCCTATGGATGGATCCCATCTAGTTATAATAAACATACGACCTCTAATAAAAATAGGATCAAATTTTAAAATTTTTTCTCTATCAGATTCATTAGAAAACTTGAAATAGAAATGCATTCCATCTGATTTAATACTAACTTCTCCTTCTAATTTCCAAAACCGGTTTAGGAAGTTTACCACTGAAGAGTACGAAGAAGTACCATCCAGAAAGAAACCAACCAAGACGTCGCTCCAATAATTCATGCCATCCGCCCTGACTTCCTCTGGAATCTTCTTAGGAATTCCATCTCTAGGGATGTCGAAGTGTTGGGGTTGGAAAGCACCGGCATTCCGAGGTAGTGAATTAAAGAGGGAGGCGTAATCCAATTTCGTGAAAGCTGGATAAGAGGCATTAGACAAATTGGAACCACCAGCTTGAGAAGGAATAGGGTTCGACAAATTGGAACCACCAGCTTGAGAGAGAATAGGGTTCGTCAAATTGACATTGGAAACCCCCGCTTGAGGAGGAGGAAAAACATTAGAGGTCGTGGATCTGAAGGAATTTCGTGGATCTGAATTAGACGAAGAGGGTAATGACGAATAGAAATTAGATCGATTATCAATTGGAGAAGGATCTGGAACCGAAAAATTGGATCTGATATTAGCTTCAGAGGGTTTTTCTGAAAAGGTGGAAGTAGCAGTAGGAGGAGGTGGATCAGGGGGAATTGGTGGAGAAGGACGGGAAGGTAAAGGAGGGAAATTGGCGTCGAAGGCGAAGGAGGTGGATGAGGAAGAGGGAGATGATTGCGTGGCCGCCATGACCTGTTCTAAAAGAGCTTGCATCAGGCCGAAGAATGCCGATTTTGATTATAACTATATATTATTATGTAACTATATATTATTTATTAGTTTGGTTGATTTTATGATCAATGATAAGAGCTATTTTTCTCATGTTACTGTCTATTAATTTTAATACAGGAATAATGCCCCCTTCCCACCAATATCGTTTATCCTTTTTTAGAGAGCACAATTAAAAAGGCCTGACCATGCAGACTTAAGATATAGATGTAGGACATATGCAAGGCTTCAACATTTGAAGGTATTTCACTCTCATGTAAATGAAACATTTCATTCGAATTTGGTATCATCTATCTCTTCTAATCTTTGTATCAATTTAGAGTCTAGACAATAATTGCTTGGGTCCTTTGAGAAAGGCTTATTGTCGCTCTCTTAACCTGTTACTCCGACAGGAGGCAAGATAGACTAGATATTAATGCTACAGTAAATTTAAAAGTGACCTATCTTTAAATTGCTTTGACTAGATATCAGATGTTACACAAGTGTTTGTGTATGCGTGAGTGCTCGCCCACATGCGTGTGTGTATATCTGCGGGTGTTACGCAATGGAAAGGGGTTCCTAGGTCTGGTAACAAACTCAGGAGCGAGCCGTACCTTAGGAGTTTACAAGTCCATCAGGTTGTCCTAAAGTATAAAACACACACACACACACACACACACACACACACACATATATATATATATATATATATATATATATATATGAGTGTTCAATGTCACCCCAAAAATGGAGCACCCCTTTTGGCTCCCCTGTTTTCCACCTCTATTTATATTAATTAAAGTTAGTGGGAGGTGAGAGAGTTAGTGGAAGGAGAGAGGGAGGAAATGTGTGGTGGAAATGTGGTAGGCTAGAGGGGTGCTCCATTTTTGGGGTGCCATTGAACCTGCCTCATATATATACATATACATATATATATATATATATACACACACACACATGTGCGTGAGCGTGCACATGTGTTTTTGTATATGTGTGTGTATGTGTGTGTGTATATATATATATATATATGTGTGTGTGTGTGTGTGTGTGTGTGTGTATGTGTGTGTGTGTGTTGAAAGTCTATTTGGACACAAATAAAGTCATAAAATTAGACACGAGAAATCTCAATCTTGTGTGTGCATACAAACACACACATAGCATATTTGCGTGATTATGCTTATGAATCGAATAACATAATAATTATGTTTAGGTAATAAATTGACACAATGTTACTTAAGACGTTGTTATATGTTTGTTCAGGTACGTGAATTTGCAAGTGAACTTCGTGCAAGCACAAAGGCATCAAGAAATCCTACCAGTTGGTTAAGGGGTCTTGGTCAAGCTACAAATAGCATTGTTACTTCTAATGTTTCTGAAGTATACTCTAAGATGCTTACAATTTTCATTCCTCTTCTCGTGGAGGAGGTTATCACTTGACGACATGTTAGATTGATTCAATTTGTTGTGACATAATGTATAATATATTTAAGATGGGTATATGTGTTATTGTATTGCAGAGTTCCTCCTTTGCACATTTCATGTGTTTTGAGGTCCCCGCTTTTGTTCCACCTGGTTCTGTTAGTAATGGAAGTAGACATGGATCTGATGACGATGATGACGACGATGTAAGCTTTGTAGATGCCGATGGAAATGATATCAAACAGAGTATGTCTATTTCACTTAAATATAAATAATTGAATTGAGGAAGTATCTCTTGTTTATATTTTATTTCTCCAGAGAAGAGACAATACAATAATATTGTTGTAATCTCGGATTGGTTTTTATGTATTTTGTGTTGTATTTAGTAATTCAACTAAGTTGGGAACATTAAATGAAGCACTCCAAGAATTGCTTGATGGGATTCAGGTAATAGAGTATTTGTTTTTTGAAATATTTCATTGGTAACTGAGTGTGTGTAAAGTTCATTTATGTGCTCTACTATGCCTGATTCATTATTTTACAACTTACTATCATATTTGAAGTAATTATTCATTTCATCTGGTCATTATTCTATTTGTTACAGAGTACAAATATTGTATTTTGTTCGCATTTGGACTGGTCGTGTACTTGTATCTTCTACGAAATAAAATAATGATGATCAATATATCTTCCTTAAGCTCTACATAATGTTGTAATGCAGATTTTGATGGCATTCAATTGTAATTTGCAATTGATTTGCCTTCCTACTTAGCTTTATGTACCATTTTGGTTATTTATGAGGTTATTTCATGTACCATACAGATGAGAATGTTGGTAACAGTTGAATATTCTTATAATAATAAAACATTTCATTTATTTTGATACTTGATTATTGGCTGTTATGTTATTTGGGCGATAATTATGTGTTCAGATTTGTTCCATGTAAACTTTTTGTATCTTAATCTATATTATTTCGTTGAAACAGTTTCATTAATGGCAGTAGTTGTGTCCTGTTTTAGCAATAGTTAGCTTGTAACGGAAGCATCAATAGAGGCCTTTATTAATGCCATTATTGCTATAGAGGGAACTAATCTGTCATAGGTGGCATGCATATACATACATATATATATATATATATATATATATATATATATATATATGAGAAAGTCTATTTTGATACAATTTGGTGACACAATTGGTGACACAATGAATTCTCACCATTGGATTGCCCCCTGAATTCCACCTTCTCATGTAAAGACAAAAAGATCCAATGGTGCAGATCTTTTGTGTCACCAAATTATGTCAGAATAGACGCTCCCTATATATATATGTATATATATATATATGTATGTATATATATGTATATATATGTATGTATATATATGTATATATATATGTATATATATGTGTATATATATATATGTATATATATGTATATATATAGGTGTTTTTATTAACAAATGCGCCTTTATATATTAACGGGCTTCTCTTTTAGTGTTCTTTCTTATTTTTCATCTCATTCTTCTAGAGGCAAATTTATCTAATTATTTTCCCCTATTGTTTGCAACTGTGTCATTATTAAATGTCTCTCATATTCTATTTTCTGGTAGTGCATGCATGTGGTGATAGCTATTTTTCTCTTCTAAAAAAAAAGATGTGTCTTGCTCCATAGTATTTATTATGTGGTATATGGTTATTATTGTTCTCACATTATTAGCTCAGTACACTCTGCAAAACTCATATATGAAAAGCCTTTATGACTTGGATAATTTGTAAAAAAAAGATAGTATGTATCAAACTATCAATTGATGATTTCATGGACAAATAAAAAGAATGCACCGTGGAATGGTATCATTCTTTCAACTCCAGCTAAAATTATGGTTTATTTTGCATGCTGATCATTTATTATGTTGTTTCTTTCATTTAAATATCTGCCCACTTGTTTTCAATTTTTTGGATGATGGTGCTGGACCTGTTAGTTTGTTCATATAAGATGATTGGTTAGTTCAAATGCTAACAATATGGAATGTATTGGTTATCTGTATGAAATTGCATGGTGTTAGCTGCTTGGAATTGCATTCTAGATTTTAGATAAATATATACCTGACCCCGTACACATAATTATAATTAGTCAATTAGATGGAAAAAGTCATATATCCTTACTTGAACTTCATGTATTTTAGCACCTGTTCTCAAAGTTTTCGTGTTATAATTGTTTAATTATTTAATTTTCATGTTTGTCTAATTTGTTGCAAGGCAAGCCAACACCGAAAATTAGATTTTAAAAATGTCACCGCTCAATCAACTTTAGCTCAACAGAAGGTTTTCGATTTTGGTGCAATCAAACATGAATAAAACTGCCGACTTCGAGTTGCTCACAGTACTTCTACTAACTTGTTTCTAAGTGCAAATAATAGATTTATAAAGAATAAAACTGCCGACTTCGATACGCTTGAGGAGATTGATATAAATTTACATATGAACTACGGGATTATATTTGAAGTAGGCTCTTAGCGTTAACGGTAGTGATCTAGGGGAGATAGCGCATACTTGCGTAAAAATAGAGGATTGACCCCTAGCAATGAGTTAGATTGGTATTGATCCATCTCTTTTTTGGGTTTGGCACTTCGACCTCTTGTGTTGTATTGACCATCATCTCGTAGCCTTGCTTGCAATTTGTTTATGGATTCTAGAGTCACAACTCTATAATGTTTATCTTCTTTGAAATTCTTCAAGTTTGACTCGTACAGCCTGCCCGAATATAGCCGGTTCAAAATGTCAGATAACTAAGCTAACGGTAAAACATCATTAGAAAAATAAATTGCAATTGATATCCATAGAATTTATTAAATGTGATGTATTGTAGGTTACCTATTTTGTTATTAAATTCTAAATATCTTACAACATCGATAAAAAAAATCGTGTTACAAAAATTACAACATCAAGTTAACGATTCCAACCATTTTGTTTTTCAAATATAATATTCATAGTTTGTTTTTCTTTGTTAAAAGTTTTGACAATAAAATAAAAAAAATTATAAAATGTAGCTATGACAATGTTAATAATAGATTGCTGAAATATAAGCACTAACAGTATCAACCAAAAGTTGTTAAACATATTGTTGTTAAACATATTACATAAATGTTGTCCTAAATATAAATTGTGTTAACAAAATGTTAATGTTGTAAAATAAAAAAGTAAATAGAATTTACAACATATTTTTGTTGTTGTCGTTTGATTTGCGTTTGCAACATTTGATAAATATTGTTTAAAGCTATAAGTTTACAATATTTAAAAAACATGGTTTATTTATATAGTTCAATAACTCGACAAATATGTTGTAAATAAAAAATAAAATACAACGTAAAAATATCATCTTTGAAAAGTACTTTCTACTAAGTTAAAAAAAAAAAAACTTTCTACGACAGTTTAAAAAAACGTTGTAGAAATGTTTTATTTACAACTTCTATTCATACAATGTATTTTGAAAAAGATTATTACAACGTTTTTCTTAATAAATGTTATGAAAGATCTAATTTTTTTTACAATTTTTTGGTGAACTGTTGTAAAATGGTATTTTTATTATAGTGATGCACTAGTGTATTTTCTTAAATAACCCTGGTGCATTTTGAAATGTCGCATAAACACCATTCGACTATTGATATGTCACCACTATATTTCTACCACATCATGACGTTGAAATAGTCAAAAGCAACCTATGTCGATAAATAATCATCAGAATGACTATAGTTGTAGAACTATTATTTTTTATGAATATCCAATGTAACGTTCCTAGGCTTTGCAACCATTAGACAATAGGTAAACCGCACCGTGACACACATTGATACTATCAAATATGTTGGTTGTGTAGCTTTAACGTGATAGGGGGTTCTCACTTTGTGTTTGGTGGCGAGCAGGAGACTCTTACCCCTACACATTCTAGTGAAGGTTTGATAAGTTATGATCATGGGTTGGTTGCTAATCGAGAGGTTGACCGACGGTGTTAGTGTCGAAATTCATTCATGTCTGTTACAACCGATGTCCCTTCGTGTCCGTAACCGAAATACATTCGTCCAATTTTTATTTAGCACAAGAGTCCGGACAACAAAATTTATACTAGAAAAAATCACGTCTGGTGCGTATTTGTTCGAATTCGTCTGAATACCTTATAATTTAGTATTTAGTTGGAAGAAAATCTAACGGAAATTATAGAATTTTGATATAAATAGTCATTTCCGATCAGATCCGTTTGTGTCTCCGTCTGAAAAATATATGTTCATGTCCGATCGATTTCATTTAGAACACGAGCTAAAATAACAAGATTTATACGAAATTTTCTCTTATCCGGGTCGGATTTATTTAGAGTAGAAACCAAACATGTCTCTGTTCGGTGCATCCCATTGGTTGCAAAATGGGAGTAAAAAAAATAATTTTGAAAAGATGAAAAAAGGAACCATAAAAAAGGTAGAGAATAAAGGTTTTCATTTTCCTACAAATGTTGAATAAACCACGACGTCCCCGCTCCTGTCAATGAAACACGTAACGTATCATTCTAAATTCCTTTCCCTCGTTTTTTGTTCTTTCTTTTTACTCTTTTTCCTTCTCAATTTCAAAACCCTAATTTCTCAGAATAAATTACACAATAAAATAAGAATCCTAGCCTAATGTCCAACGCTAGGGCAGCTGCAAATCGATCCAGGCAGCAGAACGGCCAGATCTTGAGACGCGCAGCCTTCTCTGCTCCGTTTGTGGCCCCGGATGAGTACCATAAGTTCGTTAACGGCGAACAACGTAGGTTGGACGGAGATGAAGTCGCAGAAGCTATCGTGATTAGAACTCCTGTGAGTTATTCTTTCGATTGGTTTTTGTGGGTTTTAGGTCTTGGAGGTTTTGAGTTGAGAACTGATTGACTGTTAGATTTTTATTTTGGTAATTATAGTTGTGAAATTAAACAGCTAATTTTTTTGGTCATCTACTGTTACCTTAGAATTGAATCTGCAGATGCTGAGATCCATGTGATGTAGTGGTGATTTGTTTAAACGATGATCTGTAACTAATTCCGAGTTTAAGAAATACCAACTTAAATGTTCCACTGTATCCCTTTATTCATGATTGGTCAGATACGTAGTTTACATGTTAAAGGTATTATAATATTCAATACATTTGATTGTTTCTAAAAGAATCAATTGATTTATGTTTGTGAACTAGAATATGCTTCACATTTTAGTCAGTGAACTTACGTAGTCAAGACCTCAAATGTGAGGCTCCCTATACCGTGAAAAAACTGTTAGTTTAGCTGATTGACTAGTTTGGAAGATCAGTATAACTGTACGTAAGACCATTTTTCCTTTGGTGTGCATTTAGGTGTGCTTATAAGTAATGTGTATGTTAAGCCATACAACACTTAAAGTGAGCAAATATCAGTTGGCGTGTTACTATCGATTTTGAGTTTAGGGGGCGGTGAATTATGTCATACTCACCAACGGACTACTCACTTTTAAGATTAAGCATCCTTATCATAAACACTTTACTCTGTGACATGTATACTTATTTGTTTTTATTGAATTTTGCTATTGCATCTGCATGCTATTTTTTCTCCATATTTTAATTTTGACCGAATAGGGTGTGCATAGACATCAAGTGCTCTTAGCTCAAATGAGTCAAATCAACTAATTTGGCATTCATCTACCATCCCCCTTCAGTTTCGTCTTAATATAATACGAAAATTTTACATTCACAAACATGCCTTCTACCCCTGTTATGGTTTATACAAAAATATTCTACATCAACTTGACATTTTGTAGGAAATTTTATTATTTTATGTGGGATTTTTTTTATCGACCTATCGACAATCGAACTTCATCACATCATGATGAAGTTCATGATCCCAAACACATTTAATCTGTACAATCTCTTCTTATTATGAGTAGATACTGTCATAACTTTTTTGTGTTCACTTTGAAATGGATCGACTGAATCCATGCTACTAGTTTGTCCGTTAAATTAATGCTATGATTTCCAACAGCATGGTTAATGGATTTGATATACTAGGATTTTATTTAGTTGCAAATGTAGCTCCGAAATTTGATTACTCTTTTTATTCACAACTTCCATCAACTAAAATAGTAAAGCCAGTTGTGTATTTAAACTATTCATTGTAAAATGTAATAGCAAGTTTGCTGTCATAATAACCATTGTTGCCAAAGGATCCTAAAAGTTTTGGATTCTGAATTTCATTTCAATTTGGATCACTTCATTTTCGATCAGCTCTCATATTCCAGTCTATAACCCAAGCAAAATTATGGTTACAAATAACCATTCAATCCATGTTGTCATTAATATATCTATTTACTTGCTTTACAATTTAATTTTTATTGTTTCTAAACAAAGTAATGATAAAAGAGAATGCTTGTACTTTAGATATTAAATCTTAAGCATCCAAATTGATTCAAAAAATATAGATTTGATTGTTATGAAAAAAAAAAAAGAACCAATGTAACTGCATACTATCGTGGGCGAAATTTATAATCAGTCACTGAAGTGTTCTAGATTGATATTTGGAGAAAATGACGATGAACGGTAGAAATCGTGCTAGACACTGCTTTGTAGGAAGAATTTGCAATCATTGCGAGCGGTAATTTAATTACCGAGCAGATGCTGTCGAGAATAGGCCTGCAAGAAGTCCAGATCCTTCGAATGTCACTGATCTTCGAAAATCTATTAAAATAATAGTAAAACAGAATCTTTTAAAACTCTCTTCTTAATTCTCTATGTTATCTCTATTCAGCTTAAAACTCTCAAAATTTTTGCATTGAATTTAAATTTAACACTATATTTTAGGAAAACCCTAATCTTTATCTTTATTAACAGGTGAAATATCTTTAATATCACACTTTTTTACTGTCAACGTGAACCATCAAAACTACCTCTTTATAAATATTAGCAAATTTCAGTATTCTTTAAAAGCAAAATCTAATGGTTAAACCTCTTTACGATTTTAAAATATCACTTCATGCTTAAAAATAGGATCCAATGGTTAAACTTCTTTGCAAATTAAAAATGTCTCAATTTTTAAAATTAGAATCTAACAAATAAACATCATTTACAAGTTCATTGTCTATGAATTAATCGTGTAAATAAAAAATTAAATTAACAAAAAATTAGATGTTGCAACCTAGAAATAAAAATTTAGATCAAGTACACATGATTTCAACGTAAAAATATGGTTAAATATTTGTGCAAATTATTCTTTTAAATGTGTTAATCATATATCATTTGTAGAAAAATAATTCACATGTGAAGCATACATTTATCATCACACGCAAAATGCTTAACGTAACGCTCGTAGTAATAAGTTATTTTTTACCCAGCCGTCAATTCAATATCCAAAGCAGAAAAATTCCTGCTTTCTTATTAATTCTAAAAGTTCTTCATTTTCTCTTTGATTGTGTCTAGATATTTTACTTAGATCTTCAATTTTTATTTGTTATTGTAATTATAACAATATTTGATTTCCTCTTTTATTATTTTACATTTACATACCAACATTTAATAAATTTTATAATGTAAATATTTCTTTTAGGGTTTCTTATACTATTTGACAATTAAGCACATATTTAAAAATTAATTAGGTGATTTTAAGTTAAACTATTCAAATAAACAACAAAGAACAAATATTTGTTAACCGGTCTAATAAATTCTAAAAATGACAATTCAACATTTGTATAATATTTATATTGTCAAAATGGTAAAGCTTATTTTTATTTCAAGTCTGCATAGTTTAAAGTTTCGACAATTATATATGAATTATTACAGTGTTGTGATTTTACCTTTAAATATCAACATTTAATAACTATTATAATTATTTGTTGACTTTTCCTAAATTTTCTTATATTGTTTTACATTCGTGTTTATCTAGTGGTCTTAAATTTAAATATTCTAATAAATCTAATTAACAAATATATACATTTTGGTTAATAAATCATAAAAATGACAATTCATTATGTGTACACCACATTCGTACGGACAAAAGTGGTTAAATCAAATTTTCAGTCAAGTCCGCATAATTAAATATAAAATTTGTCTTTAATTATCTTATATCGTTCTACGTTCATGTTCATAAATCTTCCTTCTTAAATTTAAGATTTAATACAAAGAATTTTTTTTTTTATTATTTTAAAGTTCAAATTTCATCACATACAAAAATATATGCAATATTTGCTTTCAAAAATGGTATATCACCGAAAATATATGCAATGTTTTTCTTTTCAAAATTGGTACGTAAAGTGGATTCTTTGTCATTAACAAAATTTATTCTAAATAAATGATAAAATTTTGTATTTAACAATATTGGAAAATAAATAAATAAATTCAGTTATTATGTTTTTGTAAAAAAGTGAAATTTCAATTATTTATATTCATAATGGTCTTAAATTTAAACATTCTAATAAATCTAATTAACAAATATATACATTTTGGCTAATAAATCATAAAAATGACAATTCATTATGTGCACACCACATTCGTACGGACAAAAGTGGTTAAATCAAATTTTCATTCAAGTCCGCATAATTAAATATAAAAAATGTCTTTAATTATCCTATATCGTTCTACGTTCATGTTCATAAATCTTCCTTCTTAAATTTAAGATTTAATACAAAGAAATATTCTTTTATTATTATTTTAAAGTTCAAATTTCATCACATACAAAAATATATGCAATATTTGCTTTCAAAAATGGTATATCACCGAAAATATATGCAATGTTTTTCTTTTCAAAATTGGTACGTAAAGTGGATTCTTTGTCATTAACAAAATTTATTCTAAATAAATGATAAAATTTTGTATTTAACAATACTGGAAAATAAATAAATAAATTCAGTTATTATGTTTTTGTAAAAAAGTGAAATTTCAATTATTTATATTCATAATTCTGTTAACCAGTGGGCAAAATTATACTGTATTTTGATAGATTTTTTTTTTTTTTTTTTTTTTTTTTGTATTTCATTGTCGTTTTGAGGCAAATGTTAAATATATTTAAAATTACTAAGTTATAAAGAAATAGACTAAAAATATTTTTTTCCCATAATCAAAATGACAACATAATCCATATTCTTTCATATCTTATTTCCATTAAATACTTTTTATTTATTAAGCAAATATTTTGTTTACCGTTTTTATAATATCATATACTCATTTTTGGAATATGTGCTGTAAAAAAATTTAATGCATAAACATATATCAATTCATTAATAGTACAGTCCAATATTTAGGTATTTTCGTTGTTATCTCAAGTAACATTTTAATTTCAATATATATGCACGTACAGTCCAATATTTAGGTATTTTCGTTGTTATCTCAAGTAACATTTTAATTTCAATATATATGCACTTTTCTTTTAGTAAAATACACCCAAAGCTAAATGTCAGCTTCCAATTGATATATGTGAATATTTGTTTACATTTTATAAAAATATCGATTTCAAAATTAATTAACAATACTAGTATTTATTTATTTTCTTAAAAGACATTGATTTATTATTTTTTAGGATATTTGGTAAAAGAGGTTATATTAAATTTCTAGTTACAAGAATGGAAATGCACCGTTTAAAGAGTAGCTAGGTAAGCCAAATCGTTACTGAATCAACCAATCCTACTTGACGAACAAAAGAACATAGAGATAAAGATGTTAGTCTTCAAGGAGATGATGAAAAAGTTGTGTAGAAAGTGTGAGAATGATGCAAAAGGTGGAAAGTGAATCAAAGATGAATTAAAGAAGATACGGAGGACGAAGCTGGAAGCTAGGAAATTCAAAGTTGCCTAAGTGGAATGGGCTCGACAACTCGAGGACTCAAAAAATGCAGATCAATCTGGTTGGGGCTTAGTCGACCCTATCACCAAAGTAGTCGACACATGCACTAAACTTGAGCTTCCCAATGCCATAGTTGATCCTGCCATTTCCTTTACTTCATGGGTCTCTTCTTGTCACTTCTCTAGCCAACACATGCACCGAACTTGAAACTCAGTTGTTTGTCATTGTATTGTGAATAATCCAAATTCAGCGAAATCAACAATTACAACTACAGAATTAATCTACGTCTTATTAACAATCAACCACCATGCAAATTTCTATGTTTACTTTTATGTTTATGTTCTTCATTGTATATGCTATAATATATATTGATATCTTTCTCTGTCCAAATCCTTAAACTACGGAATAACAACCATTTAATGATCTTGCAATCCTTATAATGTCCAGAATTAGAATTCATGACCATCAACTGGATCTTTGACTTAACAAGCATTTTAATTTTGTCTGTATAAGCATCAAACAATATTTCAATAAAAAACAAGTCGATTTGGCCATTAACGGAACTTTGCCGAACTTGAAACTCAGTTGTTTGTCGTTGTATTATGAATAATCCAAATTTAGCAAAATCAACAACAACAACTATAGAATTAACCTACGTCTTATTAACAATCAACCACCATGCAAATTTTTATGTTTACTTTTACGTTGATGTTCTTCATTGTATATGCTATAATATATATTGATATATTTCTCCGTCTAAATCCTTAAACTATGGAATAACAACCATTTAATGACGTGGCAATTCTTCTAATGTCCAGCATTAGAATTCATGACCATCAATTGGATCTTTGACTTAACAAGCAACTGTTCTTCGAGAGTATTCTCGTTTTTGATGTAAACACATACTTAAATGTTAACTTTATAATATAGCTATTTTTAGCATACACTACCGAAATATGGATATTTGAATTTACGATTAAAATCCAGTTATGATTCATATATGTAATTTTATTGAGTTTTCTATTATATCCATATACTATTTTTTTTCCTGCGTACTTCTTGCGAGTTCGAATTAGGTTATATAGATATTAAGCACTCTTAAGCGGAATTAGGTTAGGCATTGAGCATTTAATAGTTAGTTTGATCGGTTCGGTTTGGTCAGTAAACATGTCGAATTTGGTTTTTTTACTTTCATATCTATGTGGTTTTTTGGTCGGTTTCAGTTTTCAATGTTTGGATCAAAACCAATCAGGATAATCGAATATAAAACTTTAGTTAATTATAAGAAACATGATTATCAAATGGAAAATTATATTATAATCTTTACATGTTATTTTTTTTTCAATTTATGTTTGTGTTCATGTAAAAAAGAATAGTTTGTTATTAAAAATTGTAGTATCATCACATTTTTATATGAATATTCACTCAATCAATTAGTCATTCATATATTATAGAAACAATGCGGCTAAAATTCCTATTACGATTAAAAATACACTAAACATCCTTGTCTAAAAAAGCGTGTAAATTAGATCCTTGGAATTAAATTACCGAATAATCGCAATTATTTATAATCAAAATTTAGGGATCTAATTGGCAATCCTTTTTTAGGAATGCGTTTTTGTGTGCTAAGTTTGATTTTAAGGACCTAACTCTAATATTCACTAGATTATATTAGCAACTGGATAATATAGTCCATTTAAAAACTATCCTACCAAACTGAACCGATTTGGGTTCGACTGATTTTGATTTTGAAAAGCATTGGTCTTTTGTTTATTGAGTGATTATTATGATCTTGGTATATTTTATTGGTTCCAGATCAAGCCAACAATTTGTTCACCCCTAATTTATCTACCATCTCCTTAATATTAACATGAAAACAATTATAGTCATAAACAGGTCTTCCAGCTCTGTGTTTTATATCAAACTATATCAACTTGACATTTTGTAATTGGAATGCACTTTGCTTAAGAAACTTAATTATCTTGTGCCACTAGGGGTTTTAGTTATTTCACCAACCTATCAACTATCAAACTTTATCATATGAATTGTTCTGTTCCCGGAACATTTTCAAGATATATGTATCCTCTTTTCACGTGGCTAGATGCTCTTATGATTTTTTATAGCATGTTTCATTTTTGAACGAGTCAAGTGGATACATAAAATCGGGATTGCTAATTTGTTTATTAACTTGCTTCTGTAATTTCCAGTAACATGGTCTAACGAGTTTTAATGTACTAGGGTTCTGTTTAGATAACAATAGCTAATGTGGTTGAAAATTTTGATTACTCCAACTTCCATCACCCAAAATATTAAGTATAGTTATGTATCGAACCATTCGTCGTAAATTGGAAGACCATTATTCGTGATAAGTTTGCTATAGCAATTGTTGTTAGAAATATCAATGTCTTAAATCCTAAATTTTGTTTTAAATCAATTAGCTTCATGTACAATCTCATATCCAGTTTTAGTTGCGAAAGATAATTCAATCCGTATTAGAATAAAAATATCTATGTACTTATTTGAATGTATAAAACTCAAAATTTAAGGTTTAATGAATAAACTAATGGTGGAACAAGATGAGATAAAATTGAGTTTTAGTTTAGATGTAAAATCTCAAGCATCAAAATCAGTTTCATATTAAAAGAGAATCAATGTTACATAATTATTATTTTATAATATAATCCAACTTTTAGCATACAAAATATCTATGATTCACGATTTGAGTCCTGTTTTGATTCAATATTCAAACTTTGCAATCTGAACCTTGTTTTGGAAACATTGAATCAGTTAGAAAATTGACGATTCCTTCATAGGGGTATTTTTTTAGTTATCTGTATGACTTGACCTTCTTGGTAAGGAATTTGATCATTACACATTTGTTACTAGACTTCATGCTATGATAATTGCAATTTGTTGCCCAGTTGAAGAGAAAGCCTGATCGAGAGAATGCTGAAGTTGTAGCATCAAGTGAATGGGCAGCTAGTCCAGGGTATGCTGAAGCAGTTAATAGTCCTTTCCTAACTCCTGCAAAAAATGTTGGGGCCTGTGGAAAGTTCAAGGCAACAACCTCCAATAGGACGGTTCCACAAACACCTATCTCAAATGTTGGTAATGACTATTCTTTGAAATTATGTTTGAACTGAAATAGTATGAGTGGTCCATATGCTAATAGTAAGTTAACAAATAGATGAATGTTTTTTTGATGTTTATCATGTTATCATCTTCATTCATCTGATATTTATGTTTTTTAGTTCTCTCCGTTTTCACTCAATTTGGCCTAATCCTGAAATAATTTATTATTGTTTGTCTATTTTGCAGGTTCACCTTATAACAATAATCTCACACCAGCTAGTAACTGTCGCTATGATAGTTCATTAGGTAAGTTTAACTGTTACATTTGCGTTAATATCAAGTGAGCAATGGTTTTCCATGACGATTTCTGTGTGTAACTGATGTGTATTTCAACTTTATAGGTATGCTAACGAAAAAGTTCATCAATTTACTTAAACATGCTCCAGATGGTAGTCTTGATTTGAATAATGCTGCTGAAACTCTAGAGGTAAATACAGAAGCAAAGAATACACACACACACACACACACACAATCATGCGTGCGCGCGCACGCACACACACACACATAATGCGTTGGTGCTGAGGGGGAAAAACTACAAACTTACTTTGTATTCTTAGAGAGGCAAATCCCAGCACAGGCTTGTTACTCTGTGTGGGGGTATGAGAGTAGGGACACTGAAAGTTATTATCTTGGATAAACAGATAGTAAAAAGCTGGAATCCTGTTAATTGTCTTTTCTGATCCTATATTGTATTTTTTTAGGTACAGAAAAGGCGAATATATGACATTACAAATGTTTTAGAAGGAATCGGACTGATAGAAAAGACACTCAAGAATAGAATACGTTGGAGGTAAGATGCTATCACTTATCAATTACTTCCAGTCTTCTACTAAGAACTACTTAGCATGTACTTAGATGCTACTCCCTTTATCCTTTTGAATGAAATCTTTTGAGATTGAACATGATATCAGACAATTCCAATTGAGAATCGTAACTGCGCAGGTTCATTCTTGCTTCCAAGTTATTACTTCCATCACTCTTCTATAAACCCTGGAATGTCATTCTATTAAAGGGCGGAAAGTGATTGCTTACAAATTACACATATTATGTACACAAGTATATGAACTGCTAATCCGTTTTTGTACGCCACCGGAGAATGGCTTTTATTCTCCTTTTTGGTTTATATACTAGTATGTTAAAAGTAAAATAAAATAAAATATACACAAGTATCATGTACTTTTTATTAGAGTTTTTATTTGCTGCGAGTATAAGCTCCAAATTTATAAACATACCTGCAGAGGAATTGAGGATTTGATTCCAGGCGGAGCGGACGCAAGTATTTCTAAAATACAGGTATTTAGTTGAAATTTCATCTGTGGTTCATTTTGTATGCAAGTACCATGGGATGCCCAATTTATAGTAAGTGTATAATCTTCACCTAATCATCCTTGTTAAAGTTTTTACGAGGATGTTTATAAGACATTTTTTCTTCGTTTTTGCAGTCTGAAGTTGACATGCTTTTGCAGAAGGAGCAAAGTTTGGATGATCATATAAGGTTGATTACCAGCCATTATTAATTTTTCTTATACTTTTAATGTATGCACATACTTAAATTCTTCTAATACTCACAGCAAATTGCGCGAAAAACTGAGAGAACTTAGTGAAGATGAAGACACTCAAAGGTAAGAATTCATGTCATGCTGTATGTAAGTAGCATGTGACTTCGTTGCTCATATATTATGCAATCTTGCACAATAGGTGGCTTTACGTGACTGAAGATGACATAAAAGGCCTGCCTTGTTTTCAGGTTTTGTTTATTTGTACCATCTTTTTTATTACATCTTTATGTACTCACATATTCTATCTGCAGAATGAGACCCTTATCGCGATTAAAGCGCCTCATGGAACTACCCTTGAAGTCCCTGACCCAGATGAGGTATTCTTATATATACTATCCTTTTGGTTTAAGATAATAACCAAAAGTTTATCACAACAAATATTTAAATAGTTGGGCAAAATAGCATTGTCTATTTTGGTAATTACATTGCTTTTATCGTGTAGATTGGCGACTATCCTCAAAGGCGATACAGAATCGTTCTTAGAAGCACAATGGGTCCCATAGATGTATACCTTGTTAGGTAAGAAAGAAAATTTGTTGTTGAGATAGGTATTAGTTGCAAAACCAAAGCGGTAGTAAATGAAGTTAATCTCGTCAGGACTTGAATGTTATGGTAATTTATCGAACACAAAATTGATTTGTATGTGCAATGACAAAATGAATTAATCACCTGAACAAGAAGTCCAGCATAAACAGCTCACTCTTAGAATGATTAATCTTCTTGCAAGCCATCTCTTAGTCATGCATTTTTTATATTAGTCCTTTAAGTTGTTTAGCCACAATCAGGTGGAAATTTTGGTAACATCATATTAAGTTTTGAGGATATATAAAAACAGTTGATATTTTGGAAGCATTATAAAAATTAAGGAATGCAAGGGAATGTTCGTAAATCGAACAGGTGTGTCAAAATATGAATTTTTTCACTCACCTACTCGCTGCTACATTCACAGTAAATTTGAAGAGAAAATCGAGGAACTGAACAGAATTGTTACACCGCCAAAACTACCTCCTACATCGAGTTCAATGCCTGTACAGAATCCAGTAGAAAAAATTACTACAGAAAACGGTAGCAGAGACGGAATTTGTAATGCCACACGAGACTCAACAATGTGCATGAATTTTGATGCATCAAATGACATTGCTGGTGGAATGACAAAAATTCTTCCTTCAGATATTGATGTAAGTGTTAAATAATTAATCTGTTTTCAATGTCTTATTCTTTGAACAACATGCTTGATAACATCTTATTTGATCCTATCATAACTAAAGCCTTGTAATTTCAGAATTGTCTTTAACCATCATTCGATTTCTGTTAATTGTTTATGTCCTCACTTCCTCAGTAAGCTTGCCCTGCCTCTAATTTCTTTATGCTTAGAACACAAATATTTTTTAAAGATTTACTTAAATCCATTGCTAATTAAATTATCAGAGAAGAAAATTTTGTAAAGCACTGTAGTGGTAAAACACTGTAACTAGAAATTTAAATCACAGGATCGTGTTGATTGGTAGAAGTTACAAACGGTAAGATTTTAATATATATTTACTTCTGTGGTAATCAGAATTATCCTTGTTTTGATTGCTTTATATTTACTTACAATGACACTCATATGACATGTGTTGGTAAGTTGGTGGCAAAACCGGTAATGCACTATGATCATTCTTGTCATCTTAATTTCTTGCAGAATGATGCAGACTATTGGCTTTTGTCGGATGCTGATGTTAGCATTTCAGACATGTGGAAAACAACAAGTATCCTCTTATAAGTGGTCTGACATTTTTTATTTTTTTACTAATATAAAGCCCTTGCATTGCACGGGTGTTTAAGTTCACGATAGTTTAAGTTGGAAAATATGTTATATAAGCTCTGGTCTCTAGCTGAAATGTTAAGTAACATTATGTGCACATTAACTCACAATATTTAGATAGAACTGAAAACAAAAACATCAATCAGTCTGGACATCTATGAACCAAATAAGTAGAACGCTTTTTTCCCTTTATTATAAATAAAATAATATTAATAAAAAAGGATACTCCATTGAAACGATATAAAAATCTAAATGATATTGCAAGCCAACTCTTCAGTCTTCAAATTGATACGTAATCTAAAACCTTATTAAAAGCCAAAATGAAATTCTTTATGAATACAACATATGAATTCATGCAAAACTACATGTGATATTTCTATCAACAAAGAAATAGCACTTGATTTCAATATAAGAACATAGCAAAATAAAAATTAAGAGAAATAGCGAAAGCTCAGTTTGAATGATAGTATGAAATAAAACATTGAAAATTTAGTCATTTAGTTGACCTTATGTTTTTTATAGAATTAATTTTAATCATCGTATAATAATGCAATACATTAATAGAGTGACGTCTCACGATTAGACTATTGTATATATTTCTCTTGGTGATAAATATATAACTTAGGTTTGATCCCATGATGAAATTATTTAGTGCTGTGAAACTAGCGTAAAGTGACTAAAGTCAAATTTCAAAAGATTACCAACATGGTTTGGACTCGTAAAATAACCCTAGTAGGACCTGTTAAAAATTACTTATCCTATATAAGGTACGTGCTAATGTTTCATATCAGTACACATTTTCTCCCCTAGATTGCTCTTCATCTCACCCTAAAGAAAAGACAAATAAACAGTAAGGAATCCATCCCATCCTACTTTCATTGTAACTCAATTCAAGATTTCTGTGATTACTTGAAATTTTACTGTGCTCTATTTTTTAGTCTAACCACAATTTTTTCTCCACTTTGCTTTCTCTCTCTCTCCCCCCCTTTAAACAAATGGTTTTTCAACTAAATAGCGTGACCCTCTTAGTATTAGCTAGTCTCTCCCTCGTTTTGCTCAAGTGCTCTAGTGACTACCACCATTGCTGTAGGATTGATAATTGTGGCTCCTCCGTTACATCGTTGCTAATCTTCTTTCTACGGAATGCCACTTTAGCCTCCAATAGCGTTTATATCCTGTTATCTTCAAATCTCAAAGCAGTTGCACCACTGTCATGTTTCGATCAATAAACATTGTTGGTTAGATAACATGGTGTCGACCCCTTTTTTTACAAGACCGTCACACTTTGGATTTTCGGTTATCGGAGTGCTCAGGATTTGAGTACGGACTTGGGAAACCCCGGAAAGACTCGCACAAAGTTGCGGAGTTCACAAAAACTTCGGGTTAAAATGAAATGTGGGGATCGATATAAATCAACAGGCTGGCTCGGTACAACTCCCCCCTAAAGTGAGGTTGTTGTATTCAAATGAGTTCGGGATTGGTATTTCTTCACGAACTTCCGGGATCGGTATAACTCAAGGAGTGAGACTGGCAGAAATCACTCAACTCCCCGCATCCCAGAATCTACTCTTAAGTCCTTCGGGATCGGTGATAATCACCATGTTTTCCCGAATCAATGTGGAACACAAAGTATTGTGGATCGACATGAATCACTGGGTGCTCCAAGTTTGGTGTAAATCATTAAATGTTCAGGAATTGGTATTTGGCTTATGTTCTGGGTCGGTATAAGGAAATGAAATTTCGTATCTCGAATTAGTGTAACTTCAGGATTCCAACAACCCATATCAAACTTCAAAGCTTCTTACTTCCCGATCCATCAAGCAGCTTCCAACAAACAGCTTCCCGATCCATCAAGCAACTTCCAACAAGCAGTTTCCCGATCCATCTAGCAGCTTCCAACAAGATTTCATCAAAAGATAGAGTGGAGCAAAAGGATCAGCTTCATGGAATCAAAATATCAAAAACATGCCTCATGAGGGATCAACACTGATCCTGGGTTCGGTATCGATCCCAGTACATAGGAATTTAGGCTCTCTTGGGCTGTGATTCTCGCTCTCCTACCTGCTTCCCTTTAGATTTCCACTTATAAGTATCACATTCCAAAGTCAGAAAAGGGGTTGGCTTCTTCTTGGATCTTGATCTTCTTTTGGCTTGGCTTGAGATTGTTTTGGCTTGGAGACATTTCTAGAGATCCTCTTTGCTTGGGATCTTTTTGGGCTTTATGATTTTCCTCTTGGCTCTCGTAAGCAAGGATTTATACCATGGCCAAGATTCAACTTTTTTTCTTACATTTTTGTAATTCAAATGGTTTGTACTTGTAATCATACAGTATAAGCAATAAAGATTACCTCACAGTGTACGTAGACACTACTTGCCGAACCATTATAAATCTTTGATGTGCTTTACTTTTTTAGTACTTTGTGTTTGGATTTGCTTTGCTACTCTGTGATATCTACATGGACTTGGGTGTTGGCGTTCTAGTCACTGACATCCGACGTTAACATTTTGGTGTGCTAAGAAGGGGGGACTACCTTTGGATTTGGATTGCTTAAGGAACCAAATTACTCTCAGATTCAATTATGGTGAAAAGGTAGAAGACCGACGTTGCAATTTAGGCCGAAGGAGCAGGATTGGAAGGAAGCCATGAGATTTCCTCCATTGGGAATCCCTCCATCTATCTAACTCAGGAAGAGATGGATGAAGTAGTTAATGTTTTACACATGCGTATGTAGCGACAAGTAGAACTGCTTAGAAGGTAAGAGGAGGTTGTGAATGCTTTTTTGGCTCGGATGGAAGGATTTAGAAGGCCGTTAGGCCGAGGAATACTCGCAGTGGACGTAGCACGACTTGCCGATCCACTATAGTCAATAAATCTTTGGTGTGATTTACTTTTTCAATATTTTGTGCTTGGATTTGCTTTGTTACTCTGTGATATCTACACGAATTGAGTGTTGGCGTTCGATTGGCTGAAATCCGATGTCAATGTTTAGACCCCTAGGAAGGGGTGACTACCTTTGGATTTGGTTGCTTAAGGAACTGGATTACTCTTAGATTCAATCATGGTGAAAAGGAAGAAGACCAACGTTGTAATTCAGGCTGAAGGAGCAGGACTGGAAGGAAGCTAGAAGATTTCCTCTATTGGAAACCCTTCCATCTAACTCGAGAAGAGATGAATGGAGTGGTAAAGAATTTGCTTAAGCATATGGAACAACAAGAACTCCTTAGAAGGCAAGAGGGGGCTATTAGGGCTATAAATTTTGTACTAATGTTCGATGTTCGTTTGTGTCCGTGATTGAAATACGTTCGTCTAAGTCTGTTCGATTTTCATTTAGGACATGAGTTATGACAACAAAATTTGTACGAGAAAAAATCATGTTCGGTCGGTGTTCGTTCAAATTCGTCCGAGTGTCTCGTAATTTGATATATAGTTAAGAGAAAATTTAAAAAAATTTAAAATCTGATATAAATAGCATTTCCGACCAGGTATGTTCGTGTTCGTGTCTAAAAAACGTATGTCTCTGTCTGATTGATTTTATTTAGGATACGGTCTAGGACAACAAAATTTGTTCAAGAAAAAAATTCGTTTGATCCGTGTTCAGTCTGATTTTATGTAGGATAAAAACTGAACACACCTCCGTCTGGTCCGGTCCGATCGATTTACACCCTTAAAGGCTATCAATGCATTTTTGACTCGGATGGAAGGATTTGGTAGGCCGTCAGGCCAAGGAATACTTGTTTGAACTAGTGCAAGTGTTCCCCATGGAGTGCAACATGATTTAGGGGAAGTTCCTTTAAGTCAGCCCCAGATCGGTATTGATCCCCGAACTGTACCGATCCTCGAACCGGTACCAATCATCTCAACCTGGGGGCAACTCCAATCGCGATGGTAGGGCGGTTCGTGACGTTTTGGTTGGTCATACTTTGAATTCTAGAGTTGGAAACACACTTCAAGTGCGAGCACGCGTGAATTTGGACTTTGGAATTTCCAAATTATAAGGACTTTGGATTTTGGAACTTGATTACAGGTGCATACAGGCTTGGATAATTGATTGAGCTAGGACTTAGCTCGTCTGGGATCATTATTAATCGATTAATTTGGATTTGGAGTTCGAATGACTAAATTTGCCTATCCATGTACGAAATCCAGCGAGATTCCTGGACATGCTATTTGCAGATCAAAAACCATTCAATCTCTTTCACTTATTAAACTTAAAATAAAAAACGGCTAAGTTGGCTCATCCACGTACGAAATTAGAATTTAATCTCTAGACGTGCTCTGTACCCGACGATAAATCGTTAGCCTTTCTTTTGAATTCGTAATAAACCAGAACTTTTTGGAACTATAATAAAATTACTTTGCTTGTATGGATTATATTTGTGAAATACTGAATTAGAAATTGGAATTTTAAACTTTAATAAACTGGTCCCTAAGTATGGACCGTGCTTGGGAAGAGCCGGACCATCTTGTCAGGACTTGGCAAGATCGCTTGGTTAAGACTCTAGTATGGACTATACTCGATTGGATGTGGGTTGTTTTGTCAAGATTTGACAAAACGATTTACTTGGTTTTTTGCAGGTATGGATTATAATTACTCAGGTTATGCTCGGTGATGCCGTGGATTTTGGATTAGATTTCTCTAGTTTCCCGGATAGTTGGATACTTGTATTCGAATTTCAGATGCTCTATAGTTGGTTTTCTCTTGTGATACGATCCAGAGTGATCGTGGGTTTCTGGCTTTCGGTCATTGAATTACTATTTGAACTTCTTTCGGATTGCGGCTTCTAGATTCATGGATTTCTGAACTATACAAAATACGTCTTCCACAAAAAGACATGTTTTGATGGGTAAGCGTTAACCCGTCTTTTTACAAGGCCATCACGCTTTGGATTTCCAGTTATCAGAGTGCTCAGGACTTGAATACGGACTTGGAAAAAATCAGAAAGACTCGCACAAAGTTGCAGAGTTCACAAAAACTTAGGTTTAGGTGAAGTATGTGGAGATCGGTATGAATCAATAGGCGGGATCAGTACAATTCTCCGAAGTGGGGTTGTTGTATTCAAAGGAGTTTGAGATCGGTATTTCTTCATGAACTTCCGGGATCGGTGTAACTCAAAGAGCGGGATCGATAGAAATCACTCAACTCCCCACATCTCAGAATCTACCCTAAGTCCTCCGGGGTCGGTAGTAATCACCACGTTTTCCAAAATCAATGTGAAACACAAAGTATTGTGGATTGACATGAATGACGGGGTGCTCCAGGATCGGTGTAAATCACTAAGTGTTCATGAATCAATATTTGGCTTTCCTATTCTAGGTCGGTATCAATGAAACTTCGTATCCGGAATCAGCGCAACTTCCAGGATTCCAACAACTTACATCAAACTTTAAGGCTTTGTACTTTCTGATCCATCAAGCAACTTTCAACGAGATTCCATCAGAAGATAGAGTTGAGCAAAAGGATCAACTTTATAAACTCAAAATCCAAAAAACATGACTAAGTCATGGGGGATCAATACCGATCTCGGGGTCGGTAAAGATTCAGGTACATATGGATTTTGGCCTTCTTGGGCCGTGATTTCCGCTCACCTACCTACTTCCGTCCGAGTTTCCACCTATGAATACCTCATCCTAGAGGTAGGAAAGAGTTTTCTTCTTCTTGGATCTTGATCCTTTTTTGGCTTGGCTTGAGATTCTTTTGGCTTGTAGACATTTCTGTAGATCCTCTTGGCTTGAGATCTTTTTGAGCTTTAGGATTTTCCTCTTGACTTTCATAAGCAAGGATTTTTGCCATAGCCAAGATTTAACTTTTTCTCTCTACATTTTTGTAATTAAATGGACTGTATTTGTAATCATACAATATGAACATTAAAGATTACATCACAGTGGACGTAGGAACGATTTGCCGAACCACTATAAATCTTTGGTGTGCATTACTTTTTCAGTACTGTGTTTGGATTTGCTTTCCTACTGGATTTGCTTTCCTACTCTATGATATTTGATTGATCAAAATCCGACGTCAACATTTTGATGCGTCAGAAAAAAAGCGGTTATCTTTGAATTTGGATTGCTTAACGAACCATATTACTCTCAGACTCAATCATGGTGAAAATGAAGAATATCGACGCTACAATTCAGGCTGAAGGAGCAGGATGGAAGGAAGCCAAGAGATTTCGTCCGCTGGAAACCCTCCATCTATCTAATTCGGGAAGAGATGGATGGAGCGGTAAAGGATTTGCATCCGCATACGGAACGACAAGAACTCCTTAGAAGGTGAGAGGAAGCTACAAATACATTTTTGGCTCGGATGAAAGGATTTGAAAGACCGTCAAGCCAAGGAATACTCGCTGGAACAAGTGCAAGTAGTGGTCAAGGAATGCAACAGGACTCGGAGGTAGTTCCCCCATATCAGCCCCGAGCCGGTACTGATTCCCGGATCGATATCAATCCGGCTCGGTCAGTGGGCAACTCCCTCAATCACGTTGGAAGGGTGGTTCGTGACGTTTGGTTGGTCATACTTTGGATTCTGGAATTGGAAATACACTTCAAACGCGAGCACACGTGATTTTGGAATATGAACCTTGGATTTCTCAAATTCCAAGGACTTTGGAATTCATATTTTGGAACTTGATTGCAGGCGCATACAAGTTTGGATAATGGATCGAGCTAAATTTCGCTCGCCTGGGATAATCATTAGTCGATTAAACTAGATTTCGATTTTGGATGAGTATATCTGCCTATCCATGTACAAAATTCGGCGAGATTCATAAGCATGCTCTTTGCAGACGAATAACCATCCAGTCTCTTTCACATAATAAACTTGAAATAAAAAACAGTTAAGTTGGCTCATCCACATACATGATTTTGATTTAATCCCTATGCATTAATTCGTTAGGCTTTCTTTTAAATTCTTAATAAATTAGAAGTTTTTGGAACTTCAATAAAATTACTTAGTTTGTATGGATTATACTTGTGAACTTTGTTGTTAAAAATCTTAAAATCCTACGATTTGAATTCTTTTTCAAATCGAATATCTCCCTTTACGATTCGATTTATATTCCGATTCAAATCTAGTTAATACCGCGGATTAGGAAAATCATTTAATCCAAACTATATCAGGTATACTTAGTTGAACATACATTTCCAATTTTAATCATTTCCAAACAAAATAGAACTGAAACAAGAGTGGTAATAAAGTTTTAGGTTTCGACATAGAAGTTCAAACATTAAAGTCATAGTTGTAAAAGGTGGGTCGCGACGTGGCATTTGCGCCATTTTTGCTTGCGGCGCGACGCACTTGAAAAGGCGTGCGGCGCAAAAATGGCGCACAGCCCGAAATAACACGCCTTTTTTTTTTCTTTTGCATTTCATACTGCAATAACTACTACTACAAATACTTTTACCATCACTATGACCAACATCGCTACTATTACTATTATTGTCATAATAACATGAAATATGAATAACTTTGTTATTGTTACTTTTTCCAATTATATGGAAACATAATCATATCATTTTTATTTTCTATTCGATTATCATCAACGAGTTAATAACCTTACAATTATGTAATTGACTGACCTAAGCAAGTCGTCATTTAGAACTAACATATGTTTTATTATCCAACGTAGTTTAGATTCATTTTAATATTGTTAGAAATATTTAATGTAATATATAAAAAGATCATAAAATATTGCCTAGCATAGATGCAAAAGCAAATGAATGAGACTGAGAACCCGTGAATGATAAATCAAGAGAAGCATCTCTGGAGGAAGATGAAGCATTCGCAGAAAATTAACATTCAACCGCTCTGAAACATAACTTTGGATAGAAAAAAAAAATTGCATGTGTGAATATGTCCAATATCTTTGTACGATTTGTCTATAACATAAAAATATTTCATGATTTGGTATTTGTTAAATTCAATCGAGCATTAAATTTATCAGATTCACATTTCTAGTTTATCAGTAATATATATTATTATTTTGGATTTGAAACTATTTTCTTGAAATTTCATGCTTAAGTTTCTTTTGTTAAATATATAAAAAAATTATTGCATATATTCTAGAAAAAATATTGAATTTTTTAATTTTTTTGTTAAAATATTAAATTTATTAAAAAAATTAAACATGAGCAGTAAATTGAAAAGGCGCGCGCCATTTGCCGCGCCGTGCGCGAAGGCTCCAGAGAGGGTTTGCGCCTTTTTGCGCAGCGCTCCATTAATAACACTGATCAAAATAAATTTTTGAAATGTTTGCAAATCTTTAAAATATGCAACTTTTGAATCTACGATTTACAGCTTAAATCTCGTTTCGATTTCAAATTTGAATTTTACGATTTACGATTTGAATCTTATTTTGAAAACCTTGCTTGTAAAGTATGAAATTAGACATTGGAATTTCAGTTTTAATAAACTGATCTCCGAGAATGTACCATGCTTGGAAAGAGCTGGGTCGTCTTGTCTGGACTTGGCAACGTCGTTCGGTGAAGGCTTGAGTATGGACTATACTTGATTGGATGTTGGTTGTTCTGTCAGGACTTGGCAAAACAATTCACTTGGTTTTTTGCAGGTATAGATTATAATTACTTAGGCTTAGGCTCGGTGATGCCGTGGATTTTGGATTAAATTTCTCTATTTCTCGGAAAGTTGAATTTCTTGGATTCAGACTTCAGATGCTCTATACTTGGTTTTCTCTTATGATACGATTGGGTTTCTAGCTTTCGGTCATTGGATTTCTATTTGAACTTCTCTCGGATTGCGGCTTTTGGATTCATGTATTTATGAACTATACAAAACATGTCTTCCACAGGAAGACTTATTTTGGGGGGCGGGGGGAGACTAGAGTGTTGATCCATCTTTTTACAAGGTCGTCATGCTTTAGATTTTTTGCTATCGTAGTGCTCAAGATTAGAGTACAGACTTGAGAAAATCCGGAAAGACTCGCACGAAATCGTGGAGTTCACGAAAACTTAGATTTTAGGTGAAGTATATGGGGATGGTATAAATCAACAGGCGGGGTCGGTACAACTCCCTGGAATAGGGTGGTTGTATTCAAAGGAATATGTGATCGATATTTCTTCATGAACTTATGGGATCGGTATAACTCAAGGAGTGGGACCGGTGGAAGTCACTCAACTTCTCGCATCGTAGAATCTACTCTTGGTCCTTCGGGATTGGTAGGAGTCACCACGTTTTCCAGAATCAATGTAAAACACCAAGTATTGAGGATCGACTTGAATCACGAGGTGCTCTAGGATCGGTGTAAATCACTAAGTGTTTAGTGATCAGTATTTGGCTTTCACCTTCTGGGTCGTATAAGGAAATGAAACTTCGTATCTCGGATCGGTGTAACATCCATGATTCCAACAACTCATATCAAACTTCAAGGCTTCACACTTCTCGATCCATCAAGCACCATCCAGCAAGATTCCATCAAAAGGTAAAGTGGAGCAAAAAAATCGACTTTATGGAATCGAAATCCTAAAAACATGACTAAGTCATTGGGGATCAGTATCGATCTCCGTACATATGGATTTGGGACCTCGTGGGTCGTGATTCCTGCTCTCCTACCTACTTCCCTCCAGATTTCCACCTACAAATACCCCATTTCAGAGCCAGAAAAAGGTGGGCTTCTTCTTTTTGGATCTTGATCTTCTTTTGGCTTGGAGATATTTTTAGAGATCTTCTTGGCTTGGGATCTTTTTGAACTTTAGGATTTTCCTCTTGATTATCATAAACAAGGATTTTCGCTATAACCAAAATTAAACTTCATTTCTCTACATTTATGTAATTCAAATGGACATTATTTTTAGTCATACAGTAAAAATGATAAAGATTGCATCACAATGGATGTAGGCATTAGGCGCTAGGCACGACTTGCCGAACCACTATAAATCTTTGGTGTGTTTTACTTTTCCAGTACTGTGTTTGGATTTGCTTTGTTACTCGGTGATATCTGCCCGGACTTAGGTGTTGGCGTACAATTGATCAAAATCCGACGTCAACACATGGGATTTGAGCTTGGCAGTTGTTTTCATCGTCCATGAAATGTATAGAATCTGCAAGCATTTGGGTAACTTGGTTCATTAAAGGGTGTAAGTAGTTGAGAGCATGATGATGCATTTCATGATGCACAGCAGGATAGTAAATAATTATAAATGATTTGAACACTCATTGGCATGCAATCAGTCAGCGGCCATTGTTTAGTTAAATTCTTGCATGTCTGTATACAAATAGGCAATTCATTTTTGATAACATATGTACCATTGTATCTTGGTTGGTAGTGTGTGACTAATGTAATAATCAAAATATGCGTTATTAGGAGTCATTGTAGTTGCATAAGGCTTGTAAAAGGTTTCAAATTTTTTATGCTTAATTGAACATTTTATTCTTAAATCTACTTCATTTTTCATCTTTACATATCTAAAAAGTTAAGTGAATGCAGTATCTAACAACGCGTTTTGGTTAAAATGAATGTCAACACATCTGCATACAAATATAAAGATTGCATGCACTAAATAGTGAATGGAGAATAAATTAGGAAACATGGACTACATGTAAAGACATAAATATGCTAATATAATTTCATCATAAAATTTTAAAGGAAAAAAAATGCCTCAGCATAACAAAATGGGGAATAGTTTCAAATTTTCACTTACCAAGCTCCGTGTATGGTTCTTGTATATGTGAAGATTGAGTTGTACAAGTTTATATTACATTTTGCTAAATTGTATCTGCATGTCATGCACATAATCAGCTCAATACACTATAAATAAATATCTACATATAAATCATTTCGTCACTGATAAAGATAAGTATAACAGTTTTCAAAAACAATTAATCATATTATACATAAGTTGGTTAACTGAAAGGGTTAAAGCTGCATATAAATGTTATACTCATGTCACCATAAGAGCATTCAAGCTTGAGGTCTTTGGCATGTTAGCATTTAAGCATTTAAACTTGGCATGGGGGACAACATGTTAGCATAAAAACAGATAAATAATACAAAAATAAATTATAATAGAGTGAAAGAAATCAATATAGAACGTGCATGATAAGTAATCCAGAGATGGTTGTTAAATTTTGATTTTCCTTATCAATATTTTTATTAATAGAATAATAGCATAACCATAGTAACTGCAAAATCAATATTGTCTAATAAGTTATGAAGGTTGATGGTGAGAAACGTATGAAGTTATACCGAAGTAGTAGCTTATTATATTGACTTTTAGGAGAATTCAATCAAATTAAAATCAAAAGCAATATGCATGATAGTAAACCTTAAGAGTTAAAAACGTTTTGAAACAAAATTAATTTGAGAAGTCATTTACATCCCAATAATCAAGTGAGAACATATAGTATTGAAAAAGAAAGATCTGACTTTAGCATGTCTTTAGCAAGGAAAAAGGGCATTTTGCTATAGATTTTCTGTCCAAGCATTAGAACTGTATTTATAATTTAGATCTGGAATAAGAAATAATGCTTTTTTCAATAAAAAGACCTGCGCTTGAGAATTATATCAGGACGAAACTCAGAAATAGTCTATTAATAGTAAAATCATAGTGTTAGACCAAAAAAGGGCATTAACACCCAATAGATTAGAATCTGAAGAGAGTAATGAAGAAATATAAACTGAAAATGAGAAATAATTAGCAAACACACGATTATAGTGGTTCGACGTTAACGAGCCTACGTCTACTTTATAATTCTTATATTCAGTAAAGAATCACAATTACAACACTTAGAAACTCTCAACACTCAGGATACAATCAATTCCTTCTCACAAATATTGAAATTCACTCAGAAATGACCAAGACAGTGCTCGGATTAAATATCAATGGTGGCTGAAAATGGAGAGCTTCAATCAACAAAGTGGCAAAAGTTCCCTTTCATTTCCATGGAGTCGGGTATATATAGCCAACGACTATGGAAAATGAAGTGGGACTGTTATTTCCAGGTGGCATCGGGTTTGGTTTTGTAGCTGGTTAGTGGCAATAGTTCATGAGAAACGTGGTTAGCGGGTCGCGGGTCGCGGCCACGTGTCACCAGCACTGCTCGAATAGGGTTTAGTGGAGATGGTAGGCGGTTACCATGTGTGACTTACATTTGCGGTCGGGTCGAGTCGAAATCATTCGACTTAATGGCCATCGACATTGTGTTATGTGCTCCGTTCGACTCGCGAACCACCAACCTGTTGTTCCTTTACTTTGTTTGGCTCGAGAGTTGGAAATCTATATATAGCTTGACTTATCTTTGACTTGATCTGATCCCTTCCTCGTGTATAGATATGACTTCTGATCTCTACGCACTTGATTGTGATTGCTGGGACTTTGGATGGTCTGGTCACAAGGCAGACTAATATTTTGTCCTCCAAAGTACGTCTTATCGTAGATGAGATGTGCTTTGAACTCGTTTAGCAAACCATTCCTGAATAGACAACAGTCAGCAGTCTCGTCTTTCTGTGAAGTTGTGTCTTTTGATTATATATACCATGTATAAATATGATATCGCGCCCACAATTGTCTTTGTTGCATCTGGTAGTACATGATCTTCAACTGGAGCAGAGACAGATTTATAGGTAAATCCTTCAGCCCTTGTCGAATCAAAATATTAAAGGTGTTCGTTTGAGTCGTGTTACCTTACCAGTTCTCGTATATGATCATACACACAAGTCGTTCCGGATAATTCTTCTTGACTATTGAAATTCAGTTACTGTATATGTCCATGATATGTCGCCGTGAACATATAATAGTTGTTGAGGATGTTCTCTTTTTGCTTCAAAATTTTCCACACTTTTTGATCATAAGTCTTCGGGTCGAAAAACACGAAGCCGCTCCAAGTCGAAAATATTCGATCCGACGGCTTTTCGATCCGAGTAGCGCCAAACTTCCCCTATTTGTTTTTGGAAGACTAGGTCTATCCGTCTTTTCAGAGAATACGAATGGGTTACTCTGCACAATATATAATTCAGGATAATATCTCTCCTCTCTTACTTTTCTACTGCTGAATCGTTTCGAGCCTGAAACCCTAATTCATAAATTCAACCAATCCTTTCAAATTTCAGACATTAATCGCAGGTGGGCAATTGACTTTTTTGATTCTCATTTTAATCTCGAAATCACACAGGGATTAATCCTCGAATTCTCGAGATTGGCTCCTCTTTGAATCAGTATTGGAGGTCGATGTACGGTGAGGTTGGTGGGAGACTCACCGGAGTTCACTGCCATGATGTTGGGTTTTGAGGCCGCCATCAATGGCGGTTTCAATCTTTGTTTGATGAGGTTTAGTCGATGGAGAGGGAGCGTGAGAAACCATTGATGGGGGTTGCAAGAAGTTTGGTAAAAACGATCAAGGAAGAAGAAAAGGAGGAGAGATAGAAACTTGGTCGGCTCAGGGCTCCTCGGGTCGAATAAGGCATTCGACCCGATGCACAGCTTTTGTTCGGTGGAGCTCCAAAAAGGATGAAGTTAGGGGATCGAAGAAAACATCGGGGATCGGGTCGAAAATTCTCGACCTAGGGTCAACTCGACCCGGGGCTATCCAACCCGAAAGGGAAAAATGAACACTTCGAGTCGCCAACTTGATCCTTATATGTTGATGCTCGTTCAATCGATGAGCGTGGTAATGCAGCAGTTTCAGTATATGACATACATGCAAATTCGTCAATATCAACATAACATATACATTCTCGTGGATGGTTAGGATAGAGCCTTTCACGAATTCGGGCTCAAATAACGTAGCATACTTAATATGAAATCTCGGATTTAAGCAAACAACTTTTCGCGAGACTTTGATGTATGCAAATGCTTTCCTTTATGTAACTTAATCATATCTGCACTGCACACATACGGAGGGTGCACAATTTATTATACTAATTTTCAAATATTTCTTGGATAGTACAGCAAGCATGTCTAGACGATATTCAACAAGATATTCCAAGGAGGAGCCTAGGGGAGTTTCTTCGAGAGATACATCTACTTTTGAGAGGCAACCTTCTCTGAAGGCCCCATCTCCGTAAGTCTACACTTCATGACCTCCGCCAAGAAGAGTCGTCGTCTATTTTTAAGGGCTTGGGCGACCTTCCTCTTCCAAATACTATCTATTCTTCCCAAGACATAGGCGACGCCTACTGGTTAAATTCCGGGCTTCGATCCGTCGGGGGGAATCACTTAGGACACACAGCACAAACACTGCACGTCTCCACACTTACGCAATATCCTATTTCCCGATTTTAATATGGGTTCGTGTTAATTTGCAGGGACGATTTCTCATCGAATCTATGACCCTAAAAGCTCCGCCAAAGCTTCCCAAAGTCTTATTCTGACGTCGAACGTGATTACAGAGATGGCCGGGAGAGGGATGATAGATGGCGCTACCAACCAAAGTACCACCAATCCTCACGTTCTCGTTCTCTAGCTCGTTTAGATTCCGAAAAGTATGGAAGTTACCAAAGCCATCGTGAAGGGGATAAGCTGGTTCCCAGAGCTCCAATTCTTCCTAAAGAACCATATCCTTAGGAAAAGCCTCCCAAAAAACATTCTGACCCTAAGGAAAAACCAGAGACAAGAACAATACATCTAAGTCCAAAGATAAGGGCAGTGCATCTATCACTCCATCGAAGTGTTAATCCATTGATATTTGTACAACCAAGCCTGTGGTTCTTAACGCTTCAATTGCGGAGAGGATAAAAGTCTTAAAGGAGCATTTCCCTAAATATCACTTTGAGAATATGCATTTTGTGCCAAATCTCCAATTGGTTCCTGCAGACTGGACTAATAGTGTCAAAGTCCAAATAGATTTCGTCGATCAACAGTACCTGGAAATCTGCAAGTATGCTCAGAAGCTATCTAAAATAATAAAGGAACTCCAGCTAGACTTAGACAACCGGAAGATAATGTCCGAGCATGACATGTCTGCCAGGAAGGCTGCTGAGAAAGTGTGTGAGGATGCTTATGCCAAACTTGCAATTGTAGAGCGCGACGCTGAAAAATATAAGAAACTGCACGACGAGCTACAACAACGCTTTCATGACGAGCTCGACACCAATAGCAAAGAACATACTACTCTTAAGAAGCAATGTGAGGGTGTCAGCTGGGAATATTGAACTAAAACTATCTTGCTTTCGTCTCAAGCATGAGAAGACTGAGCTTGACAAGGAGGGTGCCAATCTGAAAGCTAAGCTGGAAAAGGCTGAGAAAGGGGCAAAAACAGCTGAGGAGAACGCCAACACCGCCCTAGAGACTGCTTCTAATCCTAAGGCACAACTCATTGAGGCCCCAGAAGGGGTGGAGGATTTTGGACATCTTTTAATATCTTTCTTCGCACAAGTTCTTCGTGCCCGTGACATATCCTGGGTACGGGGCTATCCTATAACATTAGTCGATGCATGGGATGAACTTATCGACGAAGAGAAGCTCAAGCTGAAAGTCAAAACCATGGATAAAGAGGAGCTGATGATGACATTTCTGAAGGGCGACGAGCCCGAGCGTCTAGCAGATGGTAGAAGGTTGTTAAAGGAAGCTATGTAAGCTGCCAAGCGTCAGGCTAAGGGTAAAGATGCCATTGAAGGTGGCTCTAGTTCCTCCTTTGCAGTGCCCGAGGCTAGGGAGATAGAAATATGACCCTGAACGTTCAAGGCTTACCTCGCGTACACTCCTCATATCGTTGAAGCTACTACTCCTGGAGATCTGTCAGTCGAAGGTATCTCTGCATTATATCCACAGTTTGCTAAAGCTATTTGGGCATGTCGTCGTGCTATGAGGCTTCCTATTGAGAAGCCCGTTGCTTCTTTGGGGCTAACAATCATTAATGTCCCTGCTTTAGGTACAAAGCCTGCTGATGTTACTGCAGATCCAAAAGTTAAAAGCTACTGACAAGCCTGCACCACTTGCTGGCGACGACGCACCAAAGGACGGTGATATGATTGCAGCTTTAACGGATCTCGATGGCAAAGAGGGCGAAGGGGATGATGACGTTGTATGCACCGAAGCATCCGTTGAAACCGAGGAGCTAACCCTGGCAGAGTTGAAAATGAGGAGCCTATCCGGTCAAGCCTATCCAAATGATTCCTCATCCTAGTGCAAAGGTTTCTACCGAACCCTCCGGATCCATCTCAACGGATACGACTTTCTAATGCATTGCTGATCCAGAAGATCTTTTGGAACGACTGGTAGGATTCGACGCCCGAATTTCGATAATAATACATAAACCCGTATTACTTGCCGAAACTCAAGTATCGAAAACACCAGATAGTTAGTAGAAAGAAATTATAGGATGCGATAAGAAATAAATAAATATTAGAATAGAAGAAGAAGAAGAACCAACATAACATAGTCTCACATCGCAGCGGAACAAAATATAAATAGAAATAAATCTTTATTGAGAGCTTGAAAATAAAACTTACAATCATCATAGTACATCAACACATCCGGATAGTTATAATAACATGTCCTCACATACAGCACACAGCGGAATAATAATTATATTATATCATACGTCTAAACTCTTCCGGCTCGTCTCTTCGTAGCATCCGATAACATGAACCTATAAAACTCGGTCTGACCCGAGCATTGCAAACGACAAGATCAGGTTATCGGGTGCTACGAAGAGACGAGCTGGAAGAGTTCAGACGTATGATATTACATAATTATTATTCCCTCGTGTTATGAGGACATATTATTATAACTGTCCAGATGTGTTGATGTACTCTGATGATTATAAGTTTTATTTTCAAGCTCTCAATAAAGATTTATTTCTATATTATATTTTGTTCTGCTGCGATGTGAGACTGTGTTGTGTTGGTTCTTTTTCTTCTATACTAATATTTCTTCCTTTTCTTATCTCACCCTCAAATTTCTTTCTATTAACTATCTGATGTTTTCATACTTGAGTTTCGGCAAGCAATACAGGTTTGTATTATTGTCGGAATTCGGGCGTCGAATCCTATCGGGTCGTTACATCCTTTGTCCGGGAAATCTAAGAGGAAAAAGCGTATTCTTACAGAGACCGAGAAAGAGGAACATCAGAAGCTTAGAGAACTTAGGAAATTCAAGGCTACCCCCAAGCCTTAGTGAAATGTTAACTTGATTTTGTAATTTCCACTGGTCTGTTGTGGTTGTTGCGAGTGCGACCCTTGCATTTTTATACTATTATCTTGTACAAACCTACTTTCTGTAAAAAAAAGCGAAGTTCCTGCAACGTCACTTATCTGCAAGTTTATTATAGCTTTCAATTCAATGTACTCACAATTAAAGTATTACTAAACTAAGTATTAACAATAAGTCATACTACAGTCAGTTAAGGGGTTTCAATTCTACACACTCACAATCAAAATATTACTAAACTAAGTAATAATCAATAAATTATATTGCAGCCAGATAAAGGGTGTGGTGTATATGCCCACAATCAATTTTGAATAAAGTGCCGAGCCATTGGCCTGTTCGAGATTGATTAGTACCGACATGCCATTGCCTCCAACATCAGTGAGGATTTCAGGCTCAGTTCATACTCATGCCCCCACATCTTCTGTGGGATAAGAGCCCAGTCTCTCAGACACTTTCAGTTTGAGTGCTTTTATACTATCCCGTCATAAGACCAGGTTAGAGTTATGGGTTAAGGCGATCTTAATTCGTGGTGCATCATTTCACGCATACCCTGCTTTTATACTCTCAAATCGAAGGAGTTTGAGTTAGTCGTGTTATTCACTTTGGCATTAACTCCACACATTAAATCTTACAGCGAGCTTTGCCGATTCGAGCGTCGATATCGAAATCGAATTTAGTCCGAACTCTGTTCCAAGCTCTGGGTAACGGAGTTGGTCGGGCAAGCGATCGAGTCGCACTAGCCCGGACGCGGACATTGTCCCTTTGCCCTTGAGTAAGGGGCAGAGGTTACCGTCAGGGACAGTCGGATCACATCCTCATCATTTATGCATACCCCGTCGAATCATGGGGAAGAGTTAACGCAATGTCTAGGCGTTGTATTGTTTGTTCTGCAAAGTGAGAATCACCATACCGAGCGGCGTTTTCAAGATCGGTTTTAATCAATCTAAGTCTGATCGGTCACGAACTTGAGTCTGCTCGTCGAAGCATGAGCGAGTGAACATCGTTAGGGGGTGAATTGTCCCTTTTGCTCAGGTTTGGCACAAGCCGGTCATATGACCCATATCATAACACTGAACCAAGTAAATCAACAGACAGAGAGCATGGAAAGAGCTCCTAACGTATGTGATATCCTCACAAACATAAGACATAGAAAATAAATGCAGTAAATATCAGGGGACAATATTTTTATAGTGGTTCGGCTAAATTCCAGCCTATGTCCACTTTATAATCACTTGTTTATGTTGACCAAATAGTTTTGGGCAAGTCGTGCCTCATTACATCGTCTGAAAAACAAAAGAAAAATACAAGCTCAAGTCAAATAGTGTCGTAGATGCTCGACATTCCATGCTCTTGGAAGACGATCGCCATCAACAATCGTCAGCCTGAAAGCTCAATTGTCAACCCTCCGAAGAATGACATATGTCCATGTCGGTCCTATGAAAATTGGAGTCGGGAAGACACGCTTCAGTAACAGGTTGCTAGACCCAAAAAAGTCCTAGGTCGAACTATTTGGTTGTAATATCGGGCAGCCTTATGTCAGTGCTCTGAAGCTCGTAATCTGCCTCGTCTCTCTTCTCGTCGATCATATCCCATGACTCAAGGAGAAGAGCCTTATTCTTATTAGTCAAAGGGCCGTAGTAGGTCGTTCGGTGAGGGGACTTCAAGCTCGACCGGGATGACTGCTTTTGAGCCATACGATAGCAAAAAAGGAGTATGGCCAATGATTGACTTATATGTCGTACGATATGCCCACAGGGTCAATGGTAATTCATCAACCCACTTGGCCTTCGCCTGCTCCAATCGTTTTTTTTAAATGACCTTGATGATCTTGTTCATAGCTTCTATTTGTCCATTCAATTGCGGATGTGCAACAGCTGTGTACCTCTTTTCAATATGACATTGTCGACAAAAATCTTTGAACTATGTGCTGTCAAACTGAGTTCCGTTTGACAGTTATAATAGTCTTGGGAACTCCGAATCGACATGGTATTTCCGATGATGAAGTTGATCACTCGCTTTGTCGTGATTGTGGTTAGCTGCTCAGCTTCTGTCCATTTTGTGAAGTAGTCCACAACCACGATTGCATACTTAGCTCCTCCTTTGGCAATTGAGAGACTTCCAATGATGTGGACTCCCCGTACGACAAATGGCATTAGACTCACCATCGAGGTGAGTTGGTTAGGCGGAGCTCTGAAATCCTAGCGAACTTTTGGCACTTGTCGCAACATCATAAATAATTAGTCGCAACTCGGTTTATGGTAGACCAGAAGTAGCCATACTGCAGTATCGTCTTTGCTAAAGTTTGCCCTCCGATGTGCATAGTTATTAAGGCGCGCGCCTAGGCGCAGAAAAGCCCAAGGCTCAAGGTTTACGCCTTTTTGCAATTAGTTAAATAAAAAAAATTAATTGTTCAATAAATTATAAAATATGGTTTAAATTTTAAATCTTATTAATAAAATATGTAGATAATTGAATGAATTATAAAATATGATTAAAAAATCAATTTGTAGTTAGTAAAATAGCAGATCAAACTCAAATAAAATGCACTCAAAAAAGCCCAAGACTCAAAAAAGCCCCAGGCTCAATGCTTGCGCCTTGGCGCCTTGACTACTATGCCGATGTGGTTGCCACAGTCGTCTTTATGTACTTCTCTCAACACACGTTTGACGACGTCATGGGCTATTCACCGGAGTAAAGGAACTGAGAACCCCATTCTATAAAGCATGTCGTGTTGCTTATGTATCTCGATGCTTTGCAAACAATGACACCTCTCATTCTTCCTCTCCAGAAGGGTTCCATGCTGCAAGTTGTTCTTTATATGGGTCATCCAGGACTCTTTTTTAGGCTCAGCTTCCATCGTTTGATCAACTTTAATTTGATTAATGCTTGGAGCGTTTATTGTTTCAATCGGAACCATTTCCATCTCTTCTGGGTTGTCAGAGATCGCTATTTTGGCTAGTTTGTCGGCTTTCCGGTTTTCTTCTTGCAAAGTATGGGAAATGGTGTAATATTCCATGCCGTCTAACAACAACTCAACTCGCTCCAGGTAGGCTGCAAGTCGTGGTCCCTTTGTCCAAAACTCCTTCCGAACCGGAAACACCACAACTTGAGAGTCACATAATATATCCAACGCAACTGCCCCCAATTCCTTTGTGAATCTCAGCCCGACAACCAGGGTTTCATACTCGGAATCATTGTTTGTAGCGGGGAAGTCAAGCCTCAAGGCATAATAGATCGATCATCCCTAGGGAGTTACTAGAATAACTCCGGAGATAAAACATCGATCATTGCGAGCAACATCCGTAAATAGTTTCCAAATGCTCGATCTTTGCTTTGGGTCCTGGAGGGCCAGCTTCATCATCCGACATATCTTCTTTGGGAATTGTGAATTCAGATATAAAGTCTGTCAATGTTTGCCCCCGAATGGATTTTCGGAAGGAAAGTGAGATCAAACTGACTTAGTTCAACATTCGAATTAAGCAGTCTCCCAGACGCCTCAGGTCGCTGAAGGGCCTGTCGTAACAACTGGTCAGTGAATATCATGATTGGATGAGCCTGGAAGTAGTGACAGAGTTTCCTCGAAGCAATTAACATGCTATAAGCAAACTTTTCGATCTTCGAGTAATTGCGTTCTGTCGTTGCCGACTTCTTACTCACATAATATACTGGTATTTGGACTTTATCCTCCTCATGGACGAAAGCTGAATTGATTGCATGCGATGATACTGCCAAGTATACGAAGAAATCCTCATGATTAATTGGCTTGGACAATATCGGGGGTCTCTCCAGATGATCTACCAAATTCTGGAAGGCTTCAACACAATCCGGAGTCCATTCAAAGTTACGCTTTCCTCGCTTTATCAAGTCAAAAGAAGGGAATGCACTTATCAGTGGTTATGAAATAAATCTGCTCAAAGCTGCGACCTTTCCAGCCAAGCTCTGTACATCCTTGATTCGTCGTGGTTCTCGAATAATCCTGATTGCTGCAATCTGGTCTGGATTGATTTCAATTCCACGAGAATTGACGATAAAACCCAAGAATTTCCCTAACGCAACGCCAAAAGTGCATTTCAAAGGGTTAAGTTTCATCCTGTAATGCCGGAGGATGTTAAACATTTCTGCCAAATCTGAAACATGATCGGCCGACTACTTGGACTTCACAAGCTTGTCGTCCATGTATACCTTTGTGGACTTCCCAATCTGATTATAAAACATGCGACTCACTAAACGTTTATGTTTTTTGGACGTTCCTCAATTTGAAAGGCATCACTACATAACAATATAACCTAAGGTATGCGATGAAGCTGGTATGCTCCTGGTCTGACACATGCATTGGAATCTGGTTGTATCCTGAATATGCATCCATAAATGAAAGAAGTTCATGTCCTGCTATTGAATTAACCAGCTGATCAATCCTCGAAAGTGGGAAAGTGTCTTTCGGGCAAGCCTTGTTTAAATCTGAAAAGTCGATGCACGTGTGGCATTTTCCATTAGCTTTCTTTACAAGGACCGTTAGATATGCAGTCAGGATATGTCGCATCTCGAATAAAACCGTTGCCTTTTGGCTTTTCCACTTCTTCCTTCAGACTTATCGCCCTCTCCGGTCCGAGCATACGTCTCTTCTGCTTGACTGGGATGTACTTAGGGCAGAAGTTCAACGAGTGACTCACGATTGATGGAGATATCCCACACATGTCATCATGAGTCCATGCGAACACATTCAGATTGGCTCGCAAGAAGTTATCAATTTTCTCGTTCGAAGGGAATCTAGATGGGATCTTATTTTCCAGACCTTAGTTTGGTCGACGTTGTCAATCGGTATATCCATAGTTGTTTTGTTGGGTGTCGCCCTTCTACATCCCGGTTCTTCATCCTCTCTGGGATCGATATCTTCAAACTGATAATCGGGCTACCTTGGTCGGGATGTCTCCATTACTTGCTTTGCAGATGCCTCTTTGGTAGGTGGGGAGGCATCTTTGGGCTCTACACCAACTCCATTACGGATTTCTTTCCACTCTGCCAGGTAACATGCTCTTCCAGTTGCTTGGTCTCAACGGACCATCCTTACTCCAGCTTCGGTAGGGAATTTCAACAGTAAACACCAAGATGCGATGCATGCTTTAAATTCTGCCAGGGCCGACTGGCCTAAAAAGGCGTTATATGAGGATTCAACATCCAAAACGAGAAATGAGAGGATCTAAACTCTCCTGCGATCCACTTTGCCAAGTTCCACTGGTAGGTCGACCACTCCCACTGGCGAAGTTGATCCATTAAAGCTGCGGATCCATCATGTACATGATGTCAAATCTCTCACTTCCATTTGATCGAAAGCTTTCTTGAACAAAATGTTAACGGAGCTCCCACAATCAAGGAGGACGTTCTGTACTGTTGCTGGGCCAATGATGACTGAAATCACCAAAGGATCAACACTACCTTCTCGGTCGCGGAAAATGATGTCACCCATCATCGTTTTCTGCTGCTTAACTGGTATGACATCTTCGGCGACACTACATTCTCTTACATCAAAATGCTTGGTTGCATTGACGTATTGTTCCATTGTTTTTGTACCGAATCTCGCCGGATGTGGTCCTTCGACGACTGTATTTATCACGATTCCTTTCCCTTTCTGCTGGGCGGTAGCTCTAGGTAGGGGTGAGCATTATTTGGTTAAACCAAATAAACCAACCAAACCAATATAGTTTGGTCGGTTTGGATTGGTTTTGAAGTTAGATCGGTTTGTAATCGGTCCGAAAAAATATTTAGTTTGGTTATCGGTGTAATCAAATTAACCGAACTTTTATTATATTTTCAAAATTATCGATATTATAGTAAATATTTTAGGTCAGTTTAGCTATCCAAGTAAATCGTAATCTTTACATGTGTATCAAAATTACCTTTGGGAAGCGTAAAAATCATAAATAATAATACTTTAATCATATACTTATAGTCTATTTAAAATTATCGTTAATATTACGAATATAAAGTCTAAAATATTTTTAGTTAGATTAAATCGGATAACCAACCGAGCCAATCAATCTTAATTTGATTGGTTTGGTATGGTTTTCATTTTTATCGATTTTAGTTTGGTTTGACAATTTTCATCATTAGATAAACCAAATTAACCAAATGCTCACCGCTAGCTCTAGGAGCTGCCTGACCTTGATTCAGGGTCGAGCCTCCTTATCTCATCTCTTGGGGATAGTTTATACTCATCGAGATTATTTGCCGAATGGTCTTAGGTTTCGTGAAACAAACAAAACTTTCTTGTTTTGCGCTCCTCTGTCGAATCTCTTGGAGGTGGCTTCTTGTATTACATCACATTGCATGTATCCAAGTAAATATTCTCCAAGGTGTCATTCAATGACGTATAGCTCTCAAAGGACTGGAATAAGTTACGATTCTTGTTTCTTTTGTTGTCATTCTTGCCTTGGCGGCCATTTCCTTCGTACTGATTGCCAACATCAACTTCAACCTTGCTAGAGTTGTCACCAGATTTTATGATAGCGACGTTGCTTTGAATTTCCTCCTTCACGACCTCACTGGATCTCCTCTTTCGGTTCAGATATACATCCTCCTATCATAGACGTATATTCACTTTTTTGTAGAATAACTCAATAGTTGTAGGCGGTTTTCCAACCAAATACCTTCCGAACTCTGAATTTTTATCAAGTTTGTCAATCATTGCCATCATGACAGTCTTTGGGTTGGGGTTCACTTCAGTAACAACCATATTAAAGCGATTCAGATACCGCCTCAAAGTTTCTCCAGGGGCATGTTTTACTGCAAAGAGCTCTATAACACTCTGATTTTAATGCATGCAGTTGGAATTGGTTTAAAAACTTCTCGCTTAGATCTTTGAAATTGGGAACCGATAGAGGAGGAAGTCTAGTAAACCATACAATAGCAATGCACTCGAGATATGTAGGAAAAGCTCTACACATGATGGCGTCAGGAGTTGCGACAACATTCATGTACCATGAGTAACGCATTAGATGCTGTCATGGAACAGTCTTGCCCGAATAATCACTCATCTTAGGCACTGTTTCAAATCTCGAAAATATCGCTCAATATCTCCTCCAAGATCTCGTCTGGGCTCCTTCCATAACGAAACAACAAATATCGCTGTAAATCTTCTTTCGAATATATCGTCCGAGATATTGCAATATCGAACGAAATTTCGGCCGATACAAAATAATGGAATATCGCCCAAGATCTTAATTTTTTGTTAAGATTTAGATCTGTGTCTGAACCAGAACGATAATTAAAAAACTCAAATCTAGCCATGTTAATCTCCTGCTATTTTATATTTTGCATGTTAAATGATTATATTGTATATTCATATATGTTCTACAATGTTTATGATTTTTAAATTCGTCTTATTTACGTACATGTTACCTGTGAAATTATGTATTTTATGGTCTATTTATGCTGTACTTTTTAATGTTTTGGATCTTTTTAATGTTTTATGTCTAACAATAATTAATTTCCATGGATTATATGTTATAAGCATTAATCTATTTACATTGTGTTATATTATTATTTTAAGCATATTACGATTTAGAGTATGAATGATATTTCGTAAATTAAGAATAATAAAGTGATTTTGTAATTCAAGTTTAAGTTACTATGTTTTTAATAGCATTCATAAAAATCATTTTGTAAAAATATCATTTTTTAACATATCATATATATCCAGAGATTGTTTCGATATGAACTTTCAGACCCCAGATGGAAATTCGAGACGAGCCCCCGGAGTTGGACTCATCTCGTCCGAGATCTCGACACGAGATCAAGTCTCTAAAATCCCCGAGAAAAACGCGATCGATATCCGAGATTTAAAACCTTAATCGTAGGTAAGTTAAATCGCCTTGTAAATTGTGCTTTCAGTATATCATCTGTAAAAGGCGTGTGGCTGCGGTCTATGCCTCACTCTTCATTTGTGTATCCTCACTATCGTTCATTATCTGACGCAACATCGCTGCTACTTTTGCACTGGTCAACACATGTTCCGGCTCAACACTGATGGCTCTTCGGGATCCTCCTACCCCCGTCTCTCAGGCAACGTCGCCTTATTCGTTGTTGGAGTTGAGCTTCCTTGCCCATTACGATCCCGGTCAATAACATGACGAGTGGGTGGAAGTACAGGAGTATGAGTGGTTTGAGAAGTTCCTTGATCCCTAGGAAGTATGTATGATCCACGCATCGGCATAAGCATTGGTTATGCCAAGCTAGGGTCATTGGGGCCAAGACGAATCACTGCATCTTCTTGAGGACCCAGTGAACCGAATCGGTGTTGTCGAAGATTTTCAGTCCATTTGCAAAGCGTCCTGTGACGTGGTGGTCGCTCATTCTCCTCGTCTGAGGACGATCCCTTTGCATCTTTGGCGATGGGGATGATATGGTGTCATTTGTCTTTGGAATTCATCCCATTGTCTGACCATCAGATCCATATCATTTCGGATTGCAGCGCTATCCCGTCTCTAAACTTTTAAGGCTGCATTGGTCTCTTCCAACCTGGCGAACAGGCGTACGAAGTCATCTTGCGAAATAGGTATTGAAGGAGGAGGTTGACCACTGGTAGTAGCAACTGGTCTAGAAGACCTGTGGTCGGGTCGGATCGAATTCAATCCGGGCTGATTCGACCCAAGCGTCTGCGCTGTTGTTTCAATCTGCAAGTCAGTTCGCTGTTCTTCGTCGACTTCGTTTCTTTGGGAAGCCTGCTGGTTCCTATCTCTTCTTGAAGCCATACTGGTCAAACTTATCGAAAATGTTAAAAAACGCCGGTAGTGATGAAAATACGAACTATTCCTTCGAACTTGGTGATCCGAACAGTAGGCAAATAATTCAGAAAGTTGAGAATTCAGTTTCTCAGTGAAAATACCAAAATGTTGGACCAAAAAACGACTCTAACACCCAATTGATTAGAATTTGAAGAGGGTGATGAAGAAAAATATACTGAAAATGAAAAATAATAAGAAACACACAGAATTTATAGTGGTTAGGCGTTAACGAGCTTACGTCCACTTTATAATTCTTATATTCAGTAAAGAATCGCAACTAGAACACTTAGAAACTCTCAACGCTCAGAATACAATCAATTCCTTCTCACAAATATTAAAATTCACTCAGAAATGACCAAGACAATGCTCGGGTCGAATATTAATGGTGGCTGAAAATAGAGAGCTTCAATCAACAAAGTGGCAAAAGTCCTCTTTCATTTCCATGGGGTCGGGTATATCTAGCCAACGACTATGGAAAATGAAGCGGGAACCGTTATTTCCAGGTGACATTGGGTCGTGCTTTGTAGCTGGTTAGTGGCAATAGTTCATGCAGAAACGTGGTTAGCAGATCGTGGGTCGTGGCCATGTGTCACTAGCTCCGCTCGAATAGGGTTTAGTGGAGATGGTAGGCGGCTACCATCTGTGACTTGCATTCGTGGCCGGGTTGAGTCAAAATCATTCGACCTGATGGCCATCTACCATGTGTGACTTGCATTCGTGGTCGGGTTGAGTCGAAATCATTTGACCTGATGGCCATCTACCTGGTGTTATGTTCTCTGTTCAACCCGCGACCATCAAACCGCCGCTCCTCTACTTTATTTGGCTCGAGAGTTAGAAAGCTATATATAGCTTGACTTATCTTTGACTTGATCCGATCCCTTGCTTGTGTATAGATACGACTTCTGCTCTATATGCACGTGATTGTGATTGCTGGGACTTTGGATGGTTTGGTCACAACTCACAAGGCATGCTAACACAGTAATTTAAAAATCAGTATTGTCTAATAGTTGCGAAGGTTGACGGTGAGAAAACAGATGAAGTTACACGAGAATCAGTGGCTAATTATAATCTAAATTTTAGGAGAATTCAGTCAACCTAAAATTGAAAGCAATAAACATAATAGCAAATCATAAGAGTTAAAAATGATTTGAAACAAAAATAATTTGAGAATTCATTTATATCTCAAATAATCAAGTGAGAACAATTAGTATTAAAAAGAAAGATCTGACCTGCATGTCTTTGGCAAGAAGAAAAGGGTATTTTGCTACAGTTCCTCTCTCCAGTCATTAGAATTATTACCTTTTTGTCAATCAAAAGGCCTGCACTTGAAAATTATGTTAGGAAGTGGTTGAGAAATAATCGTGGAAGTGCATCGTGGACAGTAAAGTAATCGTGGGAGCGGTTTTTGAGTGAGTCGGTGGGTTTTCTAACAGACTTAAATTTTGACATCTGTTTAATGAGGTGGATGATTTCTAGTCATCTGATGTCTTTTCTAAGAATAAATCTTGACCCTTATTTGTCTTTTTGATTAAAAGAATGTGATTTTATTTTATAGATTTGGAAAGGAAAAGCGTCCGTTTCAACCAAACAGGCATGCCAGCGCGAATAGCAAGGGTGAACAAATTTTTGGTTTGGTTTGTAACCTATAAAAAAATAAATTCCAAATTGGAATATTCAACAAACATGAACCGAGTCAATATTTTTCAAAATTGTAGTCAATTTTGGAAAGTGAAAGATAAATAATACTGTCAAGATAATAACATAGATGTAGTTTTTTAGTCTATGATTATATTTCTTATAATTGACTTAAGTTTTATATTCAGATTAATTGATTGGTTTGGTTTAGAATATTGATAATCGTACCCGATCAAAAAACTTAGAATGCGTTTAGTTCACCCTTTTTAGTTTTCCGTATTCTCCATAGCAAAATTGCAAACGTCATACATAAACCTTCACCCCCTTCATCTTCCTTGCATCCTCTCTATTGTCCGTTTCCTCTATCCATTTTTTGTAGCTAATGTTGAAAACTCAAAATACAAAACAAAAAATAAACCAAATAATATCTTAATAATTACGAAAACAAAAGCCAAACCCAAGTAGTTCATAAAACCGAATTGACCAAACTTTGGTTCTATGGGTTTATTCGGTTTGAATCAATAATTGCTCATCCCCTAGCGAACAATGAGACATCCATATGTATATGGGATAACGTTTGGCTACTATATAGCTGATAGATTATTTTTAGATGGTTGATAGATTAAACAAGGAGAGACAAAACATGACTGTCTTTATTGTGTGATTTTCTTTTCTTTCTGGATTTCTCCCTGCCAGAGCCTTGAACTAAGGATTTAATCAAGGCTACTCTTTTGTAAACGGTGATCTGGATACATAATCTTAGTTGCATGAAACGTGAGTACCATCCATATTCGGGCCCCTTTCCGAATATCAGATATTTTTTAACTTTAGTTTTGTGTATGCATGAATATATTTTCAAATTTTCAGGTAATTATTGCGAATCCTACTTTAAACTTAGCCATATAAATGATCCATCATTTATCTTTCTACAGTATCATCCAATGATTAACTTATGTAAAAACAAAAACAAAAACATACGGTTTTATTCCCTTAATTCAAAATTAAAGATGAGATTCAATGGGATGGGATAAGCAGAATCAACACGGATGATTTCATTACTAGTCCGATCAGAACAGTTGCGCCACAAAATCCACCGACTACCACAAATGCTGCTGCTCCATGATAAAATTTGTGAATAATAACTGAAGGTAACTTCTTAAATCTCCTTATATGGATGGGCGGTCTCTTTTGGCTTTGTTGGCAGCAACAAAAGAAATGGAAAGCTTTTGTCATTCATTCAATTCCACTGGAAGATGATAACGAGCTTAGGTTACAGCTTATCAATTTTCTTGATACAAGGCGATTTGATCTTAGTGGCCTATTGGTACATTTGAGAAGTTAGACAAGACATTTGTATTTTGATCAAGTTTTTTGGCGATAATATTTTAGTTATATGTTATATTGTTGTACTTTGGCATATATTGTATAACAGGGCACTAAATTGGTGGTCCTTACAGTAAGAATTTGATGCAAGGCTAACTACTATGTAAGTTGGAAAGTACGGGATGACAATCAACTACTACAAGCCTGTCATCCGAATATATATTTTACCTAATGTGACTGTAATTTGATTTTGGCTCATTGGCTAGAAACCAGAGTTATGATCAGTGCTTTGTTGAAGTAATTATTTTTGACTTGTACCTTTGTGGTAAACATAATTATGGTGACTAACGCAGGTTTGCAGTAAAATAGTATTATATCTGTTTTAGTTTCCTTAGATGAGATGTGTTATATGTTTTCGTGAACATATAAACCACTATTGCAAGACACAATTTATTTACGAAGGCTTTTTTTCCAGAAGTTATAGGTTTGAAAAATTTGTAGGATGATATCTGCTTTCGATGGCATATATTGTATAATCAACGCTTTATACGTATTCAACATTCAATCGGTACTGTACGTCAGAAAGAGCAAAATCCTAATCAATTAGCTTTATCTGGAAAGCCCAATCGGCTTGGTGGATCTAAAATTAAGATCTAAGAACGGTATTTTGATATTGTCCGGCTTCGAGAAATCTTCGGCGATATGGTGTTTATCCAGCAATTTTTACAATCTCGACAAATACAGATAGGGATTATTATCAATTATGATTTGAATTGAATGTTTCCAGTTTCAATTTGATTTTAAATAAATTTAAATCGCAACTAAAAGCCTTACTCAAAATTTTGTTTCTGCTTATGTTAAGACTTAAGGTAAAATAGGAATAGAGCAAATGAGAACATAGCTTCAATTTTTAAATAGAAGCTTAAACACCAAAATAAAAAATACATAACTACTGGAAAACGTAAAATCGAGCAAAATTTCTATCATAAAAGCATATATAATCATTTATATACAAATTATTTGAACAAATGATTCACAATTCAAATATTGCTTCAATCTATATTGTGAAGTTTAATATTGTTTGAAAAACTCGGAGATTATATTATCTTAATTTTTAATTTCTTAATGTTAATCGCATTTCTTCACGTAATTATTTTTTCCACTTAAACTAGTACATTATCTACATTTTGATAGCTACTAAAAATTGCTTTTCAAACTACAAAATGTTATTAACTCACGGCAAAATATTATTTCACAGCTACTAAAAATAAGATTATCTACATTTTGATATCTCTTCAACTACTTAAACAAGTTTGGAAGATAACAAACTCATTAACTTTGTAGGTTTACACCTGAACATGAGAACATCAAATATAATATGATCTATCTTACCAAGCTATAGTTACGGATATACGCTCTTTAAAATATTTTGTAAATTTTTGAGTAAATAACAAAAATCAGAGTGAGTCAATGTATGTAAGGTTAATTAGCTCGATTAATAAAGTTAACCATTGCAGTAAAACGCAACTTCCTGTCATGGTCTCAAAGTACAGTTAGCAATAAAAGATATTTGAATGTTATACAGTCAGAACAGCTGAAGTTCTGCAAGTCAGAAAGCCTCTCTATTATACAATTTACTCAATCTACATAGCCAAGTCACAAGCACTGACGCTATTCAAGTCCATTAAATTTTATAATGAATCCGGCATGGTCCTCTTTTCTCTTTCTTTGATTTAAATCTACTGCTGATTTCTCAGTATAGAAAGAAATATGGTATTGACAGTCCCATAGCTTTCATGATCTCATGCTTTTGTATTTTTGCGTAGGATTTGCCTTGCGGATTGCAATGATATATACTGAAATCATTTCGCCTGGAATTATCATTTTTTCTGATCCACTGTTTGATCAAATACGTAGCTGTTACTGTATGCTATAATTTGACTTCACATCGGGTCTTGCTTAAATCCGACGGATCTGAATTGTTTTATTTTCTGTCAGGAAAAATTATACTATATTACTTCAATTTTTTTCCGTAGATATCAAGTTAGAGCACGAGTGAGCGAGCGTAAATCGTACATCATGTGTGACCGCAAACAGAAGCTTAGGATGCCCCTTATCTTTCAATCAAACGATACGTCCAAAACCACGAATTTACATGCTAGTAATGGCTACAAACTTCAATTAACGAAGAAGGACCTACCATGCTTTTCAATAATGAGCGTACTAAAATAAAAATAAACCGATGCAAGGGAAAATCAAGAAGCTCATTAAGTTCTTACATGTGGCCTATTAATACTCGGTCAACACAACAACCCTTCATTTTATAAACAAATCCTCATTCCTCCAAATTCTCCCAATCCCTCCTCCCCATGTCTTCATTCCGACGAAAGTTCAACGTGAAGCAGCCGGTGATAGTGGACGTCGGCTGCAGCTGCAGAAAGCTGAAGCTCTCGTCCTTCTTCTCAAAGCCGAAAAAGTCCCACACCCGCTACACCAGCTTCTCCCCTTCCACCTCCAGCGCCACCAACCCCAACACCACCACCACCGCCTCGTCCTTCTCCCCGTCGTACTACGACGCCTCCAGCCCTAAGAAGGGAGGGAAGAAGAAGAGCAAGAAGGTGGCGGAGGAAAGCGTGGCGGTGGAGAAGGAGAGCCACGACCCCTACCTGGATTTCAAGAACTCCATGCTGCAGATGATCGTGGAGAAGGAGATATACCACTGGAACGACCTGGTCGACCTGCTCCACCTCTTCCTTTCCCTCAACGCCAGCTGCCACCACCACGTCATCAACAGGGCCTTCGGCGAGATTTGCAACGGCGTCTTTTAAACTGTAATGTGTGTGAAATTTGAGATCCTTTCACCACCTGGGCTAATTTTTTCCTGGTTGTGACTGGATCTTTTTAATTTCTGTGTGTTGTTGTTGTTGTTGTTGTGGATAAACAACTGGTTTCTGTTTCTGGTTTTTGGGTGTTTAGTGTGTTGATGATGGCAGTAACTAGTTAATTAGCGTGTGTGTGTGTTGATGATAACGTAGTTTTAGAATTTCAGCTGATGTTTTAGTGTTTTTCTTTGTAGAAGTTAAATGTGCGGAAATATTTGGCCAATGTTTGGTTGTTTATTATGGAAATAGATGATTTGGTTGAACCAATGGAGGATTATTTGTTTGGCTTTTACTTCCTTTTTTTTTTTTTTTGGAAACTGTTCAAGATTTAACTATTTGGGAAGCAGAAGCCGTACTTAAATCTACAATAGGATTTTTCATTATACTTTAACCTGTAGATGGATAACACTACAGTGCCAGGGTGCATTTTTGTAGTTGAATGTTATTATGATATTGCTAATATTCAATTATGGTTTATCAGTGTTCCTTTCTTATTTTCCAGTCTGTTTTCTATTTCTAATTTCACATATAAAAGTAACAAAAAATAGAATTTAGAGCATCTCAAATAGTACAACATACCTCTATAATTTCACTCATTTCCATTCCTTTTCTTTTTTCTATTTTATTGAGTGTCTTTCTGATTAACTTATCCAAATATAAATTGATTGCTATAATTCAATTGTATTAGAAATGTTTCCAAATAGAGGTGCTATGGAATGGAATGTGTCTCAAATAACAAATATAATGAGTGTGGTGCTAAGAACACCCCAATATGTTCATTCTAATACCGCGATAAAAAAAAAAAAACCACAAAAATTAGTATTTACAATCTTCTTGATACCACACACTTAAAAAATAGGGACTATCACACTTTTTTTACCTTATTTCTACTTCGCTTGATATTCTTTCGTCTTCATTTTTATAACCAATCAACGAGTTAAACCCTATATCTATAACCGATCAACGAATTTGACGTCGCAATGCCGATGAATATACAAAATCTGTGGATAAAGTTTGAATAAAGCAACAGATCATCAAACAATTAGGAGACTATCGTATGAATTTGAATTTTTCCGCGAAAGATGCGAAGAAAATGGTGATTACAAGAGATTAGGGTTTTTAGATTAGCTTAGTACATGATTAGTTCGACAAATAATGATTGAGTGAGAGACTAGATGGAGAAGTAATGTGGTATTAGGAAGCATACAAAATTTAATGAGTTTTATTTTTTTAATTGCGGTATTAGAAAAGAACATATTGGGGTGCCCTTAGCACCACAATATAATAAATATAATGGCTTTTTAATTAAAGACATTTCATATGTCAATCAATCACCAAGCAAAAACTCATTTACACTGCGAACAATCATCGATCAACATTGTTTTCGATGGTTGATCGTCGCGGAAAACAATATTAATTGTTGGTTGTTAGTCATGTGATATTAAATCGAAAATGATGTATTTGATAGTCTTTTAAAAAAATTGATATTGGAATTGTTTAAGATTATGTTATTTTTTAATAATGTTATTGGAAAAACAAAAATAAGATACCATTAGTAAAAACACTAGAAAAACAAAACAGAAATATTTGTCAGTGTTTATCATACATTTTATTAGAGATGGGCATAAACTGCACCGCAGTATGAAAACCGTTCAGATAGGACCATAAAAACGGTACGGAAAATCGAACTAAATCCTATTTTCAAAACAAACACCGCAAGCCGAACAGACCTGCATTGATACGGTTCAGTTGTGACTTGAATTGCACTAATAATCTTATGATAAAATTGTAACTAATCCTTAATTTTTTATTTTAACGATGTATATTTTATTTTTAATGTATGTTGTTGTTATATTAATAATAATCATTATCATAAAGGAATTTTTTTTTTGTTTCGGTATAATGATTTCCATATAATGTTTTTTTTTTGGATAATGCTGCCTGTAATCTTATTTGAGTTATCTTACTTAATTTTCATGCATTAATCAACACTAATGTTTCATTAATGTATTAAAACAATTTTATTTTTCATCGCAAGTAAAATAGAAGTATTTATGCAGTAAGAAAGTAAAATTTCAATTTAAGGTTACATTGTATGTTTTAACCTTTAAGTAACAACGTCATGTAATTGTAAATTGATTGTTGATGAACGTATTTCTCTTATTTAACCAAAAAAGATCATATTACAATAAATCAAACTGAAATCGAATCGTTTGAACAGTTAGTATAATAGTTTGTATTTTTAGTCAATCCTTTGACGTGGTGCCCGTTTGAGCTTCATGTTCATTTGTCATGACCGACGAAGATTCCGATAATAATGGAGATTACGTGTACGTAGTCATATAGTAGTATTTAAATTTTGACATGACTGACATGAATTGAACATGGACTGAAGGAAGTGTATGGAGTTTAATGTTGTGTCTGAAACTGGAAAATGTGCTCTAACTTCATGTTCATTTGTCGGCACAACATAACTTTTTATAATGATTTCTATAGAGAACCGAATATGAAGTTTTTCTTCTCCTTGTTTATTGTGTAATGAAACTTAAATGTGGTATTTACACAAAATAATGCTAAGTGCATTTATCTCCACTTAAATTCTTGTAAATTCTACTGACTTCACACTCTCAATTTGTCTACCATCCATCTACCTTATCGTCGCTTTTCTCTGGCTTCTATTTATGGCTTTGGATACGCTATTATTTTAGCATATCTAATTATTACACTTCAACAGTTCCATCTTTATTAAAGATGATATAAATTGCATTCATTATCACTAGTTCAAAGTTCAAACTTCTTCCCTGATGAATCTTGTCCAATTAATTCTATCCCGTGCGTGCTACATACGTACTGTACATAGGATTATTATTTTTCAAAACTGTTCAAATGCACTGCAGCATAATCGTCTATTTGAATAAGCATTTTATATGTGGAATAACAGTCCACTAAAACATAAAAACTGTACTACATATGTTTGTTGTTCATAAGCGTTTAATCAAAGTGTTAAAACCATTTACATGAAAGATAAAAACAAAAAGCACTGAATGAATGGAGCACATTTCAGTGCAAAGATCTCACTTTAAGGCAGTTACTTTACGCTTTATTCGGACCCTTTCGGTTGCTCCTGATTCACGCTCATTTTCCCACTTTTGTAGTTGTGCATGACTACTGCTTTTGACCTAAACAGAAACAAAAGGCATTTATTAGACTGGGCCTGGCCCATTTTAGAATGTGGTCCAGGGCTCCGGCTGACAGTCCTCTTTACCACATTCACGGAATCTACAGCCCAATGTCCTTTTTTTTCTTTTTTTTTTTTTTTCCTTTCAATTACGTACATGCTTGTGATTTTAATGTTAGTCCTATATACACGTATGCCGCCCTTATGTCCTACTTTAAAGATAAATAGAAACATAGCATTAATGCATATATATGTGAAACATTTTATTTCATGATATTGAATCTGACGTCTATTGTCATGAAAATATGTTGATACACATTGAAAGCAGAGGTGTAAAATTTGGTGGCGTGTACGATATGTATTGATTCATGCTAAGCTCACGAGGTTTGATGCTGATGGATCGTAAACCACAGCTGGTCTCACGTCGCATAATAAATATCAACGTCACTGGACATGGTTTAAACATAGAACTTGAATCTGTGTCCTCCTTGGACCTTTTTGTTTGGGCTCTCTAAGAATCATGTATAATGATCACGGTTACAACAGCGGTTGAAAAATAAGTAACCACTGCTATTCATACCAACACATGCTCGTTTTATAGGATTATTTAATGTTAGTATAAAAATTACAGTTCAAAGAATAGTTTGTACTTTAACAAAACACACCTTCAAGTATTATAACATGTTCATGTATGATCGTTTTATGAACAAATAAATGAACTTAATTATAATAGAAATGGTTGAAGGCTATATGATTTTATTTTTTAATCAATAATGCATATAAATGAAATATATGAAGATAATACTTGAAACTGGAAATGTGACGGTTAACCATGGTAGACGACTATGATATAATTTATAACTGTCAACAACTAATATAGTATACTAACACCTTTAATTTATACTTTATATTCATCTATGATAGAACTCCAAAAACAAACCAGCTTTTAAGCCTAGGTAGGCTAAGGGTTCGTTCTTGGCGATGGCAAACGGTTGGAATGAACAGATTGATCAAGCAACGAATTGAACGGTAAAGGCTAAGGAAGCGGATTATGTGTTTTTGTAATTTTGAAGGGTAATTTATACGTTAAAAGTGAGCGTAGTATTGAACGATATATTGGGCGGTGCTATAAATTTATTTATAATAGAAATTTTGTAACGGTAAAACTAGTACAAAATGCAATTTTTTCATAACAGCAAAATAAAATCAAATTCTCGTCCATACAACGATGAAAAAAAAAAAAAAAAAACATCAAATACGCTACATGCTACATCTACAAAGATTAACACCTATACCTCATCATCGGCGATCTCCTCGAGAATATATGACATCTCCATCTCACTTCGTAGGACCATTCACAGCTCACATACTTAGCAGGCAAAGCATGACGCTACTAACCGATTGCAGCTCTTTATATGAAAACCCTGTAAAAGACGATTTAGTAATAGCATATTCAACTAACAGTAGAGGAAGTGCATCTGTCTGTAGAAACGATTTATAAAAAAAGTACCTTCAAAGGTGCATTAGGACCGAAGGAATAAGATAAACGCACGTGCCCTTCAAGATGACACCCGAATGAAGCATATCAAGCTAGCAGAGTCTGCTAGGAGACTTGGGTTTGTATTTTTTTTGTAGCGTCCTGCTGTAGTATTCCATCATTCATCCGGGCCTTCCATGCAGTCTTTCTCTATGTTCCAATCTCTGTCAGGCAACTATATAAGAACATTCCTGTCATTCCAAGCCCCTCTTCAGGTTTTCCCACTTATTTTTCACCTAACTGTTGTGTAGTCCAGCCCGATCCGAACGTTGAACTCAATAATGACAACTGATAAAAGATACGGATGTGCGGGTACCCCTGCGGATGCACCAAAGATTTATGAATATCAACGTCCTCTCATCGTTCCATAAAGCGATAGGTTGAGGGAAGGCGGAGGAATCATATGACCTATTTGAAAAAATGGTGAAAATTAAAAATGTCAGAAAAATTTGGAAAATATATGTATTGTAGATAACGTAAAAAGTAATAATAATAGAAACAAAAATAATCTAATTCAGAGGTCAGTTGAGCGTAAATTAAATGTTTTTCCTGTGGCTTTCGGGTGTTGCTGGTCAGTGAGGCAAGAGGGTGAATGGACATGATTTTATATTAGTGAAACATCGCGTTGGCGTCCGACGCGTTGGACGTCAATGCACATTCCCAAACTGTCTGCGTAAACGGTCAAAATTTTGAGTTGGACCATTGAGACGTCGAATGCGTTTGAAGCGAACGCAATGGTTAAAAGTTAAAAATTTGGCTGCAAACGATAAGGATTTTATAAAATAATGTGATTTACGTATTAATCCGATATATTTTCTTTTAAATATTTTCCAAATTTTCTTCTGTAATTTCGATCTTTCATTATCATAAGTTGGAACCATTCTTTTCATGTCTTTTTCATTCCTTTTATTTGATTCGAACTAACATATGATAGTTTGCAATTTAAAGTTCCCATGCTAGGCCGTTGCTTTTGTTTCTTTCTTAAGTTCAGTTTTTCCTTTGTCTTCCAAAACTCAAAATTCTGAATAATGATATAACTTATGTAATTTGAAATAGAAATAAATTCCTTGATCTGAAATCAAAATAATAATGCATATCAATTAATTAGAAAAAACATTATAAAAACTTGCTTATTTAAATTTAAAACTGAAATGCATCAGTTTGGCAATTTCAATCATAATACAAATACACATAATATATTTGCACTTAAAAGCCTAAAATTGCACGTCTAAGTGATGACAGATACCTACCTCTCTATAATTGACTAGAGATGCAAAGCGAGAAAAAAGAAAAGAAAACATTGAAGAGGGTAATATATAATAAAAAGAAAGAACTTTTTTTTTCACTCCTTCCTCGAGTGAACACATGAATCCCATTTGAAGTTCATTCTATGGAAGAATATGCGGGGATATAGGGAGAAATGAGACAAGATGTGAACAAAAAACAGTAATGCAAATTTCTATATTTGTTATCTTGATCATATTTGAAACGTAGGTTTATGCCAAATTTAATTCGTAATAGTTTTAATGTTGACCTCTTTAACATTATGGATTATATCGGATTATTGTATTAAAGGAAATAGAGTGAATTATTCCAGATGGCGGCGATTAATTCCTTAATCATATGACTGAAGATGGCGTTTTACCAGGGCTACACTAAATAAGTTTATGTAATGTTCATTATGATTATAGAGAAGGTGAGTCATTATATTAAGGTTTTAGGCATTTTGATTTCTTCTCAATATTAGAGATTTCTCTTGTAATCTACTGAAGAATCGATAAAGTTTGCTTTGGAGGAAACTATCTGTGCATTGTTTTTTCTTTATCACTTACCTCTTTTCAAATCTAATTGTGTATGTATTAACTCGATGTTTTGCAAGATCAATAGTCATCGAATTTGGATGCAAGAATTGCTTATTCATTGTGGTGGATTTCCCGAAGAGATGATCTGATGAATCAGACATAAGCAATGATAGTAACTTGAACCTGTGGACAAGCGAATTCCCTGGAATGAGATATTGGAATTGGCTAAGTTTGGAAACATGCAAGGATGGAATTTGGCTCGGCGAAGACCCGAAGTGCATTAATTTCAGAAGCTAGGAAATTTAGATTGTTAGCAGTCACAGCGGTGCGCACTTAAACACCCTGGATCAAGGTAAAAGTGATTCAGTGGAACTCATTGTCAACACCAAGTATTCGGATCGGCTTTACTAGATCATATCCCGATCCTTTAGATGAACCAAAGAGAAGAAAAGAAGGGAGGCATTTGACCTGAATTGGCCTAATCTTGGGTAAACAAATCTAGATCGGTACCAATCCAGATTTCCCTTGTTCGATACCGATCCGAGCTCAAAATGATCTGATTTGGGTTTCACTTCTAGGACTTGGTCGCCTCGGTTCACTTGGCATTCCTACAAAGTTTTAGCCCGATCCGAATTCACGTGCAACTATAAATATAAAACTTAATGCATTGAAAAAAGGATCCTAATCTTATTCTTCTTTTCTTTAGATGCCAAAGCTTTTCCCTTTATTAAATATCAAATATCAACTCTTTACCTCCTTATAGTTGATCAAAACAAACGTAATTATAATCATGAGCACAATCAAAGGATTACTACAAGTAAGAGTAGGTTAAATTTTGCCAACCACTTTAGAATATGGTGTTATTTATTATTTTCCTACATCTCAAAGATCTGATCTACGGCTATAATTTAGCCATCAAGCCTTTTGGACGTCGGCGCCACTTTTGATGTTAATATTCTGGTGTTCCAAGTAGAGGAGCTTAAACAATAATTTGGATTTGGAAAGATTAGAAGTGGATTTGCAATGTTTAAAAGGAAGAAGACTGAAAATCAAGCTGAAGGAAGTAGACATGATTGAAGTCAGGAAGCTCCCTTGGATGGAAATCCTTTCATATACTTAACAAGGGCAGATATATACAACATGGTGAATCTACTGCAAGATATGTTGGTTAGGTAGGAGGATATGTTGAAGTGACAAGAGGAGATGACGATAAATTTCTTTGATAAATTAGATAAGAAAGATAGACTGAAACAAGAACCAAGGGGCTGAAGTCGAGCTTAGTAGATAGTAAGTGATGATGCATAACATAGGGTAACCCCTGACCAACCGATCCAGATTGGTGCGGAACTGAGTTCCTGAATCGAAACTGATTTGGTTTAGACAAAGAGCATACCTTCGAGACTTTTGGAGGCAAATACCAATGCTGATAGAGCTTAGAAACTGGAAGTTTGAGCAGGATACCAGATGCATGGAGTTAGCTTGAAGCAACTAGGTACAATCCCCGGATAAGGATTTCAGATCGGTATCGAACCAGAACCCTGGGTTGGCACCGATCCAAATATAATCGTCGAAATGGGACATTATGGCTTGGGAAATTTTGGCATTTGTTCCACAGATGATGTGATGACCGCCCTGTGATGAAAAGGAATTTCGCTCGGTCCGAACCGATCGCTAAACCGACCCAGACCGTTCGAAACGCCCTATCGTTTGAGAACAAGCCACAAAATAGAACGTAGACGGAAGAACATTTCATTGTATATTACAACAATGCATCAGATTACAAGAATATACAGAGTATAAAAGAATATTACACAGAAATATCAGAGATTTAAATTACACTTAAATGCATAGCAGCGGAAAATAATATAATACATAACTAGAAGAGATATACGGATACAAAGCTTTCCGCATATCATTCCAGCTGTAAACCAGGATCCTGTGAATATAAATCTGCAAAACCAAAACTGCTAGCTGCCCGTGTCAAAATAAGGGCACCCAGAGTTTAGGTTAAAACAATAAACTCCAGGTCAGTCATGTGACTGGTGTGAGAACTAAAACAGTTATTGATCTTTATTTTTAAAGTTTGGTAAATCAAGGAACCACGCTGTATAACACGGAACGGGTTTCCTCCCAAGAATACCAGTGCATAAAACAACAGCGCAATGCTAAATAAAGAAAAATGAAGCTATTATAAGACCCAGGTCCTATCACACAATGCAACGCAAGCCGGGGGATAGGGTTTTTACCTTATAATAGCCAAGAATGCTTGATACGTTTAAAAGAAATCATTTGATACTATTATAAGTGCATAGTGTATAAAACAACTTCAAATCATAAATATCAATCATAGGCGGCATGAATGCCCCATAACACTATGTCGCCATATATAGGTTATACAATCAAAATCGCAATGTCGCGTATTTGGAAATTGGATTTCCGTCTGTGAACCGAGGCAAAAGATAGTCCTCAACCGATTCGAGACAATCTAGCCTACCATGTCTCAGGATCAGAGCTCGAGTGACCCTTGGATTGTCAGGGCCGGTCCACCGATGTGGATTAAAATGCCTGAACACTACGTTTCCCCGCCCTTTGGGGCGCAAATGAGCCAACGAATGACTCCATCGGACCCGGATCGTCCGATCAAACCGAGGCGCCTCGCAACAGCAACAACCACACAGGTGAAAAGTATATAAATGTCAGGGCTGGTAGGTCACTGACACCACCCTAGCTAGAAAGAAACGCATGCCCTCCCTGAGGTCCTCTCCCGTTTTTGGTTCACAACCGGGGTGCGAAACTCGGAAAGCAACCGTTACACAAAGCTACGCCACAAAGGTCGTGCTTTGATCATCACCACAAGACTTTGCTTTTCAACAGAAGCCTCGATCAATTGCCACTTAGGCATGCCACACAGGCAATTCACTCCATGCGTTTGATATCCATCAATATATAACCCCTGAACTCGTACGTCTCAAAGAAGGGCGTTAAGCAAGAGAATAAATTCTCCGCCGCCAAACAGATATATATTTAATAGAGATCAATCACACGGACTAAAATCCAATGTCAGACACACAGTCCATTTACAAGTCCGTTCTGGGTCTGAACGAAACCGGAGGCACCTAGTACACTGCATATCCATCGATCTCCAAGCACGTCTGGACGATCACCAACTGTTTCCATCTTCTTGGGTGTACAGCCCAATCAAGATCATCAGTAATCACCCAAACGACGTGAAGACCTCCGGTCTTCGACCATCGTCTTCATCTTCGACTTATCGTCGTATCAGTTATTCAGAATGGGATAAACCCGGTCTTTCTGAATAACTCACGTATATTTTAAATAAGTGTTACACAAACACAACATACGCCTCATTCCAATTCATCAATCACTAACCGTAAATTAATCAAGAGAATAATTCCCCAAATATTAACCCCGAAGGCCGAAACCAACATCAGATCAATATCCAGAAAACCATTCTGCTTAGCTAACCGACAGTTAGTTTCTGATTTCACATTCATAGGGAAAGGTTCCCATTAATTTTATCCAAGATAAATTCCTGAATTTATTCTCTAATCTTCCTTTGAATTTCGATTCAACTAGTCGGAATTAGCGAACCTTACCGTAGTAATCATTGGTTTTAATTTCCCAATCCCAACCTATTCATCCCATGAAGTAAAACTGGTGATACTTCATATCTAACACCACGGTGTTATCGGTAAATTCAATTACCATTTCACGTTCAAATCTAATTAAAGATTTAACTATCGCCTGGAGCAAAACTGGGGATACTCCATTCTCGATCTTTTCAATCTAATTAAAGATTCATTAAAACTCCACTTAGTTTTAATCGTTAACTGGGTTAAAGAATCAGTGTCATTTAAAACACGGTTCACGATAAACCCAAAATCATCTTCCATTAATTATCGGGTTAAAGAACGAGTGTTATTTAAAACACTGTCCACGATAAACCCAAAAATCAATATCAATTCAATTCCAATTAAATATCATTTAATTGGTACACTTCATTAAATCTAAATAAAAAGATTTAATCTTTTCTCAACTGGGTTCAAGAACAGTGTTAGTCAAGACACCATTCACGACAAACCCAAATCACATTTGATATTAAATACAAGGCTCTGAATAGAAAATATATCGGCTTATATTCAATATCAAATTCTACGACCAACAAATATCATATTGGAAATAACGATATATATATCTATATCTTTCAAATTCCCATAACAATATCTGTATCATCACGAAATCCAATATCGAAATATTCCGAAGACAATTTCGATTCAAATCCATTCCAATATAATTATTGGAAATTCTGATTATTTTCAAAATCATTTCCAATCCAATTTATTTATTTAAAAATAAATAGAATTATAATTCTAGTTCAAAACTAGTTCATTTCGATAAAAATCTATTTTTATCTTTTCAAATATGGAGTTTTTCATCCCAATTCTTTCTAAATCATTTCTTATGATTTTACACAAATTATTACAATTTTTAATAATTTTATCAAGGCCCGTACAGTCGATTTCCATCAACGGCCATCGAACTGCACTTACAACGACCTTTTCCAAATTTGATTTGGACATATTTCCAAATCCAACCGTTAGATTTCAAATTTCTAATATTCGTTAGAAAGCTCTTTTCGATGCGAACCCAACGGTTCCGGTTTTAGGAGAATCCGATGGTCGGTTCTCCCGTAATGTCCGTTTGAAATTAATGGTCGAAATTCACGAACTGCCGCGGCGTGTTCTATTCAGGCCATTATATAATATATATATATATATATATATATATTATATTTCGACGATTTCCTTTTTAAACGAATTTTATAAAATCATTTCAAATTTGTTTCAAAAACAATTTCAACCTTTATTTCAAATTCAAATCAAAATTGGATTTTCCTTTATAAATTCTTTTTACATTCACTTCTATTTTTTTTCAATTCAAATCGATTTCAATTCTATTTCAATTCGTTTCAATTGAATTTAATTCAATTCAAATTCGTTTTCTACTCAATTCAATTCAAATTCGTTTTCTATTCAATTCAATTCGAATTCGTTTTCTATTCAATTCAATTCGAATTCGTTTTCTAATCAATTCAAATTCGATTCTATTTGAATCCATTTTCTATTCAATTCAAGTTTCAATTCAATTTGAATTCATTTCAATTCGTTTTAAATTCAATTCGAATTCGTTCTATATTCAATTCATTTCATTTCGAAATCGTTTTCAATTCATTTCATTTCGAAATCGTTTTCAATTCATTTCATTTCGAAATCGTTTTCAATTCATTTCATTTCGAAATCGTTTTCAATTCATTTCATTTCGAAATATTTGATTTCAAAATTACTTTTCAATTTAAAATGAATAAAATCGATATAAATATCGTTCATGTCAAAATGGCGTCAATCTAATCAACACGGCTTCATATATTCCTTTATTCTATTCAACAAATGAATATTTATTTTTGTCAACACACGACTAATCTCAACGAATGAGTACTGTCCACGTGTGGCTATTTTTGTTAAATTATTTCGTTCAACACATGACTAATCTCAACGGATGAGTACAGTCAACACATGAACTTTTATTTTATATTGATAAAGATGTAAATTTTATTATTAAAATATTTCGTTCAACACATGACTAATCTCAACGGATGAGTACAGTCAACACATGAACCTTTATTTTATAATATTCTTTATTCTCTAAATTGGAATGAGGCCCAATCAATCACCATATAAAATTAATTATATGGATTTTCATACAACACATGTATATAATAGCATTGAAAAATAATCAACCATCACCCAAAGTGCACTACACTGTATAAGCATCAAATATAGATATCTAACGCTTATAACAGCCTGTCAATCAATCGATCGACATATTTAATCAATCAGGATGAGTGAACTTCATATTTCATCCCAACACCCGTGTGGGGTTTCAAACAATCAAACACAAATTTTATTTGTGTAGTTGGGCGATGTGTAAAATTTATCGTCCCAATCAATGTCAGTCAAATCGGTGTACATAAACAAACCGTCCGGTTTGTAAATGAATATTTATTTATTCACATTCACTATATTCATATTCACGTTAAAAATTATATTTTTAACGATAAAACATTTTATCTTAACATATGAATTTCTATTCAGTTCATTCTTTAAATAAAATGATATTTTTATTTTCTAACTTATTTTAGAAAATTTCGGCGGCATAACGGCACGATACTAAAAACGGGACAAGGCCTAGCCTTATCCCCGGTCTAGTGAAGGCCCACGCCATTCACACATCAATCAAATTCACCAAACAACCAAATTCAAATCAAATCATCTAACTAATTTATGCAACCAAACAAACAAGTCCATGGTCTGTGGACGATTGTGTCGGGTGCTACTAAGCACCGTCTGCATCCTAGTATATATATAACTAGAAAAAGAAATTGAAGAGTGAGAAATTCTCACCAATAGCTATCCTAACCCCACGGCACTTCATTTATAGAAATCTTCGCTGCTCTCGCCTTTTTGTCATCTTCGTTGCCCGTATTCTCTACATATATAAAAATCAAATTTTTACTTCGCTATTCAATGTAGAAAAATCGAATTTTTACTATGCTATTCAATATATAAAAATCAAATTTTTACTATGCTATTCAATATATAAAAATCAAATTTTTACTATGCTATTCAATATATAAAAATCGAATTTTTACTATGCTATTCAATATATAAAAATCGAATTTTTACTATGCTATTCAATATATAAAAATCGAATTTTTACTTCGTTATTCAATATAGAAAAATCGAATTTTTACTTCGTTATTCAATATAGAAAAATCGAATTTTTACTTCGTTATTCAATATAGATAAATCGAAATTTTACTTCGTTATTCAATATAGAAAAATAGAATTTTTACTTCGTTATTTCTATTTTAAAAACAATGTTAATTTTATTTTCAAAATCAATGCAAAATTCATTTTCAAAAAGAATGCAAACTCAGTTTTCAAAGCTAATTCAGATTTTGTTTACAAAGCAAATTCATATTTTGACAATGTATTAAATTAAATAAAAACTGATTTCTGAACTGGAAATAAACCGATTTTATATAGACCAAAATCTGAATTAAAAATAGAATATACTCACAGTGTCTTTCGAAGGGGGGAATCAGAGTCTGCTAGTTCGACGGAGTCGGGATCGGAGGGGGCTGCGGTTGCGTCAGGTGATGGTGTGGATCCTAGCGTCGGTCGTCGCGGTGATGGATGGAGGCGAGCGGAGCTGGGTGCGGCGTCAGTTGCTGGCGAGTGGTCAGGGGGTATGGGCGCTCGAGAGAGGAGGAGAGGCGGTGGGAAGAAGGAGGAGGATCGGGAGGCGGAGGGGATCTCGAACGGTAGGGCAGAGCCATCTCCGGCAGAGGCGCGATCGACAGTTAGGGCTACAGGGTTTTTCTCTTTTTTTTTATTTAAACTGACGGCTGAAGTATGAAGGAGAGAGGGTGAGGTATATATATTTAATTTATTTTCTTTTTAATTCACGAAAAGATTGACTTTTATTTCGAACTCAAAATTGAGCCCACCGACTGTCGTCCATAGCGTTCTACCCCCATTCCGAACACAATGGGATAAGCATCGTAAGCTGATTTGATCGTCTCGATCAGTTTCCGTTGAATTTACATTTAAATCGCTATATTGAATTTTAAACGTACATTTCAAATTACCGGGGTCACATACGAACTTTAAAAATTCCAGAAAAATATTTTCTAGCTTCGTATTGACGATACGGTCCTAACAAAACTAGTTTCGTCGAATTCTGAGACCGTTGGAAAAATGGCCATTTTCCAGTCGATTAAAATCAACTGAAACTGGTCAAACGTGTTTTCCTTTGCCACGCTCACATATTGATTCGAAAAATTATGAAATTTGAAACCTAGCAATAACTTTACATCACGGATCCAACAAAAGTGGTTTCGTTGAAATCCGAGGTCGTTTGCAAAATTCCCATTTTTAAGGGCCTGAATTCCATAGCGACTATTCAGAATTTTCAACTGGACATATCTTTTGATTCCCGCTATGGAATCTTGATTTTTCGGATTCGTTGGAAAGATATTATCAAATAGATCCTAATGTTTTTGGTTTCACTAAAATCCGGATTGTTTTGCACCCGGTACGTTCAATTGAAGTTTGAAATCGAATTATCGAACTACCGCGCAATTTTCAATTCCTTTTATAATTATATATAAATATTTATATCCTAACGACGGCGTATATAATATATACGTTCGAATTATATTAAAAATAAATTTTCCGTCAATATTATTTAAAATAATCAATTTTAAATATGCAAATTTCATTAAAATTGCCAAAATAAAATTTTTAAACTGGCCCAGATTTTCGGGTTATTACAATCTCACCCACTTAAAACTTTTCGTCCCCGAAAAGGAACAAAGTCGAAAGTGGTTTGATTAATCAACTCTACGTTCGATCAGGCTTCCATTCTCCAACTTTTCAGTTTCTGAGAATTTTCAAATTCTTCAAAAATTTGGCTAACACCCTAAATTTTCGAAAAATTTCGCCATAACCTCCCCTGCACCGGGAGCCACGGGAAAATCCCGAAATTGCCATACAGGCCTTTTGATCTCAAAAAGAAAAAGAAAAAGCCAAGCGGCTAGCCAATAGGCTCATAAAATCATCATCACCCAAACAAAACAGTAAATTATGTAGTAAACATGTACCTATTTGTCGGGCAAACAAATTTTATTCTCTGCTCTAGCCTCCTTGCTATGACCTGTTCAATGTAAGTACATGCATATGCAAGAAAATGCGACCCATTTTCAATATAATTCAATATGTGATTCAATTAGGCTAAATGGCTAAAAATTAGCAAACAAATAAACAAACAACACAAACATCACTCAATTAGTGAATTAGAGTTTCAAATTCATAATTTTGATACATATACAAAAATCATGTTTTTGATGCCAAATCACAACAATAGGCCTTATCTAATTTTTGGTTCTCACACCAGTCAATAGGAAATATATAGATATTACACGTTTGTCACTCGAATATAAATTCTGATGATGATATATCAATCATCAGAATCACCCCCGGGCGACTAGAGTGTGATGCTATATCTATCCAATGTATTAAAACTTCAAATACAAGTTTGCAAGGCGTATATGCAAATTCTTTATATACTGGACTGTCCAAATCAATACAAATAAATAATCAAATACAAATAGTTGATTTAAAATTTCAAAACTAAACTTGCTTTCACTTTAAAAATATACTCTTCACACTCGTTCTAGGATACTACTGATCCCATCTCTAACGAGTCATTCCCATTGGATATTACTAATCCAATATTTGACGAATTCTTTCGTATGGTTCTAACGTGTCTTGTTCTCTAGCTTTGCAAACCAAAGCTCTGATACCAAATGTGACGAAAAGGAATTTCGCTCGGTCCGAACCGATCGCTAAACCGACCCAGACCGTTCGAAACGCCCTATCGTTTGAGAACAAGCCACAAAATAGAACGCAGACGGAAGAACATTTCATTGTATATTACAACAATGCATCAGATTACAAGAATATACAGAGTATAAAAGAATATTACACAGAAATATCAGAGATTTAAATTACACTTAAATACATAGCAGCGGAAAATAATACAATACATAACTAGAAGAGATATACGGATACAAAGCTTTCCGGATATCATTCCAGCTGTAAACCAGGATCCTGTGAATATAAATCTGCAAAACCAAAACTACTAGCTTCCCGTGTCAAAATAAGGGCACCCAGAGTTTAGGTTAAAACAATAAACTCCAGGTCAGTCATGTGACTGGTGTGAGAACTAAAACAGTTATTGATCTTTATTTTTAAAGTTCGGTAAATCAAGGGACCACGCCGTATAACACGGAACGGGTTTCCTCCCAAGAATACCAGTGCATAAAACAACAGCGCAATGCTAAATAAAGAAAAATGAAGCTATTATAAGACCCAGGTCCTATCACACAATGCAACGCAAGCCGGGGGATAGGGTTTTTACCTTATAATAGCCAAGAATGCTTGATACGTTTAAAAGAAATCATTTGATACTATTATAAGTGCATAGTGTATAAAACAACTTCAAATCATAAATATCAATCATAGGCGGCATGAATGCCCCATAACACTATGTCGCCATATATAGGTTATACAATCAAAATCGCAATGTCGCGTATTTGGAAATTGGATTTCCGTCTGTGAACCGAGGCAAAAGATAGTCCTCAACCGATTCGAGACAATCTAGCCTACCATGTCTCAGGATCAGAGCTCGAGTGACCCTTGGATCGTCAGGGCCGGTCCACCGATGTGGATTAAAATGCCTGAACACTACGTTTCCCCGCCCTTTGGGGCGCAAATGAGCCAACGAATGACTCCATCGGACCCGGATCGTCCGATCAAACCGAGGCGCCTCGCAACAGCAACAACCACACAGGTGAAAAGTATATAAATGTCAGGGCTGGTAGGTCACTGACACCACCCTAGCTAGAAAGAAACGCATGCCCTCCCTGAGGTCCTCTCCCGTTTTTGGTTCACAACCGGGGTGCGAAACTCGCGAAGCAAACGTTACACAAAGCTACGCCACAAAGGCCGTGCTTTGATCATCACCACAAGACTTTGCTTTTCAACAGAAGCCTCGATCAATTGCCACTTAGGCATGCCACACAGGCAATTCACTCCATGCGTTTGATATCCATCAATATATAACCCCTGAGCTCGTACGTCTCAAAGAAGGGCGTTAAGCAAGAGAATAAATTCTCCGCCGCCAAACAGATATATATTTAATAGAGATCAATCACACGGACTAAAATCCAATGTCAGACACACAGTCCATTTACAAGTCCGTTCTGGGTCTGAACGAAACCGGAGGCACCTAGTACCCCGCATATCCATCGATCTCCAAGCACGTCTGGACGATCACCAACTGTTTCCATCTTCTTGGGTGTACAGCCCAATCAAGATCATCAGTAATCACCCAAACGACGTGAAGACCTCCGGTCTTCGACCATCGTCTTCATCTTCGACTTATCGTCGGATCAGTTATTCAGAATGGGATAAACCCGGTCTTTCTGAATAACTCACGTATATTTTAAATAAGTGTTACACAAACACAACATACGCCTCATTCCAATTCATCAATCACTAACCGTAAATTAATCAAGAGAATAATTCCCCAAATATTAACCCCGAAGGCCGAAACCAACATCAGATCAATATCCAGAAAACCATTCTGCTTAGCTAACCGACAGTTAGTTTCTGATTTCACATCCATAGGGAAAGGTTCCCATTAATTTTATCCAAGATAAATTCCTGAATTTATTCTCTAATCTTCCTTTGAATTTCGATTCAACTAGTCGGAATTAGCGAACCTTACCGTAGTAATCATTGGTTTTAATTTCCCAATCCCAACCTATTCATCCCATGAAGTAAAACTGGTGATACTTCATATCTAACACCACGGTGTTATCGGTAAATTCAATTACCATTTCTCGTTCAAATCTAATTAAAGATTTAACTATCGCCTGGAGCAAAACTGGGGATACTCCATTCTCGATCTTTTCAATCTAATTAAAGATTCATTAAAACTCCACTTAGTTTTAATCGTTAACTGGGTTAAAGAATCAGTGTCGTTTAAAACACGGTTCACGATAAACCCAAAATCATCTTCCATTAATTATCGGGTTAAAGAACGAGTGTTATTTAAAACACTGTCCACGATAAACCAAAAAATCAATATCAATTCAATTCCAATTAAATATCATTTAATTGGTACACTTCATTAAATCTAAATAAAAAGATTTAATCTTTTCTCAACTGGGTTCAAGAACAGTGTTAGTCAAGACACCATTCACGACAAACCCAAATCACATTTGATATTAAATACAAGGCTCTGAATAGAAAATATATCGGCTTATATTCAATATCAAATTCTACGACCAACAAATATCATATTGGAAATAACGATATACATATCTATATCTTTCAAATTCCCATAACAATATCGGTATCATCACGAAATCCAATATCGAAATATTCCGAAGACAATTTCGATTCAAATCCATTCCAATATAATTATTGGAAATTCTGATTATTTTCAAAATCATTTCCAATCTAATTTATTTATTTAAAAATAAATAGAATTATAATTCTAGTTCAAAACTAGTTCATTTCGATAAAAATCTATTTTTATCTTTTCAAATATGGAGTTTTTCATCCCAATTCTTTCTAAATAATTTCTTATGATTTTACACAAATTATTACAATTTTTAATAATTTTATCAAGGCCCGTACAGTCGATTTCCATCAACGGCCATCGAACTGCACTTACAACGACCTTTTCCAAATTTGATTTGGACATATTTCCAAATCCAACCGTCAGATTTCAAATTTCTAATATTCGTTAGAAAGCTCTTTTCGATACGAACCCTACGGTTCCGGTTTTAGGAGAATCCGACGGTCGGTTCTCCCGTAATGTCCGTTTGCAATTAATGGTCGAAATTCACGAACTGCCGCGGCGCGGCGCGTTCTATTCAGGCCATTATATAATATATATATATATATATATATATATATTATATTTCGACGATTTCCTTTTTAAACGAATTTTATAAAATCATTTCAAATTTGTTTCAAAAATAATTTCAACCTTTATTTCAAATTCAAATCAAAATTGGATTTTCCTTTATAAATTCTTTCTACATTCACTTCTATTTGATTTCAATTCAAATCGTTTTCAATTCTATTTCAATTCGTTTCAATTGAATTTAATTCAATTCAAATTCGTTTTCTACTCAATTCAATTCGAATTCGTTTTCTATTCAATTCAATTCGAATTCGTTTTCTATTCAATTCAATTCGAATTCGTTTTCTAATCAATTCAAATTCGATTCTATTTGAATCCATTTTCTATTCAATTCAAGTTTCAATTCAATTTGAATTCATTTCAATTCGTTTTAAATTCAGTTCGAATTCGTTCTATATTCAATTCATTTCATTTCGAAATCGTTTTCAATTCATTTCATTTCGAAATCGTTTTCAATTCATTTCATTTCGAAATATTTGATTTCAAAATTACTTTTCAATATTCATTTTAAAATAAATAAAATCGATATAAATATCGTTCACGTCAAAATGGCGTCAATCTAATCAACACGGCTTCATATATTCCTTTATTCTATTCAACAAATGAATATTTATTTTTGTCAACACACGACTAATCTCAACGAATGAGTACTGTCCACGTGTGGCTATTTTTGTTAAATTATTTTGTTCAACACATGACTAATCTCAACGGATGAGTACAGTCAACACATGAACTTTTATTTTATATTGATAAAGATGTAAATTTTATTATTAAAATATTTCGTTCAACACATGACTAATCTCAACGGATGAGTACAGTCAACACATGAACCTTTATTTTATAATATTCTTTATTCTCTAAATTGGAATGAGGCCCAATCAATCACCATATAAAATTAATTATATGGATTTTCATACAACACATGTATATAATAGCATTGAAAAATAATCAACCATCACCCAAAGTGCACTACACTGTATAAGCATCAAATATAGATATCTAACGCTTATAACAGCCTGTCAATCAATCGATCGACATATTTAATCAATCAGGATGAGTGAACTTCATATTTCATCCCAACACCCGTGTGGGGTTTCAAACAATCAAACACAAATTTTATTTGTGTAGTTGGGCGATGTGTAAAATTTATCGTCCCAATCAATGTCAGTCAAATCGGTGTACATAAACAAACCGTCCGGTTTGTAAATGAATATTTATTTATTCACATTCACTATATTCATATTCACGTTAAAAATTATATTTTTAACGATAAAACATTTTATCTTAACATATGAATTTCTATTCAGTTCATTCTTTAAATAAAATGATATTTTTATTTTCTAACTTATTTTAGAAAATTTCGGCGGCATAACGGCACGATACTAAAAACGGGACAAGGCCTAGCCTTATCCCCGGTCTAGTGAAGGCCCACGCCATTCACACATCAATCAAATTCACCAAACAACCAAATTCAAATCAAATCATCTAACTAATTTATGCAACCAAACAAACAAGTCCATGGTCTGTGGACGATTGTGTCGGGTGCTACTGAGCACCGTCTGCATCCTAGTATATATATAACTAGAAAAAGAAATTGAAGAGTGAGAAATTCTCACCAATAGCTATCCTAACCCCACGGCACTTCATTTATAGAAATCTTCGCTGCTCTCGCCTTTTTGTCATCTTCGTTGCCCGTATCCTCTACATATATAAAAATCAAATTTTTTACTTCGCTATTCAATATAGAAAAATCGAATTTTTACTATGCTATTCAATATATAAAAATCAAATTTTTACTATGCTATTCAATATATAAAAATCAAATTTTTACTATGCTATTCAATATATAAAAATCGAATTTTTACTATGCTATTCAATATATAAAAATCGAATTTTTACTATGCTATTCAATATATAAAAATCGAATTTTTACTTCGTTATTCAATATATAAAAATCGAATTTTTACTTCGTTATTCAATATAGAAAAATCGAATTTTTACTTCGTTATTCAATATAGAAAAATCGAATTTTTACTTCGTTATTCAATATAGATAAATCGAATTTTTACTTCGTTATTCAATATAGAAAAATCGAATTTTTACTTCGTTATTTCTATTTTAAAAACAATGTTAATTTTATTTTCAAAATCAATGCAAAATCCATTTTCAAAAAGAATGCAAACTCAGTTTTCAAAGCTAATTCAGATTTTGTTTACAAAGCAAATTCATTTTTTGACAATGTATTAAATTAAATAAAAACTGATTTCTGAACTGGAAATAAACCGATTTTATATAGACCAAAATCTGAATTAAAAATAGGATATACTCACAGTGTCTTTCGAAGGGGGGAATCGGAGTCTGCTAGTTTGACGGAGTTGAGATCGGAGGGGGCTGCGGTTGCGTCAGGTGATGGTGTGGATCCTAGCGTCGGTCGTCGCGGTGATGGATGGAGGCGAGCGGAGCTGGGTGCGGCGTCAGTTGCTGGCGAGTGGTCAGGGGGTATGGGCGCTCGAGAGAGGAGGAGAGGCGGTGGGAAGAAGGAGGAGGATCGGGAGGCGGAGGGGATCTCGAACGGTAGGGCAGAGCCATCTCCGGCAGAGGCGCGATCGACAGTTAGGGCTACAGGGTTTTTCTCTTTTTTTTTATTTAAACCGACAGCTGAAGTATGAAGGAGAGAGGGTGAGGTATATATATTTAATTTATTTTCTTTTTAATTCACGAAAAGATTGACTTTTATTTCGAACTCAAAATTGAGCCCACCGACTGTCGTCCATAGCGTTCTACCCCCATTCCGAACACAATGGGATAGGCATCGTAAGCTGATTTGATCGTCTCGATCAGTTTCCGTTGAATTTACATTTAAATCGCTATATTGAATTTTAAACGTACATTTCAAATTACCGGGGTCACATACGAACTTTAAAAATTCCAGAAAAATATTTTCTAGCTTCGTATTGACGATACGGTCCTAACAAAACTAGTTTCGTCGAATTCTGAGACCGTTGGAAAAATGGCCATTTTCCAGTCGATTAAAATCAACTGAAACTGGTCAAACGTGTTTTCCTTTGCCACGCTCACATATTGATTCGAAAAATTATGAAATTTGAAACCTAGCAATAACTTTACATCACGGATCCAACAAAAGTGGTTTCGTTGAAATCCGAGGTCGTTTGCAAAATTCCCATTTTTAAGGGCCTGAATTCCATAGCGACTATTCAGAATTTTCAACTGGACATATCTTTTGATTCCCGCTATGAAATCTTGATTTTTCGGATTCGTTGGAAAGATATTATCAAATAGATCCTAATGTTTTTGGTTTCACTAAAATCCGGATTGTTTTGCACCCGGTACGTTCAATTGAAGTTTGAAATCGAATTATCGAACTACCGCGCCATTTTCAATTCCTTTTATAATTATATATAAATATTTATATCCTAACGACGGCGTATATAATATATACGTTCGAATTATATTAAAAATAAATTTTCCGTCAATATTATTTAAAATAATCTATTTTAAATATGCAAAATTCATTAAAATTGCCAAAATAAAAATTTTAAACTGGCCCAGATTTTCGGGTTATTACAATCTCCCCCACTTAAAACTTTTCGTCCCCGAAAAGGAACAAAGTCGAAAGTGGTTTGATTAATCAACTCTACGTTCGATCAGGCTTCCATTCTCCAACTTTTCAGTTTTTGAGAATTTTCAAATTCTTCAAAAATTTGGCTAACACCCTAAATTTTCGAAAAATTTCGCCATAACCTCCCCTGCACCGGGAGCCACGGGAAAATCCCGAAATTGCCATACAGGCCTTTTGATCTCAAAAAGAAAAAGAAAAAGCCAAGCGGCTAGCCAATAGGCTCATAAAATCATCATCACCCAAACAAAACAGTAAATTATGTAGTAAACATGTACCTATTTGTCGGGCAAACAAATTTTATTCTCTGCTCTAGCCTCCTTGCTATGACCTGTTCAATGTAAGTACATGCATATGCAAGAAAATGCGACCCATTTTCAATATAATTCAATATGTGATTCAATTAGGCTAAATGGCTAAAAATTAGCAAACAAATAAACAAACAACACAAACATCACTCAATTAGTGAATTAGAGTTTCAAATTCATAATTTTGATACATATACAAAAATCATGTTTTTGATGCCAAATCACAACAATAGGCCTTATCTAATTTTTGGTTCTCACACCAGTCAATAGGAAATATATAGATATTACACGTTCGTCACTCGAATATAAATTCTGATGATGATATATCAATCATCAGAATCACCCCCGGGCGACTAGAGTGTGATGCTATATCTATCCAATGTATTAAAACTTCAAATACAAGTTTGCAAGGCGTATATGCAAATTCTTTATATACTGGACTGTCCAAATCAATACAAATAAATAATCAAATACGAATAGTTGATTTAAAATTTCAAAACTAAACTTGCTTTCACTTTAAAAATATACTCTTCACACTCGTTCTAGGATACTACTGATCCCATCTCTAACGAGTCATTCCCATTGGATATTACTAATCCAATATTTGACGAATTCTTTCGTATGGTTCTAACGTGTCTTGTTCTCTAGCTTTGCAAACCAAAGCTCTGATACCAAATGTGACGAAAAGGAATTTCGCTCGGTCCGAACCGATCGCTAAACCGACCCAGACCGTTCGAAACGCCCTATCGTTTGAGAACAAGCCACAAAATAGAACGCAGACGGAAGAACATTTCATTGTATATTACAACAATGCATCAGATTACAAGAATATACAGAGTATAAAAGAATATTACACAGAAATATCAGAGATTTAAATTACACTTAAATACATAGCAGCGGAAAATAATACAATACATAACTAGAAGAGATATACGGATACAAAGCTTTCCGGATATCATTCCAGCTGTAAACCAGGATCCTGTGAATATAAATCTGCAAAACCAAAACTACTAGCTGCCCGTGTCAAAATAAGGGCACCCAGAGTTTAGGTTAAAACAATAAACTCCAGGTCAGTCATGTGACTGGTGTGAGAACTAAAACAGTTATTGATCTTTATTTTTAAAGTTCGGTAAATCAAGGGACCACGCCGTATAACACGGAACGGGTTTCCTCCCAAGAATACCAGTGCATAAAACAACAGCGCAATGCTAAATAAAGAAAAATGAAGCTATTATAAGACCCAGGTCCTATCACACAATGCAACGCAAGCCGGGGGATAGGGTTTTTACCTTATAATAGCCAAGAATGCTTGATACGTTTAAAAGAAATCATTTGATACTATTATAAGTGCATAGTGTATAAAACAACTTCAAATCATAAATATCAATCATAGGCGGCATGAATGCCCCATAACACTATGTCGCCATATATAGGTTATACAATCAAAATCGCAATGTCGCGTATTTGGAAATTGGATTTCCGTCTGTGAACCGAGGCAAAAGATAGTCCTCAACCGATTCGAGACAATCTAGCCTACCATGTCTCAGGATCAGAGCCCGAGTGACCCTTGGATCGTCAGGGCCGGTCCACCGATGTGGATTAAAATGCCTGAACACTACGTTTCCCCGCCCTTTGGGGCGCAAATGAGCCAACGAATGACTCCATCGGACCCGGATCGTCCGATCAAACCGAGGCGCCTCGCAACAGCAACAACCACACAGGTGAAAAGTATATAAATGTCAGGGCTGGTAGGTCACTGACACCACCCTAGCTAGAAAGAAACGCATGCCCTCCCTGAGGTCCTCTCCCGTTTTTGGTTCACAACCGGGGTGCGAAACTCGCGAAGCAAACGTTACACAAAGCTACGCCACAAAGGCCGTGCTTTGATCATCACCACAAGACTTTGCTTTTCAACAGAAGCCTCGATCAATTGCCACTTAGGCATGCCACACAGGCAATTCACTCCATGCGTTTGATATCCATCAATATATAACTCCTGAGCTCGTACGTCTCAAAGAAGGGCGTTAAGCAAGAGAATAAATTCTCCGCCGCCAAACAGATATATATTTAATAGAGATCAATCACACAGACTAAAATCCAATGTCAGACACACAGTCCATTTACAAGTCCGTTCTGGGTCTGAACGAAACCGGAGGCACCTAGTACCCCGCATATCCATCGATCTCCAAGCACGTCTGGACGATCACCAACTGTTTCCATCTTCTTGGGTGTACAGCCCAATCAAGATCATCAGTAATCACCCAAACGACGTGAAGACCTCCGGTCTTCGACCATCGTCTTCATCTTCGACTTATCGTCGTATCAGTTATTCAGAATGGGATAAACCCGGTCTTTCTGAATAACTCACGTATATTTTAAATAAGTGTTACACAAACACAACGTACGCCTCATTCCAATTCATCAATCACTAACCGTAAATTAATCAAGAGAATAATTCCCCAAATATTAACCCCGAAGGCCGAAACCAACATCAGATCAATATCCAGAAAACCATTCTGCTTAGCTAACCGACAGTTAGTTTCTGATTTCACATCCATAGGGAAAGGTTCCCATTAATTTTATCCAAGATAAATTCCTGAATTTATTCTCTAATCTTCCTTTGAATTTCGATTCAACTAGTCGGAATTAGCGAACCTTACCGTAGTAATCATTGGTTTTAATTTCCCAATCCCAACCTATTCATCCCATGAAGTAAAACTGGTGATACTTCATATCTAACACCACGGTGTTATCGGTAAATTCAATTACCATTTCTCGTTCAAATCTAATTAAAGATTTAACTATCGCCTGGAGCAAAACTGGGGATACTCCATTCTCGATCTTTTCAATCTAATTAAAGATTCATTAAAACTCCACTTAGTTTTAATCGTTAACTGGGTTAAAGAATCAGTGTCGTTTAAAACACGGTTCACGATAAACCCAAAATCATCTTCCATTAATTATCGGGTTAAAGAACGAGTGTTATTTAAAACACTGTCCACGATAAACCAAAAAATCAATATCAATTCAATTCCAATTAAATATCATTTAATTGGTACACTTCATTAAATCTAAATAAAAAGATTTAATCTTTTCTCAACTGGGTTCAAGAACAGTGTTAGTCAAGACACCATTCACGACAAACCCAAATCACATTTGATATTAAATACAAGGCTCTGAATAGAAAATATATCGGCTTATATTCAATATCAAATTCTACGACCAACAAATATCATATTGGAAATAACGATATACATATCTATATCTTTCAAATTCCCATAACAATATCTGTATCATCACGAAATCCAATATCGAAATATTCCGAAGACAATTTCGATTCAAATCCATTCCAATATAATTATTGGAAATTCTGATTATTTTCAAAATCATTTCCAATCTAATTTATTTATTTAAAAATAAATAGAATTATAATTCTAGTTCAAAACTAGTTCATTTCGATAAAAATCTATTTTTATCTTTTCAAATATGGAGTTTTTCATCCCAATTCTTTCTAAATAATTTCTTATGATTTTACACAAATTATTACAATTTTTAATAATTTTATCAAGGCCCGTACAGTCGATTTCCATCAACGGCCATCGAACTGCACTTACAACGACCTTTTCCAAATTTGATTTGGACATATTTCCAAATCCAACCGTCAGATTTCAAATTTCTAATATTCGTTAGAAAGCTCTTTTCGATACGAACCCTACGGTTCCGGTTTTAGGAGAATCCGACGGTCGGTTCTCCCGTAATGTCCGTTTGCAATTAATGGTCGAAATTCACGAACTGCCGCGGCGCGGCGCGTTCTATTCAGGCCATTATATAATATATATATATATATATATATTATATTTCGACGATTTCCTTTTTAAACGAATTTTATAAAATCATTTCAAATTTGTTTCAAAAATAATTTCAACCTTTATTTCAAATTCAAATCAAAATTGGATTTTCCTTTATAAATTCTTTCTACATTCACTTCTATTTGATTTCAATTCAAATCGTTTTCAATTCTATTTCAATTCGTTTCAATTGAATTTAATTCAATTCAAATTCGTTTTCTACTCAATTCAATTCGAATTCGTTTTCTATTCAATTCAATTCGAATTCGTTTTCTATTCAATTCAATTCGAATTCGTTTTCTAATCAATTCAAATTCGATTCTATTTGAATCCATTTTCTATTCAATTCAAGTTTCAATTCAATTTGAATTCATTTCAATTCGTTTTAAATTCAATTCGAATTCGTTCTATATTCAATTCATTTCATTTCGAAATCGTTTTCAATTCATTTCATTTCGAAATCGTTTTCAATTCATTTCATTTCGAAATATTTGATTTCAAAATTACTTTTCAATATTCATTTTAAAATAAATAAAATCGATATAAATATCGTTCACGTCAAAATGGCGTCAATCTAATCAACACGGCTTCATATATTCCTTTATTCTATTCAACAAATGAATATTTATTTTTGTCAACACACGACTAATCTCAACGAATGAGTACTGTCCACGTGTGGCTATTTTTGTTAAATTATTTTGTTCAACACATGACTAATCTCAACGGATGAGTACAGTCAACACATGAACTTTTATTTTATATTGATAAAGATGTAAATTTTATTATTAAAATATTTCGTTCAACACATGACTAATCTCAACGGATGAGTACAGTCAACACATGAACCTTTATTTTATAATATTCTTTATTCTCTAAATTGGAATGAGGCCCAATCAATCACCATATAAAATTAATTATATGGATTTTCATACAACACATGTATATAATAGCATTGAAAAATAATCAACCATCACCCAAAGTGCACTACACTGTATAAGCATCAAATATAGATATCTAACGCTTATAACAGCCTGTCAATCAATCGATCGACATATTTAATCAATCAGGATGAGTGAACTTCATATTTCATCCCAACACCCGTGTGGGGTTTCAAACAATCAAACACAAATTTTATTTGTGTAGTTGGGCGATGTGTAAAATTTATCGTCCCAATCAATGTCAGTCAAATCGGTGTACATAAACAAACCGTCCGGTTTGTAAATGAATATTTATTTATTCACATTCACTATATTCATATTCACGTTAAAAATTATATTTTTAACGATAAAACATTTTATCTTAACATATGAATTTCTATTCAGTTCATTCTTTAAATAAAATGATATTTTTATTTTCTAACTTATTTTAGAAAATTTCGGCGGCATAACGGCACGATACTAAAAACGGGACAAGGCCTAGCCTTATCCCCGGTCTAGTGAAGGCCCACGCCATTCACACATCAATCAAATTCACCAAACAACCAAATTCAAATCAAATCATCTAACTAATTTATGCAACCAAACAAACAAGTCCATGGTCTGTGGACGATTGTGTCGGGTGCTACTGAGCACCGTCTGCATCCTAGTATATATATAACTAGAAAAAGAAATTGAAGAGTGAGAAATTCTCACCAATAGCTATCCTAACCCCACGGCACTTCATTTATAGAAATCTTCGCTGCTCTCGCCTTTTTGTCATCTTCGTTGCCCGTATCCTCTACATATATAAAAATCAAATTTTTTACTTCGCTATTCAATATAGAAAAATCGAATTTTTACTATGCTATTCAATATATAAAAATCAAATTTTTACTATGCTATTCAATATATAAAAATCAAATTTTTACTATGCTATTCAATATATAAAAATCGAATTTTTACTATGCTATTCAATATATAAAAATCGAATTTTTACTATGCTATTCAATATATAAAAATCGAATTTTTACTTCGTTATTCAATATATAAAAATCGAATTTTTACTTCGTTATTCAATATAGAAAAATCGAATTTTTACTTCGTTATTCAATATAGAAAAATCGAATTTTTACTTCGTTATTCAATATAGATAAATCGAATTTTTACTTCGTTATTCAATATAGAAAAATCGAATTTTTACTTCGTTATTTCTATTTTAAAAACAATGTTAATTTTATTTTCAAAATCAATGCAAAATCCATTTTCAAAAAGAATGCAAACTCAGTTTTCAAAGCTAATTCAGATTTTGTTTACAAAGCAAATTCATTTTTTGACAATGTATTAAATTAAATAAAAACTGATTTCTGAACTGGAAATAAACCGATTTTATATAGACCAAAATCTGAATTAAAAATAGGATATACTCACAGTGTCTTTCGAAGGGGGGAATCGGAGTCTGCTAGTTTGACGGAGTTGAGATCGGAGGGGGCTGCGGTTGCGTCAGGTGATGGTGTGGATCCTAGCGTCGGTCGTCGCGGTGATGGATGGAGGCGAGCGGAGCTGGGTGCGGCGTCAGTTGCTGGCGAGTGGTCAGGGGGTATGGGCGCTCGAGAGAGGAGGAGAGGCGGTGGGAAGAAGGAGGAGGATCGGGAGGCGGAGGGGATCTCGAACGGTAGGGCAGAGCCATCTCCGGCAGAGGCGCGATCGACAGTTAGGGCTACAGGGTTTTTCTCTTTTTTTTTTATTTAAACCGACAGCTGAAGTATGAAGGAGAGAGGGTGAGGTATATATATTTAATTTATTTTCTTTTTAATTCACGAAAAGATTGACTTTTATTTCGAACTCAAAATTGAGCCCACCGACTGTCGTCCATAGCGTTCTACCCCCATTCCGAACACAATGGGATAGGCATCGTAAGCTGATTTGATCGTCTCGATCAGTTTCCGTTGAATTTACATTTAAATCGCTATATTGAATTTTAAACGTACATTTCAAATTACCGGGGTCACATACGAACTTTAAAAATTCCAGAAAAATATTTTCTAGCTTCGTATTGACGATACGGTCCTAACAAAACTAGTTTCGTCGAATTCTGAGACCGTTGGAAAAATGACCATTTTCCAGTCGATTAAAATCAACTGAAACTGGTCAAACGTGTTTTCCTTTGCCACGCTCACATATTGATTCGAAAAATTATGAAATTTGAAACCTAGCAATAACTTTACATCACGGATCCAACAAAAGTGGTTTCGTTGAAATCCGAGGTCGTTTGCAAAATTCCCATTTTTAAGGGCCTGAATTCCATAGCGACTATTCAGAATTTTCAACTGGACATATCTTTTGATTCCCGCTATGAAATCTTGATTTTTCGGATTCGTTGGAAAGATATTATCAAATAGATCCTAATGTTTTTGGTTTCACTAAAATCCGGATTGTTTTGCACCCGGTACGTTCAATTGAAGTTTGAAATCGAATTATCGAACTACCGCGCCATTTTCAATTCCTTTTATAATTATATATAAATATTTATATCCTAACGACGGCGTATATAATATATACGTTCGAATTATATTAAAAATAAATTTTCCGTCAATATTATTTAAAATAATCTATTTTAAATATGCAAAATTCATTAAAATTGCCAAAATAAAAATTTTAAACTGGCCCAGATTTTCGGGTTATTACAATCTCCCCCACTTAAAACTTTTCGTCCCCGAAAAGGAACAAAGTCGAAAGTGGTTTGATTAATCAACTCTACGTTCGATCAGGCTTCCATTCTCCAACTTTTCAGTTTTTGAGAATTTTCAAATTCTTCAAAAATTTGGCTAACACCCTAAATTTTCGAAAAATTTCGCCATAACCTCCCCTGCACCGGGAGCCACGGGAAAATCCCGAAATTGCCATACAGGCCTTTTGATCTCAAAAAGAAAAAGAAAAAGCCAAGCGGCTAGCCAATAGGCTCATAAAATCATCATCACCCAAACAAAACAGTAAATTATGTAGTAAACATGTACCTATTTGTCGGGCAAACAAATTTTATTCTCTGCTCTAGCCTCCTTGCTATGACCTGTTCAATGTAAGTACATGCATATGCAAGAAAATGCGACCCATTTTCAATATAATTCAATATGTGATTCAATTAGGCTAAATGGCTAAAAATTAGCAAACAAATAAACAAACAACACAAACATCACTCAATTAGTGAATTAGAGTTTCAAATTCATAATTTTGATACATATACAAAAATCATGTTTTTGATGCCAAATCACAACAATAGGCCTTATCTAATTTTTGGTTCTCACACCAGTCAATAGGAAATATATAGATATTACACGTTCGTCACTCGAATATAAATTCTGATGATGATATATCAATCATCAGAATCACCCCCGGGCGACTAGAGTGTGATGCTATATCTATCCAATGTATTAAAACTTCAAATACAAGTTTGCAAGGCGTATATGCAAATTCTTTATATACTGGACTGTCCAAATCAATACAAATAAATAATCAAATACGAATAGTTGATTTAAAATTTCAAAACTAAACTTGCTTTCACTTTAAAAATATACTCTTCACACTCGTTCTAGGATACTACTGATCCCATCTCTAACGAGTCATTCCCATTGGATATTACTAATCCAATATTTGACGAATTCTTTCGTATGGTTCTAACGTGTCTTGTTCTCTAGCTTTGCAAACCAAAGCTCTGATACCAAATGTGACGAAAAGGAATTTCGCTCGGTCCGAACCGATCGCTAAACCGACCCAGACCGTTCGAAACGCCCTATCGTTTGAGAACAAGCCACAAAATAGAACGCAGACGGAAGAACATTTCATTGTATATTACAACAATGCATCAGATTACAAGAATATACAGAGTATAAAAGAATATTACACAGAAATATCAGAGATTTAAATTACACTTAAATACATAGCAGCGGAAAATAATACAATACATAACTAGAAGAGATATACGGATACAAAGCTTTCCGGATATCATTCCAGCTGTAAACCAGGATCATGTGAATATAAATCTGCAAAACCAAAACTACTAGCTGCCCGTGTCAAAATAAGGGCACCCAGAGTTTAGGTTAAAACAATAAACTCCAGGTCAGTCATGTGACTGGTGTGAGAACTAAAACAGTTATTGATCTTTATTTTTAAAGTTCGGTAAATCAAGGGACCACGCCGTATAACACGGAACGGGTTTCCTCCCAAGAATACCAGTGCATAAAACAACAGCGCAATGCTAAATAAAGAAAAATGAAGCTATTATAAGACCCAGGTCCTATCACACAATGCAACGCAAGCCGGGGGATAGGGTTTTTACCTTATAATAGCCAAGAATGCTTGATACGTTTAAAAGAAATCATTTGATACTATTATAAGTGCATAGTGTATAAAACAACTTCAAATCATAAATATCAATCATAGGCGGCATGAATGCCCCATAACACTATGTCGCCATATATAGGTTATACAATCAAAATCGCAATGTCGCGTATTTGGAAATTGGATTTCCGTCTGTGAACCGAGGCAAAAGATAGTCCTCAACCGATTCGAGACAATCTAGCCTACCATGTCTCAGGATCAGAGCCCGAGTGACCCTTGGATCGTCAGGGCCGGTCCACCGATGTGGATTAAAATGCCTGAACACTACGTTTCCCCGCCCTTTGGGGCGCAAATGAGCCAACGAATGACTCCATCGGACCCGGATCGTCCGATCAAACCGAGGCGCCTCGCAACAGCAACAACCACACAGGTGAAAAGTATATAAATGTCAGGGCTGGTAGGTCACTGACACCACCCTAGCTAGAAAGAAACGCATGCCCTCCCTGAGGTCCTCTCCCGTTTTTGGTTCACAACCGGGGTGCGAAACTCGCGAAGCAAACGTTACACAAAGCTACGCCACAAAGGCCGTGCTTTGATCATCACCACAAGACTTTGCTTTTCAACAGAAGCCTCGATCAATTGCCACTTAGGCATGCCACACAGGCAATTCACTCCATGCGTTTGATATCCATCAATATATAACTCCTGAGCTCGTACGTCTCAAAGAAGGGCGTTAAGCAAGAGAATAAATTCTCCGCCGCCAAACAAATATATATTTAATAGAGATCAATCACACAGACTAAAATCCAATGTCAGACACACAGTCCATTTACAAGTCCGTTCTGGGTCTGAACGAAACCGGAGGCACCTAGTACCCCGCATATCCATCGATCTCCAAGCACGTCTGGACGATCACCAACTGTTTCCATCTTCTTGGGTGTACAGCCCAATCAAGATCATCAGTAATCACCCAAACGACGTGAAGACCTCCGGTCTTCGACCATCGTCTTCATCTTCGACTTATCGTCGTATCAGTTATTCAGAATGGGATAAACCCGGTCTTTCTGAATAACTCACGTATATTTTAAATAAGTGTTACACAAACACAACATACGCCTCATTCCAATTCATCAATCACTAACCGTAAATTAATCAAGAGAATAATTCCCCAAATATTAACCCCGAAGGCCGAAACCAACATCAGATCAATATCCAGAAAACCATTCTGCTTAGCTAACCGACAGTTAGTTTCTGATTTCACATTCATAGGGAAAGGTTCCCATTAATTTTATCCAAGATAAATTCCTGAATTTATTCTCTAATCTTCCTTTGAATTTTGATTCAACTAGTCGGAATTAGCGAACCTTACCGTAGTAATCATTGGTTTTAATTTTCCAATCCCAACCTATTCATCCCATGAAGTAAAACTGGTGATACTTCATATCTAACACCACGGTGTTATCGGTAAATTCAATTACCATTTCACGTTCAAATCTAATTAAAGATTTAACTATCGCCTGGAGCAAAACTGGGGATACTCCATTCTCGATCTTTTCAATCTAATTAAAGATTCATTAAAACTCCACTTAGTTTTAATCGTTAACTGGGTTAAAGAATCAGTGTCATTTAAAACACGGTTCACGATAAACCCAAAATCATCTTCCATTAATTATCGGGTTAAAGAACGAGTGTTATTTAAAACACTGTCCACGATAAACCCAAAAATCAATATCAATTCAATTCCAATTAAATATCATTTAATTGGTACACTTCATTAAATCTAAATAAAAAGATTTAATCTTTTCTCAACTGGGTTCAAGAACAGTGTTAGTCAAGACACCATTCACGACAAACCCAAATCACATTTGATATTAAATACAAGGCTCTGAATAGAAAATATATCGGCTTATATTCAATATCAAATTCTACGACCAACAAATATCATATTGGAAATAACGATATATATATCTATATCTTTCAAATTCCCATAACAATATCTGTATCATCACGAAATCCAATATCGAAATATTCCGAAGACAATTTCGGTTCAAATCCATTCCAATATAATTATTGGAAATTCTGATTATTTTCAAAATCATTTCCAATCCAATTTATTTATTTAAAAATAAATAGAATTATAATTCTAGTTCAAAACTAGTTCATTTCGATAAAAATCTATTTTTATCTTTTCAAATATGGAGTTTTTCATCCCAATTCTTTCTAAATCATTTCTTATGATTTTACACAAATTATTACAATTTTTAATAATTTTATCAAGGCCCGTACAGTCGATTTCCATCAACGGCCATCGAACTGCACTTACAACGACCTTTTCCAAATTTGATTTGGACATATTTCCAAATCCAACCGTTAGATTTCAAATTTCTAATATTCGTTAGAAAGCTCTTTTCGATACGAACCCAACGGTTCCGGTTTTAGGAGAATCCGACGGTCGGTTCTCCCGTAATGTCCGTTTGAAATTAATGGTCGAAATTCACGAACTGCCGCGGCGCGGCGCGTTCTATTCAGGCCATTATATAATATATATATATATATATATTATATTTCGACGATTTCCTTTTTAAACGAATTTTATAAAATCATTTCAAATTTGTTTCAAAAACAATTTCAACCTTTATTTCAAATTCAAATCAAAATTGGATTTTCCTTTATAAATTCTTTCTACATTCACTTCTATTTGATTTCAATTCAAATCGATTTCAATTCTATTTCAATTCGTTTCAATTGAATTTAATTCAAATTCGTTTTCTACTCAATTCAATTCGAATTCGTTTTCTATTCAATTCAATTCGAATTCGTTTTCTATTCAATTCAATTCGAATTCATTTTCTAATCAATTCAAATTCGATTCTATTTGAATCCATTTTCTATTCAATTCAAGTTTCAATTCAATTTGAATTCATTTCAATTCGTTTTAAATTCAGTTCGAATTCGTTCTATATTCAATTCATTTCATTTCGAAATCGTTTTCAATTCATTTCATTTCGAAATCGTTTTCAATTCATTTCATTTCGAAATCGTTTTCAATTCATTTCATTTCGAAATATTTGATTTCAAAATTACTTTTCAATATTCATTTTAAAATGAATAAAATCGATATAAATATCGTTCACGTCAAAATGGCGTCAATCTAATCAACACGGCTTCATATATTCCTTTATTCTATTCAACAAATGAATATTTATTTTTGTCAACACACGACTAATCTCAACGAATGAGTACTGTCCACGTGTGGCTATTTTTGTTAAATTATTTCGTTCAACACATGACTAATCTCAACGGATGAGTACAGTCAACACATGAACTTTTATTTTATATTGATAAAGATGTAAATTTTATTATTAAAATATTTCGTTCAACACATGACTAATCTCAACGGATGAGTACAGTCAACACATGAACCTTTATTTTATAATATTCTTTATTCTCTAAATTGGAATGAGGCCCAATCAATCACCATATAAAATTAATTATATGGATTTTCATACAACACATGTATATAATAGCATTGAAAAATAATCAACCATCACCCAAAGTGCACTACACTGTATAAGCATCAAATATAGATATCTAACGCTTATAACAGCCTGTCAATCAATCGATCGACATATTTAATCAATCAGGATGAGTGAACTTCATATTTCATCCCAACACCCGTGTGGGGTTTCAAACAATCAAACACAAATTTTATTTGTGTAGTTGGGCGATGTGTAAAATTTATCGTCCCAATCAATGTCAGTCAAATCGGTGTACATAAACAAACCGTCCGGTTTGTAAATGAATATTTATTTATTCACATTCACTATATTCATATTCACGTTAAAAATTATATTTTTAACGATAAAACATTTTATCTTAACATATGAATTTCTATTCAGTTCATTCTTTAAATAAAATGATATTTTTATTTTCTAACTTATTTTAGAAAATTTCGGCGGCATAACGGCACGATACTAAAAACGGGACAAGGCCTAGCCTTATCCCCGGTCTAGTGAAGGCCCACGCCATTCACACATCAATCAAATTCACCAAACAACCAAATTCAAATCAAATCATCTAACTAATTTATGCAACCAAACAAACAAGTCCATGGTCTGTGGACGATTGTGTCGAGTGCTACTAAGCACCGTCTACATCCTAGTATATATATAACTAGAAAAAGAAATTGAAGAGTGAGAAATTCTCACCAATAGCTATCCTAACCCCACGGCACTTCATTTATAGAAATCTTCGCTGCTCTCGCCTTTTTGTCATCTTCGTTGCCCGTATTCTCTACATATGTAAAAATCGAATTTTTTACTTTGCTATTCAATATAGAAAAATCGAATTTTTACTATGCTATTCAATATATAAAAATCAAATTTTTACTATGCTATTCAATATATAAAAATCAAAATTTTACTATGCTATTCAATATTTAAAAATCGAATTTTTACTATGCTATTCAATATATAAAAATCGAATTTTTACTATGCAATTCAATATATAAAAATCGAATTTTTACTATGCTATTCAATATATAAAAATCGAATTTTTACTTCATTATTCAATATAGAAAAATCGAATTTTTACTTCGTTATTCAATATAGAAAAATCGAATTTTTACTTCGTTATTCAATATAGAAAAATCGAATTTTTACTTCGTTATTCAATATAGAAAAATCGAATTTTTACTTCGTTATTTCTATTTTAAAAACAATGTTAATTTTATTTTCAAAATCAATGCAAAATTCATTTTCAAAAAGAATGCAAACTCAGTTTTCAAAGCTAATTCAGATTTTGTTTACAAAGCAAATTCATTTTTTGACAATGTATTAAATTAAATAAAAACTGATTTCTGAACTGGAAATAAACCGATTTTATATAGACCAAAATCTGAATTAAAAATAGAATATACTCACAGTGTCTTTCGAAGGGGGGAATCGGAGTCTGCTAGTTCGACGGAGTCGGGATCGGAGGGGGCTGCGGTTGCGTCAGGTGATGGTGTGGATCCTAGCGTCGGTCGTCGCGGTGATGGATGGAGGCGAGCGGAGCTGGGTGCGGCGTCAGTTGCTGGCGAGTGGTCAGGGGGTATGGGCGCTCGAGAGAGGAGGAGAGGCGGTGGGAAGAAGGAGGAGGATCGGGAGGCGGAGGGGATCTCGAACGGTGGGGCAGAGCCATCTCCGGAAGAGGCGCGATCGACAGTTAGGGCTACAGGGTTTTTCTCTTTTTTTTTATTTAAACTGACGGCTGACGTATGAAGGAGAGAGGGTGAGGTATATATATTTAATTTATTTTCTTTTTAATTCACGAAAAGATTGACATTTATTTCGAACTCAAAATTGAGCCCACCGACTGTCGTCCATAGCGTTCTACCCCCATTCCGAACACAATGGGATAAGCATCGTAAGCTGATTTGATCGTCTCAATTAGTTTCCGTTGAATTTACATTTAAATCGCTATATTGAATTTTAAACGTACATTTCAAATTACCGGGGTCACATACGAACTTTAAAAATTCCAGAAAAATATTTTCTAGCTTCGTATTGACGATACGGTCCTAACAAAACTAGTTTCGTCGAATTCTGAGACCGTTGGAAAAATGGCCATTTTCCAGTCGATTAAAATCAACTGAAACTGGTCAAACGTGTTTTCCTTTGCCACGCTCACATATTGATTCGAAAAATTATGAAATTTGAATCCTAGCAATAACTTTACATCACGGATCCAACAAAAGTGGTTTCGTTGAAATCCGAGGTCGTTTGCAAAATTCCCATTTTTAAGGGCCCGAATTCCATAACGACTATTCAGAATTTTCAACTGGACATATCTTTTGATTCCCGCTATGAAATCTTGATTTTTCGGATTCATTGGAAAGATATTATCAAATAGATCCTAATGTTTTTGGTTTCACTAAAATCCGGATTGTTTTGCACCCGGTACGTTCAATTGAAGTTTGAAATCGAATTATCGAACTACCGCGCCATTTTCAATTCCTTTTATAATTATATATAAATATTATATCCTAACGACGGTGTATATAATATATACGTTCGAATTATATTAAAAATAAATTTTCCGTCAATATTATTTAAAATAATCTATTTTAAATATGCAAAATTCATTAAAATTGCCAAAATAAAAATTTTAAACTGGCCCAGATTTTCGGGTTATTACACGCCCACAACTCCTGCATTTAACAAGGGAAATAATGCGCTTAAAGACGTGCCATGCAGCTATGGAAGATCTTCAAGGTAGGATAAGTACAAGCAGAACCTGTCGTATAACTCAATGTTTAAGGATAAAATATCATAGAATATATACAATAGGCAGCAATAGCGAAGCATGAATGCGCAACATTTTAAACTTTTATATCATCAAAAGGATATCCATAGCACCACAAAATCATCACTACAATCACTCAGAGTATCATAAAAACCATAACAGCGGAAACATATAATAATATGTAGGAAATAATACGTCAGCCTCCTGCTTGTCATCGCTCTACAGCAACGTCCTCATCAAGATCTACTGCCATCTACTTGCTACTCGGTCTGCCTATCCAAAACATGGATGAACAACCCAAGTTAATAAGAGTAAACATAAAACCTTGAGTCAGACAATAGCCTTAATGAGCAATAAAACAACTATCTAACATTATCAATAAAGTATATAAGAAATAGGTAGACCAATCAACTAATCTACTAACTCAATAACATAGAAGAAACCCAAACCCGTCTTCTCCACCTCTGACAGTGATAGCCTTTACAAATAACCAAAGAGAAAAACATAGCAGATATAACAACCAGTTATCTAGCATAGACCGTCCTAATTGAGATCAACATTCCCCAAGTACTAGCCCCGAAGGCCTAAACCAACATCAGACAAGCACCCAAGAGATGTCTCCTTCGATGTCGAACAATCTACACAAGATGATATAAGAAAAGAAACAAACATCCATGACTCTGGCTATCACCGCCAATCCTGCCTTGAAACCATCATTAATCGTATGACTGACTACGTTACGCCATTCTGTCAAGGGCTAATGGTATCCTTGGTTCTAGCAAAAAATCCATACGCCGTCATGACTCGTATCTTTAGGCCCATCATGACTGCCCAGGGTACTTGACCATTCGATCAGTCTTTTAGGCATCCCTATTATACCCTTGCTTTGAGTCCGCTAGAACCTACGATAATGATAATTCCTCGGCCTCCATAGCTCTAGCCGTCATCACCGACGACTCTCCATAAGCTCGAATATCCTTGAGCAGCAATTATCCACGATCTCAAAACACATTTGAGTCGTCTGCATCTTCATTGCATTTCTCCAATCAATGAACACTTAATATCACATCAAATATTCTTCCTTGAATTCATTTCGAAGCCACATCCATTCTCGAACTAAAATAATCACCACTTTTGGTCGACATTCAATAAATAGCACTTCAGCCATTCCGCTATGAAAAACATGCCATAGCGTTTAAATTTCGACCCACAACATTTAAAAACGCTACCGATCCATTGCCAAACGATGTCCACTCAACTACGAATGACCCAACCACTTTTAAGGCGAACTGACGTTGTACGACCCAATCCAGGTCTTAAACGACCCGACCTCACCAAGCTTAATGACCTGACCTTGCACGACCCAACTTCACCAAGCTTGAACGACTTGTCAGCACATGTATACAAACGACCCTTGTTTCCGATGACCCGACATCGTGCCACGTCATCAATGACCCGACAATGACCCATGCATCAATGTCTGGATCCAGTTGTCTCGACCGACTTGACTTCGAGCGACCCGACCTAGGACAACCCGACCTTGTGCAACTGACCTGACTCATTTCGTGCTCCCCAAGCTATGACCCATGCAAAAACAACCTGACCTTGCTTTTCTTGCGTAACAAGACAGAATGATTCGACTTTATGAATACCCGAATGCATGCAACTCCAATCCAAAGTCGACCAATTTCCAATCAACAATCAATAGCAATCATCCACATACATTAGCACAATAATAAATCATCATATAGCCATATGAATTCATCAAATCATGATAAAATAATGAATAAATAAACAAATGGATCTAAACTTGCATATATATATATATATATATATATATATATATATATATATATGAATTAACATCCAAGACAACTATCGATCACATCAAGACGTTTTCAAAGGAATGGAAAATAGGGTAGGACTGAAAGTAAATGAGCTAAAGACTAAGTGCTATTTTTATAAATTCTACAGTAAAAAACATGGGTTTTTAGAGAGGATAGGAGTGCAAGAAGGAACACTCCCTGTTAAGTATTTGGGTGTACCACTCTCGAACAACACAATCACAGATGTAGAATGTGGTAAGCTAGTGGATGATATTAGAGACAAACTTCAGGGATGGAGGCCAAAACTGCTGTTTTTGCAGGTAGGGTAGAACTGATACACATTATGATCACATTAAAGGTTAGATTTTGGTTACTAACATTCCAAATTCCAGATTGCTCGATTGCAAAGATTAACTTTGTCTGTGCCAATTTCATTTGGAAGGGTGGGCTGCTTAAAATCAGTTACAATCTCTTATGTAGGCCCAAGAATGAAGGGGGAGTAGGGCTGAAAAATTTATTTGAACTTAAAAAGGCTTATGGGCTTAAATTGGCCTGGAAACATATATCATCAGATAATCTGTGGGCTGTATGGATGAGGGATAGATACATGAAAAAGAATTTTTGGACTTCTAATGTAGATAACAATGCCTCTATTGTGTGGAAAAACTGTTTGAAGTTTAGGAGCACTACAACAAAATGACCCTATTACAACGGTGGAAAACAGTTGTAAAAGACTTTTTACAATGGTGGAGCCACCGTCGTCTCTTGAGAAGTTGTAATAGACTGAAATCTTTTACAACTTTTATACACCGTTGCGACACCGTTGTTAAATGTATATTTTACAACTGTTTTCCACCGTTGTAGTAATACATATTACAACATTTTTGCACTGTTGTAGTAATACATATTACAACTTTTTTCCACCGTTGTAGTAATTCCTACTACAATTAATTATAACAATATGATTTTTGTTTCTTTATACATTACATTTCATACAAAAATAAATATTTATATTGAATAAAATGATACTACACTAAACTGAAATAATCAATTAAATATTTTATTTCAATATTTGAATTAGTACAACTTTATGATCCACTATCGTACAACTCACTTTTACATAATACAGTCATAACAATACATACATTCCTCACTACAAACCGATCGCTCAACAAATCTGAGGTAGACGGTCTAGCTCTAGGCTTAGCAATGCATCGTTCTATGAAGGCCTTTATTTCTAGGTAAACCATCTATCATTCCTCCATTACCATCTGCAAATTTTAGTCATTTAAACATAATGGAGAAAACAGTAAAGATTAATGCAGTCATATTACCTCTTTTACATGTAAAATGACGTTCTGGATCAAATTTTGACATTAAACATATGATGTTTCGAAAGTCTGACTTATATTAATATGAAACTATGTCAAAAGTAAAATTGGCGATTGTTATTTTCAATAGAAATTGTGTCCTTGAAAATTTTGTCCAAAACTTTGAACAACTTTCTTTGTGGGTAGAGTATAGTAAAGCCAAAGCATCCGAAAAGAAGCCATATCAATGCAAATGAGTATACACATTTGCAGGTATCATAAACACAAATCTGTTGTTTTGATTGCTGTTTTGAAAAACTGAAGTAAGACCATGATTGAAATATGAGCTAAGATTGTGTACATTGATTCTCCATCACATATGCCCATTCAAATGCATGACAATGAAGCATACAAACGATTTATTGCTTAATGCTGGAACAGACTAGTAGACTTAGAAATGTTGCCAAAACAAGGAAGTAAACAAAAGGGACAATACACATATATTGTGCCACAACTTAACTATCAACATGCAATGGTAGAGAATCACTAAATCAATGTAACCAACTGTGCATGCAAGAAATACAGTGCCTATTCTAACTTGGATCCACACGTGAGACATATATAAAACAAGAGGTGCTATTATAAGGAACATGCCGAAGTATATATGCATAGGAAGTGGAATTGTTTCTTTTTTCTTTTTTAGTTCGACAACACTGGTGTGCCAAAGTAACATGGTATCATCCTAATATGAGTGTATTATGAAATCTGATGGTCAGGAATCAAGTATGGCTTCACAACAGGATATTTAAAAGCATGCCACTAAAATGTGTACTTATTTAAATCAAGTCAAACTTAACATAAGACATGCATTCACTTCAAAGGTGAACAATAACCAGAAATCGATGACAATCAAGGTGACGGAAAAGCAGTAGCCAAACAGTGTGAATTAGTATGATGTAGTCCTGATTATCATATTATAAGGAGCACCATTGCAAATACTAAAATCAACCAATAACCGAATTTAAATTTATACAACCCCAGGATAGTAGGAAAGCAATAACCAACAAACTAATGATATTAGTGCAAACCGAAGTCGTACGCTTGAAACATGTTTAATCGTAAGAGAACTTACATTTAATCGGTGAAGGAAGCGCAGACAATGGCGGACGGTTGGCGTTGGCTTTAGAACGGTGAGGAGGTGTTGTTACAAACGGTGGCGCTCGACTGCTGGAGGGGAGAACAGGTTGTCGGATGCGTTGTTCGGATCTGAGAGATGCTGAGGCGATTTGGTTTTCTGGCTTCAAGGAGGGCAGCACTGCGCGATGGCTGTCGAAGGAGGTGACGCGGCTTCACTGGACTGGAACAAGGGCACGCGTGATTGGGGAGCTCAGACGATGGGTGGCACGGCCCTTGTAGTAGGTGGCGTTCGCGGTTGAGCTCGTGGGTTGACTCCGGTGGCGAACGACGCCTGGTGACAAGGCCTTGTCGGCGGAGACGGATTCGATGGCGAATGAAATGGAAACCGACGGCCTATTTTCGGTTTTTGGATGTGAGACGTTGGTCGATTTGTTGATTTCCCCAATTCGATTTCTAGGGCTTCGGCCATTTTTAAGGTTTTTTTTAGAACGAGAGAATGAAATGGAAACCAACGGCCTATTTTCTTTTATTTGCTTCATACGGCTAGGGTTTCACCATTGCCAATGTCCATTTTGCCCTTAGATTTAATGTTAACCCTTATAAAACTTAAGCCCCAAATCATAACACTTAAACAAAATTTTCATGTCACATACACAACAAACAAACAAATGTGTGTTTATTCACCATTTTAATCATGCACAATTTCACATATTCATTTATTTATTTATTTATTTATTCACCCCAAATATTATGGATTTAATTGAAATCAATATAATCTAGGATCATCAAATTTGGGTTCTCACATTATTAATCTCTACTTCTTAATTATTAATAGCAATCATTGATTATTCATGATTAGCATTAATTATTATATTTTAAGTATTAACTGTTTAATAGTAATTATGTAATATTAACTATATTTTCTAATTATTCTTCTTAATTGCTAAGTATCAAATATTATGGATTGATTATTAATTATTACTTCCTAATTGATTATTAACAGTAATTATTATTTATTAATTATAAATAATCAACATAAATGTATTAAATAGTAATTATTAGTTGTTAATTATATTAAACTATAGTCATATATTACAACAATCAAAAAATAGAAGTTGTTAATTATATTAAACTATAGTTAATATACATTTTAGTTAATTATAAATTATTATTATTATTATTTACTACTGATTTTTAACTTACAATTGTTACTTAATTAACGATTGTCGAACCCCGTTAGCGGGGGCGTTGCCCCCGCACCCCTACCTTGGGGGGTTGCCACCCCCCTGGACCCCCCTCCATAGGGATCATATTTGACAAAAGATTTTGGTAAAACTTTCAACAACGATTACTTATTAAAAAATATTATATACTAAATATTAATTAGTACTAATAGTCATGATTAATTATAAATTAAATATTTATTAATTGTTATTTACTTATTGATTATTAATTAATTGATTATTAACCGCTCATTAGTTATTACTTACTAATTAATTACTAGTACTTAATAATGAAGTAGTTATAAATTAATTATTTTTAATTAAATATTTAATATTTATATATTGATTATTATTAAATAATTACTAATTGGTTGTTAATTAGTAATTATTAGTAGGAATTATTTATTTATTGATGTATTTTTAATTAAATATTAAATATGTATTTATTGATTAATAATTAATAATTAATAATTACTAATTGGTTGTCAATTACTAATTATTAGCATGAATTATTTATTTATTGAAGTATTTTTAATTAAATATTTAATATTAATATATAGGTTATTAATTAATAATTACTAATTAGTTGTAAATATTAATTATTAAAAATTATTTAATGAAAATAATTAATATTAAAATATAGTCATATATTACAACAGTCAAAAAATAAAAGTTGTGATAGGCTTTTATTACAACTGTCAAAATAACATAGTTGTTAAAAATAAATTTATTACAACTTTTCTGGAAAAAAGTTGTAAAAAACATTTATTACAACGGTGCTTTAACCACCGTTGTAAAATTAAAGTTGTAATATGGTGTTTTTGTTGTAGTTACAACGGTGTTTATACCACCGTTGTAAAAAACCATTTATTACAACGGTGATTTTACCACCGTTGTAAAAACCCATTTATTACAACGATGCGTTTACCACCGTTGTAAAATTAAAGTTGTAATAGGGTCATTTTGTTGTAGTGGAGTGAACTCAAAGACAAAATTCAAAGAGATATTGCAAGTGGGATCACAACTGACTTATGGCATGACCCATGGCTTAATGGTTCAAGTCTGATAGACAGATATGGCTGGGATGGATTCTCAGCTTATGGTGCACCCAACACAATTGTGAGTTCCATTATCTTGAATGGTGCATGGAACAGTGATAACAACCTGATTGCAAGAAATCTGGGAGAGGAACTCAGGTGGAAACCTATCTATGCACATAGAGAAGCTGACATATGGCAGTGGAAGGATGGTCATTTCAAACTCAAGGACGTGTGGGAGAGTTTAAGACAAGTTCACCCAAGTCAAGGCTGGAGTAAAGTGGTATGGTCTTGCTCATGCCCACCTAAGATGGCTCAAGTCATGTACAAAGCTATGTTGGGTAGGCTGCCTACTAAAGACAGACTATTTGGTTGGGGCATCATCGAAGACGACAGATGTGTGCCATGTAACAATGCACCAGAAACCCTAAATCACCTCTTTTTCGAGTGTCTGTACAGCAGACGCTTATGGGCCATACAAAAATTAAAATGCTTCAATACTGAACAAATTGGAGACTTAGAATACGAGATTAATTACCTGAATGATGGGAGTCAAGTGTCTCAATTGATGGTAGAGGTTGGCAAGATTTGCCTCACAGCCATAGTGTGCCAGATATGGCGAGAAAGAAACACCCATACTTTCAAGAAGAAAACAAGAGACGTGGTAGTGAATTCGAATGCAATTAGCAGAGAAGTGGCGATTTGCATAGGAAGAATTAAAAAGAAGATCCTTACCAAGTCAATGGAACGAGAACGATTGCAATTGTAGAGGTGGAACTGGAAGGCAGAGATCGGAGGAAGGTGTAAAGAGAATTTACGTCCGCCATAGATGCAGAATCCTAATTTTGACTTTGTTTTCGTTTACTTTTGGCAGAGAATGCTGGGAGTAAAGTGAAAAGCGATGTTTGTTTGTATTATGTTTTGGCCTAATTAGTTTAACGGGCTGTGTAATTGTTGGTCGATCCGACTTGTGCGCTTAATAATAAAAATTTACCCATTTTCAAATAAAATATATGAATTAACATAAGAATTACCGGTTTAAGTTGCTAGATTAGATCCTATGGCGATTCTAACGAAAATATACTTACCATGATGTAGATTTAGATGAAATAACTTGTAAATGATGAAAATAAAACCAAAAATCTATGTGAGAGATGCTTATCACTCACCAAATTTTCAAACAAACTTGAAATCACTAAATTCCCAATCCGAACAGCAAAGAATGATCTTCAAACCTCTCAATTTTATGCGATCTCCCTTCACTTGATGTAGTTCTAACTTTGCATAATGTATATCTTCAATCTTCTTGCGTAGATCTAGAATTTTAATGAAGGAAGGATGTATTTGATTGAGCAAGGAGGATCACGAGCTCAACCAAATGATAAAATAAAGGAAGTAAACTATTCTCCATGTCTCTATCCCCCTATTTATAGCCTCTAACAGCCCACTAATGGGTCACACTAATTCAACCCATTAATGACTTGCCAAACCTGTACAGAAATTGTGTAGCACTAAAATAGCGAATCCTCCCAAACCGCTGAACCAAATTTTTATGTACCACTCTACGGAATTGGCAACACCATTTCCTTTCTAATGAAATTGATCTCAGCAGCTGATTTAATCCCACTCAAAAGTTATGCCCTGTACAAAACTAATAGGGGAAAATGGTCACAGATAAAGTTGTTAAAAATTATGGACATGTCTCACATCCCCATAACTAACATATCAAAATATAAGAATGATTCGACCCTCAAGGAATAAATATAAAAATATTTTACAATACTCCGATACGTAAAATGTAGGTCGCTACATTCTCCCATCTTTAGGAATTTCGCCCTCGAAATTCCAAGCAAACGCAAGCAACCAGAAACAATCCCGCTTGCCTACTATCCAGAAGTAGCCAATTTTACTATCCAAACTAGCATCCATCAAGCCATGCATCCATAGTTTTAACCTAGCACGCGAAATTCTAACGAACAGTACAAGTTACAATGGCGTAAGGTGACACGACATTAATGAGTCATACCAACAAAGAGTTCTAGATGGTTCGCCTTCATTCTCTCTTCCGTTTCCCATGTATAATCATCATCATCCTCACTCCATTTCACCTTGAATAGCTTAACCGTCTTCCTTCTAAGTTGTTTCGTGTCATTTCCTACAACGCGATGCGACTTACGAGGTTTCATAACTACGGTCTCGACTTCTAGGTCTTCGTACTATTCCAGAGATACTACCTCATTCAAATCATGTACACACTTCCGTAGAAACGACACATGGAAAACATTATGCACACTCAACATCTTCTCGAGTAAATCCAATCTACATGCGAGCTTTCCAATCTGCTCGATTATTGGAAACGGTCCAACAAATCTTGGGGCTAACTTTCCTTTGCTTCCGAACCGAACAAAATTCTTTAACGGCACACGAAAACCATATCGCCAACATTGAATTCCAAATCCTTTCAACGCTTACCAGCATAACTCTTCTGATGATCTTGGGTTGCCTCTGTTGCATATTTCTGGCCACTTCGGGTAATTTTAGGCTTTGGGCAGTCCTCAGACATGTGTCCTTCCTTATGACAGTTGAAACACTTTCCTTTGAATTCCTTCTTCACCAACGAAGTCCTATAATCCTTGGCCTCATGGCCCTTGCGGCACCTTGTAAAAGTATTAGATTCCTTTTGGAATTTGCTCTCTTTCTTCTTATTCTTCCACCATTCCTTATTCTTATTCTTATGGGAACTTCCTTATCCCCTTCCTTACTTTCCTTCGAACCTTCAACCATGCATATGATAGATGTCTCCACTAGAGTCTCAAAAGTTGCCCCAAATGTTACTTGTGCTAATAAAGTTTCCTTTAGTGGGGAGTTCAACCCTTTAACAAACCTCAAGGCTTTGTTCATTGGGGGTGTCTTCTAAACCCCTACCAAAATTACTCGATTCAACGAACTTGGCCACATACTCTTGCAAGCTCAAGCTCCCTTGCTTGAGGTGGATAAATTTCTCAAACTGGATTGTCATTTCAGCTCTTCGTTAAAACTTTGCTTCGAAACGGGTTCTGAATTTGACCCATGTAAATATTTGGCCCTCATTTTCTCCAGATACTAAATTCCACCATTCAAGGGCCTCCTCTTTCAAGTGCCAGGCCACAATTCTTCCTTTTACTTCATCGGGCCATCCAGTAGCTTCGAATTTTTTTTGCAGTCTGTTATCCAAGATTGAGCGTTAGTAAAACCCTCCTTTACAGTGAATGATTTTCCTCACAGATTAGTGAAGCTCTTACAGAAACAAGAAACAGTCGAAGGTTACCTTAGCGACAGGAGCTGCAGGCACCGCTGGGGCGGGATTTGCAATAGGGACTTGTTCCATAGTATGGATATATTGCTGGAACCATTTTGGCAAGTATCGAGGCTTTGCCGGGTTTCCCTGCTCGCTAGGATTATCAGCCACTCTACTATTTGAAAAGAAAAGGAAGAATCCTTCAATGGATACACCTAAGATAGTATTTAAGCCAAAAAGGGAAGAAAACGATAAACTTTCTTAGTATAGATGCGTATGCTTATTGGGGTATATAAATATTATAGTTTGAGAAACCTTTTTCAAAATACAAGTATGCCACTCATATGTATAATTCCCTTATAATCGGGTAACCTATACTCTGATACCAAATGTAACCTCCCTCCCAGAATGAGCCTAAATTTTGACCTAGAAAAGGCTTATCGCAACTTAGTTCCATTCTAAATGGGTCATTGGTTACTGTAAGGAATTACATTTACATAGAAATATATATATATATATATATATAGACAATTCGTTATGGAAATCTCACACAGCGGAACGAGAAAATATAAAACTAAATATGATGTACCACTTTAATAAAACCACATAATTCAAAGGCAGACTGTCAAAAATACATTTGTTCCATAGGTACATCAATAAATTCATTATCAAAAATTTCCATAAGAAATACAACAATGATAACTAATAATAGCATAATATCTCCATTCACGTCCTCATCCTCCATCATTGCTTCGTCCATAAAATCTACCCCACCTGCTGACCTATTGGATATGTTAAGGAGAAGGGTCTGAATATAATTTTCTGTGTGACTGAAATATAGTATTTACTTAAAGTCCATACCCTAGATTTTCGCATGTTACATATATCAAGGTATGTCTACACAACACACAAACATTCACACAACACAAAGTATCTAAACAATGAGATGGATATCCAAGTCAGTCGCTTAAGACCTTCATTAGTGTATTTAGGGTAAAGACCCAACGAGACAGGCATTCTCGGTTACTTTTGGCCCTATTAAAGGTGGATTCTTATGATCTCTTATAACCCTTAGGCGGACCCAGCCTCTTAAGACCCCATCCTAATACGTCAACGTTCTTAAGTCTATACTCTCACTTGTAATATTAGAAGTAGTATTACGAATGTTATTACTTAACTGGTATTACGTTAGAACACCTATGTCACTTAAGACTTCCCTTAGACAGTTGGTGAACATGTTATGGCCACATATCTTTTATAAACCAGTTCTGTCCCTAGTTGAGCCCTATAAGCTTCTAGAGGAAGTGGACATCCCCCGTGAACTACCATACTCCGTTACCGCTATGTCTAACTACTTTGGAGAAGGAGGACCCATAGACTTACTTCGAATCTAATAAGGGTGGGTCCCATGACTTTGGTTCCTATCCAAGGAATAAACCTTCAGAGAAGATCCTAGTCCTAACTACTTAAGACCCAAACAAGATAAGAAGAGAATTAGCCACTTAAGACCTTCCCAAGGTGTAGTAAACCTGCCTATTTACACACAATAGGTTTTTTATATATATATTGACACACACACACACACACTAGACCTCTCACTTTAAACCGTATACTTGTAGATGTTGGATATGCCGAGCGGTTCCGGACAGACTTCTACTACAAGTAGGTGTAATCTTGTGTCATAGTGTACAAGATTTGAATGGCGCATGACACCCAGACCTCTCACATTAGTTGGGCCTACTTGTGGTTGTTAGATTTGCCGATTGGTTACGGTCAGACTTATACTACAAATAACAACTAACCTCGTGTCTGTGTGTCACTATTAATATATATAAAGCCATTCTATACACACACACAAGCAATCAATATATGGGGACATTTCAAATTCAAATCCTATTCTGATCGCATTTATTACGTAATTATTACACTAATTACGTTAATTACGCTACATAGGTATAATATTTAATACGTATAAATAACACTAATTTTCGTTTGAATGAGAGAACCTTTTAACAAGGTAAAAATTGTCATCTTGTCCGAAGTTTAAGGTATACAAGTTAGTTTCCATATTTTGACCGCTACATTTAAAGCATGATGGCAAAATTGCATAATAACAGATAGCAGTAGTGGAAAACATAACATACGTAACATACGTACAATTTCAACTTGCACCCTCGGCTTATTGGAATGATTCTAGCAATGAACCAAATAGGATAAAATTTCATATATATACACACACACATACACACACATGCACACATATATATATATACACACACATGTATACACATGAGCTTTATTTTATCTAATTTTCCTCTATTTACATATTGCACATAAAAACGTTCATATATATTTGTTGGGCTTCAAATCTGAATACGTTTGGATTCAGAATAGACCCCAAACCTAATCAAATAAAGAATAAAACCAAATCTAAACCTTTTTAGGTTACAAACAAATGTTTAGACATAACGATAAATGACATAAAATAGAAGTTCATCACCCCATTTGTTCTCAATTCACTACTAAGTCCAAGATCCACAACCCCAATAAATTTACAATTCTTGCGAAATACATAAAAATAGAGGATTTGGGGGTTTTGCATTTTAATATTATCGTTGTACCAAATCCTCTTAGACATAAAAATCAATATGATAATCAAAAAATCTAGAATATGCCTAAGGAAATACAATATTCCACGCACATTGATTTGAAGGGCGTATAATCTGACGTTGTTGTGCCTTTTGGATGAAATCTCCAACTCTAGATATCTATTTATATACATAAGAATAAATTAATTAAATTCATATATATATTTGTGTGTGTGTATATATATACACACACTTCATATGATTCCAAGAAGATATTCTAATCTAGATCTATTATAAAAGATTAGAGAGAAAGAGAAATAGATTAGAAGAAGATGAAAAACCTAATTCTGGAATCAATGGCGACAGAGGCAGAGCGGAGACATTATGCAAAAAAATGGCTAGGGTTTAGTTGTGAGGTCTAGGGGTTTATATATAGTTTCTTGTGTAAGATAGGGCCGTAGGATTATTTAGATATAATCTTAGTCATCCGTTTATATATTTCACCCCTTAAAACCTAACCAAACCTAGCATTATTGGGCGTTTCAGCCTCCAAGCGGTCAACCTACCCTCTAGAAGGGCGATCGACACCCCTTCTAGAGAGGTGGTAGACCTCTTGGTCGCTGAAATGCCCAATAAACGTATATGAGGCTGAGGTGTTAAATTATATATAATGTTTATTTATTTGCCTTATCTCTTACCTTGTTTACAATATTCATTGTCCTCTCCTTCTTATATTCTATTTGAAATTCAAACTCTTCCAATTTAATTTATTTAATTTATTTCTTGGATATATATATATATATTATTTATCTGACCCCATATATATATATATTTGCGTTTATTATCTAATTTATTTGGTTGTAACTTTTTCATACTACCACCGTTTTCAGCATATTATATATGAAAACGATTCAGAATTTCGCCATGAATCCAAATAAAAAAAATTTGTATCCAAATTCTTAACGCTACAAAATCTTATTTTCCAGCTTATTTATATTTTATTATTAAATTGTTTATTTCTATTAATTATTAATATTTGTGTCTTTAGGTATATTTTACGGGGTGTTACACTATGCGCTATTAGAGATCGGCAAACTAGGGTACTAAGCTTATACATACGGATGTGTGTGCATTTTTATTTTATTTCCGTGATTGCTATAAATGGATGACTATCATATGATCATTGAAAATGGATGGTAACTGTAAAATGCATGTAGAACTATCATTTATTATTATGATATTTGCATACATTTGGATGCATAGCATGAGCATATTTGCATAAAAAGGAGGTCAACTTAATCAATAGTTTGCCTAATTTATTATATTTTTTCGGAGCATTTACACCACATTTTTGCATAATGGCATAAAGTGCATTAGAAAACTAAAGAACAATGGATCTAATGGATGAAGTTTGAGTAGATGGGTACAAGCATTGGTTACGGTTGCTTATTATTAATTCGGGCTGTCAATGAATATCCGAAAAATCTTATATCCATCTGCATCCGTATCCGAAAATATGGAATATATCCGTTATTCGAGATGCAGATACAGATATCCGAAAATCATTCTGGATATGGTTATAGTGGTATCCGTATTCGAAAAATACCCTTTCGATTTTTGATGCGTGTATGTATGTGTGTGTATGTATATATTGTATAATTTTTAATTTACATTAAGATTAAATTAATGTATAAATTTTCTTAAAATATCTAAACTAATCTCAACTATTGGATTATAAAGGAATGTTGTGTTTGGTATTATTCAACATTTTAAATCATGTGCTCATTTTATTTTGTGGTATGGTTATAATTAAAACATAATTGTGTATGTGCTTCTATGATTTATGTTTTGTTTTGTTTTAGTCTTAGGGTTGTGTTTTTCATATTTTGAACACTTTATCTCTTAAAATATTTGTTGTAAGAAATTTATTTGATTCATGTCCTGCTCGTAATTTTTAATTAGATGTATTCACCTTTTCGAAAAAAATATTTTATGAGCCAAATTTGCATGTGAGTGATGTATTTGTAAACTTTATTGTTTTATTTTCGGATACTTTTTCGGATATTTTCGGATATTTCTCTGATATTATGGATAGCCACATCCAATGTACATTTTTAAGTTTCGGATACGGATATCTTCGGATATCTGCATTCACTAAGGCAGATACAGATATTTTCGGATATCTGAAAATATCCGCAGATACAGATATTTTTAATTGGTATCCACGGAAATCAGATACGGATTCAGATACAGATTTTCATTTTCGGATACGGATTCGGATACAACACTATACGTATCTGACTGCATCCGTTTACAACCCTGTTATTAATCCATCTTTGTAGATTTCGAGGACAAAATCTTTTAAGGAGAAAAGAATGTAACAACACAAATATTTGTATAACAATAATTAATTATTGAATTAAGTAAAGAATATAGTAAGACGAGGAATTGTCAAAATTCAGCTACCGGAGTTTTAATCATTAAGTCTGTGGCAATTTTCTACGCAATTTGCAGATATAACGTGTCAAAATTGGAGTTTTACAAAGATTAATACTTCAAAAAATAGAGATTAGAAATAAATAACAAGAAAATAAATTTAAAATAAAAATACTACAATTTCAAAATTTGGCTATGGAAACATTTCCATTGAATCCATATCGATCTTTTGGGTAATTTTTATATATAACATGTCTAAATACGTGTTAAAACAAAGAAGATATAAAAAAAGATGTGGTTACTGGCACTCGAACTTAGGACTTTTGATCAAGTGGGCACATGCCTTACCATTGTATTATTAATACTTTTCTGGTTAAATCAACCTTTCCTAAGGTTGTTGACCCACAAGGTAAATAGGTCGGCCTACCATATTGTCGGGATGTGAAAATGTACAGGTACAAGCTGATTAAATTTTATACCAATTTTCATGCGATCTGGAGCATTTGTTCTAAAATCTAATGGTTGAATCTGAGTCTATGACATGGCTGGACCAAACTTAATAAACTTATCCTACGACCTGAGTCTCCCAGCTCCATTATAAATAAGACATTAAACGTAGCTATTCGTTCAAAACACAAATCTTTTCCCTTCGAGTGCTCTCTTAACTGAGACGGATGTAAAACTTAAAAAAATTCCTGGAAAGAAATTTGCAAAAATAAAATTACTTATAATCAAGCTAAGGACGGGACCGGAGCAGGTTGTGCATGTGCAAGAGCTAAGGACTATGGTTGAGTGTTGTAGTTATTCATACTTTTGAGTTATTTAAAGAAATAAGGTTCTTAATGGTTGTAGTTTTTCTTGTAGTTATTTCTTTTATAGTTTTTTCTTATAGTTTTTAGTAGTATTTCTATAAGTATTTATCCACTTTTTCCTACAGTTTATTTTTAGTTAGATTCTATAAATCAGTTTTTCAATCATTTTCGATAAACAATTGTTTTATTCCAGTCAGTTATTTACAATTTTTGCAATTATTTACATTTATTCTTAAACAAGCCTAAATATGCAAATGTTTGTTAAATGACATAGATTTGTCCTCTTTTTGCGCGTGAAAGATAGAATAAAAGGTATAAACTTCACTAGCATGGATTGAATGAAAGATAACTAAATTTACAGAAATATGTGTGCAAATTGTAAATCTATATTAAAAAGGAATCATACTGAATTAAGCAAATTTATAGGAATTTGCAGTAAATTTTAACAAGTGTGGTAATTGATAAAGTAACAGAAAATGATCAGATTATTATGATAACTAAAAATTGTATTGACATGTTAGAAAATCATAATAAAAAGAAAACAGACTGAAATAAGAAAATTAGGGATATTTTGCAACTAAAATTACAATATGAGGGTTATAATCAAGGAGGTTTATTATATTAAACTCAGAACTTGGATTAAGCTAATAAGCAAAATCTTAATTTATGATTAAGGCCTAGATTTAGGGAATTAGGCAGGAAGCGCAAATTATACTATTTGCTTGTTAGGGACCCATACCAGCAATATTCCCTTTCAGGTTAGATCTGATGGTCGCAACACAAGCGTTGAAACCCGGCATGCTTATGCTGAACCGTGATATCTAAGTGGTCAATAAGTTGGGGCGACGGGTGGGGGAACCGACAATTACCAAGCATGGTGAATCGAAGTTGGGTTCGCTACTATGTCCATGTGCCAATCTATATCCTTTCCACTAGATAGACGGGGGATGATCAACTTCACGATGGGCATGCCATCATATTTTTTGTGGATAGACGGGAAATGATCGACTTTATGATGGGCAAGTCCATAAATACATTCAACCATGCGAGGAGGTAGATAGGGAGGAAAGACTGATCAATGGGTAGGATTAGGTAATCATCTTAAACTATGTCCACAGTGACATACCACGCAAATCATATTTATATAACAATCATATTCCTATAGTAGTTGAATTCGTGCAAATAATCAAACAACTAGTACAACTTGAACTAGATAAAAAAAATCTAATTTCCTCAGAAACAATTCTAATTTATACACATACACATACTTTATGACACTAGAACTATTACTAAGCCTCCTTTACCTTGCTTAATCATGCTAGTAATTACTTAATTCAGCGAACTTAATGTTTGACCCTGTCTACTTGCTTCCTTTATTTCCTCATTAAGCTTGCAAGATTGAGGTTGATTGATGCCAGAAGCTTGGGAGAATTAGTACCAAAGATCTTATTTTGTTCCTATTCGATGCACCTTCTTCCCTTTTATGACATCTTATTTGTCATGATTTGGATGTGTATTAGTGAGTGAAAATATTTTGTTTTATACTCTAATTTGGACTGAAATTATGTAAGACATATGATTTGTATTAAGATTCTTTTTGTATAAAACATTGTATAGAATAATAATTTGTTTTTAAATAAATTTTTATACTATTTCTGTTTTACGTATTGTGAATTTTAGTCTCTGTGATTTGTTTCTTTATAATTACAACACTTTGCATTCCTCGGCTTAACCCTATATTGGGGAATGCTAAGGAGTGTAAAAAATAAGTTAAATTAGATATAGAAGAGTAGTATATGCATAATTATGGCACTAGAATATATTAATACTTTATCCACCCAAATCATACACAGTTAATGTTAATTATTTTATTAGGTAGACACATAAATAATATTTGAAATTGAAATTTCTGCATTAATTAAGGGTACAAATTTATTGTTACTTGAAATAGATGGAGAATTAACAATCGTAACATAGAAAAATGCAGAGTTGGCAAAACGGAATGCTAAATTGGAAGCCAAACTGATAGAAGCTGAATCCAGAGCAGTCTTAGCCGAAGGGAAGGTATTAAATGTGATATTTAAATATAGAATTCAAAACAATTAGAATATGGTAAATAAGAATTAAATGTTGCAACTCAAATTTACGAGCAAGTAATATAATCAATATGGAGGCATCTAACAAGTTTCGATTAATAGAAATTAATTGGATTGATATTAATGGCATTTATCTATAATATATGATGCCTTAGAAAAAATGACTGTTATGGTTATTTATGGCATGTGGCAGTTATGGTAATTAATTTAAATTGGAACTTTGGGTAGAATTACCATGATTATACTAAGTCTGATTAATCTTCTTAGAATTACAAGTCTTATTTTAGAACAATCAGTCTTATTGTATAATTTATTTAAATCTAGAAATAATATCGAAATTAAATATGGGGAATTGGAATTAGAAAGTTAACGATGCGAGGTTAGTTGAGTCATTTGATGGAACTATGCACTTTCCAATAGTCAAAAGTATGTGCAACTGATGTGAGATAACATTGACTATAGGACCTTATGATAATTATAATAACCTATTGAGGAATGTTCCTAATGGTTTACTCCAAGCTTGAGGTACTAAGTAGCCGTAGGGTCCGCCTTCCTTCCGAAAGAAGAAACTTAAAGGATACTAAGTGTTAAAGCCTATTTTAGGATTAAGGTATTTAATAGTTGGATCCACATTTAGGGGGTTATAAAGTGATTAGACTTGGTGCCTTACCTTAGGAGAGGAGTAGGGGAAGTAGTAATAGGTTCCACCCTCAATATGTATTAAGTGGTTGAAAGACTCGCATTTTTCCAATCAAAGTATTAAATGGAAAATTGGTTGAGAATTAAGGAATCCCTAAAAGAGTCTGCTTCCTCAGGTATTTAGTGACTGGGTTAGAGTCCTCTTAGAGATAAGTTGTTAAATAGCCTCTAGGTGTACCAAAGGTCTTCCTATCCTATGACAAGTATTATGTGACTTGGAGATTTCCTAATAATAATCTAAATAGTAACACATGCGTTCACCATGGGAAGGTCCAAAATAGCGAGTTGTTATTTACGAATATCATAGGTACAAAGTCACTGCTTATTATCTTTCATATTATGCATTTTATTCCCTTTTTAGGATTAGGATACACGAACGGCGGAAGCCCTAATTTGTAGTTTTAGGAATCAGTAGCTAGCGTCACCTAATCAACATTAATGTATTAAGAAGTCACCTATCAAGGTCTTACGTGACCATTGGATCTTTCTTATATATATATATATATATAATATTTTGAGTAGGGTCCTAAGTGTTATTTGGATCTGCCTTATATATATTACATTTTGAGTGACATCGTAAGTGACTATAAAACCTGCCTTTTTTAAGAATTGGGTGAGATTCTAAGTGGTTAGAGGGCCCAGCTCTTAATATTGGGTTGTAGAGTGGTTTAAGGGCTTCATATTTAAAATGTATTATATCAAGATTCAGTAATTTGATTTTGGAAAGAGTGCTATTTTCGATATGGTAGTTAAATCATTGTGTGTAACAGTGCAAGGTTAATCTGGAATCACTTACCTTGCTAGACATATAATTTGGGTAAAACCAAACAAGATATATATGTGTGTTATTGACAGTTTATACATTCTTTACTTACCATGACTTGTTGTTCTGACCCTCCCTCCTCGTGATATCTCCAATGATGCATATGGGAAGTAGCCCTTTGGAAGTGGACATATTTAATTTATGCTCTTGGTTTGTCGTTCCCGACATTGAGGAGTGGACTCACTTTTAAGGTAGTAGCCATAGCCGATACTTATTATCCTATCTTATTTTTGTTGTGAGTATATCTTTATAATACTCTAATTATGCTCATGTTAATTATTGCAAGTACTAAATCAACATGATCCGTTCTTGGATGTATTTAGGTTTTGATTTTCGTTGAAGATCATTCTAGGGAAAATACAAGTTGTTACATTATTAGAGCGATAGGTTTAGTTTATCAAAGGAACTAATAGTTATGATTTAGTAAAAAGACATATTTGAGCTTTCTTTGTATTTCCTTGAATCTTTATGTTTGACTGTAGGTCTGACAATGACTAGTCGCAGTCCTACCTTGTAGGAATGGACCAAGCGACTATGAATTGAAAATATGTTGGAGTTACAGCTTCTTTCTAACCTCGATTTACCTAAGGCGTGTTAGCGATTGTTTTGTAGAGTATGAGGATGACATTGTGAAATCGTTTGAATTTGAGATTTGCGACTGGACAATGAAAGCTATCTACACCTCAAATAGTCGTGATTTTGGGTGTTGATGGAGAGTTTAGGTCGAAGACCCTTTTCTTGGTTTTAAGTGAATGAGAAATTCAAGTTAATATGTCATATTGGTTTGGAGGCACGTTAATAAGGTATGTTTACTCGGTACCCTATTACGACAAATAATACATTCTTTTGTTTGAAGTAATTCCTTTGAGTTTCTTAGGCAAACCTTCGTGAGAAATTTATTATACATTATTTTGAAAAAGTGGGTTTCAAAAATTTTAAATTATTTTTCTAGAAAATTATCATTAACATAAAATGAGATTTGGTTTTGAAAATAATAATCATAGGAAATATATAAATAAGGTTGGGAACCATTGGGTTTTAAAGAAAATTTATTTTGAAAGCAAATTCCAAATTTTTCTCTTAAACGAGCTAAGTAATTTTTTGGGTCCAATTTGGGATATTTTCTTCTACAATCTTCGTTATACACATCAACTATAAAAGGTGAATAGTTTCATATAAAGTTAACATGGAATATAAAGTGAAATATTTTTGGATATTCGCTTGATCGTTGGTCGAAATTATTTTTTAGGCTTATGAGAAACATGTTAAGGAAGATCTGTTGATTATCTGAATGGTGGACATTAGTGCAGAATAGTCAAAGAAGCTGGGTCTAGTTCGGTTGTCGTAGGAAGGCGGTAAAAATCGATTTTAATTTTTCAATTCCAACTAGCCCAAACGGGTCTAGTTTCATACTACTCCCAAAATAGTGCTAGCAGTTGAATGCCCTCATACATCGATTGGCAACTTCCCTTCGATCGAGTGTCACGCGAACTTGAAAACAACATAAAATTCGCGTCCAAGCACTGGTCGCTGCTCATTTAATCCTCTTCCTTCTAATTTCGGCCAAAACCCATGTCCCATTTCTCTAACACCAAACTCAAGCCTCACGCTTCTATTTCTCCTCCGCTGGAATCATCACGATGAAGATATAACCCCTCCGTCACTCCATATCTGCTTTTATGACCCTTTAATCCGTCATGCATAGCATTACCTCTTGCCACCAATGTTGTTGCGCGTCATCCTGACTTCACACCCTAAGTGACCACTTGGTTAGATCGTAGTGAGTATTTTTTTTACATACTTGAAGATGACCTATTACGGGTTTCACAAAGGGCACCTAGTGAAATTCGCTGATTTCATTCCATTTCAGCTTGAGGAGCCATTTGTAGCCACAGACCGGGCACCGATCAAGTACTGCACATGTTTGAACGCGACTACTACCCGCACTACATAACGTTATTAATCGATACCCAAAAATTAGAAATTTGTCGACATCCGATTCCGAAAAGCGGATATATATCTGAAGGAACAGATATAGATATAAATAAATCCGCATCTGAAAATTATCCATCTGCTTTTCTCATTATTACAATTTAAATTATTTATATTATAACATAATGCAATACATTAATTTTTTATTTAATTAAGCTGAAAATCTATATTATACGCACTATGTAGATATTAATTGCTCAGAATTATTTATAATCATTTTTTTGGGCTTTAATAATCAATTGGAATTTAAAAAACTTTACATTGAACTAAAATTTTCCACTTATGTTCTTTGATTTACCGTTCGTTTGTGGATCGGATAATTATCCTATATTTGTCCATACCCGAGGATGTGTATGACCGATATCGAAAAATAATTTCAGATGCAGATATGGTAGTATCCACTTCCAAAAGCATCCTTTGATATCCCTACCATTGCATTTGTGTTTTTAACTCTCACATAGATGTTGATTTTGATAAAGGCATCAGCTTGATTCGATCGGAAGTGAAGGGCATCAACTTGTTTTCTCACCCGTGTCTTAAGATATTATGAGGTGAATCTTGTCAGGAAGAGGTGACTAGGAAGACCCCTGCAGCGATTGATCACGCCACTCTTTAGAGGATAGGCATCCAATTGCGTCCTCCTACACCTCCAGCACCAGCATGATCTGAGATGACCTTATCCTTCATCTTTATGCATAGCTTGGAGAGTTCTGTAGGAAGCAGCGTCGACAAGGATATGAGATATGTTGCATTTATTTTTTCTACGTTCCTTGCAAGGTTAAAGGAATGGAGATATTTCTAGCCACGAAGCTCGAACATGCCACAAATTTTTGGCGTTATCTTTTAATATTTGTTGTTTCTTTCCCTTCCCGACATTTGTTTCATTGCTTTGCTGCAGTTGTGTGTAACTGTTTGTAATTGAATGTCCTTGCAAAAACCGTACATTAATGTTATGATATTTCTATCTTTTGAAATAGTTTTAAAAGTCATTCGTGCATAATTATGATATGAATAAAAAGCAAAACTCAAAATTTAGATCTAACCAACAGTAATTGTAGAGCTCACATTAAAGACTTAGTAAATAGTAAATTTTAGTGAAGGACAAGTTAAATTTTGTTTTTATTATAGGTAATTTATTTTGCATGTTCCTTAAGAGCTAAAATTTAATGTTTGAGTTTTGGCATTTTCTGAAATGTTCAATTTTTGGGTAGGATTGGTAGAATTCAGTTTGCGTATTTTACGCATTACCGAATTCTGTCTATGTCAAATTGTGACCTGAATTGTCTAAATTTCTGAAAAATATTTTTAGGTACATTTTACTAATGTTTTTAAAATGAAAACGAAAGAATTTTGATTTTCAAATTTAGTTTTATTTTTAAAGAAATGCACGTACACCCATTTTAAGCTGATTTTTCCAAAATGAAAGTGCAATTTTGAGAACTATTTTTTTATTTTATTTTTTTTTGGAAATTGCAATTGAGTTTGCAATTTTATCTATGCGCTATGGTAGGTGATACATTTTAAATGCTAATGGTAACAAGAGAACGATTGTTTTAACCTTGGAAATGTTGCTTTCATGTTTTGTCGACAATGCACATGGATTATTATTGAACTCGCTTATGTTCTAGAGCTTAAATACGTCTCCTTATGAAGTTCACGTATGGAAATTTTGGAGTATTTTATAGCAACGAGGAAATTCCACCATATAATGGAAAATGGAAAATTTTAAAGTGATAAAAATGTTAGATTCTCCACTAAAATTTTCTTTTTCTAACATAGGGAAAATAATTAGGAAGTGATTTTAGATGCGATATGTTGTTGGATGCAAAGAGTTGGATGCAAAACATATCACTTCATACTTCTATTTCTAGTTTTGTGAAGGTTTTGATTGAAAAACATTTTTTTTTTTAAAAAAGCATGTATATACAACTGTCAGTATGATTATTTTGTTATAGTCGACCGGTTTTTAAAGTAATATGTAACACTTTTATTATAAATATAGTAAACATAAGGTGTAAAGTAGATAAATTGAGCATCTATTGTTGTTACATAGGATTTTATAGTGTACCATCCACTAAGCAAAAGCTAAACAAGCTAAAATAAGAAAAAAGTAGACATTGTGAAAAAATTGTCAATAAACAATTTACACTACACTCACAACGAAATATTACCGGATGCATACAAGCTGCAGCAATAAATCACAACACACTACTTCCATACGTCGTATTATAGGATCCTAATGATAGTTGTATCCTGGAGTAGAGACTGACAGAGGAGACTCAGAGAATAATTCCTTGATACTCAGAGAATAATTCCTTGATGAGGTTTAGCAATACATCTAATGATAGTTGCTCTTTTCGCTAGTACATCTATCATTGTTCATTTTTCTTCTTCTCATGCAGCATGTTATCTAGATGAGGTTTAGCAATACATGCTATTTGGTTGATACTCAGGGAATAATTCCTTGATAGTTTAGTTCCTAAAGAATCACTCCTAACCTCATCACAGTTGCAATCAACATCTAATAAATCACCCTTATTAACGTCACCATCTATCTCATTATTTATTTACCCTTCTTCTACCACTTCAAGAACTCGATTCATATTCTTAATTGGTACAGTCTCCTAATTCAATCTAGATTTCACTTTGGCCTTGTTCTGAAAATTTCTTTCAACTAAATTAACCACTACTTCCCTCTCAACAATTTTTCCCTAAGGTTTATTTAGATGTTCAACAAAGGACAACCCTCTCAATTCATAAATTCTTTTTTAGTCTTATCAGCACTTAAGAAACTACTTCTCTTTTACTTAGTTTTGGACTTACTATTGAGCCGCCTATTTAACTTTGTTTTTCCTCCAACTCTGTGCTCATTTTTCCTTTTAATCTCTCCTTTACTCGAGTAAAATCTTCAGCAATAGTTTTGTTTGTCAACACGCGATTCTTCTCTACGTTATCTATACCTCTGTAGCACTTCTCACTATAGTGACTAAACACTACTAGAAAACATTCTAATTTCCTACGCAACATTTCCTACGCCTTTCCTACGCCATAAGGCGGGGCGTAGGAAATTGGTGGCTAGAGTTCATGGCGTACGAACGGCGTCAACCTTCTCTTACGTCTTATCTACGCCTAGAAAATGCGTAGAAATCTTCTAATTTCATACGTGAAATTTCCTACGTCTTTTCTACACCATAAGGCGGGGCGTAGGAATGGCGTAGGAAATTAATAGAATTTTTTTTATGTCTTTCGTACGCCATAAGGCGCGGGGTAGGAGCAAAGTTCACGGCACGTAGCAGGCAATCAATTTTCTACGCCTTTCCTAAGCCATAAGGCCTGGCGTAGGATTGGCGTAGGAATTTGATAGGCAGAGCTTATGAAATTTCCTACGCCTTTCCTACGCCATAACGCGTGCGTAGGAAATTGATAGGCAGAATTCGCCGCGTAAAAAAGACGTCAACCATCTCTTATGTCTTAACTACACCGGCCCGAAGGCGTAGAAATCATTTGCACTATTTCTACGTCATTGTAGAAAATATTCTAATTTCATATGCAAAATTTTCTATGCCTTTCCTACGCCATAAGACATGGCGTAGGATTGACGTAAGAAAATGATTGGTAGAGTTTACGATGCAGGAAAGACATCGACCATTTCTTATGTCTTACCTACGCTTGTATAAGGCGTAGAAATCTCTTATGCCATTTCTATGTCATTGTAGAAAACATTCTAATTTCATTTGCTAAATTTTCTATGCCATAAGGCATGGCGTAGGAATGGCATAGGAAATTGATAGGTAAATTTTCCACGTAATTGTAAAAAACATTCTAATTTCATAGGCAAAATTTTCTGCGTCTTTCCTACGCCATAAGGCATGACGTAGGAATGGCGTAGGAAATTGATAAGCAGAGTTTACAACATAGAAAAGACATCAACCATCTCTTATGTCTTGCATACGCCTGTATAAGGCATAGATATCTCTTACGTCATTTCCATATCATTGTAGAAAACGTTCTAATTTCATTCGCGAAATTTCCTACGCCTTTCCTACGCCATAAGGCGTGGCGTAGGAATGGCGTAGGAAACTGATACGTAGAATTCACCGCGCATCATATGCGGAATTTTCTACGCCTTTCCTACGCCATAAGGTATGACGTAGGATTGGCGTAGGAAATTGATGAAATTTCCTACGCCTTTCCTACGCCATAAGGCATGGCGTAAGATTGGAGTAGGAAATTGATAAGCAGAGTTCACGATGTAGGAATGACGTAGGAAATTAATAGACAGAGTTCACCGCATAGGAAATTGATTACAGTTATTTTTCCTTTTTGAGTTATGAAGGAAATTTATTATATTTTTTCACTTTTTTCAACATGAAGGGCATTTTCGTAATTTTAACATATTTAGCTTTAAAAATTGTAATTTTCGAATAATTCTTTTTTTACTTTTCATTTCGTAATTTTTTGGATTTTTTAAAATTTATTTATTTTTTTCACTTTTTTCAACATGAAGGGCATTTTCGTAATTTTGGCCTTCTTAACTTTAAAAATTATTTTTTTCGAATAATTATTTTATCACTTTTAATTTCATATAAATTTTTGAATTTTTTCCACTTTTTCCAATTTAAAGGGTATTTTCGTAATCTTTATACTTTTAGCTTTAGCTAGAAATCGTAATTTTCGAATAATTCTTTTTTTACTTTTCATTTCGTAATTTTCTGGATTTTTTGAAACTTATTTATTTTTTCCACTTTTTCCAAAATGAAGGGTATTTTCGTAAATTTAGCATTTTTAACTTTAAAATTTTAGCATTTGTTTTTATTAGCTAAATCAAATTTAGATATCTAAGTGGATTAAATGAGTAACCCACTTATTAAAGGGTTGGGTTATAAACGGGTTGGCTAATAAATATTGGGTCAAAGAGAATGGGTCATAAATGGGTTGGGTCAAAACTCGACCCTACACATTTAGACCCAACCCAACCCATTTGACACTCCTATGTGTAACAACCCGGATTTTCAGTCGATTTATTTTAAATATTTAATATGATTTTAAATATTGAGTTGATGTATACATAAATCGATTTTTATATTGAGTTATCGACATCATATTCATGTATTATAATTATTTGGGTGGCACATTGAAGAATATTTTATTACTCTATTACATCAGTTCATGCTGTTAATACTTAGTTCATTTTTTAATGTAATCTGCGAGCAATGAAGCATTTCAAGCATTTAGACATTAAGAGGCGGTCACTGGTTGGTCAATCACATTTACATACATAGTAAAGAGTTCAATGCAGGTTGGTCAGTCACTGTTTAGGAATGAGAATGTAGATGATGAATCATGTGGAGAAGTTGTAGCTGAAGTCCATGCAGATGCGGACCGTTTGTTCAAAACGATAGGAGAAGCATACGCCACATTGTCTGACCCCTCAAAGGTATAAGCTATTCTTTGTATTTATTTGATTGTATACTATGTACATGGAACGTGAGATGCAAACGTTATGCTAGATTACTATTTATTTGATTTAGACACTATTACAATATCAGAATAATTTTGATATCGAGAAATGTTTTGAACGTTAAATCATGTTGTTTTAAAATCATTTACTCACACTAGTTTCATGACTGACCCGTAGTTTATTTATGTTTCACTTAACTCTTGGGTGTACGGGCAGTCAAGTAGTTCAGGATTTTCCAGATATTCTTGGAGGAGCTCGGAAAAGGATGCTTCAACGTTAAATATGTATGAGTTTATTTCCATTGTATTGCAAATGTATTGTACTCTGATGATATATGTAAGTACAAATACCAGTTGTATTTCAAGTACTGTTATATAATATATTTTGTCCAGTCCCACTGTAAGATTCGTGATACTCTGATTCTATTGTGTTATGTTCTTTTTTTCTTTCCATTCTAACCTTCTTTCTTTCTATTTCTCTCCCTCTAACTTCTTTCTATTAACGATCAGTTAATTTCCGGTGTTTAATTGGTCGATATGTGATACAGGATATGTGTTTGATTGGCTTGATTTTCCTGCTTGAAGGTTACCATAATAACAAAAATTCAACTGCATTATTTTTTTGACAGTGTGTTAATTATATTATTATCTTACTTTTAGTGCACTAGCTCTGTCCCTTGCAAATTCGATCTATCATTGCTTGGTGATTAAATGATCAAGTAGTTTGAGTACTTGGGTCGATGGGGTGATTGTTTTTCCTGCAAGATTAGGCTGTGGTTGGCTTGGCTGGTCCCTAGTCGGTTGTTTCAACTTATCAGTTTAGACGGAATTTGCGAACTGGATAGTTTTTTGGATGGTTTTGTGGGTTTTTTGAGTTCTCTAGGTGTTTGGGTTGTCAGCACAATGGTGAAGGGTGGTTTTAATGCTTGTTTCCGCCATGGATATGATCTACAGTTTCTGTTACTAGCTGTAGGTGATGCCTCGGCGCACATTTGCTGGTAATGGTTTACCTTTTGTTCTCGTTGCTGGTTTCAGACTTCAAACTTTTCGTTATGATTATCATGGCTGTGACGACCCCAAAACCCGTACGGACGGTATTAAGGATAATCATTGGAATATAACACATAAACAGTAACAGCAGAACATAAATAAATCATTACACAGATAATGGTCATCAAAATATACTGGATAAATATAATCATCAGAGTTACACAGTACAGGATCATACTTAGCACAAAATACAGTTTCAGTTCAATATAAAATGTCTGCAGCGGATCAAACATAATGTACATGATGATAACTGAAACAGTAAAGAGAAATGATAAAGTCCAGCTCCAACTCCACAACTGTCCAGAATGAGTCTGCTATAACCTGAATACAAGGCTGCCCGAGTAGAAATAAGGGCACCCGAGTTTGCAAAGTGAAACAAACTACGAGTCAGTCGTGGGACTGGTATGAGAAATCTATTTAATTGATTAAACAACAATAACACGACAAATCATAGGACCACGCCACTTTCGCGGAACGGGTTTACTCCAGTGATTGCCACTACACTAAAACAAAGTAAATTCTTTAAATAACGCAATGCTTTTAAAAAGAATGAGGCCGATATAAGACTCAAGTAACGCAAACCGGAGGATAGAGTTTTACCTTATATTGGCCAAAATATGCTTAATACGTGTAAAGCAAAATCACTTGATATTATTACTAGTGCATATATGTTTCAAAGGCAAATTCAATCATAAATATCAATCCTAGGTGGCATAGCTACAATATACTATGTCGCCATATATATAGAGTACAAATCAAATCCGCACGATGTCATATTGGGAAATTGGATTTCCGTCTATGAACCAAGGCAAGGGGCAAGATCCTCACCGAATTCGAGACGCTCTAGTCCGTGTCTCAGGCTACAGTCGCAACTGCACCTAGGAGCCACAGGGCCGGTCCACACAGAGTGGATTAAAATAAAACCCTGAACAATACGTCTCTCCGCCCTATGAGGCATAAATGAGCCCACTGACTCTATATCCGAGGCGCCTCGCAACAGCAACAACCACATAGGTGAAAAGAATATAAATGTCGGCCAGTTTAAGCACCGACACCACCTCTAACTAGAAAGAGACGCATGTTCTCCCTGGATCCTTCTCCCGTTTCTGGTTCATACCGGGGTGTGAGGCTCGCGAATCCACGTTATACACAAAGCTGGGCCACGTAGGCCGTGCTTTGATCATCAACCACAAGACTTTGCTTTGCAGCAGAAGCTTTGATCACTGCATCTTAACATGCCACACAGGCAGTTCACTCCATGCGACTGATTTCCATCGATATATAACCTCTGAGCTCGTACGTCTCAAAGAAGGGCATTAAGCAAGAGAATAAATTCTCTGCCGCCAAACAGGTATATATTAACAGAGATCAGTCAACACAGAACAAAATCCAATGTCAGACACACAGTTCATTTACAAGTCCGTTCTGGGTCTGAACGAAACCGGTGGCACCACTCCTCGCATATCCGTCCAATCAACACACACGTCTAAACGGCTACTACTTCAGTCCCTTCAAGGTAGCTACTCCAATCCGGAACCTCAGTAGCGTCCATCCATCCGATATGAAAATCGTCGGTCTTGAACCGTCTTCACATCTTCGATTTCGAATGTCGATCAATTATTTGAAGTGAGGATTAACTCGGTCTCTTCAAATAATTCACGTATATTAAAAATTTAAATCGATTATTTTCATGGTTAAATCATTCGACATTCCCTTCTCAGTTCTTTAGTATAATTTTCATATCAAACACATTCAATCATCAAATAACAAGCAAACAAAGTGAAGTTGGTTTATTTTCACTTCATATCACTTATAATGTTTTATAACGATTTTTCGCCATTTTTATTTATTTAAAGATGGTCATATTTAATTAAACGACGTTTCAGGTCGCATCGTGGCACTGGCGCTGTTTTTCCCCAAATTTGTTTTACACATATCGGGAAATCTAACCGTTGGATCTCAGCAAAGTATATATCGTTGGAAAGATATTTCCAAAGCGAATCTAGCGGTTTCAGTTTCGTCAAAATCCGACGGTCGGATATTCCGGTATAATCGTTTGAAGTTAAGATTTCAAAACGCGAACTGCACGGCCTTATTTCGTTTTAATTAATTTATATTTATACATATATAAATATAATTCTTTCAACGATTTCCAACTCGTTTTCACTTCAAATATTTCACTAACACCTTAATATTTCGAAAAATTTCGCCATAACCTCCTTTGTACGGGAAGGAGTTTGGAAATTTATTGGGCCGTATTAGGTACCCAATAAATCCTAAAATGCATACACATATTTATAGTGACATATATTCTAGTGTTCTTAGGGGAGCGTGTCCAGATCATGGCTTCAGAGGATAAATCCTCAACCCCTAACAAATAGATTTTTAAATAATGAATAGGAAATTTTCATTGGCCGATGGTTTTAATAAATTTTTAAATAGTGTTTTCACAAACGAACACCAATCTGAACCCAACGACTGTCGTCCCCAGCTAAATACCCCCATTCCGGACACAATGGGATATGTTTCGTTGGCCAATTCGACTGTTACAGTCAGTTATTTTTCAAATTAAATTATAAAACATTTAATTTTAACTTTGAACGTACATTTTAATTTGCCGGGGCCACAAACTGCTTCTAAAAATTCCCGATAAATTTATCTAGCTATGTTGGGACGATACGGTCCCAACAAAACTGATTTCGTCGAATTCTGAGCCTGTTTGTAAAATGGCCCTTTTCTGGTCGACCCGATTTAATTGAAATCGACCAAACACATTTTCTGATGCCACGCTCACATATTGGTTTCTAAAATTCTGGAAAATTCAACTTAGCAATAAATTGACGTCCCGGATCCAACAAAAGTGGTTTCGTCGAATTCTGAGGTCGTTTGCAAAATCACTATTTTCAAGGGCTGTATTAACTTCACAGCGACCTTTCTGAAAATTGATTTGGCCATAACTTTTGATTACTGCTATGAAATTTCGATCTTTCAGATTCGTTAGAAAGGTATTCTCAAACAGATTTAAATATTTCTTGTTTCGCTGAAATCCGATTTATTTTGCATCCTGTACATTTAGTCAAAGTTTGAATTCAAATTTTCAAACTGCCATGCCATTTCAGGCCTTTAATATTATTTAAAAATGGAATTTTTAAATTTTGACTGAATTTTCTGCTTAAATTAATCAAAATAAATTTTTTTAAACTGGCTCAGATTTTCCGGGTTGTTACAATGGCATTCCTGTATGTTTCATGGCTGTATTCTGAAATGAAAATGCTTTCTCTTTGCCTTATGCAATGTCTCGGGGATGGTGATGGTGTATGCTCTGATGTGATGTGCTTAAAGCACTTAGCTGTTGTGCATCTGCTTTTGCTTAGGTCATGTGCTAGTGGTAAGTCATGTGCTCTGATGTGATGTGCTTAAAGCACTTCAGCACGGAAAATCGAGCTCATCACTTCGTTAGAGATGATGAGGTTTACATGGATTTAAAGATCTCTCGAGCCTCTTTGGATTTCCATTTATAAGTTTTTGAAATGGATTAGGGGATTCAAAGTTATAGGGGAGGGAAGGTTCGAACGACAACTGCCATTCATCGAGGAAAGAGGCGGAAATTAATTTCCGAGAATAATGAATTAGAAATTTCCTGATTGGCTTTTTTATTTTATTTATTTATTCCTAAAAAGTGAATTTTCATTTTAACCCCAAATTGAACCCAACGATTTGTCGTCCCTAACTAATTACACCCATTTCAGACACAATGAGATATGTCACGTAAGCCAATATGACTATTTCAAACGGTTTTCATTTAAATTAAAATATAAATATATATATATTGAATTTTGAACATACATTTTAATTTACCGAGGCCATATACTGACTTCAAAAATTCCAGAAAATTATTTCTAGCTTTGTTTTGACGATACGGTCCTAACAAAACTAATTTTGTCAAATTTGGAGATCGTTTGAAAAATGGCCAATTTCTGGTCGGTCCAATTCAACTAAAATTGTCAAAACACGTTTTCTTTTGCCACGCTCACATATTAATTCCAAAAATTATGAAAATTGGAATCTAGCAATAATGTGACATTCCGGATCCAACAAAAGTGATTTTGTCGAAAAAGGTGGTCGTTTGCAAAATGGCTATTTTTAAGGGCTATATATTATTTAAAATATATATAAATTCCATAGCGACTATTCTGAATTTTAATATGGACATAACTTTCAAGTCTCATTATAAAATCTAGATTTTTCACATTCGTTAGAAAGATATTATTAAACAGATTCAAATATTTCTGGTTTCACTGAAATCCGATTTATTTTGAATCCTGTACATTCATTTGAAATTTAAAATCGAATTTTCAAACTACCGCGCCATTTCAGGCTCGTTATATAATTATAATAAATTTATTCGTTCTAACTTCGATTTAAATAAACATTTAATCGTTATTATTTAAAATAAACCATTTTAAATATTCAAAATCCATTAAAATAACCAAAATAAATTTTTAAAATTGGTTTTGATTTTCCGGGTTGTTACAAGAAGATCTTAAAATTTGGTAATTGTTGTATTTTATTCTTATAACCAAAAAAGTTGTCTTTGTTTGTTTTTGAAGCCCTTGGATTCCAAATACTCATATTCAAACTTTGAATTCCACTGAAAACCCTAACTCAATTATTGCTTTTTGTTTGATGATCAAAAATGACCATTCATATTATGCTCTTTCATTGATCAAGAATCAATATTGATATTTCTCTTGTATTTATTTATAAGGTTTGAAGCGTACTGGCAAAAGTAGTAGGTTAATATGTTTGTTGTGCGCAAATTGATAATTTGGTTAAGGGACCGTTAGGACAAGCCCTTCAAAACGTAGATCTAATGCTTGGATACAAGGAGAATTTGTGCTTCGGTTTTAGCACTTTTCAGTTTTTCAAATGATAATTGTATATTTTTAAGTGATTTATTTAAATTGGTTGCTTCAATAATTTGTGACTGATTTAATTACATCTAATCTTGCAATTTTTTTTATTTTAGTTAAATATTCACTAATATAATAATATATTTTGAACTAATATTAGTTTCGTTTCTCCTTTTATTATTTTAATCCATTAATGATTTAGAGCTATAAAAACTAAACATTAAGAGGGGCTAAATAACCGTGGTATATATATGATAAAAATATGTTATGAATGATTAATATGAATACATTTTTGATAGCATATATCCAGTCTCAGATTTACTTACATGTACAATTCATGGTGTAATTTAATTTAATTTTTTTCCATTACTTCAATTTTTTCTAAAATTATGCTATAATTTTTTCATTAAAATCTGATTTAAAATTAATTACACTAAATAAATTTATTTTTTATATTAAATATTTTAAGGTCGGTTTCCCATCATTATACGATAATACTAGTACGATTTTTAGAATCATCTTTAATAATAAGAATATTTTTTTTTTAAAATCTAATGTGTATTTAATTGAAAATAATGAAAATTATAATATTTTGTTTTAATTTAATTAAAATGGAAACCACCATACATATTTTTTTTCCCTTCAAAATTTATAAAACTAAAAACGGTCTGTTCATTCAAGTCATCGCGTTCATCCTTATCTTCAACGCAGACCCCCATTCAACCCTAGCCGTCAAACCACTTTCCCAATCCGAACCCCATTCAACCCTAATCAAAACCGCCAATCCAGTTCATACGCACAAATCTCACCCCTCACCCTGAATTCAACGATTTTGTATTAAGTTCCGATTTGCATCCGCTGTTCCTTACTGCCGCCGGTTGAAGAAGCGAAGTCCGTTAACAAGAACAGCAAGTCTCTTCAATCTTTACCTTCGATTAGGGTCTTGATTCGTCGATCTTTCTGCCTGAGATCCGTAGCCTATTTGTTATGTTTTACGGTATGGATATGTTGATTATATGGTGATAAATTTTACTTCCATAAGAATTTTATAGTGATAATTTTTTGTTAAATTCTATTTGTTGATTTAGGTGTCAATCTCTCGATCTGCAGATTTGTTGACGTACGGAAGTAAATTCACGTGGTTAGGAATCAAATTCATGCGGTAAGGAGTCAAATTCAGAGATTTTTTTGTTTGTTTTATGCTTAATTCTTGATCTGTTGATTTATTGTTTAATATTTGTGATGTTCGTATCATTTTTGATCAATTTCACAAATATTGAAAACTTCTACCTCCTCCTCTGCCAAAAAATAACCAGTCACTGAAATGGTCAGTATTACTGTTGATTTATATATACTTATGAAAGGAGTACTGATGTTTTACATAAACACACTGCTGATTTATGGGTGTGCTTAAGGGTGACTGTTGATATGTGCAGTGGCGGATATATACATGTGCATGGTGTGTCAACAAGTGACACACCTTATTCTCAAAAAATAAAAACAAAAAACAAGATGAATTAATTTTGTAGTTCTCAAGATTTATAACTGCTTCATATATCCATTTTGTAAGACCTGGATGAATTAATTTAAGTAGTTCTAGTCAAGATTTCTTTTATTGTCTCGATTTGTAAGACCTGGATAGCTTATGTTGGTAAATCAGAAATCAGTCTTTAAAGTTAAAGAATGTTTAGATTAGGTGGATAAAGTTTTAACATGATGAGATCAGAAAATGGATAATGAAATTAATATTTTATGACTATTTATGCGAATGCGTTTAGTCCTTTGAAATCCTATTATTACTTTTTCTCCTTTTTGTGGTGATATGAGATTAGAGTTATATAATTCTTATCAAACGCTCCATAAGTGCCATAATATGCTGCTGCTTGGTCAAGGATAAAAATAATCAGTTTTAGCTCTAAAAATGTTGGTCAAAATATATATCACATCCAATGCATTTCTAGTTGTTGCATACCTAAAAGAAACAAATTCCTTAGAAATTTTGGCCCCGTCTAGCGAGTATTGTATATGATTGTTATATTGATATTCGTTTTAACACAAAACGAATATTGATATTCATCTGATACAATATTTGTTGGATTTGTCCTAGTACTGGACAAGTTGCTATCACAATAATGTTTGCATTTCGTAAGTCATTTTAACTCAAATGTTTCACTAAATTTCAGTTGTACTTTCTTTTATTTCCCGTGTACGTGCATTTACGTACGATACGAGAAATAAAGGGAGGTGCTGCCGAAATTTTGTTGAACTTTTGAATTAAAATATTTTGCGAAATGAAAATATTATTGTGATTGCAATGGGAAGTAGGATGACCGACCTTTAAATATTACATCAAAAATATATATTAATATACCGAAGGCATTAAAGTATGATATAGTAATAGCAATTATAAAGTTTTATTTATAATAGATGTCATAAAATTATAAGTTCTTAATTGTAATAATAATCAACAGTATATTTATCAAAACATGATGTACCAAAAGATAAAAATATTTAAAACAATAAAAAATAAGTTGAATTTACAAATAAAATTGTTTAAGTTTATAGAATATTAATATATTCATAGATTATATAAAGTGGAATTAATAATAATAATAAATGCGTTAATATATTGCATGATGTCATAGCTGAAACAAACAAATTCCTTAGAAATTTTGGCCCCGTCTAGCGAGCATTGTATATGATCGTTATATTGATATTCGTTTTTAACACAAAACGGATATCGATATTCATCTGATACAATATTTGCTGGATTTGTCCTAGTATTGGACAAGTTGCTATCACAATAATATTTGTATTTCGTAAATCATTTTAACTCAAATGTTTCACAAAATTTCAGTTGTACTTTCTTTTATTTCCCGTGTACGTGCATTTACGTACCGTACGGGAAATAAAGGGAGGTGCTACCGAAATTTTGTTGAACTTTTGAATTAAAATATTTTGCAAAATGAAAATATTATTGTGATTGCAATGAGAAGTAGGATGACCGACCTTTAAATATTACATCAAGAATATATATTAATATACCGAAAGCATTAAAGTACGATACAGTAATAACAATTATAAAGTTTTATTTATAATAGATGTTGTAATATTATATGTTCTTAATTGTAATAATAGTCAACAATATATTTATCAAAACATGATGTACCAATAAATAAAAATATTTAAAACAATAAAAAAATAAGTTGAATTTACAAAAAAAATTGGCTAAGTTAATAAAATGTTAATATATTCATAGATTATATAAAGTGGAAATAATAATAATAATAAATGTGTTAATATATTGCATGATGTCGTAGCTAAAAGAAACAAATTCCTTAGAAATTTTGGCCCCGTCTGGCGAGTATTGTGTATGATCGTTATATAGATAATTAAAAAGTATTTAAAACAACAACAAAATTAAGTTGAATTTACAAAAGTTATTTGCTCTATTAAATAAACTGAATACGTACACTAATATATTTATTTTACTTGCACAGTAAAATATGGATTATTTGAAAGATCGAAGCTGGATGTACAAGAATGTAGGAAAACAAGGAGGATCGATACCAGTGCATTTTCGAAATGGGTTGGAAGTATTCATGAAAGTAGCTTCTAATAATAAAACAAACATGACAGAAATACGGTGTCCTTGTATGAAATGTCGTGCTTTAAAATTGCTCGATTATGACACCGTATTGTTACATTTGCTTCAAAAAGGATTTATGGTTGACTATTTAGTATGGAAATTTCACGGCGAAGAGGTGAATAAGCATAATACAACAACTGTTGATGAATTTGAAACCGAGAACATTGATATGGATTTTAATGAAGTCAGTCCAGAGAATAGAATGACGGAAATGGTACATGATGCTGCTGGTCCGAGTATGTGGGCTAATTCATCCGAAGTAGATGAAGAACTTAATTCTGAGGCTAAATATTTTTTTGATTTGTTAGAAGCATCAAAACGACCACTTTATAAAGGATGTACAATGACGCACTTATCAGTGACATCCAGATTAATTGCTATAAAATCTGAATATAATGACACAGAAAACTTGATGAATGCAATTCTAGGTTTATGTAAAGAAATGCTTCCACCTGACAACGTACTAGCGGAAAATTGGTATACCTTAAAAAAAGAGATGTCCGCATTCGGTTTGCCATATGAAAAGATTGACACATGTCGAAGTGGATGCATGATTTATTGGAAAGAGGATAAAAATCTCAAGAGCTGTAAATTTTGCAATGAGCCTAGATATAGATTGACAAAAAATAGTGGTAAAGGTATACCTTTCACCCGTATGCATTATTTCCCACTTACACCTAGGTTACAAAGATTATATGCATCTCGTGCTACTGCAGAACACATGCGGTGGCATCGTGAACAACGTCAAGAGGAAGGAGTTTTATGTCATCCTTCAGATGGCGAAGCATGGAAACATTTCGATCGAGTATATCCTACTTATGCTCACGAAGCACGAAATGTTAGACTTGGTTTGTGTACAGATGGTTTCGCACCATTTAGTTCATTCGGCAAACCGTACTCAACTTGGCCAATTATTCTAACACCGTACAATTTGCCTCCTTGGATGTGTATGAAAGATCCATATATGTTCTTGACTATCATTGTTCCTGGACCAAAAAATCCCAAAAATGGGATAGATGTATATTTGCAACCTTTGATTGATTAGTTGAAAAAACTATGGATTGAAGGAGTTGTTACTTACGATGTGTCAAAGAAATGTTTTTTTAGGATGTTTGCTTCCTTATTGTGGACAGTAAGTGATTTCCCAGCTTATGGGATGCTTTCTGGATGGAGTACCAGTGGGAAACTTGCTTGTCCTATTTGCATGGACTCGACAGAATCATTCCGACTTAAATATGGTGGCAAACAATGTTGGTGGGATCGTCATCGTCGTTTTTTGCATCAAAACGATCATTTTCGATATGACAAGAAAAACTTCAGAGCAAATACAATTATTACTTTAGGACCACCAGATATTATAGATAGTGAAGATGTGTATGACCTTGTGCAAGATTATCCCAAAATATATGAGATTGGAAAAGAGCCAAAAATTGCTGGTAAAGGGCAACATCATAATTGGTGTAAAAGAAGTATATTTTGGGAGTTACCTTACTGGAGGAATCTTAAACTTCGACACAACTTGGACGTAATGCACAATGAAAAAAATGTGTTTGAGAACTTTTTTAACACAATAATGAATGTGAAAGGAAAAACCAAAGATGATTTGAAGTCAAGACGCGATATTGCGTTGTATTGCAATCGTCCGGAACTTAAACTTGATCATGAACGTCCAAACTTCAAATGACTTGCTTGTTATGAGTTGGAAACTGAACGTCATCGAAAACTATTAGAGTGGATCGAAAATTTGAAGTTTCCAGATGGAATTGCTTCTAATATGAAACGATGTGTTGACATGAAGGAACTTCAGTTATCCGGTATGAAGAGTCATGATTGCCATGTATTCCTCGAGATTCTTTTTCCGATAGCTTTTAAGGAGCTATTACCACAGAAGGTTTGGTTGCCTATAATGGAACTTAGTTTATTTTACAAAGATTTATGCTCTACCACTCTTAGCAAAAATCATTTGGAAAAGCTAGAGAAAGATATACCGAAGCTATTGTGTAAACTGGAGAAAATATTCCCTCCTGGTGTTTTTAATTGCATGGAACATCTTCTTGTACATTTACCGACTGAAGCATTAATGCGAGGTCCAGTTCAATATGGGTGGATGTATCCATTTGAGAGGTACGTATAATGAAACATAATATCATATTCAATTTTCTAGTTAACACAACCATGATATATTTTGTATCGTACTTCATCAAATTCAGGTACTTGGGCCACTTAAAAAAAAAAGTGAAACAAAAAGCGCGTGTTGAAGGTTCAATTTGTCAAGCATACATAATCGAAGAAGCATCCACATTTTTCAATTACTATTATGAAGACCATGTTAAACCACTTTTTACCAGTGATCATCGTAATGATGATATTATGGATGATTCAATGGACATTTCCTTAAATGTCTTCCAGAAACGAGGACGTCCATGTGGTAAATGGAAAGATTGTGGTTTTCAGACGCTTAAGGATTTTTGTTTAGCTAAGTCAATAGTGCTTCTTAATTGTGAAGAACTGTCAAATCTCATTAGGTACTTAACACAATTATTGTTTATTAATGTCAGTTGTGTTCTAGATTAAATTTTGACATTATTATTAATCGTTTAACAGTAAATTCGAAGAAGAAAATCCAACTGTTGCAGCTAGTAAAGAATTTGAGCATTGTTTCAAGAAATATGTAAGCATATTTTTTCAAAATCTTTTGCTTAATGTTTACTCTATGTTAATTTTTATTTTATACATTCAATAGGTTGATGATAATGGAATAACTGATGTTTGTTACAAAAAGCTTGCATTTGGTCCGATGATGAAATATAGAAAATGCCCAATCATGTACGTGAACGGCTTTAAATTTCATATAGCAGATTTTGGAGCACATAAAACAACCTACAATAGTGGGGTATGTGTTAAAGGAGGAAACGATGATGATGATTTACATGATTATTATGGCGTATTACTCGAAATAATTGAGCTTACTTACTCGGTGGTACCAGAGCTTAAAACATTTCTATTCAAATGTGAGTGGTTTGATAATAGGAAAGATGTGGGAGTGCGACGCATACATAAGGATTATCCTCTTATTGAGATAAACCACAAGAGAAAATATCAAGGTTATGATCCATTTGTGTTAGCCACACAAGCAACACAAGTTTATTATGTGCCTTATCCCGCTATGAACAATAGTAAGTCGGATTGGTGGGCTGTCGTTAAAACAAAGCCGAGATGGTCATTCAACTCAAACATGATCAGAAATGACGATCAACCTTATCAAAGTGATTTGGATCTCGATGAATTACTTCAAATCATGGAAGGAAACGAGGATGTAGGATCACTTAACAATGAAATATTTGATGGAGTTGAGTTAAACGAGGATGATGTCGAAGTTGAATATAATGTTGAAGTCGAAGATGATGTAGAAGCTGAAGATGATGTCGAAGTTGATGAAGACGAAGATAATAGTGTAAATAATGAGAGTGATGATGATAATGTAGATTGGTAGCATGTTAAATTTATTTGATTTGTTCATGTACAAATCTATATGAGTATGAATGATGAGATTGATGATAATAATCTAGTTTGTTAGCACATCCAATTGATTTTGTTTGTTTTGTTCTTGTACACATTTATGTGAGTATGAACATGAAGATAGTAAAGATTGATGATAGTTATATGGATTGGAAGCATGTTAAATTGATATGGTTTGTTTTGTTCATGTACAATTATATGATTTTCAATTATTGTCTTGTGGTTTGTTATACATAATCATCCAATTCATGTTATTTTGTTGTTGAATTGTTCTTTTCACATACACTTTATAATTGTTATTAGGTTTATGTGCTTGCATGTTTTTAGTTGTTCAATTTATGTTTTGTTAATGGTATGTTTTTTTCTTGGTACATAATAATTTTTATAGCTCTACGTATTGAGTTCTTGTAACAGATATGTCTACTCATGGTCGTCGTAAGAGTCGTAGTGTGCGTACTACTAGAAGCACACCATATGTCGATCCTCCTTTTGATGATCGATCACCATCATCAGATCAGAGATCACACTCACTAGATCAGGGGGGTTCACGATCAGAGGACCATCGTGGATCTCCACTTTCAGACCAGAGGGTCTCATCTCCCATTGATGATCATGTTATCCCTCCATCGACCGGTGGTGCTGTAGGAGCATCGACTCATTTGTCTAGGACAAACTCCAGCAGCTCTGTTTCATTGGTCAGTATTTTCAAGACAGGGAATGGGTAAGTAAGATTAGTACATTATTATGTGCTCACATGTAATTTTTCCTAGTGATATTATTACTTACATTAGATAAGCAAAACTTTGAACTGAAAGCAAATTGAATACAAATAGCTCGGTTCATATTTAAATGTTATCTGGATGCTTAAAATAATGTTAATCATATAAATGTATTTTATTTCCTTTCATGCATGATGTGTTTGAAAAAAACTTCTTCACTGAGCAAGGTTGATAGTGGGAAGGTTATCGGTTGTGGTAAGGGTAATAAAACAGAGGTACTATTAAACTGGTTATGCATTTATACCACATTTTTGTACTACATATATCCACCAGTTTTTAAATCCAAATTGTATCTCCTTTATCAAATTGAACCATGCATATATCAACCTTTTTACTGCATGTTTGTACTGCAAAAGATTTCACAATAAATTGTCGAGCATATTACATAAAACTTCCCAATAACAAAATACATTGTGTTGTTGTTATTTGGCAATACCAAAATGCAATCTTTGGGCATTTAACCCTCATGGAACCTGTAAAAAAGTCTGTTATAGTATGCTACTAACCGAGGATGACTTAACGAAGTACCTACTGTAGTCCTATGTTTATTAGCCATTTACATTTTTTCAAAGCATATTTGTCAAATTTTGACTAGGACTATAAAGTGCACACAGTTAAAATCATCTTCCCTATTTGCGTCTTCAAGCGTTGTAATTTTTGAGCTAGTTGATCAATTTATTAGAAATTTCGGCTTTTATTCATTATTCTGCTATTTGAGTTGCAAGCATCAGTAATTTTTATCTTTCATGATTCAGGTAAAATAAACAGGGCGCATGTAAATATATGCATTGTTCTCGCATTTTATGTTTGAAATAATTATTATAAAGACACACTACTGACATCTTTAGATTCGAGTCCATATAAGTACGTGTTCCTGCAAGTTAAATATGTTGCAATTATACGTTCTATCCTTACAATGATTTCTTGATACAAGACTTTATGATACCTTGTACATGCTGGTAGGATATTGCAAAGCCTGTATTCATTATTTATAGTGCATTATTAGTGCTAAAACATTTCCCACCGATGCCTCAATTTGTTTATAAACTTTTTAACACTGGTGCTGATATGAAATAACATTTTAACAAGGGAAGCTATGAGACGGTGAATGAAACTGACAGATTTTTATGCTTTCCACATGGTATAAATTTGTTTATGACCTAGCGACAATGATTTGCTACTTTCAATGTAAATGTAACAACAATGTTAATGAGTTACTCGGTATTTATTTTTGGATTTATATCAGAAAGTGGTAGATATCAGTATTAATGATACTGAAACTTTGATGAATGTTGCCGACGATTGCATGCCATTAATTCGTTCAATGCTTGTTCCACCACAATTATGCAGTTCTTTTAACTTGATTAAAATTTTAAAATGAATGTTATTAACATGGTAAAAACATGTGCAGATATGACTTCAGCTGTAGTGAAACATCTTCGGCCATCCGTGAAGGAATTTTAGCACGGATAAATGATTTTTGGCCCACATTCTCTTCAATTCCTGATTCAGTTAAGAATGTGATGTTCGATGAGTTTCAAGTAAAATATATTTTGTTTCTTAACTTTTTTTAAATCTTTTTTTATTATAACGTATTTGAATATAAATACAGAAGCAATTTCGATGGAGAGATGATGTTTCACCTGCATTTGTGCGAAAGTTGTGGAATGCGAAAGGTAGTTTGAAGTATAGGGATTGGGTATCTCACATGAAAGAAACTAAGAAGAAACCCCTGTGTCTCCCTCAAGAGATATTCAATCAATTCTTGACATATTGGGAGCTTCCGGATGTTCGATTACTCTCAGAGAAAAACTCCGAACGAAGAAGAAAGAATCCAAAACTACATCGTGGTGGTTCGAGATTCACTGCGGATTATCGAAATGATTTGGTGTGTGTTTATTAAATTTATTTAGCATTTGGATTAATCCATAATAAATTTGTGATAACATAGATCTTTTTTTTTTCTTTCAGTTTGATGAGTATCATAGAGAGCCTACCTCGTGGGAGGTGTATGTTAGGACTCATAGGCTCGAGTCAGGGGATAACTCAATCAACGATGGATGGGTTGATAATGCTTCAGCTCAATTTGCGGTATAATTACTCTCTATGGTAGGAAATTTGATATGTATATACATACATACAAGTGCTAAATATGAACTGTACATTACAGGGTATGTATGAAGCTAGACTAGATGAGTTGCATGATAAAGACATTGAAATAACATATGATATTGAAGAGGAAGTTTTTAGCGCTCTTAGCTTTGGCACACGAAGGGATCGTAGGCCTAACTACAGCAATGTTCCCAAGGTAACTATTTTAACTTCATTAACTATCAAAATTTCTCAGATCTTGTTTGTAAGGATCCTCGATCCTCATTCTCATCCTCTGTGCCTGCTTGCTTTCTGCCTTACCGGAATTAGTCAGTCTTTGAATTACTGCAATCTGCAGTCATTAACAGTAAAAATCGAGATTTGTTGGAATTCGACAATTTAATTATTGTGATTTGGCTGAATTCGTGATGTAGGATTTGATTTTAAATTTTGGGTAGGGTTTTCACAATTTTCTAGATTTCTTTGGTTTTAATCGTGTTAATTTAGGGTAGGATGGCTGCTGAGGGAACATGTTTAGCAAGTTAAAAAGTGAATCGCGAAGAGAAAGAATAATAGTACCACATCAACAGGTTCACGTTCCTGTTTATGTTTACAATTGAGCAACTGGTAAAACCATTAGTTTAAGAGATCAACCATGTCTTATTGCAATTTAAGTACTAAAATTCCAGTGTGGGCATGTGAAGGTATGACGTAATATGAATAATATAAATAAACAAATATGAATTATATAAATGAAGGTATGACGTACACGATAATACTGTTTGTGCACTTGTTTGTGCATTTGTTTTGTATCGTTTGCATTTGTCTACTTCTAGTTCCTTTTCTTTTAAAAAAAAATCTCTTCAATTTTTACAATCTGTTTTTGTTTGGCCTTTACAGCAAAATTTTCTTTCGGAACAATTTGCCAAAACATAACATCTACTCATCCATTAATGAGTACATGAATACAAAACTAAAACTCAGATAACAGTGAATTCAAAATTACATACATCCATTTTGTACTCACACATATAATAGAGCAGAGTTTAGTACACTCGAGACGTACATCATTGAACCCGACTTGGCGTGTGAAGGTATAATTGTTATATGAATGGAGTGCTTTTGGCAAAGCTAATTTAATACCAATATAATACAGTCTGTTGCTTGTATAGGGCCAGGTCAAGAGTCAATTTTGTGTACCTGACAAAACATCTTAGGAATCAACAAAATTGAGTTAACAATAATTACCTCAACCCAGTGCTCCTAAATTGGACTGAGACGCATTCTACATTCTAGTGTCCTTAAAAAGTAAATATTAAATTTGATGAATTTGAAATAATTTTGCACTATGCACAAAAAAAGAGGGAAGAATAAGAACAATGGCCACAACCTTGGACTAAGTTCATTAGCTTCTTATTGAATTATTGGCTAGTGGCTACCCGGCAATGTTTTGTTTTTGCTTCTTTTGCTGCCTACCTAAAATTATTTCAAAAGAAATTGATTCTTCTGTTTGTTTTATTAGTTGCAAGTTCTATCTGTAAATTGACCACGGTGTAGAGATCAAATAATACTGGATTGTAAGTGCATAGATATCGATCATATGAGAGTGAAAGATTTTCGTTTATGATTTAGGTTTGTTTGGCAATTTCATAGTTAAAACTCTTTGTTTTACCCCAAAAAAGTTGATATAACTTTCCTTTTGATGATCAGAACTTTTATTAATTTATGTAAAAATAAATTGTAGTGCTTCAGAGGTAATGCAATTCAGAAACGTTTTGGTAGTGCTTTCAGATTTTGTGTATATCAACCAATTATGTCCCTGCTTGAAACAAAAATTATTTGTATTCATTACCAGACATAGTGCTTTCAGATTTTGCGTGCATTTGCTGACAATATAACTATACAGGTTTGCTCCTGATGAATGGCAAGTAGTACACAATCGGCAGTGGCACTATGCATAATAGCACAGCATTATTTCCTTAAAAAAAACATGAAATAGCTTAGGAAAGCAGGGCATGCATTATAATATATGGTGTTCTATTGAGTTTCATTGAGCCTCATTGAAATGCATGGACTATGTAAGCGCATGTAGCATGTTAAGTTTTGGGCTCCCTGCTAGTACGTAAAGCAATTTCCTGACAATTAAATTTAATATTTGGTTATTAAAAGACTTTGGCACGCACTATACTACTGAGTTTTATCACTAAAAGTATTGTGCATGCTATTTTCGGCTCTTTCTTCGCCATCCGCTACCGCATTTAAATGTAAGTTCCCTTACGATTAAATTTATTTCAAGAGTGTTACTTCGTCGTTCCCTGAGTCAACCTTTTGGCTCTTTTGCTGCTGTTCACTTCCGTCTGTGACCATTTCTTCTATACGCACTGAATAGTTGTCTTGTTGTTCTGTCAAAATGTTAAACTTGCACGACTGTTTTATAGTACTCACTACTTTTTGCCAGTATAGTGGTCACCACACTTTAACTATAATGTTGCAGTAGTGTATGGGGTAGTTTGCATAGTGTTTTGGCCGTTCTACTCTTCACTAATAGGAAATGTTGCATTGAACCTTGGTTATAAACCCATGGTGATTGTCCGCACCTTGCAGCAGTATGCCTACTGATCCTTCCTTTTGGGTCTTACTTCCTTTACTTTTGTTTTAGTTTTCTGGTGCATGCCTAATTTACATTCGAGGTTGATTTGTCGAATAACATGAACTTGTCCGGTTCACTACTGATGGCAAGAGTAAGTTGAGAAATTTGGTAATTGGCAACACAAATATTTCTGGATGGTTGCCAGAATCCATTGGATATCTGGATAATTTAACAAGGTTAGATTTTTCAAAGTGTGGGTTTGAGAAAAATATACCAGCTTTCGTTAGAAATCTGAATCAGTTGGTTTATTTAGACCTATCAGATAATAATCTAAGCGACACACTTCCTGCTGCACTTCCATTAAATCTATCAATGTTGAATTTAGCAAATAATTGGCTAACGGGTTCGATACCTTCAAATATTGGAAAGCTTCGAAATCTCATTCAAATTGACATGAGTAATAATTCAATTTCTGGTCAAATTCCGTTTTCTTTGTCCCTTCTGCCTTCTTTGCAATTGCTTAAATTAGACGGGAACAAACTATCCGGTCCGCTTCAAAATTTCTCAGGTGTGTCTTCTCAACTGAATTCTCTTTATCTAAACGGTAGTAATCTTCAAGGAAATATTCCTAGATCATTGTTTCGAATATCAAGTCTTAGTACTCTTACACTTGGATCAAACAATTTTAGTGGGATTGTTGAATTAGATTGGCTTACTGACCTCAAGAATCTATCTAGTTTGGATTTGTCATATAACAGTATTTCGGTACAAAATGGAAAAAATCTGGCTTCTACTTCATATCCTAAATATATAAGCACATTGATATTGGTTTCGTGCAATCTTAGAAAAGTTCCTAGCTTTTTGAAACACCAGGATATGTTGACCAGTTTGATGATCACGTGTGGCTTCATCTTGTTCCGTGAGCATATCTTCTTATCGACCAACCTTATTATGACTTTGCTACCGTTGTCGTTTTCTGAAGCTGGCCTTTACATTATCAACCGACCTAGAAGATTTGTAACATGCCGCCATCATTTTCATTTGAAGCCTACCCACATGTCAGCAGTTAATATGTTACCATTGTGTACACAATATTATGGTCGACCAGTGTATAATTCAATACCGATCCACGTGGCACTGCATGTGTTCACGTTCCCTGATTTACTTCACGTTCTCTGATTATAAAGATCTGGTCCCTTGAAGTTCTTGAATCCAAATCAACCTCTGTGTGCATACCTTTCCAGTGTGGATTCTTCTGGAACACAGTATGTACACTTTGCATGTAGCCTGGATCGCGCTCTGTCACTGAAACAATGTCAAGTGAGGTTGAAGTAGCTGATGTGGATTCATTTTCCACATAGAGGATATAAGTTATGCAACAGGGTTTTTGGTGGAGTGGGACTTTTTTCTTCATCATATTTCTCCTGTTTCTTCTCGCGTTTCCTACATGACTGCCAAGAATTCTCAAGTTTAAGAATATATTACAATGTCAAGACCCGTAGCACATTGTTCCACTAAACAAAAAACGACAATCAATACCATGATACCAGCTAAGCGTCAAGTAAACTTTCTTCTGCAGGTACAATAATAAAAACAAGACCTAGGTTTAATGGCAAGAACCTTAGAACATCACATTATAGTTATAAAAAGCTTTTAAATGGATCTATATTTTTACATATGTATGTGACACTCGGGTGAATCACCAAGTAAGAACATCCACCTTAATCTGAATCCACTCTGGCATTTTGCTCATCGCATTTCTTCCTTCTGTGAATGCCACAGTATTTGAAACAATTGCCTTGAAGAAAAGGATCTGCTATGTCCATCAAAAAATCCCCCTCACTTATGTTTGGCAGTGCCTGCAATATGAAATTATGATACAAAGAATATATGTCTAAGTATGTAATTATTATATTTCGGGAGATAAACTACTATGACAAAAGAGTGCATATGTACGCATGCACGTGCACACATAATTATGACTGGATTAAACAATGAATTTTACATTCAAATGATATGTAAAGCTCGAATTTCAAACTAAAACTGGATTAAACAATGAATTTTACATTCAAATGATTCATAATTTACTTGTATGTATGCCTTCTATGCTTGATATTTTGATGTATGTGAAAAATATATTCCTTCACTCTGTGCAAATAGTCTATATTTTCGGAATTTGGTTTTTAAGCTTCTTTATCGAAACCTGGCAACAAAAATTTCATATCCAATGCATGAGTTATTTTACTATCCAGATATCCAATGCATGAGGTTGATTTGGCATTATTCTATGTTAAATTACAATCGTTCTATAAGGATGCCAAATCAGATAGGTGCTTTTATCTACATATGCGAAGCTCTTAGTTATTTATGAATTCATTGGTTTATATGAGTGTAAGCTTTCTGTCATACCGTTTTAGAAGTCTCCAGTGTAAACAGAAAATAATATGAAGAGATACTGTTGTATACAGTGGTACATATGAAAAGTTTCCGGCCAGTTTACTACAAAGATAAGAAATATTGGGACTAAAATGCAAGTTCCACCTCTACCAGAGAATATGGAAGGAGCCACCAATGACAAAGAGAAAACATTAAAAATACATAATATTTGATATGCGGAGATTTACCAAACAATGAAGAAATATTTGTCTCCCTGCATATCGGATGTTAGATATTAACAGGAAAAACTAAAAAATACCAATTAGTTTTTGACCTTATAATTTATGTAGGAGCTAGTTAAACTCTTTATTAACCACCATGCTTATACGTCCCCATTAATGCAACTACAGAAAATTATACGAGTCAAACTCCAGAACTACGAGTGCATATGTTACATCTGTTTTTGTTCTTAACTTAAAAATTACACGAGTCAAACTCCACAACTGCAAGTGAATATATTAAAATTTATCCGTTCTTAACATGAATTCTGGAGAAGCTGAGGCGAACTCAAACTCCGCAATAGTGCCTTTTATTCCAAGGCGAACGATTTATAAACTTGTGTACGTATATAATGATGAAATGCAGAGATACAAAGATGCTACCTATAGCATAAGTGAGATTGATGCACAAGAGAGAACTCAGTTGAAGGAAGAACTGAAGCACACTAAAAATGAGTTGCAAGAACTTAAAAAATCTTTTTTGGAGTTCAAAGATCTAGTGTGTCAGCGTTTAAATGGAGATGCAAGCCAAAATCAACCGGAGCAATCTTGAAGTTATTCATTTTATGGTATGCATGTGTTTATCATTTAAACATGTTTGAGTATATTAAGATATCACATTTTTGTTACATACTTTTGTTAAAATAGCAAGTTTCCAATAGTTTCCCTCTACATGCTGTTTTTACATAATTCTGTTATATACCATTTTTGTTGCTCACATTCTCCTTTTTACATACAGGTTTATGCACTATACAGGTTTATGTATGTTGAGATATACACTCTTTAGCTTCTAGTGAGTACTTCCCACTCTTTACTTTGAGCTGCTTCCCCCATTTACAGGTAAAATTATGCTTTTTCATATTATAATTGGCTAAAGAATACAAACTATGCAATTTTCGTAAAATTATGCTTTCCCCCAGTTATGAGGTTCTTTTCTATGAGTAATCATTATTATTTTCTTCGTAGCATTAACTTTTACCTCGTCCTATCTTGACATCCATCCCCATCAATTTCAGAATAAAAATTCAAGTTTAGTTTTCGCAACGTTTCCCAAACATCTTTTCTACTTTTTAAGAATACAGTTGATGTAGACATGGACGCTTTTATCTTATTTAGCTTTTTACTGCTCATTTGATCTCCTTCTACAATACCGGGCAGAGTATTAAACATCATGTGAATGAGACTTCTTATAAGATACACACAATCAATGAACTCAATTATGGAAAATATCCATCTTTCTAAGTTTCGTCTTGACTGTTAATTTTACGTTCCCTCTGTTGTTTGATTTTAATGGCTTGCATTTACTACTGCCTTATTTTATTTCCTTTTTGACTTAACACTTGGTTGTATAAACTGTATTTACTTACCAAGCATATGTTGTATGTTGCATGGTCCAAGTCTGATAAGGGTATTCCTTTAGAACAACAGTTCAGTCCATATGCATTTATCTCCATGTAGTGCAGCATGTTATTAAAATCAAATTGGCCTGTAAACGTTATGGATTCGTTGTTAGTTTTAGTGATAATTCAGTGCAGTCAACAAGAAATGAGTACTAGTATACTTTATTAAGACATAAGCATTAAACATAATAATATTGTTGATGTTTTATTTGTCTTGGGATCAATCTGAGTGACTTGCTTCTAGCACTTGTATAATTATTGTATGTTCTGAGGCATTAACCATAAAAGTTTAACTGGAGAAAATGAGCTTATAATGCGGCTTTTGACAAGGAAACGCAAGAAACTAGAATACATGAATACTTGTATAATTATTGTTTTCCCTTTAGACTATTAAACCTAACAGCACTAGTATTCCTAGATTCCAAAAAAATAACCTATTTTACTTTTGTTTTGAACATGATTACAGTAGGTAACTTTTTAATTATTCTTATTCTTATCCCTGTTTTTCAATGCTTTAAATAACCTAATTTTCTTTTATTTCGATGCACGTGTTTTTTTGGGTTATTAGAACTTACATGCATGTTTTATTTCTTTGTGCAGGTTCTTGCTGGTGCATGATTTAGATTCAGCAATTTAGAAGGCCATTTTAACTTTGATTTTTATATTTAATCCACTTTCAAATGCAGTGTCATATTGATAAAATTGCTGCGTTATATTAGTATCCAGATTCGGTGTTATTTTGATATGATTTACAGTATTATATCAGCATTATTTGATGCAGTTTTATCACAGTTTGATGTTTCAAAGTTGTATTCATGCACTTTCAGTGTTATGTTGATGTTATTTTAATGATATTTGCTGGAATTTTTATGTAGATGCATTTCGAGTGTTATATTGATATTATTTGATGCACTATCATACAGTTTCAGTGCTGTATTGATGTCATATACTGTTATATAACCATATCTAAATGCAATTTCAGTGGTAAATGGGTTTCAGTGCTGTATTGCTGTGCTGTATTTGATGCACTATCATGCAGTTTCAGTGCTGTATTGATGCACTATCATACACTATCATGCAGTTTCAGACTTTTAGTTTTATATTTCATTTATACTGCATGCGTGCATGCTTTATTTTTATTTGTAGTGATGTGTTAAATGGGTTGACTGTGTGTGTGTAGGGTAATGATAGCTGAGGCAAAAATAAGAAAAGATAAGAGAGAAGGAGGAGCTGAAGTTGTTGAGACTGTGGAAGAGAAGATGGTAGAAAAGCAAAGAAAAGAAGAACAGGGGATAGTAGAAAAGAAACGAAGGCGGCTGAACGTGTTATGTAGGTGAAGATAGAAATGGAAGGAAGTAAGAAAATAAAATAATAATGATACTAAAAATAAAATAATAACAATACAAAAGGGGCCGAAGTTATGCATCAACATGATGCATGTTCATAGGAAGTGCATAATCATTCTAAGCTGTTAAGTCAAGAAATGTGAGGAAAACTTTGTATACATCAGTAGAAGATAAGGCAACATATTTCGCCTGGGCTGTTTTAACGTGTAAGTACATTTGGGCTTGCCGAAAATAAAAACAAGTATATGGAGGCAACGCTTGCAGTAGAAGGCGAGAAGAATCAAGGAAGAACAAGGTCAGGTGGGTGTTTTTTCTCTTTTAGTTTTATATTTCATTTATACTGCATGCGTGCATGCTTTATCATAAACTAGTGGGTTGGGTTAGTTTGTTAGTTAATAAACATGATAAATGGGTTAGAGTCATAAAGAGGATCAAGTTTTATGCTGGATTAAAATATGAGCTGTAATAATATAGCAGAAAATATTTAATATAGCGTAGGAAAGGCGTAGGACATAGGCGTAGGACAGGCGTAGGAAAAATTTTAATTGTATTTATTGAAGTTGGGTATGTATGACGTAACTATTGAGTAGGAAATATATGTCGTAACACCGGCGTAGATAATTTTCGGGTGAAGCAATGGCGTAGGAAGTAGGTGGCCGCCGAAGGAAATACGGCGTGGGTAAGGCGAAAGAAATACGGAGTAGGTAAGGCATGGGAAAAATTTGGCGTAGGAAAGACGTAGGAATTAGGCGTAGAAAAGGCGTAGGAAAATTTTTAATTGTATTTATTGAAGTTGAGTATGTATAGCGTGCCTAACGAGTAGGAAATATTTGCCGTAACACCGGCATAGGAACATTTCTGGTGTAGTAATGGCGTAGGAAATGGCTGGCCGTGGGAAGAAATATGGCGTAGGTAAGGCGTAGGAAATCTGGCGTAGTTAAGGCGTAGGAGAAAATAAGGCGTAGGGAAGACGTCGACAACCGCACTACGCATGGAGTCGGAACGACGTAGGAAATATTTTTGCCACGCTTGAATTTTTGACGCTATACACGGCGTAGGTAAGGCGTAGGAAATTGTAATTTCCTACGCCATTCCTATGCCAAATAGGCGTAGGAAAATCAGAAAATTCTTGTAGTGAAAGCACTCGCACGAAAGACAAATATTATGATTCCATAAGTAGGTAACATGTATTTTTTGTCTACCACCATCATGCAATCAAACCAACAATTTATCTTCTAGAACATGGTTAGGCCTGACTTCTATTAGACATTTAGCATATTTTAGTCTGTCTAATCTTTTCGTAGACTCATCCATACAAACAAGGTTACATATCCTACTAGTTAGCCATTTATCCACAAATGTGACTAGGCAAATCTAGGGATGTTGTGCAATTGCATCCAAACCGATATTGACTTGATCTTACTACATATATTTATTGTGGAGAATTTCGACTCAAGACCGCTCAAATCAAAACACCCAGCGCCGCGGAAGACAAGATCGTGGTAAACGTGCAAAAACAACCAATTGATATCTCAAAACAATCTCAACATAATCCAAAGCCAATCACCAAACAATGGAAATAGTAGAGCAATAACGATAAACTAAATCACACAAGAATTTATAGTGGTTCCACCGACGTCTTGTCAGTGTACTTCCACTTTGAGAGAGAACCTTTTATTAATATCAATAGAAAAACACAAGAGATTGATTACAATGATCAAATTCACTAAAAAAAAATTGATTTTGTGGATAAAAGAATTGAAGAAGATTAGGGTTGTCAAAACCCTAATTAGAATAAACCTAAATCTTAATCTTTTGATTTCTGTTTTTCTAGTACGTACCCATTTGGATCTGATGTAGCTTATATAAGGAGAGAATGATATGTAGCAATTTCTCAAATTGCCACTGGTATCTTCACAAATCAACATATAACGTCCTCAGCCCGAAACAGTTGAAATACTCGATCAAACGTTTGTCGTGGAGAGGGACAGACGTCTGTCCATACCTGGAAAACATACATGCTTCAGCACAGAATTCTGTCAAAATGACAGACGTCTGTTGCACCTCTCGGGAAAATTTCCCTGACAACACAGACGTCTGTCACCCCTTATGACAGACTTTTGTCGCACCTACCTGCTGAAACCAAATGCTTCTCCACCTGCAACTTTCACCTACAAGCTCCGATTTGCGAACCGTCTTCTCCGACACGAAGCTACTTCCATCCACTTCAATTCTACCATATAGTATTGCAAAATTTAACATTCGACCTTGATACTATATCCGTCTCTATCATCTACACTGATAAGACCAAACCATCCTCTACCTTCAACCAAGCAAGCTTGAATGTTTCCCCAATGAGCTCCGGCATAGCCATCGCCCACTGCACTCCACTAACGAGTTAAGGTAAGGCTCCCACCCGCCAATGAAATGTTGAAAACATCCAACTCCTAAACTAGTCCCACTAAAAGACAAACATAACAAGAAGATAAAACTTCAATCTCTCACTGATACTCTTATCCACATCCAAGTTTCTCTCTCATCCGTGCTACCCGTGGCAGCTAGCACCTCTCCAAGCGAATTAAGTTGGAGCAATACTCGAACTTTCCAACTGGCAATGACTTAGTGAACATATTCCCCGCATTATCCATTGTGTGCACTTTTCAAAGGTATACTTACTTGTCTTCGTCCATGGCTGCTGAAATGACTCTCTCACTTCAATATGCTTGGTCCGTGTGCTAAATGCCAAATTAACAGCCAAATGGATAACACTTTGGCTATCACATTGAACATCAACACTACCATATTCAAACCCCAAATTACACAACAATCGCTTCAAATAGATTGTCTCCTTTACTGCCTCCAACGCAGCTATCAATTCCGCCTCCGTAGTGGATAAAGAAACTACGGTCTACAATCTCGATCTCCAACTTATGGTTGTACCATCAAGAGTGAAGACATATCCAGAAGTTGATTTTCTCCTATCCCTATCACTGACGTATTCTGAATCACAATAACCAACTAACATGCAATTCTTCTCCTTAATACCCCTGAAAACACTACAACAAAAAAGGCTTTTAGCAGCGGTTCAAAAAAGCTGTTAAAAGTTATAACAGCGTTAGTATAAACGCCGTATAACAACTTGCGGTCGTGGACCCATAATTTTCAACAGCAGAAAATAAACGCTGTTAAAAATTGAGTTTCACAGCGTTTTTTCTGAGCTGTTAATACTTTAAGCACAGCGTCTTTTCTGAGCTGTTAATACTTTATGCCACTACACAAATGGCCTAACACAGTGGCAAAAAATTGTTGGCACAGTCCCAAAAAATATTGGCATAGATCTTTAGCAACTTTTTTAGGGTGATGCAATTTTCACCGTTGCTACAGACCTCAAAGGCAACATTTTGACTATCTGCGGCAAAATAACAATTGTTACAGTTGAACCCTATTTAGCTGTATAGCAACATTCCAAAAATGTTGCTATAGATATTTATATTAATTTTTTAAAGTAAATAAATATATATATATAACGAAAAGGAGAAATAAATGGTACTACACAAAATTAAATATTAAAACATAGTTTTTATTCAAATAAATATTTTATTTCAACATTTGAAATAGTACATATTTCTAACTTCACTATTTACAATTCACTATTATTAACTTAATCAATTACATATACGGATATTCCTCACTACATCGCTCAGTTCACTCATTACGTATGCAGTTTCAATTTATACAGACACTAACACTAACAAATATATGTCGAGCCGAAGGCGAGCCATCAGTGGGTCTGGGTGCAGTGCCGGTGGGGGTCCAGGGCCCCGTAGTCCCGGCGGCGGTCTGCAATTCAAGTGCAATGGAAAAAACAAAGAAACAACTCAAACCAGCCATATATAGGAGTAGCTCATAACATATACATGCACAATTTCAAGGTTTACCAAGCATTTCAGATCAATGGATCATGACACAACCAACAATTATGCAGTTAGGATGAGGCAAAGCAATATCGTGAAGCAACAGTTCATAAGTGTACCTGTGCGTATATACATACATACATACATACATACATATATATATATATATATATATATATATATATATGGTGGATACCCAGTGCTGAAGTCTCCCGTATTCAAGCGGGAGGACTTCCTAGATAGTCTCCCATCTGGTACTATTCTCAAGGCTTTCCGGGCTTTGGGGGTGGTCGATTAGCGCGCTCAGCCTTTCCCTCACATTATGTGAAGAGGCCGGGGCTCGAACCTAGATGTCTACGTATATGTATATAATTATACAAGTCTCTAAATGTCTCCATATGTACATTAGTGTACATATGCATATATGTGCAATAGAACAGTGAACATAGAGCTGTCATAACCCACTCATACACAATACACACAGAAGTATCTCAAAACCGCCAGCAAGAACCACTGATTTGCATGCGTTAATCAACTGACTAGCCCTTTTACCCTCGCTGGCATTTCATCAAACATTTCATGCTATTACCAATAGCCCAATTTCCCTATGGAAGAAACTCTTGAAATTGCACAAATTAATATCTGAAATCTTTAATTGGAACCAAAAATACCAATTTGACTGTAAATCCCAACATATTTGGACGATTCTACTCAACATTGAACAACAATAGGAGCAATTTAACAAAACAACAAACTTAACATCGAGCAACTTGGTCCAGACAGAAAAAACCACCGGAAGTCACCTGTAATTGTACAAAAATAAGTTCAGATCTGGAATTGTATTGTTCCTTATCATCGTAGGAAATTCTTTGTCATTGCTTGAGGATTAGTTGTTGAAATCACGTTACCTGGGGTTGAAAACCGATGAAACTTGATGCTCGACGTTGGATCTGAAGCTAGCAGCTCTTGTGCTATAGAAGATAAGATCTGAATAAAACAAAAAATGAAAATCAGATCTGAAAATTTGGGGATGAAAGTAAATTTAAAGGTAGGAGGTGAATGAAAATTTGGGGAGGGAAACAAAATGAAAATGAAGCGGGTGAATGAAAATGTAAGCAGGAAATAGGGTAATCCAAGTAGACAGTGGTTGGACGGTTGAGATATTGTTTTAACTAATGTTGCGGATCGCCACGTAGGACATGAAAAGGTCTGCTATAACAACACTGTACAACATGTTGCATCCTGTTACACTTGTTTATCAAGAGCAACACATTTTTATGACTAAGGTAACACAAAAAATAGAACGTTGCTATAGGACCAAAATAGTATAGTTATTGTCATATTTTGGCTGGCAATACCTTACATTAGGTTGTTTATGGCGTAGTGTGCACAGCATTTATAATGAGCTGTTAATAGTTTTCAAGTGTGTGTTGCTTCCATTTTCGATTATAAACGCTGTTACTAATATTTCACAGCATTTTTCTTATGCTATTATAGTGAATATACTTTGCCTTTTCATAGAACTAACAGCGTTATATAAACGCTGTCGTTAGTTCCTGATATTTCTACTCCACTATTGTCGCGTTACGTTGCAATATTTATATCAATAATCTACACTTGTTTCATCACATTTCAACTAAACAATATACATAACATCGTATCAAACTAGAAACTAACATATAAATATGTAATTATTAATCATTTTCATAAAGTAATATGAATACAATATCCATAGAAAAAATTTACATTCATAAACAAACGTCATACAACAATGGACGAACTTATGAAAACAAACATGTTTACAATTCATGTTAAAAATAAACATATTTATCCCTTCAACCTTTGGTTCTGGCACATACCGCTTAAGCGTGTTGTTTATTGCTTCCGTTTAGTCCACACTGCAGATTGCTCTATTGTTCGTCTCTTTAATGCTTCAAGTCCACTTGAGCTTCAGAACTACTCAAATATACCTTTGAAAATTTAAAAACAGTTAAGTGAGTAGGTTAATCACAATGAGCATACTATGGTGCTTGCGGCAAATGCATCACAAAGTGCATACTATGGTGCTTCAATTATAATTGAGCAAATTATTATTTTGCAACCAAACTTTCCAACTAACAAAAACTATAAGTTCATAATCTTTGAAATTAAAAGTAAATTGCATTGTTTGAAAGTTGTTTATTTAGCAAGCATAAAAGTAGCTTGCGTGTTAGTTCAAAAACGATAAGTTCATAGTCGATGCAAGCATACCCTAAATAATTTATGAAAAAAAAAACCTACTGTAAAAAAACCTAAGGTAAAAAATAAATAGAATTTAGAGGCAATGTTCCATGATGAAAAAGAATATGGGTTTCAAGCTATTCAATTAAATGCTAAAACCGCTAACTTGTTTCTGATGACATATAATAACATCAATGAAAAATTGCATACATAAATTACATAATCAAACAAATGAAGTAGAATAAACGTGTAGTCGAAACTAAACTATAATGCGCTCCAGTTAAATTACCTATTTGGATGAAGCCTCGTATTCCTTTTGCCTTCCTTTGCAGGCCTTCCCAATAAAGACACTTTATTGTACTTGGTTTTTAGCTCAGCTGTAGGCATTTCCCTGCATAATAAAAGACATACAACAAGGAAGAAACAGAATCAATATGCGATAAAGCAGAACAAAATAAAATAAAAACTGAACGATCACCAAGTACCTCAATACCTCCCTAATGGTAGGTCGAAGTATCTTTAAAAAAACAGGATCCGAGCTGCAATAGAAACAAAAAGATCAAAATTAAGTATAGACATATTTGAGTTATATAATATCTTCACCGTTTATGTTACAAAATCTAGTCCAGTGTAAACAAATAGTCCATATATGCTAATTCATATATACCCTTCACAAGCAGAAATGAAATGCCTTTTTCCCATCCAATCACTTTTTGACTCATAGAATCCATTATCCGTGAAACTAAGCTCTTCCCCCCTCTCTCTCGTCAAGTATGCTCTTAGCGAACTGTTATTCAAAATTTAACATAAATCGATGCAATCAACTTTAATGTGCTTAGATAACAACATTATTCAATCCTCTAAAAAATAATAATTACCACCCAAGTTACTCCACGGTCAACTATAAATAAGAACAACACTGTAGAGGCACCGAAGAGGCTGTCAACATGAACAGTCTTCCATAATAACATAATTACATTTCTACAAATACTAGTTCTTCTGCGATTGAAAAGGATTCAATAGACAATGGGATCAATAATCCTTATATGTTCCGAGAAAAACGGAGTCAAAGTAGGAAACTATTTGCTAAAAATAACTAAATAATATTATTAGTTACCTTTGCATGATGAGAATTTAGGTTACCTTTGCGCCATCATAGCATGAGCTGGAGTCCCACACATAGTGTGAAGCAACACATCCAGCCTAATAAAAGCGTTTAACCAAAGTCCACAATCTTCAAATTACCTATGATATTGATAAGGCAAGAGTTGAATAGCGTAAAATTTAGGAATCTTCCCAATTTTTATGTTATTCAATTCTTGCCTCATCAATATCATTTAGACCTTATACCATAGTGACAACATCTATAATATTATAATCGTGGCTGCATTGGTACAATTCTCAATCAAACACATGAAAGACTGTCCAAATTATGAAAATTCATTCTATACTAATATAATGAGCTGTCTAAATGAAAACGTACAGGTCATATGAAAATTCATTGAAGCTAGGATCGAATCTAACCTTTTTCTTTGGATTTTGGTCATCTTGTGGCTCTTTTCTCTTTAATATGGCTTTTGGGTTGGAACTGTGATTTGTATTTGGGTTCAAAGTTTTGTCTTCATCGAGCCTAGTGCTTACAGCAAAGTGGTCTACACGTGGGTCCTTGGAGAAGTGATGAGATTCGTTGATCGGTTCCTCAATGGAGTTGGGAACTACGACGCGAAAGTTTATGTAGGAACCGTGGTTGTTGATGTTGCTTATGTATACTCGTTCGTCGTCATTTTCTCTGCAAAACGCTGCTTTGTCAAATTCGTCTTCCTCATCCTAACACAAATACTAGAAAATGTACAAAATATTAATGATAGATTACACCACTCAAGAGTTTATCAGGTTCTCCTGAGTATAGCTCCAAAAAAATTACTAATATTAAATTACATGTAAAAGCTAAAAAAATAAGCAAATATCCTAGAAACACTATTCAACTCTGCCTCATTAATATCATTAAGACCTTATAACACAGTGACATATATGATTGATGTAAACGCACCTGTCTTAAAACTTATAATCCAGATTTTACCAAATTGGGATTCATAGATAATTAACGAATACCCTGTCTATTTTAAAATGAATTGAGAAACTTGGTCCTCCCCACCAAGTTCAGAAAACATGTTCACAAATTTTCGATAAATGTTTGTGCCTTTTATATTCATTCACAAAACATATCATAGGTTCAGTGTCCATAATGATTTTTTCATCTTTACAGTTCATCCAAGTAGGTAAAAAATTAAATGGAATAAGAGACTAAAACTATTGCCTGGATTATTGTCAATAATCAGTTATGACCTGAGATGCCACCAAAAACTTATAAAGTGAAACATTTAGTCAAATCAATCTTTACAAATAGACAAATATTAGAAGACGTTTGGCAAATGAATAGAAAGTCAGAATTTAGTATCTACACCACTTGTAATCATGTTTGTATTAAGCATCCTTGTGTGATATAGATATTATATAGTTTAAATTTAGTACAGAGAAAATGTCAACATGTGCGTATAAGGCTATATATGATGCAAAGATTACCAACCAAGTAGAGTTCCTGAGCAAAAACCTCAAATGCTTGAAAGTGTGTCACTTATTTGCAATAATCCAATACGAAGTTGACTACAGCTATAGCCCCAATCATTGCTAAGCCCATCAATTTTTTTTCCAGGCTGGGTGAAAGAGGTTGCATGAAGAAAAAAAGGAATACACAACTTTTCTGATAATGAATACAACTTTGAGTTTATATGCAATCAACTTCGAAATGCATAGGCATTACTAAGGTGCAAAAGCAAGCTAACCAATCAGAATAAGAGTGGATTACTGTCCCTAAAAAACTGACACACAAGTACCAATTCATAGCAATAATAAATCTTCTTTTTTCAAACTTCTTTTTCATCTAAACATAAATAAAAAGGTGTCCAATCTGTCGTTAATTGGTTGACCAAATTATGAGCATCATTGTTCACAGGATTCAAAGAACCCGCTACATTAGCAATGAATCAAAATCACATGCAAATTTTCATTTTATAACTCGCATGGCATTACCATTTATTGGATAATTTATGAAATTTTCAAGTTCTATAACTGAGGCAGGTTGTGCTAGACTGGTAATTATTATGACTATGGATCCATGTAACTAAAAAGATGCAATGAAACAAACTGCTTTACAACCTGAAGAACATACATTCAACTTGTTCCGGAAAGCTGCATATGTTCGTTACCTTCTCAAAATTTTATGTTTCTTTTTTCATACATCATTCTACAATCATCAATGGATCCGTCGAACCTATATTATTCCCAAACCATAATTTAGCTAGTTTTAAAAAGAGAAGCCATGTTGATCGTTATTCATGCATCAAACGGTACCTTTGAGATTCGTGCTAAAGCCTCTGCTTTAGTCTGTTTATTTTACCAAAATTCTCTTGCAATTTTTTAATTTTGAAAACAGTAAACCATTGATATTGTTTGAAGTTAATTGGAAAAGAAAAAGGATAAGATGTCTATAACCTTGTTTTAATTTTCTTGCTTATAAACTATTAACTAGGGTATATATGAAAATACTAGCAAGAAGTCGAAAGGAGGTTATGGAAACTTCACTGGTCGTATATACTATACAATCAATGTGTAGGGTAATAGATTAAGAGAGTTGGTGGGATATGGTGTGTAAAATAAAGGAAAAGGACAGCTTAATCAAAAGGAATTTTTTAAAGAAATATAAATGATATTCATCACGGATTAATCTTCACAGTTTTCAATCTGTAAACAATCTGTCAAGATAAGTTATGAAGCGTTAAGTTTAAAACACAGCCTATTCCAGTATGACTTCACTACAAATTTACGAAAAGCTTATTCTAGTACATGTCCATTACATGTTTATGTGCTAAACATCAATATCTTTATGTACATCGTCAAACAATTCGACAACCAATAGTCTGTAAATGCTAGTCCCGACATAGGTATATCTATAAGTTTCATATACTCAACATCAGAACTTATGGACCATGTCTTATCGGTAACGAAGTTATGCAATATTAGATAGGCACACCTGACATTGACATTGTAATTCGTCGAAATATGCTTCTGCATCTTTAATATCAGGTAGTACCTTGCTATTCATTACTCCTTCATAATGGACTTTTTCCTAGATAAGACAGGTTGAGGAGAAAAATAGAATTCAATAATATGAGAAGAAAATTCACTTCACTTATAATTTTCATAAATCACAATACAAAAAAATGAATTGAAGTTGGTAACAAAAGAAATAAATTAAGTTCAAGCTTAATTTCATTAAATAAAAGAATAATTATACTAAGAAATATAGCCAATGGTTTGCTTGCACGCTCAGCTGCTTGTAGGTTATCTTCAGTCACTGGCAGTTCACGTTCTGCTTCTTCAACAGCATCAACATCCCCCTTCACAGAATCTGTTTTTCCAGCATATAATAAATTATGTATATACTAAGAGAAACACATTACTTAGGATCTCATGTACTTAAATACCATTTCACTTTTATTGGATAATTTAAGGGCATATTTATGTTTAAGGGTATTCTAAAAAATTATGGTTGTATCCATAGGCCATATGAAGTCACCCTATTACATGCCTACAAAACTGGGCATAGGCTATTTTATGTGCAGTCACCGGGTGAAATTTTGAATTGCTCAGGCTTCTTGTTAGCATATCTGCAAGTGTGAATCCAAGTTTCGAATCTCTAAAAGTTGTATATCAAGTATTTTGATTCTGACATCTTATCCATTTGGAAGCAAGGAAAGGTGAATTGGAAATTTAAGTTCTACGCTTTCAATTTTATGTTAAGACCATCCAGAATAACTTGCAGTGCAGGAATATTAGTTGATAATGTTTATGATCCACACTTGACCAATTTACTTGATATTCATAGAAAGTGGGGAATTCATAAATTTAGTCCAAATGAGTGAAACTAAAAATCATAGCGCATAAAGATAAAATCAAATTTTGAAGTAATCAAAATATAGCAAAGGGTCATTGTCTCAAATTGTAAGACATCTAATTTGAGCAGTTACTACAACTTGAAGTTTCAAACCCTAGTCATACATAGTAACCATGTAAAAAAAACAAGTAACTAAAATGCGGATATAAATATATAAACTTTGAGGAGTTAAATGAATCACCCTTGCATTAATATGTTTCCATTGTTACAAGGGCATATGACATAATAATCACAAAACGATCACTAAGATAATATCTAAATCACTCACTTAATCAACAAATTATCCAATAACCATCTGAAACTAAATATCGGAGATTGTAGAAGATGAAAATACCTAAAATGTGAGTAGGGCGATGATGAAAGTAGAAAAGAGGAGAAACCGACCTTCCATTTCATCGGAGATTCGAGGATTTTAATTAGGTTTAGAAAAATTTGGGAAAAGTGGGTAGTTTGTCTTACGTTAGAGAAAAAAAGAAGGCGGAAACCCTCAAAATGAAGCGCGTTAACTAAAGTATAAGTAAAAGAAGGTGGCAACCCTCAAAATGAAGTGCATTAACTTAGGCAGCGTTTAGATTTTTAATTTATAGCTTAACATATACTTTTGACAACATTATGGATGGAAAAGCGGTCCAATATTGCTGTGTATAGCACATTTTCTTGCAGTGAAAAAAGACAATGAGATGTTGTATCTTTCAAGTATCTCAAGATAAGCTTCAGTGCTTCCCAATGCGGTTTCCCTGGATCAGCCATATACCGACTAACCACCCCGACGACATTTATGATATCGGGTCTTGTATGCACCATGGCATACATCAAACCTCCAACTGCACTAGCATATGGAACCTTTTCCATATAAGCCTTGTCTTTCTCCTCGATAGGTGATCCCTTACTCAAAAGCTTTATATGCAAAGGTAAAGGTGTATTTGATGCATTTGTATCCTTCATGCTAAACCGATAAAGCGCTTTTCTAATGTATTCCGTTTGAGTCAATTTCAACTCAAAATTCTTTCGATCTCTTTCAATCTCCATGCCCAAAATTTCCTTTGCCTCTCCATGGTCTTTCATCTCCAGTTCGACCTTTAATCTCAATTTCAACTTGGTAATTTCAAACTTGTCCTTAGAAGCAATGAGCATATCTTCCATATATAAGAGTAAATACACCTCCACAATCATTCCCTATTCTCTTGAAATATACACAAGCATCTTTGATGCTTCGATGGAAGCCACTTTCAAGCATGAAATGATCAAATCTCTTGTACTATTGTCTAGGTGATTGCTTCAAACCATATAGTGATTTCTTTAACTTGCAAACCAATTTTGAATTACCATCTACAACAAACCCTTCCAGTTGTTCCATGTAAATGTCTTCATCCAAGTCCCCATGCAAGAAGGTGGTTTTCACATAAAGTTGCTATAACTCCAAGTCGTGAATAGCAACTAAAGCAAGTAATATCCAGATAGAAGTATGCCTCAAAACCAGTGCAAAGATCTCATCATACTCCTTTCCCTTTCTCTGTGCAAACCTCTTTGCTACTAGCTTAGCTTTGTATCTTCCTTCGTACTTCACCTTATATATATTTGCACCCAATAGCACAGTTTCCTTGAGAAAGTGGAACCAAATCCCGAGTCTAGTTCTTCTTCTACGATTGCATCTCTTCCTCCATGGCACAAATCCACTTCGAGCTATCAATTGAACTCATGACGTCATCAAGGTCATTGTCTCATCTTTGACTACATGAAGAGAATAATCCACGTTCTAACAAAAGCTAAGATAGTTCCAATCACCATACCTTTCAGGTGGCCTTATAGCACGACGACCAACCCGAATAGTAGTACCATCAACCAGTCTTCCTTCAGCTCCACCTTGAAATGAATCTTCTCTAGGCTCATGCACATTACCTATGATGGCCCGCAAATCCATACTACCTGAGCTGACTAATACAACGCACGTTCAACTCAAATAATACAGAAATATGAGTCATTAGGGTTAAAGAAAGTAGAAAAAATAGAAGATGAACGGAAATAACAATACAGAACCTCACATCGGAACGAATAAAATATATTATATAACATAAGCTTTGAAATATAAAATTTTGTATCATATATACATACCATCATCAGAGTACAATATAGCATTTGGTACAACGGAAATAACTCTAAATAACTAACATTGAAGCCTCCTGCTTTAAGCTCCTCCAAGTGTATCTGTAAAGCCTGAAACACTTGACTGCCCGTACAAACTTGGGCACCCAAGAGTTTAGGAAAAACAAACAAAATAAACTCTGGGTCAGTCATGGGACTGGTGTGAGTAAACTCCAACCATAATGTTCAAGTTTGAAAAACCTTTTGAAAGAAAAGGATAATAGTAAGACCGGCCCACACATAAACACGGACGGTTTTTACCTTACTATAACTCATTTTTGATATCAAAATCCAGTGATATTATAATAATGTCTAATCAAATAAATAACCAAATAGTAGAGCGCTTGCATCTCACGCTCTACATATATAGTATAAAATCAAAAATCGCAGGGCGCTTATTGGAGATTGGATTCCAACTATGACAAGGTATGCGACCACCTGCTGATAGTGTATCTCTAGAGGGGAATACACTGGGTTCAACAAGAACGTCTTGCAACCCGGCCCACACATGACCGACCACTCATTTCGCTTGAGTGTATCGAATGTACATCACCAACGGTTGGGCTCAAACCACCGTTTCCCGAAAAGTGTAACGGCCCAGTATTTTTCGGCCTAAAAAATCGACATAAATACAATTACTGTATCTAATGCCGACCTTCCAAGCACCGAGAACACAGTACATTATTAGATAGAATTTAGAGGGTGAGAATAGAAAGAAAGAATATTAGAATAGAAGAAAGAAGAAGAACACCACATCAGAATCTCACAGCGGAACAGATAAAATATAATATCAAATCTCTTTGTACAAAAGAACTGTATATACATACCAATCATCAGAGTACAACATATAATTGTCACAGTGGAAATACCTTTATATAACTAGCGGTAAAGCCTCCTGCTTCTAGCTCCTGAAAACTCCAAGCGAACCTAACCTGGAAATACACTCGGTTTGACCCGAGCACATTTGAAGCAAAGAAAAATTCAACGGGTCAGTCTGGAATACTTTCAGTGATAAATTCACAGCACAAACATCTTGTTTAACTTTGGAAAACCCTTTTGAAATAAAAGGATAATAGTAAGAGTAGCCCACACATAAACACGGACGGTTTTTACCTTACTATAATCCAAAACATTTTTGAAAATCGTAACTTAGTCTGATATTATCATAGTGTCTAAATACAAGTAGATTACAATCTAGCAGAATGCTTGCATATCACGCTCCACATATATAGTATACAATCAAAACCGCGGGCGCTTATTCGAGATTGGGTTCCGACTATGACAAGGTACGGGACCACCTGCCGATAGTGTATCTCTAGAGGCGAATACACTAGGTTCAAAAAGAATGTCTTGCAACCCGGCCCATGCATGGCCGACCACTTATTTCTCTTGAGTGTATCAAATGTATATCACCGACGGTTAGGATCAGCAATCGTCTCCCGAAAAAGGGACAGCATCGAAATAGATTAAAGAAGAAAATGGAATTTCTCTAGTTAGGTGATTATACACCCTAATGGGAGCGACCCACATAGCCATGCTGCCTGCCCGATTTTTGTCATTTCCCAATTGATGAGGCTTGAGGTCAGAACACATCTAGTCATCATACAATTTGAATGTCACATTGTCAGATCCGCCAAATCACTAATTGACACCCACAAAAATATTTTGGTCGTTAAGCTAAGAGATGTGCCCCTCTCCGCCACTAACAGAGATATGCTTGTAAAAATCAACGTGCGTGACCCTTAAGAAATACTCTGTCAGACATTCGTCCATTCAAGTCATCCAGGAACAGGATGAACCGAAGGCACCCTCCTACTACATCCAGTATAGGAATCACGCCATAGATCAATAGCGAGACGTCCTTACAAATCCGTAGATTTCAACCACGACAGAATCACAGTATATCTCTGTGTTGCAACACAGAGATTTTAAGCAATCCTTTCGCTTGTGAAGATCACAGTCTTCAATGCTCCATCTTCAATCTTCATGATTTTGTATTTACTGGTTCGGAATGGTTTTCGAATATAAATTCGATCCCAGTCTTTCCGTACCAACAATCAGATGGTCAAATTTGATAGTCGGTGATTTAACTATCAAATAATAATCGTGTAAATAAATGATTTCATTGATTCAATATTTGGCATTACCTGGCCTATTTAAAATACATTTAACAAATGGTTAATAAACTTTTAAATCTTCCAATATATTAAAAACATTATATTTATTCTTATTTTATAATAATAGGATACTCAAAACTATTTTTATATGCTTTAGACTATGAATATATTCCCAATCTTCCATTTTCTTTACTATTGGGATCTCGTTGTATTCAGTAAAGGCTTTTTCCCATTCCCTCAAATTTGGCATCCCGATATATACATATATGTATTATACTTAATGGTATTAAACAAATCAAAGATTCTGATACGGGTAAAGCAAAGGTCGAATTATATAATTTAAAACCAAATACCCTTATTTACATTGAAACTAATATTGTAGTATCATTTATATTCCAAAATCTCGCACGTATGTTCAATACTTCTCGTATAGGATATCACACAAATCTCAACACCTTTTACTCGTTTCAAACCAATACCATTCCTCGATAATAATGAAGTCCTTTAAGTTGGGGTATTCTATTTACCTCTCAGACCTTGATCGACAACGTTCTTATCTCGGAATAATATTAGTTTGTCACTTAACCACTGATATTAAAGTCTCATTTACCACCTTGATTTCAAATCTGGTTTTATAAACAGTTTCTTATATTTGAAATCCTCACTCCATAATCTTTTTACTTAATTCCTTAAATTAAGTAAGTCTTCATTAAAAACACAACTTTTAACTTAAACCAAAATTTCACTTATAACCTTTGGAAAAATAAAACCAGATGTCAAATAATCTGCTTCCATCTATTGGGCATTACTATAATGAATTCTATCTTGGATTGTATAACTAAATCTGTTTACCACCTTCTTTAAGACCTTGTTGACTTGGATTTTATTTCCAAAATCCATTTACCCATTTTTACCCAAAAATCACTATTTTCCCTTGCTTTTGAAATTCTTATTTCAATTACCTTATTTCTCTTAAGTTCAATTCTTTAACATTTAAGTCATTGCTTTGGTTTTAAACCCCTTTAAAACCTTGCTTGGATTTCTTCCAAATCGTTTATTAATCTGTTTGGCCTCTTATAACAACTTCTTAGATTTTATTCTAAAACTATTACCATTCTGCTTTATCATCTCTCTAGGAAGTTTCATTCCATTTGAATTTACTTTACTCAATTGACAATCAAGTAAAATCTTATTTAAAATTTTGCATTCCTTTACAAATCCTATTTACCAATCTCGTTTGGAAACCTGGATTATAAATCCCTTTATAAAACTCTTATCGCCCCTTTTTTTATCAAACCTTATCATCAATTAATCACTTGTTAATTGAATTCCCATTTTTTCAAATCTCGTTTGAAACTTGGATTTATAAATCCCTTTTATAAAATTCTTATTTTGATTTTGATCGGACTTATCAATGCTTAACCACTTCTTAATTAAATACCAATTAAAAGTCATCTCTTAAATTATTATTTGTTAAAATAATAATAATAAACTTTAATATTAAAAATAGTTAACCTTGCTATTACTTAAAATAGAATCATTATCATTTTAAAAGCTTATTAAATAATAATTGACTTCATTAACACTAATCAATTCAATAATTTCTTTAATTATAATTAATCGAGGGTTAACACCATATAATTCAATAATTCTCTTAGTTTATAGTTAATCGAAGATTAACTAATATTTTACACTATTCGTTAAATTTAACGAATATTCAGACATTTGAATTAGATTAATTCAATTATCAATTTCAATTTAAAAATGGTTGATTTTTGCCAACCGTACGTATCAGTTAACAGTCAACTAATTTTCATTGTCATTTTCCCTTTTTAAATTAATTAAATAGCTTAATTAATTTAAATACACCTTTTAATTGTTTTAAAAACAATTATTCCATTTTACCAACCCGTAGGTGAATTCCTTGGTTTCCTCCTCTGCTTTTAGAACTTGTATAAATCACAAGGTTAATATATATTTTTATAATCTCGATTAAATAATTTCTTTTATAACTCAATTTAAATATTTATTTACAAATTCCTAATTTTATTATTTATATAAAATAATTGAAAAACTCAATTCAATTATAAAATAGTTTATAACTTTAAAACTACGTCAATTCACCTGACGGTAGACGACGCTTAAAACAATATATTTCAGGCCAATTACCCAATCAATACTGTCGATTGATTTCAACTAGAACAATGATGAATACCTATTCAACCATAAATATTTAAACAAGTTTTAGTGGCAGTCAGGGTGATCAATTCATATATGAATAAAATGCACCACAAATAAAAATACAGTTTATTTGAGGAATCCGGTCGGATCCCTCTAACCTGTCATTCTCTGCATCATATATACATTTGACAATAATATACGAATTAAATTCCAAAAATATAATGATGAAAAATAACAGAAGCTAATCAAACAACTAATAACATTCATAGCAGCCAATCAACCAATTTATACAGTTAATGGTTAATTATATTTTCTATGAATTTACCACATCACAGGATTCTAGAAGGTGTGAGAATTAACTCACTAGAATTTATTTCGGTTGACAGTTGATGCGTTTTCTTCATTAAATTTTAAACGAGCATTTAAAATTATCTGAAATTCCAATCAGCTCCGATCGAATCCCCGTCAACGCCATCGTCTAGGCCTCATCCCTGCGATCCCAACGGATCCTGTTTCACGTAAATCCGATATCATATGGCTAAGTTACGCTAATTATAAGTTTTATATAAATTAAACGATTATTAACCTAATTATAAATTAATTATATAATTAAACAATCACCTTAATTATCATTAACATATTAATTAACTTAATTAATTGCAATTACAGTTAATTTACTTTGCCACATCAGCATCATGTAACGCGTCTTCCCTTTTATTCATCTGCAAAACCCGATCTACCCTGTTCATCATCCCCTTCGTGCCATCAAATCCAAAACCGTCCACATATTTTGACCGCCGCTCCTTCAATGATGATCAAGACGCCGACCTGGGTACTTTGTCAGAACGCCGCCACCTACGTCCCCCTACGCTAGTGACCCCGACCGCCATCTCCAAATGTACCACCCCAGAACTTAAAATGAACGGAAAATGCTTCTGGCAAGATCTCTCTACCTACACAGCACCGAAACCCATGAGACCACTGCCGTACTGACCCTCACTTGACCGCCTTCCATCTCCCTTCAGACTTCCACCTCCTCGACCAACGCCAGCACCGGAAACCAAAAAAAAAAACCAATGCTACCTCGCAAAACTAACCCAAAAACAGTGGTCTCCGTTCAACTCATCGCCCCGGCCTCCTCCGACCACCAGAGAACCCGAGACCAGTGCCAAATCGAAGCCTAAACTCTCCTCTTCCATTTCCCCCAGGTCCTGTCATCTCAAATCAACCAATCTCCCCCCATTATCAAAAGAACGGAACTGACCTGCTCTGGTTTTTGCGCCATACCGGCCACCACAGGTGTTCGATCATCCCCAACTTTTTACACTAGATAGATAAGGACATGATCTACAAATCTGCTTCAGATTTCGTTCTCCAATTCACAACAGATTAGGAGATATAAATTAAAACGTGAATAGGGGCTTTATTGCAAAACTGATAGTGGTGGACGGAAAGTAGTTGGGAATTCTGGTTTGGGCTGAGATCTAGAGGGTATAAATAAGTGGAGATAATATTTATTTAAGTTGATGTGACTAACGATACTATTCTTCGTGTCTATCGCAATTTCGAACACTGTTTATTGGCTCCTGCGGTCACATACTAACTCCGTTCGTGACGCGAATGGACGTCATGATACAACTTGACGTTACGGTCCTAATGAAACTTGTTTCGTCGAATTCCGAGTCCGTTTGCTCAAATGGCGCCCATTTAACTCTAAATGATCGTTTTATTTGTATTTTATTTTGCCACGCTCACAGAATAACTCCGTTTTGCGTGTAACTTGAAAATCTAGCAATAATTTGTCATTGCGGTCCTTTGTTTCGTTGAAAACGGAGGTCGTTTGAATAAAGTCCCTTTTAAAAGGTCCAATTTGAATTAAAATAAATCAATTTTAAAATACTTCAATATAATATAAATAAGATATTGCAATTGGCCATATATGACCATAATTTGATATAGATTCAAAATAAAATATTCCGGGTTGAAATCCAAGCTAAATCGATATTTAAATTTTTTAAAATTATTTATTTATATAAATAAATCGCTATGATATATAAAGGAATTCCATAGCGACTATTTTAAAATTTGATTTGGACATAAAACAAAATCTACGCTATGAAAACTGGATTTTTCTCTTCCATTAGAAAAATATTACCCAACAGATTTTGACGTTTCTTGTTTCAAGAAAATCCGACTAATTTTGGATCCTGTACAGCTATTTAAAGTTCAAAACGTCATATTACGAATTGCCGTGCCGCTACAGCTCGATTTATAATTAATTTATAAATTATTCGCTCAACCGTCGTTAAAGAAACGAAATCGTCAATATAATTTCACTATAAACAATATCAAACCATTTTAAACTGCTTGTCCACATTATATTCCAAACTCAACATTTTCAAATGGTTTGGAAATTAAAATATTATTTTATTATTTATTTAAATAATATAATCAAAATAAAATCGTTAAATTCGATTATTTAAATTCAAACCAATATTTAAAAATAAAACAATTCAAATAATTAGGCAGAAAATTACGGGTTGTTATAATAAGGGACAACATCAAAATAGATTAAAGAAGTAAAAGGAATTTCTCTAGATAGATGATTATACACCCTAATGGGAGCGACCTACATAGCCATGCTACGTGCCCGATTTTTGTCATTTCCCGGTTGTGAAGCTTGGGGCTATGTCTATCTTTTTAGAACATCTGGCCACTATACACTTTGAATGCCACATCGTCAAAACCATCAAATCACTAGTTGATCTTACCAAAAATATTACGGGTATAAAAGCTAGGAGAAACAAATTTCTCCGCCACCAGATGTAATACCATGAAAAGATCGTCTTATGTGACCGTTAGGAGTACTCTGTCAGACATTCGTCCATACAAGTTTTCCTGGGACTGGACAAACATAACAGCTCTTGCATTTCACTCCGTCTTCGATTATCTTCAGTATAATTTAATTCGCAACGTTTATGCCTATACGGAGTGGTTTTCGGATATTAAATCCAACGTGTCTCTCCGTATTGACAACGATGGTCAAAAATCATTGATAGTCGGTGATTTAACTATCAAAGGAAAAAAAATAACATCCATCAAATAATTTCACAATCACTGGCCCTTTCTAATATTTATTCATTCATTATCTATTTTCCAAACTTCTTATCAAATTATATATATTGATTTCTAATTATCAAATTTCTTAAAAATATTCTAACTCCTTAAATTTTTGGAAAATTTCGCCAGCACCTCCTTTGTACCGACCAATAGTTCAAACCCAACTCGCCTCTCTAGGCCCTTTCCATTCAAAAAGAAAATCATAAAGCCAAGCGGCTTGCTGATTCAGCGCATAAAACCTCATATGGAAATTTAAACATGTACTTTTTTGTCTGGCACTTAAATTATAAACCTCATACTCTCTTCATATTCTTCATCCCATGCCTGTCTAATATATGTACACCTGCACTCCCATTTATTTCAAAACCATACGGCTATTTTGATTTCACCACATTCAATCCCACTAATTAATTCTTTAAGTAATTCAGCCGCTCCATTCACTTATAGTTTGAATCAATTCATTTATATTTTGAATTAATTCATTTATAGTTTGAATCAACAGTATTTAACATATATAAGCTCATTCCCAATTTGTTTCGAAACAATTCCACACTTTGATCACTTTCCATTCGCTAATTAGTTAATTAGCTTCTTTACTTGGACCATTTTAAGTTTGAACCTATCACGTTCAAATTTATTTTTAACTCTCTTATGAATCCGTTAAATTCCCATTTTAGTTCGAGTTCCATATTCATTTTCGAATTTAAATTTACAAACTCGATTTGCTTAACTAAAGTTAAGTTCAACCTCAAAATTTCATTAATTAACCATTTCTAATTAGTTGATTCCATCTAATAATTTAAATCTGGTTTTTCTTCAAAATCCAATTCACTTGCTCTACTTGGGTACATATTTATTTATAACCCAAGTCCGAATTTTACTAATGGAAATTCGGATTTTTATTCACAAAAATCCTTTTGTTTAATTAAATAAACCCTTATGGTTTTAAAACGATTTTGGCACTGTTTTTCTGAAATTTTGATTTTGATATAACTCAAAATCTATAAGATGAAATTTAGGTTTTTCTCTTCCAGTAGGAAACTATCATTCAATTGGTCCGGGCATTTCTTGTTTCATCGAGTTCTGACTTATATTGAGTTCTATACGCTCAGTTGAAGTCTGGATCGTCAAATTACGAATTACCGCGCTGCGGCGAGTTCGTTTTAATTAAATTAAATATAAACGTTTAAAACTTTGTTTATAATTAAATTCCAACTCCATTTTCTAATATTTAAAAAAAAATTAATTCCGTTATCCAAATCTAACTTCACAAATCAGATTATTCAACTCGTCGATTATTTATATTTTACATTCATAACTCGGTTATGAATTAATTCAAAACTCAAATTTCTATATTCAAGTTCAATTCACGTGAAATTAGCTTATTTATAAAATATCGATATCATCGAATTCAAATTATAAAATTCCCTTATACAAATAATTTATTAATTCATCATCTCTTACCCATTACAAACTAATATCTTCCCTGATAATAGTGAAGTTGTTCAAGTTGGGGTATTTTATTTACCTCTCAGACCTTTACTGACAACGTTCTTATCTTGAGACAGATAAGAGTTTGTAATACCAAAATCGCCATTATTTATCATCAAAATCTCCTCTTGTATCTCATTTAAAAATATGATTTTCAAATGCCATTCCTTATATTTGGAAAAATCTGTTTCTAATTTATCCAATAATTTCTTTATTACATTTATAAACATTGTTTATAAATCGACCACCTTATTTTATATTAAACGAACTTCCATTTAAATTTTCATTTAAAACTCAATTCCTTATTTGAAATATTTTATTACTATAACTTTTATATATAAGTATAGAATCTATTTTCATATTAAAATTCTAAATTTCTATTTAATAAGTTCCAATATCTTTTGGAAATAATATTTTATTTTCTATAAATTCGACTCTGCTGAATTCAAATCATAAATCTGTATAGATTTATTTCAATCCAATTTATCCCGAAAATTAGAATAAATTTCATCTTTTCTTTCTCGAGTGATTCCAAATTCGCTTATTTCATTCATACTTGAATTAAAAATTCAAATTATCCAAAAATAGTTATTTTCCTTTATTTATAAATATCGTTTATAAATTTCACTTCTTGTTCTAAATATTAAACCACGTTTTGATTTCAAATTACATTTGAAATCTAATTTCCACTTCGGAAAACAAATCATACTTGAATTTAGAATTTTTAAAGTACCAAATGTTGATTTTTCACATTCATCTATAAACGTTATTTATAGACTATACTTCTTGTTTTAGATATTAAAACAAGTTCTATTTCAAACTCCATTTGAAATTTCATTCCTACTTTAGGCGAATAAACTCTCTTTTAAATCATGCTTGCATTTACGTTTCAAAATTTATCAAATGATAATTTCCTTTTCATGTATAAACATAGTTTATAAATTCAATTACTTGTTTTTGTTTTTAAACAAGTAAATATTTCCTAACCTATTTATAATTCCATTTCTATTTTGGAAATTAAATTTTCCTTTTAAAATTCATACTTGAATTAAAAATTAAATATTACCAAATGATAATTTTCTTACATTTATAACAAATCATTTGTACATTCATTGCTTATTTTATTATTAAAAAAGTTATTATTTTCTTAGCCTATTCGAAATTCAAATTTTATTTCAAAAAATAAATTTTCCTTTTCGAATCTAAAAATCACTTTTTTCTCTTTTTTTTGTTGATATTTTTAAGTATAAATATCTAGGGCCAGTGATATTTAAATATTCAAATACACAAACCATCAGTCCAATTTAATACATCACACACATATAAGTATGTAAACAGTAATAAATAAATTTGAGGAATCCAGTTGGATCCCTCCAACCTGTTTTCTCTGCATCCATAAACATAAGTTACATAAATAATACCAATCCTGCTTCAAGGCAGGATATCGCGGTATAGAAGGTCATCCACTCATGTACGTGGGGCGATAGGGTCATCCGCTAATGATACTGCAGGCATCCGCTAATGGTACTACATGAACTATCCAATAGCCACAACAACCAAGCCTAGCATAACTAATATATATATATATATATATATATATATATATATAATAGCCAAGACAGATAAACAATTTATAAATGCAACCAAGCAGCCAACAATTTATTTTAAATGAAAAAATAAATTTTTAAGTGAGATTTACTCACCTTGATTTTCCATTGCCGGGTATCTTGTTTAATTCCATATTGTCGGCTCGAATCTATTCGAATGAAATTTTACCTAGCACCAACGAATATTTATTTTCATTAATCGATTTAAATCTGTTATTTTTTATATTAACTACAAAATAAATAAATAATTCATTCTATGTAATTTAAATTAAATAGAAACTCATACCTTATTACCCATCACTACTTTGGTGTCTTACCAAACACTTCACAAACACTATCATTACTATGTTATCACCTACACCCAATTTCCAAGCTGTTGACACTCCCAAACTAATCCACACCACTGTCCATCTCCATTTCAAATTTTCATAATGTCGTGTCCACCAATTCATCTTGAATGAATCTTCACCTCATTCATGTTATTAAGTCATCTTGCCTTCTCCTCTCACCATCTAAATAAACTATTCATGCCGCAACCACCACCACTGTAATCACAGCTCCTTCCAATCCCATCAACACACACTGATGCACAGTTCCTGCTTTATCGACTTCAACCCCATCACTAACACAACCTCTGCTACACTGTCTTAAGGCTAACAGTCACTGCTCCTACCTTCATGCCTCTAACTGCATTTCTCAAATTGAATGTCGCGGTTTCCTTAAGCCATCATCACCCAGTTATGACTTGACAGGCCTTTACCTTCTCCAATACTTAATGAAAATGCATTAAACAATTTGCAACAATCTCTCTTTTATCTTCAACATCCAACCATCGCCACAACTTCAAGCTCGGACCTCCATGACAAAGTTCGTCTCTCGCTACCTACAGGTATCGAGCGATATTTTTGTGCTAGAAAATTCCCCAAAGTTTGCCAATCACCTCGCCTCAACTCCCCAAGGTCAGCGTCGACCTCACCTCCCCTTCAAGCGTCGTTAGCCTCAGCCCTAACACGGCTGGCTTCGAAATTGAAATCCCCCAAATCAATGTCGCATACACCAAATTGAATACCAGGGTGAAGGCCTAAATCTAAAATGATCGGCGCACCTTGTTTCAAGAATTATAATTAAGGATTGAATTTTAAGAATTAAAATGGAGGAGCGACATTCAATTTTTCCTTGATTATTCTGAGGAGCGAATGAAAGCAAGTAATTGGGAAGGGTCATCCCGATTTATAGAAGGGGGGAGGAGACCACAGTACGTACACCCTTCATTTCATACTTAACTTTGCCAAAAGGAAGGAAACCATTGTTTACATCTCGAGAAAGAACCTACGTGATTTAAAATATTAGCTCGGCTTTACTAGGTCTGCGAAATGTTGTTGTTCGCATAAGTATCAACATAGAAATAAAATATTTTTATTAATTTCTTTTGGTTTGATTTGATAATTTACTTCGATTTGATTTCATTCTTATCCACTTAAAAATATCTTGTGGCTCCCTTAACTTCCCGAACCGCTATTTTAACGTAACAACTAATGTCTCCAACATTATATCGCTATTATTAATTCAATGGAATGTGTTTCGAATTTTAATTTGAACATATATAAAGAAAACATACTAAATCTACATAAGTAAATTTTAAATTCAAAAAAAAAATCCCCGATAATAAATTATTATTGTTATATTCAAATATAATTAATATTGATCGACTGAATCGTTTTGATTTAGTTTTAAATTTTGAACTCAATTTTTGTTTGTTTTCGTATTACGATAACTCAATATCTTTGATTATAAATCGTATATCGATTATTAAATCGATAAATTTAATTAAAAATGCATATTATTATTCCAACCCAATATTTAAAATAAATTTAAATATTCATTATAAAACGACGAAAAATCCGGGATGTTACATCACCAATACTACTAGGGGAACCCTATGGACTATGTGATGTAACATCAACTGCATTTACCTCGAAAGCACATCCAACAACTCTACTCTCTCTAGGCCTGAAAGTGGGAAAAATTTCCTTCTCCTTTGATTTACCATGAACCAAATCTTGAACATCTGATGGGCCCTTATTCTCCTTAAACATTATCGACTCATCAAAAGTAACATGACGAGAAACTATATCCTTCTTCGTTTCTGGATTCCAAATCTAATAGCCTTTGACTCCATCCATATAGCCCTGAAAATTCCCCTTGAAAGATCTAGGTGAGAGCTTATCATTCCCTGGTTCATGCACATAAACAGGACTGCCAAATACATGAAGATAACTCAAGTCAATGCTCTTTACCTTCCACATTTCCTCTGGAATTTTGTTATCTTTAGCCGAGCATGGAATTCGATTAATAGTATGCACCGAGGTTGACAAAGCTTCGGTCCAAAATCTGTTAGACAAACCCGATGTTAATCTCAAGCATCGAGCCTTCTCCAGTAGAGTTCAGTTTATTCCCTTCGCCATTCCATTAGACTGCGGATCTCCAGTTGTAGTAAAATGCCTCCGAATACCATGATGCTTAAAAAATTTCAGAAACTCTCCAGAAACATACTCGCCGCCATTGTCGGACCTTAGAACCTTCAAAGTCTTTCCACTCTCATTCTCAACAAGAGTCTTCCATTCTTTGAACTTTGCAAATGCCTCCAACTTGGCCTTCACTACATACACCCAAACCTTTCGAGAAAAATCATCAATGAAAGAAATATAATATCTTGCTCCTCCCAAGAAGCTACAGACGCTGGTCCCCAAGCATCATTGTGCACATACTCAAGAATCCCTCTTGAATCATGTTTTCCTCCACTGAATGGCACTCTAGTTTACTTATTCCTCGCAAAACTCCTACTTGTTGAAACTCTCACCATCAATCTTCTCCCTTCGCCGAAGAACATCCAAACTCTTCTCCGAGACATGACCTAATCTTTAATGCCACAGCCGCGTCACATCTAAGCCATGAGAACTATCAACACCCATAAAAGTTTCGCTATCCACGGTCATTCCGTGAAAAAAAAAATACCATGAGTTCTAGCACCCTTCATAAACAACAAGTGCAACCTTCGAAACCTCAAGCTATCACTCTCAATAGTGATCTTGCACCCTAAAGAATCTAGCTATCCCAAAGAGATAAGGGACTTCCATAGTCCCAAAACATAGCACACATTAATGAGAGTACGAACAACTTCGCCAAACATTCGAATTTGCACGAATCCAATGCCCTTTGACTTGCAAACTGCACCATTAACCATAACAATTGAATTTCCTCCTCAATCGACATAAGAAGAAAAACAATTCCTATTAAGTGTCATGTGATATGAAGCCCCCCGAATCAAGCTCTCATTCACTGCCCAAAACATCTGATGCTCCAACCGACAAAACATCTACATCTCCCTCACCAATATCTCTCTCCACCGCAACTGATGAAGATGCTACTTCCTTCTTCCCCTTGTCTGGACAATCATTCTTCCAACCATGTTTCTTACATATAAAGCACTTGCTATTTCTTTCCTTCGACTTTCCTCTGCCACCGGGCATCCTAAACTTAGAACACCCCCTGGTTCCCCTTCTTCTCTGATTTCTCCTTTTTCGCAAATAAACGTTAACCTTATCAGCACCACTACTACCATAACTCATCTCCTTTATTTAATTCGTAACTCCTCACTAAGAAGACCCACCATGACATCATAAATAGTCAATATGTCCTGGCCATAGATCAAACTATTTGAGAACCCACTATAACGCTTAGACAACGAACATAACAATATCATCGCCTTCTGCTCCTCCTCAATCTTCAAATCTACCACCTTAATCTTCATTAGCAAATCATCTAACACAATCAAGTGCACCTTTAGCGAAGTTGTCTCCTTCATCTTGTAGGTAAAGAAAGTCTACAACAAGATCAGTCAATTTGTGAGCGATTTCTTCATATACAACTCCTCCAACTTGTTCCAAATACCTTCAGCAGTCGCCTCACCAGTAATTTTTGAGATAACATTCTCTCCCATAGCCATTTGAAGTGTAGTGAATGCTCACTCTTCCATTTCTTCTCTCTCCACATCTGAGATATCCGTTGGCAATAAATGTGTATAAAACACTACCCGATGTACCTGATTCTACCTAAGAACCGGTTTCATCTTCCATTTCCATTTTTAAAAATCATTATCACCATTCCACTTGTCAATAACCAATTATGAACCAGCAGCTGCGTACAAACCACATACAGAAGGAGCTACACCACTTGGACCAACTGTTGAGGCACTATTTAAATATGATTCCGGCATTTCTATAACTATCTACTAACACTAAAGCTCTGATACCTAATGTTGTGTAGAATTTCGACTCAAGACCGAATCATAAACCCCAGCGCTGCGGAAGATTATAACGTGGTAAATGTGAAAAAACAAAAAAATCGATATATCAAAACAATCTCAACCCAATCCAAAGCCAATCACAATCACCAAACAATGGAAATAATGGAGAAATAACGATAAACTAAATCACACAAGGATTTATAGTGGTTCCACCGACGTCTTGTCAGTGTACGTCCACTTTGAGAGAGAACCTTTTATTAATATCAATAGAAGAGGACAAGAGATTGATTACAGTAATCGAATTCACTAGAAAAAATTGATTTTGTGGAGAAAAGAATTAAAGAAGATTAGGGTTGCTAAAACCCTAATTAGAATAAACCTAGATCTTAATCTCTTGATTTTTGTTTTTCTAGTACGTGCCCATTTAGATCTGATGTAGCTAAATATAGGGAGAGAATAATATGTAGCAATTTCCTAAATTGCCCTTGGTATCTTCACAAATCAACATATAATGTCCTCAGTTTGAACAGTCGAAATACCTGATCAGATGTCTGTCGTAGAGAGGGACAAATGTCTGTCCAAACCTAGAAAGCATACATGCTTCAGCACAGACGTTTGTCAAAATGACAAACGTCTGCTGCAACTTTGGGAAAATTTCCTTGACAACACATACGTCTATCTCACCTCTCTGTTGAAACCAAACGCTTCTCCAGCTGCAACTTTCACCTACAAGCTCCGATATATGAATCGTCTTCTCCGACACGAAGCTACTTCCATCCACTTTAATTCTACCATATAGTATCGCAAAATTTAACAATATTATTTATAATGGGATTATAAGTCTTGATGATGAACATTTTACTCTACATAAAAATCGAGTCGACCTATTGTACCTTATTCCTATCCTTAGAATTAGAAAATAAAAAGACAAAAATACAGTAATAAAATTTTAATTTCATGTTCCCTTGCAATTTCCAAATACATTTAAGACGCTGGACGACAAAGGAATGCGGAAGCGGCTTGTCCAAAAAAAAAAAACTCAATAGCTATAGACCAGACTTCATCCTAATGTCTACTATTTCCTTTGTAGGCTTCATGTTGTATCCTTCAAACAACAAGATGATAAACGCTAGAGAATAGACATGTGCATGTCATGGTTTATTCCTGAAGAGGGAAATGAAACTAGTTTGGCAGAAGAAGGAGGGAAAGAGACAAGAGGATCTGGAGGAGTAGGAGGTGGGAACGAGGGAGGAGGAGTAAGTAACATCGGCGGAGGGATGGCGGCAGAAGATAAGAGGGGAAGTTGACTCGCGAAGAAAAGAGGAATCGCAGAGAGGGACGTGGATTCTACTTTTTTTTGATAAATAATGTACTATCTCTAGATTTTTAAAGCCAAAAGCGACTTCTATTTTTGGTAGATTGCATTATATTTTAATAATTTTTCAAACCAAAATTAGGAGGTCCCGATTTAAATCATTATACATGCATGTTTTTATGGTGATGACTCATTATGCACATATCACGTTTGGTTACAAAATTGGTTGTACACAAAATGATTTTGTAGTTTAAGAAAATTAAAAGTAGCAGCTTGGCTTACTAAATGGTAAAATTTTAGGATGAAATTTCTATTAAAAAGAGAAAAATGTAACACCTCAAAACGTTAATTTAATTAATTAATTAGGTTCCAAATGTGAATTTGAGAAAATAATGGAATTTGACCACGAAACTTGGACTATTGCATTCATGATGGTACTTTGGTTGACTTTGATGTTTCGAACTTCATGAATGGAGTTCGTATAAAAAAGTTACAAATAAAAACGAATTCGAATGGAAAATAATAAATAAATAAATAAATATATAACTCCATCATTAAAACACCCGAGCCCACAGAAGCCAGGTCGACCAAGGCGGTCAAACTGGCAGTCGACTTCAAGATCGACGTCTTGGTCGATCTGCTCCAATTGCAGCTAGGTTTTGCAGAGAGTTTAATTATATATACAAATAATTTTTTTTGTATTTTAGTCTAATGGTTCAGGTCATTTCAGTTTCTATAAGTAAAAGCCCAGACCACCTATATTTTGTCACATTTTCCAAAGCCAACGATGAAGCTCTGGATTTTTCATTTCTCCAATCTCTCTAAAATATCTTAAAAAATAGATTTTAATTTAAAAATATAGGGAAATAAATTCAGTTTTGTAAGAAATGATGATTTTTGCATGCAAGATAAATTTATTAGGTTTCTAATCTTTTTCCCTTTCTCAACTACAATTCTTCATCAAGACCTATTAATTTTAATATGCGTACTTCCCTTATTTATACATATTAAATGAATCTAGAAGGATCTGGAAACTAGGCTTAAATCTTTATTTGTTAAAATTCAAATCCAAATAAAAGTCTATCCATACATTGTTATTTTGAATATGTTAATATTCATTTCTTTTAAGTTTTGGAATGATTTATGGAAATAACAGGGAAAGACCTTATAATGGGATTTGAATTTTAACAAATCAGAATATAAAAAGTTTTTCTAGTTGATAATAAGGACTAGAATACATAATTATTGCATTAAAATTTATGCTTTATTCGTCCAACTCATACTTAAATAAAGTTAATTATTTATTATTACTACTAGGTAGACGCTTATGTTAGATTTGAATTTAAAGTGTTCTACATTAATATGAGGTATAAGTTTAATGTCACCTATAATAATTGTAGAATTAGCAATTGTAACCATAGGGTTTATGGTAATAAATGTGACAAATAATGTAGAATTCAAAATGGTTACAATTAGGTAAATAACAATTAAATGTTACAAATCAAATTTATGGGCAAGTAATATAATAAACTTGGTGGTAGCTAATGAGTTACAATTAATAGGATTTAATTGAACCTAATGGGACTGATATTAATGACATTTATGTGAAATGTCTATTTCTTTAGGAAAAATAATCTTGGGTAAGTTTGGCTCAGGTCCAGTATAGGTTTTGAAACACATAAAAATTCCTTATCGTAAAACTATGTAAATTAAGTCCCTATTTTGCGGAAATCGTCAAAAAATAATAAAAAAAAATCATGAAATTAAAATTAATTTCAACACAAAATAATAATCATTTTCACGCATTAAAACTACAAAATATGAATCAAAAATAAGAAAAAACAAAAAAAGGCACGCTCTAGTATATTGTAGCAAACAATGCAATTATTTGCAATTGTTGCTGATATTTCAGCAATATTAGCATCAACTGCAAAAACATTGCTGAATTATCAGCAATATATTGTAATAATTGCAGATTTTGCAACAATTTTCATTTTGCTTTCAATTAGTTCAGTTTTTCATCAACTTCTAAATACTTACCGATATAACATCAATACTACATAATTATTACTGATATATCAGCAAGTATTCATCAACTTGCTGGTATATCAATAATTTTATACAATAATTGCCGATATATCAGCAATCTTTCACAATGCAACAATTTTTAACATTGTTGCCGATATATCAGCAATTACAGTGAATTATTGTTGATTTTGATATATTTTTTCCGAATTATTCACCTGAATTTTTTTTTACTGCAACACCAAAAAAAGAAGAAAAAACACGTAACATAAAAAAATAGGGACCCGCTTTATAATAAACTTTAGAGGAGGATGCCACTTATATGAAACTCGATAAATAAGGACCCGCGCCTAATTTCCGCAATAATCATTATTGTTATTTATGACATGTGGAAGTTATGGAAATTAATTTAAATGGGGATTTTGGGTAGAATTATCATAATTATGCTAAGTCAATAAAGCTTCTTAGTATTATAAGTTTTATTTTAGGACTATCAATCCAATCTTATAACTAGTTTAAATCTATGAATAATATCCAAATTAAATATAAGAAATTGAATTTAGTAGGTTAATGACGTGAGGTCTATTGAGTCTTTCGACAAAAGTCTGCACTTTTTAGAAGTAGGATGTACATACAACTAATGTGAGATATCATTGACCATTGAAAATCGTGACAGTTATTATAACGTGCTGAGGAATGTTCATAATTGTTTACTTCAAGCGTGATATATTAAGTAGCATAAGGTCTGCCTTCCTTCCGAAAGAATAAACCTGAAGGACACTGAGTGTCGGAGCCTACTTCAGGATTAAGCTATTAAGTACTTGGATCCGCCTTTCGGGGGTATTAATTATTTGGATTCGCCCCTTTCCTTAGGATTTATCTTGAGGAGTATGGGTAGTAGTCATAAGGTCCATTCTTAATAGGTATTAAGTGATTGAAGGACTCACTTTTTTCCAATCAATGTATTAAATGGCTAATTGGGTGAAAATTAGGGAATTATTGAAAGGGTCTACTTCCTTAGGTATTAAGTCACTAGGTTAGGGTCCATCTCGGGATATGGTATTAAATGGCCGCTATGGAGATACAAAAGACGTGTATATCCTACAGAAAGTATTAAGTGACTTAGATAGTCTCCAATAATGCTAGTTAGACAATAATACAGGGTTTGTCGGTGGATGGTCATAAATGGCAAATTATCGTCTACCTATCTTACTAAGTGGCCGCATATTATCTCTCACACTTCCTTTTTGTGATTGGGATACATGAATGATGGAAACCTTAATTTGTAGTTAGAGGGCTTAGTAGCTAGTGTCCTCTTATCTATAATAATGCGTTAGGTAACCATCTGCCAAGGTCTTAAGTGACTGTTGGATCTGCCTTATATATAATTTTGTATACTATGTTTTTAGTGAAGTCTTAATTGGTCATTGAATCTTATTTATTTATATATTACTTTAGTGAGGTCATAAGTGACTATAGAACCCTCCTCTTTTGAGAATTGGTGAGGTATTAAGTGGTTAAAGGGTCTACCTCTTAGACATTAGGTTTTGGGCTGATTTAGAGGCTTCATATATTTAAAAGGTACTATCTCAGGATTCATCAACTTGATTTTTGGAATATTTCTACCTTGGGTATGATAGTTAAATAATTGGGCATAACAGTGCAAGGTTAGGCTAGAATCTTAAACCTTGTTAGACATATAATTGGATGAAACCAAACAAGATATTTTGTGTATTATGGGTAGTTTATACATTTTCTTCTCATTATGACCTGTTGTTTTAACCCCACTCCTCATTGCAACTCTGGAAATAGAATTAGGGGAAGCATGTCTTTGGAGGTGGACGTGTTAGGTTTCATTCTTGTTCTCTCATGCTGGGTATTATCGTTGTGACTTGCATTTAAGGTGGCAGTCATAGTCAATAATTATTATCTTATATTTTTTTCCAGTTGTGAGTTTATTTTTATAATATTTGGATTATGTTTTGATAATTATTGTAGGTATCAGGTCAATATGATCCATGCTTGGATGGGTTTGGATTTCAATTTTTGTCAAAACTCGGGCTTGGAAAAGTTTAGGTTGTTACATCATACTTCACTTCAAGGACAAGTAAAGGGGGAGCATGGTTCAATTGAAAGAGGGGTGATGTATATGGTTTTTTGAATAATTTTCTACTTAATATTTTGATCTCTCTTATTTATATAAATATATCACAATCCAACCATGTAATTTCCCAAACCTTTCTAACAAAAAAGGCACTCATCGGCCGCCCCCTTTCCGATTAGCTTTGCTTGCCGCCTATTAGATTTAGAAAATAAGTCCTGGTTCAATCAAGTAGCCCGCCTCACTCACTAATTGACATATGACACTCCCTTCTTCCTCCTCCTCATAAGCTACATTAATGGCTTCCAAACACTCATAAAATAATAACGAAAAGAGAAAAAATTCACACCATTCAAATGCATAGCTAAGCATCACGAAACCATCATTAAACTACCACTCTTTTATCTTCATTAGCCTTCACCACTTCACTACATCACCAAGGTCGAGTACCACCTCTTCGCCTTCTAGGCCGAGTTCAAGGAGCAAAGAAGGAGGAGATGAGCCACTAAGGAAAGGAATACTTAAGTTCGGGAAACTTAGAATATGTTTTAGCAAGGCTATTGAAATTTTGTACTTAGTTATTCAAATCGGAAGTGAAAAACCGTAACAACCTAAATCCCAGCGGGCACATATTTGTTTGCAAAATGCTAAAATCTGAGTCGACTGAAACTCGAGTAGTGTATTTGGTATCCTACCAAAAGGCATAGTAATTATATCGAAGTTCAAATAAATAACTCACAGCAAAAATGATTAAAATATAATATTAAGTAAATACTTATCAAGATATTGACACTTTATTAACAAGTGTCTCTAAGCTGAAGAATCTTTACCTTCCATCTAACCAGTGGATTGTTACGATGGGGTCAAAACTAAAGTTTTGGTGAATGGAGGAATTATATACTTTTAAGTTTAACACTACATATACAGTTTATTTCCATTTTAATTATATTAGGTTATTTGGGTTTAAAAGACTCTCGCCTCCATACGTAAATCGCACCTGCCTGCTTCTAAGTAGACCAAGCCTAATAGTTAATATATATATAGCTATATGCCTAATAGACCTCCTAGATCCTAGTCACCACATATAGTACCCTCCGTATCCTCCACGATAGGACTCCATCATCACTATACGGAAAAGTGTTGGAATTACGTATATAAAGGACAGCTACTTGAGGCCTACAATACTGATGTTCTATCATTTGATCGGAAGACCTTAATCGTTCCTAAGCTTGGACATCTACGATGTACCACCTAAGTCATACACTGAAGACTTGCACGTAATCATTCTGTCCACTACTTGAGATTCGCTAACAAGGACCACCCTTATGCGGAACTCAATTGAGGAATTCTATATCTGTAAAGGAAAACTTCGTTAGGCCTACAATATATATTCTATTTATTCTTCCTCTTTCCTCTATGGCTATGGGTCCAACGCAGTGCCCCATCTCAGCTGGTTTAAGGACCCCTTGAGAGCTTATTGACTGTGCCCTGCTGCAAACAATCTTAACATCCAATTGGAGTTGCCCTTCATCTATTGTCTCGGTAGTGAAAGACTATTTCCCTTTTGTTTAGCTCTATCTTTCATACTCTCGCTCTGACTGATGGTGGCTGATATAAATATGCGACTACCCTTATGGGCTTCTCCTACTAAAACCCTGCTTGTAAATCCATGAGTCTATCATACAAATATCCTCCTTCATCCATTATCCATTTTTCTGCTTGTAAAGGACAGATTTGTTAGGCCTACAATAAAAATGTAGTCAAGGCATACTCTTTTAATGGTCCCCTATAGATTTACCTCCGGGTGTGCAGCTTTATTAGGCCTACCCAAAGGACCATTATAGAGTATGATCACGTCCTATTGAAGTCTCCCACTACCTTCCATCCTCACTGAATGATCATGTTAGAAGTTCTTCCACCGCACCAGAGCATTTTGGATTATCCTCTTTATTAGGCTCTTCATCTAGACCCCTTTCGAAAGCTTCAAATGCTCCTTGCTAGTTTATTACACTCCTATGTCTAATATTTCGTTATGTGCTTTTCTTAATTTTCTTATGCTTTTATGATACTTATTTGCATTCCCTACCCAATCCTACCTAATTTAGGCATTATTTATAATGCTTATTAACTTAATTTCAGATCTAAGTTTTAATAAATAAGCTTAAATATAATCTCCTTCTACTTTTTAATTACAACCCACTTGTTACAATCCTAGTTGTAAATATCCAAATATTCCTAGTTTTAATATTTCTTCGGTTTATTACATATTTACTTATTTTAAGTTATTGTAGGGTTTTTTCTAGGAAATAGTGTTACCCCACTTGGTTGGTTACAGGAATATGTAACTATGAGATATTTCTTTTATTATTTTCTTAATCGTTGGATAATGCAAAATACAGTAACATCCCTATCTTACACTAATCTCACTTACCTTACTTTTATTCTTGTAAGTACATTTACCGTCTTCCTTACAGTATTAAGTTATGGAAATATATCCCCTTTTCTCAACCAACAAACTAAACTAATATTAACTTCTAAACCAATATATATGTCTGAGTTCCTTTTAATTTCAGTTCTCAAGTTTTGACATTTTACTATAAATTTCCCATATTTTAGATTATGCCTTATTTTCCATAATTCTCAATCCCTACATTAATTATATTTATTTATTGGGATTCTACCCCACAATAATAATAATTGCATATGAGTATGCTTTTAATTATTTATATTTTAAACATGAATAACTTTCATATCCAATTATTGTAATTACTTTAAGTATGATAATGTAAAATCCAATTATTTAATGGGAATCTACGATATTATATACCATTAACAGAAAAGATATAAAATTTAAACCCACTCACTTGTAAAATGAACTCAGGTTCTAGATCTGGTTTTAAGTCCAATTCTATTATCTATAGCCTACTCTTTTATAACCCTATTGGATCTAGTAAAAACTGGAATTTGCATGGATTATAAATCTAGATCCAATTAAAGAAAATTAACAAACTAAAAAGCCAAATCCGTAAAACTTACCTTATACAAATGACATAATTTTAACATCTTCTTAATAAGTCTACTATTTCTGCCTCCATATTGTCAATCCGAAAGCCTAAATCTAATATATTTGATTTCTAAAGAATTAGAAGAGAAATAAAAATGATACGGCTTTCATGCCCATTCAAAAAATATAGTTTTGAAGGCTTTCCCTGCACGTTTATTTATAGATGACCGAAACAATGTCGTCTGTTTAATTTAAGCGAATAAACCCATTCATTCATCAAACCAGAAAAACACACTTTCTTATTGTGATCAGGCTGACCCAACTATCTCTTAGGTCGACCTATGGGCCAAACCGACTTAATGTATAAGTCAACGATAAAGGACTTCCTTTATTACCACTAAACACGCACTTACTACATACTTGACATTTTAATGGCAATCATTTAGTCATCCAAAAGGTGGGTCCTTTGGGATAAAAGAAAGAAGATACAAAACTTAATCTCATAGTGGAATGAAAATCTATTACATAATAGTAATCTTTACACAAATAAAGATTGTTAATTTAATACATAAATCATAGAATTAATTTATTAATCAATTTAGGAAGTTATAACAACCTTTCCTTATAATGATAAAAAATACAACAAACAGTTGTAGTGGAAAAACATAGAAATATACGAGAATTCATCTTGGCTCTTCATCTCTTCTCCTGAAGTTTCAAAGCGAACTGAACCTGATCTGACTTGAAAATGTACTCGGTCTAACTTGAGTATTATAATGAAACAATATCTGGATCGATTTGATAAACTAGCATGAGAAAACTCAAATCATGGGTAATTTATTCTTTAAGTTATAATCATTGAAATCAAAGATATATCGTAAGATCACGCCGCATAATAACACGGATAGCTTTTTACCATATGATACCCAAAACACTTCTGTAATAAATCCAATGATATTATAATAATGTCTGAAATCCACACATAAATAGAAATAGCTGGAATGCTTGCATCTTACGGTCCAACATAATAGGTGTACAATCAAGTACAAATGTTCGTATTGGAGAACGGACTCGAACTATGAAATGATAAGTGTCTACCCACCTCTAGATCAAATACAGGAGGCTACAACATGTTGCATCTCTTAGCTACTCAGGATCGGCCCTACCCTTACTAGATAGCGCCAAATATTATTACCCTGGTTGATAAACAACCATTTGGCCTCAAAACATACAAACATATGGACATTAGATATGGGATGATCATACACTAATAGGAGCGACCCAAATAGCCCTGCAGCATTCCCCTGCTTTATTCATTTACTGGATGATGAGGCTAAAGCTTACATTTTATCTTATAAATAACGAAATATCTAGGAAAATTAAAATTGCCTTCTATATAGATATGTAATGCTAGCATTTATCCATACAAGTTCGTTCTAGGCCTAAACGAAACCGAATAACGCCACCTTTAATTATATCTAACATCATTTCCAAATTATCAAAGTTTTAGCAAAATCAAAGTGGTTTCAACTAACTAGGTTCGACCCCGATCTCTTCAAAACGACAAACTAAAACTTGCACCCAAATCTAGTAGTCGGTTGTTTAACTATAAAATAATAATCATCCAAGGATTTAATTTACCATAATAATAGCCATGCCTTTTTCTAGAAGATTTCTAAAATCTTAATTCTAAATATTGATTTGAAATATTCTTATACATATCTCATGACCAAAGAATATTTGCAAAACATTATATTTTCAATACTTCGAAAATATATTCATAACTTATATTATCAATAAGTATATTAAAATAACATTCTTATTTCCAAAACATATTTAAAGGATCAAATTAAGTTATATAAAAAGAAACGGATATATGAATAAACCCAAACATAATTCTCCAGTCTTAAGTATGGAACAAATGTCCATATCACCATTTTTAAGAAGATTGATTTGGAAGAATTAAGTCTCAATTCCTTTTATAAAATTTCTTATTAAAAATATTTTCAAATACATAAAGCCCTTTTTCAATAAATTCTTTATGAAAATAGTTTATATTTAAAAATAATTTACTTAAATGATTTATTACTAGCAATTTATATAAGTAATAAATGATTATATAAAATCAATGTCAAAAGAGTAATTTATTATTATTAGTAGATAATAAAAGTTCTTTTTAATATTTATAAAGAAATGATTTCTCATACTAAACTAATATTAATAAAATAAATTACTTTATTTTAAAACATTTTTAATGGATAATTAAAATCTTCAAACCATTATAAGTATATTAGTATTTCATTTTAAACCAATTAAATAAACGATCATTATTTTTCAATAATGATACTAATTAATTAAATTCTTATTAGGTATATGGTAATTGATTTTCTTTTAATAATATAAATTGTTAATTTAAAAATCATTATTGATAAACAAATATTATACTTAAAACATTGTTAATTAGATAATTCTTTGAACTTTAAATCTTAATTAACAAATAAATAATTTAAATTTTAAATATATAAGGATCCATTATTAATTTTTTATTAAAAAAATAATTAACTTTAAAAATTATTATAAAATAACTGAAAACACCTTAAAATAAATAATTATTAAATTTAAAACGTGAATAAAAAACAAATTAATTTTTTCTTAATATGCTAGCAAATAATGATTCTTCTTTTGAAACAACATGAAATAAATAAAGATTTGATAACATTAATTTCAAATGAATTTAATGATTGTAGTACGTGATGGTTTGGTCTCTATCTTAGAGAAACCATAAGCAACTATAGCCAAGATCCAAACATTTTAAACATTTATTCAATAGAACATGGTGATTATAGTGGTATTTAAATAAGCTACCATATATCTAATTTATCATCTGACCAACATGGTATACATAAACAAGTATATGAAAATAAATAAACAATTAGTTTTAATAGCTAACACAACGCTTATTCAATAACAATTAATTAGTGTAGACAAAATGTCCAAATTAATATACAAATATCAAAACATGGTTTTCTTCTACTAAAATAATATCAATTAGAATAAATTCAGTCCGTTGTTGAAATTAAGTAATCCTAATGACAAATTGAGTAATCTTAATGACAAACTGAGCGTATAAGAGAGGGATCCGCTTATTATTGAAGGCAAACCCTTCATAATTACTCCTTAGAGTGTCATTGTTGGTAAAGCTAGAGAACAAATTCTATCCTTCCCAGTTTGGGCAACTTTCACCAATGTACCATCAGTTCTTTAACTACTGATTAGTTTGGATTGGTTGGCTAGTATTGTTGGCAAACTTTGATGTTTCGACTCGAATACGGTGGCAAGAAAGAGTCTTTACTATGCTAGAGCGCTTATAGAAATTACACCAATGAGGCCTCTGCCTAAAAAGCTTGTGGAAGGATATGATGTTGATGTGGATGCACGACATAGATGGAGTCCGCATATTTGCTCCAAATGGCAGTCTTTTGGTCACATTTCTGTAGCATACTTGGCTACTTCTGTTACTTCTACTAAGGTACCGCTTAGTAAGCCTATCCTTTAATGGGTTCTGAAGCCACGTGCTCCGACTGATACTCCGCCTGTTCCTGAGCATTCGGTCGCACCAACCCAAGACACTTTGCAAGAAGATGATACACTAGATGGTGAGATGTTTGTTTGGAATGTTGTGGAAGAATCCTTGGTTCATTCCAACTTTGAAATGAGAAATAATCCAAGACTAGAGAGGTATTTTTTATATGTAGGTGAAGAGGGTGAAACAAGAGGGTTAATATATCAAGTTAAAAATATAGGACTCGTTCTAGCTAAAGATGGTGAGGATGGAATCAGAAATGTGCAACTGCTAAATGATAAAACATAGGATAGGCGTTTCCTTTATTTCGAGCAATCTCTGCACTTTTTTTGCGGACCTAGCCTTGCGTTTCGCTGAGGCTTCTTGGGTATTCCACCAGATGATGCTAATGGGGAGTAACTTCCCTGTTAGCACTTAGTAGTCTTGGCGTCCATGTCAAGATCTTGTTCTTGCTTTGATTCTATAGTCTACTGTTTTTGCTAGCTCCTGTACAGTAAGCCTGTTTAGGCATAGTGGACAGAACACTATAAACTCCGAATGTGGTGGACAGTCCACCTTAAAAATTGATGTAGTTGATTGCCAACTAACAATCACTTGTACTTTACTGTATTTTATTATTAGTTATGATAAAAGGTGTTTGTGGTTACCTTAAAAATCAGACGGCTTTGCCAAAAAACCACTTTAATCTACTATACTTTATACTTGTAAATAGAGAAAGGCGAGTTTTAACTCACATTCGCTCTAGCCGTTGTTTTACCGTTCTGGTTTCCTTTGAATTTTCAAACGACATTCGAAATCTCACCAAAATTTTAACGAAGCTTCAAATGCTACCAGTCTAAATCCATCGCGAAGTTATCGTTCATACGGATCCGTTGCAACCGATCGTATTGGATTTGGATCTCGTATGAAAGAGATGTACATTTAAATAAGATTTTGATTTTTAAAAGGTAACTAAAATAGTAATTAGTTAACTTTGTTAATTACCCTCACCGCATCCTTCTTCTCCAACTCCTAGCTCAATGCTCAGCTAATCACCTGCTATAGCCATTAGTTTTTCCGTCCATTGCTCGCTCTTTAGACCATAAAAAAATCGATTGCATTAGAAAACTCTGCATTACAATCTCAGTGTACCCATAACAAAATCAATTAACTTGGCTCCAAAATAAAAATCACAAACTGGGTATCTAATCTCATGACACAGTAATGTCGGGATTTCCCCCAGGTAACCACGAGCCACCAAACTCCGTCTTCCAGTGCCCCTCCATGCCGTTAATCCAACGAAATTAAGCTCGAATATTATCGATGCTTATCTTAGATCCGAATTCAAACCCTAGCTCAATAGCACATAAATCTTCTTATTGTCGAACAATCGTATTTCAAAAGATGATGGTACATTCTTCTCGAACTCAACATAGTGAGAACAATGTATAATACACTCAAATATATATGTTGTATCAATTCTAGCTTTGCCATTATTTGTAATACTAATTTTAAATTATAATAATGATTATATAATTTGTTATTTGAGAAGCTAAATATTATTTGGAGGAGGTAATTTAAATAATTATCTAAGTTGAATTCAACACTGGGTTTTGTGGTAACTTGGATATATTAAATTATAAGTTTGAGTTGACTTTGGTAAATTAAATAGGATTTGTGGTAGAATTGAAACGAATAAATCTATAAAAGGATTAAATTCAATATTGGTTTAATAAATAAATTTGAATATGGAAAAAAAAAGTTGAAAACCTTTATGTAGTGATTTTTTTAATAAAATATGAGTTTAAAAGACTTTTATGTGTTATATTGCAAAAACTTGCAATATACAGTAAGACAATGCATTTTAGCATAAAATTTTGTGTTTTGACTTTAGTTGAGTTAAAACATGAAAATAAAATGTTAATATTTGAATTACAAAATAGTTTTAATTTAGTTGTACATTTATTTTTGTTAAAACAATATAGTTTGAAAAAAAAAAATGGTATTAAAAATGTAAGTTTGTACTTATAAAAGTGTGAAATGAACATTTATTTACAAAAACGTAAATTTTAATGTAATTATATCAGAATAATGTTAAAATTGTTCGAAAAGAGTTTTATACATGGTTGCACAATTTTTGTAGAGTTTTCCAATGTTAAAATTTTCAACCACTAAGATTAAATAGTGTTAACACAGTATGAAAGCATGTAAATAATGTTAATTACATAGTTTTGGATTTATTAGTTACACTTGAGTTGATAAGAAAGGTTTGGGCCAATAATTGAGTTCATTATCTAAGACAACTAAGAAAGGAAATGTTTGAAAACTTAAGTTCGTAGTACATATCTTTTTATTTTGAGAAAACTTCTTCTTCGTCCTCTTTAGTTTATGGTTAAAATAGTTTTCTTTTTCCTCTTCAAACCTTAAAACCCAAACTTCAATCCAAAAGATAAGTGTTGAAAAGATTGCAAATTGAAATCCTATGAGAAGTTTTAACAAAATCATGTGATTTATTTCATAAATCTATTAAAACTAAGATTTTTTATATTGTCTTCTTCCTTTTTTGTTGCATGTCAGTCGTCTCATCTACATGGTGCTGAAGCCATTTGGAGACCTTGAAGCTTTCATTTAACGCAAAAACTTCGCTGTTAGGTTGCTAAATCTGCCGCTGTCAATCAAAGGTGAGTGTAAAACTCATACTTTCTAGTTTAATTGAGGTTTCATGAATATATATTTTGGTTTTAGTAACTTTCTATAAAAATATTAGTCTCTGTAAACATAAAAATAGTTTTAGGCTTATAGTGAAATCTTGCTATTTATCTAACTTTGCGATCATATATCTCTCTTGATTCTCATCGAAATTGGATGAAATCTTTTTCAATTTATAATAATACAGTTAATCTTCATGTTGCCAATTTTCAGGTCAATATAACCTTTATAACTTGTTGAAAACAAGTTTCGAACTTAGAATCGATGCTGGAAAAGTTACTGCTGAATATCCCGTAACCTAATTCGACTAAGACCCTCAATGGGTAGACCTATAGGTTGACCCAGAGAAGTGCAAGGTCAACCTATAGGTCGACCTGAGAAGTAACACGGGCTAATCCATGTTTTATAATAAACATGGCTTTTTTTATTTTGTTTTCAAGTGATTTTTAAGCCAATTCTTGAGGCAATTTCTACATTATTTTACTTGATTTCAGAAGTCATTTTCAATGTTGTTTTCATAGGCTTGATCCTAACATGGAAAAGCTAATATTTTCACAAATATGTATTTAGGATTAGTGAGATTTCATGTGAATTTCATATGTTGATTTCAAAACTAATTCCTTGAAATTGTTGACATAATGCATGTTTTTCAAACCTATTTAAAAACAATTTTCTATATATACACTATCGCTTTGAGATAATGTTTTCTAGATTTGATTTAAAAATAAAATTATCTCAGAACTATATGATATAGAATATTTTCCAATATACAGTGATTTACAAAGAAATAAATACCAAATGATTTCAAAGCCATTTTAAAAACTTACTTTATCTAATTAAGTGTTTTTAAAATAAAAACAACACGTTTTTGCACTCTTTGAGAGAGCGAGGAAGTGATTTAAACGATATAACAAACCTGTGATATGGGAAACGTAAGTTAATTATATTGGTCAATTCCAAAATCATCGATTGAAGCTATTTTTTGGTGTGAAGTAGGCTACCTAGAACTAAATCGATTAGTGAAACATACAGTATGGGTTGTATTGTTTTCACATTTTGGAATACTATTTGAAATTGTATGGCAAAATCATTTGTTGTTATTGTCGTTGCCAGTACTCAGGGGGAGCCGGGCCCCGGGGTCTTATATACTGCCTTGGCCGGGAGGGTCAATTTACACTCGGTCAGAGGAGTCGTAATAATGGATAACATAATATATATAGTACTAGGCAAAGCTTAGGGAGAGCTATATATTTGGTGCACATGCTATTGTTGATCTGGATCTACTTTATGATGTTACTGCTAATTTGGATCTAATTTATGATGTTGTTGTTGATTCTCTAAAATGTTTCACCATTATTGTTGTTAATGTTTATTTCATTTACATGGCCTTAGTGTTATCATATTTCCCTCTCTCTCTCTCTCTCTCTATATATATATATATATATATATATATATATAGTGATTACATTATGTTGCTTTGAACACTTATACGTGTTTAATATGTTGATTTTGAGTTAATCATGTTGTTCTTATGTGTGTGGGGCGTTATATATATATGCTTAGCCCTTATGCATAACACTTGTTGATAATAAGAAACCTTTACATGTTGTTATTGATGCCAATCATGAGATTATTATATGATGATCGAGTTGTACCTTATCTCATGAACTATATGTTGTTCCAATTGAAAATTAATCTTTCTCTACTTAAGGTGAGTTATCCCTTTATGATTCTATACTTCATTTATCATAATCTATCTCGTCTATTTAAACTAGACCTACCCATGTATTTTTTATACTCAGGTCCGACCGAGTTGTTTCAACTTAGCACCTATTGTAGATATTTGTTTATCTTGATTGCAAGATGGATATCTATCATCTTTTTGGACGCTTAGGCATATTTTAGGTTAGTCATCTAGTTGTTTTTGTGTACTCTGATATGTATATATTCTTTCATGGGATATGATGTTGAATATATTGTATTTCATATAACTACTTTTGTATGTGTCACCATGTGTTGTACTTGATGTTTCTATGTATATCTGTTGTTGTGTGATGTATGACAATTATTGTTATTGTACGTTTTGGATTTATACATTAGCCACCATAATGTCATATTAGGCAAGAATTAGGTACGTCGATCCACTTGAAATAAGAAAAAAATGAGCATTATATTAACACACTCGATACTTGTTTGTTAGTATGGCTCTCAGGGTGGGGCGTCACAGCTTGGTATTAGAGCTATGTTTAGAAATAAAAGTGATACACATAACAACATACATACTACAGTATATCGAAGTACAATATGAGTGTAGCACTGTCCCTACTCGAAGTTGTTCTTGAATCATGACCTTAACCTTTTGCGTGTCCTTTAGGGGTAGATATACGTTAGGAATACATCAAGGAATGAAAATTTAAATTCCATAATATTCCATATTGATTTCGATTAGTGATATCTTACTCTTATGGGTAATCAATATCATATCTTCTACTTTTAGCATATGGTTGGAAGAGGTAGAGGTCGTTATTTTGTTACTATGTCGTCCTGTGGTTCACATCTAAAAGGTGCATATAAGTCTATCGAGCATAACTTAGAGCTTACTCATAGTACTTGGCCTATTTCTCTTGCTCATTCGTCTCCTTCTTGCAAGTCCACATTTGCGCGTATATGTAAAGATTTTACCCATCTAAGAGGCAAGCCATTCAAAGACTCTAAGTCATTTTAGGCATGGCTACGTACAAGCGAGCGTATCTTTACTCGCATGGAGATATCTGACGACCATCGCGTTCCCGTAGCATCGACCATGTTGCATGAACGTGATTTGGATTGGTATGTGCTTCTTTTTGCAGATATCAGTGAGTCCACCCTCGAGTTGAATTAGTGTAGAGAGCGTTTTGAGCACAAATTCGTGGCTAGGACATAGAAGGCAATCTTAGCCTGATGTTTACTTGACTTGAAGTAAGGGAAGTCATCTATTTCTAAGTATGTAGCAACTTTCGAGGACCCATCCAAATGCGGTCTTGAATATATTAGCACCTCTAATAAAAAGAATCTTATGTTTGTTTCGAGCCTTCATAAATATCTGAAGAAATCTCTTATGCTTCAGCTTAATTATCTTGGAAGAATCTATGCAGTGGTAGGATCATGTAGAATGGAGTATAAGTATACTAAAGTGTATATAGAAGAGTAGTAGCAGTAAGTAAAATCACACAGTCGATTTTATACTGGTTCAGACCACTATCCTACGTCCAGTCCCAGACTCCCTTCTGGAATTTCACTAACACAAAAACCCTCGCTTCACCCTGAGGAATAGGTTCACAATAACCTGAACAGCTGAACGGGATTTCTTGCCTCAACTATTAAAGAGGACTTTCATAATACAAAATCATTGATAACTATTTGTGTTCTTGATAAAACGGCTATGTCAATTTGAAGTACACCCTTCCTATAATCTTCCCTTGATGATAAACTTGTAGCTTGTGAAAGAATACGGAAGATTGAAATCTTAAGTATTTGTAAATAGAGTGCTTTTTAGAGATTTAAAGAGCTTTTAGTAAGATAGAAACAATTAGGATGAAATTCGGTGAGTAGATCACTTAATCAAGCCTCTATTAATAGTATACAAAAGGTTACAACTAATCATGAAGAGATTTGATCAAGAGATATGAACTAGAAGGTTGTGACTCTTCATTATAAGTTGCATCCCTTCGTATTCATATGTCTGAATAGAAATTTCAGATGTTTGTTTTGATTTGAAAATAAAACAACAAGGAAATTTGCCAATTTGAAGCAGATTTAGACGTATGAATATTTCAAACCAGACGTCTGAATATTTCAAACCGGACGTCTGAATATTATGTGAATCAGAAATTTCTTTCAGCAAACAGACGTTTACTTGAAAATTTTCAGACTTCTGTTTTATGAGATAGACTTATTCCTTGTCTATTTTATTATGAAAAAATATAAATAGAATATATGTGTGTGTGTGTGTGTGTGTGAATATCATCAAGGAAGATTTTAACATATAAATCTATGACTAATAGACTCTTACAACATACATAATATTCATTTGTGTTCTTGATTCTACTGTCGAATATCTTCCTATAAAACAAAGTTATTGATATAATATGTGTGTTTATATATAGTTGTCATGGTCAAAATGCTATATAACGAGTCTCAACATATCTTTCGAGGACCTTGTTGACTTAACCCTTCACTTGGAAGCGGTCGAGAATGAGAAGGATAGTTGCGATGAAACTGAGGTTCGTTAGAATCCGAATAATAAGTTCTCTTTTCACAAGTCGAAGTCCTTTCGTTATATTAAGAAGTCTGCTAGTTCTAGCTCTCAGCCTAATGTAGCACCTCATAGCAAGAGACGATGTTACAATTGTGATACTGATGATCATTTGATTCCTGATTGTACTAATCCTCGTGAAACAACCCACACCCCTTAGCATCACCCATATAAGGATTTCGTTAAGAAATATGATGCGTAAATGTATAAATAGACATTACAGAGACTAAAATTCAAATGACGGAATATATAAAAATACAACAAAATTTAAAACCTAAATCAAAACACAGTTGTTATAACATCATGAAAATATCCATCATTATAAAAGCTCATAACTGTCTCATGAAAAATAAAAATACTTAATCAAAGTATAATATAAAGTCATCCCCTTCAAAATCAATAACAATAACTGAAAGCAAATCAAGAGTGAAACAACACAAGAATATGTCTAAAGCGAATCAAGCAGAAACCCAAGCTAAATCCAATCTCTATCAACTTTGAGTTCCTCCACCCTGTGAACCTTGGGGGGAAAGGAAGAGAGAAGAAGGAAAGGAAACTAGTTAGATAAAAGTTTGGTGAGTTCTGTAATAACTAGTATGAATACTATCAAAGGAAGTTTAGACAAAATAAAAGTTTCAAAAGCACAAAGGCATAAAGATAGTAAATATAAGCAATGAAAAGATAAGCACAAATAAAGTAAATTGCCTTCTCATTTATATTATTATGATTTCTACACAAACTTACTTCATGATAAGGCAGTTACCTAATTTCTACCCATCGACCAACTCCTATACCATAGCGTAATAACCTATGCCCATTATGGGTCTCAGGTTTATTAGTCCTTAACCCATCGACTCTAAAAGAAATAGCATTCATCATAGGCGCTATAGCATCTTATTTTCCCTAATCGGCGTGATGCACGCTCATTGCCTCGTCGGAATGCACTCGTACCTACCTCATTTGGACTTCTTACTACCTAGTGAAGTAAAGCATGCCCTCGCCTCCTCATGTGAGCCTCCGTATAATGGTAAAAGAGATACTACCAGATATAGATCCCCAACCATAAATGCATTTAACTCAAGTCACCCCTAGACTTGGTCACCCGCTATTTAATTTATTATCGTTGATCGCCTACTAATATAGACCCCCATAGAATCGTCAACGAATGCCAAGGCCGCCATAGAATTACCATTGACCGCCTAGCTACCTAGAAGCCCATAGAATTGTCAACGAACCCAAGGCCATCATAGATTTATTATTTCGTTTAACTACTTATTTTCCTCAGTCAGTCTGTGTTGTTGGGACATACCACAACTATGAGCCACTTATTTTCCTTGGTCAGTCGTCGTTGTTGGAACGGACTCCCACTACACGCTTATCAATTTATTCTCTATTAAACTTATCACATATTTTAGGTTTACTTAATAGGCCTATTCATTTAATATATCCTCTTGTTATATTTCAGGTTGTATTAACATCTTGTTTATCTTCTGATTCGTTTATCATATTTGTTATACAATCCCAATCCCCGTTATGTAATGGATTACTAAGTTAACTTATTCCAATTATTCGGTTTATTAGCTAATCCTCAAAATTACAAATCATTAACTAATTACAATATTCATTAAATATTCCCCCAAATAACCCTTTTTTACCCAAAATCAAAATTTTTCCCAATATCCGTAGAAATAATAGGGTAAAGGTTTAGGGTCTCGAATGGCCTTAACTCATCATAAGTAAAAGGGTAAAGGTTTAGGCTCTCGCATAGCCTAAACTCAAAACAAATAAAATGAAATCATAAATGAAATAGGGCATAGCCCGAACTGTAAATAAAATAACCACAAAGGAAGGGGATAGGAGACGACTGAATAATTAACAATAAATGGTAAATTACTGAAATAAACAAAAACAGGAATAGTAGAAGAAAGAAAATAAACACAAAAAACCGTAAGAAGATTTACATACTGTTTTGCTCTCTAAATTTTACCGAAATTATACAAATCTAGAAATTACATTAAATTACTCACAAAAATTATGCTTATCCAAATGGCCTTGATAGGAATACCTTATTCCGTATACAAATAATCCTCCAGTTGTGTATATAAAATTTTATCTCAAAACCTCATTTTATGTTAGAGGTGGAAATTTATGCAGAGGAGACTTAGAGAAAGAAAATAGAGTTATGAGAATTAAGGTTGGAAAGGAAGTATATTTATAGTACAAGTAGAGCAACCTAGGCTGTTAGATTTTAGGTTAAAAATTTCAAACGTTGGGTGGCAAAAGAAAGTCTCGAACAATCCAATACATTCTCCTTTTCATGTCGGGCACAAAAATGTGCCTGGCTAATTGACCTAGGTCGACCCATCTCCCAGCTAGGTCGACCCACTTCAGGCTTGGGTCGACCCCTGGGTTGACCCGACCTGGGAATGGGTCATCCCAGCTTTAACATCATAAAATGTTATTAATTTTTTTTGTTCGGTTTGTTCATTAAATTTTCTGGTTTTGAATTCAAAATTCAAACTGACATAACTTATTTGTTTGAAGTTCGTTTTAAGCAAACCAAAAGTCTATCCGAACCAGAAAATCGTAACAGACACAATGGTGCAAACCCATTGCCCAATTCCCCTTTTTTCAACTTATTCTTTTAATTAATCAATTTGTTAATTAATTACTTTTCATTAAAATTTTGGTCTATTACATTCTCCCCTCCTTAAAGGATTTCATCTTCAAAATCTCCAGTGTGGAAGAATAATATAAGTATTATCGTATAATCATCTAAATCTATCAATCATTGGCATCCATTAACTTATGAAATTATTGTAGTTTATATGTTCATAACTAATGCAAGAAATCAGGCAGTCCACTGATTCGGTTGACCTCCTTTTTATGCAATTATGTTTATGCCATGCATTCAGATGCATGCAAAAATCCCAATGATAACTGATAATTCTATATGTGTGCTACAATCCCAATGATAAATGATATCAGTGGAATACCTAGAAAGGTCCCTAGAGGTCTTGCCTCTACTAAGTCGGTCCAAAGTCCCTGCTAATTGTGGGTTCTCACACTGACTGGATCCAATACGCTCCAAAAGAGTAGGTTGCACCTCTAACGATGCCAACAATCCCGGTACATAATTCGTAGATGGTTTAAAATCAAAAGATGAGATAAACTTCAAACTCTGCCACTCTACAAATAATGAGCTCACTGTCATGCTCTGCATACTATCCACCACTACATTTTCCTTCCCCATGGTATATAAAGTCTCAAAATCGTAGGATGCTCGAAACGCCATCTAGCACTGTTGTCCCAAGTTAAGGTCCTTCTGCGAAGATACTTGAGAGACTTATGGTCGGTATACAACTTAAACCTCTCACCCAATAAGTAATGTCTCCAAGACTTAAGTGCATAAACAATGACTGCTAGCTCCAAATCATGGGTAGGGAAAATTCCTCTCATTTACCCTTAGTTTTCTGTCTTCCATAGCAAATAACCCTACTCTACTGCATTAGGACCGCGCCTAATCCTGTGCCATGAGCATCAGTATGAACCGTGAACACCCTAGATCCGTATGAAAGAGTCAACACTGGAGCAGTCGTTAGAGCCTTCTTCAAGCTCATAAGGGAATCCTTGCAATCCACGTCCCATGAGAATACCATGTTCTCTTAGTAAGGCGGGTAACGTAGCTGAAATCCACGCAAAGTCCTTACTGAATTTTCGATAATACCCCGCCAAGCCTAGAAAGCTCAACACCTCAGTCGCATTCTTGGGGTCTTCTAGTCTTGCACAAAAACTACCTTAGCGGGATCATTTGCTATACCCTCTCTAGAAACTACATGCCCCAAGAATCTCACCCCTTTCACCAAAAATGGACTTAGAGAAATTTGTCTTCAACTGGTGTCCATAGAGAGGACGGAGTATCTCTTTCAAGTGCAAGGAATGCTCTTCCTCATCTGTGAAGAATACCAAAATGTTGTCCACAAATACTACCACAAACTTATTTAGGGCCTTCCTAAATACCCAGTTCATCAAATCAATAAAGTATGTCAGTGCATTTGTTATCTCAAAGAGCATAACTATCCACTCGAAAAACATATAGAGAGTCCTAAAGGCAGTCTTATATATGCTATCAACTGCAACCCAATGTTGATGAAACCCTATCGCCAAATCTAACTAGAGAAAAAAGATGCACCCACCAACTGATTTAACAAATTTTCTATCCGAGGGAGTAGGTGGCGATTCTTCTTCGTGAGCTTGTTCAACAACCTATAATCCACACATAGACGGAGAGAGTCGTCTGCCTTAATCGCGAAGACAACTGGTACTCCCTATTTAGGTATACTCCATCTAATGAAGCCTTTCTCTTGTAGCTCACCCACTTGCTTACTCGACTCCGTTCTTTCCCTCGAAGCCATATGACGCATTGGCAATGCAACATGATTAGTGCTCTCTATCGAATAAATCAAAATTTCGATCTCTCATCTCTGAGGTAGTCCTTTTACCTCTTCAAATACGTCCAGAAAATCCCTTACTATGTGTACCAAGCTAAAATCATTAGTAGAAGTGTTTAGGGAATATAAGAAGATCAACATGACTGACCCTCGTGGGTTGCAAGATATCCTGAGAGTCCTACCATGACAAGTCATCAGCCTTACAACTTTCCTCTCGAAGTCATGGATGTCACCATACATGGCTAGCCAATCGATCCCTAGAATAATATTGTACCTAAAAATCCTAGTACATATGCATTGTAATTAAACTCGACACCTAATATAGAAAGTCTCAAACCCTTACATATCATAATCAAACGAGTCGAACCTCTTATAGGGATTGAAACTACTACTGGATCAGAAATAAAAGATGTTTCTAGGTATGGACAATCAATTAATGAAGTACATATAAATGAATGAGAAACACCAGAATCAATTAAGGTTCTAAATGGAAAGTCATGAAGAGAGATCAAACCTTCAGCTGCGACCTTCCTACCCCTAACTTGACTGCCATCTGTCTAAGCCACCTCTAATGCAAGCAATTACGCTATGGATGGATCAACTCCTTGCCCTTTCCCTTGTTTATGAGGGCACTACTTACTATTATTTCCGTTTGTCCACAATTTTAGCAATTTCCCTTCTTGGCTACCTTTTTGCAGTCCTTTACGAAATGTCCCACCATTTCGCACCTATGGCACTTAATGTCTTTCTTTATCTGGGCTTTCTCTGGCCTATCCACTTTTTACTTACTAGACTTATTAGGCCACCACTTCTTCTTCCCACTACCAACCTTATCTACCATAGCTTTATTCTCACGAGAATCTTCCTTTCCTTCTTCATGCATAAGTGTTATCTCAACTAGAGCCTCGAATGTCACACCCATAGGAATGTGAGTCAATACAAGTCATTGGAGGGGTTAGTTCCATCCCGTTGCAAACCTCATGACCTTTGTATGCGTCGTATTTACTAAATCCATTCCAAATCTAGCAAGATTATTAAAGTAATTTACATACTCCCTTACATATAGATCACCTTGCCTCAAACCTCTCTAATTGCATCCCTTCCTTTGCTTGCGATAGAAATTTCTTTTAAAACTTTTCCTTAAAATCATCCCAAGGCCTGACTATAGGCTCCGCTTTGGCTACTTTCCACTAGTATGAAGCCTTGACTCTTAGTTTCCAAGTGGTAACTGAACACTCCTCCTATCCTCTAGCTCCAAAAGTCCGAATATACGCTCAACTTCTCTGAGCCAAGTGAGAGCATCAACAAAAGTCTCTGAACCAAGGAAGGTCACGTTGCCTAAAGAAGTGAAGTTTTTACAAAAATCAGAAAAGTCATATGCTAGTTTTGGATTATGAGGTACCACCATAGAGGGAGATGGACCTGTCGCATTCTCTGGTTCCTCAACGGGTGTCGTAGTATCTAAATATCTATGAAACCAACCGAGGATAGGAACTCCCTCTGGAAAATTAGGGGCTTCTGACATGCTACGCAAAAGAAAGGGATATAAATTTAGAATTCAAAAGAGTAAAAGGTAATATGTTACTAACTTGAGGGTATACATTTTTCAAAAGCAAACTTTTATTTTGATAACATTTTTCTTTCTGAAAAGATTTTTTATTTTAAACAAATTTTTTTCTATAATCTTGTACCTTAAGCTCTGATACAAAATGAAACTCCCCATACCCCTTAACGTCAGCCATATGAGGATATCGTTAAGAAATATAAAGCGTATAGATATAAATAAACATTATAGAGATTAAAATTCACAAGATAAAATATATAGAAATATAATGGAATTTAAAACTTAAATCAAAACACAGTGGTCATAACATTATGAAAATATCCATAGTTACAGAAAGTTATAACTGTCTCATGAAAAATAAAACTACTTAATCAGTGTACAATATAAAGTTATCTCCCTAACCATCAGTAATAATAACCGGAAGCAAATAAATAGTGACATAATAAGGAATACGTGGAAAGAAAATCAAGTAGAAATTCAAGCTGAATCAAATCTCTATCGACTATGAGTTCCTCTGACCTATGAACCTGAAAGGGGGAAGGAAGAGAGAAGGAAGAAACAAAACTTGTCAAACATAAGTCCGGTGAGTTCTATATTAACTAGCATGAATATTATAAAAGCTAGTTTAGATAGAATATGTTCTAGGAGCATAAAGGCATAAAGATAGTAATTATAAGAAATAGAAAGATAAGCATGAATAAAGCCAATTGCCTTCTCATTCATATCATTATGATTTTTACACCAACTTAATACAAGTTTTGATTAGATTGTTACCTAATTTCTATCCATCAATCAACTCCTGTACCATAGCGTGACAACTTATGCCCACTATGGGTCTCAGATTTATCACAAAAGAACCCATCAGCTCTAAAAGACACAACGTTCGTCACAAGCGTTACAGTGTCTTTTTTCCTCAATCGACGCGATGCACACTTACTGTCCTGCCGTAACACGCCAATACCCACCTCGTTTGGACCTCTTACTACCCAGTGCAGTAAAGCGTACCCTCCCCCTCATGTGAGACCTCCATAAAATGATAAAAAAGGATACTGCCTGATACGAGTCCCCAACCAAAATTGCAATTTGACTCAAGTCACCTCTAGACTTGATCCTCCATCATTTAATTTATTATTGTTGACCGCCTAATAATATAGACTCCCATAGAATTGTCAATGAACGCAAAGGACACCATAGAATTATCGCTGACCACCTAGCTACCTAGACCCTCATAGAATTATCAACGAACGCCAAGGACACCATAGATTTACTATTTCGTTTGTCCACTTACTTTCGCCAATCAGTCTATGCTGTCGAAACGAACCACAACTGTAAGCCACTTATTTTCCCCAATCAACCCTCGTTGCCGAAAAGGACTCCCAATACATGCTTGTCAAATTATTCTCTACTATACTTAACACGCATTTTATGTTCACTTAATAAGCATATTAATTCAATATAACCTCTTGTAACCTTTTAGCTTGTGTTAACATCTTGTTTAACTATGCACAAAAGAAGCTTTCGTTTTTTCTATGAAGACTATAAATGGCGACTTAGTGAACAATTACTCATCTTCTTCTATGCAATCTTTTCCTTAACCACTTCCACCTTCCCGAATTTCTACGCTCTTCTCACCAAGTTTTCGTCATGCGTGGTCTTCACGAAAACCAATTTTTTCTTCCAGATCTAAAGTTTTTTCACATGAATTTCGGTTTGAGCACTTCCAGATCTTGCGATATCACTATAGGGCTTTCGGCTTCGATAGCCCTAATTTTAGATCCTGATCTAAAACCCAAGTTGCTGCAAGCCTCTCTCTCCCTTTAATTTAACCGGCCTCAACTACTCTCTTGATTGTTCTCTCTTCCAACGCCCTTTCCATGTTTTGATGTGGTGGCTTCTCTGGTTTCCAGTCAAATTTCGACTTGCTTCAACTAGGATTGTTCTGACTCATGCAGTGTGACCTCTGCTACTTCGTGTTCTTCCTCGCTTGCATTGGTATCGCGACTCCTCGGCTTGGATGTTCTGGTATGCTTAGTCTTTGTCCTATAATTAACTGAGCTGCAATCTCTCGAACACATGGACTGTTTTTCAGCAAACGTGACTATTTTTCAGCAAACGTGGAATTCATTGTGGTTCTCGTCTTTATCTCAGTAAGATAAAATAGGAAAGATTTATCTTTCTGGTATGTTTACGTTGGTTTTATTGGTTCCATTTATGGGGTTTTGTTATACTGATTGGATTTCGTTCTCGGCTTGTGGTAAAGAATTGGCTTTTGTGGAGTTTGCTGGTAGGAGTAGTTAGTTGAGTTTATTTTTTGGGAGTGTAGGTGGTTTGCGATTTTTGCAGTCTGTTATGTTTTTGCCATGTATTTCTTCATTAATATTGGTGTGTATGTCTCTAAACAAGTTGGATTGGCGCTGGTTCTTCATGAACACAACTTTCTGGTCTTCTTCCCACTCTCCAGTTTGTCACGAGCCATAGGTCATTATGCAATAGGTGCTATACTGTGTCCTATCTGGGGCCTTGTACGATGTAAGTATAGTACAGCTGTGTTGTCCTGTTTTACTATTTCCTGCTACTTCCATGTATTTTGTACATAACATCTCAGTGTAATTATGTACTTATTTATTTTCTTGTTATGTGCTGATGTAACTCTACTACTGTGTAGTATGAAATTATCATGTAATGTTCTCCTTGTGTGGAGACGTATATTGTAGTGTAGTATCCCAGCTAGCTCTTATACACTAATATAGGCTAGATACCGTGGACGGCACACGTTAAATGCCGTAGACGGTGGAATGTTCACCTTAAAAATTGAATTAGTTGATTGTAACCACAATCACCTGTACTATACTTTATATTTATTACTAGATATAATAAAAAGTGTTACAGATCACTATAAAAACCGATTGGCTTTGCCAAGAAAAAATATATTGTTTATCTTATGATACATTTATCATATTCATTATACAACCCCAATCCCCATTACTTAGCGGATTACTAAGTTAACAATTCCCCAAAATTACAGTTCATTAGCTAATTAAAATATTTATTCAATATGCCCCCAAATAACCCTTTATACCGAAAATCAATATTTTCCCAATATGCGCAAAAATAATAGGCTAAAGGTTTTGGCTCTCGAATAGCCTAAACTCATTGTAAATAAAAGGGTAACGGTTTAGGCTCTTGCATGACCTAAACTCAAAACAAATAAAATGAAATCATAAACAAAATAGGGCATAACCCGAATTAAAAATAAAATAACAACAAAAAGTGGATAGAAGAAGACTAAATAATTAACAATAAACCGAAAATTAATAAAATAAACAGAAATAGGAATAGAGGTAGAAAGAAAATAAACACAGAAAATTATAGATAACTATAAGAAGATTTACAAAGTATTCTACTATCTAAATTTTCCTCAAATTATATAAATCTAGAAATTACACTAATATACTCAAAATATTATGCTTATCCAAATGGCCTTGGTAGGAATATCTGATTCTACATATAAATAATCCTCCAATATGTGTATATAAAATTTTATCTCAAAACAACATTTTATTTTACAGGTAGAAATTTGTGAAGAGGAGGACTAGAGAAAGAGAATGGAGTTGTGATAATTAGGGTTGGGATAAGAGGTATATTTATAGTAGAAGTAGAGCAACCTAGGCCCTTAGATTCTAGGTTAAAATTTTCATACGTCTGATAGAAAAAGTAAAGTCTCAAACAACCCAACACACTCATTGTTTCGTGCCTGGCACGAAAACATGCCTGGCTAATCGATTTGGGTCGACCCATCTCCTAGTTGGGTCACTTAGGGGTCGACCCACTTTAGGCCTGGGTTGTCCCCTGGGTTGACCCATCCTGGGACTGGGTCATCCCAGCTTTAACATTATAAAACATTATTTATTAATTTTTATTCGGTTTGTTTATCAAATTTTTTAATTCTGAATTCAAATTTCAAACTGACATAAATTATTCGTTTTAACTCCATTTTACGCAAACCAAAAGGATATACAGACCAGAAAATCGTAATGAGCTCAATGATGCAAAACCCACCGCCCAATTCCCATATAATTTTTTCAACTTATTCTTTTAATAAATCAGTTTGTTAATTATTTACTATTTATTAAAATTTTGGGTTGTCATACCCCGCGTATGTCTTTATTTAAAAAGGGAGGTGCATTGGTCGTCTTTGTGTCCTATTGCTCTTTGGAATGCAGAGTCTATAAAGGTTAATGTAGCATATTCTTCTGGAAGTTTATCTTAGCTTCTAGGTACATCTCCTTTTATCCTTGAGGGTTTTATATTATTCCATGACCGATCTATTCGAGTTTATTCGATATAGGTGCATAACATTCATTTGTATCGAAGGAATTCATTGGTAATGTTTATTTGTATGCGAAATGTTTAATGACATCATTGCAGACTGTGAATCCTATTGAAGGATCCACAACACTTAGCATGTCATATGAGGATGTTGAGATCTTTATTTGTGGTTTCTCTTTCTATGCAAATTTGCAAGTGATCCATTATATTGGGTTTGACATATTATTGGGTATGGGTTGGCTCGTATGACACAATGCTCGTATCCTTTATTACAAGAGGGCCTTTATTTTAGGCATTTATATTTGCCTAGTCAATTGTCTCTTATTCTTTAGGAAGTCGATTGAGATTCCAAAGCAATTTTATTTTCTCTTGAGTCCCAAGATTAGGCTGAAATATCTCGGATTCCAATCGTTAGTGACTTTGTTGATATCTTTTAGCCTATTTCATGTTTTACTCAAATGGGCAATTAAGTTCGCATCGACCTTGTTTCAGGTGCACAGTCAGTTAGTTGTCCTTCCACGAGGATGTCTGTAATGACCCGCCATTTTGATCGTGCCGAATCGACAAAACATGTCAACTTGAACCGTCCAAAATGACAGATTGTTATTAGCTTCTGGGTAAATAGAATAAATCACATATTACAGACACAGATACAGAGCAATATAATATCTCGCAGCGGAAAATACAAAATACAATAGTAGTTCATGAAGCTACTAAATAAAATTTTACAATAGAGTTTACATAAACAATACACCGGAAGTTTAATACAATAAATAAATGATAACAGCTAGAACAGAACAACATAAGTAACTGGATGATTGGGACAACTGATCAACAGGTAGATATAGGTAAGCAAAAATCCAACATAAGCTCCAAACTCCAAGAGTAAATATAGAAAGCTGTGATAGTCGATCTGACCCGAGCAATAATGCAAAACAAAACAACTCGGATCAGGACTAACATTCTCATGTAAATAAATCAACTCAAATGAAATGCATGATGAATGCAATCAATAACTTAAAGGATGTTTGGGATCACCATCCTCTAAAGATCCGTCAAACTAATACTATATATTATAATACGCTACATACAACAATGTCTATCAGTAAAGTAAAAGTATCAAAATAACATAAGCAGGATTACCATGATTACCCTTACACCGTTTACATATTCCCATAGTATATACATTACCGTAATTCCTCCGTAAACTAGAGGGCTACCAGAGGGCACCCCATATAAAATAGTACAAAACAAAGTCGTAGTGGGCTCGTATATGGCATGTGACAAGGCATGCAAGGAATGCCAAGGTGGATTCACCGTTTGCAGAGTCGGACTGGTGGTAACGCATAGCAGCTACTACCGCCCACCTCGATACACACTCCCATAATCAAAAGGGCCCAATCGAATCTCAACAGTAATAGACTAGTATCGAAGAAGAGTGTTCGATATGAGGTATGATCTCACTTGGTCTCGGCGTAGCTCCTGTTTTAGTCACATCAAGCTGACTCAAGGCAGTCAGGATCTTATAATTAATATGCAATACAAATAGAGTCATTCGACAAATCATCCCCTTCACTATGGAATTCCACCACGTACACAGTTGTTAAAGTGGGTTTCGGTATTGGCAGAGAGTATGACAATAGCTGATTCCGGTCTCTTTAACAACCAAACGTTTGCATTTTTCACACCATGACCATTATTTTATAAATCACTTTATAAAATAGTTTATACAAAATCTCATATTCGAATTTGAATTCAAAATTTAATATGTAACTTCGGATATATTCAATTTCGAAAACAACTCATTTAAATCGCTTATATCGAATTGATTTAGAAAACCATATCGTAAAGATCTCAAAATATAGTATAAACTATACAATACATTTAACTTCGATTATAATTTCCATAATATACATATAACGAATTTCAATTTAGAATTATTTATATTGGAATCATATCTTAAAAGGTCTTAATTTCCATTTAAATCAATACCTAAACATTTAACTTCGATAATAATTCGGTTTGGTTTATATTTGCAAAAAAAAAATCAAGTTCAAAACAATTCAATAATTCAATTCTACCTTTATAAGAAAACGTTTTAAATCGATTCACATGAATTCAACATTTTGGTTCGAATTCAAATGTATAATTCAAGTCAAAAACTTACTTTTCAATTTTTAAACAAAACATATCGTGGTTTGCCATTCAAGTCATGAAATTTAAAATCATTATTTATAAATTCACCTAATTCATATAATTCAATTTACCCTTTTAAGAATTCGTTTAAGTTGATTTAAAAATTCAATAATTTAAGTTCAAATTCCATTTTATATAATTCAAATCAGATCTTTTATTGAATATCAATGAATCATATCAAAATTTATAACTCTAGTGGTTGAATTCAAATTCATTATTATAAAGTCAAATCAAAACCTTATATTTCAATTCAAACAGTTCATACAATTTTAAACCATTCTTATAAGTTTAAACCAATTCTAATTCAAATTCATTTCATATTTTACCCAATTCAAATTCATCTCTACTAAAAGTTCGTATCAATTTGAATTCATAACTTAATAAAAGCACATTTGCTATTCAAATATTGTTATATAAATTTACATCTTTATACTTTGAATTTAAATCGCGAAATCTAACTTATCCATCTTGAGTTTATTATTAAAGTTTATAAAATATATATATATATATATATATATATAAGAAAATTTATTTTTGAATATATATATATATATAAGTTTATAAAATTCGAAAATTAATTAGATATAGATCATAAACATACATAAAATTAAATAATATAGAAAAATAAGTTCAAAATAAGTATTTATAATAAAAATTTAAAATACATATATGATTAAATTATATAGTTTAAAATAAATAAAATTAAAAGTAAAAATCTTAAATAAGTATGTAAATCTATATTTACTTATAAAAATCATTTTAAAACAAATAATTTAAAATTTACAAATTAATTTAAATTTAAAATCTTTGAAATATAGTATAAAAATATAAGTTCTTAAGTAATTTTAAATCAAAATTTCCAAATCCCCTTTACTTCGAAAACATGACCAATGGTGTCCGTATATAGTTTTATACCCTATGGTCAAGTGATACTGATATTTATCATTTCAACCCGTAATTTATAAAATTTCTACGGATCTATCATTTCAACCCGTAATCCCAAATTCAGTAAAAATCGTTCAGGTCTATCATTTTAACCCATAACGATTTTTCCCTATTCTAATATCCGTTCAGGTATGTATCATTTCAACCCTCGATGATTTTTCCTAAACTAGGGGTATCAACAATCACAAACAACAATCACATAGCAACAATCACATCATATATATCATTAGTGCAACTACGTGTCATATTAATATATCGTGTCATATATGAAATGTGCATGTACGTACATCTTTATTAATAATTCTCTTGGGAGCACAAAGTTTGGGTCCGACCGTGAACTTCCCAAAATGCCCTTACATATGAGCTTTTAAATATATAAATATAAAATTATTATTTAACCTAATATCCCCAATAAATTAGGCATTAAATGTCACTTAAATTAGGATCTAATAAACCATTTCAACAACCTCTTTAATATCACTAAAAAAGGATCTCTAAATAGGTTTCATTGCAAATTTTAATCCCTTCTCATTTTAGTTTCTATTTATTTTAGTTTATGCATTTCATTGGCTCTAATGCTATGAATTTCCATGCGTAATTTACTCCATCCATTCAGGTTTTTATCATGCAATTAAAATTTTACATCCCAAAACAGTTTGCTTAAAACCTTTATTATTTGTATGCACGATACTATTATATATATAAACATATTTGTGTTTAAAATTAGAACTAAGATCATTTATATTTGGCATAAAGATCTACTAATTCAATTTATTTTTCATATATAGATATTAATATTGACGTGGATATATGGCAATTTCTTATATGGTTAGAAAGCAAATTTAGGGCTATATCAATGACAATTTTTTTAAGCAATATTTAGATGCTAAGTTTAGGGAAGTTTCTTTGATTTAATTGCTATTCATTTTAGTATATGCATTTTCATTGGTTCTAATGCTACAAATTTCCATGCGTAATTTACTGTATCCATTCAGGTTTTCATTATACAATTAAATTTTTTTACATTACAAAATTGTTTGCTTTAAACCTTTATTATATGTATACATGATACTATTATATATGTATAAACATATTTGTGTTTAAATTTAGAACTAAGGTCGTTTATGTTTTTCATATAGATATACTAATACAATTTAGTTTCCATATATAGAAATTTCTATTGATGTGGATATATGGCAATTCTTATATGGTTAGAAAGCAAATTTGGCATTATACCAATGATAGTTGATTTTTCAATTCCTTATATATAATTTTTATCCAATTCAATTTCAAATATAGATGGTACTAATAATTGGAATAAATCCCAAAAATTTCGTTGAGTCCAAAAAAATAGCATCCGTCTTACCGTGTTTTATTCATAGCTAAAAAATAGCATCTTCTGCATTTTAACGGTTCAGAAATACTCATCCGCTACCTACAAATGCGACATTTCTAGAACAAACCATACACCCCTTTAAATCTCGTTCAAAATCTCTATTCATATTCACATTTCTCTCCTCATTTTCACCACTCTTTTTTCATCACCATTGTTCTTTCTTCATTCACCCTTCCCTTGTATTTTTAAAAAACACTTAAAAAAGAACGGTACCTATACAACCAAATTGTATTTAAAAAAAATTGATGTGAAAATTACCTCCAGCGTAGCTTTAATATCGGTCTCGATGGAATTGAAGAGTCTGATAGAGCCGTCATCACCTAAGACATAGGGATTTGCGCAATGCTTTTCAACATTGTATTTGTCGTATTTGTGGCAGATCTCTTAAAGCCCTAGGTTAGTCATTTATTTTTAGTTCTTATTGTTTAGTTATTAAACTTTGGGAATAAGCTTCGTGCTCCTCGGATTAATTTTCTCGGTGGTTTGCAGTTTGCAGGTTTCGATGGCACTTAGGGTTTGTAAATATGAGTAAGAAGCAGAACGATTTAAAGGAGAGGTCTAATTGCTTATTCTACTTGCTAGAAATATTCATGAAAGACTCCTCAAAAATGGAGCCATTATTCCTCCCATTGACATGCATAATATAGTCAACTCCCATAAATGTACCAGTTTTTCTTCAGAAAGAATTCGTGTACAAACACATACACAAATGCATATGTGTAACTCCGTCTTCAACATTTTATGTAGATATACTTTCGAATTTTTTATGTTGTTACTCTTTCTACATTTTGGCAGTTTCACATAATATTTATAAGATACACAATATTTGAGGAATAACCACACGCTATTATGATTGCTTATTTGTGCAATGCAAATTTATTGTATCCTTTTATTGGTGTTTTCACAAAAATAGTTATTTTAACGCTTATGTGAAAACAATATTTATTTTCAATTCCTTTCTTTTAATGCATGCTTATAAAGTAGCAATCACCTTCAACGAAATATATCTTAATCCTATTGATTGTTTTATATTTAAAACTTTGCTTTCATGCATGTCATTCGTATGTCAATTTACTATTTGGTATTCCTATTTTTTCCTATTAGTGCTAGTTTATAAATTACGCAAAATTTACACAATTCATATGCGAACATATATAAAATACACAATAATTTAAAAACAAAATTTCACCCGCGAAGCACGCATATACACAGAACACACAAACCTGCACATCATACTCACGCAAATAAACAAACACGATATACACACGCACGCAAAATGTTCAAACATCCAAACTGCAATAGAAGCACATGTTAACCCATAAATCTCATCAAACTCACGCATCGACTGATACCAATTCACGCCAGAAAAGAAAAAAACATGCAGGCCTGGGCTTTTGGTCGGATGGGATCAGCGGTGGGATCTCAGATGGCATAGAGGCGAGGCGAGGGTTCGGACGTGGGGAAAATGGGTGGAGCTCAGTGGCAGATCATGGTGGAAAGAAAAAAAAGAAAATGTGGTAAGAAAATGGGGAAGGCAAAGTAAGAAAAATAGTGCAAATCTAAAAGAACGAGAAAGAAAATTGGCATGGAGGAATTTATAAAGAGTGGCCAATTTTTTTTTCTCTTCTGCGTTATGCTAAGCGGTGGCCTAGGAATTGAGCCATAGTTTGAACGGTTCTTCTGGAACTCAAATCAAAGGGCGTTGAACGAAGAGCCTTTCGAACAAGGAAATGACAATAAACGGTCTGAAAAAAATGAACAGTTTAAGTATATAGATATAACGAATGATTATTGCAAACCAAAATGAACGAAGTGCTGGGAAACGAAGGCATTTGGGATTTGGAACATAAATGAAACATAATGTAAAAAAAATGCATGCATGCTTTTGGAAACTAACATAAAATAACGTATGCCTTTGAAATGGAAATGAATGTTGGAAGAATGAACGCATGACTTAAGCTTGGATTTTGAAAGATGAAAGGAAGGGACGTACAGGTGCATGCATGGTTAAATATGTTATAAAAGTGTCACGCTAAGCCATAGAAATAAATAAAACATTATATGGATGGTTTAATAAAATAAAATAACAGGTTTTGCAGACCCAAATTAGCTAGAAAATTATGCTGGATCCAAATAGGGACACATCGAACTCAAATGGTTTTGTTTCAAAAATGAATTGTGCAAGCCTTTTCGCAATTACAGCGCGAACCGAGCACCAAAACTGAAAAATGAATATATTGTGGTAATCAGCGCGATGAGAAGGACACAACGGTATAAAATTTATAGTGTTAGGATGCTCCATTCAAAAACACGTTACGGAGCCTTTTAACCTAAAAATGCGGTTAGAGAACAAAGATCAAAATATCTGATTTTCACGAAACGAATTCCGCCGTTGGATTACTGACAATGAATAGAATAATTTTCATGTTTGTCCGAACTAGATTCGGAGAGATTTTAAAATCGTTAAATTTTGAACTGTTATATATACGCAGCTTTACACTGAAAAATGTGTGAGCAACAAACATTTAAATTTTCCGACGAAATTTTCATAGCTATTACATCTCACTGTACGTATTTCAAATATCAAATTCCCATTATGAAAAACTATAAAACATTTTCAAAATAATAATTTGATTTTGGAATTTAAATCATAAAAAATAGCGGGTTGTTACAATGTCTACTAAAGAAATTGTGGAACTGACGAAGCAACTATTGCAGCCTGAAGCCAAATAGTTTATCTAATCTAGCTCTTCACCATGGGGTTTGGCGGTGGCATTCGTAAAGAAGAATGATGGCAGTCTTCAATTTTGTGTTGATTATTGCATGCTTAACGGGTTAACCATCAAGAATTGTTTCCATTGCCTAGGATTGACGATATGTTTAATTAGTTGAGTGGGCCTAAGGTTTTTCTTGGCTTGATCTCACCACAGGATTTCATCAGTTAGGAGCTCCGGAGGAGAACACTCCTCTCATAAAATTCCACACTCGATATGGCTCACATGAGTGGTTTGTTATGTCGTTTGGTTCATTAAAGACTTTTCTTACATTGTACTTCCTCTTACAAGTTTGACAAGGAAGTTGTTCATTTTATTTGGTCTAATAAGTTTAAGGCTTCTTTTCAAAGATTGAAGGATCTTCTCGCACATGATCCTATTGTTGTGGTTCCATATGGGAATCAATGTAATAACCCAGAAATCTGAACCAATTTAAAAAATTTATTTTGGCAATTTTGATGAATTTTGAATATTTAAGATGATTTATTTTAAATAATAATGACGAGAAATTTATTTTGAACATAATTTGAATGTAAATGTTTATTTGAATCGACGAAATATATTATATATATATATATATATAATATATAATGGCCTGAATAGAACGCGCTGCGGCAGTTCGCAAATTTCGACCATTGCCTTCGAACAGACATTACGGGAGATCCGACCGTCGGATTCTCCTGAACCGAACAGTTGGGTTCGTATCGAAAAGAGATTTCTATCAAATACAAAAGATTTGAAATCTAACGGTTGGATTTGGAAATATGTCCAAATAAAATTTGGAAAAGGTCATTGTAAGTGCAGTTCGATGGTCGTTTATGAAAATCGATTGTACGGGCCTTGATAAAATTATTAAAAATATCAATAATTAGTGTAAAATCATAAGAAATGATTTGGGATGAAAAATTCCGTATTTGAAAAGATAAAAATAGATTTTTATCGAAATGAACTAGTTTTGAACTAGAATTATAACCCAACTATTTTTGAAATAAATAAATTGGATTTGAAATGTTTTTAAAAATAACCAGAATTTCCAATATATAAATTGGAAATGGATTCGAATCGAAATTGTCTTCGGAATATTTCGATGTTGGATTTCGCGATTATACAGATATTGTTATGGAAATTTGAAAGATATATTTATATCGTTATTTCCTATACGATATTTGTTGGTTGCAGTATTTGATATTGAATATAAGCCGATATGTTTTCTATTCAGAGCCTTGTATTTAATATCAAATAGGATTTGGGTTTGTCGTGAAAAAGGTTTTAAATCTCGGATATCGGTCGCGTTTCGTCTCGGAGATTTTATAGACTCGGTCTCGTACTGGGGGAGATCTCGGACGAGATGAGTCTAACTCGGGAGTTTGTCTCAGATTTTCATCTCGGGTCTAAATGTTCATATCGGAACAATCTCGGGATACATGATATGTTAAAAATGATATTTTAACAAAATGATTTTTTATGAATGCTATTAAAAACATAGTAACTTAAACTTAAAATGCAAAATAACTTTATTATTCTTTATTTTGCAAAAGATCATTCACACTCTAAATCGTATTATGCTTAAACATTAGACATGAAACATTAAAAGGATCCAAAACATTAAAATATTTAGAACAAATAGACAATAAAATACATAATCTCATAGTTAACAGGTATGTAAAAAGACGAATATGAAAATCATAAGCATTGTAAAACATATACGAACATACAATATAGTCATTTGACATGCAAAATGTAAAATAAAAAAAGATGGTTATGGCTAGATTTCAGTTTTTTAATTATAGTTCTAGTTTAGGCGCAAATTTAAATTTTAACCAAAAAAACTAAGATCTCGGACGATATTCCAGTATTTCGTCTCGGTCGATATATCATTCGATATTTCAATAACTCGGGCGATATATTCGAAAGGAGATTTAGAGTGATATTTGCTGTTTCGTTTTGGAAGGAGCCCAAAACGAGATCTTCGAGGAGATCTCGGGCGATATTTGCGAGATTTGAAACAGTGGTCGAGAATGGTGTCTTCATTAACACTATTCTTAAACCCAATTGAGAAAATATTAAATCTTTTATTTAGATTTAATGAAGTATACCAATTAATTGATATTTAATTGGAATTGGGATTTGGGTTTATCGTGAACGGTGTTTTAAATAACACTTGTTCCTTAACCCGATAATTAATGGAATGTGAATTGGGTTTATCTTTAACTGTGTTTTTTAATGACATTCGTTCTTTAACCCGATTTACAGTAAAATATGATTTGGAATTTATAAATCTTTTGTTTAGATTATTAGGAGATTTTCCAAAGTAAAGTTTTCCAATTTAATAAAATAAATTGGAATGGAATGGAATCTGATTTGGTAATAATCGAAGTGAATTTCTGTGGATGAGGACTGCTAATATATATGGAATTTAAAAGGCTTTGCCGTTATTCCATTTATATTATTAGCCGGATATGGAAGTTTATATCGATTATATATATATCGATTTATTTTCGATGAAAATTCCATTGTTAATGGAATGTGATTTTGGGTTGTCGTGAATGGTATCTTTAATAATACTGTTCTTAGACCCAACGAAGTTAAGACAATCAGTAACTAACTGGAGATTAGTTAAGTTAAATGGTTTCTTGGGTATTGATCTGATGTTGGTTTCGGCCTTCGGGGTTAACACTTAGGGAATGGTTCACTTGCTAATTAACGGTTAAAGGCTGATGGAATAGAATGTGATTTTGGGTTTATATTGAACCGTGTTTTGAATGACATTGGTTCTTTAACCTTGTTAAAGACAGGATTTATTTCCTGGATTTGAATAATCATTAAGTAATGATTTTTGAAAATTAAAACTGAATTAGAGTTTTAATGAATCTTTAAATAGATTGAAAGCTGAATTTGATAACTAAAATTATCAAATTCAAAAAATCATTGAGAATGGAGTATCACCAGTCTTGCTCCAAGCGATAATTAAATCTTTAATTAGATTTGAACGTGAAATGGTAATTGAATTTACCGATAACACCGTGGTGTTAGATATGAAGTATTACCGGTTTTACTTCATGGGATAAATAGGTTGAGGTTGGGAAATTTAACAAATGATTACTTCGGTAAGGTTCACTAATCCCGACTAGTTTGATAAACCAAAATTTGGTTTGAATTGATATTCAAAAGAAGATTAAAGAATAAATTTAAAGAATTTATTTTTGATAAAATTAATGGGAACCTTTCCCAAAGTATATGAATATTTGGATAAAGAAATATTCTGGATTGGAATGAGGCGTATGTTGTGTTTTTATAGCACTTGTTTATTATATACGCGAGTTATTCAGAAAGACCGGGTTTATCCCATTCTGAATAACTGATTCGACGATATGTCGAGGATGAAGACGGTGTTTGAAGACCAAAGGTCTTCACATCGTTTGGATAATTACTGATGAGTTGATTGGACTGTACACCCAAGAGGAGGGAATCAGTTGGTGATCATCCAGACGTACTTGGAGATCGATGGATATGCGAGGAATAAGGTTCCTCCGGTTTCGTTCAGACCTAGAACGGACTTGTAAATGGATGTGTGTCTGACATCAGATTTCATTATGTGTGATTGATATACATCGGTTGCATAGCATGAATTACCCGTGTGGCATGTTGAGATGCAAATGATCAAGGCTTCTGTTGAAAAGCAGAGTCTATTGGTTGATGATCAAAGCATGGTATTTGTGGCGTAGCTTTGTGTAGCGTTAATTCATGAGCCTCACACCCTGGTGTGAACCAGAAACGGGAGAGGGCTTTAGGGAGGACATGCGTTTCTTTCTAGCTAGGAGTGGTGTCAGCGTTTTGCACGCCCTAGCATTTTACTTATGTGGATGACGGATAGGAGGTGCCTCGGTTATATCGGTTGATTCAGGACCGATGAAGTCATTTGGCTCATTTATGCCCCATAGGGCGGGGAAAAGCATTGTTTAGGCATTATAATCCACTCCGTGTGAACCAGCCCTGACGATCCAAGGCTTGCGTGCTCGCTTGCCCGAGGCTCGGACTAGAGATTCTCGAAGCGGTAAGAACGAACCCTTGCCTTGGTTCACAGATGGAAATCCAACTCCCAATACATGACAATTGCGGTTTTGATTGTAGAGCCTAGTATTGGCGACATGATATATGGTACCCATGCCGTCTAGGATTGATACATTTATATTTGAAGTTGTTTTATACACTATGCACTTATAATAGTATCAAATGATTTGTTTTAACGTACCAAGTATGTTTGGCTATTATAAGGGAAAACCCTATCCCCCGGCTTGCGTTGCATTGTGTGATAGGGCCTGTGTCTTATAATAGCTTCATTTTTTCAAAAAGCATTGCGCTGTTTTGATATATGCACTGGTATTCTTGGGGAAAAACCCGTTCCGTGTTATACGGCATATTCCCTTCATATACGTGATGTAACACCCCACCTCCGCCAGGGTGGCTCTTGCAAGCACTCTGACTTTGGAGGGGCGTTTGAATCAGGTAAACATGCATAATGATATATCAAGGCAGAACAAGAACATATGTATATATGTAAACAGAGTAAATAACATAGATAAAACAGCGGAAGATTTCAAACCATTTCAAAACAAGTCTGGTACAACATAATGTCAATTTTCCAAATAAACAAGTCTAGATAAAAACAACATCACTGAAAAACTGAAATACATAAGTACTATCCCCAAAATAAGTGATAACCATAGCTAGCTTCATGTCAAGACCGTACATGAGCTAAAATCCCACAAGCAAGCGATCAGAAATCCAAGCTAAGCTCCAATATTCCCACCCTGAGAACCTAGGGGGGGGGGGAAGAAAAGAGGCGAAAGGAAAACAGGTCAGTCAAAAAGACTGAGTAAGCCCTACTACAATCAATGTAAACTGATAAAGTTAACTGGCATGAGAAGCAGGGATGAACATAAGGATAACAACATACTAGCATGATGATTAACTAACAAGGTAGATAAAGGTGTCATCGCATAATCAGGTTTAAGGTTTTTGCACCACAGGTGTACTAGCAAACTAACATGACTTGAATAAACAAGTATTGATCCCTTGGCCCAAGCTTTGGCCCAATAACATGAAGTGACCCTAATACGCGGTCCAACCAAACAGTCTAGTAGATCGGCTCCCTATAAGCCTAACTCGTCACGTGTTGGTGTCAATGCGGCCCAAACATAATTGTAGTCAGACTGTGCAGGGTCTCCCGTCGGGTGTATCAAGCCCTAGGGTGTCAACCCCTGGACACCATAAACATAAGTGCACAGTCTCGATCTACTGGTACCCGTGCATGTTTTCCCCGGCTTCAGACTATATGCACGACCATAGTCCGCCCGGAACTACACCGGCGTACCAATCTGCCGTCGTTTTTGGTCACTTACCTCAAGTCCAGTAATCGTGCCCCCACCCTAGCCTAGTCCCTAGGGTCATAATGATACAAACTTGGGATTACTGCTGGAGTGGACCCCCATTGCTAGGATTTTCTAGCGGGTTAAGTACGGTTTAACCCTCTTGCTAATCATGGATTAACTTGGTTAAGTGTAACGATGAGTTCACGACTTAACCCTGATTAATCTACCAAGCCCAAATTGGTTAAGTATTAAGTGGACCATGACTTAACCCTAATCATGAGGCATTAATTAATTAAATGTGCCTTAACCTCTCACATTAGACTCCATTGCGGTTACTAGTTAAGCCGGTCGGTTCCGGGTAGCTTTATACCACAACTTGGTCTAACCTCGGGTTCAAGGTACAACATGACCAACTTCTCACATTGGGTCCTATTGTTTGTAGCAACTAGTTAAGCCGGTCGGTTCCGGGTAGGTTTACGCTACAAACTCAACCCAACCTCGAGTTAGTCACACTTATATTTTCTAAGTGTCATGTCCATCATGTTTCCAAAACATATTACAAGTTTTCAAGAATTTGGGTAGACCTAACTTAATAGGTAAATTCCCAATGGGTAGACCTAACTTAATAGGTAAATTCCCAATCTTATGTTTTTATGTCTTTTAAATTTACCCAACCCCAAACGCAATCCCATCGCTTACATATCGCAATAGCGCATAAAGGATAGAAAGAGGGAACTTGGCGGAATCATGACATAAAGGTGTTGAAGCCATAAGTTTAACATGGTGGCATATGAAATGTACATATGTTCATATACTTGCATATTACATTTTTAGGCCTCAAAAGCATGCATAAAACCAAGCTTAGCATATTGGTGATACATGGTGATAAATGACATGTAGAAATGGCCATAAGTTCGCATTTAGCCTCACATGCAAGTTATCATAAGAGATATGATAACTTACATGTTGCCAAAATGCAACCTTTAGCATAAAGCTTGAAGCTTTATGTTAATATACTCAAGATAAGCTTGCATAACATGAAAACATGAGTAAAATGATTCACCCAAACTTGCATAACATACATGGCAAACTTGCATATCATAACATAGCAAACTTGCATAACATAACATGGCAAACTTGCATATAAACTTGCATATCATAACATGATAAACTTGCATATCATAACATGGCAAACTTGCATAACATAACATGATTAACTTGCATATCATAACATGGCATACTTGCATAACATAACATGATAAACTTGCATATCATAACATATCAAGCTTGCATAACATGACATTGTAAACTTGCATATCATGGCAAACTTGCATATCATAATGATCAACCAAACTTGCATCATTCATTTAACTTTAGAGTTTAAATATGAAAGTAGAAAAGGGCTTACAATGCTTATGAAGACACAAAAATATGACAAAGCCCTTATGCAATCAATTAGACCCAAAATGCAAGCTCTAATAGAAAAACCCTTGAGCCAAAATGATCAAAACTCTTGCTTTATGATGTAAATATGGAAACTTGACTTGAGTGCAAGCTAATGATGCTCATACAAGCTTGAAAACGCTTGTATGCATGGAAAATCTCTCATAGAAATAATTTAGAAATTTTATGAAGAGAGTGGACGCCATGAGAGGATTGATTTTGCCATAGTTTAGTTACTTGAATGAATAATGATGATTTAGGGTTAGGTTAGGGGCTTATTTATAGAGATTAGGATTAGTTTTGGCCTTAGGATTAAACCCTAGTTCCAATCTCAGCCCTCAAAACCGAATCTGGCCCCCAAACTCAACACAACTCCAAAATGGTGCACCAGGCAAAACTGCCCGGCTGAGCCAAGTCGACTGCTAAGTCGACAGGGCTGTCGACTTGGGTCCAACCAAGTCGACAGGGCTGTCGACTTGGGTGCTCTGGCGGGAATTTTCCCGCCTGGCCCAATCTGACTTAATTTCCAAATTCAAACTTGAATTTGAAATCTGTTTTTACTTTGAATTTTTCTGAGAACTTCGTTGGGCCTTAATCGGGTCATACGGACTCCGATTTTCGAAAACTCGGACTCTATTTCGCGTATTTTTCCGAGACAAACGCAATGGCATAGCCCGTTTCCCTTGATTCAGATTTTTGAATTAAATTCTGCCTCGATTTACGTTATAACAGGTTATTGAAAATACGGGTTGTTACGTTCTCCCCTCCTTAAAGGATTTCGTCCCCGAAATCTTCAAGTTAGGAAGAACGTATCCTACCATCCAACATCCATCTACTCAAAACATCATCCACGAGCAATCATTGTCCTTACAAGATTCTAAATGTTGTATGAACATATGCAAAGGTGTGTGTGTATGTACTTATCTAATGCAAATATCATCAATGCAAATTATGTTAGTGAAATGAATCCATATGTATGCAATTCCTAACATAATGTATAACATCTATATGTGTGCACATAACATACATCCATATGCAACATCCATGTGATAACACAAAAATTTTCATCCATGAATAAGCGTAAACACTCATGCATATGCAATATGAGGAGTGTGTGAGCCGATCTAGTGCCTAATGTGTATAATGCATCCACGAGTAACCACTTGCAAACACTTGCAACCACTTGCAAACATCAAGCATAACATGTTTCAAACACATGTTTCATCCAAAGGGTTTCTACCTAAGGTTCTCATGACAAGATTACCATGATAAACTAGATAATCAAGACAAACATGGATAGCAAAAGATATGCTACAAAGAGATCGGGAAGATAAGCAGGATATACTCCTTTCGGATTACAAGAAATCCCTTCCTAACCCAACCCATATTCTATAAAAGCCCAAAAGGTTTAGTCAACCTAACGGACCCCTTCAAACCTTGACATGTATTACTAACCGATGAGTCATACCTCCCGACAGAAATAGGACCGAGAATGGGACCGAGAGGATATACGTAAAAAGATAACACGCAAGTAAGTTCCACGGGAAAACAAGGATCAAGAATATACTCTTAAAAAGAGATATTATGCGCGTATCTAGCCTTCAGTCTTCTAAGTCACGTTTCCTTGAGCTTAACTCCACTGTGCTTTGACCGTTTTTTTACTTCATGATTTCTTGGCTTCTTAACTCTTATTTCCAAATATGAGTTGGAACCCATTTCATTGTCGCCTCTCGTCTTCCTCTTTCACTTACTCTTCTATCATTCTTGGCTTAAACATAACTATGACCACATGGTTTCATGCAAGCTCTTTAAAATTCACCAGTGAATCCTGGATCTCGTTTACTTACTATAAAGTATTCCACGCAGCAGATCTTTTCTTGGAAATACCAATCCACGTTGCCAATTGCTCTTACTAACGTGATTTTCTATAACTCATGCTTGAACGAAATGAACCATCCGCCTGCGAATGATAGGCCGTACTTAGATTCAGCCGTTTGCCCATGACTTCCCGTAGACTATCTCAAAACTGGCTAGTGAAGATTGAGTCATGGTTACTAACTATACTTTAGGGAACCTCGTGCAACCGCTTTATTTCTTGAAAGTAAACTGTTGCTAGCTATGATGCAGTCCTTTCGCTCTTTACCGGAGTGAAATGAGCACTCTTCGTAAGTCTACCTACTATGACCCACATGCTCTTATTCCCTTTCTTGATCTAGGCAGCCCATCCATGAAATCCTTCGTGACGCTTTTCCCTCTTCCATTGCGGGGACCTCCAATGGTTATAATAGCCCACCGGGCTCCTATGACTCGGCCTTTAACCTGTTGGCACAACATGCACCTTGGGACAAACTCGGCCACCTCCTCGGGTGATGTGCATCTTTAAGAACCTTCTTTCTCTCATCGCGTCTTAGCCATCCCTTGTCATCTATAGCGAGGTGACTTACCATCTCGCCTCGAATCAACTTGTCCATGATCTCGACTAACTGCGGGTCTTCTTTTTGTGAAGTCCCTACTTGATCCAGAAGGGTAGGTCTAAGCTCAAGGGACGCTAACTAACTAATTAAACTGAGAGAACTTCTTACTTCAATTGTCCTCGTCGGAGCTTTTCGGTTTTGAACCGCGACCACTAAGCCTTGCTTAGAAACTATGTGCCCAAGAAATCTAACTCCTTTTTCTCCAAAATGACATTTGGAGGACTTGGCTTTCAACTGATGCGCTCTAAGCATATCCATCACCTCCTTGAGATGTCTAGCATGTTCTTCCTCATTCTTTAAGAAAGTCAGGATGTCTTCTACAAAGATTACCACAAACTTGTTCAGGAACTCCCTAGGCACCCTACTCATCAAGTCCACGAAGTAGGCGGGTGCATTAGTCAAACCGAATGGCATGACCAGCCATTCTAATAATCCATCTGGAGTTCTGAACGCAGTTTTGTCTATACTATCCTCAGCTACTCTGAGCTGATGGAATCCAGTAGCAAGATCAAGAGAAAACAGATGTTCCTACAAGCTGATCAAACAAATCATCGATCCTTGGTAATGGTTGTCTATTCTCTTTGTTTAACTCACGATAATCAACAGAAAGTCGAAGAGAACCATCTGCCTTGGTAGTAAATACTACAGGCGCTCCCCATTCAGATATATTTCATCTAATGAAGTTCTTCTCAAGCAACTCCTTGACTTGCTTTCTTAGCTCTCATCTTGCGGGACCATGTGCCTAACCGGCCACGTAACTATCTTGGCATTATCAACCAGATAAATGCGGAAATCTATCTCTCGTTTAGGGGTAACCCCCTTCACTTCACCCAAGATATCAAGATATTCTCGGACCACCCTCACCGATTGCAAACTATCGATAGACGAGTTGAGGGATTCAGGATAACACAACATGACGGGACCCATAGGGTTACAAGAAATTTTAAGGTATTACCGAGGCGAGTCATGAGCCTCACAACCCTATGCTCAAAAATAAGGATGGCTCCAAAACTGGACAACCCATCCATGCCCAAAATCAACCCATACCCCATGAAACCGAGAATATAAGCATCACACGAGAATTCTATACTCAAGATAGAGATTTTCAAATCCACGTAGATAATAGACAAATGGGCGTAAACCCCAATTGGATTTGAAACACACACGGGATCATTAACTAGACTAGTACTTAGGTGCAAACTTTCAACTAAACCAGATGAGATAAACTATGCGATGCACCAGAATCAAACAAAGTACGAACAGGAAGATCAGAAATGTAAACAGGGCTTTTAACAGAAACACTACCTCGATCATGAGCTGAAAGAACGATGTTGAGGGGATGAACTCGCCCTCCAGATGGTTTTGCATACTGAGTCTGACCTTGCCCTTGCTTCTTCGGGCAATCTTTGCTGAAATTTCCAAACTTACCACAATGAAAGCATTCACCACTCTTCCTTTTCCTCTTCTTACAATCCTTAATAAGATGCCCAACTGAACTGCAATAATGGCACTTCCTCTTGTCGTTATTGCCCTTGTTGTTGTTCCCCTTGTTGCCTTGACTCTTGTTCTTGTTCTGATTGCCTTGACTGCTCTGACCACTTGGATTACCCTGATTTCCTTTCCACTGGGAATCAGTCGTCTTGGCTTGAGTATCATTCATCTTGATCTCTTTCTTGTCACTCCTATTCTCTTCATTGAGTAGGGCCATATTCACCAAGCTCTCGAAAGTTGCCCCCAAGGGTATATGAGATATGGCCAAACTGCGCAATGGCTCGTTTAGTCCAAGAGCAAAGTGCATGGCCTTCTTCTGAGCTGTGTTAACCAAGTCTAAACCGAACCGAGCAAGTTGATTAAACTTATCCACGTATTCCCTAATGGTCATGTCCCCTTGCTTTAGTGATAGGAACCTCTCCATCTGAAGGTTCTCCTCTGCTGACGATAAAAACCCCAGTCCAAACCTTCTTTTGAACTCATCCCAAGTCTCAATTGGTCTAGTAGTGGTGGTGACTACCCACCAATAAGCAGCTTCCCCTTTCAATAACCATACCGCCAACAGAACTTTCCTTCGATCATCTATATCAAAGAAGGCAAAAAGATCTTCGGTTTCTTTCAACCAATTCCTTGCCTCTACATAAGTCTCGGTTCCAATGAAATTCTTGCCACCCATCGCCTTAAATTCTTTGCAAATCTCCGCGAAATCCGCTTGTGGATGTTGAGGGGGAAGAGAAACATCAGCTATGGGAGGAGGAGGAGAAACATTAACCACCGGAGGAGGAGGAGGAGGAACATCAGTGGGGCTGGCTTCGGTTGCCCTAGCCACCAAAAGTCTCCTATACCAAACAGGTACGTGTACTCCCTCCGGAATGGCAAAGTTATTGGCCATACTGAAACGAAGAAAAAGATAGATTCAGAATGGAGAAAAACGAAGGAATTTTTGCTAATGGCTTTTTGGGGAATAGCCTTTAAAATAAACTAGACTTTTCTTTGGAAAATACTTTATACTTGGTTTTGAAAATAGTTTTCCAAAAAGTTTAAAAAACCTTTTTGTTCCTTCTCGTAAACCATATGCTCTGATACCAAATGTAACACCCCACCTCCGCCAGGGTGGCTCTTGCAAGCACTCTGACTTTGGAGGGGCGTTTGAATCAGGTAAACATGCATAATGATATATCAAGGAAGAACAAGAACAAATGTATATATGTAAACAGAGTAAATAACATAGATAAAACAGCGGAAGATTTCAAACCATTTCAAAACAAGTCTGGTACAACATAATGTCAATTTTCCAAATAAACAAGTCTAGATAAAAACAACATCACTGAAAAACTGAAATACATAAGTACTATCCCCAAAATAAGTGATAACCATAGCTAGCTTCATGTCAAGACCGTACATGAGCTAAAATCCCACAAGCAAGCGATCAGAAATCCAAGCTAAGCTCCAATATTCCCACCCTGAGAACCTGGGGGGGGGGGGGGGGGAGGGAACGGAAGAAAAGAGGCGAAAGGAAAACAGGTCAGTCAAAAAGACTGAGTAAGCCCTACTACAATCAATGTAAACTGATAAAGTTAACTGGCATGAGAAGCAGGGATGAACATAAGGATAACAACATACTAGCATGATGATTAACTAACAAGGTAGATAAAGGTGTCATCGCATAATCAGGTTTAAGGTTTTTGCACCACAGGTGTACTAGCAAACTAACATGACTTGAATAAACAAGTATTGATCCCTTGGCCCAAGCTTTGGCCCAATAACATGAAGTGACCCTAATACGCGGTCCATCCAAACGGTCTAGTCGATCGGCTCCCTATAAGCCTAACTCGTCACGTGTTGGTGTCAATGCGGCCCAAACATAATTGTAGTCAGACTGTGCAGGGTCTCCCGTCGGGTGTATCAAGCCCTAGGGTGTCAACCCCTGGACACCATAAACATAAGTGCACAGTCTCGATCTACTGGTACCCGTGCATGTTTTCCCCGACTTCGGACTATATGCACGACCATAGTCCGCCCAGAACTACACCGGCGTACCAATCTGCCGTCGTTTTTGGTCACTTACCTCAAGTCCACTAATCGTGCCCCCACCCTAGCCTAGTCACTAGGGTCATAATGATACAAACTTGGGATTACTGTTGGAGTGGACCCCCATTGCTAGGATTTTCTAGTGGGTTAAGTACGGTTTAACCCTCTTGCTAATCATGGATTAACTTGGTTAAGTGTAACGATGAGTTCACGACTTAACCCTGATTAATCTACCAAGCCCAAATTGGTTAAGTATTAAGTGGACCATGACTTAACCCTAATCATGAGGCATTAATTAATTTAATGTGCCTTAACCTCTCACATTAGACTCCGTTGCGGTTACTAGTTAAGCCGGTCGGTTCCGGGTAGCTTTATACCACAACTTGGTCTAACCTCGGGTTCAAGGTACAACATGACCAACTTCTCACATTGGGTCCTATTGTTTGTAGCAACTAGTTAAGCCGGTCGGTTCCGGGTAGGTTTACGCTACAAACTCAACCCAACCTCGAGTTAGTCACACTTATATTTTCTAAGTGTCATGTCCATCATGTTTCCAAAACATATTACAAGTTTTCAAGAATTTGGGTAGACCTAACTTAATAGGTAAATTCCCAATGGGTAGACCTAACTTAATAGGTAAATTCCCAATCTTATGTTTTTATGTCTTTTAAATTTACCCAACCCCAAACGCAATCCCATCGCTTACATATCGCAATAGCGCATAAAGGATAGAAAGAGGGAACTTGGCGGAATCATGACATAAAGGTGTTGAAGCCACAAGTTTAACATGGTGGCATATGAAATGTACATATGTTCATATACTTGCATATTACATTTTTAGGCCTCAAAAGCATGCATAAAACCAAGCTTAGCATATTGGTGATACATGGTGATAAATGACATGTAGAAATGGCCATAAGTTCGCATTTAGCCTCACATGCAAGTTATCATAAGAGATATGATAACTTACATGTTGCCAAAATGCAACCTTTAGCATAAAGCTTGAAGCTTTATGTTCATATACTCAAGATAAGCTTGCATAACATGATAACATGAGTAAAATGATTCACCCAAACTTGCATAACATACATGGCAAACTTACATATCATAACATAGCAAACTTGCATAACATAACATGGCAAACTTGCATATAAACTTGCATATCATAACATGATAAACTTGCATATCATAACATGGAAAACTTGCATAACATAACATGATTAACTTGCATATCATAACATGGCATACTTGCATAACATAACATGATAAACTTGCATATCATAACATATCAAACTTGCATAACATGACATGGTAAACTTGCATATCATGGCAAACTTGCATATCATAATGATCAACCAAACTTAAATCATTCATTTAACTTTAGAGTTTAAATATGAAAGTAGAAAAGGGCTTACAATGCTTATGAAGACACAAAAATATGACAAAGCCCTTATGCAATCAATTAGACCCAAAATGCAAGCTCTAATAGAAAAACCCTTGAGCCAAAATGATCAAAACTCTTGCTTTATGATGTAAATATGGAAACTTGACTTGAATGCAAGCTAATGATGCTCATACAAGCTTGAAAACGCTTGTATGCATGGAAAATCTCTCATAGAAATAATTTAGAAATTTTATGAAGAGAGTGGACGCCATGAGAGGATTGACTTTGCCATAGTTTAGTTACTTGAATGAATAATGATGATTTAGGGTTAGGTTAGGGGCTTATTTATAGAGATTAGGATTAGTTTTGGCCTTAGGATTAAACCCTAGTTCCAATCTCAGCCCTCAAAACCGAATCTGGCCCCCAAACTCAACACAACTCCATAATGGTGCACCAGGCAAAACTGCCCGGCTGAGCCAAGTCAACAGCCAAGTCGACAGGGCTGCGACTTGGGTCCAACCAAGTCGACTCCCAAGTCGACAGGGCTGTCTACTTGGGTGCTCTGGCGGGAATTTTCCCGCCTGGCCCAATCTGACCTAATTTCCAAATTCAAACTTGAATTTGAAATCTGTTTTTACTTTGAATTTTTCTGAGAACTTCGTTGGGCCTTAATCGGTCCATAAGGACTCCGATTTTCGAAAACTCGGACTCTATTTCGCGTATTTTTCTGAGACGAACGCAATGGCATAGCCTGTTTCCCTTGATTCAGATTTTTGAATTAAATTCTGCCTCGATTTACGTTATAACAGGTTATTGAAAATACGGGTTGTTACACGTGATTTAAAGCAAAGTTTTAAATAACTGTTTTAGTTCTCACACCAGTCAAATGACTGACCTGGAGTTTATCGTTTTAACCTAAACTCTGGGTGCCCCTATTTTTGACACGGGTAGCTAGTAGTTTTGGTTTTGCAGATTTATATTCACGGGATCCTGGTTTACAGCTGGAATGGTATTCGGAAAGCTCTGTTTCCGTATATTCCTTTCAGTGTCTTTTGTATTATTTTCCGCTGCATTGTAATTTGTAAATCTCTGATATTTTTCTGATGTATAATATTTATTCATACTCTATATATTCTTGTATTTTGATGAAATTGTTGTAATAAGCAATGAAATGTTCTTCTGTTTGTGTTCTGATGTGGCTTGTTCTCAAAGTCAATCTGTGCTTTCCTTCATGGGGAAGTTCAGGTCGTTATAATCAAGACCGTATCATTTATCTGATTCTCGCAGATATGGCCTCGGTGTCGTGCTTATGCAGCTAGATTGGCTTTTTGCCAATGCTTCTGAAAAATTATATCCATATGAGGTTTAGTAAGTTATGCACGATTTAGATCTAGCCATCATTATATTTTCTTTAAAGATTTGGCATCATTATCTATTGGTTGAGCATTTTATTCTATACACTGATCATAAGTCCCTCAAGTATCTTTTCACCTAGAAGGATCTTAATATGCGATTGTATCATTGCCTCGAATTCCTTTCTTTCTATGATTTTGATATTCAGTACACTCCTGGAAAAGGGAATCAAGTCACTAACGCATTGAGTGATAAGTAATCAACGGTAGTTTCCATGATGATAACAGTGTATAACGTCTTAGAGATTTTTTCTTGTTGTAATATTAGAGAATGTGCACCATATTTGGATTCTCCTATTTAACTAATTAAATATGGTGCATGACCCTGCTTATTGGATTTCATTACCGAAGCACAATGATAAGATCTTGATCTTGTATCTCTTATTCAGTGTTTCCAGTCCGAGTCCCATGATGGTGATTTAAGAGATTTCAGCGTTGATATTAATGGGCGTCTTTGTAAGAAGAAGTAGTTAGTCCTTCCATCCATTTTTGATCTTAAAAGGGACATCCTGGTTGAATGTCACAGTTTTAAGTATACTATTCATCCGGGAAGTAGTAAGATGTATACCGATATGCACATCCTATATTTCCAGGAAGGCATGAAGCAAGATGTGGCAAGTTATGTAAGTGTTCCAATTGGGTGATAGTGGATCATTTGACTAATTCCGCTATTTCATTACAATTACGTCTAATAGGACGTCATAGTTTTTATCGAAGACTTATATTAAGGAAATCGTGTAATTGCATGGTATTTCTAGTCCTATATTTGTGACCGTGATATACTATTCACTAGTAGCTTCTGAAAGAGTATCAGAAAACTTAGGTACAAAGCATACCTTCAACACCACTTACCACCCACAGTCTGATGGATAGACCGAGTCAGTGAAAAGCATCTTATGGTACTTACTTCATGCTTATATTCTGGACTTTGATGTTCTTGGGAGGGCCATCTTCCTCTTTTCGAGTTTACTTATAACACAACCATCAGTCTAACATGGGTATGGCTCCTTTTGAAGCCTTAAATGAAAGGCAATGTGATCACCTTCATGTTGGTTATAGTTCGGTAAAAACCTTATTTTATCCCCCGACTCCATTCGTGAACCTTTTGAATGTTTATTCTTATACAAGAGAGGATGAATGAGGCATTGATTCTTCAAATACGTGGAAAACTATAGAAGCCTCTTGAGTTCGTCAATGGTAATGATGTTTATATCCTTTGAAAGGAGTGGTACGCTTCAGTTAGACTGGAAAATTGCTCCTCGATACATAGGTCCATTTTGTATCATTAAGAGTATTGGTCCTATCGCATATTGAGTAGCACTTCCAGCCTAGTTTTTGGGTGATCATGACATGTTTCACATACTTCGGTTGCAGAAGTATTTATGTGATTCAAATTCTATTGTTCATTCTTGTGTATTATAGGATCTTGAGATCTCACATGATATGTTCATTGTGCAACACCTCATGTATTTACTTGCTTCAATGGTTAAATGGCTATGGAATAAGAATGCACCGTTTGTGGAGATTCAATGGTCCAATAATCCAAATTACTACACTTAGGAAACTAGAGAACTTATCAAGTGATCTTATTTGGCTATCTATCTTCTATCATTGGAAGCGGGAAATTTTAAACTCAATCTTATATATTTCATATCTATTTCCCTTATTAATGAAATAAATCAAGTTGAATACAACTGTACTCTAAGGTATTCGAGGGCTTAATTTTTATAAGGAGAATTCTGTAACAGCCTTAATTTTACCAGTACTTATAATACTAATAATAACTTAAAATAATGATTACATTTATTATTCGAGAAACTAAATATTATTCGAAGGAGATAATTTAAATAACTATCCATGTTAAATTCAACATTGGTTTTGTGGTAACTTAGAGAAAATAGTTTTTATGGTCATTAAGATGATTAAATAATAATTTTGAGTTGATTTTGGGAATTTAAATTGGATTTTTGGTGGAGCTGAATTGAATAAATCTATGAAAGGATTCAATTCAATATTGATTTGATAAATAAACTTAAATATGAAAAATAAATTTAAATACACAAAATAAATTGGAAAACTTTATAATTTGTAATTTTTGGTAAAACGATGAGTTAAAAATATTTACGTGTTATGTTACAACAAACTACAATATATAATTAGATCATGCATTTTAGTGTAAAATTGTGTGTTCTGATAATTAAGTTAGAAACATGAAAATAAAATGTAAATACCAGTTGAAAAATCTAGATTTTAGTAACAAAATACTTGTAATGTAGTTGTACATTTATTTGTGTTAAAACAATATAATTTAAACAAATTTTATTAATAAAAATGTAAGTTTGTATGTGAAGAAGTGTAAAATGAATATTTATTTACAAAAATGTAAATTTTAGTATTATTATACCAAAATAATGCCAAGATTGTATAAAGAGGATTTTAAACATGGTTGTACAATTTTTATATAGTTGTACGGTGTTAAATTTGTAAGCATTAAGAATTTAATAGTGCTAAGACAGTATGAAACCATGTAAATTATGTTAATTAAATAGTTTTAGACTTAATTAATTAAGCTTAAGTTAATAAAAGAATTTTGGCCAAAAACTGAGTCCATTTCTAAAATAATTAGGAAATGAAATATTTGGGAAGTTAAGTTAACTGTACTTGTCTTTCTTTTTCTCAGAAAACTTCTTCTTCCTCCTCTATAGTTTATAGTAAAAGAATTTTCCTTTTCCTCTTCAAATCTTTAAATCTGAATTTTAATTCAAATAGAATATTGTTTAAAAGCTTGTAATTAGAATTTCTATAGGTAATCTTAATAAAATCATGTGAATTATTTCAGAAATCTCTCAAAACTGTTTTTTTTTGTTTAATGTCTTTTTCCGTTTTATTTTCATGACATCGTAATATCATATACAGGGTGCTGAAGTTGTTTAGAGACCTTTAAGATTCAACTTCATGTCAAAATTTCTTTGTTATGTTGCTGAATCCGCTACTCTCAATCATAGTGAGTGTGAACTCAGGATTTCTAGCTTAATCAAGGTTCTATGGATATATATTATGGTTTTAGTAACTTTCTGCAAAAAGATTGGTCTTTGTAAATGTAAAACTGACTTTTATGTTTACAGTGAAATCTTGCTATCTACCCAACTTCATTATGCACTATCCTTCTCGATTCTTTCCAGAATTGAATCAAACCTTTTTCAATTAATAGTAATGTTGACGAACTTCATGATGTCAACTTTTAGGTTAATACGTCCTCTGTAACTTGTCATAAACTAGTCTGAAAATTTGAATTGAAGCTTGAAAAGCTCCTGCTAAATATCCCATAACCCAAGTCAATTAAGACCCTCAATAGGTTGACCTATAGGTAGATCCAGAGAAGTGCAAGGTCAACCAAAGTGTTGACCGAAGAAGTAACATGGGTTGAATCATGTTCGGTAATAAATGTGGCTTGTTTATTCTATTCTCTGGTGATTTTTTAGCCAATTCCCGAGCAATTTCTCCACTATTTTACCTAATTTATAAAGTCAATTTCAATATGTTTTCAGAAGCTTGATCCTATTATCGAAAGGCAGCCATTATCATTAATCTGCACTTCCATGTGAATTTCATATATTGGTTCATGACTAATTTCGTGAATTTGTTGACATAGTGCACGATTTTACAAACCAATTTTTGAAAGGATTTCTATATATAGATTATCGCTTTAAGATAAATTTTTCCTAGATTTTTTTAAAAAAATTAAAATTATCTTAAAGCTATATAATATAAAATATTTTCTAATGTATAGTGATTTTCAAAGAAATAAATTCCAAAAGATTTCAAAGCCATTTTATAAACTCGCTTTCTCGAACCAAGTTTTTTTAGTATAAAAACTTAACATTTTTTTACTCTTCGAGAGTGTGAGGAAATGATTTAAAGATATAATAGACCCTATGGTATCAGACATGAACGTTAATTATGGTCATTAATTCTTGACTCGTTGATTGAAGCTATTTTTGTGTGAAGTAGGATCACAAGTAGTAAATCGATTAATGAGACGTGCATTATGGGTCGTTTGTTTTCACTTTTCAAAATACTATTTGGAAGTCTGTATCACAGACCATTGTTGTTATAGTTTTATCAGTACTTGCTCCGGGGAGGAGCTAGGCCCATGGAGGTCTTATGTATATCACTTGGTCTGGGGGGTTTGAGTTACACTTTGTTGGGAGGGTTGTAGTGATGAGCGCTCGAATATATGTATAGTACTAGGCAAGGCTCAGGGGTAGCTATATTTGATGCACGTGCTATTATTTGGATCCATTTTATGATGTTATCTTTGATTTTATCTTTAGACTTGTTGATCTGGATCCAATTTATGATGCTCTTGTTGATTCCATGGTATGTTTCACCGTTATCGTTGTTAATATTGATTTCATTTGCATAGCATTCTTGCTATGATATTACTATGTGTATACATATAGTGAACACATTATGTTGCTTTGAACACTCATATGTGCTCTAGATGTTAACGTTGATGTTGAGTTGATCATGTTGTTCTTATGATTTTGGGGTTATATATATATGCTTAACACTTGTTGATAGTAAGAAACTATTACATGTTGTTATGAATGCCATTCATGAGATTATTATATGTTGATCTAGTTATACCTTGTCTCATGAACTATATGTTGTTCCAAGTTAAAATTATTCTTTCGCTATTTGAGAAGAGTTATCCACTTATGATTCTACACCTCATTTATCCTAATTATTCACTGTGTTTAAAATAAACTAACCCGTGTATTTTTTTATACTCATTTCATAACGGATTGTTTCATGTTAGCACATGGTGTATAAATTTGTATATTTATATTCCGCTATGGCTATCTGTCATCTTTTATACGCTTAGGCGTATCTTGGACTCGCATAGGTCGTCCATTCAATGCTGCATCTTGTTTTGGCGATTCAATGCCATTGCCGCTGCCTGGATCTACTTCTAGTGGCTCTTCTTTTTTAGATTTAGTCACGTACGCTACTAGGCTTTCAGCCTCTCTCACTACAAGAAAAATACCCTATTGCAACTAGCTATTTGCAACTGGCATCATACGACAGTTGCAGTAAATGATATTTAGCAACAGACCTTATATAGCAGTTGCAATAGATGAGATTTAACAACAGACCTTCTCTTTCAGTTGCCAAAAGCATATTTTTAGCAACTGCGCTTCTCTACCCGTTGCAAAAACATAATTTTAGCAACTGCGCTTTCATAACAGTTGCAATAAACATATTATTTGCAACTGCATTTCCAAACTTATTGCAAAAAATATATCTACCGCAACTGTTTTAACTGCTTGTGATAATTGTATTTTTTTACAACTGATAATGCCAGTTGCGATAAACTTACTTTTAAAAATTATTTTTCACCACCTTTGGTAAACAATTATTACCATTGAATACAAAAGTACGAATTAATAAGTAATATTTAGTTATAGTATTAGAAGTATTAAATAATAAAAATTAATTAATATGAATTAATACTTTAATAATTAATAAATATGAACTAATTATTTAATTATTGATATAACTTTTAATAATTAATATTAAATATCTAATATCTAATAATTAATAATAATAATTCAACAACAGATATGTATGATTAATATTCAGTTATAGTCAAGAAATAATAAGTAATCAATTATAATTAGTAAATAAGGAGTTGTATTATAATAATTAATAATTAATATTATATAATAAATAAATAATATTTGATAATATCTAAATATAACTAGTATTTATTTTAATTAAAAAGTAAAAAATAGCAAGTGATTATTAATAGATAATTTATAGTCGCTAATTATTATCTATATGAAATAATTATATTATATATTTAAATAATTACTAAATTATTAATATCCATTTTTTAATTACATGTAGTAAAATAATAATAATAATCTCTTATCAGATAATTAATTTTAAATACTTAATAAATAATAATCAAATTTAATAATTAATATATAATGAAAAGTGCCTAATTAGTTTAATATATAAATAACTACTATTTAATAATTTGTTATAGTTAATAATGACTATTGAGAATAATGTTGAATATTTTTCTATTTAATAATATATTTAAAAATTGTTAATCAATAACCAACGATTAACAATTAAAAACATATATATAACGACTACTATTCAATAGTTAATTTAAGTAATAAGCAACCATTAATAGTTAAATTGGATAAGTAACAATTAAGTTTTATGTTCGTCCGTTTGTTACTTAAGTTTTATGTTTGTCCGTTTTGTTGCCAAATCCAGATCACGCATCTGCAAACGGGTAAGGAAAAGAAAACCCAACCCCGCAACCCTCAAAACACAATACCGCATCACTCAAAAGTTTCGTAAAACAAACCCTAGCTCCTCATAAAAACAATGGCGGCGCACAGCTTTTCCACAAAATCTGAAAATAGAATAGAGAACTAAGTTGATCCATATCTTTCGTTTATATTTCCGGTTTGCCTGCTGCTCCTTCCCATTTTCATTTTTTTTTCTTTTTTTTCTTTTCGCTAAGTTAAGATCGCGATTCCGTGCTATATGTTTTTTTGATTTTGTTGAAATTGTAATTTAGTATAAGATCTTAATATTTTTCTATTACCGCGATTGAGTAAAAATTTCTTTCTTGTAGGGTCAACCTGAGGCTACAAAAGTGCGACAGAAGCGAATTTTTCAAGGGTGAGTTGAAAGTATGGAGCATGCATAGAGATTGTTGTTTGGTTGTTTGTGAGGATGGATCGTCACAATTGCACGTGCGAGAAGAGATTACGAGGAGGATGGAGCTTGCGAAGATGAAATGCCATTTTGAGGCAGTCGATAGTTTTTAGGTGTTTGTTGTGTTGAATACGGTGCAGTCAGTTTTGGTACTAGGGTAAGTAACCGGAATGGTTCAGAATTGATGCAGTGATGATGATGGTGAAGAGTCTAAGTTGTAGGAGAATGAGGAAGTGGAAATTGTGGTGGACATGGTGTTGGCATGGGGCAGTTCTGATGTTCGAATTGATGCTTTGGTGCTTCAGGTATGCGTATATTGCAATTCTAAATTTCACGTGACCTGTAATATAAATAGTAATTAAAAGTTTCATACAGAAAACTGTTTCATATTTTAAACTGTTTGAAAAAATGTTTAATACAAATGTTCTATTTTCAAATTTATGCTTAGACAAGGCTTCCTCGTCATATAAACTGGATCACCAATAGACTCAAAAAATTGGTAATGGAGAAAAGCTGCTTTGCATAAAACCCAAAATAGTTGGTGTGGACATAACCAAAGGCGTTAGCACGTAAGGGTTTAATTATAATCATCGAGAGAACCGAAATTTGAATTGGAAATGAAAGAAACAACATGTAATTCAAAGAATTGTCCATCAAATCAGAAGTTCAATGGTATTAACTTTTTCAATACTCTCAAATGAACTAACCCGGATATATAACATGGGCATGCAGGAAATAATAATCAGCTACCTGATTCCATCATCAAAGAAATTAACAAGTTAAATCATGGAAGAAGAAAAAGAAACAAAGGCAGAAGAAGGCAACAAATTGACTGTGAGGATAGACTCTAAATTCTTCAATTGCCATATCTGTGATCGTCCTTTGAAACCACCAGTTTTCAGGTAAACAATCACAACTTCATGCATGTCAATTTACCTTATCGATTGACTGACTGTTCATTTTGGCAGTGTTGTGTGAGGCAGATGTAGTAGTAAGAGAGCAGAAAAATGCGCTTGTTCATGCAACCTAACCGGCTGTATATCCAAAGAGTATTTTAGCTATAGGAGCTTGCTTAGCTCTTTCAATTACGGTAGTAGCTCTGCTAAAAAGAGTGAAGCTCCTGATGCAAAATGATGAAAAGTTCATCAAATCTGGTAGCCTTTTGGAACCTTACAAAGGAATCCATGATTGTTTTGGTCAAATAGTTAAAAATGAAGGATTCTTTTCATTGTGTAGAGGAAACAGTGCTAGTTTCTCCGTCTCTTTCCTTCTCAGGTTTGTTAAACTTCTTAACTGCTCTTAGATGTGTTTATTTTTATTTTTTCTTTTCTACTTTTCTTGCGTTATCTCGCGATACTATTATAACATTGTACATGTTCAAATAACGTATTTCAAGCACCAAAGTTTTAAGCATTTGAGATCATAAATTAGGTACAGAAATCTATTTTTCAGGTTTTCTTCAGAAAGATGTTCGATTTTGGAAAAGAAGAGGATGGTTATTGGAAGGGGTACATGAATAATTTGGTATCAACATGTGCATCCGACCTATATGGTCTTCTACTGGTTTATTCTTTGGACTATGCAAAGACAAAACTTGCAACTGATATATTTATTCTCTTGTTATAGTGATGTATGATAGAGTAGAAATATGATTAGAAAATACTCTATTCGAAAAAAATGTGTTGTGTGAGAGAAGAAATTGTTGTACATGAATGATATATGAAAATTATAGAAATTTTTGTTGTAATTGTTTGTACTATTAAAACTTTGTTAAAATAAAAATTTTATTTTTTTATTTCATTTCGTGATATACACTATTACTAAAATGAATATATTTAATATGTAATATATATAAGCTGTAATATTTTTTTTACGATTTGTGAATCTATTGCAACGGGCATATACTGTTGCAAAAGGATCTATTGCAACAACAAAAGCCCGTTGCAAAAAAGTATACTGCAACATCTTATTGCAACGGGCAAAAACTGTTGCGAAAAGGGACCGACCTTTTGCAACTTGGGCTATATAGACGGACGTTGGCCTGTTGCAATAGGTTTACTACAACAGATATGGCATGTTGCGAAAAATATTTTTTTGTTGTAGTGTCTTTCAATTCCTACTGCTGCCTCAGGTGAACTCTTCTTGTTCCCTCTGTTAAAGAATCCGGCTTTAAGTCATCGATGGGCTGAGAAAAATTGCGGACTTGGGTGTTATTGGTTCGAAATGTTCTTATGCATTTTTAAGTGAAAATAGTGTTCAGTGTGATATCATAGTCGCTTGTTGTGTTGGGTTGTGTGCTGTAGCGACTAAGCATGATTGTATTAGTGAGGTACAACTTGTTGCTTTGGGGAGCAATATGATTTCTAGCCAAGATGTAGGCCATGTTACCTCGGCTATGATTCATAATATAGGTAATGAATTTTGCAGTAAAGTAGGGTTACCAATTATTTTAGTTTCAGAGAGTGCTGGGTTGAACTGCGTGAATGGAAAAGAGGTTGTGGCAACGAAAAAAAGGAAAAAAAATTATCTTGGAAAACTATTACAATTGAGATTCCTGTAAAATGTACTGCTGTTGAGGTTGTGAACATTATCTCTAAGATCAGTGATGTGCCTATAGGAGCTGATCCTAAAACAATCAAATGGTGATTACTCTTTGAGAACACACCTCGAAACATGGGTACATACGAGCCCCGTTATTTTGAACACTCAGTGTTTGATGTTATTAGCGTTCTACCATTAGAGGTTATACATGTTGGGCCTGATTTTCGGACTGATTGTTTGGTTGGATTTTTCCTTGATTCACCTCCACCATATACTGTTGTTAAGGAGCATTATGGCACGGTATGGATACTTAAGGGTAGTCTTCAAGTTCATTTGGACCGATCAATGTTTTTTATGAAATTTTCTCTTTCAGAGGAGCGTCTTCATGTCTTATGTGAATATCCTACTAATATTAGAGGGAAACCATTATAATTACTTTGTGGGGTCCAACAGTTGATAGATCCCAAGAACAGGTCCTCTCTATTCCGATATGAACTTATTTCTCTCACATCCCCTCGGTCTTGCAATCGCTAATGGGTATGAACTGGTTATTCAACTCTATATAAAATCTTAGGTGTTTTAATGCAAACACTAAAACTATTCCATGCCAAAACCCTGATGGAAATATCCCCTGATAAACCTCTTTCGAAAACGATGAAAGTTAGAATAGCCGATGATTATATAGCAAAAGTACGAGTACCTTATGGATGGACGCCTGATATATGCACGTTGTGTCACTCTTTTAGACATGTACATTCTTCCTGTACCTAGAAAACCACAGTGTCAGTTCCAGTCCCCGTTCCCCTTCCTGGTCGTATTCCACTTCCTTGGCCACCTATTGTTCGTTGGGATGCAAAAGTTTGACAGCCTATTGATACTGTACAACATAGTGTTTCAAAGAGATCTGGTCCTACTGTTTATGATCAGCTGGGTAATAAGGATCTTAGTTCATAAGTAGCGTCGAATTGTAATGGTATTTTTTGTTGCGCTCCTCATCACTCTTAGGTTCATGCGGGTTCGGGTATGAGATATAATCCTACAGAAAATTTGTACTATAATTATATCAATGACACTGAAAAAGGTTTGAGGAGACCGATATACCGTATTGTGGGTGATAGCTTTGAGCTAATTGATGATGTTGAGATTAGTGAGATGAATAAGACATTATTGAATGACAATTCATGGGATCGGGACACTGAATATCGGAGTCCTAATCAGTGTTTTGTACCAAATCTAGATGTACTTTTCACATAGTAGATCAGTGTTATAGGATCTAGTGATGATTCAACTGATGACTCCACAAATGGTAATAATTGTCCCTTATTTGGTGGGGACTATCTGGGATCACTATAGTGAGTTGACATTATAATCCCGCATTATAGTGTTCTGACACTTCAACCAGTTCATAATAGTTAGGTGAATTAACAAACACATGTACTGTATTGTATTCATTATTTGTTATAATGGACGGTGGTTGCGACCACTATAAAAACCAGCTGGCCTTGCCCAAATATATATATATTCGCGCTTACATGCATGTTACCGTTGTAAAATTAATTCTCCACTTTCAAACCTTAATGTTATGTTTGTTAGCATAAATAAATTTTCATTATTTCTCTTTTAATTTTGTTAATGATGCGTTTTAACTTGTAAAATTCAAATATGTGTTACTTCTAGAACTTACACTATATATATATATATATATATATATTAAGTATATACGTGTTGGTTTACATGCCTACCATCATCCATGATTTAATTGTTTTATAACATCACATCCTATCTTTTAATTTATAATGTTATGCTTAAATAATGTTAACTTTTAATAAATATCTCTTAACTATTTTAGAACTTTACGTGTACATAAAGTTAAAATTTATAGAATCTCATTTATTATTTTATAGCATTACTTTTTTATAACGTTGACATTTTATTAATTCCATTTATATCTCTATAACGTTATGTTTACATAACGAAATACTTTTTATTTAATTCTCATTTATTATGCACATTCAAATTTCCAAATTCAAACGTGCGTTATTTCTGGAATTCGCACGTTTATGTATTTATAAAAATAAATGTAATCACGCACATTTAAACGTATAATTATTTTTCGATATGGAACTTGAAATGTCAATAACTTTTCCGTATGAACTTCATAAAAAGCATACATGTAACTTAACAAGAAAACCGCCTTGAACAAGATGGTATTAGCCTTGAGGTCAAATTCTCATAATTTCAAAAATGCTTATTTTCACTGTTCATAATTATTTAATTATTTAAAAATGCGAGGTGTTATATTTTTCACCCTTTAATAATTTTGTCCTCAATTCAGCAACGGTAAGGCCATGTAATTACTCGCATCCAATTAGTGTACATCTATTTTTTGCATCCATCTGTGTCATCGCGAAAAGTGCATCACATCATAAAATATATGAGTGTATGAATTTCAAAGCGGTGCCCACTACATGAATGCTTTTTTATTAGAAAATCTTTTCAAAACATCATGTAGACATTCTAAATGTACTTGCATTCCCACCTAAATGTAATATTTAAAAAATAAAAATAGTTTTTCATGTAATTTTTTCCACATTTCTGCCAAATAGAAGCATAGTTTAACAAATTTTTACGTCCAAAACCTTACCACAAAAGTTCTGATATTCAAAATTTAGAAAATAAATTAATTTTCAAACTCGATTTCTTATGTTGGAAAAATGTAGAAAACGGAAAACTGCACATTGTCTGTTTCACATTTATACACCATTTTCTCTGTATTTGTAAATCTTCTTAGTGCTTTGCCAAAAGTCCAATTTTTTCCAAGTGCGGTTTATATAAGAATAAAATTTCTTTTTAAAATTCCCAAAATTTGTATGGAAGAATTTCGTTTTCTCTTCAAGTTTTTCATTTATTATTACTATAGCTGCCTTTCACATTCATTCTCAGATTTGTTGCTTTTATTTTAGCTTCTCCTTTTCTTTTGTTAGCCTCATATTGGTTATGTCACTGTGTGTTAGACCAAAATCTGGGCCTAACACCCAAATGCAGATCACAGATCACAGAATGCAGAAAATGATAAATAAGAGGAGACACACGAAGTTTTTATAGTGGCTTGACTGTAGATGTAGCCCAAGTCCACTCTATAATCTTATTGTTATACTGATAGATTACAAGAATCAGTTATATGCAGACACACAATCCGTGTGTTATTTGAGATTACAAGAGGAGAATTTATGCGTAGAAAGGTGCAAAGTCCTTTCCATCGGTAATGGCAGAGGATGCCTAGATGTAGGAGAAAGTCTCAGCCAAAAAGTCAGAGAGAATCCCTTTCAAATTCCATGTAGAGGTGTATTTATATTGGTAGGAGAGCTTCTGGGAAGACCGGTTCGTGATGGGGTACATGGCACCCGATCCGGAAAAGTAGGAGTAAGATGTGGCATGAGAACAGGTCAAAACAGTGTGTTTATCAGCAGGTGCAGGGGTCGGTTTGTGGTCATGGGATCGGATTGTGATATGGGATCCACGAACCGAGGTCTGATCGAGAGCTGTATGGTGAAGCTGGTGTGTCATGAGCGGGTCGTGATCTGGATGTGTACCACGAACGGGTCGTGGTCTGAGGGTGTGCCACGATCCGAGGGGGGGCGATCCAATGAAGGGTGAACCGAGGGTGCACCACGAGCCAGAGAGGATGCACGAGCCATACTCCGATCGTGTGGCGCTTCGTCGCTTTATCCAGGAAATTACCAGATTACACCCACTCATGGAAACAGGCATAACTTTTCAAACCGTAAGTCCGATTGAGCCAAACCAAAGCTCAAAATGAAGCTAATTCAGAGATCTACAAGAGTTACTGAGCTCAACTATGTAATTGCTGATTTCGGGCCCAAAAAAGGTCGTCTGATAGGAGTTTCGAGCCTTTATTTGTTCATGATGCGACTTTGACCAAATCGCTGCCTATCTTCTGATGTTGTTCTCCATATCCGAGTGTGATGCTATCTAGATATTCAGTTTGACATCTTTTACCAAAAAGTGTTTCCACATGTTTGCTCCCAGAACATATCTTGCTGGTTGAAGGAAGATGTGTTCTGGATAATCTGAGAAATCCAAACCCAGAATGCGACGATCACACTGGATCGTATTAAGGCCAGAAAACCGACGATCACACGAGATCGTATTAAGGCCAGAGAAATCCAAGAAGACCAGGAGTTTGTACCTGCAAGAAGATAAAACAAATAATGCAAGAATATTTCCTAGATGGCCTTACCGGAGTAAACCATCCGAGGAGATCTTAGAGGGGTTCCAAGACGGCCTTACCAGAGTAAAATAACCAAGGAAATGCCATGAAAATTCCAAGACGGCCTTACCGGAGTAAGACGACCAAGGAAAAGCACATGAAGTTCTAAGATGGCCTTACCGGGGTAAGACGACCAAGGAAGAGCACATGAGAATTTGTTTATACTGGATGGATCCAGTTGGGAGCTAGAGCTCATATTTGTACTGGACAGATCCAGTTGGGAGTCAGAGCTCAATGTTTATACTGGACGGATCCAGTTAGGAGCCGGAGCTCAGGAGTGATCATTATTGATTCATGAAAGCTAAGCGGCAGTTATTCTAACCCCGAACACGACTGGAGACTACAGGTCAGTTCCGTGCGTGTGGGTCGATGTTGTCGTGCTTATTACATGCGTTGAAAACAAAGAGGGGCGAGAAGTCGCCTAAAAACCTAATAACATGTACTATGAACCGGAGTCCGACAAACTGAAAGGATCCGCTGAGTGGGATCAGTTGATAATAATCCCGCGATTGCTCGATTCAGGATCATTCTCTCTCTGGGGAGTCGGTGGTGGCAGCGCAAGGGCAGATGCGGGCGTTGTTCGTTGAATGACGTACTCGGGTAGTTCTCCTCGCCTGACCTGATCCTCGATAAGGTCTCGCAAATGCCTGCGGTCATCAGTGTTATGACCATCCATGTCATGAAATATGCAGTGTCTGCCAGAATTGCATTGTGCTAGTGTTGGTTCCCTCTTGGGAGGCCTTGGATATGAGGCGGCACCCCCTGTATCTACGTAGATATTGCCCAGGGTGTCATCAGTTCAGTGTATTTGTCGTATCTGGACCCTCTCCGGGGTGGAGCATTACGATCATTCTTTGCATAGGCTACTCCTTTGCCTTTTCTAGAATCTGATGGTTCTCCATCTTTGAGCATGTTGACTTCGAGGGTTTTCTTCTCGGAAGTTGCATCTTCTTCCCGCAGAAATCTATCTGCTTCAAGGTAGAATTTGCCGAGATTTCATGGTGGATCTCAGTACAATGATTTTTTTTAAACTTTGAGTTATCTAGAACGCCGGATACTGCTGCCATCAGTACCATCGATGGTTCAGGGCGATCAACTGATGCTGCTGCAACGTTGAATCTTTCCAGGAATGAACGCAGAGTTTCTCTGGGCCTCTGCTTGATTGTGGTGAGGGATATGCCATTCTTGGGTCGTGCGATATGGACCCGAAATTGTTCAAGGAAGCGTGCGACCAACATGTTCCAACTGCTGATCGATTTCATTTCTAGCTGTCGAATCCACATGGCAACTATATCAATTAGAAAGAGGGGAAAACATTTAGCCATGACGTTTTCCGATGCCGATTGAACTTCCATATGCCATTTGTAGCGCATCAAGTGCACGGTGGTATCTGTCCTGCCATTGTAGGGCTCTAGTTGTGGAAGTTTGAAATCTGGGGGATTGTGAAAATTCCTGATTTCTTGTGTGAACGGGTTGTGACCGACGTCATCCACATCGTTCTGATAAGTTGAGACGACCCCAAACCCCGTACTGACGGTGGCAAGGGTAATCCTTGGAATATAACACATAAACAGATAACTGCAGAACAGAAAAAAATAAATACACTAGATAATGTACAAATAATACACTGGATAAACGTAATCATCAGAGTTACACAGTATACAAGATCATACTTAGTACAAATACAGTTCAGCTATACATAAATGTCCACAGCGGAAACAAACATAATATGTACAATAGGAGCTGAACAACATAAAAAGAGATAAATAATAGAATCCATCTTCAGCTCCAGCTATCCAGAAAGAGCCAGCTAAACCTGAATACAAGGCTGCCCGTGTAGAAAAAGGGGCAACCGAGTTTGAAAGTGAAACAAACAACGAGTCAGTCATGGGACTGGTATGAGAAATCTACTCAACACAATTGAAATATGGTTAATCACAGGACCACGCCACTTTCGTGGAACGGGTTCACTCCATCGGATCACCAGTGTTTTAAAACAAATCATTCTTTGAAACATCGCAATGCTTTTTATAAAAATGAAGCCATTATAGGACTCAGTTCCCATCACACAATGCAACGCAAACCAGAGGATAGAGTTTTACCTTATAATGGCCAAAATATGCTTGATACGAATAAAACAAAAGCATTTGATATTATTACTAGTGTTTACATGTTTCAAAACAATTTTGAATCATAACTATCAATCCTAGACGGCATGGGTACCATATATCATGTCGCCATATATATATATACAATCAAAACCGCACAGTCACGTATTTGGAAATTGGATTTCCGTCATGAACCAAGGCAAAAGATAGTCCTTACCAAATTCGAGACGCTCTAGCCCGTGTCTCAGGGCCCAGACTCAGGTGGGCCCTTGGATCGTCAGGGCCGGTCCACCGATGTGGATTATTATGCCTGAACACTACGTTTCTCCGCCCTATGGGGCGTCAATGAGCCAACGAATGACTCCATCGGTCCCGAATCGACAGATATATCTGAGGCACCTCGCTATCCATCATCCACATAAGTAAAATGTCAGGCCGTGTAAAAACACCGACACAACTCCTAGCTAGAAAGAAACACATGCCCTCCCTGAGGTCCTTCTCCCGTTTCTGGTTCATACCGGGAAGTGAGGCTCGCGAATTCACGTCATACACAAAGCTACGCCACACAGGTGGTGCTTTTATCATCACCACAAGACTTTGCTTTTCAACAGAAGCCCTGATCATTTGCCACTTAGGCATGTCACACTAGCAATTCATGCCATGCGACTGATATCCATCGATATACAACCTCTGAGCTCGTGCGTTTCAGAGAAGGGCGTTAAGCAAAAGAATAAATTCTCCGCCGCCAAACAAATGTATATTTAATAGAGATCAATCAACATAGAATAAAATCCAATGTCAGACACACTATCCATATGCAAGTCCGTTCTGGGTCTGAACGAAACCGGAGGCACTATATATCTCGCAAACCCATCGACCACCACGTACGTCTGGACGATCACCACTCATTATCCATATTTCGGGATGCCTCCCAATCAGGACCTCGGTTACCATCCAAACGAGGTGAAGATCTCCGGTCTTCGACCACTGTCTTCATCTTCGATTTCTTATCGTCGATTCAGTTATTCAGAATGGGATAAACCCGGTCTTTCTGAACAACTCGCGTATATAATAAACAAGTGCAACACTAACATACACACTCATCATTTCAGTTCATTAGTCACTAACCGTCAATCGTAAGAGAACGATTTCCCAAATATTAACCCCGAAGGCCGAAACCAACATCAGATCAACACCCAGGAAACCATTCGACTTAGCCAACCTTCAGTTAATTTCTAAATCACATCCATATCGTTTATAATATTTTATAACGATTTATCGCTATTTTTATTTATTTTAAAATAGCCAATTTATTCAAAACGACGCTTAGGGCCATAACGCGGCCGTGGCGCTGTTTTTCTCCAGATTTGATTTACACATCTGAAAATCTAACCGTTGGATCTTCACAAAATTCACATCATTAGAAAGATCTTTTCAAAACGAATCCAACGGTTCCAATTTCGGGAAAATCCGACGGTCGGATCTACCGGTATAATCGTTTGAAGTTTCGATTTCAAAATACGAACTACAGCGTCGTTATTCGATTAAATATAATTATATATATATATATATAATCGATTCTGGCGCTGTTTTTCTTCAGATTTGAATTAAACATTCCAGACAATCCAACCGTTGGATTTTTACAAAGTTGGTGCCATTGGAAAGGTATTTCCAAAGCGAACCCAACGGTTGCGATTTCAGGAAAATCCGATGGTCGGATCTCCCGTACCAATCGTTTGAAATCACGGTTTCAAAATATGAACTGCAGCGTCGTTATTCGATTAAATATAATTATATATATATATATATATATATATATATCGATTCTTCCATTTCAAAACTACATGAATTTCATACTTTTGATAAAAATGATATTTTTATCTAACTGTCTTCTATTTCAACACTTCACTATATTTAACAATTCATGTATATAATAAAGATGTGATTTTTATTGCAAAACAATTCATTTCAAAACCTATTATTTTATATAGTTCATATAGGTAATAAAAATAGGGTTTTTATTATAAAACAATTTATTTCAAAACAAGGTTGTTTTATACATTTCATATTGATGTTAAAAATGGGATTTTTATATTTAAAACACGAATACCATTCAACACATGAATTTCTATCCAACGAATGAATATCGACCCAACACATGAAGGTTTTCTATTCAACGAATAAATATAGTTTCAACAAATGAAAATAATTCAAACACATGAATATTATTCAAAATTTCGGTAGCATAACGGCAGGGTAGTTAAAACCGGGACCGTCCCTAGTACGGCTCCTCGCTCTACCTTAAAACCTCGCGGTTTTTGACAATGGGGAATCATGCATTTAGTTCGCACGCAGGCGGCATGTATATATTTATTTCATTTCCACAAACTAATCCTATGTGGTTTCAACCAAATATTTCTCAACCACAGACGGGTATTTTTCAACCACAATCAATCAATATCAACCACAAACAATTCCAATCAACCATTCACTATCAATCAATTTTCACACCAATCACAACCAATAAATATCGTCCATGGTTTGTGGACGACGGGTGTGTATATATATATATATATATATATATCAATTCACTTCTATTTCAGCACATATATATAATTTTTACAACGCATATATAACTTATACATCGAACGTACAACTTATACAACGCTTATACAAGAGGTGTACAACGCTTATATAACTCATACATCGACTATATAATTTATACATCGTCGTTTTCCATACTGTTTATAAATTAGAAATTTCACATTGGGTTCCACTCCACCAAAAATAGCAGAAGGCTCAGAAAAATACGCGGTCTCTTCTAGAATGTAGAAGGCGTCCACACGAGTCCACTGTCTCTTGTTTCACTGAATTTCGTCGACATAGCAAAAACATATGTAATTTCAAACATCAAACAATTTAAAAACGTAATTAATTAAATTTATAGCATTTAAAAAAACGCTACCTTTTCCCCTGTTAAAAATCAACTGCCGATGTCGATTTCCCCCCTTCAAAACTAGGGTTTCGCTTTTCATCGCCGGAGGACCACCGTACTCCGATCAACCTCCACCATTTTGTTCCCCTTCGCGTCGCCTACCCGCACACCCCCATGACCCTGAACTCGAGCTTCCCACGGCGGTGCAAAACAGGTCCAAGCGTCGGCCCTTCCAGCTCCAATTCCACGCAGCACACTCAACTAGAAACCATCACCCCCGTTCAGATTATAGAGGGCGTTTGGCTCTTCGATTTCATAGTTTGGATTTCGATTTTCGTAGAGTAGAGAGGGAGATCGGTGCGGCTTTGATTTGGAGTGATTTCTGTCGTCGGTTTTGACAGAGAGCGGCGGCTAGGGTTTTATGAGGGAGGATGGGGTTTATTTAATATTTATATAAATATTTTAATATTATTTAATGCTAACATACCTGTTTATTGATACTAACCCCAAATTAAACCCAACGACTATCGTCCCTAGCATTTTACCCCCATTATGAACACAGCGGGATATGTTTCGAAGGCCCATTCGACTGTTTCAGTCAGTTTCCATTCAAATTAAAATATATACCATTCAATATTCGATTTGAACGTACATTTCAATTTGCCAGGGCCACAAACTGATTCGAAAAATTCCAGAAAAATAAATCTGGCTATGTTTTGACGATACGGTCCCAACCAAACTACTTTCGTCGAATTCTAAGACCGTTTGCAAAAAGGCCCATTTCTGGTCGTTCCAATTTAACTGTAATTGACCAAAACACGTTTTCATTTGCCACGCTCACATACTAGCTTCAAAAATTATGAAATTTGAAACCTAGCAATAACTTCACATCCCAGATCCAACAAAAGTGGTTTCGTCGAATTCCGAGGTCATTTGCAAAATGGCCAATTTCACGGGCTATATAAATTCCATAGCGACCTTTCTGAAAATTCATTTGGCCATAACTTTTGCTTTCCGCTATGAAAATACGATTTTTCAGATTCGTTAGAAAGGTATTCACTAACAGATATAAATATTTTTGGTTTCACTCAAATCCGTTTTTTTTGCACCCGGTACAGTCCGACAAAGTTTGAATTCCATTTTTGAAACTGCAGCGCCCTTTCAGGCCTTGTTTATAAATAGAATTAATTATATTCGTTTTCAATCGTCGATTCTAACTCAGTTTTCGTTGCTATTATTTAAAATATTTATTTTGAATATTTAAAATCCATTATTTTAGCCAATTTAAAAATTTTAAATTGGTTCAGATTTTCAGGGTCGTTACATAAGTGTGGCCTCTTGAGAGGCGTTGAATCAGATTTGTGAGTCGATCGCCTTCAAAAAGTTGCTGTAAATTGCCAAGATCAGAGCTGGTGCCCCCAGCGTTGAATGCAAGAGTGGATAGAAGCTGTTGGTGAGCTTCCGGGAGCGGATCGTGGGGGCTGGTTCATGGAGCATGGGACTCGCGGTTCGCGGCGGGTCGAGGTGGAGTGTATCGTGGTGGCCGGTTCGTGGTCCATGAGGTGCGATCCGATCGGGTCCTGGAAGTAGGTCACGAACCCGTTGATGTTGAGCAGGCGGGAGCAAGTTGATGGGATCGACTCGTGAGCCTGGTGGTGCACCACGATCTGGGTCGCGGTTCAGAGGTGTATCACGAAATGGTTGATGCTTTTGAGGAGCAGGAGCTCGCAATCCAGCGTTCATCTGATCTGGAGCTGAAGTAGATAGCAGTGCATTTCCAATAAAGAGGGGGTTGCCCCCGAGTCCATGTGATGCATGAGCCACTTTTGTGTTTTCATTTTCAATGGCTTGATCGTTGCTTGGCCTTCCATCCATCCAAGCGAAGAATTGGTTGATCATTTCCTGTTGCTTCCTGAGGATATCATCTTGCTTTGCCATTTGATCCCTCAATTCAGCGAGAACGCCGTCCATCTCTTCTCTGGTAAAGTATGCTGATGGGTCATCATGGGAGGAAGCCTCCAGGCTTGCCTCATTCCTTGCGTCTTCAGCGTCAGCATCATCGGCATGTGCAGAAGTTCCAGTCTTCTTCCTTTTGTTTGCCATTTATCCAATAGCCAAAAAATCCAAGCAGAATTTGAAGTTGTCGTGTGCCCCCTACCAGGCGCGCCAAAATGTTTGACCCAAATCTGGGCCTAACACCCAAATGCAGATCACAAATCACAGAATGCAGAAAATGATAAATAAGAGGAGATACACGAAGTTTTTATAGTGGTTCGGCTGTAGATGTATCCTACATCCACTTTTTAATTTTATTTTTATACTGACAGATTACAAGAATCAGTTATATGCAGACACACAATCCGTGTGTTAATTGAGATTACAAGAGGAGAATATATGTGTAGAAAGGTGCAAAGTCCTTGCCATCGGTAATGGCAGAGGCTGTCTAGATGTAGGAGAAAGTCTTAGCCAAAAAGTCAGAGAGAATCCCTTTCAAATTCCATGTAGAGGTGTATTTATAGCTGTAGGAGAGCTTCTGGGAAGACCGGTTCGTGATGGGGTACGTGGCACCCAATCCGGAAAAGTAGGAGCAAGATGTGGCATGAGAACAGGTCAAAACAGTGCGGGAATCAGCAGGTGCAGGGGTCGGTTCGTGGTCATGGGGATCGGATCGTGATATGGGCTCCACGAACCGAGGTCTGATCGTGAGCTGTATGGTGAAGCTGGTGCGTCACGAGTGGGTCGTGATTAGGAGGTGTACCACGAACGGGTCGTGGTCTGAGGGTGCGCCACGATCCGAGGGGGGAGATCCGATGAAGGGCGAACCAAGGGTGTACTATGAGCCAAAGAGGATGCACGAGCCATACTCCGATCATGTGACGCTTCGTCGCTTTATCCAGGAAATTGCCATATTACATCCATTCACGGAAACGAGTGTAACTTTCAAACCGTAAGTCCGATTGAGCCAAACCAAAGCTCAAACTGAAGCTAATTCAGAGATCTACAAGTGTTACCGAGCCTAACTTTGTAATTGTTGTTTTCGGTACCAAAAAAGGTCGCCTGATAGGAGTTTCGGGCCTTTCTTTGTTCGTGATGCGGCTTTGACCAAATCGTTGCCTATCTTCTGATGTTGTTCTCCATATCCGAGCGCGATGCTATCCAGATATTCAGTATGACAGCTTTTACCAAAAAGTGTGTCAACAATGTGTATTTTTTGTGTGTACATCATTGCTGAAGAAGAGTAAAAGAAAAAGTTTACTACTGAGCACTAATTTCTACAACAATCAATACATATGACTTATGTATAGGTACATACTACTGAATGGAAAGAAAACACAAATACTAAGTTTGGATATATTTATTAAATCTTAAACTTGGATTTAGCTAGGAAATTTCCTCCAATACAGTCTAGAATCCTCTTCCAAGGGCTTCCTACGCTTTATCCTCTTGGGCCCCCGTCTATTGCTAAGACGATCTTTATCTTCTTTCAGGCCCCTCAAATGCAAAATCTAATTATGCTTGTGTCCCAGCCCCTATAACCAAGCTTTACCTATTGCCTTAACCCCTATGACCGAGTCTCTGGTATAATAATAGCTCTAAATCCAATGGTACCCACTTAGCCATGACGCAATACCTTACTAATTGATCTTCAATTTTTTCTCAATTATAACATATGTCATTATTTATTTGTAAACTCCCAAAACATGCTCTTTTCCAATCAAATTTCATTTTATTACAAACCATATATTTTAAGCATTTTCTGTAAATTCAATTCTTTGCAATTTTTTATAGATTTACGTATGAGCTCAAGTCTCATGTGAATTAACCAATCTTTTCCAATTAACCTGCATCCTTTATTAAATCTGTATTTAAATAAAATCTCTCTCTTTCCACCATTTTCATATAAAACATACGGGTCTAAAATTTCCTTTAAATCTTTTTATATTTGAACGATAACTTTTTAGAAGACATCTATCCTGCATTTCCTTTTTCTTAACTTTTTGTGTATCATTCCATGACTTTTGGTTGTTCGATCATTTCTCAATTTCCCTTCTTAGTTTCATTTTTAAAGTTTCCTACAATTGCTACCCAAATTTTATGGTCTTCTCGTTACTACATTTTTTTCGTATAGTTACTCACTGTAGTACATTGGAGCGACTTATTTATTTCTTTTTTTCTTTAAAGGAAACAAATTAGACTAAGTTTCCATGAATCTTTACTGATGAGGTTTTTGCATTTTGTGTAAAATAACAAGGAAATGGTATTATTATTATTTTCATTTTATTTATTGAAATAGATAGCACAAAATATGGTATTTGCCTATATTTATGCACCTCATTCACTATGCATCCCTTATTATATTAACAAAATACTCTTATTACAAAAAAAATTGATTCATAAAAACTTATCTCGCTATTCTCCTTATTCCAATGATTTAAAGTGTATCATAACCCACCATACACATGAAAATCTCTATTTTATTTATACTAAATTCGTGTATTCATACGAAGCATTCATTACGTTATTCTAAACCTGCTACTATAAAATGCCCTACTCTATTCCAACTTCTTTCCAATTCAACAGAATAAAATTTTCTAGAATTACATCAAAAAATTCTAGCATCATTTTCCACTTGTTTTGACCACCCCCATAATATACACACATATATATATATATATTCAAAAACAAATCTACTCTTAAATCAAAAATTTTCTTTGATCAATTTTCCAGTTTGCAATAAATAGATGTTTTAAAATTGTCGATTTTAGATTTAAAACTTGAAAACATTTAAAATATTTTCCTTTCAATTTAAAAACAAATTTTGGGTCTAGACTCAAATTTAGTTCTTTACTTCCTTATTTGACCTATTTTCCCAATAGTCATTTTATTACTTCAATTGACCTCTACACAAATTTCCAAAGACTGCCCAATTCTACGATATAATCCATTTTTATCACTATCCATGCATAATATATATGCCTAACCAATTTTCTATCTCTCAACCTAAGGTACTACTATCTTACCCACGAATCTGAATTAATTTCGAGTTTCTAGAAACATAATATATGGATGCCTATCTTATTTCAAAGCTTATTGTACATCCTATTGAATGATCACTTTAGGACCTACTATTCTTTGATTTCCATAGTCCCAACCTCGATGTACAAAACTATTTTCTCAAAAACTTTCCATATTATCTTTCTTTTAAAAATGTGTTTCTCTATGGATCTAGGTACATAAAATATATTTATATTTTTAAAATTCAATAACGTTTACTCACTATCTATTTAGGTCCACTAAACCTAAGCTATGATACCAAATGTAACAACCTATACCCTAGGTGGTATAGAATTTTTTGTAAAATGCTAAAAGCCAACTCCATTGAAGCTTGAGTTGGTATATGGTATGCTGCAAACATGCAAAGATAAATATATCAGAGCTCAAATAAATAACTCAAAATTGAAATGATTATAATATAATAACAGGTAAATACTTACCAAGATATTGACACTTTCTAAACAAGTGTATCTAAGCTGAATAATTTTTGCCTTCCATTTAACATGTGGATTGTTATGAGAAGGGGTCAGAACTAAAATTATGGTCAATGGACAAATTATATAATTTTAAGCTTAACACTACATAGACCATTTTATTTCCATTTTTATTACATTAGGTTTTTTGGGTTTACAATACTCCGATCTCCATGCGTAAATCGTACCCTTTAACTTCTAAGTAGGCCAATTCTAATAGTCAATATGTATGTAGTTATATGCCGACAGACCGCCTCGGTCCTGGACACCATCGATAATACCATTCATTTCCTCCTTGATAGGACTCCATATTCACGCTACGAAATAATGCTGCAAATACATCGATAAAGGATAGCTTTGTGATGCCCACAATTCATATGTTTCGTTGTCTGAGAGGAAAAGGTGAAACTGTCCACATCAGCTCGCTCCAATGCTTAGACATCTAAGATGTACCATCCGGTGCATACGTTAAGCACTTACACATATCATTCTGTCTACAACCTGAGTGCTATTAATGAGCCCGTCCTTCTACGAGCTCAGTCTGGGATTTCTATATCGGTAACGGATAGCTTCGTTAGGCCTACAGTACAAATATTCCATTTGGTCTATCTCTTTCCTCCGTGGCTAAGGCTTCGCATTGCATTTCTCAACTAGTTGAAAGACCCCTTAAGAGCTAAGTGATTGTGCCCTACAACAATCTAGACATCTAATTAGCATTGTCCATCATCGAATGTCTCGATAGTGGAAAAACCTTTGCCTCTTCGTTTAGTGTAACGACCCGCATTCTACGTATCGGAGGATCGTAGAATATTTATTTCTTTCCCATATGAAGTCGTATGGTCATGTAACTTTAAGAAACATCCATTAGAGTCATTTCCCATGTTCATGATTTTTGTCGATTTTTAAATGACCATTTTGCCCCTAGCTGATCTTGTTTTGGCCATAACTTTTGATTGGAGAGAAATTTTGACTTGAAACCACTTCCATTACATTCGTTTGATGGTTTACCTTTCCGTAGAGTGGTCATAATAGCCAAACGGACTTACCGTTTGGGAGATATGGCTGAAATAAGGTTTGGAGGGTGAAAAACTGCTTAACCGGGCCAAATAGGGTGATTAGTGAGTAGGCCCATAACCCATTTCGGGATTAGGGTTATGGGGAGACTGAAATGAAGTAGAGAATCATTCCATTTCAGTTCTCTAGCCTCCAGTTATCTCCAAGGAACCCTAAAAATGGCCTCCAACCTCTAAATCACCTCCAAATCATCTTTTGGTCAAGGATTTGGCTTAGCAACCTCTAATCAAGGAAGATCTACACCAAATCAACATTGGAGCTGCTTTTTAGCATTGGGATTTGCATCAAAACAGAGATTTATTTCAGATCTTAGTTTATTTGTGGCTAAGGTGAGTGATTTGCATAGTTCCTCACTAATTATGGCTAATTAAGGGTAATTAGTGTTAATTAGCGAATTTAAACATGATAAAATTCTGGAAAAATGTTCATAAATTCTTAAATGATGTTTTAGACCTCTGATATGAATTTGGGTTAATTTGGTTAAGTTTTGCTAATCCTATCATTAGTTTCACCTAAACATGCTTAAGGGGAAATATGGGGTTTTGGGTATGTTTGATCCATTTTATCCTATCATATTGACGTTTTGATGTTTGTGGTTGATTATGCATGTTGCTATGACTGTATGATATGCTTTGTGATTGATTTCAACAGTTAGAATGGTCAAAAACATCGTCGATTGGCGTAAACACTTGCTGGAACAGTTTCAGAACGCAGTGCAAGTTTCGGATCGGATCAAATATGGGGACTCGGATCGGATATGTTGAACTGGGCAAGGGATTCGATCGGATCGGAACCTGACACTTGAGAAAATTGGCAAAAAGGAAGGTCACGCTAACAGAACTGGGATCGGATCGGATAAAGGAGGAGGGATCGGATCGGAGCACGTGAAGAATGAGGGAGCGGATCGGAGCGGAAGCACGAACTGGATAGGAGATGGCACCCGACCCGAACCGAAGGGGGGCACCCGACCCGAACCGATGCGATGGAGTGGACCCGAACCCAACCGTTCCAGAGAAGGACCATGAGCTAATGCAACGAAGACACCCGACCCGAACCGATGGTTTAAAGAGAACCCGACCCAGTATTGACCAATAACCCGAGATGCAAAGGTAGTCCAATATGGGAAGTTAGAGCTCAGGATCCGGTTGGGAACCTATGAGTTCACTTCATGGTTGGGCTTTGCTGCGGTACGTGTGCTAAGGAGTTGTCGACGTTCATAACTTCGATTCACCACTAAGAATGGATGATGGGCTACTTATCAGTGCAGTAGAGTCATTACGACTCGAGGGGCAAAGTGATGGTAGCAAGACTACGTTATCAGTGCAGTAGAGTCATTATGACTCGAGGGGCAAAGTGATGTGTAGTTTGACTATGAGCCAGTGCAGTGGGGTCATTGTGACTCCATGGGGCAGAGTGGACATAGTAAGGATTAGTAAGGCTATGAGTCAGTGCAGTGGGGTCCTTGTGACTCCATGGGGCAAAGTGGACATAGCGAAGGATTTGTGGCTACGTTATCAGTGCAGTGAAGCCATTTATGACTTCATGGGGCAAAGTGATCGTAGCAAGGTATGTTGGGTGATCGAAGTGGTGATTATCGTATGCTTTACGCACTGAGTGAGAGATGTGAGGATGGATGCTATGTTTGATTGTTTGCCATCACTATGACATGCACACCCCCACCTCCGTATTTTTACACCATTTGATACGGCACCTTAGAGTGTTGTACAGTATGTAGTGCTAACTCTTTGGTTGTAGGTCCAGGTTCAGGTATGTTTTGTCTACCTGTTATTATTCACTTTAGATGTTTATCGCTCATACCAGGCTTTATGTCTGACCCAGAGTTTTATGTCTCCTCTTATTACTCTGGGTGCTCACACGAGCAGACTAGAGGCAGGTTAGCTGGTGATGCGCGAGTAGCTGATTCGGAGGCGGGCAGGAGGCTTCCACATATGATATATAGATATTCTCCCTGTGTCGTTGGTGGTCGCTACTTGGGCATTAGTAGTGTACCTCCTTTATCTTGCTTTTGCTTTGAGATAGTTTGAAAAGTTGTAATAAGCTGTATTTTGGATTTCCGCTGCTACGATGCTTAGTTTTGGTTTTCAGCTTATGCACTGTCTCTCCTGTTTTATGTCAAGTATGTTATTATTATATTTTGTTCTATGCGCTGTGAGACATTCTACAGGTTCTTTGTATGCTCATTTCCTTCTCCCCTTTTTCCTTCTGGCGACCCGTTCTGTGCTAACTGGACATGTGTACAGCGCACCTCTGGAGTAAATGTCGGTTGGTGCGGGGCGGGCCGTCACATTTAGCTCCAATCTCTCTCATTCTCACTTCGACGCATGGAAGATGTTATCCTATGCGACTATCCTTATAGTCCCCACCCATTAAAAACCTTCTTGCAAAACCATGAGTCACATGTCATACGAATACCCTCCTCCATCCATCAGCCTTTTGACTACTTGATAAGGACAACTTCATTAGGCATACAATGCAAATGCAGTCAAGGCATACTCTTTTGATGGGACTCCTTCAGACCTATCTTTGGGGTGCAACTACTTTAGGCCTACTTGAAAAGGACATCCTAGACTATCCTCACATCTAATTGAAGTCTCCCACTTTCTTCCAGCCTTGCCAAATGATCATGTTCGACGTGTCCCAACTGTACTAAAGCATCTGTGATGATCCGCAACTTTAGGCTCTTTATCTAGATTTTCTCTGGGTTGCTCTAAATGCAACTCACTATTTTATTAGACTGTCAAATCTTTCATTAAGCATTTAGGTTACCTTTCTTATCTTTTATTATGATACTGATTTGCATTCCTTTCCTAGTCCCACCTAATTTGGTTCTTATTTATTATGCTTATTAACTTAATCCCAAATCTAAGTTTTTAAAAAATAAGCTTCTTTGTTTCCTCTTTCTTCTTTTTAACTAAATTCCTCATTTTATAATTCTACTTCCAAGTATCCCGATTTTCCTAATTTCATTATTTCTTATGTTTACTACAAATTTACTTATTTTTTAGTCATTGTAAGTTTATTCTAGGAAGTAGTCTTACCTCATTTGGTTGATTATAGAAACTACATTAAAATCTATTTTCTTATTTCAATATTTGTCCCATAACTAGTAATACATAATTTCAAGATTTTTCTTTTATTATTTTTCTTATTTGTCGAATAATGGAAAATATAATAACATCCCTATTTTGCACTAATCCCAATTCTCTTACTTTTATTCTTGCAAGTACGTTTATTGTCTTTCTTATAGTATTAAATTATGGAAATATGTCCCTTTTTCTCAATCGATCAACAAATCTAATGTTAATTTCCAAAACCAATTTATACATTATAATTGCTTTTTGTTTCGATTTTGACATTTTACTATAAATTTCCCAAATTTTAGGGTTATGCCTTTTTCCCCACAATTGCCATTCCTAACATTACTTATATTTATTTATTTGGATTACATCACATAATAATAACAATTTCATATAAGTGTACTCTTAATCATTATAGTTTATATATAAATAACTTGCATAACTAGTTACTGTAATTATCTTAAATATAACAATGTCAAATCAAATTAGTTGACAGGAATCTAATAATATTATATATCATTAATAGAAAAGTTATATAATTTAAACCCACTTACTGGGAAAAAGAACTCCTAGTTCAAGATGTGGTTTTTAATCCAATTATGTTATCTCTGGCCTTTACTTTTTAATCCAATTTGGATCCATAAAATATAATTTATATGGATTACAAATCTAGATCTAATTAAGGAAAATTAACAAACTAGAAAGCAAGAAGTGTATAACTTACCTTATAGGGATGATGTAATTTTGACGTCTTCTTACTAAATCTACAGTTTTACCTTCAGATTTTAAATTAGAAAGCCTAAACCTTATATTTTTGGCTGTTGAAGAATTGGAGGAGAAATAAAAGTAATAAGACTTCCACGCCCATTCAAAAAAATATGGGTTTGAAGACTACCCCTTCCAATTCATTTATAGATATCAAAAACAATGTCGTTCATTCAATTTAAACGGATAAAATACGTTTTCTCATAAAAACCAGAAAACAAGCTTTCTTTATGTGTTCGTTAACCCGACCATCCCTTGGGTTGACCTATGGGCCGACCTGAATTAATATCTAGTTCGTTCTATCTCCTTTTACATGTAAATTTGATGTGTCTTTTAGGCTTCAATTTCGTACATATCAATTAATTTTAGCGTTATGTTTGTAATATTATTTAACTTCCTTTTATTTAAGAATTAATTCCATTAATGACACGCATTTGTTTCAAATTCAAATGTGGTTAGTTCTGGAAATTTATACTTATATGTACTTATATGGAACAAATATATATATATATATATATATGTATATATTAATATACGTAGTGCATTTACACGCGTGTTACCATTCTTGAATTATTTCTCTGCCTTTAAACCTTAACATCGCATTTGGTAATAAATAAATTTCCATTTATTCTCTTTTAGTTTTGTAAGTGACACACTATATCCAAATTTGTGTTACTTTTGGAATTCATACTATGTATATTTATAAAAAAACAAGCATATAGGTGCGTGTTTACATGCATGCCATCATACTTTTATTAATTCTTTTATAACGTCACATTCTAGTTATTAATTTATTACATTGTGCTTAAATAACATTAACCTTTAATAATTTCCGTTAATTATTTTATAATGTCACATTTACAAAACATTAGCATTTATTGAATCTCATTTATTATTTTATAATATAGTTTTGTATAATGTTAACATTTTAATTTATTCCATTTATATTTTTGTAATGTTATGTTTACATAATGTCATCCTTTTATCTAATTTTCATATATTCTGCACATTCAAATTTTAAATACATGCGTGTTTTATTTCTGGAATTCACACTTTTATATATTTAAAAAATAAATATATTCATGCACATTTACACGTTTAATCATTTTTCAATATGGAACTTCGATTGTCAATACCTTTTCCTATGAACCCCATTTGAAACATGTTTACATGTAAATTAATCAGAAAATCATCACAAACACAATGTTATTAGTCTTGAGGCCAAATTTTGGTAATTACAAAATTTCTAATTTTCACCATTTATAATTATTTCAATTACTTAACTATCTAAGAATGCAGGGTGTTATAAAAATACTACATTAAAATCATAATAACTATCCATATGCTATCATGATTTTTAATGATAAATACGCTTGTTATAATGTTTCCATATCATATTTGATTGACATTATGATTGTTCAATATATGATTTTACAATTCAAATTAAATACACGTCGATATGCATAAAAGAGACCACTTTCCTCTCATGAATGAAATGATGTAAATAAAAAGGTTACAAGCTATAACGACCCCCCGATATACCCATTTTATTAAATAACATTACAAGTAATGTCATCTTTTAACATGAAGAATACGGCTAGTTAAGGGCGACCCAATGTGACGATACATTTAAACTAGCACTTTCACACTTCTATTACAATTACGAGATCTGAACTGAAAATTTGATGTGTGCGATACTAATTTAAATTAATCAACACATCGATTTAGAGTATTCCAAATGGTACATAATACAGACGAATTAGAATTAGCAACAAAGATCACAACGGAGTAACATAAACATCATTATTGTTAACCAATCTTTTGAAAGGCAATTAGTCTTTGAGCTTGGACTTTGGATTACTCACAATTTGAGCGTGAAATCGAGCTGACTTGAACTAAGCATTAGAATCGGCGTTTTCTTTGGAATCAGAAAATAACTCATCTCGAATAGATCGCCTTTGGGCATTGTTTAATCAATAAGAAATAGCGTAATCGACTCGCTGGATCACTTCATAGTCACTTAATCAATCGTTTATGGGTTTGGATCGATCAACTCAGAAAAGCATGATCGACACGTACTAATCAATAAAATTTAAGGATCAGATCAATCCACATTGATACTCCAGAAAATGATGGTCGACATTGTCTGATCGCTCAGAACAGATGGATCATTATATGGAAATCATCATAAAATCTTGCTCGATCACATCAAAAACACGAATTTTCATAATTTAGAAACATAATCGATCAACCAAAATAGATGATCAATACAACACGATCACTTAGAAATTCGTGATTAGATTGTAGAGGGATTTGTTGGATCACTTCAGGGATCAGTATTTTATAGAAAAATACCATGATTGACACTACTCCAAGGCTCATATCCGAAGTGAACCTGGGGTGATCGATCGCTTAGAAACAACTCCAATCACCAAGAAAATGGTGAGTAGTATGATGTGATAAAAGGAAAATAGGTTATTGGTCTATGAGCCGAGGATATGAAATTTACCTGATCATGGGATCTGAAGACCAGCATTTAAAGCTTGAAAAGAAGGACCGACCATACGCAGCAAGAAGGATCTGTATCACGGTGGATCAGGCCAGAAATGAATGAATGAATCAAGTTTAGGGATCTGAAGTTTTACTCAAACTTCAGGATACAATCTCACGGATCCAAGAGAAATAGAGCCATGAACATGCAGATACAAGAGAAATAGTGGATCAACACATATTTTTGCAAATTTACATGTGGTCGAACTACATGTTTGGGGATACAAGCAAAATAATAGATCCACCTGTATTTTTGGATATAAAATGTATGATTGATAATAGCACTTGGAGAAGGAGGCATGAAGTAAGCTATGGGAAATTGGCTAAGTCATTTCAGGATAGGTATCGTTCCTCTACGCCTGGGGATCGTGCCCGAAAATTTCTGAGACTAGATCCACTTGCAATACGTTTTTTTCATTGATATTTTAGAACGAGCACATATCTTTTGCAGCTATAAATAAGCCATTTTGAGGTATCTTTTCACGTCTTTGCAACTCCATTACGTAAAGTCATTCCTGATAACTTGTAATGACCTGCCTTTTTTCTTGGTTCTAACCGGTAATTAAACCGACTCAAACCGGTCATAAAGACGGATTGTTAGGGGACTTACACATTTGCACAAAAGTAAAAGAACATTTCCATTACAATAAATTTACTTCAGAGTTACAAGAAATATCAGAGTACAACATAAACATAGTAGAAAGAAATACAAATATACTCTCAGTGGAAGAAAAACGATCCAAAATATAGCTCTAGCTTCAATCCTGAATCCATCTTTGAAGACAAAATCTGTAAGCCAAACTAATAATTGCCCATGTGAAAAATTATGGGTACCCAGAGTTTAGGTGTAAGAACAATAAACTCCAGGTCAGTCATGGGACTAGTGCGAGAACTCAAAATAGCTGTTTTTAGGTTTATTTTAAAGTTAGGTAAATCACTGGACCACGTCGCTAAACACGGAACGGGTTTACTCTATGTGAATACCCAGTGCATAGAAATTCGCAATGACTTTTCGAAAAATGAAACTAACTTAAGGTCTCTCGGCGCACACACAATGCAAATACACAATTGGGCGAGGTTTCTACTTATGATAGTAAAAAATGCCTAATACGTGAAAATCCTCTTTCATATTATTATTAGTGCAAAACATGAAAAATCCTTTCGAAAGTAAATGTATTAATCACAACCAACATAACGTCGCATCCAAGTATACTGGCGTATTCCTACCAGTAACCAGCAGGCTATACAACTAAAACCGTATGGGCTCGTAGTGGAGATTGGGTTTCCAACAAATGATCAAGCAAAAGAACTTCCTTTTCAGACCGATGGGAACGCCTCTAGAGGGACACCCCGAGAACGAAACAGACTCGCTACCAACACAAAGCCGGTCTCTCCCTCACTGGAGTGATTAGACGACGACTAAGAAAGCCATCCTTTGGTCATTACTAACCTTGAAACCAGGTGCCCTTACCAACAACGACCAGAAAAGCAGATGTTTTCCACATAGGTTAATACCTGCACTCCATACTATGGTACACCTTTTATTTTAAAGGGAATGACTACACATGTCCTCGCCGCATCATTCCTATTTCGGCCATTTTTCGGGGTGTGAGGCTTGTCAAGGTCACGATATACACAAAGCTATGCTTCAATAAGCCATGCTTTGAACATCAACAGCTCATCACTTAAGTATGCCACATTGTCCATTCACAGCATATCACTGATATCTATCAATATATATCCTCCAAGATCATACGTCTCAGATATGGGTGTTAAGCTAAGAGAGTAAATTCTCCGCCACCAAACAGATATATATTTAATAAAGATCAGTGCTATGTAGTCAATTACATTGTCAGACACACAATCCATACAAGTCTGTTCTGGGTCTGAACGAAATCAAAATCTAGAATTCCTCCAAATATGTTTGGACTACTTTCCACGTAACTGATATAAAATCAATCTGCTAATGGGAGCTACCCATTCAAGACATTCAACAAGTCAACCTTTCAGTGTGAAGGGTCTCGGTCTTCAATACCATCTTCAAGTGCTTATCTGGTCTAAATGTCGTTTTACTATTTGAAATCATTTTCGGGCATAATTCTAATCCCATTTTTTCCAAAAAAAACAAGCACAATTTTAAAAACACAATTATGGATTACACAAGATTTTATCCAAATCTCCTTTGATAGTTGGTTAACCAAAACCTTTTTATGGATTCATTCTTGAATTTTTATCATAACACTTCATTCGATAACTTAACCATCAAAATTAGTTCCTTTAAAAATCCTTAATCCACCTTTCGTAATTGCAATCATAATTTCCATTTAAAAAGGTTTCACCACATTCAACTCTTTAATCATAGTTAAAAGGTCATTGTTCTTTCAAATTCCTTTCTTTAATTTTATGAAATCAAAGATTTGATTAAATCCCCGATTATGATATGAATTTTCGCAACTCAATCTCATTAGGGTTCAAGAATGATATTACTGAAGATACCATCAACACAAAACCCAATTCAATCGATACAGAATATAAGTTATATAGAAATTAAATCAAATTATATTTGATACCAATTCTCATAATCAACAAATACTATATGCGGAATAACAGTATAAATATCATCTAAATTCCTCAAATAATATACGTCTACACCACGTAATTTCATTTCAAATATCCAAAGATTATTTCTACCCAACTTATCTCAAGTAAATCGGAAAATTCTTATCTTAGTTCGAAAGATTTATCAACCATTTTATATTGGATCTGGATAGAAATTTCATCAATTTATCCTTAATATTAATCTCTGTATGCAACCCATACTATAAGCGGAATAAGGATAAACTACCTTATAAATTCCTTAAATAGTAAGATTCATCGTCTACAGTGATAATATTATGCATCCAAAGATCTATCTCCAACCATATCCAATCATTTATAATTGAAACCCTTTATAATATTGAATAAACCAATTCAAATCAACATTAATTATTTAAATAATTTTTAAACCATTGAAAATATTTCAAAAATCATTTAAAACTGATTACTTATTGTTTGGATGATAGTTTGCAGGTTAAAATCTTTAGACAGATTGTTCTCAAAGAAGCGTTACAATAGCATTTCAAAAGTGTTACAAAAGCATTACAAAACAGTTCATATTGGTTAATTTGATCAAAATAACCTTTATATTCCTAAAAAATAATATCCCAATTCAAAACACTTTTAAATAATTTATAATGATTTTACAAAAAATTCCATATTTTTAAAACATTAAAAATAGTTGTTTACGGTTACGGTCGACGAACTGCACTTACATCGACCTTTTTCAGAACAGGTTTGATCATAACTTGAAAACGATATATCGAGATATGAAATTTTCTTTTTCATTTGTAAGCCAATGTCATTGGAAAAAAAATTGTTTTTCATTTTGTTGAAATCTGATTTAAAATGCTCAAGTTATAACCGTTTAAAGTTATTGATCGAAATTCGCGAACTACTACTGCGCGACTAGTCCTATTCAGACCAAATTTCAACGTATAATAAAACTACATCCGAATTACTTCCCAAAAGCTTATAAACGTATACAAATATATATAATTCCATTGGAAAATGATATTTCAAATTTTTGACTTCAAATTAAATTCAAATTTAAAACCGAATATTGTAATATTATTATAATAAAATAATATTTTTTTCTAATTAATCCAACTAACTTCAAAACTTGCAGAAGCTAATATTAAAATAATTTAAAACCATTGGTGTAATCGGTTTGAATTAAAAAAATCTTATAGATAGGCAAAACAAAATTCACTTTTTCAAAACAAAACTGTTTCCGTTGATTTAAAACCAACACTTTGTTTTATTTCCGAACTCATTTAACAAAAAGTTTACCTTTACGAAAGTTATTCGTATACATTTCCATTTCATTTCCAAATTGTTTCGAATTTCAAATTTGAAAATAAACTTTCAAACCCAATAATAGTATAATATCGTTTACATTTCCAACTGTGGAGGAGATTCAATCGATCACAGGCGCAATACCATAATTGAAGTGTCATAGTATGTCACACATCATTAACAAAAAATATAAACATCCATAGCAACCATTATCAACATCATTAAACATCCATTACCAATTCAATTAGCAACACTAGCTAACTTAACTAAATATAAACTAATTAATCTCCGCAATTAGTTCTTACTAAAATAGTGTATAAAATTAAGGAGTTCTCACCAACATATCTCCATATCTTCACGGTAGGCAAGCCTAGCGAACACCGACAGATAGAATTTCCACGCACCATCGCTTTAACTTTTCCGACTTGAAAGATATGCTAACTTCCCTCTAGTTTTTTTACTAGCTACACTCTGAATTAGGAGAAGTGCACAACTACAAAGTTGTAGAGAATTCTTTTCACTTCAATTTAAATAAAATAATTTCTCAATTCTAATTATTTTTTCAGGAGATATGGCCGAAATGGCGGAGGTGTTTTTCAAGTTCAATAAAAACAGCCAGAAAATATAGCCATTAAAGATTTGGATTTTTGAGACATCTAGGCCCAAAATTAGGAAAATTACTCACTAAAAAGTTGTAGACTAAAAAAAATACACAATCTAGAAAAAAGAATTGTACGATTTGGATTAATTTTGGAGGAGATATGGCCTCTGAAATTTGATGGTCTGGGCTGAGGTGGAGGCAGAGAAAAAAATGAAGCGGTGGTTTATGGAGATGGTGGTGTGGGGGTGCTTGGCCGGACATAGGTGTACAAGGTGAGGTTGTGGCTAGTGGTGGGGAGGTGGTTGGCCAAGGGGGGTGGTGGAAATGGCGTATAGGCCGAGTTTGGAGGAGGAAAGGTGGGGAGGGGAGAAGGAAGGGAAAGAGGAGGAGAATGGAAAGGAATGAAGGAGGAAGAAGATGGAAGAAAAGGATTTAGGAGCCATGGCTAGGGAGGAGATAAGGGACTAGAAGTAGGAAGAAGTAGGAGTGGTATATAATTAAGAGGAAGGGAGGTTTTAGATTCCTTATATCGGATGGAAGGAGCTTTAGGATATGACACATAATAGGACACATGTCCCTTACGGAAGCCTCCTTTCCATGCATTATGCCACCTCCAAACCATGTCTCCCCAAAACCATGTGCATGCTCAAAACCATGTGCATATGCCATGGTTACATTAGAAACACGAGTTGCCACACTTATAGGTGTTTCTAATTTGCAACGCCTCTCAACCGTTTCAAATTCAAGTGTTATGGTTAAATGTTTATCAACTTAAACATCCGACGATTAATACGACAAAATATGACAATGGTCATCGTATTACCGATAAAAATATGACTATGCCTGTTTCCAAAAATTAATTTATAAATTGAATTTTAATAATCTTCCATAACAAATATAATTTGACAAAAGATTACTTAAAAATAATTTTATCGATTTAAACATTGATTATTATTATCACAACTTATTTAAATAATTATTTCCATTGTGTTATATATATATACATACATATATATATATGTTTATTTCATTCATTTGTAATTTGAAAAAATATATATTTATTTAATTAGAAAGGAACCCATTAAAATAGTTTTATAAACATGTATTGGAAAAATTTGTTACAACAAAACTTGATAAATTCTAATTAAAAATTACTCCATTATATTTTTATAATTTAGACATCTAAAATACTATTTAGACATATTTTTATTAAGATTATATTTTATAGTTATTTCCATATCCATATTTAAATTATATTAAATCCATTTTATACCAAGAAAATTCAAATTATATGTCCAAAAAATTCAGCTTTAAAATTGTTAAAAAATTTAGATCGTTTCATAACTAATTACAGCTATCTTTCTCTACTTTCTTAAGAGAAAATTCCATCGTACTTGTAATCAAAGTATAATCAATCGATTACCACATAAAGACATAGGCATGATTCGTCAAACCACTATAAAACTTGTGTGTTCATTTAGTTTTATGTACTCTGTGACTACTCGGTGATTATTTTGTGACTAATAACTATGATTAAAATCTAATTCATATACGAATTAGGTGTTGTAAGTGATTGACCAAAATTAACGTCAGCATTTTTGGTGTGTCAGGTAGGGGAGACGACTTCACTTTATACGCTTAAGAAATGATGGCTAAGAAGAAGAACGCTAACAAATGACCTGAAGGCGCAACAATGGATGAAGGAAGTCAAGAATCTTCTTCCTTTGGAAATCCTTCACTGTATCTGACAAGGGAAGACATGGACAAGGCGATCGATGATTTATAAACTCGCCTCGAGCATCACAAATAGCTACTGAAAAGATTGGAGGACTTGATGACACAATTCCTCAATCAGGTTGAACGGACGGTTTAACCACCAACTCAGAATCCGACCACTGGGGTAAGAACTAACACCACTCTACTTCAAAGTGTGGAACTGAAGGCAACTCCCTCTACTAGGAGGGATTGGTGCCGATCCCGGGATCGATGCCGAACCAACGACAACTGGGGCAATCCTATCGGTACCACATAAACCCACCGTTCAACCCTCCTTTGAATTGGAATCCTTGAGTTGGATGAGAACCTAAGGTGCGCATAGGTTAAACCTCAAAATTTCTACTCAAAATGTTTCAGTAGTGGGTGTTGGGATTGGAGATTGGCATCAGCTACTCAATGGCGATAATCCTGTCGTTTAAATGATCCAGAGAATCTCAAAAGGTAGACTACCCAATTTCAATTTGGACTAGAACCAAAATCCATTCACTCAAAACATCTGAAATTCGAGGAATCCTCGGGACTTTAGGCTATCAGTGATGAAAGCTTATGATGGTAACGAATATCCTTCCGCCCATCTACTATGATATTTCAGACACATAGAAATACTTGGGGCATCGGATGATGTTGTAGTATAGTGCTTCCGCTTTATCTCTCAGACTTGGCTGCTATCTGGTTCACTCTGTTTTATTCAAACTCTATCAGGAGATGGAACAACCTGGTGGAGAGATTTATTGAACAATTCAGGGTTCTTATCACTTGTAACAACCCATATTTTACGTATCGGAAGATTGTAGAATATTTTTATTTTATTCCCTAAGGGTGGGATCATTCTCGTAATTTAATATGTCGTTTATGGGGATGTGAGACATGTCCATAATTTTTACCAATTTTGTTTGTGACCATTATGCCCTTGTCAGTCTTGTACGGAGAATAACTTTTGACTAGGATCAAATCAGGTGTTGAGACCTATGGCATTGGAAAGGAAATGATGTTTCCCTTTCGTTTTAGTGGTCACATTAAAGTTTTGGCTCAGCGGTTTGGGAGGAATCGTTGTTTTAAAGTTCTACAATTGGTTGTTCACGTATGGTAAGCCATAATGGGCTAATTTGGAGAGGCACATTAGTGGGCTGGTGGAGGCTATAGTTTACTTTCTCTATTCTCTCATTTCAAAGAGCTAAAGTTCCTCCATTTCTCCATTCTCTTAACATTTCCACCGTTAAAACCTAGAGAATCGAAGATCTACAACACTTGAGGCTAGATCTATGCAAATCAAAGGGAGAGATCATCGAATCGAGGAGTTTGAATCAAATGATGTTTTTGGGTTATTTGGAGAATTGGTGAGTGATATGCATCTCTCACACGGATTCAATCAAGTATATGAGTTGTATGATCTTAATTTCATCAATTTCAAGTGTTTTCCTTAGATCTACACCGGTAAGTTTAATTTCATATGAATCGCCATAGAATTTTTTAGCAACTTAAAACCGGTAATTTCTATGATATTTCATATGTTTATGCAAATTGGATCAATAATTATGTTTATATGTTCATTTATCATGGTGGTGTGGGATCAGTCGGTCGGGGTGAAGGTGAGAACTGGTGATGAGTCGGGTCGGTCAAAAGGGATCGCGTCGGTCAAGAGGGATCGGGTCGGTCAGGGTGGTTCGCGTCAAGCATGGTTAGTCGATCAGGGTGAGGGAGTTGTGGGCGGTCGGTCAGCTCCAAAAGGATGGGTCGGTCGCACAGGGTCATTTCTGAAAATTTATATTTTTCGGGTATGACCTGTGCCGTATTGCAGTGCACTCTAAACGCTATGGTTGGTGGCATGAACGCTGTTGTTTATTTCATAACAAATGGACGTCACACTATGAATTGTGTTGAATCATATATCTATGTTATTTGGTTCACTGATGTTGTGACATCCAGGGGAATTCAAGTGGGAGTACTCAAAGTGTGGAATGTGTTTGTTGATTGGTATGGAACAACGAATGAGATGACAACTCAAAAGGTCGTGAGTTGGTGGATAATGCTTGCTTGAGATATGAAAAGTCATTCAGTTCTAATGTGTCTTGTTATCGAGCTTCGTAAACCAAAGCTCTGATATAACGCCTGTCGCGACCCGAAATCCCCGCCCGGACTGGACTGAACGGGAACGCGGACTGCATTGAGAACATGACGCATCGGAACCCAAACATGAGAACTTATCATTGCTATTACAACAATTTACATCAGATTACAAGAATATTAGAGTAAGAACAATTATTACATGGCGGAAAAAAAATATAATTATCAGAGAATAAATTACATAGCAGCGGAAATAAAATTGTATAAATACAATGCACAGCGGAAATACATGAACTACCACGATTGGAAGAAATACACGGATACAAAGCTTTCCGAATATAGCTCCATTGTAAACCAGGATCTTGTTAAATAGAAATATGCAAAACTAAAACTACTGACTACCCGTGTGGAAAATATGGGCACCCAGAGTTTAGGCAAAAACAATAAACTCCACGTCAGTCATGGGACTGGTGTGGGAGCTTAAAACAGTTATTAAACTTTAATTTAAAATAGGGTAGTTCATGGGACCACACCGTATGTCATGGAACGGGTTCGCTCTCGTGAATACTCTGATATAAAACAATTTGTAAACAATGCAATGCTTTTCAAATAAAATGAGGCTATTATAAGACTCGGGTCCCATCATATAATGCAACACAATCCAGAGGATAGAGTTTTACCTTATAATAGACAAACATGCATGGTACGCTTGAAAACAAATCATTTTTATATTACTATAAGTGCATAGTGTGGCAAACAACTTCAAATATAAATGTTTCAATCATGGACGGCATAGTACCTCATCCCACTACGTTGCCATATCGGTTTACAATTGAAATCGAAAAGTCGTGTATTGGAAATTGGATTCCATCACGAGTCAAGGCAAGGGATGTCTCCTCATCGATTCGAGACACTCTAGCATGTCTCAGGATCACACCTATGGACAACCCTTGGATCTTCTGGGCCGGTCCACTCTTACTTTTTAGGATTAATTATTCCTGAACAATACGTTTCCCGATCCTATTGGACCTATAACTCGAGCCTTTTAGTCGGCTCTATATCCCGGGCGCCTCACAATCCAACATCCACATAAGTAAAAATGTCTGGGCTCCATACCATAATACCACTTCTAGTTAGAAAGAAACACATGCACTCCCTGTAGTCACTATCACGTTTTTGATTTATACCAGGCGTGAGGCTCGTGAATTAACGCTATACACAAAGTTATGCTACCTAGAGATGTGCTTTGATCATCAACCACAAGGTCCTGCTTTTCAACAAAAGCCTTGATCATTTGCAACTCAGCATGCCACATTGTCAATCCCCACCATACCATTGATTTCTGCCAATATATAACCTCTAAGCTCGTACGTCTCAAAGAAGGAAGTTAAGCAAGATAATAAATTCTCCACCACCAAACAGATATATATTTAGCGGAGATCAACGAATATAGCACACAATACAATGTCAGACACAATCCCTTTACAAGTCAGTACTAGGTCTATATGAAACCGGAGGCATCTTATTCCTCGTCCCATCTTTCCAGTATAGGAGAGAGGCCCTCGCATATCCGAACAGTTAACAAGTTTGTCCGGACAACTACCACTATAACCCCTTCAAGGCTACAACTCCAATTAAGGGCATCCGTAGCAATCCATTCGATGTGAGATTGTCGATCTTGCGCCATCTTCAATACTTTGACTTTTAGTCGTTGTAATAGTTATTCAGAATGGGTTAAAACCGGTCTTCCCGAATAACTCGCTCATCTTATAATCATGTGAAATATAAATACATCATACGCCACATTCTAATCCAGAATATTCTTTTATTCAAATATTCATATCTCTAGGAATTATTCCCACTAATCTTATCAAAGATTTAATTCATTTAAACCTCTTGTTTAAATCTTTCTTTGAAAACCATTACAAAAGATTTTTATTATATCTTTTCACAACTTAAACCAAATTAAGGTTTATATAACTAGTCGGGATTATCGAACCATACCGAAGTAACCATTTATTTCATTAATCCAAATGCCAACCTATTCATCCCATTGAGCAAAACTAGTAGTACTACATATCTAACATCCATAGTTATCGGTAAATTTAATTACCATTTCACGTTCAAATCTAATTAAAGATTCAACTATCGCATGAAGTAAAACTGGTGGTACTCCATCCTTGAACATTTTTTGAATTTGATAAAATTAATTACCCCATTCACATTTTATCTGCTTAAAGATTCAATAAAACCCTAGACTGATTTTAATTCTAAAAATCATTACTTAATGATTATTCAACCTTTGGAAATTAATCTTGTCTTTATTTGGGTTAAAGAACAAATGTCATATAAAAAACCGTTCACAATAAACCCAAAATCATCTTCCATTTTATATGGAATCTTCATGGAAATCTGAACCATTTGTAATCGATGTAAATTTCTGTATCAGACTAATACTGTAAGTGGAATAGAGGCGAAGCCTTTTAAATTCCTTAAATAGTAAACGTGTAACGTCCCGGATTTTTAGCTGATTTATAATGATTTTTTTTAAATATTAATTTAGAATAATAATTAATTTGAATTTATCAATTTAATAATTGATATACGATTTATTATCGAATATATTTTATTATCGTAATATGGAACGGTAATAATTGAATTCGGAGTTAGAACTAAATTAAAACGATTAATATAAATTCTATATTTAGGCCATTTATTTGAAGAATTCTCATTACAAAACATGTCATCAGTACGTGAAAAGGTTCTAATACCATCACATTTACTATTGTTCTAGGTGTATTCTTCCCCTAAGGATTTAATTTCAACAAGGTTAGAACTACAAATGGAAAGGTTGATCGACTTGATTATGTTTAATGAAACTGGGTTCGCCCCCCCCCCCCCATCGGATAATCTAAGTGGATTATTAAAGTGTCCACAAACTATCCAAGGCTCATTGTGGTGTTGTATAGAAGGAAGCATATCAAATAGGCTCTCTCTAGCAGCAACAACATTATGCGCATAAACAAAAGTTATAAAATAACTAGTGGAGGATGGTATGTGTGTGTTGTGACAGTGAACGTGTTAACTTAAAGAAGAATTTTTAGAAAAATTATGAAAACCGGATCATAAATTAGAAAACTTATGAATAAGCGGATCAATATATAGTGGTGGATGGTATGTGTGTATTGTAACAGTTAGAGTTAATGTACCTTGCCGCACGTGTAGTTAGTAAATCATTCATCTTAGTTTCAAGAATGGCAAGGGCACTTAAATTGTATTTCCTGATTAACTACTTATATTGATCAAGCTTGAAGTCAGTGTGCGCTCTTCTAATATTCCAGACGCATATGTTGCTTATCATTGAGTAAACTATAGTTGTTTGTTTGCACTATTTGCCTTTGATCTGGTTAGGACAATAGAAGCTTCAATGTTGGTAGAATGAAATTTAGTTTTCGGAGATTCAGCTGGCAGGTGCTTGTCTTGTTTGTTTGCACTATTTGCCTTTGATCTGGTTAGGACCATAGAAGCTTCAATGTTGGTAGGATGAAATTTACTTTTCGGAGATTCAGCTGGTAGGTGCTTGTTGGATTTTGACAAGTTAATGCTTTACGAATCTATGAATTTTTTGCCTATTTCGTAAAGGTGTGGATCAGTAGGAGACATGTGGCCAGGTGGAGGGGTAGTGCTGCCGTAAGTGCCAACATCAGTGGAATTGTTGGACTTGGATTTGTTAGAGTTCACTAATGGTAACTCCCCTTTGTCATTATTTTCATTTGTATCTTGACTATTCAAAGACTTAGCAGCATCCTCTTTCTCGTATGCAATACAATCAGTCATAAAGGAGACACCTGGCATAAGAGCTCAAAGGGCAGGTTCAAACTCCTAAGTTGCCACATCTACTACGACATTATCACTTTGTAGGGTTTGAACATTGATGGTATCGTCTGATTTCTCTATAATAACGAGGTGATCATTGTTTGCAGAAAGCTTAAATTGTTTATCAGGAGGCTTAGCCACTTCATGTACCACTGGTTTTTGAACCACGTCATGGCTGGCAGCGTAGTCACCCTCAGGTGGTTGTTTCTCTTTTATTTCTTCAACGTTCATCATAGCTTGCTCATTTGACTACTGATAACTGTTGCTTGTGGCTGGATTTTAAACTTTACTTTCTTTTGTATCTCTTGCGATTTGTTTACTTTTGTTTTGGTGCATGTCATCTTTGCTTTTTTCTCTTTGTTCATGAGTTGCCATCTCTATCACAACTTTATCAGATTGCTGGTTTTGTTTGTTGATGGTATCCGTGGAGTGCACATCATTATCGAAATGATGGTTGATAGTAAATGGATCAAAGTGTTTCTCATACTTTTCAATTTTAGATACAGATGGATCCCTAATGACTACAGTGCTATCATCATTATGACTTACAGACGCATGTTGCTTATTTGTAGCTTCATAGTTAGTCACTTTTTCGTCGTGGAGTACTTGGAAATTGTTTCCGGTAGCCAGAAATTCAACTTCACTCACTTTAATGTTTCTGGTGGCTTGAATGCTCTTATTCTAAAGCATGTCATCTTCATTTTTTTCTCTTTTCTTATCAGTAGCAATATCACCTTCTTCGTTACTTTCCTCTACATGGCTATTCCTTTTTGTGTTGTCAACATTGAGTGGTACTTGACTAAACTTTGCTTTGTAGTTCAAATGTTGGCCACAATAAGAAACTTTCTTCTTGTTGCGCTCTACTTTATGCCACGTTGAAGCTTTTTGTGATGTTTCTTTCGTTGGATTTGTGTATTTTCTATACCCATATCTTCCCCGAATCTTTGTCTTTTCCATAGATTTGACGATTTCTTTTCCCATTACTATTTCAGCATTTCTGTCCTTTTCTGCTTCTATGTTTTGAGATTCAACGGCTTCTTTTTTTACTGTTAATTGGACATTTCTCTTGATTATGACCAAACACTTTGTGCTGTGTACACACAAGAAGTTTCCATAGATATGTCACGTATATTCATTGTGTACACCCATCTAGACATTTGATTAAGAAATCATCAATCAATTTTTTGTCCGGCTTTACCTCAATTAAGCACTTAGCGTATTGTATCCTTTCAATTTTTAAAGTCATTTTGTCAAGGCATAACGGTTTACCTAATCTACATGCTAGCTAGTTTATGCCAGTACGTGACCATGAAAAAAGAGGAATATTCGTGAAACATACCCAAACTGGAACAGATTTTATGTGGCTACAGATGTTGCTGATATGAAGATCATAGAGCTTGATGATGAACAACTTGTTCCTCATAAGAATCAGGACACTCATTAACATGTGTTATTTGTCCTCTTCACATGAGAATAGAAAAGGAAAGAGCACGCCATTAAATTTGATCTTTAATTCTCTTTTAACTTCCATACCATCAAGGAAAAGTCCAAAAAGGGTATCCTTCCATACTTTGTGCCATCATCAATGATTTGGGGAGTGTGATTCATAGCAGCATCCGTAAATGTGGGAGTCATTTCAACGGGGTTGCACTTCCCCAAGTTGCGAGGAGGACTTTGGAACATAGAATACGCATTGAAAATTTAAGTTAGTGTTAACGTTGATTTGGGAATGATGGCTTACAGCTGAGGAGGACGCATTAGGAGCAAGGGTGGCATGAGAAAGGGGAGATAGATGGATATTAGGATCGAGGGGAGGTGGAACGGGAGGCGGCGGAGGAGGGTCGTTAAGTGGCAGATTGTCAAAGGGAGAGGGTGTTAAGAGGCTTGAGGAAGGGGAAAGTGAAGCGACCCGAAACTTCCCCAGTCTCCGAAGATATGAGAAAGAACGAATTACTTTGAGGACAAGACAAATCAGAACGCAGACAAAAGAACATTTCATTGTTATTACAACAATTCCATCAGATACAAGAATATACAGAGTATAAATGAATATTACACGGAAATATCAGAGATTTAAATTACATTTAAATACATAGCAGCGGAAAATAATACGATACACAACTGAAGGAGATATACGGATACAAAGCTTTCTGGATATCATTCCAGCTGTAAACCAGGATCCTGTGAATATAAATTTGCAAAACCAAAACTACTAGCTGCCCGTGTCGAAAATAGGGGCACCTAGAGTTTAGGTTAAAACAATAAACCCCAGGTCAGTCATCTGACTGGTGTGAGAACTAAAACAGTTATTAATCTTTATTTTTAAAGTTCGGTAAATCAAGGGACCACGCCGTATAACACGGAACGGGTTTCCTCCCAAGAACACCAGTGCATAAAACAACAGCGCAATGCTAAATAAAGAAAAATGAAGCTATTATAAGACCCAGGTCCCATCACACAATGCAACGCAAGCCGGAGGATAGGGTTTTTACCTTATAATAGCCAAGAATGCTTGATACGTTTAAAACAAATCATTTGATACTTTTATAAGTGCATATTGTATAAAATATCTTCAAATCATAAGTATCAATCATAGACGGCATAAGCGCCCCATCCCACTACGTCGCCATACTAGACTCTACAAATAAAACCGAAATACACGTATCGGAAATTGGATTTCCATCATGGTGGCTCCTGATTCGAAAGATCGATCGCGCAATGCTATTCCCCACGGCTTACGTCCTAACAAGAGAAAACACCGTCTGCACATCCGCACATTTGGGACCAGAGTACCACCGCGGCTTACGTCCCAGCGAGAGAAAACACCGCCTACTCTATATATCCCTGAGCCCTAAGCTCATCTCGGTCGACCGAATCCACGACACCACTAAGGTGCCCATCCTCTAAAAAGCATACTGATCAAACCACCAGTTTAGCACCATACCGGGTTGTGAGGCTCGCGAATCAACGCTATACACAAAACCATGCTATATCAAAGCTGTGCTTTGATCATCATGCACCAAACTTTGCTTTTCAACAAAAGTCTGGATCACTGCATCTCAGCATGCCACACTATCAATCCATATCGTACCACTGATTTCTGCCAATATATAACCTCTGAGCTCGTATGTCTCAGAGAAGGGCGTTAAGCAAGAGAATAAATTCCCCGCCGCCAAATAGATATATATTTAGCAGAGATCAACGAATACGATATAAAGGAATACAATGTCAGACACACCATCCATTTACAAGTCCGTTCTAGGTCTGAACGAAACCGGAGGCACTTTCCTCGCATATCCATCGATCTCCAAGTACGTCTGGACGACCACTAACTGATTCCCTCATCTTGGGTGTACAGCCCAATCAAGATCATCAGTAATCACCCAAACGATGTGAAGACTTTCGGTCTTCGACCACCGTCATCATCTTCGACTTATCGTCGAATCGGTTATTCAGAATGGGTATAAACCCGGCCTTTCCGAACAACCCGCATATATTATAAACAAATGTTACACGAACACAACATACGCCTCATTCCTATTCATCAGTCACTAACCATAAATTAGCAAGGGAACAATTCCCCAAATATTAACCCCAAAGGCCTAAACCAACATCAGATCAATACCCAGGAAACCATTCTTCTTAGCTAACATATAGTTAGTTTCTAAATTTCACGTTCTTAGGGAAAGGTTCCCATTTATTTTATCAAAGATAATTTCTTTAAAATTTATTCTTTAATCTTCCTCTGGATGTCATTTCAAACCAATTTATGGTTTTCCAAACTAGTCGGGATTAGCGAACCACTCCGAAGTAATTATTTATTTTATTTCCCAATCCCAACCTATTCATCCCATGAAGCAAAACTAGTAATACTCCACATCTAACACCACAGTGTTATTGGTAAAATTAATTACCATTTCACGTTCAAATCTAATTAAAGATTTAACTATCGCTTTAGAGAAAAACAGGTGATACTCCATTCTCGCTCAATTTCTAAATTTGATAATTTAGATTATCAATTCACATTTCAATCTAATTACAGATTCATTAAAACTCCTATTACTGGGTTAAAGAACTAATGTCTTTTCAAAACACAGTTCACGACAAACCCAAATCAGTTTCTATTCATTTAACGGGCTAAAGAACAAGTGTCATTTAAAACACCTTTCACGATAAACCCACAAATCAATTCTTATTTACAACCCATTTCAAATCCAATTTATTTATTTAAAAATAAATGGGTTTTAATTTTTAGTTCAAAACTAGTTCATTTTGATAAAAATCTATTTTTATCTTTTCAAATATGGAGTTTTTTCATCCTGATTTTTCCCAAATCATTTCTTATGATTTTACACAAATTATTGATATTTTTAATAATTTTATCAAGGCCCGTACAGTCGATTTACATCAACGGCCATCGAACTGCACTTACAGCGACCTTTTCCAAATTTGATTTGGATGTATCTCCAAATCCAACCATTAGATTTCAAATTTCTAATATTCGTTAGAAAGCTCTTTTCGATACGAACCCAACGGTTTCGGTTTTAGGAGAATCCGACGGTCGGATCTCCCGTAATATCCGTTCGAAGTCAATGGTCGAAATTTACGAACTGCCGCGGCGCGGCGCGTTCTATTCAGGCCATTATATATAATATATATATATATTATATATTTCGTCGATTTCCTTTTTAAAACGAATTTTATAAATCATTTCAAATTTGTTTCAAAAACAATTTCAACCTTTATTTCAAATTCAAATCAAAATTGAATTTTCCCTTATAAATTCTTTCTACATTCACTTCTATTTGATTTCAATTCAAATCGATTTCAATTCTATTTCAATTCGTTTTCAATTGAATTCAATTCAATTCGAATTCGTTTTCTATTCAATTCAATTCGAATTCGTTTTCTATTCAATTCAGTTCAAATTCGTTTTCTATTCAATTCAATTCGAATTCGTTTTCTATTCAATTCAGTTCAAATTCAGTTTGAATTTCAATTCTTTTCAAAATATCAGATTTTGAAATCACTTTCGATATTCATTATAAAATGAATAAAATCGATATAAATATCATTCACGTCAAAATGGCGTCAATCTAATCAACACGGCTTCATATATTTTTGTTATCAAGTATGTGAAAAATAGGCACACATCCCTAAAATTAAAGTTAATTAACATGTAATCCTCCCGCTTTAAATTATACTTTTCGCATCCCTATTTTTTTTCGGGTATTCTTTTTCCACAAATACCCTTGTTCAAATTAACGCATTTTTCTTTTCATGGCGGCTTCATGGATTTGATTCATACGGCTATTATTTAGAGAGAATATTTTAGTTGATTTAATGTTTCTGTCGTCAGTGTTTTTTTTTCTTCTGAGATTCAATATTCGATCTAATTGCGATTTGTTGAAGAATCTAATATTCGATTTCTTCAGCGATTGAGAGATATAATGAATGTTTCATCTTCAAGGTAATTTGCGCTTTTTTTTTCATACGTGTGTTATTATTATTTTCGATTTGTTTTGATGTATTTATTATTATTTGTAAGGCTTCTTTTGTGAGATTAAATTTCAATACATTTGTACAACTGTGCATACAAGTATGCTAATATTTTTATTATGTGCTTACAAGTATGAAACTAATTTGTATTTTGGATAACAAATGTATGCAATTGTCCTGAATATGTGCATATAAGTATGCAACTATTCTTAAATAGTGGATAAAATTGTACGCTTCTAATTTGAATATGCGCATACAGATATGCAATTGTTCCCTATATGTTCATACAGATATGCAACTATTCTGAATATATGTAATACAACTATTATTAACAGTTGCATAAAAGTATGCTGATATTCTGGATATACGTGTACATGTATGCATATAATTATAATATGCTGCAAACGTGTGTGTAGTTTTATTTGATTAATGCTGATAAGGTTTATTAATAATTCTCTTCTTTGTATAACAGTGTTCCTGCTAATGTTGGTGTATTGGTCTTGTTGAAGTTTGGGAATGATAGCTTTTCTATACGTCTTTATTTTGATAGTACTGTTGATATTGTGAGAGATGTTGTTTGTGGTAAATGGATTGATTTAAGTCAATTGTCATTTGAATTGTATCACATTAGAGATGGCTTGAGAAGGAATATTCAAAGTAATTCTGATCTTCGATCTATTCTATTGTTGGCTGCACATAATCATGAGGATTATTTGGTTTTTTTGTTGAGGTCAATCGTAGTAGTTCGTCAGTTAACAATGCTAGGTCAGATGATGTTTCTTGTGGTAGTGATTCTTCTTTTTCTAGTACATGTGATTCAAACAATTAATTGAAACAATTGTTGAGAAGTGATTTGAATCAACCTGTTTTTTCTGGTGTTGGTCAGCAATTTCCAGGAGGTGTTACTGAATTTAGGTTGTATGTGATGATGTATAGTATGAAGACTGGATACAAGCTTAATTTGGTTAAGAATGACAAGGAAAGAGTTACAGCCGTTTGTTCTAAGCAAAATTGTACTTTTAGGATTCATGCTTCTGTTAAGTTCAATCTTCCTGGCTATTTTGTTTTAAAGAGATTTCAACCTGATCATACTTGTGGTGCTGGAATTCATGATATAAACAATCCTGTTGTATCCAGCAAATTCATTAAGTTGTTAGTTTATGATCGTATTCATTCTAATCCATTAATGAAGACCAAGGATATTATTAATTTGTTTCAAACAGAGTATAATGTTATTTTGAAGTATTACTATGCTTATAGTGGGAAGAAGTTGGCATTAGAAGAGTTACATGGAAGCGATATAATGTCTTATCATCATTTGCAGTCATTTTGTGATGCTGTTGTTACTACTAATCCTGGGAGTAAAGTTGTGTTGGAGTGTAATGATGATACACGTCAATTTGAAAGGGTTTTTATTGGTTTCAAAGCTTGTGCACATGGATTTCAATATTGTCGTCCTTTAATTTTTGTTGATGCTACTTTTATGAAAGGAAGAGCTCAAGGTTGTTTGATGGCTGCTACTGGTAAAAATGGAAATGAAGGTATGGTGTTTTGTCAGTTTATAACTGTATGTGTATGCATAAAAGTATGCAGTTATATTTATTATATGCATTCATGTATGTAACTATTCTGGATGAATGCATAGGGATATAATAATCTTCTATATGTATGCATACAATTATGCAGCTATTCTTAATACATTCATAGAAGTATGTAAATATTATGAATACATGCATTCATTTGCATGCATCTATTCTGAATAAGTGCATACTTGCATGCATCTTTTTTGAATAAGTGCATATATGCATGCATCTATTGTGAATAAGTGTAAACATTATGAATACATGCATTCATTTGCATGCATATATTCTGAATATGTGCATACTTGCATGCATCTGTTCTGAATAAGTGCATATATACATGCATTCATTTGCATGCATCTGTTCTGAATAAGTGCATACTTGTATGCATCTGTTTTGTAAATTTGCATTCAAGTATGCTATTATTTGGAATACACAATAAGGCAACTGATCTAAAAATTTGCAAAAATTATTTATAATTGTTGCTGATTTTATTTTTTGTTTGATAATATGTTTGTTTTTGTTAACAGGTTTTTTTCCTTTAGCAATTGCTATTGTGTCTGGGGAAGATGAAGACAATTGGATTTGGTATTGTGAACAACTGAAAGAGTTTCTTAAGGATGATAGTAGAAGCTTTGTTTTCATTTCTGATCGACATCCTGGTATTCTTGTTGCTATTCCAAAAGTGTTTCCAAATTCAGTTCATGGTTCTTGTTTTTATCATTTGAATAACAATTTAAAGGTTACTCTAAAATCTGAATTTTCCAAATCAAACAAGAAGTTGTTGTTAGATTTGTTTGCACGAGTTGCTTATGCTTCTAATTTGATTGATTTTAATGCTGCATTGAAAAATTTTAGAGATGTTGGAGGATCCAAAGTGGTAAATTTTTTGAGCGGAATTCCTTTTGAGAAGTTTGCAAATGTTTTTTTTCCTGGTTGTCGTTATGGTGAGATGTCTTCTAATTGTTCGGAGAGTTTTAACAAATGGATTTTGGAGGAAAGACATTTACCAATTACTGCTTGTTTGGATAAAATTAGAATGAAGTTAATGAAACTTATGTCTGACCGTCGTGAAGTTGCTTCTACTTGGAATAGTGTTTTATGTCCTGTGATTGAAACTCGATTAAGAAACCTTTATTTGGAAGGAGCTTCGTGGTTTGTTATCAAATCAAGTGAATATGTGTTTGAAGTTCATTCTCCGGTCCATCAATCCGTTGATTTACATAGTCGAGTGTGTTCTTGTAACATGTGGCAAATTAATGGTTTTCCTTGCTCTCATGCTATACGATGTATTTTAAGTTGTGAGAAGTTGGATGTATATGACTACATCGAAGATTACTTCAAAGTTTCTTATTTTCGATTAGCTTATTCTCATGCAATCAATCCTATCATAGACTTTATGGGTGAAGATGTTGCAATTGAAGATGCAATTATAGCTCCTCCAAAAGGTAGAAGAATGCCCGGTCGTCCATCGTCTTCTAAAAGGTTAAAATCTGCTGGTGAATTTACAAAGACTATTAGATGTGGGTTATGCAAAAAGTTGGGGCATAATAAAAGGACTTGTTCTTTACAAGGAAACTAATTGCAATTTGGTTTAGTATTTTAATATGTTTGTAACTAGTTTGAATTTTTCTATTTTGTTGTTTACTGTTTGTAACCAAGTTGAATATTTCTGTTATGTTTGTAACTTTGGTTTATTATTTTAATGTTTCTGTGCTGAAGTTTGGTTTTGTATTTTGAATATTATTGTCAATATATGTGTTCTGTTTTGCATACATGTATATATGCATACTGTGAATGAATGTAAGTAGCCTGTTGTTTTCCTGTATATATGCATACATGTATGCTGCTATTTAGAATGTTTAGCATTCTAGTATGCAACTTTTTTGTATAGATGCATACATTCCGGCTATAGATTTGTATACAGTACACATACATACTGTGAATTTGTGTTTAGTGTTTTGTGATGAAGTTTGGTTTATTGTTTATGTGAATACTGTGTATGAATGTAAGTAGCCAGTTTTTTTTTTTCATGTATATATGCATACATGTATGCTGCTATTTGGAATATTAGCATTTTAGTATGTAACTTTGCTATATAGATGCATACATTCCGGCTACAAATTTGTATACAGTACATATATATTCAGATTTTCTTAATATGAGCATATGATTTTGCATTTACAATGATTAGATGCATACATTCGAGTAATAAATTGGTATAAAGAACGTAAATTCACGTTTTCTAAATATACGCATATAAGTATGCAACTATTTTGGATATGTACATAATAGTATGCGATTTTTTAACAATTAATTGAATCAGCAACAGTAATGTAAGAAATATAAGTAAAATTGAACGAACTTAACTCAATACAAAAAATTACACATTGATTCAGCTTGAAAACTAGATAATCACTTGCCAGTAGTTCATACATTGTACTTTAGTCAGAATATTTACAATACTTTGATCAGTGTATTTTAACCAAAATATTTACAAGAAGTGAAAAGACTATTTTCCATAAATTTAAGCAGAAGGTTTGTTTGCATCTGAAAATATAAAGTTCTGTGTCAGGTCTTCTTCTGGAGTCCAACTATGAGGTTTGCGATTGAGAAGTTCGTAAGCAAGCTTGGCCCGTTGTAGATAAATAGTTGCAGGCTTGTACATTTCATCCTGTTTATCAATTTCTTTGTACTCGCTTCTCTGTTTCATCATGTTAATAACGAACATTCCACAATCGACCCTGCAGAATTTGTAAAACATGATTAATATTATGCTAGTATTTAAGAAAGTTGCATACAAGTATGCACATATTCATACTATATCAGTAAATAATTGTAAATACAAGTATGCATACAAGTGTAAAATAATTGTAAATACAAGTATGCAATTATTTTTATTTACTTACGTGGCGCCTTGTTGTGGGTAATTAGCAATTTCAAGTTGTCCATGTTTCTGAAAATTCTTGTTCTCTAGCTTTTTCAGCAATCCACTGATGTAAATTCTCTGTATATGTATAAAAAAACACATACATATGACTATTTATAACAGTTTATATACTAGTTTGAATGTCAATTATCTTCAATTTACATACAAAATCTCTTGCAAGTCTTTGGTGATTTCCTCCTTCACGACGATTTTTGTTGGAATCGTAATGTATCCATCTTCTACTGTCTTTTATAAATTCTAACAATGAAAAATGGTTTCCTTCGTGGATAGGAATCAATATTTTTGTGCTTGTGTTGTAGAATGTTTGCACTTTTTTATCTATCAAATACTCTCTGTTTTCTGATGATTCATTCTTAATTAATGCCTGTAATTGCAATCATTTTAGTGAGCAAAATTTTTGATGTTACAAGAAAATTTTGCTAGAAAATTAATAAAAACTTACAGAAGCAATAGTTCTGATGTACATGATTTCTGGATGGTCGTTGTTGAGCTCATGTGCACACCAGTCAATTATCTGTTTAAATTAGTAGATTGTAAATGTTAAGGAAAACTTCCAGCTAATAATCATCATATGATACTATATTTGAATTTGACTGCGGCTATACCTGTGAGTCAAGGAATCCTCCAGCTATTAAATCAGCCAATGAAACTCCAAAAATGTATATGTCTGCGTCGCCATTAAGGTATGCACTTCTACTGCTAATTTATGTAATATATTTAGAGAATTTCTAGAAATATATTAGCACTGATCTATGCATCTAATCTTAATAATTGCATATATATATACAACTTTTATTTTTAATTAAAACATTTAGAAAATTTAATTAAGTTTTTAAGTAATTTTACCCTAGGTCTGAATTTGAAAAATATGCTTCTAGTTTCTGCATTTTATCCTCTGGTAGTTGCTTAACATTGTTAAATTTCCTGACGTCCATTTTTGTTCGTACATTCGTTTCTTCTGATGTTGTTCTCATCTCATAATCCTCAACAATCACGGTTTCTGTTTGTTCCTGTTTTTTCCTGTTTTTTTGGGCTGCAGCTGAGAATAATATAAAATATTAGCAATGTATTGATGGAAACTTTCTATTTGGAACATTATTGCCATTAGAAATTATTTTTTATTTTTTTTACCTTTTTGATTTCTAACATTTTGAAGCTTCAGCTTCTTTTGCTTCCCGTTGTTATTATTCTTCTCCAGCTCTTTTATGTCTTTTGATTTTTCATCATCAATTTTATGATCATTATTCTTTTCCATGTTATCTATTTACATATTATTAATCTCATCAATAAGTGAATAGATGCACACAAGCAAGCAACTATTCAGAAATAGCTGCACACAAACATGCAACTATTTTTGAATAGTTGCAAACAAGCATAGAACTATTCTGAACAAATGCACCCAAGCATGCAACAATTAGTAATAGATGCACATAAGAATGCAATAATTTTGTTATACTGTATTGCTTGAAACTAAATAATGTGTTCATTATTTATTACCATCAGAATACTATAATTATTTTTTACCTTTTTCCCTTTCCACCTCCTTCTGTTCTTTCTCCACCTCCTTCTGTTCTTTGTCCACCACGTTCTTTTCTTTCTCCATCTCCTTCTCTGGCTTCTTTGGCTCCTGTTTCTTCTCCACATCTTTCTGTTTTTTCTCCGCCTCCTTCTCCGGCTCCTCTTCCTTCTGTCCAACCTCATCATTGTTCTTCTCTGTATCTACTTCCATGTTATCAATCAGATCAATATTTCTTGTATCAGCTTTTTTATCTTTATCCTGCATGCCAACATCTAAATTTTTTTGCGGTTCTTCATTTCCTTCTTCTTCTGCAGTGTTTTCTTTTTCCACATTATCTCTGTCAACAATTTCATTCTTGTCACCTTCGGCACTTTTATTCTCATCATCATCGGCATTATTATTCTCATCTTCATTTTCATCGTTCATATTAAGCTTTTCCTGCTTTTCATCCTCACTCTCGTCATTATTTTCACTTTCATTGTCATTGTTCATATTATCATTTTTCTGCTTTTCATTCTCACTCTCATCGTCATACTCAGCCTCACTTTCATTGTCACTTTCATTCTCAATCTTATCCTCATTATCCTCTTCCTCTTCATTATCCTCACTTTCATTGTCATTATCCTCACTTTCATCATTATCCTCATTTTCAATTGCATTTGCATCTTTTATTCGAAGTTGTACTTTTCTTCCCTTTTCTTCACTCTCAGTGCTTTCGTCACTCTCAGTGCTTTCTTCACTCTCATTAATTTTCTCACTATCAGCGTTTTCGTCACTCTCCTTATTTTCCTCACTTTCATCTTCTTTAGATTCATCACTGTCAGCAAGTCCTTGTAGTCTTTTTTTTAGCCTTAAATTTTCCTGTTTAAGTTGTTTATTTTCTTGTTGTAGCTTTACTATCAAGCTCGTGTAATTTTCCACCCGTTTTTGGTAAATCGCTTCGTACTCTTTGTCTTTGTAAATAGCTTGTTCTAACAGTTCTAAATCCTTTCCTTGGGACTCTTGAAAACAAAGGGAGCAAATGTTCAACTAATACTGAAAATAAATGCAGTAAAGTATGCATCTGTAGAAAATAAGTGCATACATCCATGCATTTTTTATACAGATGAATACATAGATGCTTCTGTTCAAAATATATGCACAAATATATGAAACTGAATTTGACTGTTGTGAATAGACACATAGATGCGTGCAATTGTTATGATTATAATCATACATGGACGCACCTCTTTATAATAGATGCATACAAGTATGTAACTATTTCTATATATCTGCATAGTTGTATGCAACATTTTTAATATGACACTAAAAAATTATTCAAAATTAAATATCACTTACAGTTGTGTATCTGATGTTTATTAACATGTTTGGCTTCAACAATTTTATATCCCATTTTGCAACCAGGGGATATACATCACTGTATTCTTTCTTTGTATTTTTTAGAACATAGGTTTTTTCGCAAACCCACCACTGAAAAAAAAAATATTAGAATGAACAATAATTAAATAAGAAACACAAAAAAGTTCAAAATAGTACCAGCAATAGTGTCACACAAGCATTAATCTTGCGTGGTGTATCATAGTATTTTTCCACCTGGGTTATGAGATGGTTGTGTATGGTTTTTGGCCAAGATATTTTCATTAATTTTTGGCTGCATACACAATATGGAATCAAGGTCCATGGTAAGCTGTATTTTGTGTTTGTTAGAAGAAATGTTGCGGCCAAATAAAGAAGAATAAGCTTCACTGCATCAAATTTTGCTTCGGCTGTGTCTTCTTTTAATGTCAAAAAAATCTGTCTCTTTATATTTTTCTTGTTGACTGAGGCTTCTCCTTTAAAATGTCTTTCCATGAACGATTTATATTCTTCATCTTCCTTCTCGTTCTTTTTCAAGTGCCCTGTTGTTTTTATTATCTGTCCTTGTATTGGAGCACCTAGTAAATCTGCAACATCTTCTTGTGTAAAAGTTAGCATGATATCACCAAACTGAAAATATTTTAAGTTCTTCTTGTAGTTCTTGATGATGAGATCTAAAGTTGTAGAATTTTTAATGGTTTCTGCAGGTGAAATGAGCCCATCAAAAATCATGTTAATAAACTTGTAGAGCGGCAGTTTTTTCAAATATTTTGAATGTTGTGCTGTAAATAGTTGATCTTTGTTAATGTTTTCCACCAACTCAATGAACGCCTTAATATTATTTCTATAAACATTGTCCTTCCTGGGAAGCATTTGTTCATCTTCAATTTTCCTTCGTTTGATTATTGGTGCATGTTTTGAAAGGTTTTCTGTGAGAATTATTGCTGTTTCTTTTTGAATCTCTTCATTATCTCCTTGTTCAACATTTTCTCTCTGTAATAAGGGTTAAAAAAAAATTTAAATAAGTTTTGAATATATGAAGATATTTGAGCACTTTTGTGCGACTATTCTTAATAAAATTACACAATCGTGCAACTATCATAAATAATAACACACAAGTGTGCAACTATCCTGAATAATAGCACAGAAGTGTGCAACTATCCTGAATAAAAGCATATAAGAAAGAAAATATCCTGAACAATAGAATATAGGAATGCAACCATCGTGAGTAAAATCATAGAAGCATGCAACTATCCTGAATAATAGCACACAAGCACGCAATTATCCTTAATAAAAGCACACAAGCATGCAACTATCCTGAATAATAGCACACAAGCTTACAACTATCCTGAATAAAAGCACACAAGCGTGCGACTATCTTGAATAAAGCACACAAGCGTGCGACTATCCTGAATAGAAGCACGCATGCGTGCCACTATCCTGAATAAAAGCACGCAAGTGTGCGACTATTCTAAATAAAAGCACGCAAGCGTGCAACTATCCTGAATAAAAGCACGCAAGCGTTGGAATATCCTGAATAAAAGCATGCAAGCGTGCGACTATCCTGAATAAAAGCACGCAAGCGTGCGACTATCCTGAATAAAAGCACACAATCGTGCGACTATCCTGAATAAGAGCACACAAGAGTGCGACTATCCTGAATAAAAGCACACAAGGGTGCGACTATTCTGAATAAAAGCACATATGCGTGCGACTATCCTGAATAAAAGCACGCATGCGTGCGACTATCCTGAATAAAAGCACTCATGCATGCCACTATCCTGAATAAAAGCACACATGCATGCCACTATCCTGAATAAAAACACGCATGCGTGCGACTATCCGGAATATAAGCACGCATGCATGCGACTATCCTGAATAAAAGCACACAAGCATGCGACTATCCTAAATAAAAGCACACAATCGTGCGACTATCCTGAATAAAAGCACACAAGCGTGCAACTATCCTGAATAAAAGCACACAAGGGTGCGACTATCCTGAATAAAAGCATACAAGCGTGCGACTATCCTGAATAAAAGCAAACATGCGTGCCATTATCCTGAATAAAAGCATGCATGCGTGCGACTATCCAGAATAAAAGCACGCATGCGAGCGACTATCCTGAATAAAAGCACGCATGCGTGCGACTATCCTGAATAAAAACACACAAGCATGCGACTATCCTGAATAAAAGCACACAATCGTGCGACTATATTGAATAAAAGCACACAAGTGTGCAACTATCCTGAATAAAAGCACACAAGCGTGCGACTATCCTGAATAAAAGCACGAATGCGTGCCACTATCCTGAATAAAAGCACGCATGCGTGCGACTATCCTGAATAAAAGCACGCATGCGTGCGACTATCCTGAATAAATGCACACAAGCATGCGACTATCCTAAATAAAAGCACACAAGCGTGCAACTATCCTAAATAAAAGCACACAAGCGTGCAACTATGCTGAATAAAAGCACACAAGCATGCAATTATCCTGAATAAAAGCACACAAGCGTGCGACTATCCTGAATAAAATCACTCAAGCGTGCAACTATCCTGAATAAAAGTACACAAGCGTGCAACTATCCTGAATAAAAGTACACAAGCGTGCAACTATCCTGAATAAAAGCAATCAAGCGTGCAACTATCCTGAATAAAAGCACACAAGCGTGCAACTATCCTGAATAAAAGCACACATGCGTGCGACTATCCAGAATAAAAGCACACAAGCGTGCGACTATCCTGAATAAAAGCACACAAGCGTGCAACTATGCTGAATAAAAGCACACAAGCGTGCGACTATGCTGAATAAAAGCATACAAGTATGCAACTATCCGTAATAAAATCATCCAAGAATGCAACTATCATGAATAAAATCACACATGTGTGCAACTATCCTGAATAAAAGCGCACAAGCGTGCAACTATCCTGAATAAAAGCATGCATGCGTGCAACTATGCAGAATAAAAGCACACAAGCGTGCGACTATTCTGAATAAAAGCACACAAGCGTGCAACTATTCTGAATAAAAGCACACAAGTGTGCGACTATCCTGAATAAAAGCACACAAGTTTGCAACTATGCTGAATAAAAGCACACAAGCATGCGACTATGCTGAATAAAAGCATCAAGTATGTAACGATCCATTATAAAATCATCCAAGAATGCATCTATCGTGAATAAAATCACACATGTGTGCAACTATCATGAATAATAGCACAAAAGTGTGCAACTATCCGGAATAAAATTATGTAATCAAGCAACTAACATTAATAAAACCATATTAATAATTTTATCCGGAATAAAATTATGAATAACAACAGTTACGCATGCGACTATCGTTAATAAAACCACACAAACGTGCAAGAATTTACACTAACAGCATTCAAGGATGCAACAATTTTAAGTAACAACAAATTTTGATAATAATTCGAAAAATCAGTAAATACTGAAGTTTTTTAGTAACTAAGTACAATATTTGCAACAATCACTTTCGATTACTGTTGTTTACAATCTATAATATACATTTTTCATAAACTGTGAAATATGAAATAAAGAATACAAAAATATACCTTCCCTCGCACCATTGTTGATAAAATGAAAATGATTTTCCAGTTTTCAGAAGATCGAGATTAAGTGAAGATCGCGATTAGGGTTTGATTTATTTTGTTGATCGACTGATTTAGAACATTGATTTGTTGTATGTAGTCGCGGTTTGGTTTATGAGGCGACATAAGGGTAAAACTGGAAATAATAGACCCGGATTCAAAAATAGGGACCTAATTTTTAATGTTACAGCGGCTGGACTTTTTTTTAATTTTGAAAGTTAATAGGGATGTTAGCCTAACGTTCTCTTCAAGTATTCTATTTCAAACATTTCTTTTTCAAATATTTCTATTCAAATATTTCTATTCAAATATTTCTTTTCAAATATTTCTATTTCAAATATTGAATAAAGCCCAATCAAATACCATATAATGTTAATTATATGGATTTTCTATAACACATGTATACAATAACAACAATGAATAATCGACCATCATCCAAAGTGCATTCTACACTGTATAAGCATCGAATATAAATATTTAACGCTCATAACAGTCTATCAATCAATCGATCGACATACAACCAAACATCGGGATTAGTGTACGTCAAATATCATCCCAATACCCGTGTGGGGTTTCAAAAAATCAAACACAGATTTTATTTGTGCAGTTTGGCGATGTGTAAAATTTATCGTCCCAATCAATATCAGTCAAATGTGTGTATATAAACAAATCGTTCGATTTGTTTATATTAGTTTATTTCATTTCATATACACGTTAAAAATTCTATTTTTAACTATAAAATATTTTCCACTATAAAATATTTTATTTCGACTATATAAATGTTTTATTTCATTTCACATCACATCACACAATCAACTACACATCAAAATCAAACAAACAAGCATACAAGCCGTCCATGGTCTGTGGACGACGGGTGTCGGGTGCTACTAAACACCGTCTGCATCCTAGTATATAATTATAACTATAAAAGTAAATTCAAAGTGAGAAGTTCTCACCCTTTCGCTAAACTGAATGACGCAATTCTTCATGGGTTGGAAATCTTCACCGTGCTTTTCTTTTGTCTATTTCGTTGCTCGTATTCACTACATATATAAAAATCACATTTTTACTTCGCTATTCAATATATAAAAATTGAATTTTTACTATGCTATTCAATATATAAAAATCGAATTTTTACTATGCTATTCAATATATAAAAATCAAATTTTTACTATGCTATTCAATATATAAAAATCGAATTTTTACTTCTCTATTCAATATAGAAAAATCCTACTTTTCCTCTACATCATTTCATACAAAGATTATATTTTTCTTTTAGATCATCCCTTTTTAAACAATAAAAATCATTTAACTTCCTAAATAAAAATCATATACATTTCTAAATAAAAATCAAAACTTTTCTTTAATAAAAATCTATTTATTTTATTTGCTAAACATATAAGAAAACTGATTATTTAAAATAAACAAAAAGAAAAAGAAAAAAAACAAAACTTACGGTAGTGTAAAGGGGAGGGGCGCTGGGTCTCGCTGGGGGTTCGTCGGAGCTGTCGGAGGGTGTGCTGGTCCGAGCTGGTGGTGGCAGAGGCAATGACGCACTGGTGGGGCTAGCGTGGAGGTTGACTGCGGTTTCAGGGGGCTAGGGCGTCGGGGTCTCCACGTGGGAGATGGAGGAGAACGGGGAAGGGGATAGGAGGTCGGAGGGTATGTCGGAGATGGAGGCGGCGCTCAGGTGGGGTGTGGTGGGCCAGGGCGTGGACTGAAACGGGGGTTTTGGGGTTTGAGCTCGCGCTTAAGAGAGAGGAGGAGGGCGCAACAAAGGGGGGCGTTGCGGTGGACGGCGCCGCCTGGACGGTGGCGGGTAGGGACGCTGGTCGGAGGGAGCGACGGGATTGTGAAGGAGGGCGCGCAATTTTTTTTTCTCAGATCTGGAATGAACGATGGAAGACGGAGAGAGATAATAGGGTTTATAAATTAATTTATATATTATTTAATTCCTTTAAAAGTTGACTTTTTACCTGATCTCCAAACGAGACCCAACGACTGTCGTCCCTAGCGTTTTACCCCCATTCCGAACACAATGGGATATGTATTGCAAGCCAATTCGGTTGTTTCGATCAGTTTTCGTCAAATTTACATTTAAATCATTATATTGAATTTTAAACGTAAATTTCAATTTACCGGGGTCACATACTAACCCTAAAAATTCCAGAAAAATATTTTCTAGCTTCGTATTGACGATATGGTCCTAACAAAACTAATTTCATCGAATTCTGAGACAGTTGGAAAAATGGCCATTTTCCAGTCGATTAAAATCAACTGAAACTGGTCAAACACGTTTTCCTTTGCCACGCTCACATATTGATTCGGAAAATTATGAAATTTGGAATCTAGCAATAACTTGACATCACGGACCCAACTAAAGTGGTTTCATCGAAATCCGAGGTCGTTAGCAAAATGTCCATTTTTAAGGGCTTGAATTCCATAGCGACTATTCAGAATTTTCAATTGGACATATCTTTTGATTCCCGCTATGAAATTTTGATTTTTCGGATTCGTTGGAAAGATATTCACAATTAGATCCTATTGTTTTTGGTTTCGCTAAAATCCGGTTTGTTTTTCACCCGGTACATTCAATTGAAGTTTGAAATCGAATTATCGAACTACCGCGCCATTTTCAATTCCTTTTATAATTATATATAATTATTTATATTCTAACGACGACGTATATAATATATACGTTCGAATTCTATTCAAAATAAATTTTTCGTCGTTTTTATTTAAAATAATTCATTTTAAATATTCAAGATTCGCTAAAATTGCCAAAATAAAAATTTTAAACTGGCCCAGATTTTCTGGTTGTTACAATCTCCCCCACTTAAAACTTATCGTCCCCGAAAAGGAACAAAGCCGAAAGTTGTTTAACAATTCAACTCAACTTCCATTGATTTGATTACAGCTTAAGTTCTTCAACTTTTCAGTTTCTAAGAACTTTTCAAAAATTTCAAAAATTTGGCTAACACCCTAAATTTTTGAAAAATTTCGCCATAACCTCCCCTACACCGGGAGCCACGGAAAAATCCCGAAATTGCCATAAAGGCCTTCTGATCTCAAAAAGAAAAAGAAAAGGCCAAGCGGCTAGCCAATCGGCTCATAAAATCATCATCACCCAAACAAAACAGTAAATTATAGTAAACATGTACCTATTTGTCGGGCAAACAAATTTTATTCTCTGCTCTAGCCTCCTTGCTATGACCTGTTCAATGTAAGTACAAGTATATGCATGCAATTTCAATCAAATTCCAAAACATTTTAATATGCGGTGCTAAATTCGCCTTAGTTCAACATTCTTCTTACACTAGCTATATTATACAATATCGATACATTTTTTAAAACAAAAGCATATTTACGTTCATACAAGCATCATACACATCCATACATATATCCAAAATGCTAGTTCATTACATTAAAACCCAACTTTCTAGGAAGTCATGCCTCCTCCTTGCATAATTTCCAAAGTAGATATCTCCTTTCCTTTGGATTTCTTATCACCCTTCTTTAACGGGCAATTTCGGGCTAGATGCCCTATATCTTTGCATCGGAAGCACTTCTTTTCTTTTCCTAATTTTCTGGATTTTTTCTTAACGTTTGGACACTTATCCACAAAATGTCCCGTTTCTTTGCACTTAAAACAAACTATGTCCATTCTTATCTCTTTCTCCTTGATTTTCTTTCTCTCAGGGCACCGAACCGCATAATGCCCTTCTTCTCTGCATATACGACAATAAACACCCACATATGTTCCTAAGTTCAACTTCCTTTCTTTTTCTGTTTTCTGGTGGACCCTCCCTGTTTGTTTCGGAGTCATACTGAAGTCAGCATTAGATAAGCCATAGAGAACCATCTCCTACATTATATTTTGAGGATTTTATCAAGAGAGTTTGCATTACTTTTCATTAACAAATATCTTGATTTATGCTTTATATATCATTCCAGTATTTCTATTAGTTGAATTAATAATCATCACAGCTAGCAATCAATGTGTTGGTTAACTTTCAAAGGTATAATTTTTTTATATATATACACTAAAAATCATGTTTTTGATGCCAAATCACAACAATAAACCTATCTAGTTTGGTTCTCACACCAGTCGATTGGAAATATATAAATATCTCACTTTCGAAACTCAAACATAAACACTGATGATGAGATCTCAATCATCAGTATCATCTCCGGGCGACTAGAGTGTGATTCTATATCTATTCAATATATTAAAACTTCGAATACATGTTTGCAAGGCGTATATGCAAAATCTTTATATATTGGATTGTCCAAAATCAATATAAAACAAATATTCAAATACGTATAAAATGGTTTAAACTTTCAAAACAAAGTTTGTTTAAATGTTTATTTTAAAAATAACACTCTTTTGACACGTTCTAGGATACTACTGATCCCATCTCTAACGAGTCATTCTTATTGGATATTACTAATCCAATCTCTGATGAATTCTTTCGTTTGGTTCTAAGGTGCCTTGTTCTCTGAGCTTTGTAAACCAAGGCTCTGATACCAAATGAAGCGACCCGAAACTTCCCCGGTCTCCGAAGAGATGAGAAAGAACGAATTACTGTGAGGACAAGACAAATCAGAACGCAGACAAAAGAACATTTCATTGTTATTACAACAATTCCATCAGATACAAGAATATACAGAGTATAAATGAATATTACACGGAAATATCAGAGATTTAAATTACATTTAAATACATAGCAACGGAAAATAATACGATACACAACTGAAGGAGATATACGGATACAAAGCTTTTCAGATATCGTTCCAGCTGTAAACCAGGATCCTGTGAATAAAAATCTGCAAAACCAAAACTACTAGCTGCCCGTGTCGAAAATAGGGGCACCCAGAGTTTAGGTTAAAACAATAAACCCCAGGTCAGTCATGTGACTGGTGTGAGAACTAAAACAGTTATTAATCTTTATTTTTAAAGTTAGGTAAATCAAGGGACCACGCCGTATAACACGGAACGGGTTTCCTCCCAAGAACACCAGTGCATAAAACAACATCGCAATGCTAAATAAAGAATGAAGCTATTATAAGACCCAGGTCCCATCACATAATGTAACGCAAGCCGGAGGATAGGGTTTTTACCTTATAATAGCCAAGAATGCTTGATACGTTTAAAACAAATCATTTGATACTTTTATAAGTGCATATTGTATAAAATATCTTCAAACATAAGTATCAATCATAGATGGCATAAGCGCCCCATCCCACTATGTCGCCATACTAGGCTCTACAAATAAAGCCGAAATACACGTATCGGAAATTGGATTTCCATCATGGTGGCTCCTGATTCGAAAGATCGATCGCGTAATGCAATTCCCCACGGCTTACGTCCCAACAAGAGAAAACATCGTCTGCACATCCGTACATTTGGGACCAGAGTACCACCGCGGCTTACGTCCCAGCGAGAGAAAACACCGCCTACTCTATATATCCCTGAGCACTAAGCTCATCTCGGTCGACTGAATCCACGGCACCACTAAGGTGCCCATCCTCTAAAAAGCATACTGATCAAACCACCAGTTTACCACCATACCGAGGTGTGAGGCTCGCGAATCAACGCTATACACAAAGCCATGCTATATCAAAGCTGCGCTTTGATCATCATCCACTAAACTTTGCTTTTCAACAAAAGTCTGGATCACTGCATCTCAGCATGCCACACTATCAATCCATATCGTACCACTGATTTCTGCCAATATTTAACCTCTGAGCTCGTATGTCTCAGAGAAGGGCGTTAAGTAAGAGAATAAATTCCCCGCCGCCAAACAGATATATATTTAGCAGAGATCAACGAATACGATATAAAGGAATACAATGTCAGACACACCATCCATTTACAAGTCCGTTCTAGGTCTGAACGAAACCGGAGGCACTTTCCTCGCATATCCGTCGATCTCCAAGTACGTCTGGACGACCACCAACTGATTACCTCATCTTGTGTGTACAGCCCAATCAAGATCATCAGTAATCACCCAAACGATGTGAAGACTTTCGGTCTTCGACCACCGTCATCATCTTCGACTTATCGTCGAATCGGTTATTCAGAATGGGTATAAACCCGGCCTTTCCGAACAACCCGCATATATTATAAACAAATGTTACACGAACACAACATACGCCTCATTCCTATTCATCAGTCACTAACCGTAAATTAGCAAGGGAACAATTCCCCAAATATTAACCCCGAAGGCCTAAACCAACATCAGATCAATACCCAGGAAACCATTCTTCTTAGCTAACCTACAGTTAGTTTCTAAATTTCACGTTCTTAGGGAAAGGTTCCCATTTATTTTATCAAAGATAAATTCTTTAAAATTTATTCTTTAATCTTCCTCTGGATGTCATTTCAAACCAATTTATGGTTTTCCAAACTAGTCGGGATTAGCGAACCACTCCGAAGTAATTATTTATTTTATTTCCCAATCCCAACCTATTCATCCCATGAAGCAAAACTGGTAATACTCCACATCTAACACCACAGTGTTATTGGTAAAATTAATTACCATTTCACGTTCAAATCTAATTAAAGATTTAACTATCGCTTTGGAGAAAAACTGATGATACTCCATTCTCGCTCAATTTCTAAATTTGATAATTTAGATTATCAATTCACATTTCAATCTAATTACAGATTCGTTAAAACTCCTGTTACTGGGTTAAAGATCTAATGTCTTTTCAAAACACAGTTCACGACAAACCCAAATCACTTTCTATTTATTTAACGGGCTAAAGAACAAGTGTCATTTAAAACACCTTTCACGATAAACCCACGAATCAATTCTTATTTACAACCCATTTCAAATCCAATTTATTTATTTAAAAATAAATGAATTTTAATTTTTAGTTCAAAACTAGTTCATTTTGATAAAAATCTATTTTTATCTTTTCAAATATGGAGTTTTTTCATCCTGATTTTTCCCAAATCATTTCTTATGATTTTACACAAATTATTGATATTTTTAATAATTTAATCAAGGCCCGTACAGTCGATTTACATCAACGGCCATCGACCTTTTCCAAATTTGATTTGGACGTATCTCCAAATCCAACCGTTAGATTTCAAATTTCTAATATTCGTTAGAAAGCTCTTTTCAATACGAACCCAACGGTTCCGGTTTTAGGAGAATCCGACGGACGAATCTCCCGTAATATCCGTTTGAAGTCAATGGTCAAAATTTACGAACTGCCGCGGCGCGGCGCGTTCTATTCAGGCCATTATATATATATAATATATATATATATATATATATATATATATATATATATTTCGTCGATTTCCTTTTTAAAACGAATTTTATAAATCATTTCAAATTTGTTTCAAAAACAATTTCAACCTTTATTTCAAATTCAAATCAAAATTGAATCTTCCCTTATAAATTCTTTCTACATTCACTTCTATTTGATTTCAATTCAAATCGATTTCAATTCGTTTTCAATTGAATTCAATTCAATTCGAATTCGTTTTCTATTCAATTCAATTCGAATTCGTTTTCTATTCAATTTAGTTCAAATTCAGTTTGAATTTCAATTCTTTTCAAAATATCAGATTTTGAAATCACTTTCGATATTCATTATAAAATGAATAAAATCGATATAAATATCGTTCACGTCAAAATGGCGTCAATCTAATCAACACGACTTCATATATTTTTGTTTTCAAGTATTCTATTTCAAACATTTCTTTTTCAAATATTTCTATTCAAATATTTCTATTCAAATATTTCTTTTCAAATATTTCTATTTCAAATATTGAATGAAGCCCAATCAAATACCATATATTGTTAATTATATGGATTTTCTACAACACATGTATACAATAACAATGATGAATAATCGACCATCATCCAAAGTGCATTCTACATTGTATAAGCATGGAATATAAATATTTAACGCTCATAACAGTCTGTCAATCAATCGATCGACATACAACTAAACATCGGGATTAGTGTACGTCAAATATCATCCCAATACCCGTGTGGGGTTTCAAACAATCAAACACAGATTTTATTTGTGCAGTTGGGCGATGTGTAAAATTTATCGTCCCAATCAATATCAGTCAAATGTGTGTATATAAACAAATCGTTCGATTTGTTTATATTAATTTATTTCATTTCATATACACGTTAAAAATTCTATTTTTAACTATAAAATATTTTCCACTATAAAATATTTTATTTCGACTATATAAATGTTTTATTTCATTTCACATCACATCACACAATCAACTACACATCAAAATCAAACAAACAAGCATACAAGCCGTCCATGGTCTGTGGACGACGGGTGTCGGGTGCTACTAAACACCGTCTGCATCATAGTATATAATTATAACTAGAAAAGTAAATTCAAAGTGAGAAGTTCTCACCCTTTCGCTAAACTGAATGACGCAATTCTTCATGGGTAGGAAATCTTCACCGTGCTTTTCTTTTGTCTATTTCGTTGCCCGTATTCACTACATATATAAAAATCACATTTTTACTTCGCTATTCAATATATAAAAATCGAATTTTTACTATGCTATTCAATATATAAAAATCGAATTTTTACTATGCTATTCAATATATAAAAATCGAATTTTTACTTCGCTATTCAATATAGAAAAATCCTACTTTTCCTCTACATCATTTCATACAAAGATTATATTTTTCTTTTAGATCATCCCTTTTTAAACAATAAAAATCATTTAACTTCCTAAATAAAAATCATATACATTTCTAAATAAAAATCAAAACTTTTCTTTAATAAAAATCTATTTATTTTATTTGCTAAACATATAATAAAACTGATTATTTAAAAAAAACAAAAATAAAAAGAAAAAAAAACAAAACTTACGGTGGTGTAAAGGGGAGGGGCGCTGGGTCTCGCTGGGGGTTCGTCGGAGCTGTCGGAGGGTGTGCTGGTCCGAGCTAATGGTGGCAGAGGCAATGACGCAGTGGTGGGGCCAGCGTGGAGGTTGACTGCGGTTTCAGGGGGCTAGGGCGTGAGGGTCTCCACGTGGGAGATGGAGGAGAACGGGGAAGGGGATAGGAGGTCGGAGGGTATGTTGGAGATGGAGGCGGCGCTCAGGTGGGGTGTGGTGGGCCACGACGTGGACTGAAACGGGGGTTTTGGGGTTCGAGCTCGCGCCTAAGAGAGAGGAGGAGGGCGCAACAAAGGGGGGCGTTGCGGTGGACGGCGCCGCCTGGGCGGTGGCGGGTGGGGACGCTGGTCGGAGGGAGCGACGGGATTGTTAAGGAGGGCGCGCAAATTTTTTTTTTCCTCGGATCTGGAATGAACGATGGAGGAGGGAGAGAGATAATAGGGTTTATAAATTAATTTATATATTATTTAATTCCTTTAAAAGTTGACTTTTTACCCGATCTCCAAACGAGACCCAACGACTGTCGTCCCTAGCGTTTTACCCCCATTCCGAACACAATGGGATATGTATCGCAAGCCAATTCGGTTGTTTCGATCAGTTTTCGTCAAATTTACATTTAAATCATTATATTGAATTTTAAACGTACATTTCAATTTACGGGGGTCACATACTAACCCTAAAAATTCCAGAAAAATATTTTCTAGCTTCGTATTGACGATATGGTCCTAACAAAACTAATTTCATCGAATTCTGAGACAGTTGGAAAAATGGCCATTTTCTAGTCGATTAAAATCAACTGAAACTGGTCAAACACCTTTTCCTTTGCCACGCTCACATATTGATTCGGAAAATTATGAAATTTGGAATCTAGCAATAACTTGACATCACGGACCCAACAAAAGTGGTTTCGTCGAAATCCGAGGTCGTTTGCAAAATGTCCATTTTTAAGGGCCTGAATTCCATAGCGACTATTCAGAATTTTCAATTGGACATATCTTTTGATTCCCGCTATGAAATTTTGATTTTTCGGATTCGTTGGAAATATATTCACAATTAGATCCTATTGTTTTTGGTTTCGCTAAAATCCGGTTTGTTTTGCACCCGGTACATTCAATTGAAGTTTGAAATCGAATTATCGAACTACCGCGCCATTTTCAATTCCTTTTATAATTATATATAATTATTTATATTCTAACGACGACGTAAATAATATATACGTTCGAATTCTATTCAAAATAAATTTCCCGTCGTTTTTATTTAAAATAATTCATTTTAAATATTCAAGATTCGCTAAAATTGCCAAAATAAAAATTTTAAACTGGCCTAGATTTTCGGGTTGTTACAGAAAGAGAAGGTGAATCGATGGAAGGAATAGTCAGTGGCTCTGAAGAGGAAGCCACTAACGGTTCTTTTTATCTGTATTGAATAAAAATTGAACTAATCTCTAATTTCAAAGTCAATATGTCCTAAAGTTTATTTTCCTTTTCCTTTAAACTCTAAGTACCTTTTTCTCTGGTACATTATTTCTCTGGGCAGCATAGTGATCAGATAAATGGAATCATTTTCGAGCATTCGTGATTTTGAAACATATTAGAACATGAAGCTTTTGGACCTCATTGTATTGGTTACCTATAATTCCACTTTATCTATGTATATCAACACTTGCAAGAATGAATTGTATAACCATTCCAACTGGATTAGTATCTTTGAAACTTTTTATGTGTGTTTCCTTTTATAACATGTTGAATTAATGTTATATGAGATTTTACTTTGTCCTATTTTCTACTTTTATTTTTTTTTACCCCAGAAATCTAACTCTCTAGTGCTAGATTTACGATACATGAATATTGAAAATGTAGTATTGTCGATCTCTGAGGTCGAGAAGTAGGGTCGTCTCATGTCACTTTCGAATTTTGGTTCCATTTAGTTTCTAACTAATGTATGAAATTAGTGAAATTATCATTAGCTCCGAGTGCAATCAATCTGATTTCATTGCATACATATCTCCCAATAAATCCAACGTGATTGACCATGTTGAATTTAGACCTTCTATGAGAGAAAATTATATTTTATAAAATTTTAATTTTAATTAAATAAATTATTTCACTAATAACTTAATTAAAATTTTAATGTAATAACACTTAAATTACATCTTCTTCCCCAAACAATAATTTGACCTCTTGCTTTAGAAAAGAAACGCATCATGGAAGAGTAGTTTAGAAAATCTGTTCTTCTTCATGCACCGCTAAACCAAAACTAAATTTCACCTTTAAACTTCTTGCCTCGGTATCCCCATTCTCTTTACCACCCCCACACTTGAGCTTCTAAGATAAACTGTAATGACCCGCATTTTTCAGCGATATAATAATTAATTTATTTAATTATTTAAAAGGTGATTAAAAGGATTTAATGGTCGTTGGATTAAATAATAGTGAATATTTAATTAAAATAATAATTAAATAATATATTTAATTCTAAAATAATCAGAATGAGCTGAACTGGTGATATGGTGTGAATTGGGAAATTCAAAATATATAATTCAGTTCAGAATTGAATTAGAATAACGAATATATTATATATACGACAGTTTGAACGTAGAATTTTAATATTATTATAATCGAGCTCGAAATGGCGCAGCAAAACCCAAGGTTTTGATTAATGTCCAAATCAAATTTTAGAAAAAGTCACTATGGAATTCCTTTATAATTTATATCGATTTATTTACATTCATAAAAGGAATTTCATTATAAATCGAATATCAATTTAATCGGGATTTGAAAATATCGAGTTAGAAATTCATATAGGCATACTGTGGGGTTATTTGATATCGTATGTGAAAATATACGATAATATTTATTTTTAAATATTTAATTTAAATGTTTTTAAATATATTTATATATTTAAAAGGGTTATTTAGGACTTTAAAAAAATAGCCAGTTTTGCAAACGACCTCAGAATTCGACGAAACTAATTTTGTTGGATCCGCAATGTTAAATTATTATTAGATTTCAATTTACGTGATTTTTGAAGTTAGTATGTGGTTGTACCGATTTTTAAAGTGAAAAGCAGTCGATATTTCGATGGTTAAAAATACGCTGTGTAAGCAAACGGAGTCGGAATTCGACGAAACCAGTTTCGTTAGGACCGTAATGTCGAACTGTAGCTGCATGTCCAGTTTTGTAATTTTTAGGTATCATGTGTGATCACACGATTTTTTAGAAGGTAAGAACGAGTAGAAAATAAATATTAAACTATAAGTATGGTTGAACATAATTAAGCCACACAATCATCTTTCTCAGCCACTCAAAAGAAATCTCATCCCGCATATATATTGTTCTTGGCCGCCACCGAAAACAAGATTCTACAGCAAAACCCAAGGTTTGAAAAAATTAAAACAAAATGAAATCAAATTCTATAAATCCGTAAACCTTTGTTTCTGAGTTCATCAAGATAAGTTTTTCAACGCAGTGGCATTCTCATTGAACTCGATTGATTTCTCGAGCTCACGGTCTTCTACTGGAAAGCTAGGGTTCGAGACTGTCTGAAGATGGGGCTTTAGATTGAGGAACGGTTACTAGACTCAGTTTTGTGGTTTAAAGGAGCATCGTTTGTGGATCTTTGGTGAATTTCGGTTATGTATTGATGTCGATCTTGTACAGTGGAGCCGTGGGTCATGAACAGAAAGGTGGATCGAGTGTCGGTTTAATGGGATAAGGAGATGCAGAATTTAAAGAGGAAGATTTTGTATATTTTTTGGTGATTTATTTCGAAGTGGTGAATTAAGAAAAAGGGAATGAAAGGGTAGAATGGTTGTTTGATTTGTTGGAGCAGGAATTGAATGGAGAAGAAGACCGTGTGCTGGAGCGGGTTTAAGGTGTTGGTCTTGGGCCGGAATTTGTTGGGTAAGGCCCAAATGGGATTTAATTGTTTAAGTATTGATTTAATTTAAATGTATATCCACTTGTAATATCATAACTTCTACATACTACATCAGAATCACAAATGGTTGGTCACGTTAGAATCGTATGGACGACGTCTACATAATGGGATTGACTGGTAGTGGAGTGGAGCTTGTTACAATTTATGCGAAATAAATTGTTTGATTCAAATCAAACAACAGTTTATTGTTCTTTAACGATGAACGGCCAATGTGAGTAAAACTCACCAACTCTGAATAGTTCTATTTTTATAATGTATATTTAGAACTGATAAATAATGACTGATTGCTGTGTGTTAACTGTTTGGTTGAATTGTTTGTGTATTGATTGAAATCATAGACAATATATATATATAAATCGTTAATCAAATATTTATTCTGTTCATCAGAATATTTTATATTCATGTTATTTGTGTTGTTTAACGTCTGTGATGTAGGGAAACAGGTTGGAGGGGTCCATCTAGACTCCTCAATATTTATAATACTGTTCTGTTCATATATTGTAACATATGATGTGATATATAATCTGTTTGATTATGTGTGTTTAAATGATATCGATCATTGTGGTTTGCTATTTTAAATAACTTAAGAGACCTTGGGATGTAGAAAGAAATATTTTGTAACGACCCAGAAAATCTGAACCAATTTAAAATTTTTAAATTGGCTAAAATAATGGATTTTAAATATTTAAAATAAATATTTTAAATGATGGCGATGAAAACTGAGTTAAAATCGACTTTTGAAAACGAATATAATTAATTATAATTATATATAGAATTGAAAATAGCGCGGTAGTTCGATAATTCGATTTCAAACTTCAATTGAATATACCGGGTGCAAAACAATCCGGATTTTAGTGAAACCAAAAATATTTAAATCTGTTAGTGAATATCTTTCTAACGAATTTGACCAATCGAAATTTGATAGCGGGAATCAAAAGGTATGTCCAGTTGAAAATTCTGAATAGTCGCTATGGAATTCAGGCCCTTAAAAATGGACATTTTGCAAATGACCTCGGATTTCGACGAAACCACTTTTGTTGGATCCGCAGGGTCAAGTTATTGTTAGGTTTCAAATTTCATAATTTTTCGAATCAATATGTGAGCGTGGCAAAAGAAAACGCGTTTGACCAGTTTCAGTTGATTTTAATCGACTGGAAATTGACCATTTTTCCAACGGTCTCAGAATTCGACGAAACTAGTTTTGTTAGGACCGTATCGTCAATACGAAGCTAGAAAATATTTTTCTGGAATTTTTCTAGTTAGTATGTGACCCCGGTAATTTGAAATGTGCGTTTAAAATTCAATATAGTGATTTAAATGAAAATTCAAAAGGAAACTGATTGTAACGATCAAATCAGCTTACGATACATATCCCATTGTGTTCGGAATGGGGGTAAAACGCTATGGACGACAGGCGGTGGGCCTCGTTTAGAGGTCATATGTAAAAGTCAACCTATTTGCAAAATTAAATAATTAAATAATAAAAAAAAAAATCTATTTTCCCTCCTATACCTTGGCCCCCCCTGTAGTTCATTACCGATTCATTTAAACAGAAATAAAAAAAAAACTGATTTTGTTTTAAAAAAAAACTGATTTTGTTTTAAAAATAAAAACTGATTTTGTTTTAAAAATAAAAACTGATTTTGTTTTAAAAATAAAAACTGATTTTGTTTTAGAAATCAGTTTTAAAAATAAAAACTGATTTTGTTTTAGAAGTAAAAACTGATTTTGTTTTAAAAATAAAAACTGATTTTGTTTTAAAAATAAAAACTGATTTTGTTTTAAAAATAAAAACTGATTTTGTTTTAAAAGTAAAAACTGATTTTGTTTAAAAGTAAAAACTGAATTTTGTTTAAAAGTAAAAACTTTAAATAGGAAAAAGGTTTAATCTTTAAAGAGAAAAAGGATTTGAACTTTAAGAAGTAAAAATCAGATTTTTAGATATTGAAAGTCGAAGTAAAAATCATATTTTTATATATTGAATAGCGTGGAAAAAATCATATTTTTATATATTGAATAGCATCGTAAAAATTCGATTTTTACATATGTAGAGAATACGGGTGAAAGCGACAAAAAGGCGAAGATTTCTCTAAAGGAAATGTCGTGAAGTTGGATAGCTATTGGTGAGATTTCTGATTTAAAAATTATATATATGTGTTGAAAATGAAAGTGAATTGCTATATATATATATATATATATATATATATATATATATATATATATATATATATATATATATATATACGCCCCTCGTCCACAAACCATGGACGATATTTATTGGTTGAAATTGTTGTGAAAATTGCCTGATAGCGAATGATTGTTTGGGGATTGTTTGTGATTGATATTGGTTGATTTCGGTTGAAAAATACCCGTTTGTGGTTGAAAAATATTTGGTTGAAACCACATAGGATTAGTTTGTGGAAATGAAATAAATATATACATGCCGCCTGCGTGCGAACTAGATGCATGATTCCCATTGTCAAAAACCGCGAGGTTTTAAGGTAGAGCGAGGAGCCATACTAGGGACGGTGCCGGTGTAACTACCTTGCCGTTATGCTGCCGAAATTTTGAATAATATTCTTGTGTTTGAATTATTTTCATATGCTTAAACTATATTTATTCATTGAATAGAAAACATTCATGTGTTGAATTGATATTCATTCGTTGATTAGAAATTCATGTGTTGAATGGTATTCATATTTTGAATAAATTGTTCGATAATAAAAATTACATTTTTATCTATATATAGAAACTATAGAAAACATTCATGTGTTGAATTGATATTCATTCGTTGATTAGAAATTCATGTGTTGAATAATATATTAAAAGGGATTTTAGTTAATTATTTTTATTATTAAATATTAATAAATTATCTGTGTTGGAATTAGTGTTTGTTAGATAAATGTTGATTTGGATGACTGTTGTGAATTGTTTGAAATTTGAAATATATAACATGTTGTTATGACATTTATGATATTTAAAACATGTTTACACTGCCATTTACAAGTTGCCTGACTTGTTTATGTTGATTGGACGATAAATTTTCACACATCGTTCAAAAGCACAATTAATAATATATTATTCGAATTCGTGTTGGTTGAAACCCCACACGGGTATTGGGTTGATATTTTGACTACACATCGTCCTTGTGATTAGTTTAAAATGCACTCTGGCTGTTGTTGAATGTTTTGTCATTATTATGGAATTAATGCGATGTTTGTAATCCGTATAATTAAGATTATATGGTGATGGTTTGGTCCCATTCCAATTTTAGAATTAAAAGAATATTTTAATACAATGTTCCGTTAAAAGAATTAAATTATGGTTTTGATGTTTTAAAATAAAAAGATTATTTTTGTATTGTCAAAAAGTTACAATCAAAAGTTTGAATTGAAGAGATTATATTTTTATTGTTAAAAAGACAATAAAGGATTAGATTTAAGAAGATTACACTTTATTGTCAATGTATTGAAATAAGAAGATTTAATTTCAAGATGAAACGCTTTGAAAAGGTTATCATTATATTATTTTAATAATATGGTTAATTTTTTATAATTTTTTTTGAAAAATAAGTTAGAATATTTGAAAACAAAAGATTTTATAAAAGAAACGACAATATAAAATAAAGATCATTTTTAATATGGAAAATATTTTTATATAAAGTATATTTTTAAATAAAGGGTATTTTAAAATTAAGCTATTTTAATATAAGGAATATTTTAAAATAAAATTTTCAGTAAATTAATTATAATTAGAAATCATAATTGTACTTGGACACGGGGTTAGGTTACATTTGTGGTTGAAGTCTACCCAGACCCGACCGGCATATCCAGCAGCCACAAATGTTGTGCCTAATGTGAGGGGTCCAGGTACGCAAATACGAAACGGGCCATGACAGGAGGTTAAGCCCAACTCGTGGGATAAGTCTACTCGGAACCAACCGGCATATCCAGCATCCAAAAGTCGCAGGCTTAATGTGGGAGGTATGGCCCAGTATAAAGTTTGAAATGAAAATATTACATTTTCCAATGTAATAAAGTTTGAAATGAAAATACTACATTTTCCAATGTAATAAAGATTGAAATGAAAATATTACATTTTTCAATGTAATAAAGGTTGAACTAAAAAGATTACATTAAAAAGATTTCATTTTTATTTAAGGTTGATTACATTAGAAAGAATACATTTTTATAGTTAATTTGTTTCATTAGAAAGATTAGAAAATAAGAATGACATTCTCACTATAATATGTTTTTCAAGTAAAAGGTTAGAAAATAAAGATTATATTTTTATTATTGTTTTGCTTCCAGTTATAATGAATCATGTTTTTAAGAAAGGATTTGTCAATGAAGATTATATGTTCATTGATTGTGTTGCATTAAAAAGAATTTGATGTTAAAGTATGATTTGTGATTTAGAAATCTTTTAATTAAAATCTACTTGAAATTTCTAAAGAGGAGTTTTCCAATTCAATATATATTAAATTGGAATTGAAAGAGAAAAATTAGATTTTGGGTTTGTCATGAATGGTGTCTTAAATAACACTATTCTTAAGCCCTGTGTGAGTAAAATAAATCTTTTATTAAGATTTAAATGAAAGGTTTTCTGAAGTAAAGAATTCCAATTAAGTAGAATAAATTGAATTGATTGAAATTCGATTAGTTAATAATCGAGACTAACTTCTGAGGATGAAGAATGCTACTATATACGGGATTTAAAAGGCCTCGCGGTTATTCCATTTATATTATTAGTCTGATACAGAAATTTATATCGATTATATATTGATCTAATTTCAGTGAAGGTTTGTAACGACCCGGAAAATCTGAACCAATTTAAAAATTTTAAATTGGCTAAAATAGTGGATTTTAAATATTTAAAATAAATATTTTAAATAATAGTAATGTAAAGTGAGTTTGAATCGACGTTTGAAAACGAATATAATTAATTCTAATTATAAATAAGGCCTGAAATGGCGCTGGAGTTTCAAAATTTGAATTCAAACTTTGTCGGACTGTACCGGGTGCAAAACAAAACGGATTTGAGTGAAACAAAAAATATTTAAATCTGTTAGTGAATACCTTTCTAACGAATCTGAAAAATCGAAGTTTCATAGCGGAAAGCAAAAGTTATGGCCAAATGAATTTTCAGAAAGGTCGCTATGGAATTTATATAGCCCGTGAAATTGGGTATTTTGCGTATGACCTCGGAATTCGACGAAACCACTTTTGTTGAATCCGGGATGTGAAGTTATTGCTAGGTTTCAAATTTCATAATTTTTGAAGCTAGTATGTGAGCGTGGCAAAGGAAAACGTGTTTTGGTCAATTATAGTTAAATTGGATCGACCAGAAATGGGCCTTTTTGCAAACGGTCTCAGAATTCGACGAAACTAGTTTTGTTGGGACCGTATCGTCAAAACATACCCAGATTTATTTTTCTGGAATTTTTTGAATTAGTTTGTGGCCTTGGCAAATTGAAATGTACATTTAAATCGAATATTGAATGTTATATATTTTAATTCGAAGTAAAACTGACTGAAACTGTCGAATGGGCCTTCGAAACATATCCCATTGTGTTTGGAATGGGGGTAAAACGCTAGGGACGACAGTCGTTGGGTTTGAATTGGTGTTCTTGTGTGAAAGAGGGTATTTTCGGATTTTTAAAATATATAAATAAACAAAAAAAAATCTCATTGGTCAGAAAATTTATTTTCTCTCTCCCCGACCGTCGATCGAAGGCGGAAAACCCTTCAAACCTTCCCCCTCATTTTCCGATCAATCCACGCCGAATTAGCTCGTGCCACAGTTGAACTTTTTGAAGATCTTCCCGAGCTCTTCAAATCCATACCTGGTTTCGATTTTTTCGTTGAGTATTTTGGGAGAATCGAGCTCGAGAAGTTCGCCCGTTCATCGCCAGTTTTCGCCACCACCGCCAGCTCGAGTTCGCCGCCGTTCAGGGCTCCGACGCGCTTCTCCTCCTCCTTCAACGCTGCGAAGGCTGATCGATGAATAGCTACACGGATTCGAAGAAAAATCCAAACCTAGTTTTGAACGAAACAGCTGAGGTACGACCAAATTTATTTTCAACAGTTTTAAAACCTTTAAACCGTTGCAAACTTTGAAAAATCATATCTTTCTTGTGTGTTGACGAAATTCAGTGAAACAAGAGACAGTGGACTCGTGTGGACGTCTTCTACCTTCTAAAAGAGACCGCATATTTTTCTGAGCCTTCTGCTATTTTTGGTGGAGTGGAACCCAAAGTGAGATTTCTAATTTATAAACGATATGGAAAACGACGATGTATAAATTATATAGTCGATGTATGAGTTATATAAGCATTGTACACCTCTTGTATAAGCATTGTATAAGTTGTACGTTCGATGTATAAGTTGTATATGCGTTGTAAAAATTATATATGTGTTGAAATAAAAGTGAAATGCTATATATAAATAAATAAATATATATATATATATATACACGCCCCTCGTCCACAAACCATGGACGATATTTATTGGTTGTGATTGGTGTGAAAATTGATTGATAGCGAATGGTTGATTGGAATTGTTTGTGGTTGAAAAATACACATTTGTGGTTGAGAAATATTTGGTTGAAACCACATAGGATTAGTTTGTGGAAATGAAATAAATATACATGTCGCCTGCGTGCGAACTAGATGCATGATTCCCCATTGTCAAAAACCGCGAGGTTTTAAGGTAGAGCGAGGAGCCGTACTAGGGACGGTCCCGGTTTTAACTACCCTGCCGTTATGCTGCCGAAATTTTGAATAATATTCATGTGTTTGAATTATTTTCATTTGTTGAAACTATATTTATTCGTTGAATAGAAAGCCTTCATGTGTTGAGTCGATATTCATTCGTTGAATTGAAATTCATGTGTTGAATGGTATTCGTCTTTTAAATATAAAAAACACATTTTTATCTATATATACAAACTATAGAAAACCTTCATGTATTGAATCGATATTCATTCGTTGAATTGAAATTCATGTGTTGAATGGTATTCGTGTTTTAAATATAAAAATCACATTTTTATCTATATATACAAACTATAGAAAACCTTCATGTGTTGAATCGATATTCATTCGTTGAATTGAAATTCATGTGTTGAATGGTATTCGTGTTTTAAATATAAAAATCACCTTTTTATCGATTTATATAAACTATAGAAAACCTTCATGTGTTGAGTCGATATTCATTCGTTGTATTTAAATTCATGTGTTGAATGGTACTCATATTTTGAAAGAAATTGTTTTATAATAAAAATCCTATTTTTAACATCAATGAAATGTATAAAATAATCTTGTTTTGAAATAAATTGTTTTATAATAAAAATCCTATTTTTTTCACCTATATTAACTATATAAAATAGTCGTGTTTTGAAATAAATTGTTTTACATTAAAAATCACATTTTTATTATATACATGAATTGTTAAAAATAGTGAAGTGTTGAAATAGAAGATTGTTGGATAAAAATATAATTTTTATCAAAAGTATGAAAAGAATATAGTTTTGAAATCGAAGAATCGATATATATATATATATATATATATAAATAGAATTAAAATATATCGAATAACGAAGCTGCAGTTCGTATTTTGAAACCGTTATTTCAAACGATTAGTGCGGGAGATCCGACCATCGGATTTTCCCGAAACCGCAATCGTTGGGTTCGCTTTGGAAATATCTTTCCAACGACACCAACCTTGTAAAAATCCAATGGTTGGATTGTCTGGAGTGTTTAATTCAAATATGAAGAAAAACAGCGCCAGAATCGATTATATATATATATATATATATATAAAATTATATTTGATCGAATAACGACGCAGCAGTTCATATTTTGAAATCGAAACTTCAAACGATTATACCGGAAGATCTGACCATCGGAATTTCCCGAAACTGGAACCGTTGGATTCGTTTTGAAAAGATCTTTCTAATGATGTAAATTTTGTGAAGATCCAACGGTTAGATTTTCATATATGTGTAAATCAAATCTGAAGAAAAACAACGCCACGACCGCGTTATGGCCCGAAGCGTCATTTTGAATAAACTGGCTATTTTAAAATAAATAAAAATAGCGATAAATTGTTATAAAATATTATAAACGATATGGATGTGATTTAGAAACTAACTGAAGGTTAGCTAAGTCGAATGGTTTCCTGGGTGTTGATCTGATGTTGGTTCCGGCCTTCGGGGTTAATATTTGGGAAATCGTTCTCTTACTGATTGACGGTTAGTGACTAATGAATTGAATTGATGCATATGTATGTTGGTGTTGCACTTGTTTATTATATACGCGAGTTGCTCAGAAAGACCGGGTTTATCCCATTCTGAATAACTGAATCGACGATAATAAATCGAAGATGAAGACGGTGGTCGAAGACCGGAGATCTTCACCTCGTTTGGATGGTAACCGAGGTCCTGATTGGGAGGCATCCCGAAATATGGATAATGAGTGGTGATCGTCCAGACGTACGTGGTGATCGATGGGTTTGCATGGTATATAGTGTCTCTGGTTTCGTTCAGACCCAGAACGGACTTGCAAATGGACTATGTGTCTAACATTGGATTTTATTCTATGTTGATTGATCCCTATTAAATATACATCTGTTTGGCAGTGGAGAATTTATTCTTTTGCTTAATGCCCTTCTCTGAAACGCATGAGCTCAGAGGTTGTATATCGATGGACGTCAGTCGCATGGCATGAATTGCTAGTGTGGCATGCCTAAGTGGAAAATGATCAAGGCTTCTGTTGAAAAGCAAATTCTTGTGGTGATGATCAAAGCACCGCCTGTGTGGCGTAGCTTTGTGTATAACGTGAATTCGCGAGCCTCACACCCTGGTATGGGCCAGAAACGGGAGGAGGACGTCAGGGATAGCGAGGCGCCTCAGATATATCGGTCGATCCGGGACCGATGGAGCCATTCGTTGGCTCATTGACGCCCCATAGGGCGGGGAAACATATTGTTCAGGCATAATAATCCACATCGGTGGACCGGCCCTGACGATCCAAGGGGCAGTTGCGGCTGTTCCTGAGACACGGGCTAGAGCGTCTCGAATTCGGTAAGGACTATATTTTGCCTTGGTTCATGGTGGAAATCCAATTTCCAAATACGACACCGTGCGGTTTGATTGTATATATAAATATGGCGACATGATATATGGTACCCATGCCATCTATGATTGATACTTATGATTTGAAATTGCTTTTGAAACATATAAACACTAGTAATAATATCAAATGCTTTTGTTTTATTCGTATCAAGCATATCTTGGCCATTATAAGGTAAAAACTCTATCCTTCGGTTTGCGTTGCATTGTGTGATGGGAACTGAGTCTTATAATGGCTTCATTTTTATAAAAAGCATTGCAATGTTTCAAAGAATGATTTGTTTTAAAGCACTGGCGATCCGATGGAGTAAACCCATTCCACGAAAGTGGCGTGGTCCTGTGATTAGCCATATTTTAAATGTGTTGAGTAGATTTCTCATACCAGTCCCATGACTGACTCGTAGTTTGTTTCACTTTCAAACTCGGGTGCCCCTTTTTCTACACGGGCAGCCTTGTATTCAGGTTTTAGCTGTCTTTCTCTGGATTGCTGGAGCTGAAGATGGATTCTATAATTTATTTCTTTTTATGTTGTTCAGCTCCTATTGTACATATTTTGTTTGTTTCTGCTGTAGACATTTATGTATAGCTGAACTGTATTTGTACCAAGTATGATCCTGTATACTGTGTAACTCTGATGATTACGTTTATCCAGTGTATTCTATTGTACATTATCTGGTGTATTTATTTAATTTTGTTCTGCTATTATCTGTTTCTGTGTTATATTCCAAAGATTACCCTTGTCTCCGTCAGTACGGGAGATGGGGTCGTCACAAGGTTCCATATTTTATGGAAGATGATTTTGGGTTTACCGTGAACTGTGTTTTAAGTGACACTAGTTCTTTAACAAAGTTAAAGATAAGAATTGTTTCTTAAAATTGGTTATCATTAAATAATGATTTTTGATATTAAAAACGAATTGGAGTTTTAATAAATTCTAAATTGAATTGAATAGAATAAATTCAAAGGAATTTATCTTTGATAAAATAACGGGAACTTTTCCCTAATAATGTGAATATTTTAATAAAAGAATATTCTGAATTGGAATGAGGCGTTGGATGTGTTTTTATAGCACTTGTTTATAAAATACGCGAATTATTCAAAAAGACCGGGTTTAACCCATTCTGAATAATTAATACGTCGATCAAGAGTCAAAGATAAAGATGGTGGTTGAAGACCGTAGTTCTTCACATCGTTTGGATGGTTATTGCTATCTTGATTGGACAATACACCCAAGACGATGGAAAAAGTGGTGATCATCCAAACGTAGTTGGAGATCGACGGAAATGCGAGGAATAAGGTGCCTCCGGTTTCATTCAGACCTAGAATGGACTTGTAAATGGATGGTATGTCTGATGTTGTATTCCTTTATGCTATATTCATTGATCTCCATTAATACGTATCCGTTGGGGGCGGAGAATTCATTATCTTGCTTAACACCCTTGGAGTGTATATATTGGCAGAAATCGATGGTATGGTATGGATTGACAACGTGGCATGCTGAGTTGCAGGGATCAAGGCTTTTGTTGAAAAGCAGAGCCTTGTGGTTGATGATCAAAGCATAGCCTGTTTAGGAATAGCTTTGTGTATAGCGTTACTTCGCGAGCCTCACACCCTGATTGGAGTCTGAAACGGGAGAAGGGAACGCAGGGAGTGCACGCGTTTCTTACTAGCTAGAAGTGGTGTCAGCGACCTACCAGCCTGAGATGACCCGAAATCCCGTTCTCACGGAAACAAGGGTTATCTTTGGAATATAACACAGAAACAGATAATAGCAGAACAGAATTAAATAAATACACCAGATAATGAACAATAGAATATACTGGATAAAAGTAATCATCAGAGTTACACAGTATACAGGATCTTACTTAGTACAAATACAGTTCAGCTATACATAAATGTCTACAGCGGAAATAAACAAAATATGTACAATAGGAGCTGAACAGCATAAAAAGAGATAAATGATAGAATCCATCTTCAGCTCCAGCTATCCAGAAAGAACCAGCTAAACCTGAATACAAGGCTGCCCGTGTAGAAAAAGGGGGCACCCGAGTTTGAAAGTGAAACAAACTACGAGTCAGTCATGGGACTGGTATGAGAAATCCACTCAACACATATATAATTGGCTAATCACAGGACCACGCCACTTTCGTGGAACGGGTTTACTCCATTGGATTGCCAGTGCTTTAAAACAAATCTTTCTTTTAAAACATCGCTATGCTTTTTATAAAAATGAAGCCGTTATAAGACTCAGTTCCCATCACACAATGCAACGCAAACCGGAGGATAGAGTTTTTACGTTATGACAGCCAAAATATGCTTGATACGAATAAAACAAAGGAATTTGATATTATTGCTAGTGTTTATATGTTTTGAAAACAATTTCAAATCATAACTATCAATCATAGACGACATGAGCGTCCCATGCCACTATGTCGCCAAATATCTATACAATCGAAACCGCACGATCACGTATCTGGAAATTGGATTTCCGCCATGAACCAAGGCAAAAGATAGTCCTTACCTAATTCGAGACTGCCTAGCCCGAGTCTCAGGATCAGAGCTCGAGTGAACCTAGGAGCGACAGGGCCGGTCCACCGATGTGGATTAAAATTCCTGAACAATGCGTTTCCCCGCCCTTTGGGGCGTAAACGAGCCAACGAATTGTAAAGACCCGTAACTTCCCCGTAAAGGAAAGTGTCGGATAGTTCGAGAACAAACCACAACAGAACGCATACAGAAGAACCTTTCATTGTATATTACAACAATACATCAGATTACAAGAATATACAGAGTATAAATGAATATTACACAGAAATATCAGAGATTTAAATTACATTTAAATACATAGCAGCGGAAAGTAGTACAATACACAACCAGAAGAGATATACAGATACAAAGCTTTCCGGATATCGTTCCAGCTGTAAACCAGGATCCTGTGAATATAAATCTGCAAAACCGAAACTACTAGCTGCCCATGTCAAAATAGGGGCACCAAGAGTTTAGGTTAAAACAATAAACTCCAAGTCAGTCATGGGACTGGTGTGAGAACTAAAGCAGTTATTAATCTTTATTTTTAAAGTTAGGTAAATCAAGGGACCACGCCGTATAACACGGAACGGGTTTCCTCCCAAGAATACCAGTGCATAAAACAAACAGCGCAATGCTAAATAAAGAAAAATGAAGCTAGTATAAGACCCAGTTCCCATCACACAATGCAACGCAAGCCGGAGGATAGGGTTTTTACCTTATAATAGCCAAGAATGCTTGATACATTTAAAACAAATCATTTGATACTATTGTAAGTGCATAGTGTATAAAACAACTTCAAATCATAAGTATCAATCATAGGCGGCATAAGTGCCCCATCCCACTATGTCGCCATACTAGGCTCTACAAATAAAACCGCAAATGTCACGTATTTGGAAATTGGATTTCCATCTATGAACCGAGGCAAAAGATAGTCCTCAACCGATTCGAGACAATCTAGCCCATGTCTCAGGTCCCAGACTCAGGTGGGCCTTGGATCGTCAGGGCCGGTCCACCGATGTGGATTATTATGCCTGAACAATACGTCTCTCCGCCCTATGGGGCGTAAACGAGCCAACTAAATGACTCCATCGGTTCGAGAACGACCGATCAATCCGAGGCGCCTCGCAACAGCAACAACCACATAAGTCAAACTCGTCAGGGCGTGTAAAACCACTGACGCAACTTCTAGCTAGAAAGAAACGCAAGTCCTCCCTGATGTCCCCTCCCGTTTTTGGTTCATACCGGGTGTGAAACTCGCGAAGCAAACGTTACACAAAGCTACGCCACAAAGGCCGTGCTTTGATCATCACCACAAGACTTTGCTTTTCAACAGAAGCCTCGATCAATTGCCACTTAGGCATGCCACACAGGCAATTCACTCCATGCGTTTGATATCCATCAATATATAACCCCTGAGCTCGTACGTCTCAGAGAAGGGCGTTAAGCAAGAGAATAAATTCTCCGCTGCCAAACAGATATATATTTAATAGAGATCAATCACACAGACTAAACTCCAATGTCAGACACACAGTCCATTTACAAGTCCGTTCTGGGTCTGAACGTAACCGGAGGCACCTAGTACCCCGCATATCCATCGATCTCCAAGTACGTCTGGACGATCACCAACTGTTTCCATCTTCTTGGGTGTACAGCCCAATCAAGATCATCAGTTATCACCTAAACGACGTGAAGACCTCCGGTCTTCGACCATCGTCTTCATCTTCGACTTATCGTCGTATCAGTTATTCAGAATGGGATAAACCCGGTCTTTCCGAATAACTCGCGTATATTTTAAATAAGTGTTACACAAACACAACATACGCCTCATTCCAATTCATCAGTCACTAACCGTAAATTAATCAAGAGAATAATTTCCCAAATATAAACCCCGAAGGCCGAAACCAACATCAGATCAATATCCAGAAAACCATTCTGCTTGGCTAACCGACAGTTAGTTTCTAAATTTCACATTCATAGGGAAAGGTTCCCATTAATTTTATCAAAGATAAATTCCTTGAATTTATTCTTTAATCTATTTTTGAATCTCAATTCAAACTAGTCGGGATTAACGAACCTTACCGAAGTAATCATTTGTTTTAATTTCCCAATCCCAACCTATTCATCCCATGAAGTAAAACTGGTTATACTTCATATCTAACACCACGGTGTTATCGGTAAATTCAATTACCATTTCACGTTCAAATCTAATTAAAGATTTAACTATCGCCTGGAGCAAAACTGGTGATACTCCATTTTCGATCATTTCAATCTAATTAAAGATTCATTAAAACTCCACTTAGTTTTAATCTTCGACTGGGTTAAAGAATCAGTGTCATTTAAAACACGGTTCACGATAAACCCAAAATCACATTCCATTAATTATCGGGTTAAAGAACAAGTGTTATTTAAAACACTGTTCACGATAAACCCAAAAATCAATATCACTTCAATTCCAATCAAATATTATTCAATTGGTACACTTCATTAAATCTAAATAAAAAGATTTAATCTTTTCACAACTGGGTTCAAGAACAGTGTTAGTGAAGACACCATTCACGACAAACCCAAATCACCTTTGATATTCAATGCAAGGCTCTGAATAGAAAATATATCGGCTTATATTCAATATCAAATTCTACGACTAACAAATGTCGTATTGAAATAACGATATAAATGTATATCTTTCAAATTCCCATAACAACATCTGTATAATCACGAATTCCAATCATCGAAATATTCCGAAGACAATTTCGATTCAAATCCACTCCAATGCAATCATTGGAAATTTTGGTTATTTTTAAAACCCTTTTCAAATTCAATTTATTTATTTAAAAATAAATAGAATTATATTTCTAGTTCAAAACTAGTTCATTTCGATAAAAACCTATTTTTATCTTTTCAAATATGGAGTTTTTCATCCCAAATCTTCACAAATCATTTCTTATGATTTTACATAAATTATTACTATTTTTAATAATTTTATCAAGGTCTGTACAGTCGATTTCCATCAACGGTCATCGAACTGCACTTACAGCGACCTTTTTCGAATTTGATTTGGACGTATCTCCAAATCCAACCGTTAGATTTCAAATTTCTAACATTCATTAGAAAGCTCTTTTCGATACGAACCCAACGGTTCCGGTTTTAGGAGAATCCGACGGTCGGATCTCCCGTAATGTCCGTTTGAAATAAATGGTCGAAATTTGCGAACTGCCGCGGCGCGGCGCGTTCTATTCAGGCCATTATATTATATATAATATATATAATATATATTTCGTCGATTTCTATTTAAAACGAATTATATAAATAGTTTTAAAATTCGTTTCAAAATCTATTTCAACTTCCATTTCAATTCAAAGCAAAATTGAATTCTTCTTTATAAATTCGTTTCAAAATTCATTTCTATTCAATTCAAATTTCAATTCAATTTGAATTCATTTCAATTTGCTTTCAATTCAATTTGAATTCGTTTTCAATTCAATTCATTTCGAAATCGTTTTCAATTCAATTCGTTTCGAAATCGTTTTCAATTCAATTCATTTCGAAATCACTTTCAATTCAATTCACTTTGAATTCGTTTTCAATTCAATTCATTTCGAAATCACTTTCAATTCAATTCACTTCGAAATCACTTTCAATTCAATTCACTTCGAAATCACTTTCAATTCAATTTGAATTCGTTTTCAATTCAATTCATTTCGAAATCGTTTTCAATTCAATTCATTTCGAAATCACTTTAAATTCAATTTGAATTCGTTTTCAATTCAATTCATTTCGAAATCGTTTTCAATTCAATTCATTTCGAAATCGTTTAAAATCGATATAAATATCGTTCACGTCAAAATGGCGTCAATCTAATCAACACAACTTCATAAATTTCTATTTTCAAATATTCTATTTCAAATATTTCTATTTCAAATATTTCTATTTCTAAACTGGAATGAGGCCCAATCAATTACCATATAAAGTTAATTATATGGATTTTCATACAACACATGTATATAATTACATTGAAAAATAATCAACCATCAACCAAAGTGCACTACACTGTATAAGCATCAAATATAGATATTCAACGCTTATAACAGCCTGTCAATCAATCGATCGACACATTTAATCAATCAGGATGAGTGAACTTCAAATTTCATCCCAACACCCGTGTGGGGTTTCAAACAATCAGACACATATTTTATTTGTGCTGTTGGGCGATGTGTAAAATTTATCGACCCAATCAATGTCCTTCAAATAGGTGTACATAAACAAACCGTCTGGTTTGTAAATGAATATTTATTTATTCACATTCGCGTTAAAAATTATATTTTTAACGATAAAACATTTTATTCCAACATATGAATTTCTATTCAGTTCATTCTTTAAATAAAATGATATTTTTATTTTTCTAACTTATTTTAGAAAATTTCGGCGGCATAACGGCACGATACTAGAAACGGGACGAGGCCTAGCCTTATCCCCGGTCTAGTGAAGGCCCACGGCATTCACACATCAATCAAATCAATTTTTATTTCACCAAACAATTCAGTTCAAACCAAATAATCTAACCAACTACACAACCAAACAAACAAGTCCATGGTATGTGGACGGGTGTCGGGTACTTCTAATAAGCACCGTCTGCATCCTAGTATATATATAAATATAACTAGAAAAGTAGAATTTGAGTGAGAAGTTCTCACATATAGCTATCCTAGCTCCACAGCACTTCATTGATAGAAATCTTCATCGCAATCGTATCTTCGTCATCTTCGTTGCCCGTAGCCACTACATATATAAAAATCGAATTTTACTTCGCTATTCAATATATAAAAATCCTATTTTTCTTTCGAAGTTCACTATATAAAAATCATATTTTTATTTCGAAGTTCAATATATAAAAATCATATTTTTATTTCGAAGTTCAATATATAAAAATCATATTTTTACTTCGATGTTCAATATATAAAAATTCTATTTTTCTTTCGATGTTCAATATATAAAAATTCTATTTTTCTTTCGAAGTTCACTATATAAAAATCATATTTTTCTTTCGAAGTTCAATATATAAAAATCATATTTTTACTTCGAAGTTCAATATATAAAAATCATATTTTTACTTCGATGTTCAATATATAAAAATCCTATTTTTCTATCGAAGCTTAATATATAAAAATTCTATTTTTCTATCGAAGTTCAATATATAAAAATTCTATTTTTCTATCGAAGTTCAATATATAAAAATTCTATTTTTCTATCGAAGTTCAATATATAAAAATTCTATTTTTCTATCGAAGCTTTTTCTATACGAAAGAAAAAAAAAATCAAACCTTTTCCTATTCTAAAGTTAAAATCTTTTTCCTATATTAGACCTTAAAATAAAATTCAGTTTTAACCTAAAATAAAATTCAGTTTTATACTAAAAATAAAATTCAGTTTTAACCTAAAATAAAATTCAGTTTTATACTAAAAATAAAATTCAGTTTTAACCTAAAATAAAATTCAGTTTTAACCTAAAATAAAATTCAGTTTTTATTTTATATAAAAATCAGTTCAGTTTTTAAATCCTTTTTTTTAAAAAAAAAACTGTTTTAATCCTTTTTAAAAAAAAACAATTCAGTTTTTAACGAATTGAAATAAAAAAAATAAAACAATAAAATACTTACAGGGGGGGGCATCTCCGTTCGTCAGTGGCTGAGAGAGGGGGGGTCGCGGCTTCAGCATCGCGTACGAGTGGGGCTTCGGTGGGCTCGTCGAGGGAGGGGGCTTCGGTGGGCTCGTCGAGGGAGGGGGGCTTCGGTGGGCTCGTCGAGGGAGGGGGGCTTCGGTGGGCTCGTCGAGGGAGGGGGGAGGTACGGCGATGGGCGGCGGCGCTTCAGGGGGGGGGCGGCTGTCGATAACTAGGGTTTTTTTTTTTTTTATTTTGCTTCTGAAATGAATCGGGGGGGGGGGGTATGAAGGAGAGAATATATATATTAATTTTATTTTATTTTTCTTTAATTTACTAAAAGGTTGACTTTTCAAACGAACCCCAATCTGAACTCAACGACTGTCGCCCATAGCTAAATACCCCCATTCCGAACGCAATGGGATATGTATCGTAAGCTGGTTTGATCGTTACAATCAGTTTCTGCTGAATTTTCATTTAAATCCTTATTTTGAATTTTAAACATACATTTCAAATTACCGGGGCCACATACTAACTAGAAAAATTCCAGAAAAATATTTTCTAGCTTCGTACTGACGATACGGTCCTAACAAAACTAGTTTCGTCGAATTCTGAGATCGTTTGAAAAATGGCCATTTTCCAGTCGATTAAAATCAACTGAAACTGGTCAAACGCGTTTTCCTTCGCCACGCTCACATATTGATTCGAAAAATTATGAAATTTGGAATCTAGCAATAACTTAACATCACGGACCCAACAAAACTGGTTTCGTCGAAATCCGAGGTCGTTTGCAAAATTGCTATTTTTAAGGGCCTTATATATATAAAAATATATATAAATTCCACAGCGACTATTTCTAATTTTAAACTGGACATATCTTATCATTTCTAAGATGAAATCTCAGTTCTTCGGATTCGTTGGAAAGATACTATCAAATAGATCCTATGATTTTTGGTTTCACTAAAATCCGGATTGTTTTGCACCCGGTACATTCAATTGAAGTTTGAAATCGAATTATCGAACTACCGCGCCATTTTCAATTCTATTTATAATTATATATAAATATTTATATTCTAACGACGACGTATATAATATATACGTTCGATTTATATTCAAAATAAATTTCTCGTCGATATTATTTAAAATAATTCATTTTAAATAATCAAAATTCGCTAAAATTGCCAAAATAAAAATTTCAAACTGGCTCGCATTTTACGGGTTGTTACAATCTCCCCCACTTAAAACTTTTCGTCCCCGAAAAGGAACAAAGTCGAAAGTGGTTTGATTATTCAGCTCTACGTTCGATCTGGCTTCCATTCTCCAACTTTTCAGTTTCTGAGAATTTTCAAAATCTCAAAAATTTGGCTAACACCCTAAATTTTTGAAAAATTTCGCCATAACCTCCCCTGCACCGGGAGCATCGGGGAATTTCAAATAGCTTCCCCGGTCCTTCAGATCTCAAAAAGAAAAAGAAAAAGCCAAGCGGCTAGCCAATAGGCTCACAAAATCATCATCACCCAAACAAAACAGGAAATTATGTAGTAAACATGTACCTATTTGTCGGGCAAACAAATTTTATTCTTCGGCTCTAGCCTCCTTGCTATGACCTGTTCAATGTAAGTATATGTATGCATGCATATGCGACCAATTTTCAATACAATTCAATATTTGATTAAATTAGGCATAATGGTTCAAAATTAGCAAACAAATAAACAACCAACACAAACATCAATCAATTATTGAATTAGAGTTTGAAATTCATAATTTTAATACATATACAAAAATCATGTTCTTGATGCCAAATCACAACAATAGGCCCTATCTAATTTTGGTTCTCACACCAGTCAATAGGAAATATATAGATATCACACCTTCGAAACACGAATACCAATTCTGATGATGATCGAACTATCATCAGAATCATCTTCGGGCGACTAGGGTGTGATTCTATATCTATCCAGTATATTAAAATTTCAAATACACGTGGATCAGACGTATACGCAAAATATTTATATACTGGACTGTCCATATCAATATAAATAAATAATCAAATACGAATAATTGATTTAAATTTTCAAAACAAAAATTTGTTTTCATTTTAAAAATATACTCTTCACACTCGTTCTAGGATACTACTGATCCCATCTCTAACGAGTCATCCCCATTGGACATTACTAATCCAATATCCGTTGAATTCTTTCGTATGGTTCTAATGTGTCTTGTTCTCTAGCTTTGTAAACCAAAGCTCTGATACCACGTGTAAAGACCCGTAACTTCCCCGTAAAGGAAAGTGTCGGATAGTTCGAGAACAAACCACAACAGAACGCATACAGAAGAACCTTTCATTGTATATTGCAACAATACATCAGATTACAAGAATATACAGAGTATAAATGAATATTACACAGAAATATCAGAGATTTAAATTACATTTAAATACATAGCAGCGGAAAGTAGTACAATACACAACTAGAAGAGATATACGGATACAAAGCTTTCCGGATATCGTTCCAGCTGTAAACCAGGATCCTGTGAATATAAATCTGCAAAACCGAAACTACTAGCTGCCCGTGTCAAAATAGGGGCACCCAGAGTTTAGGTTAAAACAATAAACTCCAGGTCAGTCATGGGACTGGTGTGAGAACTAAAGCAGTTATTAATCTTTATTTTTAAAGTTAGGTAAATCAAGGGACCACGCCGTATAACACGGAACGGGTTTCCTCCCAAGAATACCAGTGCATAAAACAAACAGCGCAATGCTAAATAAAGAAAAATGAAGCTAGTATAAGACCCAGTTCCCATCACACAATGCAACGCAAGCCGGAGGATAGGGTTTTTACCTTATAATAGCCAAGAATGCTTGATACGTTTAAAACAAATCATTTGATACTATTGTAAGTGCATAGTGTATAAAACAACTTCAAATCATAAGTATCAATCATAGGCGGCATAAGTGCCCCATCCCACTATGTCGCCATACTAGGCTCTACAAATAAAACCGCAAATGTCACGTATTTGGAAATTGGATTTCCATCTATGAACCGAGGCAAAAGATAGTCCTCAACCGATTCGAGACAATCTAGCCCATGTCTCAGGTCCCAGACTCAGGTGGGCCTTGGATCGTCAGGGCCGGTCCACCGATGTGGATTATTATGCCTGAACAATACGTCTCTCCGCCCTATGGGGCGTAAACGAGCCAACTAAATGACTCCATCGGTTCGAGAACGACCGATCAATCCGAGGCGCCTCGCAACAGCAACAACCACATAAGTCAAACTCGTCAGGGCGTGTAAAACCACTGACGCCACTTCTAGCTAGAAAGAAACGCAAGTCCTCCCTGATGTCCCCTCCCGTTTTTGGTTCATACCGGGTGTGAAACTCGCGAAGCAAACGTTACACAAAGCTACGCCACAAAGGCCGTGCTTTGATCATCACCACAAGACTTTGCTTTTCAACAGAAGCCTCGATCAATTGCCACTTAGGCATGCCACACAGGCAATTCACTCCATGCGTTTGATATCCATCAATATATAACCCCTGAGCTCGTACGTCTCAGAGAAGGGCGTTAAGAAAGAGAATAAATTCTCCGCCGCCAAACAGATATATATTTAATAGAGATCAATCACACAGACTAAAATCCAATGTCAGACACACAGTCCATTTACAAGTCCGTTCTGGGTCTGAACGTAACCGGAGGCACCTAGTACCCCGCATATCCATCGATCTCCAAGTACGTCTGGACGATCACCAACTGTTTCCATCTTCTTGGGTGTACAGCCCAATCAAGATCATCAGTTATCACCCAAACGACGTGAAGACCTCCGGTCTTCGACCATCGTCTTCATCTTCGACTTATCGTCGTATCAGTTATTCAGAATGGGATAAACCCGGTCTTTCCGAATAACTCACGTATATTTTAAATAAGTGTTACACAAACACAACATACGCCTCATTCCAATTCATCAGTCACTAACCGTAAATTAATCAAGAGAATAATTTCCCAAATATAAACCCCGAAGGCCGAAACCAACATCAGATCAATATCCAGAAAACCATTCTGCTTGGCTAACCGACAGTTAGTTTCTAAATTTCACATTCATAGGGAAAGGTTCCCATTAATTTTATCAAAGATAAATTCCTTGAATTTATTCTTTAATCTATTTTTGAATCTCAATTCAAACTAGTCGGGATTAACGAACCTTACCGAAGTAATCATTTGTTTTAATTTCCCAATCCCAACCTATTCATCCCATGAAGTAAAACTGGTTATACTTCATATCTAACACCACGGTGTTATCGGTAAATTCAATTACCATTTCACGTTCAAATCTAATTAAAGATTTAACTATCGCCTGGAGCAAAACTGGTGATACTCCATTTTCGATCATTTCAATCTAATTAAAGATTCATTAAAACTCCACTTAGTTTTAATCTTCGACTGGGTTAAAGAATCAGTGTCATTTAAAACACGGTTCACGATAAACCCAAAATCACATTCCATTAATTATCGGGTTAAAGAACAAGTGTTATTTAAAACACTGTTCACGATAAACCCAAAAATCAATATCACTTCAATTCCAATCAAATATTATTCAATTGGTACACTTCATTAAATCTAAATAAAAAGATTTAATCTTTTCACAACTGGGTTCAAGAACAGTGTTAGTGAAGACACCATTCACGACAAACCCAAATCACCTTTGATATTCAATGCAAGGCTCTGAATAGAAAATATATCGGCTTATATTCAATATCAAATTCTACGACTAACAAATGTCGTATTGAAATAACGATATAAATGTATATCTTTCAAATTCCCATAACAACATCTGTATAATCACGAATTCCAATCATCAAAATATTCCGAAGACAATTTCGATTCAAATCCACTCCAATGCAATCATTGGAAATTTTGGTTATTTTTAAAACCCTTTTCAAATTCAATTTATTTATTTAAAAATAAATAGAATTATATTTCTAGTTCAAAACTAGTTCATTTCGATAAAAACCTATTTTTATCTTTTCAAATATGGAGTTTTTCATCCCAAATCTTCACAAATCATTTCTTATGATTTTACATAAATTATTACTATTTTTAATAATTTTATCAAGGTCTGTACAATCGATTTCCATCAACGGTCATCGAACTGCACTTACAGCGACCTTTTTCGAATTTGATTTGGACGTATCTCCAGATCCAACCGTTAGATTTCAAATTTCTAACATTCATTAGAAAGCTCTTTTCGATACGAACCCAACAGTTCCGGTTTTAGGAGAATCCGACGGTCGGATCTCCCGTAATGTCCGTTTGAAATAAATGGTCGAAATTTGCGAACTGCCGCGGCGCGGCGCGTTCTATTCAGGCCATTATATTATATATAATATATATAATATATATTTCGTCGATTTCTATTTAAAACGAATTATATAAATAGTTTTAAAATTCGTTTCAAAATCTATTTCAACTTCCATTTCAATTCAAAGCAAAATTGAATTCTTCTTTATAAATTCGTTTCAAAATTCATTTCTATTCAATTCAAATTTCAATTCAATTTGAATTCATTTCAATTTGCTTTCAATTCAATTTGAATTCGTTTTCAATTCAATTCATTTCGAAATCGTTTTCAATTCAATTCATTTCGAAATCGTTTTCAATTCAATTCATTTCGAAATCACTTTCAATTCACTTTGAATTCGTTTTCAATTCAATTCATTTCGAAATCACTTTCAATTCAATTCACTTCGAAATCACTTTCAATTCAATTCACTTCGAAATCACTTTCAATTCAATTTGAATTCGTTTTCAATTCAATTCATTTCGAAATCGTTTTCAATTCAATTCATTTCGAAATCACTTTCAATTCAATTTGAATTCGTTTTCAATTCAATTCATTTCGAAATCGTTTTCAATTCAATTCATTTCGAAATCGTTTTCAATTCAATTCATTTCGAAATCGTTTAAAATCGATATAAATATCGTTCACGTCAAAATGGCGTCAATCTAATCAACACGACTTCATAAATTTCTATTTTCAAATATTCTATTTCAAATATTTCTATTTCAAATATTTCTATTTCTAAACTGGAATGAGGCCCAATCAATTACCATATAAAGTTAATTATATGGATTTTCATACAACACATGTATATAATTACATTGAAAAATAATCAACCATCAACCAAAGTGCACTACACTGTATAAGCATCAAATATAGATATTCAACGCTTATAACAGCCTGTCAATCAATCGATCGACACATTTAATCAATCAGGATGAGTGAACTTCAAATTTCATCCCAACACCCGTGTGGGGTTTCAAACAATCAGACACATATTTTATTTGTGCTGTTGGGCGATGTGTAAAATTTATCGACCCAATCAATGTCCTTCAAATAGGTGTACATAAACAAACCGTCTGGTTTGTAAATGAATATTTATTTATTCACATTCGCGTTAAAAATTATATTTTTAACGATAAAACATTTTATTCCAACATATGAATTTCTATTCAGTTCATTCTTTAAATAAAATGATATTTTTATTTTTCTAACTTATTTTAGAAAATTTCGGCGGCATAACGGCACGATACTAGAAACGGGACGAGGCCTAGCCTTATCCCCGGTCTAGTGAAGGCCCACGGCATTCACACATCAATCAAATCAATTTTTATTTCACCAAACAATTCAGTTCAAACCAAATAATCTAACCAACTACACAACCAAACAAACAAGTCCATGGTATGTGGACGGGTGTCGGGTACTTCTAATAAGCACCGTCTGCATCCTAGTATATATATAAATATAACTAGAAAAGTAGAATTTGAGTGAGAAGTTCTCACATATAGCTATCCTAGCTCCACAGCACTTCATTGATAGAAATCTTCATCGCAATCGTATCTTCGTCATCTTCGTTGCCCGTAGCCACTACATATATAAAAATCGAATTTTACTTCGCTATTCAATATATAAAAATCCTATTTTTCTTTCGAAGTTCACTATATAAAAATCATATTTTTATTTCGAAGTTCAATATATAAAAATCATATTTTTATTTCGAATTTCAATATATAAAAATCATATTTTTACTTCGATGTTCAATATATAAAAATTCTATTTTTCTTTCGATGTTCAATATATAAAAATTCTATTTTTCTTTCGAAGTTCACTATATAAAAATCATATTTTTCTTTCGAAGTTCAATATATAAAAATCATATTTTTACTTCGAAGTTCAATATATAAAAATCATATTTTTACTTCGATGTTCAATATATAAAAATCCTATTTTTCTATCGAAGCTTAATATATAAAAATTCTATTTTTCTATCGAAGTTCAATATATAAAAATTCTATTTTTCTATCGAAGTTCAATATATAAAAATTCTATTTTTCTATCGAAGTTCAATATATAAAAATTCTATTTTTCTATCGAAGCTTTTTCTATACGAAAGAAAAAAAAAATCAAACCTTTTCCTATTCTAAAGTTAAAACCTTTTTCTTATATTAGACCTTAAAATAAAATTCAGTTTTAACCTAAAATAAAATTCAGTTTTATACTAAAAATAAAATTCAGTTTTAACCTAAAATAAAATTCAGTTTTATACTAAAAATAAAATTCAGTTTTAACCTAAAATAAAATTCAGTTTTAACCTAAAATAAAATTCAGTTTTTATTTTATATAAAAATCAGTTCAGTTTTTAAATCCTTTTTTTTAAAAAAAAAACTGTTTTAATCCTTTTTTAAAAAAAACAATTCAGTTTTTAACGAATTGAAATAAAAAAAATAAAACAATAAAATACTTACAGGGGGGCATCTCCGTTCGTCAGTGGCTGAGAGAGGGGGGGGGGGTCGCGGCTTCAGCATCGCGTACGAGTGGGGCTTCGGTGGGCTCGTCGAGGGAGGGGGCTTCGGTGGGCTCGTCGAGGGAGGGGGGCTTCGGTGGGCTCGTCGAGGGAGGGGGGCTTCGGTGGGCTCGTCGAGGGAGGGGGGAGGTACGGCGATGGGCGGCGGCGCTTCGGGGGGGGGGGGGGGCTGTCGATAACTAGGGTTTTTTTTTTTTTTTTTTTTGCTTCTGAAATGAATCGGGGGGGGGGGTATGAAGGAGAGAATATATATATTAATTTTATTTTATTTTTCTTTAATTTACTAAAAGGTTGACTTTTCAAACGAACCCCAATCTGAACTCAACGACTGTCGCCCATAGCTAAATACCCCCATTCCGAACGCAATGGGATATGTATCGTAAGCTGGTTTGATCGTTACAATCAGTTTCTGCTGAATTTTCATTTAAATCCTTATTTTGAATTTTAAACATACATTTCAAATTACCGGGGCCACATACTAACTAGAAAAATTCCAGAAAAATATTTTCTAGCTTCGTACTGACGATACGGTCCTAACAAAACTAGTTTCGTCGAATTCTGAGATCGTTTGAAAAATGGCCATTTTCCAGTCGATTAAAATCAACTGAAACTGGTCAAACGCGTTTTCCTTCGCCACGCTCACATATTGATTCGAAAAATTATGAAATTTGGAATCTAGCAATAACTTAACATCACGGACCCAACAAAACTGGTTTCGTCGAAATCCGAGGTCGTTTGCAAAATTGCTATTTTTAAGGGCCTTATATATATAAAAATATATATAAATTCCACAGCGACTATTTCTAATTTTAAACTGGACATATCTTATCATTTCTAAGATGAAATCTCAGTTCTTCGGATTCGTTGGAAAGATACTATCAAATAGATCCTATGATTTTTGGTTTCACTAAAATCCGGATTGTTTTGCACCCGGTACATTCAATTGAAGTTTGAAATCGAATTATCGAACTACCGCGCCATTTTCAATTCTATTTATAATTATATATAAATATTTATATTCTAACGACGACGTATATAATATATACGTTCGATTTATATTCAAAATAAATTTCTCGTCGATATTATTTAAAATAATTCATTTTAAATAATCAAAATTCGCTAAAATTGCCAAAATAAAAATTTCAAACTGGCTCGCATTTTACGGGTTGTTACACGAATGACTCCATCGGACCCGGATCGTCCGATCAAACCGAGGCGCCTCGCAACAGCAACAACCACATAGGTGAAAAGTATATAAATGTCAGGGCTGGTAGGTCACTGACACCACCCTAGCTAGGAAGAAACGCATGTCCTCCCTGAGGTCCTTCCTCCCGTTTCTGGTTCATACCGGGGTGTGAGGCTCGCGAATTCACGTTATACATAAAGCTACACCACACAGGCGGTGCTTTGATCATCACCACAAGACTTGGCTTTTCAACAGAAGCCCTGATCACTGCATCTTAGCATGCCACACAGGCAATTCATGCCATGCGACTGATGTCCATCGATATACAACCTCTGAGCTCGTGCGTCTCAGAGAAGGGCGTTAAGCGAAAGAATAAATTCTCCGCCGCCAAACAGATGTATATTTAATAGAGATCAATCAACACAGAATAAAATCCAATGTCAGACACACAGTCCTTTTACAAGTCCGTTCTGGGTCTGAACGAAACCGGAGGCACTAAATACCTCGCAAACCCATCGATCAACACGTATGTCTGGACGATCACCACTCATTATCCATATTTCGGGATGCCTCCCAATCAGGACCTCGGTTACCATCCAAACGAGGTGAAGATCTCCGGTCTTCGACCATCGTCTTCATCTTCGACTTTCAATCGTCGGTCAATTATTTGAAATGAGAATTAACTTGGCCTTCTCAAATAATTCACGTATATTTAGAATTTCAAATCAATTTATTTCAATGGTTAAATTATTCGACAACACCAATATTGTTCTTTAATGTAAATTTCACACCAAACACATTCAACCATGAAATACAACATAAATCGAGCAAATTCAGTTTATTTCCACTCCATATTGTTTATGGTATTTTATGACGATTTATCGCTATTTTTATTTATTTTAAAAAGAGCCCATATATTCAAAACGACGCTTCGGGCCATAACGCGGCCGTGGCGCTGTTTTTCTCCAGATTTGATTTGCACTTATCTGAAAATCTAACCGTTGGATCTTCACAAAATTTAAATCATTAGAAAGGTCTTTTCAAAACGAATCCAACGGTCCCAGTTTCGGGAAAATCCGACGGTCGGATCTCCCGGTACAATCGTTTGAAGTTTCGATTTCAAAATACGAACTGCAGCGTCGTTATTCGATTAAATATAATTATATTTATATTTATATATAAATATAATCGCTTCTGGCGCTGTTTTTCTTCATTTGAATTAAACATTCCAGACAATCCAACCATTGGATTTTTACAAGGTTGGTGCCGTTGGAAAGATTATTCCAAGGCGAACCCGACGGTTGAGGTTTCGGGAAAATCCAATGGTCGGATTTCCCGCACTAGTTGTTTGAAAACACGGTTTCAAAATACGAAATGCACGGCCACGTTTCGTTTTAATTTTTTTTTTATATTTATATAATTATATAAATATAGTTCATTCAATGATTTCAATATCGTTTTCACTTCAAATATTTCACTAACGCCTTAACTTTTTGGAAAATTTCGCCATAACCTCCCCTGCACCGGGAGCATCGGGAAATCGCAAATAGCTTTCCCGGTCCTTCTAATCTCAAAAAGGAAAAGGAAAAGCCAAGAGGTTAGCCAACAGGCTCATAAAATCATCACCCAAACAAAGCAGTAAATGTGTACCTATTTGTCGGGCACAAAATTTTATTCCTCTTCTCTAGCCCCTTTGCTAAAACCTGTTCAATGAATATGCATGTACATATATATACAGTTCTTATCATTTATCATTTTCTATTCAACTTCATATTTGATTTCTATTTGGTTTAAAAACACCATTCATTCTAATGTTACATAAATAGGTGCAAATCATTTCATTAGCTAATTAATGAATATTTCAACTCATATATGTTTATTTTGAACAGGTGGCTATTTTTAACACTTCACATTTCAACGATTTATGCATACAATAAAAATGTGATTTTTATTGTAAAACAATTCATTTCAAAACACTATTTTTCCATATAGTTCATATAGGTGACAAAAATAGGATTTTATATATATAGATAAAAGGTGATTTTTATTATCAAACAATTTATTTCAAAATATGAATACCATTCAACACATGAATTTCTAATCAACGAATGAATATCAATTCAACACATGAATGTTTCCTATAGTTTCTATATATAGATAAAAATGTGATTTTTATTATCAAACAATTTATTTCAAAATATGAATACCATTCAACACATGAATTTCTAATCGATGAATGAATATCAATTCAACACATGAATGTTTTCTATAGTTTCTATATATAGATAAAAATGTGATTTTTATTATCAAACAATTTATTTCAAAATATGAATACCATTCAACACATGAATTTCTAATCAACGAATGAATATCAATTCAACACATGAATGTTTTCTATAGTTTCTATATATAGATAAAAATGTGATTTTTATTATCAAACAATTTATTTCAAAATATGAATACCATTCAACACATGAATTTCTAATCAACGAATGAATATCAATTCAACACATGAATGTTTTCTATTCAATGAATAAATATAGTTTAAGCATATGAAAATAATTCAAACACACGAATATTATTCAAAATTTCGGCAGCATAACGGCAGGGTAGTTAAAACCGGGACCGTCCCTAGTACGGCTCCTCGCTCTACCTTAAAACCTCGCGGTTTTTGACAATGGGGATCATGCATCTAGTTCGCACGCAGGCGGCATGTATATATTTATTTCATTTCCACAAACTAATCCTATGTGGTTTCAACCAAATATTTCTCAACCACAAATGGGTATTTTTCAACCACAATCAAATCAATATCAACCATAAACAATCCCAAACAACCATTCGCTATCAATCAATTTTCACAACAATTTCAACCAATAAATATCGTCCATGGTTTGTGGACGAGGGGCGTAGATGTATATATATTATATATAGCAATTCACTTTTATTTCAACACATATATATATTTTTTAAAAGAAATTGAAGAGTGAGAAATTCTCACCAATAGCTATCCAACTACGACTCTTCCTTTAGAGAAATCTTCGCCAATCTCGCCTTTCGTCGCTTTCGTTGCCTGCATTCTCTACATATGTAAAAATCGAATTTTTACTATGTTATTCAATATATAAAAATTGCATTTCAAAAATATAGATTCCGCCTTTTCAAAAATAAAGATTATATTTTTAATATTCCTACGATGTAAAAATTATATTTTTATTGCTTTAAAAATATAAAAATCATATCTTACTTCTTCTACTTAATAAAAATTACGTCTTTTCTATTTTAAAAATATGATCTTTTCTATCCAAGTTCAATCTTCTTTTATTTAAAGTTCAAATCTTTTTCTTTTTTAAAGTTCAAATCTTTTTCCTTTTTAAAGTTCAAATCTTTTTTCTTGTAACTTAAAATTCAAATCTTTTTAAAGTTCAAATCTTTTTCTTTTAACTTAAAATTAAAATCAGTTTTTAAATCCTTTTTTAAAAAAATCAGTTTTAAACCTAATTAAAATAAATCAGTTTTAAACCTAATTAAAATAAATCAGTTTTAAACCTAATTAAAATAAATCAGTTTTAAACCTAATTAAAATAAAAATAAAAATAAAATACTATACTTACTGTCTGCGAAGAAGGGGGGGGTGACAGCCAAGCTCGGCGGCAGGAGGAGGAGCTGGCGAAGCGGAGGGGTCTCGAACGGGGGCTCGCAGATTTGGGGCGTCGCGATTGGTTCAGGGGGGTGCGATGTCACTGGCGGGATCAACGAACGAGGGGGAGGGGGATGCGGTGATGGGCGGCGCCTCTCCTGAGGCAGCGGCAATCGATCGACGATGAAGGGGGGGGCGCCTGAATGAAGTCGGTTTTTTTTCTTTTCTTTTTTTATTTTGAACGAGAATGAATGTGAGGAGAGAGAGAGAAAAGGGTTTATATAAATATTTATTATTATTAAATTTCTATTTAAAAGTTGACTTTTTATTCGAAGTCGAAATGGGACCCACCGACTGTCGTCCCTAGCGTTCTACCCCCATTTCGAACACAATGGGATATGTATCGCAAGCTGATTCGATCGTTATAATCAGTTTCCGTTGAATTTACATCTAAATCACTATATTGAATTTTAAACGTATTTTTCAAATTACCGGGGTCACATACTAACTAGAAAAATTCCAGAAAAATATTTTCTAGCTTCGTATTGATGATACGGTCCTAACAAAACTAGTTTCGTCGAATTCTGAGACTGTTTGAAAAATGGCCAATTTCCAGTCGATTAAAATCAACAGAAACTGGTCAAACGCATTTTCCTTTGCCACGCTCACATATTGATTCGAAAAATTATGAAATTTGAAACCTAACAATAACTTGACCCTGCGGATCCAACAAAAGTGGTTTCGTCGAAATCCGAGGTCATTTGCAAAATGTCCATTTTTAAGGGCCTGAATTCCATAGCGACTATTCAGAATTTTCAACTGGACATATCTTTTGATTCCCGCTATCAAATTTCGATTGGTCGGATTCGTTAGAAAGATATCATCAAACAGATCCTAATGATTTTGGTTTCACTAAAATCCGGATTGTTTTGCACCCGATACAGTCCGACAAAGTTTGAATTCGAATTATCGAACTACCGCGCCATTTTCAATTCTATATATAATTATAATTAATTATATTCGTTTTCAAATGTCGATTCAAACTCAGTTTTCATCACCATTATTTAAAATATTTATTTTAAATATTTAAAATCCATTATTTTAGCCAATTTAAAAAATTTTAATTGGTTCAGATTTTCTGGGTCGTTACACAGCCCTGACATTTTTTACTTATGTGAATGATGGATTGAGGCGCCTCAGGTTTATAGGCCGTAAGTGTTCATATTGGAGGTCCAAAAGGACCGAGAAACGTGCGTTCAGGAACTGCCAATCCACTAACGTTAGGTGTGGACCGGCCCTGCGGCATCCAAGGGTTGCCCATAGGTGTGATCCTGAGGCATTTGCTAGAGTGTCTCGAATCGGTAAGGAGCCTCTCCCTAGCCTTGACTCATAATGGAAACCCAATTTCCAATACGAGACATTTTGGTTTTGATTGTAGAACTAGTATGGCGACATAGTATAAGGTAGTTATGCCGTCTATGATTGATACATTTATATTCGAAGTTGTTTTATACACTATACACTTATAGTAATATTAGAATAATATTGTTTTATACGTATCAAGCATGTTTGGCTATTGTAACGTAAAACTCTATCCTCTGGCTTGCGTTGCATTATGTGATGGGTCCTGAGTCTTATAATAGCTTCATTTTTTCAAAAAGCATTGCGTCGTTTTATGCAATGGTATTCGTGGGATTAAACCCATTCCGTGTTATACGGCGTGGTCCCTTGATTTACCTAACTTTAAAATCAACTTAATAACTGTTTTTGAGTTCTCATACCAGTCCTATGACTGACCGGGAGTTTATTGTTTTAACCTAAACTCTAGGTGCCCACATTTTCCACACGGGCAGCTAGTAGTTTTGGTTTTGCAGATATTATATTCACAGGATCCTGGTCTACAGCTGAAGTGATATTCGGAAGGCTCTGTATCCGTGTATTTCTTTCAGTTTCGTTTTGTATTACTTTTCCACTGCTATTTAAATGTAATTTAAAACTCTAACATTATTGTATTTCCAATGTACATTATTCATTCATAATCTAGAATATTCTTGTACTCTGATGTAATTGTTGTAACAGCAATAAAATGTTCTTCTGTTTTGTGTTCTGATGTGTGTTGTTCTCAAAGCAATCCGAGCTTTCCTTTACTAGGAAGTTTGGGTCGTTTCATTTCGGCATCATAACGGCGCGTTACTAGAACCGGAATAAGGTCTATCCTTATCCCTCACCTAATAATGGCTCGCGCCATACACATAACAATTCTAATGAATTCATTTCACTTTCCAAACCAATTTCAAACAAATAAACCAGTCAACCAAACAACCAGACATACATGGTTTCAAACAAAGGTGTCGGGTGCTACTATGCACCGTCTGCATCCTAGTATACATATTTAACAAGAAAATTAATTAGAGTGATAAGTTTTCACCTTTGGGATCCACTTCGTCGTGCTTTATTGTCGTATAGACTCGCTGCTGTGATTCCAACGCAATCTATTTCACGAGGTTTATATTACATTTTTATTCTAATGTTATGCATATAAAAATTCATTTTTATTCTTGTACTGTTCGCATAAAAATCACATTTTTATACTTTTACTTCATATATAAAAATCACATTTTAACTTCATTAAAAATCATATTTTTTACTTTAAAACCATATGTGTAAAAATCACATCTTTAACACGATGTTTACATTATAAATATCATATTTTTATTTCGATGTTTACAGTATAAAGATCATATTTCTATTTCGATGTTTATAGTATAAAGATCATATTTTTATTTGCTTTTATATAAACAAAAATCACATTTTTATTGTGCTAAAAATATTTTCATAACTTTCCTATTTTATAAATAGTATACATTCGATAAAAATCATATTTTGTCTTTCTACAAATATTTTCATATCGCACACTAGTTAAAAATCGCATTTTTAATGACATAAATCAATAAAAAATGAAAATAAAAGCTCACCGACGCTGAGGTGGTCCGTGGAGGCTCGGGGTGTAACAACCCGGAAAATCTAAGCCAATTTAAAATTTTTAATTTGGCTATTTTAGTGAATTTTAGATATTTCAAATAAATATTTTAAATAATAACGACAAAAAGTTTGTTTGAATCGATGTTTGAAAATAAATATAATTATTTAAATTATAAACAAGGCCTGAAATAGCGAGGCAGTTTCAAAATTTCAATTCAAACTTTGGTTGACTGTACCTAGTGCAAAATAAAACGAATTTTAGTGAAACCAAAAATATTTAAATCTGTTAGTGAATATCTTTCTAACGAATCTGAAAAATCGAAGTTTTATAGTGGGAATCAAAAGTTATGGCCAAATAAATTTTCAGAAAGGTCGCTATAGAGAATATACAGCCCTTGAAAATTGGCATTTTGCAAACGACCTCAGAATTCGACGAAACCACTTTTGTTGGGTTCGGAATGTCAAATTATTGCTAGGTTTCAAATTTCATAATTTTTGAAGTTAGTATGTGAGCGTGGCAAAGGAGAATGTGTTTGGTCGATTTCTATTAAATTGGATCGACCAGAAAAGTGCCATTTTTCAAACGGTCTCAGAATTCGGCGAAACTAGTTTTGTTGGGACCGGATCATCAAAACATAGCTAGATTTATTTTTCTGGAATTTTTGGAATTTTTGAAATCAGTATGTGGCCCCGACAAATTGAAATGTATGTTCAAATCCAATATTGAATGTTTTATAATTCGAAGAAAAACTGACTGAAATAGTCGAATAGGCCTACGAAACATGGCCCATCGTGTTCAGAATGGGGGTAATTAGCCAGGGACGACAGTCGTTGGGGTTGGATTGGAGTAGGTATGAGGCAAGGGGTATTTTTGGGTTTTTAAAAATATATAAATAAAAAAATGTCATTGGCCCATGATCTTTCTTTCTCCCCGTAACCCCTATATCGCGCACGGCAGAAACCCCTTCATTCTTTCCCGATCGATTTCCGGCCGCCATGATCATCAAATGCCCCTTCCCCAGTTGAACTTTTTGAAGAACTCTCTCTCCTCTTCAAATCCATATAAGGAGCATCATTTATCGTTGAGTGTTTGAGGAGAACGATCGCCGAGAAGTCGAAGACTTCACAGCGCCGCTGCCGCCTCTCTGGTGGATCGAACTGACCATCTCCCCACTGCACACGTGCGCCTCTCCTCCCACTTCCTCGTGGTGAAGACTGATCGACGAATCGCTGCACGGATTTGCGTGAAAATCAAAACCTAGTTTTGAACGAATAAAGTGAGGTAACAGTTTATTTTATTTTAAACTGTTCTATAGCACTTTAAAGCGCTACGGTTTTTGATTTCACAATAAAAATCATATCGTTTTCGTTTGTGGTCGAAATTCAGTGAAACAAGAGACAGTGGACTCGTGTGGACGTCTTCTACATTCTAGAAGAGACCGCATATTTTTCTGAGCCTTCTGCTATTTTTGGTGGAGTGAAACCCAATGTGAGATTTCAGAATTATAAACGATATGGAAACAACGATGTATAAATTATATAGTCGAAGTATGAGTTATATAAGCATTGTACACCTCATGTATAAGAGTTGTATAAGTTGTATGTTCGATGTATAAGTTATATATGTGTTGTAAAAATGATATGTGCGTTGAAATAAATTGAAATGATATTGGAATGAAATCGAAATATAGTTATATATATATATATACTCCCCTCGTCCACAGACCATGGACGATATATATTGGTTGTAATATTGTTTGGATTATTGGTTGATGTGAAAATTTGGTGAAAATCATGAATGGTTGATTTGAAATGATTGATTGTGGTTGAAAAATACCTGTTTGTGGTTCAAAATTATTTTGGATGAAGCCGCATAGGATTAGTTTGTGGAAAAGAAAAATAAACATGCTCGTCTGCGTACGAATTAGATGCATGAAATCCCCATTGTCAAAAAAACCGCGAGGTTTTAAGGTAGAGCGAGGAGCCGTACCAGGGACGGTCCCGGTTTTAACTACCCTGCCGTTATGTTACCGAAATTTTCTGAAATATTTCTCTGTTTGATATAAATTCATGTGTTGAAAGTTGAAATAAAATTCATGTGTTAAATGTTGAAATTAAATTCATGTGTTGAAGTAAATTCATGTATGGAATGGGGTTCGTGTATTAAATAAATTCTTTGAAAGATAAAAATAACATTTTTATCATATATATAGACTATATATAGTTTTAAATAAATTGTTTTAACACCAAAAATAACATTTTTACCTTATATATAAATTATATAAAATAATCGTGTTTGGAAATAAATTGTTTTACAATAAATTCACATTTTTATTATATATATAAACTATAGAAAATATTCATGTGTTGAATAGAAATTCCTGTGTTGAAATAAAATAAACAAAATTCATGTGTTGAATAGAAATTCATGTGTTGAAATAAAATTCATGTGTTGAAATAAATATCTGTTGGACAAAAATATCATTTTTATCAAATATATGAGTGAAAATGGTTTTGAAGTCGAAGAATCAATTATATATATATATATAATTAAAATATATCGAATAACGAAGCTGCAGTTCGTGTTTTGAAATCGTGATTTCAAATGATTAGTGCGGGAGATCCGACCATCGGATTTTCCCGAAACTGAAACCGTTGGGTTTGCTTTGGAAATATCTTTCCAACGACATCCACTTTGTGAAAATCCAACGGTTGGATTGCCTGGAATGTTTAATTCAAATCTGAAGAAAAACAGCACCATAATCAATTATATATATATATATAATTAAATTAAATCGAATAAGGACGCTGCAGTTCGTATTTTGAAATCGAAACTTCAAACGTGTGTACCGGGAGATCCGACTGTCGGATTTTCCCAAAACTGAAACCGTTGGATTCGTTTTGAAAAGATCTTTCTAATGATACAAAATTTGCGAAGACCAACAGTTGGATTTTCAGATATGTGTAAATCAAATCTGAAGAAAAACAGCGCCACGACCGCGTTATGGCCTGAAGCGTTGTTTGAATGAAATGGTTGTTTTTAAATAAATAAAAATAGCGATAAATCGTTATAAAATATTATAAACGATATGGAATGGAAATAAACCGAATTTACCCGGTTTAGTGGATATTTGATGGTTGAATATGTTTGGCGTGAAAATTACATTTAAGAATAGAATTATTGATGTCGAATAATTTAACCATTGAAATGAATTGATTTAAATTCTAAATATACGTGAATTAATTGAAATGGACGAGTTAAATCTCATTTCAAATAATTGATCAGAGTTAAGAAGTCGATGATGAAGACGGTGGTTGAAGACCGGATATCTTCACCTCGGTTGGTTGATTACTGATGTCTTGATTGGGAGTCATCCCGAAATATAGATAATAAGTGGTGATCGTCCAGACGTACTTGGAGATTGATGGATATGCGAGGTTATAGTGCCTCCGGTTTCGTTCAAACCCAGAACGAACATGTAAATGGACTGTGTGTCTGACATTGGATTTTGTTCTGTGCTGATTGATCTCTATTAAATATATATCTGTTTGGCGATGGAGAATTTATTCTCTTGCTTAACGCCCTTCTCTGAGACGTACGAGCTCAGAGGTTATATATCGATAGAAATCAGTCGCGTGGAGTGAATTGCCTGTGTGACATGCCTGGCAGATGATCAAGGCTTCTATTGAAAAGCAAAGTCTTGTTGTTGATGATCAAATCACGGCCTGTGTGGCATAGCTTTGTGTATAACATTGATTCGCGAGCCTCACACCCCGGTATGAACCAGAAACGAGAGAGGACCTCAGGGAGGGCATGTGTTTTCTTCTAGCTAGGGTGGTGTCAGTGACCTACTAGCCCTAACATTTATATTATTTTCACCTGTGTGGTTGTTGCTATTGCGAGGCGCCTCAGACATATCGGTGACTATGTGAAGCCGATGGAGTCATTTGGCTCATTTACGCCCCAAAGGGCGGGGAAACGTAGTGTTCAGGCATTTTAATCCACATCGGTGGACCGACCCTGACGATCCAAGGGTCGATGCGCTCTGACCCTGAGGCTCGGGCTAGAGAGTATCAAAGTCGGTAAGGACTATCTTTTGCCTTGGTTCATGATGGAAATTCAATTTCCAAATACGACACCGTGCGGCTTTGATTGTATACCTATATATGGCGACATAGTGGTATGGGGCATTAATGCCGTCTATGATTGATACTTATGATTTCAAATTGTTTTTGAAACATATAAACACTAGTAATAATATCAAATGAATTTGTTTTATTCGTATCAAGCATATTTTGGCCATTATAAGGTAAAAACTCTATCCTCTGGTTTGCGTTGCATTGTGTGATGGGAACTGACTCTTATAATGGCTTCATTTTTATAAAAAGCATTGAGATGTTTAAAAGATTTACTTGTTTTAAAGCACTGGCACTCCAATAGAGTAAACCCATTCCGCGAAAGAGGCGTGGTCCTGTGATTGGCCATATATTAAAATATGTAAGCAGATTTCTCATACCAGTCCCTTGACTGACTCGTAGTTTGTTTCACTTGCAAACTCGGGTGCCCCTTTTTCTACACGGATAACCTTGTATTTAGGTTTTAGTAGGCTCTTTCTGGATGGATGGATCTGAAGATGGATTCTACCATTTATCTCTTTTTATGTTGTTCAAATCCTGTTGTACATATTATGTTTTGCTTTCCGTTGTAGACATTTATGTATAGCTGAACTGTATTTGGTACTAAGTATGATCCTGTATACTGTGTAACACTGATGATTATATTTATCCAGTGTATTATTTGTACATTATCTGGTGTATTTATTTATTTTTGTTCTGATCTTATCTGTTTATGTGTTATATTCCAAAGATTACCCTTGCCACCGTAGTACGGGGTTTTGGCGTCGTCACACGGGGGATGCTTAGTTGGTCAGCGGCAGCGAAATGGTGGTGGTGGCGGAGAGTTTCAGTGGGTTTTCACGCGAATCGAGACACGAGGGGACCTAGGGTCGGGGTTGGAGGGTCAGGGGCGGCGGCGGTGCCTGACATGGCTGGGGGTGGTGCAGCTAGGTGGCGGCGGGGCCCACATTGGCCGACGGTGGCTGTTTTGGGAGCAGGGGGTTAAATTGGAGGAAGAGAGAGTAGGGAGGAGAGAGAAGGGGTTGGGGGTGGTGGCTGACGTCAAGGGAGGCTATAATGGCCCGAATTTCCTTACTCTTTGAGTCGACTAATAACATCACACGTCCAACCCAAATTGCACAGAAATACGAATCATTATTAGAAAGAAGTTAGAGGATGAGAAATAGAAAGAAAGAAATATTAGAATAGAATAAAAAAGAAGATCACAAACTCACAGCGGATGGTTTTTACCTTACGATAACCCAAAACATTTTGATATCAAATCTGGTGATATTATAAAAATGTCTACGTCAAATAAATAGAAACTAGCGGAACGCTTGCATCTCACGCTCCATATATAATATAAAATCGAAAATCGTCGGGCGCTTATTGGAGATTGGATTTCCAACATGACAAGGTATGGAACCACCTTCCGATAGTGTATCTCTAGAGGGGGATACACTGGGTTCAACAAGAACATCTTGTAACCCGGCCCACACCCGACCGACCACTCATTTCGCTTGAGTGTATCGAATGTATATCACCAACGGTTACGATCAGCAACCGTTTCCCGAAAGCGACCGCATCGAGATTAAAGAAGCAATTGGAATTTCTCTAGATAGGTGATTATACATCCTAATGGGAGCGACCCACATAGCCATGTTGCCTGCCCGATTTTTGTCAAATTTCCGGTTGTGAGGCTTGAGGTTTGAATTATCTTTCAAAACATCTAGTCACCACTCACTTTGAATGCCCCATCGTCAGATCCATTCCAAATCACTAATTGATTCCCACAAAATACTCAAATTGTTAGGCTAAAGAAGTTTCCATTCTTTGCCACCAACTTCGTACGTTTGAAGGAACCAACTTACGTCATCCCTTTGGAAATACTCTGTCAGACACTCGTCCTTACAAGTTGTCTTGGGTCTGGACAAACCGAAGGCACCATTCTATTAATTCATCTTGGGCAATTTCTACCCAGGATTAACAGAAAAGCCCTTGCACTTTACTCCATCTTCATAATCTCTTCAACATAAGTTGATTTATAACGCTCCATATTGACAACAGAGGTATAAAATAAATCAAAACTTTGATAGTCGGTGATTTAACTATCAAAGAAACATCCATACAACCAACGGTCCTATTTCCAATTGGAAATTCTACCGATCAAGCATCAAACAACACTTGGCCCCTTTTTTCCAATTCCTTATTAATATTGGAAAATATTTCCATTTTGCATTTCTTAATTTCTCATTGACCAATTCATTTCATTTTCTATACATAGAAAATATCTCTTATTTGATTTGGGGAAAATGTTTCAAAAATCCTTTTAAATAACACGATGTTATAAAGCATCGTTATTCAAACCATTAATCATTTATTATCTAACCATATTCCTAACAAATTTTCACTATCGAATCTTAACCATTCCTCCATCAATCATGAAGTCAATCAAGTTGGGGTATGATTACCTCTCAGACTTTAATTGAACAACATTCTCAACTTAGAAATAGTCAAAGCTCACAGCTTCAAACAAAACATCGCTTACGCGACTTTCGGATTCAATCTAAGAACACACTTCTTTTATGGAAAAACACTGATTATAACGATAGCATTATAATCGCTGTCTCCAAATATTTGATTTATAAAAAACTACTTTTAACAACAGTGTTACAATTGTTGTCTAGAATTATAGAACACTTATTATAACAATAGCGTTAAGATCGCTGTTTAGAATTACAAAACATTTATTATAATGGCAGCGTTAAAATCGCTGTTTTGAATAAAGTACCGTGTGCGGCGCACACGCTTCCGTTGTTCATTTCAAAATGTCCGGATTTATACAATGTGGACATATACCATTCTGTTTGTCGAAACCCAATAAATAACTCTCTTCGAATAATCTATATTCGATTATATTCCGAACTTTGGAATTTATCTACCATTTCAGGTTGATTCAAATTCCAAATTCACTTTTGAATTTATCCTTTCCAAGTCATTACCAAATGTCTTTCTAACCATTCCAGTCTACAAAACGTTATCACACTTTATTTTACATTCCGAATTTTTTGAACTAAAACGATTAATTATTTTCCTTTTCATTTAATTTCCAATATGGATTCATATTTCAAAACTAAATTCCTTTAGAGATAGTTCATTTGCAAAATATTACCTTTAAACCGCTATTCACTTTAATCGTGAACATATATATAATCAAATCAGATTGATTTCGTATTTATAAATAATATCCTAAACCAAAATTCTATTCATAACTTCTATTCAGAATCTTACATACAAATCTCATTTCTTATTCTAATCATTTAAAACCTCTTTTATCATTTCCTTTAAAATTTGCTAAGTTCAAATCTATTTCAAATATTGGTTTCAAAACCGATATTCACTTTCCCATATAAATTTATATTTGAACTTATATTTCAATTTGTCCAATGATTTATAATTCACTTTATTTATAACAACTTCTTGATTTATCCACTTGAACAGAATTTTATTTACAACTCTATTCTAAATTCTATTTCTATTTTGGAAATAAACTCCATTTTTAAATTCCAATTTCCTTTTCTATGTTCGAAAATATTTTATGGTATCTCGAATACCAAGTTTCCAGGGCCAGGATAAAACAAACACAACATATCCAATCATGGTTTATATAACACATCATATATCACAATCAAATAAAACAGTGATATAAATGTTGAGGAATCCAGTTAAATTCCTCCAACCTATTTCCCTGCATTCACAGATGTTAATTAACATAAATAACATCGGCAATAGTAAATTTTGCATCTTATATGAAATATATGGTGAACGGAATTATTTAACGATCAACGATATAGCTATATCAATCAATTCAATCAATTTATCAACCACTCATCTAAACAACCATCACACAGTATAAAATACTGTAAATAAATTTAAAACTCATTTATATAAAAATATAAACGAGTCAGAGTTAGTGAGTTTACTCACCTTGTTTTGCAGTCGATGATTCTGCTTTTGTCTTGTTTAAAATCAAACAGCGTCGATTTCCTACAAAATTCCAGTAGCCCAATTCTCAAGCACGTCAGCTCCATAGTGTAGATTTCGTTGTCGCAATTCCAACTTAATCAGTTTGATTCAATTCACATTGTAAACAACTAATTCTTCTTCCAAGATGAGCAAACACGCTTGTACCTCCTACTGGCTACAGTCGAATTCATGCAATCCTTCACCATACCTGTGCTTTCCAACGCAACATCGCCTTTAACTCCACCACGGTTATTATCATTAACAACATTCCACTTACTTCTCTAATCCCTTCTTTCTAAAGGTTGAAACGCTGATAAAATTCATTCTCCCCCCTTCAATACTATCTCAACCTTCTACAGAATCCATACACCAACAAGTCCGCTTCTTCCCAATATCAGTATTGACCCTTACACCACTCCATACTATCCTTTCCCTTTCAGCAAATAAAAATCCATTTTATCAATACCAACTCCATCAATAGTACCACTCCAATTCACGCTTCTTTGTTTGCACTTTCCCTTTACCTCGTCCCTTAACCCATCTCGCAACCAATGCCTTCACTACCAGTATCACCCACACTCCTCCGACGAACTCACCTTCCATCCATGACCTCCACACTCACCTCGATTTGCCTCCTGCACATCCAGTTGACCGACGACAGCAAGCCTCAAGTTGTTGTTCACACAAAACCAGCCCTGACGATAAAGGGTCGTACCCAAAACCCATTGTATCAGCATAAAACCTTTCCGAAAAGAAGAGCAATGCTCCAAGATTTGATTATTATCTCTCCTTTCTTCTTTTGAGAGGCACAAGACTTACTGGGAAGGGAAATATGAAGGCTTCGGTTTGGTTTGAAGCTACACAGAGGAATTTAATTTAGGGATATGAGTTATTAGTTTGGAGAATGAGGGATTACATTGTTTTATAGAGTGATTTCTTATTATTATTTTCTTTTTATTGGGAAATTAGAAGGCACGGTTGTTGATTTTGAGGGAGGATCATTCGTATTTTTTTCCTGAAGGAAAGAAAATGAGAAAAAGGGTGTTCGGCTTGTTATTATATAGAGAATTTAGTAGCTTGGTACCCACGGTTTTGAAGAGCTTGGCTGGCACGGTTCTTCGAAAACTTTGTAGGCACGTATTCAGTTGTTTGGGCAGCACGCCTGCTATGGCTTGGCCACCACGTATTGGTGTAGCGGTGGGAATGTTTTAGCTTAGCACGTAGGAACTATTTTAGGTTAGCATCAGATTTACCTATGCGTTTTAATTTAATAAGGTAGGCTCGGTACAAAAAGCTAGTTGTGGAATTTGGAAATGCCGTGTAGGTAATGTATTTCCATGTGATGATCTTAGAGGTGAGAGTGCTACTTCTAAAACATATAATTTATGTTTATTTAAATTCAATAAAATGAAGTTTAACGGCTAGTCGTTATGAAAACTTTGTTTGTGTACGAATTGCTATGGACAGAAATAAGAGTACGGTCGTGTCCAACGAGGTACCACGATCCCAAAAATATAATAATATCAGTAGTTTAACTTATATTATGAAACCCCAAAATATTGATATAAGGTGCAAAATACTCCAAATAAAAGTTGCATATTTAATTAATTAAAAATTACAGTAAAATTCTGAAAATTAAATTATAATTACGCCTCAAAAGAATCTTGTCCAAATTCGTAACCAATCTCTAGTTATATTAACTAAACTGTTTTGGTCCATAAATGATTCCACAGCGACTATTTAAATATTTGATTTGGAGATAAAACAAAATATACAATATGAAAACTAGAATTTTCTCTTCCATTAGAAAAATATAATCAAATAGATCCGAACGTTTCTTGTTTCACAGAAATCCGACTTATTTTGGATTCTGTATATTTAGTTGAAGTTTAAATCGTAAATTACGAACTACCGCGACTATTTCGAGCTCGTTTTAAATTATTATACGTTTAACTTTGTTTAAAATGAATAAATTTCTTACAAAAATCATATATATTACCAATTCAACAATCAAAACCAATTTAAAAATTAAAAATTAAATGGCTCAAAATCTGGGTCGTTACATTCCTTCCCCCTAAAAATAATTTCGTCCTCGAAATTGCTAAGCAGTAAAAATGCTATAGCTCTAACTCCTAATAACCTACTTAGTTGAAATATTATATTCCATGTCTTCATAACCCCGTTCTTACCCGACCTTTGAATTTTCATACCAACACTCGACCATTCATAATTCTTTCCAAATGATTTGTCCACCATTTTTGGACAATCCACCATCACTTTCTTGTCTCCAATCCATATGCTCTTCCGCATATTCACTCCCATTCCAATTGATATTAAATCCATTTATCAATTTCGTAATTCCCCTTGAAATTTTATTAAATAATTTTGGTTTACTTATTTCAATCACAATTAACAACTCGATTTTAAATTATCAGAAAATTTCTTGAAAATTTTCTAACTCTTTAAATTTTCGAAAAATTTCGCCAGTATCTCCTTTGCACGGCTCAATCGATACAACCACAACTCTCCTTTCTAGGCCTTCTCCAATCCAAAAGAAAATCGAAAAGCCATGCGGCTTGCCTTATAGGCTCATAAAACCATCAACCCAAGTAACATTGTAAACATGTACCTTTTTGTCGGGCATAATTCTATCTCTTGCATTTGCTTCCATTTAGTACCTGCTCAACATATGTATATATTTCCAATCGGTTTCAAATCAATTCAACCTTTGGTCTTTAACTTTTCTAATCAACTTCTGATTAGTTCACTTCCATTTTATCAATTCATATCCAATTTCTATTCAAGTTAATCCACTTATTATACTTTATTCCAATTCAGTTCCAATCAACAACCTCCAAATATTCAACTTGCTTATTCATAAGTTGAATTCATATTAATAATTCGAATCTCAACCTTTTTTCTTTGTTTAATTTCATTTGGAATTATTTCTAATCCAAACCAATTTTATTTAACTTAAGTTAAATTTCAATTCATTTGTTACATTTTTACCATTTCAATCTATTCGATTTATACAAGTTAACTTTTAATTTCAACATTCAAATTCCCGGATTTTATTTCAAATTAGTATGAAATCATATATATTTATATACATATATTTACAATCAACTCAATTCAAAACATTTGAATTTCTAAGACAACTCTATTTTTCTCAAACAATTTCCATTAATAAAACTATTATGGTAGCAATCCGTCACTCAAAAACTTGAAAACAAATACTGATGATGTCGCGATCCATTATGGCATTATTTTCTCACCACTGAAGTGATTTCAGTGCTTAATCACTTTCAGAATCCCTTTAAAATCATTCTTATGCTGAAATCCTTTAAAGTACAACTATATAACTTTCAAAACTATTTCATACAATATTTCTAAACACTAGGAATTTAAATCCTCAAATTCTAGTTCGAACTTAATATTAATTCATCCCATGTGTACACGTTATCCGTATACAAATTATATAACCATTTCAATATTTCATGATTCCATTTGATTGTAATAACAATCAACACACTCATATATAATAATTCAGAAATTATTCCATTTATAACAAAATAATTTTTGGGCAAAGTTATTTCATTTACCCATTTAAAACAATATTGTATCAAACTGCTTTATTTGAGAGTTTAGAAACACCTATCGATACAGTTGTACATCCTGTATCAACCAGAATTCATAAACCACTCAACAAACCAGCCAACATAATATAAAACAATTTTATATCAAATCTACAAATACGCGCTCATATATATGCACTCAAATTCAATCTAGGGTATTACTAACCCCATCTCTATTGAATCACGCCACAGAGCCAAGATTACTACTCAACCTTCAGCTTTGATACCAAATGTAATGGCCCGAATTTCCGTACTCTTTGAGTCGACTAATAACATCACACGTCCAACCCAAATTGCGCAGAAATATGAATCATTATTAGAAAGAAGTTAGAGTATGAGAAATAGAAAGAATGAAATATTAGAATAGAAGAAAAACGAAGATCACAAACTCACAGCGGAACAAATAAAATATATTAAATAACATAACTTTTGAAATACAAATCAGTAACTGTATACACATACCATTATCAGAGCACGACAGTCATTCCTGGAACAGCTATAAACACCTGTTTCCAGCTACAACATAGTACACAACAGAAAATATGATAATCTATAGCTAACTGATGAAGCCTCCTGCTTCTAGCTACTCCAAGAGAATCTGAAAAATCCTGACTACTTGACTTCCCGTACAAATTTGGGCACCCAAGAGTTTAGGAAAAACAAACAAAATAAACTCTGGGTCAGTCATGGGACTGGTGTGAGTAAACTCCAACCATTTGTTTGACTTTAAAATCCTTTCGAAAGAATTGATAATCGTGAGACTGATCCACGCATAAACACGGATGGTTTTTACCTTACGATAATCCAAAACATTTTGATATCAAATCTGGTGATATTATAATAATGTCTACATCAAATAAATAGAAACTAGCGGAACGCTTGCATCTCACGCTCCATATATAATATAAAATCAAAAACCGCAGGGCTCTTATTGGAGATTGGATTTCCAACATGACAAGGTATGGAACCACCTTCCGATGGTGTATCTCTAGAGGGGGATACACTGGGTTCAACAAGAACATCTTGCAACCCGGCCCACACATGACCGACCACTCATTTCGTTTGAGTGTATCGAATGTATATCACCAAAGGTTGGGATCAGCAACCGTTTTCTGAAAGGGACCGCATCGATAGATTAAAGAAGCAATTGGAATTTCTCTAGATAGGTGATTATACATCATAATGGGAGCGACCCACATAGCCATGCTGCCTGCCCGATTTTTGTCAAATTTCCAGTTGTGAAGTTTGAGGTTTGAATTATCTTTTAGAACATCTAACCACCACTCACTTTGAATGCCACACCATCAGATCAATCGGAAATCACTAATTGATTCCCACAAAAATATTCAGATTGTTAGGCTAAAGAAGTTTCCCTTTTTTGCCACCAACTTCGTACGTTTGAAGGAACCAACGTACGTCATCCCTTTGGAAATACTCTGTCATACACTCGTCCTTACAAGTTGCCCTAGGTCTGGACAAACCGAAGGCCCCATTCTATTAATCCATCTTGGGCAATTTCTACCTAGGATTAACAGAACAACCCTTGCACTTTACTCCATCTTCATATCTCTTCAACAAAAGTTGATTCGTAACGCTTATACCAATACAGAGTGGTTTTCAGATATTAAATCTGATCCCAGTCTCTCCATATTGACAACGGAGGTATAAAATAAATCAAAACTTTGATAGTGGTGATTTAACTATCAAAGAAACATCCATACAACCAACGCTCCTATTTCCAATTGGAAATTCTACCGATCAAGCATCAAACAACACTGGGCCCTTTTTTTCCAATTCCTTATTAATATCAGAAAATATTTCCATCTTGCATTTCTTAATTTCTCGTTGACCAATTCATTTCATTTTCTATGCGTGGAAAATATCACTTATTTTATTTGGGGAAAACATTTCAAAAATCCTTTAAATTAACACGATGTTATAAAGCATCGTTATTCAAACCATTAATCATTTATTATCTAACCATATTGCTAACAAATTTTCACTATCGAACCTTAACCATTCCTCCATCAATCTTGAAGTCAATCAAGTTAGGTTATGATTACCTCTAAAACCTTAATTGAACAACATTCTCAACTTTGAAATAGTCAAAGCTCACAGCTTCAAACAAAACATCGCTTACGCGACTTTCGGATTCAATCTAATAACACACTTCTTTTATGGAAAAACACTGATTATAACGGTAGCGTTATAATCGCTGTCTCCAAATATTTGATTTATAAAAAACTACTTTTAACAACAGTGTTACAATTGCTGTCTAGAATTATAGAACACTTATTATAACAATAGCGTTAAGATCGCTGTTTAGAATTGCAAAACATTTATTATAACAGCAGCGTTAAAATCGCTTGTTTGAATAAAGTACCGTGTGCGGTGCAGACGGTTCCGTTGTTCATTTCAAAATGTCCGGATTTATACAATGTAAACCTATACCATTTTGTTTGTCGAAACCCAATAAATAACTCACTTTGAATAATCTATATTCGATTATATTTCGAACTTCGAAATTTATCTACCATTTCAAGTTGATTCAAATTCCAAATTCACTTTTGAATTTATCCTTTCCAAGTCATTACCAAATGTCTTTCTAACCATTCCAGTCTACAAAACGTTATCACACTTTATTTTACATTCCGAATTTTTTGTACTAAAACGATTCACTATTTCCCTTTTCATTTAATTTTCAATACGGATTCATATTTCAAAACTAAATTCCTTTAGAGATAGTTCATTTGGAAAATATTCCCTTTAAACCGTTATTCACTTTAATCGTGAACATATATATAATCAAATCAGTTTGATTTCGTATTTATAAATAATATCTTAACCCAAATTCTATTCATAACTTCTATTCAGAATCTTACATACAAATCTCATTTCTTATTCCAATCATTAAAAACCTTTTTTTATCATTTCCTTTAAAATTTGCTAAGTTCAAATCTATTTAAATATTGGTTTCAAAACTGATATTCACTTTCCCATATAAATTCATATTTGAACTTATATTTCAATTTATCCAATGATTTATAATTCACTTTATTTATAATTTTATTTATAACAACTTCTTGATTTATCCACTTGAACGGATTTTTATTTTCAACTCTATTCGAAATTCTATTTCTATTTTGGAAATAAACTCCATTTTTAAATCCCAATTTCCTTTTCTATGTTCGAAAATACTTTCTAGAATACCAAGTTTCTAGCCAGGATAAAACAAACACAACATATCCAGTCATGGTTTATATAACACATCACATATCTCAATCAAACAAAACAGTGATATAAATGTTGAGGAATCCAGTTAGATTCCTCCAACCTGTTTCCCTGCATCCACCGATGTTAATTAACATAAATAACATCAGTAATAGTAAATTTTGCAACCTATATGAAATATATGGTGAACAGAAATATTTAACGATCAATGATATAGCTATATCAATCAATTCAACCAATTTATCAACCATTCATCTAAACAACCATCACACAATATAAAATACTATGAATAAATTTAAAACTCGTTTATATAAAAATATAAATGAGTCAGAGTTAGTGAGTTTACTCACCTTGTTTTGCAGTCTATGATTCTTCTTTTGTCTTGTTTAAAATCAAACAGTGTTGATTTCCTACAAAATTCCAGTAGCCCAATTCTCAAGCACGTCAGCTCCATAGTGTAGATTTCGTTGTCGCAATTCCAACTTAATCAGTTTGGTTCAGTTCACATTGTAAACAACTAATTCTTCTTCCAAGATGAGCGAACATGCTTGTACCACCTACTGGCTACAGTCGAATTCATCTAATCCTTCACCATACCTATGCTTTCCAACGCAACATCCCTTACTCCACCTTGGTTATTATCATTAACAACATTCTACCTACTTCTCTAATCCCTTCTTTCTAAAGGTTGAAACGCTGATAAAATTCATTCTTCCCCCTTTAGTACTACCGCAACCTTCTACAGAATCCAGACACTAGCAAGTCCGCTTCTTCCCAATATCAGTATTGACCCTCACACTACTCCATACTCTCCTTTCCCTTTCAGCAAATAAAAATCCATTTTATCAATACCAACTCCATCAACAGTACCACTCCAATTCACGCTTCTTTGTTTGCACTTTCCCTTTACCTCGTCCCTTAACTCATCTCGCAACCATTTTCATCACAACCAGTATCAGCCGCACTCCTCCAACGAACTCGCCTTCCATCCATGACCTCCACATGACACGACCCGAACTTCCTCGTGAAGGAAAGCACAGATTGCGTTGAGGACAACACACATCGGAACACAAACGGAAGAACATTTCATTGCTTATTACAACAATTCCATCCGAATAGAAGAATATACAGAGTATGAATACATATTACACATTTGACAACTATAAGAGAATTAAATTACATTTAAATACATAGCAGCGGAAAAATAATACAAAGCACAACTGAAAGAAATACACGGATACAGAGCTTTCCAAGTATCGTTCCAGCTGTTAACCAGGAACCTGTGAATATAAATCTGCAAAACCCAACTACTAACTGCCCATGTGGAAATTAGGGGCACCCAGAGTTTAGGTTAAAACAATAAACTCCAGGTCAGTCATATGACGTGTGTGAGAACTAAAACAATTATTATCTTTATTTTAAAGTTAGGTAAATCAAGGGACCACGACGTATAACAAGGAACGGGTTTCCTCCCAGGAATACTAGTGCATAAAACAAACAGCGCAATGCTAAATAAAGAAAAATGAAGCTATTATAAGACCCAGGTCCCATCACACAATGCAATGCATGACGGAGGATAGGGTTTTACCTTATAATAGCCAAAGAATGCTTGATACGTTTAAAAACACATTATTTTGAGATTACTATAAATGTATAGTGTCAAAACAATTTCAATCATTAGTATCAATCATAGGCGGCATAGCTACCATCTACTATGTCGCCATACTAGGTTCTACAAATAAAACCGAAAGTCACGTATTGGAAATGGGATTCCATCATGAGTCGAGGAAAGGGGCAAGCTCCTCTCCGATTCGAGACATTATAGCAAATGTCTCAGGACCACACACAACGATCCCTTGGAACCTCCAAAGCCGGTCCTCTCTTACTTTTGTGGTTTGGCAATTCCTGAACACACGTTTCCCGGTCCTATAGGACCTATATAATGGTCTGTATAGTGCCAGTTATCGACCAAATATTTGAGGTGCCTCGCATCCAACAACCACACAGGTAAAAAGTATATAAATGTCAGGGCTAGTAGGTTACTGACATCACCCACAGGTAGAAAGAAACGTCGTGCACTCCTTGGGTCCTTATCCCGTTTTTAACTCATACCGAGGTGTGTGGCTTGCGAATTAACGCTATACACAAAGCTACGCCACACAGGCCGTGCTTTGATCATCAACCACAAGACTTTGCTTTTCAACAGAAGCCTTGATCGTTTGCCACTTAGGCATGCCACACAGGCAATTCACTCCATGCGACTGATGTCCATCGATATACAACCTCTGAGCTCCTACGTCTCAGAGATGGGCGTTAAGCAAGAGAATAAATTCTCCGCCGCCAAACAGATGTATATTTAATAGAAATCAATCAACACAGAATAAAATCCAATGTCAGACACACAGTCCATTTACAAGTTCGTTCTGGGTCTAAACGAAACCGGAGGCGCTTTCCTCGCATATCCATCGATCTCCAAGTACGTCTGGACGATTACCAACTGATTCCCTCCTCTTGGGTGTACAGCCCAATCAAGATCATCAATAATCATCCAAACAATGTGAAGACTTTCGGTGTTTAACCACCGTCTTCACCTTCGACTTATCGTCGAATCGATTATTCAGAATGGGTATAAACCTGGCCTTTCCGAATAACCCGCGTATATAATAAACAAGTGCAACACAAACACAACATACGCCTCATTCCAATTCAGAATATTCTTTTATTCAAATTTTCACATTCTTAGGGAAAGGTTCCCATTAATTTTATCAAAGATAATTTCTTCTAAATTTATTCTTTAATCTTCCTTTGGATATCATTTCAAACCGTGTTAAGGTTTTCCAAACTAGTCGGGATTATCGAACCACACCGAAGTAATTATTTATTTTATTTCCCAATCCCAACCTATTCATCCCATGGAGCAAAACTGGTAACACTCTATATCTAACACCACGGTGTTATTGGTAAATATTAATTACCATTTCACGTTCAAATCTAATTAAAGATTTAACTATCGCTTTGGAGCAAAACTGGTGATATTCCATTCTCAATCACTTTCCAAATTTGATAATTTAGATCATCAATTCACATTTCAATCTAATTACAGATTCATTAAAACTCCATTTAGTTTTAATCTTTTCAAACATCAATATCCTGCCTTTAACTAGGTTAAAGAATTAATGTCATCTAAAACACGGTTCACGATAAACCCAAAATCACTTTCCGTTGTTAATCGGGTTAAAGAACAGGTGTTATTCAAAACACTGCTCACGATAAACCTCAAAAACCAATTCAAATTCAATTCCAATTAAATACTAATTAACTGGACAATTTCACTAAATCATAATTAAAATATTTATTCTATTCTAAACTGGGTCCAAGAACAGTGTTATTTAAGACACCATTCACGACGAATCCAAAATCCCGTTTGATATTAAATACAAGGCTCTGAATATAAAATATACCGGCTTATATTCAATATCAAATTCTGAAACCAACAAATATCGTATTGGAAATAACGATATAAATATATCTTTCAAATTTCCACAACCATATCTGTATAATCACGAAATCCAACATCGAAATATTCCGAAGATAATTTCGATTCAAATCCATTCCAATTCACGTATTGGAAATTCTAATTATTTTCAAAACCATTTCAAATCCAATTCAAAACTAGTTCATTTCGATAAAAATATATTTTTATCCTTTCAAATGTGGAATTTTTTATTCCAGATCTTTCCAATTCATATATTATGATTTTACACAAATTATTACTATTTTTAATAATTTTATCAAGGCCCGTACAGTCGGTTTTCAATAACGACCACTGAACTGCACTTACAGCGACCTTTTACAAATTTGATTTGGACATAATTCCAAATCCAACTGTTAGATTTCAAATTTCTAACATTCATTGGAAAGCTCTTTTCGATATGAACCCAAGGTTCCGGTTTCAGGAGAATCTGACGGTCGGATCTCCCGCAACATCAATTCAAAGCCCGTGGTCGAAATTCGCGAACTGTCGCGGCGCGATGCGTTCTATTTAGGCCATTATATATATAATATATATATATTATATATATTTCGTTGATTTTAATTCAAAACGTATTTTATAAATCGTTTTAAATTCGTTTTCGAAACGATTTCAACTTCATATTCAATTTCGAATCAAAATTGAATATTTCATATCATTACTATATAAATGATAATATTTTCAAAACGTTATATTTTGAAATCACTTCTTTTTCTATATTCATTACAAAAACGAATATAATCAATATAAATATCGTTCGCGTCAAAATGGCGCATCTCTAATCAACACGGCTTTATATATTTCAATAACTTCGTTATACTATTTAACAAATGAATATTTATTCTATTCAACACATGAATCTATATTTCTTTCAACACATGAATATTCTCAACACATGAGTATCGTCAACACATGAGTATTTTTATTATTTAATATATTTTATTATGATTATGATAAAGATGTAAATTTTACTTTTAGAATATTTTACTCAGCACATGAATATATATTTTATTCAACACATGAACATATATTTTATTCAACACATGAATATTTATCTTATTCAACACATGAATATTTATTTTATTTAACACATGAATATTTATTTTATTCAACACATGAATATTTATTTTATAATATTCTTTATTTTCCCAATTGGAATGAGGCCTAATCTATTGCCATATAATGTTAATTATATGGATTCCATACAACACATGTATATAATAACAACGATAAATAATCAACCATCATCCAAAGTGCACCACACAACTGCATAAGCATTAAATATAAATGATTAACGCTTACACAGTCTGTAGACCAATCGATCGACATACAACTTAATAATTGAGATTCGTGTACGCCAAATATCATCCCAACACCCGTGTGGGGTTTCAACCCACAAACACTGAACATTATTTGTGCAGTTGGGCGACGTGTAAAATTTATCGTCCCAATCAACGTTCTTCAAATAGGTGTACATAAACAAACCGTTCGGTTTGTAAATGAATATTTATTTATTCACATTCACGTTAAAAATTATATTTTTAACGATAATTAATTTGTTACAACACATGAATGTATTATTATCCATTTCACATCAAAATCACAAACAAACTTCACATCACATCAAACAAGCATACGAGTCGTCCATGGTCTGTGGACGACGGGTGTCGGGTGCTGGTAAGCACCGTCTGCATCCTAGTATATATATTTTAACTAGAAAACAAGATTTAAAGTGAGAAGTTCTCACCGACTAGCTAAACCAAACGCCACGACTCTTCTTATGTAGAAATCATCGTCGTGCTCGCCTTTTGTCACTTTCATTGTCCGTAGCCACTACATATATAAAAATAATCACATCTTTATGTAAATTTCAGATCTAAACTATATTATACAAAAGTATAAAACTGATTTTCATGTTATTAAGCTAATTTCCTAAGATAAAAATAATAAAATAAATAAAATAAGGTAAAGCTCACTGTTTTTGGCGAAGGAGGGTTCCGGGTCGGAGCTAGGGGCGGCGCTGGCCAGGTGGAGGTGGCCGTGAAGATGTGGCAACGGATTGGTGGAGTGGTGGGTGGCGCGCGAGGTTTCTGCGATGGGAGGGAAGAGAGGGCGCGGAGGAGATGGATGAAGAGGAGGAGGAGAAGGGGGAGAGGGGGTGACCTCGGTGGTGGGCGGCGCCGCCTAGGGGGGCGCGATGGCGGTTCTTCCGCCTCCGTTCTCCTTCTATATATTTTTTTATTTGGTTTTGAAAATGAACGACAGAGAAAAAGGGGGGCCTAAGAAGATAAAGGGTTTGACTTTCTCTTTTTATTTTATTATTTAATTTCAAAAAGCAACTTTTAATTTCGAACTCGAAATCGAACCCACCAACTGTCGTTCACAGCTAATTACCCCCATTCCGAACACAATGGGATATGTATCGCAGGCTGATTCGATCATTTCGATCCGTTTTCATTAAAATCAAAATATAACTCTATATATTGAATTTGAACGCACTTTTCAATTTACCGGGGCCACATACTAACTAGAAAAATTCCCGAAAAATATTTTCTAGCTTCGTATTGACGATACGGTCCTAACAAAAACTAATTTCATCAAATTCTGAGACCGTCTGAAAAATGGCCATTTTCCAGTCGATTAAAATCAACTGAAACTGGTCAAACGCGTTTTGCTTTGCCACGCTCACATATTGATTCGAAAAATTATGAATTTTGGAATCTAGCAATATCTTAACATCACGGATCCAACAAAAGTGGTTTCGTCGGAAATCGAGGTCGTTTGCAAAATTTCCATTTTTAAGGGCTAGAATTATTTAACAACCCGTATTTTTATAACGTGTAATAACCATAAATCAAGGCAGAATTAATTTTTAAATTAAGAATCAAGGGAAATGGGTTACGCCTTTGCATTCATCTGAAAATTCTGCTTGGAAACGAGTCTGAGTTTTCGAAAATCGGAGTCCATATGACCAAGTTATGACCTTTCAAAGTTTTCAGAAGTTTTCAAGTTCAAAACAGCTCGGAATTCGAATTCAATTTTCGAATTTCAAATCTCAGAATGGACTGGGCTGGAAATTTCCCGCCCAGGACCAGGTCGACATGGGGGTCGACTATGTAGTCGACCTTCCCAGGACTAGGTCGACCATAGTGTCGACCTGGGGGTCGACCTGGTGGCCGAGCCCACTTTTGAAGCTGGATTCACTTTGATGTTTCTGGCCTCATTTCTGTCTACATTCGTTGATCTGACCCTATATATACAGCCCCTGACACTAGTCTCTCTACACAAAATTCTTTCTGACCTTATGCTGCTCAAATTTTGGTTGAAAAGTTAGAGAAAGGGACTACTTCTTCTACATCGAAACTACGTTGCTGATTTGGGGATTTCTGTTAGGACTTGACTAAGCATATAAAGATTCAACATCGACTCTCTTTTTCTAATTCTCGAACCACGATCTGTAAGCCCCAGTTATTTTTAGATTTAAAATGTAAATGTAATATGAATATGATGTAAATTGAAATTGGACCTATGTATGATGACTGTTTTACATCCATTCTTGTTCATCTTAGATCTTGACTTTTGGATATATTACTATGACATTGATTTGGGGCCTATTCATGTTGTAAATCAAAAAGAAAAACCCCTCATATTATCATGTTGAATCTTCTATTAGTCACAAGTTTATGACTATCACCTTATGTCAATCGTTACCATGACTATACTATCACCTTATGTCAATCATTACCATGACTATACTTTCACCTTATGACAACTGTTATCTTGACCAGTACCTTATTTTGCTTGATTTGGAATCTTTATGTTTGAGGCCAATATTCCATATGCCAGTAATGTTATAATCATTTATCTCAAGTCATACCATGTTATGCTAGTAATCACTTTTGCCACCTTATACCCGTCCCTTTTCATGTTATCCCCTAATTAGATTTATTTGTATCGATTCGATCTTATGTGTGATGGGAATACGATTTGGGTAGATTAGGTAAATCATAAATTGGTTTTGAACATGAACGTTATTATAACTTGAACCTGGATATGGACATGAACTTGACACGATTTGACATGAAACATGACATGAAAATCGACATGAATTTTGACATGAAAACTTGAACGTGGGCATGACAATTAGATAAACTTGAAAATGGCCAACTCGAGGTTGGGTTGAGTTTGCAGTGTAAATCTGCCCGGAACCGCCCGGCAAATCCAGTGACTGCAAACAATAGGATCCAATGTGGGTAGTTGGTCATATCGCACGAAAAACCCGAGGTTAGACTATGTTGTGGTGTAAATCTGCCCGGAACCGCCCGGCAAATCCAGTGACCACAACAGTTAGTCTAATGTGAGAGGTTGGGGTGCATTAATGAATTAATGCCACATGATAGGGTTAAGTCATGAACCACTTGAATATACTTAACCAACTTGACATGATGATTTGATAGGGTTAAGTCATGAACCGCTTGAACACACATAACCAACTTGATACATGATTTGGATAGGGTTAAGTCACGAATTTGAATGACAACACTTAACCCATTAGAAACACTAGTTACGCGGTCCTTTTCAGCAGTAACCCACTTAGATGTATCACGATACCCTGGGACTAGGCAGGGTGGGGCACGATTACTGGGCTGATTGTAAGCGACCAGAACGACGGCTAAGTAGGTGTGCCATTGTAGGTTCAGGCGGACTATGGTTGTGAACGTAGTCCGGAGTTGAAAAAGAAGACATTGGGCACCCATAGGTTTACACTGTGCGTGCTTGATTCGTGTCAATGGTTTGCACTATAGGGCTTGATACACCCTATGGTGGACCTAGCACAGGTAACTACATTTCAGGATAGGGCCGTATGACACAGACACATGACGAGCTAGAACTTGTAGGGAGCCGATCGATTAGTAGATCATACCGTAGGACCCCGTAATGGGTCACTTCATGATATTGGGCCAAGGGATCATTCCATGATTAATACTTGACATAGGTTAGAACAATAGTACAGTTGGTGCAGCGAATCTCGAATATGCGATGCTAGACTTGACTGATCCTGTTAACTTAATTATCCTACCAGTTCAGTTATCATCCTTATGTTTAATTCCAGTTTTCACATATCATGTTACCTTTACTAGTTTTCATACTGAAAGTCACTAGGGCTTACCAGTCTTTATGACTGACCCTTTTTCTTTCGCCTCTTTTTCTTTCGTCCCCCCCAAGGTTCTCAGGGAGGAAACACTAGCTCTTAGCTTGGATTTAGCTTGCTTTTTGACAGCTCATGTACGGTTTGGTCTCGGGCTTCTGCTATTTATGGGGAATAATTTACTTTTTTTATCTTAAGTTTATGCTTCTTTATTTGGAACTTGATGTAATGGAATAATTTGTACCTCAGATATATGGGGTTTTGACTCTTTTCTTGAAAGTAATAAATTTGGTTTTTAATTTCTACCGCTGCTTAATTTATGTTCTGCCTTGTGATATCTCTGTGAATGTTTACCTAGATAATACTCCACCAAAACTAGTGCATTCCCTTTGAGAATGACCCTAGCGGAGGTGGGGTGTTACAAATTCCATAGCGACTTTTCTGAATTTTAAATTGGGCATAACTTTTTATCCCCGCTATGAAATTTCAATTTTTTGGATTCGTTGGAAAGAAATTCTCAATTAGATTCTAATGTTTTTGATTTCTCTAAAATCCGGTTTATTTTGAATCCTGTACATTCAATTGAAATTCAAAATCGAATTTTCGAACTACCGCGCCATTTTCAATTAATTTTATAATTATAAATAATTATTTATATTCTAACGACGATCTATATAAATATATACGTTCGATTCTATTCAAAATAAATTTCTCGTCGATATTATTTAAAATAAATCATTTTAAATATTCAAAATTCACTAAAATTGACAAAATAAAAATTTTAAACTGGCTCGGATTTCCGGGTTATTACAATCTCCCCCACTTAAAACTTTTCATCCCCAAAAAGGAACGAAGCCGAAAGTTGTCTAACTAATCAATTCAACTTTCATTATTTTCATTACGGCTTAAGTTCTTCAACTTTTCAGTTTCTAAGAACTTTTCAAATTCTTCAAAAATTTGGCTAACACCCTAAATTTCTAAAAAAATTCGCCATAACCTACCCTGCACCGGGGACTTCGGGATATTTCAAATAGCATCACATGGCCCTCATCAATCCAAGAAGAAAAAGAAACAGCCAATCGGCTCATAAAATCATGAAATCCCAATAAATTAGTAAACATGTACCTATTTTTCGGGCAACCAATTTTATTCTTCTGCTCTAGCCTCGTTGCTATGACCTGTTCAATGTAAGTACATGTATATGCATGCAATTGTAATCATTTTCAATCAATACAGTTCAATATTTGGTTCCATTAGGTATAATGGTTCAAAATTATCAAACCAATAATCAAACAACACAACCATCAATCAATTAGTGAATTAACGTTTCAAATTCATAATTTTGAAACATATACAGAAAATCATGTTTTCGATGCAAATCACAACAAATGATCCTCTGTAAGTTTTGGTTCTCACACCAGTCTGATGGAAATATATAGATATCACACCTTCGAAACACGAACATAAATACTGATGATGTCCGGACATCATCAGAATTATCCCCGAGCGACTAGAGTGCGAATTTATATCTATCCAGTATATTTGGGACTTCGAATATACGTTCACGACGCGTATATGCGAAATCTTTATATACTTGATTGTCCAAATCTATACAAATACAATATTCAAATACGTATAAAATGGTTTAAAATTTCAAAACAATATTGTTTTCATTTGAAAAATATACTCTTCACACTCGTTCTAGGATACTACTGATCCTATCTCTAATGAGTAATTCTCATTGGATATTACTAATCCAATATCTGATGAATTCTTTCGTATGGTTCTAATGTGTCTTGTTCTTGAGCTCTGTAAACCAAAGCTCTGATACCAAACTGACACGACCCAAACTTCCCCATGAAGGAAAGCACGGATTGCGTTAAGGATAACACACATCGGAACACAAACAGAAGAACATTTCATTTCTTATTACAAAATTCCATCCGAATACAAGAATATACAGAGTATGAATAAATATTACACATTTGACAACTATCAGAGGTTTTAATTACATTTAAATACATAGAAGCGGAAAAACAATACAAAGCACGATTGAAAGAAATACACGGATACAGAGCTTTCTGAGTATCGTTCCAGCTGTTAACCAGGATCCTGTGAATATAAATCTGCAAAACCCAACTACTAGCTGCCCGTGTGGAAATTAGGGGCACCCAGAGTTTAGGTTAAAACAATAAACTCTAGGTCAGTCATGTGACTGGTGTGAGAACTAAAACAGTTATTATCTTTGTTTTAAAGTTAGGTAAATCAAGGGACCACGCCGTATAACACGGAACGGGTTTCCTCCCAGGAATATCAGTGCATAAAACAAACAGCGCAATGCTAAATAAAGAAAAATGAAGCTATTATAAGACCCAGGTCCCATCACACAATGCAACGCAAGTCGGAGGATAACGTTTTACCTTACAATATCAAAAGAATGCTTGATACGTTTAAAAAAACATTATTTTGATATTACTATAAATGTATATTGTCAAAACAATTTCAATCATAAGTATCAATCATAGGCGACATAGCTACCATCTACTATGTCTCCATACTAGGTTCTACAAATAAAACTGAAAGTCACGTATTGGAAATGGTATTCCATCATGAGTCGAGGAAAGGGGCAAGCTCCTCTCCGATTCGAGACACTCTAGCAAATGTCTCAGGACCACACACAGCGATCCCTTGGAACATCCAATGCTGGTCCTCTCTTACTTTTGAGGAATGACAATTCCTGAACACACGTTTCCCGGTCCTATAGGACCTATATAATGGTCTGTACGTCGGCTCACATAGTGCCAGTTATCGACCATATATTCGAGGCTCCTCGCATCCAACAACCACATAGGTAAAAAGTATATAAATGTCGGGGCTGGTAGGTCATTGACAACACCCATAGCTAGAAAGAAACGTCGTGCACTCCTTGGGTCCTTATCCCGTTTTTGACTCATACCGAGGTGTGAGGCTCGCGAATTAACGCTATACATAAAGCTATGCCACACAGGCCATGCTTTGATCATCAACCACAAGACTTTGCTTTTCAATAGAAGCCTCGATCATTTACCACTTAGGCATGCCACATAGGAAATTCACTCCATGCGATTGATGTCCATCGATATATAACCTCAAAGCTCGTACGTCTCAGAGAAGGGCGTTAAGCAAGAGAATAAATTCTCCGCCACCAAACAAATGTATATTTAATAGAAATCAATCAACATAGAATAAAATCCAATGTCAGACAAACAGTCCATTTACAAGTTCGTTCTGGGTCTGAACGAAACCGGAGGCACTTTCCTCGCATATCCATCGATCTCCAAGTACGTCTGGACGATCACCAACTGATTCCCTCCTCTTGGGTGTACAGCCCAATCAAGATCATCAATAATCATCCAAACGATGTGAAGACTTTCGGTCTTCAACCACCGTCTTCACCTTCGACTTATCGTCGAATCGGTTATCAGAATGGGTATAAACCCGGCCTTTCCGAATAACCCGCGTATATAATAAACAAGTGCTACACAAACACAACATAAACCTCATTCCAATTCAGAATATTCTTTTATTCCAATTTTCACATTCTTAGGGAAAGGTTCCCATTAATTTTATCAAAGATAATTTCTTCTAAATTTATTCTTTAATCTTCCTTTGGATATCATTTCTAACCATGTTAAGGTTTTCCAAACTAGTTGGGATTAGCGAACCACACCGAAGTAATTATTTATTTTATTTCCCAATCCTAACCTATTCATTACATGGAGCAAAACTGGTAATACTCCATATCTAACACCACTGTGTTATCGGTAAATATTAATTACCATTTCATGTTCAAATCTAATTAAAGATTTAACCATCACTTTGGAGCAAAATTGGTGATACTCCATTCTCGATCACTTTCCAAATTTGGTAATTTAAATCATCAATTCACATTTCAATCTAATTATAGATTCATTAAAACTTTACTTAATTTTAATCTTTTCAAAAATCAATATCCTGCCTTTAATTGGGTTAAAGAACCAATGTCATCTAAAACACGGTTCACGATAAACCCAAAATCACTTTCCGTTGTTAATCGGGTTAAAGAACAGGTGTTATTCAAAACACCGCTCACGATAAACCCCAAAAACCAATTCAAATTCAATTCTAATTAAATACTAATTAACTGGAAAATTTCACTAAATCTTAATTAAAAGATTTATTCTTTTCTAAACTAGGTTCAAGAATAGTGTTATTTAAGACACATTCACAACGAATCCAAAATCCCATATGATATTAAATACAAGGCTCTGAATAGAAAATATACTGGCTTATATTCAATATCAAATTCTGAAACCAACAAATATCGTATTGGAAATAACGATATAAATATATCTTTCAAATTTCCACAACCATATCTATATAATCACGAAATCCAACATCGAAATATTCCGAAGATAATTTCGATTCAAATCCATTCCAATTCACGTATTGAAAATTCTAATTATTTTCAAAACCATTTCAAATCCAATTCAAAACTAGTTCATTTCGATAAAAATATATTTTTATCCTTTAAAATGTGGAATTTTTCATCCTAGTTCTTTCCAATTCATATATTATGATTTTATACAAATTATTACTATTTTTAACAATTTTATCAAGGCCCATATAGTCGGTTTTCAATAACGACCACCGAATTGCACTTACAGCGACCTTTTCCAAATTTGATTTGGACATAATTCCAAATCCAACCGTTAGATTTCAAATTTCTAACATTCATTAGAAAGCTCTTTTCGATACGAACCCAACGGTTTCGGTTTCAGAAGAATCCGACGGTCGGATCTCCCGCAACGTCAATTCGAAGCCCATGGTCGAAATTCGCGAACTGCCACGGCGCGGCGCATTCTATCCAGGCCATTATATATATAATATATGTATTATATACATATTTCGTCGATTTCAATTCAAAACGTATTTTATAAATCGTTCTAAATTCGTTTTCAAAATGATTTCAACTTCATATTTAATTTCGAATCAAAATTGAATATTTCATATCATTACTATATAAATGATAATATTTTCAAAATGATATATTTTGAAATCACTTCTATTTCTATATTCATTACAAAAAACGAATATAATCGATATATTTATCGTTCGCGTCAAAATGGCGCATCTCTAATCAACACGGCTTTCTATATTTCAATAACTTCATTATACTATTCAACAAATGAATATTTATTCTATCCAACACATGAATCTATATTTCCTTCAACACATGAATATTCTCAACATATGAGTATCGTCAACACATAAGTATTTTTATTATTTAATATATTTTATTATGATTACGATAAAGATGTTAATTTAACTGTTAGAATATTCTACTCAACACATGAATATTTTCAACACATGGATGTATGTTTTATTCAACACATGAATATATATTTTATTCAACACATGAATATTTATCTTATTCAACACATGAATATTTACTTTATTCAACACATGAATATTTATTTTATTCAACACATGAATATTTATTTTATAATATTCTTTATTTTTCCAATTGGAATGAGTCCCAATCTATTACCATATAATGTTAATTATATGGATTCCATACAACACATGTATTTAATAGCAACGATAAATAATCAACCATCATCTAAAGTGCACCACACAACTGCATAAGCATTAAATATAAATAATTAACGCTTACACAGTTTGTCGTCCAATCGATCAACATACAACAAAATAATTGGGATTCGTGTACGCCAAATATCATCCCAACACCCGTATGGGGTTTCAATCCACAAACACTGAATATTATTTGTGCAGTTGGGCGACGTGTAAAATTTATCGTCCCAATCAACGTCCTTCAAATAGGTGTACAAAAACAAACCGTCCGGTTTGTAAATGAATATTTATTTAATCACATTCACGTTAAAAATTATATTTTTAACGATAATTAATTTGTTTCAACACATGAATGTATTATTATCCATTTCACATCAAAATCACAAACAAACTTCACAACACATCAAACAAGCATACAAGTCGTCCATGGTCTGTGGGCGACTGGTGTCGGGTGCTACTAAGCACCATATGCATCCTAGTATATATTTTAACTAGAAAACAAGATTTAAAGGGAGAAGTTCTCACCGACTAGCTAAACCAAACGCCATGACTCTTCTTATGTAGAAATCTTCACCGTGCTCGCCTTTTGTCACTTTCATTGTCCGTAGCCACTACATATATAAAAATAATCACATCTTTATGTAAATTTCAGATCTAAACTATATTATACAAAAGTATAAAACTGATTTTCATGTTATTAAGCTAATTACCTAAGATAAAAATAATAAAATAAATAAAATAAGGTAAAGCTCACTGTTTTTGGCGAAGGAGGGTTCCGGGTCGGAGCTAGGGGCGGCGCTGGCCAGGTGGAGGTGACGGTGAAGATGAGGCGACGGATTGGTGGAGTGGTGGGTGGCGCGCGAGGTTTCTGCGATGGGAGGGAAGAGAGGGCGCAGAGGAGATGGAGGAAGAGGAGAAGGGGAGGAGGGGGTGACCTCGGTGGTGGGCGGCGCCGCCTAGTAGGGGGTGCGATGGCTGTTCTTCCGCCTCCGTCCTCCTTCTATATTTTTTTTATTTGGTTTTGAAAAAGAACGACAGAGAAAAATGGGGGGCTAAGAAGATAAAGGATTTGACTTTCTCTTTTTATTTAATTATTTAATTTCAAAAAGCAACTTTTAATTTCAAACTCGAAATCGAACCCATCGACTGTCGTTCATAGCTGATTACCCCCATTCCGAGCATAATGGGATATGTATAGCAGGCTGATTCAATCGTTTCGATCAGTTTTCGTCAGAATCAAAATATAACTCTGTATATTGAATTTGAATGCACCTTTCAATTTACCGGGGCCACATACTAACTAGAAAAATTCCCGAAAAATATTATCTAGCTTCGTATTGACGATATGGTCCTAACAAAACTAATTTCGTCAAATTTTGAGACCGTTTGAAAAATGGCCATTTTCCAGTCGATTAAAATCAACTGAAACTGGTCAAACGCGTTTTGCTTTGCCGCACTCACATATTGATTCGAAAAAAAACGAATTCTGGAATCTAGTAATATATTGACATCATGGATCCAACAAACGTGATTTCGTCGAAAACCGAGGTCGTTTGCAAAATTTTCATTTTTAAGGGCCAGAATTCTATAGCGACTATTCTGAATTTTCAACTGGGCATAAATTTTTATCCCCACTATGAAATTTCAATTTTTCGGATTCGTTGGAAAGATATTCTCAATTAGATTCTAATGTTTTAGATTTCGCTAAAATCCGTTTTATTTTGAATCATGTACATTCGTTTGAAATTCGAAATCGAATTTTTGAACTACCGCGCCATTTTCAATTACTTTTATAATTATAAATAATTATTTATATTCTAACAACGATCTATATAAATATATACGTTCGATTCTATTCAAAATTCACTAAAATTACCAAAATAAAAAATTTAAACTGGCTCGAATTTCCGGGTTATTACACCACACTTGCCTCGATTTGCCTCCAGCACCTCCAGTTGACCGACGACCGCAAGCCTCAAGCTGCTGTTCACACAAAACCAGCCTTGACGATAAAGGATCGTACCCAGAACCCATTGTATCAGCATGAAACCTTTACGAAAAGAAGAGCAATGTTCCAAGATTTGATTATTATCGCTCCTTTCTTCTTTTGAGAGGCACGTACTGGGAAGGGAAATATGAAGGTTTCGGTTTGGTTTGAAGATGCACAGAGGAATTGAATTTTGGGATATGAGTTATTAGTTTGGAGAATGAGGGATTACATTGTTTTATAGAGTGGTTTCTTGTTTTTTTTCTTTTTGCTGGGAAATTAGAAGGCATAGTTGTAGATTTTGAGGGAGGAGCATTCGTATTTTTTTTCCTAAAGGGAAGAAATTGAGAAAAGGGGGTTCGACTTGTTATTATATAGAGAATTTAGTAGCTTGGTACCCATGGTTTTGAAGAGATTGGCTGGCACGGTTCTTCGAAAACTTGGTAGGCACGTGTTCAGTTATTTGGGCAGCACGCCTGCCATGGCTTGGCCATCACGTATAGAATGTAGCGGTGGGAATGTTTTAGCTTAGCACATAGGATCTATTCTAGGGTAGCTTTAGATTTACCTATGCGGTTTAATTTAATAAGGTAGGCTCGGTACAAAAACTAGCTGTGGAATTTGGATTTCCATGTGATGATCTTAGAGGTTAGAGTGTTACTTATAAAACATATAATATATGTTTATTTTATTTCTATAAAATGAAGTTTAACGGCAAGTCGTTATGAAAACTTTGTCTGCGTACGAATTGCTACGGACAGAAATAAGAGTACGGTCGTGTCCAGCGAGGTACCACGATACCAAAAATATAATAATATCGGTAGTTTAACTTATATTATGAAACCCCAAAATATTGATATAGGATGCAAAATACTCCAAATAAAAGGTGTGTATTTAATTAATTACAAATTACAGTAAAATTCTAAAAATTAAATTATAACTACGCCTCAAAAGAATCTTGTCCAAATCGTAACCAATCTCTAGTTATATTAACTAAATCGTTTTGGTCCATAAACGATTCTACAACGACTATTTAAATATTCGATTTGGATATAAAACAAAATCTACAATATGAAAACAAGATTTTTCTCTTCCATTAGAAAAATATAATCCAATAGATTCGAACGTTTCTTGTTTCACAGAAATCCGACTTATTTTGGATTCTGTATATTCAGTTGAAGTTTAAATCGTAAATTACGAACTACCGCGACTATTTCGAGCTCATTTTAAATTATTATACATTTAACTTTGTTTAAAATGAATAAATTACTTACAAAAATCATATATATTACCAATTCAACAATCAAAAGCAATTTAAATATTCAAAATTAAATGGCTCATAATTTGGGTCGTTACAGAGGCAGGGGAGGCCGAGCGCGGGAGGGGGGTTGGGAGATCACCAGCGACGGAGGCCAAAAGGGGGAGAGGGCAACGAATAACGGGTTTTTCCAAATTTGGGGGAGGTTTGACTTTATGAAGGTAGATTAGGTTTATAATTATATATATATATATATATGTATGTATGTATGTATGTATATTTCATTTAATTTCTCCAAAAAGTTACTTTTCCATCCGAACCTAACGATTGTCTCCCCTGGCTAAATACCCCCATTCTGAACACAATAGGATATGTCCGGTAAGCCAACTCGACTATTACGATCAGTTTTCATCAAAATTAAAATATAAATTAGTTCAACGTTAAAAATTGATTTTAACGTACATTTTAATTTACCGGGGCCACATATTGATCCCAAAATTTCCAAACAATTAAATCTAGCTATGTTTTGACGATACGGTCCTAACAAAACTAATTTCGTCGCATTTGGAGACCGTTTGAAAAAGGGTCATTTTCCAGACGATTAAATTCAAAATGAATTGACTAAACACGTTTAAATCCGCCACGCTCACATATTGATTCCAGAAATTATGAAAATTGGAATCTAGCAATAATTTGACATTCCGAATCCAACAAAAGCGGTCTCGTCGAAAACGGAGGTTGTTCGCAAAATCGTTATTTTTAAGGGCTATGTTTTATATAAATTCCATACCGACTATTCTGAATTTTCAACTGGACAAAACTTTTTATTCCCATCATGAAATTTGAATTTTTCACATTTGTTGGAAAGATATTTTCAAACAGATTTAAATATTTCTAGTTTTTCTAAAATTCGGTTTATTTTGAATCCTGTACATTCATTTGAAATTTGAAATCAAAATTTCAAACTACCGTGCCATTTCAGGCTCGTTATATAACTAAAATAAATATATTCGTTCTAACTTCTATTTAAATAAATTTTACATTCTAATTCTATTCAAAATAAATCTCTAGTCGTAATTATTTAAAATAAATCATTTTAAATATTCAAAATTCATTAAAATTGCCAAAATAAAAATTTTAAATTGGTTTTGATTTTCTGGGTTGTTACAATCTCCCCCACTTAAAATCTTTCCTCCTCGAAAAGGAACGGAGCTGAAAGTTGTTTAACTAACCAACTCAACTTTCACTTCGGCTTTCATTCTTCAACTTTTCAGTTCTTAAGAATTTCAAATTTTTCAAAAATTTGGCTAACCACCTAAATTTTTGAAAAATTTCTCCATAACCTCCTTTGTACGGGGAGACATTTAAAACCGCAACTAGCCACGCAGGGCCCTCATCATCCAAAAAGAAAAAGAAAAATCCAATCGGCTCATAAAATCATCCAAACCCACTAAATTAGTAAACATGTACCTATTTGTCGGGCATATAATTTTATTCCTCTTCTTAGCTTCCATGCTATGACCTGTTCAATGTATATACATGTATAGGCATGCAATTGCAATCAATTTTCAAGTCGGTTCAATATTTGAATCAATTTGGCTTAATGGTTCAAAATTTTAATTTATCAAACCAATAGTCAAACAACACAATCAGCAATCAATTAGTTGATTATCATTTCAAACACGTAACTTTTTTATATATAAAATTTTCATTTTTGATGCCAAGTCACAACAATAACCCTATCTAAATTTTGGTTCTCACACCAGTCTGTTGGAAATATATAGATATCCCACTTTCGAAACTCGAACATATATACTGATGATGCAGCTGCTATCATCAGTGTCATCTCCGGCTGACTAGAGTGTGATTCTATATCTATCCAGTATATTAAAACTTTGAATATACGTTCACAAGGCGTATATGCAAAATATTTATATACTCGATTGTCCAAATTCAATATAAAATAAATATTCAAATACGTATAAAATGGTTTAAATCTTCAAAACAAAATTTGTTTTTATAAATAATACTCTTCTAACTCATTCTAGGATACTACTGATCCCATCTCTAACGAGTCATTCTTATTGGATATTGCTAATCCAATCCCTAATGAATTCTTTCGTTTGATTCTAATGGGTCTTGTTCTCGAGCTCTGTAAACCAAAGCTCTGATACCAGCTGAAACGACCCAAACTTCCCCGTAAAGGAAAGCCCGGATTGAGTTGAGAACACGACAAATCAGAATACAAACAGAAGAACATTTCATTGCTTATTACAACAATTTCATCAGAGTACGAGAATATAACAGAGTATGAACAATTTATACATTGTAAAATATCGAAGATTAAAATACATTACAAAGAAGCGAAAAAATAATAAATAACACAACTGAAAGAAATACACGGATACAGAGCATTCCGAATATAGCTCCAGCTTTAAACCAGGATCCTATGAATATAAATCTGCAAAACCAAAACTACTAGCTGCCCGTGTGGAAAATAGGGGCACCTAGAGTTTAGATTAAAACAATAAACTTCAGGTCAGTCATGTAACTGGTGTGAGAACTAAAACAGTTATTAATTTGATTTTAAAGTTAGGTAAATCAAGGGACCACGCCGTATAACACGAAACGGGTTTCCTCCCAAGGATACCAGTGCATAAGACAAACAGGGCAATTGTGATAGCCCGTAACTTCCCCGGTAAGGAAAGCCCGGACTACCTTGAGAACACGACAAAATAGAACGCAAATAGAAGTACATTTCATTGCTTATTACAACAATTCCATCAGAATACAAGAATATACAGAGTATGAATAAATATTACACAGAAAATATCAGAGGTTAAAATTACATTTAAATACATCGCAGCGGAAAATAATACAAAACACAACTAGAAGTAATACACGAATACAGAGCTTTCCGAGTATCGTTCCAGCTGTAAATCAGGATCCTATGAATATAAATCTGCAAAACCAAAACTACTAGCTGCCCGTGTGGAAAATAGGGGCACCCAGAGTTTAGGCTAAAACAATAAACTCCAGGTGTAACACCCCACATCCGTTAAGGACACTCACAAAGGGAATGCCTTAACTTTGATGGAGCATTTTAGTAAACAGAACAGAAAATTTCAAGACAGATAAAGAACACTTGAGAAATTATAACTTTATTTCAGCGGAATACAGAAATCAATTTGGTTACATCTTTACCAAAAACTCAAGTACATAAATATCAGTCTTGTTCAGAAAATCATCAGAGTACAAAACTTTAAAATCATAATCCCCATAGAAGCTGCCATAAGGAGTCAAGCCATACTTTAAGCACTCTAAGTGCTTCAAGCAGAAGAAATCCAGATCAAGCTAAAGTATTTCCTCCTTGGAAAACCGGGGGGGGGGGGGAATAGGGCGAAAACAAGCAAGGTCAGACATAAAGTCTGGCAAGTCCAGTGAATTTCAGCATATGAACAGATAATAATAATTATGACATGAAAATAAGCTGGATAAGAGATAACAGTAGCAGGAGCAGCAGATGTACTTAGGTTAAACAGAAGAAACAGAATAATATTACTTTTCATTTCTCTGCACTAATACTAGTATAAAAGGATTAAGTGTCACCCCAATGTCTAAACTGAAATAGAAACGGGAACAGAATAATTTCCACAGAAGAGAATGCTAGTAATGGGCCTTTACCACCCCAACAGAAACAGACAAAAATAGAATGCTAATAATGGGCCTTTACCACCCAAACAGAAGATACAGAAACAGAAACAGATTAATCCCTATGGAAGTAGAATGTAGAATTAGGTGTACACTAGTAAATGGGCCTTTACCACCCGAACAGACGGTACCACGCAGAAACAGACAGGTGTTGCCACCCAACAGAAACAGACGGTACCAACAGATACAGACAGAACTAAGTGTACCCTAAAACCCTACCCCAAACGATCGGCTCCCTAATACATAAATACCCTGTGTCGGCCCCATAGTAGGGTGTATCACTCCCCAAAGTGACAACCAATTGGCACAGACCTATTTACAGATGTCACGGCGTCTTACATCCTCAGAGGTAGACTGGGATCCATGCACGCACATGACCCAGTTGGAACGCACCATCAACACCCCTCACCATTATCAGAATGAACCGCTTATAATTAGTTCAGTAAGCGTGCCCGGACCCTACCTACTGTTGGGTCATAGTTTTGATGCCAGAAAGGGTTACTAACTAATATGGGTCCCAAACAACAGATGACACAAGTATTTTCCCTCCTAACCTTGTGTCCCCGGACTAACAGATTTCAGATTAACTTGTTTACAAGTTTTCAGACATACAGAGTTCAAGTCAACTAGTTTACAGATCAGAAAATCAAGTTAACGGGTTTTCAGACTAACGGATCAGATGTACAGTTCTTAACAGACTTACAGATTGTCTAACTTTGTATTGGGCCTATAGATTCACCAAACAGGTATTATTAAATTCATCAGTCCGGTTGGTTTAACCCTATTTACCCAAAACGTTTTAGACATCATATTTATCCCAGATTTGCATTAATTAAATATTAATGCACAGACCTCTCACATTAAGTCGGTAGCTTGTGGCCGCTAGATATGTCGGGCGGTTCCGGGCAGACTTCTGCCACAAGCCAGACCTAACCTCGTGTCTAAGCATATTTTAGTTATGCCAACGACCTCTCACATTAGACTAACCGTTTGCGGTCGCTGGTTAAGCCGATTGGTTCCGGGCAGGCTTCTACCGCAAACAGAGCCTAACCTCGTGTCATAGCCAATTCATTCAAATACAGATTTTTCAGATATCAGGCTAATTCTGTTTATTTAATAGATTAAACTTCTTTATAGGATACAACAGATTAATCAAATTTCCATGTTCTACTAAATCTTAGGTCGAGCCTACGGATTTCCATACCCAGATTACCATTATCTAGTTTTCAACAGATTAGACAATTCAACGGGTAGCAGATCTAGCAGTTAAAGCGATTCAACAGATTTAGCAGATAACAGATTTAGCAGTTTAGGCAATTCAACAGATTTAGCAGATAACGGATTACGCAATTTAACAGATTTAGCAGATAATAGATTTAGCAGATTATATATATCTAAAACTCTATTTACATATATTGCCTAATCATAAATTTAGCCTAAACTTACATGCCTAAATCAAGGTCATAATTCATAATACAATATATGCCCCAAATTTTAGCCTTAATATTCCCATTTACAGTTCATGTCAAAACTAGGTTTAATATTCTAGTTCACCATTTATGTCCAAGACTAATACACATGTAAATCATTCTCTATTATAGCCAATTCAGATTATGCCAACATATTTTCTATGCCAGATTTACTTAATTAAGCTACGCCCAATCCCCATATAACATGTTTCCACAAGTTCTCTAAATACTCATGAAATGGCCCTAACAAAAGGAATAGGGGATAAGCACAAGAATTGATATAAAAGAATAGGCGTGCAATAATGAACCAAATACAATAATAATGACCTAATAGGCTCGATGTACATAACAGTGAATGGGAATAAACTAGCAAAGTTACATACTAAATATGAGATCTAACATCATTAAGGGAATAGGCATAAGAAACTAACTACAATAGTTATAGGCAACTAACCACAATAGTCATGGGCGACTAATCACAATAGTTTCTTATTCAATGTCATAGGCAATAGTCTCATAGTCATGAATCATAGTCATAGGCAATAGTCTCATAGGCGTGAATCATAGTCATAGGCAATAGTCTCATAGGCATGAATCATAGTCATAGGCAATAGTCTCATAGGCATGAATTATAGTCATAGGCAATAGTATGATAGGCAACAGATTCATGTCCAATTATGCATTATTATTTGTCCCAAAATTTAGCGTTCGTGCGTTAATCTCTTATGAGATGTGGCGTAGGCTCGTGGTAGCCTGGCTATAGAACCGAAAGAAGAAAGAGATACAAAATAAAATATATCAGAACAGAACGTACACAACCTCAAATTCACATTTACAATCATGTCACAATTATAATTAAAGTTTATATCGAAAAATAACTGTACTTGCCTTTCGTGGTTTTAAGAAAGGATAATAAACTGTTATTGATGCAGAAATGCTGAATTACTCCTCTTTAATTATTATTGTAGCTCTAAACTTTGATTTGAGATTTGATTTAGCTTTTAATTCTATTCAGGTTGGAAGAAGATGCATCAGTCCAAGTTTTGATTCCAGCAGAGTAACGACGCCATTATTTTATTTAATAAGAGCAGAGGCAGAGTATAGAAATGAAATTGTGCAGCATAAGGTTAGAGAAGAATGGTGTAAAGAGAATGGGGCTAGGGGGCTGTTATATAGGGTTTCAAACTAATTAGAGCCGTCGATGAAGCTAGGGTTAATCAAGGCCATCCATCTCAAGAGAAGCCAATCAGAAAGTGACAAGTTAGCCCTAGTGACACAGCAGAGCTCAGAAATTCGACCAGAACCCGACCAGGCCACCTAGGGTCAAACCAGAAAGCTGTGCAGGTTTTTTCTCGGCCTGGGAGCACTTGGGAAGTGCGCCAATGTAAATTTGTACTGGCGCACTTCCCAAGTGTGCCAGTGTAATCTCTTTTTTTTCTATTTAGCCACCAAACTTTGTTCGTCCATATCTACTTCTTACGGTATCCGTTTTACGCAAACTCGGACTTCTATCTTAAGCAGAATTCTGAGACGAACGCAATGGAATGACCCGTTTCCCTTAATTCCCACATTTGAAATTAAGTATTCTTAAATTTTAGTTAATCTGATTATTCGAAAATTCAGGGTGTTACATTCTCCCCTACTTAAAGGATTTCTTCCCCGAAATCTTCAAGTTAAGAAGAATGTGTCTTACCATCCAATCACCCATCTACTCAACTATCATCCACAAGCATCCATTGTCCTTAGAAAACTTCTAATGTTGTATGAACATATGAAAAAGTGTGTGTATATGTTCCCTATCTAATGCAAAGATCAGGCGGTCCACTGATTCAGTTGACCTCCTTAATGCGAATTATGTCAGTGCCATGAGTCCAACATGTATGCAATTTTCCTATTTGAACCATATCATTCTTGTATGAGTGACAACCATTCATTCATATGCAACATCCATGTGATAAGTCAATCATTTTGCATCCACAGAAATTGAAAATGCTCACACATCCATATGTAGTATGAGAGTGTATTCGAGCCGATCTAGTGCCTAATGCGTGTATAAGCATCCACGAGCAACCACTAGCAACCACTTGCATCCACTTGCAACCATCAAACATAACATGTCTCAAACACATGTTTACACCCATTAGTTTCTACCTAAATTTTGAAGATTCGATCGATAGGATACTGTCAAATGATGGAAGCGAGTACATATAAAACAAAAACTTGGTTCCCATCTGACATTGGTTGAGAGAATAATTCCCCTAAGTATCAGCCCCGAAGACCGAAACCAATATCAGATTGACACCCAGAGGATTACCCTCTTTAGACAATGTCAAAACTGGAAATCTTAACCTTATCAGAAATATTCATATATTTACAGATTACTGGTACAGATCAGATTATCTAATGATTCTTAGAAATCTAAGCATGGGAAAATCCCACCATATCTCAAAAACCTAGAATGTGTGCATTACAATCGACTTGACGCCTAACACAGATACCCTCAAACCCCAACCTATCACCAACGGATGAGTCGTAACCCCTATGGGGTTTGAGACTATAACCAGATCAGAAACAAGACTAGTATTAAAGTGCAAAGACTCGACTACAGAATCAGAATGCCATAATCGGAAAGAGTTCTAACTCAATAATCAGATAAGGAAACTAAACTCTCTACGGAAATTTTCCTACTTCTACCCTATCCACCAACTATGAGAGCATTCGCCTGCCTTCCCGAAGTAGGTCAGGTCCTCTGTCCTTGCCCCTGTTTCTTCGGGCAGTCCCTAGTGAAGTGTCCCATCTCACCACAGTTGAAGTGAGTGTCCTTCCTCTTTCGGCAATCCTTGTTCAGATGAGTCAAGCTTCATAAGTAAAGCACTTTTCTCCTCCTTTATCTTCAGACTTTTCTTCCTTTTTTTGTGTTTCCTTTTTGCCTCCTTTGTGAACTAAGTCCAAATCCATGTGTTTCTCATCCCTGGGTTGTGCTCCTTAGCCAAACTCCCTCATTCTCATCTTTACTATCCGTGTGTAACAACTTGACAAGTCCCTCGAAAGCGGCCTTCATCGCACGGAAAATCCTACAAAGCTCGAAAGAAAATTATTCGTAGGAGAGACTACTGCGACTACAGATGGAAGTCGGGAGCTTATTTGCCCTTTGACCGGTGTCGTAGTCTTATCAAGCCAACAGAATCATGCCGCGATGAGGTTACCTCCCAGAAAGCCGGGAGCCCCGGAGAAAGAAGGAAGATTCAAACAGAGGATCAAAAGATAGATATATGGCTTTTGGGGATTATGTTTTTCAAAAATAAGCTTTACTTTTGAAAATACTTCCTTTTAAAACCTTTTTGAAAATAATTTTCAAAAACGTTACCCAATCTGGTAACCTTCGGCTCTGATACCAAGTGTAACACCCCACCTCCGTTAAGGACACCCACAAAGGGAATGCCTTAACTTTGGTGGAGCATTTTAGTAAACAGAACAGAAAATTTCAAGACAGATAAACAACACTTGAGAAATTATAACTTTATTTCAGCGGAAAACAGAAATCAGTTTGGTTACATCTTTACCAAAAACTCAAGTACATAAATATCAGTCTTGTTCAGAAAATCATCAGAGTACAAAACTTTAAAATCATAATCCCCACAGAAGCTTCCATAAGGAGTCAAGCCATACTTTAAGCACTCTAAGTACTTCAAGCAGAAGAAATCCGGATCAAGCTAAAGTATTTCCTCCTTGGAAAATCTGAGGGGAAACGGAAGAAAAAGGGGCGAAAACAAGCAAGGTCAGACATAAAGTTTGGCAAGTCCAGTGACTTTCAACATATGAACAGATAACAATAATTATGACATGAAAATAAGCTGGATAAGAGATAACAGTAGCAGGAGCAGCAGATGTACTTAGGTTAAACAGAAGAAATAAAATAATATTACTTTTCATTTCTCTGCATTAATACTAGTATAACAGGATTAGGTGTCACCCCAATGTCTAAACTGAAACAGAAACGGGAATAGAATAATTTCCACAGAAGAGAATGCTAGTAATAGGCCTTTACCACCCCAACAGAAACAGACAGAAACAAAATGCTAATAATGGGCATTTACCACGCCAACAGAAGATACAAAAACAGAAACAGATTAATCCCTACGGAAGCAGAATGTAGAATTAGGTGTACACTAGTAAATGGGCCTTTACCACCCGAACAGACGGTACCACGCAGAAACAGACAGGTGTTGCCACCCAACAGAAACATACGGTACCAACAGAAACAGACAGAACTAAGTGTACCCTAAAACCCTACCCCAAGCGATCGGCTCCCTAATACATGAATACCTTGTGTCAGCCCCCACAGTAGGGTGTATCACTCCCTAAAGTGAAACCAATTGGCACAGACCTATTTACAGATGTCACGGCGTCTTACATCCTCAGAGGCAGACTGGGATCCATGCACGCACATGACCCAGTTGGAACGCACCATCAACACCCCTCGCCATTATCAGAATGAACCGCTTATAATTAGTTCAGTAAGCGTGCCCGGACCCTACCTACTGTTGGGCCATAGTTTTGATACCAGAAAGGGTTACTGACTAATATGGGTCCCAAACAACAGATGACACAAGTATTTTCCCTCCTAACCTTGTGTCCCCAGACTAACATATTTCAGATTAACTTGTTTACAAGTTTTCAGACATACAGAGTTTAAGTCAACTAGTTCGCAGATCAGAAAATCAAGTTAACGGGTTTTCAGACTAACAGATCTGATGTACAGTTCTTAACAGACTTACAGATTGTCTAACTTTGTATTGGGCCAACAGATTCACGAAACAGGTTTTATTAAATTCATCAGTCCTGTTGGTTTAACCCTATATACCCAAAACGTTTTAGACATCATATTTATCCCAGATTTGCATTAATTAAATATTAATGCACAGACCTCTCACATTAGGTCGATAGCTTGTGGCCGCTGGATATGCGGGGCGGTTCCAGGCAGACTTCTGCCACAAGCCAGACCTAACCTCGTGTCTAAGCGTATTTTAGTTATGCCAACGACCTCTCACATTAGACTGACCGTTTGCGGTCGCTGGTTAAGCCGGTTGGTTCCGGGTAGGCTTCTACCGCAAACAGAGCCTAACCTCGTGTCATAGCCAATTCATTCCAATACAGATTTTTCAAATATCAGGCTAATTCTGTTTATTTGACAGATTAGACTTCTTCATAGGATACAACAGATTAATCAAATTTTCATGTTCTACTAATTCTTAGGTCGAGCCTATGGATTTCCATACCCAGATTACCATTATCTAGTTTTCAATAGATCAGACAATTCAACAGGTAGCAGATCTAGCAGTTTAAGTGATTCAACAGATTTAGCAGATAACAGATTTAGCAGTTTAGGCAATTCAACAGATTTAGCAGATAACGGATTTAGCAGATTATATATATCTAAAACTCTATTTACATATCTTGCCTAATCATAAATTTAGCCTAAACTTACATGCCTAAATCAAGGTCATAATTCATAATACAATATATGCCCCAAATTTTAGCCTTAATATTCCCATTTACAGTTCATGTCAAAACTAGATTTAATATTCTAGTTCACCATTTATGTCCAAGACTAATACACATGTAAATCATTCTCTATTATAGCCAATTCAGATTATGCCAATATATTTGCTATGCCAGATTTACTTAATTAAGCTACGCCCAATCCCCGTATAACATGTTTCCACAAGTTCTCTAAATGCTCATGAAATGGCCCTAACAAAAGGAATAGGGGATAAGCATAAGAATTGATATAAAAGAATAGGCATGCAATAATGAACCAAATACAATAATAATGGCCCAATAGGCTCGATGTACATAACAGTGAATGAGAATAATCTATCAAAGTTACATACTAAATATGAGATCTAACATTATTAAGGGAATAGGCATAAGAAACTAACTACAATAGTTATAGGCAACTAACCACAATAGTCACGGGCGACTAATCACAATAGTTTCTTATTCAATGTCATAGGCAATAGTCTCATAGTCATAGGCAATAGTCTCATAGGCGTGAATCATAGTCATAGGCAATAGTCTCATAGGCTTGAATCATAGTCATAGGCAATGGTCTCATAGGCATGAATCATAGTCATAGGCAATAGTCTCATAGGCATGAATTATAGTCATAGGCAATAGTCTCATAGGCAACAGTTTCATGTCCAATTATGCATTATTATTTGTCCCAAAATTTAGCATTCCTGCGTTAATCTCTTATGAGATGTGGCGTAGGCTCGTGGTAGCCTGGCTATAGAACAGAAAGAAGAAAGAGATACAGAATAAAATATATCAGAACAGAACGTACACAACCTCAAATTCAGATTTACAATCATGTCACAATTATAATTAAAGTTTATATCGGAAAACAACTGTACTTGCCTTTCGTGGTTTTAAGAAAGGATAATAAACTGTTTTTGATGTAGAAATGCTGAATTACTCCTCTTTAATTGTTGTTGTAGCTCTAAACTTTGATTTGAGATTTGATTTAGCTTTTAATTCTATTCAGGTTGGAAGAAGATGCATCAGTCCAAGTTTTGATTCCAGCAGAGTAACGACGCCATTATTTTATTTAATAAGAACGGAGGCAAAGTAAAGAAATGAAATTGTGCAGCATAAGGTTAGAGAAGAATTGTGTAAAGAGAATGGGGCTAGGGGGCTGTTTATATAGGGTTTCAAACTAATTAGAGCCGTCGATGAAGCTAGGGTTAATTAAGGCCATCCATCTCAAGAGAAGCCAATCAGAAAGTGACAAGTTAGCCCTAGTGACACAGCAAAGCTCAGAAATTCGACCAGAACCCGACCAGGCCAGCCAGGGTCAAACCAGAATGCTATGCAGGTTTTCTCTCGGCCTGGGCGCACTTGGGAAGTGCGCCAATGTAAATTTGTACTAGCGCACTTCCCAAGTGCGCCAGTGCAATCTTTTTTTTCTATTTAGCCACCAAACTTCATTCGTCCATATCTTCTTCATACGGTATCCGTTTTACGCAAACTCGGACTTCTATCTTAAGCAGAATTCCGAGACGAACGCAATGGAACAACCCGTTTCCCTTAATTCCCACAGTTGAAATTAAGTATTCTTAAATTTTAGTTAATCTGATTATTCGAAAATTCGGGGTGTTACACCAGGTCAGTCATGTGACTGGTGTGAGAACTAAAACAGTTATTTAAAACTTTACTTTAAAAGAGAGTAATTCAAGGGACCACGCCGTATAACACGGAACGGGTTTCCTCCCAAGAATACTAGTGCATATAACAAAACAGCGCAATGCTCTTTGGAAAAATGAAGCTATTATAAAACCCAGGTCCCATCACACAATGCAACGCAAGCCGGAGGATAGGGTTTTTACCTTATAACAGCCAAACATGCTTGGTACGTTTAAAACAAATCTTTTGATACTATTATAAATGTATAGTGTCAAAACAATTTCAATCATAAATATCAATCATAGACGACATTAATGACCCATACCACTATGTCGCCATACTAGGTTCTACAAATAAAACCGCAATATCACGTATTGGAAATTGGATTTCCTTCATGAGTCAAGGCAAGGGGCAAGCTCCTCTCCGATTCGAGACACTCTAGCAAATGTCTCAGGACCCCACTATGATCCTTGGATCGGTTGGGCCGGTCCTCTCTTACTTTTGAGGATTGGCAATTCCTGAACACACGTTTCCCGGTCCTAACAGACCTATATCTGAGGCGCCTCGCATTCCAACAACCACACAGGTGAAAGGTATATAAATGTCAGCCAGTTTAAGCACTAACACCACCACTAGCTAGAAAGAAACGTCGTGTTCTCCCAACGGTCACTATCCCGTTTTTGACTCATACCGAGGTGTGAGGCTCGCGAATTCACGCTATACACAAAGCTGCGCCACACAGGCCATGCTTTGATCATCAACCACAAGACTTTGCTTTTCAACAGAAGCCTTGATCATTTTCCACTTAGGCGTGCCACGCAGGCAATTCATGCCATGCGACTGATGTCCATCGATATACAACCTCTGAGCTCGTACGTCTCAGAGAAGGGCGTTAAGCAAGAGAATAAATTCTCTGCTGCCAAACAAATATATTTAATAGAGATCAATCAACACAGAAAAAAATCCAATACCAGACACACAGTCCATTTACAAGTTCGTTCTGGGTCTGAACGAAACCGGAGGCACTTACCTCGCATATCCATCGATCTCCAAGTACGTCTGGACGATCACCAACTGATTCCCTCATCTTAGGTGTACAGCCCAATCAAGATCATCAGTAATCACCCAAACGATGTGAAGACTTCCGGTCTTCAACCACCGTCTTCATCTTCGACTTATCGTCGAATCAGTTATTCAGAATGGGTATAAACCCGACCTTTCCGAATAACCCGCGTATATAATAAACAAATGTCACACAAACACAACATATGCCTCATTCCAATTCAGAATATTCTTTTATTCAGAAAATCACATTCTTAGGAAAAGGTTCCCATTAACTTTATCAAAGATAAATTCTTCTAAATTTACTCTTTAATCTTCATTTGGATATCATTTCAAACCATATTATGGTTTTCCAAACTAGTCGGAACTAGCGAACCACACCGAAGTAATTATTTATTTTATTTCCCAATTCAAACCTATTCATCCCCTGGAGCAAAACTGGTGATACTCCAGATCTAACACCACGGTGTTATCGGTAAAATTAATTACCATTTCATGTTCAAATCTAATTAAAGATTTAACTATCGCTTTGGAGCAAAACTGGTAGTACTCCTTTCTTGATCACTTTTCAAATTTGATAATTTAAATTATCAATTCACAATTCAATCTAGTTAAAGATTCATTAAAACTCCACTTAGTTTCAATCTTCTCAAAAATCAATATCCTGTCTTTAACTGGGTTAAAGAACCAATGTCATCTAAAACACGGTTCACGGTAAACCCAAAATCACATTCAAATTCAATTCCAATTAAATCTTATTTAATTGGTACACTTCATTAAATCTAAATAGAAAGATTTAATCTTTTCCTCAACTGGGCTTAAGAACAGTGTTAATGAAGACACCATTCACAACAAACCCAAATCACGTTCGATATTAAATACAAGGCTCTGAATAGAAAATATATTGGCTTATATTCAATATCAAATTCTACGACCAACAAATATCGTATTGGAAATAACGATATAAATATATCTTTCAAATTTCCACGACCATATCTGTATAATCATGAAATCCAACATCGAAATACTCCAAAGATAATTTCGATTCAAATCCATTCCAATTCAATTATTGGAAATTCTGATTATTTTCAAAACCACTTTCAAATTCAATTTATTTATTTCAAAAATAAATTGATTTTAATTCTAGTTCAAAACTAGTTCATTTCGATAAAAATATATTTTTATCCTTTCAAATGTGGAATTTTTCATCCCAGTTCTTTCCAATTCACATATTATGATTTTACATAAATTATTATTATTTTTAATAATTTTATTAAGGCCCGTACAGTCGATTTCCATCAATGGCCATCGAACTGCACTTACAGCGACCTTTTCCAAATTTAATTTGGACATAATTCCAAATCCAACCATTAGATTTCAAATTTCTAATATTCATTGGAAAGCTCTTTTCGATACGAACCCAATGGTTCCGATTTCAGGAGAATCCAACGGTCGGATCTCCCGCAACGTCAATTCGAAGTCAATGGTCGAAATTCGTGAACTGCCGCAGCGCGGCGCGTTCTATTCAGGCCGTTATATATATAATATATATATATATATTATATTTCACCGATTTTCTTTTAAAACGTATTTTATAAATCTTTTTAAATTCGTTTTCAAAACAATTTCAACTTCATATTCAATTTCGAATCAAAATTGAATATTTCATATCATTAATATATAAATGATAATATTTTCAAAACGTTATATTTTGAAATCACTACCTTTTCTATATTCATTGTAAAAACGAATATAATCGATATAAATATCGTTCACGTCAAAATAGCGCAACTCTAGTCAACACGGCTTTATATATTTCAATAAATTCGTTATTCTATTCAACAAATGAATATTTATTCTATTCAACACATGAATCTATATTTCTTTCAACACATGACTAATCTCAACACATGAGTACTGTCAACACATGACTATTTTTGTTATGTAATATATTTTATAAAATTATGGTATTTATCGTTTGATTTTTAATCAAACTCCAACCGTAAAGTAGTTTCTAATCTTAAATATGATAAAGATGTAAATTTTATTGTTAAAATATTTTACTCAACACATGAATAGTTTCAACACATGAATATTCTCAACACATGAGCATCGTCAACACATGACTATTTATTCTATTCAACACACGAATATATATTTTATAATATTCTTTATTTTCCCGATTGGAATGAGGCCCAATCAATTATCATATAATGTTAATTATATGGTTTCCATACAACACATATATATATAGCAACGATAAATAATCAACCATCACCCAAAGTGCACCACACAACTGCATAAGCATTAAATATAAATAATTAACGCTTACACAGTCTGTCGACCAATCGATCGACATACAATTAAATAATTGTGATTAGTGTACGCCAAATATCATCCCAACACCCGTGTGGGGTTTCAATCCACAAACACTAAATATTATTTGTGCAGTTGGGCGATGTGTAAAATTTATCGTCCCAATCCATATCCTTCAAATAAGTGTACATAAACAAACCGTCCGGTTTGTAAATGAATATTTATTTATTCACATTCACGTTAAAAATTATATTTTTAACGATAATTAATTTATTTCAACACATGAATGTTTTATTATCAATTTCACATCAACATCACAAACAAACTTCACAACACAACAAACAAGCATACAAGCCGTCCATGGTCTGTGGACAACAGGTGTCGGGTGCTGCTAAGCACCGTCTGCATCCTAGTATATATTTTTAACTAGAAAAGGAAATTTTAAAGTGAGGAGTTCTCACAGAGGGTTCCACTCCGCCGTGCTTTGCTTTTGAATTGCTGAACCGTTTGGATCTGCTTGAAATTCGAATGCAGTTCTCTTCACGCTGTTCATAATAAAAATTATATTTTTATCGCTTCATTCGAATAAATAAAAATCATATTTTATTTCTACTTTATATTTTTTTCTCGACGCTTCATTCTATATAAAAATTATATTTTTATATTTCTATTTCATATATAAAGATCAAATTTTTCTCTTATTGGATACATAGGATAAAATTTATATTTTTCTCTAACTAAAAACAATATTTTCCTATCGCTCTTCAAATTGTAAAAATCATATTTTTAATATCTATATTATATACTTCATTATAAAAATCGAATTTTCTTCGCTATGATATCATAAAAATCCTATTTTTATTCACAAAACAAAGATATTTTTGTTTACAAAAATATTACTATTTCTATTTTTAAATTATCACTTCATGTTGTTATTCACATGAGAAAAATCCTATTTTATATAAATAAAAATATCGCCTTTTTCAAATTAAAAATCTCATCTTTCTACTTCGTATATAAAGATCAAATTTTTATATCATCGCTATAAAATCACTTTTTTCTATTTCAACATATATATAATAAAAATCAGATTTTTATTTCGCTACGTAAGTAAAGATCAAATTTTTACCATCTATATAATATAAAAATTATATTTATAATACTCTACTATAATAAAAATTATATTTTTAATACTCCACTATAATAAAAATTATATTTTTATATTCGCTATTTAAACAAAAATCAATTTCTCATTCGCTACATACATTATAAAAATCACATTTTTATATATCCAAACCATATGAGTAAAAATCGCTTCTTTTCCTTTGTAAAAATCGCTTCTTTATCTTTGTAAAAATCTAAATACTTTAAATTATTTAAATAAAAACTTACATCCATTCGTAGGAGGGGTTTCTCGTCGTTGAGGAGAGAATGGGGCTTCGCTGTTGGTCAGAGGCCAGGGGGAGTTTGTTTGCGCGTTAACAGAAGGTGGGGGGCTTCAGGTGGTCGCGGGAGGGTGCTGCAATTCGCCGGCGTTGACTAGGGTTTGCGGAGGGGGCATAGGTGCGGTGGGGCCCTGTTGATGGTGCGACAACGTCAGGGCTTGGGCAGCGCAGTCTTTGTGGAGGAAAGGGGGGGTTCACGGCGTAGGCTTCAAGAGGAGAGAGGGGGCGTTCGGTTTTAGAAGGGAGGGAGAGCGAGAATGAAGAGAGTAGGAAGAAAGGGGTCTGCCTAGCTCCGGCGGCGGCGCGCCAGTGGGAGGAGCGGCGGCTGCTCCTCCCCTTCCTTCTCCTTTTTTTTCGATTATCAAATGATTTTGAACCGGGGGGGGAGGGGATCAAGGGTTAAGGAGATGGAAGGGGGTTTATTTAATTATTTAATTATTTCAAAAAGGTACCCTTTTATTTTGACCTCAAAATAAAACCCACCGACTGTCGTCCATAGCTAATTACCCTCATTCCGAACACAATGGGATATGTATCATAAGCTGATTCGATCGTTTCGATCAGTTTTCATCAAAATCAACCTATAACTCTATATATTTAATTTGAACGTGCATTTCAATTTACCGAGGCCACATACTAAGTTTAAAAATTCCCGAAAAATATTTTCTAGCTTCGTATTGACGATACGGTCCTAACAAAACTAATTTCGTCAAATTCTGAGACCATTTGAAAAATGGCCATTTTCCAGTCGATTAAAATCAATTGAAACTGGTCAAACGCGTTTTGCTTTGCCACACTCACATATTGATCTAGAAAATTACGAATTTTGAACCCTTGTAATAACTTGACATCATGGATCCAACAAAATTGGTTTCGTCGAAAACCGAGGTCGTTTGCAAAATTTCCATTTTTAAAGGCCAGAATTCCGTAGCGACTATTATGAATTTTCAACTGGGCCTATCTTTTGATTCCCACTATGAAATTTCGATTTTTCGGATTCGTTGGAAAGACATTCTCAAATAGATTCAAATATTTTTGGTTTCGCTAAAATCGATTTATTTTGCACCCGATATGTTCAATTGAAATTTGAAATCGAATTATCGAACTACCGCACCATTTTCAATTCCTTTTATAATTTAAATAATTATTTCTATTCTAACGACGATTCAAATATATATATATACACGTCTACTTCTATTTAAAATAAATTTCTCGTCGATATTATTTAAAATAATTCATTAAAAATAATCAAAATTCGCTAAAATTGCCAAAATAAAAAATTTAAATTGGCTCGCATTTCCAGGTTATTACAATCTCCCCCACTTAAAACTTTTCGTCCCTGAAAAGGAACAAAGCCGAAAGTTGTTTAACTAATCAACTCAACTTCCATTATTTTCATTACGGCTTAAGTTCTTCAGCTTTTCAGTTTCTAAGAACTTTTCAAAATTTTCAAAAATTTGGCTAACGCCTTAAATTTTCGAAAAATTTCGCCATAACCTCCCCTGCACCGGGGGCTTCGGGATATTTCATATAGCCTCCTATGGCCTTCTTCAATCCAAAAGAAAAAGAAAAGGCCAAGCAGCTAGCCAATCGGCTCACAAAATCATCATCACCCAAACAAAACAGTAAATTTTGGTAAACATGTACCTATTTGTCGGGCAAATAATTTTATTCTCTGCTCTAGCCTCCTTGCTATGATCTGTTCAATGTAAGTACATGTATATGCATGCAATTTCAACCAATTTTCCATATAGTTCAATATTAGGTTCAATTTGGCATAATGGTTCAACATATAATTAATCAAACAATAATCAAACAACACAACCTGCAATCAATTAGTGAATTATCGTTTCAAATTCATAATTTTAATATATATACAAAAATCACATTTTTGATGCCAATTCACAACAATGAATCTATATAGTTTTGGGTTCTCACACCAGTCTAATGGAAGTATATAGATATCACACCTTCGTCACTCGAATATAAATTCGGATGACGAGTACTCAATCATCATAATCATCTTCGGGTTACTAGAGTATGATTCTATATTTATCCAGTATATTAAAACTTCGAATATACGTTCATGACGCGTATATGCAAAATCTTTATATACTCGATTGTCCAAATTCAATATAAATAAAATATTGAAATACGCATAAAATGGTTTAAATTTTGAAACAAAATTGTTTTCATTTGGCAAATATACTCTTCACACTCGTTCTAGGATACTACTGATCCCATCTCTAATGAGTTATTCTTATTGGATATTACTACTCCATTATCTGATGAATTCTTTCGTAAGGTTCTAATGTGTCTTGTTCTCGAGCTCTGTAAACCAAAGCTCTGATTCCAGATGTGATAGCCCGTAACTTCCCCGGTAAGGAAAGCCCGGATTACATTGAGAACACGACAAAATAGAACACAAATAGAAGAACATTTCATTGCTTATTACAACAATTCCATCAGAATACAAGAATATACAAAGTATGAATAAATATTACACAGAAAATATCAGAGGTTTAAATTACATTTAAATACATCGCAGCGGAAAATAATACAAAACACAACTAGAAGTAATACACGGATACAGAGCTTTCCGAGTATCGTTCCAACTGTAAATCAGGATCCTATGATTATAAATCTGCAAAACCAAAACTACTAGCTGCCCGTGTGGAAAATAGGGGCACCCAGAGTTTAGGTTAAAACAATAAACTCCAGGTCAGTCATGTGACTGGTGTGAGAACTAAAACAGTTATTTAAAACTTTAATTTAAAAGAGAGTCATTCAAGGGACCATGCCGTATAACACGGAACGAGTTTCCTCCCAAGAATACTAGTGCATATAACAAAACAGCACAATGCTCCTTGAAAAAATGAAGCTATTATAAGACCCAGGTCCCATCACACAATGCAACGCAAGCCGGAGGATAGGGTTTTTACCTTATAACAGCCAAACATGCTTGGTACGTTTAAAACAAATCTTTTGATACTATTATAAATGTATAGTGTCAAAACAATTTCAATCATAGACGGCATTAATGACCCATACCACTATGTCGCCATACTAGGTTCTACAAATAAAACCGCAATATCACGTATTGGAAATTGGATTTCCTTCATGAGTCGAGGCAAAGGGCAAGCTCCTCTCCGATTCGAGACACTCTAGCAAATGTCTCAGGACCCCACTATGATCCTTGGATCGGTTGGGCCGGTCCTCTCTTACTTTTGAGGATTGACAATTCCTGAACACACGTTTCCCGGTCCTAACAGACCTCTATCCGAGGCGCCTCGCATTCCAACAACCACACAGGTGAAAAGTATATAAATGTCAGCCAGTTTAAGCACTGACACCACCACTAGCTAGAAAGAAACGTCGTGTTCTCCCAACGGTCACTATCCCGTTTTTGACTCATACCGAGGTGTGAGGCTCGCGAATTCACGCTATATAAAAAGTTGCGCCACACAGGCCATGCTTTGATCATCAACCACAAGCGTTTCCTCTTCAACAGAAGCCTTGATCATTTGCCATGCGACTGATGTCCATCGATATACAACCTATGAGCTCGTACGTCTCAGAGTAGGGCGTTAAGCAAGAGAATAAATTCTCCGCCGCCAAACAGATGTATATTTAATAGAGATCAATCAACACAGAATAAAATCCAATTTTAGAAACACAGTCCATTTACAAGTTCGTTCTAGGTCTGAACGAAACCGGAGGCACTTTCCTCGCATATCCATCGATCTCCAAGTACGTTTGGACGATCACCAACTGATTCCCTCATCTTGGGTGTACAGCCCAATCAAGATCATCAGTAATCACCCAAATGATGTGAAGACTTCCGGTCTTCAACCAACATCTTCATCTTCGACTTATCGTCGAATCGGTTATTCAGAATGGGTACAAACCCGGCCTTTCCGAATAACCCGCGTATATAGTAAACAAATGTTACACAAACACAACATATGCCTCATTCTAATTCAGAATATTCTTTTATTTAGAAAATCACATTCTTAGGGAAAGGTTCCCATTAATTTTATCAAAGATAAATTCTTCTAAATTTACCCTTTAATCTTCCTTTGGATATCATTTCAAACCATATTATGATTTTCCAAACTAGTCAGAACTGGCGAACCACACCGAAGTAATTATTTATTTTATTTCCCAATCCCAACCTATTCATCCCTTGGAGCAAAACCGGTGACACTCCAGATCTAACACCATGGTGTTATCGGTAAAATTAATTACCATTTCACGTTCAAATCTAATTAAATATTTAACTATCGCTTTGGAGCAAAACTGGTGGTACTCTTTTCCCGATCACTTTTCAAATTTGATAATTTAAATTATCAACTCACAATTCAATCTAGTTAAAGATTCATTAAAACTCCACTTGTTTTAATCTTCTCAAAAATCAATATCCTGTCTTTAATTGGGTTAAAGAACCAATGTCATCTAAAACACGGTTCACGGTAAACCCAAAATCACATTCAAATTCAATTCCAACTAAATATTATTTAATTGGTACACTTCATTAAATCTAAATAGAAAGATTTAATCTTTTCCTCAACTGGGCTTAAAAACAGTGTTAATGAAGACACCATTCACGACAAACCCAAATCACGTTTGATATTAAATATAAGGCTCTGAATAGAAAATATATCGGCTTATATTCAATATAAATTTTACGACCAACAAATATCGTATTGGAAATAACGATATAAATATATCTTTCAAATTTCCACGACCATATCTGTATAATCATGAAATCCAACATCGAAATACTCCAAAGATAATTTCGATTCAAATCCATTCCAATTCAATTATTGGAAATTCTGATTATTTTCAAAACCACTTTCAAATTCAATTTATTTATTTCAAAAATAAATTGATTTTAATTCTAGTTCAAAACTAGTTCATTTCGATAAAAATATATTTTTATCCTTTCAAATGTGGAATTTTTCATCCCAGTTCTTTCCAATTCACATATTATGATTTTACAAAAATTATTAATATTTTTAATAATTTTATCAAGGCCCGTACAGTCGATTTCCATCAACAGCCATCGAACTGCACTTACAGCGACCTTTTCCAAATTTGATTTGGACATAATTCCAAATCCAACCGTTAGACTTCAAATTTCTAATATTCATTGGAAAGCTCATTTCGATACGAATCCAAAGGTTTCGGTTTCAGGAGAATCCAACGGTCGGATCTCCCGCAACGTCAATTCGAAGTTAATGGTCGAAATTCGCGAACTGCCGCAGTGCGGCGCGTTCTATTCAGGCCATTATATATATAATATATATATATTATATATATTTCATCGATTTCCTTTTAAAACGTATTTTATAAATCGTTTTAAATTCATTTTCAAAACAATTTCAACTTCATATTCAATTTCGAATCAAAATTGAATATTTCATATCATTAATATATAAATGATAATATTTTCAAAACGTTATATTTTGAAATCACCACCTTTTCTATATTCATTATAAAAACGAATATAATCGATATAAATATCATTCCATTCAAAATAGCGCAACTCTAATCAACACGGCTTTGTATATTTCAAAAAATTCGTTATTCTATTCAACAAATGAATATTTATTCTATTCAACACATGAATCTATATTTCTTTCAACACATGACTAACCTCAACACATGAGTACTGTCAACACATGACTATTTTTGTTATGTAATATATTTTATAAAATTATGGTATCTATTGTTTGATTTTTAATCAGACTCCAACCGTAAAGTAGTTTCTAATCTTAAATATGATAAAGATGTAAATTTTATTGTTAAAATATTTTACTCAACACATGAATAGTTTCAACACATGAGCATCGTCAACATATGACTATTTATTCTATTCAACACATGAATATATATTTTATAATATTCTTTATTTTTCCGATTGGAATGATGCCCAATCAATTACCATATAATGTTAATTATATGGTTTCCATACAACACATGTATATAAATAGCAACGATAAATAATCAACCATCACCCAAAGTGCACCACACAACTGCATAAGCATTAAATATAAATAATTAACGCTTACACAGTCTGTCGACCAATCGATCGACATACAATTAAATAATTGGGATTAGAGTACGCCAAATATCATCCCAACACCCGTGTGGGGTTTCAATCCACAAACACTGAATATTATTTGTGCAGTTGGGCGATGTGTAAAATTTATCGTCCCAATCCATATCCTTCAAATAGGTGTACATAAACAAACTGTCCGGTTTGTAAATGAATATTTATTTATTCACATTCACGTTAAAAATTATATTTTTAACGATAATTAATTTATTTCAACACATGAATATTTTATTATCAATTTCACATCAACATCACAAACAAACTTCACAACATAACAAACAAGCATACAAGTCGTCCATGGTCTATGGACGACGGGTGTTGGGTGCTGCTAAGCACTATCTGCATCCTAGTATATATTTTTAACTAGAAAAGGAAATTTTAAAGTGAGGAGTTCTCACAGAGGGTTCCACTCCGCCGTGTTTTGCTTTTGAACTGCTGAACCATCTGGATCTGCTTGAAATTCCAATGCAGTTCTTTTCACGCTGTTCATAATAAAAATTATATTTTTATCGCTTCATTCGAATAAATAAAAATCATATTTTTTTTCTACTTTATATATTTTTTCCAACGCTTCATTCTATATAAAAATTATATTTTTATATTTCTATTTCATATATAAAGATCGAATTTTTCTCTTATTGGATACACAGGATAAAATTTATATTTTTTCTAACTAAAAACAATATTTTCCTATTGCTCTTCAAATTATAAAAATCATATTTTTAATATCTATATTATATACTTCATTATAAAAATCGAATTTTCTTCGCTATGATACCATAAAAATCCTATTTTTATTCACAAAACAATGGTATTTTTGTTTACAAAAATATTGCTATTTCTATTTTTAAATTATCACTTCATGTTGTTATTCACATGAGAAAAACCCTATTTTATATAAATAAAAATATCGACTTTTTCAAATTAAAAATCTCAACTTTCTACTTCGTATATAAAGATCGAATTTTTATATCATCGCTATAAAATCACAATTTTTTTATTTCAACATATATATAATAAAAATCAGATTTTTATTTTGCTACGTAAGTAAAGATCAAATTTTTACCATCTATATAATATAAAAATTATATTTTTAGTACTCTACTATAATAAAAATTACATTTTTAATACTCTACTATAATAAAAATTATATTTTTATATTCGCTATCTAAACAAAAATCAATTTCTCATTCGCTACATACATTATAAAAATCACATTTTTATATATCCAAACCATATGAGTAAAAATCGCTTCTTTTCCTTTGTAAAAATCGCTTCTTTATCTTTGTAAAAATCTAAATACTTTAAATAATTTAAATTAAAACTTACATCCATTCAGAGGAGGGGTTTCTCATCGTTGAGGAGAGAATGGGGCTTCACTGTTGGTCAGAGGCCAGTGGGAGTTTGTTTGCGTGTTAACAGGAGGTGGAGGGCTTCAGGTGGTCGCGGGAGGGTGCTGCAATTCGCCGGCGTCGGCTAGGTTTTGCGGAGGGGGCGTAGGTGCGGTGGGGCCCTGCCGATGGTGCGACGACGTCAGGGATTGGGCAGCGCAGTCTTTGTGGAGGAAAGGGGGGTTCATGGCGTAGGCTTCAAGAGGAGAGAGGGCGCGTTCGGTTTTAGAAGGGAGGGAGAGCGAGTATGGAGAGAGGAGGAAGAAGGAGGAAGAGAGAGGGGGTTGCCTAGCTCCGGCGGCGGCGCGCCAGTGGGAGGAATGGCGGCTGCTCCTCCCCTTCCTTCTCCTTTTTTTTATTTTCGATTATCAAATGATTTTGAACGGGGGAGGGGACGCTGAAGGGTTAAGGAGATGGAAGGGGGTTTATTTAATTATTTAATTATTTCAAAAAGGTACCCTTTTATTTTGATCTCAAAATCAAACCCATCGACTGTCGTCCATTGCTAATTACCCCCATTCCGAACACAATGGGATATGTATCATAAGCTGATTCGATAGTTTCGATCAGTTTTCGTCAAAATCAACCTATAACTCTATATATTGAATTTGAACGTACATTTCAATTTACCGGGGCCACATACTAAGTTTAAAAATTCCTGAAAAATATTTTCTAGCTTCGTATTGACGATACGGTCCTAACTAAACTAACTTCGTCAAATTCTGAGACCATTTGAAAAATGGTCATTTTCCAGTCGATTAAAATCAACTGAAACTGGTCAAATGCGTTTTCCTTTGCCACGCTCATATATTGATTCAGAAAATTACGAATTTTGAACCCTAGCAATAACTAGACATTATGGATCCAACAAAAATGGTTTCATCGAAAACCGAGGTCATTTGCAAAATTACCATTTTTAAGGGCCAGAATTCCATAGCGACTATTCTGAATTTTCAACTGGGCCTATCTTTTGATTCCCTCTATGAAATTTCGATTTTTTGGATTCGTTGGAAAGATTTTCTCAAATAGATTCAAATATTTTTGGTTTCGCTAAAATCCGATTTATTTTGCACCCTATATGTTCAATTGAAATTTGAAATCGAATTATCGAACTACCGCACCATTTTCAGTTCCTTTTATAATTTAAATAATTATTTCTATTCTAACGACGATTCAAATATATATATATACACGTCTACTTCTATTCAAAATAAATTTCTGATCGATATTATTTAAAATAATTCATTTTAAATAATCAAAATTCGCTTAAATTGCCAAAATAAAAAATTTAAATTAGCTCGCATTTCCGGTTTATTACAGCAATGCTAATAAAAGAAAATGAAGCTATTATAAGGCTCAGGTCCCATCACACAATGCAACGCAAGCCGGAGGATAGGGTTTTACCTTGTAATAGCCAAATAATGTTTGATACGCGAAATTTAATCTTTTATTATTACTATATGTGAAGAAAACAACTTCTAATATAAATATATCAATCATAGACAGGATGGGTACCATATACCATGTCGCCATACTAGTTCTACAATTAAAACCGCACAATGTTGTATTGGAAATTGGATTCCATCTATGAACCGAGGCCGGGATGGCTTCTCACCGCTTCGAGACACTCTAAAAAATGTTTTAGGACTACACAATCTGGGAACCCTAGGTAACATGCAGGGCCATTCCACCCCAAGTGTAAGGTGGATTCATAATTCCTGAACATGCATTTCCCCGCCCTATGGGGCGTAAATGAGCCAGATGACTCAATATCCATCGGCTCCATAGTAACCGATATATCCGAGGCGCCTCGCTTTCCATCATCCACATAAGTAAAAATGTCTAGGATCCACACCATGAAACCACTCCTATTTAGAAGGAAACGCACAGCCCTCCTCTTCCGTTTCTTGTTCATACCGGGGTGTGAGGCTAGCGAATTAACGCTACACAAAACTATGCTATATTAAAGCCGTTCTTTGATCATCAACCACAAGACTTTGCTTTTCAGCAGAAGCCTTGATCATTTGCATCTCAGCATGCCACACATGAAATTCACGCCATGCAACTGATGTCTATCGATATATAACCTCTGAGCTCATACGTCTCAGAGAAGGGCGTTAAGCAAGAGAATAAATTCTCCGCCGTCAAATAGATATATTTTAATAGAGATCAATCAACAAAGAATAAAATCCAATGTCAGACACACATCTATTTACAAGTTCGTTCTAGGTCTGAACAAAACCGAAGGCACCTTATTCCTTGTCCCATTTGTTCAATACAGGAGAGAGGTCCTCGCTTATCCTGTCGATGTCCTAGTACATCTGGATGATCACCACTTATTACCTTGTCTTGGGTGTACAACCAATCAAGACATCAGTAATCATCCAAACGATGTGAAGACCTCTGGTCTTCAACCACCGACTTTATCGTCGACTTATCGTCGAACCAGTTATTCGAAATCGGTATAAACCTGGCCTTTCCAAATAACTCATGCATATTACAAACAAGTGCTATAAAACACAACATATGCCTCATTCCAATTCTGAATATTCTTTTATTTAAATATTCATATCCTTTGGGAAAGGTTCTCATTAATTTTATCAAAGAAAAATTCTTTTAAATTTTTCTTTAATCTTCCTTTGGATATCAATTCTAAACCAAATTAAGGTTTATCAACTAGTTGGGATTAGTGAATCTTACCGAAGTAATCATTTGTTTAATTACCCAATCCCAACCTATTCATCTCTGGAGCAAAACTGGTAATACTCCATATCTAACACCACAGTGTTATCGGTAAAATTAATTATCATTTCCCGTTCAAATCTAATTAAAGATTTAACTATCGCTTGGAGCAAAACTGGTGATACTCCACTCTCGATAATTTCCCAAATTGATAATTTAAATTATCACATTCGCATTTCAATCTAATTAAAGATTCATTAAAAATCAACTTGGTTTTAATCTTCCCAAAAATCAATATTAATGATTATTTAACTTTGGGAAATCAAACATGTCGCATCGACCATCTACACCGTACTATTGATTTCTGCCAATATATAACCTCTAAGCTCGTATATCTCAAAGAAGGGTGTTAACCAAGAAAATAAATTCTCCGCCACCAAGCAAATATATATTTAGCAGAGATTAACCATACAGTTTGAAATACAATGTTAGACATGTAATCCTGTCTTTAAATGGGTTAAAAAACTAATGTCATTTTAAACACTATTCACGATAAACCCAAATCACATTCCATTAATTATGGAATCTTCACGGAAAACAGATCAATATATATAATTGATATCAATTTCTGTATCCGACTAATAATATAAATTAAATAACGATAAAGCCTTTTAAATTCCATATATGTTAGCAGTCTTCCTCTACAAAAGCTCATTTTGATTATTATCAAATCGAATTCCATTCAATTCCAATTTAATATATTAAATTGGAAAACTTTGCTTTGGAAAATTTCCATTAAATCTTAATAAAAAGATTTATAAATTCCAAATAACATTTCATTATAAATCGGGTTAAAGAACGAATGTCGTTAAAAACATAGTTCAAAATAAACCCAATTCACATCCCATTTTATTCCAATTAAATGTTAATTAACTGGAAACACTAATAATCTTAATTAAAAGATTATTCTTTTCACATGGGGTTTAAGAACATTGTTATTTAAGACACCGTTCACGACAAACCCAAAATCTAATTCTTTTATTTTATTCCAATTAAATATTAATTAAATGGAAAACTTCACTAAATCTTAATTAGACGATTAATTCTTTTCTCAACTGGGCTTAAGAACAGTGTTGATGAAGACACCGTTCACGACAAACCCAAAATCCAATTCAATATTAAATACAAGGCTCTGAATAGAAATTATATCGGCTTATATTCAATATCAAATCCTGAGATCAACAAATATCATATTAGGAATAACGATATATATATCTTCCAAATTCCTCCACAATATCCGTATAACCATAGAATCCAATATCGAAACATTCCAAAGATAATTTCGATTTAAATCCATTCCAATCCATATAGTGGAAATTCTGGTTATTTTTAAAACCATTTCAAATCCAATTTTTTATTTAAAAATATTGGATTATAATTCTAGTTCATAACTAGTTCATTTTGATAAAAAATTATTTTTATCTTTAAAACCGTGGAATTTTTCATCCCAATTCTTTTCAAATCATTTATTATGATTTTACACAAATTACTAATATTCTTAATAATTTTATCAAGGCCCGTACAGTCGATTTCCATAAACGGTCGTCGAACTGCACTTGCAACGACCTTTTTCGAATTTGATTTGGACATAATTCCAAATCCAACCGTTATATTTCAAATTTCTTATATTCTTTGGAAAGCCCTTTTCGATACGAACCCAACGGTTCCAGTTTTAGGAGAATCCGACGGTCAGATCTCCCGTAATGTCCATTCGAAGTCAATGGTAGAAATTCACGAACTACCGTGATGCAGCGCATTCTATTCAGGCCATTAAATATCTATATAATACATATTATATATATTTCATCGATTTCCGTTAAAAATGTATTTTATAAATCGTTTTAAATTTGTTTTCAAAACGATTTCAACTTCATATTAAATTTTAAATCAAAACTGAATATTCCATATCATTAATATATAAATGATAATATTTTCAAAACATTAGATTTTGAAATTACTTCCATTTCGATATTAATATAATCAACACGGCTTCATATATTTAAATATTTCGTATTCATCCCAAATCGGACATCAAAATCATATTTTGATCCATAACTTAATATTATTTTAAAATATTGGTTATTTTAAAATATTCATTACTCGTCATTTCAAAATATTCGTTAACTTAAAATATTCGTTCTTTCCGAATTGGAATCAGACACAGTCAATTACCATATAATTTTATTTATATGGATTTCATTCATACGTGTACACAACCATAACTAAACAAAGTCAACCATCATCCAGAGTGCCCTACACAACTGCATAAGCGTTAAATATGAATAATTAACGCTTACAACAGTCTGTCAGCCCATCGATTGACATACAACTAAATATTGGGATTAGTGTATGTCCAATATCATTCCAATACCCGTGTTGGGTTTTCAAACAACAAACATTGATTATTATTTGCGCAGTTGGGCGATGTGTAAAATATATCGTCCCAATCCATATCAGTTAAATGTGTGTACAAAAATAAATCGTCTGATTTGTAAATGAATAATTATTTTATTCATATACAAGTTAAAAATTATATTTTTAACAATAAAATAATTATTTCAACTTATGAATATTTTATATAGTTCATTTATGTAATAAAAATGATATTTTTATTGTTCTAATATTTTTAGAAAATTTAGGCAGCATAACGGCGCGATACTAGAACCGGAATAAGGTCTAGCCTTATCCCTCGCCTAATAATGGCTCGCGCCATACACATAACAATTCTAATCAATTCATTTCACTTCCCAAACCAATTTCAAACAAATAAACCAATCAACCGAACAACCAAACAAACATGGTTTCAAACAAAGGTGTCGGGTGCTACTAAGTACCGTCTGCATCCTAGTACATATATTTAACTAGAAAATAAATTAGAGTGAGAAGTTATCACCTTTGGGATCCACTCCGCCATGCTTTATTGTCGCACAGATTCGCTTTTCTGATTCTAACGCAATCTATTTCACGAGATTTATATTAAAAATTACATTTTTATTCTAGTGTTATGCATATAAAAATCCATTTTTATTCTTGTACTGTTCGCATAAAAATCACATTTTTATACTTTTTTACTTCATTAAAAATCATATTTTTTTACTTTAAAACCATATGTGTAAAAATCACATCTTTAACACAATGTTTACATTATAAAGATCATATTTTTATTCCGATGTTTACAGTATAAAGATCATATTTTTATTTCGATTTTATAGTATAAAGACCATATTTTTATTTTTGTAAGGACCCGTAACTTCCCCGGTAAGGAAAGCCCGGATTATCTTGAGAACAACCCACAACAGAACGCAGACGGAAGAACATTTCTTTGTTAATTACAACAATTCCATCAGATACAAGAATATACAGAGTATAAATGAATATTATACAACAGAAAAATATCAGAGATTACAATAAATTACATAGCAATGGAAAAACAATATAAAACACAACTGAAAGTAATACACGGATACAGAGCTTTCCGAGCATCGTTCCAGCTGTAAATCAGGATCCTGTGAATATAAATCTGCAAAACCAAAACTACTAGCTGCCCGTGTAGAAAATAGGTGCACCCAGAGTTTAGGTTAAAACAATAAACTCCAGGTCAGTCATGTGACTGGTGTGAGAACTAAAACAGTTATTTAAAACTTTACTTTAAAAGAGAGTAATTCAAGGGACCACGCCGTATAACACGGAATGGGTTTCCTCCCAAGAATACCAGTGCATATCAATAAACAATGCAATGCTTTTTCGAAAAATGAAGCTATTATAAGACCCAGGTCCCATCACACAATGCAACGCAAGCCGGAGGATAGGGTTTTCCCTAATAATAGCCAAACATGCTTGGTACGTTTAAAACAAATCATTTGATACTATAATAAGTGTATAGTGTCAAAACAATTTCAATCATAAATATAAATCATAGACGGCATAAGCGCCCCATCCCACTATGTCGCCATACTAGGCTCTACAAATAAAACCGAAATACACGTATTGGAAATTGGATTTCCGTCATGAGTCGAGGCAAGGGGCAAGCTCCTCTTTGCTTCGAGACACTCTAGCAAATGCCTTAGGACTACACACTCTGGGTAACCCCTGGGATCCTCCAAGACCAGTCCTCTCTTACGTTTGAGGATTAATTATTCTTGAACACACGTTTCCCGGTCCTTACAGACCTAAAATTGAGGCGCCTCATCTAACAACCACATAGGTGAAAAGTATATAAATGTCAGGGCTGGTAAGTCACTGACACCACCAAAGCTAGAATGAAACGTCGTGCTCTCCTTGGGTCCTCATCCCGTTTTTGACTCATACCAAGGTGTGAGGCTCGCGAATCCACGCTATACACAAAGCTGCCACGTAGGTCGTGCTTTGATCATCAACCACAAGACTTTGCTTTTCAATAGAAGCCTTGATCCATGCAACTCAGCGTGCCACACAGGCAATTCATGCCATGCGATTGATATCTACCGATATATAACCTCTAAGCTCGTACGTCTCAGAGAAGGGCGTTAAGCAAGAGAATAAATTCTCCGCCGCCAAACAGATATATATTTAACAGAATTCAATCAACACAGAATAAAATCCAATGGAAGACACACAATCCATTTACAAGTTCGTTCTGGGTCTGAACGAAACCGGAGGCACTTTCCTCGCATATCCATCGATCTCCAAGTACGTCTGGACGACCACCAACTGATTCCCTCATCTTGGGAGTACAGCCTAATCAAGATCATCAGTAATCACCCAAACGATGTGAAGACTTCCGGTCTTTGACCACCGTCATCATCTTCGACTTATTATCGAATCGGTTATTCAGAATGGGTATAACCCGGCCTTTCTGAATAACCCGCGTATATAGTAAACAAATGCTACACAAACACAACATACGCCTCTTTCCAATTTAGCAGCCACTAACCGTAAATCAACAAGAGAACAATTTCCCAAATATTAACCCCGAAGGCCGAAACCAACATCAGATCAATACCCAGGAAACCATTCTTCTTAGCTAACCTACAGTTAGTTTCTAATTTCATATTCTTAGGGAAAGGTTCCCATTAATTTTATCAAAGAGAAATTCTTTTAAATTTATTCTTTAATCTTCCTTTGGATATCATTTCAAACCAAATTATGGTTTTCCAAACTAGTCGAGATTAGCGAGCCACACCAAAGTAATTATTTATTTTATTTCCCAATCCCAACCTATTCATCCCATGAAGCAAAACTGGTAATACTCCATATCTAACACCACGGTGTTATCAGTAAAATTAATTATCATTTCACGTTCAAATCTAATTAAAGATTTAACTATCGCTTGGAGCAAAACTGGTGATGCTCCATTCTCGCTCATTTTCCAAATTTGATAATTTAAATTATCAATTCACATTTCAATCTAATTGCAGATTCATTAAAACTCCCTTTACTGGGTTAAAGAACTAATGTCATTTAAAACACAATTCACGATAAACCCAAATCACATTCTATTTATTATCGGGTTAAAGAACAAGTGTTATTTAAAACACCGTTCACAGTAAACCCACAAATCAATTCTAATTCAATTCCAATCAAATATATTAGGAATCCCGATTATTTAAAACCCCTTTTAAATCTAATTTATTTATTTAAAATAATTGGGTTTTAAATTTAGTTCAAAACTAGTTCATTTCGATAAAAATCCATTTTTATCTTTATAAATGTGGGATTTTTCATCCCAGTTCTTCACAAATCATTTCTTATGATTTTACACAAATTATTACTATTTTTGATAATTTTATCAAGGCCCGTACAGTCGATTTCCAACAACGGCCATCGAACTGCATTTACAACGACCTTTTCCAAATTTGATTTGGACATATCTCCAAATCCAATCGTTAGATTTCAAATTTCTATTATTCGTTAGAAAGATCTTTTCGATACGAACCCAAAGGTTCCGGTTTTAGGAGAATCCGACGGTCTGATCTCCCGTAATGTCCGTTCGAAGTCAATGGTCGAAATTTACGAACTGCCGCGACGCGACGCGTTCTATTCATGCCATTATATTATATATATAATATATATAATATATATTTCGTCAATTACTATTTAAAACGAATTTTATAAATAGTTTTAAATTCGTTTCAAAAAACATTTCAACTTCCATTTCCAATTCAAATCAAAATTGAATATTTCCTTATAAATTCGTTTTAAAATTCATCTCAATTCAAATTTCAATTCAATTTGAATTCATTTCAAAATGATTTTCTTCTATTTCAATTCGTTTTCAATTCAATTTGGATTCATTTTCTATTCAAATTCGTTTTCTATTCAATTCAATTCAATTCAAATTCGTTTTCTATTCAATTCAATTCGTTTTCTATTCAATTCAATTCAAATTCGTTTTCTATTCAATTCAATTCAAATTCATTTTCTATTCAATTCAATTCAAATTCGTTTTCTAATCAATTCAATTCAAATTCGTTTTTCTAAATATTCGACTTTTAAATCTCTTTTCAATATTCATTATAAAACGAATATAATCGATATAAATATCGTTCGCGTCAAAATAGCGCATCCCTAATCAACACGGCTTTATATTTTTCAATAACTTCGTTATTCTATTCAACAAATGAATCTATATTTCTTTCAATACATGACTATATTTTTTGTCAACACATGACTAATCTCAACGAATGAGTACTGTCCACGTGTGACTATTTTTGTTATTTAATATATTTTATAAAAATTATGGTATCTATCGTTTGATTTCAAATCAGACTCCAACCGTAAATTAGTAAGAGAACGATTCCCTGAATATTAACCCCGAAGGCCGAAACCAACATCAGATCAATATCCAGGAGACCACTTATCTATTTTCCAGTTAGTTTCTAATTTTATATATGATAAAGATGTAAATTTTATTGTTAAAATATTTCGTCCAACACATGACTAATCTCAACGGATGAGTACGGTCAACACATGAACCTTTATTTTATAATATTCTTTGTTTTTCCAATTGGAATGAGGCCCAATCAATTACCATATAAAGTTAATTATATGGATTCCATACAACACATGTATATAATAGCAACGATAAATAATCAACCATCATCCAAAGTGCATTACACTGTATAAGCATCAAATATAGATATCTAACGCTTATAACAGCCTGTCGATCCATCGATCGACATACAACTAATTATTGGGATTAGTGTATGCCGTATTTTATCCCAATACCCGTGTGGGGTTTCAAACAATCAAACACAGATTTTATTTGTGCAGTTGGGCGATGTGTAAAATTTATCGTCCCAATCAATATACTTCAAATAGGTGTACATAAACAAACCGTTCGGTTTGTAAATGAATATTTATTTATTCACGTTCACGTTAAAAATTATATTTTTAACGACCAAATTATTTTATTCAACCTATGAATATTCTATTCGGTTCATTAATTAAATAAAATGATACTTTATTTTTCTAACTTATTTTAGAAAATTTCGACGGCATAATGGCACGATACTAGAAATGGGACAAGGCCCAGCCTTATTCCCGGTCTAATAATGGCCCACGCCATCCACATATCAATCAAATCCATTCGTTTCGCCAAACAATCAAATTCAAATCAAATAATCTAACCAACTACACAACCAAACAAACAAGTCCATGGTCTGTGGACAATGGTGTCGGGTGCTACTAAACACCGTCTGCATCCTAGTATATATTTATATAACTAGAAAAGAAATTTAGAGTGAGAAATTTTCACCAAAGCTATCCCAACTCCACGACTCTTCTTATGTAGGAAGTCTTCATCTTTTCGTCTTTTGTCACTTTCGTTGCCCGTATTCACTACATATATAAAAATCACATTTTTATATTCTCTTTACTTCACAATAAATAAAGTTCAGATTTTTATTTCACTTCATATATTTACAACTCTTTTTCTATATAAAAATTATATTTTTATATTTTTACCTCTCATATAAAGATTGGCTTTTTATTATCATAACTATATAAAAATTATATTTTTATATTGCCATTCTCTATATAAAGATCTCGCCTTTTCAAATATAAAGATTATATTTTTACTCCTTCTATAATATAAAAATCATATTTTTATATTATCTAGTATATAAAAATCATATTTTTATAACTCTACTTTAATAAAAAATGATATTTTTATTATTCTACATCAATGAAAATCCTATTTTTATCGAAGTAAAAATCATATTTTTACTTCACTACTTAATTAAAAATTATATTTTTATTACTCTACATCATATAAAAATCATATCTTTATATCTTCTATAAATTAAAAATCGAATTTTTATCCTTTCTAAACTATAAAAATTATAGTTTTAACCTTTGTATAATATAAAAATTATATTTTTACTCTTTCTATATTATAAAATTTATATTTTTAGCCCGCTACCTATATGAAAATCGAATTTTTACTCTATTAAAAATCCAATCTTTACTCGCTATTCTTATATAAAAATTTCATTTTTATCACTTCATATAAAAACTGATTTTCAAATTAAAATTAAAATAAAAACCAAGAAAAATAAAAACTCACAGCATTCTTGAGAGGGAGGGGGTGTTGTACACGCTAATCAAGGAGGAGGGGGACCAGTAGGGATCGGAGGCAACTACTGGTGCTGGCGGTCAGGGCGAGGCAGTGGGTGGCTTGGGGTTTCAGGGTGGGTTTCGGGCTAGGACTGGCGCGAGAGGAGGAAGAGGGGCTAGGGGGCGTCGGTGATGTGGATCGGAGGCGCGCCGGCCTGGGGAGGGTGTGGCGGAGGGATCGGTGGTGGTGAGCGAGGGGTAGCGGCCTCCGTCGTTTCTGTAACAACCCAAATTTTTATAACATGTTAAAACAAGAAATCAGGGAAGAATTAAATCATAAGTTAAAAATCAATGGGAACGGGTTACGCCATTGCGTTCGTCTCGAAATTCTGCTTGAAAACTAGTCCGAAATTTCGTAAATCGGAGTCCGTATGAGCAAGATATGGCCCATAGAAGATTTCAGAAAATTCAAAATTCAGCCCGAAATTCAAATCCAGCCAGAAGAAGATTGGGCGGGAAAATTTCCCGCCCTACCCCAGGTTGACAGGGGGGTCGACTGGGGAGTCGACCTGCCCCCCCCCCCCCCCCCCAGGTCGACTGGAGTGTCGATCTCCCTGGTCGGCCAGGTTTTCCCTGGTGCACCTGTTTGCTCCTTTGGTCTTCTCAGCTAGCCTGTGACGGGATTTGATGGTTCAGATCTAAATTAAGGTTAATCCTATGGCCTAAACTAGTCTCTACACCTATAAAAACACCCTAATACCTAGCCTAAACCATCACAAATCAACCTAACAACTAAATTCTGCCAAAATGCTCCCTAATCATGGCCTCCATCTTCATCTTGAGAGCTTCTAAGGCAAAAAGGAGCCATATTTCTTCATCAAATCAAAGGAGCTACTTATTCTCAAGGCTTCTAGTGTTGCTACATCATTCCTTGAGCTTCTACAACGTCTCTATCTTGTTCTATTTGGTTTCTAGTTCTCATAGTCACGCTTAGTAAGCCCCACTCTACTCTTAGATTTAAACTATGAAGTTAATATGAATATGTAGCAAGTTGAGATGTGATTTTTGGTATAATACTTGTCTTGGGGCTATATTTGTATGCATAGATCCATATATGACACTTTTGATCTATGATTGTGGGACTATCATGAACCTAGTACCGTTCGCTTTGATTTTTGGGTAGAAAGCTATGAGCTTTATTTGGTGGTTATGCATAATGCAACATAGAACTTGGTGGTTATGCATAATGCAACATAGAACCTCTCATGACCTTGATGATAACTTGCATATGATGTTGAACTACATGCTACCCACAAGTTTATCACCCTATGTCAACTATTATCATGTTATCACCTTTTCCTATGATGTTGAACTACATGCTACCCACAAGTTTATTTGCTAAGTTTGATATCATACATGTTTTGAGGCCAATAATCCTATATGCTAGTTGTGATGAACACCTTTGCCTCAAATATCATCATGTTTAAATTATGACCACCTTTACCACCTTATGCCCCTCTTGGTCATATTTTTATGTTCCTTGATTCACTTGTGTTGATGCGAATTTACGTGCGATGGGGATACGTTATGGGTAGTTAGGCAAATTTGAAATAACATGAAAAACATGACTTATGACATGAAACTTTATTATGCTTGAAATTTGAATATGGTCATGACATGTAGAAAACCATTATGTGGCCAACTCGAGGTTGGGTTGAGTTTGTAGCGTAAACCTGCCCGGAACCGCCCGGCAAATCCAGTGGCTACAAACAATAGGACCCAATGTGAGAAGTTGGTCACATTGCGCTTGAAACCCGAGGTTAGACTAGGTTGTGGTGTAAAGCTGCCCGGACCCGCCCGGCATATCCAGTAACCACAACAAAGTCTAATGTGAGAGGTTGGGTGCATTAAATTAATTAATGCCACATGTTAGGGTTAAGTTATGAGCCACTTGGATACACTTAACCAACTTGAAACATGATTGGATAGGGTTAACCACACTTAACCCGTTAGAAACCCTAATTACGCGGTCCTTTTCAGCGGTAACCCTCTTGGATGTATCACGATACCCTAGGGACTAGGCTAGGGTGGGGCACGATTACTGGGCTGATTGTAAGCGACCAGAACGACGGCTAAGTTGGTGCGCCGGTGTAGGTTCAGGCGGACTATGGTCGTGCACATAGTCCGGAGTTGAAAAAGCAGACACGGGCACCAGTAGGTTTAGACTGTGCGTGCTTGATTCGTGTCAGTGGTTGGCACCCTAGGACTTGATACACCCTAGCGTGGACCTAGCACAGTTTGACTACATTCCGTGATTGGGCCGTATGACACCGACACTCGACGAGTTAGGCTTATAGGGAGCCGATCGACTAGACCGTGTAGTTGGACCTTGATTTGGGTCATCTCATGATATTGGTCCAAGGGATCACTTCTTGTTTATACTTGACATGGGCCAGGATACTAGTACTTTTGGTGCAAAACTAAACCTTGTATATGCGATGCCACACTTGATCTACCTTGTTATCTATTTATCATGCCAGTTAGTTACCATCTTTATGTTTCATCTCAGTTTCTCATGTTTAGTTAAATTTATTAGTTTTTATACTAATAGTAGGTAGGACTTACCAGTCTTTATGACTGACCCTTTTTCTTTCGCCTCTTTTCTTCCGTTCCCCCCTAGGTTCTCAGGGAGGGAACACTAGTGCTTAGCTTGGACACTTGGCTTGCTTTCTTGACAGCTCATGTACGGTTTGGACTTGAGCTTGCTATGGCTTCACTACATCTATCTTGGGGATAGTTTACTTTATGTTATTTTCAGTTTATGTTTTCTAGACTTGTGGAAGTTGGAAATAATGACTAAGTACTTTGATGTAAGTTGACTATTTGGTTTTTGAAATGATGGTTTTTAAACTTCTACCGCTGCTTTACTTATTTATCTATGTTCTGTCTTGTGATATCTCTGTGCATGTTTACCTAGACAACACCCCTCCAAAGCTAGTGCCAGCACTCGTGAGTGTGGCCCTGGCGGAGGTGGGGTGTTACAGTTTCTTTCTTCTTTTTTCTTTTTTTATAAAATCGATTTCTAATTTCAATCGGGGGGGGGGGGGGGTGAATGGTTAAAGGGGGAGGGAGACTTTTATTTTTAATTATTTAATTCAAAAAGTTGACTTTTTCGTTTGACCTCTAAACGAGGCCCACCGCCTATCGTCCATAGCTAATTACCCCCATTCCAAACAAAATGGGATATGTATCATAAGCTGATTCGACTGTTTCGATCAGTTTTCGTCAAAATCAACATATAACTCTAAATATTGAATTTGAACGCGCATTTCAATTTATCGGGGCCACATACTAACTCGAAAAATTCCAGAAAAATATTTTCTACCTTTGTATTGACGATACGGTCCTAACAAAACTAGTTTCGTTGAATTCTGAGACCGTTAGAAAAATGGTCATTTTCCAGTCGATTAAAATCAACTTAAACTGGTCAAACGCATTTTCCTTTGCCACGCTCACTTATTGATTCGAAAAATTATGAAATTTGAAACCTAGCTATAATTTGACATCACGGATCCAACGAAAGTGGTTTCGTCGAAATCCGAGTTCATTTGCAAAATTTCCATTTTTATGGGCCTGAATTCCATAGCGACTATTCAGAATTTTCAACTGGACATATCTTTTGATTCCCGCTATAAAATTTCGATTCTTCGGATTCACTGGAAAGATATTCACGAATAGATTCTAATATTTTTTGTTTCACTAAAATCCGGTTTATTTTGCACCCGGTACATTCATTTGAATTTTGAAATCGAATTATCGAACTACCGCGCCATTTTCGATTCCTTTTATAATTATAAATAATTATTTATATTCTAACGACAATTTATTTAACTATATACGTTCTAATCTATTCAAAATAAATTTCTCGTCGATATTATTTAAAATGATCCACTTTAAATATTCAAAATTCGCTGAAATTGCCAAAAATAAAAAATTTAAACTGGCTCGCATTTCCGGGTTGTTACAATTTTGCTTCTATACAAATAAAAATCACATTTTTATTTTGCTAAAAATATTTTCATAACTTTTCTATTTTATAAATAATATACATATGATAAAAATCATATTTTTATCTTTCTACAAATATTTTCATATCGTACGCTAGTTAAAAATCGCATTTTTAGTTACATAAATCAATAAAAAATGAAAATAAAAGCTCACCGGCGTTGTGGTGGTCGGTGGAGGCTCGGCGGATGCTCAGTTGGTCAGCGGCAGCGAAATGGTGGTGGCGGCGGAGAGTTTCAGTGGGTTTTCACGCGAATCGAGACATGAGGGGGCCTAGGGTCGGGGTTGGAGGGCTAGGGGCGGCGGCGGTGCCTGACATGGCTGGGGGTGGCGCATCTAGGTGGCGGAGGGGCCTACATTGGACGACGGTGGCTATTTTGGGAGCAGGGGGGTTAAATTGGAGGAAGAGAGAGTAGGGAGGAGAGAAGGGTTTGGGGGTGGTGGCTGACGTTAGGGGGGCGGAGGAGGCCGAGCGCGGGCGGGGGTGGAGGAGATCACCAGCGACGGAGACCAAAAGGGGGAGAGGGCAATGAACAACGGGTTTTTCCCAATTTGGGGGAGGTTTGACTTTATGAAGAGAGATTAGGTTTATAATTATACATACATACATATATATATATATATATATATATATATTTCATTTAATTTCTCCAAAAAGTTACTTTTCCATCCGAACTCCAAATCGAACCCAACGAGTGTCGCCCCCCAGCTAATTACCCTCGTTCCAAACACAATGGGATATGTCTGGTAAGCCAACTCGACTGTTACGATCAATTTTCATCAAAATTAAAATATAAATTAATTTAACGTTCAAAATTGATTTTAACGTTCATTTTAATTTACTGGGGCCACATACTGATCCCAAAAAGCCAGAAAAATAAATCTAGCTATGTTTTGACGATACGGTCCTAACAAAACTAATTTCATCGAATTTGGAGACCATTTAAAAAACTGTCATTTTCCTGTCGATTAAATTCAAGGGTGCATTTTTTACAGGTCCCTATTAAGTTTCTAAATAGAAAAAAAACCGATGATAAAAACAATACAAAAAACATCCCTATTTTTGTATTGTGGAAGAAAAAATTCTGCTTGTACCCTTTAGTATTTCGTAAACCTCTCAACAACGTTTCATTATCATTTAATCCGTCAAATCATTTAGCAAATTTCTCTCAAAACCCTAAATCCACGAATCCTCAGAAACCTAAATCGATTAGTCGATCTTTGTACTCAAAAACCTAATTTTCATCATTCTAATTAGGATCGTTTCTTGTTTTCCGAAATAGTTGTTGTCGTCGGCATCAAATTACTCTAAATGGCGAGAACGAAGGTATTAATCTAATAGTTTTATTTCATTTTCGACTTTCGCTACTATCTTGATGTAATATATTGTAAGAAGATTAAATCAAACGTTGTAATGAGTGCAGCTGTTTATATGATTGTTTGCATGATTTTAAGATGTTAATAAGAAAGTTTAGATGATTGTATGATGTTAATTAGAATTGTGGAAGGGCTGTATGTTATTATTATGAATTTAATACTTAATTTTTGCACTTCAGTATGCAGATATACGGTATTGTTATATGATTGAATGGGTTATTAAGTAATTTTTCGTACTGAACTATATTTTTTCTGAGTTGGTTATTTTTTGGGTGAATTAATTTATAATTCTTGGTTAATTGTGTATATATATCCTCAGTAGTTGCTTGCTCATTTCAAAATATTTACAAAATTAAATTAAGAGTTCTTGCATGATCAAAAAATATTGTTATAAATATTTGCAAACATATAGTCATGCGTTCAGAGTGCTTAAACACTTTTTGGAAGAAAAAAATTATAATAGATGAGCACTAATGTGCATTTATTTAGAATACCTGCACTTTAGTGTGCATTTTTTTTCATTTTTGAACAAATCTTTGATGTTATTATGAATGTTTGTACAGATGTGTGCATATTTAATTGATATACGCACATTTGTGCAAATTTATTGTTTATGATAGCACACATGTGTAGTATTATGAAAAATACGTGCTTTCTTTGCTTATATGAGTAATAGTTGAATAGTTTTGTGCAACTATAAAGAATAGTTGCAAATGTTTGTGCATGTAAAATTAGGTAAGATTTCCGAACCTATGCATAATTATTGTATGCATTTTATTGAAATTATATGTTGATTGTGCATTATTAATTTCATTTATTTTGAAATGTTGCATACAAGTTTGCAACTATAAATAGGTAGATGCATAATAGTATTTATTGAATAACAATTGTTGCATCTAATTGCGCAAATAACAACCTATTGCTGAATATTTGTATGCAATTATCCAAATCTGTTTGATCAATGTATGATTTTATAGCATGATTATTGCATAATTATATGCATTTAACTAGAAATGTTGCATGCAACACTGAAACTATGGAAATATTCATGTGTAATACTATGCATTTATTTATAATAGTGTGTTATGTTTTGTTTGTTTGCTCAATACTTTGATATTATTATGAATGATTGTAGTGTTGTGTGCTTATGTTCGTAATATTTGCACACATGTTTAAATTTATTCTATATAGTATCACAAATGCGTGCTATTATTAAAATTGAATGCTTTGTTCGCTATTTGCCTGTAATTTTTTCTTAGTTGTGCAACTATGAAGATTATTTGCACTTGTTTGTGCAGGTATTTAAAATATTTGCAAACTTATGTACAAATATTTGGAATTAATAACTAAGAACTACAGCTATCAATTGAATTTGGTAGGAAAAGTTTCATTCTGTTATACATATGTTACATAAATGTTGCTTGATTATATTCATTTATTTTGAGTTTTTGAATGCAAGTCTGCAACAATCAACAGATAGTTTCATGGTTATGTGCAGTTAATAAGACATTTTGCATGCTAATGTGCAATTTTTACATGTTATTTGCATGAATCCATGCATGCAGTAATTACTGTTTCTTAAAATTGTTCGTATATCCTCTGAATGTTTCTTAATTATATGCATTTAATCACAGTTATGTTAAAATATTCTATGCTTTTTGTTGCAGAGACCAAACGTAGCATAAGATGATGTAGATGGAAATGAGTTTGATAAAGCTTTAGTCCCAGAGGATAAACCGACGGAATCTATGCATATAAAAAAGAAAAAGAAAAAACGAAGATAAACCCAAATTTCCAAGGAAAGAGGAGGTTAACTGTTTTTTTTTTTTGGAACTACGTGGACATGGTTATGTAGGGTGTAAATTGAATTACTTTGTTATTTTGGGCACTGGATTAGGTTCTTAAAGTTGTGCATGAAATTATGAACTGATGCTTTCATGTGTGCAATTTGTTATAATATGTTGCATACTTATATGGAATTTTTTAATATATTTGTTGTTATAAACACAAAAATTTACACCATTATTCCAGATGTGATTTTTTTTTTTGATTGAATATTGTGTATACGAACTAAAGTTTATAATATTTCAGGAACACATTAAGAAATTATAAACGTAGAATTTGATGATTAAATTAAAAAAATGAAGATAATAAACGATAAGTTAGTCAAAGCTACAACAGATTATAAAATAAATGCTAACTTTTGTATAATTTCATGCAAATAATAAGGATAGTTGCATACTTCTATAAAACAATGAAGAATACATATATGTAGTATTCATTTACGAAAATAATTTCTTCCTTGAATGTAGTGCTAGTGGATTTTTTAATACATTTAATTATATATGAGAAATACTAGCAAAGTAGATAAAAATATTATGTAAAACTGCATACATTTATGCAACTAAGCAAAATAAATTGCATACATCTATCGAACTATACAGAATAATTGCTTAAGCAAAAGTTATGACATACATAACTGTTAAAAAAAAAGATTTAACATTAAATTAATGAAAAAAATCCAAAACAACAAGTTACATTTCTCTGCATTATACTGTGTAACCAAGTTTATAAAAAAATTAACAAAAAAACAGCTATTTGTGTACTGAAGAGCATGTCCTTTTATTATGACATAACTTCTTGCACAAAACACATCTATAGTCTTTGTAAATTCACCTTGAGATTTCAACCTTTTAGACGAGGATGAACGACCTGGCATTCGTCTACATTTTGGAGGAGCTATGATTGCATCTTCAACAAAAAGACGAATAGAACAACTATCATTCCCAAACTTCAACAACACCAATACACTACTATTTGCAGGACCACTGTTTGAAAAGTAAAAAAACTAAACTCAATTAGACTAATCCACATAAATCAAATAAAATTACAAAAACATATTCAAATAGTTATAACAAGATGAATACATCTACGCAAATAACAGTAATATCTGCAAACTTATATGCAAAATTTTAGAATATTTCCACATGTTTTATTAAAACATATATCCTGAACATTTGTAATATAATTATATTAAGAAGATATTCATAGATGTACGCTATTTATCATCAGGCAAGCAAACAAAAAGAAATTAAAAATACTTAAATATTTGTATGCATATATACAGAAAATTATCGTACTTATATGATACTTTTCAGAATAATTCCATGCACACGTATTTTACCGATAGTTGCATTTGTATATGCTAATATTCACAATTTAAGTATATTTTTATACATTTATACATAATAGATGAAAAAACGTGTTGACAAATTAATATATACGGCTGCACGACCATAAAAAAAACTTTATAAAATAATTAAACTATGCATCAACTAAACTAGACAATTAAACTAGTTCAGAATAATGAATCAACATAATTCGACTGCAAAAGTGAAATCATTATACAGAGTTAAAAAAAAAGTAAAAATTACCTTGATGAAGACGCATACATTTAATCAATAAAAACTTGATCGAATTCAATCTCTGAAAATAGAAGCTCGATCAAAATAAATAAGTGACAAAATTGTCGATCAGAAATTCAGAAAGAATAAGCCATCGCCATTAACATAGAAAATTACGTTTAAGAATAAATTAAATGAATAATACAAAATATCGGATCTGATGCAATACTAAATATCGGATCTGATGTGATAGTTATGGCTGTAATATTTAGTTTGGGCAATTCTAGAAAAAATATTCAACTAATTTAAAAACAAGGATGAAATTTATATGTTTCAAAAGGGGAGGATGTGAGCCTAATTAAGTTTAGATTTAAGGATGTGAGCCTAATTTTCACTAAATTCAAATTAAATTGACCAAACACATTAAAATTCTCCACGCTCACATATTGATTCCAAAAATTATGAAAATTGGAATCTAGTAATAATTTGACATTCCAAATCCAACAATAGTGGTCTCATCGAAAACAGAGGCCGTTCGAAAAATCGCTATTTTTAAGGGCTATGTTTTATATAAATTCCACAGCGACTATTCTGAATTTTCAACTGGACATAACTTTTTATTCCTATTATGAAATATTCGAAAATCAAAATTCTAATTTAGAAAAATAGAATTTCCCTTTTTAAATCTCAGAACCCTATTTACGATATTTTTATAAATTACCATTTAGGTCCAATGATATTTTAAACACTCAAAACAACCAATTATAATTGACAGGTATTCTAACACATCATATATGATAATATATACGAAAAACAAACAATAATATTTTTGAGGAATCCAGTTGGATCCCTCCAACCTGTTTTCCTGCATCCATAGACGTTAGCCAACATAAATAATACTCGTCCTGCTTCGAGGCAGGATATCGTGGTATAGAAGTTCATCATCGACTATCATAGCGTGAGGCGTATAGGGTCATCCGCTAATGATATCACGGGTATCCGCTAATGGTACTGCGGGAATAATCCAACTACCAATATATATATATATATATATATATATATATATATACATATACATACATATAATAGCAACCACCAAGCCTAAATAACTAATATATTTAATAACCACTATTTACAAATAAATAGCAATGCAACCAATCAACCAACAAGCAAAAAATTATTTAAAAAAAATTCAGAGAGTGAGATTACTCACCGTGATTTTTATTCGCGAGTAAATCGAAGAATGTTCGATTTAATTTTCATCTAACTCTTAAAAACACCAAATCCATGTTGTATGATAAAATATCGTCAATACTCCTTTAACGTACTCAGTTCAGTGAAGTCGGGAATCATATGACAATATGGTTATTTTTACAAGTTATACACTATATATATATATATAATTTGACATTATAATTTAATTTAATTTAATTTTTACCTTAATCATCTTTTACAACACAGCTATTGGATAACCCGACCTCAAATCCATATTGAATATCACACCAAAACTGCTACTGCCCTAAACACTCCACTGCTTCACTCAGACCAAACTCCTCCAGTACTCAACTGCCTCACACCGCAACCCATTCATCAAAACATGGCCTCCAACACGAGATAACCCTCTTCGGTTCATCAGCACAACCTGCTTCATTACGTAGAAGAATACCGATAGTGTTAGTCACTCAGTTATCCCTTTCTAAACTACCGATCCCATTATCAAATTTACCAATGTGAATTTTACCTTTCTGTAGTTTGAGCACGAGCCAGTCAAGGCTTTCAGTTTATCCCAAAAACAACGCCTGAACCTCCGCCTGACCATCTCGAATTGATGCCAAAGCTCATCCCTTTCCTCGCGATAGTGAACATCCCAGGTTCCAGAAATCAATCGAGCTACAAATGTTCGAATTTCCCTAATTCAATCCCACTCAACCTAGATTGATAGACCATCACAACCAAAATATCAACTAAAACTTCAATTTAGACCTCCGATCTTCACTGACCATTTCGCACTTCCATAGGAAGTCGCGACTTCCTATAAGCATCGCAACACAAATAAAGGACCTCAGGATGAAGTACACTTTCATACGAGTGGAGATAAACAATAATTGTGATCGATTTTGATTTTTGGAAGTGAAAATATCATATGAAAAGAGAACAGGCGCCATGATTTTGATTTTCTAAGGAACAAAGGAAGGTAAAATATAAGGAGGGACTAAAAGCGATTATATAGAAGGAGGAGGGGTTTCATTTTAATCCGATATGAATTCAAATAGAAGGCCAACATTTCGTTTTGATTTTGAAGCTTTGAATTTGGATTTTACAGAGAACAAACAAAATGAAAGGAAAAAAGGAGGAAGTCGCGTATTAATAAAGAAGATATACTTTGGCATTAAGTAAAAGGGTACTGCGTATGGTACATTAAATTAAATACGATGTGATATAAAAGATTTTTAGTTTATTTAAAAGGATTCTGATTTGATTTTAAGCTTATCCATTAAAATTATAAAATAATCTATTCGGGGTTCCGAACTCCTATCGAGGCGCAGCGACCGAAGTTTCTAGTATTATACTGCTATTCCGAGCACATTAGAATATATTTCAAAGTCTAATTTGATCGTTTGGAGGAGATATCAATTTAAATCGATATAAATTAAATTTAAAACAAATAAATTCTTTGATAATAAATTAATATTGTTATTCTAATTCAAATAGAAGTTTGTATTGATTATCTGCACTATTTTCAATTTAGTTTTGACTTTGAATTCAAATAAATTCGATTTCGTATTTCGATAATTATATATATTCGAAATAAATCATATTTCGATTATTCAATTGATAACTCAGTATAAATATCCATTTATATTATTAATTCAATATTTAAACAATATTAAATATTTAAAATTAATCAACCAAAAGTTCGGGTTGTTACAAAAAATAAATGGAAATTTGGTGCAACAATTTGTGAATTATATAGCATATTCAATGAAAATATTTGATTTGCAATTATATGGCATGAAAGTGGATTATACAACATACAAAGGTAATATAAGCACACTGATGCTATTTTTACTAATTGCATTTGCATTTATTTGGTATTATACAATTTGCATATGAATGTATTTTTTACCACTTTCCCTTTATTGAATTTACTATATAGTTAGTAGGCTATGAATTATACGGTATATCTGCAGACAAATTGGTTGATGTACAGATTTGTACTAATTTGGTTGTGAATTAACTAATATAGTTTATCAGGATATTGATTTTGCAATTATATATCATGAAAGGAAATTATATAATATACCAAAAATCTATATGAACACAATAGGGATATATTATATGTAATATGATTAAAAATTCGAAAAATGGAAGTTATATGTCTTGTTGGACACGGACTTTTTGATTGGATATTTCAGCTATGGTAACTTCTTAATTTATCCAATTTTGAAAATGAAATTTTCCTCTATGAAATTTAGATGCAATCGTAAGAAATTAAAAACTATTATACGAAATCAGTTACTTCTCTGACAGAATCAAAACATTTGAAACTGCTTAAAAAGCATGGAATCTAGTTAACATATTGATTTCGAAATAAATTGAATCTTTACTTAAAAGGCGTAAAAGTCTTTTAGAAATTCCTAATTAAGAGCCAACTTCCTTAGCATTACAAAAGTTATAATGAACTACAAATTGATATAAAATATGACAAATTGATATGTCAAGTAGTAAATACAGACAATTTCCTTTTAGGATAAAGTAGGAAAGATTTTTTTTAAGTAAATATGGGCAATTTGGGTATTTTACGGTCAGACCAGTTATTAATCATTAAAGATTAGTGGGAATTATTATATAGATAGATATTGAATAAATAAAATAAAAGTATTAAAGGATAAAAAATGTATGTGGAGAAAGATGAAAAATGCTTGAGAAGATATATTTTCGAGCTTGTTCAGTAATCTTGAATTTTGTAATGCTATATAAACTAATTTATTATGATTTTGATTTTGTGATCTAAGACCTATATATGTGTGTTCAAAGTGATTGAAATCGCTATGCGTCACGCATCACCAAACTATTTGAATAATGTGCTATGAATTAGGGGAATTATATAAAATTATGCTAATGTACATTTTTCAATGCATCGCCTGCATTACCAAACTATTTGAATAATGCGCTATGAATCGGAGGAGGAAATAAAATTATTTCATAATATACTCTTTTCTTTCACTAATATTTTTCCCATTGGGTTTTTGTTAGTAGGGTTTTCAATAAGGCATTCTCTTGATCTAGAAGTGCCAACCTTCATTGTAACATTGTAAAACATGTTACCTAAAGTTGAATTAAAATTGTACTCTTTTTCTTATTTATTATTTTTCTCATAGGTTTCTTCATTAAAAGGTTTTTAACGAGGCAATTAATCTTATCATCTTTGCTCACGCATATTCAAGGGGGAACACTATAATATATTAGAATAGTAAGTGTGAATATGCTTAATGCGATGGACATTATTGTAGTTTTCAAGGCATGTTGAGTCTATAAATAGGGAGCTAGTTTGTGTTATATAAAGACCTAGATAAGTGAATCTCTCTCTGAAATCTTCTGCTCTTATTTCATTTTATAATAATTAATACGATATCTAATGAGATAATTAATATCAAAATGAGATACTTCTCCATTTATTTTGATTTAACTTCTTTAATAAAGTATTTTGAAAACAAATAAGTAAAAGATAAAATAAATATGCAAAAAAATGAATAATGCTTGAGAAAATATATTTCCGAGTTTGTTCAGTGATCATGATATCTGTAATGCTATGAAAACTAATTTATTATGATTTTAATTTTGTGATCTAGTGTAACATCCCTATATTTTGCGATAATTTAAAATATTAAATTAATTTGTTTTTGGAACAAAATTGCTTTAAATACTAAAATTAATGAATTTATAAATTTTGGAATTTCATTTATGATGGAAATTTTAAATTAATTTATATGGTAATAATATACATTCATTGTTTGTGTAATAAAGGTCGACTGGTAGTAAGTGTCATTATTATGTAGATTTAAAATATAAATTATAAATTAATTTGTATGGCAATTATTAAGGGTTATTTGGACTTAATTGAGTCAGCAAATTTAGAATTAAACTTTAAATGTTGAAATTGTATTAATGCATGGTGGAAACTTAAATAAATTGTTTAAGTGATTAATTTTAACTTATTTTGATAATTATATCATGTATTGATTGTAAATAATTTTGTGATCTTGTTTATTAGTTAGCATGGAAGGTTGGAATTTAATATTTATATATTTAATGAGATTGATTGATGTAATTATTAATTTATAATTAAAATAAATTTGACTTACTAAGTTTAAATTAAATTTATTTTGATGTGAATAAAGTTGATTAGTTTATGAAATTTAATTTAAGATAATTATATGAATTAGGAATTCATAGCGAACTTCATACGAACGTTAATTTAACATGATTTCATATGTCATTTTGCTCGCATTAATGCATTGAACACAACGATATTTTATTTCATGTGTTTGGACGTTCGGTTTGAAATGCGGGACGTTGTTCTGAACTGACAACGTTCGCATTTTAGAATCTTGGTTGGTTATTTGTTGGTCTATATTAAGTATTAATATTTTCTTGTACATGAATTAAAGAAAGGAAAAATATTTACTGCCATATTGCGAAATTTGTTGTCATGCATGTATGTAGCTTACTTTTTCATGTGCGTGTGAAACCAAATTTATGGATAGAAAAATAGAAATTTATACATGCATTTAATAACGTGTGAAAGGAAGTTATTACATTTATACTTTTTTTTATCTTCTTTCCTTAACGCTGAGCATTTCATGGTATATGTATGAAACAAAGGATGGAAATGTATAAACCTCTACGCATGAAGCATATTGTTGTGGCACTCGACATTAATGTTTCATGCGCATGGACCACAAAAAAGTAAGAAAAAAAATGAACAAATGAAAATGTAAATATATAAAACAAAGAGTTAGTGTGTCATGTTCGGTAGGAAATTGGTATGTAAAGCATTTAAGGGCCTATTTGGACATAAATTGAAATTTATGGACTTTTAAATTTAAAAAAAGTGAATATATAGCAATTGAAATAAATGTTATATGCATGTGTAAAAAAATGCTAATTGTGCCCACATGATATTTATGGCTAATGAAATCATAGTATAAGTATTCATTAGAACATTTAATAATATCCAATGGGTTTTGTGCCAATGAAAAGGCTATATTTCAGGTAATGTATAATTAATGAGACGAACATGGAAAGAGATTAGAAATCTAACGTATAAATAATATTTAAATTTTGTAACCTAAGGATCCTCTATTACGCATAGTAATTAAATACCTTAAATACATTAGCCAATTTATGTGGTTATTGATTAACGTTAAAAAGGGAAAAATATTTGAATAGCTGTGATTGATTGATTATTAATGGTGGATTTATATCTTTAGTGTGGTGCTAAGGGCACCCCCAATATGTTCTTCCTAATACCGCAATTAAAAAAATAAAACTCATTAAATTTTGTATGCTTCCTAATGCCATATTACCTCTTTATTTTAATCTCTCACTCAATCGTTATTTGTCGAACTAATCATATACTAGGCTAATCTAAATACCCTAATCTTTCGTAATTGCGGTCTTCTTCCCATCTCTCGCGGGAAAATTCAAATTCGTACGGTAATCTCTCAATTATTTAGTGATCTGAAAACCCTAATCTCTCACTTCATCTTCTTGTTTGTTTAATTCAAATCTTATTCACGGCTTTTGTATATTGCGGCATCGTATTCGTTGATCGGTTATAGATTTATGGTTTAGCTCATTGATCGGTTTTACAAATGAGGACGAACGAATATCGAGCGAAATAGAAATAGGGTAAAACAGTGTGGTAGCCCCTATTTTTAAAGTGTGTGGTATTAAGAAGAGTGTAATACTAATTCTTGTGGTATTTTTTAGTCGTGGTATTTGGAAGAACATATTGGGGTGCCCTTAGCACTACACTACCTTTATATTGTCATTTCCACGCAACCATTTTTTCTTCTTCGTCCTTATCAATGGCAGAAAAATACATTCTTCAAACCCTTACCTTAAACTCAAATTTAAAATTTAAAAATCAAATCTCCACAAAACTTCAACATATTATATACCAAATCGAAGATCGCGACTAATAGAATCCAGATCTACAATTCGTTTTTGCATGCAAGCGATGGTGATGTGGTAAGACGGATATTTTATTTGTTTATAATATTATTATATATCTTGTATAACTTCTAATGTTAATAACTATTGCATACGAGGTCGAATTTGAGCGCCATTTTGCGATCGTGGTAAAATTGTGGATGTTCTAGTACTAATTTGGCTATGGGTGGAGGCTGTAAATTTTGGGCTTTGGTTAGGCGTTCGACTGACTAAAGACCCAAAGGTGAGTTGATTTCTCGCTCACAACTTACTGAATTATTCCTGTATTTGTTAAATTAAATTATGAAATAAGTTGGTTGTATGGTTGAAATGGATTGTTGATTGGTTGCTTAAAAATTTGACATGCAAGTGTGCTAATGTGCAAGTTGAGATTGATAAATAATTATTTTAATTAAATTAATCTCTAATTGAAATCCTGAACTTTATTAACCAATGAAAAGATTTAAATAATTACCATTTGAATGGAATTGTTGTGATGAATGCCTTGATTTGAAATTGACTGTTGGACTGTGAGACGACCCCAAACCCCGTACTGACGGTGGCAAGGGTTATCTTTGGAATATAACACAGAAACAGAAAATAGCAGAACAGAATTAAATAAATACACCAGATAATGAACAATAGAATATACTGGATAAAAGTAATCATCAAAGTTACACAGTATACAGGATCTTACTTAGCACAAATACAATTCAGCTATACATAAATGTCTACAGCGGAAAACAAACATAATATGTACAATAGGAGCTGAACAGCATAAAAAGAGATAAATGATAGAATCCATCTTCAGCTCTTGCTATCCAGAAAGAACCAGCTAAACCTGAATACAAGGCTGCCCGTGTAGAAAAAGGGGCACCCGAGTTTGAAAGTGAAACAAACTACGAGTCGTCATGGGACTGGTATGAGAAATCTATTTAACACATATATAATATGGCCAATCACAGGACCACGCCACTTTCGTGGAACGGGTTTACTCCATTGGATTGCCAGTGCTTTAAAAACAGATCTTTCTTTTAAACATCGCTATGCTTTTTGTAAAAATGAAGCCGTTATAAGACTCAGTTCCCATCACACAATGCAACGCAAACCAGAGGATAGAGTTTTTACCTTATAACGGCCAAGATATGCTTGATACGAATAAAACAAAGGCATTTGATATTATTGCTAGTGTTTATATGTTTTGAAAACAATTTCAAATCATAACTATCAATCATAGACGGCATTAATGCCCCATACCACTATGTCGCCATATATAGGTATACAATCAAAATCGCACAATCACGTATTTGGAAATTAGATTTCCGTCATGAACCAAGGCAAAAGATAGTCCTTACCGACTTCGTGACTCTCTAGCCCGAGCCACAGGGTCAGAGCGCATCGACCCTTGGAGCGACAGGGCCGGTCCACCGATGTGGATTAAAATGCCTGAACAATACGTTTCCCCGCCCTTTGGGGCGTAAACGAGCCAACGAATGACTCCATCGGACCCGGATCGTCCGATCTAATCGAGGCGCCTCGCAACAGCAACAACCACATAGGTGAAAAGTATATTAATGTCAGGGCTGGTAGGTCACTGACACCACCCTAGCTAGAAAGAAACGCATGCCCTCCCTGAGGTCCTTCTCCCGTTTCTGGTTCATACCGGGGTGTGAGGCTCGTGATTTCACGTTATACACAAAGCTACGCCATAGGAGATACTTTGATCATCACACAAGACTTTCCTTTTCAACAGAAGCCCTGATCACTGCATCTTAGCATGCCACACAGGCAATTCATGCCATGCGACTGATGTCCATCAATATACAACCTATGAGCTCGTGCGTCTCGGAGAAGGGCGTTAAGCAAAAGAATAAATTCTCCGCTGCCAAACAGATGTATATTTAACAGAAATCAATCAACATAGAATAAACTCCAATGTCAGACACACGGTCCATTTACAAGTCCGTTCTGGGTCTGAACGAAACCGGAGGCACTAAATACCTCGCAAATCCATCGATCACCACGTACGTCTGGACGATCACCACTCATTATCCATATTTCGGGATGCCTCCCAATCAGGACCTCGGTTACCATCCATACGAGGTGAAGATCTCCGGTCTTCGACCACCGTCTTCATCTTCGACTTTCAATCGTCGGTCAATTATTTGAAATGAGAATTAACTCGGCCTTTTCAAATAATTCACGTATATTTAGAATTTCAAATCAATTTATTTCAATGGTTAAATCATTCGACAACACCAATTTTGTTCTTTAATGTAATTTTCACACCAAACACATTCAACCATCAAATACAACATAAATCGAGCAAATTCAGTTTATTTCCATTCCATATTGTTTATGATATTTTATAACGATTTATCGCTATTTTTATTTATTTAAAATTAGCCAATTTATTCAAAACGACACTTCGGGCCATAGCACGGTCGTGGCGTTGTTTTTCTTCAGATTTGATTTACACATATCTGAAAATCTAACCGTTGGATTTTACAAAATTTACATCATTAGAAAGGTCTTTTCAAAACGAATCCAACGGTTCCAGTTTCGGGAAAATCCGATGGTCGGATCTCCCGGTACAATCGTTTGAAGTTTCGATTTCAAAATACGAACTGCAGCATCGTTATTCGATTTAATATAATTATATATATATATATATATAATCGTTTCTGGCGCTGTTTTTCTTCAGATTTGAATTAAACATTCCAGGCAATCCAACCGTTGGATTTTTACAAGGTTGGTGCCGTTGGAAAGAGATTTCCAAGGCGAACCCGATGGTTGTGGTTTCGGGAAAATCCAACGGTCGGATTTCCCGTATTAGTTGTTTGAAATCACTGTTTCAAAACGCGAACTGCACGGCCATGTTTCGTTTTAATTTTATTTATATTTATATAAATATAGTTCATGCAACAATTTCAATATCGTTTTTTTCTTACTTCAAATATTTCACTAACGCCTTAAAATTTTGGAAAATTTCGCCATAACCTCCTTTGTACGGGAGGGGCTGGGAAAATTCCCAAATAGCCACACGGGCGTCTAATGTCAAAAAGAAAAAGAAAAAGCCAAGCGGCTAGCCAACAGGCTCATAAAATCATCACCCAAACAAAACAGTAAATGTGTACCTATTTGTCGGGCACAAAATTTTATTCCTCTTCTCTAGCCCCTTTGCTATAACCTGTTCAATAAATATGCATGTACATATATACAGTTCTTATCACTTATCATTTTCCATTCAACTTCATATTCGATTTCATTTGGTTTACAAACACCATTCATTCTAATGTTGCGTGCACAGGCAAAAATCATATCATTAGCTAATTAATGAATATTTTGACTCATGCATATTTATTTGAACGAGTTGCTATTTTTAACACTTCACATTTCAACAATTCATGTATATAATAAAAATGTGATTTTTATTGTAAAACAATTCATTTCAAAACGCTATTATTTTATATAGTTTATATTGGGGATAAAATAGGATTTTTATTGTAAAGCAATTTATTTTAAAACAAGGTCAACTTACATGGTTCATATAGATGATAAAAAGGTGATTTTTATTGTAAAACAATTTATTTTAAAATATGAATACCATTCAACACATGAATTTCTAATCAACGAATGAATATCGATTCAACACATGAAGGTTTTCTATAGTTTATATATATAGATAAAAATGTGATTTTTATATTTAAAACACGAATACCATTCAACACATGAATTTCTAATCAACGAATGAATATCGATTCAACACATGAAGGTTTTCTATTCAATGAATAAATATAGTTTCAGCAAATGAAAATAATTCAAACACATGAATATTATTCAAAATTTCGGCAGCATAACGGCAGGGTAGTTAAAACCGGGACCCTCCCTAGTACGGCTCCTCGCTCTACCTTAAAACCTCGTGGTTTTTGACAATGGGGATCATGCATCTAGTTCGCACGCAGGCGGCATGTATATATTTATTTCATTTCCACAAACGAATCCTATGTGGTTTCAACCAAATATTTCTCAACCACAAACGGGTATTTTTCAACCACAATCAATCAATATCAACCACAAACAATCCCAAACAACCATTCGCTATCAATCAAATTTTCACACCAATCACAATCAATAAATATCGTCCATGGTTTGTGGACGAGGGGCGTATATATATATATATATATATATATATATATATATATATATATATATATATATATATATATATATATAGCAATTCACTTTTATTTCAACACATATATAATTTTTACAACGCATATATAACTTATACATCGAACATACAACTTATACAACGCTTATACAAGAGGTGTACAACGCTTATATAACTCATACATCGACTATATAATTTATACATCGTCGTTTTCCATATTGTTTATAATTTAGAAATCTCACATTGGGTTCCACTCCACCAAAAATAGCAGAAGGCTCAGAAAAATATGCGGTCTCTTCTAAAATGTAGAAGGCGTCCACACGGTCACGATGTTTCCTGTTTCATCGAATTTCGTTAACGAATGAAAAAGATATGATTTTTCAAAGTTTTGCAACGCTTTAAAACTGTCGAAATCAGTTTTAATAATATAAACCGTATACCTCCTTTGAAGGTTCAAATCTAGGGTTGAAGAATTCGTGAAAACCGAGCAGCGTGGAGACGATCAGAGCGTACCACGGCCTAGAGCTACGAGAGAGCTTCCCACGCAGGTGCGCCACGTCGGGTTCGAACTCCGATCTGAGCGGCGGCGGGCCTTCAAAGGGCGCGGCTTCCGAGGGGTTTTGCTCGACGATGGCGAGGCGACAGGGGGCGTGGCGGGGTCGGATTGGAAGGCGGAGGAGAGGGCTTCCGAAAGTTCAACAGGCAGAGGTGCAGAAAGTGGCTGTGGCGATCGGGATTTGATCGGGAAATGGCGAAGGCTTGTCGCCGTTAATCACGATGGGGGGGGGGCTGACGTGGCCAAATAGGTTTTTTTTTATTTATAATGTTTTAAAATCCGAAAATACCCCTTGCCTCCTGCGAACCCCAATCCAAACCCAACGACTGTCGTCCCTAGCGTTTTACCCCCATTCCGAACACAATGGGATATGTTTCGTAGGCCCATTCGACTATTTCAATCAGTGTTCCTTCAAATTAAAATATAAAACATTCAATATTTGATTTGAACGTGCCTTTCAATTTGCCAGGGCCACAAACTGATTCGAAAAATTCTAGAAAAATAAATCTAGCTATGTTTTGACTATATGGTCCCAACAAAACTAGTTTCTTCGAATTCTGAGACCGTTTGCAAAAAGGCCCATTTTTGGTCGATCCAATTTAACTGTAATTGACCAAAACACATTTTCCTTTGCCACGCTCAAATACTAGCTTCAAAAATTATGAAATTTGAAACCTAGCAATAACTTCACATCCCGGATCCAACAAAAGTGGTTTCGTCGAATTCCGAGGTCATATGTAAAACGGCCATTTTCACGGGCTATATAAATTCCATATCGACCCTTCTGAAAATTCATTCGGCCATAACTTTTGCTTTCCGCTATGAAAATTCGATTTTTCAGATTCGTTAGAAAGGTATTCACTAACAGATTTAAATATTTTTTGTTTCACTCAAATCCGTTTTGTTTTGCACCCGGTACAGTCCGACAAAGTTTGAATTCAATTTTTGAAACTGCAGCGCCCTTTCAGGCCTTGTTTATAATTATAATTAATTATATTCATTTTCAATTGTCGATTCAAACTCAGTTTTTATCTCTATTATTTAAAATATTTATTTTAAATATTTAAAATTCATTATTTTAGCCAATTTAAAATTTTTAAATTGGTTCAGATTTTCTGGGTCGTTACAGACTGTTATTGACACTTGAACGTTCATTGAATTTGTTAAAGCAATTATTCCAAAATTAAATTAGGAATTTGGAAATCTGATTTAAATACAATTTGATTACCCAAATTTTATTTTGTTTAAAGAAAAATTTATTAATTCTCTTTAGATTTAATTTAAAATAAGAGTATTCGATGATTTTGGAAGTGTTCGAGATTTTGGATTAAATATGAAATTAAATCCTTTTAAATTTGAAAGGTCGGAATTTGAATGCGTTTGGAATCGAGATTAGGAAATGTAATAAACTTTATCGAAACTGGAATATAATTAAGTTATTAAAAATTTGAAACGAAGAAACAATTATGGTTTTAAATTAGTTAACTACATATATATATACACTATAGTTTCAAAATAAATTATATTATATTTATTATTTAAAGAATTTTTTAGTAAAGCATTTAATATATATACCTATAATTTGAAATAAAGTAAATTATATTATATTATTTATTATTTAAAGATTTTTTTAGTAAAACATTTGATATATATATATATACATATATGTTATGACATTTCTTCCAATAACACATACACATTTATATATCAGAGCGTTCTAGGGTGATATAGAGGATAGTGTCTAAGGCTCGGGTTTGGAAAATACAAGTTTCCTGCTCTCCCTGGCTATCCCTAACTGATCCGACGGACGGGATGGTTATTTTCAAAATCTAATTCGGATGTTAATTAAAACCTCTTGAATTTAGAACAAATTTTGGAATCTTACAGCGTCATTCATTATTTAAAATAATTTGAGTAAAAGATTTGAACACTTAAATTATATTAAACCTATTTGGTAAATAGCTAATCCATAGTACTTATGAAACGTTTTACCATTCCATGAAAATGATTAAATTTGAGAACTATTATATATATATATATATATATATATATATATATATATATATATATAATTTGTGTGTAATGCTTTTAATCCAAATTTGAAAAGACGAATGGAAATGATAAAAACGAATAGAGAATTTTGAACAAGGGATTTGTAAAGAAGAGATAAGATGGAAATCAAGGAAATTAATTCAACCTTATCCAAAAATGAATTGATAACAAATTGAAACCGATATAGTCCATAGATTTTGTTTTTAAAATACGCTTATTACTTGGAAAGGCCGATATTGGATTTATGTCCGAAAACCATTCCAAGTAATAATACGATGCTATTTGAAGACTTGGAAAGGACAAATGAAGACCAGGAATCTTTGAATTATTTGGATTGATTGATGATGTCTTGAATCGAGCCATACACCTGAAACAAGGTTATAAGTGGCATGAGGTCTGAATATATTTAAGGATATTCGGAGTTGTTCCATTCAGACCTAGAATGGACTTGTATGGATTATGTGTCTGTCATTGTAATTGAATGCATAACACTAATTTTTATTAATATATATATATATATCGGGTTATGGCAATTAATTATTCCCGTCTCTAAGTTTTACGCGCTTAGAGGTTATGTATTGATGGAAATTAGTAACATGTTGTAAATTAACAATGTGGCATACTCAAGTTATGAAATGAGCTAGTGATGATAGCATTGTGTATATCGTGACTTCGACGAACCTCACACCCTAGATTGATGGTAAAATGGCGGTTAGGTTGTATACATTTTATTGAAACTTGAAAGCTTCGGTGGTAGATCTACTTTGAAACTCGTGGAAAAAAAGGGTATGTTCGGTGTCCGTGTCTGGATGTTAACGGTGATTTACCTGGTGTTTGGTGTCCGAGCCTGGATGAAAACCATGAGCCGTGAGGTTGCACCTAGTTCCGGATTGGTCTTTCGTGTCAGGGACCATCATATTAGAACCCAACAACGAATACGAGCCTTTCGTTTTGTTTGTAAACTATGTATGTAGGCATAGTCACTATGCTTGCTAAGATTAATATATTTATTTGTGAAATGGTTTTCAACACTATGACTAATAATAGTATTAAAAGAATATTTTCACGTATGAAAGAATGTTTAGTTATCATAAGACAAAACTCGCCCATTTGGTGTGCGCTCGCATTGTGTGATGTGGGACGAGCTTATGATAACTTCATTTTTCCAAAATCATTTACGAATTTTCCATAATACTTCTTTAGATTACTGCACCCATAACACTCATGTTATTTCGTATTTTAATTTGACTAATATGTGAATGATTTTGTAACAATTGGGAATTTCGCTCGATCCGAATCGATCGCTAAACCGACCAAGACCGTTCGAAATCCCTGATTGTTTTGAGAACAAGCCACATTGGGAAGCAGACAGAAGAACATTTCATTGCTTATTACAACAATTTCATCAAAATACAAGAATATAGAGTATAAATCAATATTACACATCATAAATTATCATAGATTTAAATACATTACTGCAGCAGAAAAACAATACAAAAACACAACTGAAAGGAATACGCGGATACAGAACTTTCCGAGTATAATTCCAGTTGTAAATCAGGATCCTGTGAATATAAATCTGCAAAACCAAAACTACTAGCTGCCCATGTCAAAATAAGGGCACCCAGAGTTTAGGTTGAAACAATAAACTCCAGGTCAGTCATGTGACTGGTGTGAGAACTAAAACAGTTATTAATCTTTATTTGAAAGTTCGGTAAATCAAGGGACCACGCCGTATAACACGGAACGGGTTTCCTCCAAGAATACCAGTGCATAAAAAAAAAACGCAATGCTAAATAAAGAACAATGAAGCTATTATAAGACTCAGGTCCCATCACACAATGCAATGCAAACCGGAGGATAGGGTTTTACCTTATAATAGCCAAGAATGCTTGGTACGTGAAATTTCATGTTTTATTATTACTATAAGTGTATAGTGTCAAAACAATTTCAAATCATAAGTATCAATCATAGACGGCATAAGTGCTCCATACCACTATGTCGACATACTAGGCTCTACAATCAAAACCGCAAATGTCACGTATTTCGATCTGTGAACCGAGGCAAAAGATAGTCCTCTACCGATTTCGAGACTCTCTAGCGCGAGCCTTAGGACAAGTACTCGGTAAAGCCCTTGGATCGTCAGGGCCGGTCCACCGATGTGGATTAAAATGCCTGAACACTGCGTTTCCCCACCCTTTGGGGCGTAAATGAGCCAAATGACTCCATCAGCTCCACACAGTCACTGATATATCCGAGGCGCCTCGCAACAGCAACAGCCACACAGGTGAAAATAATATAAATGTCAGGGCTAGTATGTCACTGACACCACCCTAGCTAGAAGGAAACGCATGCCCTCCCTGAGGTCCTCTCCCGTTTCTGGTTCACAACCGGGGTGTGAGGCTCGTGAATCAACACTACACAAAGTTATGCCACACAGGCCGTGCTTTGATCATCAACCACAAGACTCTGCGTTTCAACAAAAGCCTTGATCATTTTCCACTTAGGCATGCCACACAGGCAATTCACTCCATGCGATTGATATCCATCAATATATAACCCCTGAGCTCGTACGTCTCAGAGAAGGGTGTTAAGAAAGAGAATAAATTCACCGCCGCCAAACAGATATATATTTAATAGAAATCAATCACACAGAATAAAATCCAATGTCAGACACACAGTCCATTTACAAGTTCGTTCTGGGTCTGAACGAAACCGGAGGCACCTTGTACCTCGCATATCCATCGATTTCCAAGTACGTCTGGACGATCACCAACTGATTCCCTCCTGTTGGATGTACAGCCCAATCAAGATCGTCAGTAATCACCCAAACAATGTGAATACCTCCGGTCTTCAACCACCGTCTTCATCCTCGACACCACGTCGAATCAGTTGTTCAGAATGGGATAAACCCGGTCTTTCTGAATAACTCGCATATATAATAAACAAGTGTTACACAAACACAACATACGCCTCATTCCAATTCAGAATATTCTTTTATTCAAATATTCTTATACTTTGGGAAAGGTTCCCATTAATTTTATCAAAGATAAATTCTTTAAATTTATTCTTTAATCTTCTTTTGAATATCAATTCAAACTAGTCGGGATTAGCGATCCACACCAAAGTTATCATTTATTTTATTTCTCAGTCCCAACCTATTCATCCTATAAAGTAAAACTGGTCATACTTCATATCTAACACCACGGTGTTATCGGTAAATTCAATTACCATTTCACGTTCAAATCTAATTAAAGATTTAACTATCATCTGGAGCAAAACTGGTGACACTCCATTCTTGATCATTTCAATCTAATTAAAGATTCATTAAAACTCCACTTGGTTTTAATCTTCCCAATAATCACTATCAATGGTTATTTAACTTGGGAAATCATATCCTGTCTTTAACTGGGTTAAAGAACCAATGTCATTTAAAACACCGTTCACTATAAACCCAAAATCACATTCCATTCCAATTCAATTATTGAAACTTCTGGTTACTTTTAAAACCCTTTCAAATCCAATTTATTTATTTCAAAAATAAATAAATAATTATTCTAGTTCAAAACTAGTTCATTTTGATAAAAATCTATTTTTATCTTTTCAAATATGGAATTCTTCATCCCAACTCTTCACAAATCATTTCTTATGATTTTACACAAATTAGTACTATTTTGAATAATTTTATCATGGCCCGTACAGTCGAATTCCATCAACGGCCATCGAACTGTACTTACAACGACCGTTTCCAAATTTGATTTGGACATAATTCCAAATCCAACCGTTAGATTTCAAATCTCTAATATTCGTTAGAAAGCTCTTTTCGATACGAACCCAACGGTTCTGGTTTTAGGAGAATCCGACGGTCAGATCTCCCATAATGTCCATCCAAAGTCAATGGTCGAAATTTGCGAACTGCCGCAGTGCGGCGTGTTCTATTCAGGCCATTCTATATATATTTCATCGATTTCCTTTTAAAACGTATTTTATAAAACGTTTTAAATTCGTTTTCAAAACGATTTCGACTTCATATTCAATTTCTATTCAAAACTGAATATTCAATATCATTAATCTATAAATAATAATATTTTCAAAACATTATATTTTGAAATCAATTACTTTTCGATATTCATTATAAAAATGAATAAAATCGATGTAAATATCGTTCATGTCAAAATGGCGTCAAACTAATCAACACGGTTTTTATTCAACACATGAATGTTTATTCTATTCAACACATGAATATTTATTCTATTCAACACATGAATGTTTATTCTATTCAACACATGAATATTTTATTTTATTCAACACATGAATATTTATTTTATTCAACACATGAATATATATTTTATTCAACACATGAATTTTTATTCTATTCAACACATGAATATTTATTTTATTCAACACATGAATATTTATTTTATTCAACACATGAATTTTTATTCTATTCAACACATGAATATTTATTTTATAATATTCCTTATTTTCCAAATTGGAATGAGGCCCAATCAATTACCATATAATATTAATTATATGGATTCCCTACAACACATGTATATAATAGGAACGATAAATCATCAACCATCATCCAGAGTGCACCACACAACAGCATAAGCATTAAATATAAATAATTAACGCTTACACAGTTTGTCAACCCATCGATTGACATACAACTAAACAATCGGGATTAGTGTATGTCAAATATTATCCTAACACCCGTGTGGGGTTTCAATCAATCAAACACATATTTTATTTGTGAAGTTGGGCGATGTGTAAAATTTATCATCCCAATCCATATCAGTCAAATGTGTGTACATAAACAAATCGTCCGATTTGTTTATAACTATTTATTTTATATACACGTTAAAAATTATATTTTTATCCATAAAATAATTTATTTCATTCCGCTACACACAATCATTTTTCACAACACATCAATCAAACAAACAAGCCATCCATGGTCTGCGGACGACGGGTGCTGGGTGCTACTAAGCACCGTCTGCATCCTAGTATATATTTCAAACTAGAAATAAATTAAAAGTGAGAAGTTATCACCTAGAAGCTAAACCAAACGCCGCGACTCTTCATATGTAGAAAATCTCCGTCGTGTTTCCAACGAGATCTGTTTCACGCGGTATATGTTAAAAATCATATTTTTAACAACGCTACCTTATAAATAAAAGTCACATTTTCTTTTTGCTATTATATAAAAAAAACACATTCTTATTTTAACGTTATATGGATAAAAATCACATTTTTTTCACTATATATATAATAAAAATCAGATTTTTATTTCGCTACATATATAAAAATTATATTTTTATATTCTCTATCTTATAAAAATCATATTTTTATAATCTCTACTATATAAAAATCATATTTTTATATCGTCACTTTATATGTAAAAATCGTACTTTTATATCTCTACTACATACATAAAGATCAATTTTTTATTATCTATATATTATAAAAATCATATTTTTATTATTTTTATAATATAAAAATCATATTTTTAATTCGCTATAAGTATAAAAATCATATTTTTACATACTTCATTCGTCAAAAGCCATAGAAGTTTTAAAGCGGAGAAAACTCACATTTTTTGTAACGCCCAGATTTGTTGTTCTGGTTCCAGAATTTGCAAACGAGCTCCAATCTTCACACCATCTTTTTTTTAGCTTAAACGCGTCATTCGGACAACTTTCACCTAGTGGTCTTCCTTCCGAAAATGTGCCATTTCACCGGAAATCGCGAAAAGATAGCATTTTGACAGTGTTTGGACAGCAGACTATGGACGCGTTTTCCCGACAGCTCCGCAATCCAAAATAGGACTATCATATACCAAATCGAAGAGAATTGTGCTCTTCGAATTTGGTACTGTGGAGTTTTGTCCAGAAATGCACGGTTTGGGAGTTATTGGCTGTGGAAGCTCAGGGTGTTATTTGCAAAAACGGGATTATGTAAAAAATGTGATTTTTGAGGTGGTGGGGCCCACGGCCAGAGCTGAGGGCTGAGGGGCGGCGGCGCAGGCCTGACTGGGCAGAGGAAGGTGCTGGTGGTGGTGGTGGCGCTGGAGGGGCCCACAGTGGCGGTAGTTTGCAATTTGGGGTTTAGGGATTTGAAATTGGAAGAGAGAAAGAGGAGGAGAGGGAGGAGAGGAGGAAGAGGAGGAGGAGTAGAGGAGGCCGATGGTGGTGCGGAAGGGGGGAGGGGAACGCTGCAGCATTTTTTTTCTTTTTTTTTCGCTGAAATGAATGGGGGAAGAGAAAGAGAAAGGGGGAAGAAGGTTTGACCAAATATATATATTAATATTTAATTTAATTCCAAAAAGTTACTTTTTCATTCGAATTCCAATCGAGACCCAACGACTGTCGCCCCTAGCTAATTACCCCCATTCCGAACACAATGGGATATGTATCATAAGCTGATTTGATCATTTCGATCAGTTTATGTCAAAATCAAAATATAAATCTATATACTGAATTTGAACGCGCATTTCACTTTACCGGGACCACATACGGACTCTAAAAATTCCCGAAAAATTATTTATAGCTTCGTATTGATGATACGGTCCTAACAAAACTAATTTCGTCAAATTCTGAGACCGTTTGAAAAATGGTCCTTTTCTGGTCGATCGAAATTGACTGAAACTGTCAAAACACGTTTTACTTCGCCACGCTCACATATTGATTCAAAAAATTACGAATTTTGGAATCTAGTAATAACTTGACATCCCGGATCCAACAAAAGTGGTTTCGTCGAAAACCGAGGTCATTTGCAAAATTGCTATTTTTAAGGGCTAAAATTCCAAAGCGACTATTCTGAATTTTCAATTGGGCATAACTTTTTATTCCCACCATGAAATTTCAATTTTTCGGATTCATTGGAAAAATATTCTCAAATAGATTCTAATATTTTTGGTTTCACTAAAATCCAGTTTATTTTGAATCTTGCACGTTAATTTGAAATTTGAAATCGAATTTTCAAACTACTGCGCCATTTTCTATTCCTTTTATATTTAAAATAAAATATTTATATTCTAACGATGATTCAAATAAATGTATACGTTTTAATTCTATTCAAAAATAAATTTCTCGTCGTCATTATTTAAAATAAATCATTTTAAATAATCAAAATTCATCAAAATTGCCAAAATAAAAATTTTAAATTGGCTCAGAATTTCCGGGTTGTTACAGATTTAGTTCTGATCTGAGTGTTTGTTGTGTTTCTTTTTATGCAGTACGCTTAGGTCAGCCGAAGTTGCACTTAGCGGAGATTACCTTGCCTTGAAGATACTATTATGAAGATGAAGATGAAGCTCAACAAACGTATTATTATTATTATTCTGCTGCAAAATTATTGGTATGTTGTATAATAGTTAACTCTGATAATTGTTGTAAAATATAATCAAATATATGTTTTAACAGCTTCATGAACTGTTATTTATTTATTATATTTTGTCATTCTGCTGCAAGATTCTGTATTTGTTTTCTTCTTCTATTCTTTTTCTTATGTAAATCCCAATAACTATCCGTATTTTTGATTTGTTTAAGTTGGCAATTGAGGATCATTGTCAATTTGAACGGTCAAAAATCTCGGATGTTACATCTGGGACCTATATACATGTGTTCAAAGTGACTGTTAAACTCAAATCATATTATATAACTATAAGATAAAACATCTTACTCTTCGTTTAATTCTTACATAATATTTTCATTTATGTCATTTATGTTTCCTACACATTTTCTTTGTCTACTCATTAATTTTTGTTTATATCAAATTCTTAGTGTTCTATATTCTTTTCAAGCATTTTCAAGTTACTTAAAGAAATTGAATACTCTTGGCACTTCAACTAAAATATGTCATTCTATCCAGAAACAAATTGTTGTGCATAAATATAGCACTTGAAATTTCTCAAAATAATTATTCACTTCAGCAAAAATTAATTTCTTTTATTTCTAAATTGAACAATAATATATAGCATTCATGTAACAAATAAAAGGTTTATTAAATGAAAAAATAATCAGTTAATACCTTACTTGAACTTATGAAATTCATCTTAAGCAATGTAATATTAACAAAAACTAAATCTCTAAATAAATACATAAATTGTAAATTATCCTACATGATAGTCATGCTAAACCTTACTTAGACAAAGACATTTCTCGAAAACCCATGTACACCTAGTCTATTAATTGAATACTATTTGTTTTATAATTTCCTATAAGATTGTGATGAATTTTATAAATTTTGAAAATTTATAACATTCCACCAATTTCATCCGATATACTAATTATTTTTTCTAATTAATTTATTGCTTAGTTGATACTAATAAGTAAAAAAATGTTATGGAGCTGAAAGGGAAGAAGGATCCAAATTAAGGATTTGTAAAGTTTCAATGTTGCTCTTTATTATTTAATTTGTTTTTATATTTAAATGGCTTTAACCTCTATATTAGAATATCCATCACTGTATTGCAATTTCATCATGTAGACTAGCAATATTAGTTTTCTTAGTAATTGGAATCGCGAGATATGAGATAATGCTCGGAAGAGTAAATTAGATAATTATTTGTTATCACTAGACATTCTAAAGATTTTTTTTAGGTAGTGTGTTTTATAGGTCAAATTCTAGAGTTTTGGCGTTTTTCTTTTTACGTTCACTAATCATATGTAGACTAATTTATAAGCTTTTCCATTATCGTAGAATGGTAGTGTATGCTGGATACAATTCTTTTTATTATGTGTACATACAGATACTTGAATAATGCAATTATGTATGAGTTACTTGAATGAAGCAATTATTTATGAGTTAAATTTTTTTTTTTGATAAAAAGGTAGTGGCCAATAAGAACACAACATATATAAAGCACATAACAACAACAAATACAGTACCGCCACAATACAGCACCACCAAGCCAAGCATTACACCATCAGCCCAAACAAATACAACACGCAACACAGAAAAAAGCCAAAACGGACCAGTGCACCAAAACAAGCAGACCCATAAAAAACATCCAGCACATATACATACATCAGCAGCCTTAAAACACAACATGATTACAACAAACAAAAAAAGACCAGAAAGAATAAAGACGTTAATTGCTTCCAATAGAAGACTCGTCAGCTCCTACTGCGCCTCTTGCTGATGCTGTAAGATCGACCAAATCAACATGTTTTCGGCTACCAGCACCTATCCAAAAAAATATAAATCTCAGCACAGAATACCAAACAACATCAAGAAATTTATAAGAGTTAGAAAACCATCTGGAGTTTCTTTCATTCCAAAGCACCCAGCAATAAGAGAGATTAATCAGTTCAAAAATCTCTATCTTTCTTCTATCATGTAAAAACCATCTCTCTTAATTCTGGCATCCAAACTGATCTACAATTAATCTTCCCTAATTAAGACAAATATCAAAGAGAACCAAACATTTGGTTAGCATATAGAGACTGAAATTGCAGTCAATGAACAGATGTTGATAATCTTCCTCATACATGTTGCAGAAAACACATTTTCTGTCAATCACCAAATCGTTTCTCCTAAGCATAGCAACAATATTCAACTTACCACGAATTAAAATCCATATGTGTAACTTAACTTCCAATGGCATTTTCATATCCCAAAAAGATCTAAAACCAATAAAACTTCTTCCCCGAAAATTCAGAAAATTTTACATGGCTTTAACAGTGAATACTTTGCCAATTCCGACCCACACAAACCACTCAGCACTATGCGGGTCCAAAACAATATCCTCAATCAAAATGATCATCCTGAAAAACTGCCTCAAAGCTCTCCCTTCTAAAAGTCTAGAGAAGGACAAATTCCAACTGATAAAAAACCCAAGCCGCTAACAACATCTACCACTGAATCATTTTTGTTTAATGAAATAACAAAAAGATTGTTAAACTCCACTACCAAAGGAATAGGGAGGATCCAATTATCAAACCAAAAGGAGATAGCCCTACCATCTTTCAATACATTGTTACTGTTCAACTTGAAAAGATGCGAAAAAGACCAAAATATTTCTCCAAAAAGCTGAACAATTCCTGGACTCTTTCTTCCACATGAAACAATTATTAAAATGAAATTTTAAAATCCACTCTCTACATAACATCTTTCCAATAAATAAAATCCCAAATCCATCTACACAACAAGGTACCATTCATTTCAGCTAAGTTTAGAACATTTAACCTGTTATGTTCATTAGATATACAAACTTGATTCCACACCGCCAAACAACTGTAATGACCCGAAAATTCCCCTCTTTAATGTTTGCTTTAGTGTTGTGGATCAATTCGAAACGTGATGGGAGATTTTAAGGTTGGAAAATCGGACGAGATCGGCCATTGATAGAGAAGGGGCGGAGGCTATGAATAGTAGAATTAGGTTCATGGTTTTCTTAATTAGGGGTTTTTATAATATTTAAATAATTTAATTCCTTAATATTCAGAAAAACCCGTAACTCCTATTAGCTCCAAATCCAGCCCAATGGATGTCTCCCCTAGCCAAATACCCCTATTCCGGACACAATGGGCTAGGTCTCATTAGCCCATTCGACTGTTTCAGTCCAATTTTCTTTAATTTAAAATATAAAACATTTAATTATTTAGTTTGATCCGAACATTTAAATTTACCGGGGCTACATACTGACTCCAAAAATTCCCAAAAAATAAATCTAGCTATATTTTGACGATACGGTCCTAACAGAATTAATTTCATCGAATTTGAAGACCGTTTGAAAAATGGTCATTTTCTGGTCGATCCAATTTGACTGAAATTAATGAAACACGTTTTCTTTTGCCACGCTCACCTATTAATTCCAAAAATTATGAAAATTGGAGTCTTGCAATGATTTGACATTCCGGATCCAACCAAAGTGGTTTCGTCGAAAACGTAGACTATTTGCATCATGGGTATTTATTATATTAAAGTATATATAAATTCCATAGCGACTATTCTGAATATTCAACTGACCATAACTTTTTATTCCCGCTATGAAATTTCAATTTTTTAGATTCGTTGGAAAGATATTTTTAAACAGATTTAAATATTTTTGGTTTTACTGAAATCCGATTTATTTTGAATCATGTACATTCAGTCAAAGTTCAAATTCAAATTTTCAAACTACCACGCTATTTCTAACTCGTTTTATAATTAAAATAAATATATTCTTTCTAACTTCGTTTTAAATAAATTTTTAATCGTTATTATTTAAAATAAATTATTTTAAATATCCAAAATCCATAAAAATTTCTGAAATAAATTTTTTAAATTAGTTCCAAAATTCCGGGTTTTTACAGTCTCCCCCAATTAAAATCTTTTCATCCTCGAAAAGGAACGGAGCTGAAAGTTGTTTAATTAACCAACTCAATTTTCATTCTTTTATTGGTTTCAATAATTTTATTAGTTGAACTAATAATCAAACAACACAATCATCAATCAATTAGTAAATTATTTTTTCAAATATATATAACTTTTATATATTCAAAAATCATATTTTCTAAGATCGGGTTATATATATAATCACAAATAAGTTAATTATAAACTTGTCACTCTCAACTCATTCTAGGGCATTTCTAACCCCATCTCTTACGAGTTTTCTCATTCTAAGATGCTACTAATCCTATCTCTAATGAGTATTCTTTTATAGGTTATTACCAATCCTACCCCGGATGAGTCTTTTGCTCAGTTCTAACGAGTTGTACCCAAAAGATTTGAGTTAACCAAAGCTCTGATACCACATGTAATGACCCGAAAATTCCCCTCTTTAATGTTTGCTTTAGTGTTGTGGATCAATTCGAAACATGATGGGAGATTTTAAGGTTGAAAAATCGGACGAGATCGGTCATTGATAGAGAAGGGGCGGCGGCTCTGAATAGTTGAATTAGGTTTAGAGTTTTCTTAGTTAGAGGTTTTTATAATATTTTAATAATTTAATTCCTTAATTTTCAGAAAAAGCCCATAACTCCTATGAGCTCAAAATCTGGCCTAGTGGATGTCTCCCCTAGCCAAATACCCCTATTCCGGACACAATGGTCTAGGCCTCATCAGCCCATTCGATCCTTTCAGTCCAAATTTCTTTAATTTAAAATATAAAACATTTAGTTATTTAATTTGATCCAAGCATTTAAATTTACCGGGGTCACATACTGACTCCAAAAATTCCCGAAAAATAAATATAGGTATGTTTTGACGATATGGTCCTAAGAAAATTAATTTCGTCAAATTTGGAGACCGTTTGAAAAATGGCCATTTCTGGTCGATCCAATTTGACTGAAATTGACAAAACACGTTTTCTTTTGCCACGCTCACCTATTAATTCCAAAAAAATTGGAATCTTGCAATGATTTGACATTCCGGATCCAACCAAAGTGGTTTCGTCAAAAACGGAGATCGTTTGCAAAATGGCTATTTATTATATTAATATATATATATATATATATATATATATATATTCCATAACGACTATTCTGAATATTCAACTGACCATAACTTTTTATTCCCTCTATGAAATTTCAATTTTCCTAATTCGTTGAAAAGATATTTTTAATTTTTTTTAAATATTTTTGGTTTTACTGAAATCCGATTTATTTTGAATCCTGTACATTCAGTCAAAGTTCAAATTCAAATTTTCAAACTACCGCGCTATTTCTAACTCCTTTTATAATTAAAATAAATATGTTCGTGCTAACTTCGTTTTAAATAAATTTTTAATGTTATTATTTAAAATAAATTATTTTAAATATCCAAAATCCATAAAAATTTCTAGAATAAGATTTTTAAATTAGTTCCGAAATTCCGGGTTGTTACAACAACTCAAAGACCTACCATCTCTACAACCATACCAAAAAATCTCCTTCTAATAATATCAATACGTTCAATAATCCAGCATGGACACTAGTGGAAGGAAAACCAATAAAGCAGAATAGTAGCCAACACCAAATTCATCAACACACAATCTACCCGCCTTAGACAAAGACGAACTCTTCCATTTAGCAAGTCTGCTATCAACTTTCTCCATAACCTACTACCAGTCAGATCTTAGCTAGTTGTCAGGTCTTATAATAATACCCAAATATGAAAGAGGAAACTTCCCCACTTTACAATTTAACGTGTCGGTAATCTCCACTCCATCAACACCCCAATCCACCATATATACAAGACTTTTATGGAAATCAATCTTTAAACCCGAAAACTTCTCGTACGAATACAACAGCACCTTCGATGCGAAGATGTGTTTACGTTCCATAAAGCTAAAAAGAATGGTATAATCAGCATAATGCAACGAAGTAAGTCCACATGCATTTAATTTATTACCAATTTTTTTTAATAATATCATAATTAGCAGCTACTTTAAGAATTTAAGTAAAATCCGCCATAATATCAAACAACAAAGAGGATAAGGAGGTCTCCCTGTCTTAAACCTCCTTTAGAGAAAATCAAGTTACTCGGAATCCCATTAACACAAATACAAGAACTACTAGACTATAAAAGATTTCTAATCCAACTAATCCAATTGCCACTAAAACCTATAGCTTTCAACGTATCCAACACAAAGCTCTAATCAACAGTATCAGAAGCCTTCGCAAAATTCAATTTCAACACTGCACTAGGAACTTTAAATTTCTCACAATATGAAATAACTTTCTGAACCAGGGCAGCCTAATCTAAAATAAATCTCCCTTGAATAAAAGTTGTTTGTGCTTTATCAATTAAAGAATCCATCTTGCAATTTAGTCTATCTGCTATCACTTTAGTTTTCAACTTGTAAGTGATATTAAGCAACTAGTATGCCTAAAATCACCTAAAAAAACACACCATCCTTCTCAGGAATCAAGACAACATTGGCACAGTTCAACTTCTTTAAATTCAATATACCACTATAAAGCTCCTCAAACACCTTCGTAACATCACCTCTGATCAAACTCCAATATTTCTTTAAAAAGAAATTTGGAAAACCACCCAGACCAGTAGCTTTATCACCAGGCATATTGTAACGACCCGAAAATTTAGAACCAATTTAAAATTCTCAAATTTAATAAAGATCAGAATTAATTTGGATTTGGGCAGGAATAAAGTTGAAATAGTCCAAAAAGAATGAATTTTGGATTAAAAATAGTACATTTACAAAGGAAGTAATAGCTAACAAACTCGGATTTCGATGAAATCAGTTTCATTAAATCCGAAATGATGAAATTAGGTAACCAACCAAGTTACGTCAAAAATGTTATCTGTTAGATATGTTAAATGCACAAAAGATTCAAAATTTAAACTAAAAATGGACGATTTTGAGAATATCTTGAGAACGGGGTATCGCTAGATAGTGAGATCACCTCCGTTAGATCCGGAATAGTGAATTTTAGTACTCAGGGAAGTTTCGCGTAAAACGACATCCGTATATGGAAAAGAAAAAATAAAAGGCCAAAATTTGAACAAAATTTTGACGGTAATTAAAATTTGATGGTGCTAATAACAAAACTGGAAGCTGAGACCTATCCAGAAAAAATTAGAACATAGAATATTAGCTATGTATAAAGTCTGGGAAAATCCCATATCAAATATAGAAAGTTATCAAGCAAACAAAATTAAAATAAATTATTTGAAAATCCAAACGAACTCCGATTTTGGATTTGAACACATAGGATTGAAGTACGTTAGAAACCGGACAATATGTTGAAGAACTTCAGAAAACCGTTATCGTTTTATACTCCAACACGATATCGAAAAGTCGATGAGATAGCACATGAGAAAACACACTTTTGGATAAGTATGAAAATGGATAGGGATGAATTTAAGCCATTCATTTCTCTTCCCTTAGATTTGTGACATGTCACCAATCCATGTGACTTTCTAAGCTATAAAAGTATCTTCCCCCTCCGCTTTAATCTCACTTCCATCTTCTTCTTCCTCCATCTCCCTTAAGATCATGGCCATGGCCGAAATTCACTAACAAAAAATAAAATAAAAAATAAAGCAAAGGAAAAGGAAGAAAAGGAGAAAAGAGGGAAAGACTAGGAACCATGGATCCTTAGGCAAAGGCTTGGACTTCACGGGGTGAGAAAAAATGAACTTTTAAAGGGTTTTGTTACTTGATTTAATGATTTGCATGTATGATGTTTCTTATGATGGATGGTGGTTGTGTAGTTTAGAACATACAAACAATTAAGCGTTAGTGTTATAACGCTTGTGCACAGTTATTATTTAATTATGTTAATGATGGTTGCTATGAATGTTTATAATGGTTGTTGTTTCGCGCACACCATGACACACCAATTATGGTATTACATTGGTGATCGGCAAATCTCCTTCGTATTTAGAAGCAATATATTTTTGAAGTTAAAGGATAACAATTTATGATAAAGTCTCTTTAAATAAATAAATAAATAAATAAATACCAGAACCTTCAAGGATGACAGAGAGGATAGTGCCTAGGCTTGGGTTTGGAAAATATAGATTCCTGCTCTCCCTGTCTATCCCTAACTGATCCGACGGATGGGATGGACAATTAAAGTCTGATTTGAAATTATTTGAGATTAGAAATAAATTGGAATTTAATTTATTAAGAGCAAAATAAAAGCTGAATGTTAAAACCAAAATAATTTGGAAAGTCAATTTAATTATTATATGGTTTATATACGTATATAATGGTTTTCAATGGTATTTTGAAGTATCACGGTATAATTTTATTTGCGGTCAATTTAGAGTTTGTCGAACAGCGACGATTCGTTTATTTTGTTTATAAATATAAATACTTATAACTTTTGCAATTTAAATCGGATTTCCATGAAACAAAGTACGTTTGATTCCTATTTACAAAAGCTTTCAAATGAGTGAAAGCATATTTTCATTTCGGGTTCTAATTTTCAAGTTATATTTAAAACTGTTTTGAAAACGTCATTGTAAAAACAATCGTCGGCCATAACTATAAACATCTATTTTATATGTTTTAAAAATGTGGATTTTTTTTTTGTAAAATTATTATAAATTATGTAAAAGCGTTTTGAATTGCAAAGTTTAAGTTTTTGCTAAGATAAACGATATTTTGATCAAAGTAGTTAAGATGACGGTCTTGTAAAGCTTTTGTTACACCTTTGAAAAACTATTGTAACACTTTCTTTGAAAGCGATATATTTTGAAGTTTTTAACCCGCGAGCTGTCTTCCGAACTATAAGTAAATGGTTGGTGGAATGTTTTTCGAAGATTTATAGATATTGAAAACATTTTATATGGAATTTAAATTGATTTGAATTGACATAAATGGGTTTTCCAATTTTAAATCATTGGATATGGTTGGAGATAAATCTTCGGATGTTTGATATTAATTCGGTTGATGATGACTCTAACTATTCGAGGAATTTAAAAGGTAGTTCACTGTTATTCCGCTTATAGTATGAGTTGGATATGGAGATTAATATTAGGGATATGCCGATGGTATTTCTATCCAGATCTAATGTCAAAGAGTTGGATACATCTTTAATTAAGATAGGGGTTTCCTAATTTGATTGAGATAAGTTGGATAGCAATAATCTTCGGATATTTGATATGAAATTCTATGGTGTAAACATATACTATTTGTGGAATTTGGAAGATATTATTATATCGTTATCCCTCTTATGGTTTTCGTTGATTATGAAAATTGATATCGAATATAAGTAGATACAATTTCTGTGTAACTTATGGTCAATATCAATTGATTTGGGTTTTGTCCTGAATGGTATTTTCAATAATGTCATTCTTGAAACCTGATGAGATTGAGTTATGGAAGTTCATATCTAATTTGGGATTTAATCAAATCTTTAATTTGAAGAAATTGAAGGTATGGAATTGGGAAGAAAGTATAATCTTTAATTAAGATTAGAGAATTGAATAACATTTTGATTCAAAACTATGGATCAAGGGTTTTCAAAATAAACTGGATTTGGCTAACAAGTTGTCAAACGGGAAGTTAATTGAGATTTTGAGGCTAAAGGATGTGTTTTAAAGGAGAAAAGTTAAAATATGGATTTTGTTAAAGATAATTTGGGAATGTGTTTAAAGAAGTTTAATTAACAAATCCAAGACGGAAGTAGATTGGTTGAAAACCTGTGTGTTTCGTAACTGTGTTTTAAAATTGCGCTAATTATTTGGAAAGGCCGGGTTTTTACCCATTTCGAATAATTATACGTCGTGATGATGATATGAAGATGACGATGAAGATGGTTGAAGACTGGTATTCTTCACATCGGATGGATAGCTTGTCGATGCCTCGGGGTCGCTCCTCAAGAGGTTAAAGTGATGGCATTATCTGACCGTACTTGAAGCATATCAGATTGCGAGGGCTTGCACTCCCAGGCGGGGACGTGGAATCAAGTGCCTTCGATTTCATTCCTATTCCAGTAATGGACTTGTTGATGGATTTTGTGTCTAACACTGTATTTTATAAAATATAGACTGATATTTACTAAACATACTTCTCACTACAAGAAAAACCGAGATTAGCGACAGATTTTTAGCAGCGGAAAATTCCATCGCTAATTAGCGACGGATTTCCGTGGGCTTTATAAGAGAAAATATTTTGGATTTTATATGTCATCTTATTATAAATTATTACCGTCGAATACTAATTCTGTCGGTAAATCAATGGAAATTGCAGCTCTTTACCGTCATATAATATTTGACGCTAAATTCCGTTGCTAATAGAGTCGGATTACCGTCGACAAAATTTTGAAGCTATTTTCCTGCAGTTTTCCAAGAGATTTGAAACGAACTTTTATATTTTTTATTTATTAAATGTTTTAAATTTGTGTTATTAATTAGTAAATTTAAATTTTAAATAATTAATGTTAATAATACATTAGTAATTAATAATAAATAATGACTATTAGAAGTAAAAAAAATCAATAGTTAATGCCGATTAATTTTTTTTCAAAATTAATGCTGATTAATTATTAATTACTATATAATATTAACTATTTTACAAATCCTTATTTCTTAATTAAAATTTGGGAAGGCTTATACAATTAAGCCATGATAAATTCTGTAAAATTTATATTTAATAATCAAATAACCATTGATTAATACTTAATAATTAAAAAATAATTAATAATAATTAATTTTTATTGATAAGAAATTATTACTAAACAATTGATAACTAACAATATATTTATTTCTTCGTCTCTAATATTTGATGATTATATTTGAAATCATATTAAATATGTATTAATTAAAAAAGTCAAAATTTGAAATTTTCTAAAATATATTTAATGTTATTCATAAATTTTAAATATAAATTTTTTAATTTTTCATAAGATTCAAAAATATTCTTTTAAATATATAAGTTTGTAAAATATTCAAAATTATAAAGAATTCCAAAATGATTAAAGAATTTCAAAATATTCGACAATATTTTGGATGGTCTACATGGGTAGAGTAGTACTGCAATACTTGGTTAGTTATAATTTTTTACTTTTGGGCTGCTAGTTTCATTTTGAAATATTGTAGACAAATTGGGGTGGAGTTGTGCTCAAATTCATAACTCGTTGATTTATTTTTTATATTGTTTATTTCATTGTTCTGCATTCTAGACAAATTGATTAAGCAAATAATATGTTACTTAATCCAGAAGTTTTTTCTTGGTTAATCTTCAATTTAGAAAGTTCTTCATAAAGACTGCGGAGTTACAGAAATATAACTGATAAATAATAATACTAATTATAACCAAATAGTGATAATGAAGGATTAATTTAAAAATTATTATTTTTAAATATTAATAATTAATCAAATAATGGATAATAATTAGTAAATTATAAATATGAGTCTTTCTATTTTTTCACAACCTGCATCAATCGTCCGCTTAACTTAGAAAAGAATAGGCGCCACAAATTTCAAAGCCCGCCTTCATTTTGGTTCAACGCCCGCCTTCATTTTCATTCAACGCCCACCTTCCACCTTTTTAATATTAATTTTCCTTTGAACCCTAAATCAAATTTTGATCCCCAATTCCTGAATAGGCCACCTTTATCGTTGCCTCTCTTCTACCCAAATCCTGAATAGCACGCCTTCAGTTTCACCCAATATCTCCTCCTCGTCTTTCCCTTCCTATTTATTACCAAATCCTATAATAGATTATCTTTTTACGACTCTTTTTGTCTAAAAATGCTTGTTTTTAACTACTCTTCTTTTTTTCAATTATAATATATGACTAAAAAATATATTTCGTTTTATCTGTCCAATAATTATAATAAATAATAATACTTAATAATTAGTAATTAAATAGTTTATAAGAAAATACTGTTAATAATTAATATCAATAATTATTATTCAATAATAAATATAATCATTAATAAATATAAAATAATTGTTAAATAGTAATTATTAAACATTTAACAATTAAAAGACCTGAATTTGCTTTTAACAAACAATAATCAGTACTAATAATTTAGAAGTAATGTTTCATATTTAATTTTTGATAATCCATCATTAATAATTAAGGATTAATAAATATAAAGTTTTTTAAGAGATTTTAATGATAAATAATATTTTTTACTTAATATTTAACTTTTAATTATTAATTATTATTAATATTAATCTTTAGGAATAATCAATATTCAATGGTAGCCTTACAAATCAATAATTACATTAATTATTGATAATTTAATTAAATAAGTAATAATTAATAACCAATATTGGTAACTACTCATTAAAAATTAATAACTTAAATGCAATAATTTGTTTTTATTAATAAATATTTAATAATTGATAGCTTGTATTTAATGTTTAATAACTAGTAACATATGTAATAATAAAACTTCATTTATTAACAATCAATTAGAGTTGAGAATTAAATAGTAAGAATTAATAATTAAGAAGTACTAATTAATAATAGGTAATATTTTATTTAACAATTCCATAGTAATATTTAATGTTTGAAAAATTAATGAATATTTAGCCATAAGTTGTGGAAAAGACGTCAGGTTAAAGCGGGATTCCGAAAAATTGGCTCCATTGCGAATAATTGGCTCCAAGATGGGTGAACCGACATGAAATCTCACTACCAGAGTCAAAACTCACGCAACTCTGCAAATAAGCGTTAATGAAAACTAGGGTTCCTTCTGCGCCGTCATCACTTTTTTTCAAATTTCTACGTCCTCTGCTCTCTTCCTCCTCCTCATCGCACCTTTAAAAGCCGAAAGTGCTTTCCCTAAGTTTCCTTTTGTTAGATCTTCTCGTCGCATCTTCTCCTGCTCTTTATCTTTTCTATCTCCAGCAAAAAGAAAGTAAGCCATGCCTCCCTTTTACAGAGCCGGCCCAAGCCCAAGGCAAGACAAATGTCTAGGGCATCAATCGCGTAAGGGGCATCAAGAATCGAAAATTTTCTGCCGTTAATCAAAGTACATCGCTCCACCGCGACAGGCTTCGCCGCTGACCTCGACCGCTCGACTCTCCCCCGTGAGAGGCTTCGTCGCTGACCTCGACCGCTCGATGCTCCACCGTGACAGTCTTCGACTCTGGCAAAGGACAGCGAGACGGAGGCGACTTCAACGGTTGGTAGGGCTGCAAAGGATAGCGAGACGGAGGCGACTTCGATGCTTGGTAGGGCTGCAGCGACTGCTGCTCTTTTTTTGACAGTAATTTCAATTTGATTTTGCATCTTGCTGCTTGGAATTGATCTAGGTAATTTCAGTTTGCAAGAATTTCGTTATTTTTTAATTTTCAATTTCATTATGCCCAAAGTTGGACTGGCCTATTTCAATTTGCTGGAAGGCTTCAATTTGCAGTGTGACAGAGGTAGGAGTGGTAGCAGATCTTTATTTGTTCAGTTTTAATTTAATTAAAAGAATGCATAATTTTATCTGGAACAAATGTAGTAAACCTTTGCAGATTCCTAAGGTGTGTTGTAAGCTATTTTCATGATTTGATGAATGGCACCGAGTGCTGCAAGTTCATGATAGTGTATGGTATTATGAAACACAACTTTTTTGTTTTCGAGTTATTATAGAATTTAATGTCATTTTAGGATAATACATTCAAGCGAGAACACTTCAAAAGTAGACCAGCATTCAATTCCTTCTGATATTGGTTTGGTTATCAAATATCTTCTTGTTTGTTTGGTTGTTTGAATACAGTACTGTATATATAAATAAAAACTTGAATCAGAGAATCAATATCATACCAATTCATTACCGATTGAGTTTTTTTTGGCTTTCCTTGGTTTTTTGGTTTTAATGGGTTTTCGGGAGTTACAGGTTCTTCAAGTTTGTTTATTTTTTTTGGTTGTTAGCATAGTGGTAGTTCGCGCTTTTACTTTCTTTGTATTTCTACTACGTCACAAGAGTGATTAAATGGATTGACTATTATTTCAATTAAAACGAGTATCTGGATACACTCAATTATGAAGCGACAATAGATGGGTTTGCTTAGAAGAATGCAGGAAGAAGTGATTTCATCAGTTTGTGTTAATTTGTTATGATATCAAGTTAGATTTTAATTTATTTTGACTATCATTTCAATTATAATGAGTATCTGGATACACTCAATTATGAAGGGACAATAGATAAGTTTGCTTCGAAGAATGCAGGAAGAAGTGATTCCGTCAGTTTTTGTTAATTTGTTGTGACATCATGTTAGATTTTAATTTATTTTGAGATGCAACTGAAATGACTACTTGAATAATATTTTGTGATCAATGAACAATATTTTGTGATCAGTGAACAATATTTTGGGATTAATGCCAAAAAATTTGGTTAAAAGTGGAATTGATTTTTTGCATATAATTTTTTTAAAATGGGGCAAAAAAATCGAAGAAAAAAAAAGTTCGTCTAGGGCATTGGCTACCCTTGGGCCGGCCCTGCCCTTTTATTTTGTTGTTTTCAAAGTAAGTGTCATCTTTCGATTCTTCGAAATTCAACGTTAATTTGAATGAAAAACAGAAATTTGTAGAGCAAGCATCTTTGAGCTCAGGTTGCCTAACTCTTTGATTTCTTACCGGTTTCATTTAGTGTGGTTGCATTTGGCTGGAAGTCGAGTTGAGGTAATTAACTACAATTCAATTTGTACGACAATTTGGTCATTGATTTGCCAGTGCATAGTTAGATCCTCGTTCGTAGCATGGATTAGATCCTTGCATTTCACTTTCTTTAGGGTTTGGTGAATACTTCTATCGCGAGTGATACTGGGAAGGACGCGGTAAGTTGGAGAGCGCAAGTTGAGCGAGGGACTGGATACTAACAAGGTTGCTTCCCTCAACTGCATTTTGTGTCGTTGCTTCCAGTTTCATTCCTTTTTGAATCAGGTAAAGTGTCTTCTCCTTTATTTGTGTTTCTACAATTATCTAATTTAAATATATTTGGGGTTTCAAATACTCCTATTTTTAACAGTATGTACTGAATTGTCTTATCTCTTGGGTCTTCAAAACCAGAGCCGATTAGATTAGCAAATGACATACTTAAGTCTGTCACAAAATTGGGAAGAATATGTGCAGCTGAAAAGAGATGTTTACTTTCAAAACAAGTACCACATAAGTTGATAATATCATTTATGTCATGATTCCATTTCCTTATCCCATCTTTAGTATTATTCAGGGATGAGAAAGAAAAGCAGGTTACAATCTCTATATGTTGGAAAATTGAATTTAAATACTTAGAGAGTATGTGTTGTTCCATGTCCTTATATTATTAATGTCTAAACTCACACATTGACTTTAAGACATTTAACTATGGTGTACACATGTGAGTGATATATATAATACTATAAATAAGCATATCATTTTACGTTCATTTGACATATATTTAAGTTTTGTGAAGTGGTTAATCGAAATTTATGTCTATATGTTAAGTAGAAATTTCATTATTACAAAGGAGGATGGTTGCAGGAGTTGGCTTAGGGAGTTGGTTGGGAGTGATAAGTGAAATATTAGGTTCAGCTACGTCATGTTATTGAGTAGTAGTATACAAAGTTTGGGCATGCTGTCCTAAATTATGTAACGATGTTTGAAAAGTTATGTAACAACCCGTATTTTCAATAACCTGTTATAACGTAAATCGAGTCAGAATTTAATTCAAAAATCTGAATCAAGGGAAACGGGCTATGCCATTGCGTTCGTCTCGGAAAAATACGCGAAATAGATTCCGAGTTTTCGAAAATCGGAGTCCGTATGACCCGATTAAGGTCCAACGAAGTTTTCAGAAAATTTCAAGTTCAAAACAGATTTCAAATTCAAGTTTTAATTTGAAAATTTGGGTCAGATTGGGCCAGGCGGGAAAATTCCCGCCAGAGTACCCAAGTCGACAGCCCTGTCGACTTGGGAGTCGACTTGGTTGGACCCAAGTCGACAGCCCTGTCGACTTGGTCCAGCTGGGCAGTTCTGCTTGGTGCACCATTTTGGGTTTGTGTTGAGCTTGGGGGCCAGATTCGATTTTGAGGGCTGAGATTGGAACTAGGGTTTAATCCTAGGGTTGAAACTAGTCCTAATCTCTATAAATAAGGCCCTAACCTAACCCTAAATCATCATTAATCAATCCTACAACTAAACTATGGCAAAATCAATCCTCTCATGGCCTCCACTCTCTTCATAAAATTCTAAATAAATTTCTATGAGAGATTTTACATGCATACAAGTGTTTTCAAGCTTGTATGAGCATCATTAGCTTGCATTCAAGTCAAGTTTCTATATTTGCATCATAAAGAAAGAGTTTTGATCATTTTGGCTTAAGGGTTTTTCTATTGAAGCTTGCATTTTGGGTTTAATTGGTTGCATAAGGGCTTTGTCATATTTTTGTGACTTCTTAAGCATAGTAAGCCCTATTCTACTTTCATACTTAAACTCTAAAGTTAAATGTATGATATGCAAGTTTATATGCGAGTTTACTATGTTATGAAATGCAAGTTTATCATGTTATGCAAGTTTGTTATGTTATAATATGCAAGTTTATCATGTTATGCAAGTATGCTATGATATGAAATGCAAGTTCATCATGTTGAGCTATGAAAATTGTGTTATGCAAGTTTGATATGCAAGTTTGTCATATGATATGCAAGTTATGTTATGCAAGTTTGATATGCAAGTTTGTCATATATATGCAAGTTATGTTATGCAAGTTTGATATGCAAGTTTGTCATATGATATGCAAGTTATGTTATGCAAGTTTGATATGCAAGTTTGTCATATGATATGCAAGTTATGTTATGCAAGTTTGATATGCAAGTTTGTCATATGATATGCAAGTTATGTTATGCAAGTTTGGGTTGAACATTTTGTTCATGCTATCATGTTATGCAAGCTTATCTTGAGTATGTGAACATAAGGCTTCAAGCTTTATGCTAAAGGTTGCATTTTGGCAACATGTAAGTTATCATATCTCTTATGATAACTTGCATGTGAGGCTAAATACGAACTTATGGCCATTTCTACATTCCATTTATCACCATGTATCACCAATATGCTAAGTTTGGTTTTATGCATGCTTTTGAGGCCTAAAAATGTAATATGCAAGTATATGAACATATGTACATTTCATATGCCACCATGTTAAACTTGTGGCTTCAATACCTTTATGTCATGATTATGCCAAGTTACCTCTTTCTATCCTTTATGCGCTATTGCGATATGTAAGCGAGGGGATTGCGTTTGGGGTTGGGTAAACTTAAAAGACATAAAACATAAGTTTGGTAATTTACCTATTAAGTTAGGTCTACCCAAATGCTTGAAAACTTGTAACATGTTTTGGAAACATGATGGACATGACACTTAGAAAAGATAAGTGTGGCCAACTCGAGGTTGGGTTGAGTTTGTAGCGTAAACCTACCCGGAACCGACCGGCTTAACTAGTTGCTACAAACAATAGGACCCAATGTGAGAAGTTGGTCATGTTGTACCTTGGACCCGAGGTTAGACCAAGTTGTGGTGTAAAGCTACCCGGACCCGCCCGGCTTAACTAGTAACCGCAATAAAGTCTAATGTGAGAGGTTAAGGCGCATTAAATTAATTAATGCCTCATGATTAGGGTTAAGTCATGGTCCACTTAGTACTTAACCAATTTGGGCTCGGTAGATTAATCGGGGTTAAGTCGTGAACTCATCGTTACACTTAACCAAGTTAATCCATGATTAGCAAGGGGGTTAAACCGTACTTAACCCACTAGAAAAATCCTAGCAATGGGGGTCCACTCCAGCAGTAATCCCAAGTTAGTATCATCATGACCCTAGGGACTAGGCTAGGGAGGGGGCACGATTACTGGACTGGAGATAAGTGACCAAAAGCGACGGCAGAGGGTACGCCGGTGTAGTTCCGGGCGGACTCTGGTCGTGCACATAGTCCGTAGCCGGAGAAAACATGCACGGGTACCAGTAGATCGGGACTGTGCACTCATGTTCATGGTGTCCAGGGGTTGACACCCTAGGGCTTGATACACCCGAAGGGTGGACCCGGCACAGTTTGACTACAATTATGATTGGGCCGTATTGACACCAACACGTGACGAGTTAGGCTTAGGGAGCCGATCGACTAGACCGTTTGGTTGGACCTCGTATTAGGGTCACTTCATGTTATTGGGCCAAAGCTTGGGCCAAGGGATCAATACTTGTTTATTCAAGTCATGTTAGTTTGCTAGTACACCTATGGTGCAAAACCTTAATCCTGATTATGCGATGACACCTTTATCTACCTTGTTAGTTAACCATCATGCCAGTATGTAGTTATCCTTATGATCATACTTGCTGCTCATGCCAGTTAACTTTATCAGTTTACATTGATTGTAGTAGGGCTTACTCAGTCTTTTTGACTGACCTGTTTTCTTTCGCCTCTTTTCTTCCGTCTTCCCCCCCCCCCCCCCACCCAGGTTCTCAGGGAGGGAATATTGGAGCTTAGCTGGATTTCTGACTGCTTGCTTGTGGGATTTAGCTCATGTACGGTTTGACATGGAGCTAGCTATGGCTGTCACTTCTTCTGGGGATTAGTACCTATGTATTTCAGTTTTTCAGTTGATGTTGTTTTATCTAGACTGGTTTATTGGGAAAGTTGACATTATGATGTAACAGACTTGTTTTGAAATGGTTTAAAATCTTCCGCTGTTTTATCTATGTTATTTACTCTGTTTACGCATATACATATGTTCTTGTTCTGCCTTGATATATCATTATGCATGTTTACCTGATTCAAACGCCCCTCCAAAGTCAGAGTGCTTGCAAGAGTCACCCTGGCGGAGGCGGGGTGTTACAATTTGGTATCAGAGCATATGGTTTACGAGAAGGAACAAAAAGGTTTTTAAAACTTTTGGAAAACTATTTTCAAAACCAAGTATAAAGTATTTTCCAAAGAAAAGTCTAGTTTATTTTAAAAGGCTATTCCCCAAAAAGCCATTAGCAAAATTCCTTCGTTTTTTCTCCATTCTGAATCTGTTTTTTTTTCTTCGTTTTCAGTATGGCCGATAACTTTGCTATTCCGGAGGGAGTACACGTACCTGTTTGGTATAGGAGACTTTTGGAGGCTAGGGCGACCGAAGCTGGCCCGGCAGATGTCCCTCCTCCTCCTCCTCCAGTAGTTAATATTCCTCCTCCTGTCGCTAATGTTCCTCCTCCTCCTGTTGCTGAGGTTCCTCTTCCTCCTCCCGCTCAGCATCCTCAAGCTGACTTCGCAAAGACTTGCAAAGATTTCAAAGCAGTGGGTGGCAAGAACTTTCAAGGTACTGAGACTTTTGTAGAGGCCAGAAATTGGTTGAAAGAGACCGAGGATTTGTTTGCTATCTTTGGGTTAGACGATCAGAGGAAGCTCTTGTTGGCGGTTTGGCTTATGAAGGATGACGCCGCTTATTGGTGGGAAGTCACCAATGGTACTAGGCCTGTTGAGACTTGGGCCGATTTCAGAGCAAGGTTCATGCTTAAGTTTCTATCTTCTGCTGAGGAGAATCTGCAAATGGAGAGGTTCATAACTTTGAGACAAGGAGATATGTCTGTCAAAGAATATGTGAACAAGTTCAATCAGTTAGCTCGTTTTGGCTTGGATATGGTGAATACTCCTCAGAAGAAGGCTCTTCGTTTTGCTAGAGGATTGAATGAGTCGTTGCAGGGATTGGCTATGTCGCATATTTCCCATGGGGCCACGTTTGAGAGTTTGGTTGATATGGCATTACTTCAGGGAGATGTCAAGAAGGAGATCAAGGTGAATGATACTCAAGCCAAGAAGACTGATTCCCAAGGGAAAGGAAATCAGGGAAATCCAAGTGGTCAGAGCAGTCAAGGCAATCAGAACAAGAACAAGAGTCAAGGCAACAAGGGGAACAACAACAAGGGCGATAACAATAAGGGCAAAAACAACAAGGGGAAGTGCCATTATTGCAGTTCAGTTGGGCATCTTATTAAGGATTGTAAGAAGAGGAAAAGGAAGAATGGTGAATGCTTTTTCTGCGGTGAGACTGGACATTTCAGTAAGGATTGCCCGAGGAAGCAAGGGCAAGGCCAGGGTCAGACTCAGCGTGCTGGACCTTCAGGAGGGCAAGTTCATGCTCTCAGTACCGCTCCAGTTCCCGATCGAGGTAGTATTTCTGTTGAGAGCCTTGTATATATTTCTGATTTTCCAATTCGTACCTTGTTTGATTCTGGTGCATCGCATAGCTTTATCTCATCTGATCTTGTTGATAGTTTGCACCTTAGTACTAGCTTGGTAGATGATCCCGTCTGTGTCTCAAATCCTATTGGGGGTTCCGCCCATTTGTCTATGATATGTGGGGATTTGAGGATCTCTATACTGAGTGTAGAGTTCTTGTGCAGTGCTTATGTTCTTGGTTTCAGGGGATACGGATTGATATTGGGCATGGATTGGCTGTCTAGATATGGAGCCATCCTTGATTGTGAGCATAGGGTTGTGAGGCTCGTGACTCGCCTCGGAAACACCCTAGAGATTTCTTGCGATCCGAGAGGTCCCGTCATGTTGTGCTATCTGGAATCACTCGACTCGTCAATGGAAACTCTTCAGTCTGTGAGAGTGGTTCGAGAGTACCCGGATGTTTTCGATGAAGTTAGGGGGTTGCCCCCTAAGTGAGAGATTGATTTCCGCATTTATCTGGTGGATAATGCAAAGCCGGTTTCTTTGCCCGTTCGGCACATGGCTCCGCGTGAAAGGCGGGAGCTAAGTAAGCAAGTGAAAGAGTTGCTTGAGAAGAACTTCATTAGATGAAGTATATCTGAATGGGGAGCGCCTGTGGTATTTGCTACCAAGGCAGACGATTCTCTCCGACTTTGTGTTGACTATCAAGAGTTGAATAAGCTGACTAAGAAGAACAGACACCCGTTACCGAGGATTGATGATCTCTTTGACCAGCTTGTCGGTGCTTCTGTTTTCTCTCAGCTTGATCTTGCTACGGGTTTCCATCAGCTCAGGGTAGCTGAAGATAGTATAGACAAGACTGCGTTCAGAACTCCAGATGGATTCTTCGAATGGCTTGTCATGCCGTTCGGCTTGACTAATGCACCCGCATATTTTGTGGACTTGATGAGTAGGGTGTTCAGGGAGTTTCTGAACAAGTTTGTCGTGGTCTTCGTAGATGATATTCTGATCTTCTCTAAGGATGAGGAAGAGCACGCAAGGCATCTCATGGAGGTGATGGATACGCTTAGAGCGCATCAGTTGAAGGCCAAGTTCTCCAAGTGTCACTTTTGGAGAAGGGAAGTTAGATTCCTTGGGCATATAGTATCTAAGCAAGGCTTAGCGGTGGATCCCGCTAAGGTAGTTGCAGTGCAGGATTGGAAGACTCTAAGGAATGCAACCCAAGTAAGAAGTTTTCTAGGTCTTGCGGGTTTTTACCGGAAGTTCATCAAGGACTTCGCAAAGATATCCGCTCCTCTCACTAAATTGACGAAGAAGAATTTAGTTTTTGCTTGGAGCATAGAATGCGAGCTTGCTTTTCAGAAGCTCAAGAGAGCTCTTACATCAGCACCTGTTCTAGCTTTGCCCGATGGAGGGAAGTTATTTACAGTATACACCGATGCATGTGGCACGGGGTTAGGAGTTGTTCTTATGCAAGAAGGAAGGGTGATATGCTTTGGCGGTAGACAATTCAAAGTGCATGAGAAGAATTATCCCACTCATGACTTAGAGTTGGCAGCAATAGTATATGCACTCAAGGCTTGGCGCCATTATCTTCTGGGAGAAAGATTTGAGCTTTATACCGATCACAAGTCATTGAAGTATCTCTTTTCTCAGAAGGATCTGAATCTGAGGCAACAAAGATGGATGGAATTCTTGGCGTCCTACGATTTTGAGATAGCTATACCCCTGGCAAGGGGAATGTGGTAGCAGATGCATTGAGTAGAAGAAGGTTGACCCTAAGTCCTCTATTCGTTGAGATGAAGAATTTAGAGTATGTGGCAACCTTTGATTTCTCTTTGGCGATTGAGTCGATGACCGGTTCTTTAGCATCTCTGGAACTCAGACCTACCCTTCTTGATCAAGTTGGGGCTTCGCAGAAAGAAGACCCTCAGATAGTTGAGATTATGGATAAGCTGATTCGAGGAGAGGCGTCTAGTCATCTCGCTCGATATTCTATTGATGACAAGGGTTGGCTGAGGAGAGACGGAAGGTTATGTGTTCCAATGGTAGAAGATTTAGTAAGAAAAGTTCTTGAGGAAGCGCATCGCTCTAAGTTGACTATACATCCGGGCGGAGATAAGATGTATAAAGATATGAAGCGCATTTTCTTTTGGCCTGGGATGAAGAAGGATGTGGCAGAGTTTGTATCTAGATGTATCATTTGCCAGCAAGTTAAGGCCGAGTCGAAGAAGCCCGGTGGGCTATTGCATCCTCTAGACGTTCCACTATGGAAGTGGGAGAGTATTTCCATGGATTTTATCGATGGGCTACCAAGGTCGAGGAAAGGGAATACGAGCATTTGGGTTATTGTGGATAGACTTACGAAGAGTGCTCATTTCATTCCGGTGAAGAGCAAGAGGACCGCATCTTGGCTAGCATCTGTATATCTTCATGAGATTGTGAGGCTACATGGAGTCCCTTCTAGTATAATCAGTGACCGTGACCCAATCTTTACAAGTTAATTCTGGAATAGCTTGCAAGAAGCCATGGGCACGAGGTTGAATCTAAGTACTGCTTATCACCCACAGACGGACGGTCAAACCGAAAGGGTGAATAGGGTACTCGAGGATCTGTTGAGGCTTTGTATTCTGGATTTTGGTGGTACTTGGGAAGACCATCTTCCTCTTGTTGAGTTTGCATATAATAACAGTTATCAGGCAAGCATAGGGATGGCACCATTTGAAGCTTTATATGGGAGGCCGTGCAAGTCGCCTACATGTTGGTGGGAGACTACAGATAAGCTTATACTTGGGCCTGATCTGATCAGAAATACATCCGAGAAGGTCGAGTTTATTCGGAGATGGATGAAAGCGGCCCAAGACCGACAGAAATCCTATGCTGACAAGCGAAGAATTGATTTGGAGTTTGATGTTGGGGATATGGTTTTCGTGAAGGTTTCTCCTTTGCGGAATGTGGTCCGATTCGAAGCCGTTGGGAAGTTGGCACCGAGGTTTGTTGGACCATTCCCTATTATAGAGAGGATTGGGCAGATGGCTTATAGAGTGAAGTTGCCCGAGAAGCTTGCCGGAGTACACGATGTTTTTCATGTCTCGCATCTCCGGAAGTGTTTACATGAATCAGCAGAGGTTGTTGAGCCAAGTGTTCTGAAAGATGTGGAAGTGGAGAAAGAGGCTACCTTGAGGAGAGCTCCGATTCGTATCTTGGGGACGGAGACCAAGAAGCTAAGGAATCGAGAGGTCAAGTTGGTGAAGGTTCAATGGGGTGAAGCCGAAGAAGACGCAACTTGGGAAACTGAGGAGAAGATGCGTGGGCTTTATCCATTCCTTTTTGAGGGTACACTCTCAATCTCTTTTCTTTGTTAGCATATCTTTCTCTTTGCTATCCATGTTTATCTAGTTTATCGTGTTAATCTTGTCATGAGAACCTTAGGTAGAAACCCTTTGGATGAAACATGTGTTTGAAACATGTTATGCTTGATGTTTGCAAGTGGTTGCAAGTGTTTGTAAGTGGTTACTCGTGGATGCATTATACACGTTAGGCACTAGATCGGCTCACACACTCCTCATATTGCATATGCATGAGTGTTTATGCTTATTCATGGATGAAAATTTTTGTGTTATCATGGATGTTGCATATGGATGTATGTGATGTGCACACATATAGATGTTATACATTATGTTAGGAATTGCATACATATGGATTCATTTCACTAACATAATTTGCATTGATGATATTTGCATTAGATAAGTACATAAAAACACACCTTTGCATATGTTCATACAACATTTAGAATCTTGTAAGGACAATGATTGCTCGTGGATGATGTTTTGAGTAGATGGATGTTGGATGGTAGGATACGTTCTTCCTAACTTGAAGATTTCGGGGACGAAATCCTTTAAGGAGGGGAGAATGTAACAACACATATTTTCAATAACCTGCTATAACGTAAATCGAGGCAGAATTTAATTCAAAAATCTGAATCAAGGGAAACAGGCTATGCCATTGCGTTCGTCTCGGAAAAATACGCGAAATAGAGTCCGAGTTTTCGAAAATCGGAGTCCGTATGACCCGATTAAGGCCCAACGAAGTTTTCAGAAAATTTCAAGTTCAAAACAGATTTCAAATTCAAGTTTGAATTTGAAAAATTTGGGTCAGATTGGGCCAGGCGGGAAAATTCCCGCCAGAGTACCCAAGTCGACAGCCCTGTCGACTTGGGAGTCGACTTGGTTGGTCCCAAGTCGACAGCCCTGTCGACTTGGCTGTCGACTTAGTCCAGCCGGGCAGTTCTGCTTGGTGCACCATTTTGGGTTTGTGTTGAGCTTGGGGGCCAGATTCGATTTTGAGGGCTGAGATTGGAACTAGGGTTTAATCCTAGGGTTGAAACTAGTCCTAATCTCTATAAATAAGGCCCTAACCTAACCCTAAATCATCATTAATCAATCCTACAACTAAACTATGGCAAAATCAATCCTCTCATGGCCTCCACTCTCTTCATAAAATTCTAAATAAATTTCTATGAGAGATTTTACATGCATACAAGTGTTTTCAAGCTTGTATGAGCATCATTAGCTTGCATTCAAGTCAAGTTTCTATATTTGCATCATAAAGAAAGAGTTTTGATCATTTTGGCTTAAGGGTTTTTCTATTGAAGCTTGCATTTTGGGTTTAATTGGTTGCATAAGGGCTTTGTCATATTTTTGTGACTTCTTAAGCATAGTAAGCCCTATTCTACTTTCATACTTAAACTCTAAAGTTAAATGTATGATATGCAAGTTTATATGCGAGTTTACTATGTTATGAAATGCAAGTTTATCATGTTATGCAAGTTTGTTATGTTATGATATGCAAGTTTATCATGTTATGCAAGTATGCTATGATATGAAATGCAAGTTCATCATGTTGAGCTATGAAAATTGTGTTATGCAAGTTTGATATGCAAGTTTGTCATATGATATGCAAGTTATGTTATGCAAGTTTGATATGCAAGTTTGTCATATATATGCAAGTTATGTTATGCAAGTTTGATATGCAAGTTTGTCATATGATATGCAAGTTATGTTATGCAAGTTTGATATGCAAGTTTGTCATATGATATGCAAGTTATGTTATGCAAGTTTGGGTTGAACATTTTGTTCATGCTATCATGTTATGCAAGCTTATCTTGAGTATGTGAACATAAAGCTTCAAGCTTTATGCTAAAGGTTGCATTTTGGCAACATGTAAGTTATCATATCTCTTATGATAACTTGCATGTGAGGCTAAATGCGAACTTATGGCCATTTCTACATTCCATTTATCACCATGTATCACCAATATGCTAAGTTTGGTTTTATGCATGCTTTTGAGGCCTAAAAATGTAATATGCAAGTATATGAACATATGTACATTTCATATGCCACCATGTTAAACTTGTGGCTTCAATACCTTTATGTCATGATTATGCCAAGTTCCCTCTTTCTATCCTTTATGCGCTATTGCGATATGTAAGCGAGGGGATTGCGTTTGGGGTTGGGTAAACTTAAAAGACATAAAACATAAGTTTGGGAATTTACCTATTAAGTTAGGTCTACCCAAATGCTTGAAAACTTGTAACATGTTTTGGAAACATGATGGACATGACACTTAGAAAAGATAAGTGTGGCCAACTCGAGGTTGGGTTGAGTTTGTAGCGTAAACCTACCCGGAACCGACCGGCTTAACTAGTTGCTACAAACAATAGGACCCAATGTGAGAAGTTGGTCATGTTGTACCTTGGACCCGAGGTTAGACCAAGTTGTGGTGTAAAGCTACCCGGACCCGCCCGGCTTAACTAGTAACCGCAATAAAGTCTAATGTGAGAGGTTAAGGCGCATTAAATTAATTAATGCCTCATGATTATGGTTAAGTCATGGTCCACTTAGTACTTAACCAATTTGGGCTCGGTAGATTAATCGGGGTTAAGTCGTGAACTCATCGTTACACTTAACCAAGTTAATCCATGATTAGCAAGGGGGTTAAACCGTACTTAACCCACTAGAAAAATCCTAGCAATGGGGGTCCACTCCAGCAGTAATCCCAAGTTAGTATCATCATGACCCTAGGGACTAGGCTAGGGAGGGGGCACGATTACTGGACTGGAGATAAGTGACCAAAAGCGACGGCAGAGGGTACGCCGGTGTAGTTCCGGGCGGACTCTGGTCGTGCACATAGTCCGTAGCCGGAGAAAACATGCACGGGTACCAGTAGATCGGGACTGTGCACTCATGTTCATGGTGTCCAGGGGTTGACACCCTAGGGCTTGACACACCCGAAGGGTGGACCCGGCACAGTTCGACTATAATTATGATTGGGCCGTATTGACACCAACACGTGACGAGTTAGGCTTAGGGAGCCGATCGACTAGACCGTTTGGTTGGACCTCGTATTAGGGTCACTTCATGTTATTGGGCCAAAGCTTGGGCCAAGGGATCAATACTTGTTTATTCAAGTCATGTTAGTTTGCTAGTACACCTGTGGTGCAAAACCTTAATCCTGATTATGCGATGACACCTTTATCTACCCTGTTAGTTAACCATCATGCCAGTATGTAGTTATCCTTATGATCATACCTGCTGCTCATGCCAGTTAACTTTATCAGTTTACATTGATTGTAGTAGGGCTTACTCGGTCTTTTTGACTGACCTGTTTTCTTTCGCCTCTTTTCTTCCGTCTCCCCCCCCCCCCTCCCCCCCCCCAGGTTCTCAGGGAGGGAATATTGGAGCTTAGCTGGATTTCTGACTGCTTGCTTGTGGGATTTAGCTCATGTACGGTTTGACATGGAGCTAGCTATGGCTGTCACTTCTTTTGGGGATTAGTACCTATGTATTTCAGGTTTTCAGTTGATGTTGTTTTATCTAGACTGGTTTATTGGGAAAGTTGACATTATGATGTAACAGACTTGTTTTGAAATGGTTTAAAATCTTCCGCTGTTTTATCTATGTTATTTACTCTGTTTACGCATATACATATGTTCTTGTTCTGCCTTGATATATCATTATGCATGTTTACCTGATTCAAACGCCCCTCCAAAGTCAGAGTGCTTGCAAGAGTCACCCTGGCGGAGGCGGGGTGTTACAAGTTAGGCTAGAAGTTTCTGCATGGTAGTTGTTGCACGTTACATGCACTCCAAGTTATGAGCATTGATGATGTTTGGGAGCATGTGATTAGATATAGAAATGTTTTGGTTAGAAGCAATGCATGGGGAGGATGCGTTCTGGTTAGTAGCATTGGTCAAAAGGTGGTGAAATGATGTGGAAAAGGGGTTAGGATCAACAGTGGACATCACATGATTTGGTTTAGCAACCAAATCAAGAACATGAAGAATATAATCGGTGTCAAAGTGAAGCAACAGTGAAACGTTGCATGTAGAATGAACAAGCAGCATGATATTATTCTCCTGCAATGGAGAGGCTGCATATGTAATAAGTATGTTGATGTAGCCATTGGTTTCGTTACCAGTTAAGAGTATTAATAATATTATGCTTTGATGCTCTTTTTTTTTAACTTGTTTATCCATTCAAAGTCCAAAAACTAGTATCGTAATTTTTTTTCGGAAAGAAGGAAAGCAATCTGGATTTTTATATAAATCAATTAATGTTGAACTCTATACAGGAAGGAGACTGTAAACAGTTTGAAGATTGGAAGTGTAATGTATATCATATCAAAATTTGCAGCAGTCGAACATGTCTAAAGCCGATTTGATACTGGTATGTAAGAACTCCATTATTATATCTCTAAGTAACCATGTAATTTAAGACATGCATTATAATTAAAAAATTGATTGGGTACTGAATTTGTTGCACAAATACATTAATGTTTCCATAGTAAAAATTAACCTTGTATTTGCTGCTCAGCTATCGTCTTGCAGCTTCTTGATGCCTCATTTATTTTCCCTTGCTACTCACATACGATGTGCCTTGCTTTGACATAAATGCAGGTACCGAGCCCATCAACCTTTCCACCCTTAACTTTTGATGATGGCGAGTCATCTTTGCCAGTGCTACTGTTCTGCTTTCCTTTACTTCTATCGCTCATTATCCTGATTGGTCTTTGACAAAGTAACAAGCGGGAGCCAACCATATTTAGATTACTGCTATATAAATGAAAGATCTTAGCAATGCACTGGGAATGGCTGGATGATTTCTTCGGTCTTGATGCTTATAATCAAATTGTGGTTCATCATCCTAAAGTCAATAAAAGGTTTGAGTTCAAAAGCCTTACTGTAATATTTAGCAACTTTCTGACTTGTAGAATATATTGTGCGTGGATAAAGTTGCTTTGTACTATCAAGTATGTAATAACGTTGAAAATGTAAATGCTGGAAAATTGTTTTGTAGAGAACAATACGGTGTTTGCTTTTCTCATTGTGCATTATTAATTTTCAGTGTATTGTTTGTGCTTATCTGCTATTCGTTTCAATTCAAAAGGTGCTTATTTAATTTTTTTTTATTTGTACTTTTTTAACAACATGCAAAAACAGTTTACAGTTGTAGTAGACTTAATTACAACAGAATACCTTGTTGTAAAAAAGTTATTTACAAGTGTCGGAAGCAATTGTGTGTGTGTGTATATATATATATACACACACACAGAGATCAGAAGGGGAATAGCAGCGGATTACCAATAAAAAAAGGAGGTTAAGTTTACCTCAATTTAATTTTCGTCGCTAATCCCTTGGTAATTAGTAAGGATTTACCAACATCTTTTATAAATAATATATTATTATAAATTAATTATCCGTCGGTAAATAGTCGGTATATAAATTAAAATTAAATTAATAAATAAAATTTTATTTTTATTAAAAAATCAGTAAAATGACGGAAAAATGTCGGAAAACTCATGCTAAATTCCGTCGCTAAATCTGACACAGATACCGTCATGGTTTTTACCGACCAAACTGTTATGTAGGAAATCCGTCGCTAAGGCCTGTTTAGCGACGGATTAGAAGCGGATTTTTCCGCTGCTAAATGCTGTTTTTCTTGTAGTGTCTGTTTGGTGGCGGAGAATTTATTCTCTTGCTTAACACCCTTCTTTGAGACGTACGAGCTCAAAGGTTGTATGTTGGTGAATAGCAGTTTGTGTTTTAAAGAATGATAGTGTGGCATGATAAGTGGAAATAATCAAGGCTTTTGTTGAAAAGCAGGGTCTTATGGTTGTAGACCAAAGCATGGCTTAAATGCGTAGCTTTGTGTATGACGTGACCTCATGGACCTCAAACCCAGATTGAGTCGAAACATGATTATAGACCGCAGGGGTTGGGACCTAACGTTCCATCTAGCAAAAGGTAACACCATAGTATGGAGCCCTGGCATTTACTTATGTGGTTTGTTGGATGTGGCGCCGCGGACTAGGTCAATATACCTAGATGACAGTCTACACACAGACTGAGGGACGTTATATTCAGGTTGTTCTTTAATCCACGAAGTAGGGTGGACCCACTCTGCCGCTCTAAAAGAGCCAAACGGGATCCTGGTACCTAGCTGGGGGTTCCGAATCGGACTGGGAAGATCCTTAGCCCAAGCTCATTGATGGAAATCCAACTTCCAATACGAAACCCTTTACAATTTTCAGTTGTATACCTATGTAGCGAACATAGTGGGATGGGGCACTATGTGAGCTAAGATTCATAAGTTTATTTTCGAAAGGATTTTTCACACCTAAGTCATTATAATAATATCAAATGTTTTTGTTTTGAACTATATCAAGCATATTTTGCGATTATAAGGCGAACCCCTATTCTCTGGTGTGCGCTTGCATTGTGTGATGGGACCTGGGGCTTATAATCGTTCATTTTTTTAAAGTCGTGTTTTCAAATCTGTTTTATGATTGCTATAATTAGTTATGGTTGCTGTGTTTGTGCACGTATCCTTGGAAGAAAACTGTTATGTGACATGCAACGTGGTCTCGAGATACCTTTTTCAAAATAAGGCTAAGTATAAGATTAGTTAACAAAATTTTCTCATACCAGTCCCATGACTGATTCGTAGTTTGTTTTTCCCTTGCAAAATGCGGGTGCCCACAATTTCCACACGAGCAGTCTGTTAGTTTGTTTTTCAGTTTCAAGATCGAGCTCAAGCTTGAATACTTGGAGTTCCAGAGAGAGTTGGAGTTTCGTATGAAGGCCGAACGTACTCTATTATCAGTATATTATGTTAAATCTTCGTGGAGTAATGGTATGTAAAATTAGATTTGTATTCGAAAATGTTTTCCGCTGCAATGATATATTCTTATTATATTTTATCTGTTCCACTGTGACCTTTGTATTCCGATGTGTTTGCTCTGATAAACCCTAACAAAACGTACTTTTTCTTACCTTGAATCGACGTGGGTTTCGGTTTTTGGTCGGTTTGAAGTAGGTGGAAGTGCGGGACGTTACACATATCATGCAAAGTACCCTCTACTTTGGCCGTTGTGAAAACATCCTTTAACAGCCTAAATACAACTTATTCAGATACAAAACCGACCAATCTAGCGTCAACTCTCTCACTCAAAGAACTACTAAGAATAGTTTACAGTAATCAGTTAAAACTTTATTCAACTCAGCCTGCTCGGAAATTTCGACATTATCACAAATTACACTAGAAATACAATTTGACTTCCTTCTTCTGTTTTCCACCTTATGAAAACAACTCGTGTTTTTATCATCTTCTTTAAGCCATTATGATCTGGACCTTTGTCTTTAAAAAATCTCTTCCTAATCAATCAGCTTCAGAGGCTCATTTTCTTTCGACGATAATTGACACGTCTCCACCTCACACAAGAATTTAACGTCTTCCAACCTGATCCAATATAAAATCTCTTCCTCCAATTTCTGTTTCCTTACAAAATATTACCGAATACCTCCTCGTTCCACATTTTTAAATGCTTCCTTAAAAACTTAGGCTTCCCCACAATCATACTCCCTGCATCCTTGTTACAATTAAAAGAACACCAAGCATATTTTATCATCTCCTCAAAAACTATCTTCCAAACACCACATTTTTTTCAAATTTGAACATGCCCCTTTTTCTCGTACTTCACTGGTATCAAGTACTATAGGGTAGTGATTCGACACAATACAAGCCAACCCCTTCAGATATGAAAGCAGGTAAAGATTTTCAAACTCCGAATTAATAAAAATTCTTTCCAATCTAACAAAATATGGGTCATCTTGCTTATTACTCCAAGTAAATCTCCTATTATTTATGGGCAAATCAATCAAATTGCAGTCACTAACAAAATCATCCAAATCACCAAGGTTATCACTATTATAATTATTTCTCTCACCAACAAATCTAGTAGTATCAAAATCACCTCCAATAACCCAAAGACAAATAATCACGTTTATAAACCACATCCCTTCTCTCCACATCAGCTTCCTTTCTGTAGAATTATATGGGCCATACACACTAGAAACAAATAATAAAATTATAAATGAAATACATCTCAATGCAATATGTAACTTATATTTCTTCTTAATTCCGTGAACTAATTCCAATGCACTACTGTTCTACCCAGTAAACATACCTCATGAACTGCCAACGGAATTAACAAAACTCCAAGAATTCATAGTCGAAATACCCAATAACATAAATCTAAAGTTATCAGCATCATCCATATTCATCTCTTGTAAAAGAATAATGTTCGGTTTAATAAACTTCAAAACATTTTTAACCCTTTGACATTTGATGGGCAATTCCTAACCCTCTCACATTACAAGACACTTTAATCATTTCTAAACTGAAACCCTCTCAACCACTTTCTGCTTAAAATCATTAACATCATCTTCCCCATTAGTTAAAATAATAGCTGCACATTTTACAGTATTATAAATTTGCTTATATGAAAGCGAATTTAAAATAGCAGGGATAAAAATGCTACCTGCAAGTGGATGAGTCGCTTCATCGTCTTTAAATCCCCTAGCGCTCCTTCTTAGCAAAGAGGTGCACTTCACCCATAATTTTCTTGCCTCTTTTATTATCTTCCCGTTTGTCTTCATTAGTCATCAGAACCCTTCCTTGCATATCCACAACATCTTTATGAACCGCAGTACCAGGACCAACATTAACATCCATTCTAACATCAACATCAGCAATCACTACTTTCACAGCATCCCCTTCAACACCAACACCGACCAAACCATCACACAATTCATACACCAAAATAACATCATCAACAAACCCTTTTTGAACATCCTTACGCCCACCAACATCTAAGCCATCAAGGACATCCCCACTACCTATGACCAATTTGCTAGTAACTTCAACATCACCCCAAAAAATACAGCCAGCATCAACTTGGTTACCCACAGCATCACCGAAAGCAACAACTTTGCTCTGACCAGAAGCAACCTTTCTCCTACTTTTCCATAACCTAAGTTTACCATCATTGCGACTTGTAAAAACAGTCTTTTTAAAGTCAGCACCAGCCTCCTCCTCATAAGGGTAACCATCAAATCTCCTCCCTTCAACCTCGTAATAGAAATCATCAATATACATTTTCTACTGCAATGGAAACTCTCTCCTTGAATATTAAGATAAATCAGCATATTCGTAACGCAGTAATCAACAAAAGATTCAAAATTTTCTTGAAGTCTGACAACCGAACACAATTTAACCATCATAGAGCATAAGATACTTAAATCCCTACACACAATTGGCAATCCATGCAATGGAACCCGCACCCTATCTTTAAGTCTAATCGCTTTACTACCTAAATACAAGCTCCATTTTCTAATTTGCAAGGTGCCTTTTGGAACAGTAATCGTACTAATCAGATCTCTCCCCATAATCTTTCTTGGAATCATTACCCCGAGATCAGACTTAAATTTTTGACGTTCCAAAACTAACGACTCATAAAGCCAAATTTCCCGTTCAAGAAATGTTCTATTTTGGAGATTGAAAACTTCCCCTTAACAATAGAGATTAATGCCCAAGAATATTTGTCCCTTAATTTGCATTGAATATCATTCATAGAAATTCGCGCTTTATCAATCGATCCCCTTTTTTAGATTTCAGATTTTGAAGAGAAGGAATTTGAAGAGTTTGTGATTTTTTACAATTGAAACCTTATGTCCTATCTTACCGCACTGAAAATAGACGACTGGGATTTTGCAACTTCTAGCGAAATGATCAGGAAGGGCACATCTGAAACATTTCTTCTCCGATATGACATTATCCAATCTCTATGGATAATTTCTGAAAGACGTACAAATAAAGGTGTCATGGTTATTTGCATTAGTGGAGGAAATATGTTTCAGTAAGACATCTCTAAACGATTCACTGGATTTCATGCCAGTAATTCAAAGGAATTATTTAAAGAATTTAGGTTATTGTAGCACAACGAATCTGAATAAGGGTCAAAATCAAGATTCAGTTCCGCCGTTTTCTTGAAGCGTTTAAGGAGTTTTTTCAAAATTCTCAAAGGCAAGATTCATTGGGTTCCGTTATCGTCGGCCATCATCACTGATAGAGAATGTGGGGACTTAGTTGCAAAAATAAAAGATAAAATTAATGACTGGAGCTCAAAACTACTCACTTTTGTAGGCAGCCTCGAACTAATACACACTGTTATCACTGCAAAATTAAGATTTTGGCTCCAAACTTTCCAAATTCCGGATTGAATTATTGAGAAGATCAATAGTATTTGTGCTAATTTCCTTTGGCATGGTGGAATGCACAAGGTCAGCTATGATATTTTATGCAGACCCAAATCCGAAGGGGGTGTGGGATTAATCAACCTCAGGGAGCTCAAGAAAACGTACAGTTTTAAGCATGCATGGAAAATTATTCAAAGCAATTCTTTATGGGAAACTTGGATGAGAAATCGATATATTAAAACAATTTTTTAGGCGAAATGTGATAATAATTCGTCATCGATTTGGAAACACATTCTGGCAACTAGAGATTCCTTAAAACATCTAATTCACCGTGAATTTGCAGATGGAAAATCCACAAGTTTATGGAAGGATCCGTGGTTTTTGGGTCAATTACTGATTAACTTCCTAGGCTGAGATTCCCTAACAGCAGTGGGGGGTTACGATTTTACTGTTGAAAAAATTATAACAAATGGAAGGTGGAATACCTCTAATCTCAGTTGCATGTAGGCGTTGCAACCAGAAATTCAACAAATTCACATAGTTCCCAATCTTACTCATGATATCTGGGTATGGTTTGATTCCCCTAATGGTCTATTTTCGACAACAACGGCTTGGAATTATGTCAGAACAAAGCATGCAATAATGGATTGGGCGGACATAATATGGAGTAAAGCAAACTGCCCAAAAATGGCATTCACAACGTATAAAGCAATTACTGGGAGACTCCCTACCTCAGACAGACTTACGAAATGGAATATTAACGTGGATCCAACATACTCGTTATGTAATTTAGCTCTTGAATCTCATGAACATCTATTTTTTTACTGTAAATTCAGCGCTGACATTGTGACAATAACCAGAAACAAGAACGAGAGTTTTTTCACAGGGAATCTAGAGGAAGAGATCATTCACCTGAGATTGCAGACGTGCTCGCCATTGAGACTGCAATTGCTCCATATAACATTGACAACTACAGTTCATCACATATGGAAGGAGAGGAATCGGCGCGTGTTTGAGAAAAAGAAACGAAATTGCTGATCATTAATCTTATTCATTCCGATGTAAACATCTTAGTTCAGAGAATAAAAAAGTCGAAGCTAACCAGAAATTGCCAGGAAGATCGCATTTTCGAGAGCTGGAATTCTCAGCCGCCATGAGAAGCCCTAAATTTCTATTTTGGGGAAGAGAACTTCGGTGATCGTGTGGTACAACATACGCGATTATGGTATTAATTAGCTGATTGACATGCGCAATCATTGCTCACTTACCGTATTTGTACTGTTTTGTATACTTTTGTTCACCGTTGTATCTTGTATTTCGTTCGTGGGCTTGGGCTAATTTCTGGTCCAATGCATCAATACAAACTTAACCAACTTTCAAAAAAAAAAAAAAAAAAAAAATGTTTTATTTAACCTTGTATCTGAAATTTGATGTGTAATATGTAGTTATTTTAATCTTCGTTCCTATGGTGCGTACATGAAGTTGAACAAACGTACATAATGACATAAAAAGATTTTTTTTTTTAATAATTAATTTCGAACGCTCAAAATATAAAATATATCTTAGGAATAATAGTTTTACTTGAATTAATCATAAAAAAGAAAGCAACCTGATTTAAAATAAATATATGTTTGTATACATAACACATGTTTGCACTAGTATATTAATACGAATAAATATTTACTCAAACACGCAAGGATATGACAATTTTAATAGTCAAATTAACTCTCGGATCTAATGTTCACAATCTTCGATACAAAATGCACAATACAATAGGGTACAAATCAAATTTTTTATCTTCTATGATAATCTCATCCACCATTCACTTCGCAATAATATATCTCTGGCGTAAAACAAAGAAATAAACATTTTTGTTATACTGGTTCGTGATTTCTATGTATATCCAAATGTATTGTCACATCTCATCTTTGCTCATTTACTTGCATCGGTTTACTTAACAATTTTTAAGTACTTCTCTCATTGGTCCTAGTGCTGCTTAAAAACATTAAAAAAGCCCAAATTTCCACACAAATTTAATGCCGTAAATTAGATCTAGGTCTATGAAAGTTGTTATCTTTTAATTATGTACTCGAATCCCGGAAGCCACAAGTTGAGCAATCCTTAGTTACCATTAATACATGGAAAATTTCTTGTAACGCTTTTTCTAAGCATAAAATGTTGACAGCATTCGTTTTTAACGCTAAATGTAATAGTGCACTAACTATACAGTTGTACTATAGTTCATGTGCTCAATCGGTTAATCCATTTGTAATGGACCCCTTCTTAAATTCAATTACATGATAAAGGTCTCAGTTTGGTTAACTTAAAAGGTAAAAGCAATAGAAAAGTGGAGGTGTAAATGCAAGGCACAGAATTAACCCACATGTGAGTACCATTGAAGTTAGTTCCACGGCCTGCAGGCAATTATGCTTATTAAATGCAACACCATTCCTTTGCTCACACATTAAACCACTCTTTTATTTCCTCAATTAATTAACTCATTTTCTCCTTGAATGCTTGTTAAACAATTACCCTGAGCACTGCTTGCTCTGAAAAATATATTATTACAAATTTACGTAAGTTATGTAGTGGGAGTCACTCAGACCCGATTCGATGATCCGAACGATACCAAACGGGTCTCAATTCTAGGTGAAAGAGATTTTGTCAAGTTTAAATTATACATTTCAAAATTTTAAATCCAACCTGATCTGAAACTTTCAAAAATTTGGATCTGATCCAAGCTTTGATTCAGATTGAATCGACTCATGTTCAATTGAGTAATAACGCTAAAAATGAAAATATTTTAATGTTTTTGAGTTGGGTCTCTCAAGATGGTTTGATTTGGATGAGTTTGATCAAATCTTTATTGTAATTTTCGTTAACTAGTCCTGACTTCGGATTCAGTTCGATTCTGTTTAATTTTTGGGCTGTCGACTTTAATTTTCAGCCTTAAACTTATAACTTCCGACCTTATGTCTATATTGCACTTGTCACAAACATGCTTATATCATTACTTTGATTGAAAGACAAATTCAAGAACATATATCAACACATACGTGTTCAGTAACTTTTTTGCCTACATTGGCATGAACCAAAACATAGTTTTCATTGACCACATGAAGAGAACCCCTTTACATTTTATTGTGTATCAATCAGTTCAAAATGTAGAACTGTACTTGTTCTACTAGTACAGTAGTTCAATGTTTCTTGCATTAACTTATTGTTCAGGAGGAGTGATAATGTTTTACATAAATATATTATATCATAACAATAGCACAACGGTAAAACTGCAATACATTTCAGAGTGGGTTTATAGGTTTCTAAGTAGAAGGATGGATTAAAAATACTAAAATTATACCATGATAGTAGATTAAAAATCAAGTAAACTTCAAAAATAACATGGAAGTAAGAAATGCAAACATAAATTTAGTATTAACGTGTAATAAAAATCAACAAATAAAATTTAAAAATATGAACAAAAGTCAAACAATGCTAGATCTTGAATAGAGAATGAACAGTATCATCTACTAGAACACAAGCAACAACCAACTACAGCATCATCGTCTCCATGGTCGTCATATTTACAAACACTTAGATGGCAATTAATATCAACCAACAAATCAACAAAGGCACTCACAATGAAGCCATGATTAACTTCCGCATTCACTCTCAAATACCACACAAGCATCTGCTCAAGCGCATCCCAGTCTTTCATCATATCATAAGCAGCGATCATCTCCTCCATCGATTTCCTAAAATCGACGTACGGGTTTCTACTTTCCATTGCCATAACACTTACACTGCTACAATTATTGACGGTACGACCGTGTGTCTCCATGATAGAACTCGTTTTGGCACCGGGCTCGAAGAAGAGTCTTGCTGAAGAAGTCTTCAAATTGCTGATCACGGACTCGGAGTCGGAGTCGGAGTCGGAATCGGAAGAGTACGAGGAGTAGCCGGAGGGGTGTGCTGGGTAGAAAACCGAGTTCATGGTTTTGTAGATGTCGCTGTTGAAAGAATTGGTTTTGGGATGGCTGCCGCATGAGAGGGACCATGAGTAGAACGAGGAAGTCGAAGAAGAAGAAGGTGACGATGGTTTTGATGGCGGTGTTGGGTTTTGAAAGTCGTTGGTGCTGTTTGGTTTGGAGAAGAGAGCTGTGAATTTTATTGTTTTCCCCATTTTTCTCGATGTTTGCTGGCGTGGGACTTTTTAGGTTGTGGGAGGTTTAAATGGAATTTGGTTTGCATCATGAGCTGAGGATTGTTGTAATGTTGTTAATCCGAGTACATGGATTCAGATACGAAAAATCAAGTATTCATATGCCCGCACTTTCTAACTAGTAATTTATTAAATAACAATTAAACAGAAGAATTTCTTGTTTTCTCCTATATTCTAAATTTTTTATTTCTTCTACTTAATTCTATCTTGATATTTACTATTTGGATCTTTGAATTCATCAACTAAATTATTTAGCTAAACGTCTCATTATTTTATAGTACATTATATATACATGTAAAACTTGTATAGTTATCTATAAATAATTTATCGATTAGCTTTTAATATTTTATATTTGGATCCTTGTATTTATATTAAGTACATAATATAAACAGGAAAATATAACTATTTGAATACATTTAATTAATTAATAAGAAAATACCTTGAAGGACAAAATGGACAAAAAATTATTTCATAAGGACAAAAGGCTAAAATTTTGTCCATAAGAACAAATTTTAGTGTAAACGGAGGAATTATGATGGGCCCCTGAGTTCCCCCTTTACACTAAAATTTGTTTTTATGGATAAAATTTTGCCCCATTTTCCTTATGGAACAATTTTTTGTTCGTTTTGTCCTTCAGGCTAAAACCCCTTTAATTAAATTATATTTATTAACATTTTTAATAGATAATAAAGAACCATACTTTAGTATGTACGATTATTATACCAATAAAATGGTAAATTTTATTTTTTATTCAATTACGATATACAAATCGTATAAACAACAATAACAAGTTTAATTTTTTTTTACTCACCTATCATTTAACTTAAAATACTTGTATTTAAAATGATAAAAAAAAATATCACGCATTGCATTATAAAATTCTACATTAACTTAAACTACCCCAATCTATCTATTTATATTATAATTCCCACTAATCTTTAATGATTACTAATTGGTCCGACCGTAAAATACCCAAATTGCCCATATTTATCAATGTCATTCAATTATTCTAACCATTGGTCCGACCTTGAATTATTCCCCCTAATCTTTAATTATTCCAACTTTGTAATGCTATAAAATTGATTAAAACTATTATTTTATTGTAGTTTTTAAAACTATTTGAAACTACATACGAATGACAATATATTAAAAAATTACATGTATTGTTACAAATTAGGAATAATTATTCTAACTAATCAAGCACATGCAAATATTAAATGCATAAATAAATATTTAACAAAAAAGTCTAAAAGGTTTGATAAAATAATTCAAATTATTTAATCGTTACTCTATTTATTTAATTAAGTCATATTAGTTTCAAATTTTATCTTATATACATTACTTACGTTATCCTAAACAAGTTAAAATAACATAACATATATCAATATAATTATTAATTAATCTAGATTCATTTAGAACTTTTCTAAGTTTCGTTTAAATAAAAGCAATATTTTATTTAGTTTCACAAATAAATTTATATTATAGTTTAATTGACAATTTTTATTATAGTTTCACAAATAAAATTTTATTATAGTTTAATGTGTATATAAATTTAAGGAATCAAAATTTTTGTTTTCTTTACTTAACTTATTTCAAACTGACAAGGATGGTAAATGATATTAATAATTGGAGATAGAAAACTTTACATTTCCTCCCCTTTAATTAAATTGACTAATTGATTAACTATCGATTTATATGAGACATGAAATGTCCGTTAATCTATTTATTTAATTAAATCATATTAGTTTCAAATTTTATCTTATATACGTTACTTACGCTATCCTTTCTACGTTTCTAAATTGTCAATTAGCCTTTCCTAATTCTCTCTCTATTAAATTGTCAATTAACCTTTCTAAATTGTTAATTAAATTTTATGTATGATAATTTAGTGATAAATTGTCAATTTAGTGATAATTTTATGTATGATAATATTATGTATGATAATTTAGTGATAATTTTATGTATGATAATTGTCAATTAAATGGTCAATTAAATTTTATGTATGATAAATTGTCAACTAACCTTTCTACGTTTCTAAATTCTGTCTCTATTAAATGTATTATTCATGTTATATTAGTGGACCAACATGTAGATGTTCATATTAGTGGACCAGCATCTAGATGTTCATATTAAATTGTCAATTAAATCAACCAGATTTAATTCTATATTAGTGGACTGTTGATGAGAAAAATTGTCGCACGCCAACACCCAATGTGAATGTGTGAATAATTATCAGAATAAACAGTAAATAATGTAAATGCGGGGAGACACAGCTTTTATAGTGGTTCGGCACTAACGCCTACGTCCACTTTATAATTCTCATTCATCATTCCTTTGATCGATTACAAGAGATGTTACAATATTTGTGTACAAAGTTGTAAGTATGGTGAACTTTGACTAAGTTGTCCTTCTTCTTCCTTGGAGTGAGTTGACTTGGTCAACTATAAGCAAGGTAGGCTTTAGTGTCCAAGAGGTCTAGAGGCAGTGTAGCAAGGCTTGCTAGTGCTCAAGTGTTGAAGGAAAACATGCATGTCATGTTTTAATTACTTATCTCATCTCCCATGGCCATGTTGGAGGTGTTGGAAGTCATTAATGAGTTTTTGGAGCTCTTAAGGTCCAAAAATTCCAAAGGAGAAGGATCCATTTGAAGGCCAAGACTTGGGGTATTTATAGGAAGGAGGTTAGGTGGGAGTAAGTGAGCAGCGGGGCCCACAACAGTAATTTTCGCACCCAGAAGGAGCCATATGCAGGAAATTCGCACCTCCTGGTGCGGGTTCGAAATTTCACACCCCTGTCCGGGGTCGAAATTTCGAACCCACCAGGGGGTTCGAAATTTCGAACCCACTGGTTGGGTTCGAAATTTCAAACCCACTGGTGGGGTTCGAAATTTCGACCCTAGAGGTGGGGTCCGAAATTTCGACCCCACAGGTGGGGTACATAATTTCGACCCCATATGTAGGTTCGAAATTTCGACCCCACTAGTGGGGTGCAAAATCTCGACCCCACTGGTGAGGTGCGAAATTGATAGTGGATAAGGCAAAAATCCTGCTGTCGAGATAGTCGAAGTCTCTGAATGTGAAGTGAAGGAATCCGCGGTTCTGCTGGTCCAAAGTGAAGGAATCTGAGCTTTCGGCATGGAGAAAATAGGATGAATCGGGCGGTGCCCATAGTTTCGACATAACGGGGTAGGTCGATCGCTGTCGGGACTGTGGGGCCCCGGACCCCCATCGGCGCTGTGCTCGGACCCGCTGGACGGCTCGGATGATGACTTGACTAAGAATCCATTAGGCCCGACAGTGGCCATCTGATAGAGGCTTCGGGTTTCCATGTGTTTGCGACGCGACTTCGACCCAACTGCTTTGTGCTTTTTGATGCTAGAGCGCGTCGTTCGCCAAATACTTGGCGTGTGACAGCTTTGACAAAAAAGCATGTCAACATGGACCAACATGTAGATGTTCATATTGTGTACTATCATTGTATTACATACACACACAGATATATATATATATATATATATATATATATATACACATATACACACACATAAATATATCATTGTATTACGCACACGCATAAATATATATGCACACATAATATTATGTATGATAAATGTATTGTCTGATTTTATTGAACTATTGCCTAAAAAGTAATAATAAAATACCGTAACATGTATAATTTTTATGTTCTTTGAATAGACTATTTGTAAGAGATTTTAAGGCAAATAGTTTTAGCGGGTACCTTCTATTTCTTTACTTAAATATAATTTGGATATCTTCTGTTTCTTTCCTTAAAAGAAATTTGAAATTTTTATTGACAATTTTTGCGTTCTTACTCCATTTTTCCCTGTACTTCAACTTTTGAAACTCAAATTTAAATGTGGTTGGTTTATATATGTAAATGTTTTATTTCATTCACTGATGTTGTAAATTGCAATTAACTATTATTCATGTTGCATACTTTTAACATTTTAATGACTTAATTATACAGATCTCTTATTTATTTTGTGTTTGTTTTCCTTTTTAATTCTTTGTGAATATTCATCACGTTTGGTAAGATTATCTAGGCACATTAAATCCTTTTTAAGATTCAAAACTGTAATCGCCATCAGCCAGTGCATTAATAATACAAACAGAATCAAGGATTTTATCCTTAAACAACATGGTGAGGTAATCTAGCCCTTTTACTTATTTTGTTAATTATTAAATACCCAATTTGATGCTTTCTTAGATAATAAATTCAAATTAATTTTCTCTTCTCACTATTTCTTTCTTCAATGACTGGATTATATCTACTACAAAAAATAAATGTCACAGTCTTCTTTTGTGGGTCTTTTTTAAGGTTGAAAGACAATGCAAATTTTGTTTCTAACTTCATTGTTGAATATATGATATCTTTGGATCTACTAAGTCTTACAACATGATCGTTGCTCTTACATAATTTTTTATTTTTTATTTTGTCTGCAGCATCTGATAACACTGCTACTCTAAGCTTCTTGGCCTGAAATCACTTGGAAGATTTAGATGAAGGCAACAAATAGATCGCAGAGTTTGGATTTGTAGTAGTTTGTTTACGCTAAGTTAAAGTATATTAGATGCAAGTCGAGCTTAGACTATTGGCTAATGTTGCTAAGTTGTTCTGTTCCTACTAGCTATTTACTTGCATTCTGACGTGAAGATATTCCACTCAGCTGCTTCATTTCTGTCCAATTTTGCAATCCTAATAATGGACATCTCAAGATTTTCTGTTTCTAAATTCAAATATCTTTGTTTTACTTTGTTTCAGTCAAGCTTTAATTATAAAATAAAATGTCAAACGTGTGACTTTTTTGTAAGAGAACTTTTGTAATACCCCACCTCCACCAGGGTGGCTCTTGCAAGCACTCTGACTTTGGAGGGGCGTTTGAATCAGGTAAACATGCATAATGATATATCAAGGCAGAACGAGAACATATGTATATATGTAAACAGAGTAAATAACATAGATAAAACAGCGGAAGATTTCAAAACATTTCAAAATAAGTCTGGTACAACATAGCTTTCCAAATAAACAAGTCTAGATAAAACAACATCAACTGAAAAACTGAAATAAATAAGTGCTATCCCCAATTAAGTGGTAACCATAGCTAGCTTCATGTCGAAACCGTACATGAGCTGAAATCCCACAAGCAAGCAATCCGAAATCCAAGCTAAGCTCCAGTATTCCCTCCCTGAGAACCTGGGGGGGGGGGGGGGACGGAAGAAAAGAGGCGAAAGAAAACAGGTCAGTCAAAAAGACTGAGTAAGCCCTACTACAATCAATGTAAACTGATAAAGTTAACTGGCATGAGCAGCAGGGATGAACATAAGGATAACAATATACTAGCATGATGATTAACTAACAAGGTAGATAAAGGTGTCATCGCATAATCAGGATTAAGGTTTTGCACCACAGGTGTACTAGCAAACTAACATGACTTGAATAAACAAGTATTGATCCCTTGGCCCAAGCTTTGGCCCAATAACATGAAATGACCCTAATACAAGGTCCAACCAAACGGTCTAGTCGATCGGCTCCCTAAGCCTAACTCGTCACGTGTTGGTGTCAATACGGCCCAATCATAATTGTAGTCGAACTGTGCCGGGTCCACCCTTCGGGTGTATCAAGCCCTAGGGTGTCAACCCCTGGACACCATGAACATGAGTGCACAGTCCCGATCTACTGGTATCCGTGCATGTTTTCTCCGGCTACGGACTATGTGCACGACCAGAGTCCGCCCGGAACTACACCGGCGTACCCTCTGCCGTCGCTTTTGGTCACTTATCTCTAGTCCAGTAATCGTGCCCCCACCCTAGCCTAGTCCCTAGGGTCATGATGATACTAACTTGGGATTACTGCTGGAGTGGACCCCCATTGCTAGGATTTCTCTAGTGGGTTAAGCACGGTTTAACCCTCTTGTTAACCATGGATTAACTTGGTTAAGTGTAACGATGAGTTCACGACTTAACCCCGATTAATCTATCGAGCCCAAATTGGTTAAGTACTAAGTGGACCATGACTTAACCCTAATCATGAGGCATTAATTAATTTAATGCGCCTTAACCTCTCACATTAGACTTTGTTGCGGTTACTAGTTAAGCCGGGCGGGTCCGGGTAGCTTTACACCACAACTTGGTCTAACCTCGGGTCCAAGGTACAACATGACCAACTTCTCACATTGGGTCCTATTGTTTGTAGCAACTAGTTAAGCCGGTCGGTTCCGGGTAGGTTTACGCTACAAACTCAACCCAACCTCGAGTTGGCCACACTTATCTTTTCTAAGTGTCATGTCCATCATGTTTCCAAAACATGTTACAAGTTTTTCAAACAATTGGGTAGACCTAACTTAATAGGTAAATTCCCAATGGGTAGACCTAACTTAATAGGTAAATTCCCAAGCTTATGTTTTTATGTCTTTTAAGTTTACCCAACCCCAAACGCAATCCCATCGCTTACATATGCAATAGCGCATAAAAGATAGAAAGAGGGAACTTGGCATAAATCATGACATAAGGGTGTTGAAGCCACAAGTTTAACATGGTGGCATATGAAATGTACATATGTTCATATACTTGCATATTACATATTTTGGCCTCAAAAGCATGCATAGAACCAAACTTAGCATATTGGTGATACATGGTGCTAAATGACATGTAGAAATGGCCATAAGTTCGCATTTAGCCTCACATGCAAGTTATCATAAGAGATATGATAACTTACATGTTGCCAAAATGCAACCTTTGGCATAAAGCTTGAAGCTTTATGTTCACAAACCCAAGATAAGCTTGCATAACATGATAGCATGAACAAATGTTCAACCCAAACTTGCATAGCATAACTTGCATATCATATGACAACTTGCATATCAAACTTGCATAACATAACATGATGAACTTGCATATTACATCATAGAAAACTTGCATAACATGATAAACTTGCATATTACATCATAGAAAACTTGCATAACATGATAAACTTGCATTTCATAACATAGTAAACTCGCATATAAACTTGCATATCATACATTTAACTTTAGAGTTTAAGTATGAAAGTAGAATAGGGTTTACAATGCTTAAGAAGTCACAAAAATATGACAAAGCCCTTATGAAATCAATTAAACCCAAAATGCAAGCAAAACCCTTGAGCCAAAATGATCAAGACTCTTTCTTTATGATGCAAATATATAAACTTGACTTGAATGCAAGCTAATGATGCTCATACAAGTTTGAAAACACTTGTATGCATGGAAAATCACTTAGGAATTTATTTAGGAATTTTATGAAGAGAGTGGAGGCCATGAGAGGATTGATTTTGCCATAGTTTAGTTGTATGAATGAATAATGATGATTTAGGGTAGGTTAGGGTCTTATTTATAGATTAGGCAAGTGTTTTAGGCCATAGGATTAAACCTAGATTCAATCCAAGCCATCAAAGCATGTCTTGGGGAAGAAGTCAAGTGTAGGAACCATCTAGGGCCTTTAGATTAAAGATGAACCATGAGAACCATTCAAATGCAAAATCTGCATTTGAGCGAATCGGCCCACGGGTTGACAGCCAAACACCCTGGATTAACCCCTAGTCGACCCAGAGGGCTTGGGTCGACCTCAAAAATCGGCCGGTTCGGTTATTCCCCTCTCTCAATTCGCTGTTTTGAACATTTTTGCATATTTATTTATTTAATTTTCAATTATATATATATCAATATATATATATTTCTCTGTGCAACCCATTTCACTTAATTAAGTATACTTTAATTTGGGAATTTTTCGTGAAACTTCGCGAGGCCATATCTTGGTCATACGGACTCCGATTTTCGAAAACTCGGACTCTATTTCGCGTATTTTTCCGAGACGAACGCAATGGCATAGCCCGTTTCCCTTGATTCAGATTTTACAGTTTAATTCTGCCTCCATTTATGTTATAACATGTTATTCAAAAATACGGGTTGTTACATTCTTCCCTCCTTAAAGGATTTCGTCCCCGAAATCTCCAAGTTAGGAAGAACGTATCCTACCATCCATCATCCATCTACTCAAAACATCATCCACGAGCAATCATTGTCCTTAAAAGGTTCTAAATGTTGTATGATCATATGCAAAGGTGTGTGTATATGTACTTATCTAATGCGAAAATCAGGAGGTTACTGATTCAGTAAACCCCCTTAATGCAAAATATGTTATTGAAATGAGTCCATATGTATGCAAATTCCTAACATAATTTATAATCTCTACATGAGTGCACATAACATTCATCCATATGCAACATCCACGTGATAGCATAACAAGTTTTCATCCATGAATAAGCATAAACACTCATGCATATGCGGTATGAAAGTGTGTGGGCCGATCTTAGTGCCTAACGTGTATTATGCATCCACGAGTATCCACTTGCAAACAATTGCAACCACTTGCAACCATCAAGCATAACATGTTTCAAACACATGTTTCATCCAAAGGGTTTCTACCTAAGGTTCTCATGACAAGATTAACACGATAAACTAGATAAACATGGATAGCAAAGAGAAAGATATGCTAACAAAGAAAAGAGATTGAGAGTGTACCCTCAAAAAGGAATGGATAAAGTCCACGCATCTTCTCCTCGGTTTCCCAAGTTGCGTCTTCTTCGGCTTCACCCCATTAAACCTTCACCAATTTGACCTCTCGATTCCTTAGCTTCTTGGTCTCCGTCCCCAAGATACGAATCGGAGCTCTCCTCAAGGTAGCCTCTTTCTCCACTTCTACATCTTTTAGAACACTTGGCTCAACAACCTCTGCTGATTCATGTAAACACTTCCGGAGATGCGAGACATGAAAAACATCGTGTACTCCAGCAAGCTTCTCGGGCAACTTCACTCTATAAGCCATCTGCCCGATCCTCTCTATAATAGGGAATGGTCCAACAAACCTCGGTGCCAACTTCCCAACAGCTCCAAATCGGACCACATTCCGCAAAGGAGAAACCTTCACGAAAACCATATCCCCAACATCAAACTCCAAATCCGTTCTTCGCTTATCAACATAGGATTTCTGTCGGTCTTGGGCCGCTTTCATCCGTCTCCGAATCAACTCGATCTTCTCGGATGTATCTCTGATCATATCAGGCCCAAGTATAAGCTCATCTGTAGTCTCCCACCAACATGTAGGCGACTTGCACGACCTCCCATATAAAGCTTCAAATGGTGCCATCCCTATGCTTGCCTGATAACTATTATTATATGCAAACTCAACAAGAGGAAGATGGTCTTCCCAAGTACCACCAAAATCCAGAATACAAAGCCTCAACAGATCCTCGAGTACCCTATTCACCCTTTCGGTTTGACCGTCCGTCTGTGGGTGATAAGCCGTACTTAGATTCAACCTTGTGCCCATAGCTTCTTGCAAGCTATTCCAGAATTGACTTGTAAAGATTGGGTCACGGTCACTGACTTTACTAGAAGGGACTCCATGTAGTCTCACAATCTCACGAAGATATACAGACGCTAGCCAAGATGCGGTCCTCTTGCTCTTCACCGGAATGAAATGAGCACTCTTCGTAAGTCTATCCACAATAACCCAAATGCTCGTATTCCCTTTCCTTGACCTTGGTAGCCCATCGATAAAATCCATGGAGATACTCTCCCACTTCCATAGTGGAACGTCTAGAGGATGCAATAGCCCACCGGGCTTCTTTGACTCGGCCTTAACTTGCTGGCAAATGATACATCTAGAGACAAACTCTGCCACATCCTTCTTCATCCCAGGCCAAAAGAAAATGCGCTTCATATCTTTATACATCTTATCTCCGCCCGGATGTATAGTCAACTTAGAGCGATGCGCTTCCTCAAGAACCTTTCTTACCAAATCTTCTACCATGGGAACACATAACCTTCCGTCTCTCCTCAGCCAACCCTTGTCATCAATAGAATATCGAGCGAGATGACTAGACGTCTCTCCTCGAATCAGCTTATCCATAATCTCGACTATCTGAGGGTCTTCTCTCTGCGAAGCCCCAACTTGATCAAGAAGGGTAGGTCTGAGTTCCAGAGATGCTAAAGAACCGTTCATCGACTCAACCGCCAAAGAGAAATCAAAGGTTGCCACATACTCTAAATTCTTCATCTCAACGAATAGAGGACTTAGGGTCAACCTTCTTTTACTCAATGCATCTGCTACCACATTCCCCTTGCCAGGGGTATAAGCTATCTCAAAATCGTAGGACGCCAAGAATTCCATCCATCTTTGTTGCCTCAGATTCAGATCCTTCTGAGACAAGAGATACTTCAATGACTTGTGATCGGTATAAAGCTCAAATCTTTCTCCCAGAAGATAATGGCGCCAAGCCTTGAGTGCATATACTATTGCTGCCAACTCTAAGTCATGAGTGGGATAATTCTTCTCATGCACTTTGAGTTGTCTACCGCCAAAGCATATCACTCTTCCTTCTTGCATAAGAACAGCTCCTAACCCCGTGCCACATGCATCGGTGTATACGGTAAATAACTTCCCTCCATCGGGCAAAGCTAGAACAGGTGCTGATGTGAGGGCTCTCTTGAGCTTCTGAAAAGCAAGCTCGCATTCTATGCTCCAAGCAAAAACTAAATTCTTCTTCGTCAATTTAGTGAGAGGAGCGGAAATCTTCGCGAAGTCCTTGATGAACATCCGGTAAAAACCTGCAAGACCTAGGAAACTTCTCACTTCGGTTGCATTCCTTGGAGTTTTCCAATCCTGAACTGCAACTACCTTAGCGGGATCCACCGCTAAGCCTTGCTTAGATACTATATGCCCAAGGAATCTAACCTCCCTTCTCCAAAAGTGACACTTGGAGAACTTGGCCTTCAACTGATGCGCTCTAAGCGTATCCATCACCTCCATGAGATGCCTTGCGTGCTCTTCCTCATCCTTAGAGAGAAGATCAGAATATCATCTACGAAGACCACGACAAACTTGTTCAAGAACTCCCTGAACACCCTACTCATCAAGTCCACGAAATATGCGGGTGCATTAGTCAAGCCGAACGGCATGACAAGCCATTCGAAGAATCCATCTGGAGTTCTGAACGCAGTCTTGTCTATACTATCTTCAGCTACCCTGAGCTGATGGAACCCCGTAGCAAGATCAAGCTGAGAGAAAACAGAAGCACCGACAAACTGGTCAAAGAGATCATCAATCCTCGGTAACGGGTGTCTGTTCTTCTTAGTCAGCTTATTCAACTCTCGATAGTCAACGCAAAGTCGGAGAGAACCATCCGCCTTGGTAGCAAACACCACAGGCGCTCCCCATTCAGATATACTTCGTCTAATGAAGTTCTTCTCAAGCAACTCTTTCACTTGCTTACTTAGCTCCCGCCTTTCACGCGGAGCCATGTGCCGAACGGGCAAAGAAACCGGCTTTGCATTATCCACCAGATAAATGCGGAAATCAATCTCTCGCTTAGGGAGCAACCCCCTAACTTCATCGAAAACATCCGGATACTCTCGAACCACTCTCATAGACTGAAGAGTTTCCATTGACGAGTCGAGTGATTCCAGATAGCACAACATGACGGGACCTCTCGGATCGCAAGAAATCTCTAGGGTGTTTCCGAGGCGAGTCACGAGCCTCACAACCCTATGATCACAATCAAGGATGGCTCCATATCTGGACAGCCAATCCATGCCCAATATCAATCCGTATCCCCTAAAACCAAGAACATAAGCACTGCACAAGAACTCTACACTCAGTATAGAGATCCTCAAATCCCCACATATCATAGACAAACGGGCGGAACCCCCAATAGGATTTGAGACACAGACGGGATCATCTACCAAGCTAGTACTAAGGTGCAAACTATCAACAAGATCAGATGAGATAAAGCTATGCGATGCACCGGAATCAAACAAGGTACAAACTGGAAAATCAGAAATATACACAAGGCTCTCAACAGAAATACTACCTCGATCGGGAACTGGAGCGACATTGAGAACATGAACTTGCCCTCCTGAAGGTCCAGCACGCTGAGTCTGACCCTGGCCTTGCCCTTGCTTCCTCGGGCAATCCTTACTGAAATGTCCAGTCTCACCGCAGAAAAAGCATTCACCATTCTTCCTTTTCCTCTTCTTACAATCCTTAATAAGATGCCCAACTGAACCGCAATAATGGCACTTCCCCTTGTTGTTCTTGCCCTTGTTGTTATTGCCCTTATTGTTGTTCCCCTTGTTGCCTTGACTCTTGTTCTTGTTCTGATTGCCTTGACTGCTCTGACCACTTGGATTACCCTGATTTCCTTTTCCCTGGGAATCAGTCTTCTTGGCTTGAGTATCATTCACCTTGATCTCCTTCTTGACATCTCCCTGAAGTAATGCCATATCAACCAAGCTCTCAAACGTAGCCCCATGGGGAATATGCGACATAGCCAATCCCTGCAACGGCTCATTTAATCCTCTAGCAAAACGAAGAGCCTTCTTCTGAGGAGTATTCACCATATCCAAGCCAAAACGAGCTAACTAATTGAACTTGTTCACATATTCTTTGACAGACATATCTCCTTGTTTCAAAGTTATGAACCTCTCCATTTGCAGATTCTCCTCAGCAGAAGATAGAAACTTAAGCATGAACCTTGCCCTGAAATCGGCCCAAGTCTCAACAGGCCTAGTACCATTGGTGACTTCCCACCAATAAGCGGCTTCATCCTTCATAAGCCAAACCGCCAACAAGAGCTTCCTCTGATCGTCTAACCCAAAGATAGCAAACAAATCCTCGGTCTCTTTCAACCAATTTCTGGCCTCTACAAAAGTCTCAGTGCCTTGAAAGTTCTTGCCACCCATTGCTTTGAAATCTTTGCAAGTCTTTGCGAAGTCCACTTGAGGATGCTGAGGGGGAGGAGGAAGAGGAACCTCAGCGACAGGAGGAGGAGGAACATTAGCGACAGGAGGAGGAATATTAACTACTGGAGGTGGAGGAGGAGGGACATCTGCGGGGCCGGCTTCGGTCGCCCTAGCCTCCAAAAGTCTCCTATACCAAACAGGTACGTGTACTCCCTCCGGAATAGCAAAGTTATCGGCCATACTGAAAACGAAGAAAAAGACAGATTCAGAATGGAGAAAAACGAAGGAATTTTGCTAATGGCTTTTTGGGGAATAGCCTTTAAAATAAACTAGTCTTTTCTTTGGAAAATACTTTATACTTGGTTTTGAAAATAGTTTTCCAAAAGTTTTCTAAAACCTTTTTGTTCCTTCTCGTAAACCATATGCTCCGATACCAAATGTAACACCCCACCTCCACCAGGGTGGCTCTTGCAAGCACTCTGACTTTGGAGGGGCGTTTGAATCAGGTAAACATGCATAATGATATATCAAGGCAGAACAAGAACATATGTATATATGTAAACAGAGTAAATAACATAGATAAAACAGCGGAAGATTTCAAAACATTTCAAAACAAGTCTGGTACAACATAGCTTTCCAAATAAACAAGTCTAGATAAAACAACATCAACTGAAAAACTGAAATAAATAAGTGCTATCCCCAATTAAGTGGTAACCAGAGCTAGCTTCATGTCGAAACCGTACATGAGCTGAAATCCCACAAGCAAGCAATCCGAAATCCAAGCTAAGCTCCAGTATTCCCTCCCTGAGAACCTTGGGGGGGGGGGGGGGGGGAACGGAAGAAAAGAGGCGAAAGAAAACAGGTCAGTCAAAAAGACTGAGTAAGCCCTACTACAATCAATGTAAACTGATAAAGTTAACTGGCATGAGCAGCAGGGATGAACATAAGGATAACAATATACTAGCATGATGATTAACTAACAAGGTAGATAAAGGTGTCATCGCATAATCAGGATTAAGGTTTTGCACCACAGGTGTACTAGCAAACTAGCATGACTTGAATAAACAAGTATTGATCCCTTGGCCCAAGCTTTGGCCCAATAACATGAAATGACCCTAATACAAGGTCCAACCAAACGGTCTAGTCGATCGGCTCCCTAAGCCTAACTCGTCACGTGTTGGTGTCAATACGGCCCAATCATAATTGTAGTCGAACTGTGCCGGGTCCACCCTTCGGGTGTATCAAGCCCTAGGGTGTCAACCCCTGGACACCATGAACATGAGTGCACAGTCTCGATCTACTGGTACCCGTGCATGTTTTCTCCGGCTACGGACTATGTGCACGACCAGAGTCCGCCCGGAACTACACCGGCGTACCCTCTGCCGTCGTTTTTGGTCACTTATCTCCAGTCCAGTAATCGTGCCCCCACCCTAGCCTAGTCCCTAGGGTCATGATGATACTAACTTGGGATTACTGCTGGAGTGTGTTGTATATAACGTTGTTGTGTTATATAACGTTGTTATATACACAATTATATGATTTTTGTTTGATGATAACAACCAAATATATATTATTATTAATGTATTTGTATTGTACTGCTTTATATACACACAACATACACAAAATATAATATTTCTATTTAAATAAAATACAACTGTACAAAAATTAAATATTCACAGTATTTTATTTGAATAGAATATTTTATTTCAATATCAAACAGTACAAATTTTATACTCCACTATTTGTACATCTCTGCATTGCAATACATTTCATACTCACAGTTTCTCATTCAACACTCATACATTTTACACTCAGTTGTACATTTTCATCTATACATACATGTTACAAACACTCTTTAACTGACACTGTTCTTGACTTCATTCTCTGTCTTCACAGCATATAATCATGCAAGAAATTTGTTTTTGGGCATAACAAAATTGGCAACTTTTTTAGTCATTCCAATAATGGTTTTAATCATTCCAATAATGGCTAAATCAATTTTAACATTTCCAGAAACTACAGAAAATCAAAGAACCATTTTGGACAAATATTTCAATGGTGTTTCCAGTATTACAGCATGAAATCAGTGATTTTTTTTCTTCTAGGCAAAATGTATTCCAGAACATTATGAAGAAAGAAACAATCATATATTAGGCATGATTTCATCAGGGGATTTAATGGTGTATAGTTTTTTTTTTTAAAATTTTTTTTTTTGGTTTCAAATCTTTCTAAATTAACCAGTGCATTTTCTTGACAAAATCAGTATATGGTAAGCACTTTTTTTTTAGACAAGAAGTTAGAATGGTTTTGGCAACAAATCAATCAGTACTTTGGAATCAATGTTTGGCAAGTTTTAAAGCACTCCAAATTTGAGCAAGTAATTTTCTGCAAAGAATTAAATTTGGCAAGAAAATATTTTCTACATGAACAAGAATTAATGGAGGGCATACATGACAGCTTTTTCATGCAAATTGGTCAAGCCAATTTAAAGACAAATGCATGGCGATAAAACTAAGCAAGCATTAATGGTGAATTAAGTTCAATGCACATCAGCTTGAAAAATTCTTTTTCTTCAAGGTGAAGAAGAAAGTGGCAACACAACTGCAGCAAAGCAAAACATATACATGCAACATCTCTGAATTCGAATGGGATTTTATGGCAACATCAAGTGTGTGTTCACACAGTGAAACCAAACGATTCAGATTAATTCTTATTTGGCAAGAGTTCAATTCTTTCCTGAAATGATTCTCTGTTTTAAACTGTTTTAATGGGAAAGAGATAATTGGAAAGTTTTTATTCCACGAAATCTGCTCAGTTTTTATTTCACTGAAATAATTCATTTTTGGCAAGATATTTCAAAATGGTTTCTAGAATTACAACATACACAAAATTGGACAAATTTTTCAATGTTCATTTATATGTGCATGAAAGTCTCTTTTGTCAATTTAATGTTGCCAAAGAAATCAAATCAAGGAACAACATTTTTGGATAGTGTTTAATATATTTCCAGTTCTTTAATCAAGCATGGGATTGAATTTAGCAAAAATTATTTTCAGGAATCAACCAATAAACAATTTCTTGGATAAATTTTTATTTGTTTCCTGTTTTAAACAAATGTGTGTACAGCATGCTTATCTTGCAGGGCAACAAATGATTTCCAGAAATTATTCATGATATGGAAAGCAATTAAAACAATTTTGGGGCAAGTCATTTCCAGAGACTAGTTCAAACTTGGCAAGAGAACAATTTCTGAATCAAACTTTAAGGTTTTCCAGAAACCAACCAAATTCGGCAAGAAATCAAATCAAACATTTTTTTCTGATATCAAACTTGGTAGGAGATCAATCTGGTTCAATGCTGTTCACTATCACAATTTATTTTGGTATGCAAAGTTTGTTAAACTCAAGGGACCAGCAAAACAAATCCGAAATAAATTCATGGGAATTTCTATTTAAATGGCAACAAATCGAGCATGTTATTTATGCAAGAATTCTTCCAATCAAGCCATACAAATTAAGGCCGAATTTATCAGCAAAAGTAAAAGGGGAAATTGCAATCAACCAGGCAAGTCATTAAACGAAATCAGAGAGAGATTAAAGGATTTTCTAATCCTATTTATCACCAATTCATCATACGCTTTTAGGTATCGAAAAAAAATACAAAAAAAATCTCAAGAGCATATCGAATAATCAAGCAAGAATACTCACATCATTTTCGATCAGAAGTTTTTTCCCCAAATCGAAGCACTGAAAGCGTTCAACAACTCAAAAGCATCACAGAATAAATTCCATCAACAATCGAGATATCGCGATTTGGAGGAATCAGAAAAAACCCTAATTCCTAATTTGATCGAGGCCTCTATTTTTGAGTTCCAGAGCAAAAGAGAAAAGCATTGGGCTAAAGAATAGGAGGAGGCTGGCCTACTTTTCACTTGGCTAAGCCAAGCTTATATTTAAAAGGGGAAATTAAATTGTTTTTATTTTAGGGTTTTTCTTGTTTATCTTTTTGTTGTATTTTGTTTTTGAAAATCAAGCAAACAGTTTCTATTGTCTGTAAAATACTAAGAGATTCAGTCAGGGTGTTGACTGACAGTTGCTAGAGTCTGTAAAATCTAGGTTACTGGTTACAGGGTTGTAATCAGGGGAAATCTGATCGAGGGGATATCGATCAATCTATGGTTTTGAGCGTAGGATTAAAATAGGAGCGAGGGGTTCGCGAGTGTACATGGTCTTGTATGCGGGATCTATTCTTTTACCTAGTAGAAACCTTATGAATGCAGCAGTAGGCAAGGTTTTGCCGAAGCTGGGTATATCTTGTGTCATTTACTTTCTGCATTTCTGTTTCTGCTATATTCTGTGATCTGTTTATTATATATCCCGTTAGTTTTTTAATTCATCTAAAAACTGTGATAAACCCTATTCACCCCCTCTAGGGTTATTTTAGATCCAATAAGTGGTATCAGAGCTTGGTAATTTCATTAACCCTAGAATCATGGATCCTAGTTGTCAACCTTCTAAGAGTCAGTCGAGTAATATTCCAACTTTTTTCAATGGATCAGATTTTTTAAATTGGAAAATAAAGATGAAAATTTATATAAAATCTATTCATATTAAATATTGGAATATTATTATTAATGGAGTAGATTTGTCAGATAAAAGGAATATTGTTATCAATACTCGTGCTATGGACATTATTTATTCTTGTCTCAGTATTGATCAATTTAAGCTTATCACTCATTGTTTATCTGCACAGGAAATATGGAAAACTCTCAATGCGCTGTATGGACAAAAAGTTGACAACTGCTCAAAACCTGCAAAGATCAACTCAGATTCAAATTTATGCTTAACAGGTCTTACAGATGATAGTTCAGATGGATCAGCTGATGGAGACTCAACAGACAATGAAGTAGAAAATTTCTCTTATGAAGATCTGGTTTATTTTTGTGCTGATCTAACTAAGTCTGTTGAAAAACTCCAATCTAAAAACAAATGTTTGAAATCTAAAAATCTTGAGTTGACCGGAAAAACCAATGATTTGGAATCACAACTTGAATATTTTAAAAACTCCTCAAATTCAGACTGCATAAATTGTTTGAAATTGGAAACCAATCTTGTTCATCTCAGTAAAAATATTCAAAAGTTTGAAAATGAAATTCTGATCTTAAAAGAGAACAAGATTGAGTTATCAAGTTCAAATAATTTTTTGCAAAAGGAATTTGAAAGTTTTAAGACTGCCATAAATTCCAAACTTGAAATTGCTGAAAATGAAAATTTGGTAAAAAGTGATTTGATTTTGAAAGAACTTGAAAATGAGATTGAAAAATCCAGGAATTTTGAGTTTGAAAAACAAAAACGATTTGAATTTGAAATCTCGGAATCCCAAGCCAAAATTAAATTTCTTGAAGATGAAAATTTAGTTTTGAAAACTAATTTTGAAAAGAGTAAAATCACCGAAAACCATTATTCAGATTTAATGAAAGAAAATGGTGATCTTAAATCTAAAATTCAACAACTTGAAATAACATTGACAAAATTTTCTGATGGAGAAAAATCTTTGAATATGTTGTTGAAAAACCAATTTTCTTCAGGAAATAAAAACGGTCTTGGCTTTGGGGAAATCGATGTTTTTGGAAAACAAAATTCAAATGATTTGAAAAATCTCTCAAATTGCTTTGGAAAGAACTGCTTTGAAAATTTGAACTCTAAAAATTTCAAAGGATTTTTGAATCGTAATTGTGATGAGAAATCGTTATATAATAAACCATTTAAACATTCTTGGATCCTAAAAAATAAAACAGGCTTCGTTAAGTTCAGACAGATTTGGGTTCCTAAGGGTACGAAAGTTAATTCTAATGGTGTAACGACCCAGGAAAAAACGACCTTGGTTATCCGATATATAACACCTATCGAACAATCAAAAGTCGAAATTACCGGATAGTCCAAGAAAGAAATTAGAGGGTGGGGATAGATAAGATAGAAAATTAGAACAGAAGAAGAAGAAGAACACAACAACATCAGAGTAACACGAATCTCACAGCGGAACGAATAAAATATAATAGACAACATATCTTGAAATCAAAGTAGTATATGTATATCATACCATTATCAGAGTACAACACTTTCATCACAGCGGAATAATCAATAGCTAGAAAAATCTTGAAGCCTCCTGCTCCAAGCTCTTCAAGCATACCTGTAAATCCTGACTACTTGACTGCCCATACAAATTTGGGCACCCAAGAGTTTAGGGAAAACAAAACAAAATAAAACTCTGGGTCAGTCATGGGACTGGTGTGAGTAAACTCCAATCATTTGGTTTAACTTTTCAAAATCCTTTTCAAAAGAAAAGATAATCGTAAGACCAATCCACTCATAAATACGGATGGCTTTTACCTTACGATAACCCAAAACACTTTGGAAATAATATATTATCTGATATTATAATAATGTCTAATCACAAGTAATTAAAATCTAGTAGAACGCTTGCATCTCACGCTCTACATATATAATATACAATCAAACTCGCAGGCACTTATTGGAGATTGGATTCCAACTTGACAAGGTATGGGACCACCTTCCGAACGTGTATCTCTAGAGGCAAATACACTGGGTTCAACAAGAACATCTTGCAACCCGGCCCACACATGACCGACCACTCATTTCGCTTGAGTGTATCGAATGTATATCACCAACGGTTGGGATCAGCAACCGTCTCCCGATAAGGGACAGCATCGATAGATTTAAGAACAAAAGGAATTTCTCTAGATAGGTGATCATACATCCTAATGGGTGCGACCCACATAGCCATGCTGCCTGCCCGATTTTTGTCATTTCCCGGTGGATGAGGCTTGAGGTCATAACGTATCCTTTGACAGATCCCACCTCCATTACTTTGAATACCACATCGTCATACACGCCAAATCACAAATTGATTTCACCAAAAATACCACGGGTATACAGCTAAGAGAAACGAATTCCTCCGCCACCAAACGTAAGTACGTTTGAAGAGATCAACTTACGCGATCCTTTGAATATACTCTGTCAGACATTCGTCCATTCACGTTTGTCCTGGGACTGGACAAACCGAAGGCACTATTCTGTAAATAGGATAGCCCTTGCATAACTCCGTCTTCAATATATTCAGCCTACTTGATTCGCAACGCTTATGCCAATACGGAGTGGTTCTCTGGATAATAATCCAACCGGTCTCTCCATATTAACAACGTTAAAATGGTCAAAACTTTGATAGTCGGTGATTTAACTATCAAATAAAAACATGTCGGTGTGCAAACAACGATATTACTTCCAGATGGAAATTCTATCGATCAATCATCATTCATCATCAAATTATCATAAATTTACCCTTTTCCTTATTCTTGTTTTCCTATATTTCTTATTTACTATATTTAGAAAATATACGTTATTAACAATGGAAAACAATTCCATTTCTCATTTTCTATATTCAGAAAACATTTCTGATTTTCATTTGGAAGACATTTCCAAATCTCCTTCATTGGGTTTAAACTGATGTTTGAATAAACATCGCTATGCCAACACCAACCATTTCGCTCATTAACTAAATTCACTTAACCCCTTTCACTCTCGAACCTTATCCACTTCTTAGTTAAAAACAAAGTCAATCAAGTTGGGGTATAATTACCTCTCAGACCTTAACTGAACAACATTTCTAACTTCGAAATAGACAAAGTTCAAACTTTACTCTTTAAGAAACTTCCTTGCGAACTCTCGGATTCTATTTATGAATCCACTCCTTTACTGAATCATTTGATTACAACTATAAATGTTATAATTCCATGCTTTCAAAATATGTTAACTTAAATATATTTCCATATCTTAATTTGGATAAATAAACAACCCACTACTTTATTAACAGATAATTAAAACTTGATTTGAAATGGAAAGTAAACATTACTTCCCTTGATTCGATATAATCGAATTTCCATGTATGATTCACTCTCGAATAATCACTATCCGATAATTCTCTTTCGAATAAACTATATTCGATTCCCCTGTTCGAATAACTAATATTTGATAATCCTTTTCTTCGAATAACTAATATTCGAAAAATCTCACTTCGAATAAACCATATTCGATAATTCTCTCCTTCGAATAACTATATTCGATTTAACACACTTCAAACGAACTATATTCGATTACTCTTCTCGAATAAACTATATTCGATAACTCTACTTCGAATAGGTGATATTCGATTAATTCCCTTTTTGACTAACCCTACTTAATTTACTAATACTCGACTAACTCGACTTAATTAACTTCTATTGATTAATTACTATTTGATTTAACACCATTTGCTTGACTCTAGATCTAAGCGATCACAATGGTTACGCCTGATTCCCCCAAGAAACATCCGACCGCCGTAGGCTATCTGCAGCCCTGCGAATTACGCTAGCAGTCGTGCTAAATGGAAATTCATCCTTAAATAACTTTGTCTATTTTTAACTCTATCTCGAATAATTAGATTCGATCAATTCTAATTGAATAACTAATATTCAATTAACCCTTATTCGATTACTATATTTGAATAACTCTAGTTCGATTTGACTCAAAACGATTAACTCTAACTGATTAACTCTAACTGGTTAATTCTAACTGAATAACTCTAACTGGATAACTCTAACTGAATAACTCTAACTGGTTAACTCTAACTAACTAACTCTAACTGTTTAACTTTACGGTTTAACTCTGACAGTTTAACTTCAACGGTTTAACTCTAACAGTTTAACTCCAACTGTTTAACTCTAACAGTTTAACTCCAACTGTTTAACTCTAACAGTTTAACTCCAACTGTTTAACTCTAACAGTTTAACTCCAACGGTTTAACTCTAGTTGATTAACTCTTTTGAATTAATCCCTTTGTCTTTTCTCTTTTGAATAATTCCTTTGGAATAATTCCTTTGAATTACTTCCCTTGAATAGATTCTTTTTCTATTCGTTTACTCAACAAATAACTATTCTCTTTTCGCTTCTATTTATTTAACAAATAAATATTCCCTTTAACTTTTCTATTTATTCAACAAATAAATATTTCTTTTAACTTTTCTATTTATTTAACAAATAAGTACTTCTTTCAACTTTTCTTTATTCCCTACATGAATATTCCCTTTTCAATTCCATTTGTAAATACTTTTACGAATGTTTCCCTTTTTATTTCTATTTGTAATCGTTTCACAAATATTTCCCTTCTATTTGATTTCACCAATATTTTCCCTTCTATTTGATTTCACCAATATTTGTTTTTTTTAACAAATGCTTTGATTCTATAATCATTTTCTCTCATGAAATTCTCTTCCTTTTATATATAAAATCTATTGATTTTATATAAATAATTTATTTTCAAAATTAACATTGAAAATCCCTTTTCACTTTCTAGTATCACTTATGGTATAAAAATACCAAATCAAAAGGTTCAATCATCATCCAAACACACAGGTTCAACAACAGATGATATAACACATCATATATCAGAATATATAAAAAACGGTAAATAAATGTTGAGGAATCCAGTTGGATTCCTCCGACCTGTTTCCCTGCATCCACAGATGTTACACAATATAATTCACATCAATTTCATTTCAATATGTGGTATTCTGATAAACAAAATCAACATCGGTTAACGATATATATATCTATATCGGTATTTTCAACCAGCTGACTAGCAGTTCAACCAAACAATCAACACTCAGCAATTCAACCAATATTTATCAGTTCTAAAAATACTTTATAAAAATATAAAGTGTTCAGAGTTAGTGAGATTTACTCACATTGGACGGTTTATCGTTGAATAACGATAGTCGGTCATTGATTTGGTTCAGACGTTAAATTTCACCATAAATCCAAACGTGCTCCAATCCACTTGCGGTCAGTTCCCTTGCGTAGTGCTCGTCCATACGATCCCAACGGATCCTGTTTCGTTAAATTTCGTTAATGTATGCAAAAGTTATGCTATTTACAATATTTACCTAATTTAAATGAATATTAAATTAATTTAATTAATTAAATTATTTTTATCTTAATTAATTTCTAATTGCATTATTAGCCAAATTACCTTCCCTGCCCTTCTAAAAAATCCTACTTTCCCATCTCTAGCCATATCCAATTTTTTTTAAAATTGAAAAACCATTTTAATATTAATTAAATTTAATTTTCAAATAAAACATTTAAAAATATTCATTTAATTATAACTTAAAAATTTTAACTCGGATCAAAAATCTGCTTCCACTCATTTTAAAGTATTTTCCGATAAGAATCCAACGGTCCTTGTTTCGTGGAAATCCGACTTGTTTTGAAAAAGTTATAAGCTTTTAAAGTTTATGGTTAAAAATTACGAAAATGCCCCTGGTCTGTTTTAAATTCAAATTAAATTTTAAATTTACATTTAAATTAATCATCCCATCCGTCGGATCAGTTAGGGATAGCCAGGGAGAGTAGGAAACTATATTTTCCAAACTCAAGCCTTAGACACTATCCTCTTTGTCACCCTTAGAATGTTCTGATATTTATTTTTACAAATTCTATTTTAATTATAATATATATATAAATATTACACAAATAAATAAATAAATAAATAAATATTATTTAAAAACTTACCCCGCGAAGCCCAAGCCTCTGCCTAAGAGTCCCTAGCTCCCCGTCTTGCCCCCCTTTCCCCCTTTCTTCCCTTTTCCCTATTTCCTAATATTTTATTATTATTTCTGCCATTGCCAAAGCTTGAAAGAGGAGGAGGAGGAGTGAGTTTAAAATGAAGCGGGGGGGGGGGGGGGGGGGGGGCTATTTATAGCCGAAGGAGTCACATGGATTGCTGAGGTGGCGCGAATCCAACGGTCGAAAATGGATGGCTAGGATTAATCCTTAAATTTATTAAATTATAAATAAATTTAATAATTTATGAATAGTAAAGTGTGTTTTCTCAACCCTATTCGGACGTTAATTTGACTTACTTATTGATACCTTATCCAAAATCTTTTTCAACCATGTTGTTCAATTTTTCTTGCTCTTCAATAATATATAAAAATATTTAAATTTTGAATTCGTTTGAACTTTCAAATAATTTAAATTCAAATTCAAAATAGTGTTTTGTGTTAGTTTCAACACCTTCCGGTCTCATGTTGGAGTATCAAACGATAACGGTTTTCAGAAATTCTTCCACCATCTGGTCCGGTTTTTAACGTACTTCAATCCTATGTATTCAAATCAAAAATCGGAGTTTGTTTAGATTTTCATATAATTTATTTGAATTTTGTTTCCTTAATAACTTTCTATATCCGTTATAGGATTTTCCCAGATTTCATATATAGCTAATATCCTATGTTTAGAATTTTCCTGGATAGGTCTCAGGTTCCAGTTTTGCCGTTAGCATTAGCAAATTCCAATTACCGTCAAATTTTAGTTCAAATTTTGGCCTTTTATTTTTTTTCTTTTCCACATACGGATACCATTTTTGACGTAACTTGGTTGGTTACCTAATTTCATCATTTCGGATTTAATGAAACTGATTTCATCGAAATCCGAGTTCGTTAGCTACTACATCCTTTGTAAACGTACTATTTTAAATTAAAAATTTATCCTTTTATACTGCCAGTTCACATTATATTGCAGATCCACTAAATTTCTACCATTTCGGAATAAAATAAAATATTCAAAATTATTGAAATTAAACCATTTAAAATTCCAAAACAATAAAAACATTTTTAAATATTAAACTAAATGTACAAAAAATCTGGGCCGTTACAAATGGTTTGTTATATAAACAAGTTTGGGTACCTAAAACTGTGAACAAAACTATGAGTGGTTTTACAAATTTTGTTAGACCACTTGATTCTCTAAACTGTTAGGTACCAGAGGTGGCTGAGGAACTGCTAGACAAAAGAGATTTGGATTAAAGCCGCTCAGTACTTCTGTAATCATTCACAGTTCCTTAGCCAAGCTTGTTGAGTTAGAGAGTCTGATTTACATTGGATTCCGGTATGATCTCTAAACTCACCTTTGTAAATAATCTCAGTTTTTATTTTTTTTCTTTGTTTATTTCTCCTTCTACCTCCTTCTGTTCTTTTGTTGCTGTTTTTGTCACTGTTGTATCTTTTATTCTGGGCTTTCTTAACTTCAAATTGCAGAATTCATGATTTTCTGGAAATTTGCTTTATGTGAATAAAACTCTCTTATTTTTAATCTTTTCCAGATCTTGAATTTATTTCTGTAAATATCTGCAATTGTTTTTTGAAGTTTTTTTTTGAATTCTTAACAGTGCTGAAGCATTAATATCATATCTTGAACACTGTTATTTTGGATTCTAAATTTTTGAAGATCTGAATAATTAATGAAATTTCACACTTATGCTATTATGAGTTTCTTCCAATTCATTTTGGAAATGCTTAAAATACTATACTCATTACAGTACATCTTGTAACTTATCAGTTGTGATAATTTCAGAAATTTTCAGATTGGCTTGAATATGTTAAATTGTCTTGAATCAGTGATACATCGTGAAATCTATATTCATTCGTGATCATTTTATTTTGAAATCTGTTTATTTGAAATCATCTAAAATTCTTGATATTTTGAATATCACACACCACTTAAATTTGAAATTTAAAAAATATACCAATCTTGTGTGACGGATTCATTATATCTCAAAAATCGACATTGATTCATGTGATTTCATATAAATAATTTCTTAATTTTAGGATCTTGAATAATTCTCAAACTTGATGTAAATGATCTGAATATTTCACTTGTGCTTGACAGAGATTTCTTGTGAAAAATTCGTCAAAAAACTGATTTTGTAACTCACTGTTATTTCATGATCAATTGGCTTGAATATTTGTTTGAAATCATTTGAAATTATTGATTTCTTGGATCTCGCACACTTCCTAAATCTGAATTATACAAACTGGTGTGATCGATTCATTTAATCTTGAAATTTTCATATTCCCTCAAGTGATTTCAAATAAATCGAATTCTTGGATCATGATTTTTTTTACCATCATCTTGACAAGTCTGACTTGATATTTTTCTTGTGCTGCTCTGATACTGATACAAATTTTTTTTTATGACTGCTTGCTTTGGTATATACTGTTTGTTGCTCTGATGAATATGCCTAATTTATTTGTCTTGTCTACTTGGGCCTAATGATTGTACTTGGATGTCTAGGATACCGGTATCATATTTCAAATCTTCGATTATAGTGACACCAACATGTGGTATCAGTTTTGATGTGCTGTTCTCTCTGATTTATTCTCTTCATGTACATATTGTTTAAAAAAAAACCTCATGTCTTGTGTAAATCTTTCAATTTCCTCTTGTAATTGATTTTCAATTTTAAAACTATTTATTGATTATTCATTCAGAAATTGAAATCAATAACCAAACTGGACTGTAGTTAAATTCATCAAAATTATTATCAGATTTTGAAATTGTGATGAATTGTGACTGCAATATATTTTCACAACAAGAGGAGATTTTATATAGTTTCTCACGATGGTTGAACAGTTATTATAATATCTTTGAACTGACAATTATTTCACGACCAACTTCATTATCTATCATCCTTCTATCATCCACTATGATTTTATATAAATATGGAGAGTTAATATTTTTTAGAAAATCTTTTGGATAAATTGTGGAATTATTTGTGATAGAAATGGACTATGTTATTATTCAGAACTAGTGATAATTGAAGGTTTTCAATGATCCCAGTACAATCTAGCATATTTCATAATATAATTAATTTAGAAATTTATTTCACAAACCATTTCTGTAACTACCGCATTTCTATCATCAATTTTTTGGTTTTACATACTGAGGAGTTTTTCATTTTAAAACTGAAAATAATAAAAATATAATATTCTTAAGTATTTCTCTAACCTCATTTAAAAATCCAAGCTCTGGTTGTGCATGGTTATGAGATTACTTATATTTAAGCTGCAACTGATCTCATTTAAAAACCCAAGCTCTGGTTATGCATGGTCAGTGTGCTCTTAAATAAAAAATAAAAGAAAAAGAAAAGAAAATTAAATAAATAATTTTTTATATGAAATCTTCCTTTGTGTATAAAAACTAGCCTATCAATCCATCTTTCTAATCTGTGAAATGTGTTGAAATCTTATGAAGTATTATGATTTGTTGATAGATAGCTTTTGGGATTTGAGATTCTTCGATTTTGTCACTTAAATTGAATTATTAACTATAGTCCAAATCCATCACTGTTTTTGTGCTTCAATTTATAAAATTCTTCTGAAAATAATTGGAAATATATGTTTTGAAACTCTCTCCATATATATAAAATTCATCGTAAATCTGTCATTCTCTACAATGTGAAATATGCCACTAGTTCTTAGAATATTATGATTTTTGTTTGGTTGATTGAGATTTATGATGACTGTTCTTCCTCTTAAGATGAAATTATATTTCTAGTCATTTTTCATCTATATTTTAAAATTATGTATCCTTTTGATGATAACAAAAGGGGGAGAATGGATTTGAGATTTTGACTTATGAGTGAATACTTAATAAATATTTTTAATTTTGAAAATTCATTATTATTTAGTTCATAGTTCATTTCACTCATGCACAGTTATAGGGGGAGTTTTCTACTGTAGGGGGAGCATTCAAATAGGAGGAGTAATATATTTCATTTTTTCAAACACATTTATGTTCAAAATCTTAAATATTTGTTTGTCATCATCAAAAGGGGGAGATTGTTGTATATAACGTTGTTGTGTTATATAACGTTGCTATATACACAATTATATGATTTTTGTTTGATGATAACAACCAAATATATATTATTATTAATGTATTTGTACTGTACTGCTTTATATACACACAACATACACAAAATATAATATTTCTATTTAAATAAAATACAACTGTACAAAAATTTAGATATTCACAGTATTTTATTTGAATAGAATATTTTATTTCAATATCAAACAGTACAAATTTTATACTCCACTATTTGTACATCTCTGCATTGCAATACATTTCATACTCACAGTTTCTCATTCAACACTCATAAATTTTACACTCAGTTGTACATTTTCATCTATATATACACTGTTACAAACACTCTTTAACTGACACTGTTCTTGACTTCATTCTCTGTCTTCACAGCATATAATCATGCAAGAAATTTGTTTTTGGGCATAACAAAATTGGCAACTTTTTTAGTCATTCCAATAATGGTTTTAGTCATTCCAATAATGGCTAAATCAATTTTAACATTTCCAGAAACCACAGAAAATCAAATAACCATTTTGGACAAATATTTCAATGGTGTTTCCAGTATTACAGCATGAAATCAGTGATTTTTTTTTCTTCTAGGCAATATGTATTCCAGAACATTATGAAGAAAGAAACAATCATATATTAGACATGATTTCATCAGGGGATTTAATGGTGTATAGTTTTTTTTTTTTAACAAATTTTTTTTGGTTTCAAATCTTTCTAAATTAACCAGTGCATTTTCTTGACAAAATCAGTATATGGTAAGCACTTTTTTTTAGACAAGAAGTTAGAATGGTTTTGGCAACAAATCAATCAGTACTTTGGAATCAATGTTTGGCAAGTTTTAAAGCACTCCAAATTTGAGCAAGTAATTTTCTGCAAAGAATTAAATTTGGCAAGAAAATATTTTTTACATGAACAAGAATTAATGGAGGGCATACATGACAGCTTTTTCATGCAAATTGGTCAAGCCAATTTAAAGACAAATGCATGGCGATAAAACTAAGCAAGCATTAATGGTGAATTAAGTTCAATGCACATCAGCTTGAAAAATTCTTTTTCTTCAAGGTGAAGAAGAAAGTGGCAACACAACTGTAGCAAAGCAAAACATATATATGCAACATCTCTGAATTCGAATGGGATTTTATGGCAACATCAAGTGTGTGTTCACACAGTGAAACCAAACGATTCAGATTAATTCTTATTTGGCAAGAGTTCAATTCTTTCCTGAAATGATTCTCTGTTTTAAACTGTTTTAATGGGAAAGAGATAATTGGAAAGTTTTTATTCCACGAAATCTGCTCAGTTTTTATTTCACTGAAATAATTCATTTTTGGCAAGATATTTCAAAATGGTTTCTAGAATTACAACATACACAAAATTGGACAAATTTTTCAATGTTCATTTATATGTGCATGAAAGTCTCTTTTGTCAATTTAATGTTGCCAAAGAAATCAAATCAAGGAACAACATTTTTGGATAGTGTTTAATATATTTCCAGTTCTTTAATCAAGCATGGGATTGAATTTAGCAAAAATTATTTTCAGGAATCAACCAGTAAACAATTTCTTGGATAAATTTTTATTTGTTTCCTGTTTTAAACAAATGTGTATACAACATGCTTATCTTGCAGGGCAACAAATGATTTCCAAAAATTATTCATGATATGGAAAGCAATTAAAACAATTTTGGGGCAAGTCATTTCCAGAGACTAGTTCAAACTTGGCAAGAGAACAATTTCTGAATCAAACTTTTAGGTTTTCCAGAAACCAACCAAATTCGGCAAGAAATCAAATCAAACATTTTTTTTCTGATATCAAACTTGGAAAGAGATCAATCTGTTTCAATGCTGTTCACTATCACAATTTATTTTGGTATGCAAAGTTTGTTAAACTCAAGGGACCAGCAAAACAAATCCGAAATAAATTCATGGGAATTTCTATTTAAATGGCAACAAATCGAGCATGTTATTTATGCAAGAATTCTTCCAATCAAGCCATACAAATTAAGGCCGAATTTATCAGCAAAAGTAAAAGGGGAAATCGCAATCAACCAGGCAAGTCATTAAACGAAATCAGAGAGAGATTAAAGGATTTTCTAATCCTATTTATCACCAATTCATCATACGCTTTTAGGTATCGAAAAAAAATACAAAAAAAATCTCAAGAGCATATCGAATAATCAAGCAAGAATACTCACATCATTTTCGATCAGAAGTTTTTTCCCCAAATCGAAGCACTGAAAGCGTTCAACAACTCAAAAGCATCACAGAATAAATTCCATCAACAATCGAGATATCGCGATTTGGAGGAATCTGAAAAAACCCTAATTCCTAATTTGATCGAGGCCTCTATTTTTGAGTTCCAGAGCAAAAGAGAAAAGCATTGGGCTAAAGAATAGGAGGAGGCTGGCCTACTTTTCACTTGGCTAAGCCAAGCTTATATTTAAAAGGGGAAATTAAATTGTTTTTATTTTAGGGTTTTTCTTGTTTATCTTTTTGTTGTATTTTGTTTTTGAAAATCAAGCAAACAGTTTCTATTGTCTGTAAAATACTAAGAGATTCAGTCAGGGTGTTGACTGACAGTGGCTAGAGTCTGTAAAATCTAGGTTACTGGTTACAGGGTTGTAATCAGGGGAAATCTGATCGAGGGGATATCGATCAATCTATGGTTTTGAGCATAGGATTAAAATAGGAGCAAGGGGTTCGCGAGTGTACATGGTCTTGTATGCGGGATCTATTCTTTTACCTAGTAGAAACCTTAGGAATGCAGCAGTAGGCAAGGTTTTGCCGAAGCTGGGTATATCTTGTGTCATTTACTTTCTGCATTTCTGTTTCTGCTATATTCTGTGATCTGTTTATTATTATATATCCCGTTAGTTTTTTAATTCATCTAAAAACTGTGATAAACCCTATTCACCCCCCTCTAGGGTTATTTTAGATCCAACAGAGTAGGCCCCCATTGCTAGGATTTCTCTAGTGGGTTAAGCACGGTTTAACCCTCTTGTTAACCATGGATTAACTTGGTTAAGTGTAACGATGAGTTCACGACTTAACCCCGATTAATCTATCGAGCACAAATTGGTTAAGTACTAAGTGAACCATGACTTAACCCTAATCATGAGGCATTAATTAATTTAATGCGCCTTAACCTCTCACATTAGACTTTGTTGCGGTTACTAGTTAAGCCGGGCGGGTCCGGGTAGCTTTACACCACAACTTGGTCTAACCTCGGGTCCAAGGTACAACATGACCAACTTCTCACATTGGGTCCTATTGTTTGTAGCAACTAGTTAAGCCGGTCGGTTCCGGGTAGGTTTACGCTACAAACTCAACCCAACCTCGAGTTGGCCACACTTATCTTTTCTAAGTGTCATGTCCATCATGTTTCCAAAACATGTTACAAGTTTTTCAAGCAATTGGGTAGACCTAACTTAATAGGTAAATTCCCAATGGGTAGACCTAACTTAATAGGTAAATTCCCAAGCTTATGTTTTTATGTCTTTAAAGTTTACCCAACCCCAAACGCAATCCCATCGCTTACATATCGCAATAACGCATAAAGGATAGAAAGAGGGAACTTGGCATAAATCATGACATAAGGGTGTTGAAGCCACAAGTTTAACATGGTGGCATATGAAATGTACATATGTTCATATACTTGCATATTACATATTTTGGCCTCAAAAGCATGCATAGAACCAAACTTAGCATATTGGTGATACATGGTGCTAAATGACATGTAGAAATGGCCATAAGTTCGCATTTAGCCTCACATGCAAGTTATCATAAGGGATATGATAACTTACATGTTGCCAAAATGCAACCTTTGGCATAAAGCTTGAAGCTTTATGTTCACAAACCCAAGATAAGCTTGCATAACATGATAGCATGAACAAAATGTTCAACCCAAACTTGCATAGCATAACTTGCATATCATATGACAACTTGCATATCAAACTTGCATAACATAACATGATGAACTTGCATATTACATCATAGAAAACTTGCATAACATGATAAACTTGCATATTACATCATAGAAAACTTGCATAACATGATAAACTTGCATTTCATAACATAGTAAACTCGCATATAAACTTGCATATCATACATTTAACTTTAGAGTTTAAGTATGAAAGTAGAATAGGGCTTACAATGCTTAAGAAGTCACAAAAATATGACAAAGCCCTTATGAAATCAATTAAACCCAAAATGCAAGCAAAACCCTTGAGCCAAAATGATCAAGACTCTTTCTTTATGATGCAAATATATAAACTTGACTTGAATGCAAGCTAATGATGCTCATACAAGTTTGAAAACACTTGTATGCATGGAAAATCACTTAGGAATTTATTTAGGAATTTTATGAAGAGAGTGGAGGCCATGAGAGGATTGATTTTGCCATAGTTTAGTTGTATGAATGAATAATGATGATTTAGGGTAGGTTAGGGTCTTATTTATAGATTAGGCAAGTGTTTTAGGCCATAGGATTAAACCTAGATTCAATCCAAGCCATCAAAGCATGTCTTGGGGAAGAAGTCAAGTGTAGGAACCATCTAGGGCCTTTAGATTAAAGATGAACCATGAGAACCATTCAAATGCAAAATCTGCATTTGAGCGAATCGGCCCACGGGTTGACAGCCAAACACCCTGGATTAACCCCTAGTCGACCCAGCGGGCTTGGGTCGACCTCAAAAATCGGCCGGTTCGGTTATTCCCCTCTCCCAATTCGCTGTTTTGAACATTTTTGCATATTTACTTATTTAATTTTCAATTATATATATATATATATATCAATATATATATATTTCTCTGCGCAACCCATTTCACTTAATTAAGTATACTTTAATTTGGGAATTTTTCGTGAAACTTCGTGAGGCCATATCTTGGTCATACGAACTCCGATTTTCGAAAACTCGGACTCTATTTCGCGTATTTTTCCGAGACGAACGCAATGGCATAGCCCGTTTCCCTTTATTCAGATTTTACAGTTTAATTCTGCCTCCATTTATGTTATAACTTGTTATTCAAAAATACGGGTTGTTCCTACTTTATACTTGGATAATTCTTTAAACATTTGTGTGTTTTGATGATTGATGGCAGGCGCTTTTTTTTAATTCCATATTTATTGAATATTTGTTGTTTTCAAACCGACGTGTGAACATCTACCTAATTTTATTATGTTGGATACAAAAACAAAGGTCACTACTCACCACTACAAGATTTGTAGCTTCAGATTCCCAAGTGTTTAATGTTGTGTCATTTATATTGTTTTTAAATATTACAATGATTTTTATATTGTTATTAATTATATTGCCTAAAATGCAATGATAAAATACCGTAACATATGCATAATTTTTTTGTACTTTGAAAAGGCTAATTGTAAGAGATTTTAAGGCAAATAGTTTTACTGGTTATCTTCTATTTCTTTACTTAAATTTAATTTGGGTATCTTCTATTTCTTTCCTTAAAAGAAATTTGAAAATTTTCTATTATAATTATTACATTCTTACTCCATTTTTCCCTGTACTTCAACTTTTTAAACTCAAATTTAAATGTGGTTGTTTTATACATTGATTATGTTACATATTCCTTTTTGGGAATAATAATAAACTATATCTTTTCTTCAATGATTTTGCCAACTTTCATGCTACTAGTCTTGATGTGTTCTATTATCTGCCTTTTAGAAGAAAATAAATATTAAATGCATTGATAGATACAGATAGTTATGTAATTAATTACTTTTTCTTTATTATGCCTCATCAGCTTATTGATTTAATTTATGGATTTAATTACTAATCTTGAATTTAATTTATGGATTTTGAGTAGACAGGATGCGTTTGTAGTTTTTTCTTTTCTTTTCTTTTCTTTTCAGCTCCCCCTGAGATACGAACCTAATACCAGCTTGACTTTAAGGGTGTTCGAATCTAATCGGTGGACATTTGTACCAAGTATGATTGAACCTACACTGAACTATGGTGATCTGTTGCTTGCTTATTTATTGGTTAACTTGGCTATTATTGTAGTTAAATGATTTATAGTTATAATATAATATTAATAATCAAATGATATTTATTTTTTAGACGGCAATGCACCAAAGATGAATAATCAAAGGAGACAAAATAGAAGTTCTAACATTTTAAATGATGAACAAAGAGAAATGCGCTGTATGAGGGATAGAGAAAGAAGAAGAGGTATGAGTCAAGAACAACGAGTAGCTCGGCATCGTGAAACAAAACGAAAAAGAAGGGAAAGATCTCAAAATGCATCTTTAGAAGCACAACCAAATATTACAGCCCATGAATCTCATACTTATCAATAAGAAATAAACTCAAGTATAGAGGTTGAACAAATTGAAAACGTTCCTGCAGCTATTATGAAAGTATATTCAACCAACTTGCAATCATCTATGGTTGAAAAACAATATACTGCTGAAGTTGAAGAAAATACTTATTATACAGGTTTGTTTTCTTATTTCCGTCGTCAAATTTGTTATAAGTATTGAAAATACATTTAAATATGTGTGTGTGTGTGTACTGAATAAATTTGTATTGTTATATTATTATTTGTTTCATTATACAGCATAAAATTTTGAACTTCAAAAGTGGTTTTGAAGTTATATTCTAGTGGCTAGATTACTTAAACAAAATTTTATTTTTTCTTTAAAGGTGAAAGTTCTGATCCGTTTCGAAGTGGAAAACGTGGAAGGCCACCAAAATTAAAAGCAAATTCAGTATTTGATACTTGGTCCATATATAACGACATCATATTGTGTAGCATTTTGGTTCTTTATATTAACTTAAAGTTGTTAATTTATATACTCATGTACCAGTTTGTAAGAAATGAAGTCGAAGAGCTCTTGGACAGAACATTATTCCTAATACTGTTTAAGACATAATTAATAGAGAATATATACAAATGTCACCTGAGGTCCAGCGTAGCGTGGGAGATGGCCATTATAGGATCAATTTGCTACCTTTCACGTAGTAAAATAAGAAATGAAAGTGTCACCAACTTTGATCATCATGTTGCAAAACTTAGATCTCAATTTGATACCTTTCACGTAGTAAAATAATAAATGAAAGTGTCACCAACTTTGATCATCATGTTACAAAATTTAGATCTCAATTTGCTACCTTTCACGTAGTAAAATAAGAAATGAAAGTGTCACCAACTTTGATCATCATATTACAAAACTTAGATCTTAATTTGCTTTAATATATCAAATAGGTATTGAGTACATATATTGTTTATTATAACATAATAGATAACGAACATGCCCATTACAAGAAGTTCTTCCACAAATCACCTTAGGAGATTTAATATATCAGAATGGCATAGTGGTTGTGTTGAAAAGAATGATACAAATGGAAAATCAAAACAACCTCTTGGTGATATTACTAACACTCCAGGTATACTACATTTAAGATGTTTCAAAATTTTATGGGTGTTATTTTTAAAATATACACTCAATTTACTTATCTTACAGGCAATGTATTAAGAATCATTGGTGATATCAATTCCCAATCTCAGCATACTCCAGGTATTATGAGTGTATTATTTTTACCATAATTTTTTTTCGTGTTTATATTTTGTTATTTTAATAAAATTCTCATGGGATATATCTTTGTAGGAACTTAATCTTTTGATCAAACCAGGAGATCTAGCATCCCAAAATGGAGTAGTGGTTGTGTTTATAAAAATAATGTAAATACAAAAACAAAACAACCTCTTGCTGATATTAGTACCAGTCCAGGTATATTAAGAACACGAGTTTCCAATCTCAATTCCCTATATGTGTTATGAGTATGTATTATGTTTACTCTAATTTCTTTATCCATATGCTTTTGTTAATTAATTTAACAAAGTTCTCATATTACATGTTTACTCTGTATTTTAGTTAATTATATTTACTATAATTTCTTTATCCATATGTGAAATAAGTTAAAATCCTCTGTATTTTAATTTTTATAACATGCATCCGATTTAGATATGTTATATTTAGTGCGTATAACACATTAAAATGGGTTTATTATCTAATATTTTAGTATATTATTATTTGATTTTTGGTATTGCATTGTATGACTTTCATAATTTACAGGTAGCATATTAAGAAATGTGAAGCTGGTAAGAAATGTGGAGCAGTGAGATTACAAGCTCAATTTGACGGAGGTATTTGGTTTATCTCAAGAAACTAGGTTTTATTTTTAAATTTTTTGGAGTGCTTTGTAATTCATCTCCTGCTTTTCTCCAGAAAGTAGTTCTAATGCCTACACCTGCAATGGTTATTTATTAAATAAGTCTCACCAATTATAGGAGTTTGAGAATAATGGTACTGTATTTAAAATATTTTTGTTCAAATAATGTTGTTTCATTTCATCTTTCTTCATTTTAAAATCTTAACAATATTTAATACATTCTATAGAGAGTGTGGGAACTTATATCTCGAGCTCAGAAAATGACATTTCTGATTATGATCCAAATGAAAACATGATATTTGACGATGTGGTTTATGACATGCAAAATATTTCTTCTACTCAAGTTGAGCATGCATGTAAGAAGAATATACCACTTTGTCCTGAGTACAGATCTCTTCGTTTTCCATCAAAAATATGTAAATATTATGGAGCAACCATGTGGAATGAAGAAAGAGTAAATAAGAATAATATGAAAGAGGAGCCAGTATTTTCAATTTGTTGTGCCAAAGGAAAAATCAAGCTTGAAAAGAATCCACCTACTCCTGATTATCTGCATCATGTGTATTTTGACAAAGAGAATGGACCTCATTCTGCAAATCACAACGAACATATAATTGTGCCTTATCCATGACATCTACTGGTGGAAAGATTGATCATTCTATCAATAAGTCAAGGGGTCCATCTATTTATAGGTTAGATGGACTTAATCATCATGAGATTGGAAGTCTATTTCCGCCCGAGGGCGAAATACCAAAATTTTGTCAGCTATACATATATGACACGGAAGATGAAATTTCTAACCGTATGAAAGTTATTATTGCCCAAAATTCTAATCAGATTGATCCAGTGATTTTAGAAGGCCTAGTGAAAATGTTGGATGAAATTAATCCCTTAGTTAAATATTTTCGCAAGGCACGTGATCGTTTTAAGAATGATAATATTGTTGATATGAAGATCCTGTTCAAAGAGTCAAGAGATCAAAATGGTCGTGAGAATCATGTCACAAATTCAGATGATCAAGTTGCTGCACTAATTATGGGAGATGAGGGATATACATGTGGACAACGTGACATCCTCATTACAAGCAAGAGTGGAGATCTACAAAGGATTACATTCATGCATCCAAAACTGATGGCATTGCAATATCCTCTTTTATTCCTAAACGGTGAAGATGGGATTCATGATGAAATGTACTTTGTCAATTCAGATAATGGGAATACAAATAAAAGGGATCTGAATCAAGCTAGGACAGACCAAGGTTAAGTAATAGTATTCTTTTCCATTGTTTTTAAGTATTTAAATGTTCATTATATATATACATATACTATATATTCTTTACAACTACTTTATCATAATTAATTGCTTGAATTTTAATTACAATGTCTTTTTTAATTCTTAAGTTGTTGAACAGTGTGAGCTGGATTTCATGAAAAGTTATATTTTGTCAATTCAAATAATGAGATAAAAAAGAAAAGGGATAAGATTTCAACAAAAGGAATTTTATTCACATCAGAATCAAGTTAGAACTAATCAAGGTTGGAGCATATTGTTTTTTTTCCCTTTCTATTTTTATTTAGAATTTTATTATATACACCCACACGCAGACTCTACATTACTTGAAAATACTCTAATATACTTTTTTTTTGATATTTTCTATGTAAAAGATGATACAAAGAGGATTGGAGGAAAATTATATCAGCAATACATTGTGGACGCATTCTCCACCATTGAACTATCTAGACTGTGGTGGTTTCGTCATCACCAACAACTTCTTCGAAATGAACTGTATCATAATTTACGTGACATGCTTCTAAGTTTGACTCTGTAGATCCTTCAAACGTTGGTAAATGATATATTCTTCCAGCATCTTTTGTTGGATCTGCAAGATATATGCAGCAAATTTTTTTAGATTCACTAGCTCTGTGTCAAAAGATTGGTTATCCAGATATATTTTTAACCATGACTTTTAACCCTATGTGTGATGAAGTCTTACAAATTATGTCACTTTTGCCGGCAATAACTCCAGCGGATTGCCCAGATATAATTGCAAGAGTTTTTATGTTGAAACTTGATCAATTATATGATGATATCAAAAAAGGACTATGTGCGGCAAGTTTGTCTCCCCTAAATATATTATCACATATTTCATAATTTAAAATTATTTATCATGCTGGCTATTATTTCCTTTCAATTCATATTAATAATGTTTTGGCAAAATTTTAGTTTTCAGTTATGTATGTTATTGAGTATAAAAAAGAGGACTCCCCCATGCGCATATGTTAATATGGTTGGAAGAAAGTGGTAAGAAGTATTTGAAGAGTAATATTGATTACTATGTATGTGCAGAGATCCCTGATGAACAGAAAGATCCATATGGATATGCGATTGTTAAACAATTTATGATACATGGTCCTTGCGGACCTGGATTTCAATCACCTTGCATGAAGGGTTCTAAATGTACAAGGAAATTCCCAAAAAAGTATGATTAAAAACTTTATTCAACTCTAAAATATAATTTTTTTTGTATTTAACTCTAATTATTTTTCTTTTTAAGGTTCTGTTCAAGTACAATGTTTGATGATTGCGAATTTCCAATTTATAGGAGAAGAAAAACCAAACATACTGTTAGAGTTAGAAATACAGATTTAGATAACCAATGGGTGGTTCCTTATAATAGGTATCTTTTGGTTTGATACCAGTGTCACATTAATGTTGAGATCTGCAATCACGGGCATTTCATGAAATATCTTTTCAAATATTGTCTAAAAGGGTCATGACGTGCCACTATGTTAGTACAGTCCGAAAAAAGAAAAGATCAACAATCTGGGGAGAAGAAAACAATAAATGAGATTAAAACATACTTAGATGGGAGGTGATTTATACTAAAAGAATTGTATTTTAATTTTTTATTTTGCATATTTGTTATAGATAAAATACTAATAAATGACATGTTAACCTAAATGTAGGTATGTATGTGGACCAGAGGCTGCTCATAGAATCTTTGGATTTGATGTGCACCATCGTAGTATGTCTATAGAAAGACTAGCTTTCCATTTGGAAAATGAGAAGTATGCTACTTTTAAATCAACAGACAACTTAGATCATGTTATAAATCAAGCAGCTGAAAAAAGTTCCAAGTTGGAAGCATTCTTTAAACTTTGTCAGGAAAATGTTGATGTGAGAAGATATACTTAATTACCAAGAAATACCAGAACATTTTGTTTGGGATTTTGACATTTATAAATGGAGACCTAGAAAAAGTGGACAGATGGTAGGTAGATTAAATTCATCACATTATGTCTCCGGAGAAGTATGGTACTTACGTATGCTACTCACAAGGATAACTGGACCTACATGTTTTGAAGATTTACGTCGGATTGGAGATACCATCTACAATACCTATCGTGAAACTTGTGATGCACTAGGCTTATTGAATTAGGGCTGCACACAACCCATATCCAACCCAACCCAACCCACATAAACCCAACCCATCCTAGTTCGGGTCGGATATGGGTTATAATATGTAACCCATACCACATACGGGTCGGATTTGATATTTTGTTCAACCCAACCTTATTTTAACCCAACCCAACCCCATATTAAAAAAACTAATTTAATACCAACCTAATTAAAATTAGAATAATCCTAGAATAATATTTATGTATTCTATAGTAAATCTACAAAAAAAAACATATTTCATTTCAATCCAAACTAGAAAGAATTTGGCAAATATATTTTAAAGTGCATTTCAATATATCTTAAAATGAAACACTTGTTCTACTATATAGTAAATTAATTTTATATGATGTGTTTTACAAAGAAATTTTAATAAAATTTATCTTATAATGAATCGGTTATTTTTAAATGCATTATGCTAGAAAAAATCTGATATATTATGCTGAATATTTTAATACTACTTTTAAAAAAAAATCTCTCTACTCTCATTTTTTTATTATATTCAAGCAACCCAAACCTACTAAACTCGACCCAACCCATACTTTAACCCAACCCATATCCAACCTCATATAGGGTCGGATACGGGTCGAACTTCCTTAAACCCATATTTATGCAGGTCGGATGTAGTATTTGGTCCAACCCGACCCAACCCATACTTTGTGCAACCCTATATTGAATGATGATAATGAGTGGCATGAGGCTTTTGCAGAAAATAAGTCAACTGCGTTCCCATGGCAATTGCGCTCACTGTTTGTCCATATTATCACAAACTGTTAAGTGACCGAAGTTTATAAGTTGTGGATTTCTCATTGGGAATGCATGGCAGATGATATCTTACATAAACAAAAGGTGCTTACTGGAAATCCTAATTTAAGGATGAGTGATGAACAATTACAAAATTATACTCTGGCTGGTATGTTATGTTTTATCCAATATATTATGTATGTTTCATTATTAAATTTTAATATTGTTTATTGAGTTACCATTACATTCTTACATAATTTACTATATTCAAAATATTGTATCCTGATGTTACAATCTTAACTAAAACATAATATTTTTTCTATACAGAAATTGAGATAATATTGAACACAATTGGTAAATCACTGAAGGATTTTCAAACTATTCCAATGCCATCCAGCCTCTATTCGGATAAGTTCAATAACATAGTGATTTTAGAAGAAAGGAGTTATGACACAAATCAAATGTATAATGAACATAAGGATTTGTTTTCAAAGTTAAATGTTGAACAAAGGTGTGTTTACGATGCAGTCATGAATTCTGTTTATAACAACAATAGAGGTATCTTCTTTGTGTATGGAAGTGGAGGTTATGGAAAGACTTTTCTTTGGAGGACTATAATTTTCCGCCTAAGATCAGAATATCTAATTGTTCTACCTGTGGCTTCATTCAGAATTACTGCTACTTTGTTTACGGGAGGTAGAACCGCGCACTCGAGATTCAAAATCCCACTAAAGCTAGATAATTCTTCTACATGTTCAATCTCTATGAATTCTGATATTGCAGAACTCCTTAGGCAAACAAAGCTTATTATTTGTGATGAAGCTCCAATGCAACATATATTCGCATTTAAAGTTATAGACCGTTCATTACGCGATATTATGAAGTCAGTTAGTAGTGAAAATTTTGGTAAACCTTTTGGTGGGATAACTGTGGTGCTGGGGGGTGACTTCAGACAGATTTTGCTTGTAATTTATAAAGGTAATAGAAGTGACATTGTTAGCGCATGTATTTTTAGATCTCAACTTTGGTCTATATATCGGGTTTTTAAATTAACACGCAACATGAGGCTAAATGAAGGAAATAACAGTGGTGAAAGACGTCATATAGAAGCATTTAGTAAATGGATACTAGATATTGGTGAGGGTAAAATTCCTATGGTTCAAAATGATTGTTCAATTGATATTCCACCAGAATTTTGTATTCAATCTGAGTCAAATAACATCGATGAATTTATAAATACTATTTTTCCAAACTTAGAGACATCATACGCCAATGATGAGTATTTACGTGAAAGATCAATATTGACTCCCAGAAATAAGGTGGTTGATCATGTTAACAACCTGATTCTTAATAAGATGCCTGGTGAGGCATTCACATATTTGAGTTATCATTCAGTTAAATGTCGTGCTGGTGATGATGATCAACTCAGTGCCTCTTTTCTTGTTAATCTAAATTCCATTAAAGTTTCTGGTATTCCTCCCCATAAGCTGGTTTTGAAAGAGGGTGCTGTTGTAATGTTGTTGTGCAATTTGAGCCAGGCTATTGGATTGTGTAATGGTACTCGCTTGGTTGTTAGGAGATGTTTAAAACACACAGTGGTATGTGAAATTATTAGTGGCAATCACGCACACACAACACACTTGATACCCAGAATTGAAATGTCTCCAAGTGATTCAAATTTACCATTTGACTTGGTCCGAGTTCAGTTCCGTTGCATCTTTGTTTTGCTATGACAATCAACAAAGCACATGGTCAATCTTTAGAGCGTGTAGGTTTGTATTTGGCAGGGCCTATATTTTGTCATGGCCAATTGTATGTTGCTATCAGTTGGGTAACATCTCCTGCTGGTTTAGTTATTTTCATTGAGAAAGAAGAAGGAGGAACTACAACAATTACTGATAATGTGGTGTATGAAGAAGTTTTTTATAGTTTGTAAGATATGTGTTAATTTTGTTGTATTTTATTGCCTATAAAGACATCTAAATAATGTGATATCTCAATTTTACGTTCTTCCGGTTCTAAGTATTTTATGTGAATAATCGTTTTGATATTGGCAGGAGATTTTAGATACTTCTACTCATGATCTTATATTTATTTTGATCTGATTTTCATATTTATTTTGTTTGGAAAGAAAACTACTCATGATCTTATATTTATTTTGCTCTTAAAACTACTATTGATTAATATATTTTTCTTGATATGGATGTTTATTTTTATGTTGTAATTTGATTATATTTTTTAAGTTAGAATGCCTCTTATACATTAAAAAATCTATTTAAAACTTAATAACAAATCATACATTGAACAACAACTACTCATACATTGTTTATAATGCTATATATATAGTTATTTAATATTAATTACAATATTTTATTTTTCTTTTATTTTTTATATTTAATCATTACAATTTTTTTTAATAACATAAATTTTAATGCCCTGCAAAGCAGGAAAAAATTACTAGTTACTTATAAAACCACCTCACTTTCTATTGTGTTTCACGTTTTAGTCCATATATTTAAATTAATTATGTAATCTTAAGTTAATATAAATGTAATTATGTGATATTCGTTTGTTAGGTCATTAATGACAACATGAAAATTTCAAAAATACATATCATACCCATATCAGTAAAATATGATAAAATCGCATTTTCATTAAACTTGGATATGCAAGTCACACAATGTACGGTAACAAAAACAATAAAGAACTTCTATTAAATACACTCTTTAAATTTTGAATTACACATCTTCTTTCTCAAAAACATGTTTAAAAAACATTAGAACTAGCTAATCTGTAAATAATTGTAGTAAAAATGAAAAATATTTTCGCTCTTCCAAAAAAGCACTTTTAAGAAGAAAACTCGAAAAAAATGGTCGTAGAAATGTGAGATTAAATACAAATTTATTTTGAAATAAAACAAAAACCAATAGCAATATAATATCAAAAAAGTATCAACAAATTCGTTGTGCATTACGAAGTTATGTATTTATACAATAGAGAACCTTAGTTTTACAATTCCTCCAACCTTTCACTGAAGTATTTCAGTTCCCTTCTAATATTTTATATTTGACTTCATATATTAGAGTTAATCATGAATTTTAAAGCTATGATTAAATTGAGTAAACTATTAGTTGTCGATGTGTTAAATAAATCATAAATATATGAAAATATCATTTTTTGCACAATATCCATACTAACAAAAACAAGATAAAATTTATTTGGATATACAGATACATCAGTCATATTACATAATTATATACAAAAGAAATAACTGCAAATTTTGTTTATGATTCATCTATATCGATACATAAAGTGTGCTGCTGAAAGCACCCTGAAATGTGCTTCCTAACACCATAATTAAACACCACCATCCTTCCTATACACATATGCCTCTAGCCACCACGAAATAAAAAATAGGCACCCAACCCTAAATTATTCCCACTATTCCTTCATTTAATGCTATTTTCTTTTGCATTATCGTTCTTGAATTCAGAGTACTTAATGTCTTCTATTACTCACAACAAAAAAATTTAAATCCATAATGATAATTTTAATTTTTAAAAATCAAAAGAAAAAAAAAAAGACAATCATTAGAAAACATACAAAAATAATTTAAGATAAATAACCCCATCTTTTCCATTAGAGCAATAGCTATTCGTGAAATCTTCGTCCATGTATAAGTTCGCGCCCTTCATTGCTAAGAAATCCAACAGTAATGATTACTAAAATAATTTTTCCTCAAATTAAAATAAAATTGAGAATTAGCATTTAAGAGGAATCAATTGGGGAATATGTAGATGGTGGATCGTGTTAGAAAGCAAATCAGGTCGATGTTTATATTTGATCGATCGAGATAAGATGATAAAAAGAAATAGGGTTTAAGTTTGAACTAATGGCGGGTGATGGAATACGTTCGGTGATTAGCGATTGAATGGAGGAATAAAATTGGAGTTAGGAAGTACATTAATTTAATTAAGAGTGATTAAATTAAGCATGGTGTTAGGAAGCACATTTCAGGGTGCTTTTAGCAGCACACTACATAAATCCGTAACGACAAACTTAGCGAATTGTATAGTGAACTCGAAGAAACTAGGAGCAGTGAATATTGAAGTGATTAAGTGTAGTTAAATTTTTAGGGAATGATGATTTTTGTAATATTTACTTTCTTTAAGGCAATGCAAATGATGAGAATGAAAGAGAATTGTACGATGAAAAAGTAAGAAAGAATTGTGATTCAACTACATAAAATGGATGGTTGAACTGCTGATTTGAAATTCCGACTTGAATTTATGCACGATCGAGGTCTGTTTGAGTTTCGTACCATAATGATCCATGGTTCAGGGGTATTCAAGGTGGGACCCTTGTTGGGTAGAGTCATGATGTTTGAGAATGGAGTTTTGATGACAACAACCTTATTTCATTTATCATTATTAATTGATTAAAAAATTATACTAACATTTCCATCTAGAATATATACACACACACACACACACACACATATATATATATATATATATGCAGGGTTTGTATACAAGACTTAAATACTAAAGACTGTACAATTTTAGAGTTTCAAGAGATTCAGGATTCAGAAGAGATCCAAGACTCATGAGTTATAAAGTTATCAAGAGTTCAAGAAAAATATAGTAATAGAGTCTAGTTTATTTGTAAGACTCTGAATAGCACTTTAGGTTCAAATTATGTTTTGAAAATTCAAATTTTATTTTTAAATTATTATTTTTCAAACAAATAATTTTAAAGTTATATATATATATATATATAAGTTTTTATATATAGTTTTATAATTTTATAGTTTTTGTAACAACCCGGATTTTCAGAATCAATTAAATTTTTTTATTTTAGATATTTTAATCGATTTTGAATATTTAAAATGATTTATTTTAAATAATATCAACTAAAAATTTATTTTAATCAAAGCTAGAATGAATAAATTTATTTTAATTATAAAACGAACTAGAATTGGCGCGGTAGTTTGAAAATTCGATTTCAAATTTCAAACGAATGTACAAGGTTCAAAATAAATAGGATTTCAGTAAAGCCAAAAGTAATTGAATCTATTTAATAATATCTTTCTAACGAATGTGAAAAGTTAAGATTTCATAACGGGAATAAAAAGTTATGTCCAGTTTAAAATTTGAAATAGTTGCTATGGAATTTATATATATTTGAAATAGCCATTTTGCAAACGACCTCCGTTTTTGTTGAAACCACTTTTGTTAGATCAGAAATGTCAAATTATTGCTAGATTCCAATTTTCATAATTTTTGGAATTAATATGTGAGCGTGGTGAATTTAAATGTGTTTGGTCAGTTCATTTTGAAGTTAATCGTCTGGAAATTGGCCATTTTTCAAACGATCTACAAACTCAATGAAATTAGTTTTGTTAGGACTGTATCGTCAAAATATAGCTAGATTTATTTTTTGGAAATTTTTGGAGTTAGTACATGGCCCTAGTAAATTAAAATGTACGTTTAAATTCAATATATTTTGATTTATGTTTTAATTTTGATAAAAAATGATTGAAAAGGTCAAATGGGCTTACGAAACATATCCCATTGTGTCCGGAATGTGGGTATTTAGCAAGGGGCGACAGTCGTTGGGCTCGATTTGTAGTTCAGATCGACAAACAGGTAATTTATAGATAAAATAATAACAAAATATATTATAAATAACATCCTTTTTCTCCATTCACAAGGTCAAACCCCTAGTCCGCGGTCAATAGAAGAAATGCGCCTCCACTCCTTTTACAAAACCGACGGTCAGCCCTTTCGATCGTTTCCCTCCTCTAATCTCAAAATCCGCTCAATGGTATTAAAATTTTACAAATACAAAAGCGAAGCCCTCAATGAGCCGAAGGACATCAACGGTGGTGGTAGCCTATTTTGTGGTGGATGGAGAGACTTTGGCCCTCGAACACCCGTCATCTCAGCACGTTTTCCGGTGACTAGGAGGCGTCGAACTCCATGGTGGCGGCGACGACGACGAGATCTCTCCAAGGATGATGGGTTCTGTCATTTATATTGAGGAGGAACAATGGTTTGGTGATTAACAGTATGCATATTTTCATTTCTTTTTCAGTTTTAAAAATAAATAAACATTGTTCAAAAATATTGTTTTAAATAAATAACATTGGTTTATTTATTAGATTTTAAAGAGAAATAGCTTTAATAAAAATGGGATTTTTTTATTATGAAGTAGTTTTAAATAAAAATATGATTTATATATAATTACATTGAATAAAAATATGATTTTTATATATAATTACATCGAATAAAAATATGATTTTTAAATATAAATAACATCAAATGAAATTGTGTTTTTATGATATATATAGAGCGTTAATAAGAATGTGATTTTAAAAAAATATAAATATACATTGTTTTTAAATATAAATATACATTGTTTTTAAAAATATAAAATAGCATTGTTTTACTTTCAGAAATTTATATAATAGTAAAGTTTTAAAAATGTGTTATTTTTAAATAAAATAAATTATTTTAAAAATGTTGATTTTTAAATATAAATACATTGTTTTTAAAAATATAAAAATAGCTTGATTTTAAAAATATAAAAATATGATTATTAAAGTATAAAGCATTGTTTAAAATGTGAATATTCAATATAATAACATAGTTATAAAAACGTGATTTTTAATATAAACCGCGTGAAACAGATTGCGATGGAACCGACTGGAAGCGAACAGAGTCCAAACCGTCCAATAAAGAACGACGGAGTGAAAAACAAAGGTGAGAACTCTTTCTCACTCAAATTACTTTACAGTCAAATATATACTAGGATGCAACGGGGCTTAGAAGCCCTCGACACTATTTATTGTACAGACCATGATTGTTTGTTGGGATTGTGATTAAGATTGTTATTGAATGATATTGATGTATATATAAAATTATTTATATAAAAATTATCATGAAAATAAAATTAAATAAATATTCATTTACAGATCGGACGATTTGTTTATGTACACCCATTTAACTGATATTGATTGGGACGATAAATTTTACACATCGCCCAACTGCACAAATAATAATCAGTATTTGTTGTTTGAAAACCCCATACGGGTATTGGGATGATATTTGACGTACACGGATCCCAATAATTAGTGGTATGTCAATTGATGGGTTGACAGACTGTATAAGCGTTATTTATTTATTTTAATGCTTATACAATTGTGAAACGCACTCTGGATGTTGTATGAATTTTTGATGATTGTTTATCATTATCGTTGTATGCATGCGATGTATGAAATCCATATAACTGAAATTATATGGTAATTGATTGAGTCTGATTCTAATTCAGAATTAACGAATATTTTTAAATAATATTCATTGTATAATCAAAATCAGATATTTTGAAAATATTATCATTTTAATATTATAATGATAAGAAATATTCAAATTTGATTTGAAAATTGAAATGAAGTTGAAATCGTTTTGAAATGAATTTATGAACGAATTTATCAAATACGTTTTAAATGGAAATCAACGAAATATGTGTTATATATATATATCATATATATATATATATATATAATGGCCGGAATAGAACGCGCCATGCACCAACCGTTCACGAATTTCGACCATTGACTTCGAATTGATATTACGGGAGATCTGACCGTCGGATTCTCCTAAAACATGAATCATTGGGTTCTTATCGAAAAGAACTTTCCAACAAATATAAGGGATTAAAATTTGAACGGTCAGATTTTAAGATATGTCCAAATAAAATTCAGAAAAGGTCGTTACGGATGTAGTTCGATGGCCGATATTGGAAACCTACTGTAATGGCCTAAATAAAATTATTAAAAATATGGAAAAAATATGTAAAATCATAATAAATGATTTGGAATGATTTTAAATGAAAATTTTCAGTTTTGAAAAGATAAGAATATATTTTTATCAAAATGAACTAGTTAATAACTTTAATAGAAAATCCAACGATTTTTAAATAAATAAATTGGATTTGAAAAAGGGTTTTAAAATAACTAGAATTTTCCAATGAATATATTGGAATTGATTGGAATGGAAATTATCTTTGGAATATTTTGATATTGGATTCCGTGATTATACAGATATTGTGGAGGAATTTGGAAGATATATATATATATCGTTATTCCTATTACAATATTTTTTGGTTTCAGAATTTGATATTGAATATAAGCTGATATAATTTCTATTCAGAGCCTTTTATTTAATATCAAATTGGACTTTGGGTTTGTCATGAATGGTGTCTTTATTAACACTGTTCTTAAACCCCGATGAGGAAAGAATAAATCTTTTAAATAAGATTTAGAGATGTTAACCAATTAATTAATATTTAATTGGAACTGGATTGAAAAAATGGATTTTCGGGTTTATCGTGAACGGTGTTTTAAATAACATTCGTTCTTTAACCCAATTAACAAAAAAAAAGATGATTTGGAATTTATAATTTTTTTATTAATATTTAATAGAAATTTTCCAGAATAAATTTTTCCAATTTATTATATACTAAATTGGAATTGAATGGAATTCGACTTGGTAAAAATCGAGATGAGTTTCTTTAAAGGAAGACTGCTAATATATATGGAATTTAAAAGGCTTTGACGTTATTCCATTTACATTATTAGTTTGATACAGAAATTTATATCAATTATATATATTGATCTGCTTTCCGTGAAGATTCCATTTTGATGGTATATGATTTTAGGGTTTATCCTTAACTTTTTTTTGAATGACATTGGTTCTTTAACCCTGTTAACGACAGGATTTATATACTAAATTTGAATAATCATTAAGTAATGATTTTTGGAAGATTAAAACTAAGTGAAGTTTTAATGAGTCTTTAATTATATTGAAATGTGAATGTGATAATTTAAATTATCAAATTTGGGAAATGATCGAGAATGGAGTACCACCGGTTTTACTCCAAGCAATAGTTAAATCTTTAATTAGATTTGAACGGGAAATGGTAACTAATTTTACCCGTAACACCGTGGTGTTAGATATGGAGTATTACTATTTTTGTTCCATGGGATGAATAGGTTGGGAAATTAAACAAATGATTACTTCGATAAGGCTCGATAATCCCGACTAGTTGATAAACCTTAATTTGGTTTAGAATTGTTATCCAAAGGAAAATTAAAGTATAAATTTAAAAGAATTTATATTTAACAAAATTAATATGAACCTTTCCCAAAGGATATGAATATTTGAAAAAAAATATTCTGGATATATTGGAATTGTAACGATCCGGATTTTTCGAACAGTTTAATTTTAAATATTTAATATGGATTTAAATATTGAATTGATAATATACATGAATATTTATACTACGTTATCGATTTAAATATCGATTTCAAATTTAATATCGAATATATTAGATTATCATAGGACGAAATATAATTGAAATCGAAGTAAAACTGAATCAAAAACATTTCAAATGATTTATAGAAATTCAATTGAATAGAATTGATAATAATTATAATTTATTATTGAGGAATTAATTATTGTTGATTATGTTATATCAATTTATATGGTTATTATATATAGGTTCAAATTAAAATACAGAATATATTCAGTTGAGTTCAGTATAACGCTATAATATTGAAACGACGGTCGGTACGCTAAAATAGCGGTTTATGATTTTTAACTGTGAACCCCGAAATATTTATAATGGATAAGATCGAAATCGAATCGAAAATAAAATCGATATCTATTTAAAAAGAATGAAAGATCTCTTTATATCGAATCAAAATCAAATCAAATTAATTAAAAAATCTTTTTAAATAAATACAAAGATTTCGTGTGTACTTCTCCACCTCTATATATTGCGACAGCCTCTCCCCTTGCTTCTTCATTCTTCTCTTCTGAAAATCACGATACCAGTTGAAATCGAAAATCCCAATAACACAAAATAAAAATCAAAAGAAATCAGAAATGGCCGTTCTACTCTTAAACTCAAAACCAAAATCGAAGATGTCAGAAATAAAATGACGGAAATCAAAATCGAGGGCCGCGAGGGGTGAGTCTCAACTCAAGTCGTATGGAAGACAGATCGAAGTGAAGGAGGTTTCTATTTAGGGATTGTTGAGGGGTGCGATGCTCCAGGTAGGACTCGAAGTTGGTGCGATGGCGTCTGAAGGGCTCGAGGTAGGGTTTCTGGGTGATTCGTGAGGTGCGAGCTGAGTTAGTGGCAAGGGTGGATGGAAGCTCGTGTTGGGAAAAGGGAGACAATTGGAAACAACAACAATGAACGCGGTTTACTGTTGGTCACAGAGGAGTTCTAGAGGAAGGGGTGCGATTTCAGTTTCTGGGCTGGTGCGAGTTGGGATTAACGGAGATATGAAGTGAAGAGCGAGGCGAGTTCGTCGATGAGATTTGGAGGAGCAACATTCATCGCTGTTTGATTGCAGGATAGGAGGAGTTCGGTTGTGAGGAATTTAAGAATTGATGTGGAGTGACTGGTAGAGTTCGAAGTTGTACGTGAAGGATGCTGGAGAAGTGCTGCAAACGCTGGGAAGTTCGGAGTTGGCCTCGTTCACGAGACTGAGGGGAATTCGAATTTGGTTTTGCTGTAGAGCCAAGACCCTATTCAAAATGGATTAAGGTAATTTATTTTATTTTTTAAATAATACTGAAATTGATTTATACAATTGGTAATCTATTTAAAGTGAATTTATTTATGAATTAGTTCGATTCATGTCAAAGCACATAAATAAATAAAAATGAAAAAAAATAGCAATTAAAATTTGTTATTCAAGTAAACATAACATATACATATATTTGTTTTTAAAGATATGTAGGTTAGTTTAATTTTATTTGTTAAGTAAAATTTCAGTTAATAACCATTTAAAAGAAGGAAAAAAATTTAGGATAGTTATTTATTCGTTTAGGTTGTTAATTTAAAATAAATAAATGTTTAATCCGTAAATTTAAATAAAATCATCGTAGGTGCGAATTCATTCGAGAAGATTCATAGCCGATGATTTGGGAATAAACAGGATATTCGACAACTGCAATTTCGGTGAGTAAATCTCACTCACCTTTTATTAATAATTATTTTTATCAGTTAAAAATAATTGTTTGTTGCTTGTTTGGTTGCATTCAATATCATTGTGCATTTTAAATATATTAGTTATTTAGGCTTGGTGGTTGCTATTATATATATATATATATATATTGGTGGTTGGATTTCCCGCAATATCATTAGCGGATGCCCGCGGTACCATTAGCGGATGATTACCCTATACGTCCCATGCTATGATAGTGGATGACCTTCTATACCGCGATATCCTGCCTCGAAGCAGGATGGGTATTATTTTTGTTGACTAACGTCTGTGGATGCAGGAAAAACAGGTAGGAGGGATCCAACTGGATTCCTCAAAAAAATATTATCTGTTTGGTTTCATATGTATATTCATATATGATGCGTTAAAATAATCAACGATTGAAATTGGTTGATTTGATTATTTAAAATATCCCTGGGGCTTGAATATAGTTTCAAAAATATCAAAAAGGGTATTTGAGATTTAAAAAGGGAATTCTATTTTTATAAATAGAATTTAAATTTTCATGAACTATATAAAATATTAACTTGTTTAAATATATATAACAAGAATTGAATTTATAAACTTGGTTTATAAATTAATAATTTTGGATTTGAATTGAATTTATAAACTCTGTTTATAAATTTAAAATGTTGGATTTGAATTGAATTTTTATAAACTTTGTTTATAAATATATAATGTGGGATTTTAAGTGAAGTTATAAATGTTGTTTATAAATTTAATGCAGAGAAAATCGAATGGAATTCAAATAGAATTTGAAAAAGAGAATTCAAATAGAATTTGAACAAGAGAATTCAAATAGAGTTTGAATATTTGAAATTTCAAATAGAATTAAAAAGGAGTTTGAATATTTGAAATTTCAAATAGAATAAAAATGTAGTTTGAATATTAGAAATTGAAATAGAACTTCAAAATGGAACTAGAATTTCAAAATAGAAATTAAAATAGAACTTCGAAATGGAACTAGAATTTCAATATAGAAAGTGTAATGGAATTTAAACAAAAGGGAATTCAAATTTAGAATTTGAATATAGAAATTTTAAATGGCATTTGTTTATAGAAATTGGATGGAGTTTGGATATAGAAAATTCAAATATGAATTCAAATATAGAATTTGAATAAGAGAAATTCAAATAGTATTTGAATAAGAGATTTGAAATAGAATTTGAATATAGAAATTCAAACGTAATTTGAATATAGAATTCATATAGAATTCAAATGGAATTTGAATATAGCATTCAAAACGAATTGAAACTAAATATAGAAGATCGAAATATAAATGAATTAAAAAGATTGGAAATAGTATGTTGAATTGGGAAAAATTGATTTGATATATATTAAAAATATATTAGAATGGAGCTGAATTTATTATAGACGAAGTTTAAATGTTTATATTTATAAATATAATTAAAACGAACTCACCGCAGCGCTGTAGTTCGTAAATTGTCATTTCGAACTTCAATTGAGTATACAGAACTCAATTGAAGTCAGAATTCTTTGAAACAAGAAACGTCAGGACCGATTTGATAATAGTTTTCTAATAGAGGAGAAAAATCTGGATTTCGTCGAATAGATTTTGAGTTATGTCAAAATCAAATTTTCAGAAAAACAGTGCCATAACCATTTAAAACCATAACGGTTTAATTAATTTTATAAAAGGATTTTAAGCGAATAAAATCTGAATTTCTATTTAGAAAATGTTAGATTTGAGTTGTAAATTATATGAGAACTCAAGTAGAGTAATGAATTGATTTTTGAAATAGAAATTAGATATTTGATTATTGAATAGAATTAACTAACTCGAGTAATAATTAGTTAACGAGATTTTGAATTAATATTAGGCTTTGAATAAGTGAATTCGATTTGGAAATTTAAATTCGAAATCGAAAAGAAAACTGAAATTGAAATTGAAATTCAATTTGGTTATGAGCAAGTTAAATATTTTGTTTGAACATGTTATGTTCAAACAAAGAAGTGAAATAGGAAAAATGACTAATTAAAGAATAAATGGGCGAAACTGAATTCAAACGATTGGATTGAGTTGAATTGAATTGAAAACAGGTGAACATGTTTTAGACAGGTATGGGATGAAGTATATGATGATTTTAATTTAAGTGCCTGACAAAAATACATGTTTAAATTCATATATGAGATTTTATGCGCCGTATCGGCAAGCCGCTTGGCTTTTTCTTTTTCTTTTGGATTGGTGAGGGCCATGGGAGGCTATTTGAAATATCCCGATGCTCCGGGTACAAGGGAGGTTATGGCGAATTTTTCCGGGAATTTAAGGAGTTAGAATATTTTTAAGATAATTTGATAGTTAGTAATCAATGTATCGATATATACAGAATTCGATAAGGAAACAAAATAAAAAAATAGAATATTGTAAACAAAAAGGGAAATCTATAAATTAGAAATAGAAAGCGAACCATATACATGTTTTAAAAATGAATAATTGGGTTTTATAATGTTGATTATTCAAAGTAAATGATTTTGTCTGTTTTGAAGTTAATGATGTTTTCAGTCAAGGTCTGAGAGGTAATAATACCCCAACTTGATTGATTTCATTGATAAATAGCAAGATCGAATGTCGAAGAGAAGTGCTTGAATTATATTTAGTTGAATAAAATATTTCGGGTTGTTGTAACGATGTTTTACACAGCATTCGTTTTAACCCAAGTGATGGAATTTTGGAAATATAAAAGTAAATATTTCCTGAGTATGATTAAAGTAGTCGAGAAAGAGATATGTGATTGAAATTGTTTTCAATTACAAATAGAGATATTTTCTAAATATAGAAAATAAAAGAAGTTGATATTTGGAAACGTTTTCCAAATGGCGTAAGAGGCCAAGAAGATTATTGAAATTATTGGTTAACAAATATTGATAAGGAAATGGAATAATGATTTAATGAATGAAATATCAATTAAATGGCCCAGTGGTTTATTTGATGTTATGGATGAATGGATATTTGTTTATTTTTCTTCGATGGTTAAATAACCGACTATCGAAGTGTTTGCCAATATCGTTGTCAATATGGAGAGACAGGTTGGATTATTATCCGTGAACCACTCTGTATTGGCAGTAGCGTTGCGAATCAGATTATATGAAGATAATTGAAGACGGAGTAAAGTGCAAGGGCTGTTTCTATTAATTGAAATTGTGCTTTCGGTTTCGTTCAGTCCCAGAATGAACGTATATGGACGAATGCCTGACAAAGTATTTTCAATGATCGCATAAGTTTGTTTGTATAAATATATATGGTTGCAATGGATTTATTCCCTTAGCATAACATCCAGAATATTTGTGCAAATCAATTAGTGCTTAACGGATCTGACAATGTGGCATTCAAAGTGATTGTGCTATCAATGAATAGAAAGTAATCGTAGCCTCAGGCCTCAACAACCAGGAAATGACAAAAATCGGGCAGGCAGCATGGCTATGTGGGTCACTCCCATTAGGGTGTATTATCACCTATCTAGAGATTCATTTAATTCCTTATTCTATTCGATGTTGTCCCACTTGGGAGACGGTTGCTGATCCCAACCGTTGGTGATATACATTCGATACACTCAAGCAAAATGAGTGGTTGGTCACGTGTGGGCCGGGTTGTAAGATGTTCTTGTTGAACCCAGTGTATTCCTCTCTAGAGATACACTAGCAGAAGGTGGTTCCATACCTTGTCATGTTGGAAATCCAAATCTCCAATAAGCGCCCTGCGGTTTTTTTGATTTTATATTATATATGGAGCGTGAGATGCAAGCATTCCGCTAGATTCTATTTATTTGATTAGACATTATTATAAAATCACTGGATTTTTGTATCAAAGTGTTTTCGGTTATAGTAAGGTAAAAACCTTCCATGTTTATGTGTGGGCTGGTCTTACTATTATCTTTTCTTTCGAAAGGATTTTGAAAGTTAAACAATTGGTTGGAGTTTACTCACACCAGTCCCATGATTGACCTAGAGTTTATTTTGTTTGTTTTCCCTAAACTCTTGGGTGCCCAAATTTGTACGGGCAGTCAAGTAGTAGAGATTTTACAGATTCATTTAGAGAAGCTGGAAGCAGGAGGCTTTACCAGTTAGCTATAGACTATCATATATTCCGCTGTGAACCATGTTTTTATCTGGAAACAGGTGTGCATAACTGTTCCAGGAATAACTGTTGTGCTCTGATAATGGTATGTATATAAAGTTACTGATTTGTGTTTCAAATGTTATCTTATATAATATATTTTATTCATTCCACTGTGAGTTTGTGATCTTCGTTTTCTTCTATTCTAATATTTCTTTCGTTCTATTTCTCATCCTCTAACTTCTTTCTAATAATGATTCGTATTTCTGTGCAATTTGGGTTGGACGTGTGGTATTATTAGTCGACTCAAATAGTACGGATTTGTGGGTCGTTACAGTTGGTTTCAGAGCTTAGGTTGAGCGAATACCTAGGCTTGTGTGGCATGTGCTCATTAGAGATAGGGTCAGTAGTACCCTAGAATGAGTTGAGTGTATATACGAGAGCGTGTATTTGTAAATTGATGTAAAAACTGTTTTATATTGTGTTGGCTAGTATATTGAGTTGTTTATGAATTCTGATCAAATTGTGGGACGCCACGACGTCGATAAGAGTTTGTAAATACTTGAACAGAAGATTGAACACGATATTGTTTTAAAGTGGGTAAATGAAATTATTTTACCCAAAATTCTATTTTGATATAGAAAGAATAATTTTTGAAATTATTATATATGGATGTATTGGTTGTTATTATTACAATTAAATGAGATTATAAGAAATGAAATGGTTATATAGAACCAAGTAGAATTTGTATATGAATGAAATATACAAATGAGATGAATCAAAATTGAATTCAAAGCAGAATTTGGAATTTTAATCCTGGGAAGTTGAAAAATATTTTTCTAAAGTATATTAAAATAATATAGCTTTGTTTTGATAGGGTTTTTTGAATAAAAATCATTTTGAATGGGTTTTGAAATTGTTTAAGCACTGAACTCACTTCAGTGGCTAGGAAATAATTCTGATGATGGTCGCGACATCATCAGTGTTCATTTCCGAGTTTCTAAGTGATGGATTGCTACCTAAGGAAAGTTTTGATGGAAATTTGTTTGGAAGAAAACAAGTTTAGTTGGAAAATTGAAATATTTTGAATTTGAAAGGATTATAGATATATGTACATGTTTAAGTGATTTCAAAAGGATTTGAAATGAAAACCCTGGGATTTGGATTCTGGAAGCGGAATTTAACTTAACCTAGTTAAATGGATTGAAGTGAATCAGTTGGCTAGAATCAATTTGAATAGGTTTAATGGAATATAGATTGGACATAAATGGACTGATCGTAGATCATTCGAATTAAATGAAGGAAGACCAAAATTTTGGTGAAATTAAATTTGTTGAAATATGAGGAGTTGAGTTTCAACATAAGCGCGATTTTGAAAAATAACTGATTTGTACCATTTTTCCTACTTTAGCAATTTAGGGGATGAAATTATTGTAAGGGGGGAAGAATGTAACGATCCGGATTTTTCGAACAGTTTAATTTTAAATATTTAATATGGATTTAAATATTGAATTGATAATATACATGTATATTTATACTATGTTATCGATTTAAATATCGATTTCAATTAATATCGAATATATTAGACTATCGTAAGACGAAATATAATTGAAATCGAAGTAAAACTGAATCAAAAACAATTCAAATGATTTATAGAAATTCAGTTGAATAGAATCATAATAATTATAATTTGTTATTGAGGAATTAATTATTTTTGATTATGTTATATCAATTTATATGGTTATTATATATATATATAGGTTCAAATTAAATTACAGAATATATTCAGTTGAGTTCAGTATAACGCTATAATATTGAAACGACAGTCGGTACGCTAAAATAGCGGTTCACGATTTTTAACTGTGAACTCCGAAATATTTATAATGGATAAGATCGAAATCGAATCGAAAATCAAATCGATATCTATTTAAAAAGAATGAAAGATCTCTTTATATCTAATCAGAATCAAATCAAATTAATTAGAAAATCTTTTTAAATAAATACAAAGATTTCGTGTGTACTTCTCCACCTCTATATATTGCGACAGCCTCTCCCCTTGCTTCTTCATTTTTCTCTTCTGAAAATCACGATACCAACTGAAATCGAAAATCCCAATACCACAAAACAAAAATCATATGAAATCAGAAATGGCCGCTCTACTCTTAAACTCAAAACCAAAATCGAAGATGTCAGAAATAAAATGACGGAAATCAAAATCGAGGGCCGCGAGGGGTGAGTCTCAACTCGAGTCGGACGGAAGGCAGATCGAAGTAAAGGAGGTTGCGATTTAGGGATTGTTGAGGGGTGCGATGCTTGTAACACCCCACTCCCGCTATGATCACTCACTAAGGGAATGCCATAGCATCGGTGGAGTATTTTAGTGAATATAGAACAGAAAAATTACAACAAGACAGATATAAATAGTACTTGAAATTTAAAACATCATCTCATAACAGCGGAAGTAAACATGTCTGGTTACATCATAAAACCATAATAAAAGTCAGGTACAATATCCATCAAAATAAAGAAGTACATAATCCCACTCTCTCATACAATAGCCAGGACAAAAGAAAAGATAACTGGGTAACTGGAGCCTTACATCTATCCAAGCTCCTAAAGACTGGAACAGCAATCCGATCAAGCTCCACTACTGCTAGGTTCCACCGTAGGACCTGAGGGTTGGGAAAAAGATAAAAACAACGGGGTCAGACATAAGTCTGAGCGAGTCCTATAACTTTAACAATACAATCGTTAAAGTAACCAGAGAAGACATAAACTGATATACGGTAACTATTGGGGATGAATGGCTACACTAAGCAGTCAACTAAACTAAGATAAAAGATAAAGATGCATCTACCCTTCCAAAGGTAAATTACTAAACTGCACCACACCAGTTATTCCTAACTTAAAGGTTGATCCCACCCATAGACTTATAAAATTAACTTAATAGTTCTCGCGTACCCCTAGGTGACTAAGTAGACGCCACGGGGCCCTACAATCCACTAGGTGTACACACTACTCCCATTCGATCGGCTCCCTAACGTAGATACCCGTGCTGGCCCCACCGTGGGGTGTACCATTCCCCAATGTGGCAACCTGATAAAATTAATGGTGCACGGCTTATATCTACACGATGCAACAACGTCTTATTTACCAGCCCGGGTCCACACACGCATATGAAACCCGTTGGTCATGCGTTGCCACCGCCAACCCATTTTGGCCTCTTATAGTCAAGCCCAATATGCGTGTCCCGTCACTCGACTAGAGTCGAGCCCACTAAGATACGTTTGGGATATTGGTTGAAATGGGCCCCCAGCACAAGCCATCCCCCTAAGCTTGGCCCACACACTAGTGTTTCCCACTTAACCCTTTAATCATGTTTAATTACATGTTTCCTCTTGGTTAAGTATTTAATCATATTTTCTATTGGCAACCATTAGCAATTTCCACATACCACCCAAGGTACCCACTTAACCCCCATGCCCCACTACATGATTATCTGGTTAAGTGTTTCTTAATTGATTAACACCGTAACCGTGTAAAGGACCCCTCACATTGGACCGTTATTTGTAGATGCCTGGTTAAGCCGGTAGGTTCCGGGCAGTCTTACACTACAAACGGGTCCAACCTCGTGTCATTTACCCTTGTTACGTATTTAATTTATGATTAAGACCCCTCACATTGGACCGTCATTTGTAGATGCCTGGTTAAGCCGGTAAACTCCGGGCAGTCTTACACTACAAACGGGTCCAACCTCGTGTCTCAATCGATTAATTACTCCTAATTAATCACCCCCATAATTTGTGTTAATTATCATGTTTATTTTAGGAATATGGGTACACCTAACTTAATAGGCAAATTCCCAACTCCAAAGTGTGGGTACACCTAACTTAATAGGCAAATTCCCAACACATAGTATGGGTACACCTAACTTAATAGGCAAATTCCCATACTATGTTCATTTATTTTATGTTATGCATAATTATATTAATTTCACACAATCTTATTAACATATGTATTTAATTAACCCCATCGTTCCCACGTGATTTCGTTCTCATGACATAACACATATAAAAGGTGTCAACTTGCATATGTATGAACATGTTTCAAAGGTGCCATCTTGCATATTAACAAACACATAACTTGCATATGAACTTGCAAAACATGTCACATAACTTGCATATAATCTTGTATAACATGTCACATAAACTTACATATTAACAAATACATGACTTGCATATAATATGTCACATAACTTGCATATGAACTTGCATAACATACTTGCATATAAACTCATAAACTTGCATATGAACTTGCATAACATACTTGCATATAAACTCATAAACTTGCATATGAACTTGCATAACATACTTGCATATGAACTCATAAACTTGCATATGAACTTGCATAACATACTTGCATATAAACTCATAAACTTGCATAACATACTTGCATATGAAGAAACATACAACTTTCATAATTATCATACATGTAACTTGCATTTTATCATACATGTAACTTGCATATTAATCATATGATCACAAAACACAAAACTTGCATAACCCACATACATTAGCAAACTAACATCATGTCATATGACTTAAAATCCATTAATCCCCAAACAAAACCATATGATCTCATCATATCTCATCTACTTAGTTTAGTAATTGATCATTAAAGTGATAGAAACTCACAACTAGCAAATTTGCACTCCAAATGAAGAAGATTAAGATGCTTAGAATGGATTAGAGGTTGATTAGAGAGTGATTAGCTTGCAACCCTCTTCATAAATTAGTGGAGGCTCCTTCTAAGATTTAATTTGGCGGCATGTAGCCCTCAATTCTATTTTTAGTATGGATTAGGGTAGGTTTAGGGTGTATTTATAGATAAGGTGAGTGTTTTAGGCCCTTAGATTAACCCTAGATTAGATTAGGACCCTTAGATTTCGGAAATCTCTAGAACACAGCCCAAGACTAACCCAAAAACCAGATCTGGTGCACCCAGATCAACAGGGCCGACACCCTGTGTCGACACCCCTGTCGACAGGGCTGTCGACTCCCCTGTCGACATGCCTGTCGACACGGGGCTAGGCGGGAACTTTCCCGCCCTTTCCGCTTTTGGCTCCAAACTTGTTTTAGAACTGAATTTTAAATCTGTTTTTAACTTTGAATTTTCTGAAAACATCTTTGGGCCATAACTGGGTCATACGGACTCCAATTTACAAAATTTCGGACTCTATTTCGCGTATTTTTCCGAGACGAACGCAATGGCATAGCCCGTTTCCCCTGATTCAAATTATTAAATTTAATTCTGCCCTGATTTCTATTATAACAAGGTATTCAACATACGGGGTGTTACATTCTCCCCTACTTAAAGGATTTCGTCCCTGAAATCCCTAAGTTAAGGAGAATGCATCCTACCAACCAAACAACCATCTACTAAACCATCAACCACAAGCAACCATTATCCTTAGAAACTTCTAATGATGTATGAACATATGCAGAAAGTGTGTGTATATGTCCGTATACTAATGCAAAATCAGGCGGTCTACTGATTCAGTCGACCTCCTTAATGCAAACCATGATAGTGCCATGCATCCAATATGTATGCGAAACCCTATTGACACATACAATTTCTATATGCGTGCACAACCATACACAAAAATGCATCATCCACATGATAACACAGCCATGATACATCCATCAATCTAACTACCACATCCATTTATGCGATATGCAACATGAAGTGACTGAGCCGATCTAGTGCCTAATGTGTGTGTATATGCATCCACGAGCAACCACTAGCAAACAATTGCATCCACATGCATCCATCAACCATAACATGTTTCAAACACATGTTTCAACCATAGGTTTTACCCTATCTAAAGGTCATAGGTACTAGCGAGAGGATATACTAAAGATAAGATAAGTACTAGACAAGCGATAAAGGAGAAGTTAAAAGACATACTCTCAAAAAGAAATGGATACAAAGAACGCATCTTCGCTTCCGTCTCCCAAGTAGCATTGCCCTCGTCTTCTCCCCATTGCACTTTAACTAGCTGAACTTCTCTGTTCCTCAACTTCTTAGCTTCTGACCCAAGGATGCGAGTAGGAGCTCGTCGAATCGTCGCATCACGCTCTACCTCTACATCTTTAAGCAAGCTCGGCTCTACCACCTCTGCGGTCTCATGTAAGCACTTCCTCAAATGTGATACATGGAATACATCATGAACACCACTAAGTCTGTCGGGCAACTCCACCTTATATGCCATCCGTCCAATTCTTTCCTTAATAGGAAACGGCCCAACAAACCTCGGTGCTAACTTCCCAACGGACCCAAAGCGAACAACATTTCTCAACGGAGATACTTTGACAAAAACCATGTCCCCAACCTCAAACTCAAGATCCGTCCTTCTCCGATCCGCATAAGATTTCTGTCTATCTTGCGCTGCTTTCATCCTTCTTCGAATCAAATCAATCTTCTCTGAAGTTCTCTAACCATATCTGGCCCAAGCAAGATCTTATCCGTAGATTCCCACCAACATGTAGGAGATCGACAAGGCCGTCCATAAAGGGCTTCGAATGGTGCCATGCCAATACTAGACTGAAAGCTGTTATTGTATGCGAACTCCACCAAAGGAAGATGTTCTTCCCATGTACCTCCAAAATCCAAGATACAAAGCCTCAAGAGATCTTCTAAGATACGGTTCACCCTCTCGGTCTGACTGTCCGTCTGAGGATGATATGCGGTGCTCAAACACAACTGAGTCCCTACCGCCTCTTGCAAACTTCTCCAAAACTCACTAGTGAAGATAGGATCTCGATCACTTACAGTGCTGGATGGCACGCCATGCAATCTAACAATCTCTCTAACATAGACTGAAGCAAGCCATGGAGCGGTCCTCTTACTCTTCACGGGTATAAAATGGGCACTCTTGGTAAGTCTGTCTACCACAACCGAAATTCCCGTATTGCCCTTCCTCGATCTTGGTAACCCATCGATGAAATCCATCGAGACACTATCCCACTTCCATTGCGGAACTTCCAATGGGTGTAGCAACCCACCGGGTTTCCTTTGCTTTGCTTTAACTTGTTGGCACACTAAGCATCTAGCCACATACTCGGCCACATCTTTCTTCATACCGGCCCAGAAGAAAATTCTCTTCATATCTTGGTACCTTTTGTCTCCACCGGGATGAATAGTCATTCTTGAACGATGTGCATCATCCAAAATAGCCTTCTTCAAACCCTCATCTCGCGGTACACAAAGTCTACCGTCTCTATGCAACCATCCCCTATCATCTATGGTGTATCTACCCAAATGGCTGGACGACTCCCCCCTTATAAGCTTCTCTACCAACTCAACCAACTGTGGGTCGTCTCGCTGAGCCTCGCCAATCCGTCCCAAAAGAGTAGGTCTAACCTCCAAGGATGCCAACAAACCAGGTACAAAGTCAACAGAAGGTCTGAAGTCGAACAAAGAAAGAAACTCCAAGCTTCGCCGTTCCACGAACAATGGACTCAAAGATAGCCTTTTTCTACTCAAGGCGTCCGCCACTATGTTACCCTTGCCAGGGGTATACGCTATCTCGAAATCATAGGATGCTAAGAACTCCATCCACCTTTGCTGTCTTAAGTTTAAATCCTTCTGAGAGAATAAGTATTTCAATGATTTATGGTCAGTGAACAACTCGAATCTCTCACCAAGAAGATAATGGCGCCAAGACTTAAGTGCGAAAACAATCGCGGCCAACTCTAGATCATGGGTAGGGTAATTCTTCTCATGCACTCTCAATTGCCTCCCTCCATAGGCTATTACCCTTCCCTCCTGCATCAAGACTGCGCCTAATCCTGTCCCACAAGCATCGGTATAAACAACAAACGGCTTACTCCCATCTGGAAGCACTAAAACTGGAGCGGTGGTCAAAACTCTCTTTAACCGTCGGAAAGCATCATCACAATCTACGTCCCATGAGAAAACCAGATTCTTCTTCGTCAAGCGGGTTAATGGGGTTGATATCCTCGCGAAGTCTTTGATGAACTTCCTATAATATCCTGCCAACCCCAAGAAACTTCTTACTTCGGTAGCATTTCTAGGAACTTTCCAATCCTGGATAGATACTATCTTTGCGGGATCCACAGCTATCCCTTCCTTAGAGACCACATGCCCTAAGAATCGCACTTCTCTTCTCCAAAAATGACATTTAGAGAATTTAGCTTTAAGACTATGTGCTCGAAGAGTCTCCAACACTTCTCTGAGATGTAAGGCATGCTCTTCTTCACTCTTGGAAAAGACCAAGATGTCATCCACAAAGACTACTACAAGCTTATTCAGATACTCTCTGAACACTCTACTCATTAGATCAACAAAGTATGCAGGGGCGTTTGTCAACCCAAATGGCATCACAAGCCACTCATAAAAACCATTCGGAGTCCGGAAAGAAGTCTTCTCTATACTGTCCTCCGCCACTCTTAACTGATGAAACCCTGTAGCTAAGTCCATCTGCGAAAACACTGAGGCGCCAACCAACTGATCAAAGAGATCATCTATCCTCGGTAATGGGTGTCTATTCTTCTTCGTGAGCTTATTAAGTTCTCTATAATCCACACAAAGTCTGAGGGACCCATCCGCCTTCGTGGCAAACACTACTGGAGCTCCCCACTCCGATATACTTCGCCTTATGAACCCCTTCTCAAGCAACTCCCCTACTTGCTTATGAAGTTCTCTTCTCTCACGAGGAGCCATGTGGCGCACTGGCAAAGACACTGGTTTGGCATTATCCACAAAATAAATTCGGAAATCTATCTCCCACTTCGGAGGCAAACCCTTCACCTCTTCAAACACATCCGGATATTCCCGGACCACTCTGACAGAACGCAAACTCTCGACCGAAGCATCGAGCGATTCAAGATAACTTAGCATAACAGATTCCATGGGATTACAAGTGATCTCGAGAGTGTTACCCAAGCGGGTCATAAGCCTGACAACTCTCCTTTCACAATCAAGAACGGCACCATTACTGGATAACCAGCCCATGCCCAAAATCAACCCATAGCCCGTGAAGCCCAATACAAAAGCATCACATCCAAACTCCACGCTAAGTATAGAAATCTTCAAACCCAAACATATCATAGACAGATATATGGAGCCCCCAATTGGGTTTGAAACAACCAAGGGATCATCAACTAGACCGTTGTCTAAGTGCAGTGACTCAACTAACGATGATGAGATAAAAGAATGCGATGCGCCAGAGTCAAACAAAGTACGAACTGGATGATCAAACAGAAAAACCAGACTTTCAACGGAAATAGTTCTACCTCTCTGCTGAATCGGTGGAACTGAGAGAGCCTGAACTTGCCCCCCTGCCTGAGGTGGTGCCATAAGAGCTTGCACCTATCCTCCTGAGGTAGACCTCGTCTTCTGCCCCTTCTTTGGGCAGTCCTTCACAAGATGTCCTGCTTCACCACAATGAAAGCAACCGGTCTTCTTCTTTTTGCGACAATCCTTGCTGAAGTGGCCTGGGGTCCCACAATTGAAGCACTTCTTCTTCTTCTTGTCACCATTGCCTTTTCCACCCTTGCCTTGTTGTTGTTGTTGCGGTTTCTTCTGATCCCCCTTCTTCTCTGGTGCCTTAGAACTCTTATCATCCTCATGCATAAGTGCCATGTAGACAAGCTTCTCAAAGGTGGCCCCCATAGGAATGTGAGTCATAGCTATTCCTTGCAATGGTTCGTTCAAGCCTCTAACGAACCTCAAAGCCTTCTTCTTCGGTGTATTCACCAACTCTATGCCAAACCTTGCTAATTGATTGAATTTGTTGACATATTCTTTCACCGTGAGATTCCCTTGCTTCAAATTCAAGAACTTCTCCATAAACAGATTCTCTTCCGCCCTTGAGAGAAACTTAGCCCCAAAACTTTGCTTAAAATCTGCCCAAGAGTCAACAGGGCGTTCTCCATTAGTGACCTCCCACCAGAATGAGGCCTCTCCCTTCATTAACCAAGCCGCCAACTTGACTTTCTTTCCCTCTTCCACTTCAAAGATATCTAGTAACTCTTCCACTTCCTTAAGCCAATCTCTAGCCTCTACGAAAGTCTCTGAACCTAGAAAAGGTTTTCCTCCTATAGCTTTGAACTCCTTGCAAATCTTAGCAAAATTATCCACTCTAGGCTGAGGAGGAGGAGCGGTTGCGTCTGGTGTAGTAGCATTGGCTGGACCCGCAGCCGCGGCCCTAGCCTCTTGTAACCTCCTATACCATAGTGGTATAACTAAGCCCTCCGGGATGTTAAGATCTTCAGCCATGCTGAAACGAAAGAGGAAAGATTCAAAAAGGAGATTCCGAAAGATAAAGATATGGCTATTGGGGATTATGCTTTTTTTTTTTCAAAAACTTTTCTCTTAAAAGACATGTTTTTGAAAATACTTTTTCCAAAAATAATACCTTTACTATTTTCTAAAAAAAAATGTATTTTTCTCGAAAATTTATCTGTTCCGGTAACCTTAAGCTCTGATACCACGTGTAACACCCCACTCCCGCTATGATCACTCACTAAGGGAATGCCATAGCATCGGTGGAGTATTTTAGTGAATATAGAACAGAAAAATTACAAAAAGACAGATATAAATAGTACTTGAAATTTAAAACATCATCTCATAACAGCGGAAGTAAACATGTCTGGTTACATCATAAAACCACAATAAAAGTCAAGTACAATATCCATCAAAATAAAGAAGTACATAATCCCACTCTCTCATACAATAGCTAGGACAAAAGAAAAGATAACTGGGTAACTGGAGCTTTACATCTATCCAAGCTCCTAAAGACTGGAACAGCAATCCGATCAAGCTCCACTACTGCTAGGATCCACCGTAGGACCTCAGGGTTGGGAAAAAGATAAAAACAACGGGGTCAGACATAAGTCTGAGCGAGTCCTATAACTTTAACAATACAATCGTTAAAGTAACCAGAGAAGACATAAACTGATATACGGTAACTATTGGGGATGAATGGCTACACTAAGTAGTCAACTAAACTAAGATAAAAGATAAAGATGCATCTACCCTTCCAAAGGTAAATTACTAAACTGCACCACACCAGTCATTCCTAACTTAAAGGTTGATCCCACCCATAGACTTATAAAATTAACTTAATAGTTCTCGCGTACCCCTAGGTGACTAAGTAGACGCCACGGGGCCCTACAATCCACTAGGTGTACACACTACTCCCATTCGATCGGCTCCCTAACGTAGATACCCGTGTTGGCCCCACCGTGGGGTGTACCATTCCCCAACGTGGCAACCTGATAAAATTAACGGTGCACGGCTTATATCTACACGATGCAACAACGTCTTATTTACCAGCCCGGGTCCACACACGCATATGAAACCCGTTGGTCATGCGTTGCCACCGCCAACCCATTTTGGCCTCTTATAGTCAAGCCCAATATGCGTGTCCCGTCACTCGACTAGAGTCGAGCCCACTAAGATACGTTTGGGATATTGGTTGAAATGGGCCCCCAGCACAAGCCATCCCCCTAAGCTTGGCCCACACACTAGTGTTTCCCACTTAACCCTTTAATCATGTTTAATTACATGTTTCCTCTTGGTTAAGTATTTAATCATATTTTCTATTGGCAACCATTAGCAATTTCCACATACCACCCAAGGTACCCACTTAACCCCCATGCCCCACTACATGATTATCTGGTTAAGTGTTTCTTAATTGATTAACACCGTAACCGTGTAAAGGACCCCTCACATTGGACCGTTATTTGTAGATGCCTGGTTAAGCCGGTAGGTTCCGGGCAGTCTTACACTACAAACGGGTCCAACCTCGTGTCATTTACCCTTGTTACGTATTTAATTTATGATTAAGACCCCTCACATTGGACCGTCATTTGTAGATGCCTGGTTAAGCCGGTAAACTCCGGGCAGTCTTACACTACAAACGGGTCCAACCTCGTGTCTCAATCGATTAATTACTCCTAATTAATCACCCCAATAATTTGTGTTAATTATCATGTTTATTTTAGGAATATGGGTACACCTAACTTAATAGGCAAATTCCAAACTCCAAAGTGTGGGTACACCTAACTTAATAGGCAAATTCCCAACACATAGTATGGGTACACCTAACTTAATAGGCAAATTCCCATACTATGTTCATTTATTTTATGTTATGCATAATTATATTAATTTCACACAATCTTATTAACATATGTATTTAATTAACCCCATCGTTCCTACGTGATTTCGTTCTCATGACATAACACATATAAAAGGTGTCAACTTGCATATGAATGAACATGTTTCAAAGGTGCCATCTTGCATATTAACAAACACATAACTTGCATATGAACTTGCACAACATGTCACATAACTTGCATATAATCTTGTATAACATGTCACATAAACTTACATATTAACAAATACATGACTTGCATATAATATGTCACATAACTTGCATATGAACTTGCATAACATACTTGCATATAAACTCATAAACTTGCATATGAACTTGCATAACATACTTGCATATAAACTCATAAACTTGCATATGAACTTGCATAACATACTTGCATATGAACTCATAAACTTGCATATGAACTTGCATAACATACTTGCATATAAACTCATAAACTTGCATATGAACTTGCATAACATACTTGCATATGAAGAAACATACAACTTGCATAATTATCATACATGTAACTTGCATTTTATCATACATGTAACTTGCATATTAATCATATGATCACAAAACACAAAACTTGCATAACCCACATACATTAGCAAACTAACATCATGTCATATGACTTAAAATCCATTAATCCCCAAACAAAACCATATGATCTCATCATATCTCATCTACTTAGTTTAGTAATTGATCATTAAAGTGATAGAAACTCACAACTAGCAAATTTGCACTCCAAATGAAGAAGATTAAGATGCTTAGAATGGATTAGAGGTTGATTAGAGAGTGATTAGCTTGCAACCCTCTTCATAAATTAGTGGAGGCTCCTTCTAAGATTTAATTTGGCGGCATGTAGCCCTCAATTCTATTTTTAGTATGGATTAGGGTAGGTTTAGGGTGTATTTATAGATTAGGTGAGTGTTTTAGGCCCTTAGATTAACCCTAGATTAGATTAGGACCCTTAGATTTCGGAAATCTCTAGAACACAGCCCAAGACTAACCCAAAAACCAGATCTGGTGCACCCAGATCAACAGGGCCGACACCCTGTGTCGACACCCCTGTCGACAGGGCTGTCGACATGCCTGTCGACACGGGGCTAGGCGGGAACTTTCCCGCCCTTTCCGCTTTTGGCTCCAAACTTGTTTTAGAACTGAATTTTAAATCTGTTTTAACTTTGAATTTTCTAAAAACTTCTTTGGGCCATAACTGGGTCATACGGACTCCAATTTACAAAATTTCGGACTCTATTTCGCGTATTTTTCCGAGACGAACGCAATGGCATAGCCCGTTTCCCCTGATTCAAATTATTAAATTTAATTCTGCCCTGATTTCTATTATAACAAGGTATTCAACATACGGGGTGTTACAATGCTCCAGGTGGGACTCGAAGTTGGTGCGATGGAGTCTGAAGGGCTCGAGGTAGGGTTTCTGGGTGATTCGTGAGGTGCTAGCTGAGTTAGTGGCAAGGGTGGATGGAAGCTTGTAATGACCCGGGTTTTTGTCGACTTTGGTTATTGCCATAAATTCAATGATGACTAACCAAACGTCGAAAAATACCGGTCATTAATGAAAGAAATTAGAGGGTGAGGAAAGGTAAGATAGAAACTTAGAATAGAAGAAGAAGAACACAACATTAGAGTAATACGAATCTCACAGCGGAACGAATAACATATAATATATGCAACATAACTTTGAAATATACATCTGTACTTGAATATACATCATTATCAAAGTATAACACTTACAACACAACGGAAATAACTATAGCTATATAATCCTGAAGCCTCCGGCTCCAAGCTCTTCCAGTATATCTGTAAATCCCGACTACTTGACTGCCCATACAAATTTAGGCACCCAAGAGTTTAGGGAAACAAACAAATAAACTCCGGGTCAGTCATGGGACTGGTATGAGTAAAACAGTTAAAACAGTTTGAACAAGTAATTGATATCTTATAAGACAACGCCGCATAACGGAATGGGTTTTTCTCTTATGAGAATCCAAAATATCTTCATATCAAAAACCTTTTGATATTATAATAAGGTCTATCAACCACAATATAATAACCATCTAGCAGAAACGCTTTCATCTCACGTTCTACATATATAGTATACAAATCAAAACCGCAAGCACGTATTGGGTTATGGATTTCCAACTATGACAAGGTATGGAATGTAATAACCCAGAAATCCAAGCCAATTTAAAATTTTTATTTTGACAATTTTAGTGAATTTTGATTATTTAAAATGAATTATTTTAAATAATAACGACGGAAATTTATTTTGGATATAATTCGAATGTATATATTATACAGATCGTCGTTAGAATATAAATATATATTTAAAATATAAAAGGAATTGAAAATGGCGCGGTAGTTTGATAATTCGATTTCAAAATTCAAATGAATGTACCGGGTGCAAAATAAACCGGATTTTAGTGAAACCAAAAATAATGAAATCTATTTGTGAATATCTTTCCAACGAATCCGGGAAATTGAAATTTCATAGCGGGAATCAAAAGTTATGTCCAAATGAAAATTCAGAATAGTCGCTATGGAATTCTGGCCCTTAAAAATGGAAAATTTGCAAACGACCTCGGTTTTCGACGAAACCACTTTTGTTGGATCCGGAATGTCAAATTATTGCTAGGTTTCAAATTTCATAATTTTTCGAATCAATATGTGAGCGTGGCAAAGGAAAACGCGTTTGACCAGTTTCAGTTGATTTTAATCGACTGGAAAATGGCCATTTTTCAAACAGTCTCAGAATTCGATGAAACTAGTTTTGTTAGGACCGTATCGTCAATACGAAGCTAGAAAATATTTTTTAGGAATCTTTCGAGTTAGTATGTGGCCCCAGTAAATTGAAATGTGCGTTCAAATTCAATATATAGAGTTATATTTTGATTTTGACGGAAACTGATCGAAACGTTCGAATCAGCTCACGATACATACCCCATTGTGTTCGGAATGGGGGTAATTAGCTAGGGACGACAGGCGGTGGGCTCGATTTCGAGGTCGAAATTAAAAAGTTGCTTTTGAATTTAAAAATAAATTAAACAAAACAAAAGTCAACTCCCCTTCTCTAATACCCCCCCCCTCAATTTATTTCGTTCAGATCACAGAAAAATATAAAAGAAAATAAACCCCCCCGTCGAACAGGAATCGACGCCGCCCTGGAACCCTCGAGCCACCGCCGACGCCTCACGCCGCCCACCCTCCTGCGCGACCCCCCCTGCGCGCTACCCTCTCTCCCCCTTCTTCCTGAAGCCAACGCGACCCTCCCCCTTCTCGATTTAACCCCAAAACCCCAAAACCTCCTGCCCCCTAATCCTAACCGCCTGAAAGCCCTCGCCCACCCCTGCCATAGCTCCGCCGGCACCAAGGAGCCTTCCTCCGACTCCAGCGTGAACCCCCCCCAAATTTGCTGTAAGTTTTATTTTATTCTCTCTTTATTTTTATTTTTATTTGTTCAATGAAATTAGTTTAAAAATAGGAAAAAATCAGTTTTCATATATATTGTAGCATCAAAAGGAAATGATTTTTAATTATAATAAGAGAGGGTTTTTATATGATAAAACATATAATTTTAAAACTGAAAATATACGATTTTTATTCGTTTAAAGTCGAGATCTTTGGTTGCTTAAAGGTTTGATTTTTACTTAGGAAAGTATAATTTTTATAAAGTAGAAGTATTAAAAATACAATTTTTATAAAGTATAAGTATTAAAAATATAATTTTTATATAATAGAGAATATAAAAATATTATCTTTATATATGTAGTGAAATAAAAATAATGATTTCTATTATATATATGATGAAGTAAAAATGTGATTTTTTATAGCGATGATATAAAAATTCGATTTTTATATATTGAATAGCAAAGTAAAAATTCGATTTTTATATATTGAATAGCAAAGTAAAAATTCGATTTTTATATATTGAATAGCAAAATAAAAATTCGATTTTTATATATTGAATAGCAAAGTAAAAATTCGATTTTTATATATTGAATAGCAAAGTAAAAATTCGATTTTTATATATTGAATAGCGAAGTAAAAATGTGATTTTTATATATGTAGAGAATACGGGCAACGAAAATGACGGAAGGGTGAACATGACGAAGATTCCTACATATGAAGTGTCGTGGATTTGGGATAGCTTTGGTGAGAACTTCTCACCTTTTAATTTTGTTTTCTAGTTAATAATATATACTAGGATGCAGACGATGTTTAGTAGCACCCGACACCCGTCGTCCACAGACCATGGACGGCTTGTATGCTTGTTTGTTTGATTTTGATGTGTAGTTGATTGTGTGATGTTATGTGAAATGAAATAAAATATTTATATAGTTGAAATAAAATATTTTATAGTGGAAAATATTTCATAGTTAAAAATAGAATTTTTTAACGTATATATGAAATAAAATAAATTAATATAAACAAATCGAACGATTTGTTTATATACACACATTTGACTGATATTGATTGGGACAATAAATGTTACACATCGCCCAACTGCACAAATAAAATCTGTGTTTGATTGTTTGAAACCCCACACGGGTATTGGGATGATATATGACGTACACTAATCCCAATAATTAGTTATATGTCGATCGATTAATTGACAGACTGTTATAAGCGTTGAATATTTATATTTGATGCTTATACAGTGTAGAATGCACTTTGGATGAAGGTCGATTATTTGTCATTGTTGATATATACATGCGTTGTATGGAAATCCATAGAAATAAAATCTATGGTAATTGATTGGGCCTCATTCCAGTTTTGAAAAAGAAATATTTGAAAATAGAAATATATGAAGCCGTGTTGATTAGATTTACGCTATTTTAACGTGAACGATATTTATATCGATTTTATTCATTTTATAACGAACATCGAAAGTGATTTTAAAATTTGATATTGTGAATAGAAATGAATTCGAATTGAAATTGAACAGAATTGAAATTTAATAGAATTGAAATTGAATAGAATTGAATTCGAATTGAAATTGAATAGAATTTAAATTGAATAGAAATGAATTCGAATTGAAATTGAATAGAATTGAAATTGAATAGAAATGAATTCGAATTGAAATTGAATAGAATTGAAATTGAATAGAAATGAATTCAAATTGAAATTGAATTGAATGGAAAACGAACTGAAATTGAATTCAAAATTGATTTGAATTGAAATCAATTTGAAATGAATTTAAAACGAATTTGTAAGGGAAAATTCAATTTTGATTTGAATTTGAAAAAGAAGTTGAAATCGTTTTGAAAACGAATTTAAAACGATTTATAAAATACGTTTTAAAAAGGGAATCGACGAAGTATATATTATATATATTATGATATAATGGCCTGAATAGAACGCGCCGCGCCGCGGCAGTTCGCGAATTTCGACCATTGACTTCGAATGGATATTACGGGAGATCCGACTGTCGGATTCTCCTCAAACTGGAACCATTGGGTTCGTATCGAAAAGGGCTTTCTAACGAATATAAGAAATTAGAAATCTAACGGTTGGATTTGGAATTATGTCCAAATCAAATTTAGAAAAGGTCAATGTAAGTGCAGTTCAATGGCCGTTGATGGAAATCGACTGTACGGGCCCTGATAAAATTATTAAAAATAGTAATAATTTGTGTAAAATCATAAGAAATGATTTGGGAAGAATTGGGATGAAAAACTCCATATTTGAAAAGATAAAAATAGATTTTTATCGAAATGAACTAGTTTTGAACTAGAATTGTAATTCTATTTATTTTTAAATAAATAAATTGAACTTGATAAGGGTTTTAAAAGTAACCAGAATTTCCAGTAATTGAATTGGAATGGATTTGAATCGAAATTGTCTTTGGAATATTTCGATGTTGGATTTCGTGATTATACAGATAGCGTTATGGAAATTTGAAAGATATATATATATATCGTTATTTCCAATACGATATTTGTTGGTCGTAGAATTTGATATTGAATATAAGCCGATATATTTTCTATTCAGAGCCTTGTATTTAATATCAAATGTGATTTGGGTTTGTCATGAATGGTGTCTTCATTAACACTGTTCTTGAACCCAGTTGAGAAAAAGATTAAATCTTTTTATTTGGATTTAATGAAGTGTACCAATTAAATGATACTTAATTGGAATTGAATTGGTACTGATTTTTGGGTTTATCGTGAACAGTGTTTTTAAATAACACTTATTCTTTAACCCGGTAATTAATGGAATGTGATTTTGGGTTGTCGTGAACGGTATCTTTAATAATACTGTTCTTAGACCCAAAGGAGTTAAGAAAAATTAGAAACTAACTGGAGATTAGTTAAGTTGAATGTTTTCTAGGGTATTGATCTGATGTTGGTTTCGGCCTTCGGGGTTAATACTTAGGGAATTGCTCACTTGCTAATTTGCGATTAGGGACTGTTTGAAATGTGATGTGATTTTGGGTTTATCGTGAACCGTGTTTTAAATGACATTGATTCTTTAACCCAGTTAAAGATTAAAACTAAGTGGAGTTTTAATGAATCTTTAATTAGATTGAAAAGATCGAGAATGGAGTACCACCAGTTTTGCTCCAGGTGATAGTTAAATCTTTAATTAGATTTGAACGTGAAATGGTAATTGAATTTACCGATAACACCGTGGTGTTAGATATGAAGTATGACCAGTTTTACATCATGGGATGAATAGGTTGGGGTTGGGAAATTAAAACAAATGATTACTTCGGTATGGTTCGCTAATCCCGACTAGTTTGAATTGATATTCAAAGGAAGATTAAAGAATAAATTTAAAAGAATTTATCTTTGATAAAATTAATGGGAACCTTTCATTATGAATGTGAAATTTAGAAACTAACTATAGGTTCGCTAAGATGAATGGTTTCCGGGGTATTGATGATCGACGCTAGTCTATGAATTAGAAAAGCGCGACATTTGTAATAAATTCTGCAAGCATACAGGTGTGTAGCATACAGGTCGAACACAGGGAGGAAAGTTAAATTTTATTATTTATATGTTTCGTGGGCGTGTTAGACAGAACTTTGGGGGTTGTTTTCAATGTTGTTGAAATAATGTTATTGAAATTGCTACAAATCTGAATCTAATCAGACGTATATCAAATTCAACAACAGGAAAGAAAATAACAAGTACTAGCAAAAACAACAAAAGTAAATAATAACTGGAACAATAACAGAGAATTAAAAATAGAGTTGCTGTTGAAACTAATCAAACAGTCAACACTAGTATGCAGTAACAAAGACAATAACAATATGTGTTCTACCGAATCTAATCGTGTAGATACACAAATTGTTTTAAAGAAAAGTAAATAACTAGAACAAGAAAATTTTATTAAACTAATGGCAGTACAGAATTATGAGATGCTTTTTACAATGGTTACAATCACATATTTATAGATGAGAAGGGGAAAACCCTAACTAGGTCTATGAATAAATGGCCCTCCTCATTCATGAATATTTCTTGCCTTCCTTGACTACCTGATTGGAGAAAATCTGGGCATATCATGGTAAATATTTTCCATATCTTTCAATTTTCCCATGTGGCTTGATTGATAGAAGATTGCATCTAATTTAATTCTTCCAAACAAGGACGCTTATCAGACTCCAAAGGCAATATAAGATAAAATCTTCAAAATTGGTTTTTCTTCTTGGCAGCAATTCAATCAGAAATTCTTCTAATTGCAATTGAATGATTTGAATTTACTTCCATGATGAGAATATGGCTATTGCTGAGATGTTAATTGGTGCACATCATAAATATATACACATGAATATGTGTATGTATATATATAACATAACACTAATCCAGATATTTCTCAAAGCAAAGGGGCCAGTGTGAACGCGCTCCGTTTCTTTGGCAAAAAGTGAGCTTGACGGGGTTCGAACTCAGGTCTCTCAGCACCAGTTCCTACGCCTTTACCAGTGAGCTACTACTTCTTTTGCAATTGAAATGAATTTGATGTGAGGAAGTAGCTCTTTCTTGTAGTTGGCCTTTGATTTGAATTGAAGGAGGCATTTTTTGACATCCTGTAACAACATACAAAAGTAACCAAAGTATCATTTATTTATTTACAAAAGATAAAGCATAAGAGTAATAAAATAAACACTTTTCAGTGTCAATCAAATACCCCCACACTTATCTTTTACTCGTCCTCGAGTAAAACAAAAATGAAAAACTAAACTAGATAGGTCACACTTTCGTAGGAAACACGATTGCACTGAGCGTATGCAACAAGCCGTTAAACCTCTAGGTGTCCCTAGTAGGACGAGTGGTGTCTCGTGAGGGTTTTCAGCGGATGCTACCCACAAAATCCAAATGCAGTATGTTATAATTCTAATGAAACTACATGAATGCAATGGACATATGCAAAAAAATAAAAGTGAAAAATGACAACACGACTTATTTCAGGAAAGTGGTACAACAAGTTAAGTTAATAATTTCTAACCAGTTGATTTTATTTTAGATACCTCGACTTGTCACAAATTTTCAATATAAATCAAGTTTTCAAATGTTAAATTCCAGTTTGGCCAGTTAGTTCGGTCGATAACATAGTGCAGCCATGAAATAAATTCTTAGTTTGCTTGGCACAGTTTGTAAAGTGGTATTCTAATTTTCTCATGTATGGCTAGTCAAATCAATAAGGTCAAGAAGTGTTTGGGTATCATCGCTTATTCTTTATTCTATAAAATTTTAAGATTTATGATTAAGTACATACACCTAAAAAGACCAAGGTTTACCACCCATGCACTGCCTCGCGGACTAACGGAGAGTGGGTAAAGAGCTTGGCGGATTGTGCAGGCCGACTTTGACTTTGTCAACAACGTGTCGGTAATCCTTAGGTGTCCAATCCCATTAAATGAGACCAAGATATTCCAACTTTGACTTTGTCAACAACGTGTCGGATAGAGCTTGGCGGGTTTGCACACCAACGCTCGATATACAAGCAATGTTGGATACCCTTGGAATACTATTATTATTATTATCGAAAATATAAGCACAAAAGAGAGTTATGCGAATTCAACTTAACACAACTTAGTTTTAAAGATTTGAAAAGCCAATATAAGTTTTTTAAGTCCTCCACTTATTTAAACAAAGTCTACAATATAGAATAGATTTCATGGCCATCACCTAAGAATCTCCCTATGTACCGGTTACACTATTATCCCTCAAAATTAAACTTTTCATTATATTTCAAATTCGATCTAAGTTGAGAGAGAAAAATACTATCAACTGGCTAAAAATTGTAAACTTATTTTGTTGTATCAATTGAAAATGAGTCGTATTTTCCAAAAAAAAAATTATGGTATGTTACTACAATCTAAAATGTATGAAGGTCCTACTCAAATGGCTGAAAATAAAAAGAAATAAAAACAAAGAAAAATGAAAATGGATGAAATGCAGACTCCCCCCCACACTTGATTCAGACAGTGTCCCAACTGTCTAAGGCAGAAAAACAAAAATAAAATGAAAAAACTGAAAAAGAAAAGTAAAAGAAAAAGAACGTGTACCACCTGATTTCATGGTGGATGATCATGCAGATCGATAGAGTCATCTTCGTCATATTGCTCGAATTCCAAAAATGGTTTCAGTCGTTGACCGTTTACTTTGAAGACTCTTCCATCCCTAGGATTTTCAATTTCAACCGCTCCATGAGGGTATACTGTTTTCACGACATAAGGTCCAGTCCATCGAGATCTGAGTTTTCCTGGAAACAAGTGAAGTCTAGAGTCGTATAAAAGAACTTTTTGACCTACGTTGAATTCCTTACGAAGTATGTTTTTGTCGTGTTGGGCTTTGGTTCTTTCTTTGTAGATTTTCGCATTTTCATACGCCTCATTTCTTAATTCCTCCAATTCAGAAATTTGTAACTTCCTATGTGAGCCGGCCTTTTCTAAGTCAAAGTTCAAAAATTTTATGGCCCAAAGAGCGCGATGCTCTAATTCAAGAGGTAAGTGACAGGCCTTTCCAAAGACTAATCGATATGGTGACATCCCTAGATTGGTTTTATAAGCAGTGCGAAAAGCCCAAAGTGCATCAATCAGTTTTACGGACCAATCTTTTCTGTTGGAATTCACGGTTTTCTCAAGAATTTGTTTGATTTGTCTATTGGAAACTTCTACTTGCCCACTCGTTTGTGGATGGTAGGGGGTCGACAGCTTGTGTGTGATTGAGTATTTCTTGAGTAAGGACTCAAAAGCACGATTACAGAAATGAGTGCCATTATCGCTAATGATAGCTCGAGGTGTGCCAAAGCGTGAAAAGATGTTTTCTTTGAGGAATTTGACAACAACCTTGTTGTCATTGGTTTTGGTCGGAATGGCTTCAACCCATTTTGAGACATAATCTACCGCAAGTAAGATGTAAAGATTCCCAAATGAATTAGGGAATGGTCCCATGAAATCGATGCCCCAAACATCGAATAACTCAATCACTAAAATGGGGTTGAGAGGCATCATGTTTCGCTTAGAGATTCGACCCGTTCTTTGACATCGCTCACATTTAGAGCAAAATTCGAAAGCGTCACGGAAGAGTGTGGGCCAATAAAAACCACTTTGCAAAACCTTTGCAGCAGTTTTTCTTGCACCAAAATGACCGCCACAAGCATGGTCATGTGAGAAAGAGAGAATACTTTGGTGTTCATGATCAGGCACACACCTTCGAATGATTTGGTCGGGACAGTATTTGAAAAGATATGGGTCGTCCCAATAGAAGTTTCGAACTTTCGAGAGAAATTTTTGTTTATCTTGTTTCGACCATTCAGCGGGCATTTGCTGTGTGACAAGATAATTCACAATGTCAGCGTACCAAGGGGTGTTAGAGATCGAAAGGAGTTGTTCGTCAGGAAAATAGTCATCGATTTGGGTATCGTTATCATTTTCGTGCACAATTCGAGAGAGATGATCAGCTACTACATTTTCAGAACCCTTTTTATCTCGTATTTCTATGTCGAATTCTTGAAGAAGAAGGATCCAACGGATTAAGCGGGCCTTGGCATCCTTCTTAGAAAGCAAATATCGTAAGGCAGCATGGTCAGTGTAAACTATGACTTTGGATCCTATGAGATATGGTCTGAATTTCTCAAGAGCGAAGACAACTGCCAAAAATTCCTTTTCAGTAGTTGAGTAATTAAGTTGGGCCTCGTTTAAGGTTTTGCTGGCGTAATAAATGACTCGAGGGAGTTTATCAATACGCTGACCCAAGATGGCTCCAATTGCAAAGTCAGAAGCGTCGCACATAAGTTCAAAGGGTTGAGTCCAATCAGGAGGTTGAATGATGGGAGTTGTGGTCAAGAGTGATTTAAGAGTTTCAAAAGATGTTTTGCAATCATTGGAAAATTCAAACTTTACGTCTTTGGCAAGTAAATTCGAGAGAGGTTTTGAAATTTTTGAGAAATCCTTAATGAATCTTCTATAGAATCCTGCATGGCCAAGAAATGAACGAACATCTTTGACAGACTTAGGAGGAGGTAAATTAGCAATCAAATCGATTTTGGATTTATCGACTTCTAGGCCATCTTTGGAGACGACATGACCTAGAACTATCCCCCTTTTTACCATAAAGTGGCATTTCTCCCAATTAAGCACGAGTGATTTCTCCTTACAACGCTTAAGGACGAGTTCTAGATGAGTGAGACATTGGGAAAAAGATGATCCATATATTGAAAAATCGTCCATGAATATTTCCAAGAATTCTTCCACCATATCAGAGAAAATACTCATCATACACCTTTGGAAGGTCGCGGGGGCATTACAAAGACCGAAAGGCATGCGACGATAAGCAAAGGTTCCAAAGGGACAAGTAAAGGTGGTCTTATGTTGATCCTCTAAAGCAACAGGGATTTGGTTATAGCCAGAGTATCCATCGAGAAAACAGTAGTACTCATGTCCCGCTAAGCGTTCGAGCATTTGGTCAATAAAAGGCAAGGGAAAATGGTCTTTTCGTGTGGCTGAGTTAAGCTTTCGATAGTCGATGCACACACGCCATTTGGTTTTGATTTTTGTTGGGACGAGTTCATCACTGTCGTTTTTGATCACTGTGACTCCTGACTTCTTTGGTACAACTTGTACCGGACTCACCCAAGTACTGTCAGAGATGGGATAGATGATGTTATTGTCTAGACATTTGATTATCTCCTCCTTGACTTCTCTCATGTTTGGGTTTAATCGCCTTTGAGCCTCACGGGTGGGTTTAGCCTCATCAACTAAATGTATGCGATGTTCCACAATTGATGGGCTAATTCCTTTTATATCGCTAATTTCCCACCCCAAGGCGTCCTTATTTTCCCGCAAGGTATCCAAAAGTTTTTCTTCTTGGTCCTCGGTAAGATCGGAGGCTAAGATTACGGGAAAAGTGTTTGAAGGATCTAGGTAGGCATACTTAAGGTCTAGTGGCAAGGGTTTAAGGTCAAACTTAGGAAGTTCTTGTGTATCAACATTGGTCAACATTCCTTGGTTAGATTTAGATGACGAAGTGTCGGAGTCAAGAATTTTGTTCAGTTCAGAAATGTATTCGAGTTCGTCGAAATCAGAGTCGAAATGGTCAAGACACATTTTCAAGGCTTCAGAAGTGTCACTAGAGGTTTCATCAATTGTGGTTTGAATCATGTCAATTTCATCGATCTCAAAATCCCTAGGTTGTTTGTTGAGATTAAAGATGTTTAGCTCGATGGTTAGGTGCCCGAAGGAGAGTCGAAGCTGACCATTTCTACAATTAATGACGGCATTAGAGGTTGCTAAGAAAGGGCGTCCTAAGATCAATGGTATTTGAACGTTGGGATTTGAGACAGGCTCTGTTTCTGGAACTATAAAATCGACAGGGAAGTAAAACTGTTCGATCTGTATCAAGACGTCTTCGATAATTCCCAATGGTTTTTTGACAGATCGATCGGCTAGTTGAAGTGTGATGTTTGTTGGTTTAATCTCCCCTAGTCCAAGTTGACGATAGACAGTATAAGGGAGAAGGTTGACACTGGCACCAAGGTCGAGTAGGGCACGAGAGATGTGGGTGTTTCCTATTTTACAATCAATCGTAGGGCAGCCAGGGTCTTTGTACTTGACTGGGGCAAGATTCGAAAGAACAGAGCTTGTATTCGCAGTTAGAAAAGCGGTTTTCGGGACATTTGTCGCACGTTTTTGTGTGCACAATTCCTTCAGACATTTAGCATATTGAGGAATTTGTTCTATGGTGTCTAAAAGAGGAATGTTCACACGGACTTGTTTGAAAATTTCCAAGATTTTATCGAAGTTTGCAGCTTTCTTCTTATTATTGAGTCTATGGGGAAAAGGAGCAACTGGTTTTTCGACTCTACGATCAGTTTCATCATTCGAAGAAGAAGGTGGTAGGGGTGTAGAAGATGAAATGTTGGGATTGCCAACATTGGTTGTCAAAGGTGGGTCGGGTTTGCCGACACAAGGAGAAGAACTGTTGGGATTGCCAACATTTAAGGGAATTTGAGGTTCAGAAGAATTGGCATTCGAAGCCAATGGATGATCATCAAGATTAGGGATTGGGGTCGAGTTAGAAGGTTCGCCAGGGTTGCCCACGTTATTATCAATCCTCTTTCCAGATCGAAGGGTTGTAATGGCGTTGACTGGATTATGGTTTTCGTCCTCACAAGAATTTACAGTACGAGAGTTATATTTTGGATTCACCTCAGGTTGACTAGGCAACTTTCCTTTCTCATTATTTTTCGCCATTTCCTTTATCATATGCATTAGTTGGTCGATTTTAGCGTCTTGATTATTTATTTGTTTTTCTAATCGAACAATATCTTGTGATGGTTGAGAAGATTGAGAGGATTGGTTTGATGATTGAAAATTGGGGTGCCTATACGGTTGTTTGGATTGAGGTGCAGCTTGAGAGGTTTGAGAATTGGGGGGTGGAGCTTGGTAATTCGGATTGGGAATAAAGGGTTGCATGTGAGATGGGTTTGCCGAATTATTGGGGTTTGACCAAGAAAAGTTTGGGTGGTTCCTCCAACCAGGATTGTACGTGGCTGAGTAAGGGTTATTTTGAGCTATAGCATTGGCTTGGTCCTGAGAGTAGTAGTGGGGTAACCCTTCTCCGGCTTGAGGAGTTTGATTTTCTACGGGAATTTGATTTGGGTCCACGACATGCACTCCTCTAGTAGAAGTACGATTGGGAACGCGAATTGATTCCCATTGCATGTCCTTTTCAGAATAATCTTCTAAGAACCGCCAAGCTTCATCGGCTGTTTTAGACATAAAATCTCCTCCACACATTGATTCTAGTTGAGTTTTAGACTGATAGTTAAGCCCTTCATATACAATTTGACACAAGTTGTCTTTTAGAATTCCATGATGAGGACAACTATACAGTAGTTGGTTGAATCTCTCAAAATATTTTGAAAAAGTTTCCCCCTCATTTTGACAAAATTGATTTATCTCAGTTCGGATTTTGAGAGTTTTATGGAAAGGGAAAAACTTTTTCAAAAATGCAGTGACAAATTCATCCCAACTTCTTATGGAATGTTTTGGAAGAGAATTTAGCCATCTTTTAGCGCTTTCAAGTAGTGCAAATGGGATTAGCCTTAGCTTGATCGATTTGTTAGATAATTGTTGCATTTTTGTTGTGGACGCATACAATTCAAATTCACTTAGAAATTCATAAGCATTTTCAGACCCAGTAAATTTTGGTACCCCTTGAATAAAAGAATGTTTCAACTCAAAATTGTTTCCTTCAGCTGGTGGAAAAATGATGACAGGGGGTTGGACGGTCCTAGTTGGATAACATCGTTCACGAAGAGACAGGGGTCTATCCATTTGGATATTGAGGTTCTGAAAATTTTGATTTATTTGGTTTTGATCCCCAAAGTTTGGAAAGTTTTGATTCACTCGATTTTGATCCAATTCGGTTGGAAAATTTTGGTTGATTCGAGAACCCCTAGGAGAATTTTGTTGGCTAACACTTTTTTCACTCATTGTTGTTGAATGCAAGCACAGAAATTAGCTACAATGAAGTTTTCTGTCCTTATTGGCTCTTAACCCAAAATTATAAAGTGACACGTTTGATTACTTAGATCAAAAGATTTCTCAGCCAGTTAACGGACAGGAGTTATCGGTGCACCAGGAATCACCCTAGCAATGCAGCCGAAGGTTTAAGTACCTTCAGAGTAACAACCGATATAATATTTACGAATCACCGTAATATTTATAAATGGTTATTTCTCTGCCGTAGTCTAGACACCAAGAAAAAAATCGTTCCAAATGAATCAACTATCACAATATAATTAAGCCCTAGATGAGCCCGTGACTCCCTTAAGTCTAACGTCTAACCGTTAATTTTAGTCAGATTCTACGATGAAATGCAATTTGTGGGCTAAGGAAAGGGTGATGAAATCCCTCACCTTATGTGAATTGGGGTATTGCCCTTAACAGAATGAATAAAAGATGCAGAAACAACAGCAATCACACAAAATAATTGCAAAAAAAATTGTACATTCAAAGCCGCTGCCCCTGCAGAAATTTTTTACAACAATTCTATATTTTTGCAGCAGAGCACCTGTAGAGTTAAAAGAAATTTACAGTGGGGTATGGCTGTCCATCCAGAAAAATGAGTAGCGTCAATGATTGAAATCTCACTATTTGCAATTCTTCTGATTTCTGAATTCTTGATTTGTTGCTTGAACTCCAGTCACTTTGTCCTTGGTTTGAAACTCTTTTTTTTTTATTTTTGGGCTTTTTTTTTAATGAAGTAAATAACAAAAAAAAAAGCACAAGAAAATATGAGGCTGTGGTAAATTAAAAAAAAAAATTGGAATTTTTTTTTGAGAGAATGCTTGTGGATGGGGTTGGTTTGTGCGTTGTGGCAGAAGTGTGGTGGGAAGGAGGGACTGAAGAAGATGGTGCTGAAGTGTAGATTGAAAAAAAAAAAAAAAATGTGGTGAAATGAGATTGTGTAAGAGAGAGAGGGGTATTTGATCAGAGGGGAAAAAATGAAGCAGGGAAGAATAATGGAAAAAAATTATGTCCTTGCCTTTTTTTTTTATTAGTGTTGAAAAGCGGACAAATAGGAAAGAAACAAATGACAAAAAAAATGGGAAGAGAGATTTCAGAAAAGAAAGAGAATTGTAAAGGAAGAAAGAAAAGTAATTGTAAAAGATTTGGAAAAGAAATTGAGAAGGGAAAGCAATAAAAGAGAAGACAAAAACAGAAAGAATTTTTTCTTTTGTTTGTTGTTGTAAAATTAGAAGAGAGAGAAAAAAATGAGAAAGGAAAAACTTGAAAAGGGAAAGAAATAAATGGAGAAAGAAAGAAAATCAATTACAAGGCAGAGAAGAGAAATTTATAAAAGGATTTTTTTTTTCTTCAGCAAATTGTAAAAGAAGAAAGGATGTGAGATATTAGTAAGAGGAGAAACAAATGAAAGGAAGGAGAAAGAAGTTGAAAATAGGGAAGAATTAAAAGAAAAATGACAAGATTTTTTTTTTTTTTTGAACTTGTAAAAGAAGAATGAGAAGTAATTATATAGAAAATTGGAAAGGAGGAATAAAGAGGAAAGAAATCAAAAGAGGATTTTTTTTTTTAAAAGAAAGGAAATTTGTAAGAGAAGAAAAGAAATCAATGTATTGAGAACAAGAAAGACAAAAGAAGAAAGGAAAAAAAATTGCAAAAGAGGAATCGTTTTTTTTTTTTTTTTTTTTTTTGAAATTTGCAAAAAGAAAAAGAAGGTAGACAATTGGAAAGAAAGTGGAAAGATGGAAAGAATAAAGGAAAATTGATAGTTGTTTTTTTTTTTAATGAAGGAGAGAGCAGGAAAGAAATAAATGAAAAAATGGAAAGAGAGATTGTAAAAGGTTAATGAGAAATGCAATTGGAAAGAAATTAAAAAAAATGCAAGTTTTTTTTTATGAAAATTTGAACAAGAAGAAAGGGAAAGAAATGAATGGGAAAAAGCAAAACAAAAATGGAAAAAAAATAATAAAAGAGGAAGGAAATAAGAGAAAAAAGCAAGGTTTTTTTTTTTGAGTAGAGAGGAAGGGTAGAAGAAATTGAGGAAAGAAATAAAAGCAGACAAAAACAAGAAAGAAATCAAAGTAGGCAGAGAAGAAATTGCAATTTTTTTTTTTTTTTTTAGAAAGTTGTAGACAAAAGATGGAAACAAATAAAAAGAAAAGGAAAGAGAAAAGAAAAATGTGAAAATCAGCAAGGTGGTAGAAAGATGGAAAGAAATTGAAGAAAAATTTGCAACTTTTTTTTTTTTTTTTATATATATATATTTTTTTCTTGAAGGAATTAGATTGGAAGAAATGCAAAATAAAAAAAAAGGAAAGAAATAAATGAAAAAAAGAAGGAAAATTAAAAAAAAGCAAGTTTTTTTTTTGAAAGATTGTAAAAGAAGAAATGAATATAAAAGTAGGAAGGAGGATTGAAAAATGGAAAGGAATAATTGAAAATAGGAAAAGAAATTGAAAGAAAATAAAGGCAAGAAATTATTTTTTTTCTCTTGCTTAGTTCATGACAGTATCAATGTAATTAATACGCCACATCACTAATTGAGATTTTTTCTATATGTACAAGAAACAAAAATATATACAAAATAAAATAAAACTAACACGAATCGAAAATTAAATAAACAATAAAATTCAATCGTTACCTCCCCGGCAACGGCGCCAAAAACTTGATCGACGCTAGTCTATGAATTAGAAAAGCGCGACATTTGTAATAAATTCTGCAAGCATACAGGTGTGTAGCATACAGGTCGAACACAGGGAGGAAAGTTAAATTTTATTATTTATATGTTTCGTGGGCGTGTTAGACAGAACTTTGGGGGTTGTTTTCAATGTTGTTGAAATAATGTTATTGAAATCGCTACAAATCTGAATCTAATCAGACGTATATCAAATTCAACAACAGGAAAGAAAATAACAAGTACTAGCAAAAACAACAAAAGTAAATAATAACTGGAACAATAACAGAGAATTAAAAATAGAGTTGCTGTTGAAACTAATCAAACAGTCAACACTAGTATGCAGTAACAAAGACAATAACAATATGTGTTCTACCGAATCTAATCGTGTAGATACACAAATTGTTTTAAAGAAAAGTAAATAACTAGAACAAGAAAATTTTATTAAACTAATGGCAGTACAGAATTATGAGATGCTTTTTACAATGGTTACAATCACATATTTATAGATGAGAAGGGGAAAACCCTAACTAGGTCTATGAATAAATGGCCCTCCTCATTCATGAATATTTCTTGCCTTCCTTGACTACCTGATTGGAGAAAATCTGGGCATATCATGGTAAATATTTTCCATATCTTTCAATTTTCCCATGTGGCTTGATTGATAGAAGATTGCATCTAATTTAATTCTTCCAAACAAGGACGCTTATCAGACTCCAAAGGCAATATAAGATAAAATCTTCAAAATTGGTTTTTCTTCTTGGCAGCAATTCAATCAGAAATTCTTCTAATTGCAATTGAATGATTTGAATTTACTTCCATGATGAGAATATGGCTATTGCTGAGATGTTAATTGGTGCACATCATAAATATATACACATGAATATGTGTATGTATATATATAACATAACACTAATCCAGATATTTCTCAAAGCAAAGGGGCCAGTGTGAACGCGCTCCGTTTCTTTGGCAAAAAGTGAGCTTGACGGGGTTCGAACTCAGGTCTCTCAGCACCAGTTCCTATGCCTTTACCAGTGAGCTACTACTTCTTTTGCAATTGAAATGAATTTGATGTGAGGAAGTAGCTCTTTCTTGTAGTTGGCCTTTGATTTGAATTGAAGGAGGCATTTTTTGACATCCTGTAACAACATACAAAAGTAACCAAAGTATCATTTATTTATTTACAAAAGATAAAGCATAAGAGTAATAAAATAAACACTTTTCAGTGTCAATCAATTGATCTGATGTTGGTTTCGGCCTTCGGGGTTAATATTTGGGGAATTATTCTCTGGCAAATTTACGGTTAGTGACTGATGAATTGGAATGAGGTGTATGTTGTGTTTGTGTAACACTTGTTTATTATATACGCAAGTTATTCGAAAAGACCGGGTTTATCCCATTCTGAATAACTGATAAGACGATAAGTCGAAGATGAAGATGGTGGTCGAAGACCGGAGGTCTTCACGTCGTTTGGGTGATTACTGATGATCTTGATTGGGATGTACACCCAAGAGGAGGGAATCAGTTGGTGATCGTCCAGACGTACTTGGAGATCGATGGATATGCGGGGTACTAGGTGCCTCCGGTTTCGTTCAGACCCAGAACGAACTTGTAAATGGACTGTGTGTCTGACATTAGATTTCAGTCTGTGTGATTGATTTCTATTAAATATATATCTGTTTGGCGGTGGAGAATTTATTCTCTTGCTTAACGCCCTTCTCTGAGACGTACGAGCTCAGGGGTTATATACTGATGGATATCAAACGCATAGAGTGAATTTCCTGTGTGGCATGCCTAAGTGGCGAACAATCAAGGCTTCTGTTGAAAAGCAAAGTCTTGTGGTTGATGATCGAAGCACGACCTTTGTGACATAGCTTTGTGTAACGTTTACTTCGCGAGTTTCACACCCGGTGTGAACCAGAAACGGGAAAGGACCTCAGGGGGGCATGCGTTTCCTTCTAGCTAGAAGTGGTGTCAGTGGTTTTACACGCCCTGACGAATTTGACTTATGTGGTTGTTGCTGTTGCGAGGCGCCTCGGTTATATCGGTCGATCCGGGACAGATTGAGTCATTCGTTGGCTCATTGACACCCCATAGGGTGGGGAAACGCAGTGTTCGGGCATTTTAATCCACATCGGTGGACCGGCCCTGACGATCTAAAGGCTTGACTGAGTACTTGCCTGAGACATGGGCTAGAGCGTCTCGAATTCGGTGGAGGACGATCCCTTGCCTCAGTTCACATACGGAAATCCAATTTCCAAATACGTGACATTTGCGGTTTTGATTGTAGAGCCTAGTATGGCGACATGATATATGGTACCCATGTCGTCTATGATTGATACTTATGATTTGAAGTTGTTTTATAAACTATGCACTTATAATAGTATCAAATGATTTGTTTTAAACGTACTAAGCATGTTTGGCTATTATAAGGGAAAACCCTATCCCCCGGCTTGCGTTGCATTGTGTGATAGGACCTGGGTCTTATAATAGCTTCATTGTTCTTTATTTAGCATTGCGCTGTTGTTTTATGCACTGATATTCTTGGGAGGAAACCCGTTCCGTGTTATACGGCGTGGTCCCTTGATTTACCTAACTTTAAAATAAAGATTAATAACTGTTTTAGTTCTCACACCAGTCCCATGACTGACCTGGAGTTTATTGTTTTTACCTAAACTCTGGGTGCCCTTATTTTGACACGGGCAGCTAGTAGTTTTGGTTTTGCAGATTTATATTCACAGGATCCTGATTTACAGCTGGAACGATACTCGGAAAGCTTTGTATCCGCGTATTACTTCTAGTTGTGTATTGTATTATTTTCCGCTGCTATGTAATTTATAGTAATCTCTGATATTTTCTGTTGTGTAATATTTGTTTTTACTCTGTATATTCTTGTATTCAGATGTAATTGTTGTAATAAACAATGAAATGTTCTTCCGTCTGCGTTCTATTTTTCGTGTTCTCAAAACAATTAGGCGTTTTGAACAGTCTAGATCGGTTTAGCGACTGATTCGGTTCGAGCGAAATTCCTTGTTGTCACATTTGGTATTAGAGCTTTGGTTTACAAAGCTCAGAGAACAAGACACATTAGAACCATACGAAAGGATTCATCATAAATTGGATTAGTAAAATCCAATGAGAATGACTCGTTAGAGATGGGATCAGTAGTATCCTAGAACGAGTGTGAAGAGTATGTTTTTAAAATGAAAACGATTTTTGTTTTGAAAATTTAAACTTTATTCAACGTATTTGAATATTTATTTTGTATTGAATTTGGACAATCCAATATATAAAGATTTTGTATATATGTCTTGCAAACGTGTGTTCGAAGTTTTAATATACTGGGTAGATATAGAATCCCTCTAATGCCCGGGGATAATTCTGGAGACGGGGCACCATCGCCAGTATTTATTTTCGAGTTTCGAAAGTGAGATTTCTATATATTTCCAATTGATTGGTGTGAGAACCGAAACTAGATAGGGCTTATTGTTGTGAGTTGGCATCAAAAATCTGATTTTTTGACTATGTATCAAAGTTATGAATTTGAAAAGATAACCAACTAATTGATTGATGGTTGTGCTGTTTGATTATTGTTTGATTAATTAAAATTTGTACCCTATAGCCAAATTGTATCAAATAGTGAATTGTATTGAAAATTTGTCGCATTTGCTTGCATATACATGTACTTACATTGAACAAGTCATAGCAAGGAGGCTAGAGCAGAGAATAAAATTTGTTTGCCCGATAAAGAGGTACATGTTTAACATAATTTACTGTTTTGTTTGGGTGATGATGATTTTATGAGCCGATTGGCTTTTTCTTTTTCTTTTTGAGATCAGAGGGCCTATATGGCAATTTCAGGATTTTCCCGGTGCTCCCGGTGCAGGGGAGGTTGTGGCGAAATTTTTCGGAAATTTAGGGTGTTAGCCAAATTTTTGAAAAATTTGAAAAGTTCTTAGAAACTGAAAATTTGAAGAACTTAAGCCGTAATTAAAATAACGAAAGTTGAGTTGATTTGTGAAACAACTTTCGGCTTCGTTCCTTTTCGGGGACGAAAAGTTTTAAGTGGGGGAGATTGTAATAACCCAGAAATCCGAGCCAATTTTAAATTTTTATTTTGACAATTTTAGTGAATTTTGATTATTTAAAATGAATTATTTTAAATAATAACGACGGAAATTTATTTTGGATATAATTCGAATGTATATATTGTACAGATCGTCGTTAGAATATAAATATATATTTAAAATATAAAAGGAATTGAAAATGGCGCGGTAGTTCGATAATTCGATTTCAAAATTCAAATGAATGTACCGGGTGCAAAATAAACCGGATTTTAGTGAAACCAAAAATAATGAAATCTATTTGTGAATATCTTTCCAACGAATCCGGGAAATTGAAATTTCATAGTGGGAATCAAAAGTTATGTCCAAATGAAAATTCAGAATAGTCGCTATGGAATTCTGGCCCTTAAAAATGGAAAATTTGCAAACGACCTCGGTTTTCGACGAAACCACTTTTGTTGGATCCGGTATGTCAAATTATTGCTAGGTTTCAAATTTCATAATTTTTCGAATCAATATGTGAGCGTGGCAATGGAAAACGCGTTTGACCAGTTTCAGTTGATTTTAATCGACTGGAAAATGGCCATTTTTCAAACAGTCTCAGATTTCGATGAAACCAGTTTTGTTAGGACCGTATCGTCAATACGAAGCTAGAAAATATTTTTCAGGAATCTTTCGAGTTAGTATGTGGCCCCAGTAAATTGAAATGTGCGTTCAAATTCAATATATAGAGTTATATTTGGATTTTGACGGAAACTGATCGAAACAATCGAATCAGCTCACGATACATACCCCATTGTGTTCGGAATGGGGGTAATTAGCTAGGGACGACAGGCGGTGGGTTCGATTTCGAGGTCGAAATTAAAAAGTTGCTTTTGAATTTAAAAATAAATAAAATAAAATAAAAGTCAACTCCCCTTCTCTAATACCCCCCCTCAATTTATTTCGTTCAGATCAAAGAAAAATATAAAAGAAAACACCCCCCCCCCCCCCCGTCGAACAGGAATCGCCGCCGCCCTAGGGCTCGAGCCACCGCCGACGCCTCACGCCGCCCACCCTCCGGCGCGACCCCCCCCTACGTGCTACCCTCTCTCCCCCTTCTACCTGAAGCCGACGCGACCCTCCCCCTTCTCGATTTAACCCCTTCAACCCCAAAACCTCCTGCGCCCTAACCCTAACCGCCTGAAAGCCCTCGCCCACCCCTGCCATAGCTCCGCCGGCACCAAGGAGCCTTCCTCCGACTCCAGCGTGAACCCCCCCCCCCAAATTTGCTGTAAGTTTTATTTTATTCTCTCTTTATTTTTATTTGTTCAATGAAATTAGTTTAAAAATAGGAAAAAATCAGTTTTCATATATATTGTAACATCAAAAGGAAATGATTTTTAATTATAAGAAGAGAGGGTTTTTATATGATAAAACATATAATTTTAAAACTGAAAATATACGATTTTTATTCGTTTAAAGTCGAGATCTTTGGTTGTTTAAAGGTTTGATTTTTACTTAGGAAAGTACAATTTTTATAAAGTAGAAGTATTAAAAATACAATTTTTATAAAGTAGAAGTATTAAAAGTATAATTTTTATATAATAGAGAATATCAAAATATTATCTTTAAATATGTAGTGAAATAAAAATAATGATTTCTATTATATATATGATGAAGTAAAAATGTGATTTTTTATAGCGATGATATAAAAATTCGATTTTTATATATTGAATAGCAAAGTAAAAATTCGATTTTTATATATTGAATAGCAAAGTAAAAATTCGATTTTTATATATTGAATAGCAAAGCAAAAATTCGATTTTTATATATTGAATAGCAAAGTGAAAATTCGATTTTTATATATTAAATAGCAAAGTAAAAATTCGATTTTTATATATTGAATAGCGAAGTAAAAATGTGATTTTTATATATGTAGACAATACGGGCAACGAAAATGACAGAAGGGCGAACATGACAAAGATTCCTACATATGAAGTGTCGTGGATTTGGGATAGCTTTGGTGAGAACTTCTCACCTTTTAATTTTGTTTTCTAGTTAATAATATATACTAGGATGCAGACGATGTTTAGTAGCACCCGACACCCGTCGTCCACAGACCATGGACGGCTTGTATGCTTGTTTGTTTGATTTTGATGTGTAGTTGATTGTGTGATGTTATGTGAAATGAAATAAAATATTTATATAGTTGAAATAAAATATTTTATAGTGGAAAATATTTCATAGTTAAAATAGAATTTTTAACGCATATATGAAATGAAATAAATTAATATAAACAAATCGAATGATTTGTTTATATACACACATTTGACTGATATTGATTGGGACGATAAATTTTACACATCGCCTAACTGCACAAATAAAATCTGTGTTTGATTGTTTGAAACCCCACACGGGTATTGGGATGATATATGACGTACACTAATCCCAATAATTAGTTGTATGTCGATCGATTGATTGACAGACTGTTATAAGCGTTGAATATTTATATTTGATTCTTATACAGTGTAGAATGCACTTTGGATGAAGGTTGATTATTTGTCATTGTTGATATATACATGCGTTGTATGGAAATCCATAGAAATAAAATCTATGGTAATTGATTGGGCCTCATTCCAGTTTTGAAAAAGAAACATTTGAAAAAGAAATATTTGAAATAGAATATTTGAAAATAGAAATATATGAAGCCGTGTTGATTAGATTTACGCCATTTTGACGTGAATGATATTTATATCGATTTTATTCATTTTATAACGAACATCGAAAGTGATTTCAAAATCTGATATTGTGAATAGAAATTAATTCGAATTGAAATTGAATAGAAATGAATTCGAATTGAAATTGAATAGAATTGAAATTGAATAGAAATGAATTCGAATTGAAATTGAATTGAAATGAATTCGAATTGAAATTGAATAGAATTGAAATTGAATAGAAATGAATTCGAATTGAATTGAATGGAAAACGAACTGAAATTGAATTCAAAATCGATTTGAATTGAAATCAATTTGAAATGAATTTAAAACGAATTTGTAAGGGAAATTCAATTTTGATTTGAATTTGAAAAAGAAGTTGAAATCGTTTTGAAAACTAATTTAAAACGATTTATAAAATACGTTTTAAAAAGGGAATCGACGAAGTATATATTATATATATTATATTATAATATAATGGGCTGAATAGAACGCGCCGCGCCGCGGCAGTTCGCGAATTTCGACCATTGACTTCGAACGGATATTACGGGAGATCCGACTGTCGGATTCTCCTAAAACCAGAACCGTTGGGTTCGTATCGAAAAGGGCTTTCTAACGAATATAAGAAATTAGAAATCTAACGGTTGGATTTGGAATTATGTCCAAATCAAATTTGGAAAAGGTCGCTGTAAGTGCAGTTCGATGGCCGTTGATGGAAATCGACTGTACGGGCCCTGATAAAATTATTAAAAATAGTAATAATTTGTGTAAAATCATAAGAAATGATTTGGGAAGAATTGGGATGTAAAACTCCATATTTGAAAAGGTAAAAATAGATTTTTATCGAAATGAACTAGTTTTGAACTAGAATTGTAATTCTATTTATTTTTAAATAAATAAATTGAACTTGATAAGGGTTTTAAAAGTAACCAGAATTTCCAATAATTGAATTGGAATGGATTTGAATCGAAATTGTCTTCGGAATATTTCGATGCTGGATTTCGTGATTATACAGATAGCGTTGTGGAAATTTGATATATATATATATATATATATATATATATATATATATCATTATTTCCAATACGATATTTGTTGGTCGTAGAATTCGATATTGAATATAAGCCGATATATTTTCTATTCAGAGCCTTGTATTTAATATCAAATGTGATTTGGGTTTGTCGTGAATGGTGTCTTCATTAACACTGTTCTTGAACCCAGTTGAGAAAAAGATTAAATCTTTTTATTTAGATTTAATGAAGTGTACCAATTAAATGATACTTAATTGGAATTGAATTGGTATTGATTTTTGGGTTTATCGTGAACAGTGTTTTTAAATAACACTTATTCTTTAACCCGGTAATTAATGGAATGCGATTTTGGGTTATCGTGAACGGTATCTTCAATTGTACTGTTCTTAGACCCAAAGGAGTTAAGAAAAAACAGAAACTAACTGAAGATTAGTTAAGTTGAATGGTTTCTAGGGTATTGATCTGATGTTGGTTTCGACCTTCGGGGTTAATACTTAGGGAATTGCTCACATGCTAATTTACGGTTAGGGACTGATTGAAATGTGATGTGATTTTGGGTTTATCGTGAACCGTGTTTTAAATGACATTGATTCTTTAACCCAGTTAAAGATTAAAACTAAGTGGAGTTTTAATGAATCTTTAATTAGATTGAAAAGATCGAGAATGGAGTATCACCAGTCTTGCTCCAGGCGATAGTTAAATCTTTAATTAGATTTGAATGTGAAATGGTAATTGAATTTACCGATAACACCGTGGTGTTAGATATGAAGTATGACCAGTTTTACTTCATGGGATGAATAAGTTGGGGTTGGGAAATTAAAACAAATGATTACTTCGGTATGGTTCGCTAATCCCGACTAGTTTGAATTGATATTCAAAGGAAGATTAAAGAATAAATTTAAAAGAATTTATCTTTGATAAAATTAATGGGAACCTTTCCCTATGATTGTGAAATTTAGAAACTAACTATAGGTTGGCTAAGATGAATGGTTTCCTGGGTATTGATCTGATGTTGGTTTCGGCCTTCGGGGTTAACTGTGACGATCCCAAAATCCGAGGGGCGGTATTAAGGATAATCATTAGGAAATAACACATTAATCATCATAGCAGAGTACAGATAATAGCAGAAACAATAAATAAAATACTTTTACATGGATATGACAGCGGAATCACAACATGTAGGAATATCAGAATAGTATAACGTGGGATATACTTAGTAAAAAGAAAGGGGAGTGATCAGTCATCATCGCCAGAGGCGGAATACATACATGCAGTGACATAATAAGAGTATCAGTCTACATCGCCGGTGGCGGAATACATATACATATAGTGAGAAATACGGAAAGTAAATCAGTCTGCATCGCCAGTGGCGGAATCATAATATAAACACAGTAATGGCGGAAAATATCTAAGTCATCTCTATGAAGTCAGCCTCGCCAAGAGCCAAAAGTGCATGCTATGCAGCAGTGCAGAACCAAAAATCACCTGTCACCTGTGTACTAGGCTGCCCGTGTGAAAATAAGGGCACCCGCGTTTGCAAAGTGAAACAAACAACGAGTCAGTCATGGGGACTGGTATGAGGAATCTATTTAACAGTTAAACAACAGTAAATAGCAAATCATAGGACCACGCCACTTTCGCGGAATGGGTTCACTCCAGTGATTGCTAGTGCATTTAAAACAAGGTAAATTCTTTTAAAACAACGCAATGCTTTTAAAAAGAATGAAGCCATTATAAGACTCAAGTCCCAACACACAATGCAACGCAAGCCGGAGGATAGAGTTTTACCTTATAATAGCCAAATATGCTTGATACGTATAAAGAGAAATCATTTGATATTATTACTAGTGCATATATGTTTCAAACAACGCTTAGCATCATAAATATCAATCATAGGCGACATGAGCGTCCCATGCCACTATGTCGCCATATATAAGTTACAATCGAAGCCGTTATCTCGTATTGGAAATTGGATTTCCGTCATGAGTCGAGGCAAGGGGCAAGCTCCTCTCCGCTTCGAGACATTCTAGCAAATGCCTTGGGACTACACACTCTGGGTAACCCCTGGATCTTCAGGGCCGGTCCTCACTTACGTTAGAGGATTAGTTATTCCTGAACACACGTTTCCCGGTCCTTACAGACCTATAATCGAGGCGCCTCGCATTCCAACAACCACAAAGGTGAAAAGTAGATATATATGTCAGGGCTGGTAAGTCACTGACACCACCATAGCTAGAAAGAAAAGTCGTGCTCTCCCTGCAGTCCGTATCCCGTTTTTAACTCATACCGGGGTGTGAGGTTCGTGAATCTACGAAATACACAAAGCTAGGCCACGTAGACCTTGCTTTGATCATCATCCACAAGACTTTGCTTTGCAACAGAAGCCTTGATCACAGCATCTTGGCATGCCACATGGGCAGTCCACTCCATACGATTGATTTCCATCGATATATAACCTCTAAGCTCGTACGTCTCAGAGAAGGGCGTTAAGCAAAAGAATAAATTCTCCGCCGCCAAACAGATATATATTTAACAGAGATCAATCAGTATAGAACAAAATCCAATGTCAGACACATAGTCCATTTACAAGTCCGTCCTGGATCTGAACGAAACCGGAGGCGTCAATTCCTCGCAAATCCGTCCAATCAACACATACGTTCAGACGGCTACTACTTCCGTCCCTTTCCGGTAGCTACTCCTGTTAGGAACCTCAGTAGCGCCCATCCAACCGATACGAAGATCGTCGGTCTTGAATCGTCTTTGCATTTTCCAATTCGAATCGCTCGATGAATTATTTGAAATGAGGGTTAGCTCGGCCTTTTCAAATAATTCACGTCATTAGAATTTAAACCGATTCTTTATATGGTTATATTATTCGACATCCATCTTTCAGTTATTTAGTGTTATTTTCATGTCATACACATACAACCATCAAATATCAAACAATTCAAGCCCAATTGGTTTATTTGCAACCTATGTTGCTTATAATATTTTATAACAATTTTTCGCCATTTTTATTTATTTAAAAATGGCCATATTTAATTAAACGACGTTTCAGGTCGTTTCGTGTCACTGGCGCTATTTTTTCCTTAATTTGTTTTACACATATCGGAAAATCTAACCGTTGGATTTCTACAAAGTCTATATCAGTGGGAAGATATTCCCAAAGCGAACCCAACGGTTCCAGTTTCGTGAGAATCCGACGGTCGGATCTTCCACACTAGTCGTTTGAAGTTATGGTTTCAAAATTCGAACTGCAGCGTCGTTATTCGATTAATTTAATTATATTTATATTTATATATAAATATAAACGATTCTGGCGCTGTTTTTCTTCAGATTTGAATTAAACATTCCGGACAATCCAACCGTTGGATTTTCACAAGGTTGGTGCCGTTGGAAAGATACTTCCAAGGCGAACCCGGCGGTTGCAGTTTCAGGAAAATCCGATGGTCGGATTTCTCGTTCTAATCGTTTCAAATTACGATTCCGAAACGCGAACTGCACGGCCTCCATTCCTTTTAATTATATTTATATTTATATATATAAATATAGTTCATTCCATAGTTTCAACTATAGTTCATTTTATATTTCAACTTCGTTTTCACTTCAAATATTTCACTAACGCCTTAATATTTCGAAAAATTTCGCCATAACCTCCTTTGTACGGGGAGGGGTTTGGAAATTTATTGGGCCGTATTAGGTACCCAATAAATCCTAAAAAGCATTCACATATTTTTAGTGATATATTCTGGTGTTTACGGGGGAGCATGTACTGATAATCACTCCAGAGAATAAATTCCCGTCACCCCGTTTCCCGGTACAATCAGACTAAGTTTGTATTCAAAATTTCAAACTGCCATATTATACACAATTCTATATTTTATTGAAATATGCTATTTCAATCATTCAAATTTCCTGGTAATAACCTAATAAAAAAAAAATTAAACTGGTTCACATTTTCCGGGTTATTACATTGATATTTGGGGAATTATTCTCTGGCAAATTTACGGTTAGTGACTGATGAATTGAAATGAGGCGTATGTTGTGTTTGTGTAACACTTGTTTATTATATACGCGAGTTATTTGGAAAGACTGGGTTTATCCCATTCTGAATAACTGATACGACGATAAGTCAAAGATGAAGACGGTGGTCGATGACCGGAGGTCTTCACGTCGTTTGGGTGATTACTGATGATCTTGATTGGGATGTACACCCAAGAGGAGGGAATCAGTTGGTGATCGTCCAGACGTACTTGGAGATCGATGGATATGCGGGGTACTAGGTGCCTCCGGTTTCGTTCAGACCCAGAACGAACTTGTAAATGGACTGTGTGTCTGACATTGGATTTCAGTCTGTGTGATTGATTTCTATTAAATATATATCTATTTGGCGGCGGAGAATTTATTCTCTTGCTTAACGCCCTTCTCTGAGACGTACGAGCTCAGGGGTTATATACTGATGGATATCAAACGCATAGAGTGAATTGCCTGTGTGGCATGCCTAAGTGGCGAACGATCAAGGCTTCTATTGAAAAGCAAAGTCTTGTGGTTGATGATCGAAGCACGACCTTTGTGGCATAGCTTTTTGTAACGTTTACTTCGCGAGTTTCACACCTGGTGTGAACCAGAAACGGGAAAGGACCTCAGGGAAGGCATGCGTTTCCTTCTAGCTAGAAGTGGCGTCAGTGGTTTTACACGCCCCTGACGAGTTTGACTTATGCGGTTGTTGCTGTTGCGAGGCACCTCGGTTATATTGGTCGATCCGGGACCAATGGAGTCATTCGTTGGCTCATTGACACCCCATAGGGTGGGGAAACGCAGTGTTCAGGCATTTTAATCCACATCGGTGGACCGACCCTGATGATCTAAAGGCTTGACTGAGTACTTGCCTGAGACACGGGCTAGAGCGTCTCGAATTCGGTGGAGGAAGATCCCTTGCCTCAATTCACAGACGGAAATCCAATTTCCAAATACGTCACATTTGCGGTTTTGATTGTAGAGCCTAGTATGGCGACATGATATATGGTACCCATGCCGTCTATGATTGATACTTATGATTTGAAGTTGTTTTATACACTATGCACTTATAATAGTATCAAATGATTTGTTTTAAACGTACTAAGCATGTTTGGCTATTATAAGGGAAAACCCTATCCCCCGCTTGCGTTGCATTGTGTGATAGGACCTGGGTCTTATAATAGCTTCATTGTTCTTTATTTAGCATTGCGCTGTTGCTTTATGCACTGGTATTCTTGGGAGGAAACTCGTTCCGCGTTATACGGCGTGGTCCCTTGATTTACCTAACTTTAAAATAAATATTAATAACTGTTTTAGTTCTCACACCAGTCCCATGACTGACCTGGAGTTTATTGTTTTTAACCTAAACTCTGGATGCCCTTATTTTGACACGGGCAGCTAGTAGTTTTGGTTTTGCAGATTTATATTCACAGGATCCTGGTTTACAGCTGCAACGATACTCGGAAAGCTTTGTATCCGCGTATTACTTCTAGTTGTGTATTGTATTATTTTCCGCTGCTATGTTATTTATATTAATCTCTGATATTTTCTGTTGTGTAATATTTGTTTTTACTCTGTATATTCTTGTATTCTGATGTAATTGTTGTAATAAACAATGAAATGTTCTTCCGTCTGCGTTCTATTTTGTCGTGTTCTCAAAACAATCAGGCGTTTCGAACGGTCTAGATCAGTTTAGCAACTGATTCGGATTGAGCGAAATTCCTTGTTGTCACATGGAACCCCCTTTCGCTAGTGTACCTCTAGAGAGGAATACACTGGGTTCAACAAGAACATCTTGCAACCCGGCCACACATGACCGACCACTCATTTCGCTTGAGTGTATCGAATGTATATCACCAACAGTTGGGATCAACAACCGTTTCCCGAATGGGACAGCATCAACAATAGATTTTTGGAAATAAATGAAACTCTAGATTTGGTGATTATACACCCTACTTCGGAGCGACCGACTTAGCCAGATTCACTTTGAATGCCACATCGTCAAATCCATCAAATCACCGATTGACGTCCTCAACCATACATTATGTGTTAGCTAAAAGAAGTTTCCTTCTCCGCTTCCACTCTTGGTACGGTTGGAGAAATCAATATACGTGATCGTATGGAAATACTCTATCAGACATCCGTCCATACAAGTCATCCAGGAACAGGATGAACCGAAGGCACTATTCAATACATCCCTCTTAGACACTGTTATCTAAGACTTATACAATAGCCCTTGCACTTTACTCCGTCTTCAATTATCTTTGGCATATATGATTCGCAACGCTTATGCCAATACAGAGTGGTTCTTTGGATAATAATCCAACCGGTCTCTCCATATTAACAACGTTAAAATGGTCAAAACTTCGATAGTCTGTGATTTAACTATCGAAGGAAAATACGTGTGCAAACAACGATATCATTTCCTTAAAGGAAATTATATCGATCAATCATCAGTTAACATTTGTCTCCTTAGTTCATTTTTCATCTCCTGTTTCCCTATATTCAACATTTCTTATTCTCTAAATTTAGAAAATATATGTTATTACCATTGGAAAACATTTTCATTTCTTGTTTTCTATGTCAGAAAACATTTCTGGTTCTTATTTGGAAAACATTTCCAAAACTCCTTCATTGGACTTAGACAGATGTTTAAACAAACCATCGCGATGCCAACTCAAACCATTACGCTTATTAACTAAATTCCTTTAACCCACCTTCACTATCGAACATTAACCATTCCTTAGTTAAAAATGAAGTCAATCAAGTTGGGGTAATACTACCTCTCAGACCTTAACTGAACAACGTTTCAAACCTTGAAATAGACAAAGTTCACCTTTTAATTCTTTAACAAACTTCCTACGAACCCTCGGATTCTATTTACGAACCCCCTTCTTTTGCAAGTTTACGTGATTATAACAATGGTGTTATAATCTCCTGCATCCGAAATACATTATCTTTAATATGACTTTTATTTCCTAACTCGAATAATATAACGACAACTAATTTATTTACTCCTATTCGATTTAACTCTATCGATCAACTCTGTTTGATTAACTCTGTTTGATTTACTCTAATCGATTTACTCTTTTCGCTCAACTCCTTTCAAATAAACTATATTCGATAACCCCTTTAACTCTACTCGAATAAACCATATTCGATTTACCCCTTTAATTCTATTCGAATAAACTATATTCGATAACTCCTTTTACTTTATTCGAATCACTAATATTCGATAACTCTATTTGAATAACTCTAGTTCGATTTACTCTAACTGGTTTAACTCTAATTTATTAACTCTAATTGATTAACTCTAACTGGTTAACTCGTATTCGAATAACAAATATTCGATTAAATCTATTCAACTAACTCGACTCGACTAACCCCTTTCGAACAACTAATTCGATTTACTAATTTTTTGAATACCGTATTCGATTTAACTCCTTTCGAATACCATATTCGATTTAACTCCTTTATTCGCTTTAAAAAGATTTCCCTTTTAACGATGTTTATTCATTTTTAAAGATTTACTTTTAGTAATGGTTCTCCACTTTAAAATGATTTCCTTCTTATAACAGTTTCCTTTTTATAACGTTTTCCCTTTTTCTAAATATCTCCTATTTACAAATATTCCAATTTATAAATATTCCTTATTTATAAATATTCCTTATTTATAATTATTCCATTTATAAATATTTTATTTTCAAATATCACTTTGAAAATATTCTCTTATCAACATTTCGGTATGTTATGGTATTCAACACATCAAATCACGATGATCAATATCGTCCAAACACATATAATCAACACAGATTATATATCACATCATATATCACAATATATATGAAGAACAGTAAAATAAATGGTGAGGAATCCAGTTGGATTCCTCCAACTGTTTCCCTGCATCACAGATGTTATACAATAAAATCAACATCACTTTCAGTTCCATATGATATATTTTGTTAAACAGAATCAATATAGAAATTCAACTAACTGACTAGCAGTTCAATCAAACAGTCAACACATAGTCAATCAGCCAATATTTAACAGTTCTAAAAATACAACATGAAATTATAAACTGTTCAGAGTTAGTGAGATTTACTCACTTTTGCAGTTCATCGTTAAAGAACGATAAACTGTTTGTTTGATTTGAATCAAACAATTTATTTCGCCATAAATTCATACGAGCTCCAATGGATTTCCAGTCAGCTTCATCGTGGAGTGCTCGTCCTTACGATCCCAATGTAACTTGTTTCGCTGAATTTCGATCGCGTATGAGAAAGTTACGGTTATTTAAAGTTAACACATTTCTATATTTAATTTAAACTAAATTTAAATCTATATGCGGGCCTCACCCCTTGAAAATCTCGGCCCAAGCCCAAACTGTTGTCCCCTAACCCGCGTCTACAATACCTTTCCTTCCCTAAATTAACGCCGTGACCTGCTTCCTCAACAACCAGCCATTTCGATTTCAATGCTCCTCGAATCCCTTCCTTCACACCATCGAATTCCAAACTGAAATCACCATCACGGATCTCTTCCGAATCTCCACCCTGCTGGCCTCTCCTCCTTCCATCCGCACCACTCCCATACTTGCGTCAAAGCCCCTTTCAACTCCAAGGTTACAGTAAAAGCACCAAACGTTTTCAACCTCAAATCGAACCAAAAGTTCACGTGATGCTCTAAATCGCTTCACGAGTTCAACCATGCTATCTAAACATCATTCGATCGCTTATAGCTGCCAAATGAGAATCATAGATCCACGCTGTTAAATTTTTGTGCGACAAAGAAGGTAGTCAAACCCAGCAAAAGAGAGATGAGATCGATGCTAACGATCATATGAGGCTAACAAATCAAACAGAGTTCGATTTCGTTTTGATTTCGATTTTTAATGATTTTCCAAAGGTGATTTTTTTCACGTTAAGAATTTCTTTGTGGCGGTGGATTTTTTTTTACTGAGGAAAGGGGATTTAGGTTTAGAGATATTTTAGGGGGGTATTTATGGTGATTTTAGATTTAGATATTTTGATTATTATATTAATTTATAATCAACTGCAGTTTTATTTTGTCCTTTAAAATTCCTGTAATCACACATGATACCCAAAAATTACCAAACTGGACATACTGCTAGAGTTTGACATTACGGTCCCATCGAAATTGGTTTCGTCGAATTCCGACTTCGTATGCTCACACAGCGTATTTTTAATCGTCTAAATACTGACTGTTTTTCACTCTAAAAATCCGTACGACCACACAGTGACTCTAAAAATCACGAAACTAGAAATCTAACAAATATTTGACATTACGGATCCAACAAAATTAGTTTCGTCGAATTCCAACTTCGTTTGCAAAACCCACTATTTTTAATGCTCTGAATGACCCATTTAAATATATAAATATATATAAATATAATTAAATAAAATATTAATAAATTAATATCATCGTATATATTCACATATGATATCGTACAGCTTTAGAATATTCTTATATGAATTTCTAACTTGATATTTCAATCTGGGTCAACCCGATATTCGATTTATATTGAAATTCCTTTTTAAAACATAAAATAATCCCTTTATAAATTATAAAGGAATTCCACAGCGACTTTTCTGAAATTTGATTTGGACGTGAATCAAAATCTACACGACGAAATCCCGATTTTTCTCTTCCACTAGAAAGATATACTCCACCGGCTCCACACGTTTCTTGTTTCACAGAAATCCGGCTTAAAACGAATCCTGTACATTCAGTTGAAGTTCAAATCGCCAAATAGCAAACTACCGCGTCGTTACACGCTCTATTTTAATTATATTAATATTCTACGTTCAAACTGATGTCGATTGAATATATTCGTTATTCAAATTCAATCCCAAGCTGAATTAAATATCACAGATGATCCGGTTCACACCATATCGTCTTTTCAGCCAATTCTGATTATTTCAGAATTAAATATATTATTTAATTTATTATTTTAATTAGATATTCCCAGCTATTTAATTCCATGACCATTAAATTCACTATATCACTATTTATATAATTAAATAAATTAATTATAATACCTCTGCCAATGCGGGTCATTACAATCTTCCCTACTTAAAATAATTTCGTCCTCGAAATTGCTAAGGTAGAGAACGACCCTATCGACTGGTTAGAACTCATTTGTTCACCTTCTCAACTTCAGTTTCAACTGAACCAATTTAATTTCAATTAAATATTAATTAATTCTTATCAACGAAAATTTTCAAAAATCCTGAAAATTTTCTAACACCTTAACTCTTCGAAAAATTTCGTCAGCACCTCCTTTGTACTGGTCAATACGTCAAACTCCAACTCGCCTCTCTGGGCCATCTCCATCCCAAAAGAAAATCAAACGGCCAAGCGGCTTGCCAATTCGGCTCATAAATCTTATATCCAATAGAAATATAAATTGTACCTTTTGTCGGTATATCATTATATCCTTTCCACCTGTTATCAATTCAGTAGATACAAGGGTCATCCCAATCAAATTCCAATCTGCTTTTATCCACAACACAACCATTCGCTTATATCCGAGCCAAATATCATTTCAACTCGAGTTTCTTCTCGATTCCCAACTCTTAACTTGATTATCACATTACACTTCAAATTTGAATCTCACAATCCAATTTGTCTTGATATCATTCTAATTCAACCTCAGTTACCACTTTACTGGCTTTACTTTAATTCAATTTTGCTTTCACAAATTTCTGTTAAATTTGTTTTTAATTCAAACAGTCTTTCCCTGGGAGTTTTTAAACAGTTTACTCTTTTCAAAAATCAAATTTCTTTTTGAACATGTCACTGAGCCCTTACTTAATATTCCATTAGTTAAATCACTTCTCTATTTCTTTATCAATATTTGTTAACCAAATATTTTCAATAACCATATTGGCCTTTTATATTATTTGGAAAACATTTCCGAATATCGCCTTCCTTTATTTTCTAAACTTTAGAAAATATATGCTATTTATAATTGGAAAATATTCCAATTACTTATCTCTTTTCCGATCTCGTTTATTTCTATACTTAGGAAATATTCTTTATTGTATTTCCAGGCTTACACTTATTTGGGTTAAAACGGATGTTGTGTAAAACATCGTTACGACAACCCAAATACTATATTCAACTAACTCTTATTCAACATTGATCTTCGAGCCTGAAATCTTACTATTTATTTGTTAATAATGAAATCAATCAAGTTGGGGTATAACTACCTCTCAGACCTTGACTGAATAACATTTATAACGTCAAAACAGATATGACTACTTACTCGAATAATCAATACCATACAACTACTTATTCACTTTTAAACACGTATACACTTCCTCTTTCTATTCTGACTAGATTTTATTCTTAGTCTTCCTTTTTGATTTTACTATTCTATTTCTAAGTTCGTTTCCTTATCGACTTCTATATATATATATCGATACGTTGATTTCTAACTATCAAATTATCTTAAAAATATTCTAACTCCTTAAATTCCCGGAAAAATTCGCTATAACCTCCTTTGTACCAGGAGCATCGGGATATTTCAAATAGCTTCCCATGGCCCTCACCAATCCAAAAGAAAAAGAAAAAGCCAAGCGGCTAGCCGATTCGGCGCATAAAATCTCATATATTAATTAAATACATACCTTTTCGTCGAGCATTCTATTTATATACCTTCATACCTTATCCATACCTATCTCATGTATATTTATACCTGCTTAATCTATTTTAAATATATCTGATCATTTTGACTCAATTCGTTAATTAATTTGTTAATTAACTCTTTAGTCTATTTCACTTTTATATTTGAACATGACATGTTCAAATATATTTTAACTTGCTTATTAACTAATTTGAATCCAAATTTCAAATTTAAGTTCTATATTCGATTTCGAATATCCATTTACAAATCCAATTCACCTTTCAAAGTTCAACTTCAAATTTAAAACTCGATTAACTAATTCCTCTTCGACTTAGTTAATTCTATTCAATTTCTATTCAAATTTTATATCACTTCTATTATTCAGATTCTATATATCAAAATCTATATATCAAATTCTATATATTAAATTCTATTCAAATTCTATATTATAAATCCCATTTGAATTTCTATATTCAAATTCTATATTTGAATTCCTTTTGAATTCTATATTCAAATTCCATATATTCAAATTCTATATTTGAATTCCTTTGAAGTCTATATTCAAATTCTATATCACTTCCATTGAATTTCATATATTCAAACTCCCTTTGAATTTCTATATTCAATTTCTATTTCAAACTTTCTTTATTCATTCTTTATTATAAATCCCATTTGAAATTCAACACAACTTGTCTTTCCCAAAACAATTTCAAAACAGTATCTCTGGTAGTAATTCGTCACTTACAACTCGAAAATGAATATTGATGATTCAGCTGTCATTTCAGAATCTATTTTCCAGCGACCGAAGTGAGTTCAATACTATAAAACCATTTCTAAACATTTCCACTTTGAAATTCATTTCAAAATATAATCCACACGGTTTGTAAAACAATTTAAAATCTCCCAGGATCTTAAATTTTCCTTATTTTTAATCCAAGTCTATTTACAAACTCTGTTCCAAATTTCCAGGGTTTTAATTCAATTTCTGATTTAAATTCCAGATTTAACTCATCTGATTTCACGTATTTCACTTATATGAATTCTGATTGGTTATGTACATAACCATTTAATTTATAATCTTACTCAATTATAATAACAACCAATATATCCATTATATTAAAATTTTGATATATATATATCTTCTCTATATTAAGATATACCTTGGGTAAACTTATTTTAATTTACCATCTTTTCAAAACATATCGTGTCGACCCATTGTATTCAAGGGTTTAGTAACTCCTACCGATACAGTGGATCAAATGATCGACCAGAATTCATAAACAACTCAACCAATAAATCTCCACAATATAAAACCATTTTTATATCAATAACAAATACGTTCACTCGTATATATACACTCAACTAAATCTAGGGTGTTACTAACCCTATCTCTACTGAGTCACGCCACAGAGCCAAGGTAATTCACTTAACTTAAGCTCTGATACCAACTGTAATGACCCGGGTTTTTGTCGACTTTGGTTATCGCCATAAACTCAATGATGACTAACCAAATGTCGAAAAATACCGGTCATTAATGAAAGAAATTAGAGGGTGAGGAAAGATAAGATAGAAACTTAGAATAAAAGAAGAAGAAGAACGCAACATCAGAGTAACACGAATCTCACAACGGAATGAATAACATATAATATATGTAACATAACTTTGAAATATACATCTGTACTTGAATATACATCATTATCAAAGTATAACACTTACAACACAGCGGAAATAACTATAGCTATATAATCCTGAAGCCTCCTGCTCCAAGCTCTTCCAGTATATATATGTAAATCCCGACTACTTGACTGCCCATACAAATTTAGGCACCCAAGAGTTTAGGGAAACAAACAAATAAACTCCGGGTCAGTCATGGGACTGGTATGAGTAAAACAGTTAAAATAGTATGAATAAGTAATCGATATCTCATAAGACCACGCCATATAACGGAACGGGTTTTTCCCTTATGAGAATCCAAAATATCTTTATATCAAAAACCTTTTGATATTATAATAATGTCTATCAACCACAATATAATAATCATCTAGCAGAAACGCTTTCATCTCACGTTCTACATATATAGTATACAAATCAAAACCGCAAGCACGTATTGGTTAATGAATTTCCAACTATGACAAGGTATGGAACCACCTTTCGCTAGTGTACCTCTAGAGAGGAATACATTGGGTTCAACAAGAACATCTTGCAACCCAGCCACACATGACCGACCACTCATTTCTCTTGAGTGTATCGAATGTATATCACCAATAGTTGGGATTAGCAACCATTTCCCGAATGGGACATCATCAACACTAGATTTTTAGAAATAAATGAAACTCTAGATCAGGTGATTATACACCCTACTTCGGAGAGACCGACTTAGCCATGCTGCCTGCCCGATTTCTGTCATTTACCGGTTGATGAGGCTAGAAGCTATGCTTTATCATCACACCAGATTCACTTTGAATGCCACATCGTCAAATCCATCAAATCACCGATTGACGTCCTCAACCATACATTATGTGTTAGCTAAAAGAAGTTTCCTTCTCCGCTTCCACTCTTGGTACGGTTGGAGAAATCAATATACGTGATCGTCTGGAAATACTCTGTCAAACATCCGTCCGTACAAGTCATCCAGGAAAAAGATGAACCGAAGTCACTATTCAATACATCCCTCTTAGACACTGTTATCTAAGACTTATACAATAGCCCTTGCACTTTACTCCGTCTTCAATTATCTTTGGCATATATGATTCGCAACGCTTATGCCAATACAGAGTGGTTCTTTGGATAATAATCCAACCGTTCTCTCCATATTAACAACGTTAAAATGGTCAAAACTTCGATAGTCTGTGATTTAACTATCGAAGGAAAATACGTGTGCAAACAACGATATCATTTCCTTAAGGAAATTATATCGATCAATCATCATGTAACATTTATCTCCTTAGTTCATTTTTCATCTCCTGTTTCCCTATATTCAACATTTCTTATTCTCTAAATTTAGAAAATATATGTTATTACCATTGGAAAACATTTTCATTTCATGTTTTCTATGTCAGAAAACATTTCTTGTTCTTATTTGGAAAACATTTCCAAAACTCCTTCATTGGACTTAGACAGATGTTTAAATAAACCATTGCGATGCCAACTCAAACCATTACGCTTATTAACTAAATTCCTTTAACCCACCGTCACTATCGAACATTAACCATTCCTTAGTTAAAAATGAAGTCAATCAAGTTGGGCTAATACTACCTCTCAGACCTTAACTGAACAACGTTTCTAACCTTGAAATAGACAAAGTTCAGCTTTTAATTCTTTAACAAACTTCCTACGAACCCTCGGATTCTATTTACGAACCCCCTTCTTTTACAAGTTTACGTGATTATAACAATGGTGTTATAATCTCCTACATCTGAAATACATTATCTTTAATATGACTTTTATTTCCTAACTCGAATAATATAACGACAACTAATTTATTTACTCCTATTCGATTTAACTCTATCGATTAACTCTGTTTGATTAACTCTGTTTGATTTACTCTAATCGATTTACTCTTTTTACTAAACTCCTTTCGAATAAACTATATTCGATAACCCCTTTAACTCTACTCGAATAAACCATATTCGATTTACCCCTTTAATTCTATTCGAATAAACTATATTCGATAACTCCTTTTACTTTATTCGAATCACTAATATTCAATAACTCTATTTGAATAACTCTAGTTCGATATACTCTAACTGATTAACTCTAACTGGTTTAACTCTAATTGGTTAACTCTAATTGATTAACTCTAACTGGTTAACTCGTATTCGAATAACAAATATTCGATTAACTCTATTCAACTAATTCGACTCGACTAACCCCTTTCGAACAACTAATTCGATTTACCAATCTTTCGAATACCATATTCGATTTAACTCCTTTCGAATACCATATTCGATTTAACTCCTTTATTCGCTTTAAAAAGATTTCCCTTTTAACAATGTTTATTCATTTTTAAAGATTTACTTTTAGTAACGGTTCTCCACTTTAAAATGATTTCCTTCTTATAACAGTTTCCTTTTTATAACGTTTTCCCTTTTTCTAAATATCTCCTATTTATAAATATTCCAATTTATAAATATTCCTTATTTATAAATATTCTATTTATAAATATTTTATCTTCAAATATCACTTTGAAAATATTCTCTTATCAACATTTCGGTATGTTATGGTATTCAACACATCAAATCACGATGATCAATATCGTCCAAACACATATAATCAACACAGATTATATATCACATCATATATCACAATATATATGAAGAACAGTAAAATAAATGGTGAGGAATCCAGTTGGATTCCTCCAACTGTTTCCCTGCATCACAGATGTTACACAATAAAATCAACATCACTTTCAGTTCCATATGATATATTCTATTAAACAGAATCAATATAGAAATTCAACTAACTGACTAGCAGTTCAATCAAACAGTCAACACATAGTCAATCAGCCAATATTTAGAAGTTCTAAAAATACAACATGAAATTATAAACTATTCAGAGTTAGTGAGATTTACTCACTTTTGCAGTTCATCGTTAAAGAATGATAAACTGTTTGTTTGATTTGAATCAAACAATATATTTCGCCATAAATTCATACGAGCTCCAATGGATTTCCAGTCAGTTTCATCGTGGAGTGTTCGTCCATACGATCCCAACGCAACTTGTTTCGCTGAATTTCGATCGCGTATAAGAAAGTTACGGTTATTTAAAGTTAACACATTTTTATATTTAATTTAAACTAAATTTAAATCTATATGCGGGCCTCACCCCTTGAAATCTCGGCCCAAGCCCAAACTGTTGTCCCCCAACCCGCGTCTACAGTACCTTTCCTTCCCTAAATTAACGCCGTGGCCTGCTTCCTCAACAACCACCCATTTCGATTTCAATCCTCCTCGAATCCCTTCCTTCACACCATCAAATTCCAAACTGAAATCACCATCACGGATCTCTTCCGAATCGCCACCCTACTGGCCTCTCCTCCTTCCATCCACACCCCTCCCATACTTGCGTCAAAGCCCCTTTCAACTCCACGGTTACAGTAAAAGAACCGAACGTTTTCAACCTCAAATCGAACCAAAAGTTCACGTGATGCTCTAAATCGCTTCACGAGTTCAACCATGCTATCTAAACAACATTCGATCGCTTATAGCTGCCAAATGAGAATCATAGATCCACGCTATTCAATTTTTGTGCGACAAAGAAGGTATTCAAACCCAGCAAAAGAGAGATGAGATCGATGCTAACGATCATATGAGGCTAACAAATCAAACAGAGTTCGATTTCGTTTTGATTTCGATTTTTAATGATTTTCCAAAGGTGATTTTTTTCACGTTAAGAATTTCTTTGTGGTGACGGATTTTTTTATTGAGGAAAGGGGATTTAGGTTTAGAGATATTTTAGGGGGGTATTTATAGTGATTTTAGATTTAGATATTTTGATTATTATATTAATTTATAATCAACTGCAGTTTTATTTAGTCATTTAAAATTCCTATAATCACACATGATACCCAAAAATTACCAAACTGGACGTACTGCTAGAGTTTGACATTACGGTCCCAACGAAACTGGTTTCGTCGAATTCCGACTTCATATGCTCACACAGCGTATTTTTAATCGTCGAAATACTGACTGTTTTTCACTCTAAAAATCCATACGACCACACAGTGACTCTAAAAATCACAAAACTAGAAATCTAACAACTATTTGACATTGCGGATCCAAAAAAATTAGTTTCGTCGAATTCCGACTTCGTTTGCAAAACCCGCTATTTTTAAAGCTCTGAATGACCCATTTAAATATATAAATATATTTAAATATAATTAAATAAAATATTAATAAATTAATATTATCGTATATATTCACATATGATATCGTACAGCTCTAGAATATTCCTATATGAATTTCTAACTTGATATTTCAATCTGGGTCAACCCGATATTCGATTTATATTGAAATTCCTTTTTAAAATATAAATAATCCCTTTATAAATTATAAAGGAATTCCACAGCGACTTTTCTGAAATTTGATTTGGACGTGAATCAAAATCTACACGATGAAATCCCGTTTTTTCTCTTCCACTAGAAAGATATACTCCACCAGCTCCACACGTTTCTTGTTTCACAGAAATCCGGCTTAAAACGAATCGTGTACATTCAGTTGAAGTTCAAATCGCCAAATAGCGAACTGCCACGTCGTTACGCGCTCTATTTTAATTATAATAAAATTCTACGTTCAAACTGACGTCGATTGAATATATTCGTTATTCAAATTCAATCCCAAGCTGAACTAAATATCAGAGATGATCCGGTTCACACCATATCGTCATTTCAGCCAATTCTGATTATTTCAGAATTAAATATATTATTTAATTTATTATTTTAATTAAATATTCCCAGCTATTTAATTCCATGACCATTAAATTCACTATATCACTATTTATATAATTAAATAAATTAATTATAATACCTCTGCCAATGCGGGTCATTACAAAGCTCGTGCTGGGAGAAGGGCGACAATTGGAAACAACAATAGTGAATGCGGTTTACTGTTCGTCACAGAGGGGTTCTGGAGGAAGGGGTGTGATTTCAGTTTCTGGACTGGTGCGAGTTGGGATTAACGGTGATATGAAGTGAAGAACGAGGCGAGTTCGTCCGAGATTTGGAGGAGCAACGTTCATCGCTGTTTGATTGCAGGACATGAGGAGTTCGGTTGTGAGGAATTTAAGAATTGATGTGGAGTGACTGGTAGAGTTCGAAGTTGTACGTGAAGGATGCTGGAGAAGTGCTGCCAACGCTGGGAAGTTCGGAGTTGGCCTCGTTCACGAGACTGAGGGGAATTCGAATTTGGTTTTGCTGTAGAGACAAGACCCTATTCAAAATGGATTAAGGTAATTTATTTTATTTTTTAAATAATACTGAAATTGATTTATACAATTGGTAATCTATTTAAAGTGAATTTATTTATGAATTAGTTTGATTCATGTCAAAGCTCATAAATAAATAAATAAAATAAAAATAAAAATAAAAATTTGTTATTCAAGTAAACATAACATATACATATATTTGTGTTTAAAGATATGTAGGTTAGTTTAATTTTATTTGTTAAGTAAAATTTCAGTTAATAACCATTTAAAAGAAGGGAAAAATTTTAGGATAGTTATTTATTCGTTTAGATTGTTAATTTAAAATAAATAAATGTTTAATCCGTAAATTTAAATAAAATCATCGTAGGTGCGAATTCATTCGAGAAGATTCATAGCCGATGATTTGGGAATAAACAGGATATTCGACAACTGCAATTTCGGTGAGTAAATCTCACTCACCTTTTATTTATAATTATTTTTATCAGTTAAAAATAATTGTTTGTTGCTTGTTTGGTTGCATTCAATATCTTTGTGCATTTTAAATATATTAGTTATTTAGGCTTGGTGGTTGCTATTATATATATATATATATATATATATATATATATTGGGGGTTGGATTTCCCGCAGTATCATTAGCGGATGCCCGCGGTACCATTAGCAGATGATTACCCTATACGTCCCACGCTATGATAGTGGATGACCTTCTATACCACGATATCCTGCCTCGAAGCAGGATGGGTATTATTTTTGTTGACTAACGTCTGTGGATGCAGGAAAAACAGGTTGGAGGGATCGAACTGGATTCCTCAAAAATATATTATCTATTTGTTTGTTTGGTTTCATATGCATATTCATATATGATGTGTTAAAAAAAATCAACGATTAAAATTGGTTGATTTGATTATTTTAAATATCCCTAGGGCTTGAATATAGTTTTAAAAATATGAAAAAGGGTATTTGAGATTTAAAAAGGGAATTCTACTTTTATAAATAGAATTTAAATTTTCATGAACTATAGAAAATATTAACTTGTTTGAATATATATAAAACAAGAATTGAATTTATTAACTTGGTTTATAAATTTATAATTTTGTATTTGAATTGAATTTATAAACTCTGTTTATAAATTTAAAATGTTGGATTTGAATTGAATTTTTATAACATTGTTTATAAATATATAATGTGGGATTTTAAATGAAGTTATAAACGTTGTTTATAAATTTAATGTAGAGAAAATCGAATGGAATTCAAATAGAATTTGAACAAGATAATTCAAATAGAGTTTGAATATTTGAAATTTCAAATAGAATTAAAAAGGAGTTTGAATATTTGAAATTTCAAATAGAATAAAAATGTAGTTTGAATACTAGAAATTGAAATAGATCTTCAAAATGGAACTAGAATTTCAAAATACAAATTGAAATAGAACTTCAAAATGGAACTAGAATTTCAAAATAGAAAGTGTAATGGAATTTAAACAAAAGGGAATTCAAATTTAGAATTTGAATATAGAAATTTTGAATGGAATTTGTTTATAGAAATTGAACGGAATTTGGATATAGAAAATTCAAATACGAATTCAAATATAGAATTTGAATAAGAGAAATTCAAATAGTATTTGAATAAGAGATTTGAAATAGAATTTGAATATAGAAATTCAAATGTAATTTGAATATAGAATTCATATAGAATTCAAATGGAATTTGAATATAGCATTCAAAAGGAATTGAAATTAAATATAGAAGATCGAAATATAAATGAATTTATTACTAAATAAGGAAAAATCGACAATTTTAGAAGATTGGAAATAGTATGTTGAATTGGGAAAAATTGATTTGATATATATTAAAAATATGTCAGAATGGAGTTGAATTTATTATAGACGAAGTTTAAACGTTTATATTTATAAATATAATTAAAACGAACTCGCCGCAGCGCTGCAGTTCGTAAATTGTCGTTTCGAACTTCAATTGAGTATACAAAACTCAATTGAAGTCAGAATTCTTTGAAACAAGAATTGTCAGGACCGATTTGATAATAGTTTTCTAATGGAGGAGAAAAATCTGGATTTCGTCGAATAGATTTTGAAAAATATTGGGCTTTGAATAAGTGAATTCGATTTGGAAATTTATATTCGAAATCGAAAAGAAAACTAGAATTGAAATTGTAATTCAATTTGGTTATGAGCAAGTTAAATATTTTGTTTGAACATGTTATGTTCAAACAAAGAAGTGAAATAGGCAAAATGACTAATTAAAGAATAAATGGGCGAAACTGAATTCAAACGACTGGATTGAGTTGAATTGAATTGAAAACAGGTGAACATGTGTTAGACAGGTATGGGATGAAGTATATGAAGATTTTAATTTAAGTGCCCGACAAAAAGGTACATGTTTAAATTCATATGTAAGATTTTATGCTACGTACCGGCAAGCCGCTTGGCTTTTTCTTTTTCTTTTGGATTGGTGAGGGCCATGGGAGGCTATTTGAAATATCCCGATGCTCCCGGTATAAGGAGGTTATGGCGAATTTTTCCGGGAATTTAAGGAGTTAGAATATTTTTAAGATAATTTGATAGTTAGTAATCAATGTATCGATATATACAGAATTCGATAAGGAAACAAAATAAAAAAATAGAATATTGTAAACAAAAAAGGAAATGTATAAATTAGAAATAGAAAGCGAACCATATACATGTTTTAAAAATGAATAATTGGGTTTTATAATGTTGATTATTCGAGGTAAATGATTTTGTCTGTTTTGAAGTTAATGATGTTTTCAGTCAAGGTCGGAGAGGTAATAATACCTCAACTTGATTGATTTCAATGATAAATAGCAAGATCAAATCTCGAAGAGAAGTGTTTGAATAATATTTAGTCGAATAAAGTATTTTGGGTTGTTGTAACGATGTTTTACACAGCATTCGTTTTAACCCAAGTGATGGAATTTTGGAAATATAAAAGTTAATATTTCCTGAGTATGATTAAAGTAGCCGGGAAAGAAATAAGTGATTGAAATTATTTTCAATTACAAATAGAGAAATTTTCTAAATATAGAAAATAAAAGAAGTTGATATTTGGAAACGTTTTTCCAAATGACGTAAGAGGCCAAGATGATTATTGAAATTATTGGTTAACAAATATTGATAAGGAAATGGAATAATGATTTAATTAATGAAATATAAATTAAATGGCCAGTGGTTTGTTTGATGTTATGGATGAATGGATGTTTGTTTATTTTTCTTGGATAGTTAAATAACCGACTATCGAAGTGTTTGCCAATATCGTTGTCAATATGGAGAGACCGGTAGGATTATTATCCGTGAACCACTCTGTATTGGCAGTAGCGTTGGGAATCAGATTATATGAAGATAATCGAAGACAGAGTAAAGTGCAAGGGTTTTTTCTATTAATAGAAATTGTGCTTTCGGTTTCGTTCAGTCCCAGAACAAACGTATATGGACGAATGTCTGACAAAGTATTTTCAATGATCGCATAAGCTGGCCTGTATAAATATATATGGTTGGAACGGATTTATTCCCTTAGCATAACATCCAGAATATTTGTGCAAATCAATTAGTTATTAACGGATCTGACAATGTGGCATTCAAAGTGATTGTGCTATCAATGAATAGAAAGTAATCGTAGCCTCAGGCCTCAACAACCAGGAAATGACAAAAATCGGGTAGGCAGCATGGCTATGTGGGCCGCTCCCATTAGGGTGTATTATCACCTATCTAGAGATTCATTTAATTCCTTATTCTATTCATGCTGTCCCATTCGGGAGACGGTTGCTGATCCCAACCGTTGGTGATATACATTCGATACACTCAAGCGAAATGAGTGGTCGGTCATGTGTGGGCCGGGTTGCAAGATGTTCGTATTGAACCCAGTGTATTCCTCTCTAGAGATACACTAGCGGAAGGTGGTTCCATACCTTGTCATGTTGAAAATCCAAATCTCCAATAAGCGCCCTACGGTTTTTTTGATTTTATATTATATATGGAGCGTGAGATGCAAGCGTTACACTAGATTCTATTTATTTGATTAGACATTATTATAATATCACTGGATTTTTGTATCAAAGTGTTTTGGGTTATAGTAAGGTAAAAACCGTCCATGTTTATGTGTAGGCTGGTCTTACTATTATCTTTTCTTTCGAAAGGATTTTGAAAGTTAAACAATTAGTTGGTGTTTACTCACAGCAGTCCCATGACCGACCCAGAGTTTATTTTGTTTGTTTTCCCTAAACTCTTGGGTGCCCAAATTTGTACGGGCTGTCAAGTAGTAGGGATTTTACAGATTCATTTGGAGAAGCTGGAAGCAGGAGGCTTCACTAGTTAGCTATAGACTATCATATATTCCACTGTGAACCATGTTTGTATCTGGAAACAGGTATTTATAACTATTCCAGGAATAACTGTTGGGCTCTGATAATGGTATGTATATAAAGTTACTGATTTGTATTTCAAAAGTTATGTTATATAATATATTTTATTGATTCCGCTGTGAGTTTGTGATCTTCGTTTTCTTCTATTCTAATATTTCTTTCTTTCTATTTCTCATCCTCTAACTTCTTTCTAATAATGATTCGTATTTCTGTGCAATTAGGGTTGGACGTGTGGTATTATTAGTCGACTCAAATAGTACGGATTTGTGGGTCGTTACAGGAATGAGGCTATAATGACCCGGGATTTTGAGCGACTTTGGTTATTGACATAAACTCGATGTCGATAACCAAAACATCGAAAAATCCTGGTAATTAATGAAAGAAATTAGAGGGTGAGGAAAGATAAGATAGAAAATTAGAATAGAAGAAGAAGAAGAACACAACATCAGAGTAACATGAATCTCACAGCGGAACGAATAAATATATTTCATAACATCACTTTGAAATACAAATCTGTACTTGAATATACATATCATTATCAAAGTACAAACAACACAGCGGAAATAACTATAGCTATAATGATCCTGAAGCCTCCTGCTCCAAGCTCTTCCAGTATATCTGTAAATCCCGACTACTTGACTGCCCGTACAAATTTAGGCACCCAAGAGTTTAAGGAAAACAACAAAGTAAACTCCGGGTCAGTCATGGGACTGGTACGAGTAAAACAGTTTAAAAACAGTTCGAACAAGTAAACGATATCTCATAAGACCACGCCGCATAACGGAACGGGTTTTTCCCTTATGAGAATCCAAAATATCTTTATATCAAAAACCTTTTGATATTATAATAATGTCTATCAACACAATATAATAATCATCTAACAGAACGCTTTCATCTTACGTTCTACATATATAGTATACAATTAAAACCGCAAGCACGTATTGGGTAATGGATTTCCAACTATGACAAGTTATGGAACCACCTTTCGCTAGTGTACCTCTAGAAAGGAATACACTGGGTTCAACAAGAACATCTTGCAACCCGGCCACACATGACCGACCACTCATTTCGCTTGAGCGTATCGAATGTATATCACCAACGGTTGGGATCTGCAACCGTTTCCCGAATGGGACAGTATCGACAATAGATTTTTAGAAATAAATGAAACTCTAGATCAGGTGATTATACACCCTACTTCGGTGCGACCGACTTAGCCATGCTGCCTGCTCGATTTATGTCATTTACCGGATGTGAGGCTAGAAGCTACGCTTTATCATCACACCAGATTCACGTTGAATGCCACATCGTCAAATCCATCAAATCACCGATTGACGTCCTCAACCATACATTATGTGTTAGCTAAAAGAAGTTTCCTTCTCCGCTTCCACTCTTGGTACAGTTGTAGAAATCAATATACGTGATCGTCTGGAAATACTCTGTCAGACATCCATCCATACAAGTCATCCAGGAACAGGATGAACCGAAGGCACTATTCTGTAAACAGGATAGCCCTTGCATAACTCCGTATTCAATTTCCTTTGGCATATATGATTCGCAACGCTTATGCAAATACAGAGTGGTTCTTTGGATAATAATCCAACCGGTCTCTCCATATTAACAACGTTAAAATGGTCAAAACTTCGATAGTCTGTGATTTAACTATCGAAGAAAAACAGGTGTGCAACCAACGATATTATTTCCAAATGGAAATTTATATCAATCAAACATCATTCAACATTTATCTCTTTATTTCATAAATTTACTTATCTCCTGTTTCCCTATATTCAATATTTCTTATTTTCTAAATCTGGAAAATATACGTTATTAACAATGGAAAACATTTCCATTTCTTGTTTTCTTTATTAGAAAACATTTCTGGTTTCTTATTTGGAAAACATTTCCAAAGCTTCTTCATTGGACTTAGACAGATGTTTAATCAAATATCGCTATGCCAACTCAAACCATTTCCTTTACTGCCGACCCTTAACTATTCCTTAGCTAAAACCGAAGCCAATCAAGTTGGGGTAGAACTACCTCTCAGACCTTAACTGAACAACATTTCTAACTTTGAAATAGACAAAGTTCACTTTATATCCCTTTACTAACTTCCTTACTTAACCCCCCTTCGAATAGCTATATTCGATTGACTCTTTTCACTTAACTCAATTCGATTAACCCTTATCAGTTAACTCTATTGGACTAACACTATTGGATTAACTCTATTTGACTAACGCTATTGATTTACTCATTTCACTTAACTCCTTTCGAATAAACTATATTCGATAACTCCTTTTTCTTTTTTCGAATAAACTATATTCGATTAACTCCTTTTACTTTCTTCGAATAAACTATATTCGATTAACTCATTTTACTTTCTATTCGAATAACTATATTCGATTAACTCCTTTTACTTTCTTCAAATAAACTATATTCGATTAACTCATTTTACTTTCTATTCGAATAACTATATTCGATTAACACCTTTTACTTTCTATTCGAATAACTATATTCGATTAACTCATTTTACTTTCTATTCGAATAACTATATTCGATTAACTCCTTTTACTTTCTTCGAATAAACTATATCCGATTAACTCATTTTACTTTCTATTCGAATAACTATATTCGATTAACTCCTTTTACTTTCTATTCGAATAACTATATTCGATTAACTCATTTTACTTTCTATTCGAATAACTATATTCGATTAACTCATTTTACTTTCTATTCGAATAACTATATTCGATTAACTCATTTTACTTTCTATTCAAATAACTATATTCGATTAACTCCTTTTACTTTCTATTCGAATAACTATATTCGATTAACTCATTTTACTTTCTTCGAATAAACTATATTCGATTAACTCATTTTACTTTCTATTCGAATAACTATATTCGATTAACTCCTTTTACTTTCTTCGAATAAACTATATTTGATTAACTCATTTTACTTTCTATTCGAATAACTATATTCGATTAACTCCTTTTACTTTCTTCGAATAAACTATATTCGATTAACTCATTTTACTTTCTATTCGAATAACTATATTCGATTAACTCCTTTTACTTTCTATTTGAATAACTATATTCGATTAACTCATTTTACTTTCTATTCGAATAACTATATTCGATTAACTCATTTTACTTTCTATTCGAATAACTATATTCGATTAAATCATTTTACTTTCTATTCGAATAACTATATTCGATTAACTCATTTTACTTTCTATCTAATCGATTAAACTAACATCGATTAACTCCTTTGCTTTATCTCTAATTGATTAAACTAACATCGATTAACTCCTTTGCTTTAACTCTAATCGATTAACTAACATCAATTAACTCCTTTGCTTTAACTCTAATTGATTAAACTAACATCGATTAACTCCTTTGCTTTAACTCTAATCGATTAACTAACATCAATTAACTCCTTTTACTTATAAACTATTCATTTATAAAGATTTACTTTTAGTAACGGTTCTTCACTTTACAAATGATTTCCTTTTATTTTAACTTATCCTTTGATTTTATAAATATTTCTTTTATAAAAATTCTTTTCCTTTTCTATATAAAATCCATCGATTTTATATAAATAATTCATTTTCAAAATACACTTTGAAAATCCCCTTTCCCATATCCAGTTTTTCTTATGGTATTTAACATACCATATAACAACGATAAATATCGTCCCAACACACATAATCAACAACAGATTATATATCACATCATATATCACAATATATGAAAAACAGTAAAATAAATGTTGAGGAATCCAGTCGGATTCCTCCAACCTGTTTCCCTGCATCACAAATGTTAAACGATATAGATAACATCACTTTCAGTTCCATATGATATATTCTGTTAAACAGAATCAATATAGAAATTTAACTAACTGACTAGCAGTTCAATCAAACAGTCAACACACAGTCAATCAGCCAATATCTAACAGTTCTAAAAATACAACATGAAATTATAAACTGTTCAGAGTTAGTGAGATTTACTCACATTGGACGATCATCGTTAATAACGATAACCATCTCTTGATTCAGACGGACAATTTATTTCGCTATAAATTGTAACAAGGTCGAATTCTCTCCTAGTCAGTTCCATTGGGTAGCTCTCATCCATACGATCCCATTGGTTCTTGTTTCGCTCAATTCTGATAACATATGATAGAGATATGATTATTTAAAGTCAATACATTATTTAAATTAATTAGCTAAATATTTGTTTATAACATTTGGCTTAACCTTTATTCTTTGGCCCGATACCCAAATCAAAAGCCCACCGGCCTGCCGTTTACTTCCCTTCTTCCCCCGAAGTAAAAATCACGTAGCCTGCTCCTGATTCTTTGAGGAAATGGCCAAACCTATTTTAAATCCCTTACACCTTTAAATCCACATGAATCAACAACAGAAGTACACCATTTCCGATATTTTCTTTTTAAATATCTGGGTTTCACATATTTAAATAAGGCCCATATACCATAACCGAGCCCATGTACCTCACGTACTCAACCCGTCAGACCATCTTCTTCCAACGAGATACGTCCTCTTCCTCGTTTAAACTCCCCGATGTCTGCTCCATAAAACTCATTCACGGCCAACCATCTCCCTTGACCTTTACTTCTTTATCAATTTCGAAAGCTTGTAGCTTTCGTTTCTCACCAAACCATGAACAATTTACGCCTACTGCTACCCTCACAAAACCAATGTTGATCTCCCCTTTCGAGTCTTCTCGTTTCAGCAATACCAGCAAGCTCTGTCCCTTCCTTACATCAGTGCTCCCTCTCCGGCGAGCTTCAGGCCTCCGACAGTCCCCGTTCAAAAACCGACCTTCAGCTTATCACACCCTTTCCAGATCTCGCGAGCCTCGTTTCTTGCTCAAACTTCCCTTCATTCGCTCAACATTTCTACCACCTACGTGTCCGCCTTGTCCATCCGAACTCTCTCTTGGTTTTTATTTTTATTTTTGGACGCAGTGAAACGTGGGACTCTTGAAGGTCAAAAGAAAGGAGATGGGCGCAGGCTTTGTATTTATAGTAGGTATATACTTTGATTTTTTTTTTTGAAGGTGGATCCTCCACGTTGGTTTTGCTGTGGCCATACAAGTGAAGTTGTGAAGAGTGATTCTCCACGTTGGTTTTGCTGTGGCCATACAAATGAAGTTGTGAAGAGTGATTCTCCACGTTGGTTTTGTGATTATAAATAGACAGTGCCTTTGTTGTTAAATTAACAAAAAATAGAATTTCCTTCCTTTACAAACTGTTGCTGACAGAAGTAACCGTACCGTTGTGATGGACAAGGTGTCAGGATCCAAAGAATATAATAATATTGGTAGATTAACTCATATTTTGAAACCTCATAATCGCTGATTAAGGGTGCAAAATACTCCAAAATAAAAAGTTGCTTATTTAATTAATTAAAAATTACAGTAAAATTCTAAAATTTTAATTATCACTACGTCTCAAAAGAACCTTGTCTAAATTCAAACCCGATATTCAAATATATTGAAAACCCTTTTATAACGTAAACAAAGCGTTGCAATTTATAAAGGAATTCCATAGCGACTTTTCTAAAATTTGATTTGGACATAAATCAAAATCTACATGACGAAATCCTAATTTTTCTCTTCCACTAGAAAGATATACTCCACCAGCTCCATACGTTTCTTGTTTCAAAGAAATCCAGTTTAAAATGAATCCTGTACATTCAGTTGAAGTTCGAATCGCCAATTTATGAACTTCAGCGCCATTTCAAGCTCGATTTTAATTATAATATAATTCTACATTCAAACTGACATCGATTGAATATATTCGTTATTCAAATTCAATTCCAAGCTGAATTAAATATCACAGATGATCCGGTTCACACCTTATCGCCATTTCAGCCAATTCTGATTATTTCAGAATTAAATATATTATTTAATTTATTATTTTAATTAAATATTTACCATTATTTAATTCCACGGCCATTAAATTCTCTAAACCACCATTTCAATAATTAAATAAATCAATTATAATACCTTCGCCAATGCGGGTCATTAAAGAGGCGTATGATGTGTTTTTATAGTACTTGTTTATAAGATATGTGAGATATTCAAAATGACGGGGTTTATCCCATTCTGAATAAGTGATACAACGATAAATCGACGATGAAGATAGTGATTAAAGACCAGAGATCTTCACATCGTTTGGATGATTACTGATGTCTTGATTGGGCTGTACATCCAAGACGAGGTAATAAGTGGTGATCATCCAGACATACTTGGAGATCGACCGGATATGCGAGGACCTCTCTCCTATATTGGGCATATAGGACGAGGAATAATGTGATGACCCGAACTTCCCGTACCTTTTGAGCTGACCAAACAACCCAAGTCCAACCCAAAAATGCACTGGAAACCCAGGTGCCAATAGAAAGAATATAGAGGGTGAGATAAGAAAGAAAGAAATACTAAAATAGAAGAAGAAGAAACACAAACATAGAATCAGAGTCTCACATCGCAGCGGAACAAAATATAATACAGAAATAAATCTTTATAGAGAGCTTTAAAATAAAACTTACAGTCATCAAAGTACATCACAAATCTGGACAGGTATAATGACCTGTCCTCATATACAACACACAGCGGAATAAATATATATCATACGTCTGGACTTCTCTAGCTCGTCTCTTCGTTGCATCCAATAACCTGAGCCTGTACAACCCGGTCTAAGCTGAGCATTACAAACGCATGGATCAGTCTGGTGAACAAAAGTGGGAAAACACACTAAGTTTATGGGTATCATCCAACTTGATTATAAAGTTAAAATATTTTCAAAAGAAAGGACAATAGTAAGACCAAATCCACATATAAATATAGACAGTTTTTACCTTACTATAACCCAAATCATTTTTGAAATCAATATTCTTCTGATATTATAATAATGTCTAATATCAAGTAAATAACAATCTAGCAGAACGCTTGCATCTCACGCTCCACATATATAGTATACAATCAAAACCGCGGGCGCTTATTGGAGAATGGATTTCCAACTATGGCAAGGTATGGGACCACCTTCCGATAATGTACCTCTGGAGATGAATACATTGAGGATTCAACAAGAACATCTTGCAACCCCGGCTAAACAAGACCAGCCCCTCACTTCGCTTGAGAGTATCGAATATATCATTACCAAGGTTGGGGGCTAGCCAACCGAACCGATAGCATACAAGTTAAATAAAGGGACAACTGAAGGTATTTAATTTCACCAGATCAGGTAATGATATACCCTTTTAATTGGTGCGACCCACATAGCCATGCGACCTACCTGATTTTATATCATTTCCCGGTTGATGAGGCTTGAGGTCATATGTAACAACCCAGATTTTTGACCATTTAATTTAATACTTAAATTTGGTTTAAATGTCGACTTGGGTTTTTAAATGGTTTGAAACTAATAAATTTGAATATATTGGTTTAATTAATATAAATAATAATTTAATTTCGAAATAGTTGAAATTGACTGAATTTGCAATATTATATAATTTGGTAATATGAGAAGATTTATATAAAGTTTATATTTGATTTTTTATTTACGATCTCGATTATAAACGCTACTTGAACGTTTAAATTCTAATTCTAATTATATAACGAACTGCAGCGGTGCGGTAGTTCGTAATATAGCATTTTGAACTTCAATTGGTTATACATGATGCAAAACAAGTCGGATTTCTTCGAAACAAGAAACGTTTGAACCCATTTGATAATATCTTTCTAATGAAGCAGAAAAATCGAATTTTCATAATGTAGATTTTGTTTTATAGCCAAATCAAATTTTCAAATAGTCGCTATGGAATTCGATTATATATTATAGCGATTTATTTGATAAAAATAAAGGATTTTTAATTTATTTAATATCGTTTTGGCTCAGAATTCAGCCCGCAATGTTTTATTTTGAAAATATATGAAATTCTGCTTGAGTATCGCCAATGATAATATTTTTATATTATTATATTGAAGTATTTTAAAATTGGTTTATTTTAATTCAAATTGGACCTTTTAAAAGAGAGTTTATTCAAACGACCTCCGTTTTCAGCGAAACAAATTTTATTGGGACCTTAACAACAAATTTTTGTTATATTTCAAGTTGCACGTCAAACAGAGTTATTCTGTTAGCGTGGCAAAATAAAATGTAAATAAATCGACCGTTTTGGCTCGAACCAGCGCTATTTTCACTAACGGACTCGTGATTCGACGAAACAAGATTCATTAGGACCATATCGTCGAATTATGCGATGCAGTCCATTTCCATTATGATTGGAGTTCGTATGTGATCACGGTAGTTAATAAATAGAGTTTGAAATTGCGATAGGTACGAATAAAAATCGTTAGTCACGTCAGATAAATATCGTCAGTCAAATTGGATTAAAATATATAATAAATAATATAATTAAAAATTTATATTTTTCCCTATATAATACCCTACTGTGACAACCTAATTCCCAAATCAATTTCCCGTTCTTTTCTTCTTGCTTCAGACCCAAATTCTTCAGTAAATAATCCCACATTTAAATTCAATAACAATTCTATAAAGTATTTATAAATTAAAAGAAGTATATGGTTGTTTGCTTCTAGTCTAAACCTTCCAATTCATACATAAATTACATGGTGCGATCAAAGTTTGGGGATCTTTTCTTTTGAACCGGTGAAGCTAAAGTAAGTGATGGTTTTGCCTCGATTCTGGCGAAGATAGGGGGAGATGGCCGAATCTGTTTCAAGTGAAGGTAGAAGGAGGTCCAATGGTTATTCTGGTGGAGGTCTGGTGGTCGTCGGTTGCGTATGGTAGGAGAGTAGAGCAGTTGAACGGGGTGGGTTTTACTGTGTTGTTTTATTGAGGTTAGGTTTGGTTTTTGGGTTCGTATGGGGTCTTTAGACCATCGAAAGGGACGAGGTTTGGTCGAGGAGGAAGGTTGAAGTGTGGCGGTCGTCGAGGTGTTGGTCTGAGGAGGTCCAATGGTCTGAGGATGGCGGTCCGACGAGTTAAACAAATTCGTTTTTCTATGTGGGTTTATTGAGAATGGGTTCAGGTTTTTTGATGATGGATGGACTGTGGACCATCAGAGCATCTGTCGAGGTTCTGAGGTGAAAGTGGGAGGGACGGCGGAGGTGTTGGTGGTGGACTGGTGGGGTCCGGTGCTAGGGTTGGCCCATGGTGAAAGGTTGAATGGAGGAGTGTTGTACTGTGTAAATTCTTGGATCTGGGTACAGTTCTTTTGAATCATGAACTAGCTGTGGGCCACCGGGGTTGGGGATGTCAGTCTATGGCGGTGGTTCTGTCAGTGATGCGTCAGAGGGAAGGGGAGCGGCGGCCTGAAGCTCACCAGTGGCGGTGCAGTTATTGATGAAGGGCAGGGAAAGGTACGAGATTTTATAAAAAGAAAAAAAAAGAGGAAGAAGGATCAATCGGGTTTGGACCCGATGGAGAAAAAGGAAATGAGTTTCTTTAAGGTGACGTGGACCTTTTAATTTAAGGTAATTATAACCTACTATTCAGTTTTAAGGTTAAGTTAATTAGTTAAGGATTGGTTAAAAATAGTCATTTTAGTGATCAGATTTTTCTGTTTAAAGCCAAAATAGATTGAGGTTCCAATCATAAGCTGAAGGTGAATAAAGAGGATCGTGATACTGGGTTTGAGCCAGATGTGCAAGAGAAACCGCTTGACTAATCATAGTGGTTAATGGTAATAATCAATTTATGAGCTAATTAATTATTTTAATTAAAAGGGAATTGATTTGTTTAAATTATATAATACACATTGAACAATAGAAAATGTATAACTCGCTTGTTCATTATCAGAATTGGACGAAACAAGTGCCTATGGGATCGTATCGACGGTGCCGACTTATACAAACTGGAATGGAGTGATTCAGAGATCACTGGAATTTTATCTAGTTTCAAACGCCAGTTTGAAAGTATATAAAGCAACACAGCATCGTCGATAACAAAAATTGTGAGTTAATTCTCACACTTCTGAAATACTGCGATGTGTTAAATTCATATCATTAATATTTATAATTAATTGGCTGAATGGATGCTACGGATGATGTTTATTTATTTATTGGTTGCTTGTTTGTCTGTATTTATAAAACGACCGTTCGAATGCATGATATTTCATATATTAGTGTTAAACGATATTATAAACTATTGTGCAGAGAAGAACAGGTTGGGGGAATCCAACTGGATTCCTCAAATAAGTTGTATATTATTTGTTGTTCAGATATTGTTTGTTTATTCCAATTTATATTATTATATCCTGTTAGATAGCGATTGTTTAATCGATGATTATTATTGAACTGAATCGTCGTGTTTTAATTAATACACAGTATTGATTAAGTAATTGGCAGCAGATGGTATGAATCCATCGGTTTGAGATATTAATTCGCCGTTAGGCGAATTAACGTATTTTAAGTTATTAAATTATTATTCTTAACTGAATCGAAGTTTTAATTTTAAATAAAAAGTTTAAAATAAATTGATGATTATGACTTATTTTATACAAAAATATTAAAACGATGTTTATAATAACAACTCATGTTCGAATACATAAGAAAGTGAAATATTAACAAGAAAGTTAATAATTGTTTCCAAGGGAAACAATTAAGTGAAATTTTAACTTAATGATTGTTCAAAAACTATTAAATCTTAATTTAACTATATGTAAGGTGATTATTGGGCAGTTTATTATTTATAGAATAAACTATTATTTTAATGACTTATTAAGGAATGTAATCAAACTATTTCGGTTAATGAAGAAATAAAAGGATGTTACTCTAGATAATGACGAAGTTAATTAATGTTAATCAATTCTTAAATAAAATTCATTTAAGAAGAAATGGGATATGTAACAAGATTAGTAAAATTGGACAAAGCTTATGGAAAGGGATTTTTAAATCCGAATTTCATAAACAAGTTATGAAAGAGGAATTTGAGTTTGAAATAAAGATTCTACTCGAGTTGGAAATAAAAGAGAGGAAGTGTAAAACATGTAAATGGAAGTACTTGTAATAACCCGGAAATCCGAGCCAGTTTAAAAATTTTATTTTGGCAATTTTAGCGAATTTTGATTATTTAAAATGAATTATTTTAAATAATATCGACGAGGAATTTATTTTGAAAATAATTCGAACGTATATATTCGTTTGAATCGACGTTAGAATATAAATATTTATTTATATTTATAAAAGGAATAGAAAATGGCGCGGTAGTTCGATAATTTGATTTCAAACTTTAAATGAATGTACCGGGTGCAAAATAAACCGGATTTTAGTGAAACCAAAAATAATAGAATCTATTTGAGAATATCTTTCCAACAAATCCGAAAAATCAAAATTTTATAGAGGGAATCAAAAGATAGGTCCAGTTGAAATTTCAGAATAGTCGCTATGGAATTTCGGCCCTTGAAAATAGCCATTTTGCAAGCGACCTCGGATTTCGACGAAACCACTTTTGTTGGATCCGTGATGTCATATTATTGCTAGATTCCAGTTTTCGTAATTTTTTGAATCAATATGTGAGTGTGGCAAAGGAAAACGTGCTTGACCAGTTTCAGTTGATTTTAATCGACTGGAAAATGGCCATTTTGCAAACGGTCTCAGAATTCGACGAAAATAGTTTTGTTAGGACTGTATCGTCAATACAAAGCTAGAAAATAATTTTTGGGAATTTTTCTAGTTAGTATGTGACCCCAGTAAATTAAAATGCACGTTCAAATTCAATATATAGAGTTATATTTTGACGAAAACTGATCGAAACGATCGAATCAGCTTACGATACCTATCCCATTGTGTTCGGAATGGGGGTAATTAGCTATGGGCGACAGGTGGTGGGTTTCGTTTCGTGTTCGACATAAAAGGTTACTTTTCGGTGGAAAATAAAATAAAATATATAAAATTCTCTCTCCTCCCCTTGACCTTTAACCCCCCCTCACCGTTCATTTCATTCAGAAAAAATTTAATTGAAAATCGCTCCTCCGCACCAGAGCCACCGCCACCAGGCCCTCCCACCGCTGGCCGACCTCCTCCACCCTTCCGATTCTCCCTCCGCCTCCATCTCTTCCCCCTCTGAATTGAATCGTGCCCCCGTCAATCAGTTCGTCGCACCTCCCCCTCGCGCTACGCCACCGTTCACCGCAACCCTCCCCCTTCCGTTCATCTCCTCCCTCAGCCTACCCCCCTCCTCCAGCGAGAAGCCGAAGCCCTAGCCACCCACCTCCCCAACGGAAGCCGCCGCCTAGCCTGAACCGTCCACCCCGACCACTGCGCCGGCGAGCAGCCCTTTCCCCCACGCCTGAATTCGATTGTGATTTTTTCCTTTCTCTTTTTAGTTCTTTCTTTTTATTTTATTTATTCCATGCCATTGGTTTTAATAAGGGTTTTAAATCAGTTTTAAATTATTTGAAGTTTATATCTTTATAATGATAAAGATTATATTTTTCTAAACAAAAAGAAATGATTTTTGATATAGAAATTGCAATATTTTTGTAAACAAAAATATCATTGTTTTGTAAATAAAAATAGGATTTTTATAACATCATAGCGAAAAAAATTCGATTTTTATATATTGAATAGCAAAGTAAGAATTCGATTTTTATATATTGAATAGCAAAGTAAAATTCGATTTTTATATATTGAATAGCGAAGTAAAAAATTCGATTTTTATATATTGAATAGCAAAGTAAAAATTCAATTTTTATATATTGAATAGCAAAGTAAAAATTCGATCTTTATATATTAAATAGCAAAGTAAAAATTCGATTTTTATATATTGAATAGCAAAGTAAAAATTCGATTTTTATATATAGAATAGCGATATAAAAATGTGATTTTTATATCTGTAGAGGATACGGACAAGGAAAGTGACAAGAGGCAGGAACGGCAAAGATTTCTACCTAAGAAGAGTCGTGGCGTTGGATTAGCAATTCAGTGAGAACTCCTCACCTTTAATTTTTATTTCTAGTTTGAAATATATAATAGGATGCAGACGGTGTTTAGTAGCACCCGACACCCGTCGTCCACAGACCATGGACGGCTTGTATGCTTGTTTGTTTGATGTTGATGTGTAGTTGATTGTGTGATGTGATATGAAATAAAATATTTATATAGTTAAAAATATTTTATAGTTAAAAATAGAATTTTTAACGTGTATATGCAATGAAATAAAAAAAAAACAAATCGGACGATTTGTTTATATACACACATTTGATCGATATTGATTGGGACATAAATTTTACACATCGCCCAACTGAACAAATAAAATCTGTGTTTGATTGTTTGAAACCCCACACGGGTATTGGGATGATATGTGACGTACACTAATCCCGATTGTTTAGTTGTATGTCGATCGATTGATTGACAGACTGTTATAAGCGTTGAATATTTATATTTGATGCTTATATAGCATAGAATGCACTTTGGATGATGGTTGATTATTCATCGTTGTTATTGTACGCATGTGTTGTAGAAAATCCATATAATTAACATTATATGGTAATTGATTGGGCCTCATTCCAGTTTTGAAAAAGAAATATTTGAATAGAAATATTTGAAATAGAAATATTTGAAATAGAATATTTGAAAATAAAAATATATGAAGCCGTGTTGATTAGATTGACGCCATTTTGACGTGAACGATATTTATATCGATTTTATTCATTTTATAATGAATATCGAAAGTGATTTCAAAATCTGATATTTTGAAAAGAATTGAAATTCGAATTAAATTGAATTGAAACGAATTCGAATTGAAATTGAATAGAAACGAATTCGAATTGAAATTGAATAGAAACGAATTCGAATTGAATAGAAACGAATTCGAATTGAAATTGAATAGAAATGAATTCGAATAGAAATGAATTCGAATTGAAATCGAATAGAAATGAATTCGAATTGAAATCGAATAGAAATGAATTCAAATTGAATTGAAAATGAACTGAAATTGAATTAGAAATCAATTAGAATTGAAATCAATTTGAAATGAATTTAAAACGAATTTATAAGGAAAAATTCAATTTTGATTTGAATTTGGAATGAAGTTAAAATCGTTTTGAAAACGAATTTAAAAAAAAACGATTTATATAAGATGTTTTGAATTGAAATCGACAAAGTGTATATTATATACATTATATATATAATATGATGGCCTGAATAGAACGCGCCGCGCCGCGGCAGTTCGCGAATTTCGACCATTGACTTCTTATGGATATTGCGGGAGATCCGACCGTCGGATTCTCCTAAAACCGGAATCGTTGGGTTCGTATCGAAAAGAGATTTCTAACGAATGTGAGAAATTAGAAATCTAACGGTTGGATTTGGAATTATGTCCAAATCAAATTTGAAAAAGGTCGATGTAAGTGCAGTTCGATGGCCGTTGATGGAAATCGACTGTACGGGCCTTGTTAAAATTATTAAAAATAGTAATAATTTTTGTAAAATCATAAGAAATGATTTAGAAAGAACTGGGATGAAAAACTCCATATTTGAAAAGATAAAAATAGATTTTTATCGAAATGAACTAGTTTTGAACTAGAATTATAATTCTATTTATTTTTAAATAAATACATTGAATTTGAAATGGTTTTGAAAATAACCAGAATTTCCAATGATTGCATTGGAATGGATTTGAATCGAAATTGTCTTCGGAATATTTCGATGTTGGATTTCGTGATTATACAGATGTTGTTATGGAAATTTGAAAGATACAGATATGTATATCATTATTTCCAATACGATATCTGTTGGTCGTAGAATTTGATATTGAATATAAGCCGATATATTCTCTATTCAGAGCCTTGTATTTAATATCAAATGTGATTTGGGTTTGTCGTGAATGGTGTCTTGACTAACACTGTTCTTGAACCTAGTTGAGAAAAGATTAAATCTTTTTATTTAGATTTAATGAAGTGAACCAATTAAGTGATATTTAATTGGAATTGAACTGGAATTGAATTTTGGGTTTATCGTGAACAGTGTTTTAAATAACACTCGTTCTTTAACCCGATAATTAATGGAATGTGATTTTGGGTTTATCGTGAACCTTGTTTTAAATGACACTGATTCTTTAACCTAGTTAATGTAACACCCCACACCCGCTACGGTCACTCGCTAAGGGAATGCCATAACATCGGTGGAGTATTTTAAGTGAATATAGAACAGAAAAATTACAACAAGACAGATATAAGTAATACTTGAAACTTTTAAAACATCATTTCATTGCAGCGGAAAGTAAAACATGTTTGGTTACATCACAAAACCATAATAAGAGTCAAGTACAAAATATCCATCCTGATAAATAAAAGTACATAATCCCAATACACGAACTGATAGCCATAAAAGAAAGGGTAAGCTGAGCTCTACATCTATGGTCCAAGCTCCAAAAGAGAATAAAGCAGCCTGATCAAAGCCCACTCGTACTGGGCCCACTCTGATAACCTGAGGGTTGGGAAAAAAGATAAAAACAATGGGGTCAGACATAAGTCTGAGCGAGTCCTATAACTTTAACAATACAATCATTAAAGTAACCAAAGAAGACATAAGCTTGATATACGGTAACGTCTGGGGATGAATGGCTACACTAAGCAGCTTGGTAGACTTAGGATAAATTGAGATAACCGTAAAGACGCATTTTTTCACCCAAGGATAATTCCTAGATTTCACCACCCCAGATCTACCCACCCAAGGGTAATTCCTACACTGCACCACACCAGTTCTACCCACCCAAGGGTAATTCCTACTTAAAGGTTGATCCCACTAAGTGTACTTAGTAATTTTACCCAGTAGTTTCTTGTACTCCTAGCTGACTACCTAGGTGCCGTCTGCCCCTATCTTCACTAGGTGTACCCACTACTCCCAAGAGATCGGCTCCCTACGTAGATATCCGTGCTGGCCCCACAATGGGGTGTATCACTCCCCAAAGTGGCTAGCCCGATACAACAAATGGTGCACGGGTTATATCTACACGATGCAATAACGTCTTACCTACCATCCCGGGTCCACACACGCAGATGAAACCCGTTGGACTCGCGTTGCCACCGCTAACCCGTTTTGGCCTCTTATAGTCAAGCCCAACATGCTTGTCCCGTCACTCGACTAGAGTCGAGCCCACTAAGATACGTTTGGGATATTGGTTGAAATGGGCCCCCACAAGCTACCACCTAAGCTTGTTATTTTATCTAATGTATCCCACTTAACCCCTTTTATAATCATGCCCACCTACATGTTAAGGTTTGGTTAAGTCATCTAATCATATTTCAATTGCCACTTAGGGCACCCACTAGATTTCCACATGCCACCCAAAGCACTTACTTAACCCTTTACCCATGTTTAATTACATGTTCCACTTTGGTTAAGTATTCTAATCGTATTGTCTATTGCCGCCCAAGGCAACCCACTAGATTCCTCATGCCACCCAAGGCACCCAGTTAACCCCTCATGTCCCTCTACATGCTAACATGGTTAAGTGTTTCTTAATTAATTAATTAAGATCATGACCTCATAAAGACCTCTCACATTAGACCATCTCTTATGACTGTTGGATATGCCGGTTGGGTCCGGGCTGCCTTACGTCATAAAAAGAGCCTAACCTCGTGTCTTTACTTTAATCACGTATTTAACTTATGACTAAGACCTCCCACATTGGGCCAATCATTTGTAGCTGCTGGATAGCCGGTCGGTTCCGGGCAGACTTCCGCTACAAAAGGGTCCAACCTCGTGTCTTAGTTGATTTATTACACTTAATTAATCACCCCCATAATTTGTATTAATTATCCCTAATTAATTACACATTTTTAAGAATATGGGTAGACCTAACTCAATAGGTAAATTCCCAACTCCATAGTATGGGTAGACCTAACTTAATAGGTAAATTCCCAACTCCATAATATGGGTAGACCTAACTCAATAGGTAAATTCCCAATTATGTCCATTTAATTTGTGGTATGCTTAATCATACCTATTTCACATCATTTTATTAACATGCATCTTAACCCCATCGTTCCCCACGTAATTCGTTCTCATAACATGACATAATAAAGGGAAGATTCATCACAAATGTCATGGGTTTAACCAACATAGCATATAGCTTTATCATGGGTTCAAAAGGTGTCAACTTGCATATATGAACATACATTAAACCTAACTAGCATTTAACCCAAACTTGCCTTATGCATACCATAAAAGAGACAAACTTGCATATGAACTTGCACATAAACTTGCACATGAACTTGCACATAAACTTGCATATGAACTTGCACATAAACTTGCATATGAACTTGCACATAAACTTGCATGTGAACTTGCATAACATGTCATACATAGAGGCAAACTCGCATATGTTATGCATATCATAAAAAGAGACAAACTTGCATATGAACTTGCATCATAATAGGGTAAACATGCATATGTATGCATAGCATACAAAGGTGTCATCTTGCATATGTATGCATCTTATTTAAAAGGGTAAACTTGCATGTCATAATGTATGCATAAAACCAAACACTTAGCATGCATAAAATCAAATACCTAGCATGCATAAAACCAAACACTTAGCATGCATAAAATCAAATACTTAGCATGCATAAAATCAAATACTTAGCATGCATAAAATCAAATACTTAGCATGCATAAAATCCAATACTTAGCATGCATAAAATCCAATACTTAGCATGCATAAAATCAAATACTTAGCATACATAAAATCAAATACTTAGCATGCATAAAATCCACCACCTAACTTGCATAAACCCATATACTTAACTTGCATAAACCCACATACTTAGCTTGCATGAACATAGGGTTAACATTAAACATAGATTAGCAAGCCAACATCATATCATATGACTTAAAACCCACAAATCCGCATACAAAACCGCATGATCTCATCATATCTCATCTACATAATTTAGCAATTGGTTATTAAAGTGATAGAAACTCACCAAAACCAAGATTAGCAAACTTATGAAGTAGAACTAGTTGCTATACAAGAAGGAGATGATGATTAGAGGTTGATTAGCTTGCAACTTTCTTCATAAACTAGTGGAGGCTCCTCTCAAGTTTGATTTTGGCGGCATGATGGCATCATTTCTATTTTTAGCAGGGATTAGGCTTGCATTAGGGTGTATTTATAGGATTAGGGTGTGTTTTAGACCATAGGATTAACCCTAGGTTAGATTAGGTCCGTCAGATTTAGGAAGTTTCCAGAAACCATCCCCAAAGCCCAACCCAAACTCAACTAGGTGCACCAGGCCAGCATCAGCCGACAGGGCAAGTCGACAGCCCTGTCGACAGCCAAGTTGACAGGCATGTCGACAGGCAAGTCGACTGCCCTGTCGACAGCCATGTCGACCAGGCTGGGCGGGAGTTTTCCCGCCTGGCCCCATTTCTGCATGTTTCGAAATTTGAACCTGGATTTTTAAATCTGTTTTGAACTTTGAATTTTCTGTAAACTTCATTGGGCCATAACCGGGCCATACAGACTCCGATTCTCGAAAACTCGGAATCTATTTCGCGTATTTTTCCGAGACGAACGCAATGACGCAGCATTTTTCCCCCAATTCTCACATCTGAGATTATTTATTCTGTAATTAGTGAATATTAGTATTAACTGAAATTCAGGGTGTTACATTCTCCCCTCCTTAAAGGATTTCGTCCCCGAAATCTCTAAGCTAAGGAGAATGCATATCCTACCATCCAAACAACCATCTACTCAATCCATCAAACACGAGCATCCATTGTCCTTAAAACAATTTCTAATGATATATGAGCATATGCAAAAAGTGTGTGTATATGTTCCCTATCTAATGTATGAACATATGCAAACCATGATAGTGCCATGCATCCAGTATGTATGCGAAAGAACCCTATCGACACATACAATATCTACATGAGTGCGCAATCATTCACCAAAATGCATCATCCATATGATAACACAACCATTATACGTCCATAAATATAGCTACCTACACACAATTATATGCAATATGCAATATGAAGTGATTGAGCCGATCTAGTGCCTAGAGTGTGTATATATGCATCCACGAGCAACCACTAGCAACCACTTGCATCCACATGCATCCATCAATCATAACATGTCTCAAACACATGTTTCAACCATAGGTTTACCCTATCTAAAGGTCAAAGGTACTAATGAGAGGACATACTAAAAATAAGATAAGCACTAGACAACCGATAAAGGAGACGTTTAAAGGACATACCCTAAAAAAGGAATGGGTATAACGAACGCATCTTCGCTTCTGTCTCCCAAGTAGCATTGCTCTCACTTTCTCCCCTTTTTCACTTTGACTAGTCGAACCTCTCTGTTTCTCAACTCCCTAATCTCTGACCCAAGGATGCGGGTAGAAGCTCATCGAATAATCACATCACGCTCTACCTTTACTTCTTTAAGCAAGCTCGGCTCTATCGCCTCTACGGTCTCATGTAGGCACTTCCTCACATGGAATACATCATGTACACCACTAAGTCTGTCGGGCAACTCCACCAATGGAAGATGCTCTTCCTATGTACCTCCAAAATCCAAGATACATAGCCTCAAAAGGTCTTCTAAAACACGATTCACCCTCTCGGTCTGGCCGTCTGTCTGAGGATGATATGCGGTACTCAAACACAACTGAGTCCCTACCGCCTCTTGCAGACTTTTCCAAAACTCTTTAGTGAAGATAGGATCTCGATCGCTCACTATACTGGAAGGTACACCATGCAATCTAATAATCTCTCGAATGTAAACTGAAGCTAGCCATGGAGCAGTTCTCTTACTCTTCACGGGTATACAATGGGCGCTCTTAGTAAGCCTGTCTACTACCACCCAAATTCCCGTATTACCCTTCCTTGATCTTGGTAACCTGTCAATAAAATCCATCGAGACGCTATCCCTCTTCCATCGCGGAACTTCCAATGGGTGAAGCAACCCACCTGGTTTCTTTTGCTCCGCTTTCACCTGTTGGCCACATCTTTCTTCATACCGGCCCAAAAGAAAACTCGCTTCATGTCTTGGTATATCCTGTCCCTACCGGGATGAATGGTCATCTTTGAACGATGTTCATCATCAAGTATAGCCTTCCTCAAACCCTCGTCTTGCGGTACACAAAGTCTACCGTCTCTACGCAACCACCCCTCTCCATCTAGGGTGTACCTACTCAAATGGCTGGACGACTCCCCCTCCTCATGAGCTTCTCTACTAACTCAACCAACTGTGGGTCGTCCCGCTGTGCTCCGCCAATATGCCCCAAAAGAGTAGGCCTAACCTCCAAGGAGGCTAGTAAACCGAGTACACAGTCAACGGAAGGTCTAAAGTAAAATATCGAAATAAATTCCAATCTCTGTTGTTCAACGAACAATGAACTCAAGGACAACCTTTTTCTACTTAAGGCGTCCACCACCACGTTACCCTTGCCATGGGTATACGCTATCTCAAACTCATAGGATGCTAAGAATCCCATCCAAAATCATCACAACTGTCCATCTCTCACACAGACCATCCTATTCGAACTTGACATCCCCCAAGTGCAAGCCCCAAAGGCCTAAACCAATATCAGACAAACACCCAAGGGATACCTCCTTCGAATTCAGACGACCTACGTGAGATGATACTAGTAAAAATGGCTAAATAATTAAGCCCTTGTCCAACTCTGGATGTCCTTGCCAGTCTCACTCCAAAACCACCGTTCATTCCATAACTGGCTTTGCTCAACCTATTGAGCACATACGAAAACTTATTTCGCTCCTAGGAAAGACCAATATGTCATTTACAAAGACCATCACGAACTTATTTAGGTACTCCCTGAACACCCTTCTCATCAAGTCAATAAAGTATGCGGGGGTGTTCGTCAAACCAAATGGCATCACTAGCCACTCATAAAAGCCACCCGGAGTCCTAAAACAGTCTTCTCTATACTGTCCTCAGCCATTCTCAACTGACGAAACTCCATGGCTAAGTCCAACTTGTGAAAATACTGAGCCGCCAACCAATTGATCAAAGAGATCATCAGTCCTCGGCAATGGGTGTCTATTCTTCTTTGTGAGTTTATTTAACTCTCTTTAGCCTACACAAAGTCTGAGGGACCCATCCGCCTTCATAGCAAAAACTACTGGAGCACCCCGCTCCGACATACTTCGTCTTCTAAACCCCTTCTCAAGCAAATCGCCTACTTGCTTATGGAGTTCCCTCTTCTCACGAGGAGCCACGTGGCACACTGGCCAAGATACTGGTTTGGCATTGTCTACCAGATATATTCGGAAGTTAATCTCCCGCTCCGGAGGTAAGCCCTTCACCTCCTCAAACACATCCGAGTATTCCCGGACCACTCTAACAGATCGCAAACTATCGACCGACGTGTCAAGCGATTCTAGATAACTTAGCATAACAGATTCCATGGGGTTACAAGAGATCTCGAGAGTGTTACCCAAGCGGGTCATAAGCCTAACAACTCTCCTTCCACAATAAGAACGGCACCATTACCGGATAACCAGTCCATGCCCAAAACTAACCCATAGCCTGTGAAGCCCAAAAAGCATCACATCTAAACTCAGCGCTAAGTATAGCAACTTTCAAACCCAAACACATCATGGAGCCCCAATTGGGTTTGAAACAACTAAGGGATCACCTACTAAACTGGTGTCTAAGTGCAGTGACTCAACTAACAATGATGAGATAAACGATCTCAATGCGTCAAAATCAAATAAAGTGCGGACAGGATGATCAAACAGGAAAACTAAACTTTCCACGGAAATAGTTCTACCTCTTTCTCGAATCGGTGGAGCTGCGAGAGCCTGAACTTGCCCCCTTGCCTGAGCTGGTGCCACAAGAGCTTGCACCTGTCCTCCTGAGGTAGACCCCGTCCTTCGCCCTTTCTTAGGACAGTCTTTCACTAGATGTCCTGCTTCGTCACAGTGGAAGCAGCCAGTCTTCTTCTTCTTGCGACAATCCTTGTTTAGGTGGCCTAGTGTTCCACAATTGAAGCACTTCTTCTTTCCCTTACCACCGTTGCCTTTCCCACCCTTGTTTTGCTGTTGGTGTTGAGGTTTCTTCTGATCTCCTTCCTTCTCGGGTGCTTTATTAGCATTGGGACCCTTCTCTTCCTCATGCATAAGTGCCATGTCCACTAGCTTCTCGAAAGTGGCCCCCATAGGGATGTGAGACATAGCCAATCCGTGCATCGGTTCGTTCAAGCCTTTAACGAACCTCAAAGCTTTCTCTTCCGGTGTGTTTACCAAGTCCATGTTGAATCTCACTAACTGATTAAACTTGTTAACATATTCTTTCACCGACAAGTTCCCTTGCTTTAAGTTCAAGAACCTTTCCACGTGCATATTTTCTTCCGTTTTTGAGAGAAACTTTGCCTCAAACCTTTGCCTGAAATCCACCCAAGAGTCAACAGGGCGTTCTCCATTAGTGACCTCCCACCAGAACGAGGCCTCTCCTTCCATTAACCAAGCGGCTAACTTGACTTTCTTTCCCTCTTCCACTTCCAAGATTTCCATCAATTCTTCCGTCTCATTAAGCCAATCCCTAGCTCCCACAAAAGGTTTCCCTCCCATAGCCTTAAACTTCTTACAAGTCTTAGCAAAAGTATCCGTGCGAGGAGGAACGGGTGCAATGGGTGAAGGAGGAACATTTGCTGGACCTGCAGCGGCGGCCCTAGCCTCTAACAACCTCCTATACCATACTGGTACCGCTACACCGTCCGGAAGATAAAGATCTTCAGCCATGCTGAGATGAAAAAGGAAAGATTCAAAACGGAGAATTCGAAAGATAAAGATATGGCTATCGGGGATTATGCTTTTCTTTCAAAAACTTTTCTCTTTAAAGACATGTTTTGAAAATATCTCTTCCAAAAATGTTTTTAGAAAAATAGTTTTCTAAAAATTTTATCTGTTCCGGTAACCTTTGCTCTGATACCACGTGTAACACCCCACACCCGCTACGGTCACTCGCTAAGGGAATGCCATAACATCGGTGGAGTATTTTAAGTGAATATAGAACAGAAAAATTACAACAAGACAGATATAAGTAATACTTGAAACTTTTAAAACATCATTTCATTGCAGCGGAAAGTAAAACATGTTTGGTTACATCACAAAACCATAATAAGAGTCAAGTACAAAATATCCATCCTGATAAATAAAAGTACATAATCCCAATACATGAACTGATAGCCATAAAAGAAAGGGTAAGCTGAGCTCTACATGTATGGTCCAAGCTCCAAAAGAGAATAAAGCAGCCTGATCAAAGCCCACTCGTACTGGGCCCACTCTGATAACCTGAGGGTTGGGAAAAAAGATAAAAACAATGGGGTCAGACATAAGTCTGAGCGAGTCCTATAACTTTAACAATACAATCATTAAAGTAACCAGAGAAGACATAAGCTTGATATACGGTAACGTCTGGGGATGAATGGCTACACTAAGCAGCTTGGTAGACTTAGGATAAATTGAGAGAACCGTAAAGACGCATTTTTCCACCCAAGGATAATTCCTAGATTTCACCACCCCAGATCTACCCACCCAAGGGTAATTCCTACACTGCACCACACCAGTTCTACCCACCCAAGGGTAATTCCTACTTAAAGGTTGATCCCACTAAGTGTACTTAGTAATTTTACCCAGTAGTTTCTTGTACTCCTAGCTGACTACCTAGGTGCCGTCTGCCCCTATCTTCACTAGGTGTACCCACTACTCCCAAGCGATCGGCTCCCTACGTAGATATCCGTGCTGGCCCCACAATGGGGTGTATCACTCCCCAAAGTGGCTAGCCCGATACAAAAAATGGTGCACGGGTTATATCTACACGATGCAACAACGTCTTACCTACCATCCCGGGTCCACACACGCAGATGAAACCCGTTGGACTCGCGTTGCCACCGCTAACCCGTTTTGGCCTCTTATAGTCAAGCCCAATATGCGTGTCCCGTCACTCGACTAGAGTCGAGCCCACTAAGATACGTTTGGGATATTGGTTGAAATGGGCCCCCACAAGCTACCACCTAAGCTTGTTATTTTATCTAGTGTATCCCACTTAACCCCTTTTATAATCATGCCCACCTACATGTTAAGGTTTGGTTAAGTCATCTAATCATATTTCAATTGCCACTTAGGGCACCCACTAGATTTCCACATGCCACCCAAAGCACTTACTTAACCCTTTACCCATGTTTAATTACATGTTCCACTTTGGTTAAGTATTCTAATCGTATTGTCTATTGCCACCCAAGGCAACCTACTAGATTCCTCATGCCACCCAAGGCACCCACTTAACCCCTCATGTCCCTCTACATGCTAACATGGTTAAGTGTTTCTTAATTAATTAATTAAGATCATGACCTCATAAAGACCTCTCACATTAGACCATCTCTTATGACTGCTGGATATGCCGGTTGGGTCCGGGCAGCCTTACGTCATAAAAAGGGCCTAACCTCGTGTCTTTACTTTAATCACGTATTTAACTTATGACTAAGACCTCCCACATTGGGCCAATCATTTGTAGCTGCTGGATAGCCGGTCGGTTCCGGGCAGACTTCCGCTACAAAAGGGTCCAACCTCGTGTCTTAGGTAATTAATTACACTTAATTAATCACCCCCATAATTTGTATTAATTATCCCTAATTAATTACACATTTTTAAGAATATGGGTAGACCTAACTCAATAGGTAAATTCCCAACTCCATAGTATGGGTAGACCTAACTTAATAGGTAAATTCCCAACTCCATAATATGGGTAGACCTAACTCAATGGGTAAATTCCCAATTATGTCCATTTAATTTGTGGTATGCTTAATCATACCTATTTCACATCATTTTATTAACATGCATCTTAACCCCATCGTTCCCCACGTAATTCGTTCTCATAACATGACATAATAAAGGGAAGATTCATCACAAATGTCATGGGTTTAACCAACATAGCATATAGCTTTATCATGGGTTCAAAAGGTGTCAACTTGCATATATGAACATACATTAAACCCAACTAGCATTTAACCCAAACTTGCCTTATGCATACCATAAAAGAGACAAACTTGCATATGAACTTGCACATAAACTTGCACATGAACTTGCACATAAACTTGCATATGAACTTGCACATAAACTTGCATATGAACTTGCACATAAACTTGCATGTGAACTTGCATAACATGTCATACATAGAGGCAAACTCGCATATGTTATGCATATCATAAAAAGAGACAAACTTGCATATGAACTTGCATCATAATAGGGTAAACATGCATATGTATGCATAGCATACAAAGGTGTCATCTTGCATATGTATGCATCTTATTTAAAAGGGTAAACTTGCATGTCATAATGTATGCATAAAACCAAACACTTAGCATGCATAAAATCAAATACCTAGCATGCATAAAACCAAACACTTAGCATGCATAAAATCAAATACTTAGCATGCATAAAATCAAATACTTAGCATGAATAAAATCAAATACTTAGCATGCATAAAATCCAATACTTAGCATGCATAAAATCAAATACTTAGCATGCATAAAATCAAATACTTAGCATGCATAAAATCAAATACTTAGCATGCATAAAATCCACCACCTAACTTGCATAAACCCATATACTTAACTTGCATAAACCCACATACTTAGCTTGCATGAACATAGGGTTAACATTAAACATAGATTAGCAAGCCAACATCATATCATATGACTTAAAACCCACAAATCCGCATACAAAACCGCATGATCTCATCATATCTCATCTACTTAATTTAGCAATTGGTTATTAAAGTGATAGAAACTCACCAAAACCAAGATTAGCAAACTTATGAAGTAGAACTAGTTGCTATACAAGAAGGAGATGATGATTAGAGGTTGATTAGCTTGCAACTTTCTTCATAAACTAGTGGAGGCTCCTCTCAAGTTTGATTTTGGCGGCATGATGGCATCATTTCTATTTTTAGTAGGGATTAGGCTTGCATTAGGGTGTATTTATAGGATTAGGGTGTGTTTTAGACCATAGGATTAACCCTAGGTTAGATTAGGTCCGTCAGATTTAGGAAGTTTCCAGAAACCAGCCCCAAAGCCTAACCCAAACTCAACTAGGTGCACCAGGCCAGCATCAGCCGACAGGGCAAGTCGACAGCCCTGTCGACAGCCAAGTTGACAGGCATGTCGACAGGCAAGTCGACTGCCCTGTCGACAGCCATGTCGACCAGGCTGGGCGGGAGTTTTCCCGCCTGGCCCCATTTCTGCATGTTTCGAAATTTGAACCTGGATTTTTAAATCTGTTTTGAACTTTGAATTTTCTGTAAACTTCATTGGGCCATAACCGGGCCATACGGACTCCGATTCTCGAAAACTCGGACTCTATTTCGCGTATTTTTCCAAGACGAACGCAATGACGCAGCCCGTTTCCCCCAATTCTCACATCTGAGATTATTTATTTTGTAATTAGTGAATATTAGTATTAACTGAAATTCGGGGTGTTACAGTTAACGGTTAAAACTAAGTGGAGTTTTAATGAATCTTTAATTAGATTGAAAAGATCGAGAATGGAGTATCACCAGTTTTGCTCCTGGCGATAGTTAAATCTTTAATTAGATTTGAACGTGAAATGGTAATTGAATTTACCGATAACACCGTGGTGTTAGATATGAAGTATTACCAGTTTTACTTCATGGGATAAATAGGTTGGGATCGGGAAATAAAATAAATGATTATTCCGGTGTGGTTCGCAAATCCCGACTAGTTTGAATTGATATTCAAAGGAGATTAAAGAATAAATTTAAAGATTCAATACTTGTTTTACTTATTCAATACTTGTTTTACTTGTTTTACTTATTCAAACAAGTTAATATTTCTAGTCCTTTCGAATTTCAAATTCTATTTTTAGAAAAAAATAGAATTTCTCATTTAAATCTCTAAATCTCTTTTCACGAGATTTTTATAAATCAACATTTTTGCCTATTGATATTTAAACATCCAAAGCACTTAATCATCAAATCACGGGTTCTATAACACATCATATATGATAATATATGTGAAAACAAACAAATAATAATATTATTGAGGAATCCAGTTGGATCCCTCCAACCTATTTTCCTGCATCCACAGATGTTATCTAACATAAATAATACCCATCCTGCTTCGAGGCAGGATATCGCGGTATAGAAGGTCATCCACTATCATAGCGTGAGGCGCATAGGGTCATCCGCTAATGATACCACGGGCATCCGCTAATGGTACTGCGGGAACTATCCAATAACCAATATATATATATATATATATATAATAACCACAAATACCAATCCTAAATAACTAATATATATTTTATAGTCACAATAATATTTTAATGCAACCAGACAACCAACAGACAAATATTTTTTACTGATAAAAATACCTCTAAATAAAATTTGAGTGAGATTTACTCACCGTGATTTTAATTTGCCGAGTAACCCATGAAGCTTATTATATAGATTTTCTGTGATTCTCCGTACGTCTTCTTTTCATTTGTTTTAACCTCGTAAAACAAATAAAATTTTGATTCTCGACTTATACTAATTTAATTATTTAAATGAATAAATATTTTCTTCTATTTAAATTTTGGTAAGGACGTATACCTCGTTACTACTGAAATCACTCAACCAATCCACAAAGTATGACTTCATAAATCCTCGATCAATTTCCATTGAAAATTAGCTCTACAATTCTGCTTATCCCACTTCAACAATTCAACAAACATTTTCTTTCAATCCCAATTCTATTTACAACCAATTACCTCCTACTGCCGGGCACAAACAAACATTAACCTTCCTATTTCTACCTCCATTTTCCACTGTCCAGTAAACAACCTTCCACCGACAGACCCCATCTCCATCATATGAGCTTCACCATCCCAAAACTACAGCCTTAACTTCAAAACACCACATTGCCACTCCAGTATCCCATCGGCCTCAACATTGCACACTCATAAGCATACTCAAATTATTTCGGTCCTTACAGATCTGCACTCCACTCACCATTCCTGCTCTAGTTCAAACTTTAACTTCACTGCCTCATCTCCATTCAACCCAAACTCCTTTATGCCAACGCAATCATCTTCCACAACTTATTCTCTATAGCAGCACGCCCCCTCCATAAATGTGACAGCTTAAATCACGAAAGCCCCAGTTTCCAACGTCCTTCTCTCATCGATTTACTGTCATCACGCATCTAACCATCAGTACCCTAAACCCACTATCACCGTGCTCGATATCCACAAATAGGAAAACCCCATCGCAATTCGCCTCTTCCTATGATCGCGATTCAACTACAAGGCAATAGTTAGTCATCACCGCACTCTTTGATTTTACTATTTCCTGAAGTCGAACCCCAAATCGTCCAGACCTTGTGACCAAAAATCGACACTCCTTTTCCCCCTGATTTGCAAGCGCCCTAGCTTGGTCTCGAGCTATTGGATCCATCGCGATTTATTATGATGCATGAATTTTCATTTATGAGTATAGAGGATTCAACTGGTTTTTAAACTAGTTGAAAAGGGATGGAAATCAAATTTTTGATTTACAGAAATGAAAGTGAAAAACTTGGATTGATTTCATGATTTCTGGAAAGGGAAAAGAGATTGTGAAGGCATCGTTTATTTATATAAGCGAACGGGACAGAAGTACCATGATTTTAATTTGTGTTTTACTTTCTCACAAAGGCAGGGAGCAGAAGGTACGTGAAGTGAAATAAGTGTCGAAGTGTACTGTTTTGCTTAGGAAAGTAGGAAGAAATTTTATAATAATTTTATTATTATATTTTATTTTAGTTTGATTATAATCGTTATCCTTTAATTTAAATTATCACTTTGATTTCAAACTCCTATTTGAGCCAAAAACAAGCTTTTCTAGGGTTATACCATTATTCTGAACACACTGGAATAGGATTCAAAGCTCCATTTGATCGTATGGAGGAGATATTAATTTAAATCAATATAAAATTAATTCAAACAAATAAATTCTTTGATAATAAATTAATATTATTATTCTAATTCAAACATAAGTTAGTATCGATCATCTGAACTGTTTTCAATTCAGATTTAAATTTTGAATTCAAGTAAATTCATTTTCGTATTACGATGATTATATATATTCGAAATAAATCGTATTTTGATTATTAAATTGATAGCGCAATATAAAATCGATTTATATTATCAACACATTATTTAAAACAATATTAAATATTTAAAATAAATCGATCAAAAATCTGGGTCTTACATTCTTCCCCCCTTAAAAGAATTTCATCCCCGAAATTACTAAGGTAGGAAAAATAGTACGAACCCATTTCTTTTCAACAATTCTCTTATGTTAAAACTCAACATTTCAATTTCTACAATTTTAGTTCTACCGAAACTTTTGGTTTCCGTTTATATTGAACATCATATATACTCACATTCATTTAGTCTAAATGATTTATAACTGATATATTCATATCCAATTTATATTCAATTCAAATTAATTCTAAATCAATTTATTCACCTCAATTCATTTAACTTGTTTAAGTTAAATTTAAATTCCGTAATTCAAATTCTCGGGTTTTCATTTCAAATCTTTCTGAAATATAAATATCCACATACATTTATAACTATTTCAAATTCAAAACAATCGAAATTTTCCAACCACTTGTTTTCTTTCAAACAAATTCCCATCAAAACTTTTCTAAGGTAGAAATACATCACTTAGAAACTCGAAAATGAACACTGGTTAAGCTGCAGTCCTCATCAGAATTACTTTCCAGCTACTGAAGTGAGTTTAGTGCTCTAACAATTTCAAAAATCCATTTAAAAGTGGTTTTCTATCCAAAAATCCTTCTAAACAAAGCTATATTATTTTAACATACTTCGAAAAATATTTTCCAAACACCCAAGATTTAAATTTCAAACTCTGATTCTGAGTTCAATTTCAGTTCATCTCATTTGTATATATTATCCATATACAAATTCTGTTTGGTTATATATAACCATTTCAATTTTGTAATCTTATCTGATTATAATATTGACAACCAACTCATCCATATATGATAATAATTTCAGAAAATTATTCATTTCTATATCAAAATAGAAATTTTTGGGTAAATTATTTCATTTACCCACTTTAAAACAATATCATGTCAAATTTTTCTGTTCAAGTGTTTATAAATTCCTATAGACTTCGTGGTGTCCCACGATTCGATCAGAATTCATAAACCACGCAACAGACATGCCAACACAATATAAAATAATTTTTATATCAATTAACAAATACGCACTCTCGCATATCCACTCAACTCATTCAAGGGTGCTGCTGACCTTATCTCTAATGAGCACGTTCCCACCAAAGCCTAGGTACTCGCTCAACCTAAGCTCTGATACTAACTGTAATGGCCCGCAAATCCGTACAATCGGAGTTGACTACATACATCACACGTCCAACCCAAATATCACAGGAATACGAATCATTTTTTCAAAAGAAAAAGGTAGAAGAAGAATGGAAATAACAACACAGAATGTCACATCGCAGCGGAACCACCTTCCGCTAGTGTATCTCAAGAACAGAATACACTGGGTTCAACAAGAACATCTTGTAACCTGGCCACACATGACCGACCACTCATTTCGCTTGAGTGTATCGAATGTATATCACCCACGGTTGGGATCAGCAACCGTTTTCCTGAATGGGACAACATCGAATAGAATAAGGAATTAAATGAGTCTCTGGATAGGAGATAATACACCCTAATGGAAGCTACCCACATAGCCATGCTGCCTGCCCGATTTTTGTCATTTCCCGGTTCCTGAGGCTTGAGGCTACGATTACTTGCAATTCATTAAAACACAATCACTATGAATGCCACATTGTCAGATCCGTTAATCATTAAATGATTTGCATAAATATATTCCGGATATTATGTTAAGAGAATAAATTCTCCGCCACCATATATATATACATATACAGACCAACATATGCGATCATTGGAAATACACTGTCAGACATTCGTCCATTTACGTTCGTTCTGGGTTTGAACGAAACCGAAGGCACCATTTCTATTAATAGAAAAGTCCTTGCACTTTTCTCCGTTTTCGATTATCGTCACATAATCTGATTCGCAACGCTACTGCCAATACGGAGTGGTTCTCGGATAATAATCCAACCGGTCTCTCCATATTGACAACGATATTGGCAAACACTTCGATAGTCGGTTATTTAACTATCGAAGAAAAACAAACATTCATTCATCACATCAAACAATCACTGGCCCTGTTAAGTAATATTTCATTAATTAAATCATTTCTCCATTTCCTTATCAATATCTGTTAACTCAATATTTTCCCTAATCATCTTCTTGGCCTCTTACGCTATTTGAAAAACATTTCCATATATCGTCTTCTTTTATTTTCTATACTTAGAAAATATCTTCTATTTATAATTAGAGAACATTCCACTTACATATCTCTTTCACGCTAGTTCATTTTTAGACTTAGGAAATATTTATTATTATATTTCCAAAATTCCACTTATTTTCGGTTAAAACAAATGTTATGTAAAACATTGTTACAACAACCCAAAATACTGCATTCGACCGAATCTCTTTTAAACATTTCTCTTCAAGACTGAATCTTGTTATTTATCAGCTAATAATGAAATCAATCAAGTTGGGGTATAATTACCTCTCAGACCTTGACTGAAAAAATTATTAACTTCAAAACAGACAAGACTGCTAACTCGAATAATCAACACTATATTAAACCAATTTTCCATTTCTAAAACATATATACTTTCGTCTTTCTAGTCTTACTCGAGTTAAATTCACAGATTTTCTTTTTGTTTATAATATTCTATTTTTAGTTCATTTCCTTATCGAATTATATATATATATCGATACATTGATTTCTAACTATCAAATTTTCTTAAAAATATTCTAACTCCCTAAATTTCCGGAAAATTTTGCCATAACCTCCTTTATACCGGTCAATAGTTCAAACCTCAACTCGCCTCTCTAGGCCTTTTCCATTCAAAAAGAAAATCAAAAAAGCCAAGTGGCTTGCCGATTCGGCACATAAAATCTCTTATGGAATTTAAACGTGTACCTTTTTGTCGGGCACACAAATTATAATCTTCATATACTTCATTCCAAACCTGCTGAACCTATATACGTCCATTCCCAATTTTTTCTAACTCAATCCAATTATTTTAACTAATTAGCAAATTTATTCTTTAAATTAGCTATTTTCCTTTTTCACTTTTTAATTAGACATATCACGTTCATACATGATTTTAATTTGCTTATGAACCAATTGAATTCCATTTTCGGTCCAGTTTCATATTCGATTTCGAATATGAATTTACTAACCCAATTTACTTATCAAAGCCAATTTCGATTCCAAATCACTCTAACTAATTATTTTATTAAATTCGATATAAGTCGAATTTCATTTATAAATCCGTTGGATTTTCCTCAGTTCAAATTCATATTTTGGATTCCGAAATAAAATCAATCATCCCATTTCAAAACACTTTCCATTTCATTTTTAAATTTATATTTGAATTTAAATTGGTACATTATCTCATGATAATTTATTTTCACCAGACTTATAAATATCATTTATAAATTCAACTTCTTTGTTTTATATATTAAAACAAATTTCCATTTCAAATCCATTTGAAACCCAATTCATTTTATATTCCGAATTCTGAAATAAAAGCCGTCATTCTCTTTTCTAAGTGATTTCAAATTATTTATAAATTCACACTTGAATTAATAGTTACCAATTATCTCTTGATAATTAATTCACCATATTTATAACATTATTAATAAATTTACTTGTTTTACATTTAAACAAGTCCATTTCGAAATCTATTTAAAACCAAAATCTTGTTTTTGAATATTCTATCTCTTATAACTTATCTATATGCATATTTAATTTTAGTTTATATCTAATACAATTTAAATATTCTTTTCTAGAAATACTATATTGAAACAAATTCGATCTAATCGATTCAATTCATAAATCCATATGGATTTATTGTTAATTCAATGTATATTCAGAACATCAGAATAAATTTCATCATTTACTTCTTTAAAATGATTCCCCATTTCTATTTTTAAATTCACATTTGAATTTAAATATTCAAATTATCAAATGATAATTTTTCCACTTTATTTATAAATTCATATCAATTCCCTGATTATCCAATGAAAATCATTTCATTTTATTTATAAATACCGTTTATAAATTTACTTCAATTTCATGTATTATTTAATTTATAGACATCGTTTATAAATTCAATACTTCAATTTCCAGTATTATTTAATTTATAAACATTGTTTATAAATTCAATACTTCTTTTTCTTATTCAAACAAGTTAATATTTCTAGTCCATTTGAATTTCAAATTCTATTTTTAGAAAAAAATAGAATTTCCCGTTTAAATCTCAAAATCTCTTTTCATGAGATTTTTATAAATCAACATTTTTGCCCAGCGATATTTAAACATCCAAAACATTTAAATCATCAAATCACGGGTTTTATAACACATCATATATGATAATATATGAGAAAACAAACAAATAATAATATTATTGAGGAATCCAGTTGGATTCGTCCAACCTGTTTTCCTGCATCCATATATGTTAGCCAACATAAATAATACCCATCCTGCTTCGAGGCAGGATATCGCGGTATAGAAGGTCATCCACTATCATAGTGTGGGGCGTATAGGGTCTTTGGCTAATGATACTGCAGGAATCCGCTAATGGTACTGCGGGAACTATCCAATCACAAATATGTGTGTGTGTATATATATATATATATATATTTATAAAATAACCACAAACACCAATCCTAAATAACTAATATATATTTTATAGCCACAATAATATTTTAATGCAACCAAACAACCAACAGACAAATATTTTTTACTGATAAAAATAATTCTAAATAAAATTTGAGTAAGATTTACTCACCATGATTTTAATTTGCCGAGTACCCCATGAAGCTTATTATATAGATTTTCTGTGATTCTCCATACGTCTTCTTTTCATTTGTTTTAACCTCTTAAAATGAATAAAGTTTTGATTATCGACCTATACTAATTTAATTTAATTATTTAAATGAATAAATAAATTCTTCTATTTAAATTTTGGTAAGGACGTATACCTCGTTACTACTGAAATCACTCGACCAATCCACAAAGTATGTCTTCATAAATCCTCGATCAATTTCCATTGAAAATAAGCTCTAGAATTCTGCTTATCCCACTTCAATAATTCAACTAACATTTTATTTCAATCCCCATTCTATTTACAACCAATTACCTCCTACTGCTGGGCACAAACAAACATTAACCTTCCCATTTCTACCTCCATTTCCACTGTCCAATAAACAACCTTCCACCAACAGACCCCATCTCCATCATATGAGCTTCACTGTCCCAAAACCACAACCCTGACGTCAAAACACCATATTGCCACTCCACTATCCCATCGGTCTCAACATTGCACCCTCAAAAGCATCCTCAAATTATTTCGGTCCTCACAGATCTGCACTCCACTCACCATTCCTGCTCCTGTTCAAACATTAACTTCACTGCCTCATCTCCATTCAACCCGAGCTCCTTTATGCTAACGCAATCATCCTCCGCAACTTATTCTCTATCGCAGCACGCCCCCTCCATAAATGCGATAGCTTAAATCACGGAAAGCCCAAATTTCCAACGTCCTTCTCTCATCGATTTACTGTCATCACGCATCCAACCATCGGTACCCTAAACCCACTGTCACCGTGCTCGACATCCACAAATAGACAAACCCCATCGCAATTCGCCTCTTCCCATGATCGTGATTCAACTATAAGGCAATAGTTAGTCATCACCGCACTCTTTGATTTTACTATTTCCTGAAGTCGAACACCAAGTCGTCCATACCCTATGACCAAATGTTGAGACACTCATTTCCTCCCTGATTTGCAAGCGCCCTAGCTTGGTCTCGAGCTTCTGGATCCATTGCAATTTACTATGATGCGCGATTTTTCATTTCTAAGTATAGAGGACTCAACTGGTTTTTAAATTAATTGAAAAGGGTCGGAAATCAAATTATTGATTTACAGAAATGAAAGTGAAAAACTTGGATCGATTTCATGAGTTTTGGAAAGGGAAAAGGGATTGTGAAGACACCGTTTATTTATATAAGCGAATGAGACAGAAGTACCATGATTTTAATTCATGTTTTACTTTGTCACGAAGGCAGGGAGCATAAGGTATATGAAGTGAAATAAGTGTCGCAGTGTACTGTTTTGCTTAGGAAAGAAGGAAGAAATTTTATAATAATTTTATTATTATATTTTATTTTAGTTTGATTATAATCTTTATCCTTTAATTTAAATTATCATTTTGATTTCAAACTCCTATTTAAGCCCAACAACAGGCTTTTCTAGGGTTATACCACTAATTTGAACACACTGGAATAGGATATAAAGCTCCATTTGATCGTATGGAGGAGATATTAATTTAAATCAATATAAAATTAATCCAAACAAATAAATTCTTTGATAATAAATTAATATTATTATTCTAATTCAAATAGAAGTTTATATCGATCATCTGAACTGTTTTCAATTCAGATTTAAATTTTGAATTCAACTAAATTCATTTTCGTATTACGATGATTATATATATTTGAAATCGTATTTCGATTATTAAATCGATAACGCAGTATAAAATCAATTTATATTATCAACACAATATTTAAAACAATATTAAATACTTAAAATAAATCGACCAAAAATCTGGGTCGTTACATAAATCATATGTATATGTTCCCACTTTAGTTTATCAAACTTCACATAAAACATCGTTACTTGAAACAATATCAATTTTCTATCCTTTTAGAATTTAACTTATTCCAAAAACTTAACCTTTTTATTTCCTTTTACTCTTGAAAATATCATTATATATATTCCCATTTCCATTACTTTGGTAATCGCTTTATATATTCTCAAATCTCGCAATTTACGCTGCGTTATAATTTCTCATCTGGAATTGTTCTTAACCTCCTTTCCATTACAAATTAATATCATTCTCAGATAATCCTGAAGTCATTCAAGTTGGTGTATTTGAATTACCTCTCAGACCTTGATCAACAACGTTCTTATCTTAAGATAGATACCAGTTGTAATTTAAAACTGATATTTATTCTAATATCCACAAATCTCATTAAAGTACTTTTTTTAAAATATGGTTTATAAAACCTTCTTACTTTTTTAAAAATATTTATTTTTAAATACAACTTATAATTACTTAATATGTTGATTAAGCAATTTCCAAATAAAATCACTCTTAACCTTAACTTCTTTCAAAGCATTCTATAACTAGAATTTATTATTACTAAATCCCATTTAAAATCCTTTACAAAATTCACTTACAAGTCTTTTCCATTATCATTTCTTTTACGAAATCTCATTTCGATTCTAACCCTTTTACTTAATTCCATTATTAAGTATTGCCAATTCAAATCATAATTTGACTTCTCAGTTCCTTTCATAAACTTTGTTATAGATTCTCAAGTTAAACCCCTTTTTATATTGTTTCTTTTTACTTAATTTAAATATTAAGTAAGCATTTATTTTAAGCCATCGTTTTCGCTTAAAAATCTCCTTTATAATTTTATTATAAAACTTGAGTTTAATATAGAACTCGTATACAACCTCTTTTCAAAACTCGTCCATATTCCATTTCAAAAACCGGTTACTTACGTAAATGTATTTCCTTTAAGAAGTAATTAATTAAATGATTAAAATAAGATTTTACGTTATTATTCTAGAATTAGTATTAAATTTCTTTTTAAAACCTTATTCAAGTTAAACAACTATATTCTAAATTATTTCATTTCTAATTGGCACAAACTAATTTAATTAAATAATCAGTTTCAATCAAAACAATTGACTTAGTCAACTCTAAAACATGATTAACTCGTTGATCAACTTTAACTCGTCTCTTTATTTAAATTAGTTAATAAATTAATTTAAATAACCTCATTTAAGTTAATAAATTAATTTAAATAAATATCATTTACTTCGTTTAATATTAAATAAATAATAATATAATTCCATTTTAATTGTTTCTAAAAAACAATTAATCTCAGTTGTAAATCGTTGCATTAAGATGACGCACGTGCTCCGAACGCGGTTGGTTTCTCTTTTTATAAACTTCATTTTTAAATAATATATTTAAAAATCCATATTCAGTTATAAAATAAATTTCATAATTTCCTTTTTGTCGATTTACCTGACTGTAAATAAATATTTCAAAACGATTGATTTATAGGCCAACTGCTGCCAATTACTCAACCAATATTGCCTATTGGTTAAAATAAACCAATTGTTGAATTTCAGGTCAATGGTCAACAATCAAACCAATCATCCAAACAGATGGGTTTAAATAGTTCATAAAATGATAGTATGAAAATAAATAACATCTATTATATTGGAGGAATCCGGTTGGATTCCTCCAACCTATTCTTCTCTACATCCAAATGGGTTACTTCATATAATATCATTCAATTCAATTATACTGGTTATTTCTATAACAGTAAAATAACAACAATTTAATATCAATCAATTTATTTAACACTAACAAAAATTTCAGACAATTCAAATAATTCATTAAATTAAACATGGTTATTTTATAACCGTGGCCAACAAGGTAAATTACCTTGTTTGGAGAAATAATCGATAAAACTAACGATCGGTTTTCATTTAAATTAACTAACATGCAGTTATATCAATGCAGTCAACATATATGTAAACAGTAAACACACAACAAACAATCAACAATTATAGCACACAAAATAAAAAGAAACCCAACTTATATAAAATATAAGTGGGTATACCTGGGTGATTAAACTCACCTTGATTTGTTTCTGAAATGGTTTGGTTTCATTAAAATTAAACGGTTGTTTAATTTTACTGAAAAATCATGCTACTTCTAATCCCATTCAGATCAGTTCCATGATGTCAGGCTCGTCGTCACGATCATAACGCAAGTTGTTTTGTCTAATTCTGTTTATACGATAAAAAGTTACTAATGATTTAGCGAATATAATTTTAATTTAATTAATTAACTCTCAATTAAACTCTAGTTTTAAACTAATTACTTTTGTTTATTAGCTACACCGGTCAATTCCTTTTACACCATTTCTTGCTGTTGTTCAAACACATAGACGCCTGCACAATAATTCACATTTTAGTAAATAAGATTCAATTTAAGTTAACACCATCTAAATAAATAAGTTAATCCTTAATCATTTATTAGTTAACTAATCACCCACTAAAGATTTAAATTGTCTACTCTATTGTTACTGCATCGTGCTTCCTGTACCCTCCAATTTGAAACCGCCGTCCCCTATTCCATTCCACTGTTCACCATTACCTTTTGTTTGGTCAAACGTAATCCAGATATAAAATTATTCAATTATTTAATTAAAGAATACAAACTTAAAGGGGAGGATACTTTTTCTTCTTCCTGATAAACACTGCTTCTCTTAATTCCTCCTTTAACCCATACGTTCTCAAACCCATATCACACCGCCATCAGTCCACGTGGGTCCATCTCATGCTTCTGCTCTCTAAAACTGCATCGTTCTATTCCCTTTTCCATACTGACAACACCCACTCTACTTTGTTCACAAATATCTTCCACCTTCCTTTTGCTAAAAACAATACCCTTCACGTTAAAAGAAGGAGCCCCCCTTCCCAGAAACCCACTACCACTACCATCAAACTCAAGCTTGATGCGCCTCCTACAGTTCGTCATCGCTCAATCAGAACCCACCGGTGTGTCCGCCGCAGTGTACTCTACCTTCGACAGAACCTCAAGCCACCAGTCCGCATCATTTGCTTGCACCGCCTCCTAGAACGTCGGCAGCTTTGATAAATTTTTCTGGCCAGCTCGATAACTTAGAACAGATCATGACCGTTTAGATTGAAGATCATGAAGAGTAGAACATTTTTGTATTAGAAAGTTTTTGAGGATTGTGAATGGATGAGGAGATCCATTGTAATAACCCGGAAAATGTGAACCAGTTTAAAATTTTTAAATTAGGTTATTACCAAGAAATTTGAATAATTTAAATAGCCTATTTCAATAAAATATAGAATTTGGTATAATATTGCAGTTTGAAATTTTGATTACAAACTTTGTCTGACTGTACCGGGTGGAAAATATAACAGATTTTAACGAAACTGAAAATATTTAAATCTGTTTATCAATACCTTTCTAACGAATCTGAAAAATCGAAATTTCATAACGGAAATCAAAAGTTATGGCCAAATGAATTTTCAGAAAGGTCGCTATATAGTATATATAGCCCTTGAAAACTGAGATTTTGCATACGACCTCGGAATTCGACGAAACCACTTTTGTTGGGTCCGGGATGTCAAATTATTGCTAAGTTTCAAATTTCATAATTTTTGAAGCTAGTATGTGAGCGGGACAAAAGATAACGTGTTTGGTCAAATTCTGTTAAAATGGGTCGACCTAAAAATGGCCGTTTTTCAAACGAGCTCAGAATTTGACGAAACTGGTTTTGTTAGGACCGTATCGTCAAAACAAAGCTAGATTTATTTTTCTGGAATTTTTAGATTTAGTTTGTGGCCCTGGCAAATTGAAATGTATGTTTAAATTAAATATCGAATGTTTTATATTTTAATTTGAAGAATAACTGACTGTAACAGTCGAAATGGCCAACGAAACATATCCCATTGTGTTCGGAATGGGGGTATTTAGCTAGGGGCGACAGTCGTTGGGTTTGATTTCGAGGTCGTTTGTGGAAAGGGGTATTTTTGGAATTAAATAAATTAAAAATTAAATTAAAAAGGGCATCGTCCAATCAGAATTCATCTTCTTCCTCGAAACCCCTGTCGCGACGTGGAATTGAATCCGAATCTTCTCTCTTCAATTTCTCCGCATCCACACAACGAAATCAAGCAAACTCAGATCCATTTTGAAGAGCGTTCAGAGATCTTCAAATCCATAGTAATTTCACGAATTATCATTGAGTATTGGGGGGGTTATAGCGTCGGGAAACTCCGACCTTTGCGCCGCCGCCGTGCCCTCTAGGAGGCGTCAAGCTGACCATCTCAGGTGGCATCAGGAAGCTCTCTCCTTCCTCTTCGGCGCAGCGCTGGCCGTTCGTCCTAAAGCTTCGTGGTTTTGCCGAAAAGTTCAACCCTAGTTTTCGATCTCGAAAAGGGTATACGGCTGAAACTATTTTCCACTGATTTTTACACTTTAAAGCGTTGCAAACTTGTAAAAATCGTATCTTTTTGCTATGTTAACGAAATTCGATGAAACAGGAGACACCGTGACTGCAAGGAGGCTCTCTACATTCTAGAAGAAGCCGCGGATTTTTCTGACCTTCCTACGATTTTTAGCACCGCAATAACCAATGTGAGGAATCTAAACTATTTGTGTGAATGTAATCGCGTTGTATAAATTATATAAGCGAAGTGTAAATTATATACGCATTGTATACCTCATGTACATGTGTTGTATAAGTTATATTAGCGATGTATAAATTATACAAGCGTTGTTTGAAACATATATGCTTTGAATTGTGATGAAATGCAAGTGAATTATTATATATATATATATATATATATATATATATATATATATATATACTCCCCTCGTCCACAGACCATGGACGATATTTATTGCTTGTGATGGACGTGATATTATATGGTATGACGAATGATTGGAAATAATTGTTTGTGGTTGATATTATGGTTGAAAAATACCTTTATGGTTGAAAAATACCTTTGTGGTTGAAAAATACCCTCTTGTGGTTGAAACAAAATAGAATAGGATTGTGGAATTGAAAATAAAACATGCCGCCTGCGTGCGAACTAGATGCATGATCCCCATTGTCAAAAACCGCGAGGTTTTAAGGTAGAGCGAGGAGCCGTACTAGGGACGGTCCCGGTTTTAACTACCCTGCCGTTATGCTGCCGAAATTTTCTGAAATAATTATGTGTTAGAATAATTTTCATTCATTGAAATTATTTACATATGCTATATCGAATATTCATGTGTTGAGTTGCAATTCATTCGTTGAGTTGAAATTCATGTGTTGAATATTATTCGAATTTAAACAAATGGCTTTAGCGATAAAAATCACATTTTTATATATATACAAACTATATCGAATATTCATGTGTTGAGTTGCAATTCATTCGTTGAGTTGAAATTCATGTGTTGAATATTATTCGAATTTAAACAAATGGCTTTAGCGATAAAAATCACATTTTTATATATATACAAACTATATCGAATATTCATGTGTTGAGTTGCAATTCATTCGTTGAGTTGAAATTCATGTGTTGAATATTATTCGAATTTAAACAAATGGCTTTAGCGATAAAAATCACATTTTTATATATATACAAACTATATCGAATATTCATGTGTTGAGTTGCAATTCATTCGTTGAATTGAAGTTCATGTGTTGAATGTTATCATCTTTTAAAAAAAAAATGAATCGACAGTGAAAACTATATTTTTATAGTAAATATGAAGTGTTAAAAATACACACGTGTCGAATAAATATTTTTGATGATAAAAATATTCCTTTTATCATGAATATGAAGTGTTAAAAATACACACGTGTCGAATAAATATTTTTGACGATAAAAATATTCATTTTATCATGAATATGAAGTGTTAAAAATACACACGTGTCGAATAAATATTTTTGATGATAAAAATATTCCTTTTATCATGAATATGAAGTGTTAAAAATACACACGTGTCGAATAAATATTTTTGATGATAAAAATATTCCTTTTACCATGAATATGAAGTGTTAAAAATACACACGTGTCGAATAAATGTTTTTGATGATAAAAATATTCCTTTTATCATGTATACGCTTAGTTAAAAATACACACGTGTTGAAATAAATAATAGTTTGCTAGAAATATTATTATTAGCTTTGTTCTGCATATATATACATGTGTTGAACATGAAAATGGATTAGCTGTAGAGTAAAGAAATTGTTTGCGTGCCCGACAAATAGGTAAACCTTGATGAGTTGGCTGCGCAATTTTATTTATATATCAACTCCTGTGAATGCCATTGGATGCGGAGTGCTGGTTTTTCTGTGTGAAATAATAAACAACGCCATAGGATAGTAACAATTAATGTTGAACTACACTACATGGCATACTTCTTGATGATAGGCATACTTCATCATATTCCACATAAGCAATTGGAGCTTGTGTGACGAGGTGGAAGATTTACCATACAAGCAAGAGGCTTGTAGGGCGATGACTATATACTACATGTTGAATTGATGACTGATATGGACTATATAAATTATAACGATAAATTGCCAGATTAATAAAAACCCCACACGGGTCTGGAGTTGACAATAATCACGTCGCTCTAGTTATTAGATACGGCACATGGACTATTTATTTCCACACGGAAACGGGGTGACGGGTATTTATTCTCTGGGGTGATTATTAGTACATGCTCCCCCGTAAACACCAAAATATATCACTAAAAATATGTGAATGCTTTTTAGGATTTATTGGGTACCTAATACGGCCCGATAAATTTCCAAACCCCTCCCCGTACAAAGGAGGTTATGGCGAAATTTTTCGAAATATTAAGGCGTTAGTGAAATATTTGAAGTGAAAACGAAGTTGAAATTATAAAATGAACTATAGTTGAAATAGTGGAATGAACTATATTTATATATATATATATATATAAATATAATTAAAAGGAATAGAGGCTGTGCAGTTCGCGTTTCGGAATCGTAATTTGAAACGATTAGTACGAGAAATCCGACCATCGGATTTTCCCGAAACCGCAACCGCTGGGTTCGCCTTGGAAATATCTTTCCAACGGCACCAACGTTGTAAAAATCCAACGGTTGGATTGTCCGGAATGTTTAATTCAAATCTGAAGAAAAACAGCGCCAGAATCGTTTATATTTATATATAAATATAAATATAATTAAATTTAATCGAATAACGATGCTGCAGTTCGAATTGTGAAACCGTAACTTCAAACGACTAGTGTGGAAGATCCGACCGTCGGATTCTCACGAAACTGGAACCGTTGGGTTCGCTTTGGGAATATCTTCCCACTGATATAGACTTTGTAAAAATCCAACAGTTAGATTTTCCGATATGTGTAAAACAAATTAGGAGAAAAACAGCTCCAGTGCCACGACACGACCTGAAACGTCGTTTAATTAAATATGGCCATTTTTAAATAAATAAAAATGGGGAAAAATCGCTATAAAATGTTATAAGCAACATAGGTTGCAAATAAACCAATTGTGCTTGAATTGTTTGATATTTGATGGTTGTATGTGGATGACATGAAATAACACTAAAGAACCGAAAGATGGATGTCGAATAATATAACCATAAAATGAATCGATTTAAATTCTAATGATGTGAATTATTTGAAAAGGCCGAGCTAACCCTCATTTCAAATAATTTATCGAGCGATTCGAATTGGAAAATGCAAAGACGATTCAAGACCGACGATCTTCGTATCGGTTGGATGGGCGCTACTGAGGTTCCTAACCGGAGTAGCTACCGGAAGGGGACGGAAGTAGTAGCCGTCTGAACGTATGTGTTGATTGGACGGATATACGAGGAATTTGACGCCTCCGGTTTCGTTCAGACCCAGGACGGACTTGTAAATGGACTGTGTGTCTAACATTGGATTTTGTTCTATACTGACTGATCTCTGTTAAATATATATCTGTTTGGCGGCGGAGAATTTATTCTTTTGCTTAACGCCCTTCTCTGAGACGTACGAGCTCAGAGGTTATATATCGATGGAAATCAATCGTTTGGAGTGGACTGCCTATGTGGCATGCCAAGATGCTGTGATCAAGGCTTCTGTTGCAAAGCAAAGTCTTGTGGATGATGATCAAAGTAAGGTCTACATGACCCAGCTTTGTGTATTTCGTAGATTCGCGAGCCTCACACCCCGGTATGAGTTAAAAACGGGATACGGACTGCAGGGAGAGCACGACGTTTCTTTCTAGCTATGGTGGTGTCAGTGACTTACCAGCCCTGACATATATATCTATTTTTCACCTTTGTGGTTGTTGGAATGCGAGGCGCCTCGATTATAGGTCTGTAAGGACCGGGAAACGTGTGTTCAGGAATAACTAATCCTCTAACGTAAGTGAGGACCGGCCCTGAAGATCCAGGGGTTACCCAGAGTGTGTAGTCCCGAGGCATTTGCTAGAGTGTCTCGAAGCGGAGAGGAGCTTGCCCCTTGCCTCGACTCATGACGGAAATCCAATTTCCAATACAAAATAACGGACTTGATTGTAGAACTAGTATGGCGACATAGTGGTATGGGGCACTCATGCCGTTTATGATTGATATTTATGATGCTATTCGCTTTTGAAACATATATGCACTAGTAATAATATCGAATGATTTCGCTTTATACGTATCAAGCATATTTGGCTATTATAAGGTAAAACTCTATCCTCCGGCTTGCATTGCATTGTGTGATGGGACCTGAGTCTTATAATGGCTTCATTCTTTCTAAAAGCATTGCGTTGTTTTAAAAGAATTTACTTTGTTTTAAATGCACTAGCAATCACTGGAGTAAACCCGTTCCGCGAAAGTGGCGTGGTCCTATGATTTGCTATTACTGTTGTTTAACTGTTAAATAGATTCCTCATACCAGTCCCCATGACTGACTCGTTGTTTGTTTCACTTTGCAAACGCGGGTGCCCTTATTTTCACACGGGCAGCCTAGTACACAGGTGACAGGTGGTTTTTGGTTCTGCACTGCTGCATAGAGTGCATTTTTGGCTCATGGCGAGGCTGACTTCATAGAGATGACTTTGATATTTTCCGCCATTACTGTATACATATTATGATTCCGCCACTGGCGATGCAAACTGATTTACTTTCCGTATTTCTCACTATATGTATATGTATTCCGCCTTCGGCGATGTAGACTGATACCCTTATTATGTCTCACTCCATGTATGTATTCCGCCTCTGGCGATGATGACTGATCACTTTCCTTTTATTTACTAAGTATATCCCACGTTATGCTATTCTGATATCCCTACATGTTGTGATTCCGCTGTCATATCCATGTAAAATTAATTTTATTTATTGTTTCTGCTATTATCTGTACTCTGCTATGATGATTAATGTGTTATTTCCTAATGATTATCCTTAATACCGCCCCTCGGATTTTGGGATCGTCACATCCATGAGGAAGAAAGTTTGAAGATGGACTGCCGTTCATTAGAAGTGTGGCGGCTGAACATGTTACGTTGACCATACAAAGAAGAACTAGGTTATTTGTCCCTTTAGAATTAGGTTACGCAAGGCATTTATAGAAAATGTGGATACATTTTTTAGTATTTTATTCTGAAGGAAACTTTACCAAGACTTAACGTTTAAAATCATTGCAAACAAGTTTATTTTTTTCGAGAAAAAAGCTAATCCTAACATAGAAAAATATTCCGGATTCAATGGGACAGGTTTCGTCGAATTCCGAGATCGTTTGTGAAAAGTCCTTTATAAATATCGATGAAAAATCAAGCATTTAAAATTCCTACAATTACAGAAAAAATCCAAAAAAAATCTGAGACCTTGACATTTTACTAGACATCTTCCTAACAGATCCAATGAATCTTGTTTCGTTAAATTTGGAGCTTGTTTGGCCTGTCGTTTATTAGTTGAAAGTTACCCCTGTCTAAAAAATCTAAATAACTAACTAGAAACAGAGACATTTTTGGCCACCGAAGTCACATACGATATCGGTTTGCCACGAAATTTGATTTTCTTAAAATAATTTATTGATACGGTTCCAATGAAACTAATTGCATCGTAAACCGAGACTGTTTGCAAAAATGGCTATTTTTAACGCCTATTTAATATCGAATAAAATATTATTTAAATTTCAAAATAAATCAAATAAATCATAATAAATTATTTTTATCATATATATTCAAACAAAATATATATACAACTTCAAATATAATTTACATAACTCAATATTGATCGTTTCGGATTAACCGATATTCAAATTATATTAAAAATCCTTATTTATTTATTAATAAACATTATATTTTAATAATGATTTCCATAGCGACTATTTTAAAAATCGTATTGGACATAACTAACAATCCATAACACGAAATCTGGATTTTTCTCTTTCATATGAAAATTATAATCAATTAGATTCAGATGTTTCTTGTTTCACAGAAATCCAACATAAAACAGATTCTGTATTTCCAATCAAAGTTTGAAACTCCATATTATGATCTGCAGCGCCATTACGAGCTCGTTTTATAATTAAATAATATATATATTCTATCGTCGCTTTATTAATGAATTCAATACTAAAATCAATTAATATTCCAAATATAACATTTAAAATAATAAATTATATTAAATATTTGATGACCAAAAATACATGACATTACAATCTTCCCCCCTTAAATGAATTTTGTCGCCGAAATTACTAAGGTAAGAAAAATGTTACGAACCCGTTAGATTTCTAAAATCCAATTTAATTTAAATCGAAAACCACTTTATTATTATTAATATAAATTTTCAAAAATATCGAAAATTTTCTAATACATTAAATTCTCGGAAAAGTTTGGTAGAGACTCCCCTGTACGGAGTGACATCTGCGATGTAGCAGGAACAAATAATATATACCACACAGTTGGGAAACGAAAATCAAAACCCAAAATTCATATTTTCGCATAGGCGTACCTTATACGAGTGCTGTTTAGCATATTCACTCAATTTATTATGATCTATTCAACCAAAGTCATTCTCTAGTCATCTGGCACCTGTACTCAACTCAGTTTAACATATATGTGAAATTTCAATAATACTTCATTAATCCACATTCTCACTAAACCCATTTCCAAAATTAACGATATAACATCCTTCATATGCAAATACAGGGTTAACACATTCATTTCTAATTCATATGTGGTTCCATTTCAGTTTATTACTTTGGAGTTAATTTCTCTTGGTTTCCAATTCGTTCATCTCCATTAAACTGGTCATCAATTTATTCAAACAATCTATAAACTAATCAACAACGATTCACAATCAACAATCAATACACAACCAGATCAATAAATCAATTGAATTTGCATTCCATATTAATATTTACTTATATTCACCTGGGTTTTATATCAACCGATTTATATCAAATTGACTTCCATTTGGTTTTATTAATACGATTTCCCAATTCTAAAATTATTCAATTCCATAAACTTAAGTATATAGGAATTTTGACCTTTAATTCACATATGTTCTTGCTTAACTCAAGTTAAATCTCCATTTCAAATGATTCGTTTTAATTTCAAATTAAACTTCTAATTTACTATTTCATATGGAAATATCCTTCGGTTACATCAAACTATTTCAAATTTTAGTTCAATTTGAATTCCATTCAAATCAATCAACTACACAGCCAAACTAGTATCTCAATAATTTGGTAAAATTATTTCCTTTTTATATAAAAATATATTTTTTGTAAAATTATTTCATTTACCCACTTTACAAAACAATATTGTATCAATTAGCAGTTCAATGCTTCTCAACACTTGAATCGATCAAACGACACAATACAAAACATTTGTATATGAAATCTACAAATATGCTCTCTCATATATACACTAAACTCAATCTAGGGTATTATTAATCCCATCTCTATCGAGTTATATCACAAAGCCAAGGTTATTAATAAACCAATAGCTCTGATACCAACTGTGATGACCCGAACTTACGGTACATTTTAAGCTGACCAAACAACCCAAGTCCAACCCAAAAATGCACTAGAAACCCAGATAATAATAGAAAGAATGTAGAGGGTGAGATAAGAAAGAAAGAAATGTTAGAATAGAAGAAGAAGAAACATAAACATAGAATCAGAGTCTCATATCGCAGCGGAACAAAATATAATACAGAAATAAATCTTTATAGAGAGCTTTAAAATAAAACTTACATTCATTAGAGTACATCACAAATCTAGACAGTTATAATGACCTGTCCTCATATACAACACACAACGGAATAAATATATATCATACATCTGGACTTCTCCAGCTCGTCTCTCCACTACATCCGATAACCTGAACCTGTACGACCTGGTCTAACCCAAGCATTACAAACGCAAGGATCAGTCTGGTGAACCAGAGTGAGAAAACATACTAGGTTTATGGGTATCATCCAACTTGATTTTAAAGTTAAAATCTTTTCGAAAGAAAGGATAATAATAAGACCAAATCCACACATAAATACGGACGGTTTTTATCTTACTATAACCCAAATCATTTTTAAAATCAATATTCTTCTGATATCAAGTAAACAACAATCTAGCAGAACGCTTGCATCTCACGCCCCACATATATAGTATACAATCAAAACCACGAGCGCTTATTGGAGAATGGGTTTCCAACTATGGCAAGGTGTGGGACCACCTTCCGACAATGTACCTATGAAGATGAATACATTGAGGATTCAACAAGAACATCTTGTAACCCCGGCTAAACATGACCGACCCCTCACTTCGCTTGAGAGTACCGAATATATCATTACCACGGTTGGAGGCCAGCCAACTGAACCGATAGCATACAAATAAAATAAAGGGACAACCGAAGGCATTTAATTTCACCTGATCAGGTAATGATATACCCTTTTGATGGGTGCGACCCGCATAGCCATGCGACCTACCCGATTTTATACCATTTCCCGGTTGATGAGGCTTGAGGTCATAATTAATTAATTAAGTTATTTATTCTTATTCTTTTAGAACGTATGGCCACCATTCACTTTGAATGCCACATCGTCTGATCCGTTAAATCACTAATTAATGTCCAAAAATATACTCTCGGTATTAAAGAAGTGCGCCTCTTCACCACCAACTCGGTATATTTGTAAAAGTCAACATACGTGGTTTTTAGGAAATACTCTGTCAGACATTCGTCCATATAAGCCATCCAGGAACAGGATGAACTGAAGGCACCCTTCTACAACATCCAAAGGATCAGTAGCGAGCAATCCTTGCATATCCATATATTCTCAACCACGATTAAATCACGTCAGAATACCTCTGGTTGCAATCCCAGAGAATATTGGACAAGTAATCCTTCCGTTTATGAAGATCCGCGGTCTTCAATTGCTCCATCTTCAATCTTCACGTATTTGCTGATCGAAATGGTTTTCGAATATAAATTTGATCTCGGACTTTCCGTATCAACAAACGTATGGTCAAATTTTGATAGTTGGTGATTTAACTATCAAATAAACAGTGATGAAAATAAAATGAGTTCACGGATTCAGTACTTAACATTACTTGGCCTTTTTAATTAAAACAATTAACGAATGTTAATTTCAATATCTTTAAATATTTTGATATTACGGATATAGCCTTTATTTCTTATTTAAACCAAGATTATTTCAAACTCTTTTATTTACTTAGAATTAAATCATATATATGTTCCCACTTTGGTTTATCAAACTTCACATAAAACATCGTTACTTGAAACAATAACAATTTTCTATCCTTTCAGAATAAACTTATTCCAAAAAACTTAACCTTTTTATTTCCTTTTACTTTTGGACATATCATTATATATATAATATATATTCCCATTTCCATTACTTTGGAAATCGCTTTATATATTCTCAAATCTCGCAATTTACATTGTGTTATGATTTCTCATATGGAATTGTTCTTCACCTCTTTTCCATTACAAACTAATATCATTCTTAGATAATCCTGAAGTTATTCAAGTTAGGGTATTTGAATTACCTCTCAGACCTTGATCAACAACGCTCTTATCTTATGATATTTACCACTTGTAATTTAAAAATGATATTTATTCTAATATCAACAAATTTCATTAAAGTACTTTTTTTAAAAAATATGGTTTGTAAAATCTTCTTACTTTTTAAAAAATATATCTTTTTAAATACAACTTATAATTACTTAATATTTTGATTAAGCAATTTCCAAATAAAATCACTCTTAACCTTAAATTCTTTCAAAGCATTCTATAACTAGAATTTATTATTACTAAATCCCATTTAAAATCCTTTACCAAATTCACTTACAAATCTTTTCCTTTATCATTTCTTTTTGGAAATCTCATTTTGATTCTAACCCTTTTACTTAATTCCATCATTAAGTATCGCCAATTCAAATCACGCTTTGACTTCTCAATTGCTTTCATAAACTTTGTTATAAAATCTCAGGTTAAACCCCTTTTTATCTCGTTTCCTTTCACTTAATTCAAATATTAAGCAAGCATTTATTTTAAGCCATCATTTTCGCTTAAAATTCTCCTTTATAACTTTATTATAAAACTCGAGTTTAATATAGAACGCGTTTATAACCTCTTTTCAAAACTCATCCATATTCCATTTCAAAAACCAGTTACTTACTTAAATGTATTTCATTTAATAAGTAATTACTTAAATGAATAAAATAATATTTTACTTCATTATTCTAGAATTAGTATTAAATTTATTTTTTAAACCTTATTCAAGTTAAACAACTATATTATAAATTATTTCATCTCTAATTGGCACAAACTAATTTAATTAAATAATCAGTTTCAATCAAAACAGTTGACTTTGTCAACTCTGAAACATGATTAACTCGTTGATCATCTTTAGCTCATCTCTTTATTTAAATTAGTTAATAAATTAATTTAAATAACCTCATTTAAATTAATAAATTAATTTAAATAAATATCATTTACTTCGATTAATATTAAATAACTAATAATACAATTCCATTTTAATTGTTTCTCAAAAACAATTAATCTCATTTGTGAATCGTTACATTTAGATGAGGCACGTGCTCCGCACATGACTGGTTTCTCTTTTTACAAACTTCATTTTTAAATAATATATTTAAAAATCCTTATTCAGTTATAAAATAAATTTCATAATTTCCTTTTTATCGATTTACCTGACTGTAAATCAATATTTCTAAACGATTGATTTATAGGCCAACTACTGCCAATTACTCAACCAATATTGCCTATTGGTTAAAATAAACGAATTGTTGAATTTCAGGTCAATGATCAACAATCAAATCAATCATCCAAACAGATGGGTTTAAAAAGTTAATATAGTGATGGTATGAAAATAAATAACATCTATTATATTTGGGGAATTCGGTTGGATTCCTCCAACCTGTTCTTCTCTGCATCCAAATGAGTTACTTCATATAATATCATTCAATTCAATTATACTGGTGATTTCTATAACAATAGAATAACAACAATTTAATATCAACCAATTTATTTAAAACTAACAAACAATTTCAAATAATTCATTAAATTAAACATGGTTATTTTATAACCGTGGCCAACAAGGTAAATTACCTTGTTTGGAGAAATAATCGTTAAAAATAACGATTGGTTTTCATTTAAATAAACTAACATGCAATTAAATTAATTCAGTCAACATATATGTAAACAATCAACACACAACAAACAATCAGCAATTATAGCACATAAAATAAAAAGAAACCCAACTTATATAAAATACAAGTGGGAATAACCGAGTGAGTAAACTCACCTTGATTTGTTTCCAAAATGGTTCGGTTTCATTAAAATTAAACAGTCGTTTAATTTACTGAAAAATCCTGTTACTTCTAATCACGTTCAAATCAGCTCCATGATGTTAGGCTCCTCGTCACGATCATAACGCAAGTTGTTTTGTCCAATTCGGTTTATCCGATAAAAAGTTATTAATGATTTAGCGAATATAATTTAATTTAATTAATTAACTCTTAATTATACTTTAATTTTAAACAAATTTCTTTTGTTTATTAGCTACAATGGTCGATTCCTTTTATACCATTTCTTGCTGCTGTTCAAACACATAGACGCCTGCACAATAATTAACATTTTAGTAAATAAGATTCAATTTAAGTTAACTCCATCTAAATAAATAAGTTATTCCTTAATCATTTATTAGTTAACTAATCACCTAATAAAGATTTAAATTGTCTACTCTATTGTTACTGCATCGTGCTTCCTGTATCCTCCAATTTGAAACCGTCGTCCCTTATTCCATTCCACTGTTCACCGTTACCTTTTGTTTGGTCAAACGTAGTTCATCTATAAAATTAGTTAACTATTTAACTAAAGAATATGAACTTAAATTACGTTGTTAACATAAAAGGGGCGGATACTTTTTCTTCTTCCTGGTAAACACTGCTTCTCTTAATTCCTCCTTTAACCCATACGTCCTCAAACCCATATCACACCACCATCAGTCCACGTGGCTCCATCACATGCTTCTGCTCTCTAAAACTGCATCGTTCCATTCCCTTTTCCATGCTGACAACACCCATGCTACTTTGTTTACAAATATTTGCTACCTTCCTTTTGTTAAAAACAATACCCTTCACGTTAAAAGAAGGAGCCCGCCCTTCCCAGAAACCCACTACCACTACCATCGAACTCAAGCTTGTTGCACCTCCTACAGTTCATCGCAACTCAATCAGAACCTACTGGTGTGTCCGCCGCAATGTACTCCACCTTCGACAGAAGCCTCAAGCCACCGGTCTGCATCATTTGCTTGCACCACCTCCTAGAACGTCGGCGGCTTTGATAATTTTTTTTGGACAGCTCGATAACTTAGAACAGATCATGACCGTTCAGATTGAAGATCATGAAGAGTAGAACATTTTTGTATTAGAAAGTTTTTGAGGATTGTGAACGGATGAGTAGATCCATGAGGAAGAAAGTTCGAAGATGGACTGTCATTCATTAGAAGTATGGCGGGTGAACATGTTATGTTGACCATACAAAGAAGAACTAGGTTATTTGACCCTTCAGAATTAGGTTACGCACGACATTTATAGACAATGTGGATACATTTATTAACATTTTATTCTAAAGGAAACTTAACCGAGAATTAACCTTTAAAATCACTACAAGCAACTTTATTTTTTTGAGAGAAAATGCAAATCCTAGCATAGAAAAATATTCCGGATCCAATGGGATAGGTTTCGTCCAATTCTGAAGTCGTTTGTGAAAAGTCCTTTATAAACATCGGTGAAAAATCCAGCATTTAAAATTCCTATAATTACAGAAAAATCCAAAAAATCTGAGGCCTTGACATTTTACTAGACCTCTTCCTAATGGATCCAGCAAATCTTGTTTCGTTAAATTGGGAGTTTGTTTGACCAGTCGTTTATTCGTTAAAAGTTACCCCAGTCTAAAAAATCTAAACAATTAAATAGAAATAGAGACGTTTTTGGCCACCGAAGTCACATACGACATCGGTTTGCCATGAAATTTGATTTTCTTACAATAATTTAATGATATGGTTCTAATGAAACTAATTGCATCGAAAACCGAGACTGTTTGCAAAAATGGCTATTTTTAACGCCTATTCAATATCGAATAAAATATTATTTAAATTTCCAAAATAAATCAAATAAATCATAATAAATTATTTTTATCATATATATTCAAACAGAATATATATACAACTTCATAAAGAACTTACACAACTCAGTATTGACCATTTCAGATTAACCAATATTCAAATTATATTAAAAATCCTTATTTATTTACTAATAAACATTATATTTTAATAACGATTTCCATAGCGACTATTTTACAAATTGAATTGGACATAACTAACAATCCATAACACGAAATCTAGATTTTTCTCTTTCATATGAAAATTATAATCAATTAGATTCAGACGTTTCTTGTTTCATAGAAATCCGACATAAAACGGATTCTATATTTCCAATCAAAGTCCAAAGCTCCATAATATGAACTGCAGTGCCATTTCGAGCTCGTTTATAATTAAATAAAATTTACATATATTCAATCATCGCTTTATTAATGAATTCAATATTAAAATAGATTAATATTCCAAATATAATATTTTAAATAATGAATTATATTAAATATTTGACGACCAAAAATACGGGACATTACAAATAAGGTTCCTCCGGTTTCGTTCCGACCCAGAACGAACTAGTAAATGGATGTGTGTCTGACATTGGATTTTATTATGTGTTGATTGATCTCTATTAAATATATATCTGTTTGGTGGCGGAGAATTTATTCTCTTGTTTAACACCTTTCTTTGAGACGTACGATGTAACAACCCGTATTTTCAATAACCTGTTATAACATAAATGGAGGCAGAATTAAACTGTAAAATCTGAATCAAGGGAAACGGGCTATGCCATTCCGTTCATCTCGGAAAAATACGCGAAATAGAGTCCGAGTTTTCGAAAATCGGAGTCCGTATGACCAAGATATGGCCTCACGAAGTTTCACGAAAAATTCCCAAATTAAAGTATACTTAATTAAGTGAAATGGGTTGCGCAGAGAAATATATATATATTGATATATATATATATATAAAATTGAAAATTAAATAAATAAATATGCAAAAATGTTCAAAACAGCGAATTGGGAGAGGGGAATAACCGAACCGGCCGATTTTTGAGGTCGACCCGAGCTCGCTGGGTCGACTAGGGGTTAATCCAGGGTGTTTGGCTGTCAACCCGTGGGCCGATTCGCTCAAATGCAGATTTTGCATTTGGATGGTTCTCATGGTTCATCTTTAATCTAAAGGCCCTAGATGGTTCCTATACTTGACTTCTTCCCCAAGACATGCTTTGATGGCTTGGATTGAATCTAGGTTTAATCCTATGGCCTAAAACACTTGCCTAATCTATAAATAAGACCCTAACCTATCCTAAATCCTCATTATTCATTCATGCAACTAAACTATGGCAAAATTTTACCTCTCATGGCCTCCACTCTCTTCATAAAATTTCTAAATGGTTTCTATGAGAGATTTTCCATGCATACAAGTGTTTTCAAGCTTGTATGAGTGTCATTAGCTTGCATTCAAGTCAAGTTTCTATCTTTGCATCATAAAGCAAGGGTTTTGATCATTTTGGCTCAAGGGTTTTTATGTTAGAGCTTGCATTTTGGGTCTATTTGATTGCATAAGGGCTTTGTCATATCTTTTGTGCCTTCATAGCAATGTAATCCCTTTCCCTACTCTTAGATATTAACTATGAAGTTAAATGTTCATGTTGCAAGTTTGGGTTTGATCATTGAGTATGATACATGCTATCATGTCATGCAAGTTTATGAAGTCATTATCTTGATCTTGTGAGCTAAAAGCTACAACCTTTATGTTGAAATGTTGCATTAGGCAACATGAGAACCCTCATAACCTTTATGTCAACTTGCATATGAAGTCATAACCCTTATATGATGATATATGCGAGTTACTAGTCATCATTCCATATCTTTTGTCACCATGATTCGCTTATGTGCCAAGTTTGGGTTTATGCATGTTTTGAGGCTTAAGAATGTAACATGCAAGTTAATGAACACATTTGTGCCTCATTTGCCACCATGATTAACTTGTGGCTTAATATCCATTTTTGTCATGCCTTTGCCAAGTCTCTTCTTTTAATCCATTACGTTGTCGCGAACGTATATGCGAGTTTAAAAGCGTTGGGTTATGTTACGGGTAATTTCTAATGACATGAAAATACAACTTGAAAACATGACTTGAAATATAACATGGAAGTTGACATGTAAGTATGCATAAAAACATAAGCTTGGGAATTTACCTATTAAGTTAGGTCTACCCTTTGGGAATTTACCTATTAAGTTAGGTCTACCCAAATGCTTGAAAACTTGTAACATGTTTTGGGAAACATGATGGACATGACACTTAGATAATATAAGTGTGGCCAACTCGAGGTTGGGTTGAGTTTGCAACATAAAACTACCCGGAACCGACCGACCTAACTAGTAGTTGCAAACAATAGGACCCAATGTGAGAAGTTGGTCATGTTGTGCTTGAACCCGAGGTTAGACCAAGTTGTGGTGTAAAGCTACCCGGAACCGACCGGCTTAACTAGTAACCACAACAAAGTCTAATGTGAGAGGTGAAGGTGCTTTAAGTAATTAATGCCACATGATAGGGTTAAGTTAATTTGATTAATGACTCTTAACCAAATATGACATGGACAAATGGGTTAAGTAATTTGATTAGGCTAATGATACTTAACAAAACATGACAAGGTTGGGTAGGTTAAGTAACTTGATTTGCCCAATGACACTTAACCATTTTTATATGACTAGTGGATGGGGTTAAGTTAACCAACACTTAATCAATCCAACGCGATAACTTGGTAAGGTTAAGTAAGTTTTCTTAATGACGCTTAACCGAAAAATACGGTTAACGAATGGGGGTTAAGATTAGACTCAACTAGTCTAAACATGGAAATCGGATGGGGTTAAGTTAGCCTAGACTTAATTAATCCCACTTGGTAGTTTAATGGGGTTAAGTTAAACACTTAACTAATCTAAACATGATGAATTGATGTGGTTAAGTGACCTATACTTATCCAATCTAACTCGTTAATTTATTGTGGTTAAGTTAACCAATACTTAACCAATATAACGTGAAAACATGATAAGGCTAAGTCACGAATCGCTTGAATACACTTGACCGATTTGACTAAGTAAATTGATAGGGTCAAGTTAATATATACTTAACCAATCTAGAATGATAATTGGACGAGGTTAAGTCGTGAATTGCTTAATATACTTAACCAACTTGAGCATGGTTTGTAGGGTTAAGCCTTGAACTTGGATACTTAGCCAATTTTGACAGGATTTGTAGACGGGTTAAGTCATGAACTTAAGTGACACTTAATCCATTATGTAAACCCTAGTTCTGAGGATTAGGTGGATAACCGTAGTTAACAAGGATAACGGGAACAATGCTAAGTGGTAAACCTTAGTTGAAGAATAACTAAGTAATGATTCTTAGTCAAGGAAATTTAGACCAGTTCATAGATAGATAAGTAACCTGATACGGTAGGTCATCGTTTAAGTATACGAGTAGGAGCAAGTATCTGATTTAGATAAAGGCTCCAGCGAACTGGGTAACGAAGCAGCGGCTTCGGGGAACGTGAGGATATTTTTGGTATCCCTCTATGAGCTGCCAGGTGATTATACTAGGCTCATGAGAGGTTAAGGTCTGCGTTAGAAGAACCAAGAGTATGCCTTGGTTGCTATACGAGCGACCTAAAGACGGGGATGGATAGGGGATAGTCGACGATACACGGTCGTACCCTAGATAGCATTTCGTCAGGCTACCTACCATCTTTGGTCAAGCGTGTACGTACGGAAAGGCAGAGAACACCCAAAAGACCATAATTGCTATCTAATTATGGTTGCGGTAAGGCTTGGATGTGGGTTGGCCAGTGTTGTGTTCTCATACAGGATTTATCCTGTCTTGTCTTTCACTAGTTGAGGGAGTGGTCTCGTGGGACCATAGCCACGTATAAGAAAAACAGACCTTAGCATCTGCATCGGCAGATAAATCGAAAGCTCCCGACCGAGTCCTGTATTTCTTGATTTGCCCTGTGACAGGACTCGGATGGCACGATGTGATACATGTGCATACAGTCATGGAAAAGCGATTCACGATGAATGCGTGGGAAAAAGGGCGCGGTTGGCGGTTAGCGTAATCCCTAGTGGCCCTAGGTGGTTGAACCCAAACCGAGATACGAAAACGTGCAATAGGTAAGCATAATCCCTAGCAGCCCTAGGTAGCATAAGTCCTAGTTGTACAAACAATAATTCATGTTGGAAGACCCTAGCTAGGTTTAGGGTAACAGTCCAAATCGATCTTAAGGATCATGGAACTATGTTAAAGTAATATAGAATCTCATGGGAAAGCCCGTATGGTCTACGGCAAGGGACTGAACATTTACATGGAATAAAACATACAAGTTGAGTAACCTATATATGCGATATATTAGGTTGACATGGACCATTACACGACTTTTGAGTGAGGATCATTCTTGGTTAACACATGACACGGTGGGGATACTAGTACGGTAGGTGCAGAGCTAAAATACAGGATAGATATCACGGGGTGTTATACGTGACAGATATCTTGGGGATATTATACTTGATAGAAACCTGACGATGTGATACCTTGTTTTATCTTGACATCGTAATTTATCATGACACCTTAGTTTATCTGAGTTCAGTAGTTCATCCTGTTATTTTGATTTAGCTTATCTATCTTGTTATCATGCTTATGTTCATCTCAGTTTCTCATGTCAGTTAACTTTACTAGTTTTTATGCTAATAGTAGATAGGGCTTACTTAGTCTTTTTGACTGACCCGTTTTGTTTCGCCTCTTTTCTTCCGTTTCCCCCCAGGTTACAGGGAGGAAATACTGTTGTTTAGTTCGGACTTCTTCTGCTTGAAGGTCATCATGGATGGCTTGGACTTTTCTTGGCTAATGGCTACTTTACTGTTTTTACTTGGGGAATAATTTATGAAAATGTCTTTATGCTTCTTTACTATGCAAGACAGGTTTTGATGTACTCTGATGTAAAAGGCTTTAGACCTTATTTATTCATGTTATGAAAGTTTGATTTTACTTCCGCTATTTTATATGTTCTGTCTTGTGATATTTCTGTGCATGTTTACCAATAATGCCCCTCTAAAGCTAGTGCATTCCTTTGCGAGTGACCCTAGCGGAGGCGGGGTGTTACATACGAGCTTAGAGGTTATATATCGATAGACATCAGTCACATGGCGAGAATTGTCATTGTGGCATGCTGATATGCAAATGATCAAAGCTTTTGTTGAAAAGCAGAGTCTTGTGGTTGATGATCAAAGCACGACTTTAAATATCATAGCTATGTGTATAGCGTTAATTCGCGAGCCTCACACCCCGGTACGAACCAGAAATGGGAGATGTAATATCCCGTATTTTTACGGTATAATAATTAATTTATTTAATTATATAATAGTAATTTAGAGATTTAAAATGGTTTAATTAAATAATATTGAATACTTAATTAATATTTATAATATTATAATTTTCGAAATAGTTAGAAATAGTGGAATTCACAATATCGTGTGAATTGGATCATATATAATATATAATTCAGTTTAGAGTTGAATTATATTAACGAATATATTATATAAATGACAGTTGAACGTATAATTATATTATAATTAAAATCGAGCTCGAAATGGCGATGTAGTTCATAATTTTGCGATTCGAACTTCAATTGAATATACAGAATCCGTTTTAAAATGAATTTCTGTGAAATAAGAATCGTTTGGAGCTGGTGAAGTATATTTTTCTAATAGAAGAGAAAAATCGAGATTTCGTTGTGTAGATATTGAGTTATGTCCAAATCAAATTTTATAAAAGTCGCTATGGAATTCCTTTATAATTTATAACGATTTATTTATATTATAAATGGATTTTTCAATATAAATTGAATTTCGATTCAACCGGGATTTGAATATCGAGTTATGAATCCAATTGGAGCTGTATGATATCGTATATGAATATATATATATATACGGTAATATTAATTTATTAATATTTAATTTATTTATTTTAGATATATTTATATTTAAAATGGGGTTATTTAGAGCTTTGAAAATAGCCAGTTTTGCAAACTACCTCTATTTTTGATGAAACTAATTTTGTTGGATCCGCAATATTAAATTATTGTTAGATTTAAATTTCCATGATTTTTGGGGTCATTATGTGGCCGTACGGATTTTTAATGTGAAAAGCAGTCAGTATTTTGATGGATAAAAATACGCTGTGTGAGCAAACGGAGTCGCAATTCGACGAAACTAGTTTCGTTGGGTCTGTAATGTCGAACTGTAGTTGCATGCTCATTTTCATGATTTTTGGATAGAGTGTGTGATCATGAGGATTTTTAAATGATAAACACAACAGCGGTTGCTTAAAAATCAATATAAAATTCAAATATTTAAATAATAAAATCTTTCTACAAATAGCCTCCACTATTTCTAAATCCTAACTTCTTCATTTTCTAGTCAAACAAATACGCCGTCATATTTTTCTCACCAGTAAAGTATATCGATCTTCGTAAATTCATACAAATCCATATAAAATCCTGAAAATCATGAAACCAGTATAATTGCGATCTATACAACGTTCTCTTCATCTTGGTGTAATTTTCGCTGACCTCGATCAAGTTTTGGGCTCGCTTTATGTGTACAGTGCCACCTAAGGTTCGGGTGAGACATAAGGGGTTTTAGATCAATTCGAGTTCGAATTGGTGTTTAGGAGGTTGAAGAGGTTTGATTGTGGTTTATTTTGTGAGGTGCGATGAGATTCTGGGTCGATGTATCAACAGTAGCTGAGTGAAGGTTGGAATCGCATCTCAGATGATGAAATCGAGTTGAACAAAAGGGGGATGGAATTGCAAGTGTTTGAAGAGAAGTGAAATGGTGTAATTCGTTTGGTGAATTGTGGGATGTTAATGGATTGGTGGAAGATGAAAGGAGCGAAATAGGCATCGAAATGAAGAGCCACAGCTCGCAAGTGCTATGTGGAAGAAGAATAAGGAGCGGACGGGTTTTCCTAGTTGGGCCGACATCATTTGGAAGTGGTAAAGCCCGAGTGAAAATAAACCAAGTATTTTATTTAAATATGGTATTAAAAATTGTGGATGCAATATATTATCCATACATTATCGGAATTTAGCAAAACAAGATCCGTTGGGATCGTATGGATGATGTCTACAACATGGAACTGACTGGGAGTGAATTGGAGCTATTGACAATTTATTGCACAATAAAACGTCCGTCTAAATCAAAGATAGTTAATCGTTATTTAACGATAACTGTCCAATGTAAGCAAAACTCACCAACTCTATCAGTTCATATATTTATAACATATTTTTAGAACAGATAAATGATGATTGATTGCTGTGTGCTAACTGTTTGGTTGAACTGCTAATTGATTGGTTGAAAATATCGATATAGTTATATATATATATATATATCTTTAATCAAATATTGATTCCGTTTATCAGAATATTTCATATTGAAATGAAATTGATGTGAATTATATTGTGTAACATATGTGGATGCAGGGAAACAGGTTGGAGGGATCCAACTGGATACCTCAATATTTATAATACTGTTGTTTTCATATATTGTGATATATGATGTGATATATAATCTGTGGTAGATTATGTGTGTTTGGATGATATTGATCATGGTTATTTGGTATTTTAAATACCATAAGAAATACTGGAATGTATAAATGGGAATTTTCAAAGTGTATATTGGAAAGAAATTGTTTATCAAATCAAATGATTTTATAAAAGAAAATATTTATAACATCAAAGGATTTTATAAATGAAAATATTTATTTGTTAAATAAATAGAATTGAAAAGGAAATATTTATTTGTTAAATAAATAAAATTGAAAAGGAAATATTTATTTGTTGAATAAATAGTATAAGATAAAAGGAATATATATTGGGAAAATAAATAGAATAAGATAAAAGGGATATATATTAGAAAAACAAATTGAATTATACAAGGAATATTTAGTAAGAAAATAAATAAGATTTTATAAAAGGAATATTTGGAAAATGAATAGTATTATGAAAAAGGAGATTTCAAATTATAAAAGAAAATGTGAGATGATTTATTTAAATTAGATATTAATAAAAATATGTTTTAACAGATGAATTGAGAGGAATAATTTATAAATAATATTTTATAAATTAAATAAAATATTTATCATTGGATAAGTGGAATATATAAGTCAGGACTTATATAGAGAAGTAAGAATCGATTTCAACATCGATATTTGAAACTAAATATGGACGAAGAGTAACTCGAATATTACTTATTCGGAAAGGAGTTAATCGAAAAGGAGTTAATTGAAAAGGAGTTAATCAAAAGGAGCTAATCAAAATAAGTTAATCGAATATAGTTATTAGAATAGAGCTAATCGATTAGAGTTAATCGAATAGAGTAATTGATTAGAGTTAATCAATAGGGTTAATTGCTAAGAGTTAATCGATTAGAGGTAATCGAATTAGAATCAATCGAGTAATATTTATTTGAAAGGAGTTAACCGAAAATAGTTATTCGAAAGGAGTTAATCGAATATAGTTTGTTCAAAAGGAGTTAATCAAATAGAGTTATTCAAAGTAGAGTTATCGTATATAGTTTATTCGAAAGGAGCAATCTAATATAGTTTATTCGAAAGGAGTCATTGAATATAGATGATTCGAAAGGAGTTAATCGAATATAGTTTATTCGAAAGGAGTTAATCAAATAGAGATTTTTCGAAAGAGAGTTATATGTAGAAATTCGATTATATCGAATTTAGGAAAGTACTATTCACTTTCCGTTTTTGATCAAGATTTATTTATTTACTAATAAATTGTTGTTTGTTTATTTATCCAAAGTAATAAATAAAAGTTATATTTTGAAGTTAGATATTTCAGAAGTAGGGATTATAACGCTATAGTTATAATCAGTGTTTTCAAAAAAGAAGTGGAATTGTAAATTGAATCCGAGAGTTACATAAGGAAGTTTGTTAAAGATTTAAAAGGAGAACTTTTTCTATTTCGAGGTTAGAAATGTTGTTCAGTTAAGGTCCGAGAGGTAGTTATACCCCAACTTGATTGACTTCCTTTTTAACTAAGGAATGGTTAAGGTTCGATAGTGAAGGTTGGTTAAGTGAAATTAGTTAATGAGTGTAATGTTTTGAGTTGGCATAGCAATGTTTTATTTAAACATCCATTTAAATCCAAATGTAGGAGTTTTGGAAATGTTTTCCAAATACGAATCAGAACTGTTTTCTAATATAGAAAATAAGAAAATGGAAATGTTTTCCAATGTTAGTAACGTATATTTTCTAAATTTAGAAAATAAGAAATGTTGAATATATGGAAACAGGAAATGAAAAATGAATAAATTAATGAACTAAAGAGAAAAATGTTCAATGATGATTGATCGATATAATTTCCATCTGGAAATAATATCGTTGTTTGCACACATGTTTTTCTTTGATAGTTAAATCACCGACTATCGAAGTTTTTGACCATTTTTCCGTCGTTAATACGGAGAGACCGGGATCAGATATATTATCTGAAACCCACTCCATATGGCATTAGTGTTGCGAATCAAATATGATGAGGATAATTGAAGACGGAGTATGCAAGGGCTGTTCTGGCGTTCCTCAGAAGAAATTGCCTAAGATGGATTTAAAGAATCATGCCTTCGGTTTGTCCAGTCGCAGGACAACCTGTATGGAAGAATGTCTGATAGAGTATATTTAATGGATCACGTAAGTTTATCTCTTCAAACGTATGTACGTTTGGTGGCGGAGGAATTCGTTTCTCTGAGCTGTATACCCGTTGTATTTTTGGGGAAATCAATTTGTGATTTGCCAGGTATGACGATGTGACATTCAAGGTGAATAATTGTGTGATCTGTCAGGAATAAGCATGGCCTCTAGCCTCACAATTGTGAAATGACAAAAATCGGGCAGGCAACATGGCTATGTGGATTGCTTGAATTGGGGTGTATTATCACCTATCTAGAGATATTCTTTTCATTCTTTAATCTATTCGATGCTGTCTCATTCGGGAAACGGTTGCTGATCCCAACCGCTGGTGATATACATTCGATACACTCAAGCGAAATGAGTAGTCGATCATGTGTGGCCGGGTTGCAAGATGTTCTTGTTGAACCCAGTGTATTCCTCTTAAGATGTACACTATCGGAAGGTGGTTCCATAGCTTGTCATAGTTGGTAATCCATTATCCAATTAACGCTCGCGATTTTGATTGTATACTATATTTGTAGAACGTGAGATGAAAGTGTGACGGCCTGGAATTTCGCTCGATCTGAATCAGTCGTTAAACCGATCTAAACCGTTCGAAACCCCTGAACGTTGAGAACAGGACAAATCAGAACACAAACAGAAGAACATTTCATTGTATATTACAACAATGCATCAGATTACAAGAATATACAGGGTATAAATGAATAAATATTACACAGAAATATCAGAGATTTAATTTACATTTAAATACATAGCAGCGGAAAAATAATATAAAGCACAACTGAAGGTGATATACGGATACAGAGCTTTCCGGATATCATTCCAGCTGTAAACCAGGATCCTGTGAATATAAATCTGCAAAACCAAAACTACTAGCTGCCCGTGCGGAAAATAAGGGCACCCAGAGTTTAGGTTCAAACAATAAACTCCAGGTCAGTCATGTGACTGGTGTGAGAACTAAAACAGTTATTTAAAACTTTACTTTTAAAAGAGAGTAATTCAAGGGACCACGCCGTATAACACGGAACGGGTTTCCTCCCAAGAATACCAGTGCATAGAATAAACAACGCAATGCTTTTTCGAAAAATGAAGCTATTATAAGACCCAGGTCCTATCATACAATGCAACGCAAGCCGGGGGATAGGGTTTTCCCTTATAATAGCCAAACATGCTTGGTACGTTAAAACAAATCATTTGATACTATAATAAGTGTATAGTGTCAAAACAGTTTCAATCATAAATATAAATCATAGACGGCATGGGTACCATATATCATGTCGCCATACTAGTTCTACAATTAAAGCCGCGATACACGTATTGGAAATTGGATTTCCGTCATGAGTCGAGGCAAGGGGCAAGCTCCTCTCCGCGTTCGAGACACTCTAGCAAATGTCCCTGGGATTACGCACACTGGGTAACCCCTGGATCTTCAGGGCCGGTCCTCACTTACGTTAGAGGATTAATTATGCCTGAACACACGTTTCCCGGTCCTTACAGACCTATAATCGAGGCGCCTCATCCAACAACCACAAAGGTGAAAAGTATATATATGTCAGGGCTGGTAAGTCACTGACACCACCAAAGCTAGAAAGAAACGTGCGCTCTCCCTGCAGTCCGTATCCCGTTTTTAACTCATACCGAGGTGTGAGGCTCGCGAATACACGCTATACACAAAGCTGCCACGTAGGCGTGCTTTGATCATCAACCACAAGACTTTGCTTTTCAACAGAAGCCTTGATCCACGCAACTCAGCATGCCACACAGGCAATTCATGCCATGCGATTGATATCTATCGATATATAACCTCTAAGCTCGTACGTCTCAGAGAAGGGCGTTAAGCAAAAGAATAAATTCTCCGCCGCCAAGCAGATATATATTTAATAGAAATCAATCAACACAGAATAAAATCCAATGTCAGACACACAATCCATTTACAAGTCCGTTCTGGGTCTGAACGAAACCGGAGGCACTTTCCTCGCATATCCATCCATCTCCAAGTACGTCTGGACGACCACCAACTATTTCCATCCTCTTGGGTGTACTGCCCAATCAGGATCGTCAGTAATTACCCAAACGATGTGAAGACTTCCGGTCTTCGACCACCGACTTCATCTTCAACATATCGTCGAATCGGTTATTCAGAATGGGTATAAACCCGGACTTTCCGAACAACCCGCGTATATTAAAATAAATGTTATACAAGCACAACATACGCCTCATTCCAATTCATTAGTCACTAACCGCAAATTAGCAAGAGAACAATTTCCCAAACATTAACCCCGAAGGCCGAAACCAACATCAGATCAATACCCAGGAAACCATTCTTCTTAGCCAACCTACAGCTAGTTTCTAAATTTCACATTCCTTGGGAAATGTTCCCATTAATTTTATCCAAGATAAATTCTTTAAAATTTATCTTGTAATCCTCATTTGGATGTCTTTTAAAACCAAATTATGGTTTTTCCAACTAGTCGAGATTAGCGAACCACAACGAAGTAATTATTTATTTTATTTCCCAATCCCAACCTATTCATCCCATGAAGCAAAACTGGTAATACTCCATATCTAACACCACTGTGTTATCGGTAAAATTAATTACCATTTCACGTTCAAATCTAATTAAAGATTTAACTATCGCTTTGGAGCAAAACTGGCGATACTCCATTCTCGCTCATTTCTAAATTTGGTAATTTAGATTATCAATTCGAATTTCAATCTAATTGCAAATTCGTTAAAACTCCTTTTACTGGGTTAAAGAACTAGGTGTTATTTAAAACACAGTTCACGATAAACCCATTTCAAACTCAATCAAATATATTAGAAATTCGATTATTTAAAACCCCTTTTTAAATCTTGTTCATTTATTTAAAAATAAATTGGTTTTAAATTTAGTTCAAAACTAGTTCATTTTGATAAAAATCTATTTTTATCTTTTCAAATATGGAGTTTTTCACCCCAATTTTTCCCAAATCATTTCTTATGATTTTACACAAATTATTGATATTTTTAATAATTTTATCAAGGCCCGTACAGTCGATTTCCAACAATGGCCATCGAACTGCACTTACAGCGACCTTTTTCGAATTTGATTTGGACGTATCTCCAAATCCAACCGTTAGATTTTGCATTTCTAATATTCGTTAGAAAGCTCTTTTCGATACGAACCCAACGGTTCCGGTTTTAGGAGAATCCGACGGTCGGATCTCCCGTAATGTCCGTTTGAAATAAATGGTCGAAATTTACGAACTGCCGCGGCGCGGCGCGTTCTATTCAGGCCATTATATTATATATATAATATATATAATATATATTTCGTCGATTTCTATTTAAAACGAATTATATATTTAGTTTTGAATTCGTTTCAAAAACAAAGTCAACTTCTATTTCAATTCAAATCAAAATTGAATTCTTCTTTATAAATTCATTTTAAAATTCATTTCTATTCAATTCAAATTTCAATTCCATTTGAATTCGTTTTCAATTCAATTCATTTCGAATTCGTTTTCTATTCAATTCAATTCGAATTCGTTTTCTATTCAATTCAATTCGAATTCATTTTCTATTCTATTCAATTTGAATTCGTTTTCTATTTGATTCAATTCGAATTCGTTTTCTATTCAATTCAATTCGAATTCGTTTTCTATTTGATTCAATTCGAATTCGTTTTCTATTCAATTCAATTCGAATTCGTTTTCTATTTGAATCAAGTTCATTATATATTCAATTTGAAATCAAATTGGTTTTCTATTCCATTCAAATTGAAATCGTTTTATATTCAATTCATTTCGAAATCGTTTTATATTCAATTCATTTCGAAATCGTTTTATATTCAATTCATTTCGAAATCGTTTTATATTCAATTCAATTCGAATCGTTATATATTCAATTCATTTCGAAATCGTTTTATATTCAATTCATTTCGAAATCGTTTTATTCGATATAAATCTCGTTCGCGTCAAAATGGCGCATCACTATTTAACACGGCTTTATATATTCTATTTCAAATATTTCTTTTTGTCAACACACGACTAATCTCAACGAATGAGTACCGCCCATGTGTGACTATTTTTGTTAAATTATTTCGTTCAACACATGACTATTCCCAACGGATGAGTATAGTCAACACATGAACCTTTATTTTATATTGATAAAGATGTAAATTTTATTATAAAAATAATTCGTTCAACACATGGCTATTCCCAACGGATGAGTATAGTCAACACATGAACCTTTATTTTATATTGATAAAGATGTAAATTTTATTATAAAAATAATTCGTTCAACACATGGCTATTCCCAACGGATGAGTATAGTCAACACATGAACCTTTATTTTATATATTCTTTATTTTTCAAATTGGAATGAGGCCCAATCAATCACCATACAAAATTAATTATATGGATTTTCATACATCACATGTATATAATAGCATTGAAAAATAATCAACCATCAACCAAAGTGCACTACACTGTATAAGCATCAAATAAAGATATCTAACGCTTATAACAGCCTGTCAATCTATCGATCGACATATTTAATCGATTAGGATGAGTGAACTTCATATTTCATCCCAACACCCGTGTAGGGTTTCAAACAATCAAACACAGATTTTATTCGTGCAGTTGGGCGATGTGTAAAATTTATCGTCCCAATCAATGTCAGTCAAATAGGTGTACATAAACAAACCGTCCGGTTTGTAAATGATTATTTATTTTATTCACTTTCACTATATTCATATTCACGTTAAAAATTATATTTTTAACGATAAAATATTTTATTTCGACATATGAATATCTATTCAGTTCATTCTTTAAATAAAATGTTATTTTTATTTTTCTAACATATTTTAGAAAATTTCGGCGGCATAACGGCACTATACTAGAAACGGGACAAGGCCTAGCCTTATCCCCGGTCTAGTGAAGGCCCACGCCATTCACACATCAATCAAATTCACTTTCGTTATGCAAACCACAAAATTTTGGAGTAAGGGTCTAACCTAGCCTTACTCCTTCGCCTTATAACGGCGCACGTCTAATCCTAATCAATTTATCGATTCGATTTTTCACACCACAAACCACATTCAAACCAATATCGCAATCAATCACCAAACAGTCAAACAAACAAGTCCATGGTCTGTGGACGATTGTGTCGGGTGCTACTAAGCACCGTCTGCATCCTAGTATATATATAACTAGAAAAATTAAATTGAAAGGTGAGAAGTTCTCACTTATAGCTATCCTAGCTCCACGGCACTTCTTTGATAGGAATCTTCATCGCTATGGCATCTTCGTCAGCTTCGTCGTCCGTAGCCACTACATATATAAAAATCGAATTTTTACCTTGCTATTCAATATTTAAAAATCATATTTTTATTTCGAAGGTCCATATATAAAAATCAAATTTTTTAGTTCAGAGTTCAATATATAAAAATCGAATTTTTACTTTAAAGTTCAATATATAAAAATCGACTTTTCTATCGCTATGTCAAATAGATAAAAATTATATTTTTATCACGCTATTTTCCACATAAAGATTTCGCCTTTTCTAAAATAAAGATTTAGCCTTTTCAAAAATAAAGTTTTCGCCTTTATAAAAAATAAAGTTTTCACCTTTAAAAATCACCACTTTATCTCAACGTATATAAAATAAAAATCAGATTTTTATTTCGTTACATACACAAAGATGATATCTTTATATTCTCTATCCTATGAAGATTATATTTTTAATACTTTAAAAATATAAAAATCATATTTTGACATCATCTATATAGTAAAGACTATATTTTTAATACTCTGAAAATATAAAAATCATATTTTTCTTTAACTAAAAATCAAATCTTTTTTTCTAATCAGTATTAATCCTTTTGAAAAAAAAACAGTTTTTATTTTCTTTTAAAAATTCAGTTTTAAGTTTCTTTTAAAAACTCAGTTTTAACAAAATATAAAAATCAGTATTTAAACTTATTAATAAAAACAGAAATAACATATTAATAAAATCAGTTTTAAATTACTCAAAAATAAAAACAGTTTTAAATTTTAAAAATAAAAACAGTTTTATAAGCAAATAAAATTCAGTTTTAAAAATAAATAAAAATCAGTTTTTAAATTCTTTTGAAATCAGTTTTATACTTTTAACAAAATCAGATTTTTAAAACAATAAAATATGTGTATAAAAACTGAATTAACCAAACCTAATATATAAAAACTCACTTTGGCTTTCGAACGTGGGAGAGGATCGTCGCTGGTGGTAGCAGAGGGCGGCAGGCTGAAGGGGTTAGCGGAAATCGAGGAACGGGGTGCTCGCGTCGAGAGTGGGGTGCTCGCAGGCTGTGCTATGGAGGGGAACGGCCTCACCAGCGTTGGCCTAGGCGTGGGCGGCGGCGCCTGGTGCCATGGAGGATGGAGCGGCGGTTAGGTCTTCGAGAGAGGCCGCCATTTTGATCGACGAATTCAGTCTGAGGAAACGAGAGAAAAAGGATTTGGGGCTAAGTGTAAAAAGGGGTGATATATATATTATTTTACTATTATTATTTTTCTTTAAAACCCTTAAACGTTGACTTTTAATTCTGACTCAAAACGAGACCCAACGACTGTCGCCCATAGCTAATTACCCCTATTCCGAGCATAATGGGATATGTATCGCAAGCTGATTCAATCGTTTCGATCAGTTTCCGTTGAATTTACATTTAAATCACTATATTGAAATTTTAAACGTACATTTCAAATTACCGGGGTCACATACTAACTAGAAAAATTCCAGAAAAATATTTTCTAGCTTCGTATTGACGATACGGTCCTAACAAAACTAGTTTCGTCGAATTCTGAGACCGTTTGAAAAATGGCCAATTTCCAGTCGATTAAAATCAACTGAAACTGGTCAAACGCGTTTTCCTTTGCCACGCTCACATATTGATTCGAAAAATTATGAAATTTGAAACCTAGCAATAACTTCACATCCCGGACCCAACAAAACTGGTTTCGTCGAAATCCGAGGTCATTTGCAAAATGTCCATTTTTAAGGGCCTGAATTCCATAGCGACTATTCAGAATTTTCAACTGGACATATCTTTCGATTCCCGATATGAAATCTTGATTTTTCGGATTCGTTGGAAAGATACTATCAATTAGACCCCATTATTTTTGGTTTCACTAAAATCCGGATTGTTTTGCACCCGGTACATTCAATTGAAGTTTGAAATCGAATTATCGAACTACCGCGCCATTTTCAATTCTATTATAATTATATATAATTATTTATATTCTAACGACGACGTATATAATATATACGTCGATTCTATATTCAAAATAAATTTTACGTCGATATTATTTAAAATAATCTATTTTAAATATTCAAAATTCGCTAAAATTGCCAAAATAAAAATTTTAAACTGGCCCAGATTTTCCGGGTTATTACAATCTCCCCCACTTAAAACTTTTCGTCCCCGAAAAGGAACAAAGTCGAAAGTGGTTTGATTATTAAGCTCTACATTCGATCTGGCTTCCATTCTCCAACTTTTCAGTTTCTGAGAATTTTCAAAATTTCAAAAATTTGGCTAACACCCTAAATCTTCGAAAAATTTCGCCATAACCTCCCCTGCACCGGGAGCATCGGGGAATTTCAAATAGCTTCCCCGGTCCTTCAGATCTCAAAAAGAAAAAGAAAAAGCCAAGCGGCTAGCCAATAGGCTCACAAAATCATCATCACCCAAACAAAACAGGAAATTATGTAGTAAACATGTACCTATTTGTCGGGCAAACAAATTTTATTCTCGGCTCTAGCCTCCTTGCTATGACCTGTTCAATGATATATATGTATATGCAAGCAAACGCGACCAATTTTCAATACAGTTCAATATTTGGTTCAATTAGGCATAAATGGTTCAAAATTAGCAAACAAATAAACAAACAACACAAACATCAATCAATTAGTGGATTAGAGTTTCAAATTCATAATTTTGATATATATACTGAAAATCTTGTTTTTGATGCCAATTCACAACAATGTGTTCTAACTATATAAGTTTTGGTTCTCACACCAGTCTAATGGAAATATATCGATATCACACCTTCGTTACTCGAAACTAATTACTAATGATGACGCGTCAATCATCAGAATCAGGTCCGGGCGACTAGAATGTGATTCTATATCTATCTAATATATTAAAACTTCGAATATACGTTCATGACGCGTATATACAAAACCTTTATATACTCGATTGTCCATATTCAAAATAAATAAATATTCAAATACGTATAGAATGATTTAAATTTTCAAAACTAAATTTGTTTTCATTTGAAAAATATATTCTTCACACTCGTTCTAGGATACTACTGATCCTATCTCTAACGAGTCATTCTAATTGGATATTACTAATCCAATATCTGATGAATTCTTTCGTATGGTTCTAATGTGTCTTGTTCTCGAGCTCTGTAAACCAAAGCTCTGATACCAAATGTGACGGCCTGGAATTTCGCTCGATCTGAATCAGTCGTTAAACCGATCTAAACCGTTCGAAACCCCTGAACGTTGAGAACAGGACAAATCAGAACACAAACAGAAGAACATTTCATTGTATATTACAACAATGCATCAGATTACAAGAATATACAGGGTATAAATGAATAAATATTACACAGAAATATCAGAGATTTAATTTACATTTAAATACATAGCAGCGGAAAAATAATATAAAGCACAACTGAAGGTGATATACGGATACAGAGCTTTCCGGATATCATTCCAGCTGTAAACCAGGATCCTGTGAATATAAATCTGCAAAACCAAAACTACTAGCTGCCCGTGCGGAAAATAAGGGCACCCAGAGTTTAGGTTCAAACAATAAACTCCAGGTCAGTCATGTGACTGGTGTGAGAACTAAAACAGTTATTTAAAACTTTACTTTTAAAAGAGAGTAATTCAAGGGACCACGCCGTATAACACGGAACGGGTTTCCTCCCAAGAATACCAGTGCATAGAATAAACAACGCAATGCTTTTTCGAAAAATGAAGCTATTATAAGACCCAGGTCCTATCATACAATGCAACGCAAGCCGGGGGATAGGGTTTTCCCTTATAATAGCCAAACATGCTTGGTACGTTAAAACAAATCATTTGATACTATAATAAGTGTATAGTGTCAAAACAGTTTCAATCATAAATATAAATCATAGACGGCATGGGTACCATATATCATGTCGCCATACTAGTTCTACAATTAAAGCCGCGATACACGTATTGGAAATTGGATTTCCGTCATGAGTCGAGGCAAGGGGCAAGCTCCTCTCCGCGTTCGAGACACTCTAGCAAATGTCCCTGGGATTACGCACACTGGGTAACCCCTGGATCTTCAGGGCCGGTCCTCACTTACGTTAGAGGATTAATTATGCCTGAACACACGTTTCCCGGTCCTTACAGACCTATAATCGAGGCGCCTCATCCAACAACCACAAAGGTGAAAAGTATATATATGTCAGGGCTGGTAAGTCACTGACACCACCAAAGCTAGAAAGAAACGTGCGCTCTCCCTGCAGTCCGTATCCCGTTTTTAACTCATACCGAGGTGTGAGGCTCGCGAATACACGCTATACACAAAGCTGCCACGTAGGCGTGCTTTGATCATCAACCACAAGACTTTGCTTTTCAACAGAAGCCTTGATCCACGCAACTCAGCATGCCACACAGGCAATTCATGCCATGCGATTGATATCTATCGATATATAACCTCTAAGCTCGTACGTCTCAGAGAAGGGCGTTAAGCAAAAGAATAAATTCTCCGCCGCCAAGCAGATATATATTTAATAGAAATCAATCAACACAGAATAAAATCCAATGTCAGACACACAATCCATTTACAAGTCCGTTCTGGGTCTGAACGAAACCGGAGGCACTTTCCTCGCATATCCATCCATCTCCAAGTACGTCTGGACGACCACCAACTATTTCCATCCTCTTGGGTGTACTGCCCAATCAGGATCGTCAGTAATTACCCAAACGATGTGAAGACTTCCGGTCTTCGACCACCGACTTCATCTTCAACATATCGTCGAATCGGTTATTCAGAATGGGTATAAACCCGGACTTTCCGAACAACCCGCGTATATTAAAATAAATGTTATACAAGCACAACATACGCCTCATTCCAATTCATTAGTCACTAACCGCAAATTAGCAAGAGAACAATTTCCCAAACATTAACCCCGAAGGCCGAAACCAACATCAGATCAATACCCAGGAAACCATTCTTCTTAGCCAACCTACAGCTAGTTTCTAAATTTCACATTCCTTGGGAAATGTTCCCATTAATTTTATCCAAGATAAATTCTTTAAAATTTATCTTGTAATCCTCATTTGGATGTCTTTTAAAACCAAATTATGGTTTTTCCAACTAGTCGAGATTAGCGAACCACAACGAAGTAATTATTTATTTTATTTCCCAATCCCAACCTATTCATCCCATGAAGCAAAACTGGTAATACTCCATATCTAACACCACTGTGTTATCGGTAAAATTAATTACCATTTCACGTTCAAATCTAATTAAAGATTTAACTATCGCTTTGGAGCAAAACTGGCGATACTCCATTCTCGCTCATTTCTAAATTTGGTAATTTAGATTATCAATTCGAATTTCAATCTAATTGCAAATTCGTTAAAACTCCTTTTACTGGGTTAAAGAACTAGGTGTTATTTAAAACACAGTTCACGATAAACCCATTTCAAACTCAATCAAATATATTAGAAATTCGATTATTTAAAACCCCTTTTTAAATCTTGTTCATTTATTTAAAAATAAATTGGTTTTAAATTTAGTTCAAAACTAGTTCATTTTGATAAAAATCTATTTTTATCTTTTCAAATATGGAGTTTTTCACCCCAATTTTTCCCAAATCATTTCTTATGATTTTACACAAATTATTGATATTTTTAATAATTTTATCAAGGCCCGTACAGTCGATTTCCAACAATGGCCATCGAACTGCACTTACAGCGACCTTTTTCGAATTTGATTTGGACGTATCTCCAAATCCAACCGTTAGATTTTGCATTTCTAATATTCGTTAGAAAGCTCTTTTCGATACGAACCCAACGGTTCCGGTTTTAGGAGAATCCGACGGTCGGATCTCCCGTAATGTCCGTTTGAAATAAATGGTCGAAATTTACGAACTGCCGCGGCGCGGCGCGTTCTATTCAGGCCATTATATTATATATATAATATATATAATATATATTTCGTCGATTTCTATTTAAAACGAATTATATATTTAGTTTTGAATTCGTTTCAAAAACAAAGTCAACTTCTATTTCAATTCAAATCAAAATTGAATTCTTCTTTATAAATTCATTTTAAAATTCATTTCTATTCAATTCAAATTTCAATTCCATTTGAATTCGTTTTCAATTCAATTCATTTCGAATTCGTTTTCTATTCAATTCAATTCGAATTCGTTTTCTATTCAATTCAATTCGAATTCATTTTCTATTCTATTCAATTTGAATTCGTTTTCTATTTGATTCAATTCGAATTCGTTTTCTATTCAATTCAATTCGAATTCGTTTTCTATTTGATTCAATTCGAATTCGTTTTCTATTCAATTCAATTCGAATTCGTTTTCTATTTGAATCAAGTTCATTATATATTCAATTTGAAATCAAATTGGTTTTCTATTCCATTCAAATTGAAATCGTTTTATATTCAATTCATTTCGAAATCGTTTTATATTCAATTCATTTCGAAATCGTTTTATATTCAATTCATTTCGAAATCGTTTTATATTCAATTCAATTCGAATCGTTATATATTCAATTCATTTCGAAATCGTTTTATATTCAATTCATTTCGAAATCGTTTTATTCGATATAAATCTCGTTCGCGTCAAAATGGCGCATCACTATTTAACACGGCTTTATATATTCTATTTCAAATATTTCTTTTTGTCAACACACGACTAATCTCAACGAATGAGTACCGCCCATGTGTGACTATTTTTGTTAAATTATTTCGTTCAACACATGACTATTCCCAACGGATGAGTATAGTCAACACATGAACCTTTATTTTATATTGATAAAGATGTAAATTTTATTATAAAAATAATTCGTTCAACACATGGCTATTCCCAACGGATGAGTATAGTCAACACATGAACCTTTATTTTATATTGATAAAGATGTAAATTTTATTATAAAAATAATTCGTTCAACACATGGCTATTCCCAACGGATGGGTATAGTCAACACATGAACCTTTATTTTATATATTCTTTATTTTTCAAATTGGAATGAGGCCCAATCAATCACCATACAAAATTAATTATATGGATTTTCATACATCACATGTATATAATAGCATTGAAAAATAATCAACCATCAACCAAAGTGCACTACACTGTATAAGCATCAAATAAAGATATCTAACGCTTATAACAGCCTGTCAATCTATCGATCGACATATTTAATCGATTAGGATGAGTGAACTTCATATTTCATCCCAACACCCGTGTAGGGTTTCAAACAATCAAACACAGATTTTATTCGTGCAGTTGGGCGATGTGTAAAATTTATCGTCCCAATCAATGTCAGTCAAATAGGTGTACATAAACAAACCGTCCGGTTTGTAAATGATTATTTATTTTATTCACTTTCACTATATTCATATTCACGTTAAAAATTATATTTTTAACGATAAAATATTTTATTTCGACATATGAATATCTATTCAGTTCATTCTTTAAATAAAATGTTATTTTTATTTTTCTAACATATTTTAGAAAATTTCGGCGGCATAACGGCACTATACTAGAAACGGGACAAGGCCTAGCCTTATCCCCGGTCTAGTGAAGGCCCACGCCATTCACACATCAATCAAATTCACTTTCGTTATGCAAACCACAAAATTTTGGAGTAAGGGTCTAACCTAGCCTTACTCCTTCGCCTTATAACGGCGCACGTCTAATCCTAATCAATTTATCGATTCGATTTTTCACACCACAAACCACATTCAAACCAATATCGCAATCAATCACCAAACAGTCAAACAAACAAGTCCATGGTCTGTGGACGATTGTGTCGGGTGCTACTAAGCACCGTCTGCATCCTAGTATATATATAACTAGAAAAATTAAATTGAAAGGTGAGAAGTTCTCACTTATAGCTATCCTAGCTCCACGGCACTTCTTTGATAGGAATCTTCATCGCTATGGCATCTTCGTCAGCTTCGTCGTCCGTAGCCACTACATATATAAAAATCGAATTTTTACCTTGCTATTCAATATTTAAAAATCATATTTTTATTTCGAAGGTCCATATATAAAAATCAAATTTTTTAGTTCAGAGTTCAATATATAAAAATCGAATTTTTACTTTAAAGTTCAATATATAAAAATCGACTTTTCTATCGCTATGTCAAATAGATAAAAATTATATTTTTATCACGCTATTTTCCACATAAAGATTTCGCCTTTTCTAAAATAAAGATTTAGCCTTTTCAAAAATAAAGTTTTCGCCTTTATAAAAAATAAAGTTTTCACCTTTAAAAATCACCACTTTATCTCAACGTATATAAAATAAAAATCAGATTTTTATTTCGTTACATACACAAAGATGATATCTTTATATTCTCTATCCTATGAAGATTATATTTTTAATACTTTAAAAATATAAAAATCATATTTTGACATCATCTATATAGTAAAGACTATATTTTTAATACTCTGAAAATATAAAAATCATATTTTTCTTTAACTAAAAATCAAATCTTTTTTTCTAATCAGTATTAATCCTTTTGAAAAAAAAACAGTTTTTATTTTCTTTTAAAAATTCAGTTTTAAGTTTCTTTTAAAAACTCAGTTTTAACAAAATATAAAAATCAGTATTTAAACTTATTAATAAAAACAGAAATAACATATTAATAAAATCAGTTTTAAATTACTCAAAAATAAAAACAGTTTTAAATTTTAAAAATAAAAACAGTTTTATAAGCAAATAAAATTCAGTTTTAAAAATAAATAAAAATCAGTTTTTAAATTCTTTTGAAATCAGTTTTATACTTTTAACAAAATCAGATTTTTAAAACAATAAAATATGTGTATAAAAACTGAATTAACCAAACCTAATATATAAAAACTCACTTTGGCTTTCGAACGTGGGAGAGGATCGTCGCTGGTGGTAGCAGAGGGCGGCAGGCTGAAGGGGTTAGCGGAAATCGAGGAACGGGGTGCTCGCGTCGAGAGTGGGGTGCTCGCAGGCTGTGCTATGGAGGGGAACGGCCTCACCAGCGTTGGCCTAGGCGTGGGCGGCGGCGCCTGGTGCCATGGAGGATGGAGCGGCGGTTAGGTCTTCGAGAGAGGCCGCCATTTTGATCGACGAATTCAGTCTGAGGAAACGAGAGAAAAAGGATTTGGGGCTAAGTGTAAAAAGGGGTGATATATATATTATTTTACTATTATTATTTTTCTTTAAAACCCTTAAACGTTGACTTTTAATTCTGACTCAAAACGAGACCCAACGACTGTCGCCCATAGCTAATTACCCCTATTCCGAGCATAATGGGATATGTATCGCAAGCTGATTCAATCGTTTCGATCAGTTTCCGTTGAATTTACATTTAAATCACTATATTGAAATTTTAAACGTACATTTCAAATTACCGGGGTCACATACTAACTAGAAAAATTCCAGAAAAATATTTTCTAGCTTCGTATTGACGATACGGTCCTAACAAAACTAGTTTCGTCGAATTCTGAGACCGTTTGAAAAATGGCCAATTTCCAGTCGATTAAAATCAACTGAAACTGGTCAAACGCGTTTTCCTTTGCCACGCTCACATATTGATTCGAAAAATTATGAAATTTGAAACCTAGCAATAACTTCACATCCCGGACCCAACAAAACTGGTTTCGTCGAAATCCGAGGTCATTTGCAAAATGTCCATTTTTAAGGGCCTGAATTCCATAGCGACTATTCAGAATTTTCAACTGGACATATCTTTCGATTCCCGATATGAAATCTTGATTTTTCGGATTCGTTGGAAAGATACTATCAATTAGACCCCATTATTTTTGGTTTCACTAAAATCCGGATTGTTTTGCACCCGGTACATTCAATTGAAGTTTGAAATCGAATTATCGAACTACCGCGCCATTTTCAATTCTATTATAATTATATATAATTATTTATATTCTAACGACGACGTATATAATATATACGTCGATTCTATATTCAAAATAAATTTTACGTCGATATTATTTAAAATAATCTATTTTAAATATTCAAAATTCGCTAAAATTGCCAAAATAAAAATTTTAAACTGGCCCAGATTTTCCGGGTTATTACAGAAAGCGTTTCTGCTAGATGATTATTATATTGTGGTTGATAGACACTATCATAATATCAAAAGAATTTTGATATAAAGTCTATTTTGGATTCTCATAAGGGAAAAACCCGTTCCGTTATACGGCGTGGTCTTATGAGATATCGTTTAATTGCTCTAACTGTTTTAAACTGTTTTACTCACACCAGTCCCATAAATGACCCAGAGTTTGTTTTGTTTTGTTTTCCCTAAACTCTTGGGTGCTCAATTTTGTATGGGCAGTCAAGTAGTCCGCAATTTTCAGATATACTTGGAGAGCTTGGAGCAGGAGGCTTCAGGATTATATAGCTATAGTTATTTCCACTGTGTTGTAAGTGTTGTATTCTGATAATGTTACTGTGTACATATACTGATTTTATTTCAAAGTTATGTATCTATTATATATTGTTCGTTCCGTTGTGAGATTCGTGTTTACTCGGATGTTGTTTGTTCTACTTCTTCTTCTTCTATTCTAAGTTTCTATCTTATATATTCTCACCCTCTGTTTTCTTTCTATTAGTTTTCTGGTTTCCAGTGCAATTTTAGTTGGACTTGTGTTATTTGGTCTTCTCAAATGGTACCGGAAATTCGGGACACTACAAGAGAGGACCTCAGGGAGGACATGTGTTTCTTTCTATCTAGAAGTGGTGTCATGGTATGGAGCCCAGGCATTTTGCTCATGTGGATGTTGCATATTATTTAATGGATAGCGAGGCGCCTCGGATATATCGGTCACTACGTGGCCGATGGATGATATGGTCGACATACTGACCATTACTCCCCATACGGCGAGGAAACGCATTGTTCAGGAATTATAATCCACTAACGTAAGTGTGGACTGGCCCTGACGCTCCAGGTGCAGTTGCGGTTGTATCCTGAGACATGGTAGGCTAGATTTTCTCGAATCAAAAGGACGATCCCTTGCCGTGGTTCATAGACGGAAATCCAATTTCCGATACGTGACATTTCGATTTTAATTGTAGAGCCTAGTATGGCGACATAGTAGGATAAGGTACTATGCCATCTATTATTGATACATTTATATTTGAAGTTGTTTTTAACACTATGCATTTATAGTAGTATCAAATGATTTTTGTTTTACACGTACCAAGCATGTTTGGATATTATAAGAGAAAACTTTATCCTCTGGCTTGCATTGCATTGTGTGATGGAACCTGAGTCTTACAATAGCTTCATTTTCGAAAAGCATTGCTTTGTTTATAACTGTTTATGCACTGGTATTCTTGGGAGAAAACCCGTTCCGTGTACGGCGTGGTCCCTTGATTTACCAAACTTTAAATTAAAGTTTTAAATAACTGTTTTAATTCTAACGCTAGTCCCATGACTGACCTGGAGTTTATTGTTCCTACCTAATCTCAAGGTGCCCCAATTTTCCACACGGGCAGCTAGTAGTTTTGGTTTTGTAGATGTTACTTTCACAAGATCTAGGATTTACAACTGAAGCTATATTCAGAAAGCTATGTATCCATGTATTTCTTTAAGCTTTGTTATGTATTATTTTTCTGCTTCTATGTAATGTATTTTAATCTCTGATATTTTTCTGATGTATATTATTTATTCATACTCTGTTATATTCTTGCACTCCGATGTAAATTGTTGTAATAGCAATGAAATGTTCTTCTGTTTGCGTTCTGATTGCCGTGTTCTCAACTCAATCCGATGTTTCTCGTCCCCTCGGAGATTAGGGGATTTGGGTAGTTTCATTTTGGTATCAGAGCTTTGGTTTACAGAGCTCAAGAACAAGACACATTATATTCAAATGAAAGAATTCATCAGAGATTGGATTAGTAATATCCAATGAGAATGACTCATTGGAGATAGGGTTAGTAATGCCCTAGAACAAGTTTGAAGAGTGTTATTTTTTAAAATAAAAATGAAAACAAAATTTGTTTTGAAAATTTAAACCTTATTATACATATTTGAGTATTTTATTTTAAATTGATTTTGGATAATAGAGTATTTGAGGTTTTGCATATACGCCTTGCAAACGTGTATAAAAAGCCTCAAATATACTGAATAGGTATAAAATCACACTTTAATCGCTCGGAGATGATTCTGATGATTGTAGCTACATCATCAAAATTTATGTTCGAGTTTTGAAAGTGGAATGCCTATATATTTCCAATTGACCGGTGTGAGAACCAGAACTAGATAGGGTTTATTGTTGTAATTTGACACTAGAAATGTGATTTTTGAGTACGTATAACGTTATATACTTGAAAATTTAATCCACTAACTGATTGCTAGTTGTGTTGTTTTATTATTAGTTTAACTAATAAAAATATTGGAATGATAATTAATTTAACCAATATGTGAATGAATGGTAAATTTAACCAAATTGAGTCAAATATTGAACTGAATTGAAATTGATTTAAATTGCATGCATAAACATGTATATATAATGAACAGGTCATAACATGGAAGCTAAGGAGAGGAATCAAATTGTATGCCCGACAAATAGGTACATGTTTACTGTATTTCTTCGGTTTTGATGATTTTGTGAGCCGCTTGGCTTTTTCTTTTTCTTTTGGATTGATGAGGGCCCTGTGAGGCTAGTTCGGTTTTAAAGGTCTCCCCATACAAAGGAGGTTATGGCGAAAATTTACAAAAATTTAGGGTGTTAACCAAATTCTTGAGAAATTAGAAAATTCTTAAAAACTAAAAAGTTGAAGAATGAACACCAGAATGAAAGTGGAGTTGGTTGGTTAAACAACGTTCATCTCTGTTCCTTTTCGAGGATGAAAAGATTTTAAGTGGGGGAGATTGTAACAATCCGGATTTTCAAAACCAATTTAAAATTTTTACTTTAGCTATTTTAATGGATTTTGAATATTTAAAATGATTTATTTTAAATAATATCAACTAAAAATTAATTTTAATTGAAGTCAGAATGAATAAAGTTATTTTAATTATAAAACGAACTCGAATTGACGTAGTAGGTTGAAAATTCAATTTCAAATTTCAAATGAATGTACAGGATTCAAAATATATCGGATTTCAGTAAAACCAGAAATATTTGAATCTGTTTAATAATATATTTCTAACGAATGTGAAAATTCAGATTTCATAACGGGAATAAAAATTTATGCCCAGTTTAAAATTTGAAATAGTCGTTATGGAATTTATATATATTTTATATAATATATATATACCCCTTAAAAATAGCCATTTTGCAAACGACCTCCATTTTCGACGAAACCACTTTTGTTGGATCTGGAATGTCAAATTATTGCTAGATTCCAATTTTCACAATTTTTGGAATTAATATGTAAGTGTGATGAATTTAAATGTGTTTGATCAGTTCAATTTGAATTTAATCGATTGGAAATTGGACATTTTTTAAATGGCCTCCAATTCGATGAAATTAGATTTGTTAGGACCGTATCGTCAAAACATAGCTAAATTTATTTTTTGGGAATTTTTGGAGTCGGTATATGGCCCTGATAAATTAAAATGTACATTTAAATTCAATATTTATTGATTTATATTTTAATTACGGTAAAAAATGATCGAAACAGTCGAATAGGCTTACGGAACATATCCCATTGTGTCCGAAATGGGGGTATTTAGTTAGGGGTGACAGTCGTTGGGCTCGATTTGGAGTTCGGATCGACAAACAGGTAATTTATGTATAAAATAATAATAAAATATATTATAAATAACATCCTTTTTCTCCATTCTCGAGGTCAAACCCCTAGCCCGCGGTCAACAAAAGAAATGCACCTCCACCCCTTCCACAAAACCGATGGTCAACCCTTTCGATCGTTTCCCTCCTCCAATCTCAAAATTTGCTCAATGGTATTAAAATTTTACAAATACGAAAGCGAAGCCCTCAATGAGCCGAAGGACATCAATGGTGGTGATAGCCTGTTTCGTGGTGGATGGAGAGAATTTGGCCCTCGAACACCCGTCGTTTCAGCGCGTTTTCCGGTGACTAGGAGGCGTCGAACTCCATGCTGGTGGCGGCGCAGGTAGTTGGGACAGTGGCGGTTCGTATAGTGGCAATTGATGGGGGTCTGAAACCCTGTGGTGGCAGCGACGGCGAGATCTCTCCAAGGGCGATAGGTTCTATTGGTTATAGTGAAGAGGAACGATGGTTTGGTGATTAACAGTAAGCATTTTCATTTCCTTTTCAGTTTAAAAAATAAATAAACATTGTTTAAAAATATTGTTTTAAATAAATAACATTGGTCTATTTTTTAGATTTTAAAGAGAAATAGCTTTAATAAAAATGGGATTTTTTATTTGAAATAGTTTTAAATAAAAATATGATTTTTATATATAATTACATCGAATAAAAATATGATTTTTATATAATTACATCGAATAATAATATGATTTTTAAATATAAATAACATCGAATAAAAATGTATTTTTATGATATATTTTTATATAGAGAGAGAGTTGATAAGAATGTGATTTCTATAAATATAAATATACATTTTTTAAAAATATAAATAAACATTGTTTTTTAAAATATAAATATACATTGTTTTTAAATATAAATTTACATTGTTTTTAAAAACAAAAAATAGCATTTTTTTACTTTCAGAAATTTATATAATAGCATAGTTTTAAAAATGTGTTTTCTTTAAATGAAATAACTTTGTTTTAAAAACGTTGATTTTTAAATATAAATATACATTGTTTTTAAAAATATAAAAATAACATGGTTTTAAAAATATAAAATTATGATTTTTAAATTATAAAGCATTGTTAAAAATGTGAATATTCAATTTAATAACATAGTTATAAAAATGTGATTTTTAATATAAACCGCACGAAACAGATTGCGATGGAACCGACTAGAAGCGAACAGAGTCCAAACCGTCCAATAAAGAATGACGGAGTGGAAGACTATAATAACCCGGAAATCTGAGCCAATTTAAAATTTTTATTTTGGCAATTTTAATGAATTTTGAATATTTAAAATGAATTATTTTAAATAATGATGACGAGAAATTAAATTTGAATAGAATTTGAACGTATATATTTATATAGATCGTCGTTAGAATATAAATGTTTTATTCTAAATATAAAAGGAATTGAAAATGGCGCGGTAGTTCGAAAATTCGATTTCAAATTTCAAATGAATGTACAGGATTCAAAATAAATAGGATTTTGGCGAAACCAAAAATATTAGAATCTATTTGAAAAAATCTTTCCAATGAATTCGAAAAATCAAAATTTCATAGCGGGAATAAAAAGTTGTGTCCCGTTGAAAATTCAGAATGGTCGCTATGGAATTCTGGCCCTTTAAAATGGCCATTCAAACGGCCTCAGAATTCAATGAAATTAGTTTTTTTAGGACCATATAGTCAATACGAAGCTAGAAAATAGCTTTTAGGAATTTTTAGAGTCTGTATGTTGCCCCGATAAATTGAAATATGCGTTCAAATTCAATATATAGAGTTATATTTTGATTTGAACGGAAACTAATCGTAACTGTCGAATTGGCTTACGAGACATAGTCCATTGTGTTCGGAATGGGAGTATTACGCTAGGGACGATAGTCGGTGGGTCTGAATTGGTTATTGAATGAGGATCTAACTTTTTAGAAGAAAAAAAATAACAAAAATAAAAAATATATAAATATACTCTCCCTCACCGTATAACCTTAACGCCCATTTCACAACCCGTCGTTCTCAAATCAGAGACGCCTCCCCTCCATTCCCACTCGCCACCTCTCGACCACCAGCACCCCGTCGTGACCGCAGCCCCCTCCATCGCACCCTCCCCCATCTGCTCCTCCCTGCTCCGCCATTCTCCTCTTCCGCAATTCGAACTCCCTAACCCCCCAACACCCTAAAACAACCCCGCCGCCACCTGAGGAGACCACCGCCCCTCCCCTTTGCGCGAATTAGTCTCGTCTTCACCCCCCTTCGCAAACTCCGGCCCCGCCTTCGAGAAATCGACGCTTTAACCGACTGAGCGGGCCCCACCACCTCTGACCGCCCCTCTAAACCCCCTCCCGACCACCAGCAACGCACAACAGCACCCCACGCTCCTCCTCCGACTTCGAAGTGAGTTTCTTTGGATTTTTATTTACTTTATCTTCTTTATAATATATATAATCAACCTTGTTTAAAGATCGAATTTTTAGACATGAAAAGGTCGGATTTTTATACAGGAAAAGATCGAATTTTTAAAAGTATAAAGGATTGATTTTTGGATTAGATAAAAATGTGATTTTTATCCTATGTATAAAATATTTTCAGTTGATAAAAATATAATCTTTACAATGTATGAAGCGATATAAAAATATAATCTTTACAATGTATGAAACGATATAAAAATATAAATTTTACAATGTATGAAGCGATATAAAAATATGATTTTTATACAGGGAGTGATAATATAAAAATGTGATTTTTATATATGTAGCAAAAACGGACAAAGAAAGTGACAAAAGGAAAACACGGCAAAATTTTCTACCTATGAAGAGTCGCGGCATTTGGTTTAGCTCTCGGTGAGAACTTCTCACTTTAACTCTTGTTTTCTAGTTAAAAATATATACTAGGATGCATACGGTGCTTAGCAGCACCCGACACCCGTTGTCCACAGACCATGGACGAGTTGTTTGATTTTGTTGTGTGGTGAAAATTGATTGTGATGTGGAATGAATGGAAATTATATTCATGTGTTGAATAAACAAACTATTCATGTGTTAAAAATACTCATGTGTTGAGAATATTCGTGTGTTGAAACTATTCATGTGTTGAAAATATTCATGTGTTGAGCGAAATATTTAAACAATAAAATTCACTTTTTTATTGTAAGTAAGAATGAATAAAATATTCATGTGTTGAATAAAATATATATTCATGTGTTGAAGAAAATATTCTTTTGTTGAATACAATAACGAAGTTATCGAAATATAAAAAGCCATGTTGATTAGATTTGCGCCACTTTGACGTGAACGATATTTATATTGATTATATATTCTCTTTATAATGAATATAGAAAAGGAAGTGATTTCAAAATATAATGTTTTGAAAATATTATCCTTTATATATTAATGACATGGAAATATTCAATTTTGATTTATAATTGAATATAAAGTTGAAATTGTTTTTAAAACAAATTATAAAATACGTTTAGAATTGAAATCGACAAAATATATATAATATATATTATATATATTAAATGGCCTGAATAGAACGCGCCGCGCCGCGGTAGTTCGCGAATTTCGACCATTGATTTCGAATTGACGTTACGGGAGATCCGACCGTCGGATTCTCCTGAAACCAGAACCGTTGGGTTCGTATCGAAAATAGGTTTGCATTGAATATTAGAAATTTGAAATCTAACGGTTGGATTTGGAATTATGTCCAAATCAAATTTGGAAAAGGTCGCTGCAAGTGCAGTTCGACGACCGTTATTGGAAATCGACTGTACGAGCCTTGATAAAATTAATAAAAATATCAATAATTTGTGTAAAATCATAATAAATGATTTAGAAAGAATTGGGGTGAAAAATCCCATATTTAAAAAGGATAAAAATATATTTTTATCGAAATGAACTAGTTATGAACTAGAATTATAATCCAATATTTTTGAATAAATAAATTGGATTTGAAGTGGTTTTAAAAATAATCAGAATTTCCAATAGATGAATTGGAATGGATTTGAATCGAAGTTATCTTTGGAATATTTCGATGTCGGATTTCGTGATTATACAGATATGGTTGTGGAAATTTGAAAGATATATTTATATCGTTATTTCCAATACGATATTTGTTGGTTTCAGAATTTGATATTGAATATAAGCCGATATATTTTCTATACAGAGCCTTGTATTTAATATCAGATGGGATTTTGGGTTCGTCGTGAATGGTGTCTTAAATAACACTGTTCTTGGACCCACTTTAGAAAAGAAAAAAAATCTTTTAATTAAGATTTAGTGAAATTGTCTAGTTAATTGGTATTTAATTGGAATTGGATTTAAATTGGTTTTTGGGTTTATCGTGAGCGGTGTTTTGAATAACATCTGTTCTTTAACCCGATTAACAATGGAATGTGATTTTGGGTTTATTGTGAATCGTGTTTTAGATGACATTAGTTCTTTAACCTAATTAAAGACAGAATATTGATTTTTAGGAAGATTAAAACTAAGTGGAGTTTTAATGAATCTTTAATTAGATTGAAATAATCGAGAATGGAGTCTAACCAGTTTTGCTCCAAAGCGATAGTTAAATCTTTAATTAGATTTGAACGTGAAATGGCAATTAATATTTACCGATAACACCGTGGTGTTAGATATGGAGTATTACCAGTTTTGATCCATGGGATGAATAGGTTGGGTTTGGGAAATAAAATAAATGATTACTTCGGTGTGGTTCGTTAATCCCGACTAGTTTGGAAAACCTGAACATGGTCTGAAATGATATCCAAAGGAAGATTAAAGAATAAATTTAGAAGAATTTATCTTTGATAAAATTAATGGGAACCATTCCCTAAGAATGTGAATATTTGAATAAAAGAATATTCTGAATTGGAATGAGGCGTATGTTGCGTTTGTGTAACACTTGTTTATTATATACGCGGGTTATTTGGAAAGGCCGGGTTTATACCCATTCTGAATAACAGATTCGACGATAATTCGAAGATGAAGACGGTGGTTGAAAACCGGAGGTCTTCACATCATTTGGATGATTATTGATGATCTTGATTGGGCTGTACACCCAAGAGGAGGGAATCAGTTGGTGATCGTGCAGACATACTTGGAGATCGATGGATATGCGAGGAATAAGGTTCCTCCGGTTTCGTTCAGACCCAGAACGAACTTGTAAATGGACTGTGTGTCTGACATTGGATTTTATTCTATGTGATTGATTTCTATTAAATATATATCTGTTTGGCGGCGGAGAATTTATTCTCTTGCTTAACGCCCTTCTCTGAGATGTACGAGCTCGAGGTCATATACTGATGGATATCAAACGCATGAATTGCCTATGTGGCATGCCTAAGTGGCAAATGATCAAGACTTCTGTTGAAAAGCAAAGTCTTGTGGTTGATGATCAAAGCACGGCCTGTGTGGCATAGCTTTGTGTATGGCGTTAATTCGCTAGCCTCACACCTCGGTATGAGTCAAAAACGGGATTGGACTACAGGCAGAACACGGCGTTTCTTTCTAACTATGGGTGGTGTCAGTGACCTACCAGCCCTGACATTTACATTATTTTTCACCTGTGTGGTTGTTGGAATGCGAGGCGCCTCGGATATAGGTCTGATAGGACCGGGAAACGTGTGTTCAGGAATAATTAATCCTCAAAGTAAGAGAGGACCGGCCCTGAAGCATCCAGGATCGCTGTGTGTGGTCCTGAGACATTTGCTAGAGTGTCTCGAACGGAGAGGAGCTTGCTCCTTACTTCGACTCATGATGGAATCCAATTTCCAATACGGGATAATTCGGTTTTATTTGTAGAACCTAGTATGGCGACATAGTAGATGGTAGTTATGCCGTCTATGATTGATACTTATGATTGAAATTGTTTTGACACTATACACTTATAGTAATATCAAAATAATCTGTTTTTAAACGTATCAAGCATTCTTTGGATATTATAAGGTAAAACCCTATCCTCCGTCTTGCGTTGCATTGTGTGATGGGACCTGGGTCTTATAATAGCTTCATTTTTCTTTATTTAGCATTACGCTGTTTGTTTTATGCACTGGTATTCTTGGGAGGAAACTCGTTCCGTGTTATACTGCGTGGTCCCTTGATTTACCTAACTTTAAAAATAAAGATTAATAACTGTTTTAGTTCTCACACTAGTCACATGACTGACCTGGAGTTTATTGTTTTAACCTAAACTCTGGGTGCCCTTATTTTCCACACTGGCAGCTAGTAGTTTTGGTTTTGCAGATTTATATTCACAGGATCCTGGTTTATAGCTGAAGTGATATTCGGAAAGCTCTGTATCCGTGTATTTCTTTCAGTTGTGTGTTTTATTATTTTTCTGCTGCTATATATTTAAATGTAATTTAAATCTCTGATATTTGTCAAATGTGTAATATTTATTCATACTCTGTATATTCTTGTATTCTGATGGAAATGTTGTAATAAATAATGAAATGTTCTTCTGTTTATGTTTTGATTCGTCTTGTCCTCACGGTAATTCTTTCTTTCTCTTCTCTTCGGAGACCGGGGAAGTTCGGGTCGCTTCATTTGGTATCAGAGCCTTGGTTTACAGAGCTTGAGAACGAGACACATTAGAACCAAATGAAAGAATTCATCAGAGATTGGATTAGTAATATCCAATGAGAATGACTCGTTAGAGATGGGATCAGTAGTGTCCTAGAGCGAGTCGATAGACTGTTATTTTTTAAAATAAAAACGAAAACAAGTTTTTTTTGAAAATTTAAACCATTTTGTACGTAATTGAATATCTTATTTGTATTGAATTTGGACAATCGAGTATATAAAGATTTTGCATATATGCGTCGTGAACGTATATTCGAAGTTTTAATATACTGGATAGATATAGAATCACACTCTAGTCGCCCAGAGACGATCCTGATGATAGTCTAGACATCATCACCATTTGTGTTCGAGTTTCGAAAAGCAGGATATTTATATATTTCCATCAGACTGGTGTGAGAACCAAAAATAGATAGGATATATTATTGAGATTTGCATCAAAAATATGATTTTCTGTATATATATATATATCAAAATTATGAATTTAAAACGATAATCCACTAATTGATTGTTGATTGTGTTGTTTGATTATTGTTTTGATTAATTAAAATTTTGAACCATTTAGCCTGAAACCAAATTTAGAACTGAATTGAAAATTGATTACAATTGCAGGCATATACATGTATATCCATTGAACAGGTCATAGCAAGCAGGCTAGAGTAGAGGAATAAAATTGCTTGCCCGACAAATAGGTACATGTTTATTGTATTTCTTGGGGATTTGATGATTTTATGAGCCGATTGGCTAGCCGCTTGGTGTTAGACCAAAAATTGGTTCTAACACCCAAATTAACTATGATTTTAATGAAATAGAACTAAAAAGCAACGAATAACACACGATTTATAGTGGTTCGGCGTTAAAGAGCCTACATCCACTTTCTATTCTTTTAATTGATGATTTGAATGCAAATACAACAATGATTCTCACTCAATTTCACAATTACAATGCATGAGCTCACTCAAATCTCTCAAAAATAGACTTTAAGAGATGATTTTGATCTGAATATGATTGTGAAATTCGGCTATGAAGGAAGTTAGAGCTGAGAATTTTCCAAAAGATCCCTTCAAATGACCCCTGATGGCCTATTTATAGGTGAAAAATCACCTCGAAGTGGCTCCGGTTCGGAACTACGTGGCACCCATCCCATAAGAGTCGGGTTCGGAGGCCTCCAGATGGTGACAGCGCGTCGATTTAGTAGGAGATCGTGGGAGGAAATGGTCGTGCTTGGTCCGAGTCTTCAGGAAACATTTGTAGCAACGGTCACAAGCTCAGAAAAAAAGGGTTCGGATCGGTCGCCTTCGATCCGATCCGATGAGGCTACTTGTTTTCTTTTGGTGTCGCTGAAGTACTTCTCCGAACTGAACTGTTGTGATGTCTGCATCTTTGATTTCTGCTGCTTTCCTGTACTGGTTACCTCCGATCTGAACCGGTTGATGGCTTTCCCACTATTTGCTCTTTGTGTAGCCTAGTTCACAAAGTAGGCTAACATTTTTCCCCCTCGAAGTATACTCTTATTTAAGATAATGTGAGCTTCAAAGTAGTTTACAAAACAGTCTATGAATTAAATCCGTTGAATGATCGCTTCCATTTACTTGTAGAGTTGTGTCGCTCCATAAGGTTGCAACTCTTGTTAGATATAAATGCATTCTGAAGTGCAAGAAATCACATTATATTGTTTCGAATAATTTCAAGAATTTCAACCTGATGTCTAGTAGCTTTTCGAGGTAAGTTTCCATTGTGCATTACTGACTTTTACTGCGCTTTTCTTACGTGAACCATATAGCATTTGATAAAATTGCTTCGGTTCGGAAATTGATCTTTCCGATCTGAACCATGCTCACAGAATATGGGCTAAGAGGTCATAAGCTTGAAGGGCTGAGTTGGTCGAAGCGGGCTTAAATATCTTATCCATGGGTATACAAAGGGTCTTCTACCCCATGTATATATACGCGCCGAGACCCTCCTCCATCTCTCTTATTCTTTCACGCAGCCCTTCACTTTCCTGAAACCCTAGCTCCAGCGCACAAAAATCACGAAGAAAAATCCTTTGATTCCCATCGCAAATTCATAGGTAGTGTTTAGATCTTCATTTTAATTCTTCCCTAACTGAATTTGGCTTCTAATTCGAGAGTAATTCGAGCAATCTCGCTTGCTAATGTGTCGATTTCGCCGTCGTGCTTCCATCGCTTCGCCATCCGCGTTGGTGACTTCGTCGCCACCTCGAGATAGCTGCGGGGAGGTCGAAGTTGAAGTGAGGCGTGTCAACCCATATGTATCTAGTCGTAAGTAAGTTTACGAAGCCAATTGGGTTTTTGGGTGGAGATGGGTTCAATTTGAATCGTTGCAGTGATGGAGCAAGAAGAAGAAGAGAGGAAAGAGAGGGAGGTGGGTTCGGTTCGGAGTGGGTAGCATAAGGAAGGGGATAAATGGATTCAGCCTTTCGGTTCGAGTTAGAGTGAAAAGCATGGTTGTGGAGAAGACTGTCGGATCGGATCGGATTGAATCATTGGGGATTGCCAATCTACAACATTCTGTACATCTTCATCTGATCCGAACCGTACATAGTGTATGTCTCTGGGACTGGAGTTCGACCCGGACCGGATAACTGAAAGCATCCATCCCCGATCTAAAACGATACTCCAAGAAGGCGTGAATTTCTGTCGTGCATGCACATGGCCCCTGCTTCGATCCGACCCTTGTACTCATGAACATTCATTCCGAACCGAACACTTAGAGCATGAAGTAAATATGATCTAACTTAACCAAGGCTAAATAGGATTTTTCCAACTCCGGAAGAGTTAGGATAGAGCCTTTTATACTGAACTTCGTTAATTCAGTTGACATGGAACATTATTTTATGTCGCTTCTGATTGACGCCAACATATTGTCTTTACACTTTGTCATTTCATGCATGCACATACAATTTAGTTCACACACATGTACTGGGGGACACGGGCAACTTTACTCTAATCCTTGCTATCGTTTCTTCAATATTTCAACAGATATGACAGAGAGACGCTCGACCAGGTTAGTAGAAAGAGGAGAAGCCGGAGAAACTTCTGAGAGAATTACCGCTGATGATATATCTTTTACTTTGAATCCCGAGTGGGATAGTGAAGGTTCAGATTATGAAATGAATCCTCATGATAGTGAAGCGTCCTCCGGTGGTGATATCTCTTTGGGCGAGGAAGAAGGAGTAGGTGATAACCGTGCTCCCGACGAGCTTGGCGATGCCGAAATTTTGGATTCGCCTAAGGACTCAGTTAAGTCAACCATAGACAATGATAAGCTGGCTCGAATTTGTCTAAAGCACGGGATACTCCGTAAAGACACCGAGTTACCTTCTAACACTGACTGTCCTCACAATCCTCCAGAAGGATACATGGCCATCACCAGGTTAATGTGTCAAGTTGGGGCAATTCCTCCTTATCCACCATTTATCGTCGATTTTCTAAGACAAATGCAGATTGCCTCCATGAAGCTTAGTCCTATTTCGTATGCTTATCTGTATACTCTGTACATAGCGTATAGAGAAATTCTAAATCTAGAACTTACCTTCGATGATGTCCATTTCTTCTACAACTTCAAGCACTGAACCCAAGATACTCCATCTTTTTCGTACTTTGAATCAGTCCTGAAAAGGAAAATAATCCCGATCCCTTACAGTAGCAAGGCGGGAGATCCAAAACCCGAATGGTTTTACATCAAACAACAGCCTGGATGCGCTCGAAGATGGCTTAAATCAAGTATGGCACCAACCCTGCGGACTTCAACTTCAAGAATTCATATTAGAGTCTTTACTGAATTTTATTTTCATGTGCAGTTCTCAACCCAAAACAAGTGATGGGTCGAGTGTATCTCGATCATTTCAACCAACTTCTTTCTGGTGATCAAAAGTTTTTGACTATCGACAAAGTTCTTAAAGACGAGTATCTTCATCGTCATGGGTTGTTATCGATCACCCGCAATATAGGCCACGGGCCCGACCCTTATGTATATATACCTCCTATTGATGTTATTCCAGTGATAGAGGGAACTTCAAAGGGACCAATGGCACCACTTAGGAACCCACCTTCTCCATCGTCTACTCAGGATGATGAGCTAGCAAACGCTGAAAAATATAGGGAAAAGTACTTCGTTCCGGAGCGCGCGGTCACTCCTGAGAAGTCATCTTCCCCTAAAGAAACATCGTCGGCTGTTCACCAAAAGGATGGTTCTGCCTCAAAGGAAGCTATGTTTCAGGGTTTAGGGGATCTCCCCCTTCCCGAAACCATTTATACTTCAAAAATTTTTGCAATAGATCCTCTCACATTCGCCTCCAAAGAGGAAGTTACACCCGTCAAGGCCGGGAAAACAATACACACCAGCCTCGTCTCAGGCTCTGGTTTGTCGGGGGGGGACCGCATTTAGGACACTCGCACTGCACATCACAACACTTGTGTTTCATGTTAGTATCAACTCTGAAGTTTTCTCATTCTTTTATACAGCACAAATGGGGAAGCAACGCTATTACATGAAAGACGTTCGTTCGAGCATGCCCCCAATAGACCCTGACGTGAGACGTGACCAACATGAAGGTTGAGGTAGAGATGATATGAGGGATCGGCCTCCCAGGCCCTATCGATCCTCTCATTCTCGATCTCCACATCATAGAGACTCGGATAGACGCAAGAGTCAGTCTTCGCATCAGGAGAAAGAGAAGCATAGCGCTAAACCTCCCGCTCCTCATAAGGATAAAACTCCCCATGACAGCTTGTCAAAGAAAGTATCTGATCCAGCTGAGAAACAAAGGGGAAAGGGACAGGAAAGGAAAGACCCATTGTATAGTTGAGGCGCCACTCCATCGATATTACTACCACGAGGTCGATTATGCTTGACGATGAAAATCATGCTAGGTTGGAACTTCTGAAGCAACAATTCCCTGAGCATCATTTCGGGCATATGCATATCGTTCCTAGGCTTAAACCGGTTCATCCAGACTGGGCCAAGGACATGAAAGCTAACATAGATTTTGTGGATGACCAATACAAGGAGATGAAGAAATATGCCCGAAATCTCTCCAAAACCGTTAGCGACTTAATGGCAGATGTAAAGACCATGCAAGATGCTGCCGAATATGACATAAAGGCTATTGAGAACGCAGAAAAGGACCTCGAAGATGCTCAGTCCCAGCTTGCTCTTGCGCAGCGCGACGCAAACAAATATAAAAACCAGTTTGAGGAACTGCTACAGCATTACCATTCTAAACTCGAGTCCCACAGCAAAGAGAGAATAGACTTGAAAAAACAGGCTGAGGATGCTAAGCTTACGAGTACTCGCCTCGAGCAAGAGAATGCAGACTTAGTTAAAAAGAACGTGAAACTTGAAACCAAACTACTTGAATTCGAAATACGAGCAGCTCTTGCCAAGGGAAACGCAGACACAGCGTTAAAGCAAGTCGAGAAGGTTAGCGAGGAGCTCAGAGACGCTCAAAAGGAGATCGACGAGGGTGGTGAGACTATGGTCGGATTCTTTTCTCACGTGATCCGTCACCGCAATCTTGCCTGGCTTAAAGACTATCCGATTCCCTTGGTGTATGCTTGGGATCAGTTGGTTGAATGGGAGATAGCGGAGCTTGGAGAAGACTCGATAGACGAGGACAAGCTGATGGAGAAATATCTGAAAGGTGAAGAAGCGGTGCGCTTAGCTGAAGGGCACAAACTTCTTCCCGCTACTGTAACAACCCGTATTTTGAATAAACAAGTTATAACATAAATCAAGTCAGAATTAAATGATAAAATTTGAATCAAGGGAAACGGGCTGTGCCATTGCGTTCGTCTCGGAAAAATACGCGAAATAGAGTTTGTGTTTTCGAAAATCGGAGTTCGTATGACCCAGTTATGGCCCATAGAAGTTTTCAGAAAATTCAAGTTTAAAAACAGATTCGAATTCAAATTCAGCTGGGCAGGTGTAACGACCCAGAAATTTGGGCAATTTGAAATAGAAGTTAAATAAGGATTTCACGATAAACAATTAATTTTATATTTGGATTCGAGATTTAAAAATCGAAGTTTATTGGTTTGAATAAGAAATGAATTCGATTCCTGAAATGGCTAATTGAAAATCGAATATATTGTTTGAGTATGAATTGAATGCAGAACGGTTGGCTGGGAATAAAATATTATTATTAAATGTTTGAACAAAATTTGGTTGAATCTTCGAATTGGATTTGAAATTCGATGGGAAAAATAAGTGATTGAATTTCAAATAAGCGTAGTTAACATTAAATAAAATGTAAAATTTTATCGCTGTTGTATATGGGTATTCATGTGTATAAAGGAATTGAAATCAACGTTTCATTGGAAATGAATGGAGCTGTTAATGGACAAATAAAATAAAACGGGTAACGTAAATTGCAGTAGAATCAAATTACGGAGGGTTCACAAATTTTTCTTTTCCCTCAGCACCAAGTAAGTTCGTACTCAGATGCCACCGACCCCAATTTAACCTACTTCAATTCCTTGCTCTCCAAGGTTCTCCTCTATAAAAGAATCGCTCAAGCCCAAAATCCTTCAGCAGGACAAGCTTATTGTTTTTATTTTAATGGTTGTAGCCAATTACTCTTTCCCAAACATCAACTGTGAATCGCTCCACCGAAAATCCAAATCACCATTCCCAAATCGCAAAGCGAAACCCTAGGTTTCCCTCTTTTTTTTCAAATCGACGTCAAGCTTGAACCAGAAGATCGGAGGCACTAGCGTTCGTTCCCAGTCCAGTTACCAGATCTTGGCAAACTGAGCCGCTCGGCTCCTCCAGCAAAGTAAATCAGCCTTCTCGAATATTGGTTCTGCTTCCATCAAGTTCGAACCACTTCAAAACACCGTCTTTCTCCGCTTCATGCTTCCCATTGCCTTAAGCCACCCGAAACCCTCTGTTGCCTGACTGTCGCCACTACAGGTGAGCATCTCACTCACGATTAACTTCTAGTTCAAGTATTTCAATTTCAGTAGTAAACTCATTTCTATAGTAAGATTTTGGTTTAAAATTGGCTGGCTGTCACACTTTATTGTTGAGTTCCGTTGCGAGCTGCTGCGTGATTTTTGTTTTGTTGTGCCTGCTGAGTATCTGAAACGCTGGACCTTGTAAATACATAGGAATCAACATATACGTGTTTTCGTGTGTATCTATACACCGTTGCTATACGTATTCACGAATTCATTATTCAGCGATTCAAAGTGTTTATACCCGTTTGATGGTGATCTAGAAATAATTTGTGTACGTGCAAGTTTGGTCACTATACATATATATATATACATATTTAATATTATTGGTATTCTGACATACTCCGAGAACACTAACTTCACTTGCCTGATTGGGAGATAAACATAAGATTTATCTCTAGGTCAGAAATTTAGGCTAGTCTTTGATGGGTCAGGGACCTAATGCACGTGTTGTCCAGTCTTCAACATCAGAAAAGTTGGTCTATTCCTCGATAGTAAGATAGGATGTTAAATCTTAATGTCCATTATAATACGTATAATTGCATGTTTATCATAGGAGGAAATCAGTCAAGTCATAGACTTCGGATTACGATTTTGTTCATAAAGAAAGTGTTCATACTTAGTACTATCTTTTGAAAACAGAATATTCATATAAACTGCTAATTATATCCTTTCACAAAACGATTTCAAATATGCATGCTTATTGTCTTATACCATTCTGCAGTTTACAATTGGTTTTGATTGAGGCAAGAATTTATGTATAAACTGATTTGGTTTGGATATATATAAATCTTGTTTGGCTTTGCCCATATCCTTTTGAAAATTGAAATAGTGTTTACAACCTGAAAATGATTATGTATTAATATATAATGTCAAACTTGAATATGGTGAAATCTGAAACTATGTGCATCTACATTTACAATTTGCGCTTGAGTATGCGCTAGACTGTGAACTTGAAGCTAGTGTGAATTTGTGGTACTTCATATATTACTTCACTCTCATGTTTTGGGAAAAACTTAGAATAAATTGTCTTTGTCCCAATAATGCACTTGATTTTTATTAGAAAAATTGAACTGGCTTCCAGCCGTGGCAATTCATGCTACTGTTGCTTCTTCCATACAGTGGTCATAAAATGGTCATGCGCTATGAATAGAGCCGAGTATGTATATTTATATATAAGCCTTAAAATCTGAGTTTCATTGGTTGAGTACCCTGTAGCAAGAACTGAACATGTCACTCAATTTTTGGAAGCTAGTGGTCGACCTATATGCGGGTTTGCCTAGGTCCATTGCTTGTACTAAGTACTTAAACTAAGTAGAAGCATGTGTCCAACCTGTTTTAAAGCTGAACATAGTCTTGACTTGTGAAAATTCGAACATGACCGACATGTTTTGTATGAGAGTACCTGGAGTTTTCAGTGTGCCCTTATGCATTCCCCTCTTGTTGAACTTATAGGCCACTGCCTTGTCTTACAGCTAAAACCTGTTATTTTCTCTCATGTGAATTACTTTGCATTTATTAGTCTATTATGACTGAAAGTAACTTGCTAAAACTCGAAGTTGGGCCACATTATTATGATCAGGTTGAAACTTGATATGCATTTACTTGTCCATCATTTTATAAACTAAGAACCCTGCTTTGTTTTAAATTCTATGCTAAGTTTAACTGGAGGAGTGAAACCTGTGTTGGACTAAAATAGTAACTTGCCAATTTCTGTTAACTGGAGTAATATACTGACTGAACTGGTTATGCTAGGCACCATATATTTTGTGTGTCTTGACATTGAGTATGCCATCTGCTACCATTCCCTACAGACTTGTAATTATAAATTGATGTCACCTGGAATGGTTTTCGGTTATATATATATATATACATACACACACACACCATGATGCTAAGAGTCTTTGGCACTTATGGTTTGAGAAATTTATATTTTGGTAAAACTCCAATAGACTTTGATTATTATTATTAGGTTAATATGAGAAGTTATAGGCTAAATTGGTATATCTATGTATTCAATTATTATTTCAGGTTGTTGAAACTCTGCGTCACTTGGTTTTATACATATTTTTGACATGTGCCACTTTTTGTTATTTTAGGTTGTAATTTATATGTTTCATGCTCATAAAATGTTTATATATTTGAGATAAACTATGCTGGATTAAATGTTGTTTATAGATAAACGATTAGAATTAACAGTGGTTAATTTAAATGTCATTAGAATTATTATCACCTGATGGTCTATGTTGTGGATGGATTGTTCATGTTGGCGTGATTCACATGCTGTCTTAAATGTTGCTTATATATATTGGTATAAACCATGCTGTTCTTAACGTTGCCTATATATTGTCCTTGCTCATGTGGTCCTTGGCTGACTGCACTTAAGTTATATGAGAACCTATGCATTAAGGAGTTGCTGCCATTAGTTTCATCCATGGTCATGCGGGTTTCCGGGATGCTAGGGCGGTACACACATGTACAAGTACATGTGTGTACGTGCAGGCTTCCGTAACCTTTTGTCCCTGAAATAAAAATCAATATAGCATAGATGTTACACCACTGTTTTGGCAAACGACTGATGTGAGGATTAGCTATTACATTTTTCAGTTTATACTGAAATTAATTTACTTGAACTATGATTAATCCTGACTCGAGTGTTTTATGTTTTTGCATGGAACACTCGGGTCAGACCCAAGCATTTCAGATTTAAAGATCACAACTTAGGATTCGAAGATTGGCAAAGCTGGGGATTCCAAGAGACTGCGCACTCTGAAGATTTCAAATAGTAAAGATTTTCATGTATTTAAATTTATTTTCAAATTCCGCTGTACTGAAAATCTTGTATTCAAAATTTCTGATTATAAATAAAAGTTTATTTTGCTGTTCAATATCATGGTTATTGTTTATTCAGTATTTATGTGTCGATTCTGTTTTTAAACTCAGTAAGCTAAATAACGGTCCGTCGATTTGAACGTTTTAAGTTGGTTTAAATACCGATTTGGAACGGTCAAAAAGGCGGGACGTTACAGTTGGTATCAGAGCTTTGGTTTATTCAAAGCGTAGCTTATCGAGTTTAAAATGAAAAGAATCAACACAAGGAAACGATTTTTGAAATAAGAAGTGTTTTGAAAAATAGATTTCGAAAAATAAAATATTTTGGAAATATTTTGGAACAAATACAGCGGAAAAAAAAAATTTGAGATTTAAATTTTTTTCGGAATCCCCAGCCTTCGAATCCGGATTTGCCCGAGCTGTCCTTCAATAAGTTCCCTTAGGATTTGAATCTCGAATCCATCATCAGATGGTATCTAAGGTAGATAAGTAGAAGAGAATCAACGAATTTACTTCGTTAAGAGTGAATCTTAGAAATCAAAGATAAATGAAATTAATTGTGAATTCAAAATTGAATAGAAGAAGGAAATTTTGAAATCATTTCAAAGAAGAAACGATGAATTTTATTTTGAAAATAAAAAGGGTTATAATGGGGATTTGATCGTATCAAATTGTATTACTAATTTATTTAGATTATTTAGAATTTGGCAAAATGATTTATACTTGGGTTCAAACTAATAGTGTTTAATCAAATATATGAATTTGATAGTAAATATAAACTTGTTAGTAAATTAACAAGGAGTATGCGAGAACTGTAAATTAAGCAAAATATGAAGGAGGATTTTTAAGAAGATTTGAACTTGTATTTGGATGAAATCAAGACTAATTTGATGTGACGAGTTCAGATAAAAAAAAAAGTGTGAAAGCTTAAATGTTACAAATAAAATTGGAAATCAAGGAAATGAAGTTGACTGATACGGTGAGATTCTCCTGAAGTTCAGAATATAAATTAAGTGAGATTATTTCAAAGTTCGGAATGTATTATCGGAATGGAGTTATTCATGGAAGTCAACCATGTTGAATTTTAGAAAATATAAACATGACAATTGGAAATGGTTTCAAAAGAACCGCAAGAGGCTAACGAGTTTTGATAAATTAGAATGGCAAGAACTGAAGAACAAAAAGCTGCACGTCGAGAACGAAGGGCAGCAGAACGAAAAAAGAGGGAAGAATTAATATTGGAATACGAGACGAGGATTACGGGAAAACAGACCGCTGACCCCTATAACAATGTCGTCTGTTACAGATGTCAGAAAAAGGGACATTACGCCGCTACGTGCGGAGACAAGGGAAAGCAGAAAGAAGGAAAGGCTTACCGATCTGAGATTTTCTGTTTTAAATGTCGAGAGAAGGGACATTTCCCCAGTCGTTGTCTTAAGATGAAAAAGAAAAAGCCTGCCATCGCTGAGAAGCCCGATGAACCAATCGTTTGCTATCATTGTAAGCAAGTTGGACATATAGCTCGAAACTGTTCCGAGAGACAACAAGGACGACAGGTAGTGTTGCGCGCCGCTAGGGAGAAAACTGTGAAGTACGTAGATAAAGATGGCTCCATCTCGTATTATTGTAAGGACTGCAAGGGGTGGGGTCATGTGGAGGAGGAATGCACTAATCCTTCCGTGAAGACTCCAGAACAATGGATATCGTGGAAGTAGTTTACGCAAAGATATGGATCATCGATCGAAAAGCAGACAAATATCGAAGTTTGTAAATCCTAATTAAGTTAACTCTGTTTCGTAGTACTATCGTGTGTAATCTTAAATTTCCTATGTACGTGTTTTGAATAGATAAAGACTATGTATAATTATTTAAGTAGAATGGTATGAAAAATCTTGGACTCTTTGAAATTGCTATTAATGGTTTAATCTCATTTGTATGATGTTATTTGAAATCTTGAAAGTGAATCATTTCTAAGAAGAATTATAATGATATTGTTATAATCAAATTTTTTTTTTCATTAAAGAAGTAGATCTGTAAACTGAATTCGAGTATCGCGTAAAATGATTTGGTAAGGAATTAAGAAACGAGGTCTAGGAAGTTGAAAGCTGACTGGAGATTGGTCAAGTGGATGTTCTAAGTATTGATCTGATGTTAGTTCTGGGCCTTCGGGATTGATGCTTAGGGAGTTATTCGCTTGCTAATTTACGATCGAAGAATCTGAACATGGAGTAATAATGCGTGAATGAGAATTTGATACAAAAATGTAAAATTTTGAAATTTTGAAAAAAGAAGAAGAGAAGTTTGAAAAATATGATTTAGAAATAAAATCATAAGTATGATTATATGAAATAAAATACTATATGGATATAGTATTATATGTTTTCAAATTACGATAAGGAAAGTACCTTCCTTCTCCTTGAATTTCGAGCTTGGTTTATGTATGCTGCTGGTGGTAGTAGGTTGTCCGGACATAAAACTCATGAGTTGCCATTGAGCCCGACTGCTAGCGTAATTCGCAGGGCTGCAGATAGCCTACGGCGGTCGGATGTTTCTTGAGGGAATCAGGCGTAACCATTGTGATCGCTGCGATCTAGAGTCGTTGGAATTCGACCGTGTAGCGGAATTCACAGGGCTGCAGATAGCCTATGGCGGACGGATGTTTCTTGGGGGAACCAAGCGTAACCATTGTGACTGCTGCGATCTACAGTCGAATGTAAGGGCGTAATCCGCAGAGCTGTGAAAGCTTACGGGAATGGATGTTTCCTGGGGGACCCAGGCGTAACCATTGTGTACCTGCGGTCCACAGTATTTGAGATATTTTAGTGATAGTGAGCCACCTGTTTGATGCAGCAGTTAGTCTTCGTGACTTGATTGGTCTTCGTGACCTGATTTGTCTTTGGGACTTGTTTTGTTCCCGTGACTTGAAGTATATTCATAATTCCCTGATTTGTTCCGTGATTCTGAGACAGAGCAATCAACGCTCAGTGACATCAGAATGTCTTTTGATTCTTAAAATATTATCTGTTGATCTGTCCATGACGAAATTCGCAGGGAAGTGATTTCCTACGGATACGGATGTTTTCTGGGGGATCCAGACGGAACCATTGTGTATCTGCGATTCTTGAACAATCAACATATCAATATCACATTGGTACTTTCCGTATCTGTTTTTAAAAGGAATTTTTGAAATATTTTCACTTGTGAGTTGAAGCAGGAATATTTAGTACTTGTAGATTTTAGTTGTGCGCCTGGCCAGCGTATGCCTAACATCTGTAAGAACGACAATGTACTTGTCAAACTTCGAGTTATCAAATATTTTTAAATAAATAATTTAAAATTTTAATTATACTTATCATAAGATTGTAAGAAAGAGAATTACAGAATATTTTCAAATCCATAGCTTTGGAATAATAATACAAATATTTTTCGCACAAATTTTGTATAGAAGTTATAAAAGAAATTCAGATTTTTGGAAATTTCAAGTCAACAATTTGTACTTGGAAAGAGGAATGTATTTACACTCTGAAATGAGTATTGAGAAGAATTAAATGGATTAAAAGTAACAAGGTAAAAAGATTGGATTGATGATTGCAAAGCCTAGACCCATTACAGCTGCAACGATGAATGAGTATCATTGACAAATGATATTATAATGAAGTTTGGAATAGTTTGAGATGTATAAATCCGAATTATGCAGAGATTGAAAATGTAAAGGGGACTGGTTTTGGAAAGAAATTTGGGTTATCAAGTTAATTGAATGTGGCAGATAAACAAAGAAGGTCGATAGCTTAATATCGATATTTAAATTAGTTATGGAAGAATCTCACACAAATATGAAAATTGAAAGTATAAATTTGTACAACTATAATAAATTTGTACAACTATAACGATCTCTCCTTTTCGAGGACGAAAAGTTTTTAAGGGGGGAAGATTGTAACGACCCAGAAATTTGGGCAATTTGAAATAGAAGTTAATTAAGGATTTCACGATAAACAATTAATTTTATATTTGGATTCGAGATTTAAAAATCGAAGTTTATTGGTTTGAATAAGAAATGAATTCGATTCCTGAAATGGCTAATTGAAAATCGAATATATTGTTTGAGTATGAATTGAATGCAGAACGGTTGGCTGGGAATAAAATATTATTATTAAATGTTTGAACAAAATTTGGTTGAATCTTCGAATTGGATTTGAAATTCGATGGAAAAAATAAGTGATTTAATTTCAAATAAGCGTAGTTAACATTAAATAAAATGTAAAATTTTATCGCTGTTGTATATGGGTATTCATGTGTATAAAGGAATTGAAATCAACGTTTCATTGGAAATGAATGGAGCTGTTAATGGACAAATAAAATAAAACGGGTAACGTAAATTGCAGTAGAATCAAATTACGGAGGGTTCACAAATTTTTCTTTTCCCTCAGCACCAAGTAAGTTCGTACTCAGATGCCACCGACCCCAATTTAACCTACTTCAATTCCTTGCTCTCCACGGTTCTCCTCTATAAAAGAATCGCTCAAGCCCAAAATCCTTCAGCAGGACAAGCTTATTGTTTTTATTTTAATGGTTGTAGCCAATTACTCTTTCCCAAACATCAACTGTGAATCGCTCCACCGAAAATCCAAATCACCATTCCCAAATCGCAAAGCGAAACCCTAGGTTTCCCTCTTTTTTTTCAAATCGACGTCAAGCTTGAACCAGAAGATCGGAGCCACTAGCGTTCGTTCCCAGTCCAGTTACCAGATCTTGGCAAACTGAGCCGCTCGGCTCCTCCAGCAAAGTAAATCAGCCTTCTCGAATATTGGTTCTGCTTCCATCAAGTTCGAAGCACTTCAAAACACCATCTTTCTCCGCTTCATGCTTCCCATTGCCTTAAGCCACCCGAAACCCTCTGTTGCCTGACTGTCGCCACTGTAGGTGAGCATCTCACTCACGATTAACTTCTAGTTCAAGTATTTCAATTTCAGTAGTAAACTCATTTCTATAGTAATATTTTGGTTTAAAATTGGCTGGCTGTCACACTTTATTGTTGAGTTCCGTTGCGAGCTGCTGCGTGATTTTTGTTTTGTTGTGCCTGCTGAGTATCTGAAACGCTGGACCTTGTAAATACATAGGAATCAACATATACGTGTTTTCGTGTGTATCTATACACCGCTGCTACACGTATTCACGAATTCATTATTCAGCGATTCAAAGTGTTTATACCCGTTTGATGGTGATCTAGAAATAATTTGTGTACGTGCAAGTTTGGTCACTATACATATATATATACATATTTAATATTATTGGTATTCTGACATACTCCGAGAACACTAACTTCACTTGCCTGATTGGGAGATAAACATAAGATTTATCTCTAGGTCAGAAATTTAGGCTAGTCTTTGATGGGTCAGGGACCTAATGCACGTGTTGTCCAGTCTTCAACATCAGAAAAGTTGGTCTATTCCTCGATAGTAAGATAGGATGTTAAATCTTAATGTCCATTATAATACGTATAATTGCATGTTTATCATAGGAGGAAATCAGTCAAGTCATAGACTTCGGATTACGATTTTGTTCATAAAGAAAGTGTTCATACTTAGTACTATCTTTTGAAAACAGAATATTCATATAAACTGCTAATTATATCCTTTCACAAAACGATTTCAAATATGCATGCTTATTGTCTTATACCATTCTACAGTTTACAATTGGTTTTGATTGAGGCAAGAATTTATGTATAAACTGATTTGGTTTGGATATATATAAATCTTGTTTGGCTTTGCCCATATCCTTTTGAAAACTGAAATAGTGTTTACAACCTGAAAATGATTATGTATTAATATATAATGTCAAACTTGAATATGGTGAAATCTGAAACTATGTGCATCTACATTTACAATTTGCGCTTGAGTATGCGCTAGACTGTGAACTTGAAGCTAGTGTGAATTTGTGGTACTTCATATATTACTTCACTCTCATGTTTTGGGAAAAACTTAGAATAAATTGTCTTTGTCCCAATAATGCACTTGATTTTTATTAGAAAAATTGAACTGGCTTCCAGCCGTGGCAATTCATGCTACTGTTGCTTCTTCCATACAGTGGTCATAAAATGGTCATGCGCTATGAATAGAGCCGAGTATGTATATTTATATATAAGCCTTAAAATCTGAGTTTCATTGGTTGAGTACCCTGTAGCAAGAACTGAACATGTCACTCAATTTTTGGAAGCTAGTGGTCGACCTATATGCGGGTTTGCCTAGGTCCATTGCTTGTACTAAGTACTTAAACTAAGTAGAAGCATGTGTCCAACCTGTTTTAAAGCTGAACATAGTCTTGACTTGTGAAAACTCGAACATGACCGACATGTTTTGTATGAGAGTACCTGGAGTTTTCAGTGTGCCCTTATGCATTCCCCTCTTGTTGAACTTATAGGCCACTGCCTTGTCTTACAGCTAAAACCTGTTATTTTCTCTCATGTGAATTACTTTGCATTTATTAGTCTATTATGACTGAAAGTAACTTGCTAAAACTCGAAGTTGGGCCACATTATTATGATCAGGTTGAAACTTGATATGCATTTACTTGTCCATCATTTTATAAACTAAGAACCCTGCTTTGTTTTAAATTCTATGCTAAGTTTAACTGGAGGAGTGAAACCTGTGTTGGACTAAAATAGTAACTTGCCAATTTCTGTTAACTGGAGTAATATACTGACTGAACTGGTTATGCTAGGCACCATATATTTTGTGTGTCTTGACATTGAGTATGCCATCTGCTACCATTCCCTACAGACTTGTAATTATAAATTGATGTCACCTGGAATGGTTTTCGGTTATATATATATATATACATACACACACACACCATGATGCTAAGAGTCTTTGGCACTTATGGTTTGAGAAATTTATATTTTGGTAAAACTCCAATAGACTTTGATTATTATTATTAGGTTAATATGAGAAGTTATAGGCTAAATTGGTATATCTATGTATTCAATTATTATTTCAGGTTGTTGAAACTCTGCGTCACTTGGTTTTATACATATTTTTGACATGTGCCACTTTTTGTTATTTTAGGTTGTAATTTATATGTTTCATGCTCATAAAATGTTTATATATTTGAGATAAACTATGCTGGCTTAAATGTTGTTTATAGATAAACGATTAGAATTAACAATGGTTAATTTAAATGTCATTAGAATTATTATCACCTGATGGTCTATGTTGTGGATGGATTGTTCATGTTGGCGTGATTCACATGCTGTCTTAAATGTTGCTTATATATATTGGTATAAACCATGCTGTTCTTAACGTTGCCTATATATTGTCCTTGCTCATGTGGTCCTTGGCTGACTGCACTTAAGTTATATGAGAACCTATGCATTAAGGAGTTGCTGCCATTAGTTTCATCCATGGTCATGCGGGTTTCTGGGATGCTAGGGCGGTACACACATGTACAAGTACATGTGTGTACGTGCAGGCTTCCGTAACCTTTTGTCCCTGAAATAAAAATCAATATAGCATAGATGTTACACCACTGTTTTGGCAAACGACTGATGTGAGGATTAGCTATTACATTTTTCAGTTTATACTGAAATTAATTTACTTGAACTATGATTAATCCTGACTCGAGTGTTTTATGTTTTTGCATGGAACGCTCGGGTCAGACCCAAGCATTTCAGATTTAAAGATCACAACTTAGGATTCGAAGATTGGCAAAGCTGGGGATTCCAAGAGACTGCGCACTCTGAAGATTTCAAATAGTAAAGATTTTCATATATTTAAATTTATTTTCAAATTCCGCTGTACTGAAAATCTTGTATTCAAAATTTCTGATTATAAATAAAAGTTTATTTTGCTGTTCAATATCATGGTTATTGTTTATTCAGTATTTATGTGTCGATTCTGTTTTTAAACTCAGTAAGCTAAATAATGGTCCGTCGATTTGAACGTTTTAAGTTGGTTTAAATACCGATTTGGAACGGTCAAAAAGGCGGGACGTTACAGCAGGATAGGCGGGAAAAGATCCCGCCACTCCCCAAGTCGACTGGGGAGTCGACACACCCCAGGCTGTGTCGACTGCCCAGTCGACACCCCTGTCGACTTGGGTGGTCGGCCAGTCTGGCCTGGGTGCACCTGACTTGTTCCTCAAGACATGTTTAGAGGCTAGTGACGTGAATTGATGGCCCAGATCTGAATTAGGGTTAATCCTATGGCCTAAACTAACCTAATCATCTATAAAAAGACCCTAATACCTAGCCTAAATCAACATAAATCATTCCTACAACTAAACTATGCCAAAATGTTTAATCATGGCCTCCACCCTCTTGTCATAGCCTCCATCTTCATTCATATGAGAGTTCCTAAGCTTGTTTGAGAGCTTCTAAGTTTGATTCAAGGCCAAAGTTCAATCTTTCTTCATACAAATCAAAGGAGCTTCTTGGAGCTTGTATTCATTTGGGGTTTTTAGAGTTGCTAGTGGCTTCGTCTTAATCTTATTTTATTTTATAAGTCTTCATAGCATTGTAAGCCCTATTCTACTCTTAGATTCTAACTATGAAGTTAAATATGACATGTTGCAAGTTGCGTTTGGGCCTAAGTATGATTTGTGCTTTGATTCTATCATGTTATGCATAGATTTATTCTATGCATGTTTGTAAAGCTATCACCTTGACTTTGTGCATAGAAAGCTATGAGCTTTGATTCTATCATGTTATGCATAGATTTATTCTATGCATATTTGTAAAGCTATCACCTTGACTTTGTGCATAGAAAGCTATGAGCTTTGATTTGAAATGTTGCATAAAGCAACATAGAAACTCTTATAACCCTTATGCTATCTTGCATATGATGTGATATGCGAATCACTAGCTATCATCCTATGTCATTTATGGCCATGTTTCACCTATTTTGCTAAAGTTGATATCATGCATGTTTTGAGGCTTATAATGTAATATGCAAGTTTATGAACACATTTGCCTCATATGCCACCATGTTTAACATGTGGCCAAACCTTATTAATTATGTCATGCTTTTAAAGTTCCCCCTTTGAGATCTATTTGCGTTTATGCGAACTTACATGCGATGGGGTTACGCTATGGGTAAACTAAAATGACATAAAATCATGACTTGAAAAATGACATGAAATATGACATGTGATTATGCTTGGAACATGAACATGGACTTGGACATGACTTCTAGAAAACATGGGAATGGCCAACTCGAGGTTGGGTTGAGTTTGTAGCATAAATCTACCCGGAACTGACCGGCTTAACTAGTGGCTACAAGCAATAGGACCCAATGTGAGTAGTTGGTCATGTCGCACTTGAAACCCGAGGTTAGACTAAGTTGTGGTGTAAAGCTACCCGGACCCGCCCGGCTTAACTAGTAACCACAATAAGGTCTAATGTGAGAGGTTGGGTGCATTAAATTAATTAATGCCACATGATAGGGTTAAGTCATGGACCACTTGAATACTTAACCAATTAAACACGATGGGTTGGTAGGGTTAAGTCATGGGCTACTTGGATACTTAACCAATTAAACACGATGTATTGATAGGGTTAAGTCATGAACTGCTTGGATACACTTGACCAACTCAATACATGGTTAGGATAGGGTTAACCACATTTAACCCTCTTGAAATCCTAGTCACGAGGTCCTTTTCAGCAGTAACCCACTTGGGAGTATCTGGATACCCTGGACTAGGCTAGGGTGGGGCACGATTACTGGACTGATTGTAAGAGACCAAAAGAGACGGCTGAATGGTGCACCGGTTGTTCAGGCGGACCATGATCGTGCACATTAAGTCCGCAGTTGAACATGGGCACCAGTAGGTTTAGACTGTGCGTGCTTGAATTGTGTCTGTGGTTTACACCTTAGGGCTGGATACACCCTGGGGTGGACCTTGCACAGTTAACTACATTCCATGATTAAGCCGTATGACACTGATACACAACGAGTTAGGCTTATAGGGAGCCGATCGACTAGACCGAGTAGTTGGACCTTGATTTAGGTCACCTCACGATATTGGGCCAACTTTGGGCCAAGGGATCATTTCTTGTTTATACTTGACATGGCTTGGAATACTAGTACACACTTGGTGCAACTTAACCTTGTATATGCGATGCCACACTTGATCTATCTTGTTAACTTTTCACCATGCCAGTTATCACCCTATGTTTCATCTCTGCTTTACATGTCCAGTTAACTTTATTAGTTTTTATACTAATAGTAGGTAGGACTTACCAGTCTTTTTGACTGACCCGTTTTCTTTTGCCTCTTTTCTTCCGTTCCCCCCCCCCCCCCCCCAGTTTTACAGGGTGGGAACACTGGTACCTAGCTTGGATCTTTAGCTACTTTTCTGGATAGCTCATGTACGGTTTGGACTTGAGCATGCTATGGCTTTATTCTACTTTGGGGATAGTTACTTTATGTTTTTTTTTTCCAGTTTTCAGTTTATGTTTCTAGACTTTGTTTTGTGGGAAAATAATGACCAAGTACTATGATGTAACTTGACTATGGTTTTGAAATGTTAGTTCTTACCCGCTGCTTTACTTACTCTGTTTTACTTATATGTTCTATCTTGTGATATCTGCATGCATGTTTGCCTTGTTTAACGCCCCTCCAAAGCTAGTGTGCTTGCAAGAGTGGCATTGGCGGAGGTGGGGTGTTACATTTGGTATCAGAGCATAAGGTTTACAAGATCTGAGCAAAAGGTTTTCAAAACTTACCTTTTGGAAAACTATTTTCAAAACTAATTAAGTATTTTCCAAGAAAAAGTCTAGTTTATTTTAAAAGGCTATTCCCCAAAAGCCATTAGCGCTATCCTTCGTTTCCTCATTCTTAATCTATCTTTTCCCTTTTTTCAGCATGGCCGATCTTAATCTTCCTCAGGGAGTAACCATCCCCGGATGGTTCCGGAGATACTTGGAAGCTAGGGCCAACGATGTGGGCCCAGCAAACACTCCCACTGTAACTGAGGTTCCTCCTCCTCAGCATCCACCAGCAGATTTCGCAAAGGTTTGCAAAGACTTTAAGGCGATGGGTGGCAAGAATTTTATTGGGACGGAGACTTTTGTTGAGGCAAGAAATTGGTTGAAAGAAACTGAAGATCTCTTCGCCATCTTTGATGTGGAAGACTGTAGAAAAGTTCTGTTGGCAGTATGGCTATTGAAAGAGAAAGTTGCTTATTTGTGGGAGGTCACCAATGCTACTAGGCCTATAGAGACTTGGGCCGACTTTAGGACAAGGTTTGGGCTTAAGTTTCTATCATCTGCTGAGGCGAATCTGCAATTGGAGAAGTTTATATCTTTGAAGCAAGGGGACATGACAGTGAGGGAGTATGTGAATAAGTTTAACCAGCTTGCTCGATTCGGTTTGGACATGGTTAATACTCCCCAGAAGAAGGCTTTACGCTTTGCACGAGGGTTGAATGAGCCATTACAAGGTTTAGCCATGTCTCATATACCCATGGGGGCCACTTTTGATAGCCTAGTAGACATGGCATTGCTTCAGGGAGATGATAAGAATGGCAAGAAAGAAGTCATGCCTAATGAGACTCAAACCAAGAGGACGGATTCCAAGTGGGGAGGCAATCAGAGCAAACAGAACAACAAGAACAACAAGAACAACAAGGGTAACAAGGCCAAGGCAAGGGACACAAGGAAGTGCAACTACTGTGGGATCGTTGGGCACATAGCCAAAGATTGCAGGAAGAAGAAGTGGAAGTTGGGTGAATGCTTTCATTGTGGAGAGACTGGACACTTTAGCAAGGATTGCCCCAAGAAGCAAGGACAAGGGCAAGGGCAGACTCAGCGTGCAGGACCTTCTGGAGGGCAAGTGCATGCTCTCAACACTGCTCCAGTTCCGGACCGAGGTAGTATTTCTGTAGAAAGTCTTGTTTACATTTCTGATTTTCCTGTTCGCACCTTATTTGATTCTGGCGCATCGCATAGTTTTATTTCTTCGGATCTTGTTGAAAGTTTGCACCTAAGTACTAGTCTTGTTGAGAATCCCGTTAGTGTTTCAAATCCAATTGGGGGTTCCGCCCATTTATCTATGATTTGTATGGATTTGAGGATTTCTATCTTGACCGTAGAATTCACGTGTAATGCTTATGTTCTCGGGTTCACGGGATACGGGTTGATTTTGGGCATGGATTGGTTGCCCAGTTATGGATCCATTCTCGATTGTGAGCATAGGGTGGTGAGGCTCATGACTCGCCTCGGTAATACCCTAGATATTTCTTGCAACCCGCTAGATCCCGTCATGTTATGTTATCTTGAATCTCTTGACTCGTCCATCGATGATCTGCAATCTGTAAGGGTGGTCCGAGAATATCCTGATGTCTTTCAAGAGGTTAAGGGGTTACCCCCTAAACGAGAGATAGATTTCCGCATTTATCTTGTTGATAATGCCAAGCCATTTTCATTGCCTGTTAGGCACATGGCCCCGCAAGAAAGAAGAGAGCTCAGTAAGCAAATCAAGGAGTTGCTTGAGAAGAATTTTATTAGGCGAAGCATTTCTGAATGGGGTGCTCCTGTGGTATTCGCTACTAAGGCGGATGGTTCGCTTCGTCTATGTGTTGATTATCGAGAGTTGAACAAGCTGACAAAGAAGAATAGGCACCCGTTACCGAGGATATATGACCTCTTTGACCAGCTTGTTGGTGCTTCTGTTTTCTCTCAGCTCGATCTAGCCACCGGATTCCATCAGCTTAGAGTGGCTGAGGATAGTATCGATAAGACTGCGTTTAGGACTCCAGATGGATTCTTTGAATGGCTTGTCATGCCATTCGGTTTGACTAATGCACCCGCCTACTTCGTAGATTTAATGAGTAGGGTATTCAGGGAGTTCCTTAACAAGTTTGTGGTTGTCTTCGTGGATGATATTCTGATCTTCTCAAAGGATGAGGAAGAACATGTTAGACACCTCAAGGAAGTGATGGATACGCTTAGAGCTCATCAGTTGAAAGCCAAGTTCTCCAAATGCCATTTCTGGAGAAGGGAAGTTCGGTTTCTTGGACATATAGTTTCTAAGCAAGGCATAGCGGTGGATCCCGCGAAAGTGGTTGCAGTTCAAGACTGGAAGACTCCTAGGAATGCAACCGAAGTAAGAAGCTTTCTCGGTCTGGTGGGCTACTATAGGAAGTTCATCAGGGACTTCGCTAAGATTTCAGCCCCTCTTACTAAGTTGACGAAGAAGAACTTAGTCTTTGCATGGGACTTAGAGTGTGAGCTTGCTTTTCAAAGGCTCAAGAGGGCCCTTACTACAGCTCCAGTTTTGGCATTACTCGATGGTGGTAAGATGTTTACCGTATACACCGATGCATGTGGCACGGGGTTAGGTGCTGTTCTGATGCAAGAAGGAAGAGTGATATGTTATGGGGGTAGGCAACTTAAAGTTCATGAGAAGAACTATCCCACTCATGATTTGGAGTTGGCGGCGATCGTCTTTGGACTCAAATCATGGTGCCACTATCTTCTAGGCGAAAGGTTTGAGTTATATACTGATCACAAGTCGCTCAAATACCTCTTCTCGCAGAAAGATCTGAATCTAAGGCAGCAAAGGTGGATGGAATTCTTGGCATCTTTTGACTTCGAGATAGCTTATACCCCTGGCAAGGGTAATGTTGTGGCAGATGCATTAAGCAGAAGTAGGTTGACTTTGAGTCCCTTGTTTGTTGAGATGAGGAGCCTAGAGTTCTTGGCAACCTTTTATTTCACAACAGCCGTTGAGTCGATGACGGGTTCGTTAGCATCCCTTGAGCTTAGACCTATACTTCTTGATCAAGTTAGGGCTTCGCAGAAGGAAGACCCGCAGATAGTCGAGGTCATGGACAAGTTGATTCGTGGTGAGACGTCTAGTCATCTTGCTAGATATACTATTGATGACAAGGGTTGGCTAAGGCGTGATGGAAGGCTATGCGTTCCACAAGTAGGAGACTTGGTGCATAAAGTTCTCGAAGATGCGCATCACTCGAAGATGACTATACATCTTGGAGGAGATAAGATGTATAGAGATATGAAGCGCATTTTCTTTTGGGCTGGAATGAAGAAGGATGTGGCAGAGTATGTTTCAAAGTGCATGGTGTGCCAACAAGTGAAAGCCGAGTCAATGAAACCCGGTGGGCTATTACATCCATTAGAGGTCCCACAATGGAGGTGGGAAAGTATTTCTATGGATTTTGTGGATGGATTGCCTAGGTCAAGGAAAGGGAATACGAGCATATGGGTCATAGTTGACAGACTTACGAAGAGTGCTCATTTCATTCCAGTGAAGAGCAAGAGGACCGCATCATGGCTAGCATCTGTTTATCTTCGAGAGATAGTGCGATTGCATGGAGTTCCTTCTAGCATAGTTAGCGATCGTGACCCAATCTTCACTAGCCAGTTCTGGAATAGTTTTCAAGAAGCGATGGGTACGCGATTGAATCTAAGTACAACCTATCACCCCCAGACGGATGGCCAAACCGAAAGGGTGAATAGAGTGCTAGAAGATCTCTTGAGGCTTTGTGTTCTTGACTTTGGTGGTACTTGGGAAGACCACCTCCCTCTTGTAGAGTTTGCTTATAATAATAGCTATCAAGCTAGCATAGGGATGGCACCATTTGAAGCTTTGTATGGGAGGTCGTGTAGGTCACCATCTTGTTGGTGGGAGACAACGGATAGGCTTATACTTGGGCCCGATATGATACGGGACACATCCGAGAAAGATGAATTGGTGAGAAGACGGATGAAAGCGACCCAAGACAGACAGAAATCCTATGGTGACAAGCGAACGACAGATTTGGAATTCGAAGTTGGAGATATGGTTTTCGTGAAGGTTTCTCCTTTGCGTAATGTGGTTCGTTTTGGAGCAGTTGGGAAGCTGGCACCAAGGTTCGTAGGACCCTTCCCTATCATAGAAAGAATTGGGAAGATGGCTTATAAGGTGGAATTGCCCGAGAAGCTGGCCGGAGTGCATAATGTCTTTCATGTCTCGCATCTCCGAAAGTGCCTACATGAGTCCGCTGAGGTGGTTGAACCTAGCATTCTTGAAGACGTGGAGGTAGAGAAAGAGGCAACCCTGAGGAGAGCCCCGATTCGTATCTTGGGAACGGAGATCAGGAAGCTAAGGAATCAAGAAGTCAAATTGGTGAAAGTTCAGTGGAGTGAAGCCGAAGAGGATGCAACTTGGGAAACCGAGGAGAAGATGCGTGGGCTTTATCCATTTCTTTTTGAGGGTACATTCTCGATCTCTCTTCCTTTTTAGCATATCTTCCTTTTTGCTATCCATGTTTATCCTGTTTATCTTGTAACTTCGTTAACCTTGTCATGAGAACCTTAGGTAGAAACCCTTTGGATGAAACATGTATTTGAAACATGTTATGCTTGATGTTTGCAAGTGGTTGCAAGTGTTTGCAAGTGGATACTCGTGGATGCATGATACACATTAGGCACTAAGATCGGCTCACACACTTTCATATTGCATATGCATGAGTGCTTATACTTATTCATGGATGAAACTTGTTATTCTATCACGTGGATGCTGCATATGGATGAATGTTATGTGCACTCATATAGAGATTATAAATTATGTTAGGAATTTGCATACATATGGACGCATTTCACTAACATACTTTGCATTAAGGAGGTTTACTGAATCAGTAACTGCTTGATTTTCGCATTAGATAAGTACACATAGACACACCTTTGCATATAATCATACAGCATTTAGAATTTGTTAAGGATATTGACTGCACGTGGATGATGTTTTGAGTAGATGGATGATGGATGGTAGGATACGTTCTTCCTAACTTAGAGATTTCGGGGACGAAATCCTTTAAGGTGGGGAGGATGTAACAACCCGTATTTTGAATAAACAAGTTATAACATAAATCAAGGCAGAATTAAATGATAAAGTCTGAATCAAGGGAAACGGGCTATGCCATTGCGTTCGTCTCGAAAAAATACGCAAAAGAGAGTCCGAGTTTTCGAAAATCGGAGTCCGTATGACCCATTTATGGCCCATAGAAGTTTTCAGAAAATTCAAGTTTAAAAACAGATTCGAATTCAAATTCAGCTGGGCAGGATAGGCGGGAAAAGATCCCGCCACTCCCCAAGTCGACTCGGGAGTCGACTTGGGAGTCGACACACCCCAGGCTGTGTCGACTGCCCAGTCGACACCCCTGTCGACTTGGGTGGTCGGCCAGTCTGGCCTGGGTGCACCTGACTTGTTCCTCAAGACATGTTTGGAGGCTAGTGACGTGAATTGATGGCCCAGATCTGAATTAGGGTTAATCCTATGGCCTAAACTAAGCTAATCATCTATAAAAAAAACCCTAATACCTAGCCTAAATCAACATAAATCATTCCTACAACTAAACTATGCCAAAATGTTTAATCATGGCCTCCACCCTCTTGTCATAGCCTCCATCTTCATTCATATGAGAGTTCCTAAGCTTGTTTGAGAGCTTCTAAGTTTGATTCAAGGCCAAAGTTCAATCTTTCTTCATACAAATCAAAGGAGCTTCTTGGAGCTTGTATTCATTTGGGGTTTTTAGAGTTGCTAGTGGCTTCGTCTCAATCTTATTTTATTTTATAAGTCTTCATAGCATTGTAAGCCCTATTCTACTCTTAGATTCTAACTATGAAGTTAAATATGACATGTTGCAAGTTGCGTTTGGGCCTAAGTATGATTAGTGCTTTGATTCTATCATGTTATGCATAGATTTATTCTATGCATGTTTGTAAAGCTATCACCTTGACTTTGTGCATAGAAAGCTATGAGCTTTGATTCTATCATGTTATGCATAGATTTATTCTATGCATGTTTGTAAAGCTATCACCTTGACTTTGTACATAGAAAGCTATGAGCTTTGATTTGAAATGTTGCATAAAGCAACATAGAAACTCTCATAACCCTTATGTTATCTTGCATATGATGTGATATGCGAATCACTAGCTATCATCCTATGTCATTTATGGCCATGTTTCACCTATTTTGCTAAAGTTGATATCATGCATGTTTTGAGGCTTATAATGTAATATGCAAGTTTATGAACACATTTGCCTCATATGCCACCATGTTTAACTTGTGGCCAAACCTTATTAATTATGTCATGCTTTTAAAGTTCCCCCTTTGAGATCTATTTGCGTTTATGCGAACTTACATGCGATGAGGTTACGCTATGGGTAAACTAAAATGACATAAAATCATGACTTGAAAAATGACATGAAATATGACATGTGATTATTCTTGGAACATGAACATGGACTTGGACATGACTTCTAGAAAACATGGGAATGGCCAACTCGAGGTTGGGTTGAGTTTGTAGCATAAATCTACCCGGAACCGACCGGCTTAACTAGTGGCTACAAGCAATAGGACCCAATGTGAGTAGTTGGTCATGTCGCACATAAAACGCGAGGTTAGACTAAGTTGTGGTGTAAAGCTACCCGGACCCGCCCGGCTTAACTAGTAACCACAATAAGGTCTAATGTGAGAGGTTGGGTGCATTAAATTAATTAATGCCACATTATAGGGTTAAGTCATGGACCACTTGAATACTTAACCAATTAAACACGATGGGTTGGTAGGGTTAAGTCATGGGCTACTTGGATACTTAACCAATTAAACACGATGTATTGATAGGGTTAAGTCATGAACTGCTTGGATACACTTGACCAACTCAATACATGGTTAGGATAGGGTTAACCACATTTAACCCTCTTGAAATCCTAGTTACGAGGTCCTTTTCAGCAGTAACCCACTTGGGAGTATCTGGATACCCTGGACTACGCTAGGGTGGGGCACGATTACTGGACTGATTGTAAGAGACCAAAAGAGACGGCTGAATGGTGCACCGGTTGTTCAGGCGGACCATGGTCGTGCACATTAAGTCCGCAGTTGAACATGGGCACCAGTAGGTTTAGACTGTGTGTGCTTGAATTGTGTCTGTGGTTTACACCTTAGGGCTGGATACACCCTGGGGTGGACCTTGCACAGTTAACTACATTCCATGATTAAGCCGTATGACACCGATACACGACGAGTTAGGCTTATAGGGAGCCGATCGACTAGACCGAGTAGTTGGACCTTGATTTAGGTCACCTCATGATATTGGGCTAGCTTTGGGCCAAGGGATCATTTCTTGTTTATACTTGACATGGATTGGAATACTAGTACACACTTGGTGCAACTTAACCTTGTATATGCGATGCCACACTTGATCTATCTTGTTAACTTTTCACCATGCCAGTTATCACCCTATGTATCATCTCTGCTTTACATGTCCAGTTAACTTTATTAGTTTTTATACTAATAGTAGGTAGGACTTACCAGTCTTTTTGACTGACCCGTTTTCTTTTGCCTCTTTTCTTCCGTTCCCCCCCCCCCCCCAGTTTTACAGGGTGGGAACACTGGTACCTAGCTTGGATCTTTAGTTGCTTTTCTGGATAGCTCATGTACGGTTTGGACTTGAGCATGCTATGGCTTTATTCTACTTTGGGGACAGTTACTTTATGTTTTTTTTCCAGTTTTCAGTTTATGTTTCTAGACTTTGTTTTGTGGGAAAATAATGACCAAGTACTATGATGTAACTTGACTATGGTTTTGAAATGTTAGTTCTTACCCGCTGCTTTACTTACTATGTTTTACTTATATGTTCTGTCTTGTGATATCTGCATGCATGTTTACCTTGTCCAACACCCCTCCAAAGCTAGTGTACTTGCAAGAGTGACCCTGGCAGAGGTGGGGTGTTACAGCTACCCTAGAAAAGGAGAGGCGCCAGGCAAAGGAAAAGAGTACCCTTGAAGTCGGCTCTTCTTCTGCCACTGTTGAGGCTACTGTAGTTGAGGAGTATGACCCGGAAAGACCAGAGATCACTGGGACTCCTTCCTTACCCTCTATTACTGGGCTACCCTCCGAAGCTCCTACTGCCGCAGTCAAAAAATCTACTGAGGGTATTCCTACTTTTTCACCTCAATTTGCTAAGGCTATTTCATCATTTCACCACATCATTGGACAGACAAGTGAAGATCCTGAGTTTTCCCCTGAGATAGTAACTATTGCTTCTCGTTCTGTAGGTACTAATCCTGCTACAGAGACCAACAAGAAGATGGATGGGAAATCCGGGGAGGCTATTGGATCACAACCTGCTGAAAAGGCACAGGAATAAGAGGCTGAGGTTGTTAGTTCCACCCCGACAGAGAAAGCTGGAAGTAAAGAAGGAGAGGCCACTGATAAGGCCACTTTGCCACCTGAACCCGAGATTCCCAAAGGAGAGATCGTCCATGCATTGAGAGATGACGGTGGAAACGATGAGCATGATGAGGAGGATGATGTCATTGTGACAGGGGATTCAGAGACTGGAGATGATGAAACTTTAGCTAATAGGAAGGCAAAACAAGACCGACTTCTGAAAGCCAAAGATGAAGAGGAAGTACTTGGGGCTGCCACCCCTCTTGCAACCATTCCTCTCGGCTCAAGGTTAGTTGTTAAACTTTCAACTAGATCAATCACTGAAGAGCTTGCTAAAAAGTCTCCTATTGATCCCAGTGCTCCAGTCCCCGGCAAAAAGAATTGGAAGCGCCTTTTCACTGATGCTGAAAAGGAGGAGAAAGACAAGCTCAAGGCCTCCAAGAAAGCCAAGTCCACTCCGAAGGGAAAGTGAAGAGTAGCTTTTATCTTTTGTTTTGATTTTCCACTGGCCCGCGGTTGATGTAGCGAGTGCGGCCCTCGCATCTTTTGCTTTGCTTTTTGTACAAACTTTCCTGTTTGTGAATAAAATAGTTTGTCTCTTGCAATCTTAACTATCAATAAGTTCATCAATTAAGCATAATATTGTCAATAAATAACATGTCATGTTTCAACTATATGACCAAGTCATTACTACTAAACAAAAGATAGTGAATACAGGGGGAGGTGTGTGTGTACTGCCCCCAATCAATCTTGAACAGAAGGCCTGGACAAGGCTTGTTCAAGGTTGATTAAGTTTAACATTTTGATTGCCCCCAACACTTTGGCGGGATTTTTGTCTTTTAGTCACCGGCACTCGTATTTTAGCGCCTTTATACTCTCCTGTAGTTTGATCACGTTAGAGTGCGGTCAAGCGGTCTCTTGTCGAGGTGCACCTTCATGCCTCGGAGGACGTCGTCTTCCCGTCCTTTCTACTCTCTCTCAAGTCATGAGAGTTAGAGTAAGGAACGTCGTCTTCCTGTCCCTTTCATTTTGTTCGGTAAACGGTCATCTCATTTGCTTCTGCACGTAAATTACCCTTGATTGTTTTAGTTTAACTTAGTGTTTAGCATTTCGCGGTTAGTACAGAATAGTCGTACAAGGTAAAAGAAATAGTGCAGGAAAAGTAAATGACACGCGATGTTTTTATAATGGTTCATCTAAGTCGTAGTCTACATCCACTTTATAATCTTTTGCTCAAATAAACAGACTTTTCTAGGCCAGTTGTACCTTTTTACAAGGCTTATAAAGAACAAAAGAAAATATTACAAGTCTAATTTAAATATCGCCTCAGATGCTGGGCATTACAAGCTCTGAGGATTTCTTCGCCATCCATGGTCGCTAGCTTGAAGGCTCCTTTATCAAGCTTCCTTTGGATTGCATATTGTCCTTCCTATTTCGGTCCCAGGTGGACCGACGGCGGGAAAACGCGTTTCAGTACTAGATCTCCAGGCTCAAAAGATCGTTGTCTGACTTTCTTGTCATAGTACCGCGCTACCTGATGTCGGTGCCTCGAGGCACGCAAGTTTGCTTCATCTCTCTTCTCCTCTACTGAGTCTAATGGTTCAAGGAGGTGGGATCTGTTTGTCATGGGGTCATAGTACGTCGTTCGATGCAAAGGAACATTCAATTCCACTGGGATAACTACCTCGGAGCCGAACGAGAGCACAAAGGGAGAGTGGCCTGCTGCTGTTTTGAAAGTTGTGCGATAAGCCCATAAGGCTAATGGCAGTTTGTCTACCCATATGGCCTTTGCACGCTCCAATCTCTTCTTGAGAATGGACTTGATAACTTTATTGATTGCTTCAACCTGTGCGTTAGACTGCGGATGAGCCACCGCAGTGTACCTCTTATCGATTTTGTACTTATTGCAGAAATTCCTAAATTCGTTGTTGTCGAACTGGGTCCCATTGTCTGTTATAATAGTTTTCGGAATCCCAAATCGGCATATGATATTTCGCACCACGAAGTTTATCACCCGCTTTGTCGTAATTGTGGTCAGTGGCTCGGCCTCCACCCATTTTGTGAAATAATCCACAGCTACGATTGCGTATTTTTCCCCTCCTTTTGCAATCTGTAGGGTTCCGATGATATCTATCCCCCAAGTAGCGAACGGCTAAGGACTTACCATCGTGTTAAGCTGGCTAGGGGGTGCCTTTTGTATCTTAGCAAACTTTTGGCATCTATCGCAGTGTCGAGAGTAATCAGCTGCATCTCTGTTAATGGTAGGCCAAAAATAGCCGTACCGTAATATCTTTTTGGTCAACGTCTGGCCTCCTGTATGATCTCCACGCTCACCCTCGTGTACTTCTTCCAATACACATCGGATGTCGTCGTGTCCAATGCATCGTAACAGGGGCATTGAAAATCCCTGACGGTAAAGAACTTGGTCTTGCAACACGTACCTGGCGGCTTTGTGAATCACAGCTCGCCTCTCACTTTTCTTGGATGGGAGTGTCCCGTCATTAAGGTAATTCTTGATCGGCGTCATCCACGACTCTCTTTCTGGATCGAGTTCCAGCACCGGGTCGCCTTCCATTTGGTTAAAGCTCGGTGATTCCAATGTCTCTATTGGAACCAACTCTATTTCCTCAGGATCGTCGGAGCTGGCCAACTTAGCTAGCTTGTCTGCCTTTTGATTTTCGGTCCTCGGAATGTGTGTTATGCTATACCGTTCCATGTGACCTAGCAATTCTTCCGCTTTTTCAAGGTAAGTGAATAACTGAGGTCCTCTGGATACAAATTCCTTCCGTACCTGGTAGACTACTATTTTGGAATCGCAGAAAATGTCTAGCACAGTCACTCCCGGCTCCTTAGCAAGTTTCAGCGCGGCAATCAGGGCCTCATACTCAACTTCGTTGTCGGTCGCTGGAAACTCATGTCGTAATGCATAATAGATCGACCGTCCTTCAGGTGTGATCAAAACAACTCCAGCACAAGATCGCCAGTTGTTTCTAGCCCCGTAGGTGTACAGCTTCCAAGGGCTCAGCTCAAGTGTTCGCTCTGAAGGTCCAGATTCGTCTCCCAACACATCCTCTTCAGGAATTGTGAACTCAGCTATGAAGTCGGCCAAAGCTTGTCCTTGAATTGACCTTTTGGTTTGGAAATCTAAATCAAATTGGCTAAGTTCAATGTTCCGCTTAAGAAGTCTCCCCGATGCTTCTGGTCGGTGCAGCACTTGACGAAGAGGTTGGTCGGTAAAGATAGTTATTGGATGAGCTTGAAAATAGTGGCGAAGCTTCCGTGATGCGATAAGAAGGCTATAAGCAGCTTTTCTATCTTCGGATAATTCCTCTCCGCTATAGCTAATTTCTTACTCACATAATATACAGGCCTCTGGATCTTACCTTCTTCACGTACCAATGCGGTGCTGACGGCATGGGATGATACCGCTAAGTAGACAAACAGGTCCTCATGATCCACTGGCTTCGACAAGATGGGAGGCTTCTCCAACAGACTTAACAAATTCTGGAAGGCCTCCACACAATCAGAAGTCCACTCAAAATTTCGTTTTCCTCGCTTAATCAGGTCGAAGAAAGGTACACACTTGTCTGTTGCTTTGGAGATGAACCTGCCCAATGTTGTAACCTTCCCAACTAAGCCTTGAACATCCCTAATCTTTCGCGGCTCCTCCATATTCCGGATTGCTGCAATTTTGTCCGGATTGATTTCAATTCCTCTAGAACTCACGGTAAAGCCAAGGAACTTACCTAATGCCACTCCAAAGGAACACTTCAAGGGATTCAACTTCATCCCATACCTTCTTAGTATGCCGAACATTTCTGCCAAGTCCTTCGTATGATCGGGAGATTGCTTGGATTTCACGAGCATATCATCTATGTAAACTTCCACGGTTTTCCCAATCTGGTTATAGAACATCCGATTGACTAGCGCTGATATGTAGGTCCTGCATTCTTTAGTCCAAATGACATTACCACATAGCAGTACAAACCTAAGTCTGTAATGAAGCTTGTGTGCTCTTGATCTGGTATATGCATCGGGATTTGATTATATCCTGAATAGGCATCCATGAATGACAGGAGTTCATGTCTGGCTGTAGAGTCTACTAGCTGATCAATCCTAGGGAGCGGAAAACTATCCTTCGGGCAAGCTTTGTTCAAATCGGAGAAGTCGATGCAGGTCCACCATTTCCCGTTCGATTTTCTGACTAGGACGGGATTCGATATCCAGTCGGGGTACTTCGAGTCTTTTACAAATCCGTTGTTCTTCAACTTCTCCACTTCTTCTTTTAAAGCGGCTGATCGTTCAGGGCCCAACATCCGTCTTTTTTGCTTGACAGGCGGGTGTTTTGGGTTAATGCTCAAAGAGCGACTCATAACGGCCGGCGATATCCCACACATGTCAGCAAGGGTCCAGGCGAACACATCTAGGTTTGCTTTCAAGAATTCGGCCAAGTCCTTTGCTCGAAGTGGGTTTAACTGCGATCCAATCTTCAGAACCTTTGTTAAATCTGCTTCGTCGATGGGGATATCCACTGTTGTCTCATTGGGAGTCGTCATTCTGCCCCCAGGCCCCTCATCTTCTCTGGGGTCCATATCCTCAGGCAAGTCTCTGGGCGACTTTCTCGGGGCTGGACCTCTTAGCTGCTATGCGGTGTTTTCCTTCGTAGGGGGAGAGGCATCCTTAGGCTCTAAACTCATCCCCTTCATCAGCATCTTCAACTCTGCCACGTAGCAAGCTCGAGCAGTAACCTGATCACCTCTCATTACCCCAACTCCCGTGTCAGTGGGGAATTTAAGCAGTAAGCACCAGGGCGCAATGTATGCCCTGAATTCTGCAAGGGCCGGTTGGCCCAAAAAGGCATTATACGGTGATTCGATATCCAAAACAACAAATGGGAGAATCCTCACTCTCTGGCGATTTCCCTGTCCCAACCTCACCTGTAACTCTACATATCCCATGGGAGCTGTCGACGCTCCATTGAAGCCTCGTATCCATCCTTCACAAGGCTTTAAGTCTTTTGGTTCGAGCTTCATTTGTTCGAAGGCTTTCTTAAAAAGAATATTGACTGAGCTCCCCTTATCCACTAACACCTTGTGGACTAATGCAGGGCCGATGTTCATAGTGATCACTAGCGGGTCTTCAGTGGGCGACATAACTCCAATATCATCCCTATCACGGAAAATGACGTCGTCAGACATCGTCTTTTGTTGTTTTACTGGTGTGATGTCTTCAAGACTGCTGCTCTCTCCTACCTCAAAATGCTTGGGTGCGTTAACGTATTGATCCATCGCTCTGGAACTATGAGTTGCTGGATGGGGCCCTCCTACGATGGTATTAATGACAATTCCTTTGCCTTTCTACGGTGCTGTAGGTCTGGGAGCAGGTTGATCTTGGTTTGGGGCATGCCCCCTTACCCCCCTTTTTTTTGGGGCCACTTTGTATTCATCAAGCTTTCCTTCTCGCAACAACTTTTCAACTATGTCTTTCAGGTGGCAGCATTCGTTGGTGGAATGGCCATGAGTACCATGAAACAAGCAAAATTTTCCCGTGGCTTTGTCTTTCTCGGTAGAATCTCTGGGTTGCGGCTTCTTATGTTGCAGAACATTGTATGCATCAAGGTAAATGTTCTCCAGCGTGTCACTCAACGGGGTATAGTTCTCGAAAGTCTGGAATCGGGGCCTTTTTTCAGAGCTATTCTCCCTATTCCGATTCCTACTACTACCATTTCTATTCCTACCATTACCACTTCCACCTTAATTGCTGATGTTCACTTAAACCTTTCCCGAACTATCGCCGGACTGCTTCACGGCGACGTTGCTTTGGACACTTTCCATAGAGATCCCTTCATCTTTTCTCTTCTTATTGGCTCGGACTTCCTTTTGCCTTAATCAAATGTTGGCTTTTTGATAGAACAGTTCCCTAGTGCGAGGTGGTTTTCTAGATAGATAATCTTCGAATTCAATATCAGAGTCGACTCCATCTATCAGGGCCATCAGTATGGTTGGCTCATGGGGATTATTTACTTCCGTAACTGCTGAATTAAAATGATCCAAGTATGATTTCAATGATTTACCTGGGGCCTACTTAATTCTGGATAGTTCAATAATGCTCTTAGACTTGCGGGCGTGAAGTCGGAACTGGTTCATAAAGCGCTCACTCAATTATGTGAAAGTTGATACTGATCGCGGAGGGAGTCGAGTAAACCACATCAATGCTACATCTTGTAAATAAATCGGGAAGGCCTTGCACTTTACGGCGTCTGTGGCTGCCGCAGCATTCATAAACCATGCATATCTCATCAAGTGCTGCCCCGGGTCAGTTCCCCTGGAGTACCTATTCATCTGCGGCAAATTAAATCGTCTAGGGAACTGTAATTCCTGTATGTCATCAGTGAATGGGGTATGACTCCGCTCAACGCCCCAGTCTTCATTGGTATAATTCCGACTTTCTATCATGATCAGGTGTATCATCGCCTCTACATCAGCATTCGTCAAGATAGGTTCTGGCTCTCTGGCCCTAACATCCGAGTTGCCCCTGGGGCCCCTATGTATGATATTTGGGTTGCCTCTGGGCCCTTGGTCAGATGTCGCCCTTCTGTTCCTGGCAGCAGCCAATCTACTTTGTTCCCTACGCTCCCGGTCAATCCCAGGAGGAAGGGGCTGGAGGAGCTGCCCCTGTGTGGGATTGGCGATATAAGGATCCCTGGGTAGAACATGTGATCCACGCATAGGCAGCAACATAGGTTCATTCGGGCTCGGATCATCAGGTCCTAACACACGAGCAACATCTTCATGGGATCCCAAAGATCTGAAGGTCAATTGATTGAGATTCTCTGCTCTTTCGTATGGCCTCCTCTCACGTGGTCGATCTTCATCCGAAGAGGAAGAAAGGTCTGCAACAAGGCGGCAACTTGGAGAAGGTGTCTTCTGCCTGCGAAGTTCGCCAATTTCCCTACTCATGGTTCTCATATTCTCTCACATGAGAAGGCTGTCCTGCTTGTGAGTTTCCAAAGCATCCCTAGTGCTTTCAAGCATTTCAAAGAAGCGTGCGAAATCCCTTTGAGTGATGGGTGCGAACGGATCAGGTCGCTCACTAGTTGTCGCGGCCGGCATCGGAGCATTGGTAGGAACTCGAGTAGACGTGCCAGCTTCAGCTACAACCGGTTTGGATCGGGACATGGGAGTAGGGTCGGTTCGGTTCGGCAGGGGAACAGGAGCTGCATCAGCATCTATGCCTTTGGATCGGTTCGGACGGGCTTCATTACATCGGTTCGGCAATTCTGGTTCGGATCGGCCCTCTTCAGATCCTTATCCCCACGATCTTGTCATTACCAAGGCTCGCTGACTCTGATTGGCTTCATTCTCCCGAGCGCCTTGTGTTTCTTTCCCATTTCCTTTGTCTATGGTGATGGATTCTTCAGAAATCAGTTAGCAAATACTTGAAAGTGTCGAAAATGAAGGATTAACTTCTTTGAACTTAAAGGTCCAAAAAATAGAACGATAATCCCAAAAAAAAGCTTCAGAATTCAAAGTCTTCTCAGTGAAAGCACCAAAATGTTAGACCAAAAATTGGTTCTAACACCCAAATTAACTATGATTTTAATGAAATAGAACTAAAAAGCAATGAAGATAACACGATTTACAGTGGTTTGGCGTTAAAGAGCCTACGTTCACTTTCTATTCTTTTAATTGACGATTTGAATGCAAATACAACAATGATTCTCACTCAATTTCACAATTACAATGCATGAGCTCACTCAAATCTCTCAAAAATAGATTTTAAAGATGATTTTGATCTGAATATGATTGTGAAATTCGGCTATGAAGGAAGTTAGAGCTGAGAATTTTCCAAAAGATCCCTTCAAATGACCCCTGATGGCCTAGTTATAGGTGAAAAATCACCTCGAAGTGGCTCCAGTTCGGAACTACATGGCACCCATCCCATATGAGTCGGGTTCGGAGGCCTCCAGATGGTGATAGCGCATCGATTTAGTGGGAGATCGTGGGAGGAAATGGTCGTGCTTGGTCCGAGTCTTCAGGAAACATATGTAGCAACGGTCACAAGCTCAGAAAAAAAGGGGTTCGGATCGGTCGCCTCCGATCCGATCCGACGAGTCTACTTGTTTTCTTTTGGTGTCGCTGAAGTACTTCTCCGAACCAAACCGTTGTGATATCTGCGTCTTTGATTTTTGCTTCTTTCCTGTACTGGTTCCCTTCGATCTGAACCGGTTGATGACTTTCCCACTATTTGCTCTTCGTGTAGCCTAGTTCACAAAGTAGGCTAGGCTAACACTTGGCTTTTCCTTTTTCTTTTGGATTGGTAAGGTCCATGGGAGGCTATTTGAAATATCCCGAAGCTCTCGGTGCAGGGGAGGATATGACGAAATTTTTCGAAAATTTAGCGTGTTAGCCAAATTTTTGAAAAATTTGAAAAGTTCTTAGAAACTGAAAAGTTGAAGAACTTAAGTGGTAAAGAAAATAATGAAAGTTGAGTTGGTTAGTTAAACAACTTTCAGCTTCATTCCTTTTCGAGGACGAAACAATTAAGTGGGGGAGATTGTAATAACCCGGAAATCTGAGCCAATTTAAAATTTTTATTTTGGCAATTTTAATGAATTTTGAATATTTAAAATGAATTATTTTAAATAATGACGACGAGAAATTTAATTTGAATAGAATTAGAATGTATATATTTATATAGATCGTCGTTAGAATATAAATATTTTATTTTATGTATAAAAGGAATTGAAAATGGCGCGGTAGTTCGAAAATTCGATTTCAAATTTCAAATGAATGTACAGGATTCAAAATAAACAGGATTTTGGCGAAACCAAAAATATTAGAATCTACTTGAAAATATCTTTCCAAAAATATTAGAATCTATTTGAAAATATCTTTCCAACGAATCTGAAAAATCAAAATTTCATAGCGGGAATAAAAAGTTGTGTCGAGTTGAAAATTCAGAATACTCGCTATGGAATTCTGGCCCTTTAAAATGGCCATTTTTCAAACGGTCTCAGAATCCGATGAAATTAGTTTTGTTAGGACCGTATAGTCAATACGAAGCTAAAAAATATATTTTTTGAATTTTTAGAGTCTGTATGTGGCCCCGGAAAATTGAAATGTGTGGTCAAATTCAATATATAGATTTATATTTTGATTTGAACGGAAACTGGTCGTAACAGACGAATTGGCTTACGAGACATAGTCCATTTTGTTCGGAATGGGTGTATTACGCTAGGGACGATAGTCGGTGGGTCTGAATTGGTGATTGAATGAGGATCTAACTTTTTAGAAGAAAAAATAATAATAAAAATAAAATATATATAAATATACTCTCCCTCACTGTATAACTCTAAACCCCCTTTCACAACCCGTCGTTCCCAAATCAGAGTCGCCTCCCCTCCATTCCCGCTCGCAACCTCTCGACCACCAGCACCCGGCCGTGACCGCACCCCCCTTCATCGCACCCTCCCCCATCTGCTCCTCCATCCTCCGCCATTCTCCTCTTCCCCAATTCGAACTCCCTAACCCCCCCCCCCCAACACCCTAAAACAGCCCTGCCGCCACCTAAGGAGGCCTTTGCCCCTCCCCTTTGCGTGCCTCAGCCTCATCTTCACCCCCCCTCCGCAAACTCCGGCGCCCCCTTCAAGAAACCGACGCTGCAACCGACTGAGCGGGCCCCACCACCTCTGACCGCCACTTTGAACCCCCTCCCGACCACTAGCAACGCGCAACAACACCCCATGCTCCTCCTCCGACTTCGATAGTGAGTTTCTTTGGCTTTTTATTTACTTTATTTTCTTTATAATATATATAATCAACCTTGTTTAAAGATCGAATTTTTAGACATGAAAAGGTCGGATTTTTTATACATGAAAAGATCGAATTTTTAGAAGTATAAAGGATTGATATTTGGATTAGATAAAAATGTGATTTTTATCCTTTGTATAAAATATTTTTAGTTGATAAAAATATAATCTTTACAATGTATGAAGCGATATAAAAATATAATCTTTACAATGTATGAAGCGATATAAAAATATAATTTTTACAATGTCTAAAGCGATATAAAAATATGATTTTTATACATGGGGTGATAATATAAAAATGTGATTTTTATATATGTAGCGAAAACGGACAAAGAAAGTGACGAAAGGAGAACATGGAAAAAATTTCTACCTATGAAGAGTCGCGGCGTTTGGTTTAGCTTTCAGTGAGAACTTCTCACTTTAACTCTTGTTTTCTAGTTAAAAATATATACTAGGATGTAGACGGTGCTTAGCAGCACCCCACACCCGACACCCGTTGTCCACAGACCATGGATGACTTGTTTGATTTTGTTGTGTGGTGAAAATTGATTGTGATGTGGAATGAATGGTAATTATATTCATATGTTGAATAAACAAACCATTCATGTGTTGATAATACTCATGTGTTGAGAATATTCATGTGTTGAAACTATTCATGTGTTGAGCGAAATATTTATACAATAAAATTCACATTTTTTATTGTAAGTAAGAATGAATAAATAATCATGTGTTGAATAAAATATATATTCATGTGTTGAAGAAAATATTCATTTGTTGAATACAATAACGAAGTTATTGAAATATATAAAGCAGTGCTGATTAGATTTACGACATTTTGACATGGACGATATTTATATCGATTATATATTCGTTTTATAATGAATATAGAAAAGGATGTGATTTCAAAATATAATGTTTCGAAAATATTATCCTTTATATATTAATGATATGGAATATTCAATTTTGATTTAAAATTGAATATGAAGTTGAAATCGTTTTTAAAACGAATTTAAAAGAATTGTGAAATACATTTAGAATTGAAATCGAAGAAATATATATATATATATATTAAATGGCCTGAATAGAATGCGTCGCGCCGCGGTAGTTCGCGAATTTCGACCATTGACTTCAAATTGACGTCACGGGAGATCCTATCGTCGGATTCTCCTGAAACCAAAACCGTTGGGTTTTTATCGAAAAGAGCTTTCCAATGAATATTAGAAATTTGAAATCTAACGGTTGGATTTGGAATTATGTCCAAATCAAATTTGGAAAAGGTCGCTGTAAGTGCATTTCGACGACCGTTATTGGAAATCGACTGTACGAGCCTTGATAAAATTATTAAAAATATCAATAATTTGTGTAAAATCAAAATAAATGATTTAGAAAGAACTGGGGTGAAAAATACCATAGTTAAAAAGGATAAAAATATATTTTTATCAAAATGAACTAGTTCTGAACTAGAATTATAATCCAATATTTTTGAATAAATAAATTGGATTTGAAGTGGTTTTAAAAATAATCAGAATTTCCAATATATGAATTGAAATGGATTTGAATCAAAATTATCTTCGGAATATTTCGATGTTGGATTTCGTGATTATACAGATATGGTTGTGGAAATTTGAAAGATATATTTATATCGTTATTTCCAATAAGATATTTGTTGGTTTCAGAATTTGATATTGAATATAAGCCGATATATTTTCTATACAGAGCCTTGTATTTAATATCAGTTGGGATTTTGGGTTCTTCGTGAATGGTGTCTTAAATAACACTGTTCTTGGACCCAGTTTAGAAAAGAATAAATCTTTTAATTAATATTTAGTGAAACTGTCCAGTTAATTGGTATTTAATTGGAATTGGATTTAAATTGGTTTTTGGGTTTATCGTGATCGGTGTTTTGAACAACCTGTTCTTTAATCCAATTAACAATGGAATGTGATTTTGGGTTTACGGTGAACCGTGTTTTAGAAGACATTGGTTCTTTAACCGGTTAAAGACAGGATATTGATTTTTAGGAAGATTAAAACTAAGTAAAGTTTTAATGAATCTTTAATTAGATTGAAATAATCGAGAATGGAGTATCACCAGTTTTGCTCCAAAGCGATAGTTAAATCTTTAATTAGATTTGAACGTGAAATGGTAATTAATATTTACCGATAACACCGTGGTGTTAGATATGGAGTATTACCAGTTTTGCTCCATGGGATGAATAGGTTGGGATTGGGAAATAAAATAAATGATTACTTCGGTGTGGTTCGATAATCCCGACTAGTTTGGAAAACCTGAACATGGTTTGAAATGATATCCAAAGGAAGATTAAAGAATAAATTTAGAAGAATTTATATTTGCTAAAATTAATGGGAACCTTTCCCTAAGAATGTGAATATTTGAATAAAATAATATTCTGAATTGGAATGAGGCGTATGTTGCGTTTGTGTAACACTTGTTTATTACATACGTGGGTTATTTGGAAAGGTCGGGTTTATACCCATTCTGAATAACTGATTCGACGATAAGTCAAAGATGAAGACGGTGGTTGAAGACCGTAGGTCTTCACATACTTTGGATGATTATTGATGATCTTGATTGGGCTGTACTACTAAGGGGAGGGAATCAGTTGGTGATCGTCCAGACGTACTTGGGGATCGATGGATATGCGAGGAATAAGGTTCCTCCGGTTTCGTTCAGACCCAGAACGAACTTGTAAATGGACTGTGTGTCTGACATTGGATTTTATTCTGTGTGATTGATTTCTATTAAATATATATCTGTTTGGAGGCGGAGAATTTATTCTCTTGCTTAACACCTTTCTCTGAGACGTACGAGCTCAGAGGTTATATATTGATGGATATCAATCGCATGGCATGAATTTCTTGTGTGGCATGCCTAAGTGGCAAATGATCAAGGCTTCTGTTGAAAAGCAAAGTCTTGTGGTTGATGATCAAAGCATGGCCTGTGTGGTATAGCTTTGTGTATGGCGTTAATTTGCGAGCCTCACACCTCGGTATGAGTCAAAAACGGGACCGGACTGCAAGGAGAACATGACGTTTCTTTCTAGCTATGGGTGGTGTCAGTGACCTACCAGCCTTGACATTTACAATTTTTTTTCACCTATGTGGTTGTTGGAGTGCGAGGAGCCTCGGATATAGGTCTGATAGGACCGGGAAACGTGTGTTCAGGAATAATTAATCCTCAAAAGTAAGAGAGGACCGGCCCTGAAGCATCCAGGATCGCTGTGTGTGGTCCTGAGACATTTGCTAGAGTGTCTCGAACGGAGAGGAGCTTGCCCCTTGCCTCGACTCATGATGGAATCCAATTTCCAATACATGATAATTCAGTTTTATTTGTAGAACCTAGTATGGAGACATAGTAGATGGTAGCTATGCCATCTATGATTGATACTTATGATTGAAATTGTTTTGACACTATACAATTATTGTAATATCAAAATAATCTGTTTTTAAACTTAACAAGCAATCTTTGGCTATTATAAGGTAAAACCCTACCCTCCGGCTTGCGTTGCTTTGTGTGATGGGACCTGGGTCTTATAATAGCTTCATTTTTCTTTATTTAGCATTGCGCTGTTTGTTTTATGCACTGGTATTCTTGGGAGGAAACCCGTTCCATGTTATACGGTATGGTCCCTTGATTTCCTAACTTTAAAAATAAAGATTAATAACTGTTTTAGTTCTTACACCTGTCACATGACTGACCTGGAGTTTATTGTTTTAACCTAAACTCTGGGTGCCCTTATTTTCCACATGGGCATCTAGTAGTTTTGGTTTTGCAGATTTATATTTACAGGATCCTGATTTATAGCTGAAGTGGTATTCAGAAAGCTCTGTATTCGTGTATTTCTTTCAGTTGTGTGTTGCATTATTTTTCCGCTGATATATATTTAAATGTAATTTAAATCTATGATATTTGTCAAATGTGTAATATTTATTCATACTCTGTATATTCTTTTATTCTGATGGAATTGTTGTAATAAACAATGAAATGTTCTTCTGTTTGTGTTCTGATTCGTCTTGTCCTCATGGTAATTCGTTCTTTCTCTTCTCCTCGAAGACCGGGGAAGTTCGGGTCGCTTCAAAGACAAAGGTGAGAACTCTTTGTTACTCAAATTACTTTACCATTAAATATATACTAGGATGCAGACGAGGCTTAGAAGCCCCTGACACTATTTATTGTACAAACCATGATTGTTTGTTGGGATTGTGATTGAGATTGTTATTGATTTTTATTATTGTATATATAAAATTATTTATATTAAAATTATCATGAAAATAAAATAAAATATATATTCATTTACAAATCGAATGGTTTGTTTACGTACACCCATTTAATAGAATTGATTAGGACGACAAATTTTACACATTACCCAACTGCACAAATAATAATCAGTATTTGTTGTTTGAAAACCCCACACGGGTATTGGGATGATATTTAACATACATTGACCTCAATAATTAGTGGTATGTCAATTGATGGGTTGACAGACTGTATAAGCGTTATTTATTTATTTTAGTGCTTATATAGTTGTAAAATGCACTCTGGATGTTGTATGAATTTTTAATGATCGTTTATCATTATCGTTGTATACATGTGATGTATGAAATCCATATAACTGAAATTATATGGTAATTGATTGAGTCTGATTCTAATTTAGAATTAACGAATATTTTTAAATAATATTCAGTGTATAATCAAAATTAGATATTTTGAAAATATTATCATTTTAATATTAGAATGATAAGAAATATTCAAATTTGATTTGAAAACTAAAATGAAGTTGAAATCGTTTTGAAATGAATTTATAAACGAATTTATAAAATACGTTCTAAATGGAAATCGACGAAATATTTATAATATATATTATATATATAATGGTCTGAATGGAACGCGCCGCGCAGCAACTATTTGCGAATTTCGACCATTGACTTCGAATTGATATTACGGGAGACCCGACCATCGAATTCTCCTAAAACCGAAACCATTGGGTTCGTATCGAAAAGAGCTTTCCAACAAATATAAGAGATTTAAATTTGAACGGTCGGATTTTAAGATATTTCCAAATCAAATTCAGAAAATTTCGCAATGGATGCAGTTCGGTGGCAGATATTGGAAACCGACTATAATGGCAATAAAATTATTAAAAATATTGAAAAATTATGGAAAATCATAATAAATGATTTGAGAAGATTTTGGATGAAAAATTCCAGTTTTGAAAAGACAAAAATATATTTTTATCGAAAATGAACTAGTTAATAACTAGAATAGAAAATCCAATGACTTTTAAATAAATAAATTGAATTTGAAAAAGGATTTTAAAATAACCAAAATTTTCCAATGAATATATTAGAATGGAAATTATCTTCGAAATATTTCGATATTGGATTCCGTGATTATACGGATATTGTGGAGGAATTTGGAAGATATATATATATATATCGTTATTCCTAATACGATATTTGTTGGTTTCAGAATTTGATATTGAATATAAGCCGATATAATTTCTGTTCAGAGCCTTCTCTTTAATATCAAATTGGATTTTGGGTTTTTCGTGAATGGTGTCTTTATTAACATTGTTCTTAAACCCCGATGAGGAAAGAATAAATCGTTTAAATAAGATTTAGAGATGTTTACGAATTAATTAATATTTAATTGGAATTGAATTGAAAAAAAAGGATTTTTGGGTTTATCGTGAACGGTGTTTTGAATAACATTCGTTCTTTAACCCAATTAACAATGAAGAGATGATTTGGAATTTATAAATCTTTTTATTAAGATTTAATGGAAATTTTCCAAAATAAAGTTTTCCAATTTAATATATATTCAATTGGAATTGAATGGAATTCGACTTGGTAAAAAACGAGATGAGTTTCTATAAAGAAAGACAGCTAATATATATGGAATTTAAAAGGCTTTGCCGTTATTCCATTTATATTATTAGTTTGAAACGGAAATTTATATCAATTATATATATCGATCTGCTTTCCGTGAAGATTCCATTTTGATGGAATATAATTTTAGGGTTTATCGTGAACTGTGTTTTAAATGACATTGGTTCTTTAACCCCATTAACGACAGGATTTATAACCTAAATTTGGATAATCATTAAGTAATGATTTTTGGAAGACTAAAACTTAGTGAAGTTTTAATGAATCCTTAATTAGATTGAAATGTGAATGTGATAATTTAAATTATCAAATTTGGAACATGATCGAGAATGGAGTACCACCAGTTTTACTCCAAGTGATAGTTAAATCTTTAAGTAGATTTGAACAGGAAATGGTAATTAATTTTACCAATAACACCATGGCGTTAGATATGGAGTATTACCAGTTTTGCTCCATAGGATGAATAGGTTGGGATTGGGAAATTGAACAAATGATTACTTCGGTAAGGCTCGATAATCCCGACTTGTTGATAAGCCTTAAATTGGTTTAGAATTTATATCCAAAGGAAAATTAAAGTATAAATTTAAAAGAGTTTATATTTGATATAATTAATGGGAAACTTTCCCAATGGATGTGAATATTTGAATAAAATAATATTCTAGATTGGAATGGGGTGCATGATGTGTTTTTATAGCAATTGTTTATAAGATACGCGAGTTGTTCAGAAAGACCAGGTTTATCCCATTCTGAATAATTGATACGACGATAAGTCGACAATGAAGACAGTGATTGAAGACCGGAGTTCTTCACATCGTTTGGATGATTACTGATGTCTTAATTGGACTGTACACCCAAGACAAGGTAATAAGTGGTGATCGTCCAAACGTACTTGGAGATCGACTGGATATGCGAGGACCTCTCTCCTGTATTGGACATGTGGGATGTGGAATAAGGTGCCTCCAGTTTCGTTCCGTCCCAGAACGAACTAGTAAATGGATGTGTGTCTGACATTGGATTTTATTATGTGTTGATTGATCTTTATTAAATATATTTATGTTTGGTGGCAGAGAATTTATTCTCTTGCTTAACACCCTTATCTGAGACGTACAAGCTTAGAGGTTATATATCGATAGATATCAGTTGCATGGCGTGAATTGTCAGTGGCATGCTAAGATGCAAATGATCAAGGCTTTTATTGAAAAGCAGAGTCTTGTGGTTGATGATCATAGCACGACTTTAAATAGCATACCTTTGTGTATAACGTTAATTCGCGAGCCTCAAACCCCGATGTGAACCAGAAACGGGAGAGAACCTCAGGGAGGACATGCGTTTCTTTCCAGATAAGAGTGGTATCATGGTATGGAGCCCAGACATTTTACTCATGTGGATGTTGCATATTATTTGATGGATAGCAAGGCGCCTCCGATATATCGGTCACTACGGGGCCGACGGATGATATGGTCGATATACTGACCATTATGCCCCATACGACGGGGAAACGCATTGTTCAGTAATTATAATCACTAACGTAAGTGTGGACCAGCCCTGACGCTCCAGGTGCAGTTAATCTTGGAACATGGTAGGCTAGATTGTCTCGAATCGGAAGGACGATCCCTTGCCTTGGTTCATAGACGAAAATCCAATTTCCAACACGTGACATTTTGATTTTAATTGTAGAGCCTAGTATGGCGACATAGTAGGATAAGGTACTTTGCCGTCTATTATTGATACATTTATATTTGAAATTGTTTTTAACCTTATGCACTTATAATAGTATCAAATGATTTTTGTTTTAAACGTACCAAGCATGTTTGGCTATTATAAGGGAAAATTCTATCCTCCGGCTTGCGTTGCATTGTGTGATGGGACCTGAGTCTTATAATAGCTTAATTTTTCGAAAAGCATTGTGTTGTTTATAATTGTTTATGCACTGATATTCTTGGGAGAAAAACCGTTCCGTGTTATACGGCGCTGTCCCTTGATTTACCAAATTTTAAAGTAAAGTTTTAAATAATTATTTTGGTTCTCACACCAGTCCCATGACTGACCTAGAGTTTATTGTTCCTACCTAAACTCTGGGTGTCCCTATTTTCCATACGGGAACCTAGTAGTTTTGGTTTTGTAGATATTATATTCACAGGATCCTCGATTTTCTGCTGAAGCTATATTCAGAAAGCTCTGTATACGTGTATTTCTTTAAGCTATGTTATATATTATTTTTCCGCTGTTATGTATTGTATTTTAATCTCTGATATTTTTCTGATGTATATTATTTATTCATACTCTGTTATATTCTTGCACTCCGATGTAAATTTTTGTAATAGCAATGAAATGTTCTTCTGTTTGCGTTCTGATTGTCGTGTTTTCAACTCAATCCGGTGTTTCTCGTCTCCTCGGAGATCGAGGGATTTCGGGTAGTTTCAGTTTTAAACCTTATAATTTTATAAATATGTTTATATACTATATTATTATGATTTCATATGATTTTACACTTTAGAATACTCATATATATCGCTAAGTTTTTATTCAAGAATTTCAAGAATAATATATATATATATATTTAAACACTTGAAAAAGTTCAAAATTCAATTTTCCAAGAATGCGTCTTTTCACTATTTGTAACGTTCCAGAAACATTGCAAACTTTCAAATCTTATAAATAGGGGCTGATTTCGAATTTTTTCATAAATCTTCTTCTCTATCTTCACCTCTCTTCATCCCACCATTATTCTTTATCATTTTACTGATTTCTACTTTACCGATTTCTTCTTTTCTCACTCTCTATCCATTACTCTCTGAATTGAAGTGCTATTGAAGAGTTATAAGGTTGTTGTAATCATTTGGGAAGTGTTTGGGAAATGGTGTGTTCTTTTAGCCCTGAAATCAAGGAAAAGGAGCGGTGGTAACCTTGTAGCCGTGAAATCAAGGGTGTTTAGAGAAGTGTTAACATTATACCTGTGAAATCAAGGGGATTGTACTTGGATATCGATAATAATAAAAGTTCACGCAATCCAGCGTTGCATAGGACTGGACGTAGGAGTAATCCAAACCAGTATAAAATCTGATGTGTTCTTTCCTTTTTTGCATTTTATTTTTGTTTATTTCTATGTTTGTGTGTCTATGATCATCTCTGGTGTCTTTGATTCATATAGTAGATCATTTTAAGTTAAAGAATTTTGTAAATTCCATGTAAACACTATTCACCCCACCCCTATAGTGTTAGTCTTGCCTTAAGATCCGCATTCCGCAATCCCTAACAATTGGTATAAGAACCTAGGTTTTCAAAAGTTCATCATCTGAATTTTGGAAATATTAAATGGCAAATTTTGAAACGATTTTTAACACTAGTTTAAATTTATGGATTGCATCAGTTTTAGATGAGCCTGCATTTTATTCTTTTGAAAATTTAGGTTATCATAATCTTATTTTTTGAAAAGTTTAAATGACAATCTTTTAAACACTTTTTTTAAAAAGATATGTCACAAAATCATCATGGTTAGTTATTTTGAGAAGTCACTTGATTCTTTGAAAAGTTGTGTTGTTTTGCAGTGAAGGGTTATATCTGATGACTATTGGTCAAAAGACATAAATATGTTCATTCATCAACCAAGAAGAAAAAGAAGGAAGACACCAAGAAGAAAAGAAGAATATTGGCAATCTATAGTAAAATGGGTACCTAATCCACAAAACTATTTTTCTTCTTTAATTTAATTTGATAATTATTCATCCGCCGCAATGCCTCTAGTTTCAAGCGAATAAGTCTAGAAATGGCCAAGTTATGATCCAATGAAGTTTTGATGCACAAAGGGTAAAGAAATCAAAATTCTCTCTGGTATTTCTCATATTTCGCCTTGATATTTGTATCATTTCATTACAACTTCTTTTCCACATTGTATTCCTTATTCTTGCGACCATTTTAGTGGGTAGACCACCAAATTCCGATCAAAATAGAGTGAGATATGGCAGTTTGAAATCGGCTATTTAAAACAGAAAATTATATACCTGATTTCCTATTTTTCTGTCATTGATTCGGCATGCTACACCATAATTCCATTCAAGTTCTTCATCAAACTATTATTCAATCATAGCCTTTGCTTTCCTCTTCGATTTGCCATTGGTTTCATTCAATTCTGTTAAGAAATGAAGAAGTCATGTCCTCTAGAAGATTGATTATAAGTGGAAAAACGAGAAGAAGAAGAAAAAGAAGAGATTTTTTTTGAAGAGACATGACTTTTCAGCCTATATATAGTAGTTGAAGTGTCCATTCATTCAAATTCAAATCTTGGGCGCCAAGTTGGTTGAACTACTAAGTTATCAATATCTTTCTCATACGGTCTTCAAATTTAGCAAATGAAATGCTGCGTTGAACAAAAAAATGATCCCATCGCAATCGAGCAGATCTCATTGTCAAATTCTGAAACATGTGAGCGTTTGGTTAAGGACAACAAAATAGAGGATTGCAAAATAAGGTACGCATTACAATAATTTCATAATTATCATTATATTTAGGAATATACATCTATGCACATAGTTAGGTATAGAAATTTATCTCTTTTATAATATTCGGTAATTTGGTTCATATGTTGATACACTATAGTATATTGTAACGACCCGGAAAATCTGAACCAATTTAAAATTTTCAAATTGTCTATTTTAGTGGATTTTAAATATTTAAAATAAATATTTTAAATAATAACGATGAAAAGTAAGTTTGAATCGACATTTGAAAACGAATATAATTAATTCTAATTATAAACAAAGCCTGAAATGGCGCGGCAGTTTCAAATTTTCATTTCAAACTTTGACTGAATGTACCGGGTGCAAAACAAAACGGATTTGAGTGAAACCAAAAATATTTAAATCTGTTAGTGAATACCTTTCTAACGAATCTGAAAAATCGAAGTTTCATAGCGGGAAGAAAAAGTTATGGCCAAATGAATTTTCATAAAAGTCGCTATGGAGTTTATATAGCCCGTGGAAATGGTCATTTTGCAAACGACCTCGGAATTCGACGAAACCACTTTTGTTGGATCCGAGATGTTAAACTATTTCTTGGTTTCAAATTTCATAATTTTTGAAGCTAGTATGTGAGCGTGGAAAAGGGAAATGTGTTTGGTCGATTTCTATTAAATTGGGTCGACCAGAAAATGACCATTTTACAAACGGTCTCAGAATTCGACGAAACTAGTTTTGTTGGGACCGTATTGTCAAAACATGGCTAGATTTATTTTTCTGGAATTTTTAGAATCAGTTTGTGGCCCTAGCAAATTGAAGTATACGTTCAAATTAAATATGGAATGTTTTATATTTTAATTTGAAGGAAAACTGACTGAAACATTCGAATGGGCCTTCGAAACATATCCCATTGTGTTTGGAATGGGGGTAAAACGCTAGGGACGCAGACGTTGGGTTTGGATTGGAGTTTGTAGGAGGCAAGGGGTATTTTTGGATTTTTAAAACTTTTTAAATAAATAAAAAGTGATTCGTCCACATCTGACCCCCCCCCCCCCCCGACATTCTCTCTCCCTGACCCAAAAAGAACGACGGAGGTGCTCCAAACTTCCTGAGCTTTTTGCCGCCACCACGATCATCTTCAGGCCAGGCTCCAGTTGGGTTTTTTGAAGATCTTTCCCCCCTCTTCAAATCAGTACCGAGTTCGCCACCTATCGTCGCTCCACTGTCGAGATCCAGCGTGTTGAAGTCGGCGCCTTTGAAGTGTCGCACCGCCGTGCTCCGGCTGTCGATCTGCACCAAACTGCCAGGCGTGGGTGCGGCCTTCCCTCCCCTTCGTCGTGGTGTACTTCGATCTTGACATCAAGCAAAGGATTTGAAGCAAAATCGTGACCTAGTTCGGAACCATTTACTGAGGTAACGACCTGAGTTTTAAATAAAAGGTTTTAACACTTTAAAACCGTCGCGAAGTTGGTTAACCTTATAAAAATCATATCTTTTTCGTTTCTTGATGAAATTCAGTGAAACAAGAGACAGTGGACTCGTGTGGACATCTTCTACATTTTAGAAGAGACCGCATATTTTTCTGAGCCTTCTGTGATTTTTGGTGGAGTGGAACCCAATGTGAAATTTCTAAATTGCAAACGATATGGAAAACGACGATGTATAAATTATATAGTCGATGTATGAGTTAAATAAGCATTGTACACCTCTTGTATAAGCGTTGTATAAGTTGTACGTTCGATATATAAGTTATATATGCGTTGCAAAAGTTATATATGTGTTGAATAGAAGTGAAATGCTTATATATATATATATATATATATATATACGCCCCTTGTCCACAAACCATGGACGATATTTATTAGTTGTGATTGGTGTGAAAATTGGTTGATTACGAATGGTTGATTAGAATTGTTTGTGGTTGAAATTGATTGATTGGGGTTGAAAAATACCCGTTTGTGGTTGAGAATTATTTGGTTGAAACCACATAGGATTAGTTTGTGGAAATGAAAAAAATTATACATGCCGCCTACGTGCGAACTAGATGCATGAATTCCCATTGTCAAAAGCTGCGAGGCTTTAAGGTAGAGCGAGGAGTCATACTAGGGATGGCCCCGGTTTTAACTACCCTACCGTTATGCTGCCGAAATTTTGAATAATATTCATGTGTTAGAATTATTTTCATATATTGAATAACCTTCATGTGTTGAATCGAAATTCCTTCATTGAATAAAAATTCATGTATTGAATGGTATTCGTGTTTTAAATAAATTGTTTTAACAATAAAAATCACATTTTTACTCTATATATACAAACTATAGAAAACATTCATGTGTTGAATCGAAATTCATTCGTTGAATAGAAATTCATGTGTTGAATGGTATTCGTGTTTTAAATAAATTGTTTTAACTATAAAAATCACATTTTTACCCTATATATACAAACAATAGAAAACATTCATGTGTTGAATTGGCATTCATTCGTTGAATAGAAATTCATGTGTTGAAGGGTATTCGTGTTTTAAATAAACCGTTTTAACAATATAAAAATCACCTTTTTATGTATATATACGAATTTTGAATAACATTCATGTGTTGAATGGTATTCGGGTGCGAAAGAAATTGTTTTATTATAAAGATCATATTTTTATCATCTATATGAACTATATAAAATAGTCATGTTTTGAAAGAAATTGTTTTATAATAAAAATCATATTATTATTTTTTCATCTATATGAACTATATAAAATAGTCGTGTTTTGAAATAAATAGTTTTACATTAAAAATCACATTTTTATTTTATACATGGATTGTTGAAAATAGTGAAGTGTTGAAATAAATGTCGGTTGGATAAAAATATCATTTTTATCAAATGTATAAAAAGAATATAATTTTGAAATCGAAGAATCGATATATATATATATATATATATATATATAAATGGAATTGAAATATATCGAATAACGAAGCTGCAGTTCGTGTTTTGAAACCGTGATTTCAAACGATTAGTGCGGGAGATCCGACCATCGGATTTTCCCGAAACCGAAACCATTGGGTTCGCTTTGGAAATATCTTTCCAACGACACCAATTTTGTAAAGATCCAACGGTTGGATTGTCTGGAATGTTTAATTCAAATCTGAAGAAAAACAACGCCAAGATCGATTATATATATATATATAAATAAATGTAAATAAATTAAATCGAATAACGACGCTGTAGTTCGTATTTTGAAATCGAAACTTCAAACGAGTGTACCAGGAGATCCGTCCGTCGGATTTTCCCAAAACTAGAACCGTTGGATTCGTTTTGAAAAGACCTTTCTAATGAAATAAATTTTGTGAAGATCCAACGGTTAAATTTTCAGATATGTGTAAATCAAATTTGAAGAAAAACAGCGCCACGGCCGCGTTATGGCCCGAAGCGTCGTTTGAATAAATTGGCTATTTTAAATTAAATAAAAATAATGATAAATCGTTATAAAATATTATAAACGATATGGATGTGAAATTTAGAAATTAACTGATGGTTAGCTAAGTCGAATGGTTTCCTGGATTTTGATCTGATGTTGGTTTCGGCCCTCGGGGTTAATATTTGGGAAATCGTTCTCTTACTGATTGACGGTTAGTGACTAATGAATTGAAATGATGCGTATGTAGTGTTTGTGTATCACTTGTTTATTATATACGCGAGTTTCTCAAAAAGACCGGGTTTATCCCATTCTGAATAACTGAATCCACGATAAGGAATCGATGATGAAGACGGTGGTCGAAGACCGGAGATCTTCACCTCGTTTGGATGGTAACTGATGTCCTGATTGGGAGGCATCTCGAAATATGGATAATGAGTGGTGATCGTCCAGACGTATGTGGAGATCGATGGGTTTGCGAGGTATATAGTGCATCCGGTTTCGTTCAGACCCAGAACGGACTAGTAGATGGACTGTGTGTCTGACATTGGATTTTATTCTGTGTTGATTGATCTCTATTACATATATATCTGTTTGGCGGTGGTGAATTTATTATTTTGCTTAACGCCCTTCTCTGAGACGCACGAGCTTAGAGGTTGTATATCGATGGACATCAGTCTCATGGCATGAATTGCTAGTGTGGCATGCCTAAGTGGCAAATGATCAAGGCTTCTGTTGAAAAGCAAAGTCATGTGGTGATGATCAGAGCACCGCCTGTGTGGCGTAACTTTGTGTATAACATGAATTTGCGAACCTCACACCCCGGTATGAACTAGAAACGGGAGAGGACCTCAAGGAGGGCATGCGTTTCCTTCTAGCTAGAGGTGGTATCAGTGCTTAAACTGGCTGACATTTATATTATTTTCACATATGTGGTTGTTGCTCTTGCGAGGCGCCTCGGATATATCGGTCGATCCGGGACCGATGGAGTCATTCGTTGGCTCATTTACGCCCCATAGGGTGAGGAAACGTAGTGTTCAGGAATTTTAATCCACATCGGTGGACCAGCCCTGACGATCCAAGGGTCACTCGAGCTCTAATCCTGAGACATGGGCTAGATTGTCTCGAAGTCGGTAAGGACTATCTTTTGCCTTGGTTCATGACGGAAATCCAATTTCCAAATACGTGACTGTGCGGTTTTGATTGTATATATATATGGTCACATGATATATGGTACCCATGCCGCCTATGATTGATACTTATGATTTAAAATTGTTTTTGAAACATATAAACACTAGTAATAATATCAAATTCTTTTGTTTTATTCGTATCAAGCATATTTTGGCCAATATAAGGTAAAACTCTATCCTCCGGTTTGCGTTGCATTGTGTATGGGAACTAAGTCTTATAATGGCTTCATTTTTATAAAAAAGCATTGCGATGTTTAAAAGAATTATAAGTTTTAAAGCACTGGCAATCCGATGGAGTAAACCCGTTCCACGAAAGTGGCGTGGTCCTGTGATTAGCCATATTATAAATGTGTTAAGTAGATTTCTCATACCAGTCCCATGACTGACTCGTAGTTTGTTTCACTTTCAAACTCGGGTGTCCCTTTTTCTGCACGGGCAGCCTTGTACTCAGGTTTTATCTGGCTCTTTCTGGATAGCTGGAGCTGAAGATGGATTCTATCATTTATCTCTTTTTATGTGGTTCAGCTCCTATTGTACATGTTATGTTTGTTTCCGCTGTAGACATTTATGTATCGCTGAACTGTATTTGTACTAAGTATGATCATGTATACTGTGTAACTCTGATGACGTTGTTTATCCAGTGTATTATTTGTTCATTATCTGGTGTATTTATGTAATTCTGTTCTGCTATTATCTGTTTATGTGTTATATTCCAAAGATTACCCTTACCACCGTCAGTACGGGGTTTGGGGTCGTCACAGCGTGGTATCAGAGCTTTGGTTAAGCTTAGTGCTGGAATATAACATATTAACGAACTCGTCAGAAATAGAACCAGTAGTATTCTAGGACGGGTAACTCTATACAGATAGGATCAGTAATATCCTAGTATGAGTAAAGCAGAATAAATTACACCCCACTAGGCACATTTACATTTGAAGTATATGTTTCTATGTTTTAAAATACCTTTTCTGTGACCTGACACTTGATCTGCTATTTGCAGAAGTACTAGAAAATGAGTGTCAGAAACAGAAGGAATGTAGAACCCGATCTAGAGGCTCTATTAAAGAGATATCGAAATCTGGACGGAGCACAGTTCTCGGGCAATGAATCTATAATTCAGACTCAAGCTTGGATGAGTTTTGTCGAAAGAATTTTTGAATGTATCCAGTTGAGAGATGATCAGAAAAGATTAGTAGCATCTTGGGCGCTCAAAGAAGAAGCTTTAATCTGGTGGGAAACAATCATCAAAGATAATCCAGAAGGTGATATCACCTGGGATAGATTCAAAGAGATTTTCCTAGAAAGATTTACTCCTCCTAAAGTGACTAGGCGATTATGTGATGAATTCTCTTATCTGATACAAGGAGATATGACCATTCCAGAATATCATAAGAAATTCAACGAACTTTCTCACTTTGCTCCTCATCTGATTCAAGATCCAAAGAGGAAGAATCTGAGATTTATTCATGGCCTGCAAAGGAGATATCAGAATAGTGTAATGAGGAATGTGAAGCTTCCTTTTTCAGAAATGATTTATATGGCTTATCAGTATGAAGATATCCATATGAAAGGTATGTTGCGCGACGAAGAGGAAGCCAGTTCTAGTAATAAAGGCGAGTCTGAAACTGATCGTCCTAAGACCAATACGGTGTCTGAGGTGAGTAAGAAGCCCAAAGTAAATCAGAAAAGGGCCAGATCTGAAAAAGGACCAACAACGACTGCCATATGCAATAACTGCCATAAGCCAGGGCATTTTCAGGGGAATTGCAAACCCTCGAAAAAGCGAATAAAGAGTGGATCTAAATCCAAGGAGAAGTTTCAAGAGAACAGAAAATGTGGTGGATGTCATCAGACGGGTCATCTTTTAAAGGCCTGCCCGCTATTCAGAAAACCTGAAACAGTACATGTAAATGAAGTGGCAGAAGTGCCTGCATCTTCGTCTTCTCAGGAAAGGCCGGATGTTTTAGAAGGCACGCTTACGGTCAAAGAAATTCCAGTTAAAGTACTGTTTGACACAGGCGCGTCACGAAGCTTTGTTGCAAAGAATGCGGTTAAGAAACTGGATTTGAATTTAAAGAAGCTCAAAGAACCAATGACTGTCCATAATCCGGTTGGGGGTTCCTTCGATCTCAGTTGGGTGTGTGGAGTGCCGGTTTCTTTTTCTCGTTATCGGTTCCCTACCATCGCGGTCGTCATGAATTTTACAGAATTTGATCTTATCCTGGGGTTAGATTGGTTGACCAAATATGAAGCTAAGGATAAATGCGCCGACAGAGTCGTAAAGGCGAGGATTAAATCAGGTGATTATATAACCATTCCCTGTGAAGGTCAGAATTCCAATAGAAAAGACTTCTGGGCAGCTTTGAATTTTCTCCTGCTCAAATAGAAAATATCCCTGTAGTCACAGAGAATATTCCCGACCTTGTAAAAGATATTCCTATCGTCAAGAATTATGCGGATGTGTTCGAAGAAGTTGTTCGCTTACCTCCGCAGAGGGAAATTGATTTCAAGATCGCTTTGATTCCGAATGCAAGGCTGGTAGTTCATGCTATTCGAAGAATGTCCTTGAAAGAGAAAGAGGAATTAGACAATCAAACTCGACAGCTAGTATGGAAGGGTCTGATCAGGCCTAGTTTCTCTGATTGGGGAGCAGCAGTGGTGTTTGTCCCAAAATCTGACGGTACTTTGCGACTATGTGTGGATTATCGTGATTTGAACAAACAAACAATAAAGAATAAATATCCATTGCCGCGAATCGATGATTTGTTGGATCGTCTGAATGGAGCACAAGTATTTTCAAGGATGGACCTAGCTACAGGCTTCCATCAGCTTCGAATTGCCGAAGAGTATGTTCCTATGACAGCATTCAGAGGTCCAAACTTATTCTATGAGTGGTTAGTAATGCCATTCGGCTTATGTAACGCTCCAGTTTATTTCGTAGATTTGACGAGTAGAGTGTTCAGAAGAGTCCTAAATAAGTTTGTTCTGGTTTTTATCGATGATATTCTAGTCTTCTCTAAATCAAAAGCCGAACATGAAAAGCATTTGGAACAGGTTCTGAAAATTCTGAGAAAGAATGTATTGAAAGCCAAACTGTCTAAATGTATATTCTGGCAAGATGAAGTGAAATTTCTAGGCCATGTCGTATCGAAAGAAGGAATTGCTGTGGATCCAAGTAAAATCACAGCTATTCAAAATTGGAAACAGCCCAGTACTCCTACAGAAGTCCGCAGTTTTCTCGGATTGTCTAGTTATTACCGGAAGTTCGTTAAAGATTTTTCGAAGATATTTGGTCACTTAACAAAGCTTACAAAGAAGCACTCAAAATTCAATTGGACTCCAGAATGTGAGGAGGCTTTTGAGGAGCTAAAGTTAAGATTAACAACTGCTCCAGTGTTAACGATAATCGACGGCAATCAGGACTTGAAAGTCTGGACAGATGCCTATATAGAAGGCCTGGGTGCAGTGTTAATGCAAAGAGGTCAAGTGATAGCTTATGCTAGCCGTCAGCTGAAGCCACATGAAAAGAACTATGTAACTCATGATTTAGAGTTGTTGGCTATAATATTTGCTTTGAGAATCTGGAGACACTATCTTTTGGGTGAGAAATTCGAAATGTTTACAGACCATCAGTCGTTAAATTATCTGTTCACCCAAAAAGACTTGAATCTGGGGCAACAACGTTGGCTAGAGTTCCTTGCAGCATACGATTTTGAGATTCTATACACTCCAGGGAAAGCCAATGTCGTGGCCGATGCGTTAAGCCGAAAGAATGAAATGATCGCCAATTTTATTATCACGACTTCATTGATAGATAAAATATCTGCTCTTCAGAAGGATGATCACTTCATTCAGAAGATCAGAGAGATAATTCAGAAAGGCGAACTCTCGAGTTTCCAAGTTGATAATGATGGGATTCTAAGGCTAAAGGGTCGAATCTGTGTTCCTAACATTTCTGAGCTATGAAAGGAAGTGCTGGATGAATGCCACAAGTCAAAACTTAGTATCCATCTGGGAGTAAGCAAAATGTATAATGACATCAAACGCACTTTCTGGTGGAAATCGATGAAGAGGGACATTTCTTTATATGTTAGTCGATGCCCTACTTGCCAGCTAGTCAAAAGCGACCAACAAAAACTTGCTGGATTGTTGCAACCGTTGGACGTTCCAGGCTGGAAGTGGGAACATATTTCCATGGACTTCATAGATGGTTTGCCCAGAACCAGGAAAGGAAATGACAGTATTTGGGTGATCGTAGATCGCTTCACGAAGACCGCCCATTTCATCCCGGTCAGATCAATCCGAACTGCTCAGAGTCTAGCACATATATACTTCAAGGAAATTGTTAGGCTACATGGAGTGCCGATCAGTATAGTTAGTGATAGAGATCCAATATTCACGAGCAAATTCTGGGAGGCATTTCAAGTAGAACTGGGAACGAAGCTGAACTTGAGCACCGCTTATCATCCTCAGACAGATGGTCAGACTGAGAGGGTGAATCTTATACTAGAAGATCTATTGCGGGCTTGTGTTCTAGATTTCGGTGGATCATGGGAAGACCATCTGCATTTGGTTGAATTCTCATATAACAACAGCTACCAGGCGAGCCTGACAATGTCACCATTCGAAGCGTTGTATGGTAGACCGTGCCGATCTCCTGCTTGTTGGGTCGAACCTGGTAACAGACTTGTATTGTGACCTAATATGATCCGAGAAGCTGCCGACAAAGTCGATTTTATTAAGAAACGATTACTCGCCGCTCAAAGCCGAAAAAAGAGCTATGCCGATAAGAGGAGAAGAGATATATCGTTTGTTGTTGGCTAATATGTATATTTGAAGGTATTGCCGATGAGAGGAGTTATCTGGTTCGGTAAAATAGGGAAATTGGTGACCAAATTCATTGGTACGTTTCCTATTCTAGAACAAATTGGAACTCTCACTTATAAGGTTAAATTGCCTGATTGGTTGCCTGGAGTGCATGATGTATTTCACATATCTCAAATTCGAAAGCACGTTCATGATCCAGACTTGATCGTGGAAGAAGCAGCGCAACAGGATATTGAAATTACTCCCGAATTGGCTGTGAGAAGAGAGTCGCTAAAGATTATCGGCAAAGAAACCAAAGAGCTGAGGAACAAGAAGGTTCACTTAGTCAAAGTGCAATGGAGTGGAGATCCGTGAGATTGTACTTGGGAAACTGAGGAGAGCATTCAGAAAGCCTATCCTAAGTGTCGAGTGGATATCTCTGATTGACTCCGGTGCAAGGTACATTTACCATGTTTTGAAATTTCCATTTTGTTCACTACTTTGTAGCTATTTTCTTTCCATGGATGTGCACTTTTAATTCTATAGTCTGATTAATTTTAAAAGGGTATATGAATTGATTAGGACATTTTTGAAAGGTTAAAAATAAATTTGATTGTGGTTTGTGTTGTGTGATAGTAGATTTGATTAATTAAATTATCAGAACGATAGTTAATTTAATCAATAAGGGAATGAATTGTAGAATTTATTCGATTATATCACACATTGAACTGATATGAAAGTAGATAGAAATATATACATTTGCATTATATATGTTTGAACAGGTAAATGGATAGCTGTTGAGTAAAGAAATTATTTGCGTGTCCGACAAATAGGTAAACCTTAATGAGTTGGATGCGAAATATTATTATATCAACTCCTGTGAATGCCATTGGATGCGGAGTGCTAGTTGTTCTGTGTGTAATAATAAACGTTGCCATAGGATAGTGACAATTATTTTTGAACTACACTACATAGCATACTTCTTGAAAATAGGCATACTTCTTGAAGATAGGCATACTTCATCATATACCACATAAGCATTTGGAGCTTGTGTGACGAGGTTGAAGATTTACAATACGAGTGAGAGGCTTGTATGGCGATGACTATATATTACAAGTTGAACTGATGACTGATATGGACCATATAAAATGTAACGATAAATTGCCAGATTAATAAAAACCCCACACGGGTCGGGAGTTGACAATAATCACGTCTCTCTAGTCATTAGATACGGCACATGGATTATTTATTTCCCACACGGGACGAGGTGACGAGGATTTATCCTCCGGAGCAATTAAAAATACACACTCCCTCAGGCTTTGATAGGGTGACGAGAATTTATTCTCCGGAGTTATTATCTATACACGCTCCCCTGTAAACACCAGAATATATCACTATAAATATGTGCATGCTTTATAGGATTTATTGGGTACCTAATACGGCCCAATAAATTTCCAAACCCCTCCCCGTACAAAGGAGGTTATGGCGAAATTTTACGAAAATTCCGGGTGTTAGCCAAATTTTTGAAGAATTTGAGAATTCTTAGAAACTGAAAAGTTGGAGAATGGAAGCCAGATTGAACGTAGAGTTGATTAATCAAACCACTTTCGACTTTGTTCCTTTTCGGGGACGAAAAGTTTAAAGTGGGGGAGATTGTAACGACCCGGAAAATCTGAACCAATTTAAAATTTTCAAATTGGCTATTTTAGTGGATTTTAAATATTTTAAATAAATATTTTAAATAATAACGATGAAAATTAAGTTTGAATCGACATTTGAAAATGAATATAATTAATTCTAATTATAAACAAGGCCTGAAATGGCACGGCAGTTTCAAATTTTCATTTCAAACTTTGACTGAATGTACCGGGTGCAAAACAAAACGGATTTGAGTGAAACCAAAAATATTTAAATCTGTTAGCGAATACCTTTCTAACGAATCTGAAAAATCAAAGTTTCATAGCGGGAAGCAAAATTTATGGCCAAATGAATTTTCAGAAAGGTCGCTATGGAGTTTAGATAGCCCGTGAAAATGGTCATTTTGCAAATGACCTCGGAATTCGACGAAACCACTTTTGTTAGATCCGGGATGTTAAACTATTGTTTGGTTTCAAATTTCATAATTTTTGAAGCTAGTATGTGAGTGTGGCAAAGGGAAATGTGTTTGGTCGATTTCTATTAAATTGGGTCGACCAGAAAATGACCATTTTACAAATGGTCTCAGAATTCGACGAAACTAGTTTTGTTGGGACCGTATTGTCAAAACATAGCTAGATTTATTTTTCTGGAATTTTTAGAATCAGTTTGTGGCCCCAGCAAATTGAAGTATACGTTCAAATTAAATATGGAATGCTTTATATCTTAATTTGAAGGAAAATTGACTGAAACATTCGAATGGGCCTTCGAAACATATCCCATTGTGTTCGGAATGGGGGTAAAACGCTAGGGACGATAGTCGTTGGGTTTGGATTGGAGTTTGTAGGAGGAAAGGGGTATTTTTGGATTTTTAAAACTTTATAAATAAATAAATAAAGTGATTCGTCCACATCAGACCCCCCGACATTCTCTCTCCCCGACCCAAAAAGAACGACGGAGGTGCTCCAAACTTCCCGAGCTTTTTGCCGCCGCCACGATCATCTTCAGACCAGGCTCTAGTTGGGTTTTTTGAAGATCTTCCCCCCCCCCTCTTCAAATCAGTACCGAGTTCGCCACCTATCGTCGCTCCACTGTGGAGATCCAGCGTGTTGAAGTCGGCACCTTCGAAGTGCCGCGCCGCCGTGCTCCGGCTATCGATCTGCACCAAACCGCCAGGCGTGGGTGCGGGCATCCCTCCCCTTTGTCGTGGTATACTTCGATCTTGACATCAAGCAAAGGATTTGAAGCAAAATCGTAACCTAGTTTGGAACCATTTACTGAGGTAACGACCTGAGTTTTAAATAAAAAGTTTTAACACTTTAAAACCGTCGCGAAGTTGGTTAACCTTATAAAAATCATATCTTTTTCATTTCTTGACGAAATTCAGTGAAACAAGAGACAGTGGACTCGTGTGGACGTCTTCTGCATTCTAGAAGAGACCGCATATTTTTCTGAGCCTTCTGCGATTTTTGGTGGAGTGGAACCCAATGTGAGATTTCTAAATTGCAAACGATATGGAAAACGACGATGTATAAATTATATAGTCGATGTATGAGTTATATAAGCGTTGTACACCTCTTGTATAAGCGTTGTATAAGTTGTATGTTCGATATATAAGTTATATATGCGTTGTAAAAATTATATATGTGATGAATAGAAGTGAAATGCTTATATATAAATATATATATATTTACGCCCCTCGTCCACAAACCATGGACGATATTTATTGGTTGTGATTGGTGTGAAAATTGGTTGATTACGAATGGTTGATTAGAATTATTTGTGGTTGAAATTGATTGATTGTGGTTGAAAAATACCCGTTTGTGGTTGAGAATTATTTGGTTGAAACCACATAGGATTAGTTTGTGGAAATGAAAATAATATACATGCCGCCTGCGTGCGAACTAGATGCATGAATCCCCATTGTCAAAAGCTGCGAGGCTTTAAGGTAGAGCGAGGATCCGTACTAGGGACGACCCCGGTTTTAACTACCCTGCCGTTATGCTGCCGAAATTTTAAATAATATTCATGTGTTAGAATTATTTTCATATATTGAATAACCTTCATGTGTTGAATCGAAATTCCTTCGTTGAATAGAAATTCATGTGTTGAATGGTATTCATGTTTTAAATAAATTGTTTTAACAATAAAAATCACATTTCTACTCTATATATACAAACTATAGAAAACATTCATGTGTTGAATCGAAATTCATTCGTTGAATAGAAATTCAAGTGTTGAATGATATTCGTGTTTTAAATAAATTGTTTTAACAATAAAAATCACATTTTTACCCTATGTATACAAACAATATAAAACTTTCATGTGTTGAATCGAAATTCATTCGTTGAATTGAAATACTTGTGTTGAATGGTATTCGTGTTTTAAATAAACTGTTTTAACAATATAAAATTCACCTTTTTATTGTATATATACGAATTTTGGATAACATTCATGTGTTGAATAGAAATTCATTCGTTGAATAGAAATTCATGTGTTGAATGGTATTTGGGTTCGAAAGAAATTGTTTTATTATAAAGATCATATTTTTATCATCTATATGAACTATATAAAATATTCGTGTTTTGAAAGAAATTGTTTTATAATAAAAATCATATTATTATTTTTTCATCTATATGAACTATATAAAATAGTTGTGTTTTGAAATAAATAGTTTTACATTAAAAATCACATTTTTATTTTATACATGGATTGTTGAAAATAGTGAAGCGTTGAAATAAATGTCGGTTGGATAAAAATATCATTTTTATCAAATGTATAAATAGAATATAATTTTGAAATCGAAGAATCGATATATATATATATATAAATGGAATTGAAATATATCGAATAACGAAGCTGCAGTTCGTGTTTTGAAACCGTGATTTCAAACGATTAGTGCGGGAGATCCGACCATCGGATTTTCCCGAAACCGAAACCGTTGGGTTCACTTTGGAAATATCTTTCCAACGACACCAATTTTTTGAAGATCCAATGGTTAGATTGTCTGAAATGTTTAATTCAAATCTGAAGAAAAATAGCGCCAGGATCGATTATATATATATATATATATATATAATTAAATTAAATCGAATAACGATGCTGCAGTTCGTATTTTGAAATCGAAACTTCAAACGAGTGTACCGGGAGATCCGACCGTCGGATTTTCCCAAAACTGGAACCGTCGAATTCGTTTTGAAAAGATCTTTCTAATGATATAAATTTTGTGAAGATCCAACGGTTAGATTTTAAGATATGTGTAAATCAAATCTGAAGAAAAACAGCGCCACGGCCGCGTTATGGCCCGAAGCGTCGTTTGAATAAATTGGCTATTTTAAAATAAATAAAAATAGCGATAAATCGTTATAAAATATTATAAACGATATGGATGTGAAATTTAGAAATTAACTGAAGGTTAGCTAAGTCGAATGGTTTCCTGGATTTTGATCTGATGTTGGTTTCGGCCTTCGGGGTTAATATTTGGGAAATCGTTCTCTTACTGATTGACGGTTAGTGACTAATGAATTGAAATGATGCGTATGTAGTGTTTGTGTATCACTTGTTTATTATATACGCGAGTTGCTCAAAAAGACCGGGTTTATCCCATTCTGAATAACTGAATCCACGATAAGGAATCGATGATGAAGACGGTGGTCGAAGACCGGAGATCTTCACCTCGTTTGGATGGTAACTGATGTCCTGATTGGGAGGCATCCCGAAATATGGATAATGAGTGGTGATCGTCCAGACGTACGTGGAGATCGATGGGTTTGCGAGGTATATAGTGCATCCGGTTTCGTTCAGACCCAGAACGGACTAGTAAATGGACTGTGTGTCTGACATTGGATTTCATTCTGTGTTGACTGATCTCTATTACATATATATCTGTTTGGCGGCAGTGAATTTATTATTTTGCTTAACGCCCTTCTCTGAGACGCACAAGCTTAGAGGTTGTATATCGATGGACATCAGTCGCATGGCATGAATTGCTAGTGCGGCATGCCTAAGTGGCAAATGATCAAGGCTTCTATTGAAAAGCAAAGTCCTGTGGTGATGATCAAAGCATCGCCTGTGTTGCGTAGCTTTGTGTATAACGTGAATTCGCGAACCTCATACCCCAGTATGAACCAGAAACGGGAGAGGGCCTCAGGAAGGGCATGCGTTTCCTTCTAGCTAGAGGTGGTGTCGGTGCTTAAACTGGCTGACATTTATATTACTTTCACCTATGTGGTTGTTGCTGTTGCGAGGCGCCTCGGATATATCGGTCGATCCGGGACCGATGGAGTCATTCGTTGGCTCATTTACGCCCCATAGAGCGGGGAAACGTAGTGTTCAGGAATTTTAATCCACGTCGGTGGAACGGCCCTGACGATCCAAGGGTCACTCAGCTCTGATCCTGAGACATGGGCTAGATTGTCTCGAAGTCGGTAAGGAAAATCTTTTGCCTTGGTTCATGATGGAAATCCAATTTCCAAATACGTGACTGTGCGGTTTTGATTGTATATATATGGCGACATGATATATGGTACCCATGCCGTCTATGATTGATACTTATGATTTGAAATTGTTTTTGAAACATATAAACACTAGTAATAATATCAAATTCTTTTTTTTTATTCGTATCAAGCATATTTTGGCCATTATAAGGTAAAACTCTATCCTCCGGTTTGCATTGCATTGTGTATGGGAACTGAGACTTATAATGGCTTCATTTTTATAAAAAGCATTGCGATGTTTAAAAGAATTATATGTTTTAAAGCACTGGCAATCCGATGGAGTAAACCAGTTCCACGAAAGTGGCGTGGTCCTGTGATTAGCATATTATAAATGTGTTAAGTAGATTTCTCATACCAGTCCCATGACTGACTCGTAGTTTGTTTCACTTTCAAACTCGGGTGCCCCTTTTTCTACACGGACAGCCTTGTACTCAGGTTTTATCTGGCTCTTTCTGGATAGCTGGAGCTGAAGATGGATTCTATCATTTATCTCTTTTTATGTTGTTCAGCTCCTATTGTACATATTATGTTTGTTTCCGCTGTAGACATTTATGTATAGCTGAACTGTATTTGTACTAAGTATGATCCTGTATACTGTGTAACTCTGATGATGTTGTTTATCCGGTGTATTATTTGTTCATTATCTGGTGTATTTATTTAATTTTGTTCTGCTATCATCTGTTTATGTGTTATATTCCAAAGATTACCCTTGCCACCGTCAGTACGGGGTTTTGGGTCGTCACAATTTATCAATATACCAATCCAATTAATATCTTTTCTTATTCTAAATTAAAATTTCATTACTATTTGATTTGGATTTGAAAATTTGAAAGGACATCTTTTTAATATGATGATGTCTGTTTGAACTCTAATTAACAATTTTATTTATCTACTTCTGTTTTATATATTTTATTTCAAAAATATATATATTGAAATTATATAAATCAATAAAATTATATAGACATATATTTGAAATAATTTAAAATTTATCAAACATTTGATATTGTTATAAAATATAAATTTATATGTAGTTTTAACATACATAGTCTAATTTAAATACATTATTCACGTATAATTACATAAAGATTTGGATTACATTGTAAAGTGAATACTATTTTTGGTTATCTTATATTATTAGATTTATAACACTTGTATATTTAAACTTTGGAATATAAAATATGTTTTTATAGTTTACTTTATATTACCAGATTTTATCAAAAATTAATTTTGTTATAATTATAGATTTTATATTATAATAATTTTTTAATTTTAGGTTTTAAATTTTAATGTTTCCTTAGTAATTAATCTAAATTTAACTTGTAATAAAGGATTGATGTATATCTAACAATACATTAACTTTTTATTATTTTTTATACATATAATTACAAATATATGTGTGTAGTTAATTTATGTGAAACAATTTTATATTATCTTTAAAAGGATCTTCAATTTTTACTATATTCACCCTACAAATTTTATTTAACTCTATAATTATTCTGAATATTTTACTACCTTTCATAAATTTTTTAATTAAACACTTATCTTTAACTATATATATATATATATATATATATTACCTTTGTTTTATTGAAATAATTTATAATATATATGTATATGCATAATAGTTAGATAGTACTTTGAATATCTTTTACCGAAATAGGTATCATTACCAAATCATTTTGCATATTATCATTACACATCTTATTTCATATCATATATCATTATTATAAATTATAATTGCATTTCAAATCAAAATCATTCACATCACAAGTTGCATTTCATTTAATATATCATTTCATATTGTTCTGCATATGACATACATTTCATACTCCATTATAACCAACATACTTCATACACTGCATTACATATAAACTTTTAACCCCTCATAACAAGTATACTATATAGGGAATTATTGTCTTAGAAATATATAGGATTATAAATTAAACACATAACATATTTATTTTGACTTGTTTGACCTAGTTGGATTTGATATGTGTGTGTTGATAGGCTTGAAATATATTTATACACATGTAGGTATTGAATAATATAATTATCTTGTTCACATTCTTCTAGTATTAAATGAAGGGGGAGCTTTATAGTTTCTAGGATTAGTTGAGGTTTCAAAGTGTTTTTTAATCGACATATTTTTGCTTTGGTTGATTTTATTCAAATTGTTTAGATTGATTGTTTGATTTGCTTGTTTGTTTAAATTGCTTGTTTCGATTGATTTTCTTGTTTGGATTGACTTGCATGTTTGAATTGATTAGAAATATTGATTGGTTTGCTTAGTTTATTATCCTTCTATTTATTTTATTAGATTAGTATAGTCATAATTTTAGGGGGAGTTATAATATTTTAAGTTTATAATCATAGATTTAGAGGGAAATATAAGGTTATTCAATTTAGGGAGTATAATATAATCATTAGGATTATTTATAACATAGATTTAGGGAGAGAATAACTTAGTTTATTCTAGTATAGTCTACTATCGGTATAGTATAGTATAGTCTTGTATAGGGTACTTTTTGATAATGACAAAAGGGGAGAAATTATAAAATAGGATATAGTTAAGATAGGCAAAGGTTAAGGGGGAGTTAGAAGGAATTCGTGGTGAAAGGGAGAGTAATCAAGGAATCAGATTAACAAGTAATATTAGGTATAAATATTTTATAAATCAAGGTTGTTATCATCAAAAAGGGGGAGATTGTTAGAGAATGGAGTTTTGATGACAATAACCTTTTTTTTAATTATCATTATTAATTGATAAAAAGATGTATGCCAACATTTTCGTCTAGAGCATATATATGCAGGATTTGTATACAGGACTTAAATACTGAAGACTATACATTTTTAGAGTTTCAAGAGATTGAGGTTCAGAAGAGATTCAAGACTCATGAGTTATGAAGTTATCAAGAAATTCAGAAGAGATTTAGAAATTCAAGACTCATGTCGACATACAACTGTCAGAAATTCAATTTTCAAAGGAAGTGACTTTTCACTATTTGTAATGTTCCAAAAACATTGCAACCTTCCAAATCTTATAAATAGGGGCTGATTTCGAATTTTTTTCATATATCTTCTTCTCTATCTTCGCCCCTCTTCATCCCACCATTATTCTTTATCATTTTATTGATTTCTACACTTTTACTTTTCCATTTTCTACTCTAATTGTATAAAACTTCTTCTTTTCTCACTCTCTATCCATTACTCTTTGAATTGAAGTTCTATTGAAGAGTTATAGGGCTGTTGTAATCATTTGGGAAGTGTTTGGGAAATGGTGTGTTCCTTGTAGCCCTGAAATCAAGGAAAGGGAGCAGTAGTAACCTTGTAGCCGTGAAATTAAAGGTGTTTGGAGCAGTGTTAACCTTGTAGCTGTGAAATCAAGGATATTGTACTTGGATATCAATAATAGTAAAACTCTGCGCAATCCAGCGTTGCGTGGGACTGGACGTAGGAGTAATCCGATCAGGATAAAATCTAGTGTGTTCTTTCCCTTTTTTGCATTTCATTTTTGTTTATTTCTGTGTCTATGTTTGATTTTGTGTCTGTGATCATCTTTGGTGTGTTTGATTGATATGGTAGACATTTAAGTTTAAGATTTTTGTAAATTCCTTATAATCACTATTCACCCCCCTCTAATGCTAGTCTTACCTTAAGATCCGCATTCTGCAATCCCTAACAACGAAAACACTGACTTCATGTGTTGATACGTTTTTCGGTCAAAGTTATCACATGTCAAGATTTTGGTTAGCAACACGCTCAAGCGTCAATAACGTCATCTAAAAACACAAAACAATTTAATCGAAGTTGCGATGTGTTCGAAAAAGGATTGGAAATGACGTCGATTCGTAAAAGCACCGTCGATGGACTCGGAAAAACTAGCGCAATGAAATTTCGTGATCAACTCTGTCCGATCAGCTCAAAATGCTTGAGTGCGTCGGTCCGATCACATGGCAAACTCATTGCACAAAAATATATGGTTATGGTGAAAAGAAGTGTCGCACACTAAAAACTGTTGATTGACATGCGTCCATCACGAAAAATAGCTTGCGCGACTCACGACATCAAAATCTTGTAAGCTGACAAAAATCGAGCTGGTACGTCAAAAAGGCCTGATCGACATGTGAAAATCATGAAAATCCACGTGGAAAACTTTGGTAAATCGATTTGGTAAATCTGGCAGACTTTGGACTTGGCACAATTGGCACATCCAAAATCAAGTGATCAACACGTAGGTTCACCCATTTTTGGCGTACTAGACACTAGCCGATCAACCTGGCATTTTGGCTCTTGGTAAATTGGGCACCTTCAAAAATCCTGGATCGACACGGCCCGATCACCACTTTTCATGTGCATAACACGAGGATCCTGGATTTTTCAAGATCAACTCTAGCTTGGTTTGGCAAACTCGGTTGGGATATGGCAAGATCGCATTGCATCAAAGCAATGCGATTTCCATGGGTTCCATCAGCCCCAGCCTCCTTCACGTCTCTGCATCGCATTAGAGTGATGCGAGATTTGGCAAAACGTGGGATGTGAGATCTGGTAAGCGCAGAGGAGTGGATCGGCATGGTGGAACTCGTGTTTTTCATCAGTGCGCAACGCATTCCAGTGATGCGATACGTGGCTTGAAAAATCCAAGGATGGCATATCCTGTTTTTGGATGCGATTTTCCACCTGATCAACACGATGCAATGCGATATTTCTGCGAGACGAACATGATGGGATGCAATGGAAATTTGGATGTGATATGGACTTTTGCATTTGCCAATTATTTTGGCAAATGGCTTGTGTCGTGCAAATCACCCCATTAGCACTGATCTGCACGTGATTTTGGCTTGTTTTAAGATGTAAGATGATCAAAGGTAGGATGCGAATTTTTCCATTTTGGCTTGGTAATGTGATGCGATTTTTTATACGTGGGTTTCGTAGAATGCAATTTTTCTTACAGTGATCCTCAAATCTCACCTACTTCTACCTAACCCACTACCTATAAATACCCCTAAGCCTGGCATTCAAATGGATCTTTTTTGGCTTGGATTTTTGGACTTCTTGAAACTCTCAAGCAGCATTAATGGTCTATCTTCTTCTCCAAGACTATTAGACATAGCTTGGACCACTAAAACGTTGCATAAATGTTTTCTGTCTACTTTTGGACATTTACACTGCTTTTGGACATTTTTGGATTTATTGGATATTGACGCTATTTTTTGGACATGGTTGACCAAGTCAACACTTTTCTCACTCAATGAAGAAGGAAGAAGGCACTTTGGTCAAAGTTTAGAATTAACAATTATTTTTTTGTTCTATTATAACGCTTTGTACTTAAATATTGTCTGAACTTGTACGACAACTGTAATCAGAAATTATATGATGAATGATTACTATAAAGTGGACGTAGATGCTACAGCCGAACCACTATAAAAAGCTGTGTTTCTCTGCATTTACTTAATTTGGATTTGGATTATTTTGTTTTTACAACACTTAATCTCGAGGGTTGACATGGGCTGAATCGACAACAATTCTCCACCTCAACACTTTGGCACGCCAGGTAGTGGGGTTCACAGCTTTGATCTTTGCTTCAAATTAGATTCTCTAATTTGTCTTCGGATTTCAACTTCAGTTTCATGCTTCAACTGCGATTTTGTTACTCGCTTCTCATCATGGTCAAGCGCAAGAAGCTAGACGCTATCGCTGAAGTTCGAGGTACAGCAGGAGGAGGAAGTCAAGAACTTTCTTCGATTGGAGTTCCCTCGAATTACTTCACTCGAGAAGATGCCGATGTGATGATTAATAACTTAACTACGGATTTGAATGCTCGACCCGAGTGATGGGAAAATGCTTTTAATACCTTTCTTGCTCAGATTGAGAATAGGATAAGAATTGCTTCAAGGACGATTGGCCAGGCAGACAATGTTGGAACTAGTACCAATGTTCCTCAATCCGCGACTCAGGACTTAGGGGAAACCCCAAAAACTAATCAGCATGCCGATGCCGCTCCTTGGAACGGTGCCGATCCCGCTATACTCAGGGGAACCCCTAATTCCGACGATGCTCCAGCTTGTGACGCTTGGGTTAGTCAAGTTGCAGGCTCCGCTATTGGAAATGTTGTTCAAGCGCCAATGCACGCAACTTTGGATGGTAGTGCTCCCACGGTTCCAGGAGTCTGGATTGTGCCCGATGTGGCCCCTCAAGTTGGAATTCAACTAGATATTCTCCTCGCCAATCAACCAATTCCTAATTTGGACTTAAACACTAGGGGCACCAGTGCTGCTTTGGATAATCTTAATCTATTGCTCATTTTGGCAATGGATCTCAAACAGCGGATGTCATTCGTCGATTCACTCGCGGTAATGCCTCTTCTTTAGACTTGGATTGTGTGACTCACAGTCCGTTTTTCTGTAGATATAAGGAATTCTCGTAAACCACTGGATTTGAAGCTACCGGTGTTGGAACCTTATGATGGTCGGAAGGAGCCGACCACTCACCTAATGAGATATATCTGTCATATGGAAGTTCTCTCCACTTCAGAAAGCATCATGGCTAAGTATTTTCCACTTTACTTGACAGATATAGCCGCAATAGGGTTCAGGCAGCTGGAGACGGACAATATCGCTTCTTGGAATGCATTGGTTACCCTGCTTGTGGAACAATCCAGAGTCAACATTGCTCATCTGAAAAGCGTTATGAATCTCAATGGCATCAAGCAGAAGTCAGGATGAGACTCTGCGTAAATTCTTGAAACGATTTAATGCTGCGGTGGCTTCGGTCGACAGACATGATCCTTCTATGGTATTGATGGTCATAGTATTTGGAGTTTTTGATAAGTCTTACTTCAAGACTTCGCTGCACCGTGACTCGCCAAGGGTCTCGGAGAATTTTATTGTGAAACTGAGAGATTCCTTCGGGAAGAAGATGCAAGGACTAACGAATATGTTCTCGAAGATAATGTTGTTTAGGGGGAAACTAGGGTAAAGGTTCAGTAGATTTTTTCAAACTGAACCGAATGAAATTAATTTTGGATTATTCGGTCGGTAACATATTTAACCGAACTTGAAGGATGTGTTATTATTTAAATAGTGAATTCACTCAAAGTAAAACATAAATTCATGTTTATAGAAATTTTATATTTATAATAAAATTTGACCTATTTACAACAAATATCTTTTTATTTTATCACTAAACCAGTTCTTTAAAGTTCTATAATATTGTAAATTTAGATAATAAATTAGAAGTTCGGTTAAACCGATAACCAAAATATATTTTACATACCAAATTCAAACCGATTTAATTTTAAAACCAAATCGGATCAACCGAAATGAACTGGTTTGGTCGATTAATTCGGTTTAACCGAGTTTTACTCACCCTTATTGGAAACTGTCCGATTCTGAAAAGGATAAAGATTTTGCTACTGATCGTAAGCCCTCTTTGGGGAATGATCGCAACAAAGCTTGGAGACAACCTAGGTTCCAATCTTACTTGGAACTTACTCACATCCTCCAGGAGATTTACCGACCTTCACAAAGCCTCTCGTTCGGGGGCCTACTCGGAGAGAAAGAGACTATGGCCAGCACTGCATATTTCATGACCTCGAAGATCATATGTATGTCGACATATCAAGAATGTGACAGAAAAGTGTGTGTAAAGTGGAGAGCAGGCACGATATGTTTGAACTCGGGTTGTGGTGTCGGGATAGGCACAACCTCCTCAAATAAATCAAGAGGGGTCTGGGACCAACAATCCTTCTAATGGCATTGTTATCAACTAAACTCCTCACTGAATCTGATGTCTTGGATGCAAGTCTCTTGGGCATTAGTATCTTACAATTTGTGGGTTATGGTCTTCTGCTCTCCTCTTGTCTTTTCTGGCTCTCAAATAATGGAAGTCCCACTTATGGTTTTCTTACTTCTAATTTTCCGGCCTTCGGACTTCTTGGTCCCCATGGCATATTAGCTTTCTCGGTTTTTCTCTAATTATGGATATTCGGGACTTAGCCCCATGGTCTTATCTCGTTTGGCTCAATGGAATGTAAATGGTTGAGTTGACCTACCCATGCACGGGAGAAGTTATAATCCCTTAGCATGCTCTATGCTTGACAACACACCATCTGGTTATTAATAAAAATGGACTTTTTGACATTTCTTAGTCGTTTACTAAAGTATGGACGCCTTGAACACATCCACAGATCATGGCCGTCTTGCCTCGTCAAGATCGCTTTAAGAAAAAACTGAATATAGAACTGGGATGGCTAAGCTCGCTTACCGATGTACCCGACCAAATACTCCTAAGCATGCTCTTTGCGAACGATAAACCATCTTGTTCCTTCCACAAATGAATTTGAAATCAAAAACGGCTAATTCCGCATACCCATGTATGGGAACAAATGTTCTCAAACATGCTCTTTACGGATGACAAACCGTTAAATTTTCCTTTTGATTCTACTAAAAACTCTAAAGTTTTATAGCTTTAATTAGATTACTTAGTAAAGCTAATGCTTGTGGAGTATGAAATCTGAAATTGGATTACAAACTTTAAATTTTATTTACTTACTTCCTTGGGTCGTCTTGCCAAAGCAATATCACCTTTGAAAAATTGATTCCCTTGGTCATCTTGCCAAAGCAAGATCGTCTTGGACCAAAATTACATCCCTTGGACGTCTTGCCAAAGCAACATCGCCTTGGACCAAAATTACATCCCTTGGTTGTCTTGCCAAAGCAAGATCGCCTTAGGCCAAAATTACATTCCTTGGTCTTCTTGCCAAAGCAACATCGCCTCAAATAAAAATTGCATGCCTTGGACGTCTTGCCTCAACAAGATCGCCTTGGAAATATAACAGCCTAAGGCGATCCCGTCAGTGACACGGCAAAATTGCACAAATATTGTTTTATGGATTTTCTTATTATATAGGTTATTGGGCTCCTCCAGCCCCCCGGATATTCTATCTATTCTAGTTATCTCTAAACGATCCAAATCGATCATTGGCTATCAATGGAATTCTAATTAATATGATCCCAAGTGATCGTGGATTTCTAACTAATACAATCTAAATCGATAGTCAGCTTTCGTCAAAGTTCAAGATTTTTGGTTTTTTGACTCATGGATAATACGATCCAATGCGATCGTGGCTCTTCGGTTTCTTGGTTATAAAAATTCACTTCATACTTCTCCCGGCTTTAGTTTCTGAATTTTCGGATTTCTCTTCTTCTCGCAAAACACATCTTCCTTCGACAAGAAAGACATGTTTTGAAGGGAAAAATGTTGACGATCGAAGTTGTCACACGTCAAGATTTTGGTTAACAACACGCTCAAGCATCAATAACATCATCAGAAAACACAAAGCGATTTGGTCGAAGTCACAACGTGTTCGGAAAAGGATTGGAAATGACGCTGATTCGTAAAATCGTCGTCGGTCGACTCGAAAAATCTGCCGCAATGAAAATACGTGATCAGCTCACTCTAATCAAGTCAAAATGCTTGAGCACGTCGGCCCGATCACGTGGAAAAACTCAGTCACGTAAAATATATGGTTTTGGTGAAAAGTAGTGTCGCACGCTCAAAAATAGCCGATTGATATGCGTCGATCACGAAAAATAGCTTGTGTGACTCATGGCGTCAAAACCTGGTAAATTGGCAAAAATCAAACTGGCACGTTAAAAGGGCCTAGTCGGCACGTGAAAATCATGAAAATCTGCATGGAAAACCTTGGTCAATCACTTTAGTAAATCAAGTAGACTTAGGATTTGGCACGATTGGCACATCCAACATGCAAGATCACCCATTTTTCGTGTACTAGACGCTAGATGATCAACCTTGCATTTTGGTACTTGATAAATCCAGCACCTTCAAAAATCATGGATCGACATGGCCCAATCACCACTTTTCACATGCACAACATTGGGATCTTGGATTTGGCAAGATCGGCTCTAATTTGGTTTGGAAAACTCAATTAGGATCATGGAAAATCGCATCGCATCAAAGTGATGTGATTTTTCCATGGCTCCGGATCAGCCTCATCAACATCCTTCACGTCTCTGCATCGCATTAGAGTGATGCAAGATTTGAAAAAATGTGGGATGCGAGGTCTGGTAAGCGCAGAGGAAGATCAAAATGGTGGAACTCGTGTTTTCCACGAGTGCAGATCGCATCCCAGTGATGCGATACGTGGCTTGGCAAATCCAAGGATGGTGGACCTGAGTTTTCGGATGCAAATTTCTACCTGATTAACCTGATGCGATGCGATATTATTTCGAGCCGAACACGATGGGATGCGATGGAAATTTAAATGCGATCTAGACTTTGGCATTTGCCAAATATTTTGGTAATTGTCCTGTACTGTGCATATTACCCCATTTGCACTGATCCACACGTGATTTTGGCCTTGTTTTCTGATGCGAACTGATCCAAGGCAGGATGCAAGTTTTCCCACTTTGGCTTGGCAATGTGATGAGATTTTTTGTACTTGGGTTTTGTAGGATGCGATTTTTCTGACCATGGCCCCAAATCTCGCCTACTCCTACCTAACCCCCTAAATATAAATGCCCCCAAGCCTGGCATTCAAATGGATCTTTTTTGGCTTGGATTTTTGGACTTCTTGAAGCTCTCAAGCACAATTAATGCTTTTATCTTTTTCTTTAAGACTATTGGACATAGCTTGGACCAATAAAATGTTCCACAAACGTTTTCCATCAACTTTCGGACATTTACAAGGACATTTACACTGCTTTTGGAATTTTTGGTTTTTTGGACATTGATGCTATTTTTCGTACATACTTGACCAAGTCAACACTTTTCTCACTCAACGAAGATGACGAAGGGTATTTTGGCCAAAGTTTAGAATTAACAGTTTTTTTGTTTTTTTATTATAACGCTTTGTACTTAAATATTGTCCGAACTTTTACAGCAACTGTAGTCATAAATTATATGATGAATGATTACTATAAAGTGGACGTAGGCCTTAGTGCCAAACCACTATAAAAAGCTATGCTTCCCTACATTTACTTACTTTGGATTTGGAATACTGTGTTTCTACAACACTTATACTCGAGGGTTGGCATGTGCTGAATCGACGACAATTCCCCATCCCAACATCATGTATGCCTTTTGTTGAAATATTTGTTGAATTCTTATTGCTTGATAATCTTGAAACATGCGTTGAAATTGTGACAATTACAACACACCTTGATACATGTGTGATACCATAAATAATAATTATTCTACATATTTTTAGTTACGTCCATGGGAGAAATAACAGTAACCCAAAAAAAATATGTTATATATATCACCGCACATTAATAAAATAGAATAACCAATTTATATTTGAACTATGTGAGTCAGTAATACAACTAAACGCACTAAGATAAATCAAGATGCAACGTGTTTGGAATGAGATATGAAGATAACAAAAAATATCCTTATAGGAAAATATAGCCTCATGCTCATCCTTTGTATAGCTCCATGCGTTGTCCCATACATGTTTACTCATCTACATATTCAAGAAAGTCTAAGATGATAATAAGTAAGGAAAATAACATCGAATCATATAACAGCCTGATATGAGCATTGGCGGAGCTAAAAAGCTGGGTGAGATAGGGCAGTATACAAATTTTGGATAGGTAAATATGAGAAAGGCTGGTATTATGAATAGAAATGTATAAATTGAGATGGGGCCTTAGTCCTACCTCAGCTATGAATAGATCCGTCCCTGGATATGAGTTATTATAAGATCTATAATATAGAATAAGTTTTTTTCTTCGAATAGGTACTTTAAATACGAAAAGAAAACAAGGTACAACTTAGAACAAATAGAGAACAAATGATGATAAATAGTGTAACATGTAACTTATACTTAAAAACCATAATGCTTTCCACAAATGCCCAGAAATAAATAAATCAAAATACAAGAAAATTACAAAGAAAGAGGAAAAACATCAATCATGCATGACTAAGGTATATCTCCGACCAAACATTAACAAAATTCGTTCAAGATTAAATTATACATCCTTGCAAAAATTCTTAGTTGCTAAGAAGCTTAACATCACTCGAAGCTCATCGACTATGACACTTATCTCACATAACGAAAAGGTCTAGTGTTCCTACCTTTTGTAAAGTTACTGTTCTTGCTTACGTCGCATGAGGAAATACTAACGATTGGATCTATTCACTTAATTTTCTTACCTTTCAACTCAAAATGCAAACCATATTCTACCGTGCAGAGTTACATATTGCATCATCAAATATTGATGCAGTAAACTTGAAGAGAAATTCATCATGTCTAATGAAAGTATAAAGAAAAGTAATGGAGATAAGGAGGAGAGATGCAGTAGAAATATGTATTATTAATTGTAACTTTTCTCATACAAGAAAGAAATACAAAGCAAGAGAATATATAATAGATTGCCCAACGTTTGGATGCTAAATTTAAGGAGCAACGGTCATGCTATAATTAAGGGACTTTCCTGTAAAGACCCAATGTTCACATGTTAAATAAAGAGCTTAAATTAAGAAGCAACGGTCATGCTATAATTAAGGAGTGATGTGTGGTTAAGTGTGAAACCAACATTAGCTCCCCTCAAACAAAACTAGGTTTTTTTCTGTCTTCTTCATTCCGCCCCCGTCGCTCACTTTTAATTCCTCTTTTAGTCTTATAAAATTCTTTGTCGATAGCGGCTTTGTAAGCACATCAGCTCTCTGATAATATGCTGGGATGTGGCATACCATTAACTTTCCATTTTGGGTTCGTTCTCGTACGAAATGTAGGTCTATCTCGAGGTGTTTTGATCTTGAGTGCTGAGTTGGATTGAGAGACAATGATACTGTCCCTCTATTGTCGCACCAGATGACTGATTTTCTTTTAGGAGTGCAACCTAATTCGTGTAATAGTGACTCAATCCATGAGATTTCAGCGGTGGCGCTAGCAAGAGCACGGTACTCCGCTTCAGTGCTTGACCTCGATGTGGTTGTCTGCTTCTTGGTGCACCATGAGACAAGATTTGTGCCAAGAAACACGCAGTATCCCGATACGGACCTTCTGTCATCAATGTCATTAGCCCAGTCTGCGTCACTGAATCTGTAACAACCCGCATTCTACGCATCGAAGGATCGTAGAATATTTCTTTCTTTCTCATATGAAGTCGTATGGTCATGTAACTTTGGGAGACGGCTGTTGGGGTCATTTCCCATTTTCATATTTTTTTTCGATTTTTAAATGACCATTTTACCCCTAGTTGGTACTGTTTTGGCCATAACTTTTGATTGGAAAGGAATTTTGACCTGAAACCACTTCCATTAGACTCGTTTGATGGTTTACCTTTCCGTAGAGTGGTGATAATAGTCAAACGGACTTACCGTTTGGGAGATATGGCTGAAATAAGGTTTGGAAGGTGAAAAACTGCTTAACCGGGCCAAATAGGGTGATTAGTGAATAGGCCCATAACTCATTTCGGGATTAGGGTTATGGGGAGGCTGAAATGAGTTAGAGAATCATTCCATTTCAGTTTTCTAGCCTCCACTTATCTCCAAGAAACCCTAGAAATGGCCTCTAACCTCTAAATCACCTCCAAATCATCTTTTGATCAAGGATTGAGCTTAGCAACATCAAATCAAGGGAGATCTACACCAAAGCAACATTGGAGCTGCTGTTTAGCATAGGGATTGGATCCAAATCAGAGATTGTTTCAGATTTAAAGTTTGTTTGTGGCTAAGGTGAGTGATTTGCATTGTTTTTCACTATTTAAGGCTAATTATGGTAATTAGCGAAATTATGGCTCAGAAAAATCTGGAAAAATTCCTAAAATTCTAAAACATCATTTTATGTCTCTGATATTAATTTGGGTTAATTTCGACTAATTTTGCAAATCCCGAATTTTGGGGGATTAAGGGGTGATTAGTGATAATTAGCGAATTTATGCAAGATTAAAATCTGGAAAAATATTTACAAATTCCTAAATGATGTTTTAGACCTCTGATATGAATTTGGGTAAGTTTGGTTAAGTTTTGCTAATTCTATTATTAGTTTCACCTAAACATGCTTAAGGCGAAAATATGGGGTTTTGGGTATGTTTGATCCATTTTAACCTATCATATTGATGTTTTGGTGTTTGTGGTTGATTAAGCATGTTGCTATGACTGTATGATATGCTTTGTGATTGATTTCAATAGTTAGAATGGTCGAAAACGTCGTCGAAAGGCGTAAACACTTGCTGTAAAAGCTTCAGGAAACAGTGCAGGTTTCGGATCGGATCGGATATGGGGGCTCGGATCGGATAAGTTGAACTGGGCAAGGGATTCGATCGGATCGGAACTTGACACTTGAGAAAACTGGCAAAAAGGAAGGACACGCTAATTGAACTGGGATCGGATCGGATAGAGGAGGAGAGATCGGATCGGAACATGTGAAGAACAAGGGAGCTGATCGGAGCTACGGAGCAGGATCGGATCGGCTTAAGGACGAAGGGCTCGGATCGGAGTATGGTGAAGAAATCGGATCGGATTAGAATAGGGAGCGGGACCAGACGAGGCACAGGAGCTGGAACACGAACTGAATGGGGAATGACAACCCGACCCGACCCGAAGGGGGACACCCGACCCGAACCGACGCGATGGAGTGAACCCGAACCGACGCGATGGAGTGGACCCGAACCGAACCGTGCCAAAGGAGGACCATGGAATGACGCAACGTAGTGGACCCGACCCGGACCGATGGCTTGAAGAGGAATCTGACCCGACCCAGTATTAATCAATAACCCGAGATTCAAAGGTAGTCCAAATGGAAGTTAGAGCTCAGGATCCAGATGGGAACCAATGAGTTCACTTCATGGTTGGGCTTTGCTGCGGGACGTGTGCAAAGGGGTTGTCGGTATTCATAACTTTGGTCCACCACTGAGAGATGGATAATGGGCTTGTAGTGATAGTTACACGGGATTGGATTCCGTCATGGCCCAAAGGATTAGGTGACCAAGGTAGTGGTTATCGTATGCTTTACGCACTAAGTGAGAGATGTGAGGATGCTTGCTATGTTTGGTTGTTTGACATCACTATGACATGCACACCCCACCCCCGTTATCTTTACACCACTTGAAATGGCACCTTAGAGTGTTGTACAGTATGTAGTGCTAACTCTTTGGTTGCAGGTCCAGGTTCAGGTATGATTGGATTATACCTGTTATTGTTTTGTTTAGATGCTTATCGCTCATACCAGGCTTTATGTCTGACCCAGAGTTTTATGTCTCCTCTTATTACTCTGGGTACTCACATGAGCAGACTAGAGACAGGTTATGGTTAGCTGGTGATGCGCGAGTAGCTGATTCGGAGGCGAGCAGGAGGCTTCCACGTATGATATATAGATATTCTCCCTGTGTCGTTGGTGGTCACTACTTGGGCATTAGTAGTGTACCTTCTTTATCTTGCTTTTGAGACAGTATTTTAAAAGTTGTAATAAGCTGTATTTTGGATTTCCGCTGCTATGATGCTTAGTTTGTTTTCAGCTTATGCACTGTCTCACCTGTGTTATGTCAAGTATGTTGTTATTATATTTTATTCTATGCGCTGTGAGACATTCTACAGGTTCTTTGTTGATTCTTCATCTTCTTTCCTTTCTTTGGCGACCGTCCCGTGCTAACTGGACATGTGTACAGCGCACTTTTGGAGTAAATGTCGGTTGGTGCGGGGCGGGCCGTCACATTTGGTATTAGAGCTCTAGGTTGCGTAGTTAACCTAGGGAAAGACACTAGGGAGAGATAGTACGTATATGAGAGCGCGTATTTGTGACTACTTTGGTTTTCAAAAGCTATATACATATATACTATCAGTAGTATAAGAATGAAGTCGTACTGCACTAGCACCACTATGGGGTCGTTAATCGTTTTCTCTTTACAGATTGAACGATGAGTAGAGACACCAGAGGTGCTGGTAGAGGGACCAACCATGGGAATGCTCCTGACATGAGGACAATGTTCACCAACTTCATGAGGGAGATGCTTAGGGATGTTCAAGGGGCAGCTCCCAATCACGGAAATGGTGGTGGTCCTGTAGTGCAGGCGCCTAGGGCCGATTTCGCCAAGTTGTGCAAGGATTACACTAACCTTGGTGGGAAGCCGTTCCACGGAACGGAGTCGGCCACAGATGTTCAGGATTGGTTGGATAGCTGTGATCGTATCTTCGACGACTTGGCTCTTGAGGATGCGATGAAGAGAAGGCTAGCGTCTCGTCAGCTGCAAGGGCGAGCGATGAATTGGTGGAATGCCATTAGAACAGCTACTCCAGAAGATCAAGTTACTTGGAATCAGTTTAAGACTCACTTTTGTGATAAGTTTATTCCAGCTGCTCATAAATCAGAACTGTTCAAGAAGTTCTTGGAGCTTAAGCAGAACGGTAGAGCAGTCTCGGAGAATATCGCTGAATTCGACACTTTATCGAAATATGGATGGTCCCTTATCGATACAGTCGAAAAGAAGAACGAGAAGTTCATAACTGGCTTGGATGGGTACTTGGGGGAAAGACTTATAAACCATATCGATGAGACGTTCGAGTCTATTATAGGAAAGGCATTAAGGTCAGAGAGCCTTTTCCCTAAGTTGAAGACTGAGGTTGCTACGACATCTGCAGAGGAGCCAAAGCCGCAAGCAGGCGGTGAAGGCCAGAAGAATTCTCAGAACAAGAGGAAGCAGAACCCGACCAAGGATGGTCAGAGTAAGAAAAATAAGAAAGATGGCGAATGCTTTAGTTGTGGCAAGAAGGGCCATTACGCCAGAGATTGTCGAGAAAAGCCTGGGGAAAGGAAGTGCTTTAACTGCGGCCAGGCGGGACATCACAAGGATGATTGCCCACAACCTCCTAGGGAGAAGCAGATTGTGAAAGCGTATGCTATCAACGCTGTTCCTTCTTCGTCGAATGTTCCAAGTGCGGCGAAGAAGGGAAAGGGTGTCGTTATAAAAGGTATGCTTTCTATTTAAGATATTTCTGTTCGGGTATTGTTTGACAAACCCGAGATAGTCGAAAGACCTCTAATTGTGACGAACCTGATAGGTGGTTCGACTGATCTTAGTATGATTTGTTGTGGTTTGGTCTTATCGAGTCATGGATGTATGTTTCCTTGTGATTGCTTTGTTTAGGCTTTACTGGGTTTAGCATTATTTTGGGGAGTCGTTCTACTCCAAAGGAATAGGGTGGTATTAGGTACCTACCTAGTGATGGCGATAGTAACTGGAGTTAAGAAAGCTGAAAGGTTATCGTTGTAATAAGTTCTAGTTGTCTCTGGGAGGCAAATGAGTACTCCAGTGCTAGATTGTTTTGCTAGTATCACCTCATGTGGATTGTCCGAACTCGGAGGAGATGTCCCTTGGGTGCTTGTCTGATATTGGTTTAGGCCTTTGGGGCTTGTGCTTGGGGAATGTCGATTTCGACTAGGATGGGTTTGAATGAGGGGTAAAAAGTTGTTGTGATTTTTCATTGGATGATATCTTGGTTTTCTCGAGGAGTGATGGGCAGACGGAACATGATAAGACTGTTCAATGGTATAGACTGCCCAAAGTTAGACTCGATAGGGTTATGAGATTGCTCGAGTGGGACTCGGGAAAGATGCAAAGTAATGGATTGTTTAGGACCCTATGTTGATGTTCTCTATTGGATAGTAGAACTTTGAAGGGATAGGATGTATTCGTTGATCATGGAAGATACAACGAAGATTAGGGCGATTCAAGTTGGACTTGAACTCGTAAAAGAAAATAGGTGTTCGTTGATCTTGGAGATGCAACGGACAGGGAGACGACTCACGTTGGACTAGAGTTTGTCGGCACTCAAGACTGGGTCTGAGTTATAGAGTGACTCGAGTTGGACTCGAGAAGGCTGCAAGGAATTGGATTCAGCTTGAGTTGGACTCGAGAGGGCAGCAAGATAATGGATAGACTTGGGTTGGACTCAAGTATTTTAGGAGGACTAAAAGCAGGGGTATCTGGGGACGCCCGTTACCTTGGATCCGTTGGACGTGATCTAGTTATTCTTGGAGGATAAACGTACGTTGGACGTACGGTAGTCCGATTGGAGGCTGGGCTTCCATTAGTTTAATTATCCTTGGAGGATAAACGTACGTTGGACGTACGGTAGTCCGAAGGGAGGCGGGGCTTCCATTGGCCTGGGATTGGTTGGACCAGTCAAGTAGGCATCGATGTATGTATGGAGGCTGGGCGTCCATTAGTTATTGATGTTGGTTAGACCAGACATACTAGAATCGACATATTGGGATTGGTTAGACCAATCATGTAGGTGTCGATGTGTTTATGAATTTAGCAGGTGATAGGTAGGACTTGTTTGATGGATGTTATGGTTGCTATGTTTGTTCCTATCTTTCTTCTCTTGAGTAGACTATCACCTGTAGGGTTCCGGTGATGGGGAACAAAGTGATTGTAGTAGGACTATGAGCCAGTGCAGTAGAGTCATTGTGACTCGAGGGGAAAAGTGGACATAGTAAAGGAATAGTAAGGCTATGAGCCAGTGCAGTGGAGTTGTTATGACTTCATGGGGCAGAGTGGACATAGCAAAGGACTAGTGGCTATGGATCAGTGCAGTGGAGTCGCCATGACTCCATGGGGCAGAGTGATCATAGTAAGGATTTGGGGTGCAGTACTAGTTGCATTGAGTAGGAGACATGCCAGTTTAGGGGTTTTGTTTCTAGGATGGAAGCAACTAGAGCATGTCACAGGATATGATTTCAGACCCAAGAGTGAATTGGATTCAGAAACGCTAGTAAGCTTGACGATTAGATCGATTTAAATTGAGTGGATTGGTTCCAGTTAGAAGGACAATCCTAATCTATTGGAAATCATCTCTAGGGTAGAGATGGGTATCGATGGAAAGAGAATGATCAAATAAGGATTTGATCGAGAAGGGTGGCTTCGAAAGAATAAGGGACTAGTTGTACCCAACGTAGATGAACTGAAAGGTGAAGTGCTTAGAGCATATCATCACTCGAAATTGACTATACATCCCAGTGGTAACAAGATGTATTGAGAAATAGAGCAGATCTACTACTGGGAAGGGATAAAGATAGCCAGAAGGCTTATCTCGATAAGAGACGAAGAGATTTGGAATTCTTCGTTAACGACTTGGTGTTCGTCAAGATCTCTCCATAGAGAATGTGATTCGGATTGGTTGGAGAGGTAAGTTAGCACCAAGATTTGTTGGCCCATTCCTAGTCCTCGAGCAAGTTGGGAATTTGGCATATGAAGTAGAGCTACCTGACAAGATGGCGGGAGTTCACAACGTATTTCATGTTTCCCAGTTAAGGAAATTCGTGCACGACCCTAGTGTGGCTATTTCACCTGATCAGTTGGATAACATCGAAGTTGAACTCGAGGCGGTTGGGAACCGCAAGTCTATGCGTATTGTTGGGAACGATACGAAGCAGCTTCGAAGGAAGGCGGTGAAACTAGTCAAAGTCCAGTGGGGTGAGAATGAAAAAGACTGTACTTGGGAAACAGAGGAGGATATAAGGAAGAAGTATCCAGAACTCTTTGCATGGTAAGGTTTTGATAGTGATAGTTTCTTCCCTTGTTAGTAAACCGCATGCTAGGATAGACTTGTTTTGCATGTTGATTGTTGTTTTATGGTTGATAGGCATGCGGGACCCTTTGTGTGTTTTGGTTAGGGAATTTCGGGGGCGAAATTTCTTAAGGGGGGGAGAATGTAACAACCCGCATTCTACGCATCGAAGGATCATAGAATATTTCTTTCTTTCTCATATGAAGTCGTATGGTCATGTAACTTTGGGAGACGACTGTTGGGGTCATTTCCCATATTCATAATTTTTGTCGATTTTTAAATGACCATTTTACCCCTAGTTGGTACTGTTTTGGCCATAACTTTTGATTAGAAAGGAATTTTGACCTGAAACCACTTCCATTAGATTCGTTTGATGGTTTACCTTTCCGTAGAGTGGTGATAATAGTCAAACGGACTTACCGTTTGGGAGATATGGCTGAAATAAGGTTTGGAAGGTGAAAAACTGCTTAACCGGGCCAAATAGGGTGATTAGTGAATAGGCCCATAACCCATTTCGGGATTAAGGTTATGGGGAGGCTGAAATGAGTTAGAGAATCATTCCATTTCAGTTTTCTAGCCTCCACTTATCTCCAAGAAACCCTAGAAATGGCCTCTAACCTCTAAATCACCTCCAAATCATCTTTTGATCAAGGATTGAGCTTAGCAACATCAAATCAAGGGAGATCTACACCAAAGCAACATTGGAGCTGCTGTTTAGCATAGGGATTGGATCCAAATCAGAGATTGTTTCAGATTTAAAGTTTATTTGTGGCTAAGGTGAGTGATTTGCATTGTTTTTCACTATTTAAGGCTAATTATGGTAATTAGCGAAATTATGGCTCAGAAAAATCTGGAAAAATTCCTAAAATTCTAAAACATCATTTTATGCCTCTGATATTAATTTGGGTTAATTTCGACTAATTTTGCAAATCCCGGATTTTGGGGGATTAAGGGGTGATTAGTGATAATTAGCGAATTTATGCAAGATTAAAATGTGGAAAAATATTTATAAATTCCTAAATGATGTTTTAGACCTCTGATATGAATTTGGGTAAATTTGGTTAAGTTTTGCTAATTCTATTATTAGTTTCACCTAAACATGCTTAAGGGGAAAATATGGGGTTTTGGGTATGTTTGATCCATTTTAACCTATCATATTGATGTTTTGGTGTTTGTGGTTGATTAGGCATGTTGCTATGACTGTATGATATGCTTTGTGATTGATTTCAATAGTTAGAATGGTCGAAAACGTCGTCGAATGGCGTAAACACTTGCTGGAAAAGCTTCAGGAAACAGTGCAGGTTTCGGATCGGATCAGATATGGGGGCTCGGATCGGATAAGTTGAACTGGGCAAGGGATTCGATCGGATCGGAACTTGACACTTGAGAAAACTGGCAAAAAGGTAGGCCACGCTAATTTAACTGGGATCGAATCGGATAGAGGAGGAGAGATCGGATCGGAACATGTGAAGAACGAGGGAGCTGATCGGAGCAGGATCGGATCGGCTTAAGGACGAAGGGCTCGGATCGGAGTATGGGAAGAAATCGGATCGGATTAGAATAGGGAGCGGGACCAGACGAGGCACAGGAGCTGGAACACGAACTGAATGGGGAATGACAACCCGACCCGACCCGAAGTGGGACACCCGAACCGACGTGATGGAGTGGACCCGAACCGACGCGATGGAGTGGACCCGAACCGAACCGTGCCAAAGGAGGACCATGGACTGACGCAACGTAGTGGACCCGACCCGGACCGATGGCTTGAAGAGGAATCCGACCCGACCCAGTATTGATCAATAACTCGAGATGCAAAGGTAGTCCAAATGGAAGTTAGAGTTCAGGATCCAGATGGGAACCAATGAGTTCACTTCATGGTTGGGCTTTGCTGCGGGACGTGTGCAAAGGGGTTGTCGGTATTCATAACTTTGGTCCACCACTGAGAGATGGATAGTGGGCTTGTAGTGATAGTTACACGGGATTGGATTCCGTCATGGCCCAAAGGATTAGGTGACCAAGATAGTGGGTATCGTATGCTTTACGCACTGAGTGAGAGATGTGAGGATGCTTGCTATGTTTGGTTGTTCGACATCACTATGACATGCACACCCCACCCCCGTTATCTTTACACCACTTGAAATGGCACCTTAGAGTGTTGTACAGTATGTAGTGCTAACTCTTTGGTTGCAGGTCCAGGTTCAGGTATGATTGGATTATACATGTTATTGTTTTGTTTAGATGCTTATCGCTCATACCAGACTTTTTGTCTGACCCAGAGTTTTATGTCTCCTCTTATTACTCTGGGTGCTCACACGAGCAGACTAGAGACAGGTTATGGTTAGCTGGTGATGCGCGAGTAGCTGATTCGGAGGCGAGCAGGAGGCTTCCACGTATGATATATAGATATTCTCCATGTGTCGTTGGTGGTCACTACTTGGGCTTTAGTAGTGTACCTTCTTTATCTTGCTTTTGAGACAGTATTTTAAAAGTTGTAATAAGCTGTATTTTGGATTTCCGCTGCTATGATGCTTAGTTTGTTTTCAGCTTATGCACTGTCTCACCTGTGTTATGTCAAGTATGTTGTTATTATATTTTATTCTATGCGCTGTGAGACATTCTACAGGTTCTTTGTTGATTCTTCATCTTCTTTCCTTTCTTTGGCGACCGTCCCGTGCTAACTGGACATGTGTACAGCGCACTTTTGGAGTAAATGTCGGTTGGTGCGGGGTGGGCCGTCACAGAATCCTTGTAAGCTCATTTCTTTATCGGCAGTTATTGTTATTCCATGGTGTCTAGTTCCTTGCAGGTATCTCAACAACCTCTTGACGGCTATCCAATGTTCAGATAACGGATTTTGCATGTATTGGCTTAGTTTGTTAACGCTATAGCATATGTCTGGTCGTGTAATTGTTGCATATTGTAATGCTCCAATTATACTTCTGTATTGAGTAGCATTATTAATGGCTTCACCTTTAAATTTAGATAGACGTGAACTGCTGGTCATTAGTGTTGGTAGAGATTTAGCTTGATGCATGTTGGCCCTTTGTAAAATTTCAGCAATATAACTCTGTTGAGATAGGAACATTTCATTTTCATTTCTTTTGATTTGAATCCCTAAGAAATAATTTAATTCGCCAAAATCTTTGATGGCAAATCTTTGGTCGAGAACTTTTATGATCCTGTTGATTTCCTGTGTGTCATTCCCTGTTATTAGCATGTCATCCACGTATACAAGGATGTATACGACATTTTCATTATCCTTTTTCATGTATAGGGAGTTGTCGGATTTTATTTGTGAGAAACCAATTCTAGATAGGGTTAGCTTTAACTTTTCATACCATGCCCTCGATGCTTGTTTGAGGCCGTATATAGCTTTGTGCAGCTTTCATACTAAATGTTTATCGCCATTGTTAACCTCATATCCCTCTGGTTGTTGCATATAGACTTCTTCAGTTAACTCGCCGTTTAGGTAAGCATTATTCACGTCTAATTGCTTGATATTCCATTTTTTACACAAAGCTATAGTCATAATGATTCTAATTGTTGTGGGTTTTATGACTGGTGAAAAAGTCTCGTTAAAATCGAATCCAAACTGTTGAGCGTATCCTTTAGCGACGAGTCTGGCCTTATATTTGTCTGTGGTCCCATCTGCCTTCCTTTTTATTTTGTATGTCCATCTGCATCCTGTGACGTTCTTGTGAGTGGGTGGTGCAACCAAACTCCAAGTTTTATTTTTCATTAATGCCTCGTATTCGTCATTCATAGCTTGTTTCCACTTTTCAGATTTGGCTGCTTCACTATAATTTCCTGGTTCAACCTCATTCAATGATAGATTATATACCTTGGGTTTGAAAATCCAATGTTTTGATCTAGTCACCATATGATGTCCGGTTTGTGTTTCTTGTGCTTGAGGTTGATGGTCTGCGTTGATTCTGTCACTGTTGCTTTCCTCGCTTTCATGTTCTTGCTGATTGCTGTAAGTTTCTTCATTGTTACCATCGTCTGCGTTTGTTTGAGTATTGCTTGTATGTGTGTGTGTTGCATGTGTCATGTCCCTCTTTGTTGTTGTTACTGTTTGTCTCTTGCTCCATCAGTGGTGGCATATTGATAACTTTGATTCCATGATTTTGTCTGCACTCTTCCTTTGTAGCTTGTTTATCGGCATATGGAAAGACATTTTCATCAAATATGACATGCCTTGATATATAAATTTTTCCATTTTTGGCCAAGCATTTATAGCCCTTTTGATTTTGTGGGTAACCAATAAAAATGCATGGGCATGATTTCATGCTAAGTTTGTGCGTGTTGTAGTCCCTTAGGCATGGAAAGCATAGGCACCCAAAGTTCTTCAATATTTTATAGTCTGGTTTTTCATTGAAAATCATTTCATGCGGGGTTCTATTGTTCAACACTTTTGTAGGTAATTTATTTATGAGATACACAGAAGTGTTGAATGCTTCATTCCAATATTTCATTGGTAATGCCCCTTGTGATAGCAATGTTAAACCAGTTTCAACTATGTGTCTATGCTTTCTTTCGACCAAACCATTTTGTTCAGATGTGTGGGGGCAGGTTAGCCTATGTCTTATCCCCTTTTGGATGAAGAATTTTGTGAGTGGTTTGAACTCACCCCCACCATCTGTTTGTATAGCTTTTACATTGCAATTGGTCTGTTTTTCAATAAAAGTTATAAACTGAATTATTGTATTGCATGTTTCTGATTTGTTTTTTAGCATGTATATCCACGTGTATCTTGAATAAGCATCAACGAGGGATAAATAGTACCTGTGTCCTTGGTATGAGTTTAGTGGTGCTGGTCCCCACAGATCAGCTGCGACAAGCTCCAGGGTTTTGTTGTTCATGGTTTCAGACTTACTAAACGGAAGTTTGTGACTTTTGCCAAGTTGGAAGTGTGTGCAAGTGTGTTTCACAGGTACATTTTCAAAATAAATGCCATTATTATTTAAAACATTTCTAACAGTTTCCAAACTGGGATGACCAAGTTTCATATGCCATGAATCAACTACATTATTGTTATCATCATTACATCCATTATTCCTATTATTAAGGTAATCATAATTGCTACCGCTACTGATGTCTACGTTGTTGCACCATATTTCTTTATTCCAAACATTCTCAGTCTTCAAGTTGCCAAATTTATATAGGCCATCATGAAGGTCACCCTGTAGTAATATTTCTCGACTTAGGAGGTCTTTGACTAGGCAAAACTTGGGGTGAAATTCAAAGAAAACATTATTATCTTTAGCAAACTTAGAAACACTTAATAAATTTTTGTTAATAGTGGGAACTCTAAGTAAATTGTTTAGCATAAGTTGCCTTTTTCCCTGCATGGTACCTTTACCTATGTGTGTGATGTTGGCAGTGTTGTCGTTACCCATGTGTAGTGATTTCATACCTGTATAGCTTTTGCTTCCAATGTTTAAGTTCTGAAGCCTATTTGTGACATGGTGTGTGGCTCCAGAGTCTGGGTACCACTCGTCCAGTTCCTCCTCATCAATCATGTCTTCATTGCTGGTCTGACCTTTGCCTTTGTCCACAATAGCGCTTTTGTTATGATTGTCCATGGCAGCCATGTTTGCTCTTGGTGCTTGGCTGTTTTGGTCTGTTTGCGGTCCACTGTGGTCGCTATTATATCTGAAATAGCAGTGGTTCGCCATATGTCCAATTTTTTGACAAATTTGGCACTTCATCCTGTTGCTGTTGTTCCATCTGCCTTTTCCACGACCTCTCTGTGGTTGATATGCCCTCTGGGGTTGGTATCCCCTCTGATACGGGCCTTCTTGTTTATTTGAATTACTGTTCCTATGAATTTGCTTGTTTTTAGCCGCAAATAATTTGCAGAGAAATCACCTTGTATAGCTTTCCTTTGGTCTATTCTCCCTTCATGGGCGAGGAGTGCAGATCTGACAAACTGTAAGTCAGGTAATGTTTGTTGAGTCGCAATAACCGTAACTAATGACTCGTACTCTTCGTCTAATCCGCCGGTAATGAACAAAATTTTGTTCATTGTCACTTATTTTGTGTCCTACTGCATTCAGTTTGTCACATAAATTTTTTATCTTGCTTAAGTATTCTTTCATGCTCAAGTCCTCTTTCCTTAAGTTTTGTAATTCTCTTCTGTATTGGATCACACATGCGGCTGACTGTGAGCTGAAAATCTGCTCTATAGTGGTCCATATTTCATATGATGAATTGCACCCCACGATTTGTGACAGTAGATTCGGACTAATAGATGATAAGAGCCATGACGATAGCAAACTGTCTTGTTTTTGAAAACTGATATAGTCGGGGTTTGGTTTGGTGTTTCCCCTTTGATCAGTCATCATAATTGGCGGAATAAATAGCGTACCTTTTATGTAATCTTGTAAACCGTATCCTTTGAGTGCGATTTCAATTTGATATTTCCACAATATGTAATTATCTTCATCCAGAGATGTGGTAATAACTTGGCTTTATGGTTTGATTAGGTTGTGCCAGTTTGGTGAAGCATCATGGCCCATGCTACCAGAGACATTGGAGGTGGCTTCGTTGTTATTTGTCATGGTTGTTCAGAGGTCTGCAAGGTAGGGAACTACAGCTGAAAACCTGAAGAAAAGAGTGGTTCGACAGACAATGGAGAAAAAGGACTTTCAGTTCAGTGTTTAAGCCTTTCGGCGGTGGTGCTCCGATACCATAATGAAAGTATAAAGAAAAGTAATGGAGATAAGGAGGAGAGATGCAGTAGAAATATGTATTATTAATTGTAACTTTTCTCATACAAGAAAGAAATACAAAGCAAGAGAATATATAATAGATTGCCCAACGTTGGGATGCTAAATTTAAGGAGCAACGGTCATGCTATAATTAAGGGACTTTCCTGTAAAGACCCAATGTTCACATGCTAAATAAAGAGCTTAAATTAAGGAGCAACGGTCATGCTATAATTAAGGAGTGATGTGTGGTTAAGTGTGAAACCAACATTAGCTCTATGTTTCTTATTTTATTTAGACACTAAGTATGTTCCAACGGGACATCAAAGAGAAACATAGTGTTTTCAGTTTCTGAATGCTTTTCTTGACTATCTAGCATAATCCAATCATCGTTATGATCTAATATGTTAGCATTTGCACAGAGTTACTTATACATGTATCATGTATTTACTTTTCTGTGTTCATATATGCATTTCTGAATTCAAATGCATTGTTTTACTTATGAGATTTGATGTTCGTAGTTTCTTGTTGTTATTCATGAAGCGGTTAATTTTCTGAGTTATTATTTTTGCTAGTAGACGGAAACTTTTGTTTTGTGTTGGTCTTTTTCCATTCATACACTTTTAAACTAACATAGCTTCAATGGACAATCAAAAGTTGCAACTAAGACATATATAAGTTCTCCATTCATATTCCATGAGTTCAACAAATAAATTGTCGCCTGTCGGTCTCATTCACCATCGTAGCTTCATTTGGGATTTTAAAATCATTTTTGATTTCAACTAAAACCTTGACACTTGAGATTTAAATCATACCTTTAGTGTAATGATCCATTTCCAATGAATTTACTAAGACCGAAATAGTTCTACTAATACCTTCTTGGATTGTACCGTCCCAGATTTTTAACATTGGTTTTGAATATTTAAATCTATTTTAAATACTGATAAATAGTTTTTTATCGAAATTATTTATTTTTAATGGAGTTCAATATATATATATATATATATATATATATATATTAATATAAGTCGAATACTGTGAACTAGTGACAATGTCACAAGATAATTTGATCCAAAGATAGCAAATACATAATATCATACAATAAACAACACATTTGCACCAACCTTATATAACAGTATAAGCAGCCAATAAAACGATTAGAGATACGGTGCACATGACAACACCCGAATTAGTTTAAAGACAGCGATACATACAAATAAATAAAAATATTGTATCCATTTTTCAATACAATGTTCCTCACTCTTTTATTTCTTTACTAGATATATTTTTATACACAGTGGATTTTATGTACAAATTCAGACAAGGACCGTTGCCATACATTTAAAATCAAATACAGAATCGTTAAATACAATTTCCAAAACTCTAAAGTGAATAGACAATTCAAATAGCCTTAGCTAGTCTATACATCACCTACTTGGGGTGCACGTCACTGCAGACAATGGCACATGGAATCGATTACAAAATCTTCAAACTTTCTCCGCAAAATATTACGCAGCTTTATTTTCTAATACATGACAGCTCGATCATGTTAGCTGTACAAACAGAAAAACACACACAAGTAAAATACAAATACATACAAATACACTATTTATTTGACCCTACAGTAAGCATGCCATTTTATTTAAGTTCACATAGTATCAGGGTTGAAGTGCATTGTACTAGAAACATACAATAGAAATAGGGATCTAGGAGTGTAGTTTAGATAAATGTACAGTAGGTAAAACTGAAGTAAGCAGTAAATTAGAACTTGCTTACATCATTACAGTTAGAAAATTTATTACTATCTTTTTGTACTTGGTTATGGGTCTGTTCATACTTGAAAGTGTAAATCTTATTATTTACAGATACTAATACCTTGAACAACTACATATTTAAATCCATTATGATGCATATAAATATCGATGCACCTAGTTTGAGTCCACACAAAAAATAAATATCAAATAGCAGAGATTGTATCAGTGCTTCTGTTTTTATCTTTATAAACTGCCTTACCACTAAATTTCCAGAATTAAACATGTATGTGGGCTCTGAGTAAAAGGTTACTCACCACCCAGATGATCTAAATATAAACTATAAAAAAATTATTTCAACAAATGCAAACAAAAAAAAACACATACCTGATTGTTTGCACAAATGCAAAACAAAGAAGATAAGACAATTCAATCTAATTCTGCATGACCTGTTTCATTCCAGGAACAGTAAATCGAAGTGTCTCCACAAACATGGATCTGAAACAGAAAAGGAAATAGAAAAGATCATGAACAGTGTAGTGAAACAAACAAATAAATATATTCATGTAACAGCAAATGAAAGAGCTATGTATGTGTAGGCATCAAAAATCTGAACAGCTAAATAGAATAGCTAAAACAGCTAAACTATATTCACATGAACAGCTGAACAAAACAGTGGGTGATGTACAACTCAAAACAGAACAATGAACAGGTGATATATGTACATATATATTTATATATACAGTCGAGTACAAATTCACTACTACCATATATTTGAAATCTGAATAAAATCCATAATGCAGTTTCAAAAATCTATATGGACAACTCATAGATTCAATATCTCACGAAATCTACAAGTCGAACACTATCTTTTTGAACAGAAGCAGTATTGGAAAATACAGTACTAAACTCAGTAAAAATCTCTGAAAAAACAAATGGCCTAGGAGTTGTAGCTTAACCTACCTAGGATAAAATGCTAGTAGAAAATGTTCTAATCTAAAACTCAACGTCATACAGTTTCAAACTTAGGTATCAAGTAACAAAATTGATTGATAGTTCAATCGAGCAGACTAGTTGTACTGAGTATAATACAAAAATTCAACAAATATTTGTTAAATCCCTCAAGTATCTATCAACGATTCCACCAATAGTACAATAATCCGAAAAAAGAAGGAAAAGGCATATGACCTAAGGATATATAACTGAACTTCCTACGTTGAGCTACGGATGGACATCGATCTGATCTAAATTCTACCACTATAAATATTCAGATCGCGCAGAGTGTTTCACCATTCCAAAAACCACACAAACAAATGAAGTAAAGGGGAAAAACAGTCGAACCACTAGAAAATCAAAACAGCAATAAAAAAAGAAGTAAACACTCATCTACGCATTTCAGATCTGGACGAATTTGTTCGAAGCCGGGAACTAGGGTTCGAACGAATCATCGAGTGGAAGCCTAGTTTTGCGTCGTTGATGGACTGAAGTGGGTCTGGATGGCTTGGAGTTGATCGCGAAGCAATCGTGGCTGCTGGAGGAGTTGTAGAGGTAGACAATTCGATTAGAGATGGAGGGTAGCGGATCGATTAAGAGGGAAGGATAATTGATGAAGTAGTGGCGTAAGGTAGGGTTGCGACGCCGTTACCTTGGGTTTTGCTGAAGATTTAAACAAGGTTTTCAATCGGCTATGGGTGTTATTTTGTGGAGTCAGTGGGTTAAATGGTGATTAGGGATCTGACAGAAGGATTAAAAGGGGAAGCAGGTAGGGTTTTGGGCCGCGGGCTAAAGGTAAAGGGTCCATTTAAAATGTATAGTCCATGTTTTAAAATTTATTTACTTTATTAAATTTGTTTATAAGATATCTCGTGCATATATTATCAGATCTAAGCACGGTCAATCTCGTTGAGACCGCAGAGACGAGATCTTCAGGATGGAGCATGATCAGTCAGGACTGGAAGCAAGGAATTTTTTTAATTAAATTAAACGATGTTTAATTTAATTAAACACCAGCGTGTAACAACCAAACTAAATCAATGTGAGTTAAACTCACTCAGTTTTCCCATTTATATTTTTATATAAATTGGGTTTTTATTTTGTGTGATCTGCTTGCCAATGGTTGACTGTTTGCTAATTTTATATTCATTTGCTGATTTAACTGATGAAATTAAACCGTTATTTAATTTCAGTGAAATACCGAATCGTTATATTTTAACGGTTTGAACCAATAAAGGTAACTTACCTTGTTGGCCACGTTTATAAAATAAACGTGTTTATTTGTCTGAAGTGTTTTGATTGGTTGATAGTTGATCATTTACCGTTATAATTAAATGGAATTGAATGGTCTAATTCGAGATAACCATTTTGATTTCAGGGGAGAACTGGTTGGAGAGATCCAACCGGATTCTCAAATATATTATTTATTTTCATATTTATCATATATGAACTGATCTGTTGGAGTGATGGATTTGATTGTGTATTATTGGCTGAATATTCAACATCTGTTTGGTTTAAACCAATGGGCGGTATTGGTTGAGTACTTGGCAACATATGGTCTATAAAAATCAATTTTATATATGTTGATTTACCGTTAGGCAAATCGACAGAGATGAAGTTATAAAATTCATTTTATAACTGGAGATAGATTTTTGAATACATTATTTTGAATAAATTTTATTTAAAGAAATAAATAATGATTATTACTATTTAAGTTATAATTAGTTATGAATTTATTTTATAAAGAAAGTTCTGATGTTAATCGAATGTATAAGTACGAGAATAAGAATTTACCTAACAGTTGTTTAATTGTTTTTAACAATTAAATGGAATTCATTTAAATGAATTATAAAACCATTGGAATCGATTAATGGGATAACCGAGTTTGGGTTGACTAAATCGACGAATTTAAATTGAATTGATTATTTAATTAGTGTGTTTAAATAAAATAGTTAATGAATGTTGTTTTAATTTTAATAAGATCTTTAAAAGGGGAATTAATATTTATTTTAGTAAGGAAAGAAATTAACTACGAAAGTAGTTAATGATTTAAAGTAAATTATTATTTTAATTAATAATAATTTAGAAAATTAACTTTTTAATTGAAATTCATTTAAAAAGTAATCGAAGGTGAAATGAGATCTAGTTGAAGGGTGAAAGGAGTTTATGAACGATTTTATATTTAAAACCCAAAATTTTACAATGAAATTATAAAGAGGGATTTGAGCGAATACGATGGCTTAAATCATGTTGACTTGATGTTCGAATTAAGTTAAAAAGAAAGCGAGATGGAAAAGGTTTAGATTAAACCAAAATTTAACTGAACAAGGTTTATAAAAAGCAACGAGAGGTTGTATCGTTAATTGTGAATTGAAGTTACTTAATAGGATTAAGTAAATTTAGGAAATTGAAATAAGAAATTTCAAGGTGTAAAGTGGTAAATTGGATTAGAAAAGAATTGGTGAAAAGTGAATTTGTTAAAGTAAATCTTATGAGAAACTTTGTTCATAATATAAAAATATTTAAGGGTTTTAAAATTTACATTTGTTTTGATTAAAAGGCCAACTGGTACTGAATACTGAACCAGTGAACCCATTGGATTGTCATGATTAAAACACTAATTATTTTGATAGTTAAATCACCGACTATCAAATCTTTCCAATACGATTGATGGTACGGAAAGACAGGGATCAAATTTATATTCGAAAACCTTTCCGACGAACAAATACGTGAAGATATCAGAAGATGATCGAGATGGAACATTGAAGACTGTGGATCTTTATAAATGGAAGAAACACTAAGGTTCTCTGCCTTGCAAGTAGGGATAAGTTGTGATTCTGTCGTGGTTGGAATCTACGGGTTGCAAGGACTTCTCGCTACTGATCTATAGGGTGATTCCTAGGATGCAGTAGGAGAGTACCTTCGGTTCATCCTGTTCCTGGATGACTTGTATAGACGAGTGTTTGACAGAGTATTTCCAAAGGATCATGTACATTGATTTCTTCAAACGTGCCATAGTTGGTTAGCTCCCAACTGGAGTATTTTTGTGGACATCAATTTGTGATATTTGGCGGATCTGACGATGTGGCATTCAAAGTGAATGGTGATCAGGTGTTCCAAAAGATAATTTAAACCTCAAGCCTCATCAACCGGGAAATGACAAAAATCGAGCAGGCAGCATGGCTATGTGGGTCGCTCCCATTAGTGTGTATAATCACCTATCTAGAGAAAATCCATTTGCTTCTTTAATCTATTTCGATGCTATCCCTTTTCGGGAAATGGTGGTTTGAGCCCAACCGTTGGTGATATACATCGATACACTCAAGCGAAATGAGTGGTCGGTCATGTGAGGGCCGGGTTGCAAGATGTTCTTGTTGAACCCAGTGTATTCGCCTCTAGAGATACACTATCGGCAGGTGGTCCCATACCTTGTCATAGTCGGAATCCAATCTCCAATAAGCGCCCGCGGTTTTGACTGTATACTATATATGTGGAGCGTGAGATGCAAGCGTTCCACTAGATTGATATTTACTTGTATTTAGACATTAGTATAATATCAGAAAAGATATGGATTTCAAAACTGTTTTGGGTTATCGTAAGGTAAAAACCGTCCGTGTTCATGTGTGGATTTGGTCTTACAATTATCCTTTTCTTTCGAAAAGATTTTAACTTAAAAATCAGTTTGCGTGATACCCTTAAACTTGGTGTGTTTCTCTCACTCTGGTTCACCGGATTGACCTGGTGTTTTGTAAATGCTCGGGTTAGCCCCGGGGTGTACAGGTTCAGATTATCGAATGCTGTGAAGAGGCGAGCTGGAAGAGTCCAGACATATAATATTATATAGCTACTATTCCGCTGTGTGTTGTATATGGGACATATTTTTATAACTGTCCAGAGATATTGATGTACTCTGATATTGTAAGTATTTTTAAAAGCTCTCAGTAAAGATTTATTTCTGTATTATATTTTGTTCCGCTGCGATGTGAGACTCTGATTCTATGGTGTGTTGGTTCTTCTTCTTCTTCTATTCTAATATTTCTTTCTTTCTTATCTCACCCTCTAAATTCTTTCTATAAACGTTCCAGTGTTTTCGGTGTTTGGAAAGTCGGCATGAGTTACGGTAAAGGTATTTATGTCGATTTTCAGGGCCGAAAATCCCTGGGTTGTTACATGGATGAAAACTCCAATATTGGACTTAGAAGTCAAACCCACAATAGAATGGATTGCAATATTTCCTTTTAAAGTTTGAGATTTGCTAACAATCTTTTCATCATTATCAGTAAAGTCATAGAAATAGAGACCTCTTAATAATACTTTTTCGTTAACTTCTCTATTTACAAGTTTAATAACATAAAAATCCATTTTCTTTGGTATAAAATTCCCCTTTAATTACCAAACCCTTTCGAATGTTCCAAAATAATGATATGAATGAGAACCAATCATATAAATAACTGTAGAGTTTTATCAATATTTTTAGTTGAATTATTACTGAATTGGTCATTTGAGCACGGATCCTTTGACTAAAATATATCAGATTATATAATTTTAAGAGAGTAGATATCATGACATCTTCCTTTGTGATAACCGCTTGTTGTATTCTTTGAACTTATATTGCTTGAGACCTATGTCTATCTCTTGTTTGAAACTCCTAATTTAACAGTTATTACTCAAAATCCAGCAAGGGACATGAGCAGAATGGCTATGGTTTAGCTTTTATGGCATGGGAATGGTCTAGGTATTTGTTTTTTCTTTTCAGAGGAACTGTAACACTCTGCCTTTTTACGGTATTTAAATCAAAATAAGAAATTGATTAATATCAATTTTCATATAAAACTCTTTCAATCGAAGTTCAAGTGAAAAAGTTATCAACGTTTTGATTTTTTTTATTTTGAATTATAATATACATAATTAAGAAAATATATTAATGTCTAGCAAACACCCTAAAGTTAAAGATTATTTAAAGGTAGAAAAAATTAATTAAATTAAAAAAGGCTGATTAACATTAATTAAATGGTTAATGGAATTAATAAAGATAAAGGATAAATTAAGTGGCATAAATCAACGTGTAGAAGAAAAAAAAGAAGGGTCAGGTCAACTCTAACATAGGCTAGGTCGACCATAGCTGTTGATTGGGTCTTTACGTAGTTGATCCGCCTCCTTCTAACAGTGGTAATGAGTTATTTTTTGTGGTCCAGATCAGATTTATTTAATCCAACAGTTAGCACTAGTTTGAACATCTATAATTTAGAATGTAGGGCTTTACTCAAACTCATGATTTTGCAAATGATTGTGGAAGCTATACCCTTTTTCCTTCTTCTCCATTATTTCTAAACACATAGAAATTAATCTAAACTGCATGAAAAAACTTCAAAGTAGAAATAGGAGAAGGAAGAGAATAGGAAATGAGTTCATTAGAATGCTTCATTAGAAGCTTAACTTTAGATCTGAATCTAATTAATAAATCTAATCGAAATCTCTTCTCTCTAATCTAATTTCTATTAGATCTGTATAAAATGTAATATTAAGATCTGATTGTGGAGTCCAAAATGGAGAATGCATATAGTAGGTTTTGGATATAGATTGGATCAGAGCGCTAATTAAAGATGACCAAGAATATTATATATTTTTACATAATACTAATTTATATCGTTGCATCTGCATTCCTGTTTGTTTAAAAGTTTAATGTTGATTGAAAATCTGCATTTTAAAATGATTATAATTATAAATTTTATGTTTGATTGTTTATTTGAAGTATAATGAATTGAGATGTCACGCTTATTCGGTACTAAGTAAAAATAAATAATCTGCAAAGTTAATCAAGCTTTTGGGATTTTTGAGATACTTTAACTTATTGAAATATATATTTTTGGAAGTGGAATTCCATTATTATGTTGTTAAAAATAACAAAAGATATGATGTTTCAAATGACAAAAAATGTAAATATTCTTATAACAAAAAGATTTATATAAAATATATATGATTTATATTTTGTACCATATATTTAAATAAATAAAAGAGGATTTCTTGTGATTACAAATACCATAAAAATCCACCTCTTTTGGGTAAGATGTGGAAATTTACTATATAATAATTAACGATTAGAAGTCCGATTCCATTTAAATAAAGTTAATAAAACCCAAAAGTAGAAGACTGAAGTAAGGATAATATTGTAAAACTAACATAACGGAAATTAATGAAAAAGGAAAGTCTACGAATTACGCAAAATGAAGCGACCCGAACTTCCCCGGTCTCCGAAGAGAAGAGAAAGAACGAATTACTGCGAGGACAAGACGAATCAAAACGCAGACAGAAAAACATTTCATTGTATATTACAACAATTCCATCAGAATACAAGAATATACAGAGTAAGAATAAATATTACACAGAAAATATCAGAGATTTAAATTACATTTAAATACATCGCAGCGGAAAAATAATACAATACACAACTAGAAGTAATACATGGATACAGAGCTTTCCGAGTATCGTCCCGGCTGTAAATCAGGATCCTACGAATATAAATCTGCAAAACCAAAACTACTAGCTGCCCATGTCAAATTAAGGGCACCCAGAGTTTAGGTTAAAACAATAAACTCCAGGTCAGTCATGTGACTGGTGTGAGAACTAAAATAGTTATTTATCTTTATTTTAAAGTTAGGTAAATCAAGGGACCACGCCGTATAACACGGAACGGGTTTCCTCCCAAGAACACCAGTACATAAAACAAACAGAGCAATGCTAAATAAAGAACAATGAAGCTATTATAAGACCCAGGTCCCATCACACAATGCAACACAAGCTGGAGGATAGGGTTTTTACCTTATAATAGCTAAAGAATGCTTGATACGCTAAATTTCATGTTTTAATTCTTAATCAGACTCAAATCGTAAATTAGTAACAGAACGATTCCCTAAATATTAACCCCGAAGGCCGAAACCAACATCAGACCAATACCTAGGAAACCACCCATTTTAGCTTGTTTCCAGTTAGTTTCTGATTTTATATACAACCATAAATATCAATCATAGGCGGCATGAATGTCCCATACCACTATGTCGCCATATATAGGTATACAATCAAAACCGCAAAATGTCGTATTGGATGTTGGATTATCATTTATGATATGAACCGAGGCTAGGGATCGTCCTCACCAATTCGAGAGCCTCTAGTACGCCCCTCAGGAACAGAACGCATTGTCCCATGGACTCAGGGTCGGTCCACCGATGTGGATTATAATTCCTGAACACTGCGTTTCCCCGCCCTATGGGGCGTAAATGAGCCAACAAATGACTCCATCGGCTTCACATAGTCACCGATATATCCTCGGCTCCTCGCAACAGCAACAACCACATAAGTCAAACTCGTCAGGGCGAGTAAAACCACTGACGTCACTTCTAACTAGAAGGAAATGCATGCCCCCCTGATATCCGTCTCCCGTTTTTGGTTCATACCGGGTGTGAAACTCGCGAATTAAACGTTACACAAAGCGATGCCACAAAGGTCGTGCTTTGATCATCAACCACAAGACTTTGTTTTTCAACAGAAGCCTTGATTATCTACCACTTAGGCATGCCAAACAGGCAATTCACTCCATGCGACTGATGTCCATCGATATACAACCTCTCAGCTCGTACGTCTCAGAGAAGGGCGTTAAGCAAGAGAATAAATTCTCTGCCGCCAAACAGATGTATATTTAATAGAGATCAATCAACACAGAATAAAATCCAATGTCAGACACACAGTCCATTTACAAGTCCGTTCTGGGTCTGAATGAAACCGAAGGCACCTAGTACCCCGTACATCCATCGATCTCCAAGTACGTCTGGACGATCACCAACTGATTCCCTCCTCTTGGGTGTACGGCCCAATCAAGATCATCAGTAATCACCCAAACGACGTGAAGACTTCCGGTCTTCGACCACCGTCTTCATCCTCGACACCACGTCGAATCAGTTATTCAGAATGGGATAAACCCGGTCTTTCTGAGTAACTCGCGTATATAATAAACAAGTGTTACACAAACACAACATGCGCCTCATTCCAATTCATCAGTCACTAACCGTAAATTAGCAAGAGAACAATTCCCCAAATATTAACCCCGAAGGCTGAAACCAACATCAGATCAATACCCAGGAAACCATCCTTCTTAGCTAACCTACAGTTAGTTTCTAAATTTCACATTCTTAGGGAAAAGTTCCCATTAATTTTATCAAAGATAAATTCTTTAAATTTATCCTTTAATCTTCTTTTGAATATCGATTCAACTAGTCGGGATTAGCGAACCACACCGAAGTAATCATTTATTTTATTTCCCAATCCCAACCTATTCATCCCATGAAGTAAAACTGGTAATACTTCATATCTAACACCACGGTGTTATCGGTAAATTCAATTACCATTTCACGTTCAAATCTAATTAAAGATTTAACTATCGCCTGGAGCAAAACTGGTGATACTCCATTCTCGATCTTTTCAATCTAATTAAAGATTCATTAAAACTCCACTTAGTTTTAATCTTTAACTGGGTTAAAGAACCGATGACATTTAAAACACGGTTCACGATAAACCCCAAAATCACATCACATTTCAATCAGTCTCTAACCGTAAATTAGCAAGTGAGCAATTCCCTAAATATTAACCCTGAAGGCTAAAACCAACATCAGATCAATACCCAATAAACCATTCATGTAACACCCCGTATTTCTGTTAACACTAAAGTTGCTAATACAAAAATAAATGTGTAAAGGGGAGATATATCTAATGTGCATACAAAAATAATAATAAATGTGTAAAGGGGAGATGTATCTAATGCGTACGTATTTATATGGATTGACAAATAATAGTAAATGTACATTAAGAAAGAAATGGTGAACATAATTGGCTTCTCTTTACAACGGACGGCTCTGGTTAACCCTAGCTTCATCGACGGCTCAAATTAACCTGCAAATCTATAAAAAGACCCTAGGTCTCAAACTAAAAATTCACAAAAAAAATTGAATAAGAATTGGAGCCACCATGCTGTCTGCTGAGAACTAGAGGGAGCCTCGACTTGAAAGAGATGAACAACATAGCGAATACAAACTAAAAGATAAAAAAGCAACAACAAATTAGAATCAAAGCAACGTCTTCCCAAAGGAAAGCTTTGCAAATTCAGAATTTCAGAACTCAGAAAACAAGACCGTCTATGATTGTAAGTTTAGCTACATTTTTAGAATGTGAATTAATATGAATATCATGTGTTGCAATGAAATGATAATAGTACGATACTCGTTATGTTATTAATATACATTTGTGATTTGATTCAATTATCAAGTTGAATTGAGAATTATTAAGTATGATGTTTATTATGTTTTATAATATTAATCTATGCTAGTGACTTGATTCTATTATCATGTTAAATTTGGGATTATTGGATTAGATTATTTGTATAAGCATGGACTTGGATTGTAACATCTTATGAGAATTGTGTAGTTTATTATGCAAGTTTATGTAGTGAAGTTATGCGACCAATTGTCAAATCTATATGTTCATGTTTATGCAAAACTTATGCCATGTTCACACTTATCATATGTTGGGATTAATTGCAAGTATTTTTAAATCTATGTTACTAATTAACACATGTGTATCTTGATTAGCCTATGTTGCTAACTCACATATACGTATGTTGATTTGCCTATGTTGCAAATTAACATATGTATATGGATTAGTTCATATTGCTAATTCTCATGTATGTTGTTAATATGGCCTATGTTAAAAACACATATATGTTGAGTTAGCATATAAGTGCAAGTTCATACCTATGACATTATAATGTTTATGTTGGTCTTTTTGCAAGTTTGTACCTATGACATTATAATGTTCATGTTAGTTATTTTGCAAGTTCACCCCTAAAATGTTCATGTTAGTTATTTTGCAAGTACACCCTATTATGTTCATATTGATTATGCCATCAATACCAAAGTTATACCCTTGTCATGTTTATGCTAATTTATGCCAATTTGCGTATATTAAATTAGGCTAAGTTTTTAGCCTAATACTTTACACCAAAAATCATGCGAAAGTAAATTAGGCTGAGATGGTTAGCCTAATATTGGACGGGGCAACGTTGGGTTAAAATGATAATTTTAGGAAAACTTGCCATAAATTGGTAATTAATCACATAAGTGATTTATGGCATAAAAAGGCATTAATTACCTTAATTAATGAGATTAATTAGAAATGAATGTGACAGTAATTTGAATATTTTCTAATTTACATATTGGTCATTAATCACATAAGTGATTTATGGCATAAGAAGGCATTAATTACCTTAATTAATGAGATTAATTGGAAATGAATGTGACAGTAATTTGAATTTGAATAATTTACATAATTAAAATGTAAATTAGAAAATACGAACGCGCTTAACCCGAGGTTGGATTGAGTTGTGACGTAAACCTGCCCGAACCCGCCCGGCTGTCCAGTTGTCACAACAATAGCTATCCAATGTGAGAGGTTAAGGCATGGGGCCCAATAAATACCCGTGGTTAAACTGAGTTGTGGCGTAAGACTGCCCGGACCCAACCGGCATACAGGCAGCCACAACAATATCTGTCTAATCTGAGAGGTTGGTGCTCCAATAAGACAATTAGAGCAGAGTTAGGACTGATAGGGTTAAGTCAATTTAATAAATACTTAACCAAATTCAACATGTTAAATAATTTGGATGGGTGGGGGTTAGGTTCATTCATACACTTAACCACTTAACATGTTTGACTAGAAAACCTAGTAACGGGGACCCATTTCAGCAGTAACCCAATTAGGTATCATGGTACCCTGAACTAGGCAGGGTGGGGCACGATTACTGGGCTGATTGTAAGCGGTCAAAAGCGACGGTGGTTGGTGCACAGTGTGGGTTCTAACAGAGTGCGGGCGTGCACACACTCTGTAGCAGACAAGTCAGGGCACTGGAGCATCAGTAGTATACCCTATGCATGCTAGAATTGTGTCGGAGCCGCCACCATGGGACTTGATACACCCCATGGTGGGACCAGCATAGGTATCTACCATATAGGGTCGTAGGACACATGTGAATATACGAGTAGGAGCCAATCTTTTAAAGAAAGAGAAAGGGATCACTTCACCCCAATCACGGGGTGCCTGTTGGTATAAGAATTAGTAGGTGCAGAGATAGAGATTTAAAATAGGGTGCGAAGGGATGTTCGTTTTAGGACACCTTATCTAGTTTTAGATAGTCTATTATCCTGATATCATCCTATTCTCACTTTATGCAAGTCATGATCTTTTTATTATTAACATTCTAGGAATATAGCTAGACTTACCAGACTTATGTCTGACCCATTTTCCTTTCGTCTTCTTTTCTTCCGTTTCCCCCCTCCCCCAGGTCCACAGGGAGGAAACACCGCAGCTTAGTCAGTTTTTCATCCAGCTTGAAGAGAGAGAATGTATTGCTTGGATTTCTTTCATTTGGACCATGGCTTTGGATATCATTTATGGGGATTATGCAGCTTTATTTATGTTTCATGCTTCTTTAACTTTTAAAATCAAGACAGTATTATGGTTGTAATAATTGGAAGTTTGTTTTGAGACAATGTTGGAAATATTCTGTATGAACACGTATTTATGATAATAAAAGTCTGTTTGTTTTTCCGTTGCTTATTTACATGTGTTTATATCTGTCTTGTGTTTTATCTGCGTCTTTTACTTATAAACCTCCACCAAAATTAAGGCATTCCCTTTGTGAGTGATCTTAACGGAGGTGGGGTGTTTCACTTAGTATCAGAGCATAGGTTTACCAGACCAGATAAAAAGTTTTTGAAACTATATTCAAATTAAAATTTAAAGAAGCATTTTTCAAGAAAAAGAATTGTTTTATAGTTTTAGAAAGGCATAATCCCCCAAAGCCATGTGAATTATCTATCCTTCGTTTTGAATCTTTCCTTTTTCGTTTCAGCATGTCGGGAGAATTTAACCTTCCAAAAGGTGTGACTGTACCTGATTCGTTTAGAAGGTACTTGGAAGCTAGGGCCAATGAGGCGGGCCCAGCGAATATTCCTCCCCCAGCTGCAGCAATTCCTCCTCCTCCACCCCCAGTTGCTGAAATTCCCCCTCCTCCTCCTCCTCCTCCGAGAGGAAATGCTTTTGCCAAGACTTGTAGAGATTTTAAAGCTATGGGTGGGAAAGACTTTCATGAAACCGAGCCCTTCGTAGCAGCCAGGAACTAGCTGAAAGAGACCGAAGATCTTTTCGTTATCTTCGAGGTAGAAGACAGGCAGAAGGTAAGACTTGCAGTGTGGTTGCTCAAAGGAGAGGCTTCTTACTGGTGGGAAGTCACCAATGCAGAAAGACCAATAGAAACGTGGGAAGATTTCAGATTTAGATTTGAGCTAAAGTTCCTTTCAGAAGCTGAGAGAAGTCTTCAAATGGAGAGGTTCCTATCCCTTAAGCAAGGAAGTATGACCGTCAAAGAGTACGTCAACCAGTTTAATCAGCTAGCTAGGTTCGGACTGGACCTAGTCAACACCCAGCACAAGAAGGCTCTCCGCTTTGTCAAGGGACTGAATGAGCCGCTTCATAGCCTGGCCATGACCCATATACCTATGGGAGCTACATATGAATGGCTGGTACAGATGGCGTTACTACATGAGGAGGATAAAGGCAAGAAGGAGACAAAGGCGGAAGGGTCTCAGGGAAAGAAAGAAGCTTTACAGCCTAAGAAAACAGACTTTAAGAAGGGCGGGAAAAACAACAAAGCTCGCGAAACAAGAAAGTGTAATTTCTGTGGTGTGGTTGGACATGTGGTGAAAGACTGCAGGAAGAAGAAGGCAAAGATGAATGGTGGTTGCTTTCATTGTGGAGAAACATGAAACATAGCTAAGGACTGCCCTAAGAGGCGAGGGCAGGCGCAGAAAGCTGCATCCACTTCGGGTGGACAAGTTCATGCACTGGAGGCACCTCCTCTGCAACAGGGAGGTAGAAATACTTCTGTAGAAAGTGTAGTTTATCTTTATGATCACCCAGTTCGCACTTTATTTGATTTTGGTGCATCACACTCCTTTATTTCATCTTCTTTAGTAGAATCTCTGCACCTAGAAACTAGTATGGTAGAGGATCCCTTGGTTGTCTCCAATCCAATTGGAGTCCCAGCTTATTTGTCAATGATCTGTATGAATTTGAAAATCTCTATTCTAAGTGTAGAATTTAGATGTAGTACCTTTGTTTTGGGCTTCTCGGGGTATGGATTGATTTTGGGCATGGACTGGCTATCCAGTAATGGTACCATCCTTGATTGTGAGAAAAGAGTGGTTAGGCTATTAACCCAACTCGGTAACACTCTGGAAATTACTTGTAATCCCTCGAATGTGGTTATGCTTAGTTATCTTGAATCGCTTGATGCTTCTGTTGAGAATTTGCAGTCAGTTAAGGTGGTCCGAGAATATTCGGATGTCTTTGATGAGGTGAAGGGCTTACCTCCGAAATGGGAAATAGACTTCCGCATCTATCTTGTTGACAATGCGAAGCCCATTGCTTTGCCTGTTAGGCACATGGCTCCTAGGGAAAGTAAAGAGCTCAGTAAGCTGATTAAAGAGCTTTTAGAAAAGGGGTTCATTAGGCGGAGCATTTCAGAATAGGGCGCTCCAGTGGTGTTCGCTACAAAGGCGGATGGTTCACTCCATCTATGTGTTGACTATAGGGAGCTAAACAAGATGACTAAAAAGAATAGGCACCCTCTCCCCAGAATTGACGATTTGTTTGACCAGCTTGTAGGAGCGTCGGTTTTCTCCCAACTTGATTTGGCGACCGGATTTCATCAGCTAAGGGTAGCTGATGATAGCATCGATAAGATAGCTTTCAGAACCCCAGACGGATTCTTTGAGTGGCTTGTCATGCCTTTTGGCTTGACAAACGCACCCGCTTACTTCGTGGACCTAATGAGTAGGGTGTTCAGAGATTTCCTCAATAAATTCATGGTGGTCTTCGTAGACGATATTTTGATCTTCTCAAAAAATGAGGAAGAGCATGCTCAGCACCTAAAGGCAATCATGGAGACTCTTAGAATACATCAGTTAAAAGCTAAATTCTCCTGCCACTTTTGGAGAGAAGAAGTGAGATTTCTTGGGCATATAGTGTCCAAAGAGGGGTTAGCTGTAGACCCCGCAAAAGTAGTAGCGGTGCAAGATTGGAAGGCACCAAGGAATGCAACCGAGGTCCGAAGCTTCCTCGGGCTTGCAGGCTTTTATCGGAAGTTCATCAGAGATTTTGCAAAAATCTCAACTCCTCTTACAAGTCTAACAAAGAAGAATCTAGTTTTCTTTGGAATGCGAGTTTGCTTTCCAACACTTAAAAAGGGCTCTTACAACAGCCCCAGTTCTGACCTTGCCGGATGGAAGCAAAATGTTTACAGTATACACGGATGCATGCGGGACAGGACTAGGCGCTGTCCTAATGCAAGAAGGAAGGGTAGTAGCTTATGGCGGAAGACAGTTGAAAGTTCATGAAAGTAACTACCCAACCCACGACCTTGAGTTGGTCGCTATCGTCTTTGCGCTTAAGTCTTGGCACCACTATCTCCTAAGGAGAAATTTGAACTGTATACTGACCATAAATCTTTGAAGTATCTCTTCTCGCAGAAGGACCTTAACTTAAGGCAACAAAGGTGGATGGAGTTTCTTGCCTCGTATGATTTCGAGATTTCCTACACTCCTGGCAAGGGCAGCGTAGTCGCAGATGCCTTGAGTAGAAAGAAGCTAACGTTGAGCCCGCTATTTGTTGAAAGGCGAAGCCTAGAGTTTATAGCCAGTTTTGACTTTAGGCCCTCCTCTAATTTTGTACCCGGTCTATTAGCATCGCTAGAAGTGCGGCCCACTCTCTTAGACTCAATAGGGACCGCACAACGAGAAGACCCTCAGCTTGTAGAAGTGGTTGATAAGCTCGTTAGGGGTGAGACTTCTAGTCACCTCGATAGATACACCATCGACGACAAACGGTGGTTAAGATGGGATGGAAGACTATGCGTTCCACAGGCAAAAGAGTTGGTGAAGAAAGTTCTTGAGGAGGCACATCATTCCAAGACGACAATACATCCAGGCGGGGACAAAATGTACAAGGACTTAAAGAGAATTTTCTATTGGAGTGGCATGAAGAAGGACGTGGCAGATTTTGTTTCTAAGTGCATGATTTGCCAACAAGTTAAGGCGGAGCAGAAGAAGCCTGGCGGTCTGCTCCATCCTCTAGAGGTCCCACAGTGGAAGTGGGATAGCATTTCAATGGACTTCATTGATGGGCTGCCTAGGTCTAGAAGAGGCAACACTAGCATTTGGGTAATAGTGGATAGGCTTACTAAAAGCGCCCAATTTTTACCTGTCAAGAGTAGAAGGACTGCCTCGTCTCTAGCATCTCTTTATCTTAAGGAGATAGTTCGAATCCATGGAATACCTTCCAGCATTATTAGCGTCAAAGATCCTATCTTCACAAGCGAGTTTTGGCGGAGTCTGCAAGAAGCTGTAGGCACACAGTTATGTTTGAGCACGGCCTATCACCCCCAAACCGATGGTCAGACGGAAAGGGTGAACAGGATTTTGGAAGACCTTTTGAGATTTTGCGTCCTTGACTTTGGAGGGACTTAGGAGGACCATCTTCCTTTGGTGGAATTTGCCTACAACAACAGCTACCAAGCCACCATCGGGATGGCGCCCTTCGAAGCTTTATATGGAAGACCGTGTCGATCGCCCACTTATTGGTGGGAGTCTACTGAAGCTCATACTTGGACCAGATATGATCCGAGAGACTTCAGAGAAAGTAGACTTAATAGGAGAAGAATGAAGACAGCCCAAGACAGACAAAAATCCTACGCAGACAAGAGAAGGACTGACCTTGAATTTGAGGTTGGGGACAGGGTTTTCCTTAAGGTATCTCCTTTAAGGAACGTCGTTCGCTTTGGATCCACAGGGAAGCTAGCACCAAGATATGTAGGGCCGTTTCCTATCATCGAGAAGATTGGGAAGATGGCCTACATGTTAGAGTTACCCGAGAGACTGGCCGGAGTTCACAACGTCTTTCATGTTTCTCACCTCTGGAAGTATCTACATGAGTCAGCGGAAGTGGTAGAGCCAAACATTCTAGAAGAAGCTGAAGTAGAACGCGAAGCAACTGTGAGGAAAGTTCCAACTCGCATCTTAGGAACTGAAGTGAAAAAGCTACGCAACCGCGAAGTCAAACTCGTCAAAGTTTAGTGGAGCAACGCCGAAGAAGAAGCGACTTGGGAAACTGAGGATAGAATACGCGCAGCCTACCCTTTTCTTTTTGAGGGTACATTTTTGATCTCCCTTTTTCCTTAAAGTCATGTTAATATCTATCTTTTTAGGTATATCTCCCCGACCTTACCCTTTTATCCTTAGGTGGAAACCCCTTTGGATGTAAACATGTAATTGAAACATGTTATGGATGATGGTTGCAAGTGGTTGCAAATGTTTGCTAGTGGTTGATCGTGGATGCATATACACACACAATCTAGGGTTTTAGATCGGCTCAGTCACTTCATATTGCATATGCATATATGTGTTTATGTTTGTATATGGTCGAAGCTTAATATGTTGTCATATGGATGTCGCATTTTTTTGAATGATTGCGCACTCATGTAGAATTATGAATAGGAAAAAGTTTGCACACATAATGGATTCATGACACTTACATAATTTGCATTAAGGAGGTCAACTGAATCAGTAGACCGCCTGATTTTTGCATTAGATAAGGATATGTACACACACGATGCATATGATCATGAAGCATTAGAAGTCTTTTAAGGATAATGGACGCTCGTGTTTGATGATTGAGTAGATGGACATTTGGATGGTAGGATATAAGTTCTCCTAGACTTGGAGATTTCAGGGAAGTAATCCTTTAAGGAGGGGAGAATGTAACACCCCGTATTTTTGTTAACACTAAAGTTGCTAATACAAAAATAAATGTGTAAAGGGGGGATGTATCTAATGTGCATATAAATGTGTAAAGGGGAGATGTATCTAATGCGTACGTATTTATATGGATCGACAAATAATAGAAAATGTACATTAAGAAAGAAATGGTGAACATAATTGGCTTCTCTTTACAATGGACGGCTCTGGTTAACCCTAGCTTCATCGACGGCTCAAATTAACTTGCAACTCTATAAAAAGACCCTAGGTCTCAAACTAAAAATTCAAAAAAAAAAAAAAGAATAAGAATTGGAGCCACCATGTTGTTTGCTGAGAACTAGAGGGAGACTCCACTTGAAAGAGACGAACAACATAGCAAATACAAACTAAAAGATTAAAAAGCAACAACAAATTAGAATCAAAGCAACGTCTTCCCAAAGGAAAGATTTGCAAATTCAAAATTTCTGAACTCAGAAAACAAGACCGTCTACGATTGTAAGTTTAGCTACATTTTTAGAATGCGAATTAATATGAATATCATGTGTTGCGATGAAATGATAATAGTACGATACTCGTTATGTTATTAATATACGTTTATGATTTGATTCTATTATCATGTTGAATTGAGAATTATTAAGTATGATGTTTATTATGTTTTGTATTGTTAATCTATACCAGTGACTTGATTCTATTATCATGTTAAATTTGGGATTATTGGATTAGATTATTTGTATAAGCATGGACTTGGATTGTAACATCTTATGAGAATTGTGTAGTTTATTATGCAAGTTTATGTAGTGAAGTTATGCGACCAATTGTCAAATCTATATGTTCATGTTTATGCAAAACTTATGCCATGTTCACACTTATCATATGTTGGGATTAATTTGCAAGTATGTTTATATCTATGTTACTAATTAACACATGTGTATGTTGATTAGCCTATGTTGCTAACTCACATATACGTATGTTGATTTGTCTATGTTGCAAATTGACATATGTATATGGATTAGTTCATATTGCTAATTCTCATGTACGTTGTTAATATGGCCTATGTTAAAAACACATATATGTTGAGTTAGCCTATAAGTGAAAGTTCATACCTATGACATTATAATGTTTATGTTAGTCTTTTTGCAAGTTTGTACCTATGACATTACAATGTTCATGTTAGTTATTTTGCAAGTTCACCCCTAAAATGTTCATGTTAGTTATTTTGCAAGTACACCCTATTATGTTCATATTGATTATGCCATCAATACCAAAGTTATACCCTTGTCATGTCTATGCTAATTTATGCCAATTTGCGTATATTAAATTAGGCTAAGTTTTTAGCCTAATACTTTACACCAAAAATCATGCGAATGTAAATTAGGCTGAGATGGTTAGCCTAATATTGGACGGGGTAACGTTGGGTTAAAATGATAATTTTAGGAAAACTAGCCATAAATTGGTCATTAATCACATAATTGATTTATGGCATAAAAAGGCATTAATTACCTTAATTAATGAGATTAATTGGAAATGAATGTGACAGTAATTTGAATATTTTCTAATTTACATATTGGTCATTAATCACATAAGTGATTTATGGCATAAGAAGGCATTAATTACCTTAATTAATGAGATTAATTGGAAATGAATGTGACAGTAATTTGAATTTGAATAATTTACATAATTAAAATGTAAATTAGAAAATACGAACGCGCTTAACCCGAGGTTGGATTGAGTTGTGACGTAAACCTGCCCGGACCCGCCCGGTTGTCCAGTTGTCACAACAATAGCTATCCAATGTGAGAGGTTAAGGCATGGGGCCCAATAAAGAACCGAGGTTAAACTGAGTTGTGGCGTAAGACTGCCCGGACCCAACCGGCATACAGGCAGCCACAACAATATCTGTCTAATCTGAGAGGTTGGTGCTCTAATAAGACAATTAAAGCTGAGTTAGGACTGATAGGTTTAAGTCAATTTAATAAATACTTAACCAAATTCAACATGTTAAATAATTTGGATAGGTGGGGGTTAGGTTCATTCAGACACTTAACCACTTAACATGTTTGACTAGAAAACCTAGTAACGGGGACGGGGACCCGTTTCAGCAGTAACCCAATTAGTTATCGTGGTACCTTGAACTAGGCAGGGTGGGGCACGATTACTGGGCTGATTGTAAGCGGTCAAAAGCGATGGTGGTTGGTGCACAGTGTGGGTTCTAACAGAGTGCGGGCGTGCACACACTCTGAAGCAGACAAGTCAGGGCACTGAAGCATCAGTAGTATACCCTATGCATGCTAGAATTGTGTCGGGGCCGCCACCATGGGACTTGATACACCCCATGGTGGGACCAGCATAAGTATCTACCATATAGGGTCGTAGGACACATGTGAATATACGAGTAGGAGCCGATCTTTTAAAGAAAGAGAAAGGGATCACTTCACCCCAATCACGGGGTGCCTGTTGGTATAAGAATTAGTAGGTGCAGAGATAAAGATTTAAAATAGGGTGCGAAGGGATGTTCGTTTTAGGACACCTTATCTAGTTCTAGATAGTCTATTATCCTAATATCGTCCTGTTCTCACTTTATGCAAGTCATGATCTTTTTATTATTAACATTCTAGGAATATAGCTAGACTTACCAGACTTATGTCTGACCCATTTTCCTTTCGTCTTCTTTTCTTCCCCCCCCCCCCCCCGGCCAGGTCCACAGGGAGGAAACACCGCAGCTTAGTCAGTTTTTCATCCAGCTTGAAGAGATAGAATGTATTGCTTGGATTTCTTTCATTTGGACCATGGCTTTGGATATCATTTATGGGGATTATGCAGCTTTATTTATGTTTTATGCTTCTTTAACTTTCAAAATCAAGACAGTATTATGGTTGTAATAATTGGAAGTTTGTTTTGAGACAATTTTGGAAATGTTCTGTATGAACACGTATTTATGATAATAAAAGTCTGTTGGTTTTTCCGCTTCTTATTTATATGTGTTTATATCTGTCTTGTGTTTTATCTGCGTCTTTTACTTATAAACCTCCACCAAAATTAAGGCATTCCCTTTGTGAGTGACCTTAACGGAGGTGGGGTGTTTCAATTCAACTTAACTTATCTCCAGTTAGTATCTGATTTTCTTAACTCCTTTGGGTCTAAGAACAGTATTATTGAAGATACAGTTCACGACAATCCAAAATCACATTCCATTAATTAACGGGTTAAAGAACCAGTGTTATTTAAAACACCGTTCACGATAAACCCCAAAATCAATCCCATTTCAATTCCAATTAAATATTATTTAATTGGTACACTTCATTAAATCTAAATTAAAAGATTTAATATTTTCCTCAACTGGGTTTAAGAACAGTGTCAATGAAGACACCATTCACGACAAACCCAAATCACATTTGACATTAAATACAAGGCTCTGAATAGAAAATATATCGGCTTATATTCAATATCAAATTCTACGACCAACAAATATCGTATTGGAAATAATGATATAAATATATCTTTCAAAAACAATATCTGTGTAATCACGAAATCCAACATCGAAATATTCCAAAGATAATTTCGATTCCAATCCATTCCAATTCAATTATTGGAAATTCTGTTTATTTTCAAAACCATTTCAAATCCATTTTATTTATTTTAAAAATAAATAGAATTATAATTCTAGTTCAAAACTAGTTCATTTCGATAAAAATCTATTTTTACCTTTTCAAATATGGAAACTTTCATCCCAATTCTTCACAAATCATTTCTTATGATTTTACCCAAATTATTACTATTTTAAATAATTTTATCAAGGCCCGTACAGTCGATTTCCACCAACGGTCATCGAACTGCACTTACAGCGACCTTTTCCAAATTTGATTTGGACATAATTCCAAATCCAACCGTTAGATTTCAAATCTCTAATATTCATTAGAAAGCTCTTTTCGATACGAACCCAACGGTTCTGGTTTTTGGAGAATCCAACGGTCGAATCTCCCGTAATATCCATTCGAAGTCAATGGTCGAAATTCCCGAACTACCGCGGTGCGGCGCGTTCTATTCAGGCCATTATATATATATAATATATATTATATATATTTTGTCGATTTCCTTTCAAAAAGTATTTTATAAATCGTTTTCAAAACGATTTCAACTTCATATTCAATTTCTAATCAAAATTGAATAGTCCACATCATCGATATACAAATGATAATATTTTCAAAACGTTATATTTTGACATCACTTTCTTTTCTATATTCGTTATAAAAATGAATAAAATCGACATGAATATCGCTCGCATCAAAATGGCGCAAATCTAATCAACACGGCTTCATATATTTCTATTTTCAAATATTCTATTTCAAATATTTCTTTTTCAAATATTTCTATTCAAATATTTCTTTTTCAAATATTTCTATTTCAAATATTTCTTTTTCATATATTCTATTTCAAATATGATAAAGATGTAAATTTTATTGTTAAAATATTTTACTCAACACATGAACATATATTTCTTTCAACACATGACTAGTCTCAACAAATGAGTACTGTCAACACATGAATCTATATTTTATAATATTTTTTATTTTCCAAATTGGAATGAGGCCCAATCAATTACCATATAATATTAATTATATGGATTCCCATACAACACATGTATATAATAGCAACGATAAATAATCAACCATCATCCAAAGTGCAGCACACAACTGCATAAGCATCAAATATAAATAATTAACGCTCACACGGTCTGTCGACCAATCGATCGACATACAACTAAATAATTGGGATTAGTGTACACCAAATATCATCCCAACACCCGTGTGGGGTTTAAATCCACAAACACTGAATATTATTTGTGCAATTGGGCGACGTGTAAAATTTATCGTCCCAATCAATGTCCTTCAAATAGGTGTACATAAACAAACCATTCGGTTTGTAAATGAATATTTATTTGTTCACATTCACGTTAAAAAAATTTATATTTAACGATAAAATATTTTTAACTATATAAATATTTTATTTTATTTCGCATCACACAATCAATTTTCATCACAACAAACAATCAAACTTACAAGTCATTCATGGTCTGTGGACGACGGGTGTCGGGTGCTACTAAACACCGTCTGCATCCTAGTATATAATTCAACTAGAAATAAATTTAAAAGTGAGGAGCTCTCACCGAGGGTTCCACTCCATCTTTTGTTTGAATTTCTATTCTATTTCGATTTGAAATTGCCTGAAATTCTGACGTGCTTTGTTTTGGACGTGGTCAGTTTTGTTGCGAAGCCCTCGTTGGGACGAGTCCAATGCTTCTGAAATCTTTGAATTTTGTTCTCGTATGAAGGAGATAGGTGATTACAAACTTTATTACATTAATTAATAATCAGCGAAATTAATTAAGGTATAATTAACCTTAATCCTTCTCCATTGTCACTGTATCGTTCACGCTTCAGCTCAAAACCTTCCCTTGATTTTTGCGCCGCCCACAAGCTGCTGGCGTTGGATCTGAAGCTTCCACGTGGAGCGCCTACGTGAGATGCACCACCACCCTGAACCGCCCTCAGATCGGTGCCCTCCCGCTGCCGGACTTTGGCCAAGAGCGGCGGCGCTTTCCGCTCAAAAATCCGTCCCTTGCTTCACGGTTTTCCACCAAACCACGATGGATTGAAAGAGCTCGGAGAGCTCTTGAATTTCATTGCTGGAGTTGGAAAAATCATTGAACAGAATTCACGAAAATCAGAGGGAAAGAATTGGAAGGAGGGCGCCATTCATTTCGCTGGGTATGGGTTTGACCACGGGATAAATTAATTAGGGTTTGACCGAAATTTCATTGGCCGGGGTTATTTATAATAAATTTTAATTTCCAAAAATAGAAACTTTTCCATTCGAACTTCAAATCGTACCCAACGACTATCGCCCTTAGCTAATTACCCCCACTCCGAACACAATGGGATATGTTTCGTAGGCCAACTCGACTGTTTCGATCAGTTTTCAATTAAATTAGAATATAAATCTATATATATTCAATTTGAATGTACATCTCAATTTACCGGGGCCACATACGGACTCTAAAAATTCCAGAAAAATTATTTCTAGCTTGGTATTGACGATACGGTCCTAACAAAACTAATTTCATCAAATTCTAAGACCGTTTGAAAAATGGCCATTTCCCAGTCGATTAAAATCAACTAAAACTGTCAAATCACGTTTTCCTTTGCCACGCTCACATATTGATTCGAAAAATTACGAATTTTGGAATCTAGCAACAACTTGACATCACGGATCCAATAAAAGTGGTTTCGTCAAAAACCGAGGTCGTTTGTAAAATTTTCATTTTTAAGGGCTAGAATTCCATAGCGACTATTCTGAATTTTCAACTGGGCATATCTTTCAACTTCTAAAGTGAAATCTCAGTTTCTTAACTTTCTTAGAAAGATATGATTAAAAAGATTCAAATATTTCTTGTTTTGCTAAAATCCGATTTATTTTGAATCCTGTACATTCATTTGAACTTTGAAATCGAATTATCGAACTACCGCGCCATTTTCAATTCCTTTTATAATTATAAATAAATATTTATATTCTAACGACGACGTATATAAAAATATACGTTCTAATTCCATTCAAAATAAATTTCTCGTCGATATTATTTAAAATTATCATTTTAAATAATCAAAATTCGCTAAAATTGCCCAAAATAAAAATTTTAAATCGGCTTGGACTTCCGGGTTGTTACACAAAAAGAAAACGTAAGAAATTAGAATAAAAATAAAAAGCTAAATTTATTCATTGGAATACCAACAATATCTATGAATTGAAACTACAAGAATGAAAATGAAAATGAAAATTAATAACATTAATTTCATATAGCTATAACAATATTAGTGACCGAAAAATGTAGATAGTAAATGAACAAAATAAAACAAAAGATAAACACTGGTAGGTCTGAAGACCTGAAGTCAAATATAAAAGATGTTGAGACAATAAAAATATAATAGTAGAATAAGTACACATGAAGCTCAAATATGTATATAATTGCCTTGAATGTGCGTTTATGAGGGATCTAAATAAATATAAATTGTTTGCTATTATGGACCAATGTCTGATTGTAATAACCCGGAAAATACGAGCCAATTTAAAAATTTTAAAATGGTGATTACAAAGAAATTTGAACCATTGAAATAGAATATTTCAATAAAATAGTGAATTAGAAATAGTGAGTCGGTTTGAAAATTTGAGTTCAAACTTTGACTGACTGTGCAGGGTGGAAAATATAACGGATTTTAGCGAAACCAAAAATATTTAAATCTGTTAGTCAATACCTTTCTATCAAATCTGAAAAATCGAAGTTTCATAACGGGAATCAAAAGTTATGGCCGAATGAATTTTCAGAAGGGTCGGTATATAGAGTATATAGCCCTGGAAAATTGATATTTTGCATACGACCTCGGAATTCGACGAAACCACCTTTGTTGGGTCCGGGATGTCAAACTATTGCTAGGTTTCGAATTTCATAATTTTTGAAGCTAGTATGTGAGCGTGGCAAAAGAAAATGTGTCTGGTCAAGTTCTGTTAAATTGGATCGACCAGAAAATGGCCATTTTTCAAACGACCTCAGAATTCGACGAAACTAGTTTTGTTGGGACCGTAGCGTCAAAACATAGCTAGATTTATTTTTCTGGAATTTTTCGAATCAGTTTGTGGCCCTGGCAAATTGAAATGTGCGTTCAGAGTTAAAAATTAAATGTTTTATACTTTAATTTGAAAAATAACTGACTGTAACAGTCGAATTGGCCTACGAAACATATCCCATTGTGTCCGGAATGGGGGTATTTAGCTAGGGGCGACAGTCGTTGGGTTTAAAAAGGAGTTCGTTTGAGAAAACACTATTTAAAAATTTAATATAGTCCTCGGCCAATCAGAATTTTCCATTCATAAATTAAAAAAAAAAAACCCCTAATCAACGGCGAAACCCGCTCCTGACCTTCTCTCCTCCACCGCTGCCGCTACATTTGTGGATATGCTCATTTGTTAAGAAGTGTGTGTAGTGGAAAAGTTCATGTGTTGAATAAAAAGATTGAACAATAAAAATTACATTTTTATTGAAACTATGAAGTGTTGAAACATCTATTTGTCGAATAAAAATGATAAGTGATAGAAATTGTATATATGTACATGCATATCTATTGAACAGGTTAAAGAAAAGGGGCTAGAGAAGAGAAATAAAATTTTGTGCCCGACAAATAGGTACACATTTACCGCTTTGTTTGGGTGATGATTTTATGAGCCTGTTGGCTAGCCGCTTGGCTTTTTCTTTTTCTTTTTGATATGAGACGCCCGTGTGGCTATTTGGGAATTTTCCCAGACCCTCCCGTACAAAGGAGGTTATGGCGAAATTTTCCGAAATTTAAAGGCGTTAGTGAAATAATTGAAGTGGAAACGATATAGGAACTTTTGAATGAACTATATTTATATAAACATATAAATATAAATGGAATTAAAGCGAAACGTGGCCGTGTAGTTCGTGTTTTGAAACCGTGATTTCAAACGACTAGTGTGGAAAATCCGACCATTGGATTTTCCCGAAACCGCAACCATTGGGTTTGCCTTGGAAATATCTTTCCAACGGCACCAACTTTGTGAAGATCCGACGGTTGGATTGTCTGGAATGTTTAATTCAAAACTGAAGAAAAACAGCGCCAGAAACGATTATATTTATATATATATAAATATAATTTAAATTAAATCGAATAACGACGCTGCAGTTTGTAAATTGAAATCGTAACTTCAAATGGTTAGTGTGGAAGATCCGACCGTCGGATTTTCCCAAAACTGAAACCGTTGGATTCGTTTTCAAATGACCTTCCTAATGATGTAAAATTTGTGAAGATCCAACGGTTAGATTTTCATATATGTGTAAAACAAAATTAGTGAAAAGCAGCGCCAGTGCATCGACACGTCCTGAAACGTCGTTTAATTAAAATATAGCCGTTTTTAATTAAATAAAAATGGCGATATATCGTTATAAAGTACTATAGACGATATAGAGTGGAAATAAACCAATTTTGTTGTGTTTGCTTGATATGTGATGGTTGAATGTATTTGACATGAAAATTATAACTAAATAACTGAAATGTGAATGTTGAATAGTCAAACCACGTGAATAATTGATTTGAAAATCTAAATATACGTGGGTTATTTGAAAAGGCCGAGTTTTTCTCATTTCAAATAATCGATCGACGTTGAGAAGTCGAAGAGTCGAAGACGATTGAAGACCGACGATCTTCACATTGGATGGATGGGCGCTACTGATGCTCGTGATTGGAGTAGCTACCATGAAGGAACTGAAGTAGTAGCCGTCCAAACATACTGTTGATTGTACGGATATGCGAGGAATTGATGCCTCCGGTTTCGTTCAGACCCAGAACGGACTTTTAAATGGACTGTGTGTCTGACATTGGATTTTGTTCTATGTTGATTGATCTCTGTTAAATATATATCTGTTTGGCGGCGGAGAATTTATTCTCTTGCTTAACGCCCTTCTCTGAGACGTACGAGCTCAGAGGTTATGTATTGACAGAAATCAGTCGCATGGAGTGGATTGCCTGTGTGGCACGCCTAAGTGGCATATGATCAAGGCTTCTGTTGTAAAGCAAAGTCTTGTGGTTGATGATCAAAGCATGGTCTGTGTGACGTAGCTTTGGGTATAACGTGAATTCGCGAGCCTCACACCCCTGTATGAGTCAAAAACGGGAGAAGGACCCAAGGAGTGCATGACGTTTCTTTCTAGCTATGGTGGTGTCAGTGACCTCCCAGCCCTGACATTTATATCTACTTTTCACCTGTGTGGTTGTTGGAATGCGAGGCGCCTCGATTATAGGTCTGTAAGGACCGGGAAACGTGTGTTCAGGAATAACTAATCCTCAAAAGTAAGAGAGGACCGGCCTTGGAGGATCCAGGGGATTGCTGTGTGCGGTCCCGAAGCATTTGCTAGAGTGTCTCGAATCGGAGAGGAGCTTGCCCCTTCCCTCGACTCATGAAGGAACCCAATTTCCAATACGAAATATGCGGATGTGATTGTATTACTAGTATGGCGACATAGTAGATGGTAGCTATGCCGCTTAGGATTGATATTTATGATTGAATTTGCTTTTGAAACATATATGCACTAGTAACAATATCAAACACCTTTGTTTTATTCGTATGAAGCATCTTTGGCCATTATAAGGTAAAAACTCTATCCTCCGGCTTGCGTTGCATTGTGTGATGGGACATGAGTCTTATAATGGCTTCATTTTATAAAAAGCATTGCGTTGATTTAATTATTTATTTTATTTCATGCACTAGAACTCATTGGAGTAAACCCGTTCCGCGAAAGCGGCGTGGTCCTTTGATTTGCCTTATTATTGTTGTTAATAAGTTGAGTAGATTTCTCATACCAGTCCCATGACTGACTCGTAGTTTGTTTCACCTTGCAAACTCGGGTGCCCTCATTCCACACGGGCAGCCTAGTTATAGGTTTCTGACGCACCTTTTGGCTCATGGCGAGGCTTGACTACACCGTGCTGACTTGGATTTTCTCCGCCATTATTGTATCTATATTATGATTCCGCCATTGGCGATGTAGACTGATATTCCTTTGTGTACTCTTTATGTATGATTCTGCCTCAGGCGATGGTGACTGAGATTATGTATCATTATGCACTAAGTTGTATCCTGTACTGTGCTTCTCTGATGTGATGATATCTATATGATTCCGCTGTCATATGTGTGTAAATTATTCTACTTTCCGTTTATGTTATTATCTGTGATCTGCTAATGATGATTAATGTGTTATGTTCCAATGATTATCCTTAACACTATGTCACGGGGTTTTGGGATCGTCACAGCTGGTATCAGAGCTTTGGTTAACCTTAGTTCTGGAATCTAACACGTTAAACACTTTGTCAAAATAGAATCAGTAGTATTCTAAGGCGAGTCGCTCATTAGAGATAGGACTAGTAAAGTTCTAGAATGAGCCGAGCAGAATAGCAAAAACAATTTGATCAGTCTATCGTTATCTTTCCGTAAAATTTTCCGCTTAAATATGCAGTTGACTATCATTTCTGTTAGCTGACTTTTCCGTTGCTTATACAGAATTTGACAAATGGCTACCAGAGCAGCCGCCGCTAGAGGAGGCCGTGCCGGCCGAGGCCGAGGAAGGGGAGAAGTCCCAGCTCAAGAAGGACCTTTGATACAACCTCCAGCAGCTCAATACTTCGAGCTTGACCGTGTAGCTAAGAGATATAAGAACTTAGGAGGCAAGACCTTCTCGGGAACAGGCACAGTGATAGAGGCCCTTGCATGGCTCAAAACATGCGAGAAAAATCTTGAAGGCCTAAGGCTTGGAGACGAAGACAAAGCTATTATGGGCGCCTGGCTTATGCAGGAACAAGCTGAGTTATGGTGGGAATCTCTTACCGCCGGGTATAGGGAAGCTGGAAGAACATCGGATGGATTTAAAGAACTCTTCAAAGAGAAATATGTCCCTGAACAAGCTCTAGAAAGAATGCATGATGACTTCGCCAATCTCCAGCAAGGGGATCTTTCCATACAGGATTATCTGGATAAATTTACAATGTTGTCGCCCTATACTCCAGAACTCGTCACCACTGCGAAGTCCGAAAATAAGAGGTTTATCCTTGGGCTAAGACGACAATATCATGATAGAGCCATGGCCCATGTCAAGCTGGAATTCAACGAGCTGGTGGAAATGACATGCAACTATGAAGACCTTGATCAAAGGCATCTGGATCAGGATCGCGCTAGAAGCCAAGCCGGAAACAAGCGCAAGCCTGCTGTAAATCAAGGCGAGTCAAGCCAAGCAGCATCTTCAAAACCTCAGACTGGCAAGCCGCCAAGAGGAAATTGCTTTAACTGTGGTAAGCCGGGGCACTACTCAAACGTCTGCACAGCTCCGAAGAGGCAGAAGACTAATTCTCAAGGCTCGAGCCAAGGCTCTCAGAACCCTCGCTCGTGCTTCAATTGTCGCAAGACCGATCATTTGGTCAAAGACTGTCCTTTGCTGAAGAAAGCTACAGTAGCTCATGTCTATGACGGGTCTAGCCCGCCAGCTGCTTCCGACGGAGCAGGTAAACCTGATGTTTTGGGAGGTACCCTTACAATTAAAAATATTCCTGTTTCTGTATTGTTTGACACGGGTGCGTCGCGTAGTTTTATTGCTAAGAACACAGTGCACAAATTAAAATTAAAACAGCGAAAGCTCAAAGAATCGGTTGAAGTTCATAACCCGATAGGGGGTCCTATCACTCTCAGTTCCTGTTGTAAAGTGCCAATCTCTTATTCTTTCTACAAGTTTCCTTTCAATCTAGTCGTTATGGATTTTCCCGAATTCGATATCATTCTAGGGCTGGATTGGTTAACGAAGTATGAAGCCGAAGTGAAATGTGCAGAAAGAATCGTCAAAATCCGAACGGAGCTTGGACATATATATATATATACCCTGTCATGGTTCGAATCTGAATAGAGAAGAATTTTGGTCAGCATTAGAACTTATCCCCACTTCCATAGAAAAGATTCCGATTGAAAGAAACTATGCGGATGTGTTTGAAGAAGTTGAAAACTTACCTCCGCAAAGAGAAATAGAATTCCGAATCGATCTAATTCCTAATGCCAGACCAGTGGTACATCCAATTCGCAGAATGACTCCGAAAGAAAAAGAAGAATTAGGCGATCAAACTCGTCAACTGTTGTGGAAGGGTCTAATCAGACCTAGTTTTTCTAATTGGGGTGCAGCTGTTGTGTTTGTCCCAAAGTCAGACGGTACTCTTAGATTATGTGTTGATTACCGAGACCTCAACAAACAGACGCTTAAAAACAAGTATCCATTACCCCGAATTGATGATTTGCTAGACCAATTGAATGGGGCGAAGGTATTTTCCTGAATGGACCTAGCTACAGGTTTTCATCAATTGAGAATAGCAGAAGAGTGTGTTCCTTTGACAGCTTTCAGACGTCCAGACATATTTTATGAATGGTTAGTAATGCCGTTTGGCCTATGCAACGCTCCAGCATACTTTGTCGATCTAATAAATAGAGTGTTCAGGGGAGTACTGAATAAATTTGTCCTCGTATTTATCGATGATATTTTAATCTACTCCAAATCAAAACCCGAGCATGAAAAACACTTAGAACAAGTATTGGAGATTCTAAGGAAGAACGTCTTCAAAGGCAAATTCTCTAAATGTGTCTTCTGGCAAGAAGAAGTCAAATTTCTCGGCCATGTCGTGTCAGAGAAAGGAATTTCTGTTGACCCAAGCAAAATAACAGCGATTCAAGACTGGAAACAACCCACTACTCCCACAGAAGTTAGAAGTTTTATGGGGTTGGCTAGTTATTATCGAAAGTTCGTTAAGGATTTTTCGAAGATATCCGGTCCGTTAACGAAGCTCACAAAGAAACATGAGAAGTTTAAGTGGACTTCCGACTGTGAAGAAGCTTTCCAGGAATTGAAATCGAAGCTGACCACCGCTCCAGTGTTAACTATTATTGATGGCAATCAGGATTTAACGGTTTGGACAGATGCTTCTATTAGAGGTCTTGGTGCAGTGTTAATGCAGAGAGGCCAAGTAGTCGCTTATGCAAGCCGCCAACTGAAACCGCATGAGAAGAATTATGTGACTCATGATCTTAAGTTGCTAGCCATCGTTTTTGCCTTGAAAATCTGGAGGCATTATTTATTGGGCGAGAAATTTATACTGTACACAGATCATCAATCATTGAAGTATTTATACACCCAGAAAGATCTGAATCTGAGACAGCAGCGTTGGCTAGAATTTCTTGCAGCGTATGATCTTGATATCCTGTATACGCCGGGGAAGGCTAACGTTGTAGCGGATGCACTTAGTAGAAAGACCGCGATCGTTGCCCATCTTATAATTACACCTGGATTGATTGATAGGATTTCAGCCCTTCAAAAAGACGATGAATTCATTCAGAGGATCAGTCAGAGGGTCAAGGAAGGTGAAACCACGAGTTTTCGTATGGATAATAGGGGGGTTCTCAGGTTAAATAATAGGATTTGCATTCCAAATATTCCAGGCCTTCGAAGAGAAGTGCTGGACGAGTGCCATAAATCCAAATTTTGCATCCATCCTAGGGTGAGTAAAATGTACAACGATATCAAACGCACTTTCTGGTGGAAGGCAATGAAAAGAGATATTTCTTTGTATGTTAGCAGATGCCCTACTTGTCAATTGGTCAAGAGTGACCAACAGAAGCTAGTTGGACTGTTACAACCGTTGGAAGTCCCAGGTTGGAAATGGGAACATATTTCCATGGATTTCATAGATGGTTTGCCGCGAACCAAGAAAGGTAATGACAACATTTGGGTAATCGTAGATCGCTTCACGAAGACTGCCCATTTTATACCTGTCAGATCCAATAGAACAGCTCAAAGTATAGTGCAGATATATTTCAGAGAAATTGTTAAGCTGCATGGAATCCCCATCAGCATAGTCAGAGATAGAGATCCCTTATTTACTAGCAAATTCTGGGAGGCTTTCCAAATAGAATTGGGAACGAAACTGAATATGAGCACCGCTTATCACCCACAAACAGATGGCCAAACTGAGCGGGTGAATAGAATTCTAGAAGATTTATTGCGGGCTTGTATAATTGATTTTGGTGGGTCATGGGAAGATCATTTGCATTTGGCCGAATTCTCATATAACAATAGCTATCAAGCAAGTTTGAGAATGTCGCCATTTGAAGCATTATATGGTAGACCCTGCAGATCTCCAGCATGTTGGGTAGAACCTGGCAACAGACTTGTACTAGGACCCGATATGATTAGAGAAGCATCCGATAAAGTGGACTTCATCAAGAAGCGTTTGAAAACCGCCCAAAGACGACAGAAAAATTATGCAGACTCTAGAAGGAGAGATTTGACATTTACTGTTGGTGATTATGTTTATTTGAAGGTTTCTCTGATGAGAGGAGTAATCAGATTTGGCAAAATGGGAAGTTGGCACCGAGATTTATTGGTCCCTTTCCTATACTTGAGCGAATTGGAACTCTTTCTTATAGGGTTCAATTGCCAGATTGGTTGCCTGGAGTGCACAATGTATTTCACGTATCTCAACTAAGAAGACATGTGCATGATCCGGATCTTGTTGTAGAAGAAGCAGCGCAACGGGATGTGGAGATAACTCCAGAATTATCACTAAGAAGGGAGCCATTAAAGGTTGTTGGCAAAGAAACTAGAGAACTCAGAAGCAAAAAGGTTCATTTAGTTAAAGTGCAGTGGAGCAGTGATCCTAGAGACTGTACTTGGGAAACTGAGGAAAGCATTAAGCAAGCTTACCCCAAATGCAGAGTGGATATCTCTGACTAACTCAGGTGCAAGGTACCTTTACAATACTTTGCATTTACATTTTATTTCCTACTTTATTGTTGTTTCCTTTTCGAGGACGAAAAGTTTTAAGTGGGGGAGATTGTAATAACCCAGAAAATACGAGCCAATTTAAAATTTTTAAAATGGTGATTTCAAAGGAATTTGAACCATTGAAATAGAATATTTCAATAAAATAGTGAATTAGAAATAGTGAGTCGGTTTGAAAATTTGAACTTTGACTGACTGTGCAGGGTGGAAAATATAACGGATTTTAGCGAAACCAAAAATATTTAAATCTGTTAGTCAATACCTTTCTAACGAATCTGAAAAATCGAAGTTTCATAACGGGAATCAAAAGTTATGGCCGAATGAATTTTCAGAAGGGTCGGTATATAGAGTATATAGCCCTGGAAAATTGATATTTTGCATACAACCTCGGAATTCGACGAAACCACTTTTGTTGGGTCTGGGATGTCAAACTATTGCTAGGTTTCAAATTTCATAATTTTTGAAGCTAGTATGTGAGCGTGGCAAAAGAAAATGTGTTTGGTCAAGTTCTGTTAAATTGGATCGACCAGAAAATGGCCATTTTTCAAACGACCTCAGAATTCGACGAAACTAGTTTTGTTGGGACCGTAGCGTCAAAACATAGCTAGATATATTTTTCTGGAATTTTTCGAATCAGTTTGTGGCCCTGGCAAATTGAAATATGCGTTCAGAGTTAAAAATTCTATGTTTTATACTTTAATTTGATAAATAACTGACTGTAACAGTCGAATTGGCCTACGAAACATATCCCATTGTGTCCGGAATGGGGGTATTTAGCTAGGGGCGACAGTCGTTGGGTTTAAAAAGGAGTTCGTTTGAGAAAACACTATTTAAAAATTTAATATAGTCCTCGGCCAATCAGAATTTTCCATTCATAAATTTTAAAAAAAAAAAAAAGAAAAGAAAACCCCCTCGATCAACGGCGAAACCCGCTCCTGACCTTCTCTCCTCCACCGCCGCCGCTATAGCCGCTTCCAGCCTTCGCCACCGCCACCCCTCGACGCGCCTCAGCCCCCTCTTCAAATCCGACTAACCATCGCCGCCCCTCGTCGCCTGTGCCGCCCGTATCGACGCCCCAAAGTCCCGACCTTTCCACCGCAGCCGCCGCCGATCTGGACCACCGAACGCCACCAAACCACCACCGACAGGAAGCCCTCTCTTCCCTCTTCCACGTCAGCACCCCCGATCGTCCCCACGTGCCACTGATTTCGCGAAAACTGTAAACCTAGTTTTGAAGCTTCGTGAAAGTGAGTTTTTCTTCGATCTTTACACTTTGAAAAATCATATCTTTTTGGGTGTGTTGACGAAATTCGATGAAACAGGAAACATCGGGACCGCAAGGAAGCTCTCTACCAAATAGAAGAAGCCGCGGATTTTTCTGACATCGTATCGATTTTCAGTGCTCCGAAAACCAATGTGAGAAATCTAAATTAACGTGAAATTGAATGGAAAATGTCGTGTATAATTTATATTAGCGAAATATAAATTACATACGTGTTGTATACCTCATGTACATGCGTAGTGTATGTTATATAAGCGAAGTATGACTTTTACATGCATAGAATAATTGATATATGTGTTGAAATGCAAGCGAAATATAGCAATTATATATATATATATATATACTCCCCTTGTCCACAAACCATGGACGATATCTATTGTGGTGAATTGGTGTGAAATATTGGATGAAAAATACGAATGGTTGAATAATAGTTTGTGGTTGATATTGTTTGGTTGTGGTTGAAAAATACCCATTGGTGATTGAAATGAATTGGAAATATTTGTGGAAATAAAAATAAACATGCCGCCTACGTGCGAATTAGATGCATGAATCCCCATTGTCAAAAACCGCGAGGTTTTAAGGTAGAGCGAGGAGCCGTACTAGGGACGGTGCCGGTTTTAACTACCCTGCCGTTATGCTGCCGAAATTTTGAATAATCTTTGTGTGTTAGAATTATTTTCATATGTTGAAATTATTTTCATGCGTTGAAATTAAATCCATATGTTGAAAATATATCCATGTGTGGAAATGTTTGTGTGTTGAAAAGTGTTGTGTGAAAATTAGATTCATTTGTGAATGAATGAAGTGTTTAAACAATAAAAATCACATTTTTATATATATATGAAGTATGAAAAATATTCGCCTTATATAACTAGTTTCAACAATAAAAATCCCATCTTTTTAGTATGAACAACATAAATAAAATGTCCATGTGTGGATATGCTCATTTGTTGAGAAGTGTGTGTAGTGGAAAAGTTCATGTGTTGAATAAAAAGATCGAACAATAAAAATTACATTTTTATTGAAACTATGAAGTGTTGAAACATCTATTTGTCGAATAAAAATGATAAGTGATAGAAATTGTATATATGTACATGCATATCTATTGAACAGGTTAAAGAAAAGGGGCTAGAGAAGAGAAATAAAATTTTGTGCCCGACAAATAGGTACACATTTACCGCTTTGTTTGGGTGATGATTTTATGAGCCTGTTGGCTAGCCGCTTGGCTTTTTCTTTTTCTTTTTGATATGAGATGCCCGTGTGGCTATTTGGGAATTTTCCCAGACCCTCCCGTACAAAGGAGGTTATGGCGAAATTTTCCGAAATTTAAAGGCGTTAGTGAAATAATTGAAGTGGAAACGATATAGGAACTTTTGAATGAACTATATTTATATAAACATATAAATATAAATGGAATTAAAGCGAAACGTGGCCGTGTAGTTCGTATTTTGAAACCGTGATTTCAAACGACTAGTGCGGAAAATCTGACCATTGGATTTTCCCGAAACTGCAACCGTTGGGTTTGCCTTGGAAATATCTTTCCAACGGCACCAACTTTGTGAAGATCCGACGGTTGGATTGTCTGGAATGTTTAATTCAAAACTGAAGAAAAACAGCGCCAGAAACGATTATATATATATATATATATAAATGTAATTTAAATTAAATCGAATAACGACGCTGCAGTTCGTAAATTGAAATCGTAACTTCAAATGGTTAGTATGGAAGATCCGACCGTCGGATTTTCCCAAAACTGAAACCGTTGGATTCGTTTTCAAATGACCTTCCTAATGATGTAAAATTTGTGAAGATCCAACGGTTAGATTTTCATATATGTGTAAAACAAAATTAGTGAAAAGCAGCGCCAGTGCATCGACACGTCCTGAAACGTCGTTTAATTAAAATATAGCCGTTTTTAATTAAATAAAAATGGCGATATATCGTTATAAAGTACTATAGACGATATAGAGTGGAAATAAACCAATTTTGTTGTGTTCGCTTGATATGTGATGGTTGAATGTATTTGACATGAAAATTATAACTAAATAACTGAAATGTGAATGTTGAATAGTCCAACCACGTGAATAATTGATTTGAAAAACTAATTATACGTGGGTTATTTGAAAAGTCCGAGTTTATCTCATTTCAAATAATCGATCGACGTTGAGAAGTCGAAGAGTCGAAGACGGCTGAAGACCGACGATCTTCACATTGGATGGATGGGCGCTACTGATGCTCGTGATTGGAGTAGCTACCATGAAGGAACTGAAGTAGTAGCCGTCCAAACATACTGTTGATTGTACGGATATGCGAGGAATTGATGCCTCCAGTTTCGTTCAGACCCAGAACGGACTTGTAAATGGACTGTGTGTCTGACATTGGATTTTGTTCTTTGTTGATTGATCTCTGTTAAATATATATCTGTTTGGCGGCGGAGAATTTATTCTCTTGCTTAACGCCCTTCTCTGAGACGTACGAGCTCAGAGGTTATGTATTGACAGAAATCGGTCGCATGGAGTGGATTGCCTGTGTGGCACGCCTAAGTGGCATATGATCAAGGCTTCTGTTGCAAAGCAAAGTCTTGTGGTTGATGATCAAAGCATGGTTTGTGTGACGTAGCTTTGGGTATAACGTGAATTCGCGAGCCTCACACCCCGGTATGAGTCAAAAACGGGAGAAGGACCCAAGGAGTGCATGACGTTTCTTTCTAGCTATGGTGGTGTCAGTGACCTCCCAGCCCTGACATTTATATCTACTTTTCACCTGTGTGGTTGTTGGAATGCAAGGCGCCTCGATTATAGGTCTGTAAGGACCGGGAAACGTGTGTTCAGGAATAACTAATCCTCAAAAGTAAGAGAGGACTGGCCTTGGAGGATCCAGGGGATTGCTGTGTGCGGTCCCGAGGCATTTGCTAGAGTGTCTCGAATCGGAGAGGAGCTTGCCCCTTGCCTCGACTCGTGAAGGAACCCAATTTCCAATACGAAATATGAGGATGTGATTGTATTACTAGTATGGCGACATAGTAGATGGTAGCTATGCCGCTTAGGATTGATATTTATGATTGAATTTGCTTTTGAAACATATGTGCACTAGTAATAATATCAAACACCTTTGTTTTATTCGTATGAAGCACCTTTGGCCATTATAAGGTAAAAACTCTATCCTCCGGCTTGCGTTGCACTGTGTGATGGGACCTGAGTCTTATAATGGCTTCATTTTATAAAAAGCATTGCGTTGATTTAATTATTTATTTTATTTCATGCACTAGCACTCATTGGAGTAAACCCGTTCCGCGAAAGCGGCGTGGTCCTTTGATTTGCCTTATTATTGTTGTTAATAAGTTGAGTAGATTTCTCATACCAGTCCCATGACTGACTCGTAGTTTGTTTCACCTTGCAAACTCGGGTGCCCTCATTCCACACGGGAAGCCTAGTTACAGGTTTCTGACGCACCTTTTGGCTCATGGCAAGGCTTGACTACACCGTGCTGACTTGGATTTTCTCCGCCATTATTGTATCTATATTATGATTCCGCCATTGGCGATGTAGACTGATATTCCTTTGTGTACTCTTTATGTATGATTCCGCCTCAGGCGATGGTGACTGATTATGTATCATTATGCACTAAGTTGTATCATGTACTGTGCTTCTCTGATGTGATGATATCTATATGATTCCGCTGTTATATGTGTGTAAATTATTCTACTTTCCGTTTATGCTATTATCTGTGATCTGCTAATGATGATTAATGTGTTATATTCCAATGATTATCCTTAACACCGTGTCACGGGGTTTTGGGATCGTCACACTGATGGTCCTCAGGCTGGGTAGAGATGCTAAAAACATATCCAACCAATAGGATCCATGGTGAGAGTATGTTTAGTACTAGGTAGAAACCATGTATTTGTTTAAAGAACCTCATTGGCATCAGCGTATCTTCTTAGTCTTTCATGTTCTCGTACTAAAGGATGGGTACGGAGGACCAATAATTAGCGAGGGCTTTTAGACATTAGAAAGTGCACACGACCATCATAGAAAAAATTTCCCATAAGGTTAGCGTTTGGTTATAAATGAGTTTTGAGTTTTCAAAATTAATTAAAAAACGTGAAAGGCTCGAAAGGAGGATTGATATAATGAAAGGAAGATGGAGGGGATCATGGAAGAGATGTAGCAATCGTGGAAGGAAGAATTGCTCCTCTTGTTTCTTTTATTTCTCAAAACATGATAAATTGATAAAAGTTGTTTTTTATTTTGTATGTTAACTTTGATTTTGAAAATGGTTGTTTTCCGTAATATACGTGCATTATGCATATTTTTGTATGGGAGAAAACCCAAACTTAAAATAGTAAACCAAACACTAACTTTTCGAAATAGATAGTACATTTAGATGGTTGGGGATTTTAGATGCTGACAAATGCTCACTAGATCAGTTTTTTGATTGGTCCAGAGTGAATGGCGCATTAGGTGTTGTATGTTAAACAGTAGAGGTCTCACATGACCTCATGGACTATAGACTAAGGATTAAACTAAACTAGAGGTTATTGGAGTGCATTATATGTTGTTCTTAAGTGATATGATGATTACGACCTAGCGAGCTAAATAATCCTTATGAGAAGTCGAGCAATAGATATTATGGGATGGTCTCTATGCTCATTAGCGGACTATGAAGTATACTTTATATATACACACACACACACACATAGGATAGATGGGTACGATTTGTATTCAGCGATGGAATCATAATTGAAAATAATAAAAATATAACATAACATGAAATAGTTGACAATTAGCATAAGCTAGTGTTATATATAAGATGTATAATGTAATAGTTAACAAAACACTATTCAGACTGCTTTCTCCTTACAACTAATAGGATTTAGAATGACAAGTACTAGTATTGATTGAATTTATTGCCTGGCTGAGGTTTGGGACATCTGAGATATTGATTTTTGGTCAGTAGTAATGTTTATCAATTATATTTATTTATTTCCACCATGAGTTATTACCATTAATGCTCTGGTGTATATATGTTCCTTTCTGTAGGATACTAGACCAATGAGCGGACTTGTGTTTTTAGATTTGTGAAATATTTATCACATTGGAATGCATGCTGTTATATGAACCTTAGAGATTTGGATTGTTGTCTTTTCAAAGTGTTGTTTATGTGAAATCTTCAATTTCTAGATTGAAATAAGTGGTGCAATTGGATTTTTAGAGGTTGTTATTGAAGGCTGAAACACTAGATTTTGAAATCCTAATCATCTCAAAAAAAGGTATGAAAACTAATACATCAGAAATACAAACTTAGAGTATTAAAAATCATAACTAACCTATCATTACTTTCAATAAGTTAGCACATAACACAATATATGCTAAATTTTCAACATATAGGCATACTACACTATATATAGTATAGGGCATTGGGTTACTTAACACAACATACCTACATCATATGACATTCATCCCAATGCATAACAACTGTGACACCCCACGTTCGTTAATGTCACTCACAAAGGGAATGCATTAAGTTTCATGAAGCGTTTTTGGTAAACAGACATAGAATATTATAAGACATATATAAAATTTTGCAGCGGAATAAAAAACAACTTTATTAATCATAAGATACCGTGGTCCAAAACATCACTTGTCTGAAACATAAAAACCCATTATAACATAAAAGCTACTGTATTGTACTTCAAAAATATCAGAGCACATAAAAGAAGTAAAATTCCCCAAGAACAAAATATAGCCATAGCAACAAGGATAGGAGATTGAGCCACACGTGTCAGCAGCTCTCGCAAAAGTCAGCAGAATCACGGTCAAGCCTAAGCGTTTCCTCCCTGAGAACCTGGGGAGGGGGATGGAAGAAAGAAGGAGAAACAAAAAGGGTTAGACATAAAGTCTGGCGAGTCTAGTTACTTTTAAACAGTAAATAAATAAAAGTAACATGATAGGCATATTAAGTGGATAAGAGAGATCACTACATAAATGACAGGTGTGACAAGGTAGACAGGATAAGGTGTATATGCCTCTATTGATAACTCTGCTCTATTACTAGTATTTCCAGAAAGAGATGATCCCTTCCACTACAAGTTGTTAGAATTAGGGCATACGTCAAAGTGTACCCTAACCACTACCCTAATCGATCGGCTCCCTACACCATAGATACCCTGTGCTGGCCCCACAGTAGGAGGTATCACTTCCTAAAGTGGCAACCCTTCATTTCCTAAGATGTGCAAAACCATATCAACTGGTGTCATGGTCACCTTATCCCCCTCTGCCCGGCTCATGCACACACATGGCCCGTTCGGTTTGCGCCACCCACACCGTCCTTTACGTTTGGATCTCTTACAATCAATCCAATAAGCGTGCCCCTTCTCCGACCTAGTTCGGAGTATATACTTGATACCAACTCCGGGTTACTGGCTGAAACGGGTCCCACACAATATGATACAAGCTCTCCCCCTTGTCTTATTTCCCCCCACTAGGTTTTCACTAACTATGTATACCCCTAGGTGTCTTTAATTACATAGTCTTATTTATTTCTATAAGTTATGCCTACCCTAGAAGTTGTCTTTTGTTACATAACTTTATTATTTCCACTGGTTATGTATACCACTAGGTGTCTTTAATTACATAACCGTACTGCGTTAAGTTTGTGGGCCTATATAAATATTACCCACCCCCTCAGATTTACTTAACTAACCCCTTAATTTAATCAAGCTTACTTAACCCCAAATTAAGTCTAAGTTCACACAATCCCTATGGATTAGATTTGATTAAGTAGTCCAATTCTTTATCATGTCCATTTATGCTTTCATAATGGGCCAGACCGCCCACATTAGGCCTACAACATGTGGATGCTGGATATGTCGGTCGGGTCCGGGCAGACAAATTCCATAGTTGGGCCTAACCTCATGTCATTGCCTAATTTGTATTTACATGCTTAGACCTCCCACATCAGGTTCAACATTAGTGGCTGCCGGATATGCCGGTCGGGTCCGGGCAGACTTCCACCACTAATGCAACATAACCTCGTGTCATAAGTACAATTACAATTCCTAATTGTAATAACTAAACATTCCTTTTTTAATTAATTAATCAATTAATTAAGCCTTTCCTTTTATATGCGTCAATACATATTTTACCCAATACTTTGAATTACATGTTCAAAAATGTTCATATTCAAATTATGCCATTATTAATCCTTTTCCCCCGTTCCTTAACTAGCGCCCTTACAAAATTGGCAGCATGCCTTGGCTAGACAATAGCCTAGTCATGAACGATAATAGGGAAAATAATGGGAAAGCGACTAAAATGATCATCTTGGCATAAACATAAACTAGTATGATAATAAGGTAAACATACATACTGGCATAGACATGAAATTGTCATCATGACAAGGTGATAATTTAGATCACATAAAATAGATCTAACATGATAACATAAGGTGGTAATTTAGATCACATAAAACAAATCTAACATGATAACATAAGGTGACAATTTAAATCACATAAAATAAATCTAACATGATAACACAAGGTGACAATTTAGATCATATAAAATAAATCTAACATGACAACATAAGGTGACAATTTAGATCACATAAAATAGATCTAACATGACAACATAAGCTTACAATTTAGATCACATAAAATAGATCTAACACGACAACATAAGGTGACAATTAAGATCACATAAAATCGATCTAACATGATAACACAGGGTGACACTTTAGATCACATAAAATAGATCTAACATGATAACATAAGGTGACAATTTAAATCACATAAAATAGACCTAACATGACAACATAAGGTGAAAATTTAGATCACATAAAATAGATCTAACATAGTTTAAGATTTAGATCTACATAAAATATCCACATGATAATTAGATCTAACATAATTAAAGATTTAGATCTACATAAAATGGATCTAACAAAATTAAAGATTTAGATCTACATAAAATGTCCACATGATAATTAGATCTAACCAATAAATCTATCATAACATATCATAAGGTATGATAGTAACATAGAATAGATCTATCATGCCATAACATAAAACATGATAATAGCATATAATAGGTTTATCATGTCATAGCATAAAACATGATAATAGCATAGAATAGATCTATCATGTCATAACATAAAACATGATAATACCATAGAATAGATTTATCATGTTATAACATAAAACATGATAATAGCATAGAATAGATCTATCTTGTCATAACATGAAAAATGATAATAGCATAGAATAGATTTATCATGTCATAACATAAAATATGATAATAGCATAGAATAGATTTATCATGTCATAACATAAAACATGATAATAGCATTGAATAGATTTATCATGTCATAACATAAAACATGATAATAGCATAGAATAGATTTATCATGTCATAACATAAAACATGATAATAGCATAGAATAGATTTATCATGTCATAACATAAAACACGATAATAGCATAGAATAGATTTATCATGTCATAACATAATACATGATAAGAGCATAGATCCAAATCATAGTCTTTCATAATTCACTTTTATTTATTTAAACCTAAAAATAACTATACTCACAAGGATTGGATCTATGAGAATAGAAGGAGAAAACTGAAACTTGAATCTCAGAGTTTGATTTGCAAAACTGATAATTGATGAAAGCAGATCTGTCTTAGTTCGCATTCCAGCAGAGTTTGGCCTCCATTGTTTCTTTGTGAAAAAAAAACAATGGAATCGAGTTGATTTTATAGCTGCTAGGTTTCAGAAATCGAATTGCTACCTCAGCCCTAAAAGGGGATTGGGTAATGGGCTGCTATCCACTTGAAAAATGGCCCGAATACCCAAAAACTTCTATCGTTCGTAACTTCTTCATATGTTATCCGTTTTACGTAAACCAGGTATTCCTGACCAGAATTTTGAGATGGACGTAATGACGTAATCAGTTTCCCTTAATTCTTAATATTATATTAATTATTCTTTAATTTATCCTCTTTAATCTTAACACAATTACAGGGCGTTACATTCCCCCCTACTTAAAGGATTTCGTCCCTGAAATCTCCAATTTGGGAAGAATGCATATCCTACCATCCATCATTCATCTACTCACCCATCAATCACTGGCATCCATTGTCCTAAAGGATTTCTAATGCTTTCTTGAATATATGCAAAGGTGTGTGTGTATATGTCCCAACACTAATGCGAAGATCAGGCGGTCTACTGATTCAGTTGACCTCCTTAATGCAATGTATGTTAGTGCCATGAATCCAATATATATATATATATATATATATATGCAGATAAGCCTATTATATCATATAAGCTCTACATGTGTGCACACTCATTCGTCCAAATGCAACATCTATATGCTATTTCATCCATTTCCATCCATAAAAGAAAAGAAAATGCACACACATCCATATGCAGTTTGAAAGTGTTTGAGCCAATCTTAGTGCCTAATGTGTGTGTATATACGTCCACAGGCAACCACTAGAAAACACTTGCTTCCACTTACATCCATCAAACATAACATGTTTCAAACTCATGTTTACATCCATAGGATTCCTATCTAAAGGTCAAAAAATACAATGGATAAGATATACTCAAATGAATAGAAACAAGTACTGATAAAGCTTTGGAAAAAGGAGTTAAGAACATGGTCCTAAAAAGGAAAGGGTATAAAGCGTGAATTTTGTCTTCAGTCTCCCACGTTGCACCCTCGGTGTCTTCAATAGGTTTCCCCATCCTAATATGATTCAACTATCAAACCTCTTCTCAAGTAGCTCCCCTGCTTTCTTATCAAGTTCCCTCTTTTCTTTTAGGAGCCATATGGTACACAGGTAATGCAACTGGCTTTACATTGTCCACCAGGTACATTTAGAGATCAATCTCGTGCCTCGGGGTAAACCCCAAACCTCACCAAAGACCTCAGGATACTCACAGACTACTGGTACCGATCGCAGATCATCGATAGATGCCAAAAGGGATTCTACGAAACTAAGCATGACAGACCCTTGCGGGTCATTGAAATCTCGAGGGTCCTCTCATGACAAGCCAAAAGCCTAATGATCCTTCTCTCATAATCCAGAATGGCACCCTACATGGCTAGCCTATCCATCCCTAGAATCAAACCATAGCCCATGAAACAAGATGTGCATCGCACTCAAACTCGACGCCCAACACAGATATTCTCAAACCCGGACAAATCATATATATAAATGAGCTGAACTACCAATGGGGTTTGAGACAACAACGGGATCCACTATCATACTAGTATTTAAGTGCAGAGATTCAACTACAGAACTAGATATAAACGAGTGTTAGGCACCAGAATAAAAAAGATGTTCTAAGAGAAATTAAACTTCCACAAAAATTTTCCTACCTCTGTCTGGAGCACTGGCCACGAGAGCATTTCCTTGCCCTCCAGAGGTTTCTGCCCTTTGACCATGTCCTTGTTTCTTCGGGCAATCCTTAATATGATGCCCGGCCTCTCCACAAACGAAGCAAGCATTTTTCCTTTTCCGGCAATCTTTGGCAAAGTGACCATTTCGCCCATAACTATGGCACTTCCTCTTATCTTTAACCTTGTCATTCTTTCTGCCTTTCTTCTTCTGTGGTTGTTGTTGTCCCTTCTTGGGCTACACCTTCTCATTTTGTGTTGCTTCCTCAGCCTTTACTTCCTTCTTTCCTCCCATGTCTTCCTCATGCATTAGGGCCATATCAACAAGCTTTTCAAAAGTGGCTCCCATTGGGATATGGGACATGGCTAACCCATGAATGGGCTCATTTAGCTTTTTAGCAAACCGCAAAGCCTTTTTGTGCGGCGTTTCCACCAACTCTAACCCGAACCTTGCTAGCTGGTTGAATTTGTTCACATATTCTTTCATCGTCAAGTTTCCTTGTTTGAGTGCTAATACCCTCTCCATCTGCATGCTTTTCTCGTCTTGGGAAAGAAATTTCATTTCAAATCTTTGTCTAAATTTTTCCTAAGTTTCCACCGGACGTCCAACTTGGGTGACTTCCCACCAAAATGAGGCTTCGTCATTTAACAGCCAAGCAGCTAACTGAATCTTTCTTCCGTCCTCCACTTCAAAGATTACAAATAAGTCCTCGGTCTCCTTAAGCCAATTCCAAGCTTCTACGAATGTCTTATCCTCATGGAATAGCTTCCCTCCTATAGCACGGAAGTCTTTGCATATCTTAGCAAAATTATCTCCTCTTGGAGGAGGAGGAGGAGGAAAAACGGATGTAGTGGGGAGGAATGTTTCCTTGGCCTTCGGCAGATGCCGTGGCCTCCAGATACCTACGGAACCATCCGGGTATTGTAACGCCCTCTAGTATGTTAGGATTGTTTTGTCCCCCAGACATGCTGGAAAAAAAAGAGATTTAGATAAAGGACCGAAGGATATTACATATGGCTTTTGGGGGAATTTTTTCAAAACAGACCTTTCTTTTTGAAAATACTTTCTTTTAAAACCTTTTTGAAAAATAATTTTCAAAACTTTATCTAATCTGGTAACCTTTAGCTCTGATACCAAGTGCGACACCCCACGTCCGTCAAGTCAATCACAAAGGAAATGCATTAAGTTTCGTGAAGTGTTTTTGGTAAACAGACATAGAATATTACAAGACAGATATAAAATTTTGTAGCGGAATAAAAAAACAACTTTATTAATCATAAGATACCGTGGTCCAAAACATCACTTGTCTGAAACATAAAAACCCATTACAACATAAAAGCTATTGTCTTGTACTTCAAAAATATCAGAGTACATAAAAGAAGTAAAATTCCCCAAGAACAAAATATAGCCATAGCAACAAGGATAGGAGCTTGATACATACATGTCAGCAGCTCTAGCAAAAGTCAGCAGAATAAGGGTCAAACCTGAGCGTTTCCTCCCTGAGAACCTAGGGGGAGGGGGAACGGAAGAAAGAAGGAGAAACAAAAAGAGTGAGACATAAAGTCTGGCGAGTCTAGTTACTTTTATCCATTAAATAAATAAAAGTAACATGATAGGCATATTAAGTGGATAAGAGAGATCACTACATAAATGACAGGTGTGACAAGATAGACAGGATAAAGTGTATATACCTCTATTGATAACTCTGCACTGTTACTAGTATATCCAGAAAGATATGATCCCTTCCACTACAAGTTGGTAGACTTAGGGCATATGTCCAAGTGTACCCTAACCACTACCCTAATTAATCGGCTCCCTACCCAGTAGATACCCTGTGCTGGCCCCACAGTAAGAGGTATCACTTCCTAAAGTGGCAACCCTTCATTTCCCAAGATGCACACAACCATATCTACTAGTATCATGGTCATCTTATCCCCTTCTGCCCAGCACACGCGCGCACATGGCCCGGTCGGTTTGCGCCGCCCACACTGTCCTTTACGTTTGGATCTCTTACAATCAGTCCAGTAATCGTGCCCCTTCTCCGACCTAGTTCAGAGTATACACTTGATACCAACTCCAGGTTACTGGCTGAAACGGGCCCCACACAATATGATACAAGCTCTCCCCTTGTATTGTATCCCCCCACTAGGTTTTCACTGACTATGTATACCCCTAGGTGTCTTTAATTATATAGCCTTATTTATTTCTATAAGTTATGCTTACCTTAGATGGTATCTTTAGTTACATAACTTTATTATTTCCACCCGTTATGTATACCACTAGGTGTCTTTAATTACATAACCTTGCTGGGTTAAGTTTGTGGGCCTATATAAATATTACCCACCCCCTCAGATTTACTTAACCTACCCCCTTTACTTAATCAAGTTTACTTAAACCCAACTTAAGTCTAAGTTCACACAATTCCTATGCATTAGATTTGGTTAAGTAGTCCAATTCTTTATCAGTCCATTTTTGGTTTCATAATGGGCCAGACCTCCTACGTTAGGCCTACAACATGTGGATGCTGGATATGCCGGTCGGGTCTGGGCAGACTTATTCCACAGTTAGGTCTAAACTCCTGTCATAGCTCGATTCGTATTTACGTACTTAGACCTCCCACATTAGGTTCAACATTTGTGGTTGTTGGATATGTTGGTCGGGTCCGAGCAGACTTCTACCACTAATGCAATCTTACCTCGTGTCATAAGTACAGTTACAATTCCTAATTGTAATTACTAAACATTCCATTTTTAATTAATTAATCAATTAATTAAGCCTTTCCTTTTATAGGTGTCAACACTTATTTTACCCAATACTTTGAATTACATGTCCAAAAATGTTCATACTCAAATTATGCCATTTTTAATCCTTTTTCCCTCGTTCCTTAACTAGCGGCCTCACAAAATTGGCAGCATGGCTAGGCGAGACAACAGCCTAGTCATGAACGATAATAGGGAAAATAATGGGAGAGTGACTAAAATGATCATCTTGGCATAAACATAAATTAGTATGATAATAAGGTGAACATACATACTGGCATGGACATGAAATTGTCATCATGACAAGGTGATAATTTAGATCACATAAAATAAATCTAACATGATAACATAAGGTGATAATTTAGATCACATAAAACAGATCTAACATGATAACATAAGGTGACAATTTAGATCACAAAAAATAGATCTAACATGATAACACAACGTGACAGTTTAGATCACATAAAATAGATCTAACATGACAACATAAGGTGAAAATTTAGATCACATAAAATAGATCTAACATGATAACATAAGGTAACAATTTAGATCACGTAAAATAGATCTAACATGATAACATAAGGTGACAATTTAGGTCACATAAAATAGATCTAACATGATAACATAAGGTGACAATTTAGATCACATAACATAGATCTAACATGACGACATAAGGTGACAAATTAGATCACATAAAATAGGCCTAACATGATAACGCAGGGTGACAATTTAGATTACATAAAATAGATCTAACATGATAACATAAGATGACAATTTAGATCACATAAAATAGATCTAACATGACAACATAAGATTACAATTTAGATCACATAAAATATATCTAACATAATTAAAGATTTAAATCTAAATAGAATATTCACATGATAATTAGAACTAACATAGTTAAAGATTTGGATCTACAAAAAATGGATCTAACATAATTAAAGATTTAGATCTACATAAAATGTCCACATGATAATTAGATCTAACAAATAAATCTATCATAACATATCATAAGATATGAAAATAGCATAGAATAGATCTTTCATGACATAACATAAAACATGATAATAGCATAGAATAGATTTATCATGTCATAACATAAAACCTGATAATAGCATAGAATAGATATATTATGTCATAACATAAAACATGATAATAGCATAGAATAGATTTACCATGTCATAACATAAAACATGATAATAGCATAGAATAGATCTATCATGTCATAACATAAAGCATGATAATAGCATAGAATAGATCTACCATGTCATAACATAAAACATGATAATAGCATAGAATAGATTTATCATGTCATAACATAAAACATGATAATAGCATAGAATAGATTTATCATGTCATAACATAAAACATGATAATAACATAGATCCAAATCATAGTCTTTCATATTTCACTTTGATTTATTTAAACCTAAAAATAACTGTACTCACAAGGATTGGATCTATGAGAATAGAAGGAGAAAACTGAAACTTGAATCTCATAATTTGATTTTCAAAACTGATAATTGAAGAAATCAGATCCGTCTTAGTTCGCACTCCAGCAGAGTTTGGCCGCCGTTGTTTCTTTGTGAAGAAAATAATGGAATTGAGGTGATTTTATAGCCGCTAAGTTTAAGAAATCGAATTGCCACCTCAGCCATAGAAGGGGATTAGGTAATGGGCCGCTATCCACTTGAAAAAGGCCCGAACACCCAAAAACTTCTATCGTTCATAACTTCTTCATACGTTATCCGTTTTACGCAAACCAAGTGTCTATCCTGACCAGAATTTCGAGAAGGGCGTAATGACGTAATCAGTTTCCCTTAATTCTTAATATTAAATTAATTATTCTTTAATTTATCCTCTTTAATATTAACACAATTACAGGTTGTTACAACGACCATAACAAGACACATTGATCAAAGAACGCATACTAACCATCAACTAAACCTCATGTCCCTATTCTGGATTTCATTAGATTCACAATAACGTTTGACCATCGCTAAGGTCAGTGACCATAATAGGTTGCGACCAGTCAATTCTCAAATAAATACTATCCTTAAGGTATTGCAACCGCTAATGCGAGCTAGACCATCATTGTTGATTAAGGTACATTGGGGAATACATTCACATACATTTCTCTACGAGTACAGTCACATCTTTAAGTTATCCATCAAACCATTTGACAGATGTTATGATTCTAGTACACAACAGATATATTACTTCACTAATTTGCATCGTTAAATATTCCTTTTTGAACAATCATTAGACCCTACAAATTCTTTCCAATTAAAACAAATACGAAACAACCTACCTCGTTGAGTCATAAAAATTTTGGTACTTCCTTAGTTGCTTCAATTATCATGGAATCACCCTACTCCAACCTCGAAGTTACCCAATGTTAACAACAAATAAAACAATGATATCATATCCTATAACCCATATAATTAATTATAACATGGAATTATTATTTAGATCCATTTAAAATTATTCAAGTTAATTTATAAATTGTTTACAAATTCAAATCCGTCAAGGGCCAAATTTTTAACTTTGAAATTAGAATAAAAACTTGTTTAACCAAAATAGGTTGTGGTGTGATGGCTCTCATTCATCTATCCACGCATAATTTGGGACGGCGCGCCCCGCACCAGCCGACATTTCCAATGAAAGCGCGTTGTACTAATGCCAACCAGCACGGGATGGTCGCCAAAGAAAAGGGGTGTGAAGCTAAAACTACCAAAGAAACCTGTAGTATCTCTCACAGCGCATGGAATAAAATATAATAACAACATAACTTTGACATAAAAAGACGAGATAGTGCATAAACTGAAAACTAAACCATAATAGCAGCAGAAAATTCAAATACAGCTTATGTTCCACATCATCATTATTACAACTTTTAAAAATTGTCTCTAAAGCAAAATAAGGAAGGTACACTACTAATGCCCAAAGTAGTGACCATCAGCGACACAGGGAGATTATATATATACCATACGTAGAAGCCTCCTGCTTGTCTCCGGTACAGCTACTCATGCATAATCACCTGACCTGTCTCTAGTCTGCCCGTTTAAGAGCACCCAGAGTAATAAGAAGAGACATAAAACTCTGGGTCAGACAAAAGTTTGGTATGAGCGATAAGAAACAAAATAGAACAATAACTGGTATAATCCAATCATACCTGAACCTGGATCTGCAACCAAAGAGTTAGCACAACAAGATGTACAATACTCTAAGGTGACACTATCATATTGTGTAAATATACGGGGGTGGGGGTGTGCACGTCATAATGATGGCTAACAATCAAGCATAGCAACAATCCTCACATCTCTCACTCAGTGTGTAAAGCATACGATGTCCACTACTTTGGTCACCTCATCTTTGGGCCATGATGGAGTCCAACACCGTACAACTATCACTACGAGCCCCTAATTCGTCGCTCAGTGGTGAACCAAAGTTATAGGTATCGATAACACCTTTGCACACGTCCCGCAGCAAAGTCCAATCATGAAGTTAACTCGTTGGTTCCCATCTGGATCCTGAGTTCCAACTTCCTATTTGGACTAACTTTGTATCTCGGGTTTTAGTCATCATCGCGGTTCGGTTCGGTCTCCAATTTGTTAGCCTGGTGCTCCAGTTCGTGACCCTTTCCACATCCTCGGTTCGGTTCGTGGATGGCACTCCCTGAGTGGCGGTTCGTGGTGCATCATCCTCTTCCAATTCGTGGCGCTTCATCGGTTCGTGGAGACAGCCGGTTCGGGGTACTCCCTGAGTGGCGAATCGTGAATGACACTCCGGGTCGGATCATGGTCTTCAAATGCGAGCGGACCGTGGGTGCTTCACGGTTTGGCTCACCATGGTTTAGCTCGTGGCATCGATTCGTGAGCAAGTGGCTCTGGTGCAAGCAGTTTGGGTCGCGCCTCTCCATCGATCTGGTTCGTGACGCACTCAGGCGAGCGGGTCGGGTCGTGGGGAGCTCCACGAGAGGGAGGGTTTGGGGAACCCGATCCAATCCCATTTCCTACACTGTTTTCCTGCGACTTTTCCAGCAAGTGTTTACGCCATACAATGGCGTTTTCGACCAATCTAACCACACTAAGCAACAACAAAATATTCCAAACAGTAATAGCAACATGTATAATCAACCACAAACACTAAAACAACAATTTTAACAAGTTTAATCGAATCAAACCTACCCAAAACCCATGTTTTCCCCCTAATCCCCTTAATCATGACTTAATCATACGATTAGCAAAACACGTCCAAACTAACCCAAATTTCTAACAGAGGCCTAAAATGATATTTTAGAATTTTACAAATTTTCCCAAAATTTTAACATGCATAGATTTGCTAATTAACACAAATCACCCCTAATTAGCCGTAATTAGTGAAAAACAATGCAAATCACTCACCTTGGCCACAAATAAAACTTAGATCTGAAACTATCTCTGATTTGGATCGAATATCTATGCAACACAGTAGCTCCAACTCTAATTTGGTGCTATTTTTCCTGATTTGATGTAGATTAGCTTAATCCTTGATTAGAAGCGATTTGGGATAAAATTAGAAGGTGGAGGCCATGGCTAGGGTTGAGAGGATGTTAGTGGCAGCTGGAAAATGACAAAAAAAAGGTTTCTCTAACCCTAATCAGCCCTCATATAGCCATAATCCCGAAATCCCCCAATGGGCCTAACCGCTAATCACCCGGTTAAGCCAAATTAAGTTGTTTTTCACTTTCTAAACCTTAATTCAGTCATATCTCCCAAATGTTAGGTCCTTTTGACAAGTGTGATCACTCTACAGAAAGGTAAACCATCATCCGGATCTAATGGAAGTGGTTTCAGGTCAAAACTCCTTACCAATCAAAAGTTATAGGCGAAACAAGATTCGCTAGGGCCAAAACGGCCATTTAAAAATCGGCAAAACTCGGGAACATGGGAAATGACCCCAATAGTCGTTCCTCAAAGTTACACGACCATACGACCTCATATGAAAATGAAATAAATATTCTACGATCCTCCGATGCGTAGAATGCGGGTTGTTACACTCTCCCCCCTTAAGAAATTTCGCCCCCGAAATTCCTTAACTAAACATACAAAGGTGTTCTACATGCCTATCAATCATTCACAAACAATCAAACATGCACAACAAGCACATCAAGTCTATCCTAGCATGCGGAATAACTAAATCGCAATTTAAATTCTTACCAGGCAAAGAGTTCTGGATACGTCTCCTTAATGCTTCCCTCTGTCTCCCAAGTACAGTCATTCTCATTCCCGCCCCACTGAACCTTGACTTGATTCACCGCTTTCCTTCGAAGTTTCTACGTATCGTGCTCGACAATACGAATTGGCTTGCGGTTCCCAATTGCCTCGATTTCTACTTTGATATCATCTAATTGATCGGGTGAAATAGCCATATCGGGGTCGTGCACGAATTTCCTTAACTGGGAAACATGAAATACGTTATGAACTCCCGCCATCTTGTCCAGCAACTTAACTTTATATGCCAAATTCCCAACTTGTTCAAGAACTGGGAATGGACCAACAAATCTTGGCGTTAACTTGCCTCTCCTACCAAATCGAATCACACTCTTTAACAGAGAAATCTTGATAAACACCAAGTCACCAATGGAGAATTTCAACTCTCTTCATCTCATGTCAGCATAACTCTTCTGTCTATCTTAGGCAGCCTTCATTCGCTGTTGGATAACCTTGATCTTATCTGAGGATTGTCTTATTACATCTGGTCCAAGCACAAATTTCTCACCGGTCTCTAACCAACATGACGGTGAGTTGCACGGTCTTCCGTACGAATCTTCAAATGGAGCCATACCAGTACATGATTGATAACTGTTATCATATGCAAGCTCAACTAGATGCAAATGGTCATCCCATGACCCACCAAAATCTAACATACAAGCCCTCAAGAGATCCTCTAATACACGATTCACCCAAATACTATCATGATCCAATCTAGTCCTTGGTAAACCGTCAATGAAATCCATTGAGACTTGTTCCCATTTCCATTCGAGAATTTCCAATGGTTGTAACAACCACTAGGCTCCTTTTGCTTAGTTTTAACTAACTGGCAATTCATGCACTTCATCTCTCAATCCCTTAACATTGGGTACAACCAGTCCCTCATTCTTTCAAAGCCATCCTTCTCTATCAAGTCCATACTTGCTCATCTCCTTGCTATCGATATCCATTTCTACCTTGGAGATGATTTCCAATATGTCAGGATCATTCCTCTGACTGGAATCAATCTGCTCAATCAAAGTCGGTCTAACCATCAAACTTGCTAACATTTCTAGATCCAATCCATGCTTACTTCTGAGATCATATCCCACGATATACTCCAGTTGCTTCCATTTAAGAAACATATCATCTAAATTGTCATGTATCCTAATCAATGCATCAGCTATCGCACCTCGTCCGTTACCACAAGCACCCGTGTATGCCGTCATCTCTTCATTCTCTATTACCAGAATCCTATAGGTGATAGTCTACTCAAGGAAACAAAAACAGGAACAAACATAGCAACCATAGCATCCATCAAACATGACATATCTATCACGTGCCAAAGCCATACATACGTCGATACCTACTTGGCTGGTCCAACCAATCCCAAGGCTAATGGAAGCCCCGCCTCTAAACATACATTGATGCCTATTTGACTGGTCCAACCAATCCCAAGGCTAATGGATGCTCCGTCTCCATACGGACTACCATACGTCCAATGTACGTTTATCATCCAAGGATAACTAGATCACGTCCAACAGATCCAAGGTAACGGGCGTCCCTAGATACCCCTGCTTCGAGTCCTCCTGGAACACTCTAAGTATCGACGATTTCTTGGTACTCTCATCAGAAGAGCTACCCACATACTCTGACCCAGTCTCGAGTATCCATTACTGACAAATCTCAAGTCCAACATGAGTCGTATCTCTATTCGTTGCATCTCCAAGATCAACGAACAACCATTTTTCTTTTACGAGTTCAAGTCCAACTTGAATCGTCCTAGCCCTCGCTGCATCTTCACGATCAATGAGCACATCTTATCCCTTCGAAGTTATACCATTCTTGAACCAAAGAGAACATCAACATAGGGTCCTGAACAATCCATTACCTTGCAACTTCCTCAAGTCCCACTCGAGTCATCTCCTAGCCCTATCGAATCCAACTCGGGGCAGTCCATACCATTGAACAGTCTTATCATGTCACGACTGCGCATCACTCGTCGAGTAAGCCGAGATATCATTCAATGGAAATCACAATAACTACCTATATCTCACGCAAACCATCCTAGTCGAACTCGACATTTCCTAAGCACAAGCACCAAAGGCCTAAGCCAATATCAGACAAGTACTCAAGGAACATCTCCTCCGAATTCAGACCATCTACGTGAGATTATACTAGCAAACAACTAAGCAATCACAAGAAAACATACATCCATAACTCAATAAGACCACATTACAACAAATCATACAAAGACTAGTCGAACCACCTATCGGGTTCGTCACAACTAAAGGTTTATCGACTATCTCAGGTTCCAATCCCAACTTATCTACCAGGTCACTAGATATGAAGGGATGGGATGCCTCACTATCAACAAAACTAGAACAGAAACATCATAAACAGAAAGCATACCTCAAATAATGACGCCCTTTCCCTTCTCCGCCGCAATTGCGGCATTCGACGAAGAAGAAACAGCGTTGATAGCATATGCTTTCGCAATCAGTTTCTCTTTAGGGGGTTGCGGGCAATTATCCTTGTGATGTCCCACTTGACCGCAATTGAAGCACTTCCTTTCCCCTGGTTTTTCCTGACAATCCCTAGCATAGTGGCCCTTCTTGTCACAACTAAATCACTCTTTATCTTTTTTGTCCTTCTTTTTCTGACCACCCTTGGTCTGATCCTATTTTCTCTTATTCCGAGACTCCTTCTTACCTCCACCGCTTGCCTGCTACTATGGTTCCTCTACAGATGCAATAGCAACATCGGCCTTTGACTTAGGGTAAAGACTCTCCGATCTCAATGCTTTCCCCACTAAAGACTCGAACATCTCGTCGATGTGGTTTATCAGCCTTTCTCCTAAGTACTCATCTAAGCCGGTAATGAACTTCTCATTCTTCTTCTCGGCAGTGTCGATAAGAGATAACTCATACTTCGATAAAGTATCGAACTCAGCAATATATTCCGAGACTGCCTTACCATTCTGCTTAAGCTCCAAAAATTTCCTAAACAATTCAGATTTGTGAGCAGTTGGAATGAACTTTTCGCTGAAACGAATCATAAACTGATTCCAAGTAACTTGATCTTCAGGAGTAGTTGCTTTAATAGCATTCCACCAATTCATAGCTCGTCCTTGAAGCTGACGCGATGCTAACTTTCTCTTCATGACATCATCGATTCCCATGTCCTTGAAGATGCGCTCACAACTATCCAACCAATCTTGAACATCTGTAGTCGACTCCGTTCCGTGGAACGGCTTCCCGCCAAGACTAGTATAATCCTTGTTAAGCTTGGCGAAATCGGCCCTAGGCGCCTGCACTACTGCACCACCACCGTTAGTAACATTAGGAACTACTCCCCGAGCATCCCTAAGCATCTCTCGCATGAAGGTATTAGACATCGTCCTCATATCAGGAACATCCCTATTGTTTTCTCCTGAACCTGTACTCCTCGTATATCGGCTCATCGTTCAGTCTGTAAAGAAAAAACGATTAACCATCTCAATGTGGTGCCAGTGCAGTGCGACTTCCTCCTTAGATATACTAATAGTACATATACATATATATAGCTATTGAAAACCAAAATATCACAAATACGCGCTCTCATATATATATATTCTATATCTCCCTGGTGTCTTTCCCTAGGTTAACTACGCAACCTAGAGCTCTGATACCAAGTGTGATAGCCCGCCCCGCACCAGCCGACATTCCCAATGAAAGTGCGATGTACTTATGCCAACCAGCACGGGACGGTCGCCAAAAAAAGTGGTTTGAAGCTAAAACTACCAAAGGAACCTGTAGTATCTCTCACAGCGCATGGAATAAAATATAATAACAACATAACTTTGAAATAAAATAGGAGAGACAGTGCATAAGCTGAAAACTAAACAATAATAGCAGCGGAGAATTCAAATACAGCTTATGTTCCACATCATCGTTATTACAACTTTTAAAAACTGTCTCTAAAACAAAATAAGGGAGGTACACTACTAATGCCCAAAGTAGTGACCATTAGCGACACAGGGAGATTATATATATACCATACGTAGAAGCCTCCTGCTCATCTCCGGTACATCTAATCGTGCATAATCACTATACATGTCTCTAGTTTGCCCATTTAAGAGCACCCAGAGTAATAAGAAGTGACATAAAACTCTGGTTTATACAAAAGTCTGGTATGAGAAATAAGCAACAAAACAGAACAATGACAGGTATAATCCAATCATACCTGAACCTAGACCTGCAACCAAAGAGTTAGCACAAAAAAATGTACAATACTCTAAGGTGACACTATCATATTGTGTAAAGATACGGGGGTGGGGGTGTGCATGTCATAATGATGGAAAATAATTAAGCATAGCTACCATCCTCCCATCTCTCACTCAGTGCATAAAGCATACGAAATCCACTACTTTGGTCACCTAATCTTTGGGCCATGATGGAGTCCAACCCCATGCAACTATCACTACGAGCCCCTAATCCGTCTCTGTGGTGAACCAAAGTTATAGGTATCGATAACCCCTTTGCACATGTCCTGCAGCAAAGTCCAATCATGAAGTTAACTCATTGGTTCCCATCTGGATCCTGAGTTCCAACTTCCTATTTGGACTACCTTTGCATCTTGGGTTTTAGTCATCATCGCGGTTCGGTTCGGTCTCCATTTTGTTAGCCTGGTGCTCCGGTTTGTGACCCTTTCCTCATCCTCGGTTCGGTTCGTGGATGGCACTCCCTAAGTGGATGTTCGTGGTGCATCATCTTCTTCCAGTTCGTGGTGCTTCATCGGTTCATGGAGGCAACCGGTTTGGGGTACTCCCTGAGTGGTGAATCGTGAATGACACTCCAGGTTGGATCGTGGTCTTCAAATGCGAGCGGATCATGGATGCTTCACGGTTTGGCTTGCCATGGTTTAGCTCGTGGCATTGGTTCGTGAGCAAGTGGCTCAGGTGCAAGCGGTTCAGATCGTGCCTCTCCATCGATCTGGTTCGTGATGCACTCAGGTGAGCAGGTCGGAGTCCTGGGGAGCTCCAAGAGCGGGTGGGTTCGGGGAACCCGATCCGATCCCATTTCTTGCACTGTTTTACTGCGACTTTTCCAGCAAGTGTTTACGCCATACGATGGCGTTTTCGACCGATCTAACCTCACTAAGCAACAACAACACATTCCAAACAGTAATAGCAACATGTATAATCAACCACAAACACTAAAACAACAATTTTAACAAGTTTAAATGGATCAAACCTACCCAAAACCTATGTTTTTCCCCTAACCCCTTAATCATGACTTAATCATACGATTAGCAAAACACGTCCAAACTAACCTAAGTTTCTAACAGAGGGCTAAAATAATATTTTAGAATTTTACAAATTTTTCCAAAAATTTAACATGCATAGATTTGCTAATTAACACTAATCACCCCTAATTAGCCATTATTAGTGAAAAACAACGCAAATCACTCACCTTAGCAACAAATAAAACTTAGATCTAAAACTATCTCTAATTTGGGTTGAATCTCTATGCAACACAGCAGCTCCAACTCTAATTTGGTGCTATTTCTCCTTGATTTGACGTATATTAGCTTAATCCTTGATTAGAGAGCGATTTGGGATGAAATTAGAATGTGGAGGCCATGGCTAGGGTTGAGAGGATGTTAGTGGCGGCTGAGAAATGACAAAGAAAAGGTTTCTCTGGCCCTAATCAGCCCTAATCCCGAAATCCCCCAATGGGCCTAGCTGTTAATCACCTAGTTAAGCCCAATTAAACTGTTTTTCACTTTCTAAACCTTAATTCAGCCATATCTCCCAAACGGTAAGTTCGTTTGACAATTGTGACCACTCTACGGAAAGGTAAATCATCATTTAGAACTAATGGAAGTGGTTTCAGGTCAAAACTCCTTACCGATCAAAATTTATAGGCGAACAAGATTCGCCAGGGGCAAAACGGTCATTTAAATATCGGCAAAAATTGTGAACATGGGAAATGACCCCAATAGTCGTTCCCCAAAGTTACACGACCATACGACCTCATATGAAAATGAAATAAATATTCTACGATCCTCCGATGCATAGAATGCGGGTCGTTACATAATTGATCAAGTTCTCTAAAACATGGTTGACTTAGTTAAAAGAGAATAATGAACCCCAAATTACCTAAAACAATGGCTAAATTACTCTTAATTACTGATTAGGATAAACGTAGAAAGGATTTGATGATATTTTTTGTTAGAGATGTATTATATAGGTTAGGGAAAGTTTGTAAGAGGTAAAAATATGATTATACTGTCCTTACTAATAAGATTAAGCATAATTTCCGAAATCACTTAGTAGGCTTAATTTGGGTATAAGCTTATAACTCATTAACCTTTCTAAGTGCAACACCTAAATTTTTGATAGAATTTTAATCAATAATATGAATGGAATTTAAAATTATAATTTAAATTTTCATTTTCAGTTTATTCTGAACTGTATTAAATAATTGAATTTGATTTGTATATGAGCAAAAAATGTACAATTTGAACAATGAAATTAAGCGACTGTTAAATCAGAATTTAATTGTTGTTGTGTTATATGAATTTAAGTTAATTCATAAAACATGCATTTTAAATAACGTATTTGAATTTCTGAGTATTTTAATTTATTAAATTGAATAAAATATAAAAATTTCCAAAAAGTCAGTTTTTATTAAAATTGGTTAAAGTTTGAGTTCAAGCTGAAGTTTAAAAGTTTCAAAACATAGAAAAAAAAATATGAGCCTACATTGAATTCTAAGTATCCAAATTTTTTCATTTTGTTAAAATTTTCGTTTGTCCAGAATTCACATTTTAACTTAAAAAAATAAAACGGACGACCTTTGATTGGGTGTTTGATTTTATACCTCTGAGATGGGTTGCCACTTGGCTTTTATTTTCTTTTGATCGATGTGAGGCCCGAAGTGGCGTGTGTAGTAGTTTGGATCGAACCGTACAGAGGAGGTGTTGGCGAATTTTTTGTATAATTTTAAAACTTAGAAATATTGTTGATAACATTTTAAATGAATTATTTTGGAAATAATCAAGTTCAGAACATTCTTCTTACTATATAATTTCGGGGACGAAATTCTTTTAAGGGGGGAAGAATGTAACGACCCAGATTTTTGTCTATTTGAATTCGAATATTTAAACTGGATTTAAATATTATATTAGGAATGTTAATGGATTTTAATATTGAATTCGTTTATAAAATGACAATTAAACGTTTATATTTATATTTAATTTGAAACGAACTCGAAACGGCGCGGTAGTTCGTAATATTGAGTTTTGAACTTCAATGGAATATACAGAATTCATTTTAAATCGGAATTCTATGAAACAAGAAACGTTAGAATCAGTTTGATAATAATTTTCTAATGAAAGAGAAAAACTGAGATTTTAGCTAATAAATTGTAAGTTATGTCCAAATCAAATTTTAAAATAGTCGCTATGGGAATCGTTAATAAACGATAATGTTTATTTAATTAATTTAATAGGAATTTGAATAAAATTGGAATATTGTTCAACTCAAAAATGAAAATATTAAGTTATATTTCCATATTGATTGAATTTGAAGTGATATACTATTCTATGTGAATATGCATATGATGATAATAATTTATTGTTATTTAGTTTCATTGTTTTGTAATTTATTTATATTTGTATAGTATTATATAATCCGTAGAAATAGTTAATTTTCCAAAACAATCTCTGTTTTCGACAAAACAAATTTTATTAGAATACGTATAGCTAGTTATAACTAGATTTACAGTTTGAAGCCAATCAGAGTTGTTTTACCTATGTGCGCAATTTAAAGGTGAACCGATGAATAAATTGGAATTTAAATAACAGCGTTGTGCAAACGGAGTCAATTTTCAATGAAATTAATTTCGTTGGGTCCGCAACGTCAAGACTTAACAATGTGTCTAGTTCGTTGTGTTTGAAGTTAGTGTGTGACGGTGCGCATATTTAACGGACGACGTTAAATAGCGGTAAAAACTTATTTAACCTAAATGAAATAAAAACATCTACCCTAATAAAGCCTACCATTTTTTATGGAATCACGCCATCTTAATTCTCACTATTTAATATAAGTATCTGAGATAAATGTAAAAAGGAAGAAGTGAGGAAATGGGACGGTTCAGCAAAAAAAGAGAAAAGAAAAATGAAATGGGATGGTTTAGCAAAAAAAGGAAGAAGTGAGGAAGTTTGACTGAGTAGTTTTTGCGGTAGCAGGTTTATACAATTGGAGGAGATAACGTTGTAGCGGTTTGGTTAGAAAATGTGTGGAGTTGGACTTTTTGGTGGAGAAGTATGGCTGACGGCAGCATGTTTTTGGTGGGAACTTTATATGTGTAACAATAGTCGTTTAATGCAAGGATCGGGCATGTTAGTGTTGCGGCCTTCTATGTAGGGTGTGAGCTTTCTTGAAGTCAAGTTTTGAGGCGGGAGTTCAAACCAAATCTAGTGGGGTGGAGGTTGATGAGTCTGCGATGAGTGTAACACCCCGCCTCCGCTAGGGTCACTCGCAAAGGAATGCACTAGCTTTAGAGGGGCATTATTGGTAAACATGCACATAAATATCACAAGACAGAACATATAAAATAGCGGAAGTAAAATCAAACTTTCATAACATGAATAAATAAGGTCTAAAGCCTTTTACATCAGAGTACATCAAAACCTGTCTTGCAATAGTAAAGAAGCATAAAGACATTTTCATAAATTATTCCCCAAGTAAAAACAGTAAAGTAGCCATTAGCCAAGAAAAGTCCAAGCCATCCATGATGACCTTTAAGCAGAAGAAGTCCGAACTAAACAACAGTATTTCCTCCCTGTAACCTGGGGGGAAATGGAAGAAAAGAGGCGAAACAAAACGGGTCAGTCAAAAAGACTGAGTAAGCCCTATCTACTATTAGCATAAAAACTAGTAAAGTTAACTGACATGAGAAACTGAGATGAATATAAGCATGATAACAAGATAGATAAGCTAAATCAAAATAACAGGATGAACTACTGAACTCAGATAAACTAAGGTGTCATGATAAATTACGATGTCAAGATAAAACAAGGTATCACATCGTCAGGTTTCTATCAAGTATAATATCCCCAAGATATCTGTCACGTATAACGCCCCGTGATATCTATCCTGTATTTTAGCTCTGCACCTACCGTACTAGTATCCCCACCGTGTCATGTGTTAACCAAGAATGACCCTCACTCAAAAGTCGTGTAATGGTCCATGTCAACCTAATATATCGCATATATAGGTTACTCAACTTGTATGTTTTATTCCATGTAAATGTTCAGTCCCTTGCCGTAGACCATACGGGCTTTCCCATGAGATTCTATATTACTTTAACATAGTTCCATGATCCTTAAGATCGGTTTGGACTGTTACCCTAAACCTAGCTAGGGTCTTCCAACATGAATTATTGTTTGTACAACTAGGACTTATGCTACCTAGGGCTGCTAGGGATTATGCTTACCTATTTCACGTTTTCGTATCTCGGTTTGGGTTCAACCACCTAGGGCCACTAGGGATTACGCTAACCGCCAACCGCGCCCTTTTTCCCACGCATTCATCGTGAATCGCTTTTCCATGACTGTATGCACATGTATCACATCGTGCCATCCGAGTCCTGTCACAGGGCAAATCAAGAAATACAGGACTCGGTCGGGAGCTTTCGATTTATCTGCCGATGCAGATGCTAAGGTCTGTTTTTCTTATACGTGGCTATGGTCCCACGAGACCACTCCCTCAACTAGTGAAAGACAAGACAGGATAAATCTTGTATGAGAACACAACACTGGCCAACCCACATCCAAGCCTTACCGCAACCATAATTAGATAACAATTATGGTCTTTTGGGTGTTCTCTGCCTTTCCGTTCGTACACGCTTTCCAAAGATGGTAGGTAGCCTAACGAAATGCTATCTAGGGTACGACCGTGTATCGTCGACTATCCCCTATCCATCCCCGTCTTTAGGTCGCTCGTATAGCAACCAAGGCATACTCTTAGTTCTTCTAACGCAGACCTTAACCTCTCATGAGCCTAGTATAATCACCTGGCAGCTCATAGAGGGATACCAAGAATATCCTCACGTTCCCCGAAGCCGCTGCTTCGTTACCTAGTTCGCTGGAGCCTTTATCTAAATCAGATACTTGCTCCTACTCGTATACTTAAACGATGACCTACCGTATCAGGTTACTCATATATCTATGAACTGGTCTAAATTTCCTTGACTAAGAATCATTACTTAGTTGTTCTTCAACTAAGGTTTACCACTTAGCATTGTTCCCGTTATCCTTGTTAACTACGGTTATCCACCTAATCCTCAGAACTAGGGTTTACATAATGGATTAAGTGTCACTTAAGTTCATGACTTAACCCGTCTACAAATCCTGTCAAAATTGGCTAAGTATCCAAGTTCAAGGCTTAACCCTACAAACCATGCTCAAGTTGGTTAAGTATATTAAGCAATTCACGACTTAACCTCGTCCAATTATCATTCTAGATTGGTTAAGTATATATTAACTTGACCCTATCAATTTACTTAGTCAAATCGGTCAAGTGTATTCAAGCGATTCGTGACTTAGCCTTATCATGTTTTCACGTTATATTGGTTAAGTATTGGTTAACTTAACCACAATAAATTAACGAGTTAGATTGGATAAGTATAGGTCACTTAACCACATCAATTCATCATGTTTAGATTAGTTAAGTGTTTAACTTAACCCCATTAAACTACCAAGTGGGATTAATTAAGTCTAGGCTAACTTAACCCCATCCGATTTCCATGTTTAGACTAGTTGAGTCTAATCTTAACCCCATTCGTTAACCGTATTTTTCGGTTAAGCGTCATTAAGAAAACTTACTTAACCTTACCAAGTTATCGCGTTGGATTGATTAAGTGTTGGTTAACTTAACCCCATCCACTAGTCATATAAAAATGGTTAAGTGTCATTAGGCAAATCAAGTTACTTAACCTACCCAACCTTGTCATGTTTTGTTAAGTATCATTAGCCTAATCAAATTACTTAACCCATTTGTCCATGTCATATTTGGTTAAGAGTCATTAATCAAATTAACTTAACCCTATCATGTGGCATTAATTACTTAATGCACCTTCACCTCTCACATTAGACTTTGTTGTGGTTACTAGTTAAGCCGGTCGGTTCCGGGTAGCTTTACACCACAACTTGGGTCTAACCTCGGGTTCAAGCACAACATGAACAACTTCTCACATTGGGTCCTATTGTTTGCAACTACTAGTTAGGCCGGTCGGTTCCGGGTAGTTTTACGTTGCAAACTCAACCCAACCTCGAGTTGGCCACACTTATATTATCTAAGTGTCATGTCCATCATGTTTCCCAAAACATGTTACAAGTTTTCAAGCATTTGGGTAGACCTAACTTAATAGGTAAATTCCCAAAGGGTAGACCTAACTTAATAGGTAAATTCCCAAGCTTATGTTTTTATGCATACTTACATGTCAACTTCCATGTTATATTTCAAGTCATGTTTTCAAGTTGTATTTTCATGTCATTAGAAATTACCCATAACATAACCCAACGCTTTTAAACTCGCATATACGTTCGCGACAACGTAATGGATTAAAAGAAGAGACTTGGCAAAGGCATTACAAAAATGGATATTAAGCCACAAGTTAATCATGGTGGCAAATGAGGCACAAATGTGTTCATTAACTTGCATGTTACATTCTTAAGCCTCAAAACATGCATAAACCCAAACTTGGCACATAAGCGAATCATGGTGACAAAAGATATGGAATGATGACTAGTAACTCGCATATATCATCATATAAGGGTTATGACTTCATATGCAAGTTGACATAAAGGTTATGAGGGTTCTCATGTTGCCTAATGCAACATTTCAACATAAAGGTTGTAGCTTTTAGCTCACAAGATCAAGATAATGACTTCATAAACTTGCATGACATGATAGCATGTATCGTACTCAATGATCAAACCCAAACTTGCAACATGAACATTTAACTTCATAGTTAATATCTAAGAGTAGGGAAAGGGCTTACATTGCTATGAAGGCACAAAAGATATGACAAAGCCCTTATGCAATCAAATAGACCCAAAATGCAAGCTCTAACATAAAAACCCTTGAGCCAAAATGATCAAAACCCTTGCTTTATGATGCAAAGATAGAAACCTGACTTGAATGCAAGATAATGACACTCATACAAGCTTGAAAACACTTGTATGCATGGAAAATCTCTCATAGAAACCATTTAGAAATTTTATGAAGAGAGTGGAGGCCATGAGAGGTAATATTTTGCCATGGTTTAGTTGCATTAATGAATAATGAGGATTTAGGATAGGTTAGGGTCTTATTTATAGATTAGGCAAGTGTTTTAGGCCATAGGATTAAACCTAGATTCAATCCAAGCCATCAAAGCATGTCTTGGGGAAGAAGTCAAGTGTAGGAACCATCTAGGGCCTTTAGATTAAAGATGAACCATGAGAACCATCCAAATGCAAAATCTTCATTTGAGCGAATCGGCCCACGGGTTGACAGCCAAACACCCTGGATTAACCCCTAGTCGATCCAGCGGGCTCGGGTCGACCTCAAAAATCGGCCGGTTCGGTTATTCCCCTCTCCCAATTCGCTGTTTTGAACATTTTTGCATATTTATTTATTTAATTTTCAATTATATATATATATATATCAATATATATATATTTCTCTGCGCAACCCATTTCACTTAATTAAGTATACTTTAATTTGGGAATTTTTCGTGAAACTTCGCGAGGCCATATCTTGGTCATACGGACTCCGATTTTCGAAAACTCGGACTCTATTTCGCGTATTTTTCCGAGACGAACGCAATGGCATAGCCCGTTTCCCTTGATTCAGATTTTACAGTTTAATTCTGCCTCCATTTATGTTATAACAGGTTATTGAAAATACGGGTTGTTACATTCTCCCCACCTTTTAGGATTTCGTCCCCGAAATCTCCAAGTTAGGAAGAACATATCCTACCATCCATCATCCATCTACTCAAAACATCATCCACAAGCAACCATTGTCCTTAGATGATTTCTAATGCTGTATGAATATATGCAAAACGTGTGTGTACATGTTCCTTAGCTAATGCTAATGATCAGGCCTGAATAATCTTTCTAATGCAAAATATGTATAGTGCCATGAATCCAACATGTATGCAAATAGTCCTAGTCATATAGATACTATATGCGTGCACAATCATTCATTCATATGCAACAACCGCATGATAATACATTCGATTTCATCCATAAACAAGTATAAATACTCGTGCGTATGCAATATGAAATGTGACCGAGTCGAGCTAGTATCTAATGTGTATTCGCGCATCCACGAGCAACCACTTGCAACCATATCAATCATAACATGTTTCAAATACATGTTTACATCCATAGGGTTCTACCTAGAATTCCCTGAAACAGGGTCGAGAAGATAAACAGGACAAACTCCTTACAGGGTTTGTAACGGAGAATAGGACCGAGAGGACGTCCACAAAAGATAGCCTACAAGTAAGCTCTACAGAAAACAGGGATCAAGGATATACTCCCAAAAAGAGATATCATGCGCGTATCTAGTCTTTGACCATCAAAGTCGTCTTTTAACTTCGCGATTTTGTAGCTTCTTATTCCTGTTTCCATAACATGAGCTGGAACTCATTTCTTCGTCGCCTCTCGTTCCACTTGCACTTATCCTTTTCCTAGAATACTTGACGCAAACATGACTGCGTACTCATGATCTCATGCAAGCTTTCCAAAATTCACTAGTGAATCTTGGATCTCGTTTATATACTATAAGGCATTCCATGTAGAAGAACTTTCTCTTGAAAGTAAACAGATGTCAATCAGGTTATCATGCGCACTTACTAGGGTGATCTCTATAACCCATGCATAAATGAAGTAAACCATCCGTCTTATTGGCGAACACCACTCGATCGAGCTTCAAATTTCCAATAAAGACATCAAGGGATTCTAAGTAACTAGTCATGACAGAACCTCAAAAAGGTTACCCGATACTTCGAGGGCATTACCAAGGCTAGTCAAAAGGTCTAACTACCCTCCTATCAAAACCGAGAGTGGCACCCCCTACTGGATAACCACTTCATCCCTAGAATCCATCCATAGCTTATAAACATAAGCATTATTTCCAAACTCAACACTTGGCATAGACATTCCCAAATCCAAACAAGTCATGTATAAATGGACTGATTCTCCAATAGGACTTTGAGACAAAAATGGGATTCTCTATTACGCTAGTACTTAAGGTGCAGAGACTCAACTATCGAAGCAGACTTAAATGATACGAACAACGAAGTCCTAACGGGATGATAGAGAAGAAAAGCTAAACCTTTAACAAGATCGTTACCCTCCTTCCGAGGTACTCTAGAAATGAGAGCATACTACTGCCCTCCCGATGATCTTGTCCTTGTCCCATAATACTTAACTATCCGCCCCGTTTTACCATGCCAAAGGTACTCTCTCGTCATGGGTTTCATTGTTCATCTTTCTCCCTCCTTTGAGGACTAAGCCATACCAACAAGTTGCTCATCCTTAAGCTCGTATCCTTTATCCTTCTTTCTCACGATCCTTTCTTATAACGCGGCCACTGGTCTCTCGAGAACCACCTCCATCGTATGGAAAGCACTTTCGTAGGTAGAAAAGACTAGTCGCAGTTAAAACTACTGTGACTACAGATGGAGGAAAGAAAGGAAAAGAGACTCAATTAAGGAAACAAGGATAGTGCTAATGGCCTTTGGGGAATAGCCTTTTTCTTTTAAAAGAAAATTTTCTTGAAAAATGCTTCTTTGTAAACGGTTTTTTTTTTCAAATAGTTTTCAGAAGGTCTTTAAAAACTTTTGCCCAGTCTGGTAACCTTCTGCTCTGATACCATGTGTAACACCCCGCCTCCGCTAGGGTCACTCGCAAAGGAATGCACTAGCTTTAGAGGGGCATTATTGGTAAACATGCACAGAAATATCACAAGACAGAACATATAAAATAGCGGAAGTAAAATCAAACTTTCATAACATGAATAAATAAGGTCTAAAGCCTTTTACATCAGAGTACATCAAAACCTGTCTTGCAATAGTAAAGAAGCATAAAGACATTTTCATAAATTATTCCCCAAGTAAAAACAGTAAAGTAGCCATTAGCCAAGAAAAGTCCAAGCCATCCATGATGACCTTTAAGCAGAAGAAGTCCGAACTAAACAACAGTATTTCCTCCCTGTAACCTGGGGGGGAAACGGAAGAAAAGAGGCGAAACAAAACGGGTCAGTCAAAAAGACTGAGTAAGCCCTATCTACTATTAGCATAAAAACTAGTAAAGTTAACTGACATGAGAAACTGAGATGAACATAAGCATGATAACAAGATAGATAAGCTAAATCAAAATAACAGGATGAACTACTGAACTCAGATAAACTAAGGTGTCATGATAAATTACGATGTCAAGATAAAACAAGGTATCACATCGTCAGGTTTCTATCAAGTATAATATCCCCAAGATATCTGTCACGTATAACGCCCCGTGATATCTATCCTGTATTTTAGCTCTGCACCTACCGTACTAGTATCCCCACCGTGTCATGTGTTAACCAAGAATGACCCTCACTCAAAAGTCGTGTAATGGTCCATGTCAACCTAATATATCGCATATATAGGTTACTCAACTTGTATGTTTTATTCCATGTAAATGTTCAGTCCCTTGCCGTAGACCATACGGGCTTTCCCATGAGATTCTATATTACTTTAACATAGTTCCATGATCCTTAAGATCGGTTTGGACTGTTACCCTAAACCTAGCTAGGGTCTTCCAACATGAATTATTGTTTGTACAACTAGGACTTATGCTACCTAGGGCTGCTAGGGATTATGCTTACCTATTGCACGTTTTCGTATCTCGGTTTGGGTTCAACCACCTAGGGCTACTAGGGATTACGCTAACCGCCAACCGCGCCCTTTTTCCCACGCATTCATCGTGAATCACTTTTCCATGACTGTATGCACATGTATCACATCGTGTCATCCGAGTCCTGTCACAGGGCAAATCAAGAAATACAGGACTCGGTCGGGAGCTTTCGATTTATCTGCCGATGCAGATGCTAAGGTCTGTTTTTCTTATACGTGGCTATGGTCCCACGAGACCACTCCCTTAACTAGTGAAAGACAAGACATGATAAATCCTGTATGAGAACACAACACTGGCCAACCCACATCCAAGCCTTACTGCAACCATAATTAGATAGCAATTATGGTCTTTTGGGTGTTCTCTGCCTTTCCGTTCGTACACGCTTGACCAAAGATGGTAGGTAGCCTGACGAAATGCTATCTAGGGTACGACCGTGTATCGTCGACTATCCCCTATCCATCCCCGTCTTTAGGTCGCTCGTATAGCAACCAAGGCATACTCTTGGTTCTTCTAACGCAGACCTTAACCTCTCATGAGCCTAGTATAATCACCTGGCAGCTCATAGAGGGATACCAAGAATATCCTCACGTTCCCCGAAGCCGCTGCTTCGTTACCCAGTTCGCTGGAGCCTTTATCTAAATCAGATACTTGCTCCTACTCGTATACTTAAACGATGACCTACCTTATCAGGTTACTCATCTATCTATGAACTGGTCTAAATTTCCTTGACTAAGAATCATTACTTAGTTATTCTTCAACTAAGGTTTACCGCTTAGCATTGTTCCCGTTATCCTTGTTAACTACGGTTATCCACCTAATCCTCAGAACTAGGGTTTACATAATGGATTAAGTGTCACTTAAGTTCATGACTTAACCCGTCTACAAATCCTGTCAAAATTGGCTAAGTATCCAAGTTCAAGGCTTAACCCTACAAACCATGCTCAAGTTGGTTAAGTATATTAAGCAATTCACGACTTAACCTCGTCCAATTATCATTCTAGATTGGTTAAGTATATATTAACTTGACCCTATCAATTTACTTAGTCAAATCGGTCAAGTGTATTCAAGCGATTCGTGACTTAGCCTTATCATGTTTTCACGTTATATTGGTTAAGTATTGGTTAACTTAACCACAATAAATTAACGAATTAGATTGGATAAGTATAGGTCACTTAACCACATCAATTCATCATGTTTAGATTAGTTAAGTGTTTAACTTAACCCCATTAAACTACCAAGTGGGATTAATTAAGTCTAGGCTAACTTAACCCCATCCGATTTTCATGTTTAGACTAGTTGAGTCTAATCTTAACCCCATTCGTTAACCGTATTTTTCAGTGAAGCGTCATTAAGAAAACTTACTTAACCTTACCAAGTTATCGCGTTGGATTGATTAAGTGTTGGTTAACTTAACCCCATCCACTAGTCATATAAAAATGGTTAAGTGTCATTAGGCAAATCAAATTACTTAACCTACCCAACCTTGTCATGTTTTGTTAAGTATCATTAGCCTAATCAAATTACTTAACCCATTTGTCCATGTCATATTTGGTTAAGAGTCATTAATCAAATTAACTTAACCCTATCATGTGGCATTAATTACTTAATGCACCTTCACCTCTCACATTAGACTTTGTTGTGGTTACTAGTTAAGCCGGTCGGTTCCGGGTAGCTTTACACCACAACTTGGTCTAACCTCGGGTTCAAGCACAACATGACCAACTTCTCACATTGGGTCCTATTGTTTGCAACTACTAGTTAGGCCGGTCAGTTCCGGGTAGTTTTACGTTGCAAACTCAACCCAACCTCGAGTTGGCCACACTTATATTATCTAAGTGTCATGTCCATCATGTTTCCCAAAACATGTTACAAGTTTTCAAGCATTTGGGTAGACCTAACTTAATAGGTAAATTCCCAAAGGGTAGACCTAACTTAATAGGTAAATTCCCAAGCTTATGTTTTTATGCATACTTACATGTCAACTTCCATGTTATATTTCAAGTCATGTTTTCAAGTTGTATTTTCATGTCATTAGAAATTACCCATAACATAACCCAACGCTTTTAAACTCGCATATACGTTCGCGACAATGTAATGGATTAAATGAAGAGACTTGGCAAAGGCATGACAAAAATGGATATTAAGCCACAAGTTAATCATGGTGGCAAATGAGGCACAAATGTGTTCATTAACTTGCATGTTACATTCTTAAGCCTCAAAACATGCATAAACCCAAATTTGGCACATAAGCGAATCATGGTGACAAAAGATATGGAATGATGACTAGTAACTCGCATATATCATCATATAAGGGTTATGACTTCATATGCAAGTTGACATAAAGGTTATGAGGGTTCTCATGTTGCCTAATGCAACATTTCAACATAAAGGTTGTAGCTTTTAGCTCACAAGATCAAGATAATGACTTCATAAACTTGCATGACATGATAGCATGTATCATACTCAATGATCAAACCCAAACTTGCAACATGAACATTTAACTTCATAGTTAATATCTAAGAGTAGGGAAAGGGCTTACATTGCTATGAAGGCACAAAAGATATGACAAAGCCCTTATGCAATCAAATAGACCCAAAATGCAAGCTCTAACATAAAAACCCTTGAGCCAAAATGATCAAAACCCTTGCTTTATGATGCAAAGATAGAAACTTGACTTGAATGCAAGCTAATGACACTCATACAAGCTTGAAAACACTTGTATGCATGGAAAATCTCTCATAGAAACCATTTAGAAATTTTATGAAGAGAGTGGAGGCCATGAGAGGTAAAATTTTGCCATGGTTTAGTTGCATGAATGAATAATGAGGATTTAGGATAGGTTAGGGTCTTATTTATAGATTAGGCAAGTGTTTTAGGCCATAGGATTAAACCTAGATTCAATCCAAGCCATCAAAGCATGTCTTGGGGAAGAAGTCAAGTGTAGGAACCATCTAGGGCCTTTAGATTAAAGATGAACCATGAGAACCATCCAAATGAAAAATCTGCATTTGAGCGAATCGGCCCACGGGTTGACAGCCAAACACCCTGGATTAACCCCTAGTCGACCCAGCAGGCTCGGGTCGACCTCAAAAATCGGCCGGTTCGGTTATTCCCCTCTCCCAATTCGCTGTTTTGAACAGTTTTGCATATTTATTTATTTAATTTTCAATTATATATATATATCAATATATATATATATTTCTCTGCGCAACCCATTTCACTTAATTAAGTATACTTTAATTTGGGAATTTTTCGTGAAACTTCGCGAGGCCATATCTTGGTCATACGGACTCCGATTTTCGAAAACTCGGACTCTATTTCGCGTATTTTTCCGAGACGAACGCAATGGCATAGCCCGTTTCCCTTGATTCAGATTTTACAGTTTAATTCTTCCTCCATTTATGTTATAATAGGTTATTGAAAATACGGGTTGTTACAATGAGGAAGCCGATGGTGTGGTCTGTTTGAAGAATCATGGAGCAAAGAAGGACAGTGGGGGAAGGAAGCATGGCAATGGTTGGTTTGTAAATTTACTGGAGCGGGTTATATTTCATGAGAGGGAGGAGGAGAAACACTGCTCATTGTGGTTAGATAAGAAGTGATATTGAGCCAATGGTGATAAACCCAATTTTAAAAATATATAGCGGCATGTTAGAAGAAGTCAGTTGTGAAGATTTTTGTATAGCGATTCACTTACATTCACTTCAAACAGAGGACAGGAAAAGAACAAGTATAGGAAGGGAACAGTTAGTTATATTTTTACAGAAGAAAGGTTAGGCTTAACGAACGTGTAAGGCCTATTTAGTTTAAATTATAAGTTTAATTTAATCAAGTTATTTCAAAATCATATTAATTTAATATCTCGATCGTATATGACCAGAATCGAGCGCGGTCAGGGTCATTGGAATCGTATAGATGCAGACTACGAGATGAAGCTGGTCTGATCAATACTGGAAGCTACCAGAATTTTTAATTAAATTAAATGTGTGTTTAATTTTATTAAAACGACTCGTTTAATCGATGAATGGAAACCAAGGTGAGTTAAATTCACTCAGTTCTCCCACTTCTAATTATTATAAATCGGCTTTAATATTTGTATGCTATATTGCTCATTGTTGGTTGATTTGATGATTGTTGAATGTTTATTAAATATTTTATATCTATTATTTAAATTAAACGTTGTTTAATTTAAATTAAATGACATAATTATTTTTAACGATTATTTCCAATAGAGGTAATTTACCTTGTTGGTTACGTTTATAATAATATAAATGTATTTAAATTAAATTGGATGCTTGAATTATTATTATTGGTTGACCGCTATCAGTTGAATTGATTATCTATTTGCATATGTTTGTTACATGAACTGTTTAACCAATATGAATGAATTATTGATTTGGTTACTGATTGTTGAATCCAAATTCTACGTTGTTTTGATATTAACCAATGGGTATTATTGGTTGGGAAATTATAGCAGATGGCCAAATATACACTGTTTTATAAAGATTGATTTACCGTCCGGTAAATCGATAGAAACGAAGTTATAAAATTTATTTTATAACTGAAGATCGATTTCAAAAATCTATTATTTTTAATTGAATTTATAAAAGGAATTAAATATTTATTATTACATATTTAAGTTTAAGTGATTATCAAATGATTTTATAAAGCATATTCTTATATTAACGAGATTGATAAGCAAATGACAGAATTTAACGCAATGATTAATAATCGAGATTAATTGTTTTAAATAACAATTAAAAGGATATTATATTGAATTGGTTATTGTTTTAATAATAAATGGGATTATTTAAATTAATTAATTTAAATGGAAGATGAATTGAGATTTGATTAATAGGTAATCATGTATAGAGTTGACCAAGTAAACTGTGTTAACTAAAATGGATTTATTAAATTAATTTATTTAATTGATATTTAATGGTTAAGTAAACATTTTTATAAACGTTGATATTTGCTTTTCGTTTGTTTAGTAATCAAAGTGGAGATCTTGGTGTTTAAAAGGAGTAATGGAAATTTATGAAACCATAAGGAATTGCTATAGTAAGTGAAGTTTATAAGAAAATTATATTGATAATAATATAAGTTAAGTTAAGCTGTAAGTTTAAATTAAATTATTACTGGAATTCTATCTAATTGGATTTTACAAAATCCAAGGTCTGAAGAAATTATGGAAACCCAAGTTTTAATTAAGTGTAATGTAAATAGTTTCGACTATTGAGCGAATTATTAAAGTTATGTATTTTAAGTTGTTTTTTTTTTTGAATAAAATAATAGATGAAGATAAGAAATGAAAATCAAACGAGAACCCAAGTTTGAGTTAAAGTAGTTAAATGAGTTGAGTTATAAAGATGTGATATAAATTTGCTAGGTTTAATATGAGATAATATAACTAAAAACGGGATTTGTTTTGATAGGGAGAATAAATATCGGTTTTGGGATTACAATTGATATCTATCTTAAGATAAAAACATTGTTGATCAGGGTCTGAGAGGTAATTAAAACACCCCAACTTGAACGAATTCAGGATTATCGAAGGATGATATTAGTTGTAATGGTGGAGGTGTTAGAAGTAATTATTATTCTGAATAATAATGTAACGTTATTTGAAAATTTGGGGAATATATATATATATATGATGGGGTTCCAGATGAAAAGTGATTAATAAGGGGCTTGAGAATATGAAGTGGAATTTCCATAATAAAGGGGGATTTGTGAAAATATAACGACATTTTTAAAAGTAATGAGATGGGATTCTGGAATGAGTTTATTCTGAAAAGAAAAGTGACGATTATGGTATTCAAATAACAAAACAAAGGAGATATCGTAACAATTGTGTAAAAGGATAAGGTGAATCGGTTTCCCAAAATTTAGATAATAAGTAATGTTCCACAATGTTTTTGAAATGATAGTTAACGGGAAATTTGGATTTGATTTAAAGATATTTTTCCAGCATATAAATAAAATAATTTGAGATTATTTTGAAACTAATATATAATTGATATTACAATTGATATATTATTTTTTATTGGCCAAGTGACGTTGTACACTAAACCAATGAATTTATTTTATTTTTATGATGGTTTGTTTTGATAGTTAAATAACCGACTGTCAAAATCATACCCAAAGCATTGTTGGTATGGAAAGACCGAGATCGAATTTATATCCAAAAACCATTACGACTAACAAATACGTAAACGAAGAAGATATCTGATGCTGATCGAGATGGAGCAATGAAGACCGTAAATCTTCATGAGCGGGGGAACTATTGTTGAATTTCTCTTCTAATCCCTGCAGATATTTCGACAATGGTTCTGTCATGATTAGAATCTATGGATTGCAAGGACTACTTTGCTACTGATCCACGGGGTGATTCCTATATTGGATGCAGTAGGAGAGTACCTTCGGTTTATCCTGTTCCTGGATGACTTTTATGGACGAATGTCTGATAGAGTATTTTCTAAAAACCACGTACGTTGATTTTTATAAATATACCGAGTTGGTGGTGAAGAGGGGCACTTCTTTTGTACCTAGAGTATATATATGGACGTCAATTAGTGATTTGACGGATCTGACAATGTGACATTCAAAGTGAATGGTGGACAGATGTTCGAAAAGGAAATTATAACCTCAAGCCTTATCAACCGGGAAATGACAGAAATCGGGCAAGCAGCATGGCTATGAGGGTCGCTCCCATTAGAGTGTATAATCACCTATCTAGAGAAATTCCTATTTCTTCTTTAATTTATTTCGATACTATCCCTTTTTGGGAAACGGTGGGTAGCACCCAACCGTTGGTGATATACATTCGATACACTCAAGCGAAATGAGTGGCCGGTCATGTGTGGGCCGGGTTGCAAGACGTTCTTGTTGAACCTAGTGTATTCCCCTCTAGATGTACACTATTGGAAGGCGGTTCCATACCTTGTCATATTCGGAATCCAATTTCCAATAAGCGCCTGCGGTTTTGATTGTATACTATATATGTAGAGCGTGAGATGCAAGCGTTCCGCTAGATTGCTATTTATTTGTATTTAGACACTATCAGAATAATAATGTTTTCAAATTTTTTTCGGATTATCGTAAGGTAAAAACCGTCCGTATCTATGTGTGGATTTGGTCTTATGATTTCCCTTTTCTTTTGAAAAGATTTTTAACTTTAAAAATCAAGTGTGTGCTACTTTAAACTTAGTGTATTTTTCTCATCTAGCCCACCAGACTGACCAGGTATTTGTAATGCTCGGGTTAGACCGGGTTGTACAGGTCCAGTTTATCGGATGCTGCGAAATTCAGAGACGAACTGGAGGTGTTCAAAACGTATAATATCTAGTACTTATTCCGTTGTGTGATTGTTTATGAGGACAAATTATTATAACTGTCCAGATGTATTGATGTACTCAAATGATTGTAAGTTATATTTCAAGCTCTCAATAAAGGTTTATTTATGCATATTATATTTTGTTCCGTTGTGATGTGAGACTCTGATTCTGTGTTGGTTCTTCTTCTTATTCTTCTATTCTAATATTTCTTTCTTATCTTACCCTCTAACTTCTTTCTTCTAGCTTTCTGGATTTTCGATACTTGAGTTTGGACACGGGATGTGTTAGTGTCTGGGTTCGAGCGTTGAAAATTACCGGGTCGCTACAGAGGGCTTATATGTAGTCGCTTGTGTAAGCGTAGGCCGTTAGATTATTCGAATTTAATCTTGGCCATATTTATATATATTCCCTTTGAAAACCCTGATCGAACATAGATTCATTGGGCACCTCAGCTGCCAGGCGGTCGACCAGCTGTCGACACCCCTTCTAGGGGGCGGTCTACCTTCTAGTCACTGAAACGCCCAATGAATTTATGAGGCCGTGAGGTGTCTATAAATAATATGGTTCTTTATTTTCTAATATCTTTCCTTACATAAAATATTCTCTATCCCCATAATCTTATCCTCAGTTTGAATTTCAAATTCACCCATATTTATTTTAATATATTTTGGAAATATGTATATATCACTCTTTAAATTATATATATATATATGTATATATTTCTACGTTTTACTATCAAATTTCATTAACTCGTATCTTCTTCATACATTGACCATTTTCAGCATATTGTATATAAAAGTGATTCAAAATTTTGTCGCAAATCCGAATAAAAAAATTTCATAGCCAGATTCCTAAAGGCGCAAAATGTCATTTTACAACCTTATTATTAAATTGTTTATTTTTATTTATTATTAATATTTGTGTAGTTTTATGGGGTGTTACATTCTCTCCCCCCCCCCCCCCTTAAAATAGACTTCATCCAAAATCTGTTTGAAGGGGTGAAAAACACAACTCGCTCGAAACATCCATGTTGTACATCCATGTTATTTTTAATTCATCTACAAGCATCCATGACTCGTGATGGTTATGAACCGCAGACCAACTAAAGTGAGCTCAATCCTCTCATGTAGGTGTAATAAGTGGGGCGATATGTTTGCAAACAACCTAATTATGCATATATTTCTATATGAGTGCGCTATGCAATGGTGTTGCATCGATTTCCTAACATCCAATCTAGCAATCACAATAAATCCATAAACGTTATTTTGAGGAAAAATTACCCCAGAAAAACTCTGGGTGAGTCTGTCTCATCTTGTCCTCGATCTCCCATGTGCTTTCCGCAGGATCATTTCCCCATTGTACTCGGACGAGGCGAACGGTTTTATTGTGGAGTCTCTTGATTCTGTGATCTACAATCCTTGTAGTGGCACATGGCACCCTGGACTCCAACTCGAGTTTTTCCTATGTCCCAAATTTCGTCAAGCTCGAGTCTGATAGCAGAATCATGAAGGCATTTCCTTAGATGAGATACATGAAAAACATTATGTATTCCCAATAGACGCTCTGGGAGATCCACTCGATAGGTCAAAGATCTTATCCTCTCTGTGATGCGAAAAGGTCTAATAAATTTGAGAACCAACTTCCCAGTCTTCCCAAACCGAACAGTCTTCTTAAGAGGGGAAACTTTTACGAATACCAAATCTCCAACATTAAACTCAAGCCCTCTCCTTCGTTGATCGGCATACGATTTCTGATGATCTTGGGCTGCCTTCATTCTCTTCCTAATCAAGGACATCCTCTCCATGGAATCACGGACGAAGTTTGGTCTGAGTAGAACCTTGTCGGTAGTATCCCACTAACAAGTTGGCGATTTGCATGGCCTCTCGTAAATCACTTCAAAAGGGGCCATACCAATCGTTGTTTGAGAACTATTGTTATAGGTGAACTCTACGAGCGGTAGGTGTTGTTTCCAAACTCCTCAAAAATCGATGATGCAAGCTCTGAGCAAGTCTTCCAAGTTCCGACTTATTCTTTCTGTCTGGCTTTCTGGCTGCGGATAATAGGCAATGCTTAGGTTAAGGGTTGTTCCGAATGCGCTTGTGAACAAGTGGTCTCTATCGCTTACAATACTAGATGGGATACCATTTAGTCTAACTATTTATTTGACATATAGTTAGGCTAATGAGGTCGCAGTCCTTGTCTTCTTCACTTTTATACAATGGGAGCTTTTGGTTAAATGATCTACCGCAACTCAAATGGCCTCGTTACCATTTTGGCTTCTAGGAAGTCCATCTACAAAGTCCATTGAAATATGTTCCCACTTCCACATGGGGATCTCTAAATTGAGTAACAATCCTCTGGGCTTCCCTTTAACCACTTTCACTTTTTGGCATGTCAAATATTTGTCTACGAACTCGGCTACATTTCTCTTTACTCCTTCCTAATGAAAACTCCTTTTCATATCTTTGTACATTTTATCCCCCAGGGTGTATGGTCATTTTTGACCTATGGCACTCCTCTAGAATTTCTTTTCACAACCCTTCATCCTTAGGGACGTAAAGTCATCCATTCTAAAGTAAACTTCCATCATCGCCAATCGAATATCTAACCGAATGGGAAAAGGTCTCCTTCTTTCCCACTTTCTCCTTTGTGCTTCTTAATTCTTCATCAAGATCTTGTGCACTTTGAATCTTCTCTTTTAGAGTAGGTTTAATTATCATGGCTCTAAGAAATCCATTAGAAGTGGTTGGTGAGGATTGCAATTTAAAATTAGAGAGGAACTCTAATTGTTTCCATTTAGTCTTCACATTCAAGGTTGTGCGTTTCCTACTTAAAGCATCTGCCACAACATTCCCCTTTCCCAAGGTATACTGAATCATGAAATCAAATGAGGCAATATATTCCATTTACCATTTTGTCTCAAGTTTAGGTCACATTGAGAAAATAAATACTTTAGGTATTTGTGGTCGATAAAAAGTTCAAATTTCTCCCCTAAAAGATAATTACTCCACATTTTAAGTGAGAACACTACCTCGGCTAACTCAAGGTCATGAACTGGGTATCTCTTCTTCGGATCCTTGAGTTGTCTACTAGCGTAAGCAATTACTCTTTCTTCTTTCATAAGGACTGCTCCTAAACAGGTCCCACACGCATCAGTGTAAACTATAAACAATTTCGGACCATCGGGTATAATTAGGACTGGCGTGTTAGTTAATACTTCCTTTAATTTGTTAAAGGCTATGGCACATTTATTACTCAAAGAAAACACCAAATTCTTCTTTGCCAATTGAGTTAAAGGAGTAGCAATCTTTGCAAAGTCTTTAATGAATTTTCAATAATACCCGGCCAATCCAAGGAAGCTTCTCACCTCCGTAGCATTCCTAGGCATCCTCCATTCCTTGATTTCCTCAATCTTTGTAGGGCCTACTGCCAAGCCTTTACTTGACACGATATGTCCTAAAAATCCAACTTGTTCCCTCTAAAAATGGCACTTCAAGAATTTTGCTTTACATTAGTTCTTCCTTAATATCCCTAGAACTTGTCTTAAGTGACTTTCATGCTCTTTATGATAATTTGAAAATATAAGGATATCATCTACGAAGACTACCACAATTTTATTTAGAATGCCCCTAAAGACTCTACTTATAAGGTCAACAAAAAAGGCGAGTGCAATCCTTAGTCCGAAGGACATAACTTCCGATTGGAACAATCCTTTTGGCGTTCTAAACACAGTTTTGTCCTTATTTTCCTCCGTAATTCTTAACTGGGGAAATCCAATAGAAAGGTCCAATTGGGAAAATACTCGGGCTCCTCCCAAGTGGTCGAAAAGGTCATCGATTCTAGGTAAGGGGTACCTATTTTTCTTGGTCACTTTATTAAGTTCCTTCTAATCCACACAAAGTCTTAAAGATCTGTTTGCTTTGGTGTCAAACACAACAGGTGCACCCCATTCTGAGGTACTTCGACGAATGAAACCTTTTTGTAATAATTCTGAAATCTGCTTATCCAACTCCCTTCTTTCTTTAGGCTATATATGCCTCAAGGGTTGTGCCACAGGTCTAGCGTCATTCCCTAGGTCAATACAAAAAGAGATTTCTCTATGAGGTGGAAGTACCATGACTTCCTCAAAGACATCCAAGAGCTTGCATACTATAGGGACCGAAGATGGTCCTTCCGAATTAGGAGATAAGGAAAATAATAAGGCTTTATCCTTGATCCTAACATTACAAGGAATATTGAGACTACGTCCTCCTCGGCTCCTAAAACGAACGATTCTCTTCTCGCAATCTAGGACGGGTCCATAAAATGATAGCTTAATCCATACCTAGGATAAGGTCATACCCCAACGCATATGCTAAGCAAAGAACTCGACATTGTCGACCACCAATGCTAGGTCTTTGCATAGCAACTCAAGATACTTAGATCCTCTGATAGGGTTGGCCACCTCTATCGGACTATCAGAGATAGACATGGCAAGGTTCAACAGATTAACTAGTCTCTTAGAGATAAAAGAATGAGTCGCTCCTGAATCAAACAAGGTGTATATAGTATTTCCTAAAACAAAAATTATACCTTCAATTGTGGGTTGTCCTTGATCTTTTGGGGGTCAGCTTTGAATTGGTGCTGCCCTATTGCATAATTCTGGCCACTTTTGATAGCTTTGGGATTTGGGCAGTCCTTAGACATGTGTCCTTCTTCATGGTAGTTGTAACACTTTCCTTTGAATTCCTTCGTTGCCAACGAGATCCTACAATCCTTGGCCTCATGGCCCTTGCAGTTGTACCTCGTACAGGTCTTTGCTTCCTTTTGAATTTGCTCCCTTTCTTCTTGTTTTTTCACCATTCCTTTTTCTTATTCTTATTGGAAGTCCCTTATCATTTCTCATCTTCTTTATCCTCCTTGGTACCTTCAGCCGTGCATAGGATAGCTGTCTCTACTAGGGTTTCAAAAGTTTCCCAAAATGTTACTTGGGCTAGTAACGTTTCCCTGAGCGGGGAGTTTAACCCTTTAACAAACCTCAAGGCTTTGTTCAATGTTCATGTGGGTTTCTGCCAAACCTCTCCCAAACTTACATAATTCATTAAATTTGGCTATATACTCTTGCAAACTCAAGCTTCCTTGCTTGAGGTGGATGATTTCTTCAATGGATAGTCATTTCAGCTCTTGGCAGGAACTTTACTTCGAAACGGATTTTGAATTTGGCCCATGTAAATATCTGGCCCTCGTTCTATAAAGATACTAAATTCCACCATTTAAGGGCCTTGTCTTTCAAGTGTCAGGCCGCAATTCTCCTTTTCACTTCATCAGGCCAGCCAGTAGCTTCGAAAATTCTTTCTCAGTTCGCTATCCAAGATTGGGCATTAGTAAAACTTTCCCTCCCAGTGAATGGTTTCCCTCCAAACTCGTAAAGCTCTTCCAGAAGCGAGAAAAGTCAAAGGCTACCTCAACGATAGGAGCCGTAGGCATCGCTGGGGTAGGATTAGCAACAGGGACCTGTTCCATAGTACGGAGATACTGCTGGAACCATTCTGGCAAGTATCGGGGCCTTGTCTAGTTTCCCTGCTCAGAAGGATTATCGGCCATTTTACTATCTGAAAAGAAAAGGAAGAATCCCTTAGTGGATATTCCTGAGATAGTATATAAGGTGAAAAGGGAAGAAAACGATAAAGCGGCCTAGTATAAATGCATGTGGTGATTGGGGGTAAATATATTATATATATAAATTCGAAAACCCTTTTCCAAAATACAAATACGTCTCTCATACGTATAATTCCATTATAATCAGGTAACCTATGCTCTAATACCAAATGTGACGACCCGCCCAGAATGAGCCTAAATTTCAGCCCATAAAAGGCCCATCGAAACTTAGAGCCATTCTAAATGGGTCGTTGATTCCTGTAAGGAATTACATTTGCATAGATAATATATATACATTTCGAATGGAAATCTCACATAGCGAAAAGAGAAAATATAATATTGAAATAATATGTACCACTTTATTTAAAAATCACAGAATTCCAACATAACTGTCAAGATTACATTCATTCCACAGGTACACCAATAAATTCATTCTCAAATGTTTCCATAAGAAATACAGTAACAAAAACTAATAATAGCATAATGACTTTGTCTTCATCTTCAGCTCCCATCATGGTTTCGTCCATAGATTCTACCCTATTTACTAACCTGTTGGATATTTTAAGGAGAGGGGTCAGAACATAAAGTTTTGTGCGACTGAAATATCATGTTTACTTAAAGTCCATACCCTATATTTTTCGCAGGTTACATATGTCAAGGAATGTCAAGGCAGCACACAACATTCGCACAAACACCAAATATCTAAACAACAAGGTGGATATCCAAGTCAATCCCTCATTGGTGTTTTTAGGGTAAAGACCCAACGAGGTGGGCATCCTCGGTTACTTATGGACCTATTAAAGGTGGATTCTTATGATCATTTATAACCCTAAGGCGGACCCTAGCCCCTTAAGACCCCGTCCTAATACGTCAACGTTCTTAAGTCTATACTCTCATTTGTAATATGATAAGTATTATTGCGAAAGTTACTACTTAACTGGTATTACAGTAGAACACCTATGTCTCTTAAGACTTTCCTTAGATGGTTGGTGAGCATGCAATGGTCATATATCTTTTATATACCAATTTTGTCCCTACTTGAACCCATACAAGCTTCTAGAGGAAGTGGACATCACCCGTGAACTACCATAGTCCATTACTGCTTATGCCTAACCACTTTTAGGGAAGGAGGACCCAAAGACTTGCTTCGAATCTAATAAGGGTGGGTCCCATGACTTTAGTTCCTCTCCAAGGAATAAACATTATGAGGGATTTTAGCCCTAACCACTTAAGACCCAAATTAGACAGGAAGAGAGTTAGTCACTTAAGACCTTCTCAAGGTGTAGTAAACCTGCCTATTTCCACACACAATAGATTTATATATGTATATATATAGTTATATATATATATGCCCACACTGACCTCTCACATTAAACTATGTACCTATAGGTGCCGGATATGCCGGGCGGTTCCGGGCAGGCTTCTACTACAAGTCAGTTTAACCTCATATCATAGTGTACTAAGTTTGAATGGCCCATGGCACCCAGACCTCTCACATTAGTTGAGCCTACTTGTGGTTGCTGGATTTGTCGGTCGATTCCGGGCAGGCTTATACCACAAATGGCAATTAACCTCGTGTTTGTGTGTCACTATTAATACATGTAAAGCCATTCTATACTCACACACAAGCAAACAATATATATGTGGGAACATTTCATGTTCGAATTCTTTCCTAATCATATTTATTACGTTAATTACGCTACATTAATATAACAATTATAATGAATAAATAACGCTTAATGTTCGTACAAATGAGAGAACATTCTAACGAGATAAAATTGTTAACCTATCTAAATTAAGGTATACAAGTCAATTTTTCTATATCTTGACCGCTACAATTTAGGCATGATGGCATAAGGTGTAATAGCATATAACAGTGAATGGAAAATACAGCATACATGCAAATTTCAACTTGTATCCTAGGCTGATGGGAACGATTTCAATAATGGATCAAGAATAGAGTATAACATACACATATAATATATACATGTATATTTATAAGTTCCACTTTATCTAATTCACCCCTTTTTGGTGTTTTGCACATAAAATGTTTATATTTGATATATTTCAAGCATGAACACATTTGGATTCAAAATAGAACCCAAACCTAATCAAATCACGGAATAAACCAAATTTAAACCCTTTTAGGTTACAATCAAATGTTTGCATAAGGGTGAATTGCACAAAGTAGAAACAACAATACCCCTTTCATCCTCAACCCCATATTAAGATCCAAATCCGCAAACCCAAATAACATGACAATTCTAACGCAAATATAAAATAGAGGATTTGGAGGTTTTTGTATTGATGTTATCGTTTGCCAAATCCTCCTAGACATAACTATCAACATGTTAATCTATTAAAAAATAGAATATGCCTAAGAACATAATATTCCACTTACAGATCTAAGGAAGAACAAATAGGATTCTTGTTGTAGAATCAGATCTGTGTTTAATCTTCACGATGAACGTGCTCCAATCCTCCTAATATCTATGTAAAAACACCTTTTAGAATCTTATATATATGACTAAATTCCAGAACTCATACTAAACCCTATATGAATTTAGAGTAGACAGAAGATAAGAATAAAGGTTAGAGGAATAGAAGATAAATACCAAACATTTTCTGGAATTCAGTAATGGAAGATGGATGACATGGAGGTAGAGATAAGAGAGTGGCTAGGGTTTTGTTGTGTGATATGAGGGCCTATACATAGTCGCTTGTGTAAGCGTAGGCCGTTAGATTATTCTGATTTATATATATTCCCTTAGAAAACCCTAACAAAACATAGATTCATCGGGCTCCTCAGTCTCCAAGCGGTCGACTTGGGCGGTCGACACCCCTTCTAGGGGCAGTCAACCTCCTGGCCTCTGAAACGCCCAATGAATTTATATGGCATTGAGGTGCCTAATTAAATAGTATGTTGCTTTATTTTCTAATTTCTTTACTTACTTAAAATATTTCTGTCCTCATAATCTTGTCCTCAGTTTGAATTTCAAATTCACCCATATTTTTTCAATATAATTTGGATATATATATCACTTATTTAATTATATATATATATATATATATATATATATATATATATTTGAGTTTACTATCGAATTTCATTTGCTTATATCTTCTTCATACATTGACCGTTTTCAGCATATTATATATGAAAATGATTCAGAATTTTTCCATGAATCAAAATAAAAGTTTTACGTAGCCAAATTCCCAAAGCTGCAAAATCTCATTTTCCAGCCTTATTATTAAATTTTTTATTCTTGTTTGTTATTAATATTTATGTATTTTTACGGAGTGTAACAGGTTGCTTTCTTTGGAGCATCTTTCATCGGCTTTACTTGTTATTGGGCCCCTTGTATAAGTTCAGATTGCTTTTCCCATTTGTTTTTATTTGTATAAGTTCAGCCGTCCGAATGTGGTGAAGAAACTCTTGCTTTTAGGTTGTTGTTTGGCTCTGTCCCTTATTGGATATTGGTTCGATGGTGCCAGAACTTTACCTTATATGCGGATTTATCAATCCAATGACAGATCAACATCGGTATAGTTCACACAGCAACTGGTGTTGTCTCTTTGGAGCAAATCTACATTTATATCTTCTTCCACTTCTCCTTCTTCTGATGGTGATTCCCTGGTGGGTTCCTGTTTTTCTCCTTCTTGTCCTGGGTCCTTAATTCCTGTTTTCTCTCCCCTTCTTAGTAAGGCTGAGATAGCAATCATTAATGATTGCCTATCTCCTCTTACTAAGAATTATTTTCTTGGTAGGACTAGCATTGCGGTTTCTGCTCCGTACTGCAAGGCTAGTCGCGCTATGCGATTTTCTTCTTCGTGCGAGTCACCTGTTAGGACGACTTCTCGAGCCTTATGCCGTAATATACGACCAGTTCCTCGCATCCCTCACACCATTCGCGTATGCTCTATAGCACCATCCGAGCAGATCGTTAGATCTACTCGACACACTCTATATTTTATCTGAGCTAGGCTGTGAGCTTTCTTTCTGTCACCTTCTTTCTGTGTGTCTTCTTGTTTTGTTTTGGTCTAGATGACGAACTTTCTTTTCTGGAACATTTGGGGTGTTAGTAATGATGCGTCGATAGCTAGGCTCAAGCGCATTGTTGAGAAGCACTCTCTCTATTTGGTAGTGCATCTGGAACCACTAGTGGGATCGGAGGTGATCACCACTATTGTTTTATCTCTTGGCTTTGGTAGTGCCTTAGCCAACTTTCCACAAGATTTGGATCGTTTGATCCAAAGGCGTTGTCTTCCACTATACTTCAATTCAGATCAACTATTTTCGGTAGCTTCTTCATTTCCCTTGTTCTCTTCGCTTTTTTGTTCTCTGCGGTTTACACTAAGTGCGACAGGATTGAGAGACTAGCCCTATGGTACCATATTCTCTCTCTTTCTGACTTGGGCTTTTCTGTTTCTGTTTTCAGTGGCGACTTTAATGTTGTTGCCAACCAAGCAGAAAAATGTGGAGGCAACACCATTATCCGTTTAGCAGTTGGGGATTTCAATGCTTTCATCATCATCTCAGGTCTTTCTGAAGTATCTTTTGTCGAATCGGCCTTTACTTGGTTTAACAACCAAGAAGGGCCAAACCGGATTCTCTCTAGGCTTGACAGAGTCTTCGCTTATGAAGGGTGGTACGACCTACCCTTCACATTCACTATCTCCCATCTGCATCGTATCTTCTCCGAACATGCTCTTATGATTCTTAGTTGTTCTACCCTTTCCCTCTCTGTCACTTCCTCCTTAGGTTCCAGAGTATGTGGAGATCTCACCATACATTACACAGTGTTGTGGAAGATTCCTCGAACTCCTCAGTGAGTGGTCCGCTTATGTGTGGTGTTTTCTCGTAAGCTGAAGCGTCTTAAGGCTTGCCTTAAGGCGTGGAATTTTTTTGTTTTCAAGAATATCTTCGACCACATTCGGACGGCTGAAGAAACTCTTGTTCTAGCAGAGGCGTGTTTTGATGAGGATCCCTCTACTGCTAACATGGAGGCATGGGCAATGGCCTAGATTGGCTTCTCGTTGGAGCTTCGTATAGAACATGATTATCTTCGCCAAAAGCAAGGATCAAATAGGTTATTGAAGGTGATACGAACTCCAGGTTTTTTCACTCGTCTATTCCTAAGAAGAACAGTCTTCTCATGATTCTTCAGATTCAGCACCCTGATATATCCATGGCTTCTACCGCGGATGAAGTCAAAGATACTCTTCTGTCCCACTTCCAGCCCTTCCTTAGTTCTCCCTTAGTGTCGGTTTCTGACCCAACCCTTCTCGCTTTAATTCCTAGACTGGTCCTCCCTTCGGATAACCCCGAGCTTGCTTCACCTCCTTCCTCGGAAGAAATACGTGCTTGCGTATTTGCTTTAAGTAAGAACAGTGCTAGTGGGCCGGATGGATTCAACTTTTTTTTTGCAGGTGTGGCCAGTTATTCAGGCGGACTTTTGTCTCGCCATTCAGTCCTTCTTCTCTGGTGGAGATCTCCCTACGTGTTGGACCTCCACTAACTTGGTCCTCATCCTGAAATGTAACCATCATAGCTCTTATGCAGATTTCTGACCGATCAACCTGGCAATTTCTCAAACAAGGTCATATCTAAGGTTCTAACCTCCAGGCTAGCACTGTTTCTTGAGCGTCTTATATCTTCTTCACAGGCTGGGTTTGTAAAAGGACGTTTGATCATTGATAATGTCCTTTTAGCATAGGAGCTGGTTTCTCATATAGATAAGAATGTCTGAGGCTCTAATGTGGTCGTTAAGCTGGATATGGCTAAGGCTTATGACCGCATGTCTTAGTTCTTAATCATTGAGTTTCTGGGGGCTTTCGGATTATCGGAATCCCTTATCGATGTTTTTTGAAGGTTTATCTTCAACTGCTGGTTTTTCGTTCTCATCAATGGATTGGCCACTGGTTATTTAAGGTCTGGGAGGGGTCTTCGACAGGTAGACCCCCTCTTCCATTCTCTATTAGTCATAGCTGTCGAGGCTTTCGTTTGAGGTATGCACTCTCTAACGATAGCTGGACAGATTCAAAGGTTTGACATCCCTAGGGGTTGTCCTCTTATCTCTTCCTTGTCTTTCGCTGACGATATCATCATTTTTACTAATGGTAGTCGTCGATCCATTCGTAGCATGTTAGGTTTTAGTCGGCGAAAGACCTGTCTTTGGTTATATCATCCCGGATCGAGACATCTACCGGTTTCACGGCGGCCTCATTTTGCTTACTTACCTCGGTATTGTATTATATCGAGGCAAGAATCTCAATGCCATCTTCGATCCCCTAACTGACAAAGTCAAGAGCAGAATCATTCGGTGGAATGCAACTCTCTTCTCTCAAGCTGGCAGACTGGTTCTCATTTAGTCTGTCCTTGACTTTATGGGATCTCATATCTTTGCTGCTATGGCTCCCACTGCTTCTTTGTTCCGCTCTTACTGATCTTTGGCTTCTTCATTTTTCTGGGGAATCAAGGACAACGCTTCTCGCCACCAATGGATTTCTTGGAACTCCATTTGTCGTTCTAAAAGTGAGGGAGGCCTGGGCCTTCGTAACCCTAAGGACATCCGTTCGGCCTTTATTTGCAAGCAATGAGCGAGTTTTGGAGCGAACAACTCCCTTTAGGCAACGTTCCTCTTGCTAAGTACTACAGATTGTCTGGTACGAATTATACCGGTGTCCCATCCTACGCTAGTGAGACGTGGAAATGGATGCAATCTGTGAAGGCCTTAACGGATGCACATGGTGGTGGAACCGTTTGGGACGACGGTCCCTTCTCGCTTAAGGCGGCGTGGAATTCAATGAGGACTCCAGGTCCACATCTCCATATATGCTCTTTCGTTTGGAATGTCCGTATTCCCTTGAAGATCTCTCTGTTTATGTAGAAAACCTTACATGATGGGTTACCAATAGATGAGAGCCTTCATAAAATCAACATCCCTTTCGTGTCCCAGTGCAAGTGCTGCAGTTCAGGATGCTAGGAATCTTCTTTTCATTTGTTATTCTCTGGGTTTTGTGCCGAGACTGTATGGAATTACTTCGGGAATCTGATGGGTTGCCGAGGTAATGCCGCCTCACTCAAAGGTTTACTGAGATTCTGTTGGTCTAACATCTCAGGTAAGTCTTTTCGCTTGATCTGACTTCGTCCGATTCCTTTTCTTATCTGCTGACACATCTGATGCTCACGGAATAAGGTAGTATTTGACGAATTGGCTATGAACTCTCTTACTATTATCCGGAGAGTAAGGAACGATGTGTTCCTTGTGTTTCGAGGTAGGTCTTTCAGGCGCTTCTTTGGCTCCCGCTACAGGAGGTTGGCTGCTACCTTTGATGTTTCATCGGTATCGGTCATTCCCAAGGCATGTATTGGTTGATATTATTTTTTGCTTATATGTTTATGTTTACTATTGCTTTTATCACTTTCTCACACTACCCCCAACTGATCTTATGTCGTTTGTTAGTTCTACATATCCTGGATCATAGGTTGTTGGATTTGGTCTGCCTGAAGCTGCTTGGTGCTTTTGGTACTTCATCTCTGGTGGGTTTACTGGAGCAGGAATTATTGGTGGAGCAGGAGATTTGATGCTTTTCTCTGGTGTCGCTTGCCACCTAGGATATGATGTAGCATATGGAGTTGGAGACTTCAGAGGTTCAGGGCCGACAGTTTGGACTTCCCAGCCTTTGCCAGTGGCCTTACTTGGAGGGCACGTCCGTTGCTCTAGATCTTTGTGCGTCGTATGTGGAGCTTGGAGTTTTCATCGTCGCTCTTCGCTATGGTGTCCGTCTGCTGAGGCTTCATTTGCCTTGTCTGCTGTCTTGTTTGCTTTTTGGGTATTGACGGTCTTTTGTTTTTAGATGTATATTGTCCTGTTTCTTTTGTTTGTGTCTGCAGGGTTTCTGCATTCTGTAGAAACTGTTTTTGTGAGCCGTTGGAGAATGACTAGATTTTACCTTTTGTAATATTATATATTCCATTTTTGTAAAAAGTAAAAAGTAAAAAGATTACAACAATAGAAGACAATGTTCTGAAATCGATTTTGTAAATATTTCGGAAATAAATATAATAACAACAAATACTCTAATAAAATTGATTTTTCAAAAAGTTAAAAAAAAAAATATACAAGATCAAATATTCCAGCAAAATCACTTATCAATGTCGGCAAACAACGGCTGATGTTGGCTAATGACGATTAATAGTCGTCCCTATCAAGTGATTAATAGTCGTCCGTATCAAGTCTTTCTTGTAGTCATTACTATGCTACGTTTTGTCAAAGACTCAAAGTGCAACAAACATGTACCTGTTATTTACGCTACCAGGTATGATGTTATAATTACTTGAGAAAGCCTTCAAATTTCTTTTGGGTAGACAACATAATGCACGCAAGATGGTAAAAGTAGAACAATGCCTTTCTTTTTCTAAGCAACATATGTTCTAAACTAACAAACAAACACAACAATATCAAAACAACAATAAATAAAATGCTAAAAACATCCAAAGATTTAAAAGAGAATATAATTCATTTTCCAAAAACAATAGTAATGAGAAATGCATAGAACAAACAACGTTGTCTATGTCCAACAAACATAATGGAACATGTTGACATTAAACAAAAGAGTTGGCAACGTTGTGCCTCCTATTTAATAGCCCTAATAAATTTAGAGTTTGAAATAGAAAGGAAGTTGATAGAGGTAGCTCGAATTAGATCGTTTGACTTCCTCGATATTTTATTCATCTGCTCATCTACTTCTAATATTATTTTTATGGTTGTCTTTGTCTAGCAAAAGAACAAGAAAACTTAATTGTTAATGAAGTTATCGGTGATTTATTTGATTAAATGGTCATATTAAGATTTGTGCTGTCTTGATGAGAAGGTATTTCTTTGCAATTTGATTCTGCAACCTACTTATTTTGGCTTATTAAACGAATATATGTTGCGTTTTTTTTTTTCCTTTTTTTTTGTGTGTGTGTGTGTGTTCTCTCTCTATTGATTATTTAATTTTGAATTTAATAGTTCTAGTTCCACTATCATTAAAACTGTAGTTACTTATTAATTGTTAATTGATCAGTGGCTAAAAAGTATGCGTGTACGCAACTGCATCCAATTTTTTAGTCTGCCCAGCTTCTACCAGTGAACATTTAGTACATTATTGCATATTTCGAAGAAAATTTGATTCATTGTCTTCTTAAAAATATCAAGTTTTTTTCGTCCAATTCAAACATGTAACCAAGCATCCAAACAAGTTAAACAAACACATGTCACATCATAGCAATTAGCAAACGATATATATAGGGTCGGGTTATTCGCACCCACTGATTACTCTTCACCCCTCAATTAAAGGTTTAGAATTTTAATTCCAAATTTATCCTTCAAAAAAATAAAACAATGATTAAATTTTAAAAAAATGCACAATTTGTATCATTATGTGTTCTAAAATCAAGTACGTCAGTAGTATACAAAAATTACAAAAACCTAAACAGTTAGTAAATAAATCATCAGCATAGATGGTGTTGATTCAAATAAATCGATGTTCAGATAGAGCGTCAATTACGCTAACCAACATTTTAGTATTGCATGTCGATTTATTTCAACGAACGAGGCTGCCAACAAATGCTAATTAATTCAATTAAAAATTTAAAGGGAGAAAGCAGCAAAAACAAATTCCAAACTGGAAACTAGAAGAAAAAGAAGTGGTAGTGAGAATGGACATTTTTGAATTAAACGGGGTGTGAAGAGAAAATGATGGGTGTACATTTTATTTTCTAATTAGTGCGATGAAGAGCAAATAACGGGGTGTTAACAGACGCACCCACATATATAATATGCATGTTGTAATCTAACATTGATATGATTAAGCATAACATGAAAATATACATTCAAAACTCTAAAATCATTTCTAATATTAAAAGAAAAGCCCTCATCCCTTTACCAATCCGGTGCACTGATTCATCCCACAAAGCAATGTTTCCATTAGATTTGTTGCAAAAAAACTCTAATATTTTTTTCTTTTCAAATGACCGTTATGAATTTCTTCACAATTAGGTTAAACAAACGCTAACATTGCCATGAGAAGAAATGTCGTTAAAGCAGAAAATAAAGTATCACCGCATTTCTTATATAAAGAGATATGAATTGCTGAGAAATGTATCTCTCTCTTCTGTTTTTCCCTTCTCTTCTACACATTTCTTCATCACTAAATTATATACTTCTCCTGTGGTCTTCTTACTTAGGCCATTGTTGTATTCTGAAGGAATTGCACCGCTTATTTTCTGCCCAGTTTACTGTACTATGGGGCGATCGATTCCTTAAAGAAAGTGTTGCTACAACATGCCTCAAAGTCGATTACCTTGATCGTAGAACTATTCTCGGTTACTAACAATATTGAAAAATCGAAATGGGGTCGTCCCAGCTGTCAGAATCAACCTACAAGATTATGAATCAGGAGTACACTAAATTTTGTCATTTCGATGGTACAAACTAAACCCGTTAGCAGGACAAACTGATGTTCTTCCCCCACTGCATTGAAGGTTGCCTACGTGCTTGATCTTGATCTGCAGTCGATTCTACCGTCCGCTGCCAATGACACTGCAGGCCTCATTGCGAAAAGAAAGAAACAGAAGGAAGATGAAGTGGTCTGAAGATCAAGTCATATTCTCAACACGTTATTCGGTCGTCTTTACGATCTCTTCACTTTTGTAAAATCGCAGCAGCAAATCTGGAAGACATTGGAAACAAAATACATCAACGAAAAACACAAAGCATATTAGTTTTTAATATTTGAGTTATTTGGATGTAAAATGGTTGACAATGCCTCTATCTTGGAACAAGTACACGAAATGCAGGTTATTTTCAAAAAAACTCAAAGATATGAAACTTAGCATTCCTGAACAATTGCAAATTGGCGCTGTAAAAGCCAAACTCCCACAGACTGAAGTGAATACCGAAAGAAATTAATGCATTCATCTGAAGATTTTACGATGGAACAGATTCAAAAGCAACCACAAATTGAAGAGGAAACTCAAATTCGTAAAAAAAAGGTTTTGATACTGATTCTAGTGTAAATTTTGTGCGTAACAAAGGGAATAAGAACTCTTCAAAACAAACGAGGGCTGACAAAAACAACACACATAAATAACCTTGGAAAATCCAACAAATACTGTTATTATTGCGGAAAACCAGGACATTTCAAACGAGATTGTAGATTTTCCAAAAGACAGAAAAAGGGACAAGGAAAATGCAATATCCATGGAAAGGAAAATTCTAAACAAGAATCCGCCAACATATAGCTTAACAGTATATGACAGAAATTATTGCAATGATAAGTCACACTACAGGAAAAACCGAGAATAGCGACAGATTTTTAGCAGCGGAAAATTCCGTCGCTAATTAGCGATGGATTTTTGTGGGCTTTGTAAGCGAAAATATTTTTGATTTTATATGTCTCCTTATTATAAACTATTACCGTCGAATACTAACTCTATCGCTAAATCAATGGAAATTGCAGCACTTTACCGTCATAAAATATTTAACGCTAAATACCGTTGCTAATAGAGTCGAATTACCGTCGACATAATTTTGAAGCTGTTTTTCCTGCAGTTTTCCAAGAGATTTGAAACGAAGTTTTATAATTATTATTTATAAAATGTTTTAAATTTTTTTTTTTTACTTAGTAATTAATTAGTAAATTTAAGTTTTAAATAACTAATGTTAATAATACATTAGTAATTAATAATAAATAATAACCATTAGAAGTAAATAAAATTCAATAGTTAATGTTGATTAAATTTTTTTTTGAAAATTAATGCTGATTAATTATTAATTACTATATAATATAAATAAGAGGTAATAGTAATTAATAAAATACATTGTTGTTTGATGTTTATTAAATTTGTTTTGATAATCAATGATTATTTAATAGTCTTTAATACGATTAATTAAATTAATATCAAGAAATTATTAATACATATTTGCTTTTAAGAAATTGATTGGTATGTATTATTTGATAAATAATTGAATTTTTTTTGGACTTTTATATTTATTGTTTATAAAATGTTTTACATTTGTGTTTTTACTTAGTAATTAATAAGTAAATTTCACATAAATTCCAGAACTCACAATTATAACTAAAATTAATAATTAATTGTAAATAAGTAATGATTAGTAGCTAATTTTCTCTTGTTAATTCCAATTTTTTATTTATTACAAGCTAATTATAATTGTTAATTATATTTTATTATTTTTGAAATTCTAATATTTGTTAAATTAAAATTTGAAAATTCATAAAATTTATCAACCAAAATTTGAAACTTTCGTAAACCCAAAAAAATAAAACTTTAGATAAATTTAAACTAAATATGACCTTCAAATTTAAGAAAACTCATAAATGTTAAAAAATTCAGAATTTGAAAAGTGTAAAAAATATGTTGCAAATTATTACTTCTATATTCATTTGTGGTTTTCGTTAGTAACATTTTTTATTTTGTATGTGCTAATATTTTTTCAATTTAAGTGCAGGATTTGACTCTTACCTAACGCTTTCCCCCCAAATTGAAAATTAGGCTCCAATGCAAAAAATTTAACAAAAATTCCCTCCAAACTAAAATTTTTGCCGCTATTTTTTCTGGTAAATTTGGCTCAACTCTTCGTATTTCACTCTGTAAACCGTCATTTTCTATTGGCCATGACCATCCGTGACAGTTCCTAACTACTCCAATTAAATAATAATAAAACGTCATCCCTTGTTCATCCACTTATTCCAGTTCCCCAAATCCAAACAAAATGGCGGTCGATCCCCTGTGCTCTCCGATTAAATTCGTTATACTTTCATTTGCAAAATTTGGCGGTCAATCCAAATAGACCACCGTCGTCTACAATTTCCACATCTACCTCCAACTGCATCGTTCTTATCATTGACCTAAATTCCAAGCTCTTTACCACAACCGGCCCTAGACAAGTGCAAACGGGGCATAAGCACAGGGCATCATCGCACCTAGGGCACACAAATTCCATCGCGTACAGGAAAAAAATTCGAAGGTGGAAATGCAAAGTTGAATTGCGCGTTGGAGAAATGGATGAAGCGCGCAAACAAGGAGGAGAAGAAGGCAAGAGGCATAAGAAGCCTGAAGACATGCAACTGACACAAGGGGGTGGGCAATTAAAGAAGAACAATTTCAACATCAGATCTGATTTAAGGTATCACTAATTATTATTTTTTTAGATGTACAAAACTGTTTACTATACAATCTTATGCTGCAGATAAAACTCTGTATCATGGATCCTTACCGCTTCAATCCTTTGGTCTGTCATCTGGGAAATCTAATGCGATAAATCAGATCTAAAAGATTTTTACTATGCTTGATTTAAGAGGGATCAAGCCATTTGGGAAATCATGGTTTTGGGGTTACTGAACTTAAGGTACAGGATCTAAAAGGTTAAACTCGTTTCCTCACAATTGATCCTTTCGATATTTAAGACAGGCATTACAGAGCGGCGTTCAGCCTTACAAAAGGTAGGAATCTAACAATTGGTTTCATACGACAAGAGTTGGGTGATTTTGTTGTATAGCCATGAAGCTTCTAGTACTGATTACATATCGGTTGTAAAAAGAAATCCACTTTTGAAAAATGTATTCAGGTTTGATTGGGTTTATCATTCATTGGTAGCTTGGTTTCCATTATCAAGTTTAGCAGCGGCTGGATATATTTCGAGTTAAATCTTTAAGATGTTCAGATCCAATATAATTTCATGAATTCAACTCAAATCTGGTAGCAATTAGTGTTACAGTTATATCATACCCCTATGTCGAATATATGTCCTTTGTTTAATTTAAACTTTCTGCTCGGTTACAACTATTAGGGAAGCAGTTCATAAAATGTTGCGACATAAACATATTTTTTAGTATCTATTCTGTTGTCATGAGCTAATGTCTGCTTGGTTGAAGAGTTTCAGATTCACTATCTCTTTGAGTTTAGAGGGGAGCTCATATGCCTTGCTACCATAGATGGTCTTACTGTATCCAAAGAATTTCAAGTCTTCAAGGCTTATTTTTGTGGGTTGAAGTGGAGGAGGATGAATGGTGCTTCTGATCTCTTGTTCTTTCTTTTGAAGAAAAAGATTATGTGTTGAAGGCGGTATTGATTATGCTTCGAAAGGAAAATGGTGTTGATTATGCTTCGAAATGAAGAGGAAGTGGAACAATGCTACAAATAATGGTGTAGATTGAAATTGATTTGCAGTTTATGTCTTTGAGTTGTTGTTTTGTAGTAAAGAATGTTCAAATTTAATTTTTGTACCTTTGTTTTCGTAGTTATAAGAAATAATTCACAGATTGAAATGATTTGTTATATAATTTTCTTATAGCATATTGTTAATTTTATCATATTGTTTATGTTTATTGTGTATAATTTGTTTATACCATCCACCTGTTAAATGCTGAATAGTAAGGGTTTACCAACAAAAAAAAGAGCCAGATTTTTTATCAAATTTTTTTGTCACTAATCCCTTGGTAATTAGTAGGGGTTTACCGAACAACTTTTGTAAATAATATTTTATACTAAATTAATAATCCGTCGGTAAATCGTCGGTATATAAATAAAAATTAAAATAAAAGTAAATTAATAAATAATATTTATTTTTGTTATAAAATTAGTAAAATGATGGTAAATTGTCAGAAAATCCATGCTAAATTCCATCGCAAAATCTGACACAGATACCGTTAACCTTTATGTAGGAAATCCGTCGCTAATGCATGTTTAGCGACGGATTAGCAGCGTTTTTTGCCGTTGCTATTTGCTGTTTTTCTTGTAGTGTCAGTTGCATATTGACATGGTTAAATAATTAACATGACTGAAACTTCTAAAGATATTGATGGGTGGTATGATTATGGCGCTACAATACATATTTGCAAAATCAATCCATGTTCCAATTCTACGAGAAGGTTTTTGATGAAAACATGGTTTTAATCGGTAACCATAATACTGCAGCGGTCATTGGAAAAGGAACAGTTGAATTAGAGTTCATCTCTGGAAAAGGACTTGTTCTTCTTAATGTCTTGCATGTTCCTGAAATTCAAAAGAACTTGGTTTCTTCTAGCCTTCTTTCAACAAAGGTGTCAAATGTGTCCTAGATTGAAATAGACTTATTTAACAAAAAGAGGTGTGTTTGTTGGAAAGGGATATGCTTGTAACAGTTTGTTCAAACTAAGTATAAATAAAATGAACAAATTTGCTTATGTAGTTGATTCATTTCACTTATGGTATAATAGATTAGCATAATTAAATTTAAAATCATTAGACTTTATGTTTAAAGAGCACCTTATTACCTATGATAAAACGAATCAATCTAAATGTAAAATTTGTATGAAAGAAAAAATGTGCAAAAAGTCATTTCCAAAATCTGAAAGAAACACTCAACTACTTGATTTAATATAATATGATATTTATGAAATAAATGGTATATTAATCAGAGGAGGCAATAGATACGTTATTACTTTTATAGATGATTACTACAGATATACGCATGTATATTTAATTAGATCAAAAGATCAAGCTTTTGAAATGTTCAAACTTAAATCAATGTTGAAAATTAATAAGAAAGGAGAATTAATGTATTGCGAAGTGACAGAGGTGGAGAATATTCCTCCATGGAATTTTCTTCTTTGTGCAAAGAAAATGACATTATTCATCAATCAAGTGCACCTTATGCCCCACAACAAAACATATTCGTTGAGTGGAAAAATAGGACATTGGTTGAAATGATTAATGCTATGATCTTAAATGCTAAACAAAATGTAAATTTATGAAGAGAGACAATCCTAACTGCTTTTCGCTTACATAATAGAATTCCATCAAAGAAAACTATGGCATGTACCTTATGAATTATGGAATGTCGGAAAACCTAACTTAAAATATATAAGAGTTAAGGGGCTGTTTGGCTTTCTATCGAGTTAGTGATCCAAAAATAAACAAGATATGACCAAGAGCTTTGAAAAGTATACTCGTTGATATGCTAAAATTTCAAAGGCATACAGATGATTAGACATATGGTCTAATGTTATTGTGGAATTCAAAGATGTTGAGTTCATCGAGAATAAATTTATGTGTGATCTCACATCAGTTCCCATGCAAATTATCTATAAAGACATTAACGAGAATACAAAGCATACGTTTATTAATAATAAGACTCTACTAAGTCTACCTGAGGAACCCCGAAGAAGTGTAAGAGCAATGAAAATCAAAGGTTTAGATCCTGATTTTGTCTCACCTGATTATGATATTTATCATGTAGTCGGAAACAGAAATGAAATAATCGATGAAATGATACAATCTGTACAATGAGGAAGTCCCTGAGACTTATAAACAAGCCATGGCTATAAGGGATGATGCTTTTTGGTAGAAAGCAATACAAGATGAAATGGATTCAGTTCTATTTAACGATACTTGAGTTCTAACAGATTCACTGGTTGGATCCAAACTAATCGGTTGTAAATGGGTATTTCGAATGAAATTTAACATAGCTGGGTCTATTCAGACTTTCAAGGCAAGACTGGTTGCAAAAGTGCTTCGGCAAATGGAGGGCATAGATTATTTTGAGACATATGCACCAGTTGCTAGACTATCATCAATAAGGTTACTTTTTTCTCTTGCATCTTATTTGGATTACATGTACATCAAATGAATGTTTAGATAGTCGCCCTTAATTAACGAACATTTAGATAAAGAAGTATATATGAAACAACCAGAAGGGTTTATTCTTGAAGGAAATGAAAATAAAGTTTGTAAACTAGTCAAATTTTTATATGGACAAAAATAGGCTTCCAAACAATAGAATGAGAAATTTGATTCTGTAATCTTTTCTATTGGTTTTATGCATAATAGTGCTAACAAGTTCATTTATTCCAAACTCACAAACAGCTATGGTGCTTTAATATGTCTATATGTAGATGATATGCTTATATTTTGGTACTAACATGAATGGCATAATTAATACAACGAAAATTTTAACTTTGTGCTTTAAAATGAAATATTTAAACGAAATTGACACTATATTAGGAATCAAAGTGAAAAAACATAGTTTAGGTTATGCTTCAAGCCATTCCCACAATATTAAAAAATTGCTTTCAACATAAAAACATTTGAACTTTAAAGATGCTAGTAGCCCATATGATTGTTCAATTAAACTAATTTCAAATTCTTGAAGAGCGGTAGCTCAACTATAATATGCAAGTATTATCAGTAGTGTAATATATGTGATGCATTATACCGGATCTGATATTTCTTACGTTGTGTGCAAGATATCCAAATTTACAAATAATCCCAGTATTGCACACTGGAAATCAGTTGGAAGAGTTCTTGGATACCTTAAAAGAAAAATTAAATTATGACTTCAATTTGAAAATTTTCTAGCTGTTTTGGAAGGATATTCAGTTGCAGGTGGTGGAACCCCATAAAACGATAACATGGGAACTACCAGATGGATTTTTACTTTGGGAGAAGGTGCTTTATCATGAGCCTCTAAGAAACAAACAATCATCGCACATTCTATAATGGAAGCTAAATTTGTTGCCTTAGATGCATCGGAAAAAGAAGCGGAATGTCTAAGAATTTTGTTAACGGAAATAGAGTTGCAGCCACAACCGTCACCATCCATTTTAATATAATGTGATAGTGAAGCACAATGTATAAAGCATATATTAAATTTATAATGGAAAATCAAGACATATAAGCTTGAGATGCACATATGTCTGAGAATTTATTATAGAAGGCATTATTACAATTATGTATGTAAGGTCAAAAAAAACTTAGCAGACCCTTTGACCAAAGGATTACCAAGAGATATGGTAAAAATTACGAGTTGTGGAATGAGTTTAAAGTCTATTTAATCTCCTGTAGTGGAAACCCAACCTTTTGTTCTCATACTAATGTTTAAAGGGTAATAACAAATTGCTTTCAGTCGATGGATAAACATTAGACATCAAACGTCTATTTGTTACTATTATGGTGTCTATTTGTCATAGTAATAAGGAGGATAAAACAGGCATTTATATGAACATAAGAACGATGTTTCGATAAAGTATGAAGTTAACTTTATAAATGTTCATGAATACCAAAGGAGTGTTTGTAATTAGTACAAGGTTATGATGATTTTATTGACGAATATAGAGATTTGTGTGTTTAGGTATTTTGCTTTAATGCAAGGATTTTGGTTTAAGTTACCATCCACCAAATTTTCTAGTAAAATTAAGATATCTAAACTAATAATAAAGTTTAATCGAAAGGAACTTTCTTTTATGCATAATGTATAGATAGAATAATGTAATCTAGTGGAAGATTGTTGGATGATTACGACATTTTAAAGTCCCGCATCACATAAGATTCAAGCACATCCCGCTATATATACAAGCTAGTGCAAAGGGAATCTGAATAGAATAGAAAAAAGAAGAAGACAAGCCTAAACATACATATTAAATGTCAACGATAGGCACTTAGGCATTTAGGATACATGGGCGCGTGCTACAGGTGTTGACCAGCTTTTAGGCAAAAGCCATCACAACTCAAGATTGAGGATCATTACCAAATACTGATCCAACCTTTCGGCCTTGGAATCAACTTTTATACTCGGTCGGCCGATTACAGATTGAACCGAGCTACCTTAATAGTAGGCAAAGATATCATCCTTCCGAACTGACAAACACTTCCGAAGACACAATGAACCGATCGGTCGAATCACCCCTGGAAGGTCGGATTAAGCCTAATATATCGGATCGAAAATATCAAGCCAAATTATTTACTACAAGACGAAATTTATAGGATCGAGTCAGAGGAGAACTATTCATCAGTAGAAGATCGAGTCCCTCCGCCTACAGTACTTGATAGGATCGAGTAGGAAACCGGGTCCCCCGACTGTTCATCGGTATGAGATCGAGTCCCTCCAGCTACAACTACTTTTTAGAATCGAGTTACACGTGGCCAACCCTAAGAAAGATGATGCCATGTTGCATTCAAATTTGGCCCACCTTCTCGTGTATAATACATCAGTTTCCTGAAATGGGAGGGCATTTTGAATCAACTACAGAAAAAAAACTCCTACTCAGCATCCTAAAAATATAATGTCGTATACTCCAGATTCAACACAAAGATTTTGTATATAATCCACTTCTATTTTACTCTCTTTCAATCAAAAACAACTGTAACATGTAATCGACAGTATAAACAGAGATTATAAAGTGGACGTAGGTTTGGATTAAGCCAAACCATTATAAAAATATTGCATCTTCCGTGTTTATTTACTTTTTCTTGCACTATGTGATAATAACCATGTGTGTATAACACACTTTGGGGGTTAACTGTCACTAGATCAACTTTTGACGTCAACACTTTGGCGCGCCAGGAAAGGGGCTCGAACCTGCGATCTTCGGCAACTCTTAAAGAAGCAATAGCAAAACGGAAGAAGGATTCAGCACCTTCTCATGCTCAATCTCAACCCGCTGGTGCAACTGATGCAGCAGCAACGGAGGTAAGCCAGGAGGCTTCCTCCCACGAAGACCCATCCCAATACTTAACAAGGGACGAGATGGATAAAGTTTTGGGCAAACTTATATGGAACATTAGGATGGACTCCTCGCAAAGAAGCGGGAAATGATGAAGGATTTCCTTGCTCGGATGGAAGGGAGATCGAGCAACCAACATCACTTCCTGCACGAAACGAAGTTGGGGCAACAACTAATCTTCAATCTAATGAAATCCAAACCCCGTATAGGTCTCCAACTATGCTCCCACCTGGTTTAACTTCACTTCATGATCATCCAATTCTAAGATCATCACTTCCGGCATCCAAAGAACCTGCAGTAGCTGTAGATTCTCAGGTCGGCCAAGGCCAAGCCCCAGATCGGTCGACCATTTTACCTCCAATCCAGGGTTCAACTCAACTCCCTGGACAAGCAGCTCTCGGGTTATTGCATCTCCTAGGTTGACCAGAACATGGATCGATGCAAACTCCAGTTCGACCCAGTATCTTACCACAAACTCTTCTTATGCCGCCTCCCACTCGACCTTCCCAGCACGACGATCCAAGCTTAGCTGGGGCAGCAACACTTTGTCCCAATAAGACCACTCTACCATACTAGTTCCTAGCGGGATAGAGGAAAATCCTACTAAAAATACCATGACATCGCTTGAGTGGGGGCAGTACTGAGCCCCAAGTTGATAACTCTTTCCCGGCCCGGTCCAATCCTACCAGCATGGGTATGGTTCATACCAATACACATGCCGCCCCAGGAGCTCCAGAAAATCTGGAACATACAACTGAGGTTAGGGACCACCCCAACCAATCATTCCTAGGCCAAACAGATCTGACCTTAAGAACTCAAACCATGCTACCGCCCTGCCCTGGGGTTCTCACCAACATCCCTAATGCAGAATTGGATTTGTGGCAATAAATCCCTGGGGATGGAAGTTAGATTGCAAGCATTATCAAATGCTTTACTAGAGGCACCCCTTATCAACAGGATATGGATAATCTCCATCGTAGTCCATTCACATGGGAAATCAGAAACTCCCAAAATTCACTGTACTTCAAGCTCCCGGTCCTAGAACTCAACAATGGTAGGACCGACCCGACCATACATCTCATGCGATACATGCGTCACATGGAAGTACTATCAGCATCGAGCAACGTCATGGCCAAGTGCTTCCCTCTTTTTCTCACCGACATTTCAGACATGTGTTTTCGGCAGCTGACAACTGAATCGATCAAAATGTGGAATATGTTGGTCATCCACTTCATCGAATAATTCAGGGTTCATATCTCCCGACAGAAGAGCGTCATGTTCCTCACATCCATTAAGCAATGGTCAGCGAGACCCTACGCTCCTTCCTAGAAAGATTCAACGCGACTGTATCCTCAGTCGATCATCCCGAGTCATCGATGGTGCTTATGGCCGCTATGCCTGATGTTCTGGATCAAACTAATTTCAAGATCTCCCTCTAGAGGGATCCTCCCAGAGAAATTGGAGACTTCTACTCCGAAGCCGATAGATTCCTCCGACAAGAAGATGCCAACATCGAGATCAAAAATCTCGAAGTACTTGCTACGATGGATGGAGGCCCATCCACCGCTGGCTAGAACAAAGGAAAGGGGAAGGCCTCAGAAATCGGAATGTGCGATTCCGGAGAGAGAACAAATATGATCAATACCCCAAACTCAACTCCTCCCAACTGGATATACACCTCGATGTACGAGGATCTCTACCTTTTCCAAAGCCTCCCCGGAGAGAGCCGACCCAAAGAGAATATGAATCAGGAAAGCAATGCATGTATCAATATGGCACGTCACGGCACCAATGACTGCAGGCATTTGCGCGATCTCAACGAGAAATGGGTCAAACGTGGAGAGCTACCCGATTATGTTAAAAAATATGCACCAGATGCACCGCCACAGCTACCTTCCCAAGCTCCTCAGGTTGGTACCCGAGCTCCTCGAAGTGGGAAAGACCCCGAGCCTAGTAATCACAGCATCATCATCAACTGATCTGGTTTAGAACATTGTGAATACACCCATTTCTTAGGATGTAAGAAATGTATTTTTATAATGTGGTTATGTTGAAGTACACACATATGGGGTTAGGATTTAATCTCTAAGCGTGTTCTGGATTCGACTATAAACCCATTAGGATTTGTTTTAGCTTTTGTAATAGTTTTTAGCAGCAATAAACTTTCTTTCTCAAACATGAATTATGTTTGACGAATTCATAGTCAGGACATGGTAAAGTCCTCAAACCAAAATCAAGTATGGTTTATGCTCGTCATCAGGGTATTATTTATACCCCTTCTCTCAAACCGAGTAAGTTTTATGCTCGTCACCAGGGTATAGTTTATACCCCTTCTTCTAAACCGAGCATGGTTTACACTCATCTTTAAGGTATGATCGATATCAATTATAAAATCCTGATTGTCAGGATGTGACAAGCTTAATTTTTTACAACATGGGCATGGATAATGCTCAAACCAAACCTTGTCAGGACTCGGCAAGTAATGAACCACAAGTATGGTTTTTACTCGATCTCTTTGAAAAGATTACATTCCGGGCATGGCTGATGCTTGACCCAAGCCTCTCATGCATGGCTTATGCCTGAAAGAGACATGTATTCTACCAGGACATGGTAAACTAACCCGATCACCTCCAGAACATGGTTAATGCTCAAGTCTAAAAATCGAGTATGGTTTATGCTCATCCTCCGGGCAAGGCTTGTACCCTTTCTCTAAAACCGAGCATGGTTTATGCTCGTCCTTCTTGAACTCTGGGTATGGTTGATATCCCATTTAAAACTTTCAGGTATGGTTTATTCTCCTAACACAACCAAGAATGGAATATGCTTGAACACTCCGAACGACATCGCCAGGATTTGGCATGTCAACTTCAAATCATTTGCAGACATTTTTTAACTCGGCAAAGTCCCGGTCCTCCTACTATTCTCCAAGAACGATTCGGCATAATCGTTGACTCTTGATATTTTTGGATTCCTGGTCTTAGTACGATCTTTAGGTGATTGTTGGTTTCCCAGCCTTAATACGATCCTCAGCATTCGTCAGTTTTATGGACTTAATACAACCATCATTGGTCGTCGGTTTTCTGGTCTTCCTATAATATGGTACAGTGTAACCATGGCTTTCTGGATTTCTGCTATTCAACATTCTCTGGAAGACGCATAACACATCTTCTTTCCCCAAGAAGATATGTTCTGGAGGGTAAAGTGTTGACCATCTTTTTGGCAAAAGCCGTCACAACTCAAGACTAGGGCTCGTTACCAAATACCGATCCAACCTTCTGGCCTTGGAATCAACTTTTATACTCGGTCGACCAATTACAGATCGAACCAAGCCACCTTACTAGTAGGCAAAAATTTCATCCTTCGAAACTGACAAACACTTTCGAAGACACAACCAACCGATTGGTCGAATCACCCCTAGAAGGTCAGATCAAGCCTTGAATATCGAATCGAAAATATCAAGCCAAATTATTTACTACAAGACAAAATCCAACTCCCAAGGCCACAGAACCGGTCAGCTTTGACTTGCACAACTTTTTATACACCAGAACTCAAGTTCCACGTATGTCACGATCTTCGAGGAGAACTATTCATCAATAGGAGACTGAGTCCCTCTGCGTACAACTACTTTATAGGATCAAGTTACACGTGGCCAACCTCGATAAAGATGCACGCCACATTGCATTCAAACTCGGCCCACCTTCTTGCCTATAAATACATCTGTTTCCAGAAATGGAAGGGCAACTTGAATCGGACATGAAAAAAACTCCTACTCGACATCCCAAAAATAGCATGTCGTATACTCCAGATTCAACACAAGGATTTTGTGTATAATCCACTTCTATCTCTTCTCTCTTTCAATCAAAAACAACTGTAACCTGTAATCGACAATATATACAGAGATTATAAAGTGGACGTAGTCTTCGATTAAGCTAAACCACTATAAAAATATTGTGTCTTCCGTGTTTATTTACTTTTCTTGCACTCTATGATTATGACTATGTGTGCATAACACACATTGAGGGTTGAATGTCACTAGATCAGCTTTTGACGTCAACAACAGGAAATGAAGGTTGTCCTGAACGATCGTTGCTTTTAAATTCTGATTTTAAAAGACGCGTCCATTGGCGTACTGACTGTTGCAAATAGTTGGATGGCATCTTTTCATGCCTTATATAGGGAGATATGAATTCCTAAGAAACGTACCTCTCTTCTTCTGCTTTTCCCTTCTCTTCTCCATATTTCTTCTTCAATAAATCAAATACTTCTCCTGCTGTCTTCTTACTTCTGCAGCAAAGGCCTTTTTTGTATCCTATAGGAATTAAGCTACTTATTATCGTCCCAGTTTACCATTTTTTGGGGTGATCGATTCCTTAAAGAAAGTGTTTCCACATCATGCCTCAAAGTCCTGGTTCTTAGGATTATTCTTGGCTACTAACAACTTTAAGGAATCGATATGGTGTTGTCCCAGTCATTAGAGTAAACCTACAAGATTATGAATCAGAAGTATACTAAACTTAATAGCTTCGACGGTAAAAACTACACCCGTTGGCAGGACAAACTAATGTTTCTGCTCACTACATTGAAGGTTGCTTATGTGCCTGGTCCTGATCAATAGCCGATTCCGCCACCTGCTACCAATGACATTGTAGACCTCATTGCAAAAAGAAAGAAACAAGAAGAAGATGAAGTGGTCAGTTAAGGAAATATTCTCAACACGTTATCCGATGTCTTTACGATCTTTTCACTTTTGTAAAGTAAGCCTAGCAAATCTGGAAGACATTGGAGACAAAATACAGTGACGAGGAACAAGGCGCATATAAGTTTTAAATACTTGAGTTCTTTGAATTTAAAATGGTTGACAATGCTTATATCCTGGATCAATTACACGAGATGCAATTTATTTTCAACAAAGTTAAAGATATGAGAATTAATATTTCTGAACAATTGCAAGTTGGTACTGTCATGGACAAACTCCCACAAAATGGAGTGAATGTTGAAAGAAATTATTGCGCTTGTCTAAAGATTTTATTGTGGAACGGATTCAAAAGCATCTGCGAATTGAAGAAGAAACTTGAATTCATGAAAAATTGATTTTGATACTGATTCGACTGTAAAAATTTTGAGAAATAAAAGGAATAAAAACTCTTCAAAACAAAAGAGGGGTGATACCAACAACACCAATAACCATGGAAAATCCAACCAAGGCTGTAACTATTATGACAAACCTAGACATTCCAAATGAGATTGCAGATCTTCAAATGACAGAAAAAGGAACATGGACAAAGCAATAACGATGGAAAGGTAAAATCTAAATAGGAATCAACCAACTTAGTTGGACAAGATGCGATAGAAGTTGTTGCAATGATAAGTCAGTTGCATGTTGAAATGGTGATAGAATTAAACATGGTTGAAACTTCTTAAGATATTGATTGGTGGCATGATTCTGGTGCTACCATACATGTTTGCAACAATCAATCCATGTTCAAATTTTATGAGAATGATTCTGATGAAAACAAGCTTTTAATGGGCAACCATAATACTGTAGCAGTCGTTTGAAAAGGAACATTCGAATTAGAGTTCACCTCTAGAAAAAGTCTTATTCTTCTTAATATGTTGCATGTTCCTGAAATTTGAAAGAACCTTGTTTCTGCGAGTCTTCTTTGCTACAAAGATGTCAAATGTATTCTAGATGGAAATAATCTTATTTTAACAAAAGGAGGTGTGTTGGTTGGAATGGGATATGCTTGTAATGGTTCGTTCAAAATATTTTTAATAAAATGAACAAATTTGCTTATGTTGTTAATTCATTTCATTTATGGCATAATAAGTAAGCATACTTAAATTTAAAGTCGTTAGACTTTTATGTCTAAAGAGTAACTTATTAGCTATGATAAAATGAATCAATTTAAATTTGAAATTTGTATAGAAGCAAAAATGTGCAAAAAGCCATTTTCAAAATTTGAAAGAAACACTTAACTACTTGATTTAATACATTCTGATATTTGTGAAATAAATGGTATATTAACTAGACGAGGCAATAGATACTTTATTACTTTCATAGATGATTACTTCAGATATACACATGTATATTTAATGAGATCAAAAGATCAAGATTGTGAAATGTTCAAACGATTTAAAGCCAATGTTGAAAGTAAAAAATAAAGGAGAAATAAGGTATTGCAAAGTGACAAAGCTGGAGAATATTTTCCACTTAATTTTCTTCTTTTTGAGAAGAAAATGACATTATTCATCAATCAAATGCACTTTATACCCCGCAACAAAACAAAACTGCTGGAAAAAAAAAATAGTACATTGGTTGTAATGACCATTTATACGATCTTAAATGCAAAACAAAATGTAAATGTATGAGGTGAGAAAATCCTAACAGCTTTCCACTTGCATAATAGAATTCCAGTGAAGAAAAATAAGGTATGTACTTATGAATTACGGAATGGAAAAAAACCTAGCTTAATATATATAAGTGTCTGGGGCTATTTGGCTTTCATCGAGTTACAGATCCAAAAGAAACAAGATAGGAAAAAGAGCTTTGAAAAGTATATTTATAGGATATGCTAAAATTTCAAAAGCATATAGATTATTGGACATAAGGTTTAATGTTTTTGTGGAATCAAGAGGCGTTGAGTTCATCGAGAATAAATTTATATGTGTACTCACATCAGTATCCATGCAAATTATCTATAAAGACATTAATGAGAATACAAAGCATACTTTTACTAATAATAGGACTCTACCTAGTCTTCCTGAGGAACCCTGAAGAAGTGTAAAACCAAAGGTCTGGATCCTAATTTTGTCTCACCTGATTATGGTATTTATCTTGTATTCGGAAACAGAAATGAAATAATCGACGAAATGATTTACGAATTTGTACAACGAGGAAGATCCTAAGACGTATAAAGAAGCTATGGCTTCAAGGGATGATGTTTTTTGGAATGGATCAATACAAGATGAAATGGATTCAATTCTGTCTAACAATAATTGGGCTCTAACAGATCCACCAGTTGGATCCAAACCAATTGGTTGTAAATGGGTATTTTGGAATAAATACAACAAAGATGGATCTATTTGGACTTCCAAGGCAAGACTGGTTGCAAAAAGGTTTCGGCAAAAGGAGGGCATATATTATTTTGACACATATGCACCAGCTGCTAGACAATCCTCAATAAGGACTTTTTCTCCTTGCATCCATACATGTATTACATGTACATCAAATGGATGTACATAATACCTTCCTTAACAGTCATTTAGACAAAGAAGTATATATGGAACAATCAGAAAGGTTTATTCTTGAAGGAAATGAGAACAAAGTTTGTAAATTAGTTTATTCTTTATATGGCCTAAAGCAGGCTCCTAAACAATGGCATGATAAATTTGTTTCTGTGATATTGTCAAATGGTTTTTAGCATAATAGTGCTGACAAGTGCATTTATTCCAAATTTTTCTATATAACAAGAAAGGAAAGTGTATTGCCACAACAAGAGTTTTCCGGCTCAAGGTTACAGTACAAAGATAAGTCTCCACTAAAAAAGGAAACACATCAAGGCTTTGCAACCTACAGCAAAGCCTGACAAGACAAGCTCTCAGCCTAAGCCAACAGAATCTGGAATCGGTCGGGCGAGAAGCGAAAAATGGAGCAACCATCTTCCTGATGACGTCTAAAATCAGTCGCAAATAGCAAATCGAACAATCCCGATTCAGCATCAAGGATGCGTAGAAAAGCTTAGGTGTCAGCATTATGCTTGCGACGATGCTCCAAAGCATAATTGCGAGTAACAGAACCATATTTGAGGTCAAGAACCCGCCTAAATTTCCTAATAAGATCCTCCCTAGAAAAATCGCCACTGTAGCAGAAATGAGAAAAACCTTTTGGAATGGCTACAACCACCGAAATGGGAGGCGGGATGCGCGGGTCCGAGTCGGAGAAATGTGAGGAAACAAGAGCCTCGGCAGCAGTGTCGATACAGGGATCAACGAATAAGTCAGAGCCATCACGCGCCAAAAGATCCCGAGCTGAATTAACATGAGAGACCGAACAAGCATCATTGTAACTAACCAACATGTCAAGCGTAGCACCAGAACAAGCAGTTTCAGCAGCAGGAGGAATTGCATGGCCATAAACTAGAGTACATGCAAGTGCATGCTCACCCAAAGAAGCAATGCTAGGAACTTCAGAAATATTAGAAGAAACAATCAAATTCAAAGCATCAAAGGAACCCGAAGTATGAGAGGAAGGAAGTGTTGAGACAAGGGCATCCTCAAAAGAAGACAAGGCCTGAAGACACACCAATGAAGAAGCAGAGCAGCCACAAAAGACATTAGCATCCAAGAAAAAGAAGACGCGACAGTTCAAGCGGACTGAACCAAGGCCGCTTGAGAAGAAGAATCAGCGTTGGAAGTGGCAAATGCAGAAGCCACGATGGGAATGGAAGCAGCTGCATCACTATCAAGGACACGAGCACTCATTTCATGCTGAAAAACAGGAAGTGAAGAATTGACAGCAGAGCTAGATTTACGGACCCATGCACTAGAGCGATCCTCCTGGCAATGTCTGTCAAAGTGACCAAATGTGTTGCACAAGGCGCAACATGGCGGTTTATATTCATGTTCGATGCCAAAGCCAAGCGATGCACTATTGAAAATGTCTGCACAAACACATGACGGAAAGTTAAAGGGTGCACTAACATCAACAAGAACACGTGCATACCCAATCCCAGAAGCCGACTCCGTAAATTTTCCAACCCCAAGGGGGTACCAATCACGCTGGCAATAGTACAATAATATCGGAATCCCATAACTCTTCCGCAATGTCGAAGTGAATCCAAATAGGTATAGAGTGGAACACAGCCTTGGAGTAATTAAAACAAGGGTGCCATTTCTTTAACAGAATAAATCTCGAGTCAAAGAAATATGGAACGCCATTTAAGATTCGATTAAGATCATCCACTCTATCGAATTTAACAAGAAAGAAACCGTTTTTCCTCGTGAACAACCCTGTGCCACCAACTGGCTTCCAGACCTGAGTTCTATAGGCTTTGAGGTGAACAAAATACAGCCTAGACCCAATCATATATAACACTAATGAGTTACCCCATTTTCTATTAGCTTTATGCAACATGTGTTTCGAAACGAAGGCACACTTCTCATTGTTCACAATACGTGGTTCAAAGAAATTGAGTCTAGGAGGAACAAAGATAGAATTCTGCTTACCTACAAGTGCATCTTTCTGGTTCTGGCACTTATCGCTAGTACTAACCAAAGACCCAACGCCAAGCACGGTCGAGGAGTCAACAGCCTTACCTACAATAGGAATTACCATATCCAAAGTTGCGGATGAAGTAGCGGACGCCGACCCCTTCCGAGTAAGAATACTCACCCCGCCTGAAACGTCAATACCCCCACTAGAGTCAGGAGAAGACTCCCGCTCAGAGGCCCTAACATAACCAGAAGCGGTGGCACCTGATTGTGTAAGATCTGGAGGCGAAGGATCTAAGATGGCACGAGAAACAAACTGGGCAAGATCCGACGTAGGCCGGAATCGAATCTTCTTGCATTTGGCCATGAGAGAGCCTCACCAGATCTAAACTCGCACATGAAAGAGAGCGACCGAAGAGGAAAGACCTCTTCCTGTTTATCCGGCCGCCATTGTATTTTTAATTATGGTTATACCTTAATTGATGTGTAACTAGATTAATTGTTAAGTAATTTTGGCATTCATTCCAAATTCACAAACAACTATGATGTTATAATACGTATGTAAATGATATACTTATATATGGTACCAACACAAATGGTATAAATGAGATAAATAAATATTTATATTAACTTTGTGTTTCAAAATGAAAGCTTTAAAAGAAGTTGACACTATGTTAGGAATCAAAAGTGAAAAATCATAGTACATGCTATGCTTTAAGCCAGTATCACTATATTGAATAACTACTTTCAAAATACAAACTTTTGAATTTTAAAGAAGCAAGTAGCCCATATGATTCTTCAATTAAACTAATTTCAAATTATGGAAGAGCGATAACTCAACTATAACATTCAAGTATTATCGATAGTCAAATGTATGCTATGCAGTGTACTAGACCTGATACTTCTTATGTTGTGTGCAAGCTATCCAGATATAAAGATAATTCCAGTACTGCACATTGGAAAGCAGTTGGAAGGGTTCTTAGATACCGCAAAAGAATAATTAAATTAGGACTTCAGTTTGAAATGTTTCCAACTGTTTTGGAAGGATATTTAAATGCAAGTGGTGCAACCTTTGAAAATGATAACAGGGGAACTACCGGGTGGATTTTTACTCTAGGAGTAGTGTAACAAAGCAGAATTTTGACAGCAAATAGTTATTTAATTAGAAGCTAGAAAATCGGAATTTACGCAAAAGATGGAGTTTGACCATGAAGCTTTAACCATTGTGTTCGTCTCGGATTTCTGATCAATTTTCATGTTTGGAGTTTCGCGAAGGGAGTCTGTATGAAAAATTTACATACAAAATACGAAAATAGACGAAAAATAAATAAACCAGAATTTTTAATTAATATATTACCTAATTTAACCAAGCCGACCTGGGCAATCTGGTACCCAAGCGGTCGACCATAGGGGTCGACCGCCCAGGTCGACCTACTAGGCATCAGATCGCCTAGTGGCTGCTAGGTTTTGAAGGGTTAGGTTAAAATATATTTATAACGAATGGACGGATATAACTTAAAACTAATCCGATGGTTCTTGGACATTTCCACCCTTATAAATAAAGGGGTAGAGCCTCATTATTTTCCATTCAAATCTATAGATGCAGCGGAGCTCTGCCATATTCTAACCTAATTTCTAAAATAAAAATATATTCATACATATCAAATAAAATCAAATTCCATATGCAGTTGGAAAGATTATTAGATTCAATGGAAGAGGATGCAAATTGACGCTTAACGATAGATTCATCACTCTCTTCCTTTTTCTTACATTTCTACAGATCTAGAATTTTCCCCTTTCTAGATAAATTGTAGATTTATAAGAATTTGAGGATTGTAGGCCTAAAGAGGTTCAAACTTTGAATTTGGAGGCTATAAGGTGAGTGGGAAATTTACATATACATTTATATTAATGTATTTATCTCGTTTGTAATGAATTCAATTTTTATGCCTATGCCTATCCGATCTGGTAGATAAATTGTAGTAATTAGATTGATACCCATCAGATCTGGTTATAAAAAGTATTAAATTTTGTGAATTGTACATTGTGGCTATGCATAAATGAACTGTAAAATTTCTTAAATTGTTTACATATATTCCTACAGTTATGTCATGAAACATGTTGCAATTATGTTATAGAATGTATTGCGGACATTGCATAACACTGTGGATCTGAAAATCAGTCCCATTAAATATAAATTAGATGTAGTTACATTCTAGCTCTTTAGTTCAGTGCTAAAATATGAAATATGAAATATGTGAATTTGGGTAAAAAGAGGAAATTTGTGTATTATGTGATTGTAAGAATAAAAGAAGTATTCCTGGTTATATTCAATATTGTTGGGTTTTGGCCTAAGCATTTTAAAATATGTCTTTTTCCACCTTAAACATAAAGAGGCATTATTTTAGAATCGCAAGAAGTATGACAGAAAGGATCAAAAGGGAAAAGTGGTGCAAAGGTGCATATAAATATATTTGTATGTAATTTGCATCGACCATTCCAATATATACAAATTACATATATTTCTTGTGATTTGAAAATATGCCAATTCCACAAAATTGGCATTATTTACAATGATTATGGCTATTGGTCCTTATGAGACTTGAGACCTTTTTGGTAAGATTGGATATAAAAAGGGAATGTTTGGTTAATTGATTAGACCAAATCATTAATTCAAAATTAAGTATTACAAAACAATAAATAAATATTAATAACTACGTTGACCGCACGAAAACACAAAAATAAATATATACATATTATCCGTACAAATCAATGTAAAACGGTGAAATATAAATTGTATGGAATGTTTGAATGTTTTGATAAGATTAATTATGGGATTATGTATAAATATAATCCATTTTGAATTAATATATTTTTAGTGACCATTTGTAGCAATCAATATAATTAATTGCCATAAATGAGACCACAAATCAGTAAATAACCATTGCAACCAATATTGATTGGGGGGAAAATAAATGTGATATGAAAATGGTTACAATTCCTAAAATCAATTAGGATAATTATTGAGGACCCAAAATTAGGAAATTTACATTATAACTATATTTAGACACGAGGTTCAACTCAACTTGTAGTGTAAGCATGCCCAGAACTGACTGACAAATCCAGCAACCACAGGTAGTTAGTTTAATGTGATGGGTCTAACGCATAAAAATAAATATACTATGGCATGAGGTTAAGTTCACCTGTGGTAGAAGCCTGCAGTGAACCGACCGACAAATCCAACATCCACAGGTAGTCAACTTAATGTGGGAGGCGTAGTGCATGAATGAATATATATATATATATATATATATATATGTAATAACCAATAAACAAAAATAAAATAATAAGAATAGTAATTGCTTGTTGGGGTACAACAAATAGAAAACTTGGGACTGATAAATAGTTGTCTTGGGAAAGTATGACCGTTAGAGTCATAAAGGGCATTAAAAAAAGAAATAAAAAGAAATGGGTGTCACAAGTGAATTTATGATTGTCATTTAAACACTAAGCCCATATTAGGGAAGGTATTAAATAAATATCCTAAGGAAAAAGGAGTACAACCTTCCTTATTAATAGTAGTGGAAATTGAAATATTGTTGGACTTAGTAGATTCATAATGTAAGATATTATTCACCATATAAACTAGTGACGCAAATAAATGGTGTACATATAGTGTTCCCATATAATGAAACTAAATGGGAATGACTTAATAACATAGACTACTTTATGCCAAAAAGGGAAAGGTGTTATGGGCAAATGGTGTACGAACTAATAACCTTCACGTATAGTTCGCTCCCTGGGTCCTAAAATGCTATGTGACTAAGGTTGAAGAGTCCACCTAGGAATAGGTTTTTCAGTATATAGGTCTTAATTAAATGGCGTGTGTGGGCTTACCCAAACCTGGAAATTAAATAGGTTAGATATGGCTGCCTATCCTACGGGAAGTAATAAGCGACTAAGGAGGTTATCTAATAAGGTCAGCTAGAAGGTATAAGAACGATAAAATACCTTCTCTCACCTTATGCAGGGAAAGGTATTTGCATGAATGACAGAAGCTTTAACTAGTAGGGCCCGTAGCTAGTGCCCTCTAGTTTATATTAACGTTGAATATATTATCGAGGGTTAATAAGTGACCAATAGGTCCGCTTAGGGTCTTAAGTGATCAGGGAGAATCCACCCTATCTATCATTGATAGTGAGGCATTAAATAATAAAGAACAGTGAATGAGGATATATATAGAAACCCCGTAATTAAGAGCCCACTTTTGATAGAATTAACTCATTAAGCTCTGGTATAAAGGCTTCACAAAAATGCATGTAAACGGCCTATCTCGATAATATAATTTGGAAATACAATTTTGGGAATAGTAGTAGAGTCGTGTGTAAATATTAACAAGGTTGGTTTCGAATCCCTAACCTTGTCAGGCACACAGCTTGGGTTAAACCAAACAGAATTTATCTATGTTATAATTTATGTTGTACATTTCTTAGTTACCAGAACTTGTTGTTCTGACCCCCGTCCTCGTTTTCCTCGAGAAGGTCGGGTTCTCACAGATGATTAAGTTTGGCTTTTGGTTCTCATTCTCTATCATGCTTGGTATTGGCAAAGTTACTTACTTTGAAAAAGGTAGTTACTTGAGTCAATACTTGTTATCCTATTTTGTTTCCGCTGTGAGTTATCTTATCGTCCTCTGATTATGCTCATGGTCATTTATTGTAGGTACCAGACTACACGCTCCATGCTTGAATGTGTTTGAGTTTTGATTTTGTCGAAATTTGGGCGCATAAAAGTGTGGGATGTTACACTTGGTATCAAAGCTTAGGTTAAACTATCAGAGGAATTAGTTAAATTATGATTCGTGAGAGAACACGATTCGATTTTACTTTCTATTTTTCTTCGTTTTTCTTACTCGACTTTAATTTATTTCGATGATGAATTAGTCATGAGCCTAATAATAAAATGGGCTTTGAGCGACTAAGAGTTGAAATATGTTGAGTTTGGGTTTCTTGCGAATTATGTCTTACCTCACAATACGTTATCGATCTCGTCGTAAAGAGCATGAGGACGACATATGGTGGAATCCATTGGTTCGAGTTTGGAGACTGGACAAAAATCTAGCTACAATCAAGATAGTCGTGATTTCAGGTGTTTGGTTTTGTTGGTAGTTCCATTTAAAACCATTGCTCGATCCAAAATGGGAAAAGTTCACGTTAGTATGTCATATCCATTTCGGAAATATAATTACGAGGTGTATCCATTTGTTACTTCATTAAAACTCCGAATCTAACTTTGTTGAAATATTCAATTGACTTCTTAGCCTTGTGCTCGAGGAAATTCTATTTTTAAAATTGTATTGAAAAGTATGAAAATGAGTTTTAAAATACGGTTTCAAAAAAAAGTTTTATAAAAGCCTAGTTTTAGAAAGATATGGTTTTTAAACTCTTAATCTATTCATGTTTCAAAATTATAGGGCTATTTTGTAATTTTAATAGATATAGTCTGATTGGCAGTAAAGATGGAATCGCAAATGACAAGGAATATACCACTAAACATGAAAATAATAAATATATATTCCTTGTAATTTTTAGTGTCCCTATTCCTATATATATATTGGATAATTTATTGGAATTATCACAATTAATCTTTAGTATATTTAAGCTCCAACATTTCGAACATGGAAACATTTTCCAGTGTGAAATATTAACTGGAATATAAATAAAAGTAATAATAAATAGGCATTTATAAATACGAAACCGTTAGTTTATAAATGAATCCCATTTTTGGAAAAGTTTTAAATTTTTCTTCAGAAAGGCTAAGGAAATTCCTTCATCTTGATTTTTGGGGTATTTGATTTTGAATCGTTTAGTTTATGTCAGCTAGTAAGGGGAAAATCCATTTTAATTTCTATTACGGATTTCTAGCTGAATTATTTTGCAGTTCGTTCATTGCGTGGTCGCAGCGTTGTTGTTGAGACCATAAATCCTTGGAGTTGGTCAGAATTTAACTAAAATCTTTAAATACCGCGGTAATGAGGATAACTATTTTCCGAATCGCGCCAAATCTTAAAAGGATAATGAGGGATAGTTAATATTTTAATCCGACCTAATAAGGTCAAGGTCCAACCTCTGTGCAAAGCCCATTTGGTAGTTGACCGTTTAGTGCTATATTAGGACAGTCAATTAGTTGATGAGTTTTGGTACAACTTGGACCCAGGACTCAACCATAAAAGTTGCGTCCAAAGTACCCCCATAACTTCTTCTTTCGTCCTTTCTTCCTCATCTACCCGAACCATATCTCTATGCTTATTCTCTTTCTTTGTTGTCGCCTTGTCCACTCTTTTTTGCGCTTGTTTGTGCATTAGATCTTGCCTCATTAATACTCCAAGATCTAATTTCTTCTCTCCGATCATTTCTTGGCCCATAATACCTAAGTTGCAATATTCGATCCTACACCCACCATTAAAGTCTCCTCCTTAGGTAGAGGTCATTTGGTTGGATCGGAATGAGCAAAAAGGTCTCACCGCTTTAGGGCTAAGAAAATTCGGCAAGGCAGTGGACTTGCATCGGTCCATTGCTCAAAATCTTATAATGGGGTTGTTGTTTATGCTGCATTCGCCTTTGCTATACCTTGTTTGAATAGGTTCTTTCGAAGGCGATCGTCATTTCAGAGCTATCTTTGGATAGTTTTTCTGAGGAGAGTCTTGATGATATTTTAGAGGAATTCATGTTGTAAGCGGACTTATATGGTCTCTTGTTTGACCGACTTTGGAGATTTTGTAGCAAATCTCGTTCTCCTAGTGTCGGTTTTTATGTTCGGGAATCTATGTTCGACCTACCCATATAGATGTATGACCCGTTTAGCACATCGTTCTATAAATGGGAAGTTATGACTAGATTTGTTGCATGGTGCAGAAATTAAGCTTTTTCTTGATCGATGGTGTAACCATCATTGGGTGCCTCGTCATATTCGGTTCAGCTTGTTGCTTTTGTTTGATGTCCCATGGAGTTACTTTATGTAAATCGACCTATTCACTGTTGTTTGCAGGTAATATTAGGTAGGTTTCCATGAGAAGCAGTTTTGCGGTAGGTTTTTTTTCTCATCATAAATTCTCTCTTAGAAGAGATGGTGATGTGGAAACCTCCAACAACACCAACAATGTTTGTAACACAAGATTAATCATTTTTGCTACCATGATTTGGTTAATTAAAGATCATAAATATTCGTTTGAGCTCTAGCCGCAGAGCAAGACATCTCGTCATTTATAACCATTGTTTTGGGGGTTTGGTGTTTTTTTTATTGTTGTCTTTGTTGTTATCCCTTTCCAGCATCGGGTTCTTGGCTTGGTGGTCATTCGTGCTTGTAACTGTCACTGTTGTTTAAATCACACGACTTAGGTTAGTGAGAAGAAATGTTTATGTAATTCGCGCATACCTATTTGACTGAAATCTCATTTTATATCTAAACTAACATTTGTCCTAGAGCTGGAAAGAATAGAATTCTGTGTTGGATAAATTTTAGCAAAAAACTGTTTTTGCATTGTTTTCATCACGGGTATATAAATAAGTAAAACACCGTTCCTTGTTAAAGCTAAAATTTATTTTAGTCTTTTGTGTGTGATTTCAGTTTTCACATTTTTGGTGTGACTGACTTCCTTTTTGGCCAACATGTGACTTAAATCGTTTAAATTTTCCACAAAATACATTTTTGAAGTTTTGGTAAAATGTTGTTTGGTTTTTTTTAATCGTTTTCTTGTTTTATATGAAAGTGAAATGGTTTTGAAAAGAAAATTTCAAAATAAACATAACTAGTCTTTAATTGAAATTTTAATTTTTATAAAAATTTTGATTTTTGGTCACATGAACGGTGTAAGGAAGATTGTTTGATGCTTTGTGTGTGCGTTCTAGCAGTGCAGTAGGATCGATGATATGATAAAAAAGATTAACGACAACAAGGAAAAGGCTGTTTTGGCCTTGGAAACGTTGTTTCCATAACTTGTCGACAATGCGCGAGAGTTATTAATTAACTCATTTTACGTTTTAGAGCTTGTTTAAAACTTGCGTTACAGTCTTCAGGTGGAAATTTTTGCAGCATTTTGGGTAACGGAGGTGAAAATTGCACTATAGGGCGCGAAATGGAATAACTGTAAGCGGAGTAAATGTTAAATTCTCCGCTTTGATTTCCTTTTTCCGGTTTAAGAGAAATTAAATAGAAAACAATTAGATTGCATGAGTTTTTGGATGGTAGGGTTTGGATGCAAATTAGTTATTCACACTTTTGTTCATTATTGTGTAAAGGTTATGGATGAAAAAAGAATTTTCAAAATTTGCATTCATATAGAACTGCCAGAATATTTAGGATGTTTTGCATCATGTTTTTGAAAGTGTTTTAAAAATCTCAGTGCGTACATATCGAGGAACAAATTTAGAATCATCTTGCATGCATGTTTTATGGTTGAAATTCATGAAGTACACCATGTACGTATACACATAGTTGCAAAGTGGATATACACAAATTGGTTATCTAGGATAAGATAACTAGTTGTCAGAATTTCATGACTAAATTCCTTTTAAGGAGGGAAGAATGTAACAACCCAGAATTTTGATAGTAAATAGTTATTTAATTAGAAGCTCAAAAATAGAAGTTTCGGCAGATAATGGAATTTGACCATGAAACTTTAACAATTGCATTCGTCTCGGAATTCAAGTCAACTTTCATGTTTGTAGTTTCGCGAATGGAGTCCGTATGAAAAGTTACAGACGAAATAAGAAAACGAATGAAAAATAAATAAACCGTAATTTTTAATTAATATATTACCTAATTTAACGAAGGTGTGACGGCCCGCCCCGCACCAACCGACACTTCCTCCAAGTGTGCGCTGTACACATGTCCAACTGGCACGGAACGGTCGTCATAAGAAAAGAAAGAAGAGAATGAACTAATCAAGGAACCTGTAGAATGTCTCACAGCGCATGGAATAAAATATAATAATAACATACTTGACATAAAACAGGTGAGACAGTGCATAAGCTGATAACTAATAATAAATGTCAACATCAGAGCAGCGGAAATCCAAATACAGCTTATTACAACTTTTCAAAATCTACTGTCTCTAAACAAAAGAAAGCTAAAGTGGAAGATGCACCACCAATGCCCAAGCAGTGATCTTCGACAACACAGGGAGAATACTATATATATATATATATATATTACGTGGAAGCCTCCTGCTCGTCTCCGGATCATCTACCCGTGCATCACCAGCTAACCTGTCTCTAGTCTGCTCGTGTGAGCACCCAGAGTAATAAGAAGAGACATAAAACTCTGGGTCAGACAAAAAGTCTGGTATGAGCGATAAGCAGCTAAACAGAACAATAACAGGTATACTAAACCATACCTGAACCTGGACCTGCAACCAAAGAGTTAGCACTACATACTGTACAATACTCTAAGGTGCCATCAACATATGGTGTAAAGAAATACGGGGGTGGGGGTGTGCATGTCATAGGGATAGCAAACAATTTAATCATGGCAACCATCCTCACATCTCTCACTCAGTGCATAAAGCATACGATGTATACCGCTTTCAACCACTAGACCCATCGAAGTAGTGACGGAGTTCGGCTTGTACAACTACTGCTACCACCAAGCTTACCCCATGGAGTCATGACTAAACCTTTACAAATGACCCCACTTCATTGGTTTATAGCTCTTTTAGTCGTACATAGACCACTGTGGCCCTGAATCCGTTCACGTACCCCCTATACATAGTGATCCAAAGTTACAGACATCGACAGCCCCTTAGCACACGTCCCGCAGCAAAGCCCAATCATGAAGTTAACTCGTTGATTCCCATCTGAATCCTTGGTACAAACTTCCCATTTGGACTGCCTTTGCATCTCGGGTTATGGTCTTCTTCGGTTCGGTTCGGGTCTCCTCCTCTATCCGGTTCGGGTCGGATCTCCTCCTCCTATCCGGTTCGGTTCGGGTGTCTCCTCCTATCCGGTTCGGTTCGGATCTCCTCCTTCTATTCGGTTCGGATCGGATCTCCTCCTCCTATCCGGTTCGGTTCGGGTGTCTCCTCCTATCCGGTTCGGTTCGGGTGTCTCCTCCTATCCGGTTCGGTTCGGAACTCCTCCTTCTATTCGGTTCGGATCGGATCTACTCCTCCTATCCAGTTCGGATCGGATCTCCTCCTCCTATCCGGTTCGGATCGGATCTCCTCCTCCTATCCGGTTCGGATCGGGTGTTCTTCCTAACCGGTTCTGAAAATCTGCAACTTTTTCCAGCAAGCTATTTTCGCCGAACGACGGCGTTTTCAACCATTCTAAACTTCCTATGACATTACAAAACATTCCAAACAGCAGTAACAATATATAGAATCAATCACAAACATTAAAACATCATTTACATGAAATACTTTAGATCAAACATACCCAGAAACCCATGTTTTCCCCTTAATCCTTCTTAACCGTGATTATGCATACAATTAGCAAAACTTATCCAAATTAGCCCAAATTTTTATCAGAGCCATAAAACATCATTATAGAATTTTAGGAATTTTTCCAGAATTTATTAATGTATAAATTCGCTAATCTTCACTAATTACCCATAATTAACCGTAATTAGTGTAAAAGCAAGCTAATCACTCACCTTTGCCACCACTAAAACCCCAAAACTGAAATATTCTCTGATTTGGCGCTGTTCCCAATCTTACACAGCAGCTCTACCTCGGTTCTCGTGCTAATACTCCTTGATTTGATGTTTGCTAAGCCTAATCTTCAATTAGAAAGTGATTAAGAGGTGTTTTGAAGAGATTTAGAGGGTGGAGGCCATGGCTAGGTTAAGAGGAATGAATAGTGACGGCTGAAAAATGAGAAAAAGGTATTCTCCAAACCCTAACAGCCCTTTTAAACTCCTAATCCCGAAATTCCCCTTTGGGCCTAGCTGTTAATCACCCGGTTAAGCCCAATTAAGCTGTTTTTCACCATTGAAACTTGTTTCAGCCATATCTCCCAAACGGTGAGTCCGTTTGGCTAATATGACCACTCTACGGAATTGTAAACCATCATCCGGATCCAATGGAAGTGGTTTCAGGTCAAAATTCCTTTCCAGTCAAAAGTTATGGTCAAAACAAGTTCAACTAGGGGCAAAACGGTCATTTAAAAATCGACAAAAATCATGAACATGGGAAATGACCCTACTAGTCGTTTCCCAAAAGTACACGACCATACGACTTACTAAGAAAAAGAAATAAATATTCTACGATCTTCCGATGCGTAGAATGCAGGTCGTTACATTCTCTCCCCCTTAAGAAATTTCGCCCCCGAAATTCCTTAACAAAGAAACAAACAATGAATCCCGCATGCCTAACAATCATTCACAGCAACCAAACATGCAAAACAAGAAAAACAAACATAACCTAGCATGCGGAAAACTAAATCGCTAATTAAATCTTACCAGGCAAAGAGTTCTGGATACTTCTTCCTTATGTCCTCCTCTGTTTCCCAAGTACAGTCTTTCTCATCCTCACCCCACTGGACTTTGACTAATTTCACCGCCTTCCTTCGAAGTTGCTTCGTATCGTTCCCAACGATACGCATAGGCCTACGGTTCCCAACCGCCTCAGGTTCAACCTCGATATCGTCCAACTGATCAGGTGAAATAGCCACATTAGGGTCGTGCACAAACTTCCTTAACTGGAAAACATGAAATACGTTGTGAACTCCCGCCATCTTGTCTGGTAATTCAATTCTATATGCCAAATTCCTGACTAGTTCAAGAATAGGGAATGGGCCAACGAATCTTGGTGCCAACTTTCCTCTCCTGCCAAATCGTATTACGCTCTTCAATGGAGAAATCTTGACAAACACCAAGTCGCCAACGGAGAATTTTAAGTCTCTTCTCCTCTTATCGGCATAACTCTTCTGCCTATCTTGGGCAGCCTTCATTCATTGTTGAATGATCTTGATTTTATCTAAAGTTTCCCTCACCACATCTGGTCCAAGCATAAACTTCTCGCCAGTCTCTATCCAACATGATGGTGAGTTGCATGGTCTTCCGTACAAAGCTTCAAACGGAGCCATATCGATACTGGATTGGTAGCTATTATTATATGCAAACTCTACTAGATGCAAATGGTCATCCCATGATCCACCAAAATCCAATATACATGCTCTCAAGAGATCTTCCAAAATACGATTCACCCTCTCCGTCTGACCGTCGGTCTGAGGATGATATGCGGTACTGAGATGTAACTCTGACCCTAGAGCTTCTTGTAAGCTCTTCCAAAACCCACTAGTGAACAACGGGTCTCGGTCACTCACAATGCTTTTAGGTACTCCATGGAATCTCACTACCCACTTCATATACAATTCTGCTAACTTAGTTGATGTTCTGGTCGATCTGACTGGTATAAATCTTGCACTTTTGGTTAATCGGTCCACAATCACCCAAATGCTATCATGTCCCAATCTAGTCCTTGGTAAACCATCAATGAAATCCATCGAGACTTGCTCCCATTTCCATTCGGGAATTTCTAATGGCTGTAACAACCCACTAGGCTTCTTTTGCTCGGCTTTAACTAGCTGGCAATTCATGCATTTGGATATAAACTCCCCAACGTCTCTTTTCATCCCTTCCCAGTAGTAAGTCTGTCTCATGTCTCGATACATCTTATTACCACCGGGGTGTATAGTCAGTTTTGAGTGATGACATTCTCTAAGCACTTCATCTCTTAATCCATTGACATTGGGTACAACGAGCTTTCCATTCTTTCTAAGCCATCCATCTTGATCAAGCCCATACTTGCTCATCTCCTCATCGATACCCATCTCTAACTTGGAGATGATTTCCAATAGGTTAGGATCGTCCCTCTGACTAGAGCCGATCCGCTCAATTAAAGTGGGTCTGATCGTCAAACTTGCTAACATTTCTGGGTCCAATTCGCACTTTGGTCTGAAATCAAACCCCGCGATATACTCCAGTTGCTTCCATTCAAGGAACATAGCCCCTAAACTGGCATGTCTTCGACTCAACGCATCGGCTACGGCATTGCCCTTTCCCGGTGTATATGCGATGTCGAAATCATATGAAGCTAAGAACTCTAACCACCTCTGCTGACGAAGATTCAAATCCTTTTGAGAGAAAAGATACTTCAGCGACTTATGATCAGTAAACAGCTCGAATCTTTCTCCCAAGAGATAATGTCTCCACATCTTCAATGCGAATACGATCGCTGCCAATTCCAAATCATGGATAGGATACCTCTTCTCATGCGGTTTCAGTTGCCTGCTTGCATAAGCTACAACCCTACCACCCTGCATCAACACAGCACCTAGTCCGGTACCACAAGCATCTGTATATACCATCATCTCTTCACTCCCCTTGGGAATGACTAACACTGGTGCACTTGTCAACTTTTCTTTTAGACTCTTGAATGCATCCTCGCACCTTTCGTTCCAAACAAAAGCTTGATTCTTCTTTGTCAACTGAGTCAACGGTGCTGCTATCTTGGAGAAGCCTTGGATAAACTTACGATAATATCCCGCTAATCCCAAGAAACTTCTTACGTCTGTTGCATTCTTGGGCGTAGACCAATCTTGCACCGTAGCCACCTTAGCAGGATCCACGGCGATACCATTTTCTAAAACAACATGGCCCAATAATCTCACTTCCTTCCTCCAGAAGTGACACTTAGAAAACTTTGCTTTCAATTGGTGTTTCCTCAACACCTCCATCACTGTCCTCAAATGTTCCTTGTGTTCTTCCTCGTTCCTTGAGTAAACCAAAATATCATCCACGAACACAAGAACAGACTTATTTAACTGATCTCTGAATACCCTATTCATAAGATCCACAAAATATGCCGGGGCATTAGTCAGCCCAAATGGCATAACCAACCATTCATAAAATCCAGACGGCGTTCGAAATGCCGTTTTAGCTATACTCTCAGCTTCCACTCTAAGCTGATGAAAACCTGTTGCGAGATCCAATTGGGAGAACACTCTCGCACCACTCAACTGATCGAACAAATCATCTATCCGCGGAAGAGGATACTTATTCTTCCTCGTCACCTTGTTCAACTCGCGGTAGTCTACACACAAACGAAGGGAACCATCCGCCTTGGTAGCAAACACAACTGGTGCTCCCCATTCAGAGACACTCCTTCTGATAAATCCCTTCTTTAAAAGATCGCTGACTTGCACCTCGAGCTCTCGCTGCTCCCTTGGTGCCATACGACGAAGTGGCATCACTATAGGTCTGGCATCTTTTACCAAATCAATACGGAACTCAATCTCTCGGTGTGGTGGAAGTCCGGTCACTTCTTCGAAAACATCCGGATACTGGCCAACCACGGGCAAACCTGACAACTCACTATGCGGAATGTCGAGGGAGTTTAGAAAACTAGCCAATACCCCCTCACTGGGTAGACCACCAAACACTATCCTCCGCCCATCATCCGCTCTAGCTGTCACCAAAAAGCCCTCACAGTCTACCACCACCCTGTATCTTCGGAGCCAATCTACTCCTAAAATAATGCCAAACCCAGTAAAGCCCAAAACAAAGCAATCACAAACAAACATGCATCCATGACTCGATAAGACCACATTACGACAAATCATGCTAAGGCTAGTAGAACCACCAATCGGGTTCGTCACTACTAAAGGTCTATCGACAATCTCGGGCTCCAATCCCAACCTATCTACCAGGTCACTAGATATGAAAGAACTGGAAGCTCCAGTATCAAACAAAACTCTAACAGGAACATCATAAACAGAAAGCATACCTTGAATGACGACATTCTTTCCCTTCTCCGCCGCAGTTGGGGCATTCGACGAAGAAGGAATAGCATTAAGGGCGTATGCTTTCACCATTTGCTTTTCTTTAGGGGGTTGCGGACACTTGTCCTTGTGATGTCCCATTTGGCCACAGTTGAAGCACTTCCTATCCGCTGGCTTGGCCCGGCAATTACTAGCATAATGGCCCTTCTTACCACAGCTGAAGCACTCAACATCTTGTTTATTCTTTTTCTTCTGGCCATCCTTAGTCTGACTCTGCTTTCTTTTATTCTGGGAACCACCCTTGCCTCCACCACTTGCTTGTGGCTTTGGCTCATCTGCGGATGCAACCTCAGTCTTCGGCTTAGGGTAGAGACTCTCTGATCTTAATGCTTTCCCCACAATCGACTCAAACGTCTCATCGATGTGGTTAATAAGCCTTTCCCCTAAGTACTGATCTAACCCAGTTATGAATTTCTCATTCTTCTTCTCGGCAGTATCAATAAGAGATAACCCATACTTTGACAAAGTGTCGAATTCGGCAATGTACTCCGAGACAGCTCTGCCATTCTGCTTGAGCTCCAAGAATTTCTTAAACAGCACTGACTTCTGAGCAGCTGGAATGAACTTCTCGCTAAAGCGAGCTTTAAACTGCTCCCAAGTAATCTGATCTTCGGGAGTAGCTGCCTTTATAGCATTCCACCAATTCATTGCCGCCCTTGCAGCTGACGGGACGCTAGTTTTCTCATCATCGCATCCTCAATACCCAAATCCTCGAAGATACGTTCGCAACTATCCAACCAATCCTGAACATCTGTGGCCGACTCCGTTCCGTGGAACGGCTTCCCACCAAGGCTAGTATAATCCTTATTCAGCTTGGCGAAGTCGACTCTTGGCGCCTGCACTATTGGACCACCACCATTTCCACCATTGGGAGCTGCCCTCCGTACATCTCTAAGCATCTCTCTCATGAGGTCAGTAAACATCATCCTCATGTCAGCAGCATTCCCATTATTGGCTCCCCTACCAGCACCTCTAGTATCTCGGCTCATCGTCAATCTGAAAAAGGAAACGATTAACGATTCCATAGTGGTGCTAGTGCAGTACGACTTCATTCTTATACTACTAATAGTATATATATAGCTTTTGAAAACCAAAATAACCACAAATACGCTCTCTCGTATACGTATATTATCTCTCCCTGATAACTTCCCTAGGTTAACTACGCAACCTAGAGCTCTGATACCAAGTGTGACGGCCCGCCCCGCACCAACCGACACTTCCTCCAAGTGTGCGCTGTACACATGTCCAACTGGCACGGAACGGTCGTCATAAGAAAAGAAAGAAGAGAATGAACTAATCAAGGAACCTGTAGAATGTCTCACAGCGCATGGAATAAAATATAATAATAACATACTTGACATAAAATAGGTGAGACAGTGCATAAGCTGATAACTAATAATAAATGTCAACATCAGAGCAGCGGAAATCCAAATACAGCTTATTACAACTTTTCAAAATCTACTGTCTCTAAACAAAAGAAAGCTAAAGTGGAAGATGCACCACCAATGCCCAAGCAGTGATCTTCGACAACACAGGGAGAATACTATATATATATATATATATATATTACGTGGAAGCCTCCTGCTCGTCTCCGGATCATCTACCCGTGCATCACCAGCTAACCTGTCTCTAGTCTGCTCGTGTGAGCACCCAGAGTAATAAGAAGAGACATAAAACTCTGGGTCAGACAAAAAGTCTGGTATGAGCGATAAGCAGCTAAACATAACAATAATAGGTATACTAAACCATACCTGAACCTGGACCTGCAACCAAAGAGTTAGCACTACATACTGTACAATACTCTAAGGTGCCATCAACATATGGTGTAAAGAAATACGGGGGTGGGGGTGTGCATGTCATAGGGATAGCAAACAATTCAATCATGGCAACCATCCTCACATCTCTCACTCAGTGCATAAAGCATACGATGTATACCGCTTTCAACCACTAGACCCATCGAAGTAGTGACGGAGTTCGGCTTGTACAACTACTGCTACCACCAAGCTTACCCGATGGAGTCATGACTAAACCTTTACAAATGACCCCACTTCATTGGTCTATAGCTCTTTTAGTCGTACCTAGACCACTGTGGCCCTGAATCCGTTCACGTACCCCCTATACATAGTGATCCAAAGTTACAGACATCGACAGCCCCTTAGCACACGTCCCGCAGCAAAGCCCAAGCATGAAGTTAACTCGTTGATTCCCATCCGAATCCTTGGTACAAACTTCCCATTTGGACTACCTTTGCATCTCGGGTTATGGTCTTCTTCGGTTCGGTTCGGGTCTCCTCCTCTATCCGGTTCGGGTCGGATCTCCTCCTCCTATCCGGTTCGGTTCGGGTGTCTCCTCCTATCCGGTTCGGTTCGGATCTCCTCCTTCTATTCGGTTCGGATCGGATCTCCTCCTCCTATCCGGTTCGGTTCGGGTGTCTCCTCTTATCCGGTTCGGTTCGGGTGTCTCCTCCTATCCGGTTCGGATCTCCTCCTTCTATTCGGTTCGGATCGGATCTACTCCTCCTATCCGGTTCGGATCGGATCTCCTCCTCCTATCCGGTTCGGATCGGGTGTTCTTCCTAACCGGTTCTGAAAATCTGCAACTTTTTCCAGCAAGCTATTTTCGCCGAACGACGGCGTTTTCAACCATTCTAAACTTCCTATGACATTACAAAACATTCCAAACAGCAGTAACAACATATAGAATCAATCACAAACATTAAAACATCATTTACATGAAATACTTTAGATCAAACATACCCACAAACCCATGTTTTCCCCTTAATCCTTCTTAACCGTGATTATGCATACAATTAGCAAAACTTATCCAAATTAGCCCAAATTTTTATCAGAGCCATAAAACATCATTATAGAATTTTAGGAAATTTTCCCAGAATTTATTAATGTATAAATTCGCTAATCTTCACTAATTACCCATAATTAACCGTAATTAGTGTAAAAGCAAGCTAATCACTCACCTTTGCCACCACTAAAACCCCAAAACTGAAATATTCTCTGATTTGGCGCTGTTCCCAATCTTACACAGCAGCTCTACCTCGGTTCTCGTGCTAATACTCCTTGATTTGATGTTTGCTAAGCCTAATCTTCAATTAGAAAGTGATTAAGAGGTGTTTTGAAGAGATTTAGAGGGTGGAGGCCATGGCTAGGTTAAGAGGAATGAATAGTGACGGCTGAAAAATGAGAAAAAGGTATTCTCCAAACCCTAACAGCCCTTTTAAACTCATAATCCCGAAATTCCCCTTTGGGCCTAGCTGTTAATCACCCGGTTAAGCCCAATTAAGCTGTTTTTCACCATCTGAAACTTGTTTCAGCCATATCTCCCAAACGGTGAGTCCGTTTGGCTAATATGACCACTCTACGGAATTGTAAACCATCATCTGGATCCAATGGAAGTGGTTTCAGGTCAAAATTCCTTTCCAGTCAAAAGTTATGGTCAAAACAAGTTCAACTAGGGGCAAAACGGTCATTTAAAAATCGACAAAAATCATGAACATGGGAAATGACCCTACTAGTCGTTTCCCAAAAGTACACGACCATACGACTTACTAAGAAAAAGAAATAAATATTCTACGATCTTCCGATGCGTAGAATGCAGGTCGTTACAGAAGCCGACCTGGGCAATCTGGTGCCTAGGCGGTCGACCTACTGGGCGTCAGACCGCCCAGTGGCAGCTAGGTTTTGAAGGGTTAGGTTAAATTATATTTATAAAGAATGGACGGATATAACTTAAAACAAATCCTATGGTTCTAGGCCATTTCCACCCCTATAAAGGGGTAGAGCTTCATTCTTTTCCATTCAAATCTATAGAGGCAGCAGAGCACTGCCATTTCTTCCTCTTCTAACCTAATTTCTAAAATAGAAATATATTAATACATATCAAATCAAATAAAATTCATATGCAATTGGGAAGATTTTTAGATTCAATGGAAAAGGATGCAAATTGACGCTCAATGATAGATTCTTCGCTGTCTTCCCTTTTTCTTACATTTCTACAGATTTTGAATTTTCTCCTTCCTAGATAAATTGTAGATTTATAAGAATTTGGGGACTGTAGGCCTAAAGAGGTTCAAACTTTGAATTTGAAGGTTATAAGATGAGTGGAAAATTTACATATACATTTGTAATAATGTGTTTATCTCGTTTGTAATAAATTCAATTTTTATGCCTATGCCTTTCAGATCTGGTAAATAAATTGTGGTAATTAGATTGACACCCATCAGATCTGGTTATAAAAAGTATTAAAATTTGGGAATTGTACATTGTGGCTATGCATAAATGAATTATAAGATTTCTTAACGTGTTTACACCTATTCCTACAGTTATGTCGTGAAATATGTTGCAATTATGTTATAGAATGTATTGTGTACATTGCATAACGCTATGGATCTGGAAATCAGTCCCAAATTTAAATTAGATGTAGTTACATTCTAGCTCTTTAGTTCAGTGCTAAAATATGAAATATGTGAATTTGGGTAAAAAGATGAAATTTGTGTATTATGTGATTGTAAGAACAAAAGAAATATTCCTGTTTATATTCAGTATAGTTGGGTTTTGGCCTAAGTATTACAAAATATGCCTTTTCCTCCTTAAATATAAAGAGGCATTATTTTAAAACCACAAGAAGTATGACAAAGAGGATCAAAATGGAAAAGTGGTGCAAAGGTACATATAAATATAAACACATATATTTGTATATAATTTGCATCGACTATTCCAACATATAAAAATTACATATATATCTTGTGATTGGAAATATGTCAATTCCACAAAATAGACATTATTTGCAATGATTACGGCTAATGGTCCTTGTGAGAGTTGAAACCCTTTTGGCAAGATTTAATATAAAAAGGGAATGTTGGTTAATTGATCAGACCAAATCATTAATTCAAAAATAAGTATTACAAAATAATAAATAAATATTAACAACTACGTTGACCGCACGAGAATACAAAAATAAATATATACATATTATCCGTCCAAATCACCGTAAAACGGTGAAATATAAATTGCATGGAATGTTTGGATAAGATTAATTAGGGATTATGTGTAAATATTATATTTATGGTTACCATTTGTAACAACCAATATAATTAATTAAAATAAATGAGACTAAAAATTAGTAAATAACCATTACAACCAATATTGATTGGGGGAAAATAAATGTGACACGAAAATGGTTACAATTCCTAAAATCAATTAGGATAATTATTGTGGACCCCAAATTAGGAAATTTAAATTATAACCGCATTTAGACACGAGGTTAAATTCAACTTGTGGTGTAAGCATGCCCAGAACCGACCGACAAATCCAGCAACCACAGGTAGTCAATTTAATGAAAGAGGTCTAATACATAAAAATAAATGTACCATAGCATGGGTTAAGTTCACTTGTGGTAGAAGCCTACCGTGAACCGACCGGCAAATCCAGCATCCACAAGTAGTCAACTTAATGTGGGAGGCCTAGTGCATAAATGAATATATATATATATATATATGTATGTATAACAACCAATAAACAAAAATAAAAGAATAAGAATACTAATTGCCTGTTGGGTACAACAAATATATAACTTGGGACTGGTAAATAGTTGCCTTAGGAAAATATGTCCATTAGAGTCATAAAAGGGCAATAAAAAAGGAAATAAAAAGAAATAGGTTTATAAGGGAATTTATGATTGTCATTTAAAAACTAAATCTAAATTGGGAAGGTATTAAATAAATATCCTAGGAAAAAGGAATACAACCTTCCTTATTAATAGTAGTGGAAATAGAAATATAGTTGGACTTAGTAGATTGATAATGTAAGATATTATTCACCATATAAACCCGTAACACAAGTAAATTGTGTACGTATAGTATTCCCACATAAAGGAACTAAATGAGAATGACTTAATAACGTAGCCTACTTTATCCCAAAAAGGGAAAGGTGTTAAAAGCAAATGGGGAATGATCTAATAACCTTCGCGTATAGTCCGCTTCCTGGGTCCTAAAAGGCTTAGTGTCTAGGGTTGAAGAGTTCACCTGGGAATAGTTTTCTCTTTATAGGGGTCTTAAATGGCATGTGCGTATTGGCCTACCCAAACCTAGAAATTAAAAGGGTCAGATATGGCCGCCTATCCTACGGGAAGTAATGAGCGACTAAGGAGGTTATCTAATAAGGTCAGCTAGAAGGTATAATGAACGATAAAATACCATCTCTCACCTTATGCGGGGAAAGGGTATTTGCGTGAATGACATAAGCCTTAACTAGTAGGTCCCATAGCCAGTGCCCTCTAGTTTATATTAACGTTGAATATATTATTGAGGGTTAGTAAGTGACCAATAGGTCCGCTTAGGGTCTTAAGTGATCAGGGAGAATCCACCCTCTTTATCATCGATTGTGAGGCGTTTAATAATAAAGAATAGTGAATGAGGATATATATAGAAACCGTGTAATTAGGGGCCTACTCTTGATAGAATTAACCAGTTAAGCTCTGGTATAAAGGCTTCACAAAAATTTGGAAATACTATTTTGGGAAGAGTAGTAGAGTCGTGCGTTAACATTAACAAGGTTGGTTTAGAATCACTAATCTTGTCAGGAATACAGCTTGGGTTGAACCAAACGGAATATATTTGTGTTATAGTCTATGTTGTACATTTCTTAGTCATCAGAACTTGTTGTTCTGACACCCCTCCTCATTACAACCTCATAGGTTTCTTCGAGAAGGTCGGGTTCTAACAAATGATTAAGTTTAGCTTTCGGTACTCGTTCTCTCTCATGCTCGGTATTCGCAAATTGACTGACTTTGAAAAAGGTAGTTACCTGAGCTAATACTTTCTATCCTATTTTGTTTCCGCTGTGATTTATCTTATCGTACTCTGATTATGCTCATGCTCGTTTATTGCCGAAACCGGATTACACGCTCCATGCTTGGATATATTTGAGTTTAGAATTTTTTGAAATTTGGACATAGAAAAGTATGGGGTGTTACAAGGAGGTGTTGTGTCATGGGCTTCTAAGAAACAAAAAATCGTCACACATTCTGCAATGGAAGCTGAATTTGTTGCTTTAGATGCATCGGCAAAAAAAGAAGAATGGCTACGAAATTTGTTAACAAAAATAGGGTTATGGCCACAACAATCGTTATCCATTTCAATATATTGTGATAGTGATGCTACATTATCTAAAGCGTAATGTAAAATTTATAATGAAAAATCTAGACCATAAGATTGAGATACACTTACGATAGAGAACTTATTGTAGAAGGCGTTATTACAATTATATATGCTAGGTCGAAGAAAATCCAAGCAGATCAATTGACCAAAGGATTACCAAGAGAAATGATCAAAACTAGCGTTTTGGAATGGGTTTAAAGTATATTTAACCTCCTGCGATGAAAACCCAACCTTGTCTGATACTTAGATTTAAAGGGTAACAACGACTTGCTGTAAGAAGATGGATAAACATTAGACATCTATATGAACATAAGGAATCTTATTTCAATAAAGTATGAAGTTAACTTTATAAATGTCCATGAATACAAGGGAAGTGATTATAACTAATACAAGGTTATGATGATTTTATTGATGAATATAAACATTTGTGTGTTTAGGTATTCCGTTTTAGTGCAATGGTTTTGGTTTAGGATACTAGCCACCAAATTTTCTATTGAAATTTAGATATCTAAATTAATAAGAAAGTTTAAATCGAAAGGTACTTTTTTATGCATAATGTACGGATAAAATATTATAATCTAGTGGTCTATTGTTGGACATATTACAAAATTTGAAAGTCCAACATCGCTTAAGATACAAGCATATCCCACTATATATACTAGTTAGTGCAATTGGAATATAAATTGAAAATAAGAAAGATGAAGACATGGCTAAACATACATATTAAAGGTCAAAGATAGGCACTTAGTGCACGTAGGCGTGCACACTACAAGCAGTGGTGGCTATTCAAATCGGTCGCTGTTTTTAAATTTTGATTTTAACGAACGCATCTATTGACATGCTGACTATTGCGAACAGTTGCCTGGTATATTTTCATGCCTCATATAAGGAGATAAGAATTCCTGAGAAATGTATCTCTCTTCTTCTGTTTTTCGTTTTTCATATGCACGTCTCTTCTTCAGTAAATCATATGTGTAACGGCCCAGAAAATTCGACGCTTGAATTTTCGACAATAATATATAACTCCATATTACTTGCCAAAAATCCAAGTATCGAAAGCCCAGACTATTAACAGAAAGAAGTTAGAGGGTGAGAAGAAGAAAGAAATGTTAGAATAGAAGAAAAAGAAGAACACATCAGAATCTCACAGCAGAACGAATAAATATAACATATCAAATCTCTTTATAAAAGAAAAATGTATATATGTACATACCATTTATCAAACTACAACATACATCAATCACAACAGAAATAAACTTTGTATAACTAACGTGAAGCCTCCTGCTTCCAGCTCCTGAAACTCCAAGCAAAACCTAACCTGGAAATATACTCGGTCTGACCCGAGCACATTTGAAGCAAAGCAAAATTCACCCGGGTCATTCTGGAATATTTTCAGTGATAAATTCATAGCACAACCAACTTGTTTAACTTTGAAAAATCCTTCTTGAAAGAAAATGATAATAGTAAGACCAACCCACACATAAACACGGACGATTTTTACCTTACTTTAACCCAAAACATTTTTAAATTATATCTTTACTAATATTATAATAATGTCTATCAAACCCCAAATAAATAACAATCTAGCAGAACACTTGCATCTCATGCTCTACATATATAGTTACAATCAAAACCGCGAGCTCTTATTGGAGATGGATTTCCTGGCAAGGTGTCAGACCACCTTTCCGACAATGTACCTCCGGCGATGATTACATTGGGGGTTCAACATGAACGTATTGCAACCCGACTACACATGACCCTCCCCTCATTTCTCTTTAGAGTGCCGAATATATCATTACCATGGTTGAGGGACAGCCAACCGAACCGATAGCGTATATATATAAATAAAAAGGAACAACCAAAGGCATTTGATTTCTCCAGATCAGGTATTGATATACCATTTTAATGGGTGCGACCCACATAGCCATGCTACCTACTCGATTTTGTGCCATTTCCCGGTTGATGAGGCTTGAGGTTATGTTTATCTTTTAGCACATCTCCATTCACTTTGAATGACACATCGTCAGATCCGCCAAATCACTAATTGACGTCCACAAATACACTCTTGGTGTTAAGCAAGAGAATTTCTCCGCCACCAAACTTGGTATATTTGTAAAAATCAACATATGTGACTCTCAAGGAAATACTCTGTCAGACATTTGTCCATACAAGTCATCCAGGAACAGGATGAACCGAAGGCACCCTCCAACAACATCCTATATAGTAATCACCCAAAGGATCGGTAGCGAGAAGTCCTTGCAATCCGAAGATTTCAATCACGACGGAATCACAATCAAAAGGTCTCTGCTTGCAATTAGAGAACTTTATCAAGTAGTTCTTCCGCTCATGAAGATCAATGGTCTTTAATGCTCCATCTTTAAGCCTGCACGTTAGTCGCATCCGCATAATTGATTCGAAGTGGTTTTGGGTCTAGTCCCCATCCCGGTTTCTTCGAAACAATACGTCGAAAGGTCCAGTAGAACAATATTCATTTGATAGTCGGTTGTTCAACTATCAAATCATAACAATATTGTTAAGTGCATTGGCAGCTCAGGTCTTTTATATAAATTTTTTATTTAACCATTTAATTGATATTCATAAATCAATTCATAAATTCTACCTTAAGCAATCTCTTCTGTTTTCATTACTTTGAAAACATTAACCGATACTCCATTTAGATTAACGTATTTACCAAACTTCCTTTTTTATTTTCATTGTTTGGAAATATTACTATATTTCATAAACCTTCAGTTATTTTCTTTATTTTGAAACATCCTTTTATACACTTTATACCTTTTCATATTTTCCTTATTTCTGAAAATATCACTACAGTTCGTAACCCACTTTCCATTTCCTTTACCATTAGAAATATCGATATATATACACTCAACCAATCGATATAAATTTCATATCCAATCTTGTATGGCTAAAATAACGTCAAGTGACATACTTCTTGAAATGTAACCTTAAATGGTTTTGTTAACTTTAAAATAATCGCACTTATGGAAATTATAGTTATCCTTGCCAAAAAAAGAAATTATAGTTATATTTTGCAATATACAATTTGAAGCGACCCGAACTTCCCCGGTCTCCGAAGAGATGAGAAAGAACGAATTACTGTGAGGACAAGACAAAACAGAACGCAGACGGAAGAACATTTCATTGCTATTACAACAATTCCACCAGAATACAAGAATATACAGAGTATAATTGAATAAATTACATTCGATAAATATCAGAGATTACAATAAATTACATAGCAGCGGAAAATAATACAAAGCACAACTGAAGGTGATATACGGATACAGATCTTTCCAGATATCATTCCAGCTGTAAACCAGGATCCTGTGAATATAAATCTGCAAAACCAAAACTACTAGCTGCCCGTGCGGAAAATAGGGGCACCTAGAGTTTAGGTTAAAACAATAAACTCCAGGTCAGTCATGTGACTGGTGTGAGAACTAAAACAGCTATTAATATTGGTTTTAAAAGTTAGGTAAATCAAGGGACCACGCCGTATAAAACGGAATGGGTTTCCTCCCAAGAATACCAGTGCATAGAACAAACATCGCAATGCTAAATAAAGAAAAATGAAGCTGTTATAAGACCTAGGTCCCATCACACAATGCAACACAAGCCGGAGGATAGGGTTTTCCCTTATAACAGCCAAAGCATGCATGATACGTTTAAAACACATTATTTGATACTATTATAGGTGTATAGTGTCAAAACAATTTCAATCATAAATATCAATCATAGGCGGCATAGCTACCATCTACTATGTCGCCATACTAGTTCTACAATTAAAACCGCAATATCACGTATTGGAAATTGGATTCCGTCATGAGCCAAGGCAAGGGGCAAGCTCCTCTCCGCGTTCGAGACACTCTAGCAAATGTCTCAGGGCTACACACTCTGGGCAACCCTGTATCCTCCAAGGCCGGTCCTCTCTTACGTTTGAGGATTAGTATTCCCGAACACACGTTTCCCGGTCCTTACAGACCTATAATCGAGGCGCCTCGCATTCCAACAACCACATAGGTGAAAAGTATATAAATGTCAGGGCTGGTAAGTCACTGACACCACCATATCTAGAAAGAAACGTCATGCACTCCTTGGGTCCTTATCCCGTTTTTGACTCATACCGAGGTGTGAGGCTCGCGAATCCACGCTATACACAAAGCTGCCACGTAGGCCGTGCTTTGATCATCAACCACAAGACTTTGCTTTTCAACAGAAGCCTTGATCCATGCAACTCAGCGTGCCACACAGGCAATTCATGCCATGCGATTGATATCTATCGATATATAACCTCTAAGCTCGTATGTCTCAGAGAAGGGTGTTAAGCAAGAGAATAAATTCTTCGCCGCCAAACAGATATATATTTAACAAAAACCAATCAACACAGAATAAAATCCAATGTCAGACACACAATCCATTTACAAGTTCGTTCTGGGTCTGAACGAAACCGGAGGCACTTTCCTCGCATATCCATCGATCTCCAGGTACGTCTGGACGACCACCAACTGATTCCCTCATCTTGGGTGTACAATCCAATCAAGATCATCAGTAATCACCCAAACGATGTGAAGACTTCCGGTCTTCGACCACCGTCTTCATCTTCGACTTATCATCGAGTTGGTTATTTAGAATGGGTATAAACCCGGCCTTTCCGAACAACCCGCGTATATTAAAAACAAATGTTAGACAAACGCAACATACGCCTCATTCCAATTCATATTCTCAGGGAAAGGTTCCCATTAATTTTATCCAAGACAAATTCTTTAAATTTATCCTTTTATCTTCCTTTGGATGTCATTTCAAACCAAATTATGGTTTTTCAAACTAGTCGAGATTAGCGAACCACACCGAAGTAATTATTTATTTTATTTCCCAATCTCAACCTATTCATCCCATGAAGCAAAACTGGTAATACTCCATATCTAACACCACGGTGTTATCGGTAAAATTAATTACCATTTCCCATTCAAATCTAATTAAAGATTTAACTATCGCTTTGGAGCAAAACTGGTGATACTCCATTCTCGCTCATTTCTAAATTTGATAATTTAAATTATCAATTCCCCCATTTCAATTTAATTGTAGATTCATTAAAACTCCTTTTACTGGGTTAAAGGACTAATGTTATTTAAAACACAGTTCACGACAAACCCAAATCACATTCTATTTATTCTCGGGTTAAAGAACTAGTGTTATTTAAAACACGGTTCACGATAAACCCATGAATCAATTCTATTTAAACCCATTTCAAATCCAGTTTATTTATTTAAAAATAAATGGGCTTTAATTTTAGTTCAAAACTAGTTTATTTCGATAAAAATCTATTTTTATCTTTTCAAATATGGAGTTTTTCATCCCAATTTTTCCCAAATCATTTCTTATGATTTTAGACAAATTATTATTATTTTTAATAATTTTATCAAGGCCCGTACAGTCGATTTCCATCTACGGCCATCGAACTGCACTTACAACGACCTTTTCTGAAATTGATTTGGACATATCTCCAAATCCAACCGTTAGATTCCAAATTTCAAATATTCGTTAGAAAGCTCTTTTCGATACGAACCCAACGGTTCCGGTTTTAGCAGAATCCGACGGTCAGATCTCCCGTAATGTCCGTTTGAAATAAATGGTCGAAATTCACGAACTGCCGCGGCGCGGCGCGTTCTATTCAGGCCATTATATATATAATATATATATATATATTATATATTTCGTCGATTACTATTTAAAACGAATTTTATAAATAGTTTTGAATTCGTTTCAAAAACAATTTCAACCTTTATTTCAAATTCAAATCAAAATTGAATTTTCTATTATAAATCCTTTTTACTTTCATTTCTATTTGATTTCAATTCAAATCGATTTTAATTCGATTCGAATCCATTTCGTTTTCTATTCAATTTGAATTCATTTCATTTTCTATTCAATTTGAATTTAATTCGTTTTCTATTCAATTTAATTCAAATTGGTTTTCTATTCGATTCAATTCAAATTATAAAAACGAATATAATCGATATAAATATCATTCGCGTCAAAATAGCGCATCTCTAATCAACACGGCTTTATATTTCAATAATTATGTTATCCTATTCAACAAATGAATATTTATTCTATTCAATATGTGAATCTATATTTTTGTCAACACACGACTAATCTCAACGAATGAGTACTATCCATATGTGACTATTTTTGTTATTTAATATATTTTATAAAAATTATGGTATCTATCGTTTGATTTTAAACCAGACTCCAACCGTAAACTAGTAAGAGAACGATTCCCTGAATATTAACCCCGAAGGCCGAAACCAGCATCAGATCAATATCCAGGAGACCACTCATCTTATCTATTTTTCCACTTAGTTTCTAATTTCATATATGATAAAGATATAAATTTTATTGTTAAAATATTTCGTTCAACACATGACTAATCTCAACGGATGAGTACTGTCAACACATGAACATTTATTTTATAATGATAAAAATGTAAATTTTTATTATTAAAATATTTCGTTCAACACATGACTAATCTTAACGGATGAGTACGGTCAACACATGAACCTTTATTTTATAATATTCTTTATCTTCTAAATTGGAATGAAGCCCAATCAATTACCATATAAAGTTAATTATATGGATTCCATACAACACATGTATATAATAGCAACGATAAATAATCAACCATCATCCAAAGTGCACTACACTGTATAAGCATCAAATATAGATATCTAACGCTTATAACAGCCTGTCAATCAATCGATCGACATACAACTAATTATTGGGATTAGTGTATGCCGTATATTGTCCCAATACCCGTGTGGGGTTTCAAACAATCAAACGCATATTTTATTTGTGCTGTTGGGCGATGTGTAAAATTTATCGACCCAATCAATATCAGTCAAATCAGTGTATATAAACAAATTGGCTGATTTGTTTATAAATATTTATTTATTCACTTTCACGTTAAAAATTATATTTTTAATGATAATTAATTTATTTCAACCATCTACATTCTATTTTCGATTTCACATCAACATCACAAAAATTTTCACAACACATCAATCAAACAAACAAGTCATCCATGGTCTGTGGATGACGGGTGTCGGGTGCTACTAAACACCGTCTGCATCCTAGCATATATCATAATATAACTAGAAAAAGGAATTTTAGAGTGAGAAGTTCTCACCGATAGCTATCCTAACTCCACGACACTTCATTTAGAGAAATCTTCGTCGTTCTCTCCCTTTTTGTCATATTCGTTGCCCGTATTCTCTACATATATAAAAATCACATTTTTATATTCCCCATTATATAAAAATCATATTTTTAATTCGCTACTTCGTTAATGTAAAAATAGAATTTTTTATTCGTCATTCAAATAAAGAAAAATCGTATTTTTACTTCAACTTCATATATAGAAAAATCGTATTTTTACTTCAACTTCATATATAGAAAAATCGTATTTTTACTTCAACTTCATATATAGAAAAATAGAATTTTTACTTCACTATTTAGATAAAAATTCCATTTTTACAACGCTACTATATAGATAAAAATTCTATTTTTACATCACTATTTTCTATATAAAGATTTTGCCCTTTCAAATACAAAGATTTCGCCTTTTCAATTTCAAAAATCTAATCTTTTCTATTTTAAAAATCTAATCTTTTCTATTTTAAAAATCTAATCTTTTCTATTTTAAAAATCTAATCTTTTCTATTTTTAAAATCTAATCTTTATATATTCCAGATTTTTATTCCTAAAACATACATAGAAATTTCTGATTTTTATTTCTAAAACACTTATAAAATTTTTAGATTTTTGTTTGATCAAAATTACTCTTCATTTAATAATAAATAAATAAATTTGAAAACTCACTTGTATTCAATCGGAGAGGGGACGTTGGTGAGGGGGGGGGGGTTTCTGGAGCTCGACGGAGGAGGAAGCGGTTGAACGGGGACTGGTGCTCGCGCCAGGGCGTCGTAGTGTGGCGCGTTGACTGGAAGTGGGGGGGGGGGGGGGCGCTCGTGTCTGGACGGGGAGGCAGGGTTGCGAGCAGGTAAGGGGAAGGAGAGGAAGGAGTGGAGAAGAAGAAGGGGAGGGGGAATGCTCTGGTGGGGCGCGCGTCGGAGATAGGGGGAGGCGATGGGGGTTATCGGGTTTCTCTTTTTTTTTAGATCTGATCTGGAATGAGAGAGAGAAGAGGGGTGAGATTTATATAATTATATATATTATTTTATTATTTTATTATTTTTAATTACAAAAAGTAAGTTTTAAATTCGAACTCGAAATTAAGCCCACCGACTGTCGTCCATAGCGTTTTACCCCCATTCCGAACACAATGGGATATATATCGCAGGCTGATTCGATCGTTTCGATCAGTTTCCGTCAAAATCAACATATAACTCTATATATTGAATTTGAACACGCATTTCAAATTACCGGGGTCACATACTAACTCGAAAAATTCCAGAAAAATATTTTCTAGCTTCGTATTGACGATACGGTCCTAACAAAACTAGTTTCGTCGAATTCTGAGACCGTTTGAAAAATGGCCAATTCCCAGTCGATTAAAATCAACTGAAACTGGTCAAACGCGTTTTCCTTTGCCACGCTCACATATTGATTCGAAAAATTATAAAATTTGGAATCTAGCAATAACTTGACATCACGGACCCAACAAAAGTGGTTTCGTCGAAATCCGAGGTCATTTGCAAAATTCCCATTTTTAAGGGCCTGAATTCCATAGCGACTATTCAGAATTTTCAACTGGACATATCTTTTGATTCGCGCTATGAAATCTCAATTTTCCGGATTCGTTGGAAAGATATTCTCATACAGATCCTATTATTTTTGGTTTCACTAAAATCCGGATTATTTTGTACCCGGCACATTCAATTGAAGTTTGAAATCGAATTATCGAACTACCGCGCCATTTTCAATTCCTTTTATAATTATATATATTCTAACGACGACGTATATAATATATACATTCTATTATATTCAAAATAAATTTTCGTCGATATTATTTAAAATAATATATTTTAAATATTCAAAATTCATTAAAATTGCCAAAATAAAAATTTTAAACTGGCCCAGATTTTCCGGGTTATTACACAATTCCATTTCAAAACCAATAACACTCTTTTATTCACATTTTCCCGTAAACCAAACCATGGACTTATTTCTTCGAATCAGGTAGTTACCAAATCTATTATTGGCCAATCAATGCCAAACAAAACATTTTATTTGAAAAGATCTAGTAGCTTTTATTTCATTTCTAAATCCTTTGCAATTTAAAGTTGCAGTTCTTACCTTAATAATCATTCTGACATCCTTACTCATTAGAAACTGATACTATCTCTTGATAATAGTGAAGCGGTTCAAGTTGGGGTATTCTAATTACCTCTCAGGCCTATATCGACAACGTTCTTATCTCAAGATAGTAAAAGTTTACAATTCAACAATCTAATATTTCATTTCCATTTCCATCTATTATGGTTTTATAAACCATTTTCTTTTATTTGAAAACCCACTTTACAAGTTAATTCCTTTTACTTCATTAAGTAAACTTTCCAATCTTATTTACCATTCGAATTCAATATGATTTTCATAAACCATATCTTATATTGGTAATTGCCTTATAATCTCTTTACTTACGTTATTAAATAATTTAATATCCTTTTGCACAAATCCATTTAACCATCTTCTATGAAGTCCTATTTAACCACCTTCATTTTTACTTAGTAAAATCTTGCCGCAATTTCTGCATTAGCTTATAAATCACTTTTACAAACTTTGTCTGTAAATTTGAATTATAATCCATATATAAAACTCTTATTAGATTTTGATCAAACCTTATCGCCACTTAATCACTTCTTAATTGAACTCTTATTAAAAGTCATCACTTTAATTATTAAAATAATAATTAACTACATTAAAAATAGTTAACTTCGTTATTAACTAAGGATATAATAATTAATCATTTTTAAAAGCTTATTAAATAATAATCAACTTTATTAATAATAAAACAATTCGATAATTACCCTAAAATATAGTTAATCAAAGATTAACTAACATTTAACACCATTCATTAAATTTAATGAATATTCGGAAAATGATTGATTAGTTTAAATCAAATTAACCCAGTCCTCCACTCCAATTAAAAACAGTTGATTTTTGTCAATCGTAGACATCAATTAAGCGGTTAAATGATTTCCATGTATCTTTCCCTCTTAAATTAATTAATAACTTAATTAATTAAAAATATTGTTTAATTGTTTTAAAAAAATTATTTCATTTTACTAACACGTAGGTTAGTTTCTGACTGCAGTTCATAAAACTCATTAATGAAATTAGAATTCTTATTACAAAATATTTAATAACTTCTTTTAAAAACATGATTATAAACATATAAATATTTTTATAAACTTCTCTTTCATTAACTCAAAAACTTTAGTTCAGTTATAAAATAAATTTTATAACTTAAAACTACGTCAATTCGCCTGACGGCAAACCGACCTCATAAAAACAATAGATTTTAGGCCATCACTGCCAACCACTTAATCAATACTGTCGATTGATTAAAATCACAACAACGATTAATATCCATTCAACCATCACTATTCAAACAGGTTTTAATATCATTTGGGTAAACAATTCATATATGTGAATAATACGAACAACAAATAACATATAATTTATTTGAGGAATCCGATTGGATTCCTTCAACCTATTCTTCCCTGCATCACATGTCACAATAATATTTGATAACAATATGTGAAATGAATTTTCAGTAATCTATTATTTTTAAACAACGAAATATAAATAACGACGATCAATCGGACAATAAATAGCCAATAGCTTCTATAGCATCCAATCAACCAATTTATACTTGTCAACGATAAATTATAATTTTCAATGAATTTAACACATCATAGGATTCCAGAAGGTGTGAGAATTAACTTACCTTTATATTTGGTTGACGGTTCGTTGTTTCATATAATTTTAAACATCATTTAAAATTACATGAAATTCCAACTGCCTCTGTTTCTGACCAAACCAGTTTGTACACGTAGCCTCCGTCGCCACAATCCTAATGGATCCAGTTTTGCGAATTTCTGATATCGTATGGAATAGTTACACCTAAATTAAGTTTATATACATTAATCGATGATTTAATAAACTAACTAATAATTAATTAAATATTAAACTGACTAATTATCGTTAACTGAATCTGCTAATTACCTTTTACAATTAATCCACGTTCAGCGGGGGGTCACGCATTTTCTCTTCCACCTAGTGAAAAAACCAGATTCTTCTTTCTGATACCCTTTTTTTCTTACCCCGATCCTTCTTTATCCAAAAAGCTCGATCACCACTTTCCCTCACTGCGCCGCCATCGTCAACTTCCCAACACACTTGACGCCGCCGCTGACACCTCGCTAACACCCAGCGTCAACACCCCAAATGCTAGTTACCCATCTATCCCCGTCCGCTAGTAATTCAAAGATGTCCGAAAACCCTTTCTATCGCCAAAACTAACGCCTAAGACCATCTTGAGCCACCGGTCCGCCGCCAATCGAGAGAGCGCCTCTTCCACTTTGCCTTAGCATCCATCGCCCGATAACACCCCTGGCCGCCAGAAATTACATAAATCCGATCGCTATTCCAAAAACCCAAAAATGGTCTGCTCTGATCAACTATGATTTGCCACCGCTGCAGGCCATTCCAGGCACTCCGACCTGAAACAAAAATGTCAATCTCCTTCCCTGCTCCAACTTTCCTTCAGGCTCTACGACCCCTCGCTGACTCCAGTCACCAAAATACACCATAAACTGAAACCCCATTTTCACGTTTAGCTCCTTCTCACGACCACCAGACACCACAGAATGCCACCAAATTTTTAATGGGGTTAGATATCACCCCGATCTCCTACTTTGCTTCAGATTCCTCTAGCCGATTTGTTATAGATTTAAAGATATAAATTGATTTGGGTTTAAGTGTTAAACTACAAAATCTAAAGTAAATTGGACGGGATGAAACATTTGGAATGATTTGGCTGATGATTTAGGCTATATAAAGATGGAATAATTATTATTTTATGTTGATGTGACAATCGATATTTTATTTCGTGGCTATCACCATTTCTGAACTCTGTTTACTGGTCCTGTTTAACACCCTGAATTTTATGACAATTTAATAATTAAATAATGCATATGTGTATATATGTATATATATATATATATGCATAGACATAAATGTATATATGAAGAATAAAGTAAAGATAATGCAAATAAAAATGTAATGCATGCATTAAAAGAAAGAAAGGATTGGTTGCATGCGGTGTAAATATGTTGCATGCACTGATTATGCATTAATAATAAAGACGAAATAAAAGAAAAAGGTTCATGGAATGAAATATTATAACAAACATGAAAAAGAGGAATAAAAAGAGAATAATAACTACCATTGTTCTAAGCCTTGTTAACAATAGCCCTAGTAGTCCAATTGGTCAGAGCATGTGATTTGCATACAATAGGTACAGAGTTCGATCCGCGCCGCCGTCATACTTTTATTTTAAGAGAACGGCCAAAATAACACATGCTCATAAGAGAAAATATGTACAAACGCACGAATATGGATAAATATACATATAAGGAAGTAAAGAAAATATATGTGTATATATATGATAATATATATGTATATATGTGCAAATATATATATATATATATATATATATATATATATGTATACAAGAGATAAAGTTCAAGATAAGGCTGTAATTAAAGAAATATGGCAAGAATCAAACAACGGTGTAACACCGTTTGAATTTTGAAAATGAAACAAAAGTTGTGCGTATATATATATATATATATATATATATATATATATATATATATATATATATATATATATACGCGTAAAATGGTCATTAGAAAATTTGTATATGTATAAGAAGATTACATGTGAATATAACAATTAAATAAATTCTAGAAATTCAAACATTCGGAAATCAAATTTCTGCGCCAAAACAGCTCGTGGGACCCAAGGGGGTCGACACCCCCTAGATCCAGCTAGATTCATTGATGAACCTGGACTGTTTTCTTAACGACGTTCAATGCTGACTCAGCGCTGCGTGTACAATAAGATCCTGAACACCTATAAATAGGCTAGTAGAGCCTAGCCTAAATCTCACATTCTCTGAGACAACGCCCAAGCTCTACCATTCTTCCTCCTCCTCCTCAAATCTCTTCAGAAAAATAAGATAATCAGTTTAGGAAAATTCTGAATCATGATCTGGAGGAAAAGAATGAAAATTAATAATAAGGTGTTAAGAATCATATGCGAAGTAAGGTAAATTCTTAAATCTGGTTTATTCAATTTTCTTCCTCTTTCTCCCCTTTTTCTTTTAGTAAGAATTGTGGATCCATGGTTGTTAGTTTCTAAATCCAGTTAGGGGAAAACCATGGAATGCTAGATCTGGACAAGGTTAAGGAATTTGAAAGCAATTTAGGTGAGTGGATTTAAGTAATATCATTCTTTACAATGATATATTATCGTTTAACATTCCTTGTTATTATGCAATGTAAAGTGATGAAATGCTTATAAGACATGTTTAAATAATAATATGTTAAAATATTAATATGTTGGAAAATTCATATGTTGAAACGTTTAATATGCTGAAATGTTCATTTGTGGAAATGCAAACTTGTTAAAATATGTGTAACAATTATTTTTGTAATTACATGATTCACTTATGGCTACTATGTACTTGAATTATTAGCTGTAGAATTGAGAAATGACATGTTAATTTGTTAGATTTGAAAACTTACATGATTGAATGATTACATATTAAATTAGAATAATTACATGATTTGACGATCACATGTTATTTTGAGATGAAATTAATTATATGTTAGACAGAACACATGACATAAGATGGGATTAATATGATGACATGTAAAATAGGTTGCGGTAAAAAAGTGTGGAAAGAATAATATGCCTAAATTTACAGTAAATAGAAAACTGTAACGCACCTAGACACGAGGTTAAATTCAACTTGTGGTAGGAGTCTGCCCGGAACCGCCCAGCAAATCCAGCGTCCACAAGTTGTTAATTTAATGTGAGAGGTCTAGTGCACAGATAAAACATGTAACGGTGCTAAGACACAAGATTAAGCCAACTTGTGGAAGAAGTCAGCCCAGAACTGCCCAGCAAATCCAACATCCACAATTGGTAGGCTTAATGTGAGAGGTCTAGTACATGAGCACATATATATATATATATATATAAGGATAGAATTAAATGGCACTAATTGTGATTAATGGAAATGAATGAAAGATAATTACAACAGTGAAAGAAATTGAATGAATGGGGAATGATAATAACCTATTATGAATAAATTACATTAATGAGAATGTTATATAATAGGTACGCTTGTCCTAGGGACAAGTGGAAATTATAACTCAGGTTATAATAAACGATAAAATGGAATAACTTATGCAATGAGATAAGTTGTACTTAATTGTAAATTAAGTTATTTGTAAGAACGAGAATCTGAAATATGTTGATAAGGACAACATAAGTTATATTTATGAAAACGGAACTTACCAGTAAACCTTAGTTAAGAGAACAAAGTTAATACATAAACAACGATAAGTTGTATTGACAGTATAAGATGGAATTATGATTAAATAAGAAAGAATGAGGCAAACTTATGAAATGAAATAAGTTATATTTAATCATAAATAATGACTGACATGTCAAACAAAAAACATGTGAATTGTGATATACTTAATTACATATTAAATAACATGTTATGGTAACTATGAAATCAAACAAGAATATAATGGGATTGCGAATTACAGACCTTGGATTACAATCTAGGAGTAACATGTTGTGGGCTTATTAATAGGCTTAAACGGGTTATGTTATAACACCGAAATTAATAAGAGAGAGGAAATTGGTAACTTAAATAAGAAGTCAATGTGAATGGGAATAACCAAGTTATATGGAAACCCGGTGAGGTAAAGCAAGCTCATAAAAGAATGTTTAGACATAGGTTCTAATAACATATTAAAGTGAGGGCTTGGACCAGTCCGCACGTTTTAGGGTGAATAACCTAACTGGGTAGATCATCATGGTGTTATAAGGCATGAGGGGAGCGCACATTCATCTGATTATTTTGTTGGCTCTGAAGGACCGGAAGGGGAAGGGGAAGCACACAGCTTTCTAAGATACGTAAGGTGCTCCTGGTAGTCCTCTGTGCAGTGGAAGATGTTTAGGCTATGCTCGCAGTGGTTGAGTCTGCGCATTACTACCAGGTGGATGGGCCTTGACTGCAAAAGTAGCATTGCAGTCAGAATGGTTGAGTCTGCGCATTACTACCAGGTGGATGGGCCTTGACCGCAAAAGTAGCCAGTCAGAATGGTTTGACAAGGTGACACTAGGGTGATTTGGCGATCTCCTCAACAGGAGGCGAGGTCAGGACCAACAAGGATAGTAGATCGTCAGGTATCTCACTAACACAAAAACCCTCACTGTCCTACGTCCAGTCACAGACTCCCTTCTGGTATTTCACTAACACAATAACCCTCACTTCACCTGAAGGAATATGTTCAAAATTACCCGAACGAGATTTCTTGCCTTAACTACTGAAGAGGACTTCCAAAATACAAATGATTTGATGACTACATGTGTTCTTTATAACACTCAATTTGACATACAATCTTCCTACAATCTTTCCTTGATAATAATTGTGTAATTTATGAAAAAGTAAGGAAGCTTCGAATAAGATTTGAAATCTTAAAGTATGGAAATAGAGTGCTTTTAGAAATTATAAAATCTTTGAGTAAGATAGAAAGAATTCAAGTAAATTTCAGTGATTGAATCACTTAGTCAAGCCTCTATTTATAATATACAAAAGATTACAACCTATCATGAAGAGATTCGATCAAGAGTTACGAATTGGAAAGTTGTGACTCTTCATTTTAAGTTGCAATCCTTCGTATTCAGATGTCTAATTAAAATTTCAGATATCTATTTTTAAGTTTAATTTCAAACAGCAAAGAAATAGGTCATTTCAGGGGTAATTCAGACGTTTGAAATATTCAGGTCAGGCGTCTGAATATTGTATCAAATTGAAATCTTTTTCAGCAAACAACCGTTTGGTAGAAATATATCAGATGCCTGTTTCCTGTAACATACCTATGTCTTTGCACTTTTCATTTGAAAATCTAAAAATGTAAAATGTGTTTGTGTATCATCAAGGAAGATTTTAACAAATTTAAACTAAGACTTATAGACTCTTAACATATATAATCTTTAATCTGAGTTCTTGAATCTGTAGTCGACTATCTTCCTGCAAAACATAGTTAGTTGATTATTATATATATGTATATGTACATGTATAGTTGTCATAATAAAAACGGTATATAGCGAGATCCAACATTAACCCCCTTTTTGATAATGACAACTATATATGTGTCTGCCCCTATCGATATGCATATGTTTCTCCTTCTTTTTCATTGACAAGAAAAGGAGATACTTATGTAAGAGCTTTAAAATGTGCTATACACAATACACAATGATAACATAATCACAGGCATACTATAGATAATCACAATATTTAGACATTACGTACTAAGCACATATTAGAGTCGTGCTAAGAGATAGATGAAAGTACCAAAAAATATTACAAACCATACTTAATTAAGAGTTTAAAGCAAAAATAATACTAAGATAGCCATACCACCACATCTTAAAACTTTTTAATGTTAGAATGCTTTGAGCCACAATAGCATCTCCTCCCTTCGGATCACCATGTTCAGAACTTGCGTTAGGAACTTCATCAGCAGAGCTAGATGACCACTGGAAAGGTGTTGGATCATAAGCTTGAGATGATTGAGCTCTGGTGCAAGAATTTTTTTCCCATATTTTGTTTAAAAAGCCTTTGATTGATCAAACTTTTTGTTGGTTCTATTCTCAAAATTCTTGAGATCCTTGTGTATTTTAGATTGATTGAAAGAAAGTTCGACTAAAGCTTGTTTTGATGAATGATCTGGAGAAATAGTGCGAATCCCTTCTTTTTCTTCGACCTGTCATTGATGACTACGAGAAGAGTCGGCATTGATAGTCTCTGGTTGTGAAGCCACATGTTCGGTCCAAGTCCCATAAGGCATATATTCCAAGGTCGATGGGTTTGGATCAATATCCATAAGTTTCAATGTTTTAGGCCCGATTTCTTTAACACAAAGAGAGGGAGTATTGCGTATTTGGACTTGAGAGTCAAGGAGAATACGAGTGATATAGGCACCATAGTGAAGAGTTTTGTATTTTCTTTTGTAGGTGTTCGTCAAGAATAATCTTTGCCCAATTGATTTGTTTATTCGAATATAAGGCATATAAAGCTTGAAAGTCACGCTTGTACACTTTCTCATAGCTACCTTTACGGGGTTGGATTGTTCGAACTAATATATGATTCAATAAGCGTGCTTAAGGGCGAAGATGAGTAGAAGTAAGTTCATCCAATTTAATCATATTATCGGAGGTGAATTTGTGTGATATTTCATCTTTCATACTCGTGTCAACTTCTATAGTGTCAATGTCAACACCTTGCCTAACAATGTAGGATTTGACCTAACCTTTGAATCCGAAAAAGAATACGCTTTCCACATACCATAGACTAAACATAGTCGGTAGTATTTTGAGCTCTTGTGTAGTCTAAATTTAGATTTGCTAAGAATAACTTGACAAGCAAAGGGCAGATTTGGACATTATTGGTGTTATAATGTCAAGCATATTAAAGAAGTCAGTAATTAGAAAAGGCATCGAATTTAACAAAAGCACCTTCAAAGAATTTGGAATTCTTCATAGCTTTATACCTTTCCTTGGCGGTGTCATCCCAAAGCCACTTTTGGATTAATTCGTCGGAGGAAGGTTCAGATTGCTAAATCCTTAGTCTTTTTGGTCAATTTTCCATGACAATTTTTTGGAAAGTTTAATTTTTGAAGAGATTGGTAGTTTTAGGGGGTAGGTTTTTATAGAGAGTGAAAAGGTAAAAGTAAAAAGTGAAGAGATGAAATGAATGTTGCTTGGGTAAAGAGTTGCTTGTCCTTTTAAAAAAGATTTATGTTTCTATTTAGATGTCTGTTCTAAAAATTCAGACGTCTGAATTGTCTCCAACTCAAAACAGCAAGAATTTAGTTCATTTTGGTTTAGTTTCAGACATTTGTTTTATTGTGGTCAGACGTCTGTTTCCGGTACAAAGTAATATTTTTGTTCCAGTATTCAGACGTCTGATTTCCCTATTTAGACGTCTATTTTGAAGAACAATCGAAACAACAATGTTGTAGTCCATTTTGAACCATTTTCAAACGTCTGTTTTAATTGGGGCAGAAGTCTATTTTTCTTTAAAAGATTATTGTTTCCCTAGTAATCATACATCTATCTGATATAAATCAGATGTCTATTTTTGTATATTTTAGAAGAAAAATTATTTATTTTTGTAAGTAGGATACATTTTGTAGGAAAAAAATTGTTCAAACAATAAAATGATATAAAGAACAGCAAATAATCTGAAAAAAGTTAATGTTTAGGAGGCGGAGTCTTTGTTGGTGATGAGAATCATTTCCCTTCATTTGCTTTATAATTCTTGTCCCAAGTGTTTGGACTATATGAAGGTCGTTGAGGAGAAAATGTGTAATACTTCATTGTAGGATTTACCGAATCATTTTCAGCTCGATACAATGACGAAGGATCAATAAGATTAGGTGGAATTGGAAAAGGTTCAGAAACATCCTTCATTTTTGGACTATAAAACTTATAAAAAATTTTCTTAAGAAGACTTAAACGAGTTGCGGTGACCTTTTGCTTAAAGTATAATTCTTTTTGAAGTGCCATTTTCTCTTTCTAATAGTGATGAATTTCATCGACTTTTCTTTTAGTGTCTGGTGATGAAAATAGAGTCCGTTTTTCCTTTTTCGAATTCGGAGTAAATCTTGTGTGATAATTCCCCCATCGATACTCTGGTTCATTTCTTAGAGTTGGTGTGGGGAAATGTGGAGTATCTGAAGAGCTATCCATTGTGAAGGTAATGTTAATTGAGGAATTTGAGTTATTGGAAGACATAATTTATGGGATGGTGTTTGTACTTCTTTTAAGTTTATAGTTTATGTATTTTCTTTACTGATTTCATAACCTTATATAGGTTTGTTTTAAAAAATATGTGGTTTAAATTTAAGGAGATTATAACCATAGAGTAACTAACCATAATGAATATTTTTAAGAAAGAAACTAATTTTAGTTTTTAGCTAAAATTGATTGGTTTATACGAGCTTGTTTTGTTTAAAAAAATTGTTTTAGAGTAATTTATAGTAACTTATATATCTTCTACTGACATAATTCCCAATTCTCATTTTAGTTTTATAAATGTGTTCTCTAATAAAGGTTTAGTAAATATGTCAAATATCTGATTTTCAGTTGAGATATGTTCTAAATTAATAATTTCTTTTTCTATGTTATCATGTAGAAAGTGGTGACAAATGTCAATATGTTTAGTTCGTGAATGGTTTCTAAGATTTTCGGATAAATTTATTGCACTAGTATCATCACAATATATTGTTGATTTAGTTAAATTTACTCCAAAATCTCTAAGTGTTTCTTGCATATAGATTACCTATGCATAAGCTAAAGTAGCAGATTTGTATTATACTTCGCATGTCGAGAGTGACACACAATTCTGTTTCTTACTAAACCAAGATACATGTGATTTTCCAATAAAATGGCATGTACCAATTGTACTTTTTATATATGTCCAAGATCCACCAAAATCAACATCATTGTATGATACTAATTCGAGTGGACATTCCTTTAGATAGAAAAGACTGAAATGCTTAGTATTATTAAGATATCTTAGAATTTGTTTCACTGCTCTTGAATGTGATTCTTTAGGATCTGCTTGGAATCTCACATAAACATAGACTCATCGTTATATCAGGATGACTTGTAGTAAAATAAAGTAATGAACCGATCATACTTCTATATAGTTTTTGATCAGCACTTTTTCCTTTCTCATATCGATCAAGATGAGCTGTAGTACTCATGGGAGTTGGCTTTCCAGATGTGTTATCTAAACCAAATCGTTTAATTAGATTATTACAATAATTTTCTTCATTAATAAAAATACCATTTTGCAATTGTTTAATTCGTAATCCGAGAAACTATGATAACTCTCCCATATGAGACATTTCAAATTCATTTGTCATGATAGAAAACTCGTTTCATAATTTTTCATTAGTTGAACCGAAAATGATATCATCTACATAAATTTGTAAATTAAGATATCTTTATTTTTATTTTTAATAAATAATGTTTGACCAACTTTTCCAATTCGAAAACCTGAATTTATTAAGTAACTTTTGAATCTTTCATACCAAGCACGAGGTGCTTGTTTTAGACCATAAAAAGCCTTTTTAAGTTTGTAAACATAATCTGGATATTTTTCATGTATTAATAACGGTGGTTGTTCTACATATATATTTTCTTTGATAAACCCATTTAAGAAAGCACTTTTAACATCCATTTGATAAAGTTTAAAATTATGAAAACATGCATATGCTAAATGTATGCGTAAAGCCTTAAGTCTTGCTACAGGTGCAAATGTTTCTACATAATCAATACCTTCTTCTTGATTAAAGCTTTGTGCTACTAATCTGGCTTTATTTCTTGTAATATTTCCAAGTTCATCATCTTTATTTTTATACACCCATTTGGTACCAATAACTGATTGATCATTTGGTCGACGTACTAACTCCCATACATCATTTCATTTGAATTGATTTAATTCCTCTTGCATAATTATTATCCAATAATCATCCATAGAGGCTTCTTTCAGGTTTTTCGGTTCGATAGTTGAAAGAAATGCTACATGACCATTCGATTTAGTTGACTCCTTATTCGAATGTGTAAATCGATTTCTCCAATAATGTTTTGTATAGGATGGACTCGTAAAATTCACGGAGGAGATTTAATTTGTTCTATGGTATTATTTTCAGTATTTTCAGGACTAGAGCTTTCAATAATTTCATCATCATCTTTGATGATTGTGTTTTTATCAAAAATTTCATCAAAAGATATGTGTAAAGATTCTTCTATAATATTAGTACGTTTATTAAAAATACAATAGGCCTTACCAAGTTTTTAAATCTCGGATTTTGGCTAATGTATCAGAAAAATATCTCGACTATCTCGATTGATATTTGAAACACTTATAACTAAACTAGCTGCCAAATCTCAGATTTTGGCTAATATCTTGGATTTTTCATCATGGCGATCTCGGGGAGATTTAAAAGCCTGGGCCTAACTATGTTTTGAATATCCGACAAAAATACCATGGTCAGCTTTTGGATCAAATTTCCTGAGTTGATCTTTAGTGTTAAGAAAAAACATTTAGATCTGAAAACTCTAAAATAAGAAATATTCGGTTTTCTTCCTTTAAAAAGTTCATAAGAAGTATTTTTAGTTAAAGGACATACGGAAATTCTATCTAATACATAACAAGCAGTTGCTATAGCTTCTGCCCAATTTTTTTTGATAAAGTACTTCCATTTAACAAAGTTCTAGTACATTCTTGTAAAGTTCTATTCTTTCTTTCTAGAACCCCATTTTGTTGTGGAGTTGTAGTGTAACAACCCGTATTTTCAATAACCTGTTATAACATAAATCGAGGCAGAATTTAATTTATAAATCTGAATCAAGGGAAACGGGCTATGCCATTGCGTTCGTCTCGGAAAAATACGTGAAATAGAGTCCGAGTTTTCGAAAATCGGTGTCCGTATGACCCGATTAAGGCCCAACGAAGTTTTCAGAAAATTTCAAAGTAAAAACAGATTTCAAATTCAAGTTTGAAATTTGGAAATTAGTGTCAGATTGGGCCAGGCGGGAAAATTCCCGCCAGAGCACCCAAGTCGACAGCCCTGTCGACTTGGGAGTCGACTTGGTTGGACCCAAGTCGACAGCCCTGTCGACTTGGCTGTCGACTTGGTTCAGCCGGGCAGTTTTGCCTGGTGCACCATTTTGGAGTTGTGTTGAGTTTGGGGGACAGATTTGATTTTGAAGGCTGAGATTGGAATTAGGGTTTAATCCTAAGGCTAGAACTAATCCTAATCTCTATAAATAAGACCCTAACCTAAGCCTAAATCAACATTATTCACTCATACAACTAAACTATGGCAAATCATTCCTCTCATGGCCTCCACTCTCTTCATAAAATTCCTAAGTTATTTCTATGAGAAATTTTCCATGCATACAAGTGTTTTCAAGCTTGTATGAGCATCATTAGCTTGCATTCAAGTCAAGTTTCCATATTTACATCATAAAGCAAGGGTTTTTATTGATTTGGAGCTTGCATTTTGGGTTTATTTGATTGCATAAGGGCTTTGTCTCAATCTATATATATTTGAGTCTTCATAAGCATTGTAAGCCCTTTTCTACTTTCATATTTAAACTCTAAAGTTAAATGAATGATGCAAGTTTGGTTGACCATTATATGCAAGTTTATCATGTTATGTTATGCAAGTTTGCCATGTTATGATATGCAAGTTTATCATGTTATGTTATGCAAGTATGCCATGTTATGATATGCAAGTTTATCATGTTATGTTATGCAAGTATGCCATGTTATGATATGCAAGTTTACCATGTTATGCTATGCAAGTTTGCCATGTTATGATATGCAAGTTTACCATGTTATGCTATGCAAGTTTGCCATGTTGTGATATGCAAGTTTATCATGTTATGTTATGCAAGTTTGATATGCAAGTTTGTCATATGATATGCAAGTTATGTTATGCAAGTTTGGGTTGATCATTTTGTTCATGTTACCATGTTATGCAAGCTTATCTTGGGCTTATGAGCTTAAAGCTTCAAGCTTTATGCTAAAGGTTGCATTTTGGCAACATGTAAGTTATCATATCCCTTATGATAACTTGCATGTGAGGCTAAATGAGAACTTATGGCAACTTCTACATGTCATTTATCACCATGTATCACTTATATGCTAAGTTTGGTTTTATGCATGCTTTTGAGGCCTAAAAATGTAATGTGCAAGTATATGAACATATGTACATTTCATATGCCACCATGTTAAACTTGTGGCTTCAACACCTTTATGTCATGATTACGCCAAGTTCCCTCTTTCTATCCTTTATGCGCTATTGCGATATGTAAGCGATGGGATTGCGTTTGGGGTTGGGTAAACTTAAAAGACATAAAAACATAAGATTGGGAATTTACCTATTAAGTTAGGTCTACCCATTGGGAATTTACCTATTAAGTTAGGTCTACCCAAATGCTTGAAAACTTGTAATATGTTTTGGAAACATGATGGACATGACACTTAGAAAATATAAGTGTGACCAACTCGAGGTTGGGTTGAGTTTCTAGCGTAAACCTACCCGGAACCGACCGGCTTAACTAGTTGCTACAAACAATAGGACCTAATGTGAGAAGTTGGTCATGTTGTACCTTGAACCCGAGGTTAGACCAAGTTGTGGTATAAAGCTACCCGGAACCGACCGGCTTAACTAGTAACCGCAACGGAGTCTAATGTGAGAGGTTAAGGCACGTTAATTAATTAATGCCTCATGATTAGGGTTAAGTCATGGTCCACTTAATACTTAACCAATTTGGGCTTGGTAGATTAATCAGGGTTAAGTCGTGAACTCATCGTTACACTTAACCAAGTTAATCCATGATTAGCAAGAGGGTTAAACCGTACTTAACCCACTAGAAAATCCTAGCAATGGGGGTCCACTCCAGCAGTAATCCCAAGTTTGTATCATTAAGACCCTAGGGACTAGGCTAGGGTGGGGGCACGATTACTGGACTTGAGGTAAGTGACCAAAAACGACGGCAGAGTGGTACGCCGATGTAGTTCCGGGCGGACTATGGTCGTGCACATAGTCCGAAGCCGGGGAAAACATGCACGGGTACCAGTAGATCGAGACTGTGCACTTATGTTTATGGTGTCCAGGGGTTGACACCCTAGGGCTTGATACACCCGACGGGAGACCCTGCACAGTCTGACTACAATTATTTTTGGGCCGTATTGACCCCAACACGTGACGAGTTAGGCTTATAGGGAGCCGATCGACTAGACCGCTTGGTTGGACCTCGTATTAGGGTCACTTCATGTTATTGGACCTCGTATTAGGGTCACTTCATGTTATTGAACCTCGTATTAGGGTCACTTCATGTTATTGGACCTCGTATTAGGGTCACTTCATGTTATTGGACCTCGTATTAGGGTCACTTCATGTTATTGGACCTCGTATTAGGGTCACTTCATGTTATTGGACCTCGTATTAGGGTCACTTCATGTTATTGGACCTCGTATTAGGGTCACTTCATGTTATTGGACCTCGTATTAGGGTCACTTCATGTTATTGGACCTCGTATTAGGGTCATTTCATGTTATTGGACCTCGTATTAGGGTCACTTCATGTTATTGGACCTCGTATTAGGGTCATTTCATGTTATGGGGTCAAAGCTTGGGCCAATGGATCAATACGTGTTTATTCAAGTCATGTTAGTTTGCTAGTACACCTGTGGTGCAAAACCTTAAACCTGATTATGCGATGACACCTTTATCTATCATGCCAGTATGTAGTTATCCTTATGTTTATCCCTGCTTCTCATGCCAGTTAACTTTATCAGTTTACATTGATTGTAGTAGGGCTTACTCAGTCTTTTTGACTGACCTGTTTTCTTTCGCCTCTTTTCTTCCGTTCCCCCCCCCCAGGTTCTCAGGGTGGGAACGTTGGAGCTTAGCTTGGATTTCGGATTGCTTGCTTGTGGGATTTCAGCTCATGTACGGTTTCGACATGAAGCTAGCTATGGTTATCACTTATTTTGGGGATAGTACTTATGTATTTCAGTTTTTCAGTTGATGTTGTTTTTATCTAGACTTGTTTATTTGGGAAGTTATGTTTTACCAGACTTGTTTTGAAATAGTTTGAAATCTTCCGCTGTTTTACTTATCTTATTTACTCTGTTTACATATATACATATGTTCTTGTTCTGCCTTGATATATCATTATGCATGTTTACCTGATTCAAACGCCCCTCCAAAGTCAGAGTGCTTGCAAGAGACACCCTGGCGGAGGTGAGGTGTTACATTTGGTATCAGAGCATATGGTTTACGAGAAGGAACAAAAAGGTTTTTAAAACTTTTGGAAAATTATTTTCAAAACCAAGTATAAAGTATTTTCCCAAAGAAAAGTCTAGTTTATTTTAAAGGCTATTCCCCAAAAAGCCATTAGCAAAAATTCCTTCGTTTTTCACCATTCTGAATCTATCTTTTTCTTCGTTTTCAGTATGGCTAATAACTTTGCCATTCCGGAGGGAGTACACGTACCTGTTTGGTATAGGAGACTTTTGGAGGCTAGGGCGACCGAAGCCGGCCCCGCAGATGTTCCTCCTACTCCTCCTCCGGTGGTTAATGTTTCTCCTCCTCCTCCCATAGCTGATGTTTCTCTTCCCCCTCAGCCTCCGCAAGCGGATTTTGCGGAAACTTGTAAGAACTTTAAGACGATGGGTGGCAAGAACTTTCAAGGCACCGAGACTTTTGTAGAGGCCAGGAATTGGTTGAAAGAAACCGAAGATCTTTTTGCCTTCTTTGATATATATGACCGTAGGAAGGTTTTATTGGCAGTGTGGTTGCTAAAGGAAGAAGCTGCACGTTGGTGGGTGGTCACCACCGCTACTAGGCCAATTGAGACTTGGGATGACTTTCGGGGAAAGTTTGGACTAAGGTTCCTATCACTGAAGCAAGGGGACATGACTATTAGGGAATACATAGATAAGTTTAATCAACTGGCTCGGGTCGGTTTAGACTTGGTTAACACAGCTCAGAAGAAGGCCCTATACTTTGCTCTAGGATTAAACGAGCCATTACATGGTTTAGCCATGTCTCATATACCCTTGGGGGAAACTTTCGAGAGTTTGGTGAATATGGCCCTACTCAATGAAGAGAATAGGAGTGACAAGAAGGAGGTCAAGATGAATGAGTCTCAAAACAAGGAAACGGGGCCCAAAAAGGAAATGAAAAAGAAGGAGGAGAAGTCTAAAGATAAGAAGGAAAAAAGGTGCTTTACTTGTGGAAGCTCGACTCATCTAAACAAGGATTGCAGAAAAAGGAAGGGAACTTGCTTTAACTGTGGAGAAATGGGACACTTCACTAGGATTTGCCCGAAGAAGCAAGGGCAAGGCCTGGGTCAGACTCAGCGTGCTGGACCTTCGGGAGGGCAAGTTCATGCTCTCAATGCCGCTCCAGTTCCCGATCGAGGTAGTATTTCTGTTGAAAGTCTTGTTTACATTTCTGTTCGTACTTTGTTTGATTCTGGCGCATCGCATAGTTTATTTCATCTGGTTTAGTTGAAAGTTTGCACCTAAGTACTAGTCTAGTTAATGATCCCGTGTGTGTTTCAAATCCAATTGGGGGTTCCGCCCATTTGTCTATTATCTACGTGGATTTGAAAATCTCTATCTTGAGTATAGAGTTCTCGCGTGATGCTTATATTCTCGGTTTCATGGGGTATGGGTTGATTTTGGGCATGGATCGATTGTCCAGTTTTGGAGCCATCCTTGATTTTTGAGCATAGGGTTGAGAGGCTCATGACTCGCCTCGGTAATACCCTAAAAATTTATAGTAACCCTACGAGTCCCGTCATGTTGTGTTATCTTGAATCCCTCAACTCGTCTATCGATAGTTTGTAATCGGTGAGGGTGGTCCGAGAATATCCTGATATCTTGGGTGAAGTGAAGGGGATTACCCCTAAACGAGAGATAAATTTCCGCATTTATCTGGTTGATAATGCCAAGATAGTTTTGTGGCCGGTTAGGCACATGGCCTCGCAAGATGAGAGTTAAGAAAGCAAGTCAAGGAGTTGCTTGAGAAGAACTTCATTAGATGAAGTATATCTGAATGGGGAGCGCCTATAGTATTTACTGCCAAGGCAGATGGTTCTCTTCGACTTTGTGTTGATTATCGTGAGTTAAACAAGGAGAATAGACAACCATTGCCAAGGATCGATGATTTGTTTGATCAGCTTGTAGGAACATCTGTTTTCTCTTGATCTTGCTACTGGATTCCATCAGCTTAGAGTAGCTGAGGATAGTATAGGCGAAACTGCGTTCAGAACTCCAGATGGATTCTTAGAATGGCTGGTCATGCCATTCGGTTTGACTAATGCACCCGCCTACTTCGTGGACTTGATGAGTAGGGTGTTCAGGGAGTTCTTGAACAAGTTTGTCGTGGTCTTCGTAGATGATATTCTGATCTTCTCTAAGGATGAGGAAGAGCATGCAAGGCATCTCGTGGAGGTGATGGATACGCTTAGAGCGCATCAGTTGAAGGCCAAGTTCTCCAAGTGTCACTTTTGGAGAAGGGAAGTTAGATTCCTTGGGCATATAGTATCTAAGCAAGGCTTAGCGGTGGATCCCGCTAAGGTAGTTGCAGTTCAGGATTAGAAGACTCCAAGGAATGCCACTGAAGTAAGAAGTTCTCTCAGTTTAATTAGTTAGTTAGCGTCCCTTAAGCTTAGACCTACCCTTCTGGATCGAGTAGGGAATTCACAGAAAGAAGACCCGCAGTTAGTCGAGATCATGGACAAGTTGATTCGAGGCGAGATAGTAAGTCACCTCGCTATAAATGACAAGGGATGGCTAAGACGCGATGAGAGAAAGAAGGTTCTTAAAGATGCACCTCACCCGAGGAGGTGGCCGAGTTTGTCCCAAGGTGCATGTTGTGCCAACAGATTAAGGCCGAGTCATAAGAAGCCCGGTGGGCTATTATATCCATTGGAGGTCCCCGCAATGGAAGAGGGAAAAGCGTCACGAAGGATTTCGTGGATGGACTGCCTAGATCAAGAAAGGGAATAAGAGCATGTGGGTCATAGTAGGTAGACTCACGAAGAGTGCTCATTTCACTCCGGTAAAGAGCGAAAGGACTACATCATAGCTAGCGACTGTTTACTTTCAAGAAATAAAGCGGTTGCACGAGGTTCCCTAAAGTATAGTTAGTAACCATGACTCAATCTTCACTAGCCAGTTTTGGGATAGTCCACGGGAAGTCATGGGCAAGCGACTGAATCTAAGTACGGCCTATCATTCACAGGCGGATGGTTCATTTCGTTCAAGCATGAGTTATAGAAAATCACGTTAGTAAGAGCAATTGGCAACGTGGATTGGTATTTCCAAGAAAAGTTCTGCTGCGTGGAATACTTTATGGTAAGTAAACGAGATCCAGGATTCACTAGTGAATTTTGGAGAGCTTGCATGAAACCATGAGGTCATAGTTATGTTTAAGCCAAGAATGATAGAAGAGTAAGCAAAAGACGGTCAAAGCACAGTGGAGTTAAGCTCAAGGAAATGTGACTTAGAAGACTGAAGGCTAGATACGCGCATCATATCTCTTTTTAAGAGTATATTCTTGATCCTTGTTTTCCTGTGGAACTTACTTGCATGTTATCTTTTACATATATCCTCTCGGTCCCATTCTCGATCCCATTTCTGTTGTAAACTCCATAACGGGGTATGACTCATCGGTTAGTAATACATGTCAAGGTTTGAAGGGGTCCGTTAGGTTGACTAAACCTTTTGGGCTTTTATAGGATTGGGGTTGGGTTAGGAAGGGATTTCTTGTAGTCCGAAAGGAGTATATCCTGCTTATCTTCCCGATCTCTTTGTAGCATATCTTTCTTTTGCTATCTATATCGTGTTAATCTTGTCATGAGAACCTTAGGTAGAAACCCTTTGGATGAAACATGTGTTTGAAACATGTTATGCTTGATGTTTGCAAGTGGTTGCAAGTGTTTGCAAATGGTTACTCGTGGATGCATTATACACATTAGGCACTAGATCGGCTCACACACTCCTCATATTGCATATGAATGAGTGTTTACGCTTATTCATGGATGAAAATTTTTGTGTTATCACATGGATGTTGCATATGGATGTATGTTATGTGCACACATATAGATGTTATACATTATGTTAGGAATTGCATACATATGGATTCATTTCACTAACATAATTTGCATTGATGATATTTGCATTAGATAAGTACATATACACACACCTTTGCATATGCTCATGCAACATTTAGAATCTTGTAAGGACAATGATTGCTCGTGGATGATGTTTTGAGTAGATGGATGTTGGATGGTAGGATATGTTCTTCCTAACTTAGAGATTTCGGGGACGAAATCCTTTAAGGAGGGGAGAATGTAACAACCCGTATTTTCAATAGCCTGTTATAACATAAATCGAGGCAGAATTTAATTTATAAATCTGAATCAAGGGAAACGGACTATGCCAATGCGTTCGTCTCGGAAAAATACGCGAAATAGAGTCCGAGTTTTCGAAAATCGGAGTCCGTATGACCCGATTAAGGCCCAACGAAGTTTTCAGAAAATTTCAAAGTAAAAACAGATTTCAAATTCAAGTTTAAAATTTGGAAATTAGGGTCAGATTAGGCCAGGCGGGAAAATTCCCGCCAGAGCACCCAAGTCGACAGCCCTGTCGACTTGGGAGTCGACTTGGTTGGACCCAAGTCGACAGCCCTGTCGACTTGGCTGTCGACTTTGTTCAGCCGGGCAGTTTTGCCTGGTGCACCATTTTGGAGTTGTGTTGAGTTTGGGGGCCAGATTCGATTTTGAGGGCTGAGATTGGAATTAGGGTTTAATCCTAAGGCTAGAGCTAATCCTAATCTCTATAAATAAGACCCTAACCTAAGCCTAAATCAACATTATTCACTCATACAACTAAACTATGGCAAAATCATTCCTCTCATGGCCTCCACTCTCTTCATAAAATTCCTAAGTTATTTCTATGAGAAATTTTCCATGCATACAAGTGTTTTAAAGCTTGTATGAGCATCATTAGCTTGCATTCAAGTCAAGTTTCCATATTTACATCATAAAGCAAGGGTTTTTATTGATTTGGAGCTTGCATTTTGGGTTTATTTGATTGCATAAGGGCTTTGTCTCAATCTATATATATTTGAGTCTTCATAAGCATTGTAAGCCCTTTTCTACTTTCATATTTAAACTCTAAAGTTAAATGAATGATGCAAGTTTGGTTGACCATTATATGCAAGTTTATCATGTTATGTTATGCAAGTTTGCCATGTTATGATATGCAAGTTTATCATGTTATGTTATGCAAGTATGCCATGTTATGATATGCAAGTTTATCATGTTCTGTTATGCAAGTATGCCATGTTATTATATGCAAGTTTACCATGTTATGCTATGCAAGTTTGCCATGTTATGATATGCAAGTTTACCATGTTATGCTATGCAAGTTTTCCATGTTGTGATATGCAAGTTTATCATGTTATGTTATGCAAGTTTGATATGCAAGTTTGTCATATGATATGCAAGTTATGTTATGCAAGTTTGGGTTGATCATTTTGTTCATGTTACCATGTTATGCAAGCTTATCTTGGGCTTATGAGCTTAAAGCTTCAAGCTTTATGCTAAAGGTTGCATTTTGGCAACATGTAAGTTATCATATCCCTTATGATAACTTGCATGTGAGGCTAAATGCGAACTTATGGCAACTTCTACATGTCATTTATCATCATGTATCACTTATATGCTAAGTTTGGTTTTATGCATGCTTTTGAGGCCTAAAAATGTAATGTGCAAGTATATGAACATATGTACATTTCATATGCCACCATGTTAAACTTGTGGCTTCAACACCTTTATGTCATGATTACGCCAAGTTCCCTCTTTCTATCCTTTATGCGCTATTGCGATATGTAAGCGATGGGATTGCGTTTGGGGTTGGGTAAACTTAAAAGACATAAAAACATAAGATTGGGAATTTACCTATTAAATTAGGTCTACCCATTGGGAATTTACCTATTAAGTTAGGTCTACCCAAATGCTTGAAAACTTGTAATATGTTTTGGAAACATGATGGACATGACACTTAGAAAATATAAGTGTGACCAACTCGAGGTTGGGTTGAGTTTGTAGCGTAAACCTACCCAGAACCGACCGGCTTAACTAGTTGCTACAAACAATAGGACCCAATGTGAGAAGTTGGTCATGTTGTACCTTGAACCCGAGGTTAGACCAAGTTGTGGTATAAAGCTATCCGGAACCGACCGGCTTAACTAGTAACCGCAACGGAGTCAAATGTGAGAGGTTAAGGCACGTTAATTAATTAATGCCTCATGATGAGGGTTAAGTCATGGCCCACTTAATACTTAACCAATTTGGGCTTAGTAGATTAATCAGGGTTAAGTCGTGAACTCATCGTTACACTTAACCAAGTTAATCCATGATTAGCAAGAGGGTTAAACCGTACTTAACCCACTAGAAAATCCTAGCAATGGGGGTCCACTCCAGCAGTAATCCCAAGTTTGTATCATTAAGACCCTAGGGACTAGGCTAGGGTGGGGGCACGATTACTGGACTTGAGGTAAGTGACCAAAAACGACGGCAGAGTGGTACGTCGGTGTAGTTCCGGGCGGACTATGGTCGTGCACATAGTCCGAAGCCGGGGAAAACATGCACGGGTACCAGTAGATCGAGACTGTGCACTTATATTTATGGTGTCCAGGGGTTGACACCCTAGGGCTTGATACACCCGACGGGAAACCCTACACAGTCTGACTACAATTATGTTTGGGCCGTATTGACACCAACACGTGACGGTTAGGCTTATAGGGAGCCGATCGACTGGACCGTTTGATTGGACCTCGTATTAGGGTCACTTCATGTTATTAGACCTCGTATTAGGGTCACTTCATGTTATTGAACCTCGTATTAGGGTCACTTCATGTTATTGGACCTTGTATTAGGGTCACTTCATGTTATTGGACCTCGTATTAGGGTCACTTCATGTTATTGGACCTCGTATTAGGGTCACTTCATGTTATTGGACCTCGTATTAGGGTCACTTCATGTTATTGGACCTCGTATTAGGGTCACTTCATGTTATTGGACCTCGTATTAGGGTCATTTCATGTTATTGGACCTCGTATTAGGGTCACTTCATGTTATTGGACCTCGTATTAGGGTCACTTCATGTTATTGGACCTCGTATTAGGGTCATTTCATGTTATGGGGTCAAAGCTTGGGCCAAGGGATCAATATGTGTTTATTCAAGTCATGTTAGTTTGCTAGTACACCTGTGGTGCAAAACCTTAAACCTGATTATGCGATGACACCTTTATCTATCATGCCAGTATGTAGTTATCCTTATGTTCATCCCTGCTTCTCATGCCAGTTAACTTTATCAGTTTACATTGATTGTAGTAGGGCTTACTCAGTCTTTTTGACTGACCTGTTTTCTTTCGCCTCTTTTCTTCCGTTTCCCCCCCACCAGGTTCTCAGGGTGGGAACGTTGGAGCTTAGCTTGGATTTCGGATTGCTTGCTTGTGGGATTTCAGCTCATGTACGGTTTCGACATGAAGCTAGCTATGGTTATCACTTATTTTGGGGATAGTACTTATGTATTTCAGTTTTTCAGTTGATGTTGTTTTTATCTAGACTTGTTTATTTGGAAAGTTATGTTGTACCAGACTTGTTTTGAAATAGTTTGAAATCTTCCGCTGTTTTACTTATCTTATTTACTCTGTTTACATATATACATATGTTCTTGTTCTGCCTTGATATATCATTATGCATGTTTACCTGATTCAAACGCCCCTCCAAAGTCAGAGTGCTTGCAAGAGACACCCTGGCGGAGGTGGGGTGTTACATGTAGGAAAGGAAAAAATATGATATATCCCTTTCTTTTTACAAAAATGTTCAAACAATTCATTTTCGAATTCACCACCGTGATTGCTACAAATGTTTTTTTACCTTTGGATTTTTAATATTTTGAATTCTTTTGACAAAAATTTTAGAATGTTCAAAAGTATCACTTTTATTTTTCATAAAAATAGTCCATGTATATCTTGAAAAGCCATCAACTATCACGAATACATATCGATTATGATTTATAGATTGAATCTGAGTTACTCCAAATAAATCCGTATGTAATAATTCTAATGGTTGTAAAGTTGAGATGACTTTCTTAGATTTGATAGATGATTTGATCAGTTTTCCTATTTGACAATCTTCGCAAAGATTTTCTACTTTAAAATTTATTTTTTGTAGACCTTTTACTAATTCATTTTTAGAAATTCTCTGAATAGTTTTAAAGTTTATATGACAAAAACGTCTGTGCCATAACTAAGAATCATTATCTTTTGCTTTAAACACATTTTTTTATTATTGTTAACTTTCACATTTAATACGTAAATATTTCTATCTCTATTTCCTTCAAAAATGAGTTGTTCTTTGTCAAAAATACTACATTTATTTTCTGAAAATGTTATTTTAAAACCTTTGCCACATAATTGACTAATACTTAGTAAATTATGCTTTAAGTTTTTAACTAAGGAAACATTAGTAATAAGCGGTAGACTTGAAATACCATAGTTGCGCACATCTCCTTTGCCAATGATAAAGCCTTTTGAATTATCTCTGAAGGTAACAGAGCCACCATCAAAGTATGAAATATTTGAGAGCATATCTTTGTCTTCGGTCATGTGTCTTGTGCAACCACTATCTAAAATCCATTTTCTTGTCTTTGGTGGGACCTGCAAAAAATACTAGTAAGAACATTGGTACCCACTTTTTGATAGGGTCCTAAGAGTTAGGTCTTAGGAAGCCAAACCCAAGTGGGTTTAGTATCCCTTTTGTACACATAGTTTTTATTATTATAAACAGATTCCATAAATGAATTAATATGTTTGTTCCTAGTCAAACTATTGTTTGTTTTTGGAACCCATATCTCAATTTTACTTACCTTTTTGGTATATTTTGGTTTATTTTTAAACTTTGAATCATTTTTCCTTTCTAGATTTATATTTTTGTTCGGAGGAATTTTTGACTCCTTAAATCCTAAACCATTTTTGTTTGAAGATGACTGAGAATTTTATATGATTCTAGATAGATTTTCTCTACCCTTATTAAAATTAGATACATTCCTAGAAATACTATCTAACTTAGTTTGAATACTTTTATGTTCTAATTTTTTTTGGCTTTCAAACCGTGATTTTCAGAAGTAATTACGTCATTTTTTGCCTTTTGGGTTTCAATTTCTTGACTCAAGAGTAAAAGCTGACTATCTGAATTTGAGAGTCTCTTGAACTTTTTCAAGTTCTTCTTCTAAAATTATTTTTCATCTTTTTGCATATCTCTTTCAAATTCAGCTTTATTCTGATTTTCATGAGTTTCTTTAAGTTTCTTTTTATGGTTTTTTATAGTAATCAAAAATTCAGTATTCACTTCTACTAAATCATCACAAGACAGATCACTTACTTCAGATTCTTAAGCCATGAAGCATACATTTGCTTGTTCACTTTTGCTATCGCTATCATTATCTGATGAATCTGAATCTGAGTCATCCCAAGTGATAGAAAAAGACTTCTTTTTGATTTTTTTCTTTCTTATTCTTGAGGTTCTTCTGATTTTTTTAAATTTCGGACAGCCTTTTACCATATGACCTTTCTTGTGACAGTTAAAGCATTCTAAATTTGAGATTGGAGGTTTCCTTGAGGTATTCTTTTTGAATTTTCCTTTCCTATACTTTAGAAGTTTCTTAAAGTTTTTAGTAATAAAAGCTAAATCCTCATCTTTCGATTCTGATTCTTCTTTCTCGGCATGAAAAGCTACATTCTTTTTCTCTTGAGCTAATTCCCTTTTTTCTTGAAGATTTACTTCATAAGACATGAGATTGCCTATGAGCTCTTCTGGTTTCATAGTTGATAAGTCATTAGCTTCCTCAATATATAATAATTTTCTTTCCCAATCGTCAATTTGAGAATTTAGTACTTTTGATACAATATCATAGTCACTATAATTTTCTCCTAGTCCTATCGATGCAATGTATTGAAATCTTGAATACATTTCAATGATGGTTTCATTTTGTCTCATTTTAAAGTTGTGGAACTGGTTTTTGAGCATTGAAATATTCATTTGGTTGACTTTGCTTGTACCTTCATGGATAGGTTTATGTGTTTCTCATATTTGATATGTTGAAGTATAGATGCTAACATGATTGAACTCATCCTATCAAAACACATTTTAGCATATTCATAGCTTTGGCATTTGCATTTGCTTCATCTTTTTGAGTTGTTGTCCAAGATGAATATTCAGTTGAAGGTGCTGTAAATTCTTTTTGAGTAGCATTCCATGGACTAAAACCACTTGCTTGCATATATATTCTCAGTCTTGTAGCCCAATAATTGTAGTGTAGTCCATTGAAAAATGGTGATCTTTGAATAGATTGTCCTTCAGAAAATGTAGTTGAGCTTGTGCTTGGGTTATTCTCCATTTTATCAAAGTATCAAATAACGGTATTACAGATATAGGATAGCCTTGCTCCGATACAAACTAAAAGAGTCTTAGTAGCGATAGGATCGTAAAGTATGGAAGCAAGGTGAGATTTCTAGCCTCAACTGCTAAAGAGGAATTCCACAATACAAATGATTTGATGACTACTTGTGTTCTTGATAACATGGATATGTCAATTTGACGTAAATTCTTCCTATAATCTTTCCTTGATAATAATTGCGTAGTTTATGAAAGAGTAAGGAAGCTTTGAATAAGATTTGAAATCTTAAAGTATGGAAATAGATCGCTCTTAGAAATTATAAATGCTTTGAGTAAGATAGAAAGAATTCAAGTAAATTTTAGCGATTGAATCACTTAGTCAAGCATCTATTTATAATATACGAAAAATTACAACTTATCATGAAGAGATTCGATCAAGAGTTATAAACTGGAAAGTTGTGACTCTTCATTTTAAGTTGCAACCCTTCGTATTCAAATGTCTAAATTAATGTTTCAGATGTTTGTTTTCAAGTTTAATTTCAAACCACAAAGAAATAGGTAATTTCTAGGGTAATTCAGATGTTTGAAATATTCAGGTCAGACGTCTGAAATTGTATGAAATTGAAATCCCTTTCAACAAACATACGTCTAGTAGAAATATATCCGATGTCTGTTTCCTGTAACAGACCTATGTCTTTGCAACTTTCATTTGAAAATCTAACAATATAAAATGTGTTTGTGCATCATCAAGGAAGATTTTAACAAATTTAAACCATGACTCATAGACTATTAACATATATAATCTTCAATCTGAGTTCTTGAATCCGTAATCGACTATCTTCCTGTAAAATAGAATTATTTGATATATATATATATATATATATGTACATATATAGTTGTCATAATCAAAACGCTATATAGCGAGATCCAACAGAAATGATGTACAATCTGTAAAATGAGAAAGACCCTAAGAAGTATAAATAAGCTATGACTTCAAAGGATGCTGCTTTTTGGAAGGAATCAGTACAAAATGAAATGGATTAAATTCTATCTAATAATACTTATGTTCTAACCGGTCACTGGTTGGATCCGAACCAACTGGTTGTAAATGGGCATTTCGAAAGAAACACAACATAGATGGATCTATTCAAACTTTCAAGGCAAGACTGGTTGCAAAAGGGTTCTGACAAAAGGAGGGCATCGAATATTTTAACACATATGCACAAGTTATTAGACATCCTTAATAAGGGTTTTTTTACTTGCATTCATACATGTATTTCATGTTGATCAAATGCATGTTAAGACTGCCTTCCTTAACGTACATTTATACGTAGAAGTATATATGGAATCACCAGAAGGATTTATTCTTGAAAGAAATGAGAAAAAATTTGTAAGTTGGTCAATTCTTTATATGGACAAGGCGGGCTCCCAAACATAGCATGAGAAATTGATTGTGATCTTGTCTAATGGTTTTAAGCATAATAGCACCAATAAGTACATGTTTTCCAAATGCACAAAAAACTATGGTGTTATAACATGTCCATATGTAGATAAAATGCTTATATTCCATACCAACATGAATGGGATAAATGAGTTAAAAAAATTTTTAGCTTTATGTTTTAAAACGAATGATTTAAACAAGTTAACACTATACTAGGAGTCAAAGTAAAATTCATGGTAGAGGCCATGCTTTAAGCCAGTCTTACTGTATTGAATAATTTCTTTCAAAACACAAACATTTGAATTTTAAAGAAGCTAGCAGCCCTATGATTTTTTAATTAAACTAATTTCAAATTATGGAAGAATGGTAGCTCAACAAGAATATGCAAGTATTATGGATAATCTAATGTACACCATGCATTTTACAAGACTTGATATTTCTTATGTTATGTGTAAGCTATCAAGATATATAGATAATCCCAGTATTGCAAAGTGGAAAGAATTTGGTAGAGTTCTTGGATACCCTAAAAGAACAATTAAATTAGGACTCTAATTTGAGATTTTCCAGTTGTTTTGGTAGAATATTCAAATGCAAGTGGCGCAACCTCTGGAAATGATAAAAGGGAACTATTGGGTAGATTTTTACTCTAGGTGGAGGTGCTGCATTATGGGCCTCTAAGAAACAAACCATCATCATACAATCAACATTGTTAGCTAAATTTTACGCCTATATGCTTCGAAAAAAGAAGTGGAATGGCTAAGAAATTTGTTAATGGAAATAGAGTTGTGGTGATGTAACACCCCACCTCCGGCAGGGTGACTCTTGCAAGCACACTAGCTTTGGAGGGGCGTTAAACAAGGTAAAAATGCATGTAGATATCACAAGACAGAACATATAAGTAAAACAAAGTAGTAAAGCAGCGGATAAAACTAGCATTTCAAAACCATAGTTAAGTTACAACAAAGTACTCATTATTTTCCAACAAACAAAGTCTAGAGAAAGGCATAAACTGAAAAACTGAAATACATAAAATACTATCCCCAAAGTGAAGTGATAAACCATAGCTAGCTCAATGTCCAAAACCGTACATGAGCAACTCCAGTAAGCAAGCTATAAAGATCCAAGCTAAGCTCCAATGTTCCCACCCTGAGGACCCGAGGGGGGGGGGGGAAACGGAAGAAAAGAGGCGAAAGAAAACAGGTCAGTCAAAAAGACTGGTAAGTCCTATCTACTATCAGTATAAAAACTAATAAAGTTAACTGGTCATGTGAAGCAGAGATGAAACATAGGGTGATAACTAGCATGGTGAAAAGTTAACAAGATAGATCAAGTGTGACATCGCATATACAAGGTTAAGTTGCACCGGGTGTGTACTAGTATTCTAATCCATGTCAAGTAAAATCAAGAAATGATCCCTTGGCCCAAAGCTGGCCCACATCATGAGATGACCTAAATCGAGGTCCAACTACTCGGTCTAGTCGATCGGCTCCCTATAAGCCTAACTCGTCGTGTATCGGTGTCATGCGGCCCAAACACGAGATGTAGTCGACTGTGCTAGGTCCACCCTAGGGTGTATCCGGGCCCTAGGGTGCCAACCCCTGACACCAAAACAAGCATGCACAGTCCAAACCTACTGGTGCCCATGCCTGTATTTCATCCCGACTACGTGCACGACCATAGTCCGCCGGAATCTACAATGGCGCACCAAACCAGCCGTCCCTTTTGGTCACTTACAATCAGCCCAGTAATCGTGCCCCACCCCTAGCCTAGTCCCTAGGGTATCCCGATACGCTCTGATGGGTTACTGCTGAAAAGGACCCCGCAACTAGGGTTTCTAATGGGTTAAATGTGATTAACCCTATCCAAACCACGTATCAAGTTGGTTAAGTTTATCCAAGACTCATGACTTAACCCTATCAATCCATCATGTTCATTTGGTTAAGTATTCAAGTGGTTCATGACTTAACCCTATCAATCCATCACGTTCATTTGGTTAAGTATTCAAGTGGTCCATGACTTAACCCTATCATGTGGCATTAATTAACTTAACGCACCCCAACCTCTCACATTAGACCTTGTTGTGGTTACTAGTTAAGCCGGGCGGGTCCGGGTAGCTTTACACCACAACCTAGTCTAACCTCGGGTTTTAAGTGTGACATGACCAACTACTCACATTGGGTCCTATTGCTTGTAGCCACTAGTTAAGCCGGTCGGTTCCGGGTAGATTTATGCTACAAACTCAACCCAACCTCGAGTTGGCCATTCTCATGTTTTCTACATGTCATGTCCATTATTATGTTTACACATAATCACAAGTCAACGTTCATATCATATTTCAAAATCATGTTTCATGTCATTAATATTACCCAAACCCAACGCATTCCCCTCGCATGTACGTTTCGCATAACATAGACCAAAAGAGGGAACATAACTATATGACAAGGTGGGCATAAGGTGGGAAAATCTATCACAAATTAAACATGGCGATATTTGAGGCCAAAAGGGGTTCAACATACTAGCATATGGCCTCAACATGTATGATAGCATAAAAGGTGACTTGGCCTCATACATATCAAATAACATAAGGGTGATTTGGCCACAAGTTAGTATAAGGATGCTTTGGCCACAAGTTAAACATGGTGGCATATGAGGCATAAATAGGTTCATAAGCTTGCATATTACATCATAGGCCTCAAAACATGCATAATATCAACTTAAGCAAATAGGTGAAACATGATTATGAAGGACATAGGATGATGGCTAAAAGTTCGCATATAGCATTATTAGGCTTCAAAAGTATGCATAAAACCGAACTTAGCATATAAGTGATACATGGTGATAAATGACATGTAGAAGTTGCTAGAAGTTCGCATTTAGCCTCACATGCAAGTTATCATAAGAGATATGATAACTTCCATGTTGCCAAAATGCAACCTTTAATATAAAGCTTGAAGCTTTTAGCTCACAAGGTCAAGGTGATAGGTTTTCAAATATGCATAGAATATATTCATGCATAACATGATAAGATCAAAGCATATATCATACTTAGGCCCAAACTCAACTTGCAACATATCACATTTAACTTCATAGTTAGAATCTAAGAGTAGTATAGGGCTTACAATGCTATGAAGACTAGAATTAATATATATAAAGATTGAGACGAAGCCACTAGCAAATCCGCAAATAAAATAAGATCCAATCCAAGCTTTGAGAAAATAAGATGCTTCTTTGATTTGCTATGAAGAAAGATGAATTCTTTAAGGAAGAAAGAGGGCTCTTTTACTTGATTTGAACACTCAAACTTTCATGAAGAGGATGGAGGCCATGATATGAAGATGGAGGCCATGATCAAGAATCATTTTGACATAGTTTAGTTGTAGGAATGAATAATGATGATTTAGGCTAGGCTTAGGGGCCTTTTTATAGAGTTTAGGATTAGTTTTAGCCCTAGGATTAATCCTAAATCAAATCTGAGCCATCAAATCACGTCACTAGCCTCCAAAGCAGGTCCAAACAACCAAAATAGGTGCACCAGGCCGACCTGGCCGACCAGGGAGGTCGACCCCCAGGTCTACCCTAGGGTCGACTCCCCAGTCGACCTGGTGGGCAGGTCGACTCCCCAGTCGACCCCCAGGTCGACCCCATGGGTCTGGCGGGAATTTTCCCGCCACTTCTGAAAATTGAAATTTTGTATTTAAATCTGTTTTGAATTTTTCTAAAACTTCTTCGGGCCTTATCTGGATCATACAGACTCCGTTTTTCGAAAACTCGGACTCTATTTCGCGTATTTTTCCGAGACGAACGCAATAGCACAGCCCGTTTCCCTTGATTTAGACTTTAACATTTAATTCTGCCTTGATTTATGTTATAACATGTTATTCAAAAATACGGGTTGTTACATTCTCCCCTCCTTAAAGGATTTCGTCCCCGAAATCTCCAAGTTAGGAAGAACGTATCCTACCATCCATCATCCATCTACTCAAAACATCATCCACATGCAGTCATTGTCCTTAAAGGATTCTAAATGCTGTATGATCATATGCAAAGGTGTGTGTATATGTACTTATCTAATGCAAAAATCAGGCGGTTACTGATACAGTAAACCTCCTTAATGCATATGTTAGTGAAATGAGTCCATATGTATGCAAATTCCTAACATAATTTATAATCTCTACATGAGTGCACATAACATTCATCCATATGCAACATCCACGTGATAGCATAACAAGTTTTCATCCATGAATAAGCATAAACACTCATGCATATGTGGTATGAAAGTGTGTGAGCCGATCTTAGTGCCTAATGTGTATCATGCATCCACGAGTATCCACGTGCAAACACTTGCAACCACTTGCAACCATCAAGCATAACATGTTTCAACTACCTGTTTCAACCAAGGGTTTCTACCTATGACAAGATCTACGAAACTAGATAAACTAGATAAACATGGATAGCAAAAGAAAGATATACCAACTAGGAAAAGAGATTGAAAATGTATCCTCAAAAAGAAATGGATAAAGCACACGCATCTTCTCCTTGGTTTCCCAAGTTGCATCTTCCTCTGTTTCACTCCATTGCGCTTTAAAAAGCTTAACTTCTTTGCTTCTTAGCTTCTTTGTCTCCGTTTCCATGATACGAATCGGAGCTCGTCTCAGGGTCGCCTCTTTCTCTACCTCCATGTCTTCAAGAATACTTGGTTCAACCACTTCGGCGGATCTGTGCAAACACTTCCGGAGATGCGAGACATGAAAGACATTATGCACTCCGGCCGACTTCTCGGGCAATTCCGCCTTATAAGTCATCTTCCCAACTCTTTCTATAGCAGGGAAGGGTCCTACGATCCTTGGTGTCAGCCGCCCAAAATGAACCATATTTCGCAAAGGAGAAATTCTCACAAATACCATATCTCCAACTTTGAATTCTAAGTCTGTCCTTCGCTTGTCTGCATAGGATTTCTGTCTTTCCTGGGCCGTTTTCATCCGTCTTCGAATCAATTCAACTTTCTCGGATGTGTCCCGTATCATATCGGGCTCAATTATAAGCTTATCCGTCGTCTTCCCACCAACATGTTGGTGGCTTGCACGGCCTCCCATACGAAGCTTCGAATGGTGTCATTCCTATGCTTGCTTGGTAGCTGTTATTATAAGCAAACTCTACAAGAGGAAGGTGGTCTTCCCAAGTACCACCGAAGTCGAGAACATAAAGCCTCAAGAGATCTTCTAGCACTCTATTCACCCTTTCGGTTTGGCCATCCGTCTGGGGGTGATAGGCTGTACTCAGATTCAATCGCATACCCATCGCTTCTTGCAAACTATTCCAGAACTGGCTAGTGAAAATTGGGTCACGATTGCTAACTATGCTAGAAGGAACTCCATGCAACTGCACTATCTCTCGAAGATAAACAGATGCTAGCCATGATACGGCCCTCTTGCTTTTCACCGGAATAAAATGGGCTCTCTTTGTAAGTCTATCAATTATTACCCATATCCCATAAAGCCCAAATAGTTTGGTGACGAACATCTTTACCCCAACCCCTATATCACAAATAGGCGTGTCGTACTTCTTATGGGGTTTGCAACAGGACTAAGATTGAGGATAGGACCGAGAGGATATACTTAACAGATAGCATGCGAGTAAGCTCTACGGAACACTAGGGATCAAGGATATACTCTTAGAAAGAGATTTAATGCGCGTATCTAGTCTTCAATCTTCTAAGCCGCATTTTCTTGTGCTTAATCCCATCGTGCCTTGACCGTCTTTTAACTTCACAATTCCGTAGTTCTTAATTCTTATTTCCAAAATATGAGTTAGAACTCATTTCACCGTTGCCTCTCATTCCCCTTCCACTTATTCTTTGCCTAAAATACTTGGCTTCCACCCAACTGCGTACTCCTGGTTTCATGCAAGATTTCCAGAATTCATTAGTGAATCTTGGATCTCGTTTACATACTATACGGTATCCTACGCAGAAAACTATCTCTTGGAAACAAGTGCCAATCCACGTTGACAAATGTACTTACTAGGGTGATTTCTCTAACCCATGCTTAAGTGAAATGGACTATCCGCCTTAGTAGCGAATACCACCGGAGCACCCCATTCTAAAATGCTTCGCCTAATGAAATTTTTCTCAAGCTACTCCTTGATTTGCTTACCAAGCTCTCTTCTTTCTCGCGGGGCCATGTGCCTAACGGGCAATGTAACTGGCTTGGTATTATCAACCAGATAAATGCGGAAATCTATCTCCCGCTTAGGGGGTAACCCCCTTACTCCTTCAAAGACATCAAGATAGTCTCGGACCACCCTTACAGATTGCAGATCATCGATGGACGAGTCAAGAGATTCAAGATAACATAACATGACGGGACCTCTAGGATTACAAGAAATTTCTAAGGTATTACCGAGGCGAGTCATGAGCCTCACTACCCTATGCTCACAGTCAAGAATGGCTCCATAACTGGACAACCAATCCACACCCAAAATCAACCCGTATCCCATAAACCCGAGAACCAAAGCATTACACATGAATTCTATGCTCAAGATAGAGATCTTCAAATCCACACAAATCACAGGTAGATGGGCGGAACCCCCAATTGGATTTGAAATACTAACGGGACCTCAACTAGACTAGTACTTAGGTGCAAACTTTCAACAAGATCAGAAATAAAACTATGCGATGCGCCAGAATCAAATAAGGTATGAACAGGGAAATCAGAAATGTAAACATGACTTTCTATAGAAACACTACCTCGATCAAGAGATGGAAGAGCGAGGAGAGCCTGCAACTGCCCTCCAGAGGGTCCTGCTTGCTGAGTTTTCCCTTGCCTCTTGGGGCAATCCTTGCTGAGGTGTCTAACTTCTCCACAGAGAAAGCACTCACCCAACTTCCTCTTCTTCTTCTTCCTACAGTCCTTAGCTATGTGTCCAGTGATCCTATAGAAGTTGCACTTCCTCTTCTTTCTTGACCTGTTGTCCTTGCTGTTGTTGTTCTTGCCTCCTTTTCCGGAATCTTCCTTCTTGCCTTGGGACTCCTTTGCCTTGACCTCCTTCTTGCCACTCTTATCTTCCTATTGAAGTAGGGCCATATTCACCAAACCCTCGAAGGTCGCCCCCAGGGGTATATGAGACATGGCCAAACCGCGCAATGGCTCATTCAATCCTAGAGCAAAGTGTAGGGCCTTCTTCCGAGCTGTGTTTACCAATTCTAGACCGAACTGAGCAAGTTGATTAAACTTATCCACGTATTCTCTAACGGTCATGTCCCCTTGCTTTAGAGATAGGAACCTCTCTATCAGAAGGTTCTCTTCTGTCGATGATAGAAACTTTAGTCCAAACCTTCTCCTAAAGTCATCCCAAGTCTCAATTGGTCTAGTAGTGGTGGTGACTACCCACCAATAAGCAGCTTCCCCTTTCAATAGCCATACCGCCAACAGAACTTTCCTACGATCTTCCACATCAAAGATAGCAAAGAGGTCTTCAGTTTCCTTTAACCAGTTTCTTGCCTCCACAGAAGTCTCCGTTCCGACAAAATTCTTGCAACCCATCGCCTTAAAGTCTTTGCAAAGCTCCGCGAAATCCGCTTGTGTACGCAGAGGAGGAGGAATATCCGCGGGGCCGGCTTCATTCGCCCTTGCCTCCATGTACCTTCTAAACCAAATAGGTACTGGTACATCCTCCGGGATGGCAAAATTATCGGCCATACTGAAACGAAGAAAAAGATAGATAGATTCAGAACGAGGAAACGAAGGATAGTGCTAATGGATTTTGGGGAATAGCCTTTTTTTAATATAACTAGACTTTTCTTGGAAAATACTTAATTGGTTTTGAAAATAGTTTTTCGAAAGGTAAGTTTCAAAAACACTTTTTCTCAAATCTTGTAAACCTTATGCTTTGATACCAAATGTAACACCCCACCTCTGCCAGGGTGACTCTTGCAAGCACACTAGCTTTGGAGGGGCGTTAAACAAGGTAAACATGCATGTAGATGTCACAAGACAGAACATATAAGTAAAACAGAGTAGTAAAGCAACGGATAAAACTAGCATTTCAAAACCATAGTTAAGTTACAACAAAGTACTCATTATTTTCCAACAAACAAAGTCTAGAGAAAAGCATAAACTGAAAAACTGAAATACATAAAATACTATCCCCAAAGTGAAGTGATAAACCATAGCTAGCTCAATGTCCAAAACCGTACATGAGCAACTCCAGTAAGCAAGCTATAAAGATCTAAGCTAAGCTCCAATGTTCCCACCCTAAGGACCTGGGGGGGGGGGGAACGGAAGAAAAGAGGCGAAAGAAAACAGGTCAGTCAAAAAGACTGGTAAGTCCTATCTACTATCAGTATAAAAACTAATAAAGTTAACTGGTCATGTGAAGCAGAGATGAAACATAGGGTGATAACTAGCATGGTGAAAAGTTAACAAGATAGATCAAGTGTGACATCGCATATACAAGGTTAAGTTGCACCGGGTGTGTACTAGTATTCTAATCCATGTCAAGTAAAATCAAGAAATGATCCCTTGGCCCAAAGCTGGCCCACATCATGAGATGACCTAAATCGAGGTCCAACTACTCGGTCTAGTCGATCGGCTCCCTATAAGCCTAACTCGTCGTGTATCGGTGTCATGCGGCCCAAACGCGAGATGTAGTCGACTGTGCTAGGTCCACCCTAGGGTGTATCCGGGCCCTAGGGTGCCAACCCCTGACACCAAAACAAGCATGCACAGTCCAAACCTACTGGTGCCCATGCCTGTATTTCATCCCGACTACGTGCACGACCATAGTCCGCCGGAATCTACAATGGCTCACCAAACCAGCCGTCCCTTTTGATCACTTACAATCAGCCCAGTAATCGTGCCCCACCCCTAGCCTAGTCCCTAGGGTATCCCGATACGCTCTGATGGGTTACTGCTGAAAAGGACCCCGCAACTAGGGTTTCTAATGGGTTAAATGTGATTAACCCTATCCAAACCACGTATCAAGTTGGTTAAGTTTATCCAAGACTCATGACTTAACCCTATCAATCCATCATGTTCATTTGGTTAAGTATTCAAGTGGTTCATGACTTAACCCTATCAATCCATCACGTTCATTTGGTTAAGTATTCAAGTGGTCCATGACTTAACCCTATCATGTGGCATTAATTAACTTAACGCACCCCAACCTCTCACATTAGACCTTGTTGTGGTTACTAGTTAAGCCGGGCGGGTCCGGGTAGCTTTACACCACAACCTAGTCTAACCTCGGGTTTTAAGTGTGACATGACCAACTACTCACATTGGGTCCTATTGCTTGTAGCCACTAGTTAAGCCGGTCGGTTCCGGGTAGATTTATGCTACAAACTCAACCCAACCTCGAGTTGGCCATTCTCATGTTTTCTACATGTCATGTCCATTATTATGTTTACACATAATCACAAGTCAACGTTCATATCATATTTCAAAATCATGTTTCATGTCATTAATATTACCCAAACCCAACGCATTCCCCTCGCATGTACGTTTCGCATAACATAGACCAAAAGAGGGAACATAACTATATGACAAGGTGGGCATAAGGTGGGAAAATCTATCACAAATTAAACATGGCGATATTTGAGGCCAAAAGGGGTTCAACATACTAGCATATGGCCTCAACATGTATGATAGCATAAAAGGTGACTTGGCCTCATACATATCAAATAGCATAAGGGTGATTTGGCCACAAGTTAGTATAAGGATGCTTTGGCCACAAGTTAAACATGGTGGCATATGAGGCATAAATAGGTTCATAAGCTTGCATATTACATCATAGGCCTCAAAACATGCATAATATCAACTTAAGCAAATAGGTGAAACATGATTATGAAGGACATAGGATGATGGCTAAAAGTTCGCATATAGCATTATTAGGCTTCAAAAGTATGCATAAAACCAAACTTAGCATATAAGTGATACATGGTGATAAATGACATGTAGAAGTTGCTAGAAGTTCGCATTTAGCCTCATATGCAAGTTATCATAAGAGATATGATAACTTCCATGTTGCCAAAATGCAACCTTTAATATAAAGCTTGAAGCTTTTAGCTCACAAGGTCAAGGTGATAGGTTTTCAAATATGCATAGAATATATTCATGCATAACATGTTAAGATCAAAGCATATATCATACTTAGGCCCAAACTCAACTTGCAACATATCACATTTAACTTCATAGTTAGAATCTAAGAGTAGTATAGGGCTTACAATGCTATGAAGACTAGAATTAATATATATAAAGATTAAGACGAAGCCACTAGCAAATCCGCAAATAAAATAAGATCCAATCCAAGCTTTGAGAAAATAAGATGCTTCTTTGATTTGCTATGAAGAAAGATGAATTCTTTAAGGAAGAAAGAGGGCTCTTTTACTTGATTTGAACACTCAAACTTTCATGAAGAGGATGGAGGCCATGATATGAAGATGGAGGCCATGATGAAGAATCATTTTGGCATAGTTTAGTTGTAGGAATGAATAATGACGATTTAGGCTAGGCTTAGGGGTCTTTTTATAGAGTTTAGGATTAGTTTTAGCCCTAAGATTAACCCTAAATCAAATCTGAGCCATCAAATCACGTCACTAGCCTCCAAAGCAGGTCCAAACAGCCAAAATAGGTGCACCAGGCCGACCTGGCCGACCAGGGAGGTCGACCCCCAGGTCGACCCTAGGGTCGACTCCCCAGTCGACCTGGTGGGCAGGTCGACTCCCCAGTCGACCCCCAGGTTGACCCCCTGGGTCTGGCGGGAATTTTCCCGCCACTTCTAAAAATTGAAATTTTTGTATTTAAATCTGTTTTGAATTTTTCTAAAACTTCTTCGGGCCTTATCTGGGTCATACGGACTCCGTTTTTCGAAAACTCGGACTCTATTTCGCGTATTTTTCTGAGACGAACGCAATGGCACAGCCCGTTTCCCTTGATTCAGAATTTAACATTTAATTCTGCCTTGATTTATGTTATAACATGTTATTCAAAAATACGGGTTGTTACAGGTGATAACCATCGTCAGCCATTTCAATATATTATGATAGCGAAGCCATTATGTCTAGAGCGTATAATAAAACTTATAATGGAAATATAGACATAATCGTGGAACACACATATGTCTAAGAACTTATTGTAGAAGGTGTTATTACAATTACATATATAAGGTCGAAGAAAACCCTAGCAGACCCATTAACCAAAGGATTACGAGGAGATATGGTTAAAACTACGATTGTGGAATGGGTTTAAATTCTCTTTAATCTCATGCAATGAAAACCCAACCTTTGTTCCTATACTATGGTTTCAAGGGTAATAACAAGTTGCTATAAAAGACAAATAAATACTAGACATCAAATTTTTATTTGTTACGATTGTGGCGTCTATTTTCATAGTAACAAGGACATGTAAAATGGACATTGATATGAACATAAGAAACCATGTTTCGATAAAGTATGACATAAACTGCAGAAATGTTCATGAATACCAGAGGAATGATTGTAATTAATACAACATTACGATGATTTTATTAAAGAATATAAAATTTTTTGTGTTTAGGTATTTCGTTTTACTGCATAGGATTTTGGTTCATACAACTATCCACCAAATTTTCTATTGAAATTTAGATATTTAAACTGATGGGAAAGTTTAAATCGAAAGGTATTTTTTTATATATAATTGTACAAATAAAATATTGTAGTCTAGTGGGGGATTGTTGGATAGATAACGACATTTTAAATCCCTACATCACCTAAGATTCAGGCACATCCAACTATATATACAAGTTCATGCAAAAGGAACGTGAATAGAAAAGAAGAAAAAAGAAGAGATGGCTAAACATGCAATTAAATTTCAAAGATAGACAACTAGAGGATGTGGGCACGCGTTACTAGTAATGGTGGCTGTTCCGAACGGTCGTTACTTTAAATTTTTATTTTCAACAGACATGTCCATTGGTACACTGGCCATTGCAAATGGTTTCCTGACATCTTTTTGTGCCTTATATAAGGATAAAGGAATTCATAAGAAATGTATCTTTCTTCTTCTTCTTTTCCCTTCTCTTTTGCATATTTCTTCTTCAGTAAATCATACACTTCTCATGCGATCTTCTTACTTCTACAAGAGAGGCATTTGTTGTATCCTGGAGGAATTGCACAACTTATTTCTGCCCAGTTTACCTTACTTAGGTGCGATCGATTCCTTAAAGTAAGTGTTTATACAAAACGCCTAAAGATGATTTCCTGGTTTTCAGAACTACTCTTTATTACTAATAATTTTTAGGAATCGATATGGTGTCGTTCCAGTCGTCTGAATCAACCTATTAGATTATCAAGAGTACACGAAACTTGATCGCTTTGATGGTATAATCTACTCCTATGTGCAGGACAAAACCGATGTTCCTCTTCACTATATTGAAGGTTGCCTATGTTCTTGATCCTGATTTGCAGCTGATTCCGCCGCCTACTGCCAATGACATTGTAGACCTCATTGCAAAAAGAATGAAACGAGAAGAAGATGAAGGGTCTATAGAGGGAATATTCTTAACACGCTATCTGATTGTTTTTACAATCTTTTCACCTTTATGAAATCACCATAGCAAATCTAGAAGACTTAGAAACAAAATATAGCAACGCGAAATAAGGCATTGTAAGTTTTTAATATTCGGGTTCTTTGAATACTAAATGGTTGAAAATGCCTCTATCCTGGATCAAGTACACAAGATGTAGGTTATTTTCAACAAATCAAAGATATTAAAATTAACATTCATGAACAATTACAGATTGGTGCTATCATGGCCAAACCACGCAAAACTAGAGTGAATACCAAAAGAAATTAATGCATTCATCTGTAGGTTTTACGATGGAACAAATTCCAAAGCATCTGCGAATTGATGAGGAAACTCGAATTCATGAAAAGAAGGATTTTGATATTGATTCTACTGTAAATGTTAAGAAATAAAGGGAATAATAACTTCTCAAAATGAAAAAGGGATGACAACATTAACACCAATAACCAGAGAAAATCCAACAAAGACTGTTAGTATTGCGGCAAACCTGAACATTTCAAACGAGATTGCATATTTTTCAAAAGGTAGAAAAAGGAACATAAACAAAGCAACGACCATGGAAAGGAAAAATCTAGATAGGAATCTGCCAAAATAGTATAACATGATGTAGGAGAAACTTTTGCAAGGATAAGAAAGTTGCATATTGACATGGTGATAGAATTAAACATGGCTGAAACTTCTAAGGATACCGACTAGTGGTGTAATTCTGGTTCTACAATGCATGTTCGCAACAATCAATTCATGTTCAATTTTATGAGATGTTTGCTAATGAAAACAATGTTTTGATGGATAGACATAATACTGCAGCAGTCACTGGAAAAGGGATGGTAGAATTAGAGTTCACCTCTAGAAAAATACTTGTTCTTAATGTATCACGTATTCATGAAATTCGAAAGAACTTGGTTTCTTCCAGCCTTCTTTGCAACAAAGTTGTCCAATGTGTTGTATATTACATTGTTATATGCATAATTATATTATTTTGGTTTGATGATAACAACCAAATAAATATTATTATTAAATGTGTTTGTTATTTTGCTATTTCATATATACATCACAGACAGAAATATAATATTTATATTTAACTAGAATACGGCTGTATAGAAATTCAAATATTCTCATAGTAATTATTTAAATAGAAATATTATATTTCAACATTTGATCAGTACATATTTTATAACTCCACTATTTATACATCTCAGTATTACACTCATTTCATATACAATTCGTACAATGTACCTCAGTATAGTACGTCACTCTGTCACTCATATACAGTTACACTATTACATACACTTATATACATTTCACTGTTATCTTCTGTCTTCAAAGCTTTCAGTCAGTCCAATCATCCACACCTATCACATACAAAAACACACACACACATTGTATTTGGAAAAGAATTAATTTTAAATTCTAGCAAATATATTTTTATTTTAGAAAATTTATTTGCCTCAGAATTTTGGTGTGTTTCTCATCATTTTTCATGAGTTGATCTGATTTATATGGACATCGTCTCTAGTGCTCACAGATTAGCCTCAACACACTGCACTGGTCAGCTGATCATAACCAACATCATTATTCGTTGGTTCTGAAAATACTCATGTCTGTCATTCGAATAGTCACACATATATATATACACACACACATACACACACAAATATATACACACATACGTGCATATATACATATATGTATACATGGATAACACATACACATGCAACACAGTCGAGCATACTTGATAGAAATGCAGCATCAATGGTAGCGAGCCAAGATAGCAAAAACAAGTTCTAGTATGGTGTAAGTCGAGCAAGTATGGGCCGAGTTACGAGCCAGTAAACACAATAGGTTAAACACAACAAGGACAAGTGCTCATGTTAAAACAGAAATGCAAAGCATGGTCTGAAGAATTTTTCTTTAAGTTTGTGTATAATGGTCGAGCAACTCAAATGACATGTTTAAGTTGACACAGCAAAACATATCAACATGGTGGAGCTAGAAAGGAAAGGTTAAATGAACTAAAGAGGCAAGTATATAAGTAGGGTGCACAGGTGTACATGGACTAAAATGGACAAAGCAACAAAACAACAAAGTACAGAGTGTTTACATGCAACAAATGTCAAAGATCAAGGGCAAGTGAAAGTTCAATCCAAGCATATGCATATACACACAGTAGATCACATGCTTATGGGCAAGACATTGCAAAATGGATCAAGGACACAAACCTCAGATTTCAAATCCAAGTGTGCATCAAAAATTCAGCTTTCAAGCATGGGTATACTAAGGCAGGCCAGTTCAAGCAAATATTGCAAAATCAAGTGCAAATGCACAAGCACTAATCTGTACATAAGTGCAAAGTGAAGCCAATAAGTGTATATGCAGTGGGAGTTTCATTTATACATGGGAATGAAATTGGGTGTAAAAAACAATAACATGGCAGGTGAACCAAACAAGACACACAGTTGATCATTCCAGGAACAAAGACCAGAATGCTATACATGTTCAAATCAGCACAAGTGATGCAAGTACACAAAAGGTATGAGCACCAAGCCAGGTTAAAACCCAAAGAGCATTGCAAACAGAAATGGACAAGAAATCGCAGTCCTTATGTTTGGCAAAAATAGTTTTATTATGTTTCCATAAATAAGTCAACATTCTTGGCTTTAAAACATTTCAAGACAATGGCAAGCCAACCAAAAGATTCATTTTCAATGTTTCTAGAAATCAGTGAACAAAATCATGGAAAGACATTTATTTGTTTCCAGTTTTGGGTAACAAATCAATTCGAGTGTGGACGAATATAATTTGGTAAGGAAATTCTTTTCTGGAAATCAAGCATCATGATTCAAGGGTCAACAAATCCTCTGGCAACTTTTCAACAAACATGTGGAAATTGAATTTTCAAAACAATGCAAATAATAATTCTTTCCTAAATATGCAGTGATCAATATTTAGGATGAAAACAATGTCGGCATCCCATGTTTGGCAAGGATTTATTTTCAGAATTACACATACAAGATTTTTGGCAATATTTTTGAATGGCCTACAAATAAACATTTCCAGATTTTTTATTAAGGAATCTCGACAAGAATTATTTCCATAAATTCATTAACAAGGCAATAAATTCAATCATGGAAATCACGACAATTTACAATCACATAAAGGATAACTCATGGCCACAAATCATTTCTCATTCATGCCGATTTAATCAATAGGGGAAACACGCAAAATCAGGGTAAGTCACATAGTGAAATCAGAGAGAATTAGGTATTATAAAACCCTATATATTATCACCTATTCATCATCGGCTAAGCATCGAAAAAAACCAAGGCAACTATTCAAAGAGAATTCATAGAAAATCGATTTCATAGAACTTACAGTTTTGAAGGTTTTTCGATCATAATTACAATTCCAAATCGAAGCATCAGAAATCCACAAAGACTCGAGCATCATAGAATCAAATTTCATCAATCAATCATCCCAATTTGAAGCATTGAAGAAAAAACCTAACTTGAGTTGATTGGCTGCCTTTTAATTTGGGAGAAAAAGGAATACAAGATATAAAAAGGGAGGCTTATTTTTCTATTATTTGATTTAGGGTTTTTGTGTATTTATTTATTTGTTTTACTTTTCATTTGTAATCTGAACAGTTTTCAAGAGTCTGTAAAATCTAGGCAGTTTACTAGATTCTGTAAAAACTAGGGTATACTAGCTACGGGTTTCTAGCTAGGGGAAAATCTGATCTAGGGGATATAGATCAGTCTAGGGTTTTAAGCGTAGGATTAGAATATGAGCGAGGGGTTCATGAGTTTACATGGCCTTGTAAGCAGGATCTGTCCTATTACTAGTAGAAACCCTAGGAATGCAAGAGTAGGCAGGATTTTGCCAAAGATGGGTATATCTGCATGTCATTTACTTTTTGCATTTATATTCTTTGCTGCTATTTGTTCTGATTATTATTTTAATATCTCGTAAGATTTGAACTTAGAGATAAATTTCAATAAACCCTATTTACCCCCCTCTAGGGTTAAACTTGATCCAACATGTGGTATCAGAGCAGATATTTTCTATTAATTCTAGTTTCATGGGTCATCCCAGTCGTTAGCTTAGTGAGAGTCAGTCCTATTCATCCCCAACTATTTTCGATGGAATATATTTTTTAAACTGGAAATCCAAAATGGAAATTTATTTAAAATCTGTTAATATTAAATGTTGGGATGTTGTTATCAATGGGTTTGATAGGGTAGACATTGCTTTTAATTCTCGTGCTACACATATTTTATATTCACATCTTAATGATGACCAATATTGCTTTATCTCCCATTGTTTGACTGCATAGGAAATATGGAGAACTCTCGATGCAAAGTACAGATAAAATGATAAAAATTGCTCAAAAACCCACAAGACCAACTCAAGTTCAGAAATATACCTAATTGGACTTACCAAAGATGAATCATACGATGGAGACTCAACAGATGATGAGACAGGAAGTTTCTCATATAAGGATTTAGTTGATATGTGTACTAATTTAACAAAAACTGTTGATAATCTTCATCGGAAAAACAAAACTCTGAAATCTAAAAATCTAGAGTTGACCAAAAAAATAATGATTTGTAATTAAAACTTGGAAAACTCCGACTGTAAAGATTGTATGAATTTGAAAATTGATTTAGCTCATCTTAATGAAAATTTTAGAAAACTTGAAAATGATATTTTGGTTTTGAAAAGTCATGAAGATGAGCTAATCGATAAAAATAATACTTTGCAAAAGGAGTTGGATAAAGTTAATTTCAAACATGAATCTTTTGAAAAGTAGAGTTTGACGAAAACTGAAACAATTTTCAAAGAGATTGAAGATGAAATTGAAAATTTCAAGAAACTTGAACATGAAAGTCGAAAACATTTTTAATTTGAGATTGCTGAGTCCCAAACCAAAATTAAATCTCTTAAAAATGAAAATTTGATTTTGAAAACTGATTTTGAAAAGAGTAAGATAACTTGAAACCATTGTTCAGATTTAATGAAGGAAAACAATGATCTTAAATCTAAAATTCAACAACTTGAAACAACATTGGCTAAATTTTCAAATGGTGAAAAATCTTCAAATATGTTGTTGAAAAATCAATTTTCTTCTGGAAATAAATGTGGTCTTGGTTTTGGGAAAAATAATGTTTTTGAAAAACTGAATTCTAATGGTTTTAAAAATTCTTCAAGTTGTTTTGGAAAAGATTGTGTTGAAAATTTGCACTCAAATGTTTTCAAAGGATTTCTAAACCATAAATGAAATGAAAACTGGTTTAGAAATAATCCATTTAAACAAACTTGAATCCCAGAAGGTAATAAAATGAATTCGCGTAAGATCAAACAAATTTGGGTTCTTAAGGCCACAAAAGTAAATTTTGATGGAGTATTATACAAAAAAGTTTGGGTTACAAAAGACGTGAATAAAGCTGGAGTGGTTTTAAAAAATTTGTTAGACCACTCGATCCTCTAAATTGTTAGGAACCGGAGGAGGCTTTGGAACTATTGATGCAAAAGACATTTGAAATCAAGCTGGACTATTTTTCTGTATCATTCATAGTTCCTTAGCCAAGTGTGATGGGTTACAGAATTTACATCGTCTTCTGAAAATCTGGTATGATCTCTAAACTCATCTCTGTTAATATTCTCAACTTTTTTTTTGTTATTTCTCCTTCTACCCCTTCTATTTTCTTTTGGCTATTTTTGATTTGTTTTGACACTATCACATTATTTTCCCTTATTTTGAGTTGCTTAAATTCAAATTGCAGAATTCATTGCCTTCCGGAAATTCACTTCATCTGCATAAAACTTTGATGTTTTAATCATTTCCAAATATTGAATTGAAGTTTATTTTTTTGAATTCCTAACAGTGTTGAAGCATTCGTGCCAAATCTTGAATACTATTATTTTTGAATTCTAAAATTTTTGAAGATCTGAAAAATTAATGAAATTTCACACACTTCTGCTATTTTGAGTTTCTTCCAATTCATTTGAAAAGGATCTAAAATTTGTACTTATTACAGCACACTACTATCTTTTGGTTGTGATAATTTCATTGATTTTCAGATTCGCTTGATTAGTTTCGAATTGAAAATCATTCTGGCTTGAATCACAATGTTTCATCTTGAAATCTAACTTTATTCATGATTATTTTATTTGGAATTTGATTGTTTGAAATCATCTCAAAATTCTTGATATTTTGAATCTCACACACCTCTTAGATTTGAAATTATTAAACCTATGTGATCGATTCAGTTTATCCCAAAATTTACATCTATTCGAGTGATTTCAAATAAATTATTTCCTAATTTTGGATAATGAATATCTTTCATACTTGATGTATATTTTCTGGAAATTTCTCTTGTGCTTGTCAGAGATAATTGTGAAAAATTCTTTAAAGATCCTGTCTTAATATTCACTATTATTCCATGATCATTTAATTTGAATATTTGTTTGTTTGAAATCATTTGAAATTATTGACTTCTTGAATCTCACACACATCTCGAATCTAAAATTTATAATCTGGTGTGATCGATTCACTGAATCCTGATATTTTCATATTCCTTCAAATGATTTAAAATAAACTATATTTTTTAATCTTGGGTCATGAATTTGTGAAACATTCACTTGACAAGTCTACTTTGAAATTGATTTTGCTTTGCTGCTCTATTAAATGGATCTGAGTTGTTAAATTATCTGCTTGGGCTTTGTGATTAAATTCTGTTGTCTGAGATACCCTTGATTAGCCACCAGTGGCATGTTAAAATCCTTGTTTGCAGAGACAACAAGTGGTATCAGATTGGGATGTACAGAAATTTTTTATTGATCTTATTCTTATTCTTTATATATATATATTTATATCCTTCTGGTCTTGTATATATCTTTTAAAATTCCCTCTTGCCTTGTATAAATCATTTTAAATCCCTCTTGTAATTGATTTTCAATTTTAAAATTATTTATTGATTATTCATTCAGAAACTGAAATCAATATCCAAATTGAACTGTATTTATAATTCATCAAAATCACTATCAGTTTATGAAATTGTGATGAGTTGTGACTACGGTATATTTCACAACAAGGGGAGATTTTATTTAGATTTTCATGATGGTTGAATAATTATTGCAATATCTTTGAATTGGCGATTATTTCACGACCATCTTCATTATCTATCATCATTCTGCCATCCATCATGGTTTTATATTAATATGGAGAATTTAATATTTTTAAAAATCATATTGAATAAATAGTGGAAATATTTTGTGATGGAAACGTGACTGTACTATTTTTTCAGATTTAATGATTATTGAAAATTTTCAATGATTCCGGTATAGTTGAGCATATTTCATAATATGATTAATTTAGAAATTTATTTCACAAACCATTTCTGTACCTACCACATTTCTGTCATCCATATTGGTTTTATTTACCGAAGAGTTTTTCTTTTTGAACAAAAAATGATAAATAATAAAAATATAATATTCATTAGTGTTTCTCTAACCTCATTTAGAAATCAAAGCTTTGGTCATGCATGGTTATGAGAGTACTTATATTTGAGCTGCAACTGGTCTCATTTAAAAACCCAAGATCTGGTTATGCGTGGTCAGTGTGCTCATAAATCTAAAGAAAAAGAACAGGAAATTAATAAATTTTTATATGAAATCCTCCTTGGTCTATAAAAATCATCCTATCAATCCATTTTCTATTTTGTGGAATGTGTTAATATATTATGATGTATTATGATTTGTTGATTGATGGTAACTAGGATTTCAGATTATATGATTGCGTCACTTAAATTGAATCTATAATTATAGTCCAAATCCATCACTATTTTTTGTGCTAATTTTAAAAAAAAATCTATTTTGAAAATAATTGGAACTATTTGGTTTAAAACTCTCTCCATTTATATGAATTTCGTCGTAAATCCATCATTCTACAATGTGAAATTTACCACTAGTTCTTAGAATATTATGATTTTTATTTGATTAATTGGGATTTATGACGTCCGTTCTTCCTCTTAAGTTGAAATTATTTTTTAGTCTATTTTTTCATCGCTATTTTATCCTTTTGTTGATAACAAAAGGGGGAGAATGAGTTGAGATTTTGATTTATGAGTGAATATTTTGAAAATATTTTAATATTGAAAATTCCATTAAATTTTTACTCCGTTTCACTCATTCACACATCTAGGGGGAGCTCCTGTTGTAGGGGGAGCATTCAAATAGGAGGAGTTCAATATTCATTGTCAAACACATTTATTATATTCAAAATCTTATTGTTTGTCTTCATCAAAAGGGGGAGATTGTTGTATATAACGCTGTTGTATACACAATTATATGATTTTTTGTTTGATGATAACAACCAAATAAATATTATTATTAAATGCGTTTGTTATTGTACTATTTCATATATATACATATTTAACAAGAATACGACTGTACAGAAATTCAAATATTATCACAGTATTTAATTTAAATAGAAATATTATATTTCAACTTTTAAACAGTACAAATTTTATAACTTCACTACTTATATATCTCAGTATTACATATCATTCCATATGCAATTCATACAATGTTCCCCACTATAGTACTTCACTCTGTCACTCATATACAGTTACACTGTTACATACACTTATATACATTTCACTGTTACCTTCTATCTTCTATATTCATAGCTTCCAGTCAGTCCAGTCATCCACACCTGTCACATACAAAAACGCACACACTGTATCTGGAACAGAAATAATTTTAAATTCTAGCAAATATAATTTTTATTTTAAAAAATTTATTTGCCTCAAAATTGATGTGGTTCTCATCATTTTTCATGGACATCGTCTCTAGTGCTCACAAATCAGCCTCAACACACTACACTGGTCTGCTGATCAGAACCAACATCATTATTAGCTGATTTTGAATAGCCACAACTCAGATATAGAGGTCTGCTGATAAAAATATTCATGTCTGTCATTCGAATAGTCACACAAATACACACACGTATATACACACACACATACGTGTATATGTACATATATGTATACATGGATAACTGTAACGACCCAGAAAATCTGAACCAATTTAAAATTTTTAAATTGGCTAAAATAATGGATTTTAAATATTTAAAATAAATATTTTAAATAATGGCGATGAAAACTGAGTTTGAATCGACATTTGAAAACAAATATAATTAATTATAATTATATATAGAATTGAAAATGGCGCGGTAGTTCGATAATTCGATTCCAAACTTCAATTGAATATACCGGATGCAAAACAATCCGGATTTTAGTGAAACCAAAAATAATGGAATCTAATTGATAATATCTTTCCAACGAATCTGACCAATCGAAATTTGATAGCGGGAATCAAAAGATATGTCCAGTTGAAAATTCTGAATAGTCGCTATGGAATTCAGGCCCTTAAAAATGGACATTTTGCAAACGACCTCGGATTTCGACGAAACCACTTTTGTTGGGTCCGGGATGTGAACTTATTGCTAGGTTTCAAATTTCATAATTTTTCGAATCAATATGTGAGCGTGACAAAGGAAAACGCGTTTGACCGGTTTAAGTTGATTTTAATCGACTGGAAATTGGCCATTTTTCAAACGGTCTCAGAATTTGACGAAACTAGTTTTGTTAGGACCGTATCGTCAATACGAAGCTAGAAAATAATTTTCTAGAATTTTTAGAGTTAGTATGTGACCCCGGTAATTTGAAATGTACGTTTAAAATTCAATATAGTGATTTAAATGTAAATTCAACCGAAACTGATTGTAACGATCGAATCAGCTTGCGATACATATTCCATTGTGTTCGGAATGGGGGTAAAACGCTATGGACGACAGGCGGTGGGCCTCGTTTAGAGGTCGTATGTAAAAGTCAACCTTTTTGAAAAATTAAATAATAAAATAATAAAAATAAATTTTAATTCCCTCCCTTTATGTCCCTTTGTGCCCCCCCCCCCCGATTCATTAAACAGAAATAAAAAAAAAGGGAAAAGAAGAAGAACGGAGCAGCAGCAGCCGCCGCCCCCCTCCGTCCAACTTCCCTCCTCCTCCCAGTGGCGCAACCCCCGAAGCCCCCCAGATCGCACGAGCGCGACGCATCCGCCTCCTCCCTGAAGCATCGCGACGCCAATTCGCGAGCACCCCGCCTCCGCCGCCCCCCTGGAAGCCAGCTCCGCCCTGCCGCCGACGTCTTCTCCCCCCCCCCCCCTCTTCTTCGCAGGATCAATGTAAGCATTTTATTTTATTTTATTTTATTTTTATTTTAATCTGAATATTTCGATTTAGGGTTTAAATCTGAAAGTTTCGATTAAGGGTTTAGAACTGATTTTTTTGAAAGAATTTAAAACTGATTTTTGAAAGGTTTAAAAACTGAATTTTAAAAGCATTTAAAACTGAATTTTAAAAGGTTTTAAAACTGATTTAATTTTGGATAGGAAAAGATTTAAACTTTAAATAGAAAAAGATCAGATTTTTAGAATAGAAAAGACCATATTTTTAAAATAGAAAAAACGGAATTTTTATTAAGTAGAAGAAGTAAGATATGATTTTTATATTTTTAAAGTAATAAAAATATAATCTTTACATCATAGGAATATTAAAAATATAATCTTTATTTTTGAAAGGGCGGAATTTATATTTTTGAAATTCGATTTTTATATATTGAATAGCATAATAAAAATTCGATTTTTATATATTGAATAGCATAATAAAAATTCGATTTTTATATATTGAATAACATAGTAAAAATTCGATTTTTACATATGTAGAGAATACGGGCAACGAAGCGACAAAAGGCGAGATTGGCGAAGATTTCTATAAAGGAAGAGTCGTGGTATTGGATAGCTATTGGTGAGAATTTCTCACTCTTCAATTTCTTTTTCTATATATATATGTGTGGAAATGAAAGTGAATTGCTATATATAAATAAATATATATATATATATATATATATATATATATATATATATATATATATATACGCCCCTCGTCCACAAACCATGGACGATATTTATTGGTTGAAATTGTTGTGAAAATTGATTGATAGCGAATGGTTGTTTGGGATTGTTTGTGATTGATATTGGTTGATTGTGGTTGAAAAATACCCGTTTGTGGTTGAAAAATATTTGGTTGAAACCACATAGGATTAGTTTGTGGAAATGAAATAAATATATACATGCTGCCTGCGTGCGAACTAGATGCATGATCCCCATTGTCAAAAACCGCGAGGTTTTAAGGTAGAGCGAGGAGCCGTACTAGGGACGGTCCCGGTTTTAACTACCCTGCCGTTATGCTGCCGAAATTTTGAATAATATTCGTGTGTTTGAATTATTTTCATATGCTTAAACTATATTTATTCATTGAATAGAAAACCTTCATGTGTTGAATTGATATTCATTCGTTGATTAGAAATTCATGTGTTGAATGGTATTCGCGTTTTAAAATATAAAAATCACCTTTTTATCTATATATAAAAACTATAGAAAACATTCATGTGTTGAATTGATATTCATTCGTTGATTAGAAATTCATGTGTTGAATGGTATTCATATTTTGAAATAAATCGTTTGATAATAAAAATCACCTTTTTATCTATATATAAAACTATAGAAAACATTCATGTGTTGAATTGATATTCATTCGTTGATTAGAAATTCATGTGTTGAATGGTATTCATATTTTGAAATAAATTGTTTGATAATAAAAATCACCTTTTATCGACTATATGAACTGTGTAAAATGATCTCGTTTAAAAGAAATTGTTTTATAATTAAAATCCTATTTTTGCCACCTATATGAACTATATAGAAAAATAGTGTTTTGAAATGAATTGTTTTACCATAAAAATCACATTTTTATTGTATGCATAAATCGTCGAAATGTGAAGTGTTAAAAATAGCCACTTGTTCAAAATAAACATATATGAGTTGAAATATTCATTAATTAGCTAATGAAATGATTTGCACCTATTTATGTAACATTAGAATGAATGGTGTTTTTAAACCAAATAGAAATCAAATATGAAGTTGAATAGAAAATGATAAATGATAAGAACTGTATATATATGTACATGCATATTCATTGAACAGGTTATAGCAATAACACATACACATGCAACACAGTCGAGCATACTTGACAGAAATGCAACATCGATGGCAGCAAGCCAAGGTAGAAAAACAAGTTCTAGTATGGTGTAAGTCGAGCAAGTATGGGCTGAGTTACGAGCCAGTAAACACAACAGGTCAAACACAACAAGGAGTTGATCTGAATAGAAATGCAAAGCATGGTCTGAAGTTTTTTTCAAGCTTGTGTATAATGGTCGAGCAACTCAAATGACATGTTCAAGTTGACATAGCAAAACATATCAACATGGTGGAGCAAGAAAGCAAATGTTAAATGAACTAAAGATGCAAGTATATAAGCATGGTGCACAGGTGTACATGGTCTAAAATGGACAAAGCCACAAAACAGCAAAGTACAGAGTCTTTACATGCAACAAATGTCAAAGATCATGGGCAAGTGAAAGTTCAATCCAAGCATATGCATATACACACAGTGGAGCACGTGCTCATGGGAAAGACAGTGAAAAATGGATCAAGGACACAAACCTCAGATTTCAAATCCAAGTGTACATCTAAAATTTAGCTTTCAAGCATGGGTATACTAAGGCAAGCCAGTTCAAGCAAATATTACAAAATCAGGTGCAAGTGCACAAGCATTGGTCTGTACATAAGTGCACAGTGCAGTCAACAAGTTTACATGCAGTGGGAATTCCAGTCATACATAGGAATGAACTTGGGTGTACACAACAATAACATGGCAGGTGAACCAAACAAAACACAAAGTTGACCATCTCGGGAACAAAAACCAGAATGCTATACATGTTCAAATCAGCACAAGTGATGCAAGTACACAAAAGGTCCGAGCACCAAGTCAGGTTCCAATTCAAAGAGCAATGTAAATAGAAATGGACAAGAAATTTCAGTTTTTATATTTGGCAAAAACAGTTTTATTCTATTTCCATAAATAAGTCAACATTTTGGGCTTTAAAATATTCAAGACAATGGCAAGCCAACCAAAAGATTCATTTTCATTGTTTCCAAAAATCAGTGAACAAAATCATGAAAATACGTTTATTTGTTTCTAGTTTTGGGTAACAAATCAATTTAAGTGTGGACAAATATAGGTTGATAAGGAAATTCTTTTTAGAAAATCAAGCATCATGATTCAAGGGTCAACAAGTCCTCTGGCAACAACAGACATGTGGAGATTGAATTTACAAAATAATGCAAACAATAATTCTTTCCTAAATATGCAGTGATCAATATTTAGGATGAAAACAATTTCAACATCTCATATTCGTCAAGGATTTATTTTTAGAAATACACATACAATATTTTTGGCCACATTTTTAAATGGTCTGTAAATAAACATTTCCAGATTTTTTTATCAGGGAATCTCGGCAAGAATTATTTCCAGAAATTCATTCATAAGGCAAAAAATTCAATCATGGAAATCATGGCAATTTACAATCACACAAAGGATAACTCGAGGTCACAAATCATTTCTCATTCAAGCCGATCTAATTAATAGGGGAAACACGCAAAATCAGGGCAAGTCACATAGTGAAATCAGAGAGAATTAGGGATTGAAAAACCCTATATATTATCACCTATTATCATCGACTACGCATCGAAAAAAACCAAGGCAACAATTCAAAGAGAATTCATAGAAAACCGATTTCATAAAACTTACAATTTCGAAAGTTTTTCGATTGCAATTACAATTCCAAATCGAAGCATCAGAAAGCCACAAAGACTCGATTATTAGATAATCAAATTTCATCAATCAATTATCTCGATTTGGAGAATTGAAGAAAAACCCTAATTTGAGTTAATCGGCTGCCTTTTAATTTGGGAGAAAAAGCAATACAAGATATAAAAAGGGAGGCTTGTTTTTCTATTATTTGATCTAGGGTTTTTGTGTATTTATTTATTTATTTGTCTTACTTTTCATTTGTAATCTGAACAGTTTTCTACAGTCTGTAAAATCTAGGCAGTTTACTAGAGTCTGTAAAAACTAGGGTCTACTAGATACGGGTTTGTAGCTAGGGGAAAATATGAGCTAGGGGACATAGATCAATCTAGGGTTTTGAGCATAAGATTAGAATAGGAGCGAGGGGTTCACGAGTTTACATGGTCTTGTAAACGGGATCTGTTTTATTACCTAGTAGAAACCTTACGAATGCAGCAGTAGGCATGATTTTGCCGAAGCTAGGTATATATATATGTGTCATTTCTATCTGCATTTATATTCTCTGCTGCTATCTGTTCTGATTATTATTTTAATATCCCGTAATATTTGAACTCGATGATAAATTTCAATAAACCCTATTCACCCCTCTAGGGTTTAACTAGATCCAACAAAATGTATCCTAGCTGGAAATAGTCTTATTTTAACGAAAGGTGGTTTGTTAGTGGAAAGGGTTATGCTTGTAACAGTTTGTTCAAACTAAATCTATATTATAATGAGAATACCTTGAAATGAAGCTTTTGAAATGTCTGAAACATCCTTACACTTCTACGCTTGGTTAATGGGGGCAATTATGTAAAATTTACAACGATGACGCCGTAACACAGTTCCACTCCCCATGAAGTCCACTTCCCAAATTTGCAATTCATCTGTTTCCTCCTCTTTCTTCTTCATTTCTGTCTATACTCTTCTTTCTTCTCTCAAATTCACAATCGCACCTCACATGCAATTGCTCCATTTTTTTATTCATTTTTCTTCTTAATCCAAGCGAGACAAATATTCGAAGATAGGCTTTATGAAGGCAACAAGAACTGAAGCTCGGCCGCCGCTTCCTAGACCTCAAACATTACACTTTCAGTACGTCGATTCTAATACAATTCGCAATTTTACCTTTTTCTTACTTTAATTCTGAATTTCTCCAAACCACAATTTTTCGTACCTCAGTTGAACACGCTAACACGCGGATCTGAGTCGCTCATACTCTGTCTTTTACCTTTTTCTTACTTTAATTCTGAATTTCTCCAAACCTCAGTTTTTCGTACCTCAATTGAACATGCTAATGCGCAGATCTGAGTCGCTCATAATCTGTCATACAAGATTAAATTATAAATTATTCATAGATCTTTTTTACAATCTTAATTTGATCAATAATATTTGGTTTTAAATGATGCAGGGTCGTATAAAAGCGATAAAGGAGGTCTATTTGGCTACAGGTATGGTCACTACAGAGAATCTTTAGTTGATTTATTTCCCTTCTTTCTGTTTTCTTATTTTAGTTTGATTTCGTATGTTTATCAGGGTAAACATTTTAAAAACAGTTGGCAATTAAACTAGGTATCCCTTGCAAAGAGAAGCTCCAGTTGATTGATTTGGCTACAGGTATTGCTTTTTTTAGTAGTTTTTTTCCAATTACACAATTTGTAACTTTTTGTACCAGTTTATTAATATAACCTTTTCTCTTAGTTCTCCTACAACTTATGTTTCTGTAGATGGTGAGGGACAAAGGTTATCCATATTTTTCACAACGGTTCAGTTGAAGTACTTTGACGGAGGTAATTTATTAAAATTCAAATCAAGGAATTGATATTGCGTGATAATTAGTTATTTCCATTAGATATTATTCTAGAGTTTATGGATAATCGTAACTGTTAGCTTAGCTTGACTGTAAGGATGAACTAGCATCTTGTATATTCTGTTGTTGCCTAAGTTTTGATTTACATATGACACAAGTTATGTTTCGTACGGTGGTAAGGGATTATGTTATATTTAAACATGGAAGCTTTGACAACTAATACATGAGTGCATCCGCTTCTATTTACGACCGATAAAAATAAAACACTATTGGGAAATAAAATATTGGATTTCAGTTTTATACTTCTATGTATATCTTTTCTGTATTTGTCTTTTAAGTTAGAAATCAGAAAACAAAGTAATGGTACTGTTATAATCTGTGTTTAACATATAGTTTGTCGTACATGATTTCTGATTATTTTTTAGGACATGAAACAACAGAGGTTCATGTATGCCCGGACTTGAAGCATCTTACATAGATTATAACAAGGTGGTCTATTTTTGCTTAATGATTTTAATGTTGTCTAACTATTAATTTGTTGTAGAATCATTTTTTTTATTTGAGAGAAACTGTAGGTGTAATCATTTTTTATGCTTGGTAAGTTAATTTTTATTGATTGATATAAACCCTATAGGTTCTACTTTCAGTTAGTACATTTGTTGTCGTAAGTATTCGATACAAATGATTACTTATGTGTAGATTGTTTTCCTTGAATTTAATGTCAGTTATTACTTATTTAAAATTTTTATTTTGTGATATTTACAAACGATTTTTTGTTTCAATTTTCTTCCTTTGTTGTTCGATTCTTAGCAATGTACTAAACTAAATTTCAATCCAACAACTTTTTTGCTTTAGCTAACAATTGGTAAGTTTAATTTTTATTGATTGTTATAAACCCTATAGGTTCTACTTTCAGTTAGTACATCTATTGCCGTAAGTATTCAATGCAAACCCCAGATAACCAACATGGTTTTTTCTGCAAAGCGATGACGATTCAACAAAGCAAAACCTCCAAGCCATCAACTATTTGTAAGAGGTAATTTATTCCATAGTTTAATTTCTATTTTTGTTTTAATTTATTTCTCCATGAATTCTCAATTCGTGTATCCTACACTTTAGATTTTTTTAACAGGGAGGAAGATTGTCCATTTGTCTTGCATCTGCTTCATTTGATTATGTATTATAATTTTGGTTTTTGAATATATGTTCAATCTCTAGATTGATGAGTATGGTTCCTATTATAAAGGCTTAGAAATTTAGTTGGTATTTAGAGATTTCAGTTATACTAACAATTTATTCAAATATATATTCATGCCCTACTATCAAAGCTTACGGGATACGAAATAGAAGAAGGGCAGTTTCCAATTTGGTACGTTTCATCTTTCAATGGTTATGTAAATGAGTTGTTTAATTTGTTACTTTATTAGTTAATTGAAGGTTTATTATAGCTTATGTTGAAGAAAAAATCATTTCAATTCTGTTTTTTGACAGCCTATGATATATTCATCGTTAAAGCTTATTACAATTTGTTAAATTTAGTTTTTTATCATGCTCAGAGCTGTTCAGTTTCAACTTGTAGCATCGGAAGCCTTCGAGAAATACAGGAAGCTGCAGTTGAACGGTACAAAAAAATAGTTTTAAAGTATTCTAGTTTGATAAATTTATCATGTTCTCACTATCGTTTTGTTGGGATATTGTTTTATGTTGTCTTGATAACCGTAGATAATGTTGAAATAGCTAGATTTTGAGCATAGTTATGCATGATTAGGAAGTTGACAATAATTAAAGCATATGCAACCTGTGAGAAAAAAGCGTGTTCCAATCAAAAGGTACAAAATAATCGATTTGGCAAAATTCTAATATTTTGACTGTCACTGAAGTTGGAATTTTGTTTTTAAGTTCTAGGTATTGATCGTTGACATTCAAATTGGATTAGCAAAAGAGTTCATGTGGTATGACCTGAAGGTATTAATTTTGTTCATAACCTTTCTATTTTACGTCATTGTATTGTAAATTAAGGTGAAGAATTAGTCAATCAAATAAGATGTATTTGCATTCCTTTTCCATTTCCTTATTAACTGGAGTTACCATCTCATTTTGGAAAAAGAATTTTGACCTTTTTAGTGAGATGTTTTATACAAACAATCAATGTATGCAAACATAACTATCAAATGCAAATGCTGAAGGAACCATGCAACATGTTTTAAAGCAATATTAATTCACCAAGTCACTAAATTATCTGTATAATTACTCGAAAACCAAACAGTACTTTATTCTATTTTAAATTAATAAAAGAACTTCTAGTATAAAAACTAAGCCTGCCAAAATATCTTTTACAATTCTGGAATGAAGAATTATAAGTAGTTATACATGGAAACCTATTGCATGGCTTACAGGTTACTATCTATGCACTGGCTTTGTTCTGTGTAGCTTGCAGAGATCTCCTTCGACTATATAATCCTATTCCAAAATTTATTCTGATCAAATTGTAGTCTTTTTGACTTATCGGTAGGGTGCTTTGGTTTTTCTTACTACAAAATCTGGATTTATAAAAAATGCTGAAGAAGCTGTTGATTTGCAGAATTTTGTGCTATATGTAAAGATGCTTACTACTGTTGTTGGTTATCTTTATGCTTTCCCTTACAAGTAGTATGTAGGTGCTAATATTGGTGCTAATAATGGTTACGGAAAAATCCATGCTCATGCATTTATGTTCAATAATTTTTATTTTTTATCATGACATGGTTCACCAGGTGGTTCATTACATGTCAGTAATACATACTCGAATAATTTGCAGCTGTGACCTTGCCACCCTATTCCGTAAATCATTAATTTGCTACACAAAAAAAAGCATGGCTTACATGTTAAGGGAGCTTATTTCACTTTAAATTGTCTGGGATAAAGATTAAATATGAGGTATAATAGCTTGGTCATATCTCACTGAATAGCATACATAAGGCTGAAATGATAGATTGATGACTAATGATCGATTCAGGTTTCTTCACTCCATCTTAACCTATCGATTTTCATCACAAATGTTATTCTACATCTATGAGTCCAAACTTTTTGCTCTTATGATCATGTACCTATGTATTGGGGTATGTAAAGGGTAAGTTTGTCCGAGCTTCATTCGTCAAAAATCTATCTTTTAATATGCTTATATGTATTGTTTGCATTGATAATTTATCTATTACTAGAGATTTTGATTTATTAGACAGATATCTTGATCATATGATTCATTAAATATAAGATGGCAACATCCACTATAGTTGTCCATTTTCTGTTCGTCTTATGCACACATTTTATACATTAAACGTAGTGAAATAGATCAAGTATGACAGTTTCAAAGTTTAAGTCACATTATTTGGTTCTAATGTTAATGCTAGGCATATTTCTATCTTCAAAGTTGAGCCTACTGCATTTGAAACTTATAAAATTAGCTGTTGTACTATTAGGCGTTAACGAACATGAATATAAACTCTTAGCCATGCAAATGCAGTATGACTCATAACTAAAACTTATGTTTTATATACTAACTAACGAAAAGTGTTATTTTTGAAGTTCTACTTTAATTTCAAAATTATCATGGCTATCAGTTATAATCAGACAATGATCTCGATTATGATTTTTTCGCAGTCAAGCTCAAGCAGATGTCTTGGACATTGCCATTTTAATTTGCAAAAACAAGAAGGACAGTATTCTTCCTTGAGGACTTGCTCAGTATACCATTTGCCAAAAAGACCTTAGCCGAAGTGGTACAGTTACTCTTTTTTTTTTTTGATTCTCTACTTTCTTTTTTGCAAGCATATTTGGTCAGTATGCATATTGTGTTTTTGTATTGGGTACTTACCTTCATATTTGCAGATAGACTATATGCGTTGAACTACTTAGATGCAAACGTTATAAAGGGGTACTCTAACAATTATTTTGATGTGGTAGATTTTGGATTTTCCTGAAGCTATTTGAGCAGAACTGCATAACTGAGTGGAAGAATGTAATGATTAGTAAGGTGATAGAAATGCGAAAGGCTAATTAAACAAAGCACAGCTGTTTGTATGACCCTTCTACGAATTCGTTGTTATAGTTTATTTATGAGAGGGAAAGAGATACTGTGTTCAAGATAAAGCTAACTAGGGTTGGGTACTGATTTGATTATTCTTCTAAGGCAGGCTTGGAACTTTTGGCGGTCTCTAATGAAGAATTTTCAACCTTTTTATATTAGGATAATGTTTGATTCCATCACCGCCTTAGTTAATTGTATGACATAAATTTTGTACTATGCTGCATGAGAGATATTATTTCTATTGCTTAACCACCTTAGTTAATTGTATGCTATAAATTTTGTACTATGTTGCATTCAAGATATTATTTCTATTGTTTCCATTTGAAATAATATGAGAATATCTATTTATGCTGAAACGACCCGAATTTCCGTATTCTTTGAGTCGACTAATAATACCACACGTCCAACTCAAATTGCACAGAAATACGAATTATTATTAGAAAGAAGTTAGAGGATGAGGAATAGAAAGAAAGAAATATTTGAATAGAAGAAAACGAAGATCACAAACTCACAGCGGAAACGAATAAAATATATTAGATAACATAAATTTTGAAATACAAATTAGTAACTTTATATACATACCATTTTCAGAGCACAACGGTTATCCCTGGAACAGTTATAACATCTATTTCCAGATATACACAGCGGAAAATATGATAGTCTATAGCTAACCGGGAAGCCTCCTGCTTTCAGCTCTTCCAAGATAAATCTGGAAAGTCCCAACTACTTGACTGCCCGTAAAAAATTTGGGCACCCAAGAGTTTAGGGAAACAAACAAAATAAACTCTGGGTCAGTCATGGGACTGGTGTGAGTAAACTCCAACCATTTGTTTAACTTTCAAAAATTCTTTTCCAAAAGAATGATAATCGTAAGACCAATCCACACATAAACACGAATGGTTTTTACCTTACGATAACCAAAATATTTTTATATCAAATACAGTGATATTATAATAGTGTCTATAATAACTAAATAGAATCTAGCGGAACGCTTGCATCTCACGCTCCATATATATAATATAAAATGAAAAACCATAGGGCGCGTATTGGAGATTGGATTTCCAACATGACAAGGTATGGGACCACCTTCCGATAGTGTATCTCTAGAGGCGAATACACTGGGTTCAACAAGAACGTCTTGCAACCCGGCCCACACCTGACCGATCACTCATTTCGCTTGAGTGTATCGAATGTATATCACCAATGGTTGGTATCAGCCACCGTTTCTCGAAAGGGACAGCATCGATAGATTAAAGAAGTAAATGGAATTTCTCAAGATAGGTGATTATACATCCTAATGGGAGGGACCCACATAGCCATGCTGCCTGCCCGATTTTTGTCAATTCTAGGTTGTGAGGCTTGAGGTCATTACGTATCTTTTATAACACCTGACCACCATTCACTTTGAATGCCACATCGTCATACCTGCCAAATCAGAAATTGATTTCCCCAAAAATACCACGGGTATAAAGCTAAGAGAAACAAATTCCTCCGCCACCAAACGTAAGTATGTTTGAAGGGATCAATTTACGCGATTCGTTAGATATACTCTGTCGGACATTCGTCCATTCACGTTGTCCTGGGACTGGACAAACCGAAGGCGCTATTCTATAAATAGGATAGCCCTTGCATAACTCCGTCTTCAATTTTCTTCGTCATATTCGATTGCAACGCTAACGTCCATACAGAGTGGTTTTCAGATACTGGATCTGATCCCGGTCTCTCCGTATTGACGACGGAAAAATGTTCAAAAACTTCGATAGTCGGTGATTTGACTATCAAAGAAAAATAAGTGTACAACCAACGATCTTATTTCCAGGTAGGAATTCGATCGATCAATCATCAATCAACATTGGCCCCTTTAAATCAATTTCATTTTCTATACTTAGAAGCCACCTCTGATTTACTTTGGAAAATGTTTTCCAAGACCTTTTCATTTAGTTAAACTCATGTTATATAATAAACATCATTGTTATAACTCAATTCATTAATTATTCATTTATTAACAGGATCCTTAACCACTCTTCACAACCGAACCTTAACCATTCCTTAGTTAATTATGAAGTCAATCAAGTTGGGGTATAATTACCTCTCAGACCTTAATTGAACAACATTCTTAACTTTGAAATAGTCAAAGCTCACAACTTCAAACAAACCATTTCTTACGCGACTCTCAGATTTCAATCTAAGAACATACTTTCTTTACGGAAAAATACTGATTATAACGGTAGTGTTATAATCGCTGTTTCCAAATAATTGATTTACAAAACATCACTTTTGACAACAGCGTTATAATCGCTATCTATAATTTAGAACATTTATTATGATAATAGCGTTAAGATCACTATTAAAGCAGTTACTATAATGGTAGCATTAAATTTTCTATTTAGATTTACCAAAAACATTTATTATAACGGCAACTTTTAAAATCGCTATTTAAAAATATTTGGTTTATTAAAGTGCAACTTGTATTTATTTATTTAAGTAAATAAATAAATAATTTAGTTATTATGTAACGAACGGGGATTTTCGACCTAGAAAATCAACATAAAACCCTTGTTAATTATTCAGGCATCGAACATTCCAAATCATTAATAGAAAGAAGTTAGAGGGTGAGAATAGATAAGATAGAAAATTAGAATAGAAGAAGAAGAACACAATCAGGGTAAACACGAATCTCACAGCGGAACGAATAAAATATAATACATAACATAACTTTGCAATAAACAGTGTATATATATACAAGATAACATTATCAGAGTACAACACTTGCACACAGCGGAAATAACAATAGCTATATAATCCTGAAGCCTCCTGCTTCAAGCTCCTCCAAGTATATTTGTAAAGACCTGAACTACTTGACCGCCGGTACAAATTTGGGCACCCAAGAGTTTAGGGAAACAAAACAAAAATAAACTTTGGGTCAGTCATGGGACTGGTGTGAGTAAACTCAAATCATCGGTTTAACTTTTCAAAATCCTTTTCAAAAGAAAAGATAATCGTAAGAGCAATCCACACATAAACACAGACGATTTTTACCTTACAATAACCCAAACAGTTTTGGAAATCAATACTTTTCTAATATTATAATAATGTCTAATCACAAGTAATTAACAATCTAGCAGAACGCTTGCATCTCACGTTCCACATATATAGTATACAAATAAAACCACGGGCGCTTATTGGAGATTGGATTCCAACTACGACAAGGTATGGGACCATATGCCGATAGTGTATCTCTAGAGGCGAATACACTGGGTTCAACAAGAACGTCTTGCAACCCGGCCCTCACATGACCGACCACTCATTTCGCTTGAGTGTATCGAATGTATATCACCAACGGTTGGGAGCTACCCGCCGTCTTCCCGAAAAGGGACAACATCGAACATAGATAAAGAATGAAATGGATTTTCTCTAGATAGGTGATATACACCCTAATGGGAGAGACCCACTTAGCCATGCTGCCTGCCCGATTTCTGTCATTTCCCGGTTGATGAGGCTTGAGGTCAAAACTTATCCTTTGCAACATTTGACCACCATTCACTTTGAATGCCACATTGTCATACCCGCCAAATCACAAATTGATTTCCTCAAAAATACCACGGGTATAAAGCTAAGAGAAACGAATTCCTCCACCGCCAAACGTAAGTATGTTTGAAGAGATCAACTTGCGCGATCCATTAGATATACTCTGTCGAACATTCGTGCATTCACGTTTGTCCTAGGACTGGACAAAGCGAAGGCACTATTCTGTAAACAGGATAGCCCTTGCATGACTCCATCTTCAAATATTTTCATCATATTTGATTGCAACGCTAACGTCCATACAGAGTGGTTTTCAGATGATGAATCTGATCCCATTCTCTCTGTATTGACGATGGAGAAATTGTCAAAAACTTCGATAGTCAGTGATTTAACTATCAAAGAAAAATAGGTGTGCAAACAACGATATTATTTCCAGATGGAAATTCTATCGATCAGTCATCAATCCACATTTATCTCTTTCTATTAAATTATCTTTAATTATCCATTTCCCCATTTCTATATATTTGTAAATTTTTATTTTCTAAATTTAGAAAATATACATCATCAATCATTGGAAAACATTTCCATCTCTGTTTCACGTATTACTGACATTCCAGCATTCTTTCTCAACAACATTTCATTTTCTATGATTAGAAAATATCTCTGATTATATTTGGAAAATGTTTCCAAACTTTATCCATTTGATTTAAATAGATGTTTAAATAATACATCACTAAGCCAATTTAAACTATTACACTCATTTGCTAATTTCACTTAATCAATCTTCACTATCGAACCTTAACCATTCGTTAGTTAAAAACGAAGTCAATCAAGTTGGGGTATAATTACCTCTCAGACATTAACTGAACAACATTCCTAACCTCGAAATAGACAAAGTTCACCTTTTAAATCTTTAACAAACTTCCATGCAAAATTCTCGGATTCTATTTATGAATCCACTTCTTTAATTTAAAACATTGATTTTTACCATAACATTAAAATTCCTTTCTTCTTAATATCCACTTCAAAATGTAACTTTTATTTCCTTAATTTAACTCAATAACTAATCCACTCATCTATTAATAACTAGTAAATCTTGATTTAACCGGAAAGTAAATATTACTTTCCCCAATTCAATATAATCGAATTCAATGTATAATTCTCCTTTTCGAATACTCTCTATTCGATAATCTCCTTTTCAAATACTATATTCGATACCCCTTTCTTCAAATAACTATATTCGATCATCTCTCTTCGAATGATTTACATTCGATTAACTTTCTACGAATGATTTACATTCGATAAATCTCCTTTTGAATAAAACTATACTCGATTAACTCCTTTAACTCTATTCGAATAAACTATATTTGATTTACTCCTTTCGAATAACTAATATTCGATAACTCCTTTCGATTAATACATTTTGATTGACACATTTTGATTAATACATTTTGATTAACTCCTATCGAATAACTAATATTCGATTAACTTATATTCGAATAACTATGTCTGTTTCAACTTTATTTCGAATAGCTAATATTCGATTTAATTCTGTTCGCTTGACTCTAGATCACAGCAATCACAATGGTTACGCCTGATTCCCTCAGGAAACATCCGACCGCTGTAGGCTATCTGCAGCCTTGCGAATTACGCTAGTAGTCGTACGAAATGGCAACACATCCTAAGTAACTATGTTTGACTAAATCTATCTCAAATAACTATATTCGATAGACTCTAATTGAATAACTAATATTCAATTAATTCGAATTTGATTAACTCTATCTAACTAATTAACTTCTTTGATTAACTCTACGTTTATTCAGTTTCAAATATCGATGTTGAAATAGATTTTTTACTTCTCTATATAAGGCCTGACTTATATATTCTATTTATTCATAATAAATATTTCATTTAATTTATAACATATTATTTATAAATTTATCTTCTCCATCTATCTGTTAAAATAGATTATATTTAAAAACTTTGCTTTAAATCCATATCACGTTATACCCGTGTGCGAAGCACGGGTCTAAACCTTTCACATGTAAAATTCACCTTTTATATCATTCTAATCTCTTTTTCAAGTATTTCCTTTTATAATCTATTTATTTACAAATTAAATCCCTTTTTGATAATTCTATTTATTTATAAAATATTTTCTTTTTATAAAATCTATTGATTTTATAAGTGTTAGACCAAAAATTGGTTCTAACACCCAAATTAGATATGAATTCAATGAAATAGAATCAAAAAGCAATAAAGAACACGCAATTTATAGTGGTTTGGCGTTAACGAGCCTATGTCCACTTTGTTTTCTTTTAATTGATGATTTGAATACAAATAAAGTAATGATTCTCACTCAACTTCACAATTACAATGCATAAACTCACTCAAATCTCTCAAAAATGGACTTTAAGAGATGATTTTGATCTGAATATGATTGTAGAATTCGGCTATGGAGGAAGTATGGACTGAGAATTTGCCAAAAGATCCTTTCAAATGCCTCTATATGGTGTATTTATAGGTGAGAACTCTCTTCGAAGTAGCTCCGGTACGGAATCACGTGGCACCCATCCCTTGAGAGTCGGGTTCGGAGGCTTCAAGATGGTGACAGCGCATTGATTTAGTGGGAGATCATAGGAGAAATGGCCAGGCTTAGTCCGAGTCTTCAAGAGATATTCACAGCAAAGGTTACAGATTCAAGGGGAAAAAGGGGTTCGGATCGGGGCCTTCGATCCGATCCGGTGAGGCAGCTTGCTATCCCTTGATGTTGCTTGCGTACTCCTCCGATCTGATCTGATGTGGCCATTTGTTGTATGATGTCGCTGCCATATTCTTCCGATCTGATCCGATGAGGCCGTTCTTTGTTTAATGTTGCTGACGTATCTCTCCAAACCGAACCGATGAGGCCACTCGTTATCTTCTAGGGTTGCTGACATATCATCGATCCGAACCGATACAATGAGGCCACCTACTATCCTTCAATACTGCTGACGTATCTCTCCAATCCGATCTGATGTGATCTCTGCGTTCTTGATCTTTACTCACCTCCTGCACTATCTTTCTCCGATCCGAACCGATTGGTGTCTTTCTCACTATTTGCTCTTTGTGTAGCCTAGTTCACAAAGTAGGCTAACATTTTGCCCCCTCGAAGTACACTCTTATTTAAGATAAAGTGTGCTTCGAAGCAGTTTACAAAACATCCTTTGAACTAGAATCATTGAATGATCGCCTCCATTTACTTGTAGTGTTGTGTCACTCCATAAAGTCGTGGCTTTCGCTACTTACATATATCCACAATCCATATGAATCACTTACTTCATTTTCAAATGACTTCGAGAGCTCCTTTTGATGTGTATTAATTTTTCCAGGTGAACTTTTTTTTTTTTTAGAATTCTCCCTGTGTGACAAATCTGTGCATATGATACCCTTCGGTTCGAATTCCGATCCGAACAGGTTTCCTTCAGCAGCACACTCGGATGGGTCTTTCAATACTGCTACGCCATGGACTAACAGGCCCGAGTTCCTTCATGGGCTCGACCCCCGGTCCGAACGGAGTGAAGTAGGCTAGGAATACGAGTGGTCACCCTAGTTTTTTTATATAAATCCGCCTCCTACTTTCTTCCTCTTCTCTTTTTTATTTATTCTGGACCAAGCAACTTAGCTTCGAAACCCCAAAGCTTCAAAAAACTCTGAAATTATTTCGTTCTTCCTTAAATTTGATAACTTGGTAGGTCAAGAGCTTCGATTACTTTACTGTAATCGATTTCGATTTAGGTTTGTGGAAAAACTGGATGATTCGATCATGGCATTTGCCTGATTTAAACACCTTGGCCTCTTCTCTTTTCGTCGTCGTCGTTGGTGGCTCTGTCACCACTTCGAAGCGTGGAGAGAGAGAATTAGGGTTCGACGGTATGCTTGAGCACATAAGTGCTTGGTTTCGATTGGGTTTTGTGAAATTGAATCGGGTTCAGCGTTGGTTCAGCGAGATGGAGAATGAAGGAGATGATGGAGAAGAGAGGAGCTGGGATCAGTTCGGATGAAGAAACGTTGGAGTGAAAGAAAAGGAGAGGTGTTCACATGGCCGGATTGGGTTGGGGCAAAAGAAAAAGCAAAAAAGAGGAAACAAAACCCACTTAACTGGATCAGATGGTGTTTACAAGACCGGATAGTGTCGGAGCAGAGAAAGGTAAAAAAGAAGGGGAAAACAAACTCTCTGGTTCGGATCGGATGGTAATGAGAGATAAAGAGAAGAAGGATTACTCAAACTGATCCGATCCGCTCCGAAAGCCTACATCCGAGCCGATCTGGTTTAACTCACTGGGTAAGACGTCCACTTCCGATCGAAACATGACTTTGCCCTTCGATCCGATCCCAATACAGATATCCGAACTGAACCGAAACAGCCTAACTTAATATGCAAGAATTTTTTCAACTATCCTAATAAATGCTTGACATAACCTTCAACTTGATGAACAGTTAGGATAGCGCCTTTCGAACATGACAAATATCAAGAATTGTTCTGAACATTACTTGGACCTTTACATTATGCTTTCATGTATTTGCTCTGCAATTTTGTTATACATAGCACGTACTTTAGTTCACATACACACACGGGGGACACGGGCAATTTTACTCTAATTCTTCTTATTGTTTCTTCGATAGTCTAGTGATCATGGCCGAAAGACGTTCATCTAGATTGGCAAAGAAGATGGAAGCTGCGGAAACTTCTGAGAGAGTTACCATTGATGACATATCTTCTTCTTCAGATCCTGAATGGGACGACGAGGGCCCAGATTATGAACACTACTACAAAAGTGGGCATATTCGACACTAATTTGTGTGCGTTGCATGAAAAGTGTGGCGAAAGCTATGATTTCTTCGAGCTTCTGCAATAGCATTCATATGTTGTTGCATTATACGTGGATGCACTGTTGCGGTGGGAATTTTAGTGTTCTGATGTGCAACACCAGTTAAAAGCGTAGCATTACGTATATATAATCCAGCTCAGCTATCCGCGTTATCAACATATAAAAACCCCAACCGTAGATGAAAGATTAATCCAACGGTTCAAACCATCTATGGATCTGATGATCTTAATGTTAGCCATCATCCAATCATTGACAGCCACGTCATTTCATTTTTTGATGAAATTTTGGCGCGATCTTCTCCCTTCATGAAATCGTTTTCTTCTCTATCATCTAATCGTTTTCCCCCTTTTTAATATTGACAAAAATTTAAACCTAAATACACGTCAGTATCGATCCTCTCCTCGACAGCAAATTCTATTCCGAAAAGGATGAAGCTTTGAAACGCTTTCTAGTTTTGATTGCTCAGGGCGCTGACATCGCCAGTTTTTTCCCTTAGGTTCAGTTTGTATTGCACTGTGAATTAGTTGCGCTTATTATAGATTGGATTATGAGTAATTAGTTCATTTGTTACATTTTGGAAAACCCATTCGCTTATGAGTAATTAGTTGCACTTATTATTGATTTGGGATTTGGGATTATGCTGAGGTTTATTCGAAAATTATACCCAGCAATAAACCATGAGAACCGGGCTACTGGCATGAAAAAGACATTGGTTTATTATAGAGGTCGAGCTAGTTAAGGAATGGGGACTGCGGTTAATTTACACTGCTTGAGGTTCATACCTTACACTGCGGTTAATTTGTATGCTTGAGGTTAATTTGCACTGCGGTGTGTATGCACTGCGGTGACATCCGACTTTTAAGCCTCTTACCGCAGATTTTGACAAAATCTGAAGCGGGCACTCAAGCATTTTCGTTTTATTACAATACACATCATACATGCAGTGCATATATACACTCACAAGTATACACGTACGCACAAGTATACACGCACAAGTATCATAAGTATACACGCACAAGTATACACGCACAAGTATCACAAGTATACAAGCTCAAGTATCATAAGTATACACGCACAAGTACACACGCTCAAGTATCATAAGTATACACGCACAAGTATACACGCACAAGTATCACAAGTATACAAGCTCAAGTATCATAAGTATACACGCACAAGTACACACGCTCAAGTAGACACGCACAAGTATACACGCGCGCACAAGTATACATGCACGCACAAGTATCATAAGGCAGCCATCTGAAGGCACGCACAAGTATCATAAGTATACACCAGAGACGTACGCAAAGATTTTAAAAAATCACCAGCATTCACAAACAAAACAACGTACCATTCACAAACATTCAAAAACATTCACCAGCATCCATCATCAGTCATCACCAGTCATCACAAACTTCCACAACCACACAAAGTTTCACAAATATTCACAAAATTTCAAGCCAAAAATCATTACCAGCAGAATAAAACCAACATCCACAAACATCACCAGTCATCACCAGCATCATCACCAGCATCCACACCAGCATCAGCACCAGCATCCATGTCAGAGTCATTGTCCATGTCAGAGTCATTGTCTATGTCAGAGTGTTTCAAAGTGATCCACCTAATATATTATATGATCAAACTTCTATTTCTGTAAACATTTTGTGATCCACCTAATATATTATATGATTCAATTCTCAAATAATGTGATCCACCTATGAGTTTATATGCCTTAATTATCAAACAATTTGACATGTAACACACATTAATTATCAAACAATTTGACATGTAACCACATCTGAAGGAAATTCAAGCCATACAATAATAGTGTCTCAAATTCAAGCCACACAACCACATCTATGTACAACTAACAGAGCACCAGTTTGTATTATTATTTCAGAATCTTGGGTGGGGCATTATAACCTTGTATGTATGTATGTGAGTGTGTGCATGTGTGGTTGTGTCTCACTATAAGAAACCGTGGATGGAAGTAAAATTTACCTATGATCACAAAAAAATGGTACCACCGGTTCCTCCCTATTACTCACAAACAGAATTTCAGGCCTCGTCAAAGGATGAGTATGTGTGGTGCGCTCAACTCTAATGATGTATTTCTTGTTGTCGAATCGAGCAGCAAAAACATTCTCCAAGCCAATGCCTTCATAAAATTCCATTTTCAGGTATAATGATCTATGGTCAATTCGAGACCAATGACAGTCGTCAATTTCACACACATTTCCCATTGGCGTCATTAATTCTTTTATTGCAGGAACAATTGTCTTCAGAAACTCGGGAAAGCCAACAACTCTGGCCCATGATTCTGCCTCGAACGCTGGTTCAGGCTCAAATTCTTCAGCAGAACATTGTTGTACATAAAAAGCACCTCCAATTTTTGTAAAAAGTTTCAACATTAGCGCATGATCACGCGTACTGTAAGATGGGCATGTTATTAGAAAAGAGTTTTTGGGTATAACCCGTATAGTCCACTCCTCATTAAGCTTCAGTGTATGCCTAAGCGTGAGATGCACAAATTCGTAAGTCCAATGTCCTGAAAGAACAGTGGCAGTGATGCATAGTGAAGAGTCCTCCATTGTTTTTTTTTAACTTTTGACGATGGAGTTTTGTTTAGGAGTTGAAGATGTAGACGACGATATGCTTCTGAAGCTTGACAGGATATGAAGTGACACACTGTACGTGGCAGTAATATGGGAACTGAAAACTTTTTGCTCAGAAGACGAATGGCCATATGAAATTGCTTATTTGTTGGCTGGCATGAGTGACCAATCGCCAATGGTCAGTAAGTCAATTGTAATAATTGTGTTCATAACATTTTACTAAGAAGGCCAATGGCCATTCGATGCCACCACTTATCAAATAACTTGTTATCATTTGATCAGGTGCATATTTAATTCTGGAAGGCAGAGGGATACATTTTGCAGATCGGATTGCTGCATATATATGATTCATATATAGGTACATACTAACATACATATATATTTCCTATTGCAATCGGATTGCTGCATGTATATGATTCATATATATAAATGAGTAATACATTTTGCAGGTGTGGACACATGTGTACATGTTCAGAATTCGCTAAAGAATTGGCCAGGAATGGATCAGGATAATGTCCCTTATGCCGTGCACCTATTCTTGAAGTAGTTCGAGCTTATTGTATACAATGAACAAAACGGTGTAGCTGATTTTTGAGTTTTGATATTTGGATAATTAAAACAATTGCTTTGGATGAGTTTCTTGTATAAAACCTGTATTGCAAAATATTTAATTAAAGCATTGTATTTCTATCAAATTAGTGTTGCATTTTGCTTCTTCTACTGTTGCGTTAGCTTTTATTGATATTGCATTTCATTGTAATGGTGTTGCATTACATGTTGTAGTGGTGTTGCATTACATTAAATATAATTGCTTACCCGTCGCACGTGGACCCCACAACTTATGTGGATAGCTGGTGTGGCATGTGACACGTGGAGTGCTGACATGGAGAGATGACGTGTCGTGTGACACGTAGACAGCTGACGTGGAAAGCTGACGTGGCGGCACTGGAAGCCAGGCCCTAACTAATGCTTAAGGCAACGCTGAATAGTGTTCCATTACGTGCAAATAGTGTTGCATTATGGCTATAATGCAACACTTTCTTTCCATGGCCGTAGATGGGCAAAAGTGTTGCCTTAGGTGGCTAATGCAACGGCCGCGGATGCCACGCCCCCCGGTGTTGCCTATTTGAAAAAATGGCCTACGACAACGCTTTTTTGATCTACGGCCACATAAAAATAGTGTCGAATATGCCCACTTTTGTAGTAGTGGAAGTAGGAGCGCATAACAACGAAATGCCTTCTGACAACGAAGTTTCTCTAGGCTTTGAGGAGGAAGGAGGGATTGGAGATAATCGAGCTCCAGACGAATTTGAGTCTGCCATTATCTTGGAATCACCCATAAACTCCGTTGAATCGACGATTGACGACGACAGACTTGTCCGCATATGCTTAAAGCATGGAATATTAAAAAGAGATACTCTGGTGCCATCGAAAACAGACCGTCCTCACAGTCCTCCAGAAGGATTTATGGCAATCACCCGATTGGTGTGCATGGTTGGGGCTATTCCATCGTTTTCTTCTTTTGTTGTCGACTTTCTAAGACAGATGCGGTTTGCCCCCATGGAGCTACATCCCAACTCCTATGCTTACCTATATACCTCATATATAGCATACTGAGAGATTTTAGGTACAAAGATCACTTTCGACGACGTTCACTTTTTCTATAATTTCAAGCATCAGACTCGAGAAACTCCTTCCTTCTCTTATTCGAATCAATCCCAAAAAGAAAAATCATTTCAACACCATTCAGCAGCAAGACCGGCGATTCTAAGCTAGAATGGTTTTATATCAGCCAACAGCCTGGATGTGCTAGGATATGGACAAAATCAAGTAAAGCATTGGTTTTCTAGATCTCAACTTTGGATGTTCACGCCAATACATTAATCCATTTTTTTGCAGTTGACAATCCAAAACAAATATCGGGTCAAGTGTACTTTGATCGGATGCATCAGCTCCTTAATGGCGATTTTTTTTAACCATTGATGAAGTCCTTAAGGATGAATACCTTCATCATCACGGGCTATTGTCCATTACCCGTAGCATAGGTCACGGGTTGGGTCCATATGTATACATCCCCCAGTGGATGTAATTCTAGGAACGGGCGAGAGCTCGACAAGCCCCACAATGCCACTTCGAACATCACCTTCTCCATCTTCGAATCAAGATGATGAGTTGACCAACATAGCCGAAAAACACCGAGAAGGGTACATCATCCCTGAGGATGCTATTTCTCCTAAGAAATCATTATCTCCTAAAGAGCTGCCAACAGACGCTTCCCAAGGAGATGCCCCTACTACAGATGATCCTACATTTCAGGGCTTAGGAGATCTCCCCCACCTAAAACTATCTATACTTCCGAGGATTTTGGCACAAATCCTTTAGTTTTTACTTCATCAGAGGAGACTACTCCTGTTAAGGCCAAAGAGCCCACTGACACTGGCTTGGCTTTAGACTCGGGTTTGTCGGGGGGCACACCACTTAGGATGCACTTAACACAATAGCACCACACTTCACAGCACTTACTTCTCATGAGAATACTGATTCTGAATTCCACTTGCATTGTTGCGCAGGTACAATGTCTCGCCCTCATTATGACATCAGGAAAATTCGTCGCAGCATGACTAGACCCCCTTCTGATGTTGAGCATGATTGCTGCAAAAGCCGGGGTAGAGAGGATAGAAGGACTCATGACTCTTATCAGTCGCGGACCTCGTGCTCTCGCTCCCCCGTTCAGTCGGATCCAGAGCGATACAAAATCTACCAAGGTCGTCGAGGAGAAGACACGTCGCAGTCAAAAGATCAAACCTCTCCTCAAGAAAAACGCAGTAGGGAAAGGAGCCCGCCGAAAGATACCGACTCACGAGGCAAGCATAAGGTTTCTGATAAGCGGCCTAGGAAGGGTGATACGGCCGTCGTGCCTACTCATTATAAGGATACTGAGCTAACATATTGCGCTCCTCCACCATTGGACGCTGAAGCTAAAGTTAAGCGGGCATATCTGGAGAAACAATTACCCGAACATTATTTTGAAAACCTGACTTTCTTACCTGCTCTCGAGCCTATTTCCTCGAGGTGGGCAGACGAGGCCAAGGCGAAGATTGATGCAATCGAAAAACAATATTCGGAGATGTTCAAGTTTTCACGTAACCTCTCCAGAATCATCCGAACTCTAATCACGGATACTAACTCGATGAAAAAGACTGTAGAAGCCGACGCAAAAGCCTTGAAAAATTTGACGATAGACCTTGAGGATACACAGGCCCAACTTGTCATCGCTCAACGGGATGCCACCAACTTCAAGCAGCAATTTGAAGAGCTACAAAAACGTTATCATGACTTGCTCGAGTCTCATAGCCAAGAGCGCTTAGAGTTGAAAAAGAAGGCAGAAGATGCTAAGTCGGATAGCGCCAAAATGCAACTTGCTTACAATGCTCTTGAGTGAGAAAAGGCCGAGTTAGCGAGAAAGAACGCTGAATTGGCGAAGAAAAACGCTGACTTGGCTTCCAAGTTGATGGAGGTCGAGAATAGGGCTGCACTAGCGGAGGGTAATGTCGAAAGTGTTATTAAAACCGCCGAAGTGACCCGCAAGTAGCTGTCAAAGGCCCAGGAGGATGTGCATGGTTTCGGCAAATTAATGATCGATTTTTTTGCGCATATAATTCGTCACCGAAACATCTCTTGGATTGAAGATTATCCGACTATCTTGGTTCACGTGTGGAGCCAAATTATCGAATGGGAGAAAGAGGAACTCAATTTAGATTCCATCGACGAAGACAAGCTCATGGAAAAATATCTAAGAGATGATGAGCTGGCACGTCTGGCTGAGGGACGTCGCCTCATCGCTGCTGCTATGGAGGTGGAAAAGAGGATGGCCAAACAAAAGTATATCTCCGAGGCTGGTTCTTCTTCTACTGCCACTGAAACTTATGAAGTTGAGGGATACGACCCCAAAAACCCGGAGATTCCTGAGGCATCTCTTTTATCCCCCATACCCGAGACGGCGTCAGAGACGATAGTTACTCCAGCTGAGAAATCATCGGAAGGTATCTCTACCTTTTCACCCCAATTCGTCAAAGCTGTCTCCACTTTTCATCACATAATTGGGCAATCAATGAAGGATCCTTTATTTTCTCCTGAGTTGATAACTGTTGCTTCTCATTCTATAGGTGTTGAACCGTCCGAGAAGACAGACGTGCCTCAGGGAACCACCGCCGGAGCAAAGTCAGCGGATAAGGCTGAAGGAGAAAAGGATAAGGCTGATGCTCCTCACGATGATGAGATGATAGATGCCTTGAAAGATGATTGCGGTAGCGAGGGGCATGAGGAAGACCCTAATGTGGCTATAGTCGGGGATCCAAAAAGTGCTGATGACATCACTTTGGCTGAAATGAAAGCCGAACAAGATAAACGTATGCAGCTAAAAGTTGAAGACCTGGAACCCGAAAGCCTTAAGCCTCTTGCAGTGGTGGACCCTGGATCAAGGTTAGTTGTTAAGCTTTCAACTAGATCTATTACAGAAGAGCTTGCTAAAAAGTCTTCTCTTGATTCCAGTGTTCCGACTCCTGGGAAAAAATCGACTGATTCTAGCACTTCGGTTACAGGGAAAAATAAAGTTGAAACGCGTTACGACCGAAGCTAAAAAGGAAGCTAAGGCTGCTCAGAAAGCTGCCAAAAAATCCAAGTCTGATCCGAAGCCTAAATGATGAAGTGCTTCGTTTTATTTTGGCATTTAATTGGTTCACAATTGTTGTAGCGAGTGCGGCCCTCGCATCTTCTTTTTTGCTTGTTTTCCTTGTACAAACTCACACGTTTGTAAATAAAAATAGTTTATTTCCTACAATGCCTGATAGTCGTTAGTTCAGCGCTTAAGTAAAAATACAAAAGTATGTCATACTAAAGTTAGGTAATGAAGTCATGGTGGAAAGGAATATGTGTGCACATGTATGCCCCCAATCAATCTTGAATAACTGAGCAAGAACTATTCAAGATTAAATTAAATTTAAAAGTCCAAATGTCCCCGATTCTCTGACGGGGGCCATATTCCTTTCGTCATTGATTCCTGTTCTTTCTGGCATCTTTATACTCTCCTGTCTCATATCCAGGTTAGAGTTTTCGCTGAGGCGGTCTCTCATCTGGGTGCACCTTCACGCCTCAGAGGACGTCGTCTTCCCATCCTTTATACTCTCTCTCGATTCTTGAGAGTTAGAGTTAAGAATGTCGTCTTCCCATTTGAGACGACGCGAACTTCCCCGTGAAGGAAAGCACTGATAGAATTGAGTACAAGACAAAATAGAATGCAAACGGAAGAACATTTCAATGTTATTACAACAATTCCATCAGATACAAGAATATATAGAGTATAAATGAATAAATTACATTCAACAAATATCAGAGATTTAAATTACATTTAAATATATCGCAGCGGAAAATAATACAAAAGCACAGCTAGAAGTAATGCACGGATACAGAGCTTTCCGAGCATCGTTCCAACTGTAAATCAGGACCCTGTGAATATAAATCTGCAAAACCAAAACTACTAGCTGCCTGTGTCGAAAATAGGGGCACCCAGAGTTTAGGTTAAAACAATAAACTCCAGGTCAGTCATGTGACTGGTGTGAGAACTAAAACAGTTATTAATATTGGTTTTAAAGTTTGGTAAATCAAGGGACCACGTCGTATAACACGGAACGGGTTTCCTCCCAAGAATACCAGTGCATAGAACAAACAGCGCAATGCTAAATAAAGAAAAATGAAGCTGTTATAAGACCCAGGTCCCATCACACAATGCAACGCAAGCCGGAGGATATGGTTTTTACCTTATAACAGCCAAAGCATGCTTGATACGTTTAAAACACATTATTTGATACTATTATAGGTGTATAGTGTCAAAACAATTTCAATCATAAATATAAATCACAGACGGCATAAGCGCCCCATCCCACTATGTCGCCATACTAGGCTCTACAAATAAAACCGAAACACACGTATTGGAAATTGGATTCCATCATGAGTCGAGGCAAGGGGCAAGCTCCTCTCCGCGTTCGAGACACTCTAGCAAATGTCCCAGGACCCCACTATGATCCTTGGAATCGGCTGGGCCGGTCCTCTCTTACTTTTGAGGATTGGCAATTCCTAAACACACGTTTCCCGGTCCTTAAAGAACTATATCCGAGGCGCCTCGCATTCCAACAACCACACAGGTGAAAAGTATATAAATGTCAGGGCTGGTAGGTCACTGACACCACCCTAGCTAGAAAGAAACGTCGTGCTCTCCCAGCGGTCCGTCTCCCGTTTTTGACTCATAACTAGGTGTGATGCTCGTGAATTCACGTTATACACAAAGCTACGCCACACAGGCCGTGCTTTGATCATCAACCACAAGACTTTGCTTTTCAATAGAAGCCTTGATCAATTGCCACTTACGCGTGCCACACTGGCAATTCACTCCATGCGACTGATGTCCATCGATATACAACCTCTGAGCTCGTACATCTCAGAGAAGGGCGTTAAGCAAGAGAATAAATTCTCTGCCGCCAAACAGATGTATATTTAATAGAGATCAATCACCACAGAATAAAATCCAATGTCAGACACACAACCCATTTACAAGTTCGTTCTGGGCCTGAACGAAACCGGAGGCACTTTCCTCGCATATCCATCCATCTCCAAGTACGTCTGGACGATCACCAACTGTTTCCCTCGTCTTGGGTGTACAGCCCAATCGAGATCATCAGTAATCACCCAAACGATGTGAAGACTTCCGGTCTTCGACCACCGTCTTCATCTTCGACATCTCGTCGAATCGGTTATTCAGAATGGGTATAACCCGGCCTTTCTGAATAACCCACGTATATGATAAACAAATGTTACACAAACACAACAAACGCCTCGTTCCAATTCAGAATATTCTTTTATTCACAAAATCACATTCTTAGGGAAAGGTTCCCATTAATTTTATCCAAGATAAATTCTTCTAAATTTATTCTTTAATCTTCCTTTGGATATCATTTCAAACTAGTCGGGATTAGCGAATCACACCGAAGTAATTATTTATTTTATTTCCCAATCCCAACCTATATATCCCATGGAGAAAACTGGTAATACTCCACATCTAACACCCCGGTGTTATCGGTAAAATTAATTACCATTTCACGTTCAAATCTAATTAAAGATTTAACTATCGCTTTGGAGCAAAACTGGTGGTACTCCATTCTCGATCACCTTTCAGATTTGATAAATTAAATTATTGATTCACATTTTAATCTAATTAAAGATTCATTAAAACTCCACTTAGTTTTAATCTTTTCAAAAATCAAAATCCTGTCTTTAACTGGGTTAAAGAACCAATGTCATCTAAAACACGGTTCATGATAAACCCAAAATCACTTTCTATTGTTAATCGGGTTAAAGAACTGGTGTTATTCAAAACACCGCTCACGATAAACCCAAAAACCAATTCAAATTCAATTTCAATTAAATATTATTTAATTGATACACTTCATTAAATCTAAATAGAAAGATTTAATCTTTTCCCCTATTTGGCTTAAGAACAGTGTTAATGAAGACACCATTCACGACAAACCCGAATCACATTTGGTATTAAATACAAGGCTCTGAATAGAAAATATACCGGCTTATATTCAATATCAAATCCTGAAACCAACAAATATCTTATTGGAAATAACGATATGAATATATCTTTCAAATTCCCATAACAATATCTGTATAGTCACGAAATCCAACATCGAAATATTCCGAAGATAATTTCGATTCAACTCCAGTCCAATTCACGTATTGGGAATATTGATTATTTTTAAAATCATTTTCAAATTCAATTTATTTATTTCAAAAATAAATTGATTTTAATTCTAGTTCAAAACTAGTTCATTTCGATAAAAATCTATTTTTATCTTTTCAAATGTGGAATTTTTCACCCCAGTTCTTTCCAATTCACATATTATGATTTTACACAAATTATTGATATTTTTAATAATTTTATCAAGGCCCGTACAGTCGATTTCCATCAACGGCCATCGAACTGCACTTACAGCGACCTTTTTCAAATTTGATTTGGACTTAATTCCAAATCCAACCGTTGGATTTCAAATTTCTAATATTCATTGGAAAGCTCTTTTCGATACGAACCCAACGGTTCCAGTTTTAGGAGAATCCGACGGTCGGATCTCCTGCAACATCAATTCGAAGTCAATGGTCGAAATTCACGAACTGCCGCGGCGCGGCGCGTTCTATTCAGGCCATTATATATATAATATATATATTTCGTCGATTTCCTTTTAAAATGTATTTTATAAATCGTTTTAAATTCATTTTCAAAACCATTTCAACTCTATATTCAATTTCAAATCAAAATTGAATATTTCCTATCATTACTATATAAATGATAATATTTTCAAAACGTTATATTTTGAAATCACTTCTTTTTCGATATTCGAATAAAATCGATATAAATATCGCTCACGTCAAAATAGCGCAACTCTAGTCAACACGGCTTTATATATTTCAATAAATTCGTTATTCTATTCAACAAATGAATATTTATTCTATTCAACACATGAATCTATATTTATTTCAACACATGACTAATCTCAACACATGAGTTTTCTTTTATAACATTCATCATTTTACCGATTGGAATGAGGCCCAATCAATTTCCGTATAACGTTAATTATATGGATTTCATACAACGCATGTATATAATAGCAACGATAAACAATCAACCATCATCCAACGTGCACCACACAACTGCATAAGCATCAAATATAAATAATTAACGCTTACACAGCCTGTCGACCAATCGATCGACATACAACTAAATAATTGGGATTAGTGTACGCCAAATATCATCCCAACACCCGTGTGGGGTTTCAAATCAACAAACACAGATTTTTATTTGTGCAGTTGGGCGATGTGTAAAATTTATCGACCCAATCAATATCAGTCAAATCAGTGTATATAAACAAATCGGCCGATTTGTTTATAAATATTTATTTATTCACATTCACGTTAAAAATTATATTTTTAATGATAATTAATTTATTTCAACCATCTACAATTATTATCGATTTCACATCAACATCACAAACAATTTTCACAACACATCAATCAAACAAACAAGCCATCCATGGTCTGTGGATGACGGGTGTCGGGTGCTGCTAAGCACCGTCTGCATCCTAGTATATATATATATAACTAGGAAAAGAAATTTAGAGTGAGAAGTTCTCACCAATAGCTAATCCAAACGCCTCGACTCTTCTTATGTGGAAGTCATCGTCGTTCTCGCCTTTTGTCACTTTCGTTGCTCGTAGCCACTACATATATAAAAATCACATTTTTATATTCTTGCTATGTATATAAAAATCATATTTTTATAATTACTCCATATGGATAAAAATTCTATTTTTACATCGCTACTATATAGATAAAAAATTCTATTTTTACATCGCTACTATATAGATAAAAATTCTATTTTTACACCGCTACTATATAGATAAAAATTCTATTTTTACACCGCTACTATATAGATAAAAATTTCGCCTTTTCAAATATAAAGATTTCGCCTTTTCAAATATAAAGATTTCACCTTTTCATAAATAAAGATTTCGCCTTTACAAATATAAAGATTTCGCCTTTTCAAATATAAAGATTTCGCCTTTTCAAATATAAAGATTTCGCCTTTTCAAATATAAAGATTTCGCCTTTTCAAATATAAAGATTTCGCCTTTTCAAATATAAAGATTTCACCTTTATATTGCTATTCTCCTAATAAAGATTATATTTTTATACTATCTTCTATTCATGACAAAAATCCTTTCTTTTTATAACTAAAAATCACTTCTTTTTGTAATCAAAAATCACATTTTTACTAAGCTAAAAAATCCTAACTTTATATCGTTAAAGATCATAGCTCTTTATTGTTAAAAATCGTGTCTTTTGTTTCTAAACATCGTATCTTTCCTATGTTTCAAATTCCAAAGCTTTTTATATATAAAAATCAAATTTTTATAGAATTGTAAAATCAGAGTTTTATATAATAAATAAAGTAAATAAAAAAAACTTACAGCGTATGGGGGGGATCTTCATCGGACGGAGGTGGGGAATGGCTGGGCGGCTCGGAGCAGTTGGAGATGGCGGCGGTTCCCTGCTGTGGCGGCGGTGGTCTGAGCGGATGGGGGTTTGAAAGGGGGCGCGAGTTTTGGACAGAGGGGAGGGAAATCGAGGGGGAGAGAAGGGAGGGGTCATCGGCGGTGTTGGTCGGAGGCGCGCCGGCCCGGGGAGGGGGGTGGCGGTAGGGCGACGGCGGAGGGGGGGGGCTGTCTGGGGAGCGACGCAATTTTCCTTTTCTTTTTATATTTTTTATTATTATTTTAATTTCAAAAAGTTGACTTTTTCATTTGACCTCTAAACGAGGCCCACCGCCTGTCGTCTATAGCGTTTTACCCCCATTCCGAACACAATGGGATATGTATCATAAGCTGATTCGATCGTTTCGATCAGTTTTCATCAAAATCAACATATAACTCTATATATTGAATTTGAACATGCATTTCAATTTACCGGGGTCACATACAAGCTCTAAAAATTCCCGAACAATATTTTCTAGCTTTGTATTGACGATACGGTCCTAACAAAACTAGTTTCGTCGAATTCTAAGACCGTTGGAAAAATGGCCATTTTCCAGTCGATTAAAATCAACTGAAACAGGTCAAACGCGTTTTCCTTTGCCACGCTCACATATTGATTCGAAAAATTATGAAATTTGGAATCTAGCAATAATTTGACATCCCGGATCCAACAAAAGTGGTTTCATCGAAATCCGAGGTCGTTTGCAAAATTCCCATTTTTAAGGGCCTGAATTCCATAGCGACTATTTAGAATTTTCAACTGGACATATCTTTTGATTCCCGCTACGAAATCTCAATTTTTCGGATTCGTTGGAAAAATATTCTCAATTAGATTCTAATATTTTTGGTTTCACTAAAATCCGGATTGTTTTGCACCCGGTATGTTCAATTGAAATTTGAAATCGAATTATCGAACTACCGTGCCATTTTCAATTCTATTTATAATTATATATAATTATTATATTCTAACGACGACGTATATAAATATATACGTTCGAATTCTATTCAAAATAAATTTCTTGTCGATATTATTTAAAATAATTCATTTTAAATATTCAAAATTCGCTAAAATTGCCAAAATAAAAATTTTAAACTGGCTCGCATTTCCGGGTTGTTACACCATTCTTCTATGTCTTATCGTACAAACAGTCTTTTTGTTTGTTCCTGCATATAGGCCATCTCCAACTTTCCAAATTTTAATTTAACATTTCGTATTCCATAGTCATAATAGAATAATAGTTGAAGATATAAATAATGCAAGAAAGTAAATGACACACGATATTTTTATAGTGGTTCGGCTAAGTCTAGCCTACATCCACTTTATAATCTTTTGTTCGCATAAACAGACTTTTCAAGGCAAGTCGTGCCTTTTTACATAGCTTATAAAAACAAAAGAAATGACATTTCATAGTTAGCTCAGATATCGTCGTAGGTGCTGAGCGTTCCGTGCTCTGGGAATCTCCTCACCGTCCACGGTCGTTAGCTTGAATGCTCCTGTATCAAGCTTCCGTTGGATGGTGTATGGCCCTTCCCATTTTGGACCTAACTGGGTTGAAGGTGGGAAGACTCGCTTTAGGTCTCCTGGCTCAAAGGTTTTGAGGCGAACCTTCAGGTCATAATAACGTGCTACCTGATGTCGATGTCTTGAGGCACGCAAGTCGGCTTCATCTCTTTTTTCTTTAATCGTATCAAGAGATACTAGGAGGAGCGCTTTATTCGTCATCGGGTCATAGTACGCAACTCGATGAGAAGGGACTTCCAATTTTATCAGGATCATCGCTTCAGACCCAAAGGAAAGTGAATAGGGAGTATGGCTGGTAGCCGTCTTAAAGGTCGTCCTGTATGCCCGTAAAGCTAACGGCAACTCATCAACCCATCTGGCTTTGGCTCTTCAGCCGCTTCTTTAGAATTGATTTAATGACTTTGTTTACAGCTTCGACCTATCCATTTGACTGCGGATGAGCTACTGTAGTATATCGTTTATCAATCTTATATTTCTGGCAGAAGTTTTTGAACTCAATGCTGTCAAATTGTGTCCCATTATCGGTTATGATGGTCTTTGGAATCCAAATCGACAAATAGTGTTCCTGACCACAAAATTGATCACCTTCCTTGCCATGATGGTTGTTTGAGGTTCAGCTTCCACCCATTTTGTGAAGTAGTCCGCGGCAACGATCGCGTACTTAGCTCCTCCTCTGGCAATAGGTAGCACTCCAATAATGTCAATTTCCCACATGGCAAACGGCCCCGGACTTACCATTGACTTGAGCTGAGTCGGAGGCGCTCTGGGAACTTTGGCATATCTTTGACATCTCTTGCAGCGTCGTGAATAAGCAGCCGCATCTTTATTCACGGTAGACCAGAAATATCCGTACCGTAACACTTTCTTTGCTAGGGTTTGGCCCCCTGTGCGATCTCCACACTCACCTTCATGCACCTCTTGCATTACACATTTGATGTCGTCGTGTGCGATACACCGTAGCAGGGGCATTGAAAACCCTTGACGATAAAGGACGTCGTCCTATAAAACGTACCTTGTGGCCTTACGTCTTACAGCTCATCTCTCACTCTTTTTTAGTGGGAGGGTTCCATTTTTGAGAAATTCTTAATTAATGTCATCCAGGATTCTCTTTTTGGTTCAACTTCAAAGGCTAGCTCTGTTTCCATTAGATCGAAACTCGATGAATCCAACACCTCTATCGGAACCATTTCGGATTCTTTAAGACTATCTGAACTTGCTAGCTTTGCTAATCGATCTGCTTTCTGATTTTCCGCTCTTGGAATGTGGGTTATGCTATAATGCTCCAAACCTTCCAATAACTCCTTTACTTTCTTGAGATAAGTGATAAGTCGAGGTCCTTTAGCAGCAAATTCTTCCCGAACTTGACATACAACTATCTTGGAATCGCAATATATATCTAGTGTCTTCACTCCCAAATATTTGGCGAGTTTCTGCCCGGCAATCAGGGCTTCATACTAGGAATCATTGTTAGTAGCAGTAAATTACAACTATAATGCATAATAAATGGATCGTCCTTCAGGAGTTATTAAAACAACTCCGGCGCCGGATTTTCTATCATTCTTGGCTCCGTCTGTATATAATTTCCACGGACTAAGCTCTAATTCTTGATCCAAAGCAACTACTTTGTCACCCACCGTTTCCTCTTCAGGAATTGTAAATTCTGCTGTAAAGTCAGCCAAGGCCTGCCCCCTTATTGATCTTTGCGGCTGAAAGTTCAAATCAAACTGGCTCAGCTCGATATTCCATTTAAGTAACCACCCTGATGCTTCAGGTTTCTGCAACACTTGTCTCAAAGGTTGGTCGGTATACATAACTATTGGGTGTGCTTGAAAATAATGGCAGAGTTTGCGGTAAGCAATCAGGAGGCTATAAGCAAGCTTCTCTATCTTTGGGTAGTAACGTTCTGCATCAACTAGTTTTTAGCTTACGTAATACACATGTTTGTGGACTTTATCCTCTTCACGTACTAGTGCTGCACTGAAGGCGTGAGATGATACTGCCAAGTAGACGAACAAATCCTCATGTTGCACGAGCTTGGATAATATTGGAGGCTTTTCTAAGAAGTCTAACAGATTCTGGAACGCCTCCACATAGTCGGGAGTCCATTCAAAATTTCGCTTTCCATGCTTTACGAGATTGAAGAAAGGTACATACTTGTCTGTCGCTTTGGAGATGAACCTGCCCAGTGCTGCAACCTTCCCAGCCAAGCTCTAAACATCCCTAATCTTTTGCGGTTCCTCTATATTCCGGATTGCTGCTATTTGGTCTGGATTGATTTCAATTCCTCTGAAACTCACGATAAAGCCAAGGAACTTGCCTGATGCCACACCAAAAGAACACTTCAAGGGGTTCAACTTCATCCCATACCTTCGTAATATGCTGAACATTTCTGCTAATTCCTTCGTACGATTGGGAGATTGCTTGGATTTCACTAGCATATCATCTACATAAACTTCCATGGTCTTCTCAATTTGATTGTAAAACATGCGGTTGACCATGCTCTGATATGTGGCTCCCGCATTTTTTAATCCAAACGGCATTACGACATAACAATACAATCCCAAGTCTGTAATAAAGCTTGTATGCTCTTGATCTGGTATGTGCATGGGAATTTGATTGTATCCGGAATAAGCATCCATAAAGGATAAAAGTTCATGCCCGGCAGTTGAATCTACTAGTTGATCAATTCTGGGAAGAGGAAAGCTATCTCTCGGGCAAGCCTTGTTTAAATCAGAAAAGTCAATGCACGTTCTCCACTTCCCGTTTGACTTTTTAACCAGGACAGGATTCGATATCCAGTCAGGATACTTCGAATCCTTAATGAATCCGTTACCTTTTAATTTCTCTACTTCTTCTTTCAGAGCTACTGACCGTTCTGGGCCCAACATCTGTCTCTTCTGCTTGATTGGTGGGTGCTTTGGATTAATACACAAAGAGTGGCTCATAATGGTAGGAGAAATCCCACACATGTCAGCGTGAGTCCAGGCAAACACATCCGGATTTGCCTTTAAGAAATCAGCCAATTCCCTCGCTCTAACTGGATCCAGTTGCGAGCCGATCTTCAGTACTTTTATTGGATCTGTTTCATCAATAGGTATATCAACTGTTATTTCGTTGGGAGTTGCCTTCATGTCCCCGGTTTCTCCATCCTCTCTAGGATCTATATCCTCGAGCACATCTGAGGGCGACTCTCTTGGGGAAGGACCCCTTAATTGCTATGCTGAAGCTTCCTTCGGAGAGGCGGAATCATCTTTAGCATCTATATTCAGCCCTTCATTAACATCTTTAACTCTGCCATGTAACAAGCTCGTCCCGTAGCTTGGTCACCCCTCATCGTCCCTTCTTCTGAGTCAATCGGGAATTTAAGCAGTAAGCACCAAGGCGCAATACATGCCTTGAATTCGGCAAGGGCCGGTTGGCCTAGGAAAGCATTGTAAGGTGACTCCAAATCCAAAACTACAAACGGCAGGATCCTTACTCTCTGGCGATCTCCCTGCCCAAGAGTGACTGGTAATTCCAAAAAACCCATCGGAGCTGCAGATACTCCGTTAAAGCCACGTATCCATCCTTGACATGGTTTTAAGCCTTTTGCTTCAAGCCTCATTTGTTAGAAAACTTTCTTGAAAGGATATTAACCGAGCTTCCGTTGTCTACTAACACTTTATGGACTAAGGCAGGGTCAATTGTCGTGGTAATCACTAATGGATCGTCGATTGGAGATTGAACTCCAAAATCATCTTTATTGCGGAATATGACATCATCTGACATCGTTTTTTGCTGTTTTATTGGAGTGACATCTTCAAGGCTGCTGCATTCTCCTATTTAAAAATGCTTGGCGGCATTGATGTACTGGTCCATTGCTTTAAAACTACAACCAACCAAGTGAGGTCCGCCTATAATGGAGTTAATGACGATCCTCTTACCTTTTTGTTGAGCTGTGGGTTTTGAAGCAGGCTATTCTTGGTTCGGGCCTTGTCCCCCTTGCCCCCATCCCTTGGGGCGGCTTTGTACTCATCCAACTTCCCTTCTCGCAGCAATTTTTCGACGATATCCCTCAAATGACGGCACTCATTGGTGGAATGACCGTGTGTACCATGAAACAAACAAAACTTTCCTGTTTCAATATCTTTCTCAGTAGATTCTCCGGGTGGCGGTTTTTTGTACTGCACTATGCTGTATGTATCTAAATAAATGTTCTCCAACGTATCATTTAACGGCGTGTAATTTTCAAAAGTCTGGAATCTGGGTCTTTTATTAGAGCTAATCCCTCGGTTTCTGTTCCTTCTATTGTCGTTCCCATTTCTGTTGCTATTTCCACCACTCTGGTTGCCAACATTTACTTCCACCTTCCCTGAACTGTCACCAGATTGTTTCACAACAATGTTACTATGGACACCCTCCTTCGAAGCCCCTTCGAACTTTCTCTTTCGATTTGCCTTAGCTTCTTCTCACCTTAAGCGAACATTAGCCTTTTCATTGAACAATTCTCTAGTAGGAGGTGGTTTTCCAGCTAAGTAATCCCCGAACTCATTATCAAGATCTACCCCTTCTATCAAGGCCATTAGGATAGTGGGCTAATGGGGATCACTAACTTCGGTGACAGCCAGGTTGAAGCGATCCAGATATGACTTCAAAGATTCTCCTGGGGCTTGTTTAATTCGTTACAACTCTATAACGGTCTTGGACTTTTGGGCATGGAGTCGAAACTGATTCATGAAGCGCTCACTCAATTCTACGAAATTTGATACCAACCGAGGAAGGAGTTGGATGAACCACATCAACCTACATCTTCAAGGTAGATTGAAAAAGCTTTGCATTTTACAGCGTCCGGAGCTACTGCCGCATTCATGAACCATGCATATCTCATTAGGTGCTGCCCTGGGTCTGTTCTTCCTGAATATCGATCCATCTGAGGCAAGTTGAATCGTCGGGGGAACTAGAAATTCAGGATGTCATCCGTGAAAGGGGTATGACTTCGGTCAGTGTCCCAATCTTCATTAGTATATCGCCGGTTTTCAGACATAATCTGGCGCACCATTGCCCATACATCGGCGTTGGTTAATGTATGCACAGGCTCTCTAGATCTGATGTTTGGATTACCCCTAGGTTCCTGATCAGGGGATAACCTTCTGTTTCTGGCGGCAGCTTCTCTACGTTGCTCTCTGTGCTCCCGGTCAATCTCTGGAGGTAGAGGTTGGAGAAGTTGTTGCTGTGTTGGGTTAGTAATATTAGGATCCCTGGGTAGGACGTGGGATCCGCGCGTGGGTAGCAACATAGGCTGTTGTAGACTCGAGTCATCAGGGCCCAATACACGAGCAACATCTTCTCGGGATCCTAAAGATCTAAAAGTCAATTGATCGAGGTTCTGAGGTCGTTCAAGCGGCCTTCTCTCGCGAGGACGTTCCTCCTACGAAGAAGACGAATCATCTGTAGCAATATGGCGTGGTGGGGAAGGAGTCCTCTGCCTCCGGAGCTCTTGTAATTCTCTGCCCATGGTGATCATGTTTTCCTGCATGCGAAGGTTGTCGCGCCTTTGGGCCTCCAATGCTTCTTTAGTGCTTTGAAGCATGTCAAGAAAACATGAAAAATCTCCCTGAGTAATGGGTGCAAAGGGATCAGGCTAAACATTAGTCATCGTGGCTGGAATCGGAGTGTTGGAGGGAGCTCGAGTAGAAGTTCCAGCCTCACTCTGGTTCGGATCGGATCGGTTCACAGCAGCCTGGTCGGGGTGGTTCGGATGAAGGGAATGGGTGCCCTCGACTTCGTCTGATCGGATCGGATCGGTGCTTTCCACTCGGTTTGGATCGGTACCTCCGATCCTGTTCGGATCCTCCTGGTTGGAGTGGTCTGCTCCAGAGCTTTGAGCGCGCAACCTTGTTATCACGATGGCTGACTGATTTTCTCTAGCATCTTTTCCCCTAGCGCCTTGCACTTCTTGTCCTTTGGTCTTAGCCATAATACTTGATTCTTCAACAGTTAGTCAACAAGTACTGAAAGATGTCAGAGACAGGGGATTAACTTCTTTGAACTTGAAGGTCCAAAAAGTAGAATGATAATCCCAAAAAGGTTTAGAATTTGAAGATCCTCAGTGAAAGCACCAAAATGTTAGACCAAAAATTGGCTTTAACACCCAAATTAGATATGAATTCAATGAAATAGAATCAAAAAGAAATAAAGAACACGCAATTTAAAGTGGTTCGGCGTTAACGAGCCTACGTCCACTTTGTTTTCTTTCAGTTGATGATTTGAATACAAATAAAGCAATGATTTTCACCCAACTTCGCAATTACAATGTATAAACTCACTCAAATCTCTCAAAAATGGACTTTAAGAGATGATTTTGATATGAATATGATTGTAGAATTCGGATATGGAGGAAGTATAGACTGAGAATTTGCCAAAAGATCGTTTCAAATGCCTCTATATGGTGTATTTATAGGTGAAAAATCTCTTCGAAGTGGCTCCGGTTTGGAATTATGTGGCACCATCCCTTGAGAGTCGACTTCGGAGGCTTCAAGATGGTGACAACACATTGATTTAGTGGGAGATCGTGGGAGAAATGGTCAGGCCTAGTCCGAGTCTTCAGGATATATTCGCAGCAACGGTTACAGATTCAAGGAGAAAAGGGGTTCAGATCGGGGCCTCCGATCCGGTGAGGCAGCTTGCTATCCCTTGATGTTGCTTGCGTACTCCTCCGATCCGATCTGATCCGATGAAGCCATTTTTGTATGATGTTGCTGCCATATTCTTCCGATCCGATCCGATGAGGCTGTTCTTTGTTTAGTGTTACTGACATATCTCTCCGAACCGAACCGATGAAGCCACTCGTTATCTTCTAGGGTTGCTGATGTATCACCAATCCGAACCGATACGATGAGGCCACCTACTATCCTTCGTTACTGCTGACGCATCTCTCCGATCTGATCCGATGTGATCTCTGCGTTCTTGATCTTTACTCACCTCCTGCACTATCTTCCTCCGATCCGAACCGATTGGTGTCTTTCTCACTATTTGCTCTTTGTGTAGCCTAGTTCACAAAGTAGGCTAACAATAAGTAGTTCCTTTGATAATCTAACTATTTTCTTTCTATTTATTTTTCACATATTTCCTCTTTCCATTCTAGTTATTTTTCCAATAAATATCCCTTTCAATTCTATTTGTAAATGGTTACAACTATTTCTTTTTCAATCCTATCAATATGATTTACAAATAAATATTCCTTTTATATCCATTTATTTTCTAAATAATGGGTTTTCTCTTTTAATAAAATCTTTGATTTTATAAATATTTCTTTTTCAATATAACATTGAAAATTTCCTTTTTTAACATTCTACTATTCCCTATGGTATTTAACATACCATATAACAATGATCAGTATCATTCAACCATACAAAATCAACAGATTTCAACATATGAAAAAAAACAACAGTAAAATAAATGTTGAGGAACCCAGTTGGGTCCTTCCAACCTGTTTCCCTGCATCCAAAGATGTTAAACAATAAAATTAACATCAATTTCATTTCACTATGAAATATTTAGCTAAACAGAATAAATATTTGATTAACGATTTATGTTTATATCGTTATCTATATTTTCAATCAACTGACTAGCAGTTCATCCAAACAGCCAACACACAGCAAACAATCATCATTTATCATTTCTAAAAATACTTTAGAAAAATATAACTGAGAAGAGTTGCTGAGTTTACTCACATTGGACGGTTATCATTAAATAACGATAATTGGTCATTGATTTGATTCAGGCATTTAATTTCACCATAAATCCAAATGAGCTTCAATTCACTCTCGGTCAGTTCCATGGTGGAGATCTCGTTCATACGATCCCAACGGATCTTGTTTTGCTGAATTTCATTCATGTACGATCAAGTTACAACTTATATAAGTTAATACATTTTAATTAAATAAAAAAACTTGAATTTAGATAAAGAGATGGGCCTTAACTTATCACTCCGGGCCATCATCCTACCGAGCCCAGACGAAAATCCCTTCTTCCCCAAAACACTGTCGTGGCCTCCTCCTGATAACTCACCATAGACGCCACCTTCCTTCCTCCATAGCTCCACCATCTCTCAACCGAAAATCAAATAGACTCACCATTTTTCTTCTAAACAAAATCTCCATCACTTCCACCCAAAAAACTCCAACTCGCAATGTTCTAGCACCCCGCGACCTCGCACACAAACCGACGATCTTGTTGAAAACCACCAAACCAAATATGCCTCGGATTCCACCAAAGTCTCCGAGATGATGTTGCTCTCCACTCTACAACCAAAAATGAACTCCATTTCATAAATTGAATCACAAATTTCGAAATTGATCTAACCATAACTCGCGACATGTATTTTCCTGCGAACTAACACGAAGTCGAACCCTACAAAAACCACTCTAGATCGTATAACATCTTTCAAGCATTTCATATAGGTGTATAACATGATTTATAGATTTTTATTTGAATTGATTAGAATTTTGAGCTTCCGATTTTCACTGCAATAGGAAGTTTGGTGGCGGCACATTGTTGTTGACCATCGACAGGAAAAATTTAGGGTTAGGAGGTTAAGGGATATATATATATATATGTGATTTTTATAATATTTTTATATTCGATTATTTTATTTTAATTTAAGCAATCGCTGTTTTTATTTGTCCTCTAAAATTACTGTGATCCTATACGGTACCTAAAAATCACGAAAACTGGCTTGCAGCTACAGCTCAACATTATGGTCCCAACGAAACAGGTTTTGTCGAGTTCTGACTTCGTATGCTCACACAAAGTATTTTTAACCGTCGAAATACTGACTATTTTTCATTCTAAAAATCCGTACGGCCACACAGTGACTCTAAAAATCACGAAACTTGGAATCTAACAATAATTTGGTTTTGTGGATCCAACAAAATTAGTTTCGTCGAATTCTAAGGTCGTTTGAAAAACTGACTATTTTTAAACCCCTAAATAACCCTTTAAATATATAAATATATTTAAAAACAATTAAATTTAATATTTAAAAATAAATATTATCGTATATATTCACAACAAAATATCATACTGCTACACTGGGATTCATAACTCGATATTTCAAATCCAGTGTTACATCGATACTCGATTTATATTTAAAAATCCATTTTAAATTATAAATAAATCGATATAAATTTTAAAGGAATTCCATAGCGACTTTTCTAAAATTTGATTTGGACATAACTAAAAATCTACACGACGAAATCTCGATTTTTCTCTTATATAAGTAAAATATACTTCACCAGCTCCTAGCGTTTCTTGTTTCACAGAAATCCGATTTAAAATGGACCCTGTACATTCAGTTGAAGTTCAAATCGCCAAATAGCGAACTACAGCGCCATTTTGAGCTCGATTTTAATTATATTATAATTATACGTTCAAACTACCGTTCAAATAATATATTCGTTACTCTAATTCAATTCTAAACTGAATTAAATATCGCAGATGATCCAATTCACACTATTTTTTGAATTCCACTATTTCTGACTAAATATATTATTATATTATTTATTTTAATTAAATATTCAATTAATATTTAATTCTGTTCATTTTAAATAACCAAACCATTATTGAAATAATTAAATAAATTAATTATATCGTTGAAAAATGCGGGTCGTTACATTCTTCCCCCCTTAAAATAATTTCGTCCCCGAAATTGCTAAGGTAGAAGACAAACCCTATTAACCGATTAAAAATTATTTGTTAAATTCTTAACTTCAGTTTTAACTGATCCAATTTAATTTCAATTAAATATTTAATTAATTTCTTATCAACAAAAATATCCTAAAATCCTGAAAATTTTCTAACACCCGAAATTTTCGAAAAATTTCGCCAGCACCTCCTTTGTACCGGTCAATAGATCAAACCCCAACTCGCCTCTCTAGGCCCTCTGCAATAAAAAAGAAAATCAAACAGCCAAGCGGCTTGCCAAATTGGCCCATAAAACCTCATATGGAAACTTAAACATGTACCTTTTGTCGGGCTTATCATTAAATCCTTTTATTCCGCTGCCAATTCAACATATACCAAAGTCATCCTAATCAATTTATACTCAACACAGCTATTCGTTTAAACAAGCCAATTACCATTTCAAACTCAAGTTTCATTCTCGATTCCAAATTCCTAACTCATTATTCCCATACCATTTCAGATTCCCTATCTCACAATTCAAAATCTAATTTTACTTGATATATTTATATTCCAATTAAATTTCCAGTTAACTGGATTTAATTCAATTCATATTTGCTTTCACAAATTCCTACTTTAATTTGTTTTTATTCATACTATCATCCTGGGGATTTTAAACAGTTTTGTTTTTCTAAATTAAATTATTTCCTTTCGGGATTCAAAACAACTTCTTTTTTTTCAAAACAATTTCTTTGGTAGTAATCCGTCACTTACAACTCGAAAATGAACATTCATGATGTAGCCAGCATCATCAGAGTTATTTCCCAGCTATCGAAGTGAGTTCAATACTATATCACTTTTCAAAACACCTATTTAAACATTTTCATTTTGAAATCTTTTCAAAATATCATTCATGATACTTGTAAACAATTTAAAATCTCCCAGGATTTTAAAATTCTCATATATTTGATCCAAATTCATTTACAAGCAATTTTCCATTTTTCAGGAACTTTAGTTCCCATTTCTGATTTAGTTCAGATTTAATTAATCTGCTTTTATATTATACGAACTTTAATTGGGTATTTATATAACCATTTCAATTATAACCAACCAACACATCCAATATATGAAAATAATTCCAAGATATACCTTTCTTTTATATCAAAATATATTTTGGGTAAAATTATTTCATTTACCCTCTTTCAAAACATACTATGTCGGTTCATCGTATTTGAGTGTTTATAAACTTCTACCGATATAGTGGATCAAATTGATCGACCAGAATTCACAAACTACTCAACCAATAAATCTCCACAATATAAAATCATTCTTATATCAAATAACAAATACGTTCACTCGTATATATACACTCAACTCAATCTAGGGTATTACTAACTGTTAGATCAAAATTTGGCTCTAACACCCAAATTGTTCTGATTCGTAGAGAATTATGACTGGGAAATGAAGAAAAAACAGAGAACACACAAGGTTTATAGTGGTTCGGCGTTAACAAGCCTACGTCCACTTTATATGCTTATTGATTATACCTTGAATGCTAGTACAACCAATGATTTCTCTCAAACTCACTCTTACAATTATAATTTCTCTCAATAATTTCGAAGTAAATCTGGTATGAAATAGTGGTATGACAGTAGTGGTGGAATTAATCCTTTAAACTGCCAAAAAGATCCTGAAAATGCCAAGCTCTGGGCTATTTATAGCTGATTTCTGGTGACGGATCGCGGTCATACGTGGCCCACATCCCGAAGATCTCAGGACGGTTCGCAGCTTGATGAAGAATTAGTCAAATTAGCCGTTGTGGACAGGTGTCGCGATCTCCATAAACATCGGATCGTGATGACCCAGTCCGTGGCCATCATTGTGTCTTCCTGCTCGGATCGGATCGTGATCATAGCTTAGTGAATAATTGGTCAATATGACAGTTGGTGACACGTGTCGTGAGATCCTGCATTCTTGGATCGTGGTGGACTTGATCTTGGTCCTCATCCATCAGCTTCGGGGATCGGGTCAGATCGAGCTAGCGATGAACGGATCGGATCGTGGTCAAAGGAGAGCGATCGCGAGCCGAGGGGAGTATGGCGATCCGATCAGGTCTTCGAGGGTTAAAGGTGTGAAACTTCATATTTTCTTCTTGTGTGTGAACCTTGGTGGCTTGGTCAAAAAGCTAGCCAACATTTTGCCCCCTCGAAGTATATTTTATCAGAGATGGAATATGCTTCGAAACTGCGGAAACATCTTTTCATAGGGAGATGCAAATCAATGGTTGCGTCTGCCTAAAATGTTGTGTTACTTTGGAAACTCGCATTCCTTGATTGGTATAAATATCGGTTAAATCTTCAATCATTTCCCTGTTTTCTGGATAATTTTTATCTCTAAAACTTTTTTGGAGACTCCATTGTCGAATTGCCAGGTAAACTCTTGAATTTTCACAAGCATTTTTGATCCTTTATTTTCGACAGTTGTTTGTTGAGTCAGATCGCCGAAACGTCCCACGGTTCGTGAGACGAAGCATTCGTTTCAGGTTGGTGGTCATCTGGGCTTTCCTTGGGAAACGTGATAGGCTCGCTGGCTTCAATTACGAGTCACGTGAGGGAGAGACCTTCCTTTTCTTCGTTGGGCTCAGGTCCACGGTCAACTGGTCTTCATGGTCCGAATGGGACAAAAACTGGAATATTAACGGTCGCGGTTTTTAGCTATATAAACCGAGCCCCCTTTCCCTTCTCTTTCTTCCTCTTCCTGCCGCCGCCAGTTTTCATGAGAAAAACCCTAACTTTGATTTCCAAATTCCCACCCGATTTCAAACTTTAAAAAGGTAATTAAACAACTTTTGTTTCTATCGTGTTCGCACTGGTTCAGAGAGTGGAGACAGCGGAGTTTTGTGGGATTTGGTGATAGCAAACATGAACGTGCCAGGTTCGGTTCCATGGGTTTAAGGGTGGAGAGGAGAGTTGAGGAAGAAGAAGGAAGGGATGACCAGGTCGGTTCGTGGGTAGGGGCTTCGACTCAGGTCGCCGCAATGGTGAAAGCAAAGAGAGGAGTGGGAGAGCAGTCTTGGATCAGAACGAGGTAGCAGGAGCGGGTCGGATCGGGTCGTGAAAAGTCACTGGTTCACGAGGGAATAGGAAGAAGTGGGTCGCGGGGGGTCCTTACGATCCGTTTCGGTTTCACGATCCAACGCTTCTTCATGAGTTAGTGCTTTTGCCACGGGTCCATACCCGCTTCATGACCCGTAGATATACCACGATCCGGACCCTGCTGCACGACCCAGTTTGATGAACTTGTTACATAAATAATGTGACCTAACTCTGATATATCGATGGATAGTTAGGCTAGAGCCCTTAAGAGGTCCTTCTGGACTGAATGACAGCATAATTTGACTGCTGTTGACGACTAATCCTTCGATGAACTTGCTAACTTTTATGCTTTTCTTTATTGTATGCACAGGCACACACTTGCACTTACACACACGGGGGGACGGGTAATTATATTCTTATTTCTCATGTTTACTCGCCTAAACAGTAATGTCGGATAACCGTTCCCCTTCAAGATCTGATACAGAGACGGATCTCGAGGTGTATGAGCACCACAACCCCGAGGTTCTTCCAATTAATCTATAGGGTGAGGATTCTGGATCTGAATATGAGGCAGAAACGGAATCGGATCCGTCTGAGAGTACCTCGCTCGATGAGGAGTCCGAACTAGACGACCGAGCTCCCAACGAGATTCCTAGTGCAATAGAAATAGAGAAATTCACCGACTCTTTAGCTTCCAAACTTGATGACATAAAGCTTAAGAGAATTTGCTTGAGACACGGGATCCCCTGGGATGATGTGAGGACACCTGGTAGCGAAGATAGACCTCATTTGGCTCCGGAGGGGTATATGACAGTTAGCCGACTTATGTGCTGGGTAGGCTTTATTCCTCCGTTTCCTCCAATCGTCATTGAGACCCTAAAACGATTGGGTATTGCTCCAATGCAGCTTCATCCCAATGCCTACGCAGCCCTATACACTCTATACATCGCATATGTGGAAATCCTGCAAACTGAGCTCATGTTTAAAGATTTGAAATTTTATTACCTTTTCAAGCATCGCTCCACGGCAACCCCAAATTTTTCTTTCTTCGAATCGGTAGCTAATAGGAAGGTCTTGTCTGATAGGTACAACAACATAGGTTCTATATAAAGAGATAGGTCGGGTATTCAAGAAGATGGCTTAAATCAAGTAAATCTTCAACCTTTGAATAAATAACCTGTTTTAAGAAATCAAAGCGTTAACATGCTTCTTTTCCCCATGCAGATCACACCTTTCCAAAGATGGAAGGCTCGGTGTACAGTAATCGATTATCCCTTCTTCTGAAAAGCAAATCCGACTTCCTAAAGATCAAGAAATGTATTACTGACGAGAATCTTCACAAGCACCGCCTTCTGGATATAAGGTTCGGACTTGGCGTGGGTGGCAAACCTTACAAATACATGCCCCCTACCGAGGGAGAAGGAACGTCACAGGCAGCAGAGATAACTAAACTTCGTAAGAGTCCCTCGCCGATAATTATCCAGGACAATGAATACTTAAAATGTATATAGAGGAGATGAGGCCCGTGCTGACGAGCCTAAGGAAGTCCCAGCCTCTCTGGGGGGGTTTCCCCTCAAGGGCCTCTCTACCGGTTGAACCTGCCGCTCCTGATGATTTAACAGAGGAGCAGTTATTTAAAGAGCTGAGCAAGATTCCTTTACCTGATGATGTATATACACAGGAAGACTTCGAAGGGGAGCCATTTCCCCCTATTTCTGAGGAAGCAACTGTTCCAGTTGGAGAACGAGAGACTACCCAGACGAGCCTAACTTTGGGCCCTGGTCTGTTAGGGGGAATTATATGGGATGCACAAATCACATGCACTGTCTGACCCCACACTTTTATACCAACAGTATTCAAGGTTTTAATATGTACTTGTTTCTTTTGCAGGAAAGATGTCTCGCAAACAATCTTATTCCTATCGCTCTCTTCGTGAAGGCACACCTAGTCTTCATCCAAATCCTGAGCATGCTCGTAGCAGCAGCCGAGGGGGAGACAGTCATTGGTCCTGGGATTCTCACAATCCTATTTCTTCACAGTCCAGATCTCCGTCGAAACAAACCACTGGAAAGCCTCCCAGTCATCCGGTGCCACCTACAGGAGGAAAACAACTTCCCAAAGACTTAACCCCTCCGAAGAGTGTACCCTCTCACAGCAGATCATCCAAAAAGCACCACGAGCCTAAGGATAAAAGCAAGGATCCAAACAAGGATTCTGAGAAGGAGAAAATTGACATTGTCCCTTCCAGCCAACAAAGTTTGAGTGCCCCCGGGTCACGAGACTATATCCATGGCCCTGAGACTCAGGCCAAGCTGGAAAAATTACGAGAACAATTCCCCGATATCTTCTTCGAAAGGATGATGTTCGTTCCAACTTTGGAACCAGTCCCTAGGAATTGGGATACTGAAGTCATCAGACACGTTCACCATGTAGCCAAGCAGTATGAGGCGATGAAGAAACATGCTGTCAATCTTTCAGACGTCATCCGAACGCTTGAGATGGAAGCACATAGGTCCAAAGTGAAGATAGATAACAATGAAAGGGCCAGGGTAAAAATGGAGAAGGACTTAGAAGATGCACAATCATTGCTTGCCTTGGCTCAACGAGATGCTAAAAATTACAAAACAGAGCTAGAGGAGGCCAGGCAACGTTTTCATAATGAGCTCGATTCTAACAGCAAAGAGCGAGCGTCATTGAAGAAAGAGGTGGAAGATCTCAGGATGGCCAACACCGAACTGAAAACAACACAGGATCATTTCGAGGCTGAAAGAGCTGCTTGGGAGAAAGAAAAGGCAAGCTTGAAAGATAGCTTAGCTCTGGCCGAAAAAGAGAGGGCGATTCTGAATGATCAACTCGCGCGTGCAGAGAAGCGCGCGATCCTGGCTGAAAATAATGTAGAAAGTGCCATTGAAATGGCCACTATTTCTAATGAAAAGCTCCTTGAGAGAGAGAAAGATATTGAAGGATTTGAGGAAATGGTGTTTGACTTCCTTGGCCAGGTCATCAAGACCCGCAACATCTCCTAGATCCCGGACTATCATGTCACTTTAGCCAACATATGGGATGCAATCGTCCAAAGCAAGAAACAGCGATTAGGGGTCGATGAAATTGATGAGGATGAGTTGATGCAGACTATTCTGAGGGATAACGAACCTGAAGATCTAGAGAAAGGCAGACGCCTACTCCAAGAAGAGATTGATAAAGAGAAAACTCAGGCCAAGTGGCTCGAGCTCAGCTGCAGAGCCTAAGGCCTCCGAAATTGAGGAATACAATCCCGACGACCCATTGATTCCTCTAGGTCCGACTCCTCCAGCAGTCAGAGGTTCTGCTGCTAGTTTGGATGGAGGATCAGTGGAAGGTATCCCTATATTTTCTCCGCAATTTGTCAAAGCCATTGACACTTCTCGTCGTCTTGTCGGACAATCAACTGAGGAAACCACGTTCTCTCCCAAAATAACATTTGTTTCTCATGATACAGGTGGCGTGCCAGTTGATAAGGATGTTGAGAAGAGGACAGAGGCAGAGAAGGTTGACATCCCGCCAAGTGCTGGTGCTGATGTCCCCCTAGATGCTGAACCCATCGAGGCTTTGAGAGACATGGACGGGCGCCACGACAGCGATGAAGAGAAAGTCGCCATTACCAAAGAAAGCAGAGGCGATGATGAGGAAACCTTGGCTGAACAACAGGCCGAAGAGGGGAAGTAGTTGCTTCTTATGAAAGGGGGACAAGATCCAGTATATGTGCCCCCTATTTCCGAGATCGACCCTAAAACTGAGTTGGTCGTAAGATTTTCCTCCCGATCAATAACTTCACAACTAGCCTCTCAATCCTCTAGTTCTTCGCCAGAGCCCCTTGTTGATAAGAGGAAGAGGAAAAAAGGTGATCGTTCGGATGTTGATAAGGAGGAGTCGGGGAAGCAGAAAAAGAGCAAGAAGCTTACATAGCCCCCTCAGCATAAGTAGGATGCAGATATCAGTTCATATTTTGTCCTTAGGATTTTTAGGCTTTCCACTGGCCATGAAATGTAATTGCGAGAATGGCCCTCACTTTTGTTTAGGTTCCTCTTTATCTTGTAGGTTTGTTGTTTATGAATGAAAGTTTATTTCTTTTGCATCATCGCGTACCTGCATCGAATAAACTCTTCACACTTAGTCATAAATCATTTGACCATAACCAAGCTGAAATTATATTACAAATCATTTAAGCAACAGAAAGAATTTAACAATTTCTATGCATGTTGCCCCCTATATTTGAATACCGGGGACTTGGAATTTTTTTAGTAGGATTATAGTCCTTAAGGCGCCAAATATCCGGTGCCTCTATACTTTCCCGATCCATCAGCGGGTTAAAGTTCGAACTCGTATCATGATCTGCTCACCGATCCTTTAACGGGGCAGGAATTCTGGGGACGCTGAGTCTCCAGCATCCTTGTCAGTGCTTAATCACAGACGCTTTTATACTCTCCTGGCGGTCGCCAAGGTTAGAGTTCGAGCTCAGCTGTTCAGTCGCCCCCCATCCTTCAGTGGAATTAGAGCTCTTTCTCAGTGCTTAATCGTAGATGCTTTTAGACTCTCCTGGCGGTCGCCGAGGTTAGAGTTCGAGCTCAGCTGTTCAGTCGCTCCCCAATCCTTCAGGGGGGTAGGAGCTCTTTCTCAACGCATAATCATAGATGCTTTTATACTCTCCTGGCGGTCGCCGAGGTTAGAGTTCGAGCTCAGCTGTTCAGTCGCTCCCCGATCCTTCAGCGGGGTAGGAGCTCTTTCTCAGCGCATAATCATAGACGCTTTTATACTCTCCTGGCGGTCGCCGAGGTTAGAGTTTGGTCAAGGCAGTTCTTATCATGGTGCATCACCTTGCCATGTGGACGTTATTTTCGCGTCCTTTACGTTTTCTCTCGGCTCTGGAGAGTTAGAGCGCAATCAATGGTGTGATTCACTTTATTGCACCTTCCTCGTTTTGGCTGCGGATTACTCTCCATTCTGATGGAAAGCACCTGGAATTACATGTTTCTGTAATTACTGTATGAATTTTGCAACAAACTTTATAAAGATTGAAGAGCAGATAAATAATGGTGCAAATAAAGGTAAACAACACACAATATTTTTATAGTGGTTTGGTCAAATTGTGACCTACGTCCACTTTAAAATCCTTTGCTCAAGACATTGGACTATTCTAGGCAAGTCATGCCTTTTACATGGTCCTATGAAACAAAAGGATAAATCTGAGGACTTTACGTCAGATAAGGCCGCAAATGTTGGGCATTCCACACTCTGGGGATTTCTTCTTCATCTACGGTTGCTAGCTTGAAGGTTCCATTATCAAGCCTTCGTAGAACGGAGTATGGTCCTTCCCACTTCGCACCCATATGAGTTGGGGGTGGAAAGACACGCTTCAGAACCAAGTCTCCGGGTTCGAAGGTTCGGGCTCGGACTCTTTTGTTGTAGTATCTAGCGACCTGTTGCTTGTGTCTCAAGGCACGCAAGTCTGCTTCATCCCTTTTCTCCTCTATTGTATCTAGGGATTCAAGGAGCAACTCGTTATTAGTCATCGGATCGTAGTAAGTAACTCGGTGATATGGTACTTTTAGCTCAACCGGGATGACTGTCTCTGCTCCAAAAGCAAGGGAGAAGGGAGTATGGCCTATCGCCGATTTATACGTTGTCCTATAGGCCCATAATGCCAAAGGTAATTCATCGACCCACATGGCTTTGGCCTGCTTCAATCTTCTTTTGATAATGGACTTAATCACTTTATTTGCTGCTTCGACCTATCCGTTCGACTGCGGATGTACCACAGAGGTGTATCGTTTCTCAATGTGGTACTTCTGGCAGAAATCCCTAAACTCGTTGCTATCAAACTGGGTTCCCTTGTCAGTGATGACAATCTTCGGGATCCCAAATCGGCAAATAATGTTTCTAACAACAAAATTAATCACTCGCTTGGTTGTGATTATAGTTAACGACTCAGCCTCGATCCATTTGGTGAAGTAGTCTACAACCACAATAACGAACTTTGCTCCGCCCTTTGCTATAGGGAGGCTTCCGATGATATCAATCCCCCACATAGCGAAAGGCCATGGACTCGCCATTGTCTTTAACTAGCCAGGATGTGCCCTGGGAATTTTTGAAAACCTTTGGCATGCATCACAACGTCGTGCGTACTTTGCCGCATCTTTGTTTATGGTAGGCCAGAAGTAACCATACCGCAACACCTTTTTTGCCAATGTTTGTCCTCCAGTATGGTCACCACATTCACCCTCTTGTACTTCCTGCAGTACACGCTTGATGTCGTCATGGGCTATACACCGGAGAAGAGGCATCGAAAACCCCTGTCTGTACAGGACTCCGCCTTGCAGAGCGTATCGGGAAGCTTTACGGATTATTTTACGCCTCTCTCTCTTCTTGGTCGGAAGCGTTCCATTTATCAAGAAATTCTTTAGAGGGGTCATCCATGACTCCCTTTCTGGCTCAGTCTCTAGTATCAGATCAATTTCCATCTGACCTATGCTAGGGAACTGAAGTACTTCAACTGGGGCTAGCCCGGCTTCTTCAGGATCGTCGGAACTAGCCATCTTCGCTAACTTGTCCGCCTGTTGGTACTCTGACCGCGGAATATGGGATATACTGTAGTGATCAAAGCCAGTCAGCAACTCCTTCACTTTCTTCAAATATGAAATCAATCTTGGGCTCTTAGCTTGGAATTTTCTAGTAACCTGATTTACAACCAACTTGGACTCACAAAATATGTCCAGCTTCGCGATCTCTAATTCCTTTGCGATCCTCAGCCCGACTATCAGGGCTTCATATTCGGAATCGTTGTTAGTGGCGTGAAATTCCAACCGGATAGCATAGGATATTAGTCTTTTCTCAGGAGTTTCAAGCACCACTCCGGCACCGGATCGTTTATCATTCCTAGCACCATCAATATACAATTTCCATGCACTTGGATCGAGAAGTAACTTTGGTGGGTCAGCCTCTTTGTTTACCATGTTATCCTCCGAGACAGTAAATTCTGCTATGAAATCTGCCAGCACTTGCCCCCGTATCGATCGTCGGGGCTGAAAATTCAAATCAAATTGACTCAGTTCAATGTTCCATTTGAGCAGCCTTCCAGAAGCTTCTGGTCTCCGTAGAACTTGCTTGAGCGGATGATCTCTGTACACAGTGATAGGATGAGCTTGGAAATAATGTCGAAGCTTCCTAGATGCAATCAATAAACTGTACGCCAGCTTTTCGATCCTCGGATAATTGCGTTCAGCTGCCGCCAATTTTTTACTCACGTAGTACACTGGCCTTTGAACCTTGTCTTCTTCTCTCACTAACGCTGAGCTGGTCGCGTGGGACGACACTGTTAAGTACATGAATAAATCCTCGTGATCCACCAGCTTAGACAGTATCGGGGGTCTCTCCAGGTGATTCAGCAGGTTCTGAAATGCTTCAATGCAATCAGGATTCCACTTAAAATTGCGTTTTCCTCGCTTTATCAATTCAAAGAACGGAATGCATTTGTCTGTCGCTCTAGAAATGAATCGGCTTAATGCTGCTACTTTCCCTGCAAGGCTCTGCACATCTTTGATTTGTCTAGGCTCCTGAATGTCTCTGATTGCTACAATCTGGTCTGGATTAATCTCAATCCCGTGCGAGCTGACAATGAATCCCAAGAATTTCCTGGATGCAACCCCAAATGAGCATTTCGTTGGGTTGAGTTTCATCCCATACTTTCGAAGAATACCAAATATCTCTGCCAAGTTTGTAGTGTGATCGGACGATTGTCTGGACTTAACCAACATGTCGTCAACGTGCACCTCCATCGTTTTCCCAATCTGGTTGTAGAACATTCTGTTTACTAACCTTTGATATGTAGCGCCTGCGTTCTTCAAACAAAAAGGCATTACCACGTAGCAGTATAATCCCAGATCCGTAATGAAGCTAGTGTGCTCTTGATCTGGAACATGCATAGGAATCTGGTTATATCCTGAATAGGCATCCATGTAAGAGAGAAGCACATGATCTGCCGTTGAATCTACCAACTGATCAATTCTGGGTAACAAAAAGCTATCTTTTGGGCAGGCTTTATTCAAATCCGAAAAATCAATACACGTACGCCACTTCCCATAAGCCTTCTTTACCAAAAATGGATTTGAAATCCAATCTGGGTAGGTTGAGTCTCTGATGAATTCGTTACTTCTTAACTTTTCAACTTCTTCTTTCAAGGCTGCGGACCTCTCTGGGCCCAGCATTCGTCTTTTTTGTTTTACAGGGGGATGCTTTGGGTTAATGCTCAATGAATGACTCATGATTGATGGAGATATCCCACACATGTCCCCGTGGGTCCAAGCAAATACATCCAATTTATCTTTCAGGAAATCCGTTAGTTCTTTAGCTTGAACTGGATCCAACTGGGATCCAATCTTCACGACCTTCTCTGGGTCGCTATCATCGATTGGTACATCCACAGTCGTTTCGATGGGAGCCGCCATTCTGCCCCCAGTCTCTTCGTCCTCTCTGGGATCTATATCCTCGGGCAGTTCTCTGGGCAACTCACCTATAGTCATTCTCTTTAATTGCTATGACGTCTCCTCCCTTGTGGGGGAAGAAGCGTCTTTAGTCTCAATATCTTTTCCTTTATGGAGTAGCTTTAGCTCTACAATGTAACATGCTCGTGCAGCAACCTGATCTCCTCTGACTATTCCAACACCAGCTTCCATAGGAAACTTCAATAACAAGCACCAGGGGACTATACAAGCTCTAAACTTTTCTAGGGCCGGTCAGCCCAAGAAGGCATTATAAGGCGATTCAATATCCAAAACCACGAAGGGAAGAATTCTCACTCTCTGGCGTTCTCCTTCCCCAAGTGTTACCGGCAGCTCTACATATCCCATTGGAGCAGTTGATGCCCCGTTAAATCCACAGATGCATCCTTCACACGGCTTTAAATCTTTCAATTCAAGGTTCATTAGATCGAACGTCTTTTTGAATAGAATGTTGACTGAACTCCCATTATCCACTAAAACTTTATGGACAGTGGCCGGGCCAATAGGAACTGTGATTACAAATGGATATTCGGTCGGAGCGTGGACTCCAATACTCTCTCGGTTGCGTAAAATGACGTCATCTGACATCATCTTTTGTTGTTTTACAGGGACAATGTCCTCAGGGTTGCTACACTCTCCTGCCTCAAGATGATGCTTTGCTGCATTTACGTACTGGTCCATCGCCTTGAAACTATGCCCGGCTAGGCGAAGCCCTCCGATTATGGTATTGATAACAAGATCCTTTCCTTTTTGCTGGACAGTTGGCCTGGCAGTAGGTTGATTTTGGTTTTGGTTCGGGGTCTGAATAGCTTGCCCCCTGTCTCTAGGAGTCACCCGGTACTCATCCAACTTCCCTTCTCGGAGCAACCTCTCAACTACGTCCCTCAGATGATGGCATTCGTTTGTAGAGTGGCCATGAGTCTAATGGAAGAGACAAAACTTCCCCGTCTCATGTTCTTTCTCCGTCGAATCTCTTGGAGGAGGCCTTTTATGTTGGAGAACGTTGTATGAGTCGACGAATAGATTCTCCAAAGTATCATATATTAGCGTATAATTTTCGAAAGACCTAGGACGGGTCCTTCTCTGGGAATCGTTCCCCCGATTTCTCTTCCGATTATTGCCATTACTGTTGTTACCATTGTTTCCAGACTAGCGGCCATCGCCCTAGCTTCGGTTTCCAACGTTGACTTCAACCTTTCCCGAGCTATCTCCGGTTTGCTTGATGGCGACATTACTTTGGATTTCCTCCTTATTTGCCATTTTCATCTTCCGGTTTGCATATACCTCCTCCTGACGTAAGCGTACGTTTGCTTTCTCGTAGAACAATTTTCAAGTATGAGGTGGCTTGCCTGCCAGGTATCTCCCAAATTCAGTATCTTTATCTACCCCATCAATTAGGGCTGCCACAACAGTTGGCTCATGGGGATCCTTGACTTCGGTGGCGGCTAGGTTGAAACGATCCAGATACACCCTCAAGCTCTCACCTGGTCGTTGTTTGACAAGGAACATGTCAATCACACTCTTTGACCTCTGTGCATAAATGCGGAACTGTTCTACAAACCTTTCACTCAACTCCCTGAAACTGGAAATTGATCTTGCTGGTAAGCGAGTAAACCATAATAACGCTACATCCTCCAGGAATACAGGGAATGCTTTGCACTTTACAGCATCAGAAGCTGCGGCAGCGGTCATTGACCAAGAATATCTCATTAGATGTTGGATTTGATTAGATCTACCCGCGTAACGGTTCATCTGAGGCGTGTTGAAGCGCCTCGGGAATGTTACGTCTAGGATGTCGTCGGTAAAAGGGGTGTGGCTATGATCAATTCCCCAATCTTCATTCCTTTGTCCACGGCTATCCACCATGATTTGATGGACCATTGCTGCAACATTTGCACTGGTCATCGGAGGCTCGGGATCAGTGTTCCTAGCTCGGTGGAATTCTTCGATCTCTCTTCTAGGAACATCCACGAAGTCCGCGGCTCGGATTGGGCTTCGTTGCCCCCTGTTACCATGAGTATTCGTACGGCGAAGAGACTGAGGTGGTCTATTCTCAACAGGATTGTCCACAACTCGAGCTCTAGGAGTTGCGGCATGATTATTCAAGTTGCAGTTTGAGGGACCTACACCAAGTGTCTCTTCCTCTCATGATGGCAAGGTTCCAAATCGGAGCTGCTCTATGTTTTCAGCCCTCTCATACGATCGCCGCGGAGGTCTTGGCGATTCCTCTGACGAAGAAGAGTACTCTGGGGTGAGTGGGCGAACTGGGAGTGTTCTTTGTCTTGCGAGATCATCGATCCTTCTATCCATAGCCGTTAAGTTCTGCTGCAGCACAGAGCTTTGCTGCCTTTGAGTAGCTAATTCATCAAACAACCTATCCCACATTTCGGAGAAGTGAGAGTGATCTCCTTCAATGACCGTAGCAGAGGGGTCATATTGATCATCAGCATTTTCTCTTATGCGCAGAGAACTTGAGCCAGGTTGAACAGAGCTACCAGGACGGGTAGAGTGAGCCATAACCTCCTTTCCAGGTCGAGTTATAGTTTGGTCATCACTTCGGATCGCAGTGGACCTGTGTCTGTGGCTCGTATCGCTCCCCTGGGGTCGGATCGTGGTTACATTAGGGGGAGGGTTCGCGGTGTTGTCTCGGGATCGAGTGATGACCCCTTCAGATGCTTGGTTCGTGTCGCCCTCTGTTCGGATCGTGGCGCCACGTTCGGGTCGTATCGACCCTGTGTCTCCGCGATCCGCGGAGCCTTCCTCAACCTGCTCATGCACACTTTCTTCAACTGCTTCATTCACGACTTCAATCGCCTGCGAAGCTCATACTTCCTTAGACTTCATTTCGACCATGATATCAGATGCCGCTGGAATTTTCAAAAATCTGAACAGTGAAGTTTTGGGACTGTTTTCTTCGGACTTGAGTATCCTAACAATGGAGCAACAATCCAATACGCCGAGAAATCTCTTTCTCAGTGAAAGCACCAAAATGTTGGATCAAAATTTGGCTCTAACACCCAAATTGTTCTGATTCGTAGAGAATTATGACTGAGAAATGAAGAGAAAACAGAGAACACACAAGGTTTATAGTGGTTCGGCGTTAACGAGCCTACGTCCACTTTATATGCTTATTGATTATACCTTGAATGCTAGTACAACCAATGATTTCTCTCAAACTCACTCTTAAAATTATAATTTCTCTCAATAATCTTGAAGTAAATCTGGTATAAAATAGTGGTATGACAGTAATGGTGGAATCAATCCTTAAAACTGCCAAAAAGATCCTGAAAAATGCCACGCTCTGGGCTATTTACAGCTGATTTCTGGTGACGTATCGCGGTCATACGTGGCCCACATCCCGAAGATCTCGGGCCGGTTCGCAGCTTGATGAAGAATTAGTCAAATTAGCCGTTGTGGACAGGTGTCACGATCTCCATAAACATCGGATCGTGGATGACCCAGTCCGTGGCCATATTCTGTCTTCCTGCTCGGATTGGATCGTGATCGTAGCTTTGTGAAGAATTGTCAATATGACAGTTGGTGACACGTGTCGTGAGTTCCTGCATTCTTGGATCGTGGTGGACTTGATCTTGGTCGTCATCCATCAGCTTCGGGGATCGGATCGGATTGAGCTAGCGATGGACGGATCAGATCGTGGTCAAAGGAGGGCGATCGCGAGCCGAGGGGAGTATGGCGATCCGATCAGGTCTTCGAGGGTTAAAGGTGTGAAACTTCATATTTTCTTCTTGTGTGTGAACCTTGGTGGCTTGGTCAAAAAGCTAGCCAACACTAACCCCATCTCTACTGAATCACGCCACAGAGCCAAGGCAATCACTTAACCTTCACCTCTGATACCACTGTAACGAACTGGGATTTTCGACCCAGAAAATCAACATAAAACCCATGTTAATTATTCAGGCATCGAACATTCCAGATCATTAATAGAAAAAAGTTAGAGGGTGATAATAGATAAGATAGAAAATTAGAATAGAAGAAGAAGAACACAATCAGGGTAAACACGAATCTCATAGCGGAACGAATAAAGTATAATACATAACATAACATTGCAATAAATAGTGTATATATATATATATATACAGGACAACCTTATCAGAGTACAACACTTGCACATAGCGTAAATAACAATAGCTATATAATCCTGAAGCCTCCTGCTTCAAGCTCCTCCAAGTATATTTGTAAAGACCTGAACTACTTGACTGCCCGTACAAATTTGGGCACCCAAGAGTTTAGCGAAAACAAAACAAAAATAAACTCTGGGTCAGTCATGGGACTGGTGTGAGTAAACTCAAATCATCGGTTTAACGTTTCAAAATCCTTTTCAAAAGAAAAGATAATCGTAAGACCGATTCACACATAAACACAGACGGTTTTTACCTTACGATAACCCAAACAGTTTTGGAAATCAATACTTTTCTGATATTATAATAATGTCTAATCACAAGTAATTAACAATCTAGCAGAATGCTTGCATCTCACATTCCACATATATAGTATACAAAAAAAACTGCGGGCGCTTACTGGAGATTGGATTCTAACTATGACAAGGTATGGGACCACCTGCCGATAGTGTATCTCTAGAGGCGAATACACTGGGTTCAACAAGAACGTCTTGCAACCCGGCCCTTACATGACCGACCACTCATTTCGCTTGAGTGTATCGAATGTATATCACCAACGGTTGGGAGCTACCCACCGTCTTCCCGAAAAGGGACAGCATCCAACATAGATAAAGAATGAAATGGATTTTCTCTAGATAGGTGATATACACACTAATGGGAGCGACCCACTTAGCCATGTTGTCTGCCCGATTTCTATCATTTCCCGGTTGGTGAGGATTGAGGTCAAAATGTATCTTTTGCAACATTTGACCACCATTCACTTTGAATGCCACATCGTCATACCCGCCAAATCACAAATTGATTTCCTTAAAAATACCACGGGTATAAAGCTAAGAGAAACGAATTCCTCCGCCACCAAACGTAAGTACGTTTGAAGAGATCAACTTACGCGATCCGTTAGATATACTCTGTTGGACATTCATCCATTCATATTTGTACTGGGATTGGACAAACCGAAGGCACTATTCTGTAAACAGGATAGCCCTTGCATGACTCCATCTACAAATATTTTCGTCATATTTGATCGCAACGCTAACGTCCATAAAGAGTGGTTTTCAGATGATGAATCTGATCCCTGTCTCTCTGTATTGACGACGGAGAAATGGTCAAAAACATCGATATTCGGTGATTTAACTATCAAAGAAAAATAGGTGTGCAAACAACGATATTATTTCCAAATGGAAATTTTATCGATCAATCATCAATCATCAATCCACATTTATCTCTTTCTATTAAATTATCTTTAATTATCCATTTCCCCATTTCAATATATTTCTAAATTCTTATTTTCTAAATTTAGAAAATATACATCATCAATCATTGGAAAACATTTCCATCTCTGTTTCACGTATTACCAACATTCCAACATTCTTTCTCAACAACATTTCATTTTCTATGATTAGAAAATATCTCTGATTATATTTGGAAAATATTTCCAAAGTTTATCCATTTGATTTAAATAGATGTTTAAATAAAATGGCACTAAGCCAATTTAAACTATTACACTCATTAACTAAATTCACTTAATTAATCTACACTATCAAACCTTAATCATTCCTTTGTTAAAAATGAAGTCAATCAAGTTGGGGTATAATTATCTCTCAGACCTTAACTGAACAACATTCCTAACCTCGAAATAGACAAAGTTCACCTTTTAAATCTTTAACAAACTTCCATGCGAAACTCTCGGATTCTATTTATGAATCCACTTCTTTAATTTAAAACATTTACTTTTAGCATAGCATTAAAATTCCTTTCTTCTTAAATATCCACTTCAAAATGTAACTTTTATTTCCTTAATTTAACTCAATAACTAATCCACTCATCTGTTAATAATAAGTAAATCTTGATTTAACTGAAAAGTAAATATTAATTTCCCCAATTTGATATAATCGAATTCAATGTATAATTCTCCTTTTCGAATACTCTCTATTCGATAATCTCATTTCGAATACTATATTCGATACCCCTGACACGACCCGAACTTTCCCGTGAAGGAAAGCACAGTTTGCTTTGAGGACAACGCACATCGGAACACAAACAGAAGAACATTTCATTGTTTATTACAACAATTCCATCAGAATACAAGAATATACAGAGTATGAATAAATATAATACACCAGGAAAATATTAGAGGTTTAGATTACATTTAAATACATAGCGGCGGAAAAATAATACAACACACAACTGAAAGAAATACACAGATACAGAGCTTTCCGAGTATCGTTCCAGCTGTAAACCATGATCCTATGAATATAAATCTGCAAAACCAAAACTACTAGCTGCCCGTGTGGAAAATAGGGGCACCCAGAGTTTAGGTTAAAACAATAAGCTCCAGGTCAGTCATGTGACTGGTGTGAGAACTAAAATAGTTATTAATCTTTACTTTAAGTTAGGTAAATCAAGGGATCACGCCGTATAACATGGAACGGGTTTCCTCCCAAGAATACCAGTGCATAAAACAAACAACGCAATGCTAGATAAAGAAAAATGAAGCTATTATAAGACCCGGGTCCCATCACACAATGCAACGCAAGCCAGAGGATAGGGTTTTTACCTTATAATAGCCAAAAATGCTTGGTACGTGAAATTACATACTTTATTAATACTATAAGTGAAGAAAACAACTTCAATCATAATGTATAAATCATAGACGGCATAAGTGACCCATACCACTATGTCGCCATACTAGGCTCTACAAATAAAACCGAAATATCACTTATTGGAAATTGGATTCCATCATGAGTCGAGGCAAGGGGCAAGTTCCTCTCCGTTCGAGACACTCTAGCAAATGTCTCAGGACCACACACAACGATCCTTGGAATCGGTTGGGCCGGTCCTCTCTTACTTTTGAGGATTAGTCATTCTTGAACACACGTTTCCTGGTCCTATAGGACCTATATAATGGTCTGTACGTCGACTCACATAGTGCCAGTTATCGACCATATATTCGAGGTGCCTTGCATTCCAACAACCACACAAATAAAAAATATATAAATGTCAGGGCTGGTAGGTCACTGACATCACCCATAGCTAGAAAGAAACGTCGTGTTCTCCCAACGGTCCGTATCCCGCTTTTGACTCATATCGAGGTGTGCGCTCGCGAATTCACGTTATACATAAAGCTGTGCCACACAAGTCGTGCTTTGATCATCAACCACAAGATTTTGCTTTTCAACAGAAGCCTTGATCATTTGCCACTTGGGCATGCAGCACAGGCAATTCACTCCATGCGACTGATGTCCATCGATATACAACCTCTGAGCTCGTACGTCTCAGAGAAGGGCGTTAAGCAAGAGAATAAATTCTCCGCCGCCAAACAGATGTATATTTAATAGAGATCAATCAACACAGAATAAAATCCAATGTCAGACACACAGTCCATTTACAAGTTTGTTCTAGGTCTGAACGAAACCGGAGGCACTTTCCTCGCATATCCATCGATCTCCAAGTACATCTGGACGATCACCAACTGATTCCCTCCTCTTGGGTGTACATCCCAATCCAGATCATCAATAATCATCCAAACGATGTAAAGACTTCTGGTCTTCAACCACTGTCTTCGTCTTCGACTTATTGTCGAATTGGTTATTCAGAATGGGTATAAACCCGGCCTTTCTGAATAACCCGCGTATAAAATAAACAAGTGTTACACAAACACAACATACGCCTCATTCCAATTCAGAATATTCTTTTATTCAATTTTCACATTCTTACGGAAAGGTTCCCATTAATTTTATCAGATAAATTCCTCTAAATTTATTCTTTAATCTTCCTTTGGATATCATTTCAAACCATATTATGGTTTTCCAAACTAGTTGGGATTAGCGAACCACTCCGAAGAAATTATTTATTTTATTTCCCATTCCCAACCTATTGATCCCATGGAGCAAAACTGGTAATACTCCGTATCTAACACCACGGTGTTATCGGTAAATATTAATTACCATTTCACGTTCAAATCTAATCAAAGATTTTGCTATCGCTTTGGAGCAAAACTGGTGATACTCCATTCTCGATCACTTTTTCAATCTAATTAAAGATTCATTAAAACTCCACTTAGTTTTAATCTTCCCAAAAATCAATATCCTGTCTTTAACTGGGTTAAAGAACAAATGTAACCTAAAACACGATTCACGATAAACCCATAATCACTTTCTATTGTTAATCGGGTTAAAGAACAGGTGTTATTCAAAACACTGCTCATGATAAACCCCAAAAACCAATTCAAATTCAATTCCAATTAAATACTAATTAACTGGACAATTTCACTAAATCTTAATTAAAAGATTTATTCTTTTATAAACTGGGTTTAAGAACAGTGTTATTTAAGACACCATTCATGACGAACCCAAAATCCCATTTGATATTAAATATAAGGCTCTGAATAGAAAATATGCCGGCTTATATTCCATATGAAATTTTGAAACCAACAAATATCGTATTGGAAATAACAATATAAAATATATCTTTCAAATTTCCACAACCATATCTGTATAATCACGAAATCCAACATCGAAATATTCCAAAGATAATTTCGATTCAAATCCATTCCAATTCAATTATTGGAAATTCTGGTTACTTTTAAAACCATTTCAAATCCAATTTATTTATTTTAAAAATAAATGGATTTTAATTCTAGTTCAAAACTTGATCATTTCGATAAAAATATATTTTTATCCTTTCAAATGTGGGATTTTTCCTTCCTAGTTCTTTCCAATTCATATATTATGATTTTACACAAATTATTAATATTTTTAATAATTTTATCTAGGCCCGTACAGTCGGTTTTCAATAACTGCCAATGAACTGCACTTACAACGACCTTTTCCAAATTTGATTTGGACATAATTCCAAATCCAATCGTTAGATTTCAAATTCCTAATATTCACTGGAAAGCTCTTTTTGATACGAACCCAATGGTTCCGGTTTTAGGAGAATCCGATGGTTGGATCGCCCGCAATGCCAATTCGAAGTCAATAGTCGAAATTCGCGAACTACCGCGGGGCGGCGCGTTCTATTCAGGCCATTACACATATAATATATATATATATATATATATATATATATATTATATTTTTCATCGATTTCCTTTTAAAACGTATTTTATAAATCGTTTTAAATTCGTTTTCGAAATGATTTCAATTTCATATTCAATTTCGAATAAAAATTGAATATTCCACATCATCGATATACAAATGATAATATTTTCAAAACGTTATATTTTGAAATCACTTCTTTTTCTATATTCATTATAAAAACGAATATAATCGATATAAATATCGCTCGCGTCAAAATGGCGCATCTCTAATCAACACGGCTTTATATATTTCAATAACTTTGCTATTCTATTCAACAAATGAATATTTATTCTATTCAACACATGAATCTATATTTCTTTCAACACATGAATATATATTTTTCTTTCAACACATGAATATATATTTTTCTTTCAACACATGAATATTCTCAACACATGAGCATCGTTAACACATGACTATTTATTCTATTCCATACATGAATCTTTATTTCTATAATATTCTTTATTTTTCCCAATTGGAATGGGGCCCAATCAATTACCATGTAATGTTAATTATATGGATTCCATACAACACATGTATATAATAGCAGCTATAAATAATCAACCATCACCCAAAGTGCACCACACAACTGTATAAGCATTAAATATAAATAATTAACAATTGCACAGTCTGTCGACCAATCGATCGACATACAATTAAATAATTGGGATTAGTGTATGCCAAATATCATCCCAACACCCGTGTGGGGTTTCAATCCACAAACACTGAATATTATTTGTGCAGTTGGGCGACGTGTAAAATTTATCGTCCCAATCAATGTCCTTCAAATAGGTGTACATAAACAAACCGTCCGGTTTGTAAATGAATATTTATTTATTCCCATTCAGGTTAAAAATTATATTTTTAACGATAATTAATTTATTTCAACACACGAATGTTTTCAACACATGAATATTTTATTATCTATTTCACATCAACATCACATACAAACTTCACAACACATTAAACAAGCATACAAGCCGTCCATGGTCTGTGGACGACGGGTATCGGGTGCTGCTAAGCACCGTCTGCATCCTAGTATATAATTTTAACTAGAAAATGAAATTTAAAGTGAGAAGCTCTCACCAACTAGCTAAACCAAACACCACGACTCTTCATATGTAGAAATCTTCGTCATGCTCGCCTTTTGTCAATTTCACTGTCCGTAGCCACTACATAAATAAAAATCACATTTTTATATTGTAGCTATGTGTATAAAAATCAGATTTTTAATTCGCTCTATATGGATAAAAATCACATTTTTATACCGCTACTATATAGATAAAAATTCTATTTTTACAATGGTGTTCATATAATAAAGATTATATTTTTATCACGCTGTTCTCTATATAAAAATTATATTTTTATATATCTACTTCTAACATAAAGATCGAATTTTTATATCATCGCTATAAAAATCACATTTTTATTTCAACATATATATAATAAAAATTAGATTTTTATTACACTACATAAATAAAGATCAAAATTTTACTATCTATATAATATAAAAATCGTATTTTTATTCTTTCTACACTGTAAAAATTATATTTTTAACATTTCTATAATATAAAAATTATTTTTTTAACCTTTCTATAATATAAAATTTATATTTGTATTCTTACTATAATATAAAAATTATATTTTTATTACTTAAAAATCGTGTTTTTATCCTTTAAAAATTATACTTTTAAATCTCTACACATATACAATCAGTTTTTAAATCGAAAAGAAATAAATAAAGTTCGAAATTAAAAACTTACATCGCATTTGAAGGAGAGGGCTGATGGGTTTTGTCGAAGAATGGGGTTCGATGGAGGCGGTTTCGAGTTGCGCCTTGGATCCGGTGATACTAGGGCTTCAGAAGAGGGTGGCCTTCGATTTGGAGGAGGGTTTGGGGCTGTCATCGATCGGAGAGGTGAGAGGAGCTGAGGGAAGAGGCTGGAGGGGGTCGGAGTTGCATGGAGGGGTTCAGCGGCGGCCTCTGGGCTTGGTGGCGGCGGTTCTTCACGGTTTGAGGCAGTGGGGTGCTTAACGAAGGAAGAAGGAGTATGGAGGTGGTCGGGGGATGCACGGTGGCGGCTGACTGGGGGGTGCGGTGGCGCTAGAGGCGCGGCGCCTCTGATGGGCGGCGGCGACGAATCGCGGCCTCTCCCCCCCCCCCCCCCCCGCGCGTCGTTTTCATTATTTTCCTTTTTGTTTATTTTGGTATCGAATGAGAGAGAAAGGTATGGGGGTTTAAATATAAATGAGGGTTGACTTTTTTATTTAATTTAATTTTATATTTCAAAAAGAAACTTTTTATTTTGAACTCGAAATCGAACCCACTGCCTGTCGTCCATAGCTAATTAGCCCCATTCCGAACACAATGGGATATGTATCGTAAGCTGATTCGATCGTCTCGATAAGTTTTCGTCAAAATCAAAATATAAATCTATATATTGAATTTGAACGCGCATTTCAATTTACCGGGGCCACATGCGGACTCTAAAAATTCTAGAAAAATTATTTCTAGCTTCGTATCGATGATACAGTCCTAACAAAACTGATTTCATCAAATTCTGAGACCGTTTGAAAAATGGCCATTTTCCAGTCGATTAAAATCAACTGAAACTGGTCAAATGCGTTTTCCTTTGCCACGCTCACATATTGATTCAGAAAATTACGAATTTTGGAATCTGGAAATAACCTGACATCACAGATCCAACAAAAGTGGTTTCGTAAAAAACCGAGGTCATTTGCAAAATTCCTATTTTTAAGTGCCAGAATTCCATAGCGACTATTCTGAATTTTCAACTGGACATAACTTTTTATTCCCGCTATGAAATTTCAATTTTTTTGGATTCGTTGGAAAGATATTCTCCATTAGATTCAAAAAATTTTGGTTTCGCTAAAATCTGGTTTATTTTGCACACGATACATTCATTTGAACTTCGAAATCGAATTATCGAACTACCGCGCCATTTTCAGTTCCTTTTATAATTATAAATAAATTATTTATACTCTAACGATGATCTATATAAATATATACGTTCGAGTTCTGTTCAAATTAAATTTCTCGTCGTTATTATTTAAAATAATTCATTTTAAATATCCAAAATTCCCTAAAATTGCCAAAACAAAAATTTTAAATTGGCTCAGAATTTCCGGGTTGTTACAATCTCCCCCACTTAAAACTTTTCGTCCCCGAAAAGGAACGAAGCCGAAAGTTGTATAACTAATCAACTCAACTTCCATTATTTTCTTTTATGGCTTAAGTTCTTCAACTTTTCAGTTTCTAAGAACTTTTCAAATTCTTCAAAAATTTGGCTAACACCCTAAATTTTCGAAAAATTTCGCCATAACCTCCCCTGCACCGGGGACTTCGAGATATTTCATATAGCCTCCTTTGGCCTTCTTCAAATCAAAAGAAAAAGAAAAAGCCAAGCAGCTAGCTAGTCGGCTCATAAAATCATCCAAACCCAATAAATTAGTAAGCATGTACCTATTTGTCAGGCAAACAATTTTATTCTTCTGCTCTAGCCTCCTTTCTATGACCTGTTCAATGTAAGCACATGTATACGCATGCATTTTCAAACAGTTTTCAATATAGTTCAATACTCAGTTCAATTAGGCTAAAGGTTCAAAATATCAAACTAATAATCAAACAATACAACCATCAATCAATTAGTGGATTATCGTTTCAAATTCATAATTTTGATACATATACAGAAAATCATGTTTTGATGCCAAATCACAACAATTAACCTATCTAGTTTTGGTTCTCATACCAGTCTAATGGAAATATATAGATATCACACCTTCGACTCTCGAACACAAATACCGATGATGTCGCGACATCACCAGAATTGTCCCCGGACAACTAGAGTGTATTTCCATATCTATCCAGTATATTAAAACTTCGAATATACGTTCATGACGCGTATATGCAATTTCTTTGTATATTGGATTGTCCAAATTCAATACAAATAAAATATTCAAATACGCATAAAATGGTTGAAATTTCCAAAACAATATTGTTTTCATTTGAAAAATATACTCTTCACACTCGCTCTAGGATACTGCTGATCCTATCTCTAACGAGTCATTCTCGTGGGATGTTACTAATCCAATATCTGATGAATTCTTTTGTATGGTTCTAATGTGTCTTGTTCTCGAGCTCTGTAAAGCAAAGCACTGATACCAAACTGAACGAACTTTCCCGTGAAGGAAAGCATGGATTGCATTGAGGACAACGCACATCGGAACACAAACAGAAGAACATTTCATTGTTTGTTACAACAATTCCATTAGAATACAAGAATATACAGGGTAAGAATAAATATAATACACCAGAAAAATATCAGAGGTTTAGATTACATTTAAATACATAGCAGCGGAAAAATAATACAACATACAACTGAAAGAAATACACAGATACAGAGCTTTCCGAGTATCGTTCCAACTGTAAACCAGGATCCTATGAATATAAATCTGCAAAACCAAAACTACTAGATGCCCGTGTGGAAAATAGGGGCACCTAGAGTTTAGGTTAAAACAATAAACTCTAGGTCAATCATGTGACTGGTGTGAGAACTAAAATAGTTATTAATCTTTATTTTAAAGTTAGGTAAATCAAGGGAATACGCCGTATAACACGGAACGGGTTTCCTCCCAAGAATACCAGTGCATAAAACAAACAACGCAATGCTAAATAAAGAAAAATGAAGCTATTATAAGACCCAGGTCCCATCACACAATGCAACACAAGTCGGAGGATATGGTTTTTACCTTATAATAGCCAAAAATGCTTGGTACATGAAATTACATATTTTATTATTACTATAAGTGAAGAAAACAACTTCAATCATAATGTATAAATCATAGACGGCATAAGTGACCCATACCACTATATCACTGTACTAGGCTCTACAAATAAAACTGAAATATCACGTATTGGAAATTGGATTCCATCATGAGTTGAGGCAAGGGGCAAGCTCCTCTCCGTTCAAGACACTCTAGCAAATGTCTCAGGACCACACACAGCGATCCTTGGAATCGGTTGGGCCGGTCCTCTCTTACTTTTGAGGATTAGTCATTCCTGAACACACGTTTCCCGGTCCTATATGACCTATATAATGGTCTGTACGTCGGCTCACATAGTGCCAGTTATCGACCATATATTCGAGGCGCCTCGCATTCCAACAACCACACAGGTAAAAAGTATATAAATGTCAGGGTTGGTAGGTCACTGACATCACCCATAGCTAGAAAGAAACGTTGTGTTCTCCCAACGGTCCGTATCCCGTTTTTGACTCATATCGAGGTGTGAGGCTCACGAATTCACGTTATACACAAAGATGCGCCACACAGGCCGCGCTTTGATCATCAACCACAAGACTTTGCTTTTCAACAGAAGCCTTGATCATCTGCCACTTAGGCATGCCGCACAGGCAATTCACTCCATGCGACTGATGTCCATTGATATACAACTTCTGAGCTCGTATAGCTCAAAGAAGGGAGTTAAGCAAGAGAATAAATTCTCCGCTGCCAAATAGATGTATATTTAATAGAGATCAATCAACATAAAATAAAATCCAATGTCAGACACACATTCCATTTACAAGTTCGTTCTAGGTCTGAACAAAACCGGAGGCACTTTCCTCGCATATCTATCGATCTCCAAGTACGTCTGGACGATCACCAACTGATTCCCTCCTCTTGGGTGTACAACCCAATCAATATCATCAATAATCATCCAAACGATGTGAAGACTTCCAATCGTCAACCACACCGAAGTAATTATTTATTTTATTTCCCAATCTCAACCTATTCATCCCATGGAGCAAAACTGGTAATACTCCATATCTAACACCACGGTGTTATCGGTAAATATTAATTACCATTTCACGTTCAAATCTAATCAAAGATTTTATCGCTTTGGAGCAAAACTGGTGATACTCCATTCTTGATCACTTTTTCAATCTAATTAAAGATTCATTAAAACTCCACTTAGTTTTAATCTTCCCAAAAAATAATATCCTGTCTTTAACTGGGTTAAATAACCAATGTCACCTAAAACACGATTCACAATAAACCCACAATCACTTTCTATTGTTAATCGGGTTAAAGAACAGGTGTTATTCAAAACACCACTCACGATAAACCCCAAAAACCAATTCCAATTAAATACTAATTAACTGGACAATTTCACTAAATCATAATTAAAAGATTATTCTTTTCTAAACTGGGTTCAAGAACAGTGTTATTTAAGACACCATTCACAACAAACCCAAAATCCCATTTGATATTAAATACAAGGCTCTGAATAGAAAATATACCGGCTTATATTCCATATCAAATTCTGAAACCAACAAATATCGTATTGGAAATAACGATATAAAATATATCTTTCAAATTTCCACAACCATATCTGTATAATCACGAAATCCAACATCGAAATATTTCGAAGATAATTTCGATTCAAATCCATTCCAATTCAATTACTGGAAATTCTGGTTACTTTAAAACCATTTCAAATCCAATTTATTTATTTTAAAAATAAATGGAATTTAATTCTAGTTCAAAACTAGTTCATTTCGATAAAAATATATTTTTATCCTTTCAAATGTGGGATTTTTCCATCCTAGTTCTTTCCAATTCATAAATTTTGATTTTACACAAATTATTAATATTTTTAATAATTTTATCAAGGCCCGTACAGTCGGTTTTCAATAACTGCCACCGAACTGCACTTACAGCGACCTTTTCCAAATTTGATTTGGACATAATTCCAAATCCAACTATTAGATTTTAAATTTCTAATATTCACTGAAAGCTCTTTTTGATACGAACCCAACGGTTCTGGTTTTAGGAGAATCCGATGGTCGGATCTCCCGCAACCTCAATTCGAAGTCAATGGTCGAAATTCGCGAACTGCCACGGCTCGACGCGTTCTATTCAGGCCATTATATGTATAATATATATTTCGTCGATTTCCTGTTAAAACGTATTTTAATAAATCGTTTAAAATTCGTTTTCGAAACTATTTCAATTTCATATTCAATTTCGAATCAAAATTGAATATTCCACATTATCGATACACAAATGATAATATTTTCAAAACGTTATATTTTGAAATCACTTCTTTTTCTATATTCATTATAAAAACGAATATAATCGATATAAATATCGCTTGCGTCAAATGGCGCATCTCTAATCAACACGGATTTATATATTTCAATAAATTCGTTATTCTATTCAACAAATGAATATTTATTCTATTCAACACATGAATCTATATTTCTTTCAACACATGAATATATATTTTTCTTTCAACAAATGAATATATATTTTTCTTTCAACACATGGATATATTTTTTCTTTCAACACATGAATATTCTCAACACATGAGCATCGTCAACACATGACTATTTATTCTATTCAACACATGAATCTTTATTTCTATAATATTATTTATTTTTCCCAAATGGAATGAGGCCCAATCAATTACCATATAATGTTAATTATATGGATTCCATATAACACATGTATATAATAGCAACTATAAATAATCAACCATCACCCAAAGTGCACCACACAACTGTATAAGCATTAAATATAAATAATTAACGCTTACACAGTCTATCGACCAATCGATCGACATACAATTAAATAATTGGGATTAGTGTACGCCAAATATCATCCCAACACCCGTGTGGGGTTTCAATCCACAAACACTGAATATTATTTGTGCAGTTGGGCGACGTGTAGAATTTATCGTCCCAATCAATGTCCTTCAAATATGTGTACACAAACAAACCGTCCGGTTTGTAAATGAATATTTATTTATTCCCATTCACGTTAAAAACTATATTTTTAATGATAATTAATTTATTTTAACACATGAATATTTTATTATCTATTTCACATTAACATCACAAACAAAATTCGCAACACATTAAACAAGCATACAAGCCGTCCATGGTCTGTGGACGACGGGTGTCGGGTGCTGCTAAGCACCGTCTGCATCCTATATAGTTTTAACTAGAAAATGAAATTTAAAGTGAGAAGTTCTCACCGACTAGCTAAACCAAACACCACGACTCTTCATATATAGAAATCTTTGTCGTGCTAGCCTTTTGTCAATTTCACTGTCCGTAGCCACTACATATACAAAAATCACATTTTTATATTGTAGCTACGTGTATAAAAATCACATTTTTAATTCGCTCTATATGGATAAAAATCACATTTTTATACTGTTACTATATAGATAAAAATTCTATTTTTACAACGGTGTTCATATAATAAAGATTATATTTTTATCATGCTATTCTCTATATAAAAATTTTATTTTTATATATCTACTTCTAATATAAAGATCGAATTTTTATATCATCGCTATAAAAATCACATTTTTATTTCAACATATATATAATAAAAATCAGATTTTTATTACGCTATATAAATAAAGATCAAATTTTTACTATCTATATAATATAAAAATCGTATTTTTATTCTTTCTATACTATAAAAATTATATTTTTAACCTTTCTATAATATAAAAATTATATTTTTAACCTTTCTATAATATAAAAATTACATTTTTATTCTTTCGATAATATAAAAATTATATTTTTATTACTTAAAAATCGTATTTTTATCCTTTAAAAATTATACTTCTAAATCTCTACACCTATACAATCAGTTTTTAAATCGAAAAGAAATAAATAAAATTCGAAATTAAAAACTTACATCGCATTTGAAGGAGAGGGCTGATGGGTTTTGTTGAAGAATGGGGTTCGATGAAGGTGGTTTCGGGTTGCATCTTGGATCCGGTTGCGTTAGCTTCAGAAGAGGGTGGCATTCGATTTGGAGGAGGGTTTGGGGCTGTCATTGATCGGAGAGGTGAGAGGAGCTGAGGGAAGAGGCTGGAGGGGGTCGGAGTTGCGTGGAGGGGTTCGGCGGCGGCCTCTGGGCTTGGTGGCGACGGTTCATCACGGTTTGAGGCTGTAGGGTGCTTAACGGAGGAAGAAGGAGGATGGAGGTGGTCGGGGGACGCACGGTGGCGGCTGACTGGGGGGTGCAGTGGCACTAGAGGCGCGGCGCCTCTGATGGGCGGCGGCGATGAATCGCGGCCCCCCTGCATCATTTTCGGTTTTTTTCTTTTTATTTATTCTGGTATCGAATGAGAGAGAAAGGTATGGGGGGTTTAAATGTAAATGAGGGTTGACTTATTTATTTAATTTAATTTTTATATTCCAAAAAGTAACTTTTTATTTTGAACTCGAAATCAAACCCACCGCCTATCGTCCATAGCTAATTACCCCCATTCCGAACACAATGGGATATGTATCATAAGCTGATTCGATCATTTCGATCAGTTTTGGTCAAAATCAAAATATAAATCTATATATTGATTTTGAACGCGCATTTCAATTTACCGGGGCCACATACGAACTCTAAAAATTCCAGAAAAATTATTTCTAGCTTCGTATTGACGGTACGGTCCTAACAAATCTGATTTCGTCAAATTCTGAGACCGTTTGAAAAATGGCCATTTTCCAGTCGATTAAAATCAACTGAAACTGGTCAAACACGTTTTCCTTTGCCACACCCACATATTGATTCAAAAAATTACGAATTTTGGAATCTAGCAATAACCTGACATCACGGATCCAACAAAAGTGGTTTCATCGAAAACCAAGGTCATTTGCAAAATTCCCATTTTTAAGGGCCATAATTCAATAGCGACTATTCTGAATTTTCAACTGGACATAACTTTTTATTCCCACTATGAAGTTTCAATTTTTCGGATTTGTTGGAAAGATATTCTCCATTAGATTTAAATATTTTTGGTTTCGCTAAAATCTGATTTATTTTACACCCGGTACATTCATTTGAACTTCGAAATCGAATTATCGAACTATTGCGCCATTTTTAATTCCTTTTATAATTATAAATAAATTATTTATATTCTGACTACGATCTGTATAAATATATACATTCGAATTCTATTCAAATTAAACTTCTCTTTGTTATTATTTAAAATAATTCATTTTAAATACTCAAAATTCACTAAAATTGCCAAAACAAAAATTTTAAATTGGCTCAAAATTTCCAGGCTGTTACCACCCCTTTCTTCGAATAACGATATTCGATCATCTCTCTTCGAATGATTTACATTTGATTAACTTTCTACGAATGATTTACATTCGATAAATCTCCTTTCGAATAAAACTATACTCGATTAACTCCTTTAACTCTATTCGAACAAACTATATTCGATTTACAACTTTCGAATAACTAATATTCGATAACTCCTTTCGATTAATACATTTTGATTGACACATTTTGATTAATATATTTTGATTAACTCCTATCGAATAACTAATATTCGAATAACTATGTCTGTTTCAACTTTATTTTGAATAGCTAATATTCGATTTAACTCCATTCGCTTGACTCTAGATCGCAACGCTCACAATGGTTACGCTTGATTCCCTTAGGAAACATCCGACCGCCGTATGCTATCTACAGCCCTGCGAATTACACTAGTAGTCGTACGAAATGGCAACACATCCTAAATAACTATGTTTGACTAACTCTATCTCAAATAACTATATTCGATCAACTCTAATTGAATAACTAATATTCAATTAATTCGAATTCGATTAACTCTATCTAACTAACTAACTTCTTTGATTAACTCTATGTTTATTCAGTTTCAAATATCGATGTTGAAATAGATTTTTTACTTACCTATATAAGTCCTGACTTATATATTCTATTTATTCATGATAAATATTTCATTTAATTTATAAAATATTATTTATAAATTTATCTTCTCCATCTATCTGTTAGAATAGATTCTATTTAAAAACTTTGCTTTAAATCCATATCACGTTATACCCATGTGCGAAGCACATGTCTAAACCTTTCACATGTAAAATTCACCTTTTATACCATTCCAGTCACTTTTTCAAGTAATTCCTTTTATAATCTATTTATTTACAAATTAAATCCATTTTTGATAATTCTATTTATTTATAAAATATTTTATTTTTATAAAATCTATTGATTTTATAAGTAATTCCTTTAATAATCTAACTATTTTCTTTCCATTTATTTTTCACATATTTCCTCTTTCCATTCTAGTTATTTTTCCAATAAATATCCCTTTCAATTCTATTTGTAAATGGTTACAAATATTTCTTTTTCAATCCTATCTATATGATTTACAAATAAATATTCCTTTCATATCCATTTATTTTCTAAATAAAGGGTTTTCTCTTTTTATAAAATCTTTGATTTTATAAATATTTCTTTTTCAATATAACATTGAAAATTTCCTTTTTAACATTCCAGTATTCCCTATGGTATTTAACATACCATATAACAATGATCGTTATCATTCAACAATACAAAATCAACAACCGATTTCAAAACACATAATATAACGCAATATATGAAAAAAATAGTAAAATAAATATTGAGGAACCCAGTTGGGTCCCTCCAACCTGTTTCCCTGCATCCACAGATGTTAAACAATAAAATTAACATCAATTTCATTTCACTATGAAATATTCTGCTAAACAGAATAAATATTTGATTAACGATTTATGTTTATATCGTTGTCTATATTTTCAATCAACTGACTAGCAGTTCATCTAAACAGCCAACACACAGCAAACAACCATCATTTATTATTTCTAAAAATACTTTAGAAAAATATAACTAAGAAGTTTTGTTGAGTTTACTAACATTGGACGGTTATCGTTAAATAACGATAATTGGTCATTGATTTGATTCAGGCATTTAATTTCACCATAAATCCAAATGAGCTTCAATTCACTCCTGGTCAGTTCCATGGTGGAGCTCTCGTCCATACGATCCCAACGAATCTTGTTTTGCTGAATTTCGTTCACATATGATCAAGTTACGACTTATATAAGTTAATACATTTTAATTAAATAAAAAAACTTGAATTTAAATAAAGAGATGGGCCTTAACTTATCACTCCGGCCCATCATCCTACCAAGCCCAGACGCAAATCCCTTCTTCCCCAAAACACTGTCGTGGCCTCCTCCTGATAACTCACCATGGACGCCACCTTCCTTCCCCCATAGCTCCACCATCTCTCGACCGAAAATCAAACAGACTACACCATTTTGCTTCTAAACAAAATCTCCATCACTTCCACCCAAAGAACTCCAACTCGCACTGTTCCGGCACCCTGCGACCTCGCACACAAACCGACGATCCTGGTGAAAACCACCGAACCAAATATGCATCGGATTCCACCAAAGTTTCCGACATGATGCTGCTCTCCACTCTACAACCAAAAACGAACTCCATTTCATAAATCGAAACACAAATTTCGAAATTGATCTAACCCTAACTCGCGACATGTATTTTCCTGCGAACTAACATGAAGTCGAACACCACAAAAACCACTCTAGATCGTATAGCATCCTTCAAGCATTTCGTATAGGTGTATAACATGATTTATATATTTTTATTTGAATTAATTAGAATTTTGAGCTTCCGATTTTCACTGTAAGAGGAAGTTTGGTGGCGGCACATACGGTACTTAAAAATTTAGGGTTAGGAGGTTAATGGATATATATAGGATTTTTATAATATTTTTATATTCGATTTTTTTTTTAATTTAAGCAATCGCTGTTTTTATTTGTCCTCTAAAATTCCTATGATCCCATACGGTACCTAAAAATCACGAAAACTGGCATGCAGCTACAGATCGACATTACTGTCCCAATGAAACTGGTTTCGTTGAATTCCGACTTCGTATGCTCACACTGGGTATTTTTAACCATCGAAATACTGACTATTTTTCACTCTAAAAATCCGTACGGCCACATAGTGACTCTAAAAATCAGGAAACTTGGAATCTAACAATAATTAGATGTTGCGGATCCAACAAAATTAGTTTCGTCGAATTCTGAGGTCGTTTGAAAAACTGGCTATTTTTAAACCCTTAAATAACCCCTTAAATATATAAATATATTTAAAAACAATTAAATTTAATATTTGAAAATAAATATTATCGTATATATTCACAACAGAATATCATACTGCTGCACTGGGATTTATAACTCGATATTTCAAATCCAGTGTTGCATCGATATTCGATTTATATTTAAAAATCCATTTTAAATTATAAATAAATCGATATAAATTTTAAAGGAATTCCATTGCGACTTTTCTAAAATTTGACTTGGACATAACTAAAAATCTACATGACGAAATCTCGATTTTTCTCTTCCGTTAGAAAACTATACATCACCAGCTCCTAGCGTTTCTTGTTTCATAGAAATCCGATTTGAAATGGACCCTATGCATTCAGTTGAAGTTCAAATCGCCAAATAGCGAACTGCAGCGCCATTTCTAGCTCGATTTTAATTATTTTATAATTATATGTTCAAACTACCGTTCAAATAATATATTCGTTACTCTAATTCAATTCTAAACTGAATTAAATATCGCAGATGATCAAATTCACACTATTTTGTGAATTCCACTATTTCTGACTATTTCAGTAATTAAATATATTATTATATTATTTATTTTAATTAAATATTCAATATTATTTAATTCTGGTCATTTTAAATAACCAAACCATTATTCAAATAATTAAATAAATGAATTATATCGCTGAAAAATGCGGGTCGTTACATATTAAATTTATTTCGAATGGAAAGTAAAATAACTACTTTCCTAAATTTTATATAATCGAATTCCAATAAATAACTCTCATTCGAATACTCTATATTCGACTTATATTCCGAACTTCAGAATTTACTTACCATTTCAGGTAAATTCAAATTTCAAATTCACCATTGAATTTATCCTTTCAATTCCTTTGTAACCATTCCAATCTATGAAACGTTATCACAATTTATATTATGTTATGAATCTTGAACTAAACTCATCGTTTTCTTTAAAACGATTTCCCATTTCCCTTTTTACTCAATTTCCAATTTGGGTTCATATTTCACATCATCCAAATTCCCTTTATAGATATTTCATTTGTAAAATATTTCCTTTAAACCATTGTTCACTTTAACCGGTAATATATCAAATCCATTTGATTTTATCATTTCAAGCCCAATTTCATCTATAACTTCTATTTAAAAATTTTCCATAGAAAATCTCATTTCTAGGTCCTAAAAATTTGTAATATCGTTCACAATTTCTTTAACTGCAAAGATTAAAACTAATTTACAAATAACGGTTTCAAAAACTTTACCACTGTAATGACCCGCATTTTCAACGGTATACTAATTAATTTATTTAATTATTTAAAAGGTGGTTAAAAGGATTTCATGGTCGATGAATTAAATAATGGTGAATATTTAATTAAAATAATAAGTAAATAATATATTTAATTCTGAAATAATCAGAATTGGTTGAAATGGCGATATGTTGTGAACTGGATCATCTGTTATATTTAATTCAGTTTAGAATTGAATTAGAATAACGAATATATTATTTGAATAAAGTTTGAACGTATAATTATATTATAAATAAAATCGAGCTGGAAATGGCACGGTAGTTCGTTAATTGGCGATTTGAACTTCAACTGAATATACAGGATTCATTTTAAGCCGGATTTCTATGAAACAAGAAACGTGTGGAGCTGGTGGAGTATATCTTTCTAATGGAATAGAAAAATCGGGATTTCGTCGTGTAGATTTTGATTTATGTCCAAATCAAATTTTTGAATAGTCGCTATAAAATCGTTTATCGACCGTAACGGTTTATTCGATATAACTAGATACCGGTTTCTAATTTAGACAAGGTTCTTTTGGGACATAGTGATAATGTAATTTTTAGAATTTTACTGTAATTTTTAATTAATTTAATAAGCGAATATTTCGCACCCTGTAATCAACATTTTGAAGTTTCAAAATATAAGACCACCTACCGATATTATTATATTTTTGGGATCGAGAGACAGTGTTGATCATAACGGTATTTTTATTTCAGTCTGTGGCGTTTCTATATGGGTACAATTTTATTGAGCGGGACATGTTAAATAACTTAAATATCCAAATGGCGAATGTGATACTACTTAAACAATCCAGATGGTACAATATCACTTAATTTATAACGATAAACATTACGATATTTTAATACATGGTAATGAGATAACATACGTACTTGGGTATTATTGAGTAAATTTATTCCTATAAAAATCTTCACCTGTGTGGCAACTAAGTCTCGTACGTCCCCTCTTCAAAAGTAAGTACTGCTTGTGAAAGTAGAGGGCTAAGTATCACAAATGAATATATGGTCTACCTCTTGACAACCTCACCTCTGCTACCATGTATAACCCATAGTGTACGAGACATCACTGATAAGTTTTGTTAGTTTATAAATATAGGGTCCAATACTTTGTTCTTTCTTTTCTGGAATTAGATCCCAGAGCCTCAATGACTATCCGAAAATTTATACTCCACTGTAAAATTAAATACTCTACTATAAATCATAAAACAAAATCGAGACGTTGTTTTCTTCGAAAGCTTCGCTTCTATAGGAATACTAGGCGAGCTTAGAAGCCGGAATGCATGGGTGAACCCAGTTTGTAGGTCGCGTTCAGAGTCTTGATACCCTGATGCAGTTTAAATTGCTAAGTTGTTCAACATGAGAGGTGGAGTTTGTTTGTGCGAGAGGAAGATGTAGAGGGGTGCATAACACATGCCTGCATGGAGAGGTGGGTGCGTGATATGGTGAGCAGGTATGCTATAGTGGAGGAGTTTGGTCATGTGTATGTGAAAGAAGGTGTATTGTTCTAGTTTTACATAATGGAGTTTAAATGAAGTTGGATGTTGAATCAGTGGAAGGAGTGGTTAGAAATTGAAGGTGCGGTAATGGCAGGAGCTCGCTGTGTTCGGTGAAGGAGAAGAGATGAGAGATGGAAGTTGTTTCAAGTAGGATGGCGGTGAGATGAAGGAGAAAGGGAGGTGATATTTTCGGTTATGGCTGTCCTGGAGTCGCGATAAGCGGGAGGTCAGAACCATCGAGGAAGAAAGTAAATATAACGGGGGCGGGTCCGTTTCTGTTAATGGGTCAGCGCAGATTCTTATTGGGCCGGGAAATTTAAGTAAGCCCAAGGAATAAAGATTTAAGTTTTTATTTAATTTAATTGTGTATAAACTTCAAAGTTGAATAACTTCATCATACAATATCGGTTTTCAGCGAAACAAGATCCATTGGGATCGTATGGACGGTGGCTACACCATGGAGCTGATTGGAAGTGAATCTGTGCTCATTTCAATTTATAGCAAAATAAATTGTCCGTCCGAAACAAGCGATGGTTATCGTTATTAACGATTATCGTCCAATGTGAATAAATCTCACTAACTCTGAATAGCTTATAATTTTGTGTTGTATTTTTAGAACTGTTAAATATAGGCTGATTGACTGTGTATTGACTGTTTGATTGAACTGCTAATCAGTTAGTTGAATTTCTATATTGATTTTGTTTAACAGAATATATCATATGGAACTGAAAGTGATGTTGATTTTATTGTGTAACATCTGTGGATGCAGGGAAACAGGTTGGAGGAATCCGCCTGGATTCCTTAACATTTATTTTACTGTTTTTCATATATTGTGATATATGATGTGATATATAATCTGTTGTCAATTATATGTGTTTGGATGATATTGATCATTGTGATTTGATATGTTGAATACCATAACATACCAGAATGTTGATAAGGGAATTTTCAAAGTGATATTGAAAATAAAATATTTATAAACTGGAATATTTATAAATAAGAAATATTTATAAGTTGGAATATTTATAAATAGGAGATATTTAGAAAGGGAATAATTTTAAAATCAAAGAATTTTTATAAAATGATTATTTACTTAGCAAGTAAATAGATGTATAAAGAAAGTGTAACAACCCGTAAAATCTGGGCCAGTTTAAAATTTTTATTTTGGCAATTTTAGCGAATTTTGATTATTTAAAATGAATTATTTTAAATAATATTGACGAGAAATTTATTTTGAATATAATTCGAACGTATATATTATATACGTCGCCGTTAGAATATAAATAATTATATATAATTATAAAAGGAATTGAAAATGGCGCGGTAGTTCGAAAATTCGATTTCAAACTTCAATTGAATGTACCGGGTGCAAAACAATCCGGATTTTTGTGAAACCAAAAACATTAGGATCTAATTGATGATATCTTTCCAACGAAGTTGAGAAACTGAGATTTCACTTTATAAATGATGAGATATGTCCAGTTGAAAATTCTGAATAGTCGCTATGGAATTCAGGCCCTTAAAAATGGACATTTTGCAAATGACCTCGGATTTCGACGAAACCACTTTTGTTGGGTCCGGGATGTCAAACTATTGCTAGGTTTCAAATTTCATAATTTTTCGAATCAATATGTGAGCGTGGCAAAGGAAAACGTGTTTTGACCATTTCAGTTGATTTTAATCGACTGGAAATTGGCCATTTTTCTAACGGTCTCAGAATTCGACGAAACTAGTTTTGTTAGGACCGTATCGTCAATACGAAGCTAGAAAATATTTTTCGGGAATTTTTCTAGTTAGTATGTGACCCCGGTAATTTGAAATGTACGTTTAAAATTCAATATAGTGATTTAAATGTAAATTCAAAGGAAACTGATTGTAACAGTCAAATCAGCTTGCGGTACATATCCCATTGTGTTCAGAATGGGGGTAAAACGCTATGGACGACAGGCGGTGGGCCTCGTTTAGAGGTCATATGTAAAACTCAACCTTTTAGCCAAATATAATAATTAAATAAAAAAAAAAAAAAAAAATAATATACTTCTCTCCCCTTAAAATCGTTCTGGCCCCCCCCCCTCCTTTCATTCTCGATCATCACTGAAAAAAAAAAAAAAAAAAAAGAAATGACGACCTCGACGGATCGCTACCACCGCCGCTCCAGGTGGAGCGCCTCCCCTCCCTAGACCGCACACCCCCTCCTCCGCCTAACCTCCATCACGAGCGTGAGCTCGAAGCCCCAAATCAGCCACCACACCCAAAAACTCCACCGACGCCCCGACGCCAGCACCACCCTCCAACGCCCGTAGCTTCGCCCTCCCTTCCCCCTTCGAACCCCTAGCGAGCCGCCCATCCCCTCCATCTTGCGTCGACGCAGCACCCACGCCCCCTCCTTTTTCTGTAAGTTTTTTTTTATTTATTTATTTATTTTATTTTTATTTTAATTCTGATTTTTAAAAGTTGTTTAAAACTGATTTATACGAATTTAAAAACTGGATTTTTAAAAGAAAATAAAAACTGGATTTTTAAAAGAAAATAAAAACTGGATTTTTAAAAGAAAATAAAAACTGGATTTTTAAAAGAAAATAAAAACTGGATTTTTGAAAATGAAATATAAACTGATTTTATTATGAATTTATAAACTGATTTTTATGAGTTTATAAGCTGATTTTTAGGAATTTATAAACTGATTTTATTTTAAGATTTTAAAACTGATTTTAAAATAAAAGAAAAGATTTGAACTGGGTTAGAAAGATCAGATTTTTAGAATAGAAAAGATCATATTTTTAAATATGAGAAGGCGATATTTTTAAATATGAAAAGACGATATTTTGATATGAGTAGCGAAATAAAAATTCGATTTTTATATATTGAATAGCGAAATAAAAATTCGATTTTTATATATTGAATAGCGAAATAAAAATTCGATTTTTATATATTGAATAGCGAAATAAAAATTCGATTTTTATATATTGAATAGCGAAATAAAAATTCGATTTTTTATATATTGAACTTTGAAATAAAAATTCGATTTTTATATATTGAACTTTGAAATAAAAATTCGATTTTTATATATTGAACTTTGAAATAAAAATTCGATTTTTATATATTGAACTTTGAAATAAAAATTCGATTTTTATATATTGAACTTTGAAATAAAAATTCGATTTTTATATATTGAACTTCGAAATAAAAATATGATTTTTATTTATTGAATAGCGAAGTAAAAATATGATTTTTACATATGTAGTGAAAGCGGGCAACGAAGATGACGAAGGTGCGATAGCGATGAAGTTTTCTATCAGTGAAGTGCCGTGGAGCTAGGATAGCTATAGGTGAGAACTTCTCACTCAAATTCTACTTTTCTAGTTATATATATATATACTAGGATGCAGACGGTGCTTAGTAGCACCCGACACCCGTCCACAGACCATGGACTTGTTTGTTTGACTGTTTGGTGATTGATTGCGATATTGGTTTGAATGTGGTTTGTGGTGTGAAAAAAAAATCGAATCGATAAATTGGTTAGGATTAGACGTGCGCCGTTATAAGGCGAAGGAGTAAGGCTAGGTTAGACCCTTACTCCAAAGTTTGTGGTTTGCATAACGAATTGATTTGATTGATGTGTGAATGGCGTGGGCCTTCACTAGACCGGGGATAAGGCTAGGCCTTGTCCCGTTTCTAGTATCGTGCCGTTATGCCGCCGAAATTTTCTAAAATATGTTAGAAAAATAAAAATATCATTTTATTTAAAGAATGAACTGAATAGAAATTCATATGTTGGAATAAAATGTTTTATCGTTAAAAATATCATTTTTAACGTGAAAGTGAATAAAATAGAATATTCATTTACAAACCAGACGGTTTGTTTATGTACACCTATTTGAAGGACATTGATTGGGTTGATAAATTTTACACATCGCCCAACGGCACAAATAAAATATGTGTTTGATTGTTTGAAACCCCACACGGGTGTTGGGATGAAATTTAAAGTTCACTCATCCCGATTGATTGAATATGTCGATCGTTTGATTGACAGGCTGTTTTAAGCGTTGGATATTTATATGTGATGCTTATACAGTGTAGTGCACTTTGGTTGATGGTTGATTATTTTTCAAGGCTATTATACATGTGTTGTATGAAAATCCATATAATTAACTTTATATGGTAATTGATTGGGCCTCATTCCAGTTTTAAAATAGAAATATTTGAAAAAGAAATATTTGAAATAGAATATTTGAAAATAGAACTTTATGAAGCCGTGTTGATTAGATTGACGCCATTTTGACGTGAACGATATTTATATCGATTTTATCGATTTCGAATTGAATTGAAAACGAATTCGAAATGAATTGAATTGAAAACGAATTCGAAATGAATTGAATTGAAAACGATTTCGAAATGAATTGAATTGAAAACGAATTCGAAATGAATTGAATTGAAAACGATTTCGAAATGAATTGAATTGAAAACGATTTCGAAATGAATTGAATTGAAAACGAATTCGAAATGAACTGAATTGAAAACGATTTCGAAATGAATTGAATTGAAAACGATTTCGAAATGAATTGAATTGAAAACGATTTCGAAATGAATTGAATTGAAAACGATTTCGAAATGAATTGAATTGAAAACGATTTCGAAATGAATTGAATTGAAAACGATTTCGAAATGAATTGAATTGAAAACGATTTCGAAATGAATTGAATTGAAAACGAATTCGAAATGAATTGAATTGAAAACGAATTCGAAATGAATTGAATTGAAAACGATTTCGAAATAAATTGAATTGAAAACGAATTCGAAATGAATTGAATTGAAAACGATTTCGAAATGAATTGAATTGAATATGAATTCAAATTGAATTGAAATTTGAATTGAACAGAAATGAATTTTGAAACGAATTTATAAAGAAGAATTCAATTTTGCTTTGAATTGAAATGGAAGTTGAAATAAATTTTGAAATGAATTTAAAACTGTTTATATAATTCGTTTTAAATAAAAATCGGCGAAGTATATATTATATATATTATATATATAATATAATGGCCTGAATAGAACGCGCCGCGCCGCGGCAGTTCGTGAATTTCGACCATTTATTTCAAACGGACATTACGGGAGATCCGACCGTCGGATTCTCCTAAAACCGGAACCGTTGGGTTCGTATCGAAAAGAGCTTTCTAATGAATGTTAGAAATTTGAAATCTAACGGTTGGATTTGGAGATACGTCCAAATCAAATTCGAAAAAGGTCGCTGTAAGTGCAGTTCGATGGCCGTTGTTGGAAATCGACTGTACGGGCCTTGATAAAATTATTAAAAATAGTAATAATTTGTGTAAAATCATAAGAAATGATTTGTGAAGATTTGGGATGAAAAACTCCATATTTGAAAAGATAAAAATAGATTTTTATCGAAATGAACTAGTTTTGAACTAGAATTATAATTCTATTTATTTTTAAATAAATAAATTGAATTTGAAATGGTTTTGAAAATAACCAAAATTTCCAATGATTGCATTGGAGTGGATTTGAATCGAAATTGTCTTCGGAATATTTCGATGTTGGAATTCGTGATTATACAGGTGTTGTTATGGAAATTTGAAAGATATATATTTATATCGTTATTTCCAATACGACATTTGTTAGTCGTAGAATTCGATATTGAATATAAGCCGATATATTTTCTATTCAGAGCCTTGTATTGAATATCGAATGTGATTTGGGTTTGTCGTGAATGGTGTCTTCACTAACACTGTTCTTGAACCCAGTTGAGAAAAGATTAAATCTTTTTATTTAGATTTAATGAAGTGTACCAATTAAATGATATTTAATTGGAATTGAATTGGTATTGATTTTTGGGTTTATCGTGAACAGTGTTTTAAATAACACTTGTTCTTTAACCCGATAATTAATCGAATGTGATTTGGGTTTGTCGTGAATGGTGTCTTCACTAACACTGTTCTTGAACCCAGTTGAGAAAAGATTAAATCTTTTTATTTAGATTTAATGAAGTGTACCAATTAAATGATATTTAATTGGAATTGAATTGATATTGATTTTTGGGTTTATCGTGAACAGTGTTTTAAATAACACTTGTTCTTTAACCCGATAATTAATCGAATGTGATTTGGGTTTGTCGTGAATGGTGTCTTCACTAACACTGTTCTTGAACCCAGTTGAGAAAAGATTAAATCTTTTTATTTAGATTTAATGAAGTGTACCAATTAAATGATATTTAATTGGAATTGAATTGGTATTGATTTTTGGGTTTATCGTGAACAGTGTTTTAAATAACACTTGTTCTTTAACCCGATAATTAATCGAATGTGATTTGGGTTTGTCGTGAATGGTGTCTTCACTAACACTGTTCTTGAACCCAGTTGAGAAAAGATTAAATCTTTTTATTTAGATTTAATGAAGTGTACCAATTAAATGATATTTAATTGGAATTGAATTGGTATTGATTTTTGGGTTTATCGTGAACAGTGTTTTAAATAACACTTGTTCTTTAACCCGATAATTAATGGAATGTGATTTTGGGTTTATCGTGAATCGTGTTTTAAATGACACTGATTCTTTAACCCAGATAAGGATTAAAACTAAGTGGAGTTTTAATGAATCTTTAATTAGATTGAAAAGATCGAGAATGGAGTATCACCAGTTTTGCTCCAGGCGATAGTTAAATCTTTAATTAGATTTGAACGTGAAATTTAGAAACTAACTGTCGGTTAGCCAAGCAGAATGGTTTTCTGGATATTGATCTGATGTTGGTTTCGGCCTTCGGGGTTAATATTTGGGGAATTATTCTCTTGATTAATTTACGGTTAGTGACTAATGAATTGGAATGAGGCGTATGTTGTGTTTGTGTAACACTTATTTAAAATATACGCGAGTTATTCGGAAAGACCGGGTTTATCCCATTCTGAATAACTGATACGACGATAAGTCGAAGATGAAGACGATGGTCGAAGACCGGAGGTCTTCACGTCGTTTGGGTGATAACTGATGATCTTGATTGGGCTGTACACCCAAGAAGATGGAAACAGTTAGTGATCGTCCAGACGTACTTGGAGATCGATGGATATGCGGGGTACTAGGTGCCTCCGGTTTCGTTCAGACCCAGAACGGACTTGTAAATGGACTGTGTGTCTGACATCGGATTTCATTCTGTGTGACTGATATCGGTTGCATAGGATGGTTTGCCTGTGTGGCATGCTAAGATGCAAATGATCAAGGCTTCTGTTGAAAAGCAAAGTCTTGTGGTGATGATCAAAGCACGGCCTTTGTGGCGTAGCTTTGTGTAACGTTTACTTCGCGAGTTTCACACCCGGTATGAACCAAAAACGGGAGGGACATCAGGGAGGACTTGCGTTTCTTTCTAGCTAGAAGTGGCGTCAGTGGTTTTACACGCCCTGACGAGTTTGACTTATGTGGTTGTTGCTGTTGCGAGGCGCCTCGGATTGATCGGTCGTTCTCGAACCGATGGAGTCATTTAGTTGGCTCGTTTACGCCCCATAGGGCGGGGAAACGCATGTTCAGGCATTTTAATCCACTCCGTGTGGACCGGCCCTGACGATCCAAGGGTCACTCGAGCTCTGATCCTGAGGGGCGGGCTAGAGCGTCTCGAATCGGTTGAGGACTATCTTTTGCCTCGGTTCATAGATGGAAATCCAATTTCCAAATACGTGACATTTGCGGTTTTATTTGTAAACCTATATATGGCGACATGATATATGGTACCCATGCCGCCTATGATTGATACTTATGATTTGAAGTTGTTTTATACACTATGCACTTATAATAGTATCAAATGATTTGTTTTAAACGTATCAAGCATTCTTTGGCTGTTATAAGGGAAAACCCTATCCTCGACTGCGTTGCATTGTGTGATGGGATCTGGGTCTTATAACAGCTTCATTTTTCTTTATTTAGCATTGCGCTGTTTATTTATGCACTGGTATTCTTGGGAGGAAACCCGTTCCGTGTTATACGGCGTGGTCCCTTGATTTACCTAGCTTTAAAAATAAAGATTAACTGTTTTAGTTCTCACACCAGTCACATGACTGACTCGGAGTTTATTGTTTTAACCTAAACTCTGGGTGCCCTTATTTTGACACGGGCAGCTAGTAGTTTTGGTTTTGCAGATTTATATTCACAGGATCCTGGTTTACAGCTGGAACGATATCCGGAAAGCTTTGTATCCGTATATCTCATTCTAGTTGTGTATTGTATTATTTTCCGCTGCGATGTATTTAAATGTAATTTAAATCTCTGTTATTTCTGTGTAATATTCATTTATACTCTGTATATTCTTGTAATCTGATGCATTGTTGTTATATACAATGAAATGTTCTTCTGGATGCGTTCTGTTGTGGTTTGTTCTCGAACTATCCGACGCTTTCCTTTACGGGGAAGTTGCGGGTCTTTACACGTGGTATCAGAGCTTTGGTTTACAAAGCTAGAGAACAAGGCACATTAGAACCATACGAAAGAATTCATCAGATATTGGATTAGTAATATCCAATGAGGATGACTCGTTAGAGATGGGATCAGTAGTGTCCTAGAACGAGTCGAAAGAGTGTTGTTTTTGAAAATAAAAGTGAAAACCCACTTTGTTTTGGAAATTCAAATCTTAAGTATTCGTATTTGAATAGTCTATTTAAATTGAATTTGGGCAATCGAGTATATAAAGATTTTGCATACACGCTTAGCGGCTTGTATTCGAAGTTTTAATATATTGGGTAGATATAGAATCACATTCTAGTTGCCCGGGGATGATTCTGATGATGAGGCATCGTCATCTGTGTTGTGTTCGACTGGCGAGAGTGGGTTATCTATATATTTCCATATAGACTGGTGTGAGAACCGAAACTAGATAGGGCCTATTGTTGTGATTTAGCATCAAAAATCTGATTTTTGTCTATGTATCAAAATTATGAATTTGAAACTTTAAATTCACTAATTGATTGATGTTTGTGTTGTTTGTTCATTTGTTTGCTAATTTTGAACCATTATGCCTAATTGAATCAAATATTGAATTGTATTGAAAATTGGTTGCATTTGCTTGCATATGCATATACTTACATTGAACAGGTCATAGCAAGGAGGCTAGAGCCAGAGAATAAAATTTGTTTGCCCGACAAATAGGTACATGTTTACTACATAATTTCCTGTTTTGTTTGGGTGATGATGATTTTGTGAGCCTATTGGCTAGCCGCTTGGCTTTTTCTTTTTCTTTTTGAGATCTGAAGGACCGGGGAAGCTATTTGAAATTCCCCGATGCTCCCGGTGCAGGGGAGGTTATGGCGAAATTTTTCAAAAATTTAGGGTGTTAGCCAAATTTTTGAAATTTTGAAAATTCTCAGAAACTAAAGAGTTGGAGAATGAAAGCCAGATCGAACATAGAGTTGATTAATCAAACCACTTTCGACTTTGTTCCTTTTCGGGGACGAAAAGTTTTAAGTGGGGGAGATTGTAACAACCCGTAAAATCTGGGCCAGTTTAAAATTTTTATTTTGGCAATTTTAGCGAATTTTGATTATTTAAAATGAATTATTTTAAATAATATTGACGAGAAATTTATTTTGAATATAATTCGAACGTATATATTATATACGTCGCCGTTAGAATATAAATAATTATATATAATTATAAAAGGAATTGAAAATGGCGCGGTAGTTCGAAAATTCGATTTCAAACTTCAATTGAATGTACCGGGTGCAAAACAATCCGGATTTTTGTGAAACCAAAAACATTAGGATCTAATTGATGATATCTTTCCAACGAAGTTGAGAAACTGAGATTTCACTTTATAAATGATGAGATATGTCCAGTTGAAAATTCTGAATAGTCGCTATGGAATTCAGGCCCTTAAAAATGGACATTTTGCAAATGACCTCGGATTTCGACGAAACCACTTTTGTTGGGTCCGGGATGTCAAACTATTGCTAGGTTTCAAATTTCATAATTTTTCGAATCAATATGTGAGCGTGGCAAAGGAAAACGTGTTTTGACCATTTCAGTTGATTTTAATCGACTGGAAATTGGCCATTTTTCTAACGGTCTCAGAATTCGACGAAACTAGTTTTGTTAGGACCGTATCGTCAATACGAAGCTAGAAAATATTTTTCGGGAATTTTTCTAGTTAGTATGTGACCCCGGTAATTTGAAATGTACGTTTAAAATTCAATATAGTGATTTAAATGTAAATTCAAAGGAAACTGATTGTAACAGTCAAATCAGCTTGCGGTACATATCCCATTGTGTTCAGAATGGGGGTAAAACGCTATGGACGACAGGCGGTGGGCCTCGTTTAGAGGTCATATGTAAAACTCAACCTTTTAGCCAAATATAATAATTAAATAAAAAAAAAAAAAAAAATAATATACTTCTCTCCCCTTAAAATCGTTCTGGCCCCCCCCCCTCCTTTCATTCTCGATCATCACTGAAAAAAAAAAAAAAAAAAAAGAAATGACGACCTCGACGGATCGCTACCACCGCCGCTCCAGGTGGAGCGCCTCCCCTCCCTAGACCGCACACCCCCTCCTCCGCCTAACCTCCATCACGAGCGTGAGCTCGAAGCCCCAAATCAGCCACCACACCCAAAAACTCCACCGACGCCCCGACGCCAGCACCACCCTCCAACGCCCGTAGCTTCGCCCTCCCTTCCCCCTTCGAACCCCTAGCGAGCCGCCCATCCCCTCCATCTTGCGTCGACGCAGCACCCACGCCCCCTCCTTTTTCTGTAAGTTTTTTTTTATTTATTTATTTATTTTATTTTTATTTTAATTCTGATTTTTAAAAGTTGTTTAAAACTGATTTATACGAATTTAAAAACTGGATTTTTAAAAGAAAATAAAAACTGGATTTTTAAAAGAAAATAAAAACTGGATTTTTAAAAGAAAATAAAAACTGGATTTTTAAAAGAAAATAAAAACTGGATTTTTGAAAATGAAATATAAACTGATTTTATTATGAATTTATAAACTGATTTTTATGAGTTTATAAGCTGATTTTTAGGAATTTATAAACTGATTTTATTTTAAGATTTTAAAACTGATTTTAAAATAAAAGAAAAGATTTGAACTGGGTTAGAAAGATCAGATTTTTAGAATAGAAAAGATCATATTTTTAAATATGAGAAGGCGATATTTTTAAATATGAAAAGACGATATTTTGATATGAGTAGCGAAATAAAAATTCGATTTTTATATATTGAATAGCGAAATAAAAATTCGATTTTTATATATTGAATAGCGAAATAAAAATTCGATTTTTATATATTGAATAGCGAAATAAAAATTCGATTTTTATATATTGAATAGCGAAATAAAAATTCGATTTTTTATATATTGAACTTTGAAATAAAAATTCGATTTTTATATATTGAACTTTGAAATAAAAATTCGATTTTTATATATTGAACTTTGAAATAAAAATTCGATTTTTATATATTGAACTTTGAAATAAAAATTCGATTTTTATATATTGAACTTTGAAATAAAAATTCGATTTTTATATATTGAACTTCGAAATAAAAATATGATTTTTATTTATTGAATAGCGAAGTAAAAATATGATTTTTACATATGTAGTGAAAGCGGGCAACGAAGATGACGAAGGTGCGATAGCGATGAAGTTTTCTATCAGTGAAGTGCCGTGGAGCTAGGATAGCTATAGGTGAGAACTTCTCACTCAAATTCTACTTTTCTAGTTATATATATATATACTAGGATGCAGACGGTGCTTAGTAGCACCCGACACCCGTCCACAGACCATGGACTTGTTTGTTTGACTGTTTGGTGATTGATTGCGATATTGGTTTGAATGTGGTTTGTGGTGTGAAAAAAAAATCGAATCGATAAATTGGTTAGGATTAGACGTGCGCCGTTATAAGGCGAAGGAGTAAGGCTAGGTTAGACCCTTACTCCAAAGTTTGTGGTTTGCATAACGAATTGATTTGATTGATGTGTGAATGGCGTGGGCCTTCACTAGACCGGGGATAAGGCTAGGCCTTGTCCCGTTTCTAGTATCGTGCCGTTATGCCGCCGAAATTTTCTAAAATATGTTAGAAAAATAAAAATATCATTTTATTTAAAGAATGAACTGAATAGAAATTCATATGTTGGAATAAAATGTTTTATCGTTAAAAATATCATTTTTAACGTGAAAGTGAATAAAATAGAATATTCATTTACAAACCAGACGGTTTGTTTATGTACACCTATTTGAAGGACATTGATTGGGTTGATAAATTTTACACATCGCCCAACGGCACAAATAAAATATGTGTTTGATTGTTTGAAACCCCACACGGGTGTTGGGATGAAATTTAAAGTTCACTCATCCCGATTGATTGAATATGTCGATCGTTTGATTGACAGGCTGTTTTAAGCGTTGGATATTTATATGTGATGCTTATACAGTGTAGTGCACTTTGGTTGATGGTTGATTATTTTTCAAGGCTATTATACATGTGTTGTATGAAAATCCATATAATTAACTTTATATGGTAATTGATTGGGCCTCATTCCAGTTTTAAAATAGAAATATTTGAAAAAGAAATATTTGAAATAGAATATTTGAAAATAGAACTTTATGAAGCCGTGTTGATTAGATTGACGCCATTTTGACGTGAACGATATTTATATCGATTTTATCGATTTCGAATTGAATTGAAAACGAATTCGAAATGAATTGAATTGAAAACGAATTCGAAATGAATTGAATTGAAAACGATTTCGAAATGAATTGAATTGAAAACGAATTCGAAATGAATTGAATTGAAAACGATTTCGAAATGAATTGAATTGAAAACGATTTCGAAATGAATTGAATTGAAAACGAATTCGAAATGAACTGAATTGAAAACGATTTCGAAATGAATTGAATTGAAAACGATTTCGAAATGAATTGAATTGAAAACGATTTCGAAATGAATTGAATTGAAAACGATTTCGAAATGAATTGAATTGAAAACGATTTCGAAATGAATTGAATTGAAAACGATTTCGAAATGAATTGAATTGAAAACGATTTCGAAATGAATTGAATTGAAAACGAATTCGAAATGAATTGAATTGAAAACGAATTCGAAATGAATTGAATTGAAAACGATTTCGAAATAAATTGAATTGAAAACGAATTCGAAATGAATTGAATTGAAAACGATTTCGAAATGAATTGAATTGAATATGAATTCAAATTGAATTGAAATTTGAATTGAACAGAAATGAATTTTGAAACGAATTTATAAAGAAGAATTCAATTTTGCTTTGAATTGAAATGGAAGTTGAAATAAATTTTGAAATGAATTTAAAACTGTTTATATAATTCGTTTTAAATAAAAATCGGCGAAGTATATATTATATATATTATATATATAATATAATGGCCTGAATAGAACGCGCCGCGCCGCGGCAGTTCGTGAATTTCGACCATTTATTTCAAACGGACATTACGGGAGATCCGACCGTCGGATTCTCCTAAAACCGGAACCGTTGGGTTCGTATCGAAAAGAGCTTTCTAATGAATGTTAGAAATTTGAAATCTAACGGTTGGATTTGGAGATACGTCCAAATCAAATTCGAAAAAGGTCGCTGTAAGTGCAGTTCGATGGCCGTTGTTGGAAATCGACTGTACGGGCCTTGATAAAATTATTAAAAATAGTAATAATTTGTGTAAAATCATAAGAAATGATTTGTGAAGATTTGGGATGAAAAACTCCATATTTGAAAAGATAAAAATAGATTTTTATCGAAATGAACTAGTTTTGAACTAGAATTATAATTCTATTTATTTTTAAATAAATAAATTGAATTTGAAATGGTTTTGAAAATAACCAAAATTTCCAATGATTGCATTGGAGTGGATTTGAATCGAAATTGTCTTCGGAATATTTCGATGTTGGAATTCGTGATTATACAGGTGTTGTTATGGAAATTTGAAAGATATATATTTATATCGTTATTTCCAATACGACATTTGTTAGTCGTAGAATTCGATATTGAATATAAGCCGATATATTTTCTATTCAGAGCCTTGTATTGAATATCGAATGTGATTTGGGTTTGTCGTGAATGGTGTCTTCACTAACACTGTTCTTGAACCCAGTTGAGAAAAGATTAAATCTTTTTATTTAGATTTAATGAAGTGTACCAATTAAATGATATTTAATTGGAATTGAATTGGTATTGATTTTTGGGTTTATCGTGAACAGTGTTTTAAATAACACTTGTTCTTTAACCCGATAATTAATCGAATGTGATTTGGGTTTGTCGTGAATGGTGTCTTCACTAACACTGTTCTTGAACCCAGTTGAGAAAAGATTAAATCTTTTTATTTAGATTTAATGAAGTGTACCAATTAAATGATATTTAATTGGAATTGAATTGATATTGATTTTTGGGTTTATCGTGAACAGTGTTTTAAATAACACTTGTTCTTTAACCCGATAATTAATCGAATGTGATTTGGGTTTGTCGTGAATGGTGTCTTCACTAACACTGTTCTTGAACCCAGTTGAGAAAAGATTAAATCTTTTTATTTAGATTTAATGAAGTGTACCAATTAAATGATATTTAATTGGAATTGAATTGGTATTGATTTTTGGGTTTATCGTGAACAGTGTTTTAAATAACACTTGTTCTTTAACCCGATAATTAATCGAATGTGATTTGGGTTTGTCGTGAATGGTGTCTTCACTAACACTGTTCTTGAACCCAGTTGAGAAAAGATTAAATCTTTTTATTTAGATTTAATGAAGTGTACCAATTAAATGATATTTAATTGGAATTGAATTGGTATTGATTTTTGGGTTTATCGTGAACAGTGTTTTAAATAACACTTGTTCTTTAACCCGATAATTAATGGAATGTGATTTTGGGTTTATCGTGAATCGTGTTTTAAATGACACTGATTCTTTAACCCAGATAAGGATTAAAACTAAGTGGAGTTTTAATGAATCTTTAATTAGATTGAAAAGATCGAGAATGGAGTATCACCAGTTTTGCTCCAGGCGATAGTTAAATCTTTAATTAGATTTGAACGTGAAATTTAGAAACTAACTGTCGGTTAGCCAAGCAGAATGGTTTTCTGGATATTGATCTGATGTTGGTTTCGGCCTTCGGGGTTAATATTTGGGGAATTATTCTCTTGATTAATTTACGGTTAGTGACTAATGAATTGGAATGAGGCGTATGTTGTGTTTGTGTAACACTTATTTAAAATATACGCGAGTTATTCGGAAAGACCGGGTTTATCCCATTCTGAATAACTGATACGACGATAAGTCGAAGATGAAGACGATGGTCGAAGACCGGAGGTCTTCACGTCGTTTGGGTGATAACTGATGATCTTGATTGGGCTGTACACCCAAGAAGATGGAAACAGTTAGTGATCGTCCAGACGTACTTGGAGATCGATGGATATGCGGGGTACTAGGTGCCTCCGGTTTCGTTCAGACCCAGAACGGACTTGTAAATGGACTGTGTGTCTGACATCGGATTTCATTCTGTGTGACTGATATCGGTTGCATAGGATGGTTTGCCTGTGTGGCATGCTAAGATGCAAATGATCAAGGCTTCTGTTGAAAAGCAAAGTCTTGTGGTGATGATCAAAGCACGGCCTTTGTGGCGTAGCTTTGTGTAACGTTTACTTCGCGAGTTTCACACCCGGTATGAACCAAAAACGGGAGGGACATCAGGGAGGACTTGCGTTTCTTTCTAGCTAGAAGTGGCGTCAGTGGTTTTACACGCCCTGACGAGTTTGACTTATGTGGTTGTTGCTGTTGCGAGGCGCCTCGGATTGATCGGTCGTTCTCGAACCGATGGAGTCATTTAGTTGGCTCGTTTACGCCCCATAGGGCGGGGAAACGCATGTTCAGGCATTTTAATCCACTCCGTGTGGACCGGCCCTGACGATCCAAGGGTCACTCGAGCTCTGATCCTGAGGGGCGGGCTAGAGCGTCTCGAATCGGTTGAGGACTATCTTTTGCCTCGGTTCATAGATGGAAATCCAATTTCCAAATACGTGACATTTGCGGTTTTATTTGTAAACCTATATATGGCGACATGATATATGGTACCCATGCCGCCTATGATTGATACTTATGATTTGAAGTTGTTTTATACACTATGCACTTATAATAGTATCAAATGATTTGTTTTAAACGTATCAAGCATTCTTTGGCTGTTATAAGGGAAAACCCTATCCTCGACTGCGTTGCATTGTGTGATGGGATCTGGGTCTTATAACAGCTTCATTTTTCTTTATTTAGCATTGCGCTGTTTATTTATGCACTGGTATTCTTGGGAGGAAACCCGTTCCGTGTTATACGGCGTGGTCCCTTGATTTACCTAGCTTTAAAAATAAAGATTAACTGTTTTAGTTCTCACACCAGTCACATGACTGACTCGGAGTTTATTGTTTTAACCTAAACTCTGGGTGCCCTTATTTTGACACGGGCAGCTAGTAGTTTTGGTTTTGCAGATTTATATTCACAGGATCCTGGTTTACAGCTGGAACGATATCCGGAAAGCTTTGTATCCGTATATCTCATTCTAGTTGTGTATTGTATTATTTTCCGCTGCGATGTATTTAAATGTAATTTAAATCTCTGTTATTTCTGTGTAATATTCATTTATACTCTGTATATTCTTGTAATCTGATGCATTGTTGTTATATACAATGAAATGTTCTTCTGGATGCGTTCTGTTGTGGTTTGTTCTCGAACTATCCGACGCTTTCCTTTACGGGGAAGTTGCGGGTCTTTACAGAAAGATATTTACGTAGAACGTAAATAAATAGAATAAAGGAATATTTATTTGATAAATAAATAGAATTGAAATGGGATATTTATTCAGAAAGTAAATAAATAGAATAAAGGAATATTTATTGGGAAAATAAACAGGATTATAAAAGGAAATTAACGAGATAGAAAAGAGTTAGTCGATTAGAGTTATCAAATAGAGTCATCAAATAGGAGTCAATTGAATATAGTTATTCGAAAGGAGTCAATTGAATATAGTTATTCGAAAGGAGTCAATTGAATATAGTTATTCGAAAGGAGTCAATTGAACATAGTTATTCAAAAGAAGTTAATCGAACATTGTTAAAAGAAATAGAGTTAAACAAGATTAGAAACTGACTAGAGATTAGTTAAGTTGAATAGTTTTCTGAGTATCAATCTGATGCTGGTTTCGGCCTTCGGGGTTTATACTTAGAGAATTGTTCTCCTACTAGTTTACGGTTAGGGACTAATAGTTTTGGAATGGTAGTGATGCGTAATAAGCCATGGAAATGTTTTCTAGCATTAATAACGTATATTTTCTAAATATAGAAAATAAGGAAATATGAATATATATATACATATATATATGGTTTATGATTGGATCGAATTCCTAACTAGGAATAAGATCGTTGTTTGTACATCGACATGTTTCATTTGATAGTTAAATCACAGACTATCGAAGTTTTGACCATTTTAACGTTGTTAATATGGAGAGACTGGTTGGATTATTATCCAAAGAACCACTCTGTATTGGCATAAGCATTGCGAATCATATTGGCCAAAGAAAATTGTAACAATCCGGAAATTCTGAGCCAATTTAAAAAAATTTATTTTGGATATTTTAATGAATTTTGAATATTTAAAAGAGGTTATTTTAAATATTAGCGATGAGAAATTTATTTTGAATATAATTCGAACGTATATATTTATATAGATCGTCGTTAGAATATAAATATTTATTTATATATATAAAACGAATTGAAAATGGCGCGGTAGTTCGAAAATTCGGTTTCAAAATTCAATTGAACTTACCGGGTGCAAAACAAACTGGATTTTAGCGAAACAAAAAATATTTGAATCTATTTGATAATATCTTTCCAACGAATACGAAAAATCAAAATTTCATAGCGGGAATCAAAAGTTATGCCTAGTTGAAAATTTAGAGTAGTCGCTATGGAATTCTAGCCCTTAAAAATAGCCATTTTGCAATCAACCTCAGTTTTCGACGAAATCAATTTTGTTGGATCCGTGATGTCAAGATTTTGCTAGATTTCAAAATTCATAATTTTTCGAATCAATATGTGAGCGTGGCAAAGGAAAATTGCGTTTGACCAGTTTCAGTTGATTTTAATCGACTGGAAAATGGCCATTTTACAAACGGTCTCAGAATTTGACGAAATTAGTTTTGTTAGGACTGTATCGTCAATACGAGGCTAGCAAAATATTTTTCGGGAATTTTTAGAGACTGTATGTGGCCCCGGTAAAATAAAATGTGCGCTCAAATTCAATATATAGAGTTATATTTTGATTTTGACGAAAACTGATCGAAACGATCGAATCAGCCTACGATACATATCCCATTGTGTTCGGAATGAGGGTAATTAGCTAGGGACGACAATTGGTGGGTTCGATTTTGAATTCGAAATAAAAGTTTACTTTATAGAATAAATAAATAAAATAATATAAAAAATTTCAATAACCCCCCTCTTTTATCTTTCCTCATTCACGTACAAAGTAAGAAAAAAAAACCCAAAGGGGGGGGGGGAATCGCGCCAGGCGGTCGTCGGCCCCCTTCTGAGTGCGCCCGACACCCGTCGTCCACAGACCATGGACGGCTTGTATGCTTGTTTGATGTGTTGTGAAATATGTTTGTGATGTTGATGTGAAATTGATAATAAAACCTTCATGTGTTGAAATAAATTAATTATCGTTAAAAATATAATTTTAACGTGAATGGGAATAAATAAATATTCATTTACAAACCGGACGTTTTGTTTATGTACAACTATTTGAAGGACATTGATTGGGACGATAAATTTTACATGTCACCCAACTGCACAAATAATATTCAGTGTTTGTGGTTTGAAATCCCACACGGGTGTTGGGATGATATTTGGCGTACACTAATCCCAATTATTTAGTTGTATGTCTATCGATGGGTCGACAGACTGTGTGAGCGTTAATTATTTATATTTGATGCTTATGCAGTTGTGTGGTGCACTTTGGATGATGATTGATTATTTATTGTTGCTATTATATACATGTGTTGTATGGAATCCATATAATTAACATTATATGGTAATTGATTGGGCCTCATTCCAATTGGAAAAAAAATATATTATTAAATATAGATTCATGTGTTGACAGTACTCATTCGTTGAGATTAGTCATGTGTTGAACGAAATAATTTAACAATAAAATTTACATCTTTATCATATATAAAATTAGAAACTAACTGGAAAATAGATAAGATGAGTGGTCTCCTAGGTATTGGTCTGATGTTGGTTTCGGCCTTCGGGGTTAATGCTTAGGGAATCGTTCTCTTACTAATTTACGGTTGGAGTCTGATTAAAAATTTAACGATAGAAATCATAATTTTTTTTATAAAATATATTAGATAACAAAAATAGTCACGTGTGGACAGTACTCATTTGTTGAGATTAGTCATGTGTTGAAACAAATATAGATTCATGTGTTGAATAGAATAAATATTCATTTGTTGAATAGAATAACGAAGTTATTGAAAAATATAAAGCCGTGTTGATTAGAGATGCGCTATTTTGATGCGAACGATATTTATATCGATTATATTCGTTTTTATAATGAATATTGAAAAGAGATTTAAAAATTTAATATAAAATGAATTCGAATTGAATTGAATATAAAATGAATTCAAATTGAATTGAATATAAAATGAATTCAAATTGAATTGAATATAAAATGAATTCGAATTGAAATGAATTCAAATCAAATTGAAAACGAACTGAAATTGAATTGAAATCGATTTGAATTGAAATTAAATAGAAATGAATGTAAAAAGAAATTATAATGGAAAATTCAATTTTGATTTGAATTTGAAATGAAAGTTGAAATTGTTTTTGAAACAAATTTGAAACGATTTATAAAATCGTTTTAAAAGGAAATCGAAAAAATATATATAATATATATATATTATATATATAATGGCCTGAATAGAACGCGCCGCTGCAGTTCGTAAATTTCGACCATTGGCTTCGAACAGACATTACGGGAGACCCGACCGTCGGATTCTCCTAAAGCCGGAACCGTTGGGTTCGTATCGAAAAGAGCTTTCTAACGAATACAAGAGATTTGAAATCTAACGGTTGGATTTGGAGATACGTCCAAATCAATTTCAGAAAAGGTCGTTGTAAGTGCAGTTCGATGGCCGTTGATGGAAATCGACTGTACGTGCCTTGATAAAATTATTAAAAATATCTATAATTTGTGTAAAATCATAAGAAATGATTTGGGAAAAATTGGGATGAAAAAATCCATATTTGAAAAGATAAAAATAGAATTTTATCAAAATGAACTAGTTTTGAACTAGAATTAAAATCCAATTATTTTTAAATAAATAAATAAATTGGATTTGAGATGGGTTTTAAATAACCAGAATTTCCAATATATGAATTGGAATGGATTTGAATCGAAACTATCTTCGGGATATTTCAATGTTGGATTTCGTGATTAGTGACTGCTGAATTGGAATGAGGTGTATGTTGTGTTTGCGTAACATTTGTTTATTATATACGCGGGTCATTCAGAAAGGCCGGGTTTATACCCATTCCGAATAACCGATTCAACGATAAGTTGAAGATGAAGACGGTGGTTTAAGGCCGGAAGTCTTTACATCGTTTAGGTGATTACTGATGATCTTGATTGGGCTGTACACCCAAGGGGAGGGAATCAGTTGGTGATCGTCCAGACGTACTTGGAGATTGATGGATATGCGAGGAAAGTGCCTCCGGTTTCGTTCGGACCCAGAACGAATTTGTAAATGGACTGTGTGTCTGACATTGGATTTTATTCTGTGCTGATTGATCTCTATTAAATATACATCTGTTTGGCGACGGAGAATTTATTCTCTTGCTTAACTCCCTTCTCTGAGACGTTCGAGCTCAGAGGTTGTATATCAATGGACATCAGTCGCATGGCATGAATTGCCTATGTGGCATGCCTAAGTGGCAAATGATCAAGGCTTCTATTGAAAAGCAAAATCTTGTGGTTGATGATCAAAGCACGGCCTGTGTGGCGCAGCTTTGTGTATGGCGTGGACTCGCGAGCCTCACACCTCGGTATGAGTCAAAAACGGGATAGTGACTACAGGGAGGGCACGACGTTTCTTTCTAGCTATGGGTGGTGTCAATGCTTAAACTGGCTGACATTTATATATATTTTTACCTGTGGTTGTTGGAATGAGGCGCCTCAATTTTAGGTCTGTTAGGACCCGGAAACGTGTGTTCAGGAATACTAATCCACTAACGTAAGTGTGGACCGGCCTTGAAGATCCAGGGGTTACCCAGAGTGTGTAGTCCCGAGGCATTTGCTAGAGTGTCTCAAAGCGTAGAGGAGCTTTCCCCTTGCCTCAACTCATGATGGTAATCCAATTTCCAATACGTGATATTGCGATTTTATTTCTAGAGCCTACTATGGCGACATGATAGATGGTACCCATGCCGCCTATGATTGATATTTATGATTGAAATTGTTTTGATACTATACACTTATAATAGTATCAAATGATTTGTTTTAAACGTACCAAGCATGTTTGGCTATTATAAGGGAAAACTCTATCCGTGTATTACTTTCAGTTGTGTTTATATTGTTTTTCCGCTGCTAGGTAATTTATTGTAATCTCTGATATTTTCTGTTGTATAATATTTATTCATACTCTGTATATTCTTGTATCTAATGGAATTGTTGTAATAAACGATGAAATGTTCTTCTGTTTGTGTTCTGATTCGTCTTGTCCTCAGTTCTATCCGTACTTTCCTTCACGGGGAAGTTCGGGTCGTCTCATTTTGGTATCAGAGCTTTGTTTTACAGAGCTCGAGGACAAGACACATTAGAACCGAACGAAAGAATTCATCAGACATTGGATTAGTAATATCCAATTAGAATGACTCGTTAGAGATAGGATCAGTAGTATCCTAGAACGAGTGTGAAGAGTATGTTTTTAAATAAAACAAATTTTGTTTTGAAAATTGAAATCAAGTATACGTATTTGAATATTTTATTTGTATTGAATTTGGACAATCCAATATATAAAGATTTTGCATATACGCGTCATGAACGTATGTTCGAAATTTTAATATACTGGATAGATATAGAATCACATTCTAGTCGCCCAGAGATGATTCTGATGATTGATGCATCGTCGTAAGAGTTGATGTTCGAGCGGCGAAGGTGGGATATCTATATATTTCCATTAGACTGGTGTGAGAACCGAAACTAGATAGATTTATTGTTGTGATTTGGCATCAAAACATGATTTTCTGTATATATATCAAAATTATGAATTTGAAACTCTAATTCACTAATTGATTGCTGATTGAGTTGTTTGGTTATTTATTTGAAATTTTGAACCATTTAGCCTAATTGAACCGAATATTGAGTTATATTGAAAATTGGTTGCATTTGCATATATGTACATGTGTATACATTGAACATGTCATAGCAAGGAGGCTAGAGCAAAAGAATAAAATTTGTTTGCCCGACAAATAGGTACATGTTTACCATAATTTACTGTTTTGTTTGGGTGATGATGATTTTATGAGGCGATTGGCTAGCCGCTTGGCTTTTTTCTTTTTCTTTTGGATTGAAGAAGGCCATGGGAGGCTATATGAAATATCCCCAAGTCCCTGGTGCAGGGGAGGTTATGGCGAAATTTTTCGAAAATTTAGGGTGTTAGCCAAATTTTTGAAAAATTTGAAAAGTTCTTAGAAACTGAAAAGTTGAAGAACTTAAGCCGTAGTGAAAATAGTGAAAGTTGAGTTGATTAGTTAAACAACTTTCAGCTTCGTTCCTTTTCGGGGACGAAAAGTTTTAAGTGGGGGAGATTGTAACAACCTGGAAATTCTGAGCCAATTTAAAAAATTTATTTTGACTATTTTAATGAATTCTGAATATTTAAAATAGGTTATTTTAAATATTAGCGACGAGAAATTTATTTTGAATATAGTTCGAACGTATATATTTATATAGATTGTCGTTAGAATAAAAATATTTATTTATATATATAAAACGAATTGAAAATGGCGCGGTAGTTCGATAATTCAATTTCAAAATTCAATTGAACATACCGAGTGCAAAACAAACCGGATTTTAGCGAAACCAAAAATATTTGAATCTATTTGATAATATCTTTCCAACGAATCCTAAAAATAAAAATTTCATAGCGGGAATCAGAAGTTATGCCCAGTTAAAAATTCAGAATAGTCACTATGGAATTCTGGCCCTTAAAAATAGCCATTTTGCAAACAACCTCGGTTTTCGACGAAACCACTTTTGTTGGATCCGTGATGTCAAGTTATTGCTAGATTTCAAAATTTGTAGTTTTTCGAATCAATATGTGAGCGTGGCAAAGGAAAACGCGTTTGACCAGTTTTAGTTGATTTTAATCGACTAGAAAATGGCCATTTTTCAAACGGTCTCAGAATTTTACGAAATTAGTTTTGTTAGGACCGTATCGTCAATACAAGGCTAGAAAATATTTTTGGGGAATTTTAGAGACTGTATGTGGCCCCGATAAAATAAAATGTGTGTTCAAATTCAATATGTGGAGTTATATTTTGATTTTGACGAAAACTGATCGAAACGATCGAATCAGCCTACGATACATATCCCATTGTGTTCGGAATGGGGGTAATTAGCTAGGGACGATAGTCGGTGGGTTCGATTTTGAATTCGAAATAAAAGTTTACTTTATAGAATAAATAAATAAATAAAATAATATAAAAAATTTCAATAACCCTCCCCCTCTTTTCTCTTTCCTCATTCACGTTCAAAGTAAGAAAAAAAAACCCCAGAGGGGCGAATCGCGCCGGGCGATCGTCGGTCCCCCCTTTCTGAGTGTGCCGCCGCGCCTCCTAGTGGCGTGCCCCACCGCCAACCACTGCCCTCCTCCGCTTCCTCCTTCCCTTCTTCTTCTCTGACCGCGAGACCCCCACTCCAGCACCCCATATCCCTCTGCAACCACCACCTGCCGCCTCTCAGCCCAGCTCCGCCCTCTGCCCAGCCATCCCCATCTCTTCCTCCCCTTTCTTCGATTTGGAATCTGCTTAAACCCCAATCCACCCCAAAACCGCCTCCTCCCCCTCCTCGATTTCCGCAACGCGTGATTTCCCCCACCCCTCTGCAATTCAATCAACCAATTTCGCCCCGCTTGGCTATGGACGGCGAAATTGACAAAAGGCGGGCACGACGAAGATTTCTACATATGAAGAGTCGTGGTGTTTGGTTTAGCTAGTCGGTGAGAACTTCTCACTTTAAATCATCTTTTCTAGTTAAGAATATATACTAGGACGCAGACGGTGCTTAGTAGCACCCGACACCCGTCGTCCACAGACCATGGACGACTTGTATGCTTGTTTGATGTGTTGTGAAATTTGTTTGTGATGTTGTTGTGAAATTGATAATAAAACCTTCATGTGTTGAAATAGATTAATTATCGTTAAAAATATAATTTTAACGTGAATGGGGATAAATAAATATTCATTTACAAACCAGACGGTTTGTTTATGTACACCTATTTGAAGGACATTGATTGGGATGATAAATTTTATATGTCGCCCAACTGCACAAATAATATTCAGTGTTTGTGGATTGAAATCCCACACGGGTGTTGGGATGATATTTGGCGTACACTTATCCCAATTATTTAGTTGTATGTCGATCGATGGGTCGACATACTATGTGAGCGTTAGTTAATTATTTATATTTGATGCTTATGCAGTTGTGTGGTGCACTTTGGATGATGATTGATTATTTATCGTTGCTATTATGTACATGTGTTGTATGGAATCCATATAATTAACATTATATGGTAATTGATTGGGCCTCATTCAAATTGGAAAAATATATATTATAAAATATAGATTCATGTGTTGACAGTACTCATTCGTTGAGATTAGTCATGTGCTGAACAAAATAATTTAACAATAAAATTTACATCTTTATCATATATAAAATTAGAAACTAACTGGAAAATTGATAAGATGAGTGGTCTCCTGGGTATTGGTCTGCTGTTGGTTTCGGCCTTCGGGGTTAATGCTTAGGGAATCGTTCTCTTACTAATTTATGGTTGGAGTCTGATTAAAAATTTAACGATAGAAATCATAAATTTTTTTATAAAATATATTAAATAACAAAAATAGTCACATTTGGACAGTACTCATTTGTTGAGATTAGTCATGTGTTGAAAGAAATATAGATTCATGTGTTGAATAGAACAAATATTCATTTGTTGAATAGAATAACGAAGTTATTGAAAAATGTAAAGCCTGTTGATTAGAGATGTGCTATTTTTACGCGAACGATATTTATATCGATTATATTCGTTTTTATAATGAATATTGAAAAGAGATTTAAAAATTTAATATAAAATGAATTCGAATTGAATTGAATATAAAATGAATTCGAATTGAATTGAATATAAAATGAATTCAAATTGAATTGAATATAAAATGAATTCGAATTGAATTGAATATAAAATGAATTCGAATTGAAATGAATTCAAATCGAATTGAAAACAAACTAAAATTGAATTGAAATCGATTTGAATTGAAATCAAATAGAAATGAATGTAAAAAGAAATTATAATGGAAAATTCAATTTTGATTTGAATTTGAAATGAAAGTTGAAATTGTTTTTGAAACAAATTTTAAACGATTTATAAAATCGTTTTAAAAGGAAATCGATGAAATATATATAATATATATATTATATATATAATGGCCTGAATAGAACGCGTCGCGCCACGGCAGTTCGTGAATTTCGACCATTGGCTTCGAACGGACATTACGGGAGACCCGACCGTCAGATTCTCCTAAAACCGGAACTGTTGGGTTCATATCGAAAAGAGCTTTCTAACGAATACAAGAGATTTGAAATATGATGGTTGGATTTTGGGATACGTCCAAATCAATTTCAGAAAAGGTAGCTGTAAGTGCAGTTCGATGGTCGTTGATGGATATCGACTGTACGGGCCTTTATAAAATTATTAAAAATATCTATAATTTGTGTAAAATCATAAGAAATGATTTGGGAAAAATTAGGATGAAAAACTCCATATTTGAAAGGATAAAAATAGATTTTTATCAAGATGAACTAGTTTTGAACTAGAATTAAAATCCAATTATTTTTAAATAAATAAATAAATTGGATTTGAGATGGGTTTTAAATAACCAGAATTTCCAATATATGAATTGGAATGGAATTGAATCGAAACTATCTTCAGGACATTTCGATGTTGGATTTCGTGATTATACAGATATGGTTGTGGAAATTTGAAAGATATATTTATATCGTTATTTCCAATGCGATATTTGTTGGTCGTAGAATTTGATATCGAATATACGCCGATATATTTTCTATTCAGAGCCTTTTATTTAATATCAAACGTGATTTGTGTTTGTCGTGAATGGTGTCTTCATTAACACTGTTCTTGAACCCAGTTTAGAAATGATTAAATCTTTTTATTTAGATTTAATGAAGTATACCAATTAATTAATATATTTAATTGGAATTGAATTAGAATTGATTTGTGGGTTTATCGTGAACTGTGTTTTAAATGGCATTAGTTCTTTAACCCAGTAAAGGAGTTTTAATGAATCTGTAATTGGATTGAAATGTGAATTGATAATTTAAATTATCAAATTTAGAAAGTGAGCGAGAATGGAGTACCACCAGTTTTTCTCTAAAGCGATAGTTAAATCTTTAATTAGATTTGAACATGAAATGGTAATTAATTTTACCGATAACACCTTGGTGTTAGATATGGAGTATTACCAGTTTTGCTTCATGGGATGAATAGGTTGGGATTGGGAAATAAAATAAATAATTACTTCGGTGTGGTTCGCTAATCTCGACTAGTTTGAAAAACCATAATTTGGTTTGAAATGACATCCAAAGGAAGATTAAAGAGTAAATTTAAAAGAATTAGCTTTGATAAAATTAATGGGAACCTTTCCCTAAGAATGTGAAATTTAGAAACTCACTGTAGGTTAGCTAAGACGAATGGTTTCCTGGGTATTGATCTGATGTTGGTTTCGGCCTTCGGGGTTAATATTTGGGGGATTATTCTCTTGCTAATTTATGGTTAGTGATTGCTGAATTGGAATGAGGCATATGTTGTGTTTGTGTAACATTTGTTTATTATATACGTGGGTCATTCAGAAAGGCCGGGTTTATACCCATTCTGAATAACCGATTCGACGATAAGTCGAAGAAGAAGACGGTGGTTTAAGACCGGAAGTCTTCACATCGTTTGGGTGATTACTGATGATCTTGATTGGGTTGTACACCCAAGAGGAGGGAATCAGTTGGTGATCGTCCAGACGTACTTGGAGATTGATGGATATGCGAGGAAAGTGCCTCCGGTTTCGTTCAGACCCAGAACGAACTTATAAATGGACTGTTTGTCTGACATTGGATTTTATTCTGTGCTGATTGATCTCTATTAAATATACATCTGTTTGGCGGCAGAGAATTTATTCTCTTGCTTAATGCCCTTCTCTGAGACGTATGAGCTCAGAGGTTGTATATCGATGGACATCAGTCGCATGGCATGAATTGCCTGTGTGGCATGCCTAAGTGTCAAATGATCAAGGCTTCTGTTGAAAAGCAAAGTCTTGTGGTTGATGATCAAAGCACGGCCTGTGTGGCACAGCTTTGTGTATGGCATAGATTCGCGAGCCTCACACCTCGATATGAGTCAAAAATGGGATAGTGACTGCAGGGAGAGCACGAAGTTTCTTTCTAGCTATGGGTGGTGTCAGTGCTTAAACTGGCTGACATTTGTATATATTTTTACTTATGTGGTTGTTGGAATGAGGCGCCTCGATTTTAGGTCTGTTAGGACTGGGAAACGTGTGTTCAGGAATACTAATGCACTAACGTAAGTTTGGACCGGCCCTGAAGATCCAGGGGTTACCCAGAGTGTGTAGACCCGAGGCATTTGCTAGAGTGTCTCGAAGCGGAGAGGAGCTTGCCCCTTGGCTCGACTCATGACGGAAATCCAATTTCCAATATTTGATATTGCGGTTTTATTTGTAGAGCCTAGTATGGCGACATGATAGATGGTACCCATGCCGCCTATGATTGAAATTGTTTTGACACTATACACTTATAATAGTATCAAATGATTTGTTTTAAATGTACCAAGCATGTTTGGCTATTATAAGGGAAAACCCTATCCTCCGGCTTGTGTTGCATTGTGTAATGGGACCTGGGTCTTATAATAGCTTCATTTTTCGAAAAAGCATTGCGTTGTTTATTCTATGAATTGGTGTTCTTAAGAGGAAACACGTTCCATGTTATACGGCGTGGTCCCTTGAATTACTTTCTTTCAAAGTAAAGTTTTAATAACTGTTTTAGTTCTCACACCAGTCACATGACTGAACTGGAGTTTATTGTTTTAACCTAAACTCTGGGTGCCCCTATTTTCAACACAGGCAGCTAGTAGTTTTGGTTTTGCAGATTTATATTCACAGGATCCTGATTTACAGCTGGAACGATGCTCGGAAAGCTCTGTATCCGTGTATTACTTTCAGTTGTGTTTTATATTGTTTTTCCGCTACTATGTAATTTATTGTAATCTTTGATATTTTTCTGTTATATAATATTTATTCATACTCTGTATATTCTTGTATTTAATGGAATTTTTGTAATAAACGATGAAATGTTCTTCTGTTTGTGTTCTTATTCATCTTGTCCTCAATTCTATCCGTGCTATCCTTCACGGGGAAGTTCGGGTCGTCTCAAAAATTGAAGACAGAGTAAAGTACAAGGGCTATTGTATAAGTCTTAGATAACAGTGCCTAGGATGGATGTACTGAATAGTGCCTTCGGTTCATCCTGTTCCTGGATGACTTGTATGATTGAATGTCTGACAGAGTATTTCCAGAAAGGTCACGTACTTTGATTTCTTCAACCGTACCAAGAGTGGAAGTGGAGAAGGAAACTTCTTTAGCTAACACGTAATGTACTGTTGTAAATGTCAATTAGTGATTTTCGATGGATCTGACAATATGGCATTCGAAGTGAATCTAATGTGATGATGAAGCGTAACCTCAAGCCTCATCAACCGGTAAATGACAGAAATCGGGCAGGCAGCATGGCTAAGTCGGTCGCTCCGAAGTAGGGTGTATAATCACCTAATCTAGAGTTTCATTTACTTCTAAAAATCTATTGTTGATGCTATCCCATTCGGGAAACGGTTGCCGAGCCCAACCATTAGTGATATACATTCGATACACTCAAGCGAAATGAGTGGTCGGTCATGTGTGGCTGGGTTGTAAGATGTTCTTGTTAAATCCAGTGTATTCCTCTCTAGAGGTACACTAGCGAAAGGTGGTTCCATACCTTGTCATAGTTGGAAATCCATTACCCAATACGTGCTTGCGGTTTTGATTGTATAATATATATGTAGAACGTGAGATGAAAGCGTTTCTGCTAATGATTATTATATTGTGGTTAATAGACATTATTATAATATCAAAAGGTTTTTGATATAAAGATAATTTGGATTCTCATAAGGGAAAAACCCATTACGTTATACGGCGTGGTCTTATGAGATATCGTTTAATGGCTCAAACTGTTTTTAAACTGTTTTACTCATACTAGTTCCATGATTGACCCGGAGTTTGTTTTGTTTTGTTTTCCCTAAACTCTTGGGTGCCCAATTTTGTACGGGCAGTCAAGTAGTCGGGATTTACAGATACTTGAAGAGCTGGAGCAGGAGGCTTCAGGGTCATATAGCTATAGTTTATTTCCGCTGTGTTGTAAGTGTTGTACTCTAATAATGTTATTGTATACATATACCGATTTTATTTCAAGGATATGTTATCTATTATATGATTATTCGTTCCGCCGTGAGGTTCGTGTTACTCTGATGTTGTGTTCTTCTTCTTCTTCTATTCTAAGTTCTATCTTATCTTTCCTCACCCTCTAATTTCTTTCATTAACTACCAGTATTTTCGATCCTTGGATGTTCGATATGTATTGTATATCGGATAACCAAGATCGCCATTTTCGCCGGGTCATTACAGTTGGTATTAGAGTTTAACGTTAAGTATTACCTTGGCTCTGTGGCGTGACTCAGTAGAGATGGGGTTAGTAATACCCTATATTGAGTTTGAGTGTATATATATGAGTGAACGTATTTGTTATTGATATAAAAATTGTTTTATATTATGAAGATTTATTGAGTGAGTTGTTTATGGATTCTGGTCGATCAGTTTGATCCACTGTATCGGTAGGAGTTACTAAACACTTAAATACGATGAACTGTCATGGTATGTTCTGAAAAGAGGGTAAACGAAATAATTTTGCCCCAAATTATATTTTGATATAAAGGATTTTTATTGGAATGATTATAATATATTGGATATATTGGTTGTTATTATAATCGAGTAAGATTATAAATTAAACGGTTATGTAAATAACTAATCAGAATTAATATAAGTGAAATACGTGAAATCAGATGAGTTAAATCTGAAATTTAAACCAGAAATTGAATTAAAATTCTGGAAAATTGGATAAGTGTTTGTAAATGGATTTGGAATAAAAATAAGGAAAATTTAAGATCCTGGGAGATTTTAAATTGTTTTACAAGCAGTGTGAATTATATTTTGAAATGAATTTCAAAGTGGAAATGTTTAGAAATGGTTTTATAGTATTGACCTCACTTCGATCGCTGGAAAATAGATTCTGATGATGATAGCTGCATCACCAGTATTCATTTTCGAGTTGTAAACGAATTACTACCGGAGATACTGTTTTGAATTTGTTTTGGGAAAGACAAGTTGTGTTGAATTTCAAAAAGGAAAATTTGATTTTTGAAAAGAGTAAACTGTTTAAAAACTCCCAGGGAAAGGCTGTTTGAATTAAAAACAAATTTAACAGAAATTGGTGAAAGCAAATTTGAATTAAAGTAAAGCCAGTAAAGTGGTAACTGAGATTGAATTTGAATGATATCAAGACAAATTGGATTGTGAGATTCAAATTTGAAGTGTAATGTGATAATCAAGTTAAGAGTTGGGAATCAAGAAGAAACTCGAGTTGAAATGATATTTGGCTCGGATATAAGCGAATGGTTTGATTTGTGGATAAAAGTAGATTGGAATTTGATTGGGATGACCCTTGTATCCGCTAAATTGATAACTGGTGGAAAGGATATAATGATATGCAGACAAAGGTACAAGTTTATATTTCTATTTGATATAAGATTAATGAGCCGAATTGGCAAGCCGCTTAGTTGTTTGATTTTCTTTTGGGATGGAGATGGCCTAGAGAGGCGAGATAGAGTTTGATCTATTGACCAGTACAAAGGAGGTGCTGGCGAAATTTTTCGAAAAGTTAAGGTGTCAGAAAATTTTCAGGATTTTTGAAAATTTTCGTTGATAAGAATTAATGAATATTTTAATTGAAATTAAATTGGTTTAGTTGAAACTGAAGTTATGAAGTGAACAAATATGTTCTAACCAGTCGATAGGGTCGTTCTCTACCTTAGCAATTTCGAGGACGAAATTATTTTAAGTGGGGAAGAATGTAATGACCCGCATTTTCAGCAGTATAATAATTAATTTATTTAATTATTTAAAAGGTGATTAAAAGGATTTCATGGTCGTTGAATTAAATAATGGTGAATATTTAATTAAAATAATAAGTAAATAATATATTTAATTCTGAAATAATCAGAATTGGCTGAAATGGCGATATGGTGTGAACTGGATCATCTGTGATATTTAATTCAGTTTAGAATTGAAGTAGAGTAACGAATATATTATTCGAACGAAGTTTGAACGTATAATTATATTATAATTAAATCGAGCTGGAAATGGCATGGTAGTTCGTTAATTGGCAATTTGAACTTCAACTGAATATACAAGATTCATTTTAAGCCGGATTTTTGTGAAACAAGAAACGTGTGGAGCTGCTGGAGTATATCTTTCTAGTTGAAGAGAAAAATCGGGATTTCATTGTGTAGATTTTGATTTATGTCCAAATCAAATTTTGGAATTGTCGCTATAAAATCGTTTATCGACCGTAATGGTTTATTCGATATAACTAGATACCGGTTTCGAATTTAGACAAGGTTCTTTTGGGACATAGTGATAATGTAATTTTTAGAAATTTACTGTAATTTTTAATTAATTTAATTAGCGACTTTTTATTTGAAGTATTTCGCACCTTGTAATCAACATTTTGAAGTTTCAAAATATAAGACCACCTACCGATATTATTATATTTTTGGGATCGTGATACGGTGTTGATCACAATGGTATTTTTATTTCAGTCTATAGCGTTTCTATATGGATACAATTTTATTGAGCGGGACATGTTAAATAACTTAAATATCCAAATGGCGAATGTGATACTACTTAAACAATCCAGATGGTACAATATCACTTTATTTATAAAGATAAACATTACAATATTTTAATACATGGTAATGAGATAACATACGTTCTCTGTAACGACCCGTGTTTTTGGCAATCAAATATTTAATTCAATTTACTTAATTTAAATATTAGATTTGGAATATCGATGGAATTTAATATTTAATTCCTTATTTAAAACGAAGTTCGAATGTTATATATTTATATAATTAGAAATCGAGCTTGAAAATGGCGTGTAGTTCGTAAATTCGAGTTTTGAACTTCAACTGGATATACAGAGTTCGATATAAGTCGGATTTCTGTGAAACAAGAAATGTTGGGATCATGTTGACGATAGCTTTCATATGAAAGAGAAAAATCCAGATTCCGTGTTATAGATTGCGAGTTATAGCTAAATCAAATCTTGGAAGAAAACGCTATGGAAATCGATATCGACTTTTTAAATGGACGTTTTGCAAACGGACTCAGATTTCAACGAAATCAGTTTCATTGGAACCATATCGTTAAATTATTGTACGATGTTGAATGGCATGGCAAACCGATGTCGTATGTGACCACGGTAGCTGAAAACGCCCATTCATTTTCTATAGCGCGTATTTAATTGAATAAAGGGATAGTTGGGCATAACTTGGGAAGACGATCGAATTAGGCCACGAAACCAGTCCCGTTTAGTTCGTATCGTCGATCAGAGCCAGGATAGGTATATAGTTTGTTATTTTTAGAGACTGGATAATTTCGCGTTAAAAAGGGTATTGCGGTGCACGGTAAAAATAGCCTACCGGGGAAATAGTCTCAGAATGTGACGAAACTGGTGCCGTTGGGTTCGTATCAACAAGTTATTGTAAGATATGCAAGTTTCAAGTTGATTCGATTTATCTGGTGATCATAGAAAAATTAAATGCGTGTTCGTTTCTGGTTTTATAAAGGAATTTTTTTTCATACGACCTCGGATTTCGACGAAACTTGTCCCATTGGGTTCGGAATACCTTTTTACATTAAGATTAGCTTATTATCAGTAGACAGAAGTCGTTTGTAGGGGTTTTTATCAACCACTTCAGTGCGAAGTTTCGTTAAAAATAAAATAATAATTCTTTACACTATATATATACTCAGTTATTCAGTCCCTAACCCTAATTATATAACTGCGTGGTCAAAGCAAATTTCCGCCGCCACTCTATACTATGAACGGACAGTAACCTCCCAACACTTCTCCCCAATTCTATCTCGATCCTTTCATTTTTGTTCAAACCCCTCAACAGAAAATGCTAGAGCTCGTCAAGATCAACTCGACTGAACGGTGGAGATCAGAGTATGATCATCGTGGTGGCCAGGGTTTGGACTGGAAGCCAGCGCGTCCCAAGTGTGACCGGGGCCGTTTGGTTTGATTGAATCTCACGGGGCTGAGGCTGCAGGCAGGCGACGCGAGCAGAGAGAGAGTATCGACCTCGAATCGGCGGCAAGGGGAAGGTTTGGTGGCGCAATGTCTTGATGAAGGGGTCGAAGTGGTTCCTGCCTGAAAATGAACAAGAATTGGAAAGGAACAAATATGGGATAGGCCAATTTTCTCGGTTAAACATACTAGTTACTTAAGTGATTAATTTACTTGATTTTGTCACATATAACTATACTAATAAAGATGCTAAATCCCAGGTAAAACAAGGACATACAGATCGAAACTGAGAAAAAGGGAGATCGGTTGTCAGTTTCGCATGCAAACGTAAATTTTATTTTAAATGATTAATCTATAATTAAAACGTATTAACCTTGTTTTGTAATTAATGAAAACATGTTTGGGTGCAGGCTTGGAGGATGAAGGTAGAACAATAAAGGAACAAGGCAAACCAAATTAAAAAGTGCGAAATTGATTTGTTTTACTTAAGTTATATTCAATGCAATTTATATAATTATTTATTTAAAACATGTGAATTAGTTAGGTGCTAATCATGGCCTGCTATGTCATATAGAGGGTTATATTATCTGGTAGTAATGAAGATAAGTTAAGGATTTAATCAGGAAGCTAACTGATTTTCTTTAGTAAACTAAACATGGATTTTGGCATGCAGACATCCTTTAGGGTCTTAAGGGTAGAACGATGCAACTGAAATGAAAGGGGATATGGTATTATTTTGGACCTGAGTCATTTTCGGTTGGATCATAAAATAACTAAGTAACTAAAGTAATGAACCAACCTGTTTAAGTTTACTAAAAATATTTAGTTTGTTTTAAAACTTGATAAGGGAAAAGGGGATAGAAACGTGAATAGCAACGAAGGAAAGTTATCGACCTAGTTTTTACCTACTAAAAGTAAATGACGTTTTATATTTAACAAGTAACTAGTGAGTCCATCCAAAATTTAGAAATGTAAGTATGTGATTAGCGGAAATTAATTAATTAATTAGTTATAGTTAAAATGGTTAAGGATATTAATAATTTTTCCATGTGTGACCAGAATTGGACAAATCCAGTATCGTTGGGATCACATCGATGAGATCTACATCATGGAACCGAACTGGAAATATCTGGAATTTCTAGATAAATTAAACGTCTGTTTAATTTAACTAGAACTGAACCGCTTTATCGGCGGTCAAAAATCAAGGTGAGTTAAACTCACTCAGTTTTCCCATTTATATTTTATATAAATTGGGTTTTTATTTTGTGCGCTCTGCTTGCTTACGGTTGCCTATTTGATAGTTATACATTTGTATGTTGATTTAACTGATGAAATTAAACTGTGTTTAATTTCAGTGAAATACCAAATCGTTATTTTTAACGATTGGTTCCAATAAAGGTAACTCACCTTGGTTGGTCACGTTTATAAAATAAACGTGTTTTAAATGGTTGAATTTTTTGCATTGCTTGTGGTTGATGTTAAATGATCGTTATTTATCATTATCAGAAATGAAATTGGAATGATCTGATTTGAGATAACCGTTGTGATTTCAGGGAAGAACAGGTTGGAGGGATCCAACTGGATTCCTCAAATATAGTATTTATTTTCATATTATCATATATGAACTGTTATGATTGATGATTGATTTGGTTTGTGATCATTTACTGAAAAGTCAACCTGTGCTATGTTTAAACCAATGGGCGGTATTGGTTAAGTATTTGGCAGCGTATGGCCTATAAAATCAATCATTTTATAAATATTGATTCACCGTTGGGTAAATCGATAGAGATTAAGTTATAAAATTTATTTTAGAACTGGAGCTAGATTTTTGAAATATATTTTTTCGAATAAAAGTTATTAACGAGAAATAAAGAAATATTTTATTTATATAAGACTTTGATTTATTTTTAATTGATTTTTTTAATAAATTCTGATGTAAATCAGATTTATAAAGTACAAGATAAGAAATAAAGTCACATAGTTAAAATTGGACAATTGGTTTGCTGAGAAAACAATTAATGGAATTTATATAAATTAATTATATTTTTAATTAATTTAAAGTGAGGATTAATTGGAATCGATTAACGAGATAATCGAGTTTTGAGTTAATTAAATCGACCGTTTTGAATTGGAATTGATTATCAAATAAATGTGTTTTGATTAAAATAGTTAAATGAATATTGTTTATATTTAAATAAAGTTTTAAAAGGGATTTACCATTTAACATAGTTAATAAGGGAATTAACTACTGAACCAGTAAATGATTGAAATAAGTTATTATTGTAATTAATGATAATTTGGAAATTTACTGAATAATGGGAATTCATTTAAAAAGTGACCGAGTGTGAAATATAATCCAATTGAATGTTGAAAGAAAATAAATATTACCTAATTATTTGAATTAAGTGAAAGGAGATTACAAGAAGGGGTTTAAGATAAACCAAAGTATATAAATAAGTTTCAAAATGTAAAGCGTTAATACTAAATTAACGTTATTTGAAAATGAGATCAAGTAACAAGGGGAGATTTGAATTAAGATTTCAAAAATGGGGATGATTAAATAGATTTGGAAGGAGGTTGGTAAAGGTGAAATTGGGTTAAAGAACTAGGTCATGGGTGGTATAACCAAACCCGAGTGAAAATGGGAATTTGTTTTGAGAATAGAATGGAATATTGGTCTTTGATTTCAACTTATATTTATCTAAGGATATGAATGTTGTTGATCAAGGTCTGAGAGGTAATTAAAATACCCCAACTTGAACAACATCAGTATTATTTGAGGATGATATTAGTTGGGAATCGTAAAAGAGGTTGATGATAGTTCATTATTTCCATTAGTGAAATAATGCTACATTTGGTGAAATTTGATGAATATATAACGAGAGATCCGAAGAAAAGGAAATGTAAAGTTAGTTTTATTTATACCAACAAACATTCATTATCGTTTCAAGAAAGGGATAAACGATATTACGTAACGTTGTTTATGAAATAATAAGTTGAATGGATTTTTCCAAGTTTAAATAATAGAGAATGACGTAATATACGTTTTGAAAGGAGATTTAAGTGAGAATTGAATATGGTTATAAGTTGTTTTACTATGTAATACAAAGAAATGGTCTTGTGAACATTTGCATATTTATCAAGGATCAAATATCGTATTTTTAAAATAAAAGAGTTAGAAGTTTAATTAAGCTGAAGTGAATCAGTTTGTTTTAAATAAAAGGCCAAGTGATGTTGAATACTGAACCAGTGAACTCATCAGAGTGTCATGATTGAAACACTGCATATTTTGATAGTTAAAACACCGACTATCAAATCTGTCCAATACAATTGTTGGTACGGAAAGACCGGGATCGAATTTATATTCGAAAACCATTCCAACCAACAAATACGTGAAGATATCAGAAGATGATCGAGATGGAGCATTGAAGACCGTGGATTTTCATATACGGAAGAACCACTAATATTCTCTACCTGGCAAGCAGAGATAAGCTGTGATTCGGTCGTGGTTGGAATCTACGGGTTGCGAGGACTTCTCGCTACTGATCCATGGGGTGATTCCTATATTGGATGCAGTAGGAGAGTGCCTTCGGTTCATTCTGTTCCTGGATGACTTGTATGGACCGATGTCTGACAGAGTATTTCAAAAGGGTCACGTACGTTGATTTCTTCAAACGTGCTATAGTTGTTGGTGGGGAATTGCCGTTCTCTTAGCTTCTAACTAGAGTATTTTTGTGGACTTCAATTAGTGATATCTGACGGATCTGACGATATGGCATTCAAAGTGAATGGTGATCAGATGTTCAAAAATAAACTCTGACCTCAAGCCTCATCAACCGGGAAATGACAAAAATCGGGTAGGCAGCATGGCTATGTGGGTCGCTTCCATTAGGGTGTATAATCACCTATCTAGAGAAATTCCTATTTACTTCTTTAATCTATATTCGATGTTGTCCCTTTTTGGGAGACGGTTGCTGATCCCAACCGTCGGTGATATACATTTGATACACTCAAGCGAAATGCGTGGTCGGCCATGTGAGGGTCGGGTTGCAAGACGTTCTTGTTGAACCCAGTGTATTCGTCTCTAGAGATACACTATCGACAGGTGGTCCCATACCTTGTCATAGTTGGAATCCAATCTCCAATAAGCGCCCGCGGTTTTGATTGTATACTATATATGTGGAGCGTGAGATGCAAGCGTTCCACTAGATTATTATTTACTTGTATTTAGACATTATTATAATATCAGACAAGATTTTAGTTTAAAAAATGTTTTGGGTTATCGTAAGGTAAAAACCATCTGTGTTTATGTGTGGATCTGGTCTTACGATTATCCTTTTCTTTCGAAAGGATTTTAAAACTTTAAAACATGTTGGATGATTTATCCTTATTACCGTGCGAGTTTATCTCACTCTGGTTCACCAGACTGACCCGGTGTTTTGTAAATGCTCGGGTTAGCCCAGAGTGTACAGGTTTAGGTTATCGAATGCTGTGAAGAGACGAGCTGGAGATGTTCAGACGTATGATATTATATAGCTACTATTCCGCTGTGTGTTATACATGGGAACAGACTATTATAACTGTCCCATTGTATGATGTACTCTGATACTGTAAGTGTTTTTTTTAAAAGCTCTCAATAAAGATTTATTTCAGTATTATATTTTGTTCCGCTGCGATGTGAGACTCTGTGTTGTGTTGCTTCTTCTTCTTCTTCTTCTATTCTAATATTTCTATCTTATCTATTCTCACCCGCTAACTTCTTTCTATTAATGATCTGGAATGTTCGATGTCTGAATGGTCAACATGGTAGTTTGATGTTGATTTTCGGAGTCGAAAATCCCAGTTCGTTACAGTGGTATCAGAGCTGAAGGTTAAGTAATTACCTTGGCTCTGTGGTGTGACTCAGCAGAGATGGGGTTAGAAATACCCTAGATTGAGTTGAGTGTATATATACGAGTGAACGTATTTGTAGATTTTATAAAAATTATTTTATATTGTGAAGATTTATTGGCTGAGTTGTTTATGAGTTCTGGTCAATCAGTTTGATCCACTATATCGATAGGGGTTTCTAAACACTCAAGTACGTTAAACCGACGCAGTAGGTTTTGAAAGAGGGTAAATGAAATAATTTTACCCAAATTATATTTTGATATAAAGGAATTATATATATTGGAAATATTGTAATATATTTGATGTGTTTGTTTGTTATTATAATCGAATGAGATTATAATTGAAATGGTTGTATAAATAACCAATTTGAATTCGTGTAATATAAAAGCAGATTTATTAAATCTGAAATTAAATCAGAATTGGAATTAAAATTCCCAAAAGTGGGAAAGGTGAGTGCAAATGAACTTGGATTGAACATATAAGAATTCTAAAATCCTGGGAGACTTTAAATTGTTTACAAGAATCATGAATTTTATTTTGAAATAGATTTCAAAACGAAAGTGTTTAAAATTGGAGTTTTGAAATGATATAGTATTGAACTCTCTTTGATCGCTGGGAAATAACTCTGAGGATGTTGGCCACATCATCAGTGTTCATTTCCGAGTTCTAAGTGACGGATCACTACCAAAGATTTTGTTTTGAATTGCTTGAGGAAAAACAAGTTGTTTTGAATCCTGAAAAGGAATATTTGATTTTTGAAAGAGTTGAACAGTTTAAAAACTCCCAGGGAAATCGTTTGAAAAAAGGCAAAATTAAATAGAAATGTGTGAAAACAAACATGAATTGAATTGAAACCAATTGACTGGAAATTGAATCGGGATATAATATATCAAGTAGAACCAGATTTTGAATTGGGAGACAGGAATCTGAAATGGTGTTGGACTGGTAAGTTAAGAGTTGTAATTGAGAATGGATGGAAATTGAGTTAAGAATGGGATTTGGCTTGGACGCGTGAAGGATTTGGTTTTGAGGATAAAATCGGAGTTATGTTTGGGGATGCATTTGTATATGCTGACAGGTTAGCAGATGGGAAGGATATAATGATATGCCCGACAAAAAGGTACACGTTTATTTTTATATGGGTTTGGTGATTTATAAGCCTATTTGGCAAGCGGCTTGGCAGTTTTATTTTCTTTTGAATTGGAGAAGGCCTAGAAAGGCGAGTTGTGGTTGTACCGATTGAGCCGTATAGAGAAGGTGCTAGCGAAATTTTTCAGAAATTTAAGGCGTTAGAAAATTTCAATATTTTTGAAAATATTTATTTATAGTATTGAATCAATTTTGATTTAAAATAAATTGGATTTGAAAGTTAATGGGTTTGTAACGTCCTTTCTTACTTTAGTAATTTCGAGGACGAAATTATTTTAAGGGGGGAAGAATGTAACGACCTGTGTTTTTGGCAATCAAATATTTAATTCAATTTATTTAATTTAAACATTAGATTTGTAATATCGATGGAATTTAATATTTAATTCGTTATTTAAAACGAAGTTCGAACGTTATATACTTATATAATTAGAAATCGAGCTTGAAAATGGCGTGCAGTTCGTAAATTCGAGTTTTGAACTTCAACTGGATATACAGAGTTCGATATAAGTCGGATTTCTGTGAAACAAGAAACGTTGGGATCATGTTGACGATAGCTTTCATATGAAAGAGAAAAATCCAGATTCCGTATTATAGATTGCGAGTTATGGCTAAATCAAATCTTGGAAAAAACGCTATGGAAATCGATATCGACCTTTTAAATGGCCGTTTTGCAAACGGACTCAGATTTCAACGAAATCAGTTTCATTGGAACCATATCGTTAAATTATTGTATGGTGTTGAATGGCGTTGCAAACCGATGTCTTATGTGACCACGGTAGCTGAAAACACCCATTCATTTTCTATAGTGCGTATTTAATTGAATAAAGGGATAGTTGGGCGTAACTTGAGCAGACGATCGAGTTAGGCCAAGAAACCAGTCCCATTGAGTTCGTATCGTCGATTAGAGACAGGATAGGTATATAGTTTGTTATTTTTAGAGACCGGATAATTTGTCGTTAAAACGGGTATTGCTGTGCGCGGTAAAAATAGCCTACTGGGGAAACAGTCTCAGAATGCGACGAAACTGGTGCCGTTGGGTTCGTATCAACAAGTTGTTGTAAGATATACAAGTTTCAAGTTGATTTGATTTATCTGGTGATCGTAGAAAAATTAAACGCGTGTTCATTTCTGGTTTTATAAAGGAAATTTTTTCATACGACCTCGGATTTCGACGAAACTTGTCCTATTGGGTCCGGAATACCTTTTTACATTAAGATTAGCTTTTTATCATTAGACAGAAGTCGTTTGTAGGGGTTTTTATCAACTACTTCAGCACGATGTTTCGTTAAAAATAAAATAATAATTCTTCACACTATATATATACTCAGTTATTCAGTCCCTAACCCTAATTATATAACTGCGTGGTCAAAGAAGATTTCCGCCGCCACTCTATACTATGAGCGGACATCAACCTCCCAACACTTCTCCCCTATTCTATATCGATCCTTTCATTTTTGTTCAAACCCCTCAACAGAAAATGCTAGATCTCGTCAAGATCAACTCGACTGAACGGTGGAGATCGGAGTATGATCATCGTGGTGGCCAGGGTTTGGACTGGAAGCCAGCGCGTCCTAAGTGAGAACGGAGCCGTTTGGTTTGATCGAATCTCACGGGGATGAGGATGCAGGCAGGCGACGCGAGCAGGGGGAGAGTATCGACCTCGGATCGGCGGCAAGGGGAGGGTTTGGTGGCGCAACGGCTTGCTGAAGGAGTTTCGAAGTGGTTCCTGCCTGAAAATGAACAAGAATTGGAAAGGAACAAATATGGGATAGGCCAGTATTCTCGGTTAAACATACTAGTTACTTAAGTGATTAATTTACTTGATTTTGTCACATATAACTATACTAATAAAGATGCTAAATCCCAGGTAAAACAAGGACATACAGATCGAAACTGAGAAAAAGGGAGATCGGTTGTCAGTTTCGCATGCAAACGTAAATTTTATTTTAAATGATTAATCTATAATTAAAACATATTAACCTTGTTTTGTAATTAATGAAAACATGTTTGGGTGCAGGCTTGGAGGATGAAGGTAGAACAATCAAGGAACAAGGCAAACCAAATTAAAAAGTGCGAAACTGATTTGTTTTACTTAAATTATATTCAATGCAATTTATATAATTATTTATTTAAAACATGTGAATTAGTTAGGTGCTAATCATGGCCTACTATGTCATATAGAGGGTTATCTTATCTGGTAGTAATGAAGATAAGTTAAGGATTTAATCAGGAAGCTAACTGATTTTCTTTAGTAAACTAAACATGGATTTTGGCATGTAGGCATCCTTTAGGGTCTTAAGGGCAGAACGATGCAACTGAAATGAAAGGGGATACAGTATTAGTTTGGACCTGAGTCATTTTCGGTTGGATCATAAAATAACTAAGTAACTAAAGTAATGAACCAACCTGTTTAAGTTTAATAAAAATATTTAGTTTGTCTTAAAACTTGATAAGGGAAAAGGGGATAGAAACGTGAATAGCAACGAAGGAAAGTTGTCGATCTAGTTTTTACCTACTAAAAGTAAATGACATTTTATATTTAACAAGTAACTAGTGAGTCCATCCAAAATTTAGAAATGTAAGTATGTGATTAGCGGAAATTAAATAAATAATTAGTTATAGTTAAAATGGTTAAGGATACTAATAATTTTTCCATGTGTGACCAAAATTGGACAAATCCAGTATCGTTGGGATCACATCGATGAGATCTACATCATGGGACAGAACTGGAAATATCTGGAATTTCTAGTTAAATTATACGTCTATTTAATTTAACTAGAACTGAACCGCTTTATCGACGGACAAAAATCAAGGAGAATTAAACTCACTCAGTTTTCCCATTTATATTTTATATAAATTGGGTTTTTATTTTGTGCGCTCTGCTTCCTTACGGTTGCCTGTTTGATAGTTATACATTTGTTTGTTGATTTAACTGATGAAATTAAACTGTGTTTAATTTCAGTGAAATACCAAATCGTTATTTTTAATGATTGGTTCCAATAAAGGTAACTCACCATGGTTGGTCACGTTTATAAAATAAACGTGTTTTAAATGGTTGAATTGTTTGCATTGCTTGTGGTTGATGTTAAATGATCGTTATTTATCGTTATCAGAAATGAAATTGGAATGATCTGATTTGAGATAACCGTTGTGATTTCAGGGAAGAACAGGTTGGAGGGATCCAACTGGATTCCTCAAATATAGTATTTATTTTCATATTATCATATATGAACTGTTATGATTGATGATTGATTTGGTTTGTGATCATTTACTGAAAAGTCAATCTGTGCTATGTTTAAACCAATGGGCGGTATTGGTTAAGTATTTGGCTGCGTATGGCCTATAAAATCAATCGTTTTATAAATATTAATTCACCGTTGGGTAAAACGATAGAGATGAAGTTATATAATTTATTTTATAACTAGAGCTAGATTTTTGAAATATATTATTTCGAATAAAAGTTATTAAAGATAAATAAAGAAATATTTTATTTATATAAGACTTTGATTTATTTTTAATTGATTTTTTTAGTAAATTCTGATGTAAATCAGATTTATAAAGTACAAGATAAGAAATAAAGTCGCATAGTTAAAATTGGACAATTGGTTTGTTGAGAAAACAATTAATGGAATTTATTTAAATTAATTATATTTTTAATTAATTTAAAGTGAGGATTAATTGGAATCAATTAACGAGATAATCGAGTTTTGAGTTAATTAAATCGACCGTTTTGAATTGGAATTGATTATCAAATAAATGTGTTTTGATTAAAATAGTTAAATGAATATTGTTTATATTTAAATAAAGTTTTAAAAGGGATTTACCATTTAACATAGTTAATAAGGGAATTAACTACTGAAGTAGTAAATGATTGAAATAAGCTATTATTGTAATTAATGATAATTTGAAAATTTACTTTTTAAATGGGAATTAATTTAAAAAGTGACTGAGTGTGAAATATAATCCAATTGAATGTTGAAAGAAAATAAACGTTACCTAATTATTTGAATTAAGTGAAAGGAGATTACGAGAAGGGGTTTAAGATAAACCAAAGTATATAAATAAGTTTCAAAGTGTAAAGCGTTAATATTGAATTAACGTTATTTGAAAATGAGATCAAGTAACAAGGGGAGATTTGAAATAAGATTTCAAAAATGGGGATGATTAAATAGATTTGGAAGGAGGTTAGTAAAGGTGAAATTGGGTTAAAGAACTAGGTCATGGGGTGGTATAACCAAACCCGAGTGAAAATGGGAATTTGTTTTGAGAACAGAATGGAATATTGGTCTTTGATTACAACTTATATTTATCTAAGGATATGAACATTGTCGATCAAGGTCTGAGAGGTAATTAAAATACCACAACTTGAACAACATCAGGATTATTTGAGGATGATATTAGTTGGTAATCATAAAAGAGGTTGATGATAGTTTATTATTTCCATTAGTGAAATAATGCAACATTTGGTGAAATTTGATGAATATATAACGAGAGGTCTGAAGTAAAGGAAATGTAAAGTTAGTTTTATTTATACTAATAAACATTCGTTATCGTTTCAAGAAAGGGATAAACGATATTATGTAACATTGTTTATGAAATAATAAGTTGAATGGATTTTTCCAAGTTTAAATAATAGAGAATGACGTAATATACGTTTTGAAAGGAGATTTAAGTGAGAATTGAATATGGTTATAAGTTGTTTTACTATGTAATACAAAGAAATGGTCTTGAGAACATTTGTATATTTATTAAGGATCAAATATCATATTTTTAAAATAAAAGAGTTAGAAGTTTAATTAAGCTGAAGTGAATCAGTTTGTTTTAAATAAAAGGCCAAGTGATGTTGAATACTGAACCAGTGAACTCATTGGAGTGTCATGATTGAAACACTGTATATTTTGATAGTTAAAATACCGACTATCAAATCTGTCCAATACGATTGTTGGTACGGAAAGACCGGGATCAAATTTATATTCGAAAACCATTCCGACCAACAAATACGTGAAGATATTAGAAGATGATCGAGATGGAGCATTGAAGACCGTGGATTTTCATATACGGAAGAACCACTAATATTCTCTGCCTGGCAAGCAGAGATAAGCTGTGATTCGGTCGTGGTTGGAATCAACGGGTTGCAAGGACTTCTCGCTACTGATCCATGGGGTGATTCCTATATTGGATGCAGTAGGAGAGTGCCTTCGGTTCATTCTGTTCCTGGATGACTTGTATGGACCGATGTCTGACAGAGTATTTCAAAAGGGTCACGTACGTTGATTTCTTCAAACGTGCTATAGTTGTTGGCGTGGAATTGCTGTTCTCTTAGCTTCTAACTAGAGTATTTTTGTGGACGTCAATTAGTGATATCTGACGGATCTGACGATGTGGCATTCAAAGTGAATGGTGATCAGATGTTCAAAAATAAACTCTGACCTCAAGCCTCGTCAACTGGGAAATGACGAAAATCGGGCAGGCAACATGGCTATGTGGGTCGCTCCCATTAGGGTGTATAATCACCTGCCTAGAGAAATTCCTATTTACTTCTTTAGTCTATATTCAATGTTGTCCCTTTTCGGGAGACGGTTGCTGATCCCAACCGTCGGTGATATACATTCGATACACTCAAGCGAAATGTGTGGTCGGTCATGTGAGGGCTGGGTTGCAAGGCGTTCTTGTTGAACCCAGTGTATTCGTCTTTGGAAATACACTATCGACAGGTGGTCCCATACCTTGTCATAGTTGGAATCCAATCTCCAATAAGCGCCCGCGGTTTTGATTGTATACTATATATGTGGAGCGTGAGATGCAAGCGTTCCACTAGATTATTATTTACTTGTATTTAGACATTATTATAATATCAGACAAGATATTAGTTTCAAAAATGTTTTGGGTTATCATAAGGTAAAAACCGTCCGTGTTTATGTGTGGATCTGGTCTTACGATTATCCTTTTCTTTTGAAAGGATTTTATAACTTTTAAACATGTTGGATGATTTATCCTTATTACCGTGCGAGTTTATCTCACTCTGGTTCACCAGACTGACCCGGTGTTTTGTAAATGCTCGGGTTAGCCCGGAGTGTACAGGTTCAGGTTATCGAATGCTGTGAAGAGATGAGCTGGAAATGTTCAGACGTATGATATTATATAGCTACTATTCCGCTGTGTGTTGTACATGGGAACAGGCTATTATAACTGTCCCATTGTATGATGTACTCTGATACTGTAAGTGTTTTTTTAAAAAGCTCTGAATAAAGATTTATTTCTGTATTATATTTTGTTCCGTTGCGATGTGAGACTCTGTGTTGTGTTGCTTCTTCTTCTTCTATTCTAATATTTCTATCTTATCTATTCTCACCCGCTAACATCTTTCTATTAATGATCTGGAATGTTCGATGTCTGAATGGTCAACATGGTAGTTTGATGTTGATTTTCGGAGTCGAAAATCCCAGTTCGTTACATTCTTGGGTATTATTGAGTAAATTTATTCATATAAAAATCTTCACTTGTGTGGCAACTAAGTCTCGTACGTCCCCCCTTCAAAAGTAAGTACTACTTATGAACGTGGAGGGCTAAGTATCACAAACGAATATATGGTCTACCTCTTGACAACCTTACCTCTGCTACCACGTATAACCCATAATGTACGAGACTTCACTGATAAGTTTCGTTAGTTTATAAATATAGGATCCAATACTCTCTTCTTTCTTTTTTGGAATTAGATCCCAGAGCCTCAATCACTATCCGAAAATTTATACTCCACTATAAAATTAAATATTCTACTATAAATCATAAAACAATATCGAGACGCTGTTTTCTTGGAAAGCTTCGCTTCTATAGGAATACTGGGCGAGCTAAGAAGCCGGAACGCACGGGTGAACCCAGTTTGAGGGTCGCGTTGAGAGTCTTGATACCCTTGTGTGGTTTAAATTGCTAAGTTGTTCAACATGAGAGGTGGAGTTTGTTTGTGCGAGAGGAAGATGTAGAAGGGTGCATAATGCATGCCTGCATGGAGAGGTGGGTGCGTGATATGGTGAGCAGGTATGCTATAGTGGAGGAGTTCGGTCATGTGTATGTGAAAGAAGGTGTATTGTTCCATTTTTACATACTGGAGTTTAAATGAAGTTGGATGTTGAATCGGTGGAAGGAGTTGTTAGAAACTAAAGGTGCGGTAATGGCAGGAGCACGCTGTGTTCGGCGACGGAGAAGAGATGAGAGATGGAAGTTGTTTCAAGTAGGATGGCGGTGAGATGAAGGAGAAAGGGAGATGATATTTTCGGTTATGGCTGTCCTGGAGTCGCAATAAACGGGAGGTCAGAACCATCGAGGAAGAAAGTAAATATAACGGGGGCGGGTCCGTTTCTGTTAATGGGCAGCGCAGATTCTTGTTGGGTCGGGAAATTTAAGTAAGCCCAAGGAATAAAGATTTAAGTTTTTATTTAATTTAATTGTGTATAAACTTCAAAGTTGAATAACTTCATCATACAATATCGGTTTTCAGCGAAACAAGATCCATTGGGATCGTATGGACGGTGGCTACACATGGAGCTGACTGGGAGTGAATCCGAGCTCATTACAATTTATAGCAAAATAAATTGTCCGTCCGAATCAAGCGATGGTTATCGTTATTAACGATGAACGTCCAATGTGAGTAAATCTCACTAACTCTGAACAGCTTATAATTTCGTGTTGTATTTTTAGAACTGTTAAATATAGGCTGATTGACTGTGTGTTGACTATTTGATTGAACTGCTAGTCAATTAGTTGAATTTCTATATTGATTCTGTTTAACAGAATATATCATATGGAACTGAAAGTGATGTTGATTTTATTGTGTAACGTCTGTGGATGCAGGGAAGCATGTTGGAGGAATCCGCCTGGATTCCTCAACATTTATTTTACTGTTTTTCATATATTGTGATATATGATGTGATATATAATCTGTTGTCAATTATATGTGTTTGGACGATATTGATCATCGTGATTTGATATGTTGAATACCATAACATACCAGAATGTTGATATAGTGATATTGGAAATAAAATATTTATAAACTGGAATATTTATAAATAAGAAATATTTATAAATTGGAATATTTATTAATAGGAGATATTTAGAAAAGGAATAATTTTAAAATCAAAGAATTTTTATAAAACGATTATTTACTTAGCAAATAAATAGAAGTATAAAGAAAGATATTTACGTAGAAAGTAAATAAATAGAATAAAGGAATATATATTTGATAAATAAATAGAATTGAAATGGGATATTTATTCAGAAAGTAAATAAATAGAATAAAGGAATATTTATTGGGAAAATAAATAGGATTATAAAAGGAAATTAACGAGATAGAAAAGAGTTAGTCGATTAGAGTTATCAAATAGAGTCATCAAATAGGAGTCAATTGAATATATTTATTCGAAAGGAGTCAATTGAATATAGTTATTCAAAAGGACTCAATTTAATATAGTTATTCGAAAGGAGCCAATTGAACATAGTTATTCAAAAGAAGTTAATCGAACATAGTTAAAAGAAATAGAGTTAAACAAGATTAGAAACTGACTAGAGATTAGTTAAGTTGAATAGTTTTCTGAGTATCGATCTGATGTTGGTTTCGGCCTTCAGGGTTTATACTTAGAGAATTGTTCTCCTACTAGTTTACGGTTAGGGACTAATAGTCGTGAAATGGTAGTGATGCATAATAAGCCATGGAAATGTTTTCCAGCGTTAATAACGTATATTTTCTAAATATAGAAAATAAGGAAATATGAATATATATATATATACACATATATATATATATATATATATGGTTGATGATTGGATCGAATTCCTATCTAGGAATAAGATCATTGTTTGTGCACCGACATGCTTCATTTGATAGTTAAATCACAGACTCTCGAAGTTTTGAACATTTTAGCATTGTTAGTATGTAGAGACCGGTCGGATTATTATCCAAAGAACCACTCTGTATTCGCATAAGCGTTGCGAATCATATTGGCCAAAGAAAATTGAAGACAGAGTAAAGTGCAAGGGCTATTGTATAAGTCTTAGATAACAGTGCCTAAGATGGATGTACTGAATAGTGCCTTCGGTTCATCCTATTCCTGGATGACTTGTATGGATGAATGTCTGACAGAGTATTTCCATAAAAGTCACATACATTGATTTCTTCAACCGTACCAAGAGTGGAAGCGGAGAAGGAAACTTCTTTAGCTAACACATAATGTACTGATGTAGATGTTAGTTAGTGATTTTCGATGGATCTGACAATGTGGCATTCGAAGTGAATCTAATGTGATGATGAAGCGTAACCTCAAGCCTCATCAACTGGTAAATGACAGAAATGGGGCAGGCAGCATGGCTAAGTCGGTCGCTACGAAGTAGGGTGTATAATCACATGATCTAGAGTTTTATTTACTTCTAAAAATCTATTGTTGATGCTGTCCCATTCGGGAAATGGTTGCTGATCCCAACCGTTGGTGATATACATTCGATACACTCAAGCGAAATGAGTGGTCGGTCATGTGTGGCCGGGTTGCAAGATGTTCTTGTTGAATCCAGTGTATTCCTCTCTAGAGGTACCTAGCGAAAGGTGGCTCCATACCTTGTCATAGTTGTAAATCCATTACCCAATACGTGCTTGCGGTTTTGATTGTATACTATATATATAGAACGTGAGACGAAAGCGTTTCTGCTAGATGATTATTATATTATGGTTGATAGACATTATTATAATATCAAAAGGTTTTTGATATAAAGATAATTTGGATTCTCATACGGGAAAACCCGTTCCGTTATACGGCGTGGTCTTATGAGATATCGTTTAATGGCTCAAACTGTTTTTAAACTGTTTTACTCATACCAGTCCCGTGACTAACCCGGAGTTTATTTTGTTTTGTTTTCCCTAAACTCTTGGGTGCCCAATTTTTTACGGACAGTCAAGTAGTCGGGATTTACAGATACTTGAAGAGCTGGAGCAGGAGGCTTCAGGATCATATAGCTATAGTTTATTTCCGCTGTGTTGTAAGTGTTGTACTCTGATAATGTTATTGTATACATATACTGATTTTATATCAAGGATATGTTATCTATTATTTGATTATTCGTTCCACTGTGAGGTTCTGTTACTCTGATGTTGTGTACTTCTTCTTCTTCTATTCTAAGTTCTATCATATCTTTCCTCACACTCTAATTTCTTTCATTAACTACCGGTATTTTGAACCTTGGATGTTCGATATGTGTTGTATATCAGATAACCAAGATCGCCATTTTCGCCCGGTCGTTACAACCACTTTTCACTTTATCCCAATATAAATACTTCATTGAGTTTTAAAACGTTGAATCATAATTTGATCTTTTTAGTTAATTGGTAAAAACAAATTTCTATTTAAAATCTCTCCTTAAAAGCTTATAGCGATTTTACATTCAATAAACAAATACCGATTTCATGTCAAATACTAGTTTCCAATAATAATTAATTCCCTTCTTCCATAATTATCGTTTATAACTTTAACTATTCGTCTTATCTTTTAAACAAGTTTTCTACCTTCAAATCTATTTGAAATTCTATTTCTAAATTCTAAAATAAATTTCCTTTTTAAATTTCTTTCCTACATTTGAAAATACTTCATGGTATTAAACAACAAAATTATAGGGCCATTGTAATTCATCACAACAAAATCAATCACAGTATATATGTATCACAACATATATCACGATAAAGAATAAACAGTAATATAAATGTTGAGGAATCCACTTGGATTCCTTCAACCTGTTTCCCTGCATCCACAGATGTTAATGAACATCAGTAATATTATTTCACATCAATATGAAATATCAGAACTAATAATCGATCAACCATGTAATCCTATCAACCAATTTTATCAACTATTCAACCAAGCAACCATCACACAGTTTAAAATAAATTTAAAACTCGTTTATATAAAAATATAAACGATTTAGAGTTTAGTGAGGTTAGTCACCTAGTTTCGCAGCTGAGGTTCTTCTTTGGTTTCATTTAAAATCAAACAAGCGTTTGATTTTACCATGAAATCCCTACAGCTCGGTTCTTAGCAAAAACGATTCCACAATGTAGATTTCATCATTACGAATCCATCGTAGCTTGTTTTGTCCAATTATGTATATGTATGAAATAAGATATGATGGTTAAAATTTCTAATTTAAATTTAGTTAAAAATAACTTTTCTTATTACTAGAATTAATGACAACTTAAAATTGGAAACATTGGTGCGTGATTGCCTTTATTTACTGTAGTTTAGATTGGTTATTAGTTTCTGGTCTATGCAGTGGATGTTATTAGTACTTAAACGGAACAATTACGGTAGATCATTCTACTTAAATTAAGTAACTTGTTAATTATATTATTAAAAACTGGTTACAATGCTTTACATAAATTGCTCCATCCTTAGCCCTTTCCCAATGGAACGCCTGCTGCCGTGCTTTTTCATTACAGTGGGTCACCTTCGTTCTTCCTTATTTTATCACCCAAGTACCATTTTTCCTTCAAACAAACGAACTAACCAACCATTTATATTAACCTTCATTAATCACCCTTGAACCAACTTTAATTACTAATACTTCTTCTTCTTTGAATGAAACCCGAATGCTTCCTGTAACCGCTCCTTGCAAAACTCTTGAATCCAAACCAATACGTCCAACGATGGCCCCTTCTCGAGCATGAGCTCGTCGTCATCACTACATGCTATCGCCAGCCCTACCCTTTATAGTTATTTCAGCCCCACCCAATTTTGCCACAGCAGGTTGCAAACCTCCCAGTAACCGAATCCACTCAAAGCCCCTCCACGTGGGCGCCTATCCATCCGAAACCCGATAGCAACATCCGACAATTTCTCACGCACAGTAAAACCCATCCCAAACAGACCTCGTCGCAACAAAAATGGAGGCTACAGGGTTGAAGCCCCTCCGGTCATCGCAGATGACACGCCTAACTTCACTCTAACTCATGGTCTACCATCGCCTTGGTTTGCTATTGACAAACGGTTCCAGGAAAGAGGTTGATCAAGTGTTTAGATAATGGTACACTCGCGAAGCCATCATCATAAGAAGCTCCAGAATCTAACTTCAGGGTTTCCTCTTCTTACGGGTGTATACCGTTTGTGTTTATGTTTGTGAAGAAGTTTAATTAACGGCCTGAATTCTTTTCTGCTGTAATGAACTGAAACCGAGTGTGTTTATATAGAGATGAAGAAAGGATAAGAACCATGTCAACTTCATTCGTACACAATAGAGTGGTCATTCCCAATTTGTACATAACATCTATTAGATCTCAATTCAAGGCATATGGGCTATAGGATGTACATGAAACCATGGCTGCGTGAAGCAGGTAGACATGTGCAATGTTGAAGGCATGCGGTAGGTTACAGCATAAGCCTGTTTTCTTCTGTGTTCAAAAGGGACGTGGTCTAATAAAACATGTCGGTAGCACATTTTTAAACAATTTTGACGCTAAAACTTGTGACCATAGCACATATATCTGATGAAGAGATTTGCTAGGATTTGATAAGAGTGGGATAGATTTCGCCACAATATTTGGTTAAGATTTTGTACGGGTTTGCCATGTTCTGGTGAGATTTAGAGTTAGAATGGTTGTAAAAGATTGGATAGGTATGTATTTTAATATTATTATTAGTAGTAGTATGTGACAACTCTGTTTAAATATATGCAGTTTTATATAGATGTGTTTTTGCGTCACCATCAGCCAAATTGTGTTTTTATTCTGAAACTAAGATTTCATATACCGCTTTTCCATTTTGATTTTGAAAATATATACACTGAGACTATGGAAGACGCGCCCATATTTTCAAATGAGATTTGGAAAAGACTTTACAAAATTTGTAAAAGATAAGGTAGGATCTACTCACGGATTTTGTTGGATTTTTGTGTTACTGTCTAATGATGTGAAAGAAGGGACTAAAGAAGAGAAGTAGGCATCAGCATCCTTGTCGATATTTTGCATAAACATAAGAGTCACAAAAGTTTCTAACTAGGCAGAGTTTGTATTTTACGTTTTAGAAATGACATACTGCACTTGACTAATTCAAAAAAAAAAAAAAAAAAAAAAAAATAAGAAGTTGAGGATGTCGTAAGATAGCGTGCAGAGGATAGGGTAATGACAATTACTTAAATTTCTATTCGTACATGAAATGCTACGGACAGATATAAGAGTACGGTAGTGTCCAGCGAGGTACCACGATCCCAAAAATACAATAATATCGGTAGTTTAACTTATATTATGGAACCCCAAAATATTGATATAAGGTGCAAAATACTTCAAATAAAAAATTGCGTATTTAATTTATTAAAAATTACAGAAAAATTCTAAAAATTAAATTATAACTACGCCTCAAAAGAATCTTGTCCAAATTCAAGACCGATGTTTAAATATATTTAAATAACTGTTATGGCTTATATACGATTCCACAGCGACTTTCTGAAAATTTGATTTGGACGTAATTCACAATATATAAGACGAAACCTCGATTTATTTTGTCTTCCATATGAAAAAGTAATGAGATATTCTACTGTCTGCTTCATTTATTTTGTCTTATGTTGTTTGTGTGAGGGCTACAATGGAACAATTTCGCTTATACAGTGCCATATTGATGGTGACGTTTTTAGTATCTAGACACTTCATTTATGCTTGGTTTTATTGGGTATATAGGAGATTATATGGCTTTTTTCTGTTAATATATGCCCATATATAGATCAAGTTTTCTTGCTTAGGTTTGCAACAAGTATATCAATGTTTAGTCAATTTTAAATAATATTTGAATTCTTCTAGATTTATTAGAAATAAATAAGTTCATGATTCGGTAATTGTAGCACATGATAAATTTTACAATAAATAAACTTACTCTTGGTTATCTATGCACACGTCCAACGGACGTGTCTAATGTACTGGTGTAAATAAAATGAACGAATTTTCTTATATTGTAGATTCATTTCATTAATGGAATAATAGGTTAGCACACTTAAATTATAAATCATTAGACTTTATGTCTAAAGAGCAGCTTATTACCTATAATAAAATGATTTAATGAAAATGTGAAATTTGTATAGAAGCATAAAATGTAAAGAAAGCCATTTCCAAAATTTGGAAGAAACACTCAGTTACTTGATTTAATACATTCTGATATTTGTGAAATAAATGGTATATTAACCAGTGGAGGCAATAGATACTTTATTACTTTCATTGATGATTACTTCAGATATACGCAGGTATATTTAATGAGATCAAAAGATCAAGCTTTTGAAATGTTCAAATGATTTAAAATCAATGTTGACAATGAAAAAGAAAGGGAATTAAAGTATTGCGAAATAACAGAGGTGGAGTATATTACCCCATGGAATTCTCTTCTTTTTGTGAATAAAATTGCAATATTCATCAATCAAGTGCACCTTATACTCCACAACAAAACGGATTAGCTGAACAGAAAAATAGAGCATTGGTTGATTTGACTAATGCTATGATCTTATATGCTATACAAAATGTAAATTTATGGGGAAAGGCAATCCTAACTGCTTTCCACATGTATAATAAAATTTCATCAAAGAAAGCTAAGGTGTGCCTTTATGAATTATGGAATGGAAGAAAACTCAGCTTAAAAAAATTAAGTCTCTGGAGTTGTTTGTAACGACCCGCATTCTATGCATCGGAGGATAATAGAATATTTATTTCTTTTTCGTACGAGGTCGTATAGTCGTGTAACTTTGGGGAGTAACTAATGGGGTAATTTCCCATGTTCATGATTTTTGCCAATTTTAAATGACCGTTTTGCCCCTAGTTGGTCTTGTTTCGGCTATAACTTTTGATTGGTAAGGTGTTTCGACCTGAAACCACTTCCATTAGATCTAAATGATGGTTTACCTTTTCGCAGAGTGGTCACACTAGCCAAACGGACTCACCGTTTGGGAGATATGGCTGGAACAAGGTTTAGAAGGTGAAAAACAGCTTAATCGGGCCTAATTAGGGTGATTAGCAGCTAGGTCCATAGCCCATTTCGGGATTAGGGTTATGGGGAGACTGAAATCAGTTAGGAAACGATCTATTTTCATTTTCTTAGCCACCGAAAACATTTCTCTAACCCTAGCCATAGCCTCTACCTTTAATTTCATCCCGAATCGCTGTCTAATCAAGGATTAAGCTAGTTTACGTCAAATCAAGGAGAAATAGCACCAAATCAGAGTTCGAGCTACTGTGTTGCATAGAGATTTGACCCAAATCAGAGATAGATTCAAATTTTAGTTTTATTTGGGGCAAAGGTGAGTGATTTGCACTATTTTTCACTAATTATGGCTAATTAGGGGTGATTAGTGTTAATTAGCGAAATTATAACTCAGAAAAATCTGGAAAAATTTGTAAAATTCTAAAATATTATTTTAGGCCTCTGATAGAAATTTGGGCTAATTTGGATAAGTTTTTTCTAATTGTATGCTTAAACATGATTAAGGGGGATTAAGGGAAAAACATGGGTTTTGGGTATGTTCGATCCATATTGACATATTGAGTTGTTGTTTTGGTGTTTATAGTTGATTATCTATGTTGCTATGACTGTATGATATGCTTTTTGATTTATTAGAAAAGTTAGAATGGTCGAAAACACCGTCATATGGTGTAAAACAGTCGCTGGAAAAGTTACAGGAAAATGTGCAGGGTTTCGGATCGGATTATATGGCTCGGATCGGATAGGAGACTCTGGCAAGGAAGTGAGAACCGGACCAAAACTTAGCACAAGTGGAAGCAAGGGTAATTAGGAAGGCCCGGATCGGATCGGAATGGGAAGGAGGAATCGGATTGAATGGAGAAGCCCGACCGCTTGAGTGAAGGAGCCCGACCCGAACCACCAGAAGAAGAAGCGTATGGGTCAACAAAAGGGGAGAAGCCCTACGCGAACTGATGGAGTCATCACGACCGGACCCGTATGGAGCAGTCTGATCCGAACCAAAGGGGTGACTGCGGATCGAACCAAGAAGCTTGCACACGAGGCATGAGCTATGAACCAAATGAAGACCGATCCGGAGGAGACCAAAACCCGAGATGCAAAGGTAGTCCAAATGGGAAGTAGAACTCAGGATCCAGTTGGGAACCAACGAGTTCACTTCATGAGTTGGGCTTTGCAGCGGGACGTGTGTTAAGGGGTTATCGACGTCCATAACTTTGATTCATCACCAAGACGGATGTTAGGCTACGGGTCAATGCAGTGGGGTAGTTATTACTCCATGGGGCCGAGTAATCGTAGCATGGCTATCGTATGTGTAACACCCCGTAATTTTAAATATTAAAACTAACAAATTTAAGAACACTTAATTTTTACAAGAAGAATTAAGGGAAGCAGGTTACGCCATTGCGTTCGTCTCGGAATTTTGCTTGAGATAGAGTCCGAGTTTGCGTAAATCGGGCTCCGTATGAAGAAGTTATAAAGCTTAGAAGATTTAAGTTTAAATCAGAATTAAATAAATAATTAATAAATCTAAATTCGAATTCAAACCTGCAAAAAGAAGCGGGCGGGAAAATTCCCGCCAGAGGGTGTCGACCCCTCTTAAGAGGTGTCAACACTAGCGTCGACCCCCCTATAGGGGTGTCGACATAGAGGGGTCGACCCCTGCTGACTGTTCTGGACAATGACGATTTTCTAAGTCATAGGGCTACATGGCAACTTCTAATTGGCCTGATGACACATTTTCTTGGACTAGATGGTTTGGATGGATCCTAGGTTGATCTAAAGGCTCGTATTAATTCTATACTTCTATATAATCACATCGAACCTAAACCCTAAACCACATAATCCTATTCTATGAAGCTGTCATGTTGTCCATCTCTAAGCTAACCTAGCCTCCACCTTGACTATTCAAATTCAAGATAAAAGAGAAAGATCAAAGCCTACATCAATGGATTAGCTTATCAACTTCAGAAATCAGATTCCAGATCTTCTCTTCTTTCTTAATCTCTGTGAGTTCATGTAGCTTTGACAAGATAATTAAACTAAAGTAATAATGATAACTTGTAAATTATGATTATATGATTATGCCTATCTTATCAAATTTGCAAGTTGTCGTCTTTTTTGGTTCATAGCCTATGCTTTTCTGATCAATTCTATCAGTTCATGCTTGTTCGTGCTCGTATATTTATGCCTGTTTTGATACCATGATTCTCTTCCCTCTTCCTTTTTTACTTTTATGATTAGTTTAACTTCGAGCCTAACATATTATGCGAAATTCGCACACGTATAACGCTTGAATGGTGGGGAAAAAGTTTGGGAAATGTTGAATAACATGTGATTTGTAAAAAGGCATAAATTGAAGATGGCTATGTGTAACACCCCACCTCCGCTAGGGTCACTCACAAAGGGAATGCACTAGGTTTGGTGAAGCATTATCGAGGTAAACATGCACAGAAACATTACAAGACAGAACATATATAAAACAGCGAAAGTAAAACAAATTTCATTACCTTATAAAATAAGGTCTAAAGCCTTTTACATCGGAATACATCAAAACCTGTCTTGCAATAGTAAAGAAGCATAAAACCTTTTCATAAATTATTCCCCAAAATAAAGCGGTGAAGCAGCCATAGCCAAGAGAAGACCAAGCTATACATGATGGCCTTCAAGCATAAGAGGTCCGAACTAAACAACATCATTTCCTCCCTGAAAACCTGGGGGGGGAACGGAAGACAAAGAGGCGAAACGAAACGGGGTCAGTCATAAAGACTGGTAAGTCCTATCTACTTCCAGTATAAAAACAGGTAAAGGTAACATGATATGCATAAACTGAAAGTAAACATAAGGATGATGACAAGATAGATAAGCTAAACCAAGATAACTGGATGAATTACTGTAGCAAGATAGGCTAAGGTATCATGATAAATTACGTGTCAAGATAAATCAATGTATCACGGCGTCAGGTTTCTATCAAGTATACTATCCCAAGGTATCTGTCATGTATAACATCCCACAGTATTTATCATGTATAACATCCCAAGGTATTTATCAGGTATATTTGCTCTGCACCTCTTGTACTAGTATCCCAACCCGCGTCATGCGTTAACTATGAATGTCCCTTGCCCAATGTCATGTAATGGTCCATGTCAACCTAATATATAACATATGTAGGTTTTCCCAACTCGTATGTTTCTTTCCATGTATAAGTTCAGTCCTCTATCGTAGGCCGTACGGGCTTTCCCATGTAAATCTATACCACCTCAACATAGTACCATTTTATCCTTGAAGTTATTTTGGACTGCCACCCTTGATCAAGTTATGTTTCCTTACCATGAACTATCGCGCGTTCACTTAGGATTTATGCCACCTAGGACCACTAGGGATTATGCTACCTAATGAACGTTTCCGTGTCTCGGTTTGGGTTCAAGCCACCTAGGACCACTAGGGATTATGCCACCCGTCAACCACGCCATTTGTCCCACGTATATATCGTGAATCGTTTTCCATGTCTAGACGCACATGTATCTCAATGTGCCATCCGAGTTCCGTGTCAGGGCAAATCAAGAAATACGGAACTCGGTCGGGAGCTTTAAGTCGTCTGCTGATGCACATATCAAGGTCTATTTTTGTATCCGTGGCTATGGTCCCACGTGACCCCTCCCTCAACTACTGAAAGGCAATCCAAGAAAAATCATGTATGAGAACCACATCCCGGCCCCACTATAGCCCCACTTTCCTATGGGCCGACCTCACCCATGACTCGATAGCAAGAACATGGTCTGTTGGGGGTTCTGTAACAACCCGGAAAATCTGGGCCAGTTTAAAATTTTTATTTTGGCAATTTTGGCGAATTTAGTATATTTAAAATAGATTATTTTAAATATATCGACGAGAAATTTATTTTGAATATTAATCGAACGTATATATTATACGCGTCGTCGTTAGAATATAAATATTTATATATAATTATAAATAGAATTGAAAATGGCGCGGTAGTTCGATAATTTGATTTCAAACTTCAATTGAATGTACCGGGTGCAAAACAATCCGGATTTTAGTGAAACCAAAAATAATGGAATCTAATAGTGAATATCTTTCTAACGAAGTTAACAAACCGAGATTTCACTTTAGAAATGATAAGATATGTCCAGTTGAAAATTCAGAATAGTCGCTGTGGAATTTATATATATTTTATATAATATATAGCCCTTAAAAATAGCCGTTTTGCAAACGACCTCGGATTTCGACGAAACCAGTTTTGTTGGGTCCGGGATGTGAAGTTATTGCTAGGTTTCAAATTCCATAATTTTTCGAATCAGTATGTGAGCGTGGTAAAGGAAAACGCGTTTGACCAGTTTCAGTTGATTTTAATCGACTGGAAATTGGCCATTTTTCAAACGGTCTCAGAATTCGACGAAACTAGTTTTGTTAGGACCGTATCGTCAATACGAAGCTAGAAAATATTTTTCGAGAATTTTTAGAGTTAGAATGTGACCCCGGTAATTTGAAATGTACGTTTAAAATTCAATATAGTGATTTAAATGTAAATGTAATGAAAACTGATTGTAGCAGCCGAATCAGCTTGCGATACATATCCCATTGTGTTCGGAATGGGGGTATTACGTTAGGGATGACAGTCGTTGGACCCAGTTCGGTGTTCGTATGTAAAAGTCAACATAAATTGAAAAAAAAAGAAAAAAAATAATAAAATATATATCTCTTTCCCCCTTATTTCACGTTGCCCCCCCCCCCCCCCCCGTTATAATCCATCTTCAATCGTTCAGAAGAATAAAAAAAAAAAAAAAGGAGAAAACCCGATCTGCTCGTCGCCCCACCAGGGAGGACCTCGCCGCCGCTCCCCTTGCAACCGCGCCGCCGCTCCCCTTGCAACCGCGCCGCCTACCTCCCCAGTCCCCCTCCCCTCCTCTGGCCAAAGACCGCACGCCCCCCTTTTTTGCTAACCACCGCCGTCGCAAGCTGCAGGGACCCACCTCCGCTTGAAGCCTCCTCCACCACTGACGAACGCGAGATTCCCCCCCCCCCTTCCTTGCTGTTGCAGCCTACGATCAGCCCCCCCTCTTCTTTTTTTTCTCGGTAAGTGTTTTATTAATTTATTTTTGTTTGTTTATTTGAATTCCTTTTCTGTTTTTATATATATTATAAATTAGAAATAAGTTTGATTTTTAAATTAGAAATAAGTTTGATTTTTAAATTAGAAATAAGTTTGATTTTTAAATTAGAAATAAGTTTGATTTTTAAATTAGAAATAAGTTTGATTTTTAAATTAGAAATAAGTTTGATTTTTAAATTAGAAAAGTTTGATTTTTAAATTAGAAAAGTTTGATTTTTAATATAGAAAAGATTTGGTTTTTATTTATTTTTATAGCGTTGAAATTAAAATGATATTTACTATGGTGTAGAAAAAAAATATAGTTTTTATCTATTGAACTTCGATAGAAAAATATAGTTTTTATCTATTGAACTTCGATAGAAAAATATAGTTTTTATCTATTGAACTTCGATACAAAAATATAGTTTTTATCTATTGAACTTCGATAGAAAAATATAGTTTTTATCTATTGAACTTCGATAGAAAAATATAGTTTTTATATATTGAACTTCGATAGAAAAATATAGTTTTTATATATTGAACTTCGATAGAAAAATATAGTTTTTATATATTGAACTTCGATAGAAAAATATAGTTTTTATATATTGAACTTCGATATAAAAATTCGATTTTTATATATTGAACTTTGAAATAAAAATTCGATTTTTATATATTGAACTTTGAAATAAAAATTCGATTTTTATATATTGAACTTTGAAATAAAAATTCGATTTTTATATATATAGTGGCCTTGGGCAACGAAGGTAACAAAAAGGCGAAACGACGAAGACTTCTGCAAATGAAGAGCCGTGGAGCTAGGATAGCTATATGTGAGAATTTCTCACTCTTCAATTTATTTTCTAGTTATATATATATACTAGGATGCAGACGGTGCTTAGTAGCACCCGACACAATCGTCCACAGACCATGGACTTGTTTGTTTGGTTGCATAGCTTAGTGATATGATTTGATTATGATTTGGTTGTTGGGTGAATTTGATTGATGTGTGAATGGCGTGGGCCTTCACTAGACCGGGGATAAGGCTAGGCCTCGTCCCGTTTCTAGTATCGTGCCGTTATGCCGCCGAAATTTTCTAAAATAAGTTAGAAAAATAAAAATATCATTTTATTGGATAAATGAACTGAATAGAAATTCATAGGTTGAAATAAAATGTTTTATCGTTAAAAATATAAATTTTAACGTGAAGTGAATAAAATAAAATATTCATTTATAAACCGGACGGTTTGTTTATGTACACCTATTTGAATGACATTGATTGGGACGATAAATTTTACACATCGCCCAACTGCACAACTAAATCTGTGTTTGATTGTTTGAAACCCCACACGGGTGTTAGGATGAAATATGAAGTTCACTCATCCTGATTGGTTAAATGTGTCGATCGATTGATTGACAGGCTGTTATAAGCGTTGAATATCTATATTTGATGCTTATACAGTGTAGTGCACTTTGGTTGATGGTTGATTATTTTTCAATGCTATGATATACATGTGTTGTTTGAAAATCCATATAATTAACTTTATATGGTAATTGATTGGGCCTCATTCCAATTTGAAAAATAAAGAATATTATAAAATAAAAGTTCATGTGTTGACAGTACTCATTCATTGAGATTGGTCATGTGTTGAACGAAATATTTTAGTAATAAAATTTACACTTTTATCGATATAAAATAAAAGTTCATGTGTTGACAGTACTCATTCATTGAGATTGGTCATGTGTTGAACGAAATATTTTGATAATAACAACTATTTTGAAAAAGAAATATTTGAAATAGAATGTTTGAAAATAGAAATTTATGAAGCCGTGTTGATTAGATTGACGCCATTTTGACGTGAACGATATTTATATCAATTTTATTCATCTTAAAAATGAATATTGAAAAGTGATTTCGAAATCGAATATTTTGAATTGAATTGAAAACGATTTCGAAATAAATTGAATTGAAAACGATTTCGAAATGAAATGAATTGAAAACGAATTCGAATTGAATTGAAAACGATTTCGAAATGAATTGAATTGAAAATGATTTCGAAATGAAATGAATTGAAAACGAATTCGAATTGAATTGAAAACGATTTCGAAATGAATTGAATTGAAAACGATTTCGAAATGAAATGAATTGAAAACGAATTCGAATTGAATTGAAAACGATTTCGAAATGAATTGAAAACGAATTGAAATGAATTCAAATTGAATTGAAATTTGAATTGAATAGAAATGAATTTTGAAACGAATTTATAAAGAAGAATTCAATTTTGATTTGAATTGAAAAGGAAGTTGAAATTGCTTTTGAAACGAATTTAAAACTATTTATATAATTCGTTTTAAATAGAAATCGACGAAGTATATATTATATATATAATATAATGGCCTGAATAGAACGCGCCGCGCCGCGGCAGTTCGCGAATTTCGACCATTTATTTCAAACGGACATTACGGGAGATCCGACCGTCGGATTCTCCTAAAACCGGAACCGTTGGGTTCGTATCGAAAAGAGCTTTCTAATGAATATTAGAAATTTGAAATCTAACGGTTGGATTTGGAATTATGTCCAAATCAAATTCGAAAAAGGTCGCTGTAAGTGCAGTTCGATGGCCGTTGATGGAAATCGACTGTACGGGCCTTGATAAAATTATTAAAAATAGTAATAATTTGTGTAAAATCATAAGAAATGATTTGTGAAAGTTTGGGATGAAAAACTCCATATTTGAAAAGATAAAAATAGATTTTTATCGAAATGAACTAGTTTTGAACTAGAATTATAATTCTATTTATTTTTAAATAAATAAATTGAATTTGAAATGGTTTTGAAAATAACCAAAATTTCCAATGATTGCATTGGAGTGGATTTGAATCGAAATTGTCTTCGGAATATTTCGATGTTGGAATTCGTGATATTACAGGTGTTGTTATGGAAATTTGAAAGATATATATTTGTATCGTTATTTCCAATACGACATTTGTTAGTCGTAGAATTCGATATTGAATATAAGCCGATATATTTTCTATTCAGAGCCTTGTATTGAATATCAAATGTGATTTGGGTTTGTCGTGAATGGTGTCTTCACTAACACTGTTCTTGAACCCAGTTGAGAAAAGATTAAATCTTTTTATTTAGATTTAATGAAGTGTACCAATTAAATGATATTTAATTGGAATTGAATTGGTATTGATTTTTGGGTTTATCGTGAACAGTGTTTTAAATAACACTTGTTCTTTAACCCGATAATTAATGGAATGTGATTTGGGTTTGTCGTGAATGGTGTCTTCACTAACACTGTTCTTGAACCCAGTTGAGAAAAGATTAAATCTTTTTATTTAGATTTAATGAAGTGTACCAATTAAATGATATTTAATTGGAATTGAATTGGTATTGATTTTTGGGTTTATCGTGAACAGTGTTTTAAATAACACTTGTTCTTTAACCCGATAATTAATGGAATGTGATTTGGGTTGGTCGTGAATGGTGTCTTCACTAACACTGTTCTTGAACCCAGTTGAGAAAAGATTAAATCTTTTTATTTAGATTTAATGAAGTGTACCAATTAAATGATATTTAATTGGAATTGAATTGGTATTGATTTTTGGGTTTATCGTGAACAGTGTTTTAAATAACACTTGTTCTTTAACCCGATAATTAATGGAATGTGATTTTGGGTTTATCGTGAATCGTGTTTTTAAATGACACTGATTCTTTAACCCAGATAATGATTAAAACTAAGTGGAGTTTTAATGAATCTTTAATTAGATTGAAAAGATCGAGAATGGAGTATCACCAGTTTTGCTCCAGGCGATAGTTAAATCTTTAATTAGATTTGAACGTGAAATTTAGAAACTAACTGTCGGTTAGCCAAGCAGAATGGTTTTCTGGATATTGATCTGATGTTGGTTTCGGCCTTCGGGGTTAATATTTGGGGAATTATTCTCTTGATTAATTTACGGTTAGTGACTAATGAATTGGAATGAGGCGTATGTTGTGTTTGTGTAACACTTATTTAAAATATACGCGAGTTATTCGGAAAGACCGGGTTTATCCCATTCTGAATAACTGATACGACGATAAGTCGAAGATGAAGACGGTGGTCGAAGACCGGAAGTCTTCACGTCGTTTGGGTGATAATTGATGATCTTGATTGGGCTGTACACCCAAGAAGATGGAAACAGTTAGTGATCGTCCAGACGTACTTGGAGATCGATGGATATGCGGGGTACTAGGTGCCTCCGGTTTCGTTCAGACCCAGAACGGACTTGTAAATGGACTGTGTGCCTGACATTGGATTTCATTCTGTGTGACTGATATCGGTTGCATAGAGTGGTTTGCCTGTGTGGCATGCTAAGATGCAAATGATTGAGGCTTCTGTTGAAAAGCAAAGTCTTGTGGTGATGATCAAAGCACGGCCTTTGTGGCGTAGCTTTGTGTAACGTTTACCTCGCGTGTTTCACACCCGGTATGAACCAAAAACGGGAGACGGACCTCAGGGAGGGCATGCGTTTTCTTCTAGCTAGAAAGTGGCGTCAGTGGTTTTACACGCCCTGACGAGTTTGACTTATGTGGTTGTTGCTGTTGCGAGGCGCCTCGGATTGATCGGTCGTTCTCGAACCGATGGAGTCATTTGTTGGCTCATTGACACCCCAAAGGGTGGGGAAACGTAGTGTTCAGGCATTTTAATCCACATCGGTGGACCGGCCCTGACGATCCAAAGGCTTGACTGAGTACTTGCCTGAGACACGGGCTAGAGCGTCTCGAATCGGTTGAGGACTATCTTTTGCCTCGGTTCATAGACGGAAATCCAATTTCCAAATACGTGACTTTGCGGTTTTATATGTAAACCTATATATGGTGACATAGTGGGATGGGGCGCTCATGCCGCCTATGATTGATACTTATGATTTGAAGTTGTTTCATACACTATGCACTTATAATAGTATCAAATGATTTGTTTTAAACGTATCAAGCATTCTTTGGCTGTTATAAGGGAAAACCCTATCCCCCGGCTTGCGTTGCATTGTGTGATAGGACCTGGGTCTTATAACAGCTTCATCTTTCTTTATTTAGCATTGCGCTGCTGTTTTATGCACTGGTATTCTTGGGAGGAAACCCGTTCCGTGTTATATGGCGTGGTCCCTTGATTTACCTAACTTTTAAAATAAAGAATAATAACTGTTTTAGTTCTCACACCAGTCACATGACTGACCTGGAGTTTATTGTTTTAACCTAAACTCTGGGTGCCCTTATTTTGACGGGCAGCTAGTAGTTTTGGTTTTGCAGATTTATATTCACAGGATCCTGGTTTACAGCTGGAACGATATCCGGAAAGCTTTGTATCCGTATATCTTCTTCTAGTTGTGTATTGTATTATTTTCCGCTGCTATGTTTTTAAATGTAATTTAAATCTCTGATATTTCTGTGTAATATTCATTTATACTCTGTATATTCTTGTAATCTGATGCATTGTTGTAATATACAATGAAATGTTCTTCTGTATACGTTCTGTTGTGGCTTGTTCTCGAACTATCCGACGCTTTCCTTTACGGGGAAGTTGCGGGTCTTTACACGTGGTATCAGAGCTTTGGTTTACAAAGCAGAGAACAAGGCACATTAGAACCATACGAAAGAATTCATCAGATATTAGGTTAGTAATATCCAATTAGAATGACTCGTTAGAGATAGGATCAGTAGTATCCTAGAACGAGTGTGAAGAGTATATTTTTCAAATGAAAACAATTTTTGTTTTGAAAATTTAAATCAATTATTCGTATCTGATTATCTATTTATATTGAGTTGGACAGTCCAGTATATAAAGATTTTGCGTATACGTCTGATCTGCGTGTATTCGAAGTTTTAATATATTGGATAGATATAGAATCATACTCTAGTGGCCCGAAGATGATTCTGATGGTTGAGTACTCATCGTCAGAATTTATATTCGTGTGACGAAGGTGTGATATCTATATATTTCCATTAGACTGGTGTGAGAACCAAAACTTATATATATAGTTAGAACAACTTGTTGTGATTTGGCATCAAAAACATGATTTTCTTTATATATATCAAAATTATGAATTTGAAACTCTAATGCACTAATTGATTGATGTTTGTGTTGTTTGTTATTTGTTTGCTAATTTTGAACTATTATGCCTAATTGAATCAAATATTGAATTGTATTGAAAATTGGTCGCATCTGCTTGCATATACATGTATATCCTTCAACAGGTCATAGCAAGGAGGCTAGAGCCAGAGAATAAAATTTGTTTGCCCGACAAATAGGTACATGTTTACTACATAATTTCCTGTTTTGTTTGGGTGATGATGATTTTATGAGCCTATTGGCTAGCCGCTTGGCTTTTTCTTTTTCTTTTTGAGATCTGAAGGACCGGGGAAGCTATTTGAAATTCCCCGATGCTCCCGGTGCAGGGGAGGTTATGGCGAAATTTTTCGAAAATTTAGGGTGTTAGCCAAATTTTTGAAATTTTGAAAATTCTCAGAAACTGAAAAGTTAGAGAAGGGAAGCCAGATCGAATGTAGAGTTGAATGATCAAACCACTTTCGACTTTGTTCCTTTTCGAGGACGAAAAGTTTTAAGTGGGGGAGATTGTAACAACCCGGAAAATCTGGGCCAGTTTAAAATTTTTATTTTGGCAATTTTGGCGAATTTAGTATATTTAAAATAGATTATTTTAAATATATCGACGAGAAATTTATTTTGAATATTAATCGAACGTATATATTATACGCGTCGTCGTTAGAATATAAATATTTATATATAATTATAAATAGAATTGAAAATGGCGCGGTAGTTCGATAATTTGATTTCAAACTTCAATTGAATGTACCGGGTGCAAAACAATCCGGATTTTAGTGAAACCAAAAATAATGGAATCTAATAGTGAATATCTTTCTAACGAAGTTAACAAACCGAGATTTCACTTTAGAAATGATAAGATATGTCCAGTTGAAAATTCAGAATAGTCGCTGTGGAATTTATATATATTTTATATAATATATAGCCCTTAAAAATAGCCGTTTTGCAAACGACCTCGGATTTCGACGAAACCAGTTTTGTTGGGTCCGGGATGTGAAGTTATTGCTAGGTTTCAAATTCCATAATTTTTCGAATCAGTATGTGAGCGTGGTAAAGGAAAACGCGTTTGACCAGTTTCAGTTGATTTTAATCGACTGGAAATTGGCCATTTTTCAAACGGTCTCAGAATTCGACGAAACTAGTTTTGTTAGGACTGTATCGTCAATACGAAGCTAGAAAATATTTTTCGAGAATTTTTAGAGTTAGAATGTTACCCCGGTAATTTGAAATGTACGTTTAAAATTCAATATAGTGATTTAAATGTAAATGTAATGAAAACTGATTGTAGCAGCCGAATCAGCTTGCGATACATATCCCATTGTGTTCGGAATGGGGGTATTACGTTAGGGATGACAGTCGTTGGACCCGGTTCGGTGTTCGTATGTAAAAGTCAACATAAATTGAAAAAAAAAGAAAAAAATAATAATAAAATATATATCTCTTTCCCCCTTATTTCACGTTGCCCCCCCCCCCCCCCCGTTATAATCCATCTTTAATCGTTCAGAAGAATAAAAAAAAAAAAAAAAAAAAAAGGAGAAAACCCGATCTGCTCGTCGCCCTACCAGGGAGGACCTCGCCGCCGCTCCCCTTGCAACCGCGCCGCCTACCTCCCCAGTCCCCCTCCCCTCCTCTGGCCAAAGACCGCACGCCCCCCTTTTTTGCTAACCACCGCCGTCGCAAGCTGCAGGGACCCACCTCCGCTTGAAGCCTCCTCCACCACTGACGAACGCGAGATCCCCCCCCCTTCCTTGCTGTTGCAGCCTACGATCAGCCCCCCCCCCCTCTTCTTTTTTTTCTCGGTAAGTGTTTTATTAATTTATTTTTGTTTGTTTATTTGAATTAATTTTCTGTTTTTATATATATTATAAATTAGAAATAAGTTTGATTTTTAAATTAGAAATAAGTTTGATTTTTAAATTAGAAATAAGTTTGATTTTTAAATTAGAAATAAGTTTGATTTTTAAATTAGAAATAAGTTTGATTTTTAAATTAGAAAAGTTTGATTTTTAATATAGAAAAGATTTGGTTTTTATTTATTTTTATAGCGTTGAAATTAAAATGATATTTACTATGGTGTAGAAAAAAAATATAGTTTTTATCTATTGAACTTCGATAGAAAAATATAGTTTTTATCTATTGAACTTCGATAGAAAAATATAGTTTTTATCTATTGAACTTCGATAGAAAAATATAGTTTTTATCTATTGAACTTCGATAGAAAAATATAGTTTTTATCTATTGAACTTCGATAGAAAAATATAGTTTTTATATATTGATCTTCGATAGAAATATATAGTTTTTATATATTGAACTTCGATAGAAAAATATAGTTTTTATATATTGAACTTCGATAGAAAAATATAGTTTTTATATATTGAACTTCGATATAAAAATTCGATTTTTATATATTGAACATTGAAATAAAAATTCGATTTTTATATATTGAACTTTGAAATAAAAATTCGATTTTTATATATTGAACTTTGAAATAAAAATTCGATTTTTATATATATAGTGGCCTTGGGCAACGAAGGTAACAAAAAGGCGAAACGACGAAGACTTCTGCAAATGAAGAGCCGTGGAACTAGGATAGCTATATGTGAGAATTTCTCACTCTTCAATTTATTTTCTAGTTATATATATATACTAGGATGCAGACGGTGCTTAGTAGCACCCGACACAATCGTCCACAGACCATGGACTTGTTTGTTTGGTTGCATAGCTTAGTGATATGATTTGATTTTGATTTGGTTGTTGGGTGAATTTGATTGATGTGTGAATGGCGTGGGCCTTCACTAGACCGGGGATAAGGCTAGGCCTCGTCCCGTTTCTAGTATCGTGCCGTTATGCCGCCGAAATTTTCTAAAATAAGTTAGAAAAATAAAAATATCATTTTATTGGATAAATGAACTGAATAGAAATTCATAGGTTGAAATAAAATGTTTTATCGTTAAAAATATAAATTTTAACGTGAAGTGAATAAAATAAAATATTCATTTATAAACCGGACGGTTTGTTTATGTACACCTATTTGAATGACATTGATTGGGACGATAAATTTTACACATCGCCCAACTGCACAACTAAATCTGTGTTTGATTGTTTGAAACCCCACACGGGTGTTAGGATGAAATATGAAGTTCACTCATCCTGATTGGTTAAATGTGTCGATCGATTGATTGACAGGCTGTTATAAGCGTTGAATATCTATATTTGATGCTTATACAGTGTAGTGCACTTTGGTTGATGGTTGATTATTTTTCAATGCTATGATATACATGTGTTGTTTGAAAATCCATATAATTAACTTTATATGGTAATTGATTGGGCCTCATTCCAATTTGAAAAATAAAGAATATTATAAAATAAAAGTTCATGTGTTGACAGTACTCATTCATTGAGATTGGTCATGTGTTGAACGAAATATTTTAGTAATAAAATTTACACTTTTATCGATATAAAATAAAAGTTCATGTGTTGACAGTACTCATTCATTGAGATTGGTCATGTGTTGAACGAAATATTTTGATAATAACAACTATTTTGAAAAAGAAATATTTGAAATAGAATGTTTGAAAATAGAAATTTATGAAGCCGTGTTGATTAGATTGACGCCATTTTGACGTGAACGATATTTATATCAATTTTATTCATCTTAAAAATGAATATTGAAAAGTGATTTCGAAATCGAATATTTTGAATTGAATTGAAAACGATTTCGAAATAAATTGAATTGAAAACGATTTCGAAATGAAATGAATTGAAAACGAATTCGAATTGAATTGAAAACGATTTCGAAATGAATTGAATTGAAAATGATTTCGAAATGAAATGAATTGAAAACGAATTCGAATTGAATTGAAAACGATTTCGAAATGAATTGAATTGAAAACGATTTCGAAATGAAATGAATTGAAAACGAATTCGAATTGAATTGAAAACGATTTCGAAATGAATTGAAAACGAATTGAAATGAATTCAAATTGAATTGAAATTTGAATTGAATAGAAATGAATTTTGAAACGAATTTATAAAGAAGAATTCAATTTTGATTTGAATTGAAAAGGAAGTTGAAATTGCTTTTGAAACGAATTTAAAACTATTTATATAATTCGTTTTAAATAGAAATCGACGAAGTATATATTATATATATAATATAATGGCCTGAATAGAACGCGCCGCGCCGCGGCAGTTCGCGAATTTCGACCATTTATTTCAAACGGACATTACGGGAGATCCGACCGTCGGATTCTCCTAAAACCGGAACCGTTGGGTTCGTATCGAAAAGAGCTTTCTAATGAATATTAGAAATTTGAAATCTAACGGTTGGATTTGGAATTATGTCCAAATCAAATTCGAAAAAGGTCGCTGTAAGTGCAGTTCGATGGCCGTTGATGGAAATCGACTGTACGGGCCTTGATAAAATTATTAAAAATAGTAATAATTTGTGTAAAATCATAAGAAATGACTTGTGAAAGTTTGGGATGAAAAACTCCATATTTGAAAAGATAAAAATAGATTTTTATCGAAATGAACTAGTTTTGAACTAGAATTATAATTCTATTTATTTTTAAATAAATAAATTGAATTTGAAATGGTTTTGAAAATAACCAAAATTTCCAATGATTGCATTGGAGTGGATTTGAATCGAAATTGTCTTCGGAATATTTCGATGTTGGAATTCGTGATATTACAGGTGTTGTTATGGAAATTTGAAAGATATATATTTGTATCGTTATTTCCAATACGACATTTGTTAGTCGTAGAATTCGATATTGAATATAAGCCGATATATTTTCTATTCAGAGCCTTGTATTGAATATCGAATGTGATTTGGGTTTGTCGTGAATGGTGTCTTCACTAACACTGTTCTTGAACCCAGTTGAGAAAAGATTAAATCTTTTTATTTAGATTTAATGAAGTGTACCAATTAAATGATATTTAATTGGAATTGAATTGGTATTGATTTTTGGGTTTATCGTGAACAGTGTTTTAAATAACACTTGTTCTTTAACCCGATAATTAATGGAATGTGATTTGGGTTTGTCGTGAATGGTGTCTTCACTAACACTGTTCTTGAACCCAGTTGAGAAAAGATTAAATCTTTTTATTTAGATTTAATGAAGTGTACCAATTAAATGATATTTAATTGGAATTGAATTGGTATTGATTTTTGGGTTTATCGTGAACAGTGTTTTAAATAACACTTGTTCTTTAACCCGATAATTAATGGAATGTGATTTGGGTTGGTCGTGAATGGTGTCTTCACTAACACTGTTCTTGAACCCAGTTGAGAAAAGATTAAATCTTTTTATTTAGATTTAATGAAGTGTACCAATTAAATGATATTTAATTGGAATTGAATTGGTATTGATTTTTGGGTTTATCGTGAACAGTGTTTTAAATAACACTTGTTCTTTAACCCGATAATTAATGGAATGTGATTTTGGGTTTATCGTGAATCGTGTTTTTAAATGACACTGATTCTTTAACCCAGATAATGATTAAAACTAAGTGGAGTTTTAATGAATCTTTAATTAGATTGAAAAGATCGAGAATGGAGTATCACCAGTTTTGCTCCAGGCGATAGTTAAATCTTTAATTAGATTTGAACGTGAAATTTAGAAACTAACTGTCGGTTAGCCAAGCAGAATGGTTTTCTGGATATTGATCTGATGTTGGTTTCGGCCTTCGGGGTTAATATTTGGGGAATTATTCTCTTGATTAATTTACGGTTAGTGACTAATGAATTGGAATGAGGCGTATGTTGTGTTTGTGTAACACTTATTTAAAATATACGCGAGTTATTCGGAAAGACCGGGTTTATCCCATTCTGAATAACTGATACGACGATAAGTCGAAGATGAAGACGGTGGTCGAAGACCGGAAGTCTTCACGTCGTTTGGGTGATAACTGATGATCTTGATTGGGCTGTACACCCAAGAAGATGGAAACAGTTAGTGATCGTCCAGACGTACTTGGAGATCGATGGATATGCGGGGTACTAGGTGCCTCCGGTTTCGTTCAGACCCAGAACGGACTTGTAAATGGACTGTGTGCCTGACATTGGATTTCATTCTGTGTGACTGATATCGGTTGCATAGAGTGGTTTGCCTGTGTGGCATGCTAAGATGCAAATGATCGAGGCTTCTGTTGAAAAGCAAAGTCTTGTGGTAATGATCAAAGCACGGCCTTTGTGGCGTAGCTTTGTGTAACGTTTACCTCGCGTGTTTCACACCCGGTATGAACCAAAAACGGGAGACGGACCTCAGGGAGGGCATGCGTTTTCTTCTAGCTAGAAAGTGGCGTCAGTGGTTTTACACGCCCTGACGAGTTTGACTTATGTGGTTGTTGCTGTTGCGAGGCGCCTCGGATTGATCGGTCGTTCTCGAACCGATGGAGTCATTTGTTGGCTCATTGACACCCCAAAGGGTGGGGAAACGTAGTGTTCAGGCATTTTAATCCACATCGGTGGACCGGCCCTGACGATCCAAAGGCTTGACTGAGTACTTGCCTGAGACACGGGCTAGAGCGTCTCGAATCGGTTGAGGACTATCTTTTGCCTCGGTTCATAGACGGAAATCCAATTTCCAAATACGTGACTTTGCGGTTTTATATGTAAACCTATATATGGTGACATAGTGGGATGGGGCGCTCATGCCGCCTATGATTGATACTTATGATTTGAAGTTGTTTCATACACTATGCACTTATAATAGTATCAAATGATTTGTTTTAAACGTATCAAGCATTCTTTGGCTGTTATAAGGGAAAACCCTATCCCCCGGCTTGCGTTGCATTGTGTGATAGGACCTGGGTCTTATAACAGCTTCATCTTTCTTTATTTAGCATTGCGCTGCTGTTTTATGCACTGGTATTCTTGGGAGGAAACCCGTTCCGTGTTATACGGCGTGGTCCCTTGATTTACCTAACTTTTAAAATAAAGAATAATAACTGTTTTAGTTCTCACACCAGTCACATGACTGACCTGGAGTTTATTGTTTTAACCTAAACTCTGGGTGCCCTTATTTTGACGGGCAGCTAGTAGTTTTGGTTTTGCAGATTTATATTCACAGGATCCTGGTTTACAGCTGGAACGATATCCGGAAAGCTTTGTATCCGTATATCTTCTTCTAGTTGTGTATTGTATTATTTTCCGCTGCTATGTTTTTAAATGTAATTTAAATCTCTGATATTTCTGTGTAATATTCATTTATACTCTGTATATTCTTGTAATCTGATGCATTGTTGTAATATACAATGAAATGTTCTTCTGTATACGTTCTGTTGTGGCTTGTTCTCGAACTATCCGACGCTTTCCTTTACGGGGAAGTTGCGGGTCTTTACAGGTTCCCTGCCTTTCCGTTCGTACACGATTGACTAAAGATGGTAGGTAGTCGGTGACGTGCTATCCAGGGCAAAATCAAGTATCGTCGACTCCACGCTAATCCATCCCAGTCTTTAGGTCGCTCGCATAGCAACCAAGGCATACTCTTGGCTCTTCTATCGCAGACCTTAACCCCTGTGAGGCCGGGTTTCATGGACCATCTGCCACCTCACAGAGGGATACCAAGAGTACCCTCACGTCCCTCGAAGCTACCGCTTCGTCACCCAGTTCGTTGGAGCCTTTATCTAAGTCAGGTAATTTGCTCCTCCTCGTGTTTTAAGCGATGACCTACTGTATCGGGTTACTCATCCATTCATGAACTAGTCCCATGTCCTTGGCTAAGAATTATTACTTAGTTATACTTAACTAAGGTTTACCACTTAGCTTCTTTTCCCCATTACCCTTGATTAACCACGATTTTCTACCTAGTTCCTCTCACTAGGGTTTTGTCTATTGGGTTAAGTGTTGTTATTCAGGTTCATGACTTAGCCCGCCTACGAATCATGTCAAGATTGGCTAAGTATTTAAGTTTAAGGCTTAGTCCTACAAGTTGGTTAAGTATACCAAGAAGCGCATGACTTAACCCTATCAAGTCAAATTGGTTAAGTATTGGTTTGTCTTAACCCTATCAGATTAGCATGTTAGATTGATTAAGCATAGATTATCTAAATCGCATCAGATCATCGAGCCTGATTGGTTAAGTATGGGTTAGCTTAACCTCATCCACTAATCATACTACAAGGGTTAAGTATATTCAAAAGGTCTTGTGACTTAACCCTATCAAGTCCACATGTTAGATTGGTTAAGTATAGGTTACTTAACCTCATCAAATCATCATGTATAATTGGTTAATTATAAGTTACTTAACCCCATTAAATTATCATGTTAAGTTGGTTAAGTATTGGTTACTTAACCTCATTGAATTACCAAGTTTAGACTGGTTAAGTGTTTAACTTAACCCCATCGAATTACCATGTTTAGATTAGTTAAGTGTAGGTTACTTAACCCCATCTAATTACCATGTTTAGATTAGTTAAGTGTGGGTTACTTAACCCCATCTAATTACCGTGTTTAGATTAGTTAAGTGTAGATTACTTAACCCCATCTAATTACCGTGTTTACATTAGTTAAGTGTAGATTACTTAACCCCATCTAATTACCAAGTCGGATTAGTTAAGTGTAATTTACTTAACCCCATCCCCTAATTGTCTTGTATGGTTAAGTGTCTTTAAGAAATCAAGCCCGGTCCAACTTAACCTACCCATTCGTGTCATATCGGTTAAGTGTCATTAGTCAAATTTACTTAACCTTATCATGTGGCATTAGTTTAATTAATGCACTCTCAACCTCTCACATTAGACTTTGTTGTGGTTACTAGTTAAGCCGGGCGGGTCCGGGTAGTTTTACACCACAACCTAGTCTAACCTCGGGTCTTAAGCGCGACATGACCAACTTCTCACATTGGATCCTATTGTTTGTAGCCACTAGTTAAGCCGGGCGGGTCCGGGTAGATTTATGCTACAAACTCAACCCAACCTCGAGTTGGCCACTTTCATGTTTGGTCTAGTGTCATATTACACTTACAACCCACACATGTCTAGTTCAATTTCCATGTTTTCCTACGTGTCATGACCACATTTAAATGTATCATGAATGTCATGTTCTCATGTAAACCCCATTTCAAGTTTTCGTGTCATATTCACGGTTTCCCTAAGCTACCCAAACGTATTTCCAACCCAAGTGGAAGCAAGTCACATGGTAAGGATACTATGCTACATATTGGCCTCAAAACATGTACGATGTCAAAAAGGGGTTGGCCATAAACATGCATAGTAGCATAGGGGAATTTGGCCACAAACATGCATAGTATCATAAGGGAATTTGGCCACAAACATGCATAATATCATAAGAGAATTTGTCCACAAGCATGCATGATAACATAAGGGATTTGGGTTCATCTATATGCATAAGCCCCAAAGTCGTATTCATATGCATATTTCACAAGTCAAATCGGTTTCAAGCATTCATGCCAATATTCCGCAAGTAAAGGTTCAATCTTTCATGATGGACTAAGTTAAACATAACATAAGTGGCATGATTTAGTCACTAAGCATAGCCAAAAGTCATAGGTTCAAGCAAAAGAGGCATGACAAGGTTCATATAGGCTAGCATACTTAGTTTAATCTCGTTTTATTCCATGCCATCATTAAAACTACCGTTTAGATCTAGAAGTAGCTAGAACTTACATAGCATGGCAAGAGATTTAGGAGCATGAATCGTCTTGTCAAAGAATCCATGTTGAGATGATGATCAAAACCCTTGATTTGGTGTAGAAAGCTTGCACCTTCGTCTTGGATCTAGTTTGAATGCATAGGCTCTTGAAGTTGGAGATGGAGGCCATGATCTAGAGGGATTTGGGCAGCACTTCGTTGTTAGATTGATTTTGAGTGATTTAGGTTAGGTCCTAGGATGTTTTTATAGAGATTAGGAGCAGTTTAGGCCATAGGATAAGCCCTAGGATAGATCTGAACCCTCAAAATCCGTCACCAGCTCTAAAGCATGTCTTGAGGAACAAGTCAGGTGCACCCAGGCCCAGGTGGTCGGACCACCCAGGTCGACAGGGGTGTCGACTGGGCAGTCGACACCACCTGGGGGGGTGTCGACTCCCCAGTCGACTTGGGGTGGCGGGAATTTTTCCCGCCTCTTCTGCTTTGCTGAATTTGAAATCTGAATTCAAATTTGAACTGTTTTTTAACTTGAAATTTTCTGAAAACTTTGACGGGCCATAACTTGGCCATACAGACTCCGATTTTCGAAAACTCGGACTCTATTTCACGTATTTTTCCGAGACGAACGCAATGGCATAGCCCGTTTCCCTTGATTCAGATATTATAATTAAATTCTGCCTTGATTTCTGGTTTTAACGTGTTGTTAAAATTCGGGTTGTTACACTATGGTTTAGGAAAAATTGTATATAATAAGCAAACATGAGACTTAACATAAATGGATTTGGGTGTAAACTTGTGATAATTTGGTAAGTTCAGTTATTTCTAAGATTTGGAACATGTAATAGGAATCATGACTTGTAATGAATCGAATCTAGAACTATGACTAATTGTAAGATAATAAATTCTGATTCATGCTTATCCTTTTTTTCAAAATTGAATTACCTATGCCTATGAGACTGTTGTAATGGAACCTATCATGTTGTACACCAAATTGGTGATTCTTTTATGTGCAATTCTATCGAATCTTTATGCCTATGATGTAGCTTGCTCAGTTTAGCCATACTTATTGTTAATGTAGAGCATGTCTATTGGAAATATGATTCTAGAGTTGAGTACACCTTTACATGCCTATTTTGTTCCTTATGTCAATTCTTGTGTTTCTCCTCTATACCTCTCCATTTTATTTTTGGACCTTGTTGTACGTGCAATTGAAATGCGGGGAATTGGGTATAACTTAATTAAGTAATTTTGGCCATAACAAGTAAATGTGGCATAGCTTGAATTGACCACACTTATGGATAATTTACATATAAATCTAGACTTGGACAGTAAATATGTAAATTGGCTAAAAGATTAACGCCTAAGACATGAGGTTAGACTTGGTTTGCGGTATAAGACTGCCCGGAACCGCCCGACATATCCAACAACCACAAACAACAGTCTAATTTGAGAGATCAAAGGCATAAATTAGATGCTTAGACATGAGGTTAAGTCTGGCTTGTGGTTGAAGTCTGCCCGGAACCGGCCGGCATATCCAGCGGCCACAAGTGATCGACTTAATGTGAGAGGTCTATGCATTAATAACTAATTAATGCTGAATATGACACCTAAACGAGTTAGGTGGGTGGGGTTAAGTTAACATGGGGAAGAAGACAACTTAACCAATATTACATGAACAAAGTGGATAAGGTTAGGGCAAGATTAACCAATAATACATGTGGACTTGATAAGTAAAAGGGTTAAGTTAATCTTGGGTAGGTGGGTAATATTAGTATATATAGGCCCACAAACTTGACCGTTAAATAAACATGCGTGAATCAGTGGGAAGGTTAGGTGACATATGGATAGGCGACACTTAACCAATACAACATGTTAATTAAACAAATGGGTAGGGTTAGGTTATATTGAGAACACTTAACCGTTATAACACATTGATTAGGAAACCCTAGTAATGGGGACCTATTTCAGCAGTAACCCACACAGATGTATCACGGTACCCTGAACTAGGCAGGTTGGGGCACGATTACTGGGCTGATTATAAGCGGTCAAAATAGTGGTGGGTGGTACATCATTGTAGGTTCCGACGGAGTACGGGCGTGCACGTACTCCGGAGTGGAAGCAGCAGGCACTGGGCATCAGTAGTCGTACACTGTGCATCTTGAATTGTGTCGGGTTGCCATCATAGGGATTGATACACCCCATAGTGGGACCAGCATAGGTATCTACAAACAAGCGGGGCCGAATGACACAAGTAATAAATACATGCGAGTTAGGGAGCCGATCGATTTTGGGTAGTATGGGGACATATTATATATTATGGGCAAGTAGGATGTCAAGGATTTAATAGGGTAGATACCTCTTACTAGATGTTATGCCTAAGGGCTACCAATTAGGGGGTTGGGATCAACTTTTAGTGTGGAACTAGTAACAGTGCGATATATTTAGCATGGGTGCAGTGTAGTAATTACCCTATAGTGATTAGAAACGCAATCAACATTTATCTTATTCAACTTGCCTACCTTGTCGTGCATGCTTATGTACATTCATTTCTTGTTTTCCAGTTTATGTTCTTATCCTGTTACTTTAATGATTATATTGTTAAAGTTACTGGACTCGCCAGACTAATGTCTGACCTAGTTTGTTTCGCCTCTTTTCTTCCATTCCCCCCAAGCCTCTCAGGGAGGAAATACTCGAGCTTTGTTCAGATGCCTCTTTCTTCGAGCTTGAAGTTGAAAGATGTGTTGCTTGGCTTTGATTTTGCTTATGGAATTTTCTATTGGGGATAATAGCTTTAAAATTATGTACTCTGAAGGCTTTTGTACAAGGTTGATATTATGTATTTGGTTTTGTTGTTTTGAAGGTGTAACCAAACCTATTTCTGTTTCCACTGCAATAAAGTTATAAAATTTTCAAGTACAACTTTATCCGTCTTGTAATATTCCGTTTTGTTTACTTATAATGCTCCACGAAACTTAATGCATTCCCTTTGTGAGTGATATTAACGGACGTGGGGTGTTATAGTATGCTTTATGCACTGAGTGAGAGATGCGAGGATGGTTGCTATGCTTGATTGTTTGACATCACTATGACATGCACACCCCGACCCCCATATCTTTACACCATATGTTATTGTCACCTTATAGTAGAGTATTGTACATCTTGTTGTGTTAACTCTTTAGTTGCAGGTCCAGGTTCAGATATGGTTTAGTATACCTGTTATTGTTCTATTTTGCTGCTTATCGCTCATACCAGACTATTGTATGACCCAGAGTTTTATGTCTCTTCTTATTACTCTGGGTGCTCTTAAACGAACAGACCAGAGACAGGTCAGGTGATTATGCACGAGTAGTTGTACCGGAGATGAGCAGGAGGCTTCTACGTATGATATATATATATATATTATTTCCCTATGTCGCTGTTGGTCACTACTTTGGGCATTAGCAGTGTACCTTTCTTATTTTGCTTTGGAGACAGTTTTAAAAGTTGTAATAATGATGATGTGGAACATAAGCTGTATTTTGGATTTTTCGCTGCTATGCTGGTTTAGTTTTCGGCTTATGCACTGTCTCACCTGCTTTATGTCAAAGTTATGTTATTATTATATTTTGTTCTATACGGTGTGAGATATACTATAGGTTCCTTGCTAGTTCAAATTCCCTTCCTTTCCTTTCATTGGCGGTCGTCCCGTGCTAGTCGGACATTGGCACATTGCACTTTCATTGGAAATGTCGGCTGGTGCGGGGTGGGCCGTCACACTGTTTTTCTTTTTATCGAGTTACAGATCCAAAAAGAAACAGACTGGACCAATAGCTCTGAAAATTATATTTGTAGGATATGTTGAAAGTTCAAAAGCATATACATTATTAGACATAACGTCTAATGTTATTGTGGAATCAAGAGATGCTCAGTTCACTGGGAATAAATTTATACGTGAACTCACATCAGTTCCCATGCAAATTATCTATAATGATAGTTATGAGAATACTAAGCATACTTCTACAAATATATGGACTCTCCTAAGTCTACCTGAGGAACCTCGAAGAAGTGTAAGAGCAAGGAAAACCAAAGGTTTGGATCCTGGTTTTGTCTTACTTGATGATGTGATTCATCTTGTAGTTGGAAACAGAAATGAAACAATCAATGAAACAATTTACAATTTGTACAATGAGGAAGACCCTAAGTGGTATAAAGAAGCTACGACTTTAAGGGATGCTGCTTTTCGGAAGGAAGTAATATAAGATAAAATGGATTCAGTTCTATCTAACTATACTTGAGTTCTAACAGATCCACTGGTTGGGTCCAAAACAATTGGTTGTAAATGGGTATTTTGAAAGAAATACAACACTAATGTATCTATTTAGGCTTTTAAGGTAAGACTGGTTGCAAAAAGGTTTCGACAAAAGGTGGGCATCGATTATTTTGACACATATGCACTAGTTGTTAGACTATCCTCAATAAGGGTTCTTTTTTCTGTTGCATCCATACCTGGATTACATGTGCATCAAATGGATGTTAAGCTTTTCTTCCTAAATAGACATTTAAACGAACAAATATATATGGAACAACCAGAAGGGTTTATTCTTAATGGAAATGAGAATACATTGTGTAAGCTTGTCAAGTCTTTATATAGACTAAAGCGAGCTCCTAAATAATGGCATGAGAAATTTTATTATGTGACTTTATCTAATGGTTTTAAGTATAATAGTGCCGACAAGTGCATTTATTCCAAATTCACAAATAGCTTGGGTGTTATAATATGTCTATATGTAGATGATATGCTTATATTCGGTACCAACATGAATGGCATAAATGAGACAAAGAAATTTTAAACTTCGTGTTTTGAAATGAAAGATTTAAACGAAGTTGGCACTATATTAGGAATCAAAGTGAAAAAACTAGTACATGCTACACTTTAAGATAGTCTCACTATACTGAAAAATGGCTTACACAGTGCAAATATTTGAATTTTAATGACGCTAGTAGCCTGTATGATCCTTCGGTTAAACTTATTTCAAATTCTCGAAGAGTTGTAGTTCAACTAAAATATGCAAGTATTATCGGTACTCTAATGTATGCTATGTTTTGTACGATACCTGATATTTCTTATGCTATCTGTAAGATATCGAGATATACAAATAATACCAATAATGCACAATGGAAAGAATTTGGAAGAGTTCTTGGATACCTTTAAAAACCAATTAAATTAGGAAATTAATTTGAAAATTTTCTAGTTGTTTTGGAAGGATATTCAAGTGCAAGTAGTGCAACCCCTAAAAATAATAGCATGGGAACTACCGGGAGGTTTATTACTCTAAGAGGAGCTATTGTATCATGGGCCTCTAAGAAACAAACAATCGTTACACATTCTACAACTAAAGCGGATTTTTTTTGCCATAGATGCATCGACAAAAAAATGGAATAACTAAGTAATTTGCTAATGGAAATAGAGTTGTGACCACAACTATGGTCAGCCATTTCAATATATTATGATAGTGAAGCTACATGTCTGGAGAATAAAACAAAAATTTTAATTGTAAATTTTGACATATAAGCTTGAGACACACGTATGTCAGAGAGCTTATTATAGAAGGCGTTATTAAAAATTTATATGTAAGTTCGAAGAAAAACCTAGTAGACCCATTAACTAATGAATTCCCAAGAGATATGGCTTAAACTACAAGTTATGGAATGGGTTTAAAGTCTCTTTAATCTCCTACCATGTAAACCCTATCTTTGTTCTTATACTAAGGTTTAAAGGGTAATAACAAGTTGATGTCAAGAGATGGATAAACATTAGACGTCAATTGTTTACTTATTTCAATTGCGGTGTCTATTTGTCATAGTAACAAGGACGAATAAAATAGACATCTATGTGAACATAAGAAACCATGTTTCGAAAAAGGATGGAGTTAACTTTGTAAATGTTCATGAATACTAGAGGATTGATTGTAATTAATTCATGGTTACGATTATTTTATTGAAGAATATAATCATCTGTGTGTTTAGGTATTGCGTTTTAATGCAAAGGATTTCAGTTTAAGCTACCATCCATCAATTTCTATTAAAATTTAGATATCTAAACTAATAAGAAGGTTTAAATCGAAAGCTACTTTCTTTTATGCATAAATGTATGGATAAAATATTGTTATCTAGTGGGGGATGGTTTGATAGATTACAATGTTTTAAAGTCCAACATTGCCTAAGATTTAGGGAACATCCCGCTATATATATATAAGTTAGGGCAAAGGCGATATAAACAGAAAAGAAGAAATAAGAAAGAAGAAAACACAGCTAAACATACATATTAACTGTCAAAGATAGGCACTTATGGCATGTGGGGGTGAGCACTGCAAGTAGTGATAGCGGTTACGAATGGTCGCTGCTTTTAAATTTTGATTTTTAACAAACGCATCTGTTAGCGTACGGACTGTTGAAAATGGTTGCCCGGTATCTTTTCGTGCCATATATAAGGAGGTAGGAATTCTTGAGAAATGTATCACTGTTCTTTTTTTTTCCTTCTCTTGTGCAAATTTCTTCTTTAATAAATCATATACTTCTCCTACGGTGTTTTTGCATCTGCATGAGGGGCCTTTGTTGTATCTTAGAGTAATTGCACGGCTTATTTTCTTCCCAATTTACCGTACTATGGGGGCGATCGATTCCTTAAAAAAGTGTCGCGATAACATGCCTCAAAGGTGATTTCTTGGTTCTCAGAACTATTCTCTGTTACAAACAATCTTAAGGAATCAATATGGCGTCGTCCCAGCCGTTAGAATCAACCTACAAGATTATGAATCAGGAGTACACCAAACTTGATCGGTTCAATGACACAAACTACACCTGTTGGCAGAACAAACTGATGTTCCTCCTCACTACGTTGAACGTTTCCTACCATCTTGATTTAGTTCTGCAGCCGATTCGGCCGCCTGCTACCATTGATACAGCAAACCTCATTGCAAAAAGAAAGAAAACAAGAGGAAAATGAAGTGGTCTGTAGATGGCACATTCTCAACACGTTATCCGATCGTCTTTACAATCTTTTCACTTCTATAAACTCACCGCGGCAAATTTGGAAGACATTGGAGACAAAATACATCAACGAGAAACTAGGCACAGTCAAATTTTTAATATTTGAGTTCTTTGAATATAAAATGGTTGGTAATGCCTCTATTATAGATCAAGTACACGAGATGCAGGTTTTTTCAACAAACTCAAAGATATGAAAATTAACATTCCAGAACAATTGCAAGTTGGCGCTGTCATGGCCAAATGTGACGGCCCGCCCCGCACCAGCCGGCATTTCCCATGAAAATGCGTTGTGCCGATGTCCAACCGGCACGGGAAGGTCGCCAAAGAAAGGGAAAAGTAAAGGACTTACTGGTGAACTAACAAAGAACCTGTAGAATATCTCATAGCGCAAGGAATAAAATATAATAATAACATACTTGACATAAAACAGGTGAGGTAGTGCATAAGCTGAAACTAAACATCATAGCAGCGGAAAATCCAAATACAGCTTATGTTCTACATCATCATTATTACAAATTTAAAACTGTCTCTAAAGCAAAAGAAAGGAAAGGTACAGTACTAATGCCCAAAGTAGTGACCAGCAGCGACACAGGGAGAATATATATATATATATATATATATATATATATATATATATATATCATACATGGAAGCCTTCTGCTCATCTCCGGTACAGCAACTCGTGCTTCACCAGCTAACCTGTCTCTAGTCTACTCGTGAGAGCACCCAGAGTAATAAGAAGAGACATAAAACTTTGGATCAAACAAAAGTATGGTATGAGCGATAAGCAGCAAAAGAGAACAATAACAGGTATACTAAACCATACCTGAACTTGGACCTGCAACCAAAGAGTTAGCACTACATACTATACAATACTCTAAGGTGCCACTAACACATGGTACAAATAATACGGGGGTGGGGGTGTACATGTCATAGTGATGGCAAACAAATCAAGCATGGCAACCATCCTCACGTCTCTCACTCAGTGGGTAAAGCATACGATATCCACCACTTTGATCACTAGACCCATCGAGGTAATGATGTAGTTCGACTTGTACAACTACTGCTACCACAAAGCTTATCGCATGGGATCATGACCAAACTTTTTCAAATGACCCCACTTCATTTGTCTATAGCCCACTAGTCATACCTAGGCCACTATTGCCCAGAATTCGTCCACGTACCTCCCATACATAGTGATCCAAAGTCATAGACATCGACAACCCCTTAGCACACGTCCCGCAGCAGAGCCTAACTCGTGAAGTTAACTCATTGGTTCCCAACTGGATCCTGAGTTATGCTTCTCATTTGGACTACCTTTGCATCTCGGGTTTATGGTCTTCTCCGGATCGGTCTTCATTTGGTTCAGAAACAAACTTCCTTTCGGATCAGTTCTCTTCCCCTTGTTCAGTCCATAGTCATCAGCCTCCTTCTGGTCGGTTCGTGCTCCCTCTGTCGGATCGGGTCGTGGTGCCCAAGCTGGATCGGGTCGTGCTTCCTTCACCAGATTGGGTCGGGCTTCTCTCTCCCGCTCGGGTCGTGACCAAGCTTCACGGTTCGGATCGTGGAGCTCTCTAGATGAGTGGATCAATTCGGTGTCTCCATTCACGAGCGGTTCGGAGGACTTCGGAGGCGAACGGATCGGGAATGGCAAGCTTCAACACGCGGCTCGTGGGAAGGTGGCCACGAGCGGGTCGGGTTCGGGGGGGGGGGGGGTGATCCGATCTGGTTCCTGCACATCTTTCCTACAACTTTCCGGCGACTGTTTTACGCCATACGACAGCGTTTTCGACCAATCTAACTTTTCTAATCAATTGCAAAGCATACCATACAGTCATAGCAACATGTATAATCATCCACAAATGCCAAAACAACGATATGACAAGGTTAAACGGATCAAACATAGCCAAAGTTCTATATTTTCCCTTAAGCATGTTTAAGCAAAACTAATGGTAGGATTAGTAAAAACTTAACCAAATTAACCAAATTTTCTAACAGAGGCCTAAAACAATATTTCAAAATTTATCAATATTTTTCCAGTTTTTTAACATGTATAAATTCGCTAAATACCACTAATTACCCTTAATTAACCATAATTAGTGAGGAACTATGCAAATCACTCACCTTGGCCATAATTTAACTTTAGATCTGAAATAAATATCTGTTATGGCGTTGTTCCCAAGACTATACAATAGTTCTACCTCAATTCTTGTGCTAATCCTCTTTGATTTGATGTAGATTTGGCCTAATTAGCGATTAGAAGGTGATTTGGGGTGTTTTTGATGTTGAAGGCCGTTACTAAGGTTCCTAGAATGAAAGTGGCGGTTGTGAAAGTGAGAAAAATGGTGTTCTCTAAACCCTTATAACCCTTAAATACTCCAAATCCCGAAATTCTCCTTTGGGCCTAGCTGTTAATCACCCGGTTAAGCCCAATTAAGCTATTTTTCACTACCTGAAAATTCTTTCATCCATATCTCCCAAACGTTGAGCCCGTTTGGCTAGTGTGACCACTCTACGGAAAGTTAAACCATCATCCGGATCTAATGGAAGTGGTTTCAGGTCAAAACTCCCTTCCAATCAAAAGTTATGGCCGTATCAAGATTAGCTAGGGGCAAAACGGTCATTTGAAAATTGGTAAAAATCATGAACATGGGAAATGACCCCAATAGTCGTCTCCTAATGATACATGACCATACGACTTCTTATGGGAAAGAAATAAATATTCTACGATCCTTCGATGCGTAGAATGCGGGTCGTTACACTCTCCCCCCTTAAGAAATTTTGTCCCTTAAATTCCTTAACCCAAAACATACAAAGGATCCCGCATGCCTACCAATCATATACAACCATCAAACATGCAAAACAAATAAAACAAACCTATCCTAGCATGCGGAAAGACTAAATCGAAACTGAAATCTTGCCAGAGGAAGAGTTCTGGATACGTTTTCCTAATGCTCTCCTCTGTCTCCCAAGTACAGTCATTCTCATTCTCACCCCACTGAACTTTGACTAATTTTACCGCCTTCCTTCGAAGCTGCTTCATATCATTCCCAACAATACGCATAGGCCTGGGGTTCCAACCGCCTCGGGTTCAACTTCGATATCATCCAACTGATCAGGTGAAATAGTCACATCTGGGTCATGTATGAACTTCCTTAACTGGGAAACATGAAACACGTTTTGAACTCCTGCCATCTTGTCTGGTAATTCAACTTTATATGCCAACTTCCAAATTCGCTCAAGAACTAGGAATGGACCAACCAATCTTGGTGCTAACTTTCCTCTCCTACCAAATCGTATCACGCTCTTCAACTGAGAGATCTTGACAAACACCAAGTTGCCAATGGAGAACTTTAATTCTCTTCTCCTCTTATCAGCATAAATTTTCTGCCTATCTTGGGCAGCCTTCATTCGTTGTTGGACAACCTTAATCTTAGCTGAAGTTTCTCTTATCACATCTGGTCCAAGCACAAACTTCTCACCAATTTCTAACCAACATGACGGTGAGTTGCACGGTCTTCCGTACAAAGTTTCAAATGGAGCCATACCAATACTGGATTGATAACTATTATTATATGCAAACTCTACTAGATGCAAATGGCTATCCCATGATCCACCAAAATCCAATATGCAAGCTCTTAAGAGATCTTCTAACACTCGATTCGCCCTCTTTGTTTGACCGTCAGTTTGAGGATGATACACGGTACTGAGATGTAATTCTGATCCTAACGCCTCTTGTAAGCTCTTCCAAAATCCGGTAGTGAACAACGGATCTCGGTCACTCACAATACCTTTGGGTATTCCATGAAATCTCACTACCCACTTTACATATAGTTCAGCTAACTTAGCTGCCGTTCTATTCGACTTGACGGGTATAAATCTTGCACTTTTGGTCAATCGGTCCACAATCACCCAAATGCTATCATGACCCAATCTAGTCCTTGGTAACCCATCAATGAAATCCATTGAGACTTGTTCCCATTTCCATTCTGGAATCTCTAATGGTTGCAACAAACCACTAGGCTTCTTTTTCTCAGCTTTAACTAGTTAGCAGTTCAAGCGTTTGGATATAAACTTCCCAATATCTCTTTTCATCCCTTCCCAGTAGTAGGTCTGATTCATGTCTCAATACATCTTGTTACCACCGGGATGTATAGTCAGTTTTGAGTGATGACATTCTCTAAGAACTTCATCTCTCAATCCATTGACATTGGGTACAACAAGTCTTCCATTCTTTCTAAGCCATCCATCTCGATCTAGCCCATACTTGTTCATCTCCCCGTCGATTCCCATCTCTAACTTTGAGATGATTTCTGATAGGTTAGGATCGTTCCTCTGACTGGAACCAATCCGCTCAATCAAAGTGGGTCTGATCGTCAAACTTGCTAACATTTCTGGATCCAATTAACACCTTGGTCTGAAATCATACCTAGCGATGTACTCAAGTTGCTTCCATTCTAGAAACATAGCCCCTTAACTGGCATGTCGTCCACTCAATGCATCATCCACCGCATTGCCCTTTCCTGGTGTATACGCGATGTCGAAATCATAGGAAGCTAAGAATTCTAACCACCTTTGCTGTCATAGATTTATATCCTTCTGAGAGAAGAGATACTTTAATGATTTATGATCGGTAAACTACTCGAATCTTTCTCCCAAGAGATAATGTCTCCACATTTTCAATGCGAACACGATCGCTGCTAATTCCAAATCATGGGTAGGATATCTTTTCTCATGCGGTTTCAGTCGCTGACTTGCATAAGCTACAACCCTACCTTCTTGCATCAATACAGCACCTATTCTGGTACCACATGCATCCATGCTTATCGTCAACTCTTCATACCCCTTAGGAATGAATAACACTGGTGCACATGTCAACTTGTCCTTTAGACTCTTGAATGCATTTTCACACTTTTCGTCCCAGACGAAAGCTTGATTCTTCTTGGTCAACTGAGTCAACGGTGCTGCTATCTTGGAGAAGTCTTGGATAAACTTTCGATAATATCCATCTGATCTTGAGAAACTTCTTATGTCTGTTGCATTCTTGGGCGTAGACCAATCTTGTACCGTAGCCATCTTCGCAGGATCCACGGCAACACCATTCTCTGAAACAACATGGCCCAAGAATCTCACTTCCCGCCTCTAGAAGTGACACTTAGAAAACTTTGCTTTTAATTGGTGTTTTCTCAACACCTCCATCACTATCTTCAAATGTTCCTTGTGCTCTTCCTCTGCCCTTGAATAAACAAGTATATCATCCACGAACACAAGAACAAACTTATTCAACTGATCTCTGAATTCCCTATTCATAAGATTCACAAAATATGCTGGCGCATTGATCAACCCAAATGGCATGACCAACCACTCATAAAATCCAGACGGCGTCCGAAATGCCGTTTTAGCTATACTCTCAGCATCCACTCTAAGATGATGAAAACCTGTAGCAAGATCCAACTAGGAGAATACTCTCGCGCCACTCAACTGATCAAACAAATCATCTATCCACGGTAGAGGATACTTATTCTTCCTCGTCACCTTATTCAACTCGCGGTAGTCTACACAAAATTGAAGGGAACCATCTGCCTTGATGGCAAACACAACTGGTGCTCCCCACTCAGAAACACTTCTTCTGATAAATCCCTTCTTCAAAAGATCGCTTACTTGCACCCCGAGCTCTCGCTGTTTCCTTGGCGCCATACGACGAAGTGGCATCACTATAGGTCTGGCATCTTTCACTAAATCAATACAGAACTCAATCTCTCGGTGTGGTGGATGCCCGGTCACTTCCTCGAAGATGTCCGGATACTGGCCAACCACAGGCAAACCTAACAACTCATCATGTGGGATGTCGAGGGAATTTAGAAAACTAGCCATTACCCCATCACTAGGTAGACCACCAAACACTACCCTCCGTCCATCATTCGCTCTAGCTGTCACCAAAAAGCCCTCACAGTCTACCACCACCCCATATCTTTGGAGCCAATCGACTCCCAAAATAATGCCAAACCAGTAAAGCCCAAAACAAGGCAGTCACAAACAAACATGCATCCATGACTCGATAAGACCACATTAGGACAAATCATGCTAAGGCTAGTCGAACCACCAACTGGGTTCGTAACTACTAAAGGTCTATCGACAATCTCGGGCTCTTCCCAACCTATCTACCAAGTCACTAGATATTAAAGAACTGGAAGCTCCGGTATCAAACAAAACTCTAACAGGAACATCATAAATAGAAAGCATACCTTGAATAACGACATTCTTTCCCTTCTCCGCCGCAGTTGGGGCATTCGACGAAGAAGGAATAGCATTAAGGGCATATGCTTTCACCATCTGCTTTTCTTCAGGGGGTTGCAGACACTTGTCCTTGTGATGTCCCGCTTGGCCACAGTTGAAGCACTTCCTATCCGCTAGCTTGGCCTGACAATTACTAGCACAATGGACCTTCTTACCATAGATGAAACACTCAACATCTTTCTTATTCTTTTTCTTCTGTCCATCCTTGGTCTGATTCTGCTTTCTCTTATTCTGAGAACCATTCTTACCTCCACCGCTTGCTTGCAGCTTTGGCTCCTCTACAGATGCAACCTCAGTCTTCGACTTAGGGTAAAGACTCTCAGACCTCAATGCTTTCCCCACAATCGATTCAAATGTCTCATCGATGTGGTTAATAAGCCTTTCCCCCAAGTACTGATCCAAACCTATTATAATCTTCTCATTCTTCTTCTCGGAAGTGTCAATGAGGGATAATCCATACTTCGATAAAGTATCGTATTCTGCAATGTACTCCGAGACTGCCCTACCATTCTGCTTGTGTTCCAATAATTTCTTAAACATCACCGACTTCTGAGCAGTTGGAATGAACTTATCGCTAAAGAGAACCTTAAACTGATCCCAAGTAATCTGATCCTCGGGAGTAGCTGCCTTTATAGAATTCTACCAATTCATTGCCCGTCCTTGCAGCTGACGGGATGCTAGCTTTCTTTTCATCGTGTCCTCGATACCCAAGTCTTCGAAGATACGCTCGCAGCTATCCAACCAATCTTGAACATTCATGGCTGATTCCGTTCCGTGGAACGGCTTTCCACCAAGACTAGTGTAATCCTTGCATAGCTTGGTGAAATCGGCTCTAGGAGCCTGCGCCATGGCACCACCACCATTATCTGTATTAGGGACTACCCTCTGAACGTCCCTAAGCATCTCTCTCATGAAGTCAGTGAACATAGCCCTCATGTCAGGAGCATTCCCATTGTTGGCTCCTCTACCAGCACCCCTCGTATATCGGCTTATCGTTCAATCTATAAAGAGAAACGATTAACCATCCTCTTTGTGGTGTTAGTGTAGTGCGACTTCATCCTTAGCTATACTAATTGTATATATATATATATATATATCTTTTGAAAACCAAAATAATCACAAATACGTGCTCTCATATACGTATTATATCACCCTGGTGTCTTTCCCTAGGTTAACTACGCAACCTAGAGCTCTGATACCAAGTGTGATGGCCCGCCCCGCACCAGCTTGCATTTCGCATTAAAATGCGCTGTGTCGATGTCCAACCAACATGGGACGGTCGCCAAAGAAAGGGAAAAGAAAAGGACTTACAGGTGAACTAACAAATAACCTGTAGAATGTCTCATAGTGCAAGAAATAAAATATAATAATAACATACTTGACATAAAACAGGTGAGACAGTGCATAAGCTGAAACTAAACATTATAGCAGCGGAAAATCCAAATACAGCTTATGTTCTACATCACCATTATTACAACTTTAAAACTGTCTCTAAAGCAAAAGAAAGGAAAGGTACACTACTAATGCCTAAAGTAGTGACCAGCAGCGACACAGGGAGAATATATATATATATGTGTGTATATATATCATACGTGGAAGCCTCCTTCTCGTCTCCGGTACAGTTACTCGTGCTTCACCAGCTAATCTGTCTCTAGTCTGCTCGTGAGAGCACCCAGAGTAATAAGAAGAGACATAAAACTCTGGGTCAGACAAAAGTCTGGTACGAGCGATAAGAAAAAAAAACAGAACAATAACAGGTATACTAAACCATACCTGAACCTGGACATGCAACCAAAGAGTTAGCACTACATACTGTACAATACTCTAAGGTGCCACTAACACATGGTACAAAGAATACGGGGGTGGGGGTGTGCATGTCATTGTGATGGCAAACAAATCAAGCATGGCAGCCATCCTCACGTCTCTCACTCAGTGCGTAAAGCATACGATATCCACCACTTTGATCACTAGACCCATCAAGGTAATGACGGAGTTCGACTGGTACAACTACTGCTACCACCAAGCTTATCCCATGGGATCATGACCAAACCTTTTCAAATGACCCCACTTCATTGGTCTATAGCCCACTAGTCGTACCTAGGCCACTGTGGCACTGAATCTGTCCACGTACCTCCCATACATAGTGATCCAAAGTCATAGACATCGATAACCCCTTAGCACATGTCCCGCAGTAGAGCCCAACTCGTGAAGTTAACTCATTGGTTCCCAACTGGATCCTGAGTTCTACTTCTTGTTTGGACTACCTTTGCATCTCGGGTTTGTGGTCTTCTCCGGATCGGTCTTTATTTGGTTCAGAAACAAACTTCCTTTCGGATCGGTTCTCTTCCCCTTGTTCAGTCCGTAGTCATCAGCCTCCTTCTGGTTGGTTCGTGCTCCCCTTATCGGATCGGTTCGTGGTGCCCAAGCTGGATCGGATCGTGCTTCCTTCACCAGATCAGGCCAGGCTTCTCTCTCCGGATCAGGTGGTGACCAAGCTTCACGGTTTGGATCGTGGTGCTCTCCAGATGAGTGGATCGGTTCGGTGTCTCCATTCACGAGCAGTTCGGATCGGAGGACTTCGGAGGCAAACGGATCGGGAATGGCAAGCTTTACCAGGCGGCTCGTGGGAAGGTGGCCACGAGCGGGTCGGGTTCGGAGGGGGCGATCCGATTCGGTTCCCGCACATCTTTCCTGCAACTTTCCAGTGAATGTTTTACACCATACTACAACATTTTCGACCAATCTAACTTTTTTAATCAATTGCAAAGCATACCATACAGTCATAGCAACATGTATAATCATCCACAAACACCAAAACAACAATATGACAATGTTAAACGGATCAAACATAGCCAAAATTCTATATTTTCCCTTAAGCATGTTTAAGCAAAACTAATGGTAGGATTAGTAAAACTTAACCAATTTAACTAAATTCTCTAACAGAGGCCTAAAACAATATATTTCGAAATTTATCAATATTTTTCCAGATTTTTGACATGTATAAATTCGCTAATTACCATTAATTACCCTTAATTAACAATAATTAGTGAGGAACTATGCAAATCACTCACCTCGGCCACAATTTAACTTTAGATCTGAAATAAATCTCTGTTATGGCACTATTCCCAAGGCTATACAGCAGTTCTACCTTGTTTCTTGTGCTAATCCTCTTTGATTTGACGTAGATTTGACTTAATTAGCGATTAGAAGGCGATTTAGGGTATTTTAGATGTTGGAGGCCATTACTAGGGTTCCTAGAATGAAAGTGGCAGCTGTGAAAGTGAGAAAAAGGATGTTCTCTAAACCGTAACAGCCCTTAAATTCTCCAAATCCCGAAATTCTCCTTTGGGCCTAGCTGTTAATCACCCGGTTAAGCCCAATTAAGCTGTTTTCACTACTTGAAACTTGTTTCAGCCATATCTCCCAAATGGTGAGTCCGTTTGGCTAATGTGACCACTCTACGGAAAGTTAAACCATCATCCAGATCTAATGGAAGTGGTTTCAGGTCAAAAATTCTTTCCAATCAAAAGTTATGGCCGAAACAAGATCAGCTAGGGGCAAAATGGTCATTTGAAAATCGGTAAAAATCATGAACATGGGAAATGACCCCAATAGTCGTCTCCAAAAGTTACATGACCATAAGACTTCGTATGTGAAAGAAATAAATATTCTACGATGCTTCGATGCATAGAATGCGGGTCATTACACCAAACATCTACAAAACTAGAGATAATACCGAAGAAATTAATGCACTAGTCTAAAGATTTTACATTGGAACAGATTCAGAAGCATCTGCAAATTGAAGAGGAAAATCAAAATCGTGACAAGAAGGTTTTTGATACTGATTCTACTGTAAGTTTTATGGGTAATAAAAGGAATAAGAACTCTTCAAAATGAAAGAGGGATGACAGCAACAACACCAATAACTAGGGAAAATCCAATGTAGACTGATATTATTGTGGCAAATCTGGACATTCCGGACGGGGTTGCTGATGTTTCAAAAGACAGAAAAAGGAACATGGACAAAGAATAACCATGGAAAGGAAAAAATAATCTAAACATGAATCCGCCAACATAGTTGAACAACATTTGACAAAAATTCTTACAATGATAAGTTAGTTGCATATTGACATGGTGAAAGAATTAAACATGGCTGAAACTTCTAAAGATACCGACTGGTTGTTTGATTCTAGTGCTATAGTACATGTTTGCAACAATCAACCCATGTCAAAAGTCTATGAGAAGGTTTCTAACGTAAACAAGGTTTTAATGGGTAACCATAATATTGCAGCAGTCATTGGAAAAGGAATAGTTAAATTAGAGTTCACTTCAAGAAAATGACTTATTCTTCTTAATGTATTTCATGTTCCTAAAATTCGAATGAACTTTGTTTTTGCCAGACTTCTTTGTAATAAGGGTATCAAATACGTTTTAGATGGAAATAGTCTTATTTTAACAAAAGGAGGCAACCAGGTTTGTTGGAAAGGGATATTCTTATAACAAGTATAAATTAAACCAACGTGTTTTCTTATCTTGTTGACTCATTTCATTTATGGCATAGTACATTAGCTCACTTAAATTTTTAGTCATTTGATTTTATGCCTAAAGGGCTTATTACCTATGATAAAACGAATCAACCTAATTGTGAAGTTTGTGTAGAGGCAAAAATATGCAAAAATCCATTTCTGAAAGAAACACTCGGCTACTTGATATAATACATTCTAATATTTGTGAAATAAATGGTGTATCAACCATAGGAGGCAATAGATACTTTGTTACTTTCATAGTTGATTACACCAGATATACGAATGTATATTTAATGAGATCAAATGATCAAGCTTTTGAAATATCCAAATGATTTAAAACCAATGTTGAAAATAAAAAAGAAAGGAGAATTTAGGTATTGCAAAGTGATAGAGCTAGAGAATGTTTATCCATAGAATTTTCTCCTTTTCAGAAAATGGCATTATTTATCAATCAAGTGCACCTTATACCCCACAATAAAAACAGATAGATTTACCGAAAAATAGGACATTGGTTGAAATGACTAAAGCTGTGATCTTAAAGCTAAACAGAATGTGAATTTACTAGGAGAGGCAACCCTAACTGCTTGCCGATTGCATAATAGAATTTCATTAAAGGAAACTAAGGCATGTCCATATGAATTATGGAATGGTAGAAAATTTAGCTTAAAATATATAAGAGACTGGGGATGTTTGGCTTTCTATTGAGTTACGGATCCAAAAAGAAACAAGATAGGACTAAGAGATTTGAAAAGTATATTCGTAGGATATGTTGAATGTTCAAAAGCATATAGATTTTAAGACATAGGGTCTAATGTTATTATGGAATCAAGAGATGTTGATTTCATTGAGAATAAATTTATGTGTGATCTTACATCAGTTCTCATGCAAATTATCTATAAATACAATAATGAGAATACAAAGAATGTTTTTTCCAAATAAAAGGAGTTTTCCAAGTCTACCCGAGGAACCTGAAAGAAGTGTAAGAGCAAGGAGAATCAAAGGTTTGGATCCTGATTTTATCTCACATGATGATGTGATTCATTTTGTACTTCGAAAAAGAAAAGGAATAAATAATGAAACGATTTACAATCTATACAATAAGGAAGACCCTAAGACGTATGAAGAAGCTGTGGATTTAAGGGATGCTGCTTTTTGGAAGGAAGTAATACGAGATAAAATGGATTTATTTCTATCTAACCATACTTGGGTTCTAATAGATCCACGTTGGATCCAAACCAATTGGTTGTAAATAGGTATTTCGAAAGAAATACAACATAGATTTATCTATTCAAATTTTTAAGGAAAGACTTTTTACAAAAGGGTTCCGAAAAAAGGAGGGTATCGATTATTTTGACACATATGCAACAGTTGGTAGACTATCTTCAATAAGGATTCTTTTTTCTATTGCATCCATACATGGATTACAAGTACATCAAATGGATGTTAAGACTGCCTCCCTTTATGGATATTTAGACGAAGAAGTATATATTATACAATAGGAAAGGTTTATTCCTAAAGGATAAGAGATCAAAATTTGTAAGCTAGTCAAATTGTTAAAGGACTAATGAAGGCTCCCAAACAATGGCATGATAATAAAATTGTGATCTTGTTTAATGGTTTTAAGCATAATTGTGCTGGTAAGTGCATGTATTCTAAATTCACAAACAACTATGTTGTTTAAATCTTTAATTTTTGGCACAATTGGCTTTCATTTTTCAAATGTCCTGGTTGGGTAGTTGATAAAATTGATGCACTTCGAAGAAATTTCTTTTGGACCGGGGAAAGGAGACTAGAAAAATCAGTTGCCTTGTAAGCTGGAATCGGGTTTGTAAATATAATGACCAGGGAGGTTTGGGTGTACTTAACTTGAAAACATGAACTCTTCACTACTTTGAAAATGGTTGTGGGTTATGATAAGTGACAAACAAACTTTCTAGAAGGAATGGATCATCAACATATGTTATGATGGTTGATTTGATTGGAATCGTGATTCATCCCATTGTTCTGCTTTTTAAAAAGGAGTTTTGAGTAATTCACATTGGATCAAGATTGGCACAAAAATCGTTGTAAGAAGTGGTTTTCACGTTCATTTTGGTATGATTGCTGGCTGCTTCCTGTACCTTTGAAGGATGAATTTGAGGACTTGTTTGGAATTGCATGTAGCAGATTTCCCTCTTTTGGAGAGATGTACAATTCGGAAGCTATCAGATTTAAATGAAGACTATCATTTTTGTGCCAATTTTTCAAGTTACTAGAAGATGTTCACTTAAATGAGTTTGTTTGGAGACTGGAAGGAGAGACAAATGTTTTTCGTGTTGGAGGCTTGTATAAGACAACGAACTTCGCTGGTAGAAGATGATTGTTTTTTGATTATATGCGGAGTTTTATGACAGTCTCTACTAAAGTAAAAATTCATATGTGGATTGTAATGCAAGGGAGGTTGAACACTATCTGTGGCTTGCGTCGAAAAGGTTCGGCTATAAGTGGTGGTTGTGTTTTCTGTGGTGGCGACAAGGAAGATTACATCCATTTGTTTTGGCATTGTGACTTTGATTTCTACATGTGGACAAAGTGCATGGTATACCTTAATTTGGATCTGGAACAGGGGGTGTTCATCAAGGATCAATTCAATTTTTGGCAATACATTTTTCCTTCTTTGGATAACACACCTAATAGCCACTTATTTGTTTTGTTAAACTTTGCTTATACTTGGACGTTATGGCATGAACGCAACTGTAGAAAATTCAAATCGTTGCGAAAAATGGGTAACAAAACCATTTTCATCATTCTTAGGTATGTTTTTATGTGGACAGGCAAAGAAAACTGGAAATTTGTTGATTCAATAGCCGCCAGAGTTCATGATAGAGTTCGCAGATGGACAGGAGATTAGCTTGCTTGATGCTGATTGGAGGGATGGTCAGTGCTATCATACATATTATATTTTGCTATGATGTTGTGATATGTATTATACCTATGCTATGTATTTTTTGTACGTACTAATGTACTGTCCATGTTGTTGGTTTTTGCTGGTTTCTGTATATATGATGTACATATACGTACGATGTAACTCTGGACTTGTATGATGATATATATGAAGGCGTGAATCAAACAGTTCACTACCTTTTTGCTTCAAAATTAAAGATTTAAACAAAGTTGACATTATATTAGGATTCAATGTGAAAAAACCATAGTATATGCTATGCTTTATGCTAGCCTCACTATATTGAAAAATTGCTTTCAAAATACAAACATTTTAATTTCAAATTCTGGAAGAGCGATGTAACGAATCATATTTTTGGCCATCAAATATTTAATTTAATTTATTTATTTTAAATATTCTATTTGGAAAAATTTGGATTTTAACATTGAATTCATAATTTAAGCGAAGTTTGAACTATATGTATTTATATATAATATAAATCGAGTTTAAAATGGCGCTGCAGTTCATAATATGGAGTTTTGAACTTCAATCGATTATACAGGATCTGATATAAGTCAGATTTCTGTGAAATAAGAAACGTTGGGATCATGTTGATTATAATTTTCGTATGGGAGAGAAAAATCGAGATTTCGCATTATAAATCATTAGGTATGCCCAATTCAAATTTTCGAATAGTCGTTATAGAATTCGTTAATAAAACCATAACGTTTATTTAATAATTTAAATAGGGCTTTTTAATATGTTTGAATATCAATTTACTTAAAATTTTAAATGGATAGCACCACATATAAGAAATATTTTATACGTTTTATTTACATATTTAATAGTTTATAAGAATGGACAGTCTTTTCCTAACTAATAAATACTGCTACAGCTACTACCACAATATATTACATGCATTGTCCACGCTTAGGTACTGTATAAAAAATCTTCATAAGACATAAACAATTATAGGGCGGTTAGCATTTTTTTAAGTTCAATGTGAGTTCAGTCTTTATTTAATTTTACTAAAAATATATAAGTATGTCTCTTTGGTTTAAAGACAATACAATTCATATGTTTTATTTTATGCCTGCTACATTTTCTTCTACCCTAACACGATAGCCGCAGACCTAAATATACTTATATTTCATCCTTACACAGTTTCCATGTGCCATGCTGAATTCATCTCGGGGACATTGTCTGTACAAAGCCGTACAGGCTTCACCAGAAAGAAAGAGAAAAAAAAATACTCAAACATCTATAACCATGAAATAAAGGTCACTTCCGAACTAGATTTTCCATCAGAATCAACAAATTAAAATGGCCATAAGCATGGCAGAAGAAAAGACAGCAAGTACATCTAATACAACCATGCAAATTCATATTCTTACATAACAGCTAAACAAGCGCTTTACAAATACTCAAATCCAAACAAAAACTGTCGTGGATCTAAATCAAATCTAACGAATGCAAATTTCGAATATTTAAATTGAATGAACAACTCAATATAGCCTCAACTGATCCTATGCACCACCTACTTCACGAACACATCACAGTAGACAATAATATGTGAAATCTGGTACGAAAATCCTCCTGAAATCTTTAAAATTCTCTGGAAAATATCACGCAGCTACCAGGGCCTCCATCACTAAGTACCCATCGCGATCATAGCTATAATGAAAGGAAATTTCATATAATAACTAGACACACACACACACACACACACACACACACACACACATATATATATATATTCATACAGAAGCAAAATAGTGAGATGAACAACTATAAATATATTGAACTGAAAATAAGAGGACAACTAAGAAGATTTAAATGGCAAATTCACTGTTAAAAATCCAAACAGAAAATCTATGGTACATTTTTTAAATCGCTTAATTGAAATAACAATTCATAGCTACAGTCCTACCTAGTCTAAAAATATGTACAAGTTCTATCAGAATTTCAATTCGAACAGGCCAACAACACTGAACTTCCATCAGAATTTCGATCAGAATTTCAACACTAAACATCACAACCATCAGCAGTAAAATCAAAATTCTGCAAAAAAGAAGAAAAGGCATATGGCCTAAGGATCTATAACTGAATTGCCTACGTTGAGCTACGGATGGACATTGATCTCATCTAAATTTCTCAACACTATAAATATGCGTGTACACGCAGTATGCTTTTCCATTCCAAAATCATGTGAATCATACGGCAAAACAAAACCATTCGAAACCCTCAAATAAATAAATAAAAACACAAAAGTCATAGATCAAATAAAACACTTAGTTGCATTCGTGAGTGTACGCACTCCCCATTTGACGAATTCCGATGAACTTGTTCGAAGACCAGGAACTAGGGTTCCGTCCAGCGTTACATCGGGTTGGTTTGTATAGTCTGTAGTGGGTGTGGGAGGAGGCTACCTTCTTTCTGGGAGGTGGTGTTGACTGGCGAAGCGACAGTGGTTGCTGAAGGGGTTGTTTGGGTTTAGCTGAACAATCAAAGATGGAGATCGAAGAGTGGTTGCGTAGAGTAGGGGGTTGCGAAGCAACTATCTCCGAGGTTGCTGAAGGAAAAAGGGGGATCGAGATTCGACCTTTGGAGAAAATTTGTGTAGGTGGTGAAGTGTGGGATTGGGAATTCAATGGTAGGGTTTTGGAGGTGGCAGATAATTTATGATGGGAAGGAGGGGTCCGATGGTTTTGTAGATAATGATGAAGCGGGCTTCTTCAATTCTTTATGGGCTAAACTGAAATATAGTGTAAGCCCAAAACTAAATAAAATTCATTTAGTTTTATAATTCAAATGTTTTTTATAAACTTAAAGTGTTAATGTGGAGTGCCTACGTGGTCAGAATTTGATGAAACAGGAAGCATCAGAACCTCGTCGACAAGCGCCTCAATATGGAGTTGGTCAAGTGATGGAAGCAGCTGTAAAAATTTTGTCACATTAAGCACTGTTTAATTTGACTTAACCAAACCTTTTTATCGAAAAATCAATTCAAGTTAAGTTAAACTCACTCAGCTCTCCCTGTTTATATTCTATATAAACTGGGTTTTTATTTTGTGTGTTCTGTTTGCTAATGGTTGACTGTCTGCTAGTGTATATATTTATTTGTTGATATAACCAATGAAATTAAACTGCTGTTTAATTTCAGTGTAATACCAAATCGTTATTTTAACGATTTGATCCAATGAAGGTAACTTACCTTATTGGTCATGTTTATCTATAAACGTGCTTGAATTGTTCTGTTAATTGGTTGATGCTTAATAGTGTTGTTTACTATTATAGAAATTATCAGTTAAGTGACATTGATTGATTTTATCATTGATTATTGATTGAAAATTCAACATCTGTTTAGTTTAAACAAATGGGTGGTATTGGTTGAGTATTTGGCAATATGGCCTATGAAATCAATTATTTTATAAATGTTGAATTACCATCAAGTAGATCAACAGAGATGAAGTTATAGAACTTATTTTGTAACTGGAAATAGATTTTGAAATATATTTTATTTTGAATAATAGTTTTAAAGGAAATAAATATTTATTATTCAAATTTATAATTAGTTATAAGTTGATTTTATAAAGTAAATTCCAAGGTTAATCAGATTTATAAACAAATGGATAAAAATTGACTTAACGGCTAAAAGTTGGATAATTGTTTTTAAGAAACAATTAATGGAATTATTTAAATAATTATATTTAAAGGGAAAACAAGTAGGAATCGATTAATGGTATAACTGTGTTTGGGTTGACTAAATCGTCCGTTTTAATTGGAATTAAATAAGTGTGCTTTAAATAAAATAGTTCAATGAATATTGTTTAAATTGTAATAAGATATTTAAAAAGGATTTACTATTCATTTTAGTTAATTAAAAAATTAACTATTTGTTTGGCAGTTAATAATCGAGGTAAATTATTATTTTAATTAAAAATAATTTAGAAAAATTCCTTTGAAATATAAATTCATTTAAAAGGTAATTGCAGTTGAAACCAAATCTAATTGAGTGGTGAAAGAAGTTTATGAACAGGTTTTATTTTTAAAACCCGAATTTGTATAACAATGTCATAAAAGGAATTTAAGCAACCATGATAGCTTAAATTTGATTGATTCAATATTTGAATCAAGTAGAAAGGGAATTGTGAACAGAAAGGGTTTAGACTAAACCAAAATTGATTTAAACAAGGTTTATAAAAACGATGAGGCGTTATGTCGTTAATTCTAAATTAATGTTACTTAATAATGTGATCAAGTAAAGGTAGGGAATTGAAACGAGAATTTCAAAGCGGAAAATGGTCGAAAGGATTAGAAAAGGAATTGGTGAAACTGAATTTGGTAAAGGAAGTGGGTCATCGGATTTTATAAACAAATCCTAATTATGAAAGGAAATTGTTTTAAAAAGGTAAAGGTAAAAAGTGGGGTTTATAAGGAATTATTTAATTATTTAGTTAAGAAATAGTGGTTATACCCGAGCAAGAGAATTTCCAAAAGTAAGAAGATTTTATGGATAGTTCAGTTAAATGGATTTTGAATTGTTATTAGAATGGAATATTAGATTTCAGATTACAACTTATATTTATTCGAAGGTAAGAGTATTGTAGATCAAGGTCTGAGAGGTGATTAAAAATATCCCAACTTGAACAACATCAGGATTATCTGAGGGCGATATTAGTTGGTAATGGTAAAAGATGTTAAGAACAATTTATTATTTCCATTAAAGAAATAATAATGCATCGTTGGTGAAATTTTGGAAAACAATATTGAAAAAGAATGATTCCAAAGTAAAATGGCATATAAGGGGTTGCGTGAAATTATAACGATATTTCCAAGTTAGAAAGGAAGCGTAAAGTTGAGATTTATTTTATCAGAATAAGCATGGATTATTGTTTTCAAGTAATGAAATAGAAGATATCTCGTAACATCGTCTTACGAGTAATCAGTTGAAATGATTTATATTACATAATATAATAATATGTCTAATATTTTAGAAGTGGAAATAGAAACTAGATATGATATAGGGTTTTTCTAAGTATAAAAATGAACGTGTTTAAAGAATAATCTTATGATAAATAAAGAAGCGAAAGACTATATTTATAATATCGAAATATTTAAGAGTTTTAAATTGACATTTATTGTAATTAAAAGGCCAAGTGATGCTGAATACTAAACCCGTGAACTCATTGGATTTCCATGATTGAATCATTGTTTATTTTGATAGTTAAATCACCGACTATCAAATCTGTCCAATACGATTGTTTGTACGGAAAGACTGGGATTGAAGTTATATTCGAAAACCATTCCGATCAACAAATACGTGAAGATATCAGAAGATGATCGAGATGGAGTATTGAAAACCGTAGATCTTCCTAAACGAAAGAACTGCTAATAGTCTTCGGTCTGCAGCCAAAGATGTATTGTGGTTCTGTCGTGGTTGGAATCTACGGGTTGCAAAGACTTCTCGCTACAGATCCATGCGGTGATTCCTATATTGGATGCAATAGGAGGGTGCCTTCGGTTCATCCTGTTCCTGGATGACTTGTATGGACGGATGTCTGACAAAGTACTTCCAAAGGAATTACGTACGTTGATTTCTTCAAACGTACCATAGTTGGTGGTAGAGGACGGCGGTTCTCTTAGCTTAACCACTAGAGTATTTTTGTGGACGTCAATTAGTGATATCTGGTGGATCTGACCATGTGGCATTCAAAGTGAATGGTGGCCCGGTATTGTAAAAGATAATTCAAACCTCAAGCCTCACAACTAGGAATTACGTGTGTCGCTCCCATTAGGGTGTATAATCACATATCTAGAGAAATTCCTTTTGCTTCTTTAATCTATTCGATGCTGTCCCTTTTTGGGAAACAGTGGTTTGAGCCCAACCGCTGGTGATATACATTCGATACACTCAAGCGAAATGAGTGGTCGGTCATGTGTGGGTCGGGTTGCAAGGCGTTCTTGTTGAACCCAGTATATTCCCCTCTAGTGATACACTATAGGCAGGTGGTCCCATACCTTGTCATAGTCGGAATCCAATCTCCAATAAGCAGCCGCGGTTTTGATTATATACTATATATATGTGGAGCGTGAGATGCAAGCATTCCGCTAGATTGATATCTACATGTAATTAGACACTATTACAATATCAGAAAAGATATTGATTTCAAAAATGTTTTGGGTTATCGTAAGGTAAAAACCGTCCGTATTTATGTGTGGATTTGGTCTTACGATTATCCTTTTCTTTCTAAAAGGGTTTGAACTTTAAAATCAAGTTGGATGATCCCCCTTAATACTGTGCGAGTTTTCTCATTCTGGTTCACCAGACTGACCCGGTGTTTGTACTGCTCGGGTTAGACCGGGTTGTACAGGTTCATATTATCGGATGTTGCGAAGTCTAGAGACAAGCTGGAGGTGTTCAAACGTATGATATTATATAGCTACTATTCCGCTGTGTGTTGTATATGAGGACTGATTGTTACACTGTCCAGAGATGTTATGTACTCTGATATTGTAAGTATTTTTCAAAGCTCTCAGTAAAGATTTATTTTTGCGTTATATTTTGTTCCGCTATGATGTGAGACTCTGTACTGTGTTTGTTGTTGTTTTTCTTCTTCTATTCTAATATTCCTTTCTTTCTTATCTCATCCCCTAATTTCTTTCTAATAACTATACAATGTTTTCGGTGTTTAGAAGATCGGCATGGATAGGGAATTGTATTTATGTCGATTTCCAGGGTCGAAATCCCTTTTGTCGTTACAGTGGTATCAGAGCTATTGGTTTACTATAACCTTGGCTCTGTGGTATAACTCGATAGAGATTGGGTTAGTAATACCCTGGATCGAGATTTGAGTTTATATACGTGAGAGCGTATTTGTAAATTTTACATACAGTTGTTTTGTATTGTGTTGTTGATTAGTTCAAGTGTTGAGAAGCATTGAACTGTCAATAGACACAATATTGTTTTGAAGAGAGGGTAAATGAAATAATTTTATCCAAAATATATTTTTGTATAGAGAAAAATAATTATTGAGATACTAGTGTGTCTGATCGATTTGAATATGATTCAAATTGAATTGAAATTTGAATTGAATACTTAACTTGGTTAAGTGAAAATTAAATTAATAATGATATTGAAATTAAATGAAATAAATTCAGAATTTGAATAAATAATACTCAAATAAAAATCAGATATTGGTCAATTGATGTTCAAATATATGAAACCAAAGTAAAATATTAATATTGAATGTAAATTCAATTGATTTGGTTGTGTATTGGTTGTTGATTGTGAATTGTTGTTATTGGATAATAGTTTGTTTGAATGGAATAATCAACAATTTTACGGAGCTAAATGAATTATAAACTAAAGAATAAATTCCGGTATAATCTAGACTGGAATAAACTGCATACGAATTAAATTTTTGGTTTAACCCGGTATTTGATAATAAATTGATGCTGTGTGGAATTAGTGTAGTTAAAACAGTAGATTAGGAAATATTATCTCATAATTTCATCTGTTAGTTACTGATAGGTGAATTGGGTTGAGTACAGGTACCAGATGGCAAGAGAATTGATACTGCTTTGGTATATCGCATATATATTGAGAAATTATGCTAAATAGCGCTCGTAAAAGGTACGTCTACGCAATAATATAAATTTTGGGTTTTGATTTTTCCAACCGTGTGGGCCGATGTATATATATTATTTGTTCCTACGATATCGCAGATGTCACTCTGTATAGGGAGACTCTACCGAATTTTTCCGGGAATTTAATGTATTAGAAAATTTTCGATATTTTTGAAATTATTTATTTATGGTATTGAACTGTTTCTTGATTTAAAATAAATTAGATTTAGTAATTAATGGGATTTGTAGCATTCTTCTTACCTTAGCAATTTCGAGGACAAAATTATTTTAAGGGGGAAGAATGTAACGACCCGTATTTTTGGCCGTCAAATATTTAATTTATTTATTTTAAATATTTTATAAGGAAAAATTTTGGATTTTAATATTGAATTCGTAATTTAAGCGAAGTTTGAACTATATATATTTATATATAATATAAATCGAGTTTAAAATGGCGCTGCAGTTCGTAATATGGAGTTTTGAACTTCAATCGAATATACAGGATTCGATATAAGTCAGATTTCTGTGAAACAATAAACGTTGGGATCGTGTTGATTATAATTTTCGTATAGGATAGAAAAAAAATACTCAAACATATATAACCATGAAATAAAAGTCACTTCCAAACTAGATTTTCCAGCAGAATCAACAAATTAAAATGGCTATAAGCATGGCAGAAGAAAAGATAGCAAGTACATCTAATACAAACATGAAAATCCATATTCTTACATAACAGCTAAACAAGCGCTGTATATGTACTCATATCCATTCAAAAACTGACATGAATCTAAATCAAATATAACGAATGCAAATTTCGAATCTCTAAATTGAATGAATAACTCAATATAGCCTCAACTGATTCTATGCACCACCTACTTCATGAACATATCACAGCAGACAATAGTGTGTGAAATCCGGTACGAAAATCCTCCTGAAATCTTCAAAATTCTCTGGAAAATATCACGCAGATACCAGGGCCTCCATCACCAAGTACCCATCGCGATCATAGCTGTAATGAAAGGAAATTTTATCTAAGAACTAGACACATCTAAATATATATATATATTCATACAGAAGCAAAACAGTGAGATGAACAGCTATAAATATATTAAACTGAAAATACAAGGACAACTAAGAAGATTTATATGGCAAATTCACTGTTAAAAATCCAAATAGAAAATCTATGGTATAGTTTTCAAATCCCTGAATTGAAATAACAATTCATAGCTACAGTGCTACCTAGTCTAAAAATATGTACAAGTTCGATTAGAATTTCAATTCGAACAGGCCAACAACACTGAACTGCCATCAGAATTTCGATCAGAATTTCAACACTAAACATCATAGCCATCAGCAGTATAAAAAAAATTCTGCAAAAAGAAGAATAAGACATAAGGCCTAAAGATCTATAACCGAACTGCCTACGTTGAGCTACTAATGGACATTGATCTCATCTAAATTTCTCAACACTATAAATATGCGTGTACACGCAGTATGCTGTTCTATTCCAAAATCGTATGAATCATATGGCAAAACAAAACCATTCGAAACCCTCAAATAAATCAAAACAAAACGCATAAGCCATAAATCAAATAAAACAATTAGCTATGTTCGCGGGAGTATGCACTCCCCGTTTGACGAATTCTGATGAACCTGTTCGAAGACGAGGAACTAGGGTTCGGTCCAGCGTTACCTCGGGTTGGTTTGTCTAGTCTATAGTGGGTGTGGGAGGAGGCTACCTTCTTTCTGGGAGGTGGTGTTGACCGCCGAAGCGATATTGGTTGCTGAAGGGGCCATTTGGGTTTAGCCGAACAATAGAAGATGGAGATCGAAGAGCGGTTGCGTAGAGGAGGGGGTTGTGAAGCAACTATCTCCGAGGTTGCTGAAGGAAAAAGGGGGATCGAGATTCGACCTTTAGAGAAAATTAGTGCAGGCGGTGAAGTGTGGGATTGGGAATCCGATGGTAGGCTTTTGGAGGCGGTGGATAATTTATGATGGGAAGGAGGGATCCGATGGTTTTGTAGATTATGATGAAGCAGGCTTCTTCAATTCTTTATGGGATGAACTAAAATATAGTGTAAGCCCAAAACTAAATAAAATTCATTTAAATTTTATAATTCAAATGTTTTTATAAACTTAAAGTGTTAATGTGGAGTGCCTACGTGGTCAGAATTCGATGAGACATGAAGCATCATAACCCCGTCGACAAGCGCCTTAAATGGAGCCGGTCAAGTGACGGAAGCAGCTGTAAAAATTTAGTCACATTAAACACTATTTAATTTGACTTAACCAAACCGTTTTATCGAAAATCAATTCAAGGTGAGTTAAACTCACTTAGTTCTCCCTATTTATATTCTATATAAATTGGGTTTTTATTTTGTATGTTCTGTTTTCCAATGTTTGACTATCTACTAGTGTATATATTTATTTGTTGATATAACCAATGAAATTAAACCGTTGTTTAATTTCAGTGTAATACCAAATCATTATTTCAACGATTTGATCCAATGAAGTTAACTTACCTTATTGGTCATGTTGTTCTATAAACGTGCTTGAAATGTTCTGTTAATTGGTTGATGTTTAATAGAGTTATTTACTATTATAGAAATTATTAGTTAAGTGACATTGATTTATTTGATTATTGATTATTGACTGAAAATTCAATGTCTGTTTAGTTTAAACAAATGGGTGGTATTGGTTGAGTATTTGGCAATATGGCCTATGAAATCAATTATTTTATAAATGTTGAATTACCGTCAAGTTGATCAACAGAGATGAATTTATAAAACTTATTTTGTAACTGGAAATAGATTTTGAAATATATTTTATTTTGAATAATAGTTTTAAAGGAAATAAATATTTATTATTCAAATTTATAATTAATTATAAGTTGATTTTATAAAGTAAATTCTGAGGTTAATCAGATTTATAAACAAATGGATAAAAATGGAATTAATGGCTAAAAGTTGGATAATTGTTTTTAAGAAAAATTTAATGGAATTATTTAAATAATTATATTTAAAGGGAAAACAAGTTGGAATCGATTAGTGGTATAACCTTGTTTGGGTTGACTAAATTGACCATTTTAATTGGAAATAAATAAGTGTGTTTTAAAAAAAATAGTTCAATGAATATTGTTTAAATTGTAATAATATATTTAAAAAGGATTTACTATTCATTTTAGTTAATTAAGGAATTGTAACAACCCTGGAAATCTGAACCAGTTTGAAAATTTTAAATTGGCTAAAATAGTGAATTTTATGTATTTAAAATAAATATTTTAAATGACAATGACGAAAAGTAAGTTTGAATCGATGTTTGAAAATGAATATAATTATTTCTAATTATAAACAAGGCCTGCAATGGCGCGGCTATTTCGAAATTTCAATTCAAACTTCGTCTGACTGTACCGGGTGCAAAATAAAACGAATTTTAGTGAATCCAAAAAAAAATTAAATCTGTTAGTGAATATCTTTCTAACGAATCTGAAAAATTGAAGTTTCGTAGCAGGGGTCAAATGTTATGGACAAATGAATTTTCAAAAAGGTCGCAATAGAGAATATATCGCCCTTGAAAATAGACATTTTGCAAACGACCTCGGAATTCGACGAAACCACTTTTGTTGGATCCGTGATGTTAAATTATTTCTAGCTTTCAAATTTCATAATTTTTGAAGCTAGTATGTGAGCGTGGCAAGGAAATATGTGTTTTGGTCAATTTCGGTTAAATTGGATCGACCAGAAGATGGCCATTTTTCAAACGGTCTCAGAATTCGACGAAACTAGGTTTGTTGGGACCGTATCGTCAAAACATAGCTAGATTTATTTTTCTGGAATTTTTCGAATCAGTATGTAGCCCCAGCAAATTGAAATGTACATTCAAATCAAATATTGAATGTTTTATATTTTAATTTGAAGGGAAACTGACTGAAACAGTCGAATGGGCCTTCGAAACATATCCCATTGTGTTCGGAATGAGGGTATTTAGCTAGGAACGACAGTCGTTGGGTTTGGATTGGAGTTCGTATGTGACAAGGGGTATTTTGGAAATTTAAAAATATATAAATAAATAAAAATATCTCATTGGCCTATTCAACGTTCTCTCTCCCCGATACACCTTCAACCGACGGTGGCTTCCCCTTTCTTCCTTCTCTCCTCTTTTTCTCTCCAATCTCTCAACAAAATCGAGAGCTCCTATTGGGGATTTTGAAGAGCTCTCTTCCAGCTTCATATCCATATAGGTGGTGCCCTCCATAGTTCAGCCATCAGGGAGATCGAGCCCCTGGAAGTCGCCGCAAATCGCTCCGCCATGCTACTCCGATCTGGGTTCGAACTGACGGCGATGGGTACCATAGGGCGTGGTTGTAACAGCCCGCACCTCCGTTCACGCAAGATATTGTCCCCAACTTAGCCACCGTATAGGTGTGGGGTTTTGTTCCTCAAAAGGCCTCGACGTTAGTAAGAGATGGGATCTACTATATAAGTACCCACTTCACACAGGCTTCCACGATGTGGGACTTAGGGGTGTTACATTCTCCCCTCCTACAAAGCCCAACGTCCCAGTTGGCTCACAAACACCTCACCCAGGCACTGCGGTCCACACAGGAGCCACAATTCCGGCTGGGTATTGGCTTTGATACCACTATAACAGCCCGCACCTCCGTTCACGCAAGATATTGTCCCCAACTTAGCCACCGTATAGGTGTGGGGTTTTGTTCCTCAAAAGACCTCGGCGTTAGTAAGAGATGGGATCTACTATATAAGTACCCACTTCACACAGGCTTCCACGATGTGGGACTTAGGGGTGTTATAGTGGTTTTCCAAGCTCTGCCACGTGGTGAAGACCGATCGACGAATCGTTGCACGGATCTAACGAAAATTCAAAACCTAATTTTGAACAATTTCAGAGAAGGTGCGGCTGTTTTTAATTTAACTATATTATAGCACTTTAAAGCGCTGTGGTTTTTGATTTCACTGTAAAAATCATATATTTTTCGTTTCTTGACGAGATTCAGTGAAACAAGAGACAGTGGACTCATGTGGATGCCTTCTACATTCTAGAAGAGACCGCATATTTTTCTGAGCCTTCTGCAATTTTTGGTGGAGTGGAACCCAATGTGAGATTTCTAATTTATAAACGATATGGAAAACAATGATGTATAAATTATATAGTCGATGTATGAGTTATATAAGCATTGTACACCACATGTATAAGCGTTGTATAAGTTGTATGTTCGATGTATAAGTTATATATGCGTTGTAAAAGTGATATATGCGTTGAAATTAATTGAAATGATATTGAAAAGAAAGTGAAATATATTTATATACAAATATATATATATATATATATATATATATATATATACACACACTCCCCTCGTCCACAGACCAAGGACAATATTTATTGGTTGTGATTGGTGTGAAAATTGGTTGATAGCGAATGGTTGATTTGAATGGTTTGTGGTTGAAATTGATTGATTGTGGTTGCAAAATACCCGTTTGTGGTTGAGAATTATTTGGTTGAAACCACATAGGATTAGTTTGTGGAAAATAAAAATAAACATGCCGCCTGCGTGCGAACTAGATGCATGAAATCCCCATTGTCAAAAGCTGCGAGGCTTTAAGTTTGAGCGAGAAGCCGTACTAGGGACGGTCCCGGTTTTAACTACCCTGCCGTTATGCTGCCAAAATTTTCAATAATATTCATGTGTTAGAATTATTTTTATTTGTTGAAATTATTTTCATATGTTGAAACCGCATTCATGTGTTGAATAGAAATTCATTCGTTGAATAGAAATTCATGTGTTGAATGGTATTCGTGTTTTAAATAAATTGCTTTAACAATAAAAATCACATTTTAATTATATATACGAACTATAGAAAACATTCATGTGTTGAATAGAAATTCATTCGTTGAATAGAAATTCATGTGTTGAATGGTATTCGTGTTTTAAATAAATTGCTTTAACAATAAAAATCATGTTTTTGTCATCTATATGAACTATGTAAAATAGTCGAGTTTTGAAATAAATTTTTTTGTAATAAAAATCATATTTTTATCATCTATATGAACTATATAAAATAGTCGTGTTTTGAAATTCATGCGTTGAATTGAAAACATTCATGTGTTGAATAGAAATTCATTGTTGAATAGAAATTCATGTGTTGAATGGTATTCATGTTTTAAATAAATTGCTTTTACAATAAAATCACAATTTTATTATATACATGAATTGAAAAAAATAGTGAAGTGTTGAAATAACTGTCTGTTGGATAAAAATATCATTTTTATCAAATGTATGAAATGAAAATGGTTTTGGAAACGAAGAATAGATTATATATATATATATATATACAATTAAAATAAATCGAATAACGAAGCTGCAGTTTGTGTTTTGAAACCGTGATTTCAAACGATTAGTGCGGGAGATCCGACCGTCGGATTTTCCCGAAACCACAACCATTGGGTTCGCTTTGGAAATATCTTTCCAATGACACTCACTATGTGAAGATCCAACGGTTGGATTGTCTAGAATATTTAATTCAAATCTAAAGAAAAATAGTGCCAGAATCGATTATATTTATGTATATATACAAATATAATTAAATTAAATCGAATAACGACGCTGCAGTTCGTATTTTGAAATCGTAACTTCAAACGATTAGTGCGGGAGATCTGACCATCGGATTTTTTCGAAACTGAAACCGTTGGATTCGTTTTGAAAAGATATTTCTAATGATATAAAATTTGTGAATATCCAATGGTTAGATTTTCAGATATGTGTAAATCAAATCTGAAGAAAAACAGCGCCACGGCCGCGTTATGGCCTGAAGCGTTGTTTTGAATGAATTGGCTATTTTCAAATAAATAAAAATAGCGATAAATCATGATAAAATATTATAAACGATATGGAATGGAAATAAACTGAATTTGCTCGGTTTATGTGATATTTGATGGTTGAATGTATTTGCGTGAAAATTACACTAAAGAACAGAATTAGTGATATCGAATAATTTAACCATTGAAATGAATTGATTTGAAATTCTAAATATACATGAATTATTTGAAAAGGCCGAGTTAATTCTCATTTAAAATAATTGATCGACGATTGAATGTCGAAGATATGAAGACGATGCAAGACCGATGATCTTCACGTCGAATGGGAGGGTGCTACTGATGCTCATGATGGGAGTAGCTACCTTGAAGGGGCTGAAGTAGTAGCCGTACGGACGTATATGTTGATTGTACAGATGTGCGAGGAATAAAGATCCTCCGGTTTCGTTCAGACCTAGAACGGACTTGTAAATGGACTGTGTGTCTGACATGGGATTTCATTCTGCGTGATTGATAGACATCAGTTGCATGGCGTGAATTGCCTGTGTGGCACGCTGAGATGCAGTGATCAAATCTTCTATTGAAAAGCAGGGCTTTATGGTGGATGATCAAAGCAATGCCTGTGTGGCATAGCTTTGTGTATAACGTGAATTCGCGAGCCTCACACCCCGGTATGAACCAGAAACGGGAGAGGACTACAGGGAGAACATGCGTTTCCTTCTAGCTAGGAGTTGTGTCAGTGTTTTTACACGGCCTGACATTTTACTTATGTGGATGATGGATAGCGAGGCGCCTCAGATATATCGGTCGTTCTTGAACCGATGGAGTCATTCGTTGGCTCATTTACGCCCCATAGGGTGGGGAGACGTAGTGTTCAGGATTTCTTCTAATCCACATCGGTGGACCGACCCTGAAGATCCAAGGGTCGATGCGTTCTGATCCTGAGGGGCGGGCTAGAGCGTCTCGAATTCGTTAAGGATTATCTTTTGCCTTGGTTCATGACGGAAATCCAATTTCCAAATACGACATCGTGTGGTTTTGATTGTATACCTATATACGGAGACATAGTGGTATGGGGCACTTATGCCATCTATGATTGATATTTATGATTGTATCTAAAATTAGAAACCAACTGGAAACGAGCTATGATGGATGGTTTTATGGGTATTATTCTGATGTTGGTTTCGGCCTTCGGGGTTAATACTTAGGGAATCATTCTCTTACTAGTTTACGGTTGGAGTCTGATTAAGAATAAAACGATAAAATTTACATTTTTAATGATTTGTTTTGCTCGTATCAAGCATATTTTGGCCATTATAAGGTAAAACTCTATCCTCTGGTTTGTGTTGCATTGTGTGATAGGAACTGAGTCTTATAATGGCTTCATTTTTATAAAAAGCATTGCAATGTTTAAAAGATTTATTTGTTTTAAAGCATGGGCAATCCATTGGAGTAAACCTGTTCCGCGAAAGTGGCGTGGTCCTGTGATTAGCCATATTTGAAAATGTGTTAAGTAAATTTCTCATACCAGTCCCATGACTAACTCGTAGTTTGTTTCACTTGCAAACTCGGGTGCCCCTTTTTCTACATGGGAAGCCTTGTATTCAGGTTTTAGCAAGCTCTTTCTGGATAGCTGGATCTGAAGATGGATTCTATGATTTATCTCTTTTTATGCTGTTTAGCTCCTATTGTACATATTATGTTTTTTTCCGCTGTAGACATTTATGTATAGCTGAACTGTATTTTGTACTAAGTATGATCCTGTATATTGTGTAACTCTGATGATTATGATTATCCAGTGTATTCTATTGTACATTATCTGGTGTATTTAATTATTTCTGTTCTGTTGTTATATGTTTATGTGTTATATTCCAAAGATTACCCTTGCACCGTCTCATCGGAGTTAGGGTTGTCACAGGAATTAACTATTTGTATAGCAGTCAATGATCGAGGTAAAATATTATTTTAATTAAAAATAATTTAGAAAATTTCCTTTTAAATGGAAATTCATTTAAAAGGTAATTGGATTTGAAACTAAATCTAATTGAATGGTGAAAGGAATTTATGAACAGGTTTTATTTTTAAAACCCGAATTTGTATAACAATGTCATAAAAGGAATTTAAGCAACCATGATAGATTAAATTAGATTAATTCAATATTTGAATCAAGTAAAAAGGGAATTGTGAACAGAAAGGGTTTAGACTAAACCAAAATTGATTTAAACAAGGTTTATAAAAATGATGAGGCGTTATGTCGTTAAATCTAAATTAATGTTACTTAATAATGTGATCAAGTAAAGGTATGGAATTGAAATGAAAATTTCAAAGCGGAAAATGGTCAAAAGGATTAGAAAAGGAATTGGTGAAACTGAATTTGGTAAAGGAAGTAGGTCATTGAAATTTGTAAACAAATCCTAATTATGAAAGGAAATTGCTTTAAAAAGGTAAAGGTAAAAACTGGAGTTTATAAGGAATTACTTAATTATTTAGTTAAGAAATAGTGGTTATACCCGAGCAAGAGAATTTCCAAAAGTAAGAAGGTTTTATGGATAGTTCAGTTAAATGGAATTTGAATTGTTATAAGAATGGAATATTAGATTTTGGATTAAAACTTATATTTATTCGAAGGTAAGAGTATTGTTGATCAAGGTATGAGAGGTAATTAAAAATACCCCAACTTGAGCAACATCAGGATTATCTGAGGGTGATATTAGTTGGTAATGGTAAAGAGGTTAAAATTAATTTATTATTTCCATTAAAGAAATAATAATGCATCGTTGGTGAAATTTTGGAAAACAATATTGAAAAGAATGATTCCAAAGTAAAATGGCATATAAGGGGTTGCTTGAAATTATAATGATATTTCCTAGTTAGAAAGGAAGCGTAAAGTAGAGATTTATTTTATCAGAATAAGCATGGATTATTGTTTTCAAGTAATGAAATAGAAGATATCTCGTAACGTCTTCTTACGAGTAATAAGTTTAAATGATTTATATTACATAATATAATAATATGGCTAATATTTTAGAAGTGGAAATAGAACCTAGATATGATATAGGGTTTTTTCTAAGTATAAAAATGAATGTGTTTAAAGAATAATCTTATGATAAATAAAGAATAATATCAAAATATTTAAGAGTTTTAAATTGACATTTACTGTAATTAAAAGGCCAAGTGATGCTGAATACTAAACCAGTGAACACATTGGATTTTCATGATTGAATCACTATTTTTTTTATAGTTAAATCACCGACTATCAAATCTGTCCAATACGATTGTTGGTACGGAAAGACCGGAACCGAAGTTATATTCGAAAACCATTCCGACCAATACGTGAAGATATCAGAAGATGATCGAGATGGAGTATTGAAGACCGTAGATCTTCCTAAATGAAAGAACTGCTAATAATCTTCGGTCTGCAGCCAAAGATGTACTGTGGTTTTGTCGTGGTTGAAATCTACGGGTTGCAAGGACTTCTCGCTACAGATCCATGTGATGATTCCAATAATGGATGCAATAGGAGGGTGCCTTCAGTTCATCCTGTTCCTGGATGACTTTTCTGGATGGATGTCTGACAGAGTACTTCCAAAGGAATTATGTACGTTGATTTCTTCAAACGTACCATAGTTGGTGGCGGAGGACGACAGTTCTCTTAGCTTAACCACTAGATTATTTTTGTGCACGTCAATTAGTGATATCTAACGGATCTGACGATGTGGCATTCAAAGTGAATGGTGGCCAGCTGTTGTAGAAGATAATCCAAACCTCGACCCTCACAACCAAGAAATGACAAAAATCGGGCAATCAGCATGGCTGTGTTGGTCGCTCCCATTAGGGTGTATACCACCTATCTAGAGAAATTCCTTTTGCTTCTTTAATCTGTTCGATGCTGTCCCTTTTCGGGAAACGGTGGTTTGAGCCTAACCATTGGTGATATACATTAAATACACTCAAGCGAAATGAGTGGTCGGTCATATGTGGGCCGGGTTGCAAGACGTTCTTGTTGAACCCAGTGTATTCCACTCTTGAGATACACTATCAGCAGGTGGTCCTATACCTTGTCATAGTCGGAATCCAATCTCCAATAACCGGCCGTGGTTCTGATTGTATTATATACATATGTGGAGCGTGAGATGTAAGCGCTCCGCTAGATTGATATCTACTTGTAATTAGACACTATTATAATATCAGAAAAGATATTGATTTCAAAAATGTTTTGGGTTATCGTAAGGTAAAAACCCTCTGTATTTATGTGTGGATTTGGTCTTACGGTTATCCTTTTCTTTCGAAAAGGGTTTGAACTTTAAAATCAAGTTGGATGATCCCCCTTAATACTATGCGAGTTTTCTCATTCTGGTTCACCAGATTGACCCGGTGTTTGTAATGCTCCGGTTAGACCGGGTTGTACAGGTTCAGATTATCGGATGCTGCGAAGTCCAGAGACAAGCTGAAGGTGTTTAGACATATGATATTATATAGCTACTATTCTGCTATGTGTTGTATATGAGGACAGATTGTTACACTGTCCAGAGGTGTTATGTACTCTGATATTGTAAGCATTTTTCAAAGCTCTCGGTAAAGATTTATTTCTATATTATGTTTTGTTCCGCTACGATGTGAGACTCTGTGTTGTGTTTGTTGTTGTTGTTCTTCTTCTATTCTAATATTCCTTTCTTTCTTATCACATCCTCTAATTTCTTTGTAATAATTATCCAATGTTTTCGGTGTTTGGAAGATCGACATGGATAGGGAATTGTATTTATGTTGATTTCCAGGGACGAAATCCCTTGGGTCGTTACAAGCGATACCTTAAATAGAATATGCAAGCATTATCGGTAGTCTAACATATGCTATGCAATGTACTTGACCTATTGTTTCTTATGTTGTATGCAAAGCTATCCATACATACACATTATCCCTATATTGCACTTGGAAAGCAGTTGGAAGAGTTCTCGGATACCTTAAAAGAAAAGCTAGGACTTTAGTTTAAAAAAAATTCGGGCTATTTTGGAAGGATATTTAGATACAAGTGGTGCAATCCTTGGGTTGACTTTTACTCTAGGAGGAGGTGTTATATCATGGGCCTCTAAGAAACAAACAATCATCATACATTCTATAATGGAAGCTGAATTTGTTTCCTTAGATGCATCGAAAAAAGAAGAGGAACGACAAAGAAATTTGTTAACCGAAATATAGTTGTAGCCACAACCATCGTCACCCATTTCATTATATTGTGATAGTGAAGATAACGTGTCTAGAACATATAATAAAATTTATAGGAGAAAATCCGATATACATATAAGTTTTAGACATGCATATGTTTGAGAAGTTATCGTAGAAGGCATTATTACAATTATATATGAAAGGTCGAAGAAAAACCAGGCAGAACCATTGACCAAAGGATTACCAAGATATATGGTTAAAACTATAACTTATGGAATGGGTTTAACGTCTCTATAATCTCCTGCAATGGAAGCCCAACCTTTGTTTTTATACTAAGGGTTAAAGGGTAATAACGAGTTGTTGTTAAGAGATGGCTAAACTTTAGACAACAAATGTTCATTTATTACGATTGTGATGACTATTTGTCATGGTAACAAGGATATATAAAATAGACATGTATATGAACATAAGAAACCTTGTTTCGATAAAGTATGAAGTTAACATTATAAATTTTCATGAACATCAAAGACCATTATTGTAACTAATACATGTTTATGATGATTTTTTTGAAGAAAATGTGTGTTCAGGAATTTCATTTTAATGCAAAGGATTTTGGTTTAAGCTATGAGCTACCAATTTTCTAATAAAATTTTGATATCAAAACTAATAAGAAAGTTTAAATTGAAAGGTACTTTATTTTGTTGATAAACGTATGGATGAAAATTCTAATCTAGTTGGGGGATTATCAGGTATATTACAACATTTTAAATTCCTATATCCCCTAAGGTTCAGGCACATCCCACTATATATACAAGTCAGTGAAAGGGATTATGAACATAAAGAATAAAGAAGAAGACATCGCTAAACATACATATAAAATGCCAAAGATAGGCACTTTGGCACTAAGGGCATGTACGTACCACTATAGGTAGCGGTAGGTTTTCCAAATGGTCGCTGCTTTTAAATTTTGAATTTTAGCATACACGTCAATTGGCATATTGACTATAGAAAACTGTTGCCTGGTATCTTTTTTTGCCTTATATAAGGAAACGTGAATTCCTGAAAATATATCCCTCTTCTTCTATTCTTCCCTTCTCTTCTACACTTTTTTTCTTCAGTATATCATATACTTCTCCTGTGGTATTCTTACTTCTTCAAGAGAGGCCTTTGTTGTATCCTGAAGGAATCGTGCCGCTGGTTTTCTACCTAATTTACCGTATTGTGGGGGAGTTGATTTCTTAAAGAGCGTGTTGTTGCAACATGCCTCGAAGATGATTTCCTGGTTCTCGAAACTATTCTCTACTACTAACAAATTTAAGGAATCGGTATGGCATCATCCCAGCCCTTAGAATCAACCTGAAAGATTACGAAATAGGAGTACGCCAAATTTGAATACTTCGATAGTACAAACTACACCTATTGGGAGGACAATTGACGTTCCTTCTCACTACATTGAAGGTAGCATACTGCCTGATCCTGATCTGCAGTTGATTCTGCTGCCTACTACCAATGACACAACATACCTCATTACAAAAAGAAAGAAATGAGAGGATGATGAAGTGGGCTACAAAGGGCAAATTCTCAACACATTATGTGATCGTCTTTAAGATCTTTTCACTTTTGTAAAATCACCGCCGCAAATTTGGAAGACATTGGAGATAAAAATACGACATTGAGAAACAAGGCGTAGACAAGGTTTTAATATTTGAGTTCTTTGAACGTAAAATGGTTGACAATGCCTCCATCCTGGATAAAGTACACGAGATGCAGGTTATTTTCAACAAACTCAAAGATACGAAAAATGAGAATTCCTGAAAAATTGCAAGTTGGCGCTATCACGGCCAAACTCCCATGAAATTGAAGTGAATACCGAAAGTAATTAATGCACTCATTTAAGATTTTACGATGGAATAGATTCTAAAGTATATGCGAATTGAAGACGAAACTCGAATTCATAAGAAGGTTTTTGATATTGATTTTTTTGACATCAAAAGTTGATCACTAGTGACAGTCAACCCCCAGTCGTATGGAGATCACACGAATAATGATTATGGAATGCAAAAAGTAGAGAAAAATGGGAACACGCAAGGCTTTTTATAATGGTTCGACAAAGATGGTGCGTACGTCCACTTTATATATATTGATCTTTTTGTTTTGAATACAAGTACAATGTTTTCTCTGTTTTTGAGGAGGAAGAAGAAGTATTCTCCTTTTAACTTAGCCGGGGAGAAGCTTAGAATTAGAAGGACAGGTTCAGCTGAAGAAAGAGATCAGAGAAGTCCCTTTTCCATTTTAAGCAAGGGTGAATTTATAGGTGAAGAAGCGGGTTGAGCGGGCCGCCATATGGCTTTCCTATTTATCAGAGCTTGGATACGTGGAGCTCGATTAGTGGAAGTAGTTGCGGCAGTGAGACCCGGCCCACTGCTCATTAATAGTATCCTCAAGAATAGTGGCTTACGTAGCCATCGCGGTGAGGTGTAACAAAACTAGAGGTTTGTAAGGAGATGGTTGACCGCCTTTATTGCCTTGAGAGTTGGGCCGAGTATTGAATGACTCGGATGGATATTTCTTGATGAATCCGAGATATTCGGTCGATCCGATGTTGAGGGAAGCAATTAGCTCGGTCAGCTGAAATGAGCGATTCTTCCAAGATCTACGAGCCGTTGCTTGAAGGAGACTAGTTCGGGCCAACCCAATTTCGGGCTGTCTTTGAAGGAAGCTAGCTTAGCCCAGACTTTGTTTGGGTTTTGCTGAAGTGTGTGCTGCTCGAACTGGTCGATCGACCAATGCTGTCAGATGAAATTCTGAGTATTGGGCTTCGATCCGGTTTTTGATAGATTTTTTTTTTGCGAAAAAGTTGGTCAACACTTTTCCCTTTAGAATACATCTTTCTTGGTAAAGAAGGTGTGTTCTTATCCTTGCATCGAAGTACAATATGCGAGTAGAGACAGTTGCGCCGAACCATATTAAGGCCAGAAATCCGGCGGTTACTGATGGTTGTATTAAGACTAGAAAACCGATGATTGAAGTAGATCGTATTAAGTCTAGAAAACCGGCAACCATCGACGATCGTATTTCAAGCGAGAAAGTAATCATCGGTCCTGGTTGTGGGATCCAGTAGCTGCAAATATTGTACAGACCATTCTCAGTCTAGAGAAGGCTTTTGATCTGTTCGGGCGAGTATCAAACATACTCGGCTTAAAATATCCGGCGAGCAGTTATTAAACTAGTCTTACATGGATGGCGAGTATTAATCATACTCGGCTTACGGAGGTGGCGAGTATTAACCATACTCAGCTTACTGATGTGGCGAGCATTAACCATACTCGGCTTACTGAGATGGTGAGTATTAACCATACTCGGCTTATGGCAAGTGTCAATCATGCTCGACTTGTATAAGATTATTTCGATAAATCTTAGAAGGGGAGAGTATAGTCCATACTCGGCTTAAAGAGATCTAACCATACTCGGCTCAAGGAGAATGTTTAGAGATGGTTCCGGCTTTTGCACTGACCATATTCGGGGGGTAGAGCATTAGTCGTGCTCGGATAAATCATTCAAACATAATCCATGTTTGCAAAAGAAAGATCACTGTTTACTAAGGAATTATTTACAAGGAATAAACTCTAAGAGGACGAACATTATTCCAAAGCATGCCTAGGAGCAAAATCATAACCCCGTACATATGTACATCAACATATCCTTTTTATATAAAGAAACAAAAATACATCAAACAACAAATCTAAACTTGAATTAATTGATGATGATGCCGCGAGCGTTAATCTCAGGGTCCTTTCCTTTTCTAGGAGCTAGAGGACCAACTTGAGGAGCTCGGGCTAGAGGTTGTGGCGGCATGGCCTGTGGGGCTCTTCTTGACATACACGGGAAGCTCTCCTTGCCTAACCCTATCCTCGATGAGATCATGCAAGTGCCTGCATTCATTGGTGCTGTGACCAGCGATGTTGTGGAACAGGCAGTGCTTCCCATATTCGCGTTCTTTCTTGGTCAGCACTCTTCGAGGAAGTCTTGGGAAAGGCAGAGACCCTCTCACGTCAAGGTAGATGTCGAGCAGGGAAGAATTAAGCTCAGTATACTGATCGTCCTTATCCTCTCTTCGAGGTCGTACGTTGCGTTCGTTCTTCTCCGGGGCTTTTCCTCTTCCTTATTCTGGCCATTGGTGTTGGATAACTTCCTTGTTTGGTGGCTAAGACCTCGATGCTCTCCATCTCAATGTTATCATCTTCTTATTGGAGGAATCGTTCGGCCAGCATAGAAATCATCTATGTCCTTGGGAAGATCTCTAGTCAAAGATATTGAGAATTTTGATTGGTTTCGAGCACCTGCAATGGCGGGCATAAGCACCATCAATGGCTCGGGTCGATCGACGGATGCTACGGCCGCATTGCATCTTTTGAGGAAGGACCAAAGTGTTTCTCCTGGACGTTGTTTGTTGGAGCTCAAGAATATGACACTCTTCGGTCAAGAAATATGAATTCTGAACTGCTCGATGAAGTGGGTGACCAGTGTGTTCGAGCTGCTGATCGACTCCGTTGTTAGCTATCGAAACCACATACCAGCTATATCTGTAAGGAAGAGTGGAAAGCATTTGGACATAACAATGGTCGATGCACCGAGCACATCCATATGGAGCAAATATCGCATGAGATGGATAGTCGGGTCAGTCCGACCGTTGTATGGTTCGATAGCTGGAAACTTGAGGTTCGTAGGGTTACAGAGTTCCTGGTTTCCCTAGTGAAGGGAATACAGTGGATTTATTTATATCTTGCTGAGAAGAATTGCCCCGTGTGAAATGTCGGATGATTCTTGCAAGCTGGCTTCCTTCTCCGAGGAGTCGCTGTCATGAATCCAACTCTGCATTCGGGAGAGTTCCAGCACGAGGGTCCAATGAAAGCATGCTTGGAAGGGTGGTCGTTGGTTGGGCACGACCCTCAAGAGTTGAGTGAAGGTAAGGGCGAGGTTTCATCGCAGTTGTTGGTTCTGGGTAGGCTGGCCCCTCTTGAACCTTATGAAGATTGGACCGAGCCGTACCCATGACTAAAGGTCCGGGCTGATCCAGCAAAGCATGAGATGTTCGAGGTTCTTCGATGCCCCCACCCGAGGTGATGTTAGGAGGGCCTACAGTAGCATTTTCTCCGCCAGTCTGGGAACTGGTATGGTAGAGTGGTCTCCCTAGTTCGAAGGGAAGGCTCCACCAACTCTACGTTGAAGGAAAGGCGGCATAAGATGAGTCTACGGTAAGATACTAGGTTGTAATGGGAATTGCAATGATCCTGACTGACCCAGTGGTTGCTCGATTGGTCCGGGGGTTCGAGCTTTCCCTAAGAGTAGAGGAAAAGTGGTCGAACGACCTAGATCTTGATTGTGGGCCTCCTATGATTCTACAGCTGCGACTGCGCTGGACCATGGAGGCGATACTCCTGGCTGTGATTGGTCCGGAGGTGGAGCCGAGCCAAGAGGAAGCAAAGGTGTGATCTGAGCAGTGGTATGATTCTGTGCAGACCGAAGATCAGTTGCTGGCCCATCCCCGGTCGGTGGAGGAATTGATGTTGAAGCGTTTAATCCCATCTCCACTCGACCGAGAAGGTGATCCATCAACTTTTGCTGCCGTTCGAGGAGTTAACCCTAAGATGTCATATGGCCTCTGAATTCGATCATAATCTTATCTATGTCATCCCGAGTGAGATATCGGGACATGTCTTCATTAGGGGAGGCTTCCTAGCTTGCTTCTGCAGCATTTGTCTCGGTTGCATCGGCATTCATGGGACGTGAAGACGTTGCATCTTTCTTTCGCTTGATCGCCATAGTTCAGAATTAGTAGAAGGTCGAAGGGTATGTCAGAGCGTGCGCTCCCCTTCCTGGTGTTGCAAAGTGTTGATGTCAAAAGTTGGTCACTAGTGACATTCAGCCCCCAATTGTGTGGAGAGCACACGAATAATGATTATGGAATGCAAAAAGTAGAGAAAACTGGGAACACGCAAGGATTTTTATAGCAGTTCGGCAAAGATGGTGCCTATGTCCACTTTATTTATATTGATCTTTTCTTTTTGAATACAAGTACAATGCTTTTTCTATTTTCGAGGAGGAAGAAGAAGTATTCTCTTTTTAACTTAGCTGTGGAGAAGCTTAGAATTAGAAGGAGAGGTTCAGCAGAAGAAAGAGATTGGAGAAGTCCCTTTTCCATTTTAAGCAGGGGTGTATTTATATGTGAAGAAGTGTGCTTAGCAGGCCGCCATGTGGCTTTCCTCTTTTTCGGAGCTTGGACACATGGAGCTCGATCAGTGGAAGTAGCTATGGCAGTGGGACCCGATCCACTGCTCATTAATAGTATCCTCGGAAATAGTGGCTTATGTGGCCATCACGGTGAGGTGTATAAAAAGTAGAGCTTTGTCCAGAGATGATTGACCGCCTATATTGCCTTGAGAGTCGGGCCAAGTATTGAATGACTCGGTTGGATATTTCTTGATGAATCAAAGATATTCGGTCAATCCGATGTTGAGGGAAGCGATTAACTAGGTTAGCTGAAATGAGCGGTTCTTCTGGGCTCTACGAGCCGTTGCTTGAAGGAGACTAATTCAGGCAGACCCAATTTCGGGCTATCTTTGAAGGAAGCTGGCTTACCCTGACCTTGTTTGGGTCTTGCTGAAGTGTTTGTTGCTCGAACAGATCGATCGACCGATGATGGCAGACGAAATTCGAAGTAATGGGCTTCGATCTTGTCTTTGATAGCTTTTTTTGCGAAAAAGTTGGTCCGCAGATTCTACTGTACATTTTGTGGGAAAAAGAGGGAATAGGAACTCATCAAAACGAAAAAGGGCTAACAACAACAAAACTAATAACCAGGGAAAATTCAAAAAAATAATATCACTGTGGCGACAAACCTGGACATTTCAAATGGTATTGCAAATTTTTCAAAAGGCAGAAAAAGTAACATGAACATAGCAATAATCGTGGAAGGGAAATATCCAAATAGTAATCCACCAACATAGTTCAATAGGATGCGACATAAAGTGTTGCAATGATAAGTCAATTGCATATTGACATGGTGATAGAACTAAAAATGGATGAAGCTTCTAAAGATATCTATTGGTGGTATGATTCTAGTAATATAATACATTTTTGCAACATTCAGTCCATTTTCAAATTCTATGAGAAGGTTTCTGACGAAAATAAGGTTTTAATGGGTAACCGTAATACTGCAGCAGCCATTGGAAAAGGAACAGTTGGGTTAGAGTTCACCTCTGGAAAAAGACTTATTCTTCTTAATGTGTTGCATGTCCCTGAAATTTGAAAGAACTTGGTTTCTGCTAGCCTTCCCTGCAACGAAGCTGAGAAATGTATCCTAGACTGAAATAGTCTAATTGGAACAAAAGGATATGTTTTTTGTTGGAAATGGATATGCTTGTAACGGTTTATTCAAACTAAGTATCAATAAATGAATGAATTTTCTTATGTTATTTATTCATTTCATTTATGGCATAACAAATTAGCACACTTAAATTATAAGTCATTAGACTTTATGTCTAAAAAGCAACTTATTACCTATGATAAAACCAATCAATAAAATGTGAAATTTGTTTAGAAGCAAAAAATGTGAAACAATCCATTTACAAAATCTGAAAGAAACACTCAACTACTTGATTTAATACATTATGGTATTTGTGAAATAATAGTATATTAACCAGAGAAGGCAGATACTTTATTACTTTCATATATGATTACTCCAACACATGTATATTTAATGGGATCAAAAGATCAAACTTTCAAAATTTTCAATCGATTTAAAATCAATGTTGAAAGTCAAAAATGATAGGAGAACTAAGGTATTGCGATATGATAGAGGTGAAAAATATTTCTCCGTGGAATTTTCTTCTTTCTGTGAAGAAAATGGCATTATTCATCAATTAAGTCCACCTTATACCCCCACAACAAAACGGATTTGCTGAACAGAAAAGTAGGTCATTAGTTGAAATGACTAGTTCTATGATCTTAAATCCTTAATAGAATGTAAATCAATGGGGAAAGGCAATCCTAATTTCTTTCCATTTGCATAATAGAATTCCATCAAAGAAAACTAAGGTATGTCCTTATGAGTTATGGGATGGCAGAAAACCTAGCTTAAAATATATAATAGTCTAGGGTTGTTTAGCATTCTATCGAGTTAAAGATCCAAATCTAAACACGATAGGAACAAGAGATTTGATAAGTATATTCATAGGGTATGCTGAAAGTTCAAAAGCATATTGGTTATTAGATATAGTGCCTAATGTTATTGTGGAATCAAGAGATGTTGAGCTCATCGAGAATAAATTTATATGTGATCTTATATTAGTTCCCAGGCAAATTATTTATAAGACAGTAATGAGAACACAAAGCATACTTCATCAAATAAAAGGTCTCTCCTAAGTATAATTGAGGAACCTTAAAGAAGTGTAAGAGCAAGGAAAACCAAAGGTTTGGATCCTGATTTTGTCTCACCTGATGATGTGATTCATCTTCTAGTTAGAAACAAAAATGAATTAATCAATGAAACGATTTACAATATAATGAGGAAGACCCTAAGACTTACAAAGAAGCTATGGCTTCAAGGGATGTTGCTTTTTGGAAGGAAGCAATATAAGATGAAATGGATTCAGTTCTATCTAACAGTACGTGGTTTCTAATAGATCCACCTGTTGGATCCAAATTAGTTGGTTGTAAATAGGTATTTCGGAAGAAATACAACACAGATGGATCTATTCAGACTTTCAAGGCAAGACTGGTTGCAAAAGGAGGGCATCGATTATTTTGACACATATGCACCATTTGCTGGACTATCCTCAATAAGGGTTCTTTTTTCTCTGCATCCATACATGGATTACAGGCAGATCAAATGGATGTTAAGACTGTCTTCCTTAATGGACATTTAGGCGAAGAAGTATATATGAGACAGCCATAGAGTTTATTCTAAAGGAAATGAGAATAAAGATTGTAACCTACTCAAGTCATTATATGGACTAAAGCAGGCTCCCAAACAATGGAAAGAGAAATTTTATTCTGTAGTCTTAGCTAACAGGTTTAAGCATAATAGTGCCGACAAGTGCATTTATTCAAAATTCACAAACAACTAAAGTGTTATAATATGTCTATATGCAGATGATATGCATAAATCAGAACCAAAATGTATGGAATTAATGATTCAAAGGATTATTTAACTTCGTGTTTTAAAATAAAAGATTTAATTTTTTTTTTTACAGAATATTAGGAGTCAAAGTGAAAAAAACATAGTACGGGCTATGCTTTAGGCCAGTCTCATTATGTTAAAAGCTGCTTTCAAAATACAAACTTTTGAATATTAAAAAGGCCAATAGCCCAATTAAACTAATTTCAAATTTTGGAAGGGCGGTAGCTCAACTAGAATATGCAGATATTATGAGTAGTCTAGTGTATTCTATGTATTGTACCAGACCTGATATTTCTTATGTTGTATGCAAGTTATCCAGATATACAAACACTTGCAGTATTGAATAGTGGAAAACAATTGGAAGAGTTCTTCTATACGTTAAAAGAATAATAAAATTGGGGCTTCAATTTTAATTTTTCCAGCTTTTTTGGAAGGATATTCAAATGCAAGCGGTGCAACCCCTCAAAATAATAACAGGGAACTAGCGGGTGTCTTTTTACTCTAAGAGGAGTTGCTGCATCATGGGCCTCTAAGAAACAAACAATCATCACACATTCTATAATGGTAGTTGAATTTGTTTCCTTAAATGCACTGGAAAAAAAGTGGAATGGCTAAGGAATTTGCTAACGGGAATAGAGTTGATGTGGCCATAACCATCGTCAACCATTTCAATATATTTTTATAGTGAAGTTACAACGTCTAGGGTATATAATAAAATTTATAACGGAAAATGTAGACATACTAGCTTGAGACACTTATATGTAAGAGAACTTGTTATAGAAGGCATTATTACAATTATATACGTTAGTTCGAAGAAAAACCTAGCAGACCTATTGACCAAAGGATTATCAAGAGATATGGTTAAGACTATGGGTTGTGGAATGGGTTTAAAGTCTCTTTAGTCTTATGTATATTAAGGTTTAAAGGCTAATAAAAAGTTGATGTCAACAGATAGATAAACATTAGATATTAAATGTTTATTTGTTACGATTGTGGTGTCTGTTTGTCACTGTAACAAGAAGGATAAAATAGACATCTATATGAACATAAGAAACTGCGTTTCGGTAAAGTATCGTGTTAACTTTTTAAACGTTCATGAATACAAGGTGAGTGATTGTAGCTAATACAAGGTTATGATGATTTTATTGGAGAATATAAACATTTCTGTGTTTAGGTATTTCGTTTTAATGCAAAGGATTTTGGTTTAAGCCATCAGCCACTAGATTTTCTATTAAAATTTAGATATCTAAACTAATAAGAAATTTTAAATCGAAAGGTACTTTCTTTTGTTCATAAATTTATAGATGAAACATTTTAATCCAGTGGGGGATTATTGAATAAATTACAACATTTTAAAGTCCTGCATCGCCTAAGATTCAGGCACATCCCACTATATAAACGAGTTAGTGCAAAGGCAATATGAATAGAAAAGAAGAAATAAGAATACATGGCTAAACATACATCTTAAATGTCAAAGATAGGCATTTAGGCACTTAAGGCACGTGGGCGCGCGCTACATGCAGTGGTGTCTATTCCGAACGATCGTTGATATTAAATTTTGGTTTTTAACAAATGTGCCCTTTAGCGTATTGACTTTTCCAGGTATCTTTCATGCCTTATACAAGGAGATATAAATTCTTCATACACTACAAGAAAATGTGATATATATAGCATCATTTAATAGCATTATAATTGAAGCGTTATATGAAAATCGTTAAAATAAAAAAGTAACAATAAATTGTGCTATATAAAATCTGTAATTAGAAGAATTTGCTATATCCAACCCAGCCCATTGAAAACGCGGGAGTCGAAAACAAGGCGATATTCATTTTAGCAATGAAAAAAAGGCCGCCTAAACGAAAATTTCCCCCCCAACTTTCGATCTATACTCTCTTAAACTAAATTGTGCTTAACTATAATTTTGTTGTTTCCACTTCAGAAAATCAATCCATCAATGTTCAATTCACTCCATAGACGTTCTCAGTGGTAATTTGATGCCATCTCAGATTTACTCTAAATCAACACCGAAGTTATTTAGCGAAAGTACTCAAACCCTTTAGCAGTTCATTTATTCAAATGTAAACTTTTGGTTTTTGCAACCTGGCTGGCTACTTTTTCCTTGTTTGATTTTGGATAATCCATAAGCTAATTTTATATTGTTAGTAATTTATGGATATGTAGGTGTCCTAGGGTATATGTATTTTAAATTGAATTTTCCTAAACTATTGCTTTTTCTTTAGATCCATAAAAAGATAAACAGTTGGCTTTATGTGAAATGAAGTAATATCGAGGGTTTTCATATTCTTTACTCTAGACATACCCATGATTAAACTAATTTATGCATAAGGGATTTATTTAGGAATACTAAATATGTTGACTGTAAATAAGAAAAATTGAAAATTTGTGCATTGAGAATTATATGGTATTTTATTAATTTGAATGTTTTGCTTCGATTTTTTTTACAGTTTACTGCACCTTGTATGCTTTTGTAATAAAATAATGGAAATTTATTTAAAAAAATACATCCTTTTGCTAAATTAAGAGTAGTCGTAACAAGTGAGTAACCATAATCTATCAACATGTTGTATTGTACATTTTTAAATATATTTATGCTAAGATATTTTGTAACATAGATCTAGGAAATTTGTGGTTATAAAAGTTTGTTGATTTCCTATTAATATAGCATTGAAGCTACTAACAATAAGTTTAAAAGTGTTGAATTCCAAAATCTCTGTAAATTTCCTTATTCTTTTTTACCTATTTTTGGCCATGGTTAGGCTCATGTATGATCCTTGAACGCATATTGTTAAATCACGTATATGTCATATAATGCAAAACAAGTCAAAGTCTGAGAATGTAATTTATGTCATAACACACAAACACATATTACATCCCCGCAATTTACGTATATGTCATGGGTGAAAGCATATTGTTAAAACACACAATAGTTTGTGGATTATTTTCATTCCTCCTTTGAATTAAAGTAGAAACTTTGTCTTTGTTTACATTCATTTTTAGGTCAATCTGACCTCACTAACATGGTTAAAAGTTACATCAAAGTGGTGATCAGAAATAGGCAAAAGCCTGTAGCCCCCCTGCTTTCCAAGAGCTCGACACCCAGTTCGACCACTAAGTCGACGACCGTGGGGTCGACTTCCCTTATGGTCAGGTCGAATCCTACGTTGACCTGTGACTGGAGTTGCTCAGGCAACTCCAATTGCTTGCTGGGTATTTTAATTGATCTTTTAAAGGTTGTTTCTTAGGTTATTTCCTACATATGTATGATGTTTTAGGAATGGATTTCTTAAGGTTTCAATCTAGATGTGGAAAGCCTATATTATCATTGAATTCATGCATCGAGTTCATAGCTTCGTGTTAATTTATGGTTTAAGTTCTATACTGAATTCTTGTGTATTTGTGTCATTTGCACATTTTTATAAAATGGATTCCAAGAAAATGTATAAATATGGGTTTTTTCTAATGCCTGGGGTTAAATTAGATTTTATGTTTTTGGTTTTAAAGTTGTCTTGAGGATATATTATGTATTTTCAAATTATATTGATTTAAAGGATTAATCTAAATGGTTTTGAAATCGTACGCCTCATGATATGGGTTGCATCGGTATATAGTATCAATTAATTTCAGATCCGTCCAATTAAAGTTATAAATTTCAGTGATTCTCTATGAATCTTTATGATTCTTTGTGAATCTCAATGATCCTCCATGATTTTCAATGATTTTCGTGATTTCTACAGGTCTATGTGATTTCTAGCAATATCATGTACTTTCTAGTATGGAGCGAACTTGCAATGTGTAGACCGTTAAGTAACGTCATATGGTATAGGACACATGATTACCACCTTTTGAGTTACTATCTGGGGGTGTTTGACTCATTGACCGCTAGTACTTGACCTTTAGGTCATTCTGTGTGAACTTTGTGGACGTTTGGTCTTCCTATGTAAGCTCCATAGACCTTTGGGTCATTCGGGTAGTGTTTATGTGTGATATAAGTACTGCTATGCCCTTGAACCATCATATTGTTAGCATGTGAAAGCGTGGCATTGGCTTGCCAATCATATTGTTGGACCCAAATCATGTTGTTTTAGTATTATGTGATTTGTATTGATTTCACCGTTTGACCATTATTATTATTGGAAATTTCTTTGATAGTTGTAAATTCTTAACGGAGTTTCTGTGATTCTATGATTCAATGTATCTAGAGTCTTCTATTTATATGTGTGATTCCATGTGTTGATGACCCAAGCCATGCAGTTCAGAAAATTTGTGCTAAGGCAGTGTCGAATCCTTATTCAGGTTTCTCACTCTCGTAGCCTTATGCTAATCTTGTGGACTTATAAATAATGTGCTTTTTTTTAGCTTAGAGTATGACATTCCTTAATTCTTTCTGATAGAATGTAAATTACTACATCTGAGTTTTTGTGCAGAATTGTGATTTCTTTTCTTATGGAAAGGAATTAATGTCGGGGTGATATTATTTCTTCTATTCCATAATTGATTTGTGAACTAGACCGATTCGTAAATGTAATATTTGGGTCAGACCAAATTGTTTCAGGTTCGGTATGTTGTTGATTCGTGGTCGATAGATCTGGATTGGACAATCTTTTAAAGTTATTTCGTTCGTTGTATATTAGTAAATTCAAGTCATTTGTACTTTAATTCTTTGGTTCTGATTGCATATACATGTGTGTACAACTATTCGTGATGTAGCACATATATATGATGTATCAAGTGATTGTATCTATATGTATCTATACTGTGTTCTGATATTATCTATGGTGTGTTGTATATTGTTTTGAATACGATCCTTAACCCTCATAGTTCCATATTAGATGTATTGAGTATGTCGATCCACTCGGAAAAAGAAAAGAAAATTTTATACACCCAATCAACGTATTCAATACTTTCTTGATATGAAATTATTGATGGTTGCCATATTCATCCCTATTCTCCTATCTAATAGACTTAGTGCTCTTTATTAGGGTTGGTCTCGGGGTAAGGTGTTACAAGTGCAAAGGAGGTGCTGGCAAAATTTTCCACAATTTCAAGTGTTGGAAAAATTAACAAATTTTTGTAAAAAATGTTTTTAAACAAAAATTAATCATTTTGATACATTTTTCTTAAACTGTGTTTTCGGGAATGAAATCCTTCTAAGAGGTGAATAATGTAACCATTTGGATTTTTAATACAGGAATATTTAATTAATTTAAATAAAAATGATTAATTTTAAGATTTAATGACTAAGTATCTAAAACAATTAATTTTAAGATTTAATGATTGAATTAAATTTAAATGAGAATTTAAATACATAATTAATTTGAAATTGAAATTATTGAGTTGAATATTCAGTTAATTTTAGTTTAAAGATATGTAATTCCTATTTGGATATAAACTATACTAATAATTTATTTGAAAATTTTGAGTGTTTTGAAATTGAATAATTATTAATCGGTTTCCATTAACATGTAAAATTGCCATTTTTTAAATGATCTTGGAATGGAACTAGTTTCATTAGTTCTGAAATAGTAAGTTATTATAAGATTTCAAGTTTGTTGTCAATCAGAGTTATTGTGTGAACTTATGCAATATAAATGCATATTGATGAAGGATTTGAAATTATGATAAAATATAATATAATTTTAAGAATATCTGTTAAATACAGTTGAAATAGCTTTCGAAAAAAGTTTCATTGTGTTCAGAATGTGGGTTGTTAGCTATGGACGATAGTGAGCGCACTTCATTTCTGGTTCGGAAATTTTTAGACTCGACGAATAGTGTTTTCTAGGAGGCTATATAAGCATCTTAACTCATTTTCATTTCCTAAAATTAGACCCTAGCCTCCAACAAACTCTATTAATAGCCTAAATTTAATCTTTCAATCCGTCAACAACTAGCCTAAAATCCAAACAATAAAGTTGTTCATGTCAAGAATACACTAGAAACTGAAACTAGAGCATGTTTGTTCTTTCTCGTTTGCATGACCATCGTTGATTAGCTAATGATTTGACCTAAAGGAAAAGGAGGAGGGGAGGGATACCTTTTGATTCATGATGGTGAATTTAGTGAGATTGTGACAATATCAAAACCCCATCCGACGGTGTTAAGGATAATCATTAGAATATAACACATGAATCATTATTAGCAAAGTACAGCTGATAGCATAAACAGAAAGCAGAATAATTTACATCAATATGACAACGGAATCATAACATGTAATAAACATCAGAGTAGCACAGTATAGGATACAACTTAGTGCATAAAAGGAAATGATCAGTCTACATCGCCATAAGCGGTACCTATACATAAAGTGAGACATAATAGAGATATCAGTCTACATCGCCATAAGCGGAATCATATACATAGATAATAATGGCGGAATATCAATAGCCAAAATGCCGAGAAGCCAGGTCCTCACCATACTATCCAAAAGATGTACTCCCTGCTATAGTGCAAAAGCCAAAATATATCCTACTACCTGTCACTAGGCTGCCCGTGTGAAAATAAGGGCACCCGATTTTGCAAGGTGAAACAAACTACGAGTCAGTCATGGGACTGGTATGAGAAATCTACTTAATTGATTAAACAACAATAATAAGGCAAATCATAGGACCACGTCACTTTCGCGGAACGGGTTTACTCCAGTGATTGCCAGTGCATGAAATACAGTAAATTATTAAATCATAGCAATGCTTTTTATAAAAATGAAGCCATTATAAGACTCAGGTCCCATCACACAATCCAACGCAAGCCGGAGGATAGAGTTTTACCTTATAATGGCCAAGAAATGCTTGATACGTATAAATCAAAAGTGTTTAATATTATTACTAGTGCATATATGTTTCAAAAGCAACTTCAATCATAAATATCAATCATAGGCGGCATGGGTACCATATATCATGTCGCCATATATAAGTTATAATCAAATCCGTAATTTAGTATTGGAAATTGGATTCCATCATGAGTCGAGGCAAGGGGCAAGCTCCTCTCCGATTCGAGACACTCTAGCAAATGTCTCAGGACTACACACAACGATCCTTGGAAACTCCAAGGCCGGTCCTCTTTTCCTTTTGAGGATTAATTATTCCTGAACACACGTTTCCCTGTCCTATAGGACCTATAATCGAGGCGCCTCACATTCCAACAACCACACAGGTAAAAAGTATATAAATGTCAAGGCTGATAGGTCACTGAGATCACCCATAGGTAGAAAGAAACATTGTGCACTCCTTGGGTCCTTATCCCGTTTTTGACTCATACCGAGGTGTGAGGCTCGCGAATCAACGTTATACACAAAGCTATGCCACGTAGGCCGTGCTTTGATCATCAACCACAAACAATCCTATCAACTATTCGCATTATTCACCAAATTTTTCACGCCAATTCACGGTCAATAAATATCGTCCATGGTTTGTGGATGACGGGAGTGTGTGTGTGTATATATATATAAGTATATTTTATTTCCATTCCAACGCACATATGATTTACAAAATGCATGTATAACTCATACATCGCTCATATAACTTATACAACACATGTACATGAGGTATACAACGCGTATATAATTTATGCTTCGCTTATATAATTTATACATCACATTTCCATTCAAATTTTAGTTTAGAAATCTCATATTGGTTTGTCGCTTTGCTAACAATAGTAGCGAGCTCCGAAATATCCCCGGACACTTCTAAATGTGGAGAGCATCATCATGGTCCCGATGTCTCCTGTTTCATCGAATTTTGTTAACATATGTTAAAGATATGATTTTTAAACCAAAATCATAAACAGCAACACTTAAAAGTTTTATTTTCTACTCATATAAACAAAATCGTACCCTTTCTTTGACTGTTCGAAATTAGGTTCGGATTTTTCTTCAAATCCGCTGAACTAGATGACGATCAGGGAGTTGGACATCGATGAGGGGAGTAAGGTGCGTCAAGGGGTGGTGGTCGTGGCTAGTTCGGTGGTCGGAATCAGACGGGGCGGCGCTTCAAAGTTCGGAAGTTCAGCGAGGTGATTCTCACCGGTGGTGCGACGGTAGGTGGTGTAGTTGGTGTTGATTTGAAGAGGAGGACGAGAGCTTCAAAAGTTGCTAAGGGGCTGGGGCTAACGATGATCGTGGTGGCTGGAATGTGGCCTGGAAGATTTGGAAGACAGCCGCCATCGGTCGAGGCTGATAAGGGGGTTTTACAGATTTTTTTATATTTTTAATTCATGAATGGAATTTTCCTATTCGCCTATATATATATTTCAAAAATTAGGGTTTTCATAAGCAAACTCCAATTCAAACCCAACGACTATCGTCCCTAGCTAAATACCCCCATTCCGAACACAATGGGATATGTTTCATAAGCCCATTCGACTGTTTCAGTCAGTTTTGCTTCAAATTAAATTGTAAAACATTCAATTTTTGTTGTGAACGTACATTTCAATTTGCCAGGGCCACAAACTGATCCCAAATATTCCAGAAAAATAAATCTAGCTATGTTTTGACGATATGGTCCCAACAAAACTAGTTTCGTCGAATTCTAAGACGGTTTAAAAATGGCCATATTCTGGGCGATCCAATTTAACTGAAATCAACCAAACACATTTTCCTTTTCCACGCTCACATATGAGCTTAAAAAATTATGGAATTTGAAACCTAGCAATAATTTGACATCCGGATCCAACAAAAGTGGTTTCGTCGAAAACAGAGGTCTTTTGCAAAATTTCTATTTTCAAGGGCTATACATACTCTATAGCGACCTTTCTGAAAATTCATTTGGCCATAACTTTTTATTCCCACTATTAAGTTTCGATTTTTCAGATTCATTAGAAAGATAATCATAACCAGATTTAAATATTTTTGGTTTCACTAAAATCCGTTTTATTTTGCACCCGGTACAATCAATCAAAGTTTGAATTCAAATTTTGAAACTGCCGCGCCATCTCAGGCCTTGTTTATAATTTAAAAAAATTATATTTATTTTCAAACATCGACTTAAACATACTTTTTTTCGTTTATTATTTAAAATAATTTATTTTTAATATTAAAAATCCACTAAAATAGCCAAATTAAAATTTTTAAATTAGCTCAGATTTTCCGGGTTGTTACAATCTTCCCCACTCAAAACTTTTCGTCCCCGAAAAAGAATTAGTAGTAAAGTAGGAAACAAAAATGGAAATGCAAAATATTGTAAAGGTACCTTGCACCAGAGTTAGTTAGAGATGTCCACTCTACAATTGGGGTAGGCTTGCTTAATGCTCTCCTCAGTCTCCCAAGTACAGTATCTAGGATCTGTAACACCCCGTAATTCTACAACAATAGGATTCACAAATCAAGGCAGAATTAAATTTTAAAATCAAAATCAAGGGAAACGGGCTGCGCCATTGCGTTTGTCTCGGAATTCTGCATGAAAACGAGTCCGAGTTTGCGTAAATCGGAGTCTGTATGAGGAAGAAATGGCCTCCGGAAGATTCAGCGAAGTTCGAATGTCAAAACAGGTCAGAAAAGCGAATTCAAATTCGAAACCAGACCCAGGTTCGGCTGGGCGGGAATTTTCCCGCCCAAGGCACCCAGGTCGACTGGGTAGTCGACCTGGGGGTCGACCCCCCTGCTTTTTCCAACTTTCTGCACCTGGTTCGTTCTGATGTATCTGGTCACGTTTTCTGCCTAGGTTCGTCTGCCTAACACTATATAAACAGCCCTAGTCTCCTTCTCTATTCACAATTCTTTTCTATCCTTATGTTGCCTCTGAGAAAATATATAAATAAATAAAAATAAGAAAATACTACGAAAATCCAAGACAAGGTTATGCTGCTAAAATTGTCCAGAAGAGATTCAAATCAAGATCAAAGCTTCAAGATAAGGATTAAAGGCTAACGTCGCACGAATCATAGCAACGCCTTCTTTCTATTCTAATCTAATCTCTGTAAGTCAGTTACTTTTTAGATTTGAACATTTCTCTTTGTTCGTGACATGAAATTAAAGGAATAAAAGAATATGCCAAATCTTTCTATTCGAATCTGTGCCTATATCTTTGGACTTAATCAAGAACTGTTATGATTCAAGGACAAATGAGACTGTGACTATGAAACTATGGACCTTAGAACCATATGCCTCTTTGACTATGAACATTGCCTATGACTATGAACATTGCCTATGACTATGGACATTGCTTATGACTGTGACTGTGACTATGAGAATTATTTCCTTTGACTATGAATACAAGCCTATGCCTTTGATTAGAAAACATAGACTATTGCCTATGACATAACAAGGACAATTGTAACTAAACACCTATGATTCATGACTAGGAAAGTGTTGCTTAAGTTTTTGACTGTGAAATTGGGTCTAAACCTGATTTTCTATTCTGTCTGTTCTTGGTTTTCTTTGGTTTTAGACCTTGGGAATTTACCTATTAAGTTAGGTCTACCCATGTTCTGAACCTACTCTGTCTATTCTTGGTTTTAGATCTTGGTAATTTACCTATTAAGTTAGGTTTACCCACGCTCTTGAACCTACGTCGTAATCTGTATGCCTGTGAACTACCATCTTATGCCAGTTGTCATGTCCGTTCTATCAGGGAATTTTGGTTCATTCTTCGACGAGTCTTTCTTTATTTACAATCTAGATTGAATCACGAATGGTGGGAATACAATTTGGGCAAAATATGAAATTTACCAAAAACATAGTTTTTAGCTTGGAAATTGGCATGAGTTGGAAACATGTATTATGGCATGTTCATATAAATGCAAATGGTATAAAATTGACATGAATTATAGGATGTGTAATTTGAATCTAGTATTGACTTGTAAATCTAGCATTTACATGGGCTGTGAACTAGAATAGTAAGTCTAGTTTGACATGAACTGTAATTAGAACGTTAAATCAGGATTGGATTAGCTAATTTGGCATAATAAGTATATTGGTATAAATTTGAAATTGGCCATAATTGGGAATAACTGTCAGGTTTTGAAAAATCATGGTTAGTGACACTTGATTTGGTATAGTTTACATACCAAAAAGCATAAATATGATATAGAGGGGAAAATGGGCTATAAGAATAAATGTTGACAATTTACATTAAAAGAGTAATTAGGAAATAAGTAAATTAGTAATAATTTACTTATAGAATCTTGCCTAAATAAGGAAATGTAAATCTAGACAAATTAAAGGTTTATTAACGATATCTCTTTTAATAATAAACCAGAAAGTTCTAGGGTGACAGAGAGGATAGTGTCTAGGCTTGGGTTTGGAAAATACAAGTTTCCTGCTCTCCTTGGCTATCCCTAACTGATCCGATGGACGGGATGGTTACTTTCAAAACCTGATTTGAAATTTAATCAAACCCTTTGAACTTAGAAAACACGAATACGCCTAACCCGAGGTTAGACCGAGTTGCGATGTAAACCTGCCCAGAACCAACCGGCACATCCAGTATTCGCAATAATATCTGTCTAATGTGAGTGGTCGCGGCTTTAATTTATTTAGTTAAAGCTAGAACAAGAATGGTATGGTTAAGTTAACTAAGACACTTAACCAGTTCAACATGATAACTAAACTGATGGGTGGGGTTAGGTTCAGACTGACACTTAACACAGTTAAGCTAGAATGGGAGGGTTAAGTCCATAGGAACACTTAACTAACTTAACATAGTTAATCTAGAATGGGAGGGCTAAGTCCATAGGGACACTTAACCAAACTCATGGTAGCAAGACAAGATTTGTAGGGGTTAAGTAAAGTTAATACTTAGCCAAATTAACATGTTAACTAGGCTAGGAGGTGGGGTTAAGTAAAGTTAATACACTTAGCCAAATTAACATGTTAACTAGACTAGAGGTTGGGGTTAAAATCTAATACACTTAGCCAATTTGATATTTTAGCTGGGCTAGACCGTAGGGTTAAGTAAACCTGAACACTTAACCATCAGGTTGTGATAAAGGAATGGGGTTAAGTCTAAAAATGAAGGGATAATACTTAACCATTAATAATAACATGTTAGTGAAAATAACGGGCAAGGTTAAGTTAAAAAGGAACACTTAACCAATACAGGATAATGGGTAGGGTTAAGTAATAAGGAATACTTAATCAATATAACTTGGTTTGTGGTAGGGTTAAGTCAACATGAATTACTGATAACACTTAACCAGTTTAACAGGATAAACGAAGGGGGTTAAGTTAGCTTGAATTGACTAATGACACTTAACCAATCCAAATTGACGGGAAAGAGAGCTAAGTAGTAAACCTTAGTTAAAAGGAGCTAAGTAGTAAACCTTAGTTAAGAAAACAACGATTCTGGAAACTAAATGGTAAATCTTAGTTAGTAAAACTAAGTAGTAATTCTTAGTAGAACACGGGAAGGAGGGGATGTCCGTCTGAGTAAAAAGGAGGCTCCAACGAATTGGGTTACGAAGCCCGAGGCTTCGAGGGGACATGAGGGTACTCTTGGTATCCCTCTGTGAGGCTGCAGATGATCCTCCTGGGCTCACAGAGATTAAGGTCTGCGTAGAAGAACCAGGGGTATGCCTTGGTTGCAAAATATGGCAACCTAAAGACTAGGATGGACCAGCGTGATTCGACGAGAAAACGGTAGCCCTGTGATAGCAACTCGCCATCTACCATCCATCTTGAGTCAATCGAGATACGTGAAGCAGAAAGGCGGAGAACTCCAAAAGACCATACACTTGCTATCTAGTTATGGGTGAGGATGGCCATAGGATAGTGGGGCACCGGGGGCCTGCGTATATTTCTCATTTTTCAAGGTGTGCCTTTCATTAGTTGAGGGAGGGGTCAAGTGGGACCATAGCCACTGGAACAAAAACAGATCTTAGCATCTGCATCGGCAGATATTTGAAAGCTCCTGACCGAGTTCTGTATTTCTTGATTCGCCCTGCCACAGGACTCGGACCGCACATTACAGGACATGTGCATCTAGACAAGCGATAACGATTCGCGATACATGCGTGGGGAAGTATAGGAACATATACCACTCTAGGTAGTGTGTCCTAGACTTGGGGGCATCGTTCGACAGGTAGCACTAGTTGGACTAGGTGGCATAAATCCTGAATCCGAGAAGCGTTCAGCAGATAACGTAAACTCTAGTTAAATCTAGAAGGCACTTGGTAGAAAATCCTAGATTAAATCTAGGTGACAAATAATAGATGTATGCCTGAAGGCGATGGAAAATACAGGGATTGGGATCACATTATCGTTACTAGTTGGGACATTAGTTAGGCGGTGCAGAGATAATAGAAATCTGTATAACAAGGAAACAGTGAAGCGGCGAAAGTATTAGAGCGTATCTAGTTTATCTTATCTAACATATCTTGTGATTATCTTGTCTAATCTTGCTAACCCTATCATCATGGTGTTATCTTGTATTCAGTTAATTCATGTCGTTTTGTTTTTCCATGTTCACATGCTAGAAGTTACTGAACTTACTCAGGCTTTATGTCTGACTCTGTTTTCCTTTCGTCTTCTTTTCTTCCGTTCCCCCCCCCCCCCAATGTAGTAAAGGAGGGAATAACATAGCTCAGATTTAGTTGGACCGTCACTCTTTCCCAGCTTGAATATTTGTCGAAGTTTGGCTTGGATTCTCTTTCCAGATGCTATGGCTGGCTCTTGCTAGAATTGGGGAATATAAATGTTGATTTATGCTTCTTTATTTTGTAAGACAGATGATATTCTGATATTGTAAAGAAATCATTGTACAAACTATTTTATCAATAAAGCAAAGTTTTATTTTCCGCTGTTTAATTTCTGTCTGTCTTGTAATTTATCTGCATCTTTTACCCTAAATGCTCCACAGAACTTAGTGCATTCCCTTTGTGAGTGACACTAACGGACGTGGGGTGTTACACGTGGTATCAGAGCTGAAGGTTACCGGATCAGATAAAAGATTTGAAAATTTATTTTCAAAATGGTTTTAAAAAGAAGCATTTTCAAGAGAAAAGATTAGTTTTAAAGACATATTCCCCAAAGCCATACGCATTATCTTCTCTTCCTCTATTTAAATTCTTGTCTCCTTCTTTCTTTATTCTCTGGGGCTCCTGGCTTTCTGGGAGTTAACCTCATCGATGGGCAAAGTAGTGCCCGGCTTCCATCCATAGCCGTAGTTGTTTCATCTACGGGCAGTTTTCTTTCAAAGCTTGTAGGGTTTTCCGGACGATGGAGGCAGCTTTCGAAATATTTGTCAACATGGTTATACACGGAAGGGGATGAGGAGTTTGGCTAAGGAGCATAACCCTAGGATGAGGAATTCATGGATGTAGATTTAGCTCACGAAGGAGGAAGAAATTATAAAACTTTGACAAGAGGAAGTATCTTTATTAGTGTATGATAGGGCATATAATTAAGAACGAGGAACAAGATTTTCAGAAGGGAAAGTACATACTTTCACCACCGAGCGTAACTAGGAAAAAGGTAGTGAGGTTCTGTTGGAAGAGTCTAGTTTTGCTGTTCGTACTCTTTCCTTTGGTTTCAGCGGTTCGCATTTGTTCGTATCCACTTCTATAGTTGAGTCTCTGCACCATAGTACCTGTATAGTAGAAAGATCCCACAAGAGTCTCAAATCCAATTGGTGGTCCGACCAGTTTATTTTTGTTAGTAGGGATTTGATAATAGCTATCGAATTTGCTTATATCATCTCACGTAGATCGTCTAAATTCGGAGGAGATATTCCTTGGGTGTTTGTCTGATATTGGTTTAGGCCTTTGGGGCTTGTACTTGAGGAATGTCGAGTTCGACTAGGAGGGTTTGCGTGAGAGATGAATATTTGTGATAGGCACTCTACAAAGCACGTAGTGACCTTTTCGACCCTTATAGTTATGGCATGATGGATAAAGCTAAGAGGAAAGGCCTCAAACCATCTTGGTATGTACACTTGGTATCGTAGTTAACATCTGTTTATTTTGGAAATGGAGGCCAGAAACTTCACAATCATGAAGTTAAAATAGTTAAGATACAGTGGAGTAAAGCTCAAGAAGGCTAGATACTAGCATCATACCCTTTTTCCTTAAGGGTGCATCCTTGATTTCTTTGTTTAGGAGCTTTACGTATAATTGTTTCTCTTTTTCCAAAGTATACCCTCTAGGTCGTATCTTCGATCCTTAGGTAGAAGCCAATGGATGTAAACATGTATTTGAAACATGTTATGGTTGATGGTTGCAAGTGATTGCAAATGGTTGCTCGTGGATGCATATGCATACGTATTAGGCACTAGATCAGTTCGGACGCTTTCATATTGCATTTACAGATAGGTATTTGTTTATAAGTTGAACTTGATATGTTATCATATGGATGTTGCATATGGATGAATGGTTGTGCACGCATGTAGTGTTTACATAACTAGGGATGCTTGCATACATGATTGGACGCATGGCACTGACGTGATTCACATTAAGGAGGTCGACTGAATCAGTAGACCGCCTGATTTTGCATTAGATAAAGACATATACACACACTATGCATATGAACGTGAAAGAATTAGAAATCTTTTTAGGAAAATGAATGTCTGTGATTGAATGGTTGAGTAGATGGGTGATTGGATGGTAGGACACATTCTTCCCAACTTGAAGATTTCGGGGATGAAATCCTTTTAAGTGGGGGAGAATGTAACACCCCGTAATTCTGCAACACTAGGATTCACAAATCAAGGCAGAATTAAATTTTAAAATCAAAATCAAGGGAAACGGGATGCACCATTGCGTTCGTCTCGGAATTCTGCATGAAAACGAGTCCGAGTTTGCGTAAATCGGAGTCCGTATGAGGAAGATATTGCCTCCGGAAGATTCAGCGAAGTTCGAATTTCAAAACAGGTCAGAAAAGCGAATTCAAATTCGAAACCAGACCCAAGTTGGGCTGGGCGGGAATTTTCCCGCCCAAGGCACCCAGGTCGACTGGGTAGTCAACCTGGGGGTCGACCCCCCTGCTTTTTCCAACTTTCTGCACCTGGTTCGTTCTGATGTATCTGGTCACGTTTTCTGCCTAGGTTCGTCCGCCTAACACTATATAAACAGCCCTAGTCTCCTTCTCTATTCACAATTCTTTTCTATCCTTATGCTGCCTCTGAGAAAATATGTAAATAAATAAAAATAAGAAAATACTACGAAAATCCAAGACAAGGTTATGCTGCTCAAATTGTCCAGAAGAGATTCAAATCAAGATCAAAGCTTCAAGATAAGGATTAAAGGCTAACGTCGCACGAATCATAGCAACGCCTTCTTTCTATTCTAATCTAATCTCTGTAAGTCAGTTACTTTTTAGATTTGAACGTTTCTCTTTGTTCGTGACATGAAATTAAAGGAATAAAAGAATATGCCAAATCTTTCTATTTGAATATGTGCCTATATCTTTGGACTTAATCAAGAACTGTTATGATTCAAGGACAAATGAGACTGTGACTATGAAACTATGGACCTTAGAACCATATGCCTCTTTGACTATGAACATTGCCTATGACTATGAATATTGGCTATGACTATGGACATTGCCTATGACTGTAACTGTGACTATGAGAATTATTTCCTTTGACTATGAATACAAGCCTATGCCTTTGATTAGAAAACATAGACTATTGCCTATGACATAACAAGGACAATTGTGACTAAACACCTAAGATTCATGACTAGGAAAGTGTTGCTTAAGTTTTTGACTGTGAAATTGGGTCTAAACTTGATTTTCTATTCTGTCTATTCTTGGTTTTCTTTGGTTTTAGAACTTGGGAATTTACCTATTAAGTTAGGTCTACCCATGTTCTGAACCTACTCTGTCTATTCTTGGTTTTAGATCTTGGGAATTTACCTATTAAGTTAGGTTTACCCACGCTCTTGAACCTACGTCGTAATCTGTATGCCTGTGAACTACCATCTTATGCCAGTTGTTATGTCCGTTCTATCTGGGCATTTTGGTTCATTCATCGACGAATCTAGCTTTATTTACAATCTAGATTGAATCACGAACGGTGGGAATACGATTTGGGCAAAATATGAAATTTACAAAAAACATAGTTTTTAGCTTGGAAATTGGCATGAGTTGGGAACATGTATTATGGCATGTTCATAGACATGCAAATGGGATAAAATTGACATGAATTATAGGATGTGTAATTTGAATCTAGTATTGACTTGTAAATCTAGCATTTACATGGGCTGTGAACTAGAATAGTAAGTCCAGTTTGACATGAACTGTAATTAGAACGTTAAATCAGGATTAGATTAGCTAATTTGGCATAATAAATGTATTGGTATAAATTTGAAATTGGCCATAATTGGGAATAACTATCAGGTTTAGCAAAATCATGGTTAGTGACACTTGATTTGGTATAGTTTACATACCAAAAAGCATAAATATGATATAGAGGGGAAAATTGGCCATAAGAATAAATGATGACAATTTACATTAAAAGAGTAATTAGTAAATAAGTAAATTAGGAATAATTTACTTATAGAATCTGGCCTAAATATGGAAATGTAAATTTAGACAAATTAAAGGTATATTAACGACATCTCTTTTAATAATAAACCAGAAAGTTCTAGGGTGACAGAGAGGATAGTGTCTAGGCTTGGGTTTGGAAAATACAAGTTTCCTGCTCTCCCTGGCTATCCCTAACTAATCCGAAGGACGGGATGGTTACTTTCAAAACCTGATTTGAAATTTAATCAAACCCTTTGAACTTAGAAAACACGAATACGCCTAACCCGAGGTTAGACTGAGTTGCGATGTAAACCTGCCCAGAACCAACCAGCACATCCAGTATTCACAACAATATCTGTCTAATGTGAGTGGTCGCGGCTTTAATTTATTTAGTTAAAGCTAGAACAAGAATGGTAGGGTTAAGTTAACTAAGACACTTAACCAGTTCAACATGATAACTAAACTGATGGGTGGGGTTAGGTTCAAACTGGCGCTTAACACAGTTAAGCTAGAATGGGAGGGTTAAGTCCAAAGGAACACTTAACCAACTTAACATAGTTAAGCTAGAATGGGAAGGCTAAGTCCATAGGGACACTTAACCAAACTCATGGTAGCAAGACAAGATTTGTATGGGTTAAGTAAAGTTAATACTTAGCCAAATTAACATGTTAACTAGGCTAGGAGGTGGGGTTAAGTAAAGTTAATACACTTAGCCAAATTAACATGTTAACTAGACTAGAGGTTGGGGTGAAGTAAAATCTAATACACTTAGCCAATTTGATATGTTAGCTGGACTAGACCGTAGGGTTAAGTAAACCTGAACACTTAACCATCAGGTTGTGATAAACGAATGGGGTTAAGTCTAAAAATGAAGGGATAATACTTAACCATTAATAATAACATGTTAGTGAAAATAGACGGGCAAGGTTAAGTTAAAAAGGAACACTTAACCAATACAGGATAATGGGTAGGGTTAAGTAATAAGGAATACTTAATCAATATAACTTGGTTTGTGGTAGGGTTAAGTCAACATGAATTACTGATAACACTTAACCAGTTTAACAGGATAAACGAAGGGGGTTAAGTTAGCTTGAATTGACTAATGACACTTAACCAATCCAAATTGACGGGAAAGAGAACTAAGTAGTAAACCTTAGTTAAAAGGAGCTAAGTAGTAAACCTTAGTTAAGAAAACAACGATTCTGGAAACTAAATGGTAAATCTTAGTTAGTAAAACTAAGTAGTAATTCTTAGTAGAACACGGGAAGGAGGGGATGTCCGTCTGAGTAAAAAGGAGGCTCCAACGAATTGGGTTACGAAGCCCGAGGCTTCGAGGGGACATGAGGGTACTCTTGGTATCCCTCTGTGAGGCTGCAGATGATCCTCCTGGGCTCACAGAGGTTAAGGTCCGCGTAGAAGAACCAGGGGTATGCCTTGGTTGCAAAATATGGCAACCTAAAGACTAGGATGGACCAGCGTGATTCGGCGAGAAAACGGTAGCCCTGTGATAGCAACTCGCCATCTACCATCCATCTTGAGTCAATCGAGATACGTGAAGCGGAAAGGCGGAGAACTCCAAAAGACCATACACTTGCTATCTAGTTATGGGTGAGGATGGCCATAGGATAGTGGGGCACCGGGGGCCTGCGTATAGTTCTCATTTTTCAAGGTGTGCCTTTCATTAGTTGAGGGAGGGGACAAGTGGGACCATAGCCACTGGAACAAAAACAGATCTTAGCATCTGCATCGGCAGATATTTGAAAGCTCCTGACCGAGTTCTGTATTTCTTGATTCGCCCTGCCACAGGACTCGGACCGCACATTACAGGACATGTGCATCTAGACAAGCGATAACGATTCGCGATACATGCGTGGGGAAGTATAGGAACATATACCACTCTAGGTAGTGTGTCCTAGACTTGGGGGCATCGTTCGACAGGTAGCACTAGTTGGACTAGGTGGCATAAATCCTGAATCCGAGAAGCGTTCAGCAGATAACGTAAACTCTAGTTAAATCTAGAAGGCACTTGATAGAAAACCCTAGATTAAATCTAGGTGTCAAATAATAGATGTATGCCTGAAGGCGATGGAAAATACAGGGATTGGGATCACATTATCGTTACTAGTTGGGACATTAGTTAGGCGGTGCAGAGATAATAGTAATCTGTATAACATGGAAATAGCGAAGCGACGAAAGTATTAGAGCATATCCTGTTTATCTTATCCAACATATCTTGTGATTATCTTGTCTAATCTTGCTAACCCTATCATCGTGGTGTTATCTTGTATTCAGTTAATTCATGTCGTTTTGTTTTTCCATGTTCACATGCTAGAAGTTACTGAACTTACTCAGGCTTTATGTCTGACTCTGTTTTCCTTTCGTCTTCTTTTCTTCCGTTCCCCCCCCCCCCCCAGGTAGTAAAGGAGGGAATAACATAGCTCAGATTTAGTTGGACCGTCACTCTTTCCCAGCTTGAATATTTGTCGAAGTTTTGCTTGGATTCTCTTTCCAGATGCTATGGCTGGCTCTTGCTAGAATTGGGGAATATAAATGTTGTTTTATGCTTCTTTATTTTGTAAGACAGATGATACTCTGATATTGTAAAGAAATCATTGTACAAACTATTTTATCAATAAAGCAAAGTTTTATTTTCCGTTGTTTAATTTCTGTCTGTCTTGTAATTTATCTGCATCTTTTACCCTAAATGCTCCACAGAACTTAGTGCATTCCCTTTGTGAGTGACACTAACGGACGTGGGGTGTTACAGGATCTCCACTCCAGTGCATTTTAACTAAATGAACCTTCTTGTTCCTTAGCTCTTTAGTTTCTTTGCCAATAATTTATAACGGCTCTCTTTTGACTGCTAATTCTGGAGTAATTTCCAAGTCCTGTTATGCAGGTTCTTCCACAATCGAATTTGGATCATGTACATGCTTTCTAAGTCGAGATACGTGAAACTCATTATGTATTCCAGGCAGATAGTCTGGTAATTGAACCCTATAAGCAAGAGTTCCAATTCGTTCAAGTATAGGAAAGGGACCAATAAATCTAGGGGCCAACTTCCCAGTTTTACCGAATCGGATTACTCCTCTCATCGGAGAAACTCTCAAATAAACATAATCACCAACACCAAATGCTAAATCTCTTCTTCTAGAGTCTGCATAACTTTTCTGTCGGCTTTGCGCGGTTTGCATTCGTTTCTTAATGAAATCGACTTTGTCTGAAGCTTCTCGAATCATATCGGGTCCCAGCACAAGTCTATTGCCAGATTCTACCCAACATGCAGGAGATTTGCACGGTCTACCATATAATGCTTCAAATGGCGATATTTTCCAACTTGCTCGATAACTGTTGTTGTATGAGAACTCTACCAAATGCAGGCGGTCTTCCCATGATCCGCCAAAGTCAATAATGCAAGCCCGAAGTAAATCTTCTAGAATACGGTTCACCCTCTCAGTTTGGCCATCTGTCTGAGGGTGATATGCTGTGCTTAGTTTCACTTTGTCCCCAGTTCTATTTGAAATGCCTCCCAGAATTTGCTAGCAAATAATGGATCTCTATCACTGAATATGCTGATCGGCACTCCATGTAGCTTAACAATTTCTTTGAAATAAATCTGTGCTAGACCTTGGGCGGTTCTATTGGATCTCACAGGTATGAAATGGGCGGTCTTCGTGAAGCGGTCTACGATCACCCAAATACTGTCATTTCCTTTCTTGGTTCGGGGCAAACCATCTTTGAAATCCATGGAAATTTGTTCCCACTTCCAACCTAGGATTTCCAGTGGTTGCAACAATTCAGCCAACTTTTATTGGTCGCTTTTGACTAGTTGACAAGTAGAGCACCTACTAACACATAAAGAAATGTCCCTCTTCATGGACCTCCACCAGAAAGTGCGTTTGAGATCATTGTACATCTTACTTACCCCGGGATGAATGCAAAGCTTGGATTTATTACATTCATCAAGCACCTCCCTTTTGAGCTCTGGGAGGTTGGGAACACAGATCCTCCCTTTTAATCTCAGAACTTCCCCCTTATCCACCTTAAAACTCGAGGGCTCGCCATTTTGTATTCTCTCTCTGATATTCTTAATGAATTGATCATCCTTCTGAAGAGCAGATATTTTATCAATCAATGAAGGCATAATTATAAGATTGGCAATGATTGCGATTTTACTGCTAAGCGCATCCGCTACTACATTAGCTTTTCCCGGCGTATACAGGGTATCTAGATCATACGCTGCAAGAAATTCTAGCCAATGCTGCTGTCTCAAATTCAGATCTTTCTGGATGAACAAATACTTCAATGATTGATGGTATGTATGTAATTCGAATTTCTTAATGTCTCCATATTTTCAAAGCAAACACGATGGCTAGCAACTCAAGATCATGAGTTACATAATTCTTCTCATGCGGTTTCAGCTGACGGCTTGCATAAGCGACTACTTGGCCTCTTTGCATTAATACTGCACCAAGACCTCTGATAGAAGCATCCGTCAAATCCTGATTGCCATCAGTAGTGATTAATACTGGAGCGGTTGTCAATTTTAATTTCAATTCCTGGAATGCTTCCTCACATTCGGGAGTCCACTTAAATCTTTCGTGCTTCTTCGTCAGCTTGGTTAATGAACCGAATATCTTCGAAAAATCCTTAACAAATTTCTGATAATAACTAGCCAACCCAAGAAAACTTCGGACTTCTGTGGGTGTAGTAGGTTGCTTCTACTCTTGAATTGCTGTAATTTTGCTTGGATCTACATAAATTACTTCCTTTGACACCACGTGGCCAAGGAACTTCACTTCATCTTGCCAGAAGATACATTTAGAGAATTTGGCTTTGAAGACGTTCTTTTCAGAATCCCCAATACTTGTTCTAAATGTTTTTATGCTCGTTTTCTGACTTGGAGTAGACTAAAATATCATCGATGAATACCAGAACAAATTTATTCAGAACTTCCCTGAACACTCTATTCATTAAATCGATGAAGTACGCTAGAGCGTTGCATAAGCCTAACGGTATTACTAACCACTCATAAAATATGTCTGGATCTCTGAAAGCTGTCAAAGGAACACACTCTTCGGCAATTCTCAATTGATGGAAACCTGTAGCTAGGTCCATCATGGAAAATACTCTCGCTCCATTTAATAGGTCTAATAGATCATCGATGCGGGGTACTGGATATTTGTTATTTAGCGTCTGCTTGTTGAGGTCTCGGTAATCAACACACAATCGGAGAGTACCGTTTGACTTAGGAACAAACACTACAGCTGCATCCCAATTAGAAAAGCTAGGTTTGATCAGACCCTTCCATAGCAGTTGACGAGTTTGATCGCCCAATTCTTCTTTTTCTTTTGGAGTCATTCTTCGAATTGGATGTACCACTGATCTGGCATTCGGAATTAGATCGATTTTGAATTCAATTTCTCTTTGCGGAGGTAAGATTTCGACTTCTTCAAACACATTCGCATAGTTTTTAACAACAGGAATCTTTTCTAATGAAGTGGGAATAACTTCTAGCGCAGACCAAAATGCTTTTCTATCCAAATCTGAACCATGGCATGGTACAATAATATATCCAAGCTTCGTTTTAGTTTTTACTATTCTTTCCGCACATTTTACTTCGGCCTCATATTTTGTTAACCATTCTAATCGGAGAATAACATCAAATTCAGGAAAATCCATGTTGCTTAAATTAATAGGAAACTTGTAGAAAGAATAGGAGATGGGCACTCTGCATTATGTACTTAGAACAAGAGATCCTCTTATCGGATTATGAACTCTAATCGGTTCTTTAAGGTCTCTTACTTTTAACTTTAACTTGTGAGCAGTGTTACTTGCAATAAAACTACGTGATGCACCAGTGTCAAATAGTACATAAATAAGAATATTTTTAATAGTAAGGGTACCACCCAAAACATAGGGTTTACCTGCTCCATCTGAAGTAGCAGGCGGGTTCGCCCCGTCATAAAGATGAGAAACTTCTGCCTTCTTTAGCAATGGACAATCTTTGACGAGATGTCCTATTTGGCGGCAGTTGAAGCATGATCTAGAACTCTGAAGTTTTGACTTGAGCTTTGTGGGTTTTGACTTGAGCTTGGTGGGTTTTTCTTCTGCCGCTTTGGAGCAGTGCACACATTGGAGTAATGTCCCACCTTACCGCAATTGAAACAGCTTCCCTTGGGTGGCTTACTGGCTTCCTGATTTGCAGATGCTGCGTTGCTGGACTCAGGTTGGTTCCCAGAAGCCATGCGTTTGTTTCCCGCTTGACTCTTGGCGCGGTCTAGATCGAGGTTCCCCTTGTCCAAGTCTTCATAGTTGCAGGCCATTTCCACCATTTCTGCAAATGGAAGTTTGATGTGGCTCATGGCTCTATCCTGATACTTGGGCTTAATCCCATGTATGAACCTTTTGTTCTTTGCCTTTGCAGTCATGACAAGCTCTAGTGCGTAACGAGATAGCTGCATGAACTTGTTAACGTAGTCCTGGATGGAGTGGTCTCCCTGTTGGAGATTGGAAAATTCATCTTGTATACGCTCCATCGCTTAATCGGGGATGAACTTCTCCTTAAACAATGCCTTGAACTCATCCCAAGTCCTCACTACATCTTGGTCCTCAGCAGTGATGGCATCCCACCATAATTCAGCCTCATCTTGTAAAAGCCAGGCGCCCATAAATGCCTTATCGTGATCTCCGAGTCTTAAGCCACCTAAGATCTTTTCACAAGTTTTCAACCATGCCAAGGCTTCTATCATTGTGCCAGTGCCTGAAAAGGTTTTTCCCCGGAGATTCTTGTATCTCTTCGCCACTTGGTCTAGTTCGAATGGCTGAGGGGCTGGTGGTTGTATCAAAGGCTCTTCCACAACAAGGATATTCCCCCGTCCTCTGCCTCGGCCTCCTCTAGCTGTAGCTGCTTGGGTAGCCATCTATCAAGTTCTGTATAAGCAAGAAAAGAGTCAAGCCCACATAAATGATAATTTTAATATATGGTAAAGCAAAAGAACCTAAGGAAAGACAATGATGTACTGATCAAATTATCTTTGCTATTCTTCTTAGCTCATTCTAAGACATTACTAATCCTATCTCTAATGAGCTACTCGCCTTAGAACACTACTGATTCTATTCTGACGAGGTGTTTAATGTGTTAAATTCCAGATCTAAGATTAACCAAAGCTCTGATGCCACCTGTGACGATCTCAAAACCCCATACGACGGTGTTAAGGATAATCATTGGAATATAACACATTAATCATCATTAGCAGAGTACAGGTAATAACATAAACAGAAAATAGAATAATTTACATCAATATGACAGCGGAATCATAACATGTAATAAACATCAGAGTAGCACAGTGTAGGATACAACTTAGAGCATAAAAGGAAATGATTAGCCTACATCGCCAAAAGCGGTACATATACGTAAAGTGAGACATAATAAAGATATCAGTCTACATCGCTATAAGCGGAATCATATACATAGATAATAATGGCGGAATATCAATAGCCAAAATACTGAGAAGCCAGGTCCTCGCCATACTAGCCAAAAGATGCACTCCCTGCTGTAGTGCAAAAGCCAAAATATATCCTGCTACATGTCACTAGGCTGCCCGTGTGAAAATAAGGGCACCCGAGTTTGCAAGGTGAAAAAACTACGAGTCAGTCATTGGACTGGTATGAGAAATCTACTTAACTGATTAAACAACAATAATAAGGCAAGTCATAGGACCATGCCACTTTCGCGGAATGGGTTTACCCCAGTGATTGCCAGTGCATGAAATACAGTAAATTATTAAACCATCGCAATGCTTTTTATAAAAATGAAGCCATTATAAGACTTAGGTCCCATCACACAATGCAACACAAGCCGGAAGATAGAGTTTTACCTTATAATGGCCAAGAAATGCTTGATACGTATAAAACAAAAGTGTTTGATATTATTACTAGCGCATATAGGTTTCAAAAGCAACTTCAATCATAAATATCAATCATAGGCGGCATGGGTACCATATATCATGTTGCCATATATAAGCTACAATCAAATCCGTAATTTCGTATTGGAAATTGGATTCCATCATGAGTCGAGGCAAGGGGCAAGCTCTTCTCCGATTCGAGACACTCTAGCAAATGTCTCAGAACCACACACAACGATCCTTGCAACCTCTAAGGTCAGTCCTCTCTTACTTTTGAGGATTAATTATTCCTGAACACACGTTTCCTGCTCCTATAGGACCTATAATCGAGGTGCCTCGCATTCCAAAAACCACACAGGTAAAAAGTATATAAATTTCAGGGCTGGTAGGTCACTGACATCACCCATAGCTAGAAAGAAACGTCGTGCATTTCTTGGGTCTTTTCCCGTTTTTGACTCATACCGAGGTGTGAGGCTCGTGAATAAACGTTATACACAAAGCTATGCCACGTAGGCCATGCTTTGATCATCAACCACAAACAATCCTATCAACCATTCGCATTATTCACCAAATTTTTCACGCCAATTCACAATCAATAAATATCGTCCATGGTTTGGGGGCGAGGGGAGTATATATATATAAGTATATTTTATTTCCATTCCAACACACATATGATTTATACATTGCATGTATAACTTATACATCGCTCATATAACATATACAACACATGTACATGAGGTATACAATGCGTATATAATTTATACTTCGCTTATATAATTTATACATCATATTTCCATTCACATTTCAGTTTAGAAATCTCACATTGGTTTGTCGCTTTGCTAAAAATAGTAGCGAGCTCAGAAAAATCCCCGAACACTTCTAGAATGTGGAGAGCGTCGTCGCAGTCCCGATGCCTCATGTTTCATCGAATTTCGTTAACATATGTTAAAGTTACGATTTTTAAACCAAAATCATAAACAGCAACACTTAAAAGTGTTATTTTCCACTCATATAAACAAAGTCGTACCCTTTCTTTAACTGTTCGAAATTAGGTTCAGATTTTTCTTCAAATCCGCTGAACTAGATGACGATAAGGGAGTTGGACATCGACGAGGGGAGTGAGGCGCGTCAAGGGGTGGTGGCCACGGCCAGTTCGGTGGTCAAAATCAGACGGGGCGGCGCTTCAAAGGTCGAAAGTTCAGCGAGGTGTTTCTCGCTGGTGGCACAACAGTAGGTGGTGTAGTTGGTGTTGGTTTGAAGAGGAGGACGAGAGCTTCAAATGTTGCTAAGGGGCCGGGGCTAACGATGATTGTGGTGGCCGGAATGTGGCCTGGAAGATTTGGAAGACAGCCGCCATCGATCGAGGCTGATAAGGGGGTTTCATGGAATTTTATATATTTTTAATTTATGAATGGAATTTTCCTATTCGCCCATATATATATATATATATATATATATATATATATATATTTCAAAAATTAGTGTTTTCATAAACAAACTCCAATTCAAACCCAACGACTTTCGCCCCTTGCTAAATACCCCCATTCCGAACACAATGGGATATGTTTCGTAAGCGCATTCGACCATTTCAGTCAGTTTTCCTTCAAATTAAAATACAAAACATTCAATATTTGCTTTGAACGTACATTTCAATTTGTGGGTCCATAAACTGATCCCAAAAATTCCATAAAAATAAATCTAGCTATGTTTTCACGATACGGTCCCAACAAAACTAGTTTCGTCGAATTCTGAGACCGTTTGAAAAATGGCCATATTCTGGTCGATCCAATTTAACTGAAATCAACCAAACACATTTTCCTTCGCCACGCTCACATATTAACTTCAAAAATTATGGAATTTGAAACCTAGCGTTAATTTGACATCCCATATCCAAAAAAAGTGGTTTCGTCGAAAACAAAGGTCGTTTGCAAAATGTCTATTTTCAAGGGCTATATATACTCTATAGCGACCTTTCTGAAAATTCATTTGGCCATAACTTTTGATTCCCGCTATGAAATTTTGATTTTTCAGATTCGCTAGAAAGATAATCATAAACAGATTTAAATATTTTTGGTTTCACTAAAATCCGTTTTGTTTTGCACCCGGTATAGTCAATCAAAGTTTGAATTCAAATTTTGAAACTACCGCGCCATCTCAGGCCTTGTTTATAATTAAAAATTATTATATTTATTTTCAAACATCGATTCAAACATACTTTTCGTTGTTTATTATTTAAAATAATTTATTTTAAATATTAAAAATCCACTAAAATAGCCAAATTAAAAATTTTAAACTGGCTCAGATTTTCCAGGTTGTTACAGAGATGGCTTGTGGTGCATGAAATCGTGAGATGAGCTGGTTTCGTTCATCTCGAATTTCTTAATGGAGGGAGGCATATAGGAAATCATGGTTGCTGGCGTTGGTGGCTCTTGGTGGCTTGAAGATTCTGGTGAAGTGGCATGAGGTCTGATGTGGGGATCGTCGATGGTACTTGGATTTAGTTGATGAAGAATGGGTTCATATTGAAGAGAGCGAAAACGTGATTTTGAGCAAAGGGAAGGGAATAACATGTTGAATAATGACGTGCTTAAGGCGTGAATTACAGTGATTGAACATAAACTAATGATGTGGATTAATATTTAAATTATTTTAATTCATGTGTAAACTTATCACATGTGTGTCTTGTTCATATATGATCGGATCTATGCGAAACAAGTGGCATTGGACTCGTAGCAGGAAATACTACACGTATGAGTTAGATCGGACTAATTATAATAGTTTGGAATTTTGTCTGATTTCAAACGTCTGTTTGAAATCAAATAAAACAACATGAAAATGTCGATTGGAATGAATGATGAGTGAGTATGCTTTCCCTGTTGAGATAAGTACATGAAATCAATTTTTAAGAATTGATGAAGTGTTTTTAATGAATTAATTAATTTAAAAGGTTTGTGTTGCTAACATACATAATCTTACGATTAGGATTGATTGTTGAAGAACCAACTATCAAAAGTGTTCCCATTTAACTTATAATGTGTTGGTTCGAGGACTTGGGATTGGAATGTGATCCAAAACCGATTCGGTTCAATTTTGTGTTCGAAATTGAATTTGCATGTATGCATGCGCAAAGACAAAGTATTAAGAGTGCAAGGATTACTTGCTACTAATCCTATGGATGCAGCAGAGTTAATGCCATTGGTTCGTTCTTTCCTAAACGACTTCTATGGATGAATATTATCAGTACATTATCATCTAAGAGCGAAGAAAATTCAAAGATGAAAATGCATCATATAGGAAAGGTTAAAAAAATAGCCTCTAGCTTTAGTTGTTGGTAATGACCAAAACATGGGGCATGGTAGCAGGCCTATGTGGGTCACACGTAAGCATCGCTATTCAAGATTTGTTATTAGCCCTTTTGTATATGTTGTAGTGTTGTTGCTGACCTAAACCATGGTGGTGGAATATTTGTATGCATAGGTCGGTACTGCATTTCTAGGGTGCAAGAAGCTCTTGTGGTCCTTAGGTACATCTTCTTGAGATGTATCACTTTGGGTGGTACCGTAGTACCTAGTTATTGTTTGGAATCCAAATCTCAGCAAGTGCCACATTTTTTCATGTGGAGCCCATTACGTTGCAGAATTTAATTATGCGTAACAATTTCGTGCATGTTTATTATTTTGTTTTTAATATGATTTAATAGAAATAATATTATTTGATTTGATATAAAAGTGTTTAGTTTATCATAAGGGAAACACATGTGCCATATTTATTTGTAGTCGTATCTTATGAGAGTTCCATTCTATTAAAGAATCTATGAAATTGCAAGTTGTTTGTGATGTGGGTTTTCACACTATAGTATTCTAGACTGATCCAGGTTTTTATCTTTTCCTTAAATATGCTCAGGTCAGACCGACTATATTTTCTCGATTTACTTTGGATTTTCTTAGATCTAAAAAGGAGCGGTAGTCAAGACATATTCTCATATTTCTTTATTATTTCATATTTGTTGTGTCGTGTACTTATCAGCCATTGTACAGATAGATTATTATGACTCTATATACTGGCCTACTTGTGTACTATAATGATTATTGGATGTATGTATATAACAGTTTTCTCTTTTATGTAAAGATTTTTTTGGTATATTATAATTTATTCATTCCGCTCTGAGATTTTGGTCTTTTGTAATTCTGATTTATTTGTGTTTTTCTTCTTTTGACGTCTTTTTTTCCTTTCTCATCCTCTAACTTCTTTCTTCTAATTGTTGGGTATTCGGTACATAAGTTTAGGTATGTGAATACAGAGGATGTATTGGTGTCGAAATTCGAGGGTCGAATACTCCGGTTCATTACATAAGTACAATTCTGTGAGAGACAATATAATTCTCCTCAATCAAATCAGCCTAAAAACCATCTCTAAAAAGGACATGCCAATATGAGTCCAATGGAAGAAGTGATGTCCAAATCAGATGCCTCAAGCAAGATTTACAATGATATAAGTTTGAAGATTCAAGAAGTAATTAACAAACTTATTCATTTAACTAATATAATTACTTTCCTAATCCTTCATCCCCTTACCCTAATTTTTCCTTATACACACATGCTATAGGTTGCATAACAAACCCAAACCCACGCAACTTCCTTTCTCTCATTCTACCTCTCTGATCCATGAAATGAGAACGGATTTCACCGATGTATTCTCCTTCGAACAAGTACACACCCATAACCTCAATATTGCACCCGCGCCATGATGTGAAACTCGGCCATAAGCAACCCTTAACCCATACAAGGACACATTCTGATCTGGGACACCAGAGACGCTAAAATTTTGATACAAGAGCTCCTACAAGCAAGAAGTGCAACACCACTTTTAAATCCAAGTATCAATTCCTAGATAAAACAAAAAACAGAGCCCTAGTTCATAAGCCACGTACGACTATCCTCCAGATAAAGATACATATATACATGTTGAATAACGAGATTTTGATCGATGCCAACGAATGAAGCTACTATGGGAATCAAATCATAAAGATAAGGTTATATATATATATATATATGTGTGTGTGTGTGTGTGTGTGTACATTGAGTTGTGTTAGAATTATGTTAAAATATATCCTCAAGTATACACGAATGCGCTAATCAAGTTATATATATATATATATATATATATATATAATTAAAATACCTTCAAAAAGACAGACTGTGCAAAAACTCGCCGACCAGTTGACTGGTAGGAAATCCACCGGTCGACTGGTCAAGCTATCTTTGCACATAAGGGCTAGTTTCAAAAATTGTATATAAATATTTTAATTCTACCAGTCAACTGATGATTTTTAACCAGTCAACTGATTCGACCCAGAAACTATTTTCTGAAGAGTCACCATTCTTCATGAAGAGACTCCTCTTCATTAACCAAAGGAAATAGACATAACTTTTGATGGAAACTATTCAAGAAGAATTGCTACTCTTATACTACTATATAAACAAGTTTAATCATGTTTTACAATAACCTAATCTATCCGAATTTAACTGATTTTCTGATCATCATTCTATTCTCTCCATTTACATTCTTTGCAATTAAAAAGTTCTCCAATTCAAATACTTGTTGAATCCGTGAATCAATTTAATATCACTGATTCAACAAGTTGTATTCTTCCTTAAGTCTTCACATTCAAAGCATATACTCGAGGATTAGATTATAGAAAGGTTGTACTTAAAATATTGGCTATCCATGTTGATTCAAGAACACAAATAAGAACTCAAACTCTTGTAATAATGGAAGACCTGTGTAGTTGCTCAGGCGAGAGGCATCCTTGTTGGGGCTTGGTTGTACTGACCTATTCCTTCGGGTTAAGAGAGGTCGTTGTAAGTGAATTCCGAAGAGGAGCTTCGGGACTGGACGTAGGGCGGGAAGTCTGAACCGGTAAAAAAATTTCAGGTGTCACTTTACTTTACTTTCCGCAATTACTTTGATTGTGATATATCTCCATAGTTTAGATTGTATTTGCCTATTGCATATCATTTAGCTAGCATATCACATATATTTCCGCTATATCCATATAGATCCTTTAAGTCATACATATCAACTACTTTTCAATTGGAATCAGAGTTTTGTATTCTAGAGACCGTAACAACATCCTATAATAATGGAAAAAAAGAAATCTAGTCAAGGCATTAGAAAATGGAAGAACAACAAAGCAGAATCAACGGAGCAAGGGAGCAAATGTTTCATGGCTAAAGTCAGATCACAATTATTATGCGTAGATTCGTTATATAAAGATCTTTTGTTAGACCATGAAAAATTATTGAAATATTTTAGAACTTTGGGTAAACTCAATACAGTTATTTTAGCTAAGTTAAATAATTGTGAGCAAGAAAATTCCAAAATAAAAGAGGAAAATGAATTTTTAGAAAAACAAACTAAATGTTTTGAAAATACCTTAGAAAAGCTTGTTTCTTAAAAAGATTCCTTTCAAAAGGAAAATGGGAGACTATATGATAAAAACAATGTTCTTTTAAAAGAAATCGATCTTTTGCAAAATAGAAATAATTCATTAGAAGAATATTTAAATAATTCTAATTCTTTAAATTCGTCTCTCAAAAAAGAGAATGGAGCTTTAACTGAAAATAATTTAGAATTATCTAAAGAATATGAGCTTTTAAAGGTTAATAATAATATTTTGCAAAATGAAATGTCTGATTCAAAAGAAAATTTTGAATAATTACAATCTTCTTTAGATAATTCAAAATTTCAAATTTGTGGTCTTGAAACTGAGAATGGTATTTTAAAAAGGAAGAATTCTGAATTAAATAAAGAAACTGATGATTTAAAAAATAATAATAACAAAATTTCTTCTGAAAATATCACTCGTGACTATGGAATCAAATTTGAAAATTACACAAGCAAGTTCACAAAATTTAATAAAGGTTAAAATGATTTAAATACAATTTTATCTAGTTCTAGACCTTTATATGTCAAAAGTGGTTTAGGATATAATAAAACTAATCGTAGAAATACTACTAGATATGCTTTTATGTATAATAAAAATATTATTGCTAGTACTAAAGAACTAGTAAATCCAAGTCTTGATTTTTCGAATACTTCTATGACTATAGATATTTCTAATAAACCTAGAAGTACAAAAAGGAATGCCAATGGAAATTATTTAAGTATTTGGGTTCCTATAAGTTGGAAAAACAGAGAAAAATATATCGATGATTATTTTGATTCAGTAATTAATAATAAAGATTTTATTTTCAAAGGTACTATTAAACCATCTTGGGTATGGTTACCTTCTAACTAACCCCGAAGGAAGTGGTTACCAAAGAGTGTGTGTGTGTGTGTAAATGATATTTGTTGCAGGTAGTCCACAATAAAAAAGAGGTTATTTCAGTATCTTTGCAAACAGAGCTCAAAATTAGATCAGAGAATCTGGTAATCTTTATTCATTTCTATACTATCATATGGTAATACTGATTAAAAATAGAAATAAAATTATTACTATAAGTCATGATTTCACGAGTCATGCTTATATAATTAGTTCATGTATGCTTTAATTTTTCATATAATTTAATCCATGAACTATGCAAAAAAATCTTTTTTAGCTATTACTAATAATAAAATTTTTGTAGATATCTTACCTAAATCATTATTGAAAATACATTTATTAAACTACGATGAGAACTAGGAATTGTATCATTCAAAGATCTCTAAACAGTTATTCAGTTATCATGTGCTTATAATGTATTAATCTCTTTTTAATCGATGACAAAGGGGGAGAAATACCTCTCATATAAAATCTATGTTATATACCATTTTTATGTTTCCATGCTATTATACTCTAATATTTTCCATACTATTGGAAATTGTGCTAACATTTGTGAATGCAGGAATCAAATGGTAAGGATATAAAATATATGAACTAATAAATTCGTGCAGAAATTTAGGGGAGCTATACATTCAGGGGGAAAAAATCCAAAGTGTTGTCCTCAATCAAAAAGGCGGAGAATGTTGAATAATGAGATTTTGATCGATGCCAACGAATGAAGCTACTATGGGAATCGAATCATAAAGATAAGGTTTTATATATATATATACACACACACACACTCAGCCATGTTAAAATTATGTTAAAACCTATCCTCAAGTATACACGAATGTGCTAATCAAGTTTGTTATATATATATATATATATATATATATATATATATATAACACTAAAAAACCTTGAAAAAGCCAAACTGTACAAAAACTGGCTTACCAGTCGATTGGTAGGAAATCCACCAGTCGACTGGTCAAGCTATCTCTGCACATAACGGCTAGTTTCAAAAGTTTTACATAAATATTTTAATTCTACCAGTCAACTGATGATTTTTAATCAGTCGAGTGATTCGACCCAGAGATTATTTTCTGAAGAGTCACCATTCTTCATGAAGAGACTCCTCTTCACTAATCAAAGGAAATGGACATAACTTTTGATGGAAACTATTCATGAAGAATTGATTCTCTTATACTACTATATAAACAAGTTTAATCATGTTTTACAATAACCTTATCTATCTGAATTTAACCGATTTTCTGATCATCATTCTATTCTCTCCATTTACATTATTTTTAATTAAAAAGCTCTCTAATTCAAATACTTGTTAAATACGTGAATCAATTTAATATCATTTGATTCGACAAGCAATATTCTTCCTTAAATATTCGCATTCAAAGCATATACTTGAGGATCAGATTATAGGAAGGTTGTACTTAAAATATTGGCTATCCGTGTTGATTCAAGAACACAAATAAGAAGTCAAACTCTTGTAATAGTTGAAGACCTGTGTAGTTGCTCAGGCAAGAGGCATCCTTGTTGGGGCTTGGGTGTACTGACCTATTCCACTGGGTCAAGAGAGGGCGTTGTTAGTGAATTTCGAAGTGGAGCTTCGGGATTGGACATAGGGCAGGTAGTCCGAACTAGTATAAAAATTTCTGGTGTCACTTTACTTTACTTTCCGCATTTACTTTTATTGTGATAAATCTCCGTAGTTTAGATTGTATTTGTCTATTCATATCATTTAGCTAGCATATCATATATATTTCCGCTATATCCATATAGATCCTTTAAGTCATAAATATCGACTACTTTTCAATACAAATGACCAAGTGCCACAAATTTGGCATGAGATTGAAGCTCGCTCGAGTATTATCTTAACGAATCTAAAATCATGAATTTTAGCAAAGAGATGAGATCAAATATTATTTTTGAAGATGAAGATATAATAGGTGGCAATGGGTTTTTTCGCTGTAATGGAAAAGTGATTTCTTGGTTTGGAGAGAGGGTATGTAGGCTCAAACACTATAGCATAAGAGTACAAATCATAAATTTTTACTAATTTGTTCTCTAATAAGCCCAAAAACCCGTGAAAAAAATCAAGACATGCCGCCTATCGATCCATATGTAAAAGTGCCTTCCGAGAAAAAAATGGAACTTGTTTTAGGACCAAATTCGATTATATATAGTATTTAGCCTTTAAAACTTGAATTCTATAACTGTAGTTATTTATATAAATCGACATAAGTTTTAGTTACTTATGATCAAAGAGTACATCTGATCTTTGCAAAACTTGATGGCGTGCATCAACTAACTACTATGATTCAAAATGCAGAAGTTTTATCACAATCCGACACAATGCTCCAGGAACTAGTCTCGAGTCCTAATTCGGCCAGTTGTGAAAAATTACATTTCGAAAATGTTAATCAAATAATTATGATCAATATTTGAATAAATTATTTAAGTATCCACTCCTAAAAATATGGTTCATAACATTCTTCCCTCTTTTGTTCGTCTCTGAAATCCTCAATAACGAAACAACCAACCCAACACTCTCGAGTAAGTGACAATACAAAGAAATCTTCACTTACCACTCTCGAAAAAAACAACCATTGAAGTGATAATAACAAAGGAAATAGAGCTGGAATTTGGCATGGAGCCATAATTTTCGTTCCTAAGTACAATTGCAATCAAAATCTGGGATCGATGCAGCTAAAGTAAATGATTAAGTCGTGCTTTTATTTCCAAACGAATGGATAATGAAAAACAAAAATAATAACTTAGTAGTTGGAAGTTGAATTTCCTCCCTAATTTGGCTAAATTAGCTGAAAAATTTGATAGCACTCGTTTTCGCGACTCGATACGAAAAAATTACAACTCGCCATATATGGTTCATCCCAACAAAAGCCTGTAAGTGGATACTCATGTCACGGGGATAAAATCATCAAAAATGCATCAACGGCGAAAACCACAACTATATATCTACTACATATCTCTTTTCAAGCAAGATTAGCATTTAACTGTAAACAACAATGAATAAGCATCCGAACAAATATTACTTTCTTCTGTGTACCTTGGCATGTGCTCAAAAATGAAGACTAGGCACAATAGTAGAAGTAGTAATAAGAAATAAGCATTTCAAATATATAGAACTTATCTAACATAAATATGTCAAGTCATGTATGGAATTTATCTCGAATAAATAGATGATGTAAAAATAATACAATTATCCTGCATGCCTGACAATCATATGAGCATAAGTAGTCATCTCAAACAATAATAATCGAACATGCATGGTAAAATAATAACAACCATTCAAAAATATCATTCATGCCTATCCTAGCATGCAAGATACAAATCTAACTAGTATGAGGCGTAAAACATTATATTCGATCCACATATGACTCGACGACTATAGTCACCATTTCAAAATTAGGAATATAAATCCAACGTATCTTGTCATGGAATCAGGTATGACTCGAGTTCTATCATACAATTCACAACTCCATGGCAACCTGTCGATGAAACCCACAGACAATTATCCTTCCATCAAATTGACAATCTTTAATAGTTATAGAGAACTATTCGATTTATCCCATTTAGTCATAATAGCTGGTATAGCACTCACCAGGAAATGATTGTGCAACTAGCCCTTCTAATGATTTCTGGAACAAGTAGAACTTCTTTTATATGGAACTGATCACTCTGACTGGATCTGCTCCACGCCACCTTGAGTTATGGAATCAAAGCTGGTAATGGACACAAATGTCACCCACTAATGGAATATCGCTACTAAACCGGTATTCGCTTAGCTTAGTAAAAAAATAACTGCATTTATCATACGTGCACATAAGAAACAAAAAAGTTGTAGGCGGCTAATAATTACAACCGGTGTTGCTAACAAAGGTTGAGATACTTCTCGATGTAGAGAATACCGGTAATGTGACATCACCAAATAATTCTAACCCCATCACTAATAAAAAGTGCCTTATATGTTAGAGACTGAGATGTTGATGATGATGGTTTCAATGACAACAACCTCGTTTTACTTATTATTAAATTATTACTGTTATAAAATATATACTAACACTGTTATCTAGAATATATATGTATATTCAAGAAATCTATGCAGGTATTGATAATTGAAGACTGTACAGTTCAGAAAATCAAGATTTCTAAGTAGAAGATTCCAAGATACAGGACTCATGAGTATCAAGAATTAAAGAGTTCAAGATATATAAAGTAATAGTGTATAGATACCTTGTTTAAACTTGTATTAGCAATAAATTTTGTTTTCAAAGTTATTTAACTATTTTCAAAATAATTTCATGTTTTTAAACTGATTTTCGAAAATGATTTCAAAGTTACTTCCTTATTTTTAATCTATATCTATTTATTCTTAGATCCATTTTAAATAGTAAAATTTATTTTAAAACTATACTTAATATATTTTAACCCCTAAATTCAAAAAGTTTTTACTTACAAATTTAATACTAAATTTTATTATAGTTACTTATGTTTTCAATTTCCTTATTTATATTAAGTTATAAATATATTCATAGTTATATATATATACTTTTAAATTATTTTGTACTTTGTTTTTAATTATATTTTAATCATCTTAATGTATGTTTTTTAATATATATTTCTACTTGAAAAACTCTAATTAATATGAAGGAATATATTTTGTTTTAACTCAGAAACCTTAGGATTTATTTAAACATTATTTACTTTGATTTAAAACTTTATTTTTGAAATTATACTAGGATATGTAGACATATACATTTATTTATATCAATATATGTACCATTGACTTGTTTTGTGAATTTTGAAAAGTTGTGTCTTTTGAATTCAACTCTTTTCTGAATGAATGTGGTTGTTGGAAAACTACGTAAAGGCTTCAGATTTCGTTTTTTTTTTGGTAACTTCTCATCTCTTTCTTCTTTCTTTCTTATTCTGCTATTAATCTTCTTATTTTCTCAAAATCTATGCTTATACTCTGCCGGATTTTCAAAGAAATTATATTAATCTTCTTCTCTTTCAATTCTCTATCACTCTCTCACTCAAATTCATGTGCTACTCAAGAGTTATATGTTTTTTGTAATTAAAGATCGAAAGTACAAGTCCTATCAAGGCAATACAACAAAACTGATAATGAGAAAAGGTGTGATGGTACCCCGTAAATCGATTGGGTAGGTTTGTAGCCCAGAAATCAATTAGGTGATCTTGTAGCCTTAGGAACCAAGAGAGCACCCTTTTATGAGAAGTAGGTGGTGGTGTACCTCGTGGCTATTGAAATTGAGGATTGTAATTTGAAGATTATATTGAAAAGAAATTTGCACGACCTAGAGTTGTGTGACATTGGATGTTGGGTAACCCCAAACCAGTATAAAATCTCGGTTAGTACTTTCCTTTTATTGCATCTGTGTTTGAATCTGTGATTTTTGATATCTGTGATCTGCATAACATTTTGTTTAATTAAAAATATTTTAAGAAATTAATAAAATTCATAAAACACTATTCATCCCCCTCTAATATTTAGTTTGTCTTAAGTTCCTTAATTCATGCCCTAAAAGTTGGTATAAAAGCATTGATTTTCAAAGTTTTCATAATCTAAATTTTTGAAAAGTTTAAACAGAAATATTTGCAGATTTTTGTAGCACTGGTTTAAATTTATGCATTTCATCATTGATTTATAAGTCTACATTCAATATTATTGTGAAATAAATTATCTACTGAATCGATGTGTACAGGAACAAATGCGTTACATGGCTATTGGTGATTCAAAACTTGACAGTCAAATGGTGCAAATCAAAATAGATAAACGTATTTTTGATGGTGGTTGTTCAAGGCATATGATAGGAAGTCCTTGCTTATTAAATAATATAGTCTATGAAGATGGTGGTGGAATGGTCAATTTTAGTGAAAGGATACGTGATTGGCAATGTCGGTAAATCTAAAACTCCTATTATTTCTGATGTTTTACAAGTTAGGAATTTAATATATAATCTACTTAGTATAAGTCAATTATGTGATGAAGCCTATAAAATCATATTTGAAAAAGATAATTGCTTTATTGAAATATTAATTCAAACATAATTTTTGAAGGAATTAGAAAGAAAAATATTTCTAACTTAAGTATGAAAATTTCAAATGATAATTTATGTCTTTTGGCCAATACAAGTGGTCCATAGGTTTGGCATAAGAGATTTGTTCATTTGAGTTTCAAACGCCTATCTAGGATCTCTAAATTAGATTCAGTTAGAGGATTACCCAAAATGAATTTCAAACTAAATAATTTATGTGATGCTTATAGATTAGGAAAATTAAGAAAAAGTTCATTCGGACCAAAAGATGAGACTGCTACTTCAAATCCATTAGAATTACTTTACATGGATTTATTTAGTCCATCTTAAATACAATCAATAAACCATAGTAAATATGTTTACGTAATTCTCAATGATTTCTTTAGATTTACTTGGACTCTCTTGCTTAAGAAAAAAAGTGATGCTTTTGATTTATTTAAAAATTTTGCTAAGAGAATTTAAAATTTATTATCTTTAAAAATTAAAACTATACGTAGTGATCACGATGGAGAATTTAAAAATGGAAATCTTGAGAATTTCTGTAATAAAAAGGAATTTACTCATTATTTTTATTTTCCAAGGACTCCTCAACAAAACAGAGTAGTTAAGCATAAAATTAGGAATATTCATGAACATATGAAAACCATGCTTTCTGATAGTAATTTACCAAGAAGTTTTGGGCTGAACCAGTTGCAACAACTTGTTATATTTTAAATAGAATATTAAGCAGTTGCAACAACTTGCAACAACCATTGGTATCATATTTTCGAATTTTTAGAAGTAAAATTTTATTCTAAATACTAAAGAGAATCTATATAAAGTTGACCCTATATTAGATAAAGGAATTTTTGTTGGATATTCAAATGGAAGTAAAGAATATAGAGTTTTCAATTTAAAACCTAATACTGTTGAAGGAACTCTAAATGTATCTTTTAACGAAAATCATAAAGATTCAAGTCAAAATCATAATGAAGATGAATGTGATAACAATAATAAAATGAAATAAATAATGAAATTAATCAACCTAGTAAAAGAATAAGGATTTTAAGAGATCATCATGTAGAAAACATGCTAGGAGATATTGAATCTGTAGTTAGAACAAGAAATCAATTAAATAACATGAGTAACATATCTTTTATATCAACTTTAGAACCTAAATATTCAAAGGAAGCAACGTTTGATGATTCATGGATACTTGCTAAGATGAATTGAATCAATTCACCAGAAACGATGTACGGGAACTTGTTCCTAGATAAAAGGATAAAACAATAATAACAACCAAATGTGTTTATAAAAATAAAATGAACAAACTTGGTGAGGTTGTCAGAAATAAAGAACGATTAGTTGCTCTAGGATATTGTCAAGAAGAAGGAATAAATTGCTATGAAACCTTTGTCCCCGTCGCAAGATTAAAAGCTATTAGAAATTTACTTGCTATCGTTAATCATATTTATTTCAAGCTTTTTCAAATGGATGTAAAAAGTTTCTTTCTAAATGGACTTGTTAAAGAAGATGTTTATGTTGAACAACCCCATTATTCGAGGATGAAAATTTTCCAAACCACATTTATAAGTTAAAGAAAGCCTTATACATATTAAAACAAGCTCCTAAATTCTGGTATGGTTGATTAATAACTTATTTGTTACAATCGAGCTTTAAAATTGGTAAAGTAGATAATACATTGTTTATTAAAAGAAATGAAAATGATATTCAATTAGTACAAATCTATGCTGACGATATAATTTTTGGATCAACAAACAATAAAATGAATCAAGAATGTTCAAAAATCATGACTAAGGAATTTGAAATGAGCCACATAGGAGAACTCAATTTCTTTTTAGGATTACAGATAAGACAGTTAAAAAATGAAATGTTTACTAATTAATAGAAATATGCTACGAATTTAGTTAATAAATTTAACATATCTAGTACAAAAGAAAAACTCATACCCATGGCAACCATTGAAGTGTTAAGTAAAGATGACTATTTAAAAGATGTAGATCAGAAATTATGTAAAGGTATGATAGGTTCTTTATTATATATAACTACAAGTTGACCAAACATAATGTGTAGCGTTTGTCTCTCCGCTAGATGTCAATCACAACCTAAGGGAACTCATTTAAAAGATATAAAATGTATTTTACAATTTGTTAAACACACATTAGATTTGGTCTATTTAATCCTAAAAATGACTCATTTGATTTAATTTCATATCGCCATGATTACTATGTTGGTTGTAAATCAGACCAAAAAATTATGAGTGTAACTTGTCACTTTTAGGGTCATTCTATGGTGTCCAGGTTTAGTAAAAAGCAAAATGCCTTTTCCTTGTCAACAAATGAAGCAGAACATATATCTACTACTTTAGCTTAATCTCAAGTAATATATATGCAACAAACTCTAAGGGAGCTCAGATTAAATACAACCAAATCACCTATTTACTACGATAATACTAGTGCTATGTATTAACTAAAAATCCTACAGATCGTGCTAGAATAAAACATATTGATGTGAGACATCATTTCCTTAAAGATAATGTAAATAAGGAAAATATTTCATTAGAATTTATTAAAACGGAAAATCAAATTGCAGATATATTAATCAAACCATTATACGAAGCAACATTTACTAAATTAAGAAGAGAACGAGGCACTTATTCATTAACAGAATTAAAATAATTAAATATATCAGCATAAATATATAAGGAAATACAAGAACAATTAAATTTTTTGAAAAATTACATATATATGTCGACATACATTGTAACAACCCGGAAAATCGAAACCAATTTAAAATTTTATTTTAGTTATTTTAATGGATTTGGAATATTTAAAATGATTTGCTTTATATAATAACGACTAAAATTTATTTTAATCGAAGTTGGAACGAATAAATTTATTTTAATAATATAACGAGCCTGAAATGGTGCAGCAGTTTAATAATTCGATTTTAAATTTCAAATGAATGTATAAGAGTCAAAATAAATTGAATTTCAGTAAAACTAGAAATATTTGAATCTTTTTAATTATATCTTTCTAATGAATGTGAAAAATACAGATTTCATAATGGGAATAGAAAGTTACGTCCAGTTTAAAATTCAGAATAGTCACTATGGAATGTATATATATTTTATATAACATATTGCCCTTAAAAATAGCCATTTTGCAAACAACCTTCGACGAAACCACTTTTGTTGGGTCCGTAATGTCAAATTATCGTTAGATTCCAATTTTCATAATTTTTGGAATTAATATGTGAGCTTCGCATAAGAAAACGTGTTTGGTCATTTCAATTTGAATTTAACCGACTGAAAAATGACTGTTTTTCAAACGGTCTCCAAATTCGACGAAATTAGTTTCGTTAGGACCGTATCGTCAAAACATAGTAGATTTATGTTTCGGTGATTTTTGGAGTCAGTATGTGACTCTGGTAAATTAAAATGTGCATTGAAATCAATTTTGAACGTTATATTAATTTATATTTCAATTTAAACGAAAACTGATCGTAATAGTCGAATTGGCTTACGAAACATATCTCACTGTGTTTGAAATAGGGTTAATTAGCTATGGATGACAGTCATTGGGTCTCATTTAGGGTTCGAAATAAAAAGTAAACTTTTGGGGATAAAATATTAATTAATTAAATTATATAATATAAACCCCCTAACATTCTCTCTCCCCGCTCACAAACACGTCAGTTTTTAATCGAGAAAAAAAAAAGTTGCACGCCCTATTCCTCCTACGCCGCCGCCGGAGGGCCCGTCGCGCCACCCCCTGACACAACGCCTTCCCCCATCCGCATCTCCTTCTCCTCCTCTATAGCCTCCGCCCTTCTTCCTCAAGAAACCCTAGCCACCATGCCTCGTTCACCGCACCGCCTCAAGCCATGACAGGCCACCACCACCCCCAGCCGCTCGACCTTCCCTCTACCTTCCCTGAGCTCCATAGCGACCAACTCCACGCCTCCTCCTCCTATAATTTAAAACCCATCAAAACCTAAATCCGAGCCCCACAGCACCATCTCCGACCTTCAAAGGCACCGCCGCCGCCTGACCTCACCCAATATCGCATGTGAGTTTTATTTTTATCTTTATTTATTTATGTAAATAAAAATGCGATTTTTATATGTATAACATGGAAATAAAAACATGATTTTTATATATGTATTAGTGTTATAACAATGTAATTTATATATATATATATATATATATATAGCGTTGGAATAAAGATTTGATTTTTAATCATATAAAGATTTGATTTTTAATCGCATAAAGATTTGATTTTTATATACGTAAAGTTAAGATTTTTATTATATGTACAGTGAAATAAAAAACTGATTTTTTATATGAGTAGTGAAATAAAAATGCGATTTTTATATATATGATAGCGCCATAAAAATATTGTATTTATTACTTGAATAACAATATAAAAATATAATTTTTATATATATGGTAGTAAAAAAATATGATTTTTAATATATATATATATATACATATATATAGAAAGGTTTGAAATTGCGACTTTTAAATATATAAACATCATATTAAAAATGTGATTTTACTATGAGCAGCATGAAAAAGATTGTGCTGGAATTTCGGGCAAATCCAAACCGTTCATAAATAAAGAATGGAGGAGTGGATCCTAAAGGTGAGAAGTCCTTCTCATTCTGATTTTGTTTACAGTTAAATATATACGAGGATGCTGACGGTGCTTAGTAGCACCCGATACCTTTGTTTGAAACCATGGATATTTGGTTTATTTCTGGATTGAGCGATTGATTTGTTTGAATTCGATTTGGGATGTGAAATGAATTGATTGGAATTGGTATGTGTATGGCGCAAGCCAATATTAGACTAGGGACAAGGCTAGACCTTATTCCGGTTATAGTATCGCGCCATTATGCTGCCAAAATTTTCTAAAATATGTTAAAACGATAAAAATATAATTTTTATTGTATAAATGAACTAAATAAAATATTCATGTGTTGAATAGAACATTTTATCGTTAAAATATTTTTTTTAACGTGTATATGAATAAAACAAATATTCATTTATAAAACAGACGATTTGTTTATGTACACCCATTTAACTGATATGGATTAGGACGATATATTTTACTTACATTGCCCAACTGCGCAAATAATATTCAGTGTTTGTTGATTGAAACCCCACACGGGTATTGGGATGATATTTGACATACACTAATCCCAATTGTTTAGTGGTATGTCAATCAATTGGTTGACATATTGTTGTAAGTGTTAATTATTTATATTTAATGCTTATGGAGTCGTGCAGTGCACTCCGGATGATGGATTTTTGTTTATCATGATTATTGTACACATGTGTTATATGAAATCCATATAAATAACATTTTATGGTAATTGACTGTGTCTAATTCCAATTAATAAAGAACGAATATTTTAAAATAACGAATATTTTAAATTAAGGAATATTTTAAAATAATATTCAATAAAGGAATAAAAATCTGATTTTGATATCCGATTTTGGATGGACACGAAAATATTGAAATATATGAAGATGTGTTGATTAGATTTGCGCCATTTTGACGTGAACGATAGTTATATTGATTTTATTCATTTTTATAATGAATATCGAACAGGAAATGATTTCAAAATCTGATATTTTGAAAATATTATCATTTATATATTATAATGATAAGGAATATTCAATTTTGATTTAAAATTGAAAATGAAGTTTGAATCGTTTTTAAAACGAATTATAAAATATGGAAATCGACAAATTATATAATATATAATATATATATATATATATTATACATTTAATGACCTGAATAGAACGCGCCGCACTTTGACCGTTCGCAATTTCGACCATTGACTTCGAATTGAAATTATGGGAGATCCGACCGTCGGATTCTCCTAAAACCGAAACCGTTGGGTTCGTATCGAAAAGAGCTTTCCAACTAATATAATAGATATGAAATCTAATGGTTGGATTTGGAATCGTATCCAAATCAAATTTGTAAAAGGTCACTGTAAGTGCAGTTCGATGAACGTTTATGGAAATTGACTGAATGGGCCTTGATAAAATTATTAAAAATATTAATAATATGGGTAAAATCATAATAAGTGATTTGGAAAGAATTGGGTTGAAAAATTCCATATTTGAAAAGATAAGAATAATTTTTTTATCGAAATGAACTAGTTATTAATTAGAATTACAATCCACTTATTTTTAAATAAGTAAATTGGATTGAGAACGGGTTTAATATAACCAAAATTTCTAATATATGAATTGGAATGAATTTGAATCGAAATTATCTTCAGAATATTTCGTTATTGGATTCCGTGATTATACAGATATTGCAGAGGAATTTGGAATATATATATATATCGTTATTCCCGATACGATATTTGTTGATTTCAGGATTTGATATTGAATATAAGCCGATATAATTTCTATTTAGAGCCTTATATTTAATTTTAAATTGGATTTTGGATTTGTCGTGAACGGTGTCTTAAATAACACTGTTCTTGAACCCAATTGAGAAAAGAATAAATATTTTAATTAAGATTTAGAGGAGTTTACAAATTAATTAACATTTAATTGGAACTGAAATAGAATGTAAATTGCATTTATTGTGATTTGTGTTTTTAACGACATTCGTTCTTTAACCCGATTTACAGTGTAATGTGATTTGGAATATATAAATCTTTTTATTAATATTTAATGGTAATTTTCCAAAGTAAAGTTTTTTAAATTAAGATAATAAATTGGAATGAAATGGAATTCGATTGGGTAATAATCGAAGTGAGCTTCCGTGGAGGAAGACTGTTACTATATACGGAATTTAAAAGGCTTAGCCGCTATTCCATTTATATTATTAGTCGGATATGGAAACTGATATCAATTATATATTGATTTGTTTTCCGTGAAGACTCAAATAATTAATGGAATGTTATTTTGTGTTTATCGTGAACTATGTTTTAAATGACATTAGTTCTTTAATCTAGTTAAAGACAGGATTACATGTCTGACATTGATTCCTTTATACCGTATTCGTTGACCTCTGCTAAATATATATCTATTTGCTGGCGGAGAATTTATTCTCTTTCTTAACACTCTTCTCCGGGATGTACGAGCTTAGAGGTTATATATCGGCAGAAATCAATGGTACAGTGTAGATTGTCGATGTTGCATGTTTGATTTCCCAAAGTTAAATAATCATTAATATTAATTTTTGGGAAGATTAAAACTAAGTGGAGTTTTAATGAATCTTTAATTAGATTGGAAAGTGATAATTTAAATTATCAAATTCGGGAAATGATCGAGAATGGAGTACCACCAGTTTTACTCCAGGCGATAGCTAAATCATTAATTAGATTTGAATGTGAAATGGTAATTAATTTTACCGATAACACCGTGTTGTTAGATATGGAGTATTACCAGTTTTTCTCCAAGGGATTAATAGGTTGGGATTGGGATAATAAAATAAATGATTACTTCGGTAGGGTTCGCTAATCCCGACTAGTTTGGATAAACCTTAATATGGTTTGAATTAATATCCAAAGGAAGATTAATGAATAAATTTGAAAGGATTTGTCTTTGATAAAATTAATGGGAATCTTTCCCCAGAGATATGAATATTTGAACAAAAGAATATTCTGGATTGGAATGAGGCTTATGTTGTGTGTTTATATCAATTGATTATAATATACGCAGGTTATTCGAAAAGGCCGGGTTTATACCCATTTTGAATAACTGATTCTACGATAAGTCGACAATGAAGACAGTGGTTGAAGACCGATGGTCTTCACATCGTTTGGATGATTAATGATGTCTTGATTGTGCTGTACACCCGAGACAAGATAATAAGTGGTGATCGTCCAGACGTACTTGGAGATTGACCGGATATGCGAGGACCTCTCTCGAGTATTGGACATATGGGACGAGGAATAAGGTGCCTCTAGTTTCGTTCAGACCCAGAACAAACTGACATTGGATTTTATTCTGTGTTGATTGATATCTATTGAATATATATATCTGTTTGGTGGCGGAGAATTTATTCTCTTGCTTAAAACCCTTCTTTGAGACGTACGAGCTTAGAGGTTATATATCGATAGACATTAGTCGCATGGCGTGACTTGCCAGTGTGGCATGCTGAGATGCAAATGATCAAGGCTTCTGTTGAAAAGTAGAATCTTGTGGTTGATGATCAAAGCACGACTTTAATGTAGCATAGCTTTGTGTTGCGTTAAATCGCGAGCCTCACACCCCGGTATGAACCAGAAACGGGAGAGGACTGCAGAAAGAACATGCGTTTCTTTCTAGGAGTGGTGTCATGGTATGGAGCCCAGACATTTATACTTATGTGGATAATGGAAAGCGAGGTACCTCGGCTATATCGGTCACTACGAGGCCGATGGATGGATATGGTCGACATACTGACCAGACTTACGCCCTATGGACGAGGAAACGTATTGTTCAAGAATTACCAATCCTCAAATGTAAGCGAGGGCCGGACCTGAAGATCCAAGGTGCAGTTGCGAATGATCCTGAGACATGGGCTAGATTGTCTCGAATTCGGTAAGTACGATCCCTTGTCTTGGTTCATGATGGAAATCCAACTTCCAATACGATATTGCGCTGTTTTAATTGTAGAACTAGTATGGTGACATGATATATGGTACCCATGTCGTCTATGATTGATACATTTATATTTGAAGTTGATATCTTCCCTTATAGTAATAATAAAAGATTAAATTCCACGTATCAAGCATTATTTGGCTATTATAAGGTAAAACCCTATCCTCCGGCTTGCGTTGTATTGTGTGATGGGACCTGGGTCCTATAATAGCTTCATTTTCTTTAATTAGCCTTGCGCTATTTGTTTTATGCACTGGTATTCGTGGGGGTAAACCCGTTCCATGCTATACGACGTGGTCCCTTGATTTACCTTACTTTAAACCCATGGTAATAACTGTTTTTAGTTCTCACACCAGTCACATGACTGACCTGAAGCTTATTGTTTTAACCTAAACTCTAGGTGCCCTTATTTTCCACACGAGAACCTTGTAGCTTTGCTTTTGCAGACTTATCTTTACAGGATCCTGGTTTACAGCTGGAGCTATATTCGGAACGCTCTGTATCTATGTATTTCTTATAGTTATGTTATGTATTATTTTTCCACTATTATGTAATGTATTTTAATCTATGATATTTATCAAATGTATATTATTTATTTATACTCTGTTATTTTCTTGTACTCTGATTTAAATTGTTGTAATAAGCAATGAAAAGTTCTTCTGTTTGTGTTCTGATTTGTCGTGTTCTCAACTCAATCCGGGCTTTCCCAAAAGGGGGGTTTGGGTCATTTCAGTTGGTATTAGAGATTTGGTTTACATATCTCGAGAATAAGATACATTAGAACCAAACAAAAGAATTCATCAGAGATTGGAGCTGTAATATCCAATGAGAATGACTCGTTAGAGATAGGATCTGTAGTACCCTAGAACGAGTGTGAAGAGTGTTATTTTTAAAATAAAAATGAAAAAGAATTTTGTTTTGAAAATTTAAACCTTATTATATGTATTTGAATATTTTATTTTAAATTGATTTGGACTATCGGATATATAGAGGTTTTAATATACGTCTGATCCACGTGTATACGAAGCCTCGAATATACTAGATGGATATAAAATCACACTCTAGACGCCCGGGGATGATTCTGGTGATGTGGCCACATCATTATTATTTATGTTCGAGCTTTGAAAGTGAGATATCTATATGATTCCAATTGACTGATGTGAGAACCAAAACTAGATAGGATTTATTGTTTGTGATTTGGCATCAAAAACGTGATTTTTGAGTATATAAAATTTATGAATTTGAAAAGATAATCAACTAATAGATTGTTGGTTGTGTTGTTTGATTATTATTCTAATTAATAAAAATATATTGGAACCATAAAACGCAAAAGAGAAATGAAGATAAATTTAGCTAAATCGAATTATTGTTTTGAACTGAATTGAAAATTTATTGAAATTGCATCCATATACATGTATATACATTGAACAGGTCATAGCAGGGAAGCTAAGTAGAGGAATAAAATTGTATGCCCGATAAATAGGTACATGTTTACTAATTTATTAGGTTTGGATGATTTTATGAGCCGATTGGCTTTTTCTTTTTCTTTTGGATTGATGAGGGCCCTGCGTGGCTAGTTGCGGTTTTAAATATCTCCCCGTACAAAATAGGTTATGGCGAAATTTTTCAAAAATTTAAGGTGTTAGCCAAATTTTTAAGAAATTGGAAAATTCTTAGAAATTGAAAAGTTGAAGAATGAAAGCCGGAATGAAAGTTGAGTTGATTAGTAAAACAACTTTTAGCTCCGTTCCTTTTCAAGGACAAAAATATTTTAAGTGGGGGAGATTGTAACAACCCTGAAAATCGGAACCAATTTAAAAAATTTATTTTAGCTATTTTAATGGATTTGGAATATTTAAATTGATTTATTTTAAATAGTAACGACTAAAAATTTATTTTAATTGAAGTTGGAACGAATAAATTTATTTTAATTATATAACGAGCCTGAATGGTGCGACAGTTTAATAATTTGATTTTAAATTTCAAATGAATGTATAGGATTCAAAATAAATCGAATTTCAGTAAAACCAGAAATATTTTAATCTATTTAATTATATCTTTCTAACAAAAGTGAAAAATCCAGATTTCATAATGGTAATAGAAAGTTATGTACAGTTTAAAATTCAGAATAGTCGCTATGGAATTTATATATATTTTATATAATATATAGCCCTTAAAAATAGCCATTTTGCAAACGACCTCCGTTTTCGACGAAACCACTTTTGTCGAACCCAGAATGTCAAATTATTGCTAGATTACAATTTTCATATTTTTTGGAATTAATATGTAAGCGTGACAAAAGAAAACGTGTTTGGTCATTTCAGTTTGAACTTAATCGACTGAAAAATGACCGTTTTTCAAACGGTCTCCAAATTCGACGAAATTAGTTTCGTTAAGACCTCATCGTTAAAAAATAGCTAGATTTATTTTTCGGTGATTTTTGGAGTCAGTATGTGACTTCGGTAAATTAAAATGTGCATTGAAATCAATTTTGAATGTTATATTAATTTATATTTTAATTTAAGCGAAAACTGATCATAACAGTCGAATTGGCTTACGAAACATATGCCAATGTGTACGGAATGGGGGTAATTAGCTGGGGACGATAGTCGTTGGGTCTCGTTTGGGGTTCGAAATAAAAACCAACTTTTGGGGATAAAATATTAATTAATTAAATTATATAAAATAACCCCTAACTTTTTCTCTTCCCCTCACAAACCCGTCAATTTTAAATCGAGAAAAAAAGTCGCGTGCCCCTTCCTCCTCCGCCTACAACGCCGTCGAAGGGCCCGTCATGCCACCCCTAACACATCGCCTGTAACGACCCGGAAAATCTGAACCAATTTAAAAATTTTAAATTGGCAAAAATAATGGATTTTATATATTTAAAATAAATATTTTAAATAATAGCAATGAAAACTGAGTTTGAATTGGAGTTTGAAAACGAATATAATTAATTATAATTAAAAACAAGGCCTGAAAGGGCGCGACAGTTTCAAAAATTGGATTCAAACTTTGTCGGACTGTACCGGGTGCAAAACAAAACGAATTTGAGTAAAACCAAAAATATTTAAATCTGTTAGTGAATACCTTTCTAACGAATCTGAAAAATCAAATTTTCATAGCGGAAAGCAAAAGTTATGGCCAAATGAATTTTCAGAAAGGTCGCTATGGAATTTATATAGCCTTGGAAATTGGCCATTTTGCAAACGACCTTGGAATTCGACGAAACCACTTTTTTTGGATCCGGGATGTAAAGTTATTGCTAGGTTTCAAATTTCATAATTTTTGAACCTAGTATGTGAGCGTGGCAAAGGAAAATGTGTTTGGTCGATTTTTGTTAAATTGGATCGACCAGAAATGGGCCTTTTTGCAAACGGTCTCAGAATTCGACGAAACTAGTTTTGTTGGGACCATATCGTCAAAACATAGCCAGATTTATTTTTCTGGAATTTTTCGAATCAGTTTGTGGCCCTAGCAAATTGAAATATATGTTCAAATCGAATATTGAATGTTATATATTTTAAATTGAATGGAAACTGACTGAAACAGTCGAATGGACCTTCGAAACATATCCCATTGTGTTCGGAATGGGGGTAAAACGCTAGGGACGACAGTCGTTGGGTTTGGATTGGGGTTCGCAGGAGGCAAGGGGTATTTTCGGATTTTTAAAACTTTATAAATAAAAAATAAAAAAACTATTCGTCCACGTCAGACCCCCCCCCTCTTCTCTCTCCCCGTACCACGATCATCGGAGGAAACTAGTTCAAAACTTCCTGATCAAATTCTGGCGATTCCTCTCACTAATCCCCCTTGCTCCTTTGGAAGTTTTTGTAGAGTTTTCTCCCCTCTTCCAATCCATACCCTTCACGCCTCGTCAGGTGGCGTCAGCATCAAGAACGGAGCTCGGGAAGTCGCGTCGTTCGCAGGTCGATTCCGCCTCCCCTAGACCTCCGTGTTCGACGCCGTCAGCACCTCAGGCGCGCCTCTTGAGGCTGGTCAACGCTGCGTGGTCCGATCGTGGTAATACTTCACGGTTTGGTCAAGAATTGAAGACCTAGTTTTGAACATCAAAACGAGGTATACGGCTTTATTATTTTCAACTGTTTTAACAACTTTAAACCGTTGCAAACCTTGTAAAAATCATATCTTTTTCGATTCTTGACGAAATTCAGTGAAACAAGAGACAGTGGACTCGTGTGGACGTCTTCTACCTTCTAGAAGAGACCGCATATTTTTCTGAGCCTTCTGCTATTTTTGGTGGAGTGGAACCCAATGTGAGATTTATAATTTATAAACGATATGGAAAACGACGATGTATAAATTATATAGTCGATGTATGAGTTATATAAGCGTTGTACACATCTTGTATAAGCGTTGTATAAGTTGTATGTTTGATGTATAAGTTATATATGCGTTGTAAAAATTATATATGTGTAGAAATAGAAGTGAATTGCTATATATAAATATAAATATAAATATATATATATATATTTATACGCCCCTCGTCCACAAACCATGGACGATATTTATTGGTTGTGTTTGGTGTGAAAATTGATTGATAGCGAATGGTTAATTGTGGTTGGTATTGGTGAATTGTGGTTGAAAAATACCCATTTGTGGTTGAGAAATATTTGGTTGAAACCACATAGGATTAGTTTGTGGAAATGAAATAAATATATACATGCCGCCTGCGTGCGAACTAGATGCATAATTCCCCATTGTCAAAAACTGCGAGGTTTTAAGGTAGAGCGAGGAGCCGTACTAGGGACGGTCCCAGTTTTAACTACCCTGTCGTTATGCTGCCGAAATTTTGAATAATATTCATGTGTTTGAATTATTTTCATTCGTTGAAACTATATTTATTCATTGAGTTGAAATTCATGTGTTGAATGGTGTTCGTGTTTTAAACATAAAAATCCCATTTTTATCATCTATATGAACTATATAAAATAGTCAAGTTTTGAAATAAATTGTTTTAAAATAAAAATCCCATATTATCACCAATATGAACTATATAAAATAATCTGGTTTTGAAATGAATTGTTTTACAAAAAAAATCACATTTTTATTATATACATGAGTGTCAAATATAGTGAAGTGTTGAAATAGAAGACAGTTTGATAAAAATGTCATTTTTATCAAAAGTATGAAATTCATATGGTTTTGAAATCGAAGAATCGTTAAATATATTTAAATAGAATTGAAATATATCGAAAAACGACGCTGTAGTTCGTATTTTGAAATCGAAACTTCAAACGATTATACCGGGAGATCCGACCGTCGGATTTTCCCGAAACTGGGACCGTTGGGTTCGTTTTGAAAAGATCTTTCTAATGATGTAAATTTGGTGAAGATCCAACGATTAGATTTTCAGATATGGGTAAATCAAATCTGAAGAAAAACACCGCCACGGCCGCGTTATGGCCCGAAGCGTCGTTTTGAATAAATTGGCTATTTTAAAATAAATAAAAATAGCGATAAATTGTTATAAAATGTCATAAACGATATGGAATGGAAATAAACTGAATTTTCTCGATTTATGTGGTTTTTGATGGTTGAATGTGTTTGGTGTGAAAAGTACATTAAAGAACAAATTGGTGTTGTCGAATGATTTAACCATTGAAATAAATTGATTTGAAATTTTAAATATACGTGAATTATTTGAAAAGGCCAAGTTAATTCTCATTTCAAATAATTGACCGACGATTGAAAGTCGAGGATGAAGATGGTGGTCGGAGACCGGAGATCTTCACCTCGTTTGGATGGTAACCGAGGTCCTGATTGGGAGGCATCCCGAAATATGGATAATGAGTGGTGATCGTCCAGACGTACGTGGTGGTCGATGGGTTTGCAAGGTATATAGTGCCTCCGGTTTCGTTCAGACCCAGAACGGACTTGTAAATGGACTGTGTGTCTGACATTGAATTTTATTCTATGTTGATTGATCTCTATTAAATACACATCTGTTTGGCGGCGGAGAATTTATTCTTCTGCTTAACGCCCTTCTCTGGAACGCACGAGCTCAGAGGTTGTATATCGGTGGATATCAGTCGCATGGCATGAATTGCCAGTGTGGCATGCCTAAGTGGCAAATGATCAGGGCTTCTGTTGAAAAGCAAAGTCTTGTGGTGATGATCAAAGCACCGCCTGTGTGGCGTAGCTTTGTGTATAATGTGAATTCACGTGCCTCACACCCCGGTATGAACCAGAAACGGGAGAAGGACCTCAGGGAGGGCATGCGTTTCTTTCTAGCTAGGGTGGTGTCAGTGACCTACCAGCCCTGACATTTATATACTTTTCACCTGTGTGGTTGTTGCTGTTGCAAGGCGCCTCGGTTTGATCGGACGATCCGGGTCCGATGGAGTCATTTGTTGGCTCATTTACGCCCCAAAGGGCGGGGAGACGTAGTGTTCAGGCATAATAATCCACATCGTTGGACCGGCCCTGACGATCTAAAGGCTTGCCTGCGCGCTTGCCTATTGCTCGGGCTAGAGAGTCACGAATTCGGTAAGGACTATCTTTTGCCTTGGTTCAGGACGGAAATCCAATTTCCAAATACATGACTGTGCGGTTTTGATTGTATATATATATATATATATATATGGCGACATGATATATGGTACCCATGCCGACTATGATTGATAGTTATGATTCAAATTGTTTTTGAAACATATAAACACTAGTAATAATATCAAATGCTTTTGTTTTATTCATATCAATCATATTTTGGCCATTATAAGGTAAAACTCTATCCTCCGGTTTGCGTTGCATTGTGTGATGGGAACTGAGTCTTATAATGGCTTCATTTTTATAAAAAGCATTGCAATGTTTAAAAGAAAGACGTGTTTTAAAGCACTGGTAATCCGATGGAGTATACCCGTTCCACGAAAGTGGCGTGGTCCTGTGATTAGCCATATTATAAATGTGTAGAGTAGATTTCTCATACCAGTCCCATGACTGACTCGTAGTTTGTTTCACTTTCAAACTCGGGTGCCCCTTTTTCTACACGGGCAGCCTTGTATTCAGGTTTAGCTGGTTCTTTCTGGATAGCTGGAGCTGAAAATGGATTCTATTATTTATCTCTTTTTATGCTGTTCAGCTCCTATTGTACATATTTTGTTTGTTTCCGCTGTAGACATTTATGTATAGTTGAACTGTATTTGTACTAAGTATGATCTTGCATACTGTGTAACTCTGATGATTACTTTTATCCAGTATATTCTATTGTTCATTATCTGGTGTATTTATTTAATTTTGTTCTGCTAGTATCTGTTTCTGTGTTATATTCCAAAGATAACCCTTGTCTCCGTCTTTAAGGGTTTTGGGGTCGTCACATCGCATTCCCCCCCCCCTCCGCGTCTCCTTCTCCTCCTATACAGCCTCCGCCTTTCTTCCTAGAGAAACCCTAGCCAACGCACCTCATTCACCGCGCCGCCTCAGGCCATGACAGGACACGTCACCACCCCCCAGCCGCTAGACCTTCCCTCCGCCTTCCCTGAGCTCCACAGCCAACAATGCCGCGCCTCCTCCTCCTATAATTTAAAACCCGTCCAACCCTAAATCCAAGCCTCACAGCAACATCTCCGACCTTCAAAGGCACTGATGCCGCCTGACTTTTGATTTTTATTTATTTATGTAAATAAAAATGCAATTTTTATATGTACAACATGGAAATAAAAATGTGATTTTTATATAGGTATTAGTGTTATAACAATGTAATTTATATATATATATATAGCGTTGCAATAAAGATTTGATTTTTAATCATATAAAGATTTGATTTTTAATCACATAAAGATTTGATTTTTAATCACATAAAAATTTGATTTTTAATCATATAAATATTTGATTTTTAATCACATAAAGATTTGATCTTTATATACATAAAGTTAAGATTTTTATTATATGTAGAGCGAAACAAAATTATGATTTTATAGTATGAATAGTGAAATAAAAATATGATTTTTGTATATATGATAGCGCCATAAAAATATGATTTTTATTATATGAATAACGATATAAAAATATAATTTTTATATATATGGTAGTAAAATAAAAATATGATTTTTAATATACATATATATTTATATAAAGTTTGAAATTGCGATTTTTAAATATATAAACATCATATTAAAAATGTGACTTTTACTATGAACAGCCTGAAAAAGATTGCGTTGGAATTTTGGGCAAATCCAAACCGTTTATAAATAAAGAATGGAGGAGTGGATCCCAAAGGTGAGAAATCCTTCTCACTCTGATTTTGTTTACAGTTAAATATATACTGGGATGCAGGCGGTTCTTAGTAGCACCCGACACCTTTGTTTGAAACCATGGATGTTTGGTTGATTTTTGGAATGAGTGATTGATTTGTTTGAATTTTATTTGGGATATGAAATGAATTGATTGGAATTGGTATGTGCATGGCGCGAGCCAGTATTAGGCGAGGGATAAGGCTAGACCTTATTCCGGTTCTAGTATCGCGCCGTTATACTGCCAAAATTTTCTAAAATATGCTAGAACAATAAAAATATCATTTTTATTATATAAATGAACTAAATAAAATATTCATGTGTTGAATAAAATATTTTATTGTTAAAAATATAATTTTTAACATGCATAAGAATAAAATAAATATTCATTTACAAATTAGATGATTTGTTAATATACACCCATTTAATTGATATGGATTGGGATGATATATTTTACACATTGCCCAACTGCACAAATAATATTCACTGTTTGTTGGTTGAAACCCCATAAGGGTATTTGGATGATATTTGACATACACTAATCCCAATTGTTTAGTTGTATGTCAATCGATTGGCTGACAGACTGTTGTAAGTGTTAATTATTTATATATAATTCTTATGTAGTCGTGCGGTGTACACTGGATGATGAATTGTTGTTTATCATGATTGTTGTACACATGTGTTATATGAAATCCATATAAATAACGTTATATGGTAATTGACTGTGTCTGATTCCAATTTAGAAAAAACAAATATTTTAAAATAAGGAATATTTTAAAATAATATTCAGTAAAGGATTAAAAATCTGATTTTGATATCCAATTTTGGATGGAAATGAAAATAATGAAATATATGAAGCCGTGTTGATTAGATTTGCACCATTTTGACGCGAACGATATTTATATTGATTTTATTCATTTTTATAATGAATATCAAATAGGAAATGATTTCAAATTCTGATATTTTGAAAATATTATCATTTACATATTATAATGATAAGGAATATTCAATTTTGATTTAAAATTGAAAATGAAGTAGGAATCATTTTTAAAATGAATTTATAAACTATTTATAAAATACGTTTTAAATGGAAATTGATGAAATATAATGTATATATATATATATACATTTAATGGCCTGAATAGAACGCACAGCGTTGCGACTATTCGCGAATTTCGATCATTGACTTCGAATTGACACTATGGGAGATCCGACCGTCAGATTCTCCTAAAACCGGAACCATTGGCTTTGTATTGAAAAGAGTTTTCCATGAATATAATAGATTTGAAATCTAACAGTTGGATTTGGAATTATGTCTAAATTAAATTTGGAAATGGTCGATGTAAGTGCAGTTCGATGACCGTTTATGGAAATCGACTGAAAGGTAATAAAATTATTAAAAATATTAATAATTTGTGTATAATCATAATAAATGATTTGGAAAGAATTGGGATGAAAAATTCCATGTTTGAAAAGATAAAATATATTTTTATCGAAATGAACTAGTTATTAATTAGAATTATAGTCCACTTATTTTTAAATAAATAAATTGGATTGAGAACGGGTTTAATATAACCGGAATTTCCAATACATGAATTGGAATGGATTAGAATCGAAATTATCTTCGGAATATTTCGATATTGGATTCCATGATTATACAGATATTATGGAGGAATTTGGAAGAGATATATATATCATTATTCCCAATACGATATTTGTTGATTTTAGGATTTGATATTGAATATAAGCCGATATAATTTCTATTCAGAGCCTTGTATTTAATATTAAACTCGATTTCCGGTTTGTCATGAACGGTGTCATAAATAACACTGTTCTTGAACCCAATAGAGAGAAGAATAAATCTTTTAATTAAGATTTAGAGGAGTTTACCAATTAATTAACTTTAATTGGAATCGAAATAGGATGTAAATTGGGTTTATTGTGAACTGTGTTTTTAACGACATTCGTTCTTTAACCTGATTTATAGTGTAATGTGATTTCGAATATATAAATCTTTTTATTAAGATTTAATGGTAATTTTCCAAAGTAAAGTTTTCCAATTTAAAATAATAAGTTGGAAAGAAATGGAATTTGATTTGGTAATAATCGAAGTAAGCTTTTGTGGAGGAAGACTGTTATTATAATGGAATTTAAGAGGCTTAACCGTTATTCTATTTATATTATTAGTCGAGTACGAAAACTGATATCGAATATATATTGATTTGTTTTCCGTGAAGATTCCATAATTAATGGAATGTGATTTGGGTTTATCATGAACTGTGTTTTAAATGGCATTAGTTCTTTAACCTAGTTAAAGAAAGGATTACATGTCTGACATTGATTCCTTTATAACGTATTTGTTGACCTCTGCTAAATATATATCTGTTTGGTGGCAGAGAATTTATTCTCTTGCTTAACATCCTTCTTTGAGGTGTACAAGCTTAGAGGTTATATATCGGCAGAAATCAACGGTACAGTGTAGATTGTCGATGCGGCATGTTTGATTTCCCAAAGTTAAATAATCATTAATATTGATTTTTGGGAAGATTAAAACTAAGTGGAGTTTTAATGAATCTTTAATTAGATTGGAATGTGATAATTTAAATTATCAAATTCGGGAAATGATCGAGAATGGAATACCACCAGTTTTACTCCAAGCGATAGCTAAATCTATAATTAGATTTGAACTTGAAATGGTAATTAATTTCACCAATAACACCGTGGTGCTAGATATGGAGTATTACCAGTTTTGCTCCATGGGATTAATAGGTTGGGAATGGGATAATAAAATAAATTATTACTTTAGTAGGGTTCGCTAATCCCGACTAGTTTGGATAAACCTTAATTTGGTTTGAATTGATATCCAAAGGAAGATTAAAGAATAAATCTGAAAGGATTTGTCTTTGATAAAATTAATGGGAACCTTTCCCTAGAGATATGAATGTTGGAATAAAAGAATATTCTGGATTGGAATGAGGCATATGTTGTGTGTTTATATCACTTGATTATAATATACGCGGGTTATTCAGAAAGATCGGATTTATTCCCATTCTGAATAACTGATTCGACGGTAAGTCGACGATGAAGACGGTGGTTGAAGACCAGAGGTCTTCACATCGTTTGGATGATTACTGGTGTCTTGATTGGTATGTACACCCAAGACAAGGTAATATGTTGTGATTGTCCAAACGTACTTGGAGATCGACCAGATATGCGAGGACCTCTCTCCTGTATTGGACATATGGGATGAGGAATAAGGTGCCCCTGGTTTCATTCAGACCCATAACGAACTTGTAAATGGATGTTTGTCTGACATTGGATTTTATTCTGCGTTGTTTGATCTCTATTAAATATATATCTGTTTGGTGGCGGAGAATTTATTCTCTTGCTTAACACCCTTCTTTGAGACGTACGAGCTCAGAGGTTATATATCGATAGACATTAGTCGCATGGCATGATTTTCCTGTGTGGCATGCTGAGATGCAAATGATCAAGGCTTCTGTTGAAAAGCAGAGCCTTGTGGTTGATGATCAAAGCTCGACTTTAACATAGTACAGCTTTGTGTAGCGTTAATTTGTGAGCCTCACACCCCGGTATGAACCAGAAACGGGAGAGGACTGCAGAGAGAACATGCATTTCTTTCTAGCTAGGAGTGGTGTCATGGTATGGAGCCCAGACATTTATACTTATGTGGATGATGGAAAGTGAGGTACCTCGGTTATATCGGTCACTACGGGGCCGATGGATGGATATGGTCGACATACTGACCAGACTTACGCCCCATAGGCAGGGAAACGTATTGTTCAAGAATTACCAATCCTCAAACATAAGAGAGGACCGGCCCTGAAGATCCAAGATGCAGTTGCGAATGATCCTGAGACATAGGATAGATTGTCCCGAATTCGGTAAGGATAATCCCTTGCCTTGGTTCATGATGGAAATCTAACTTTCAATACGATATTGTGCGGTTTTAATTGTAGACTTAGTATGACGACATGATATATGGTACAAATGTCGTCTATGATTGATACATTATACTTGAAATTGATATCTTCACTTATAGTAATAATAAAAGATTAAATTTCACGAATCAAGCATTATTTGGCTATTATAAGGTAAAACCCCATCCTCCGGCTTGCGTTGCATTGGGTGATGGGACCTGGGTCTTATAATAGCTTCATTTTCGTTAATTAGCATTGCGCTGTTTGTTTTACGCACTAGTATTCTTGGGGGTAAACCCGTTCCATGATATACGCCATGGTCCTTAACTTATCTTACTTTAAACCCAAGTTAATAACTGTTTTTAGTTCTCACACCCGTCACATGACTGACCTGGAGCTTATTTTTTTAACTTAAACTCTAGGTGCCACTATTTTCCACATGGGCAGCTAGCAGTTTTGGTTTTGCAGATTTATTTTTATAGGATCCTGGTTTACAGCTGGAGCTATATTCGGAACGATCTTTATCCGTGTATCTCTTAAAGTTGTGTTATGTATTATTTTTCCGCTACTATGTAATGTATTTTAATCACTGATATTTATCCAATGCATATTATTTATTCATGCTCTGTTATATTCTTGTACTCTGATGTAAATTGTTGTAATAAGAAATGAAAAGTTCTTCTGTTTGTTTTTTCTGATTTGTTGTGTTCTCAACTCAATCCGGGGTACAAAAGGCAAGGCTTAGGTCGTTTCATACATAAAGTGACATGTCGACATATAGCGGAAAAGTTTTAAATTTTAATTTCCCACCAAAGTTAGTTATCCATTTTATTTAAACTCTCCAAAGTTAGTTATCCTTTTTATTTAAACTCTCTAGTTCGAAAATTCTTCTCTTCTCCCTTATTTTCTATGTAATAAATGCTTTGAAATGAATAATGGCGACATCGATTCGAAAGAATTTCAAATCTCAACCAAAAGCAGGTCCGAGCTTTGATTTTGATCATCGATCAATATTTCCACCAGATCGAAGCTCCTCTCTACAACATGTGTAACACCCCGTATTTTCTATGATCATATAAGTAAAAAATCAGAGAATAATTAAATTATAAAATAAGAATCAAGGGAAATGGGTTGCGCCATTGCGTTCGTCTCGAAATTCTGCTTGGAAACGAGTCTGAGTTTTCGAGAAACGGAGTCCGTATAAGGGAGATATGGCCTTCCGAAGTTTCAGAGAATTTCAGAATCGAAAACAGCTCGAAAATTCGAATTCAAATTCGAATTCAAACCCAGGAGCGGGCTGGGCGGGAAATTTTCCGCCCAGGACCCAGGTCGACTGGGTAGTCGACCTCCCCCTGACCAGGTCGACTGGGTAGTCGACATACCCCAGACCAGGTCGATCATAGTGTCGACGTGGGGGTCGACCTGCTCCCGAAACCCAGTTTTTTTAACCTGGTTCATTCTGATGTATCCGGTCTCGTTTCTGTCTAGATTCGTCCGCCTAATCCTATATAAACTCACCCCTAGCCTCATTTTCTCTACACAATTTCATTCTGTCTATATTCTGCCTCCGTTCTAATTAAAAATAAAAATGGCGTCGCTACATTGCTGGAATCAAAACTTGGACTGATGCATCTTCTTCCAACCTGAATAGAATTAAAAGCTAAATCATATCTCAAATCAAAGTTTAGAGCTACAAAAACAATTAAAGAGGAGTAATTCAACATTTCTGCATCAACGACAGTTTATTATCCTTTCTTAAAACCACGAAAGGCAAGTACAGTTATTTTCCGCTATAAACTGTAATTATAATTGTGACACGGTTATAAATCTGAATCTGAGGTTATGTATATTCTTATCAGTCAGATCTGTTTTTCTATGACTATTCTGTACCTCTTTCTTCTTTCTGTTCTATAGCCAGGCTACTACGAGCCTGCGCAGGATCTCATAAGAGATTAAAGCACGAACGCTAAATTTTGGGTCAAATAATAATGCATAATCAGACATGAAACTATTGCCTATGATACTATTGCCCATGACTATGATTCATTGACTATGAGACTATTGCCTATGGCTATGATTTAAGACTATGAGACTATTGACTATGACTATTATTCATGCCTATGAGACTATTTCCTATGACTATGATTCACGCCCATGAGACTATTGCCTATGACATTGAATAAGAAACGGTTGTGGTTAATCGCCCATGACTATTGTAGTTAGTTGCCTATAACTATTGTAGTTAGTTTCTTATGCCTATTCACTTAATGATGTTAGATCTCATATTTAGTATGTAACCTTGCTAGTTTATTCCCATTCACTGTTATGTACATCGAGCCTAGTAGGGCCATTATGATTGTATTTGGTTCATCATTGCATGCTATTCTTTCTTGTTCTTGTCCCTATTCCTTTTGCTAGGGTCACTTCATGAGTACTTAGAGAACTTGTGGAAACATGTTATACGGGGATTGGGCGTAGCTTAATTAAGTTAATTTGGCATAATAAATATGTTGGCATAATCTGAATTGGCTATAATAGTGAATGATTAACATGTATATTAGTCTTGGACATAAATGGTGAACTAGAATATTAAATCTAGTTTTGACATGAACTGTAAATGGGAATATGAAGGCTAAGATTTGGGGCATATATTGTATTATGAATTATGACCTTGGTTTGGGCATGTAAGTTTAGGCTAAATTTATGATTAGGCAAGATATGATATATATAATCTACTAAATCTGTTATCTGCTAAATCTGTTATATTACCTAATATGCTAGTTCTGTTATATTGCCTAAACTGCTAATTAGATTGAACTGCCTAATCTGCTAATTATGTTAAATCACCATATCTGCTAAATCTGCTAAATAGCCTAATCTGCAAGATCTGTTATCTGTTTAATCTGTTGAATGACGTAATCTGTTGGAACTGAAATGCTGAAATTTGAAGTCTGTGAATATGTAGGCTCGACTTAAAATTGAGCAAAACTTGTTAATAGAACCTCGAATAATCTGCTGTAACTTGTACAGAAGTTTAATCTGTTAAATAAACAGAATTAGTCTGATATCTGAAAAATCTGTATTGGAATGAATTGGCTATGACACGAGGTTAGACTCTGTTTGCGGTAGAAGCCTGCCCGGAACCAATAGGCTTAACCAGCGACCGCAAACTGTCAGTCTAATGTGAGTGGTCGTAGGCATAACTAAAATATGCTTAGACACGAGGTTAGGTCTGGCTTGTGGCAGAAGTCTGCCCGGAACCGCCCGGCATATCCAGCGGCCACAAGCTACCGACCTAATGTGAGAGGTCTATGCATTAATATTTAATTAATGCAAATCTGGGATAAATATGATGTCTAAAACGTGTTGTGTGGATAGGGTTAAACCAATTGGACTAATGAATTTAACAAACCCGTTTCGTGAATCTGTAGGCCCAATTACAAAGTTAGACAAATTTGTAAATCTATTAAATCCGTATATCTGATCTGTTAGTCAAAAAACTTGTCTGATCTGTGAACTAGTTGATCTGAACTCTGTATGTCTGAACTTGTAAACAAGCTAATCTGAAATCTGTTAGTCTAGGGGACACAAGGTTAGGAGGGAAATTACTTGTGTCATCTGTTTTTTGGGACCCATATTAGTCAGTAACCCTTTCTGGTATCAAAACTTTGACCCAACAGTAGGTAGGGTCCGGGCACGCTTACTGAACTAATTATAAGTGGTTCATTCTAATAATGGCGAGGGGTGTTGATGGTGCGTTCCAACCGAGTCATGTGCGTGCATGGATCCCGGTCTGCCTCTGAGGATGTAAGATGCCGTGACCTCTGTAAATAGGCCTGTGCCAATTGGTTGTCACTTTAGGGAGTGATACACCCTATTATGGAGCCGACACAGGGTATTTATGTATTAGGGAGCCAATCGCTTGGGGTAGGGTTTTAGGGTACACTTAGTTCTGTCTGTTTCTGTTGGTACCGTTTGTTTTTGTTGGGTGGCAACACCTGTCTGTTTCTGCGTGGTACCGTCTGTTCGGGTGGTAAAGGCCCATTTACTAGTGTACACCTAATTCTACATTCTGTTTCCGTAGGGATTAATCTGTTTCTATTTCTGTTCGGGTGGTAAAGGCTCATTATCAGCATTCTGCTTCTGTCCGTTTCTGTTCGGGTGGTAAAGGCCCATTATTAGCATTCTGTTTCTGTCTGTTTCTGTTAGGGTGGTAAAGGCCCATTATTAGCGTTCTGTTTCTGTGGAAATTATTCTGTTCCTGTTTCTGCTTCAGTTTAGACATTAGGGTGGCACCTGATCCTGTTATACTAGTATTAGTGCAGAGAGATGAAAAGTAATATTATTCTGTTTCTTCTGTTTAACCTAAGTACCTCTGCTGCTCCTATTACTGTTATCTCTCATCCAGTTTTATTTGCATGCCATGATTATTATTATCTGTTCATATGCTGAAAGTCACTGGACTTGCCAGACTTTATGTCTGGCCTTGCTTGTTTTCGCCCCTTTTTCTTCCGTCCCCCCCCCCCCCCCCGGTTTTCCAAGGAGGGAATACTTTAGCTTAATCCGGATTTCTTCTACTTGAAGTACTCAGAGTGCTTAAAGTATGGCTTGACTCTTTATGGCAGCTTCTGTGGGGATTATGATTTTAAAGTTTTGTACTCTGATGATTTTTCTAAACAAGACTGATATTTATGTACTTGAGTTTTTGGGAAAGATGTAACCAAACTGATTTTTGTTTTCCACTGTAATAAAGTTATAATTTATCAATTATTGTTTATCTGTCTTGTAAATTTCTGTTCTGTCTTCTAAAACGCTCCATCAAAGTTAAGGCATTCTTTTTGTGAGTGTCCTTAACGGAGGTGGGGTGTTACACTTGGTATCAGAGCTGAAGGTTAACAGATTAGATAAAAAGTTTTTGAAAACTATTTTCAAAAAAGGTCTAAAAAGGAAGTATTTTCAAAAATAAAGTTTATTTTGAAAAACATAATCCCCAGAAAAGTCATATATCTATCTTTTCCGTTCTCCATTTTAAATCTTTTTCTTTCATTCCTGCTTGTTTGGGAATCTTAACTTTCCAGAGGGAGTCCCAATACCTGGCTGGTTCAGGAGGTACTTAGAGGCTATGGCCGACGATGCAGGCCCAACAAATATTCCTCCTCCAGCTGCGGCGATTCCTCCTCCTCCGCCCCCACCTCATGCAATTGCTTTTTCAAAGATCTGTAAAGATTTTAGGGCCTTAGGTGGAAAGGATTTCAAGGGAACTGAAACATTCGTAGAAGCAAGGAACTGGCTCAAAGAAACTGAGGATCTGTTTGTTATCTTCGAGGTGGACTATAGGCAGAAGATACAATTTGTGGTGTGGTTACTCAGGGACGAAGCTTCCTATTGGTGGGAAGTCACTAACGCCGAGAGACCGATTGAAAAATGGATGGATTTCAGAACAAGGTTTGAGGCGAAATTCCTCTAGCAAGCTGAACAAAGTCTACAAATGGAAAAGTTCTTATCTCTTAAGCAAGGGAGTATGACGGTCAAGGAATACATCAACCAGTTCAACCAACTGGCTAGGTTCGGGCTAGATTTAGTCAACACCCAGCATAAAAAGGCTCTTCGCTTTATTAAAGGATTGAATGACCCATCACAGCCTAGCCATGACCCATGTACCCATGGGAGCGACTTACGAGAAATTGGTGGATATGGCACTACTGCACGAGGAAGACAACGGCAAGAAAGTGGCAAAGAAGGAAGAACAACAGAATAAGAAAACATGGCCCAAAAAGGAAACACAAAAGAAGGGTGAAAAGTCTGAAGATAAGAAGGAGAAAAAGTGCTTTACTTGCGGAAGCTCGACTCATCTGAACAAGGATTGCAGAAAAAGAATGGGCACTTTTGCATCAACTGTGGTGAGATGGGACACTTCACTAGGGATTGTCCGAAGAAACGAGGGCAATGGCAGAGGGCAGGACCAACTTCTGGAAGGCAGGCGAACACTCTCGAGGCTAGTGGATAGGATAGAAATAGGAAAACTTTCTGTAGGTGGTTTAATTTCTTTATCTTATTTTTGGGTTAAAACTCTTTTCTGATCCCAGCATTTTGATTTTGTAATCAATCTGCACTTGAATACTAGTATTGTTTCTGATTCCGCTGTAGACCCGGACCCATAAGGGTTATGACTCATCCAATTGTGCTAAGTTGGGTATCTGTGTTGAGCGTTAAGTTGACTATGACGCATACATTCTGGGTTTTTATCATGAATCATTTAGTAATCTGATCTGTACCGGTAATCTATAAATATCTGAATATTTCTGATAAGGTTGAGATTTCCAGTTTTGACATTGTCTATAGAGGGTAATCCTCTAGGTATCAATCTGATGTTGATTTCGGTCTTCCGGGTTGATACTTAGGGGAATTTGTCTCCTAACCAAGATCTAACGGAAACCAAGTTTTTGTTTACCTGCACTCGCTCCCATCACTCGACTATATCCTATCAATTGAGTCTTCGACCTATAGATAGGAATCCTATGGATGTAAACATGTGTTTGAGACATGTTATGTTTGATGGTTGCAAGTGGTTGCTCGTGGATGCATATACACACACTAGACACTAGATCGGCTCGAAAACACTCTCATACTGCATATGGATGTGTGAGCATTTTCAATTTTTGTGGATGAAAAATGATTGATTCATCACATGGATGTTGCATATGAATGAATGGTTGTCACTCATATAAGAATGATATGTATCAAATAGGAAGGTTGCATACATCTTGGACTCATGGCACTAACATAATTCACATTTAGGAGGTCAACTGAATCAGTGGACCGCCTGATCTTTCCATTAGATAAGGGACATATACACACACTTTTGCATATGTTCATACAACATTAGAAGTTTTCGAAGGACAATGGATGCTTGTGGATGATGGTTGAGTAGATGGATGACTGGATGGTAGGACACATTCTTCTTAACTTGAAGATTTCGGGGACGAAATCCTTTAAGGATGGGAGAATGTAACACCCCGTATTTTATGTGATTGTATAAGTAACAAATCAGGGAATAATTAAATTATAAAATAAGAATCATAGGAAAGGGTTGCACCATTACATTCGTCTCGAAATTCTGCTTGGAAATGAGTCCGAGTTTTTGAGAAACGGAGTCCGTATGAGGGAGATATGGCCCTCCGAAGTTTCAGAGAATTTCAGAATCGAAAACAGCTCGATAATTCTAATTCAAATTCGAATTCAAATCCAGGAGCGGGCTGGGCGGGAAATTTCCCGCCCAGGAGCCATGCCGACTGGGTGGTCGACTGGGTAGTCAACCTCCCCCTGACCAGGTCGACTGGGTAGTCGACCTCCCCCAGACCAGGTCGACCTGGGGGTCGACCTGCTCCCGAAACCCAGTTTTTTTAACCTGGTTCATTCTGATGTATCCGGTCTCGTTTCTGTCTAGATTCGTCCGCCTAATCCTATATAAACTCACCCCTAGCCTCATTTTCTCTACACAATTTCATTCTGTCTATATTCTTCCTCCGTTCTAATTAAAAATAAAAATGGCGTCACTATCCTGCTGGAATCAAAACTTGGACTGATGCATCTTCTTCCAACCTGAAGACAATTAAAAGCTAAATCAAATCTCAAATCGAAGTTTAGAGCTACAATAACAATTAAAGAGGAGTAATTCAACATTTCTGCATCAACGACAGTTTATTATCCTTTCTTAAAACCACGAAAGGCAAGTACAATTATTTTCTGCTATAAACTGTAATTATAATTGTGACATGATTATAAATCTGTATCTGAGGTTATGTATATTCTTATCTGTCAGATCTGTTTTTCTATGACTATTATGTACCTCTTTCTTCTTTCTATTCTATAGCCAGGCTAATACGAGCCAGCGTAGGATCTCATAAGAGATTAACGCACGAACGCTAAATTTTAGGACAAATAATAATGCATAATTGGACATGAAACTGTTGCCTATGAGACTATTGTCCATGACTATGATTCATTAACTATGAGAATATTGCCTATGACTATGATTCAAGACTATGAGACTATTGACTATGACTATGATTCATGCTTATGAGACTATTGCCTATGACTATGATTCACGCCCATGAGACTATTGCCTGTGACATTGAATATGAAACTATTTGGATTAGTCGCCCATGACTATTGTGGTTTGTTGCCAATAAATATTGTAGTTAGTTTCTTATGCCTATTCACTTAATGATCTTAGATCTCATATTTAGTATGTAACCTTGCTAGTTTATTCCCATTCACTGTTATGAACATCGAGCCTAGTAGGGCCATTATCATTGTATTTGGTTCATTATTGCATGCCTATTCTTTCTTGTGCTTGTTCCCTATTCCTTTTGCTAGGGTCACTTCATGAGTACTTAGAGAACTTGTGGAAACATGTTATACAGGGATTGGGCATAGCTTAATTAAGTCAATTTGGCATAATAAATATGTTGGCATATTTTGAATTGGCTATAATAGTGAATGATTAACATGTATATTATTCTTGGACATAAATGGTGAACTAGAATATTAAATCTAGTTTTGACATGAACTGTAAATGGGAATATTAAGGCTAAGATTTGGGGCATATATTGTATTATGAATTATGACCTTGGTTTGGGCATGTAAGTTTAGGCTAAATTTATGATTAGGCAAGATATGATATATATACTCTGCTAAATATGTTATCTGCTAAATCTGTTATATTGCCTAATCTGCTAGTTCTGTTATATTGCCTAAACTGCTAATTAGATTGAATTGCCTAATCTGCTAATTATGTTAAATCACCTTACCTACTAAATCTGCTAAATAGCCTAATCTGCAAGATCTGTTATCTGTTTAATCTGTTGAATGACGTAATCTGTTGGAACTGAAATGCTGAAATTTGAAGTATGTGAATCTGTAGTCTCGACTTAAAATTGAGCAAAACTTGTTAATAGAACCTCGAATAATCTGCTGTAACTTGTACAGAAGTTTAATCTGTTAAATAAATAGAATTAGTCTGATATCTGAAAAATCTGTATTGGAATGAATTGGCTGTGACACGAGGTTAGACTCTGTTTGCAGTAGAAGCCTGCCCGGAACCAACCGGCTTAACCAGCGACCACAAACTACCAGTCTAATGTGAGAGGTCGTAGGCATAACTAAAATATGCTTAGACACGAGGTTAGGTCTGGCTTGTGGCAGAAGTCTGCCCGGAACCGCCCGGCATATCCAGCGGCCACAAGCTACCGACCTAATGTGAGAGGTCTGTGCATTAATATTTAATTGATGCAAATCTGGGATAAATATGATGTCTAAAACGTGTTGGGTGGATAGGGTTAAACCAATTGGACTAATGAATTTAACAAACCCGTTTCGTGAATCTGTAGGCCCAATTACAAAGTTAGACAAATCTGTAAATCTGTTAAATCCGTATATCTGATCCGTTAGTCTGAAAACTTGTCTGATCCGTGAACTAGTTGATTTGAACTCTGTATGTCTGAACTTGTAAACAAGTTAATCTGAAATCTTTTTGTCTGGGGGACACAAGGTTAGGAGGGAAATTACCTGTGTCATCTGTTGTTTGGGACCCATATTAGTCAGTAACCCTTTCTGGTATCAAAACTTTGACCCAACAGTAGGTAGGGTCCGGGCACGCTTACTGAACTAATTATAAGTGGTCCATTCTGATAATGGCGAGGGGTGTTGATGGTGCGTTCCAACCGGGTCATGTGCGTGCATGGATCCCGGTCTGCCTCAGAGGATGTAAGACACCGTGACATCTGTAAATAGGCCTGTGCCAATTGGTTGTCACTTTAGGTAGTGATACACCCTATTGTGGAGCCGACACAGGGTATTTATGTATTAGGGAGCCGATCGCTTAGGGTAGGATTTTAGGGTACACTTAGTTTTGTCTGTTTCTTTTGGTACCGTCTGTTTCTGTTGGGTGGCAACACCTGTCAGTTTCTGCGTGGTACCGTCTGTTCGGGTGGTAAAGGCCCATTTACTAGTGTACACCTAATTCTACATTCTGTTTCCGTAGGGATTAATCTGTTTCTGTTCGGGTGGTAAAGGCCCATTATCAGCATTCTGCTTCTGTCTGTTTCTGTTCGGGTGGTAAAGACCCATTATTAGCATTCTGTTTCTGTCTGTTTCTGTTAGGGTGGTAAAGGCCCATTATTAGCGTTCTGTTTCTGTGGAAATTATTCTGTTCTGTTTCTGCTTTAGTTTAGACATTAGGGTGACACCTAATCCTGTTATACTAGTATTAGTGCAGAGAGATGAAAAGTAATATTATTCTGTTTCTTCTGTTTAACCTAAGTACATCTACTGCTCCTATTACTGTTATCTTTCATCCAGTTTTATTTACATGCCATGATTATTATTATCTGTTCATATGCTGAAAGTCACAAGACTTGCCAGACTTTATGTCTGACCTTGCTTGTTTTCGCCCCTTTTTCTTCCGTTCCCCCCCCCCCCCCCGGTTTTCCAAGGAGTAAATACTTTAGCTTGATCCGGATTTCTTCTGCTTGAAGTACTCAGAGTGCTTAAAGTATTGCTTGACTCTTTATGGCAGCTTCTGTGGGGATTATGATTTTAAAGTTTTGTACTCTGATGATTTTTCTGAACAAGACTGATATTTATGTACTTGAGTTTTTGGGAAAGATGTAACCAAACTGATTTCTGTTTTCCGCTGTAATAAAGTTATAATTTCTTAAGTATTGTTTATCTGTCTTGTAAATTTCTGTTCTGTCTACTAAAACGCTCCACCAAAGTTAAGGCATTCCCTTTGTAAGTGTCCTTAACGGAGGTGGGGTGTTACAACATGCATGGCAGATGAGAACTCAAATTCAAGGTAAATCTGTCTGACCCAATCTCAATTCAAGTTTTGATTTTCCAGAGTTAATATCTAAAGATCAATGAGTTTAGAACATAATAAACCCTTCACAATCAAAAGCCTGGATTGTCATAATTTCTGAGAACAAATCCTAACAAAAATCAATCTAGTTGAAGTATTTTGAACACATAGTTAAGGATGACCTTAGAGTAGCGGCAACCGATGACGATCTGATTTGTAAGCTAAAGAGAACTGGTCCAATTCAACACCCTTTATGTTTTTGGAAATAAGCCTTACTTTCTGTTTTTAAAATAGTATATTGAAATAAATTGGGATATACGTGGAAAATATCAGTTATTTTCCAGATATAATGGATTTTCCATTATCAAGTGTGAGTTGGAAGAAGATTGTGAAAGAATATTAGAATATGGTCCATATTATTAAAATGTTAATTTTCATGAAAAAAAAAGCAACCAACCATGAATTTATCCCATGAATCTCTGCACACTGTACCCATTTGTATACGTCTGCCTAATTTAAATTTAGACTTTTGGTATGTGGAAGCCATTAGTAGGATAGTTTCTATATTAGGCAAACCTATGAAATTGGATAATGTCACTGAAGAGATAATTCGAATTGCCTATGCTAGAGTCTTAGTAAAGGTTGATATAATTTTCAATTCCTAGAAAGTATCCCAATTAAATGTTTTAATGGAAATTAAGTATGGAAAAAAGTTGTATACGAATGGACACCAACTGTAGAAACCCGTAACTTCCCCGGTAAGGAAAGCCCAGATTGCTTTGAGGACAAGACCAATCAGAACACAAATAGAAGAATCATTTCATTGTCTATTACAACAATTACATCAGAATACAAGAATATACAGAGTACGAATAAATAATACACAGAAAATATCAGAGATTTAAATTACATAGCAGCGGAAAAACAATATAAAACCCAACTAAAAGTAATACACAGATACAGAGCTTTCCGGGTATTGTTCCAGCTGTAAATCAGGATCCTGTGAATATAAATCTGCAAAAAACCAAAAGTCCTAGCTGCCCGTGTCGAAAATAAGGGCACCCAGAGTTTACGTTAAAACAATAAACTCCAGGTCAGTCATGTGACTGGTGTGAGAACTAAAATAGTTATCTAAATTTTACTTTAAAAGAGAGTAATTCAAGGGACCACGCCGTATAACACGGAACAGGTTTCCTCCTAAGAATACCAGTACATAGAATAAACAACGCAATGCTTTTTCGAAAAATGAAGCTATTATAAGACCCAGGTCCCATCACACAATGCAACGCAAGCCGGAGGATAGGGTTTTCCCTTATAATAGCCAAAAATGCTTGATACGCTAAATTCCATCTTTTATTATTACTACAAGTGTATAGTGTCAAAACAATTTCAATCATAAGTATCAATCATAGATGGCATAAGTGCCCCATCCCACTATGTCGCCATACTAGGCTCTACAAATAAAACAGAAATATCTCGTATTGGAAATTGGTTTTTCGTCATGAGTCGAGGCAAGGGGCAAGCTCCTCTCCGCTTCGAGACACTCGCAAATGTCTCAAGAATACTCTCTCTGGGTAACCACTGGATCTTCAGAGCCGGTCCTCCCTTACGTTTGAGGATTAATTATTCCTGAACACACATTTCCCGGTCCTAGCAAACCTATATCCGAGGCGCCTCGCATTCCAACAACCACATAGGTAAAAATAATATAAATGTCAGCCAGTTTAAGCACTGGCACTACCTCTAGCTAGAAAGAAACTTCGTATTCTCCCTGTAGTCACTATCCCGTTTTTGACTCATACCGAGGTGTGAGGCTCGCGAATCCACGCTATACACAAAGCTGCGCCACACAGGCCAAGCTTTGATCATCAACCACAAGACTTTGCTTTTCAACAGAAGCCTTGATCATCTGCCACTTAGGCATGCCACACAGGCAATTCACTCCATGCGACTGATGTCCATCGATATACAACCTCTGAGCTCGTACGTCTTAGAGAAGGGCGTTAAGAAAGACAATAAATTCTCCGTCGCCAAACAGATGTATATTTAATAGAGATCAATCAAAACAGAATAAAATCCAATGTCAGACTCATAGTCCATTTACAAGTCCATTCTGGGTCTGAACGAAACCGGAGGCACTTTCCTCGCATATCCATCGATCTCCAAGTATGTCTGGACGATCACCAACTGATTCCCTCATCTTGGGTGTACAGCCCAATCAAGATCATCAGTAATCACCCAAACAATGTGAAGACTTCTGGTCTTCAACCACCGTCTTCCTCTTCGACATATCGTCGAATCGGTTATTCAGAATGGGTATAAACCCGGCCTTTATGAGTGACCTGTGTATATAATAAACAAATGTTACACAAACACAATATACGCCTCATTCTAATTCATCAGTCACTAACCGTAAATTAGCAAGAGAACAATTCCCCAAATATTAACCTGAAGGCCGAAACCAACATCAGATCAATACGCAGGAAACCATTCTTCTTAGCTAACCTACAGTTAGTTTCTAAATTTCACATTCTTAGGGAAAGGTTCCCATTAATTTTATCAAAGATAAATTCTTTTAAATTTATTCTTTAACCTTCCTTTGGATGTCATTTCAAACCATGTTAAGGTTTTCCTAACTATTCGGGATTAGCGAACCAGACCGAAGTAATTATTTATTTTATTTCCCAATCCCAACCTATTAATCCCATGGAGCAAAACTGGTAATACTCCATATCTAACACCATGGTGTTATCGGTAAATATTAATTACCATTTAATGTCCAAATCTAATTAAAGATTTAACTATCGCTCTGGAGCAAAACTGGTGATACTCCATTCTCGATCACTTTCCAAATTTGATAATTTAAATTATCAATTCATATTTCAATCTAATTATAGATTCATTAAAACTCCCCTTAGTTTTAATCTTCTCAAAAATCAATATCCTGTCTTTAAATGGGTTAAAGAACCAATGTCACCTAATACACGATTCACGATAAACCCAAAATCACTTTCAAATTCAATTCCAATTAAATATTATTTAATTGGTACACTTCATTAAATCTAAATAGAAAGATTCAATCTTTTTCTCAACTGGGTTTAAGAACAGTGTTAATGAAGACACCATTCATGAAAAACCCAAACCACATTTGATATTAAATACAAGGCTCGGAATAGAAAACTTATCGGCTTATATTCAATATCAAATTCTACGACGAACAAATATCGTATTGGAAATATCGATATAAATATATCTTTCAAATTTCCATAACTATATCTGTTTCATCACGAAATCCAACATCGAAATATTCCAAAGACAATTTCGATTCAAATCCATTCCAATTCAATTATTGGAAATTCTGGTTACTTTTAAAACCATTTCAAATCCACTTTATCTATTTTAAAAATAAATAGAATTATAATTCTAGTTCAAAACTAGTTCATTTTGATAAAAATCTATTTTTATCTTTGCAAATGTGGAATTTTTCATCCTAGTTCTTTTCAATTCATTTTTTATGATTTTACACAAATTATTGACATTTTTAATAATTTTATCAAGGCTCGTACAGTCGATTTCCATCAACGGCCATCGAACTGTACTTACAACGACCTTTTCCAAATTTGATTTGGACATAATTCCAAATCCAACCGTTAGATTTCAAATTTCTAATATTCATTAGAAAGCTCTTTTCAATACAAACCCAATGGTTCCAGTTTTAGGGGAATCTGACGGTCGAATCTCCCGTAATGTCAATTCGAAGTCAACAGTCGAAATTCGCGAACTGCCGCGGTGCGGTGCGTTCTATTCAGGACATTATATATATAATATATATATTATATATATTTCGTCGATTTCCTTTTAAACCTATTTTATAAATCGTTTTGAATTCGGTTTCAAAACGATTTCAACTTCATATTCAATTTTGAATCAAAATTGAATATTCCACGTCATCGATATACAAATGATAATATTTTCAAAACGTTATATTTTGAAATCACTTCTTTTTCTATAATCATTATAAAAACGAATATAATCGATATAAATATCGTTCGCGTCAAAATAGCGCATCTATAATCAACACAGCTTTATTATTTTCAATAACTTCGTTATTCTATTCAACAAATGAATATTTATTCTATTCAACACATGAATCTATATTTCTTACAACACATGACTAATCTCAACACATGAGTACTGTCAACACATGACTATTTTTGTTATTTAATATATTTTATAAAATTATGATTTCTATCATTTAATTCTTAATCAGACTCCAACCGTAAATTAGTAAGAGAACGATTCCCTAAATATTAACCCCGAAGGCCGAAACCAACATCAGATCAATACCCAGAAGACCACTCATCTTATCTAGTTTGCAGTTAGTTTCTAATTTCATATATGATAAAGATGTAAATTTTATTGTTAAAATATTTTTCCCAACACATGAATATTTTCAACACATGAGCATCGTCAATACATGACTATTTATTCCATTCAAAACATGAATCTATATTTTATAGTATTCTTTATTTTCCCAATTGGAATGAGGCCCAATAAATTACCATATAATGTTAATTATATGGATTTTCTACAACACATGTATATAATAGCAACGATCAATAATCAACCGTCATCCAAATTGCGCCACACAACTGCATAAGCATTAAATTAACTAATTAACACTTACACAGTCTGTCAATCAAACGATCGACATACCACTAGACAATTGGGATTAGTGTACGTCAAATATCATCCCAACACCCGTGTGGGGTTTCAATCCACAAGCACTGAATATTATTTGTGTAGTTGGGCGACGTGCAAAATTTATCGTCCCAATCAATATCCTTCAAATAAGTGTATATAAACAAATCGTCTGATTTGTAAATGAATATTTATTTATTCACATTCACGTTAAAAATTATATATTTTAACGATAATTAATTTATTTCAACACATGAATGTTTATTTATCCATTTCGCACCAACATCACAAACAAACTTCACAACACATCAAACAAGTATACTAGTCGTCCATGGTCTGTGGACGATGGGTGTCGGGTGCTGCTAAGCACCGTCTGCATCATAGTATATAATTTTAACTAGAAAACAAGATTTAAAGTGATAAGTTCTCACCGACTAACTAAACCAAACGCCTTGACTCTTCTTATGTAGAAATCTTCATCGTGCTCACCGTTTTATCAATTTCGTTGTCCGTAGCCACTACATATATAAAAATCACATTTTTATTTGTTACTATATAGATAAAAATTCTATTTTTACACCGCTACTATATAGATAAAAATTCTATTTTTACACCGCTACTATATAGATAAAAATTCTATTTTACACCGCTACCATATACATAAAAATTCTATTTTTACAACGGTGTTCATATAATAAAGATTATAATTTTATCACACTATTCTCTATATAAAAATTATATTTTTATATCGCTCTTCTTCCAATAAAGATTATAGTTTTATATCGCTCCTTCCTATATAAAAATTATATTTTTATATCTACTTCTAATATAAAGATCGAATTTTTATATCATCGCTGTAAAAATCAGATTTTTATTTCGCTACATATATAAAGATCAAATTTTTATTCTCTATATAATATAAAAATCGTATTTTTATTCTTTCTATACTATAGAAATCTCATCTTTACTAAGTTAAAAATATTATCTTTCTTTGATTAGAAATCATATATTTTTCCCTTTGAAAGATCAAATCTTTTAACTTCTAAAAATCCAGTCTTTTTTACTTCTTCTTTTCATAAGATAAAAATTATGTTTTTATTATTCTAAAAATATAAAAATCATACCTTTCTTGTATGTAAAAATCAAACCTTTCTTTATAGAAAAATATAAAATTAACACAATATTATCTATATATTAAAAACTAAAATTAAATTCAAATGGAAAAACTCACCTTTACTCTCAAAAATCGAACCTTTGGTGTATGGAGTTTCAGATCGAACCGGTGGTTTGGGGGGCTGCTGCTGCCGTGCGCCGGAGAGGCGGTGGTTGGTTGAGGGGGCGAGGCTGATGGAGGGGTTGGGCGGATCTCATTAGGGTTTGAGGGGGGGGTTAGAGGAGAGAGGAGGAAGGGCGTCAGTGGGAGGGGGTAGTCGCGGTAGAGGCCGGCCTGAGCGGAGGCGCCGCTAGAGGCGGCGGATGTGGGGGGCGGTGTCGACTAGGGCTTCTGCCCTTTTCTCTTTTTTTTTTTTTGTTTTTTTTTATTTTTAAAATGAACGGGGGGGTGTAAAAACCCGTAACTTCCCCGGTAAGGAAAGAGCGGATACTTTGAGAACAACACAAAAAAGAACGCAGACAGAAGAACATTTCATTGTATATTACAACAATTCATCAGAATACAAGAATATACAGAGTATAAATGAATATTACACAATGGAAAAATATCAGAGATTACAATACATTACATAGCAGCAGAAAATAATACAATACACAACTAGAAGTAATACACGGATACAGAGCTTTCCGAGTATCGCTCCAGCTATAAATCAGGATCTTGTGAATATAAATCAGCAAAACCAAAACTACAAGCTGCCCGTATCAAAATAAGGGCACCTAGAGTTTAGGTTAAAACAATAAACTCCAGGTCAGTCATGTGACTGGTGTGAGAACTAAAAAAGTTATTTATCTTTATTTTAAAGTTCGGTAAATCAAGGGACCATGCTATATAACACGGAACGGGTTTCCTCCCGAGAATACCGGTGCATAAAACAATAGCGCAATGCTAAATAAAGAAAAATGAAGCTATTATAAGACCCAAGTCCCATTACATAATGCAACGCAAGCCGGAGGATAGGGTTTTACCTTATAATAGCCAAAGCATGCTTGATACGTTAAAAATAAATCATTTGATACTATTATAAGTGTATAGTGTCAAAACAATTTCAATCATAAATATCAATCATAGACGGCATGGGTACCATATATCATGTCGCCATACTAGGCTCTACAATCAAAACCGCGCAGTCACGTATTGGAATTTGGATTTCCATCTATGAACCGAGGCAAAAGATAGTCCTCACCGAACTCGAGACGCTCTAGTCCGCCCCTCAGGCAAGCGCATAGGCAAGCCTTGGATCGTCAGGGTCGGTCCACCGATGTGGATTATTATGCCTGAACACTACGTTTCCCCACCCTTTGGCGTGTAAATGAGCCAACGAATGACTCCATCGGCTTCACATAGTCACCGATATATCCGAGGCGCCTCGCAACAGCAACAACCACATAAGTCAAACTCGTCAGGGCGCATAAAACCACTGACGCCACTTCTAACTAGAAAGAAACGCATGTCCTCCCTGATGTCCTCTCCCGTTTCTGGTTCAAAACCGGGGTGTGAGGCTCGCGAATCAACGTTACACAAAGCTATGCCACTCAGGCCGTGCTTTGATCATCAACTACAAGATCTTCTTTTCAACAGTAGCCTTGATCATATTGCCACTTAGGCATGCCACACAGGCAATTCACTCCATGCGTTTGATATCCATCAATATATAACCCCTGAGCTCGTACGTCTCAGAGAAGGGCGTTAAGCAAGAGAACAAATTCTCCGCCGCCAAACAGGTATATATTTAATAGAAATCAATCACATAGAATAAAATCCAATGTCAGACACACAGTCCATTTACAAGTTCGTTCTGGGTCTGAACGAAACCGGAGGCACCTAGTACCCCGTATATCCATCGATCTCCAAGTACGTCTGGACGATCACTAACTGATTCCCTCCTCTTAGGTGTACGGCCCAATCAAGATCATCAGTAATCTCCCAAACGACGTGAAGACCTCCGGCCTTCAACCACCGTCTTCATCTTCGACATATCGTCGTAACAGTTATTCAGAATGGGATGAACCCGGTCTTTATGAATAACTCGCGTATATTATAAACAAGTGTCACACAAACACAACATACGCCTCATTCCAATTCATCAGTCACTGACCGTAAATTAACAAAAGAATAATTCCCTAAATATTAACCTCGAAGGCCGAAACCAACATCAGATCAATAACCAGGAAACCTGTAACAACCCAAAAATCTGAGCCAGTTTAAAAATTTTATTTTGGCAATTTTAAGGAATTTTGAATATTTAAAATGGATTATTTTAAATAGTAACGATGAAAAATTTATTTTGAATAGAATTCGAACGTATATATTTATATACGTCGTCGTTAGAATATAAATAATTATTTTAAATTATAAAAGGAATTGAAAATGGCGCGGTAGTTCGATAATTCGATTTCAAAGTTCAAATGAATGTACAGGATTCAAAATAAACCGGAATTTAACGAAACCAAAAATATTTGAATATAATTTAGAATACCTTTCCAACGAATCCGGAAAATCAAAATTTCATAGTGGGGATAAAAAGATATGTCCAGTTGAAAATTCAGGATAGTGGCTTTGGAATTTCGGGCCTTAAAAATGGAAATTTTGCAAACGACCTCGGATTTCGACGAAACCACTTTTGTTGGATTCGTGACGTCAAATAGTTGGTAGATTCCAAATTTCATAAATTTTTGAATCAATATGTGAGCGTGGCAAAGGAAAACGCGTTTGACCAGTTTTAGTTGATTTTAATCGACTGGAAAATGACCATTTTTCTAACGGTCTCAGAATTCGACGAAATTAGTTTTGTTAGGACCGTATCGTCAATACGAAGTTAGAAAATATTTTTTTGGGATTTTTAGAGTTCGTATGTGGTCCCGGTAAATTGAAATGTGCGTTTAAATTCAATATATAGAGTTATATGTTGATTTTGACGAAAACTGATCGAAACGATCGAATCAGCCTATGATACATATCTCATTATGTTCGGAATTTGGGTAATTAGCTATGGACGACAGGCGGTGGGATTGATTTCGAGTTCGAAAACAAAAGCTACTTTTTGGATTTAAAGAAAATAAAAATATATTAATATATATTGGCCCCCCTTATCTCCTTTCACAGTCAAAATTAGAAATTGAAAAAAAAAATGGCCGAAGCCTCTCTCGTCGATGCCGCCCCAGGTGGCATCGCACCATCGCCACCCCCCCTCCGTCCCTGCTCCTCCTCCACTTCCCCTTCTCCTCTTTCTCCTTCTCCTCCCTCTCTCCTCCGTTCCCTCTTCTTCCCCCAAACCCGAACGACGCGCGCCACCGCTCCCCTGCCCACCGCCCTCCTCTCTCTTCCCCTCCTCCTTCCTCTGCTTCTCCACTGTCTTCTCCTCCTCTATCTCAAGCCCGCTGCCTCCTCCTGAAACCCTAAACCCCCAAATGCCACCGCCAATCGCTCCACAGCCCACCGCGCCCTGCGTCACCACCCTGACCAACTCCGGCGCAGCCACCAAGCCCCCCTGACCCCCTGCGATGCGGTGAAACCCCTCCTTTTGAAAAACCCGTGCTGTAAGTCTTTTTATCTTTATTTTATTCATTTATTTATTTTATTTTTGTGTAGTTAGTGTAGAGATTAAATCTTGTTTAAAATCTATTTTCAAATGAAAAAGAAGACATGGTTTTTAATGATAGGAGAGATTAAATCTTTAAATATTTGAAGGACATAAAAAGATTATATTTTTAGTGTTAAAAAGATCGTATTTTTACACTAGAAAAGACGATATTTTTAAAGTAGGAAAGACGATATTTTTAAAAAGTAGAAAAGACGATATTTTTAAAGTAGAAAAGACGATATTTTTAAAGTAGGAAAGACGATATTTTTAAGGAAGAAAAGACGATATTTTTAAAGTAGAAAAGATGATATTTTTAATGAGTAAAAGGCGATATTTTTAAGGAATGAAAGATCGGATTTTAATAGATAGTTAATCACATAGAAAAGGTGGAGTTTTTAACATGGCGAAGACATGACTAATATGAGAAGTGAAATAAAAATATGAACTTTATTTTTATCGTGAAGTAGAGATTATAAAAATATAATTTTTATAAGGTAGAGGATATAAAAATACGATTTTCATATATGTAGCGAAATAAAAATCTGATTTTTATTACATATGTGTTGAGATAAAAATGTGATTTTTATAGCAATGGGATAAAAATTCGATCTTTATATAAGAAGTAGAATTATAAAAATATAATTTTTATATAGAAAGTAGCGTTGTAAAAATATATGAAGTAGAAATAAAAATATAATTTTTATTTATCGAAATGAAGTAGTAAAAATATAATTTTTATTTGAACAGCGTGAAAAGGACTGCAATGGAATTTCAAACAGATCCAGACGGTTCAGCAGTTCAACAGCGAAGCACGACGGAGTGGAACCCTCTGTGAGAAATTCTCACTTTAACTTTTATTTACTAGTTAGAAATATATACTAGGATGCAGACGGTGTTTAGTAGCACCCGACACCACCGTCCACAGACCATGGACTGGTTTGTTTGGTGCATAGATTAGTAATATTATTTGAGTTGAATTTGATTGTTTGGTGAAATGGAATGGATTTGATTGATATGTGTATGGCGTGGGCCATTATTAGACCAGGGATAAGGCTAGGCCTTGTCCCGTTTCTAGTATCGTGCCGTTATGCCGCCGAAAATTTCTAAAATAAGTTAGAAAAATAAAGATATCATTTTATTTAATAAATGAACCGAATAGAATATTCATAGGTTGAATAAAATAATTTGGTCATTAAAAATATAATTTTTAACGTGAACGTGAATAAATAAATATTCAATAACAAACCGGACGGTTTGTTTATGTACACCTATTTGAAGGATATTGATTGGGACGATAAATATTACACATCGCCCAACTGCACAAATAAAAATCTGTGTTTGTTGATTTGAAACCCCACACGGGTATTGGGATAAAATACGGCATACACTAATCCCAATAATTAGTTGTATGTCGATCGATTGATTGACAGGCTGTTATAAGCGTTAGATATCAATATTTGATGCTTATACAGAGTGGTGCACTTTGGATGATGGTTGATTGTTTATTGTTGCTATTTATATACATGTGTTGTATGGAATCCATATAGTTAATGCTATATGGTGATTGATTGGGCCTCATTCCAATTTGGAAAAATAAAGAATATTATAAAATAAAGGTTCATGTGTTGACAGTACTCATCCGTTGAGATTAGTCATGTGTTGAACGAAATATTTTAACAATAAAATTTACATCTTTATCATATATAAAATTAAAAACTAACTGGAAAATAGATAAGATGAGTGGTTTCCTAGATATTGATCTGATGTTGGTTTCGGCCTTTGGGGTTAATATTTAGAGAATCGTTCTCTTACTAATTTACAGTTGGACTTTGATTTAAATCAAATAAAAGATACCATAATTTTTATAAAATATATTAAATAACAAAAAATAGTCACACGTGGACAGTACTCATTCGTTGAGATTAGTCATGTGTTGACAAAAATATAGAGTCATGTATTGAAAGAAATATAGATTCATTTGTTGAATAGAATAACGAAGTTATTGAAAAATATAAAGCTGTGTTGATTAGAGATGCGTTATTTTGATGCGAACGATATTTATATCGATTATATTCGTTTTATAATGATTATTGAAAAGAGATTTAAAAATGGAATTTGAATTGAACTGAATAGAAAACGAATTTGATTTGAATTGAATAGAAAACGAATTTGAATTGAATTGAATAGAAAATGAATTTGAATTGAATTGAATAGAAAACGAATTTGAATTGAATTGAATAAAAAACGAATTTGAATTGAATTGAATAGAAAATGAATTTGATTTGAATTGAATAGAAAAACGAATTTGAATTGAATTGAATAGAAAACGAATTTGATTTGAATTGAATAGAAAACGAATTTGAATTGAATTGAATAGAAAACGAATTTGAATTTAATTGAATAGAAAACAAATTTGAATTGAATTGAATTCAATTGGAAATGAACTGAAATAGAATTGAATTCGATTTGAATTGAAACCAAATAGAAATGAATGTAAAAAGAATTTATAAGGGAAAATTCAATTTTGATTCGAATTTAAAATAAAGGTTGAAATTGTTTTTGAAACAAATTTGAAATGATTTATAAAATTCGTTTTAAAAAGGAAATCGACAAGATATATATTATATATATATAATATAATGGCCTGAATAGAACGCGCCGCGCCGCGGCAGTTCGTGAATTTCGACCATTGATTTCGAACAGACATTACGGGAGATCCGACCGTCGGATTCTCCTAAAACTGGAACCATTGGGTTCGTATCAAAAAGAATTTTCTAACGAATATTTGAAATTTGAAATCTAACGGTTGGATTTGGAGATACGTCCAAATCAAATTTGGAAAAGGTCGATGTAAGTGCAGTTCGATGGCCGTTGTTGGAAATCGACTGTACGGGCCTTAATAAAATTATTAAAAATAGTAGTAATTTGTGTAAAATCATAAGAAATGATTTAGGAAAAATTGGGATGAAAAAATCAATATTTGAAAAGATAAAAATAGATTTTTATCGAAATGAACTAGTTTTGAACTAAAATTAAAACCCATTTATCTTTAAATAAATAAATTGGATTTGAAATGAGTTTTAAATAGAATTGATTTGTGGGTTTATTGTGAAGGGTGTTTTAAATAACACTTGTTCTTTAACCCCATACTAAATAGAATGTGATTTGGGTTTATCGTGAACTGTGTTTAAAATGACATTAGTTCTTTAACCCAGTAAAAGGAAGTTTTAATGAATCTGCAATTAGATTGAAATGTGAATTGATAATGTAAATTATCAAATTTGGAAAATGAGCGAGAATGGAGTATCACCAGCTTTGCTCCAAGCGATAGTTAAATCTTTAATTAGATTCGAACGTGAAATGGTAATTAAATTTACCGATAACACCATGGTGTTAGATATGGAGTATTACCAGTTTTGCTTCGTGGGATGAATAGGTTGGGATTGGGAAATAAAATAAATAATTACTTCGGTGCGGTTCGCTAATCTCAACTAGTTTGGAAAACCATAATTTGGTTTGAAATGATATCCAAAGGAAGATTAAAGAATAAATTTAAAGAATTTGTCTTTGATAAAATTAATGGGAACCTTTCCCTTAGATTATGAAATTTAGAAACTAGCCGTAGGTTTGCTAAGAAGAATGGTTTCCTGGGTATTGATCTGATGTTGGTTTCGGCCTTCGGGGTTAATATTTGGGAAATTGTTCTCTTGCTGATTTACGGTTAGTGGCTGCTGAATTGGAATGAGGCGTATGTTGTGTTTGTGTAATATTTGTTTATTATATACGCGGGTAGTTCGGAAAGGCCGGGTTTATACCCATTCTGAATAACCGATTCGACGATAAGTCGAAGATGATGACGGTGGTTGAAGACCGAAAGTCTTCACATCGTTTGGGCGATTACTGATGATCTTGATTGGGCTGTACACCCAAGATGAGGGAATCAGTTGGTGGTCGTCCAGACGTACTTGGAGATCGATGGATTTGCGAGGAAAGTGCCTTCGGTTTCGTTCAGACCCAGAACGAACTTGTAAATGGATTGTGGTCTGACATTGGATTTAATCTGTGTTGATTGATTTCTGTTAAATATATATCTGTTTGGCGGCGGAGAATTTATTCTCTTGCTTAACGCCCTTCTCTGAGACGTACGAGCTTAGCGGTTATATATCGATAAATATCAATCGCATGGCATGAATTGCCTGTGTGGCATGCTGAGTTGCATGGATCAAGGCTTCTGTTGAAAAGAAAAGTCTTGTGGTTGATGATCAAAGCACAGGCTACGTGGCAGCTTTGTGTATAGCGTCGATTCGCAAGACTCAAACCTCGGTATGAGTCAAAAACGGGATAAGGACCCAAGGAGTGCACGACGTTTCTTTCTAGCTATGGGTGGTGTCAGTGACCTACCAGCTCTGACATTTATATACTTTTCACCTTTGTGGTTTGGATGTGAGGCGCCTCGATTATAGGTCCTATAGGGCCGGGAAACGTGTGTTCAGGATTAACTAATCCTCAAACGTAAGGGAGGATCGGTCTTAGTGGATCCCAGGGGTTACCCAGAGTGTGTAGTCCTGAGGCATTTGCTAGAGTGTCTCGAAGCGGAGAGGAGCTTGCCCCTTGCCTCAACTCATGATGGAAATCCAATTTCCAATACGTGATATTGCGGTTTTAATTATAGAACTAGTTTGGCGACATGATATATGGTACCCATGCCGTCTATGATTGATATTTATGATTGAAATTGTTTTGACACTATACACCAATAATAGTATCAAATGATTTTTTTTAAACGTACCAAGCATGTTTGGCTATTATAAGGGAAAACCCTATCCTCCGGCTTGCGTTGCATTGTGTGATGGGACCTGGGTCTTATAATAGCTTCATTTTTCGAAAAAGCATTGCGTTGTTTATTGATATGCACTGGTATTCTTGGGAGGAAACCCGTTCCGTGTTATACGGCGTGGTCCCTTGAATTACTCTCTTTTAAAATAAAGTTTTAATAACTGTTTTAGTTCTCACACTAGTCACATGACTGACCTGGAGTTTATTGTTTTAACCTAAACTCTGGGTGCTCTTATTTTCGACAAGGGCAGCTAGTAGTTTTGGTTTTGCAGATTTATATTCTCAGGATCCTGGTTTACAGCTGGAAGGATATCCGGAAAGCTCTGTATCCGTATATCACCTTCAGTTGTGCTTTGTATCATTTTCCGCTGCTATGTAATTTATTGTAATCTCTGATATTTATCGAATGTAATTCATTCATTTATACTCAGTATATTCTTGTATCTAATGGAATTGTTGTAATAGCAATGAAATGTTCTTCTATCTGCGTTCTATTTTGTCCTGGTCTCAAAGTATCCGCTCTTTCCTTCACGGAGAAGTAACGGATCACTACAAAACCATTATGCTTAGCTAACCCACAGTTAGTTTCTAAATTTCACGTTATTAGGGAAAGGTTCCCATTAATTTTATAAAAGATAAATTCTTTGAAATTTATTCATTAAGCTTCCTTTGAATATCGATTCAACTAGTCGGGATTAACGAACCTTACCGAAGTAATCATTTGTTTTAATTTCCCAATCCCAACCTATTCATCCCATGAAGTAGAACTGGACATACTACATATCTAACACCATGGTGTTATCGGTAAATCCAATTACCATTTCACGTTCAAATCTAATTAAAGATTTAACTACCACCTGGAGTAAAACTGGTGATACTCCATTCTCGATCTTTTCAATCTAATTAAAGATTCATTAAAACTCCACTTAGTTTTAATCTTTGACTGGGTTAAAGAATCAGTGTCATTTAAAACAGGTTCACAATAAACCCCAAAATCACATCACATTTCAATCAGTCACTAACCGTAAATTAGCAAGTGAGCAATTCCCTAAGTATTAACCCCGAAGGCCGAAACCAACATCAGATCAATACCCCAGAAACCATTCAACTTAACTAATCTCCAGTTAGTTTCTGACTTCCTTAACTCCTTTGGGTCTAAGAACAGTATTATTGAAGATACCGTTCACGACAACCCAAAATCACATTCCATTAATTATCGGTTTAAAGAACAAGTGTTACTTAAAACACTGTTCAAGATAAACCCAAAAATCAATACCAATTCAATTCCAATTAAATATTATTTAATTGGTACACTTCATTAAATCTAAATAAAAATATTTAATCTTTTTCTCAACTGGGCTTAAGAACAGTGTTAATGAAGACACAATTCATGACAAACCCAAATCACATTTGATATTAAATACAAGGCTCTGAATAGAAAATATATCGGCTTATATTCAATATCAAATTCTACGACCAACAAATATCATATTGGAAATAACGATATATATATATATATATATATTTCAAATTGCCATAACAACATCTGTATAATCACGAAATCCATCATCGAAATATTCCAAAGACAATTTCGATTCAAATCCATTCAATTCAATTATTGGAAATTCTGGTTACTTTTAAAACGCTTTTTAAAACCAATTTATTTATTTAAAAATAAATAAATTATTATTCTAGTTGAAAACTAGTTCATTCCGATAAAAATCTATTTTTATCTTTTCAAATATGGAGTTTTTCATCCTAGTTCTTCACAAATCATTTCTTATGATTTTACACAAATTATTACTATTTTTAATAATTTTATCAAGGCCCGCACAGAAGATTTCCATCAACGGCCATCGAACTACACTTACAACGATCTTCTCCAAATTTTATTTGGACATAATTCCAAATCAAACCGTAAGATCTCATATATCTAATATTCATTGGAAAGCTCTTTTCGATACGAACCCAACAGTTCCGGTTTCAGGAGAATTCGACGGTCGGATCTCTCGCAATATCCATTCGAAGTCAATGGTCGAAATTCGGGAACTGCCGCGGCGCGGCGCGTTCTATTCAGGCCATTATATTATATATATATAATATATAATATATATTTTGTCGATTTCCTTTTAAAACGTATTTTATAAATCGTTTTAAATTCGTTTCAAATTGATTTCAATTCAAATCGATTTTTAATTCAATTTCAGTTCATTTTCAATTCAATTCAATTTCAATTCGAATTCATTTCTATTCAATTTCAATTCGAATTCAATTCTATTCAATTTCAATTCGAATTCAATTCTATTCGAATTCATTTCAAATTGATTTCCATTCAATTTCAGTTCGATTCGAATTCATTTTATTTTCAATTCAATTCAAATTCTAATTCGTTTCAATTCAATTCGAATTCTAATTCGTTTCAATTCGAATTCGAATTCTAATTCGTTTCAATTCAATTTAATTCGAATTTCATTTCAAAATATTTGATTTTGAAATCACTTTTGAATATTCATTATAAAAACGAATATAATCGATATAAATATCGATCGCGTCAAAATAGCGCATATCTAATCAACACGGCTTTATATATTTCTATTTCAAATATTCTATTCAAATATTTCGTATCAAATATTTCTTCTCAAATATTTTATTCAAATATTTCTCTTCAAATATTCTATTTCAAAACTGGAATGAGGCCCAATCAATCACCATAGATTTTATTTCTATGGATTTCCATACAACGCATGTATATATCAACAATGACAAATAATCAACCATTATCCAAAGTGCATTCTACACTGTATAAGCATCAAATATAAATATTTAACGCTCATAACAGTCTGTCAATTAATCGATCGACATATAACTAATTATTGGGATTAGTGTATGTCATATATCATCCCAATACCCGTGTGGGGTTTTCAAACTATCAAACACAAATTTTTTTTGTGCAGTTGGGTGATGTGTAAAATTTATCGTCCCAATCAATATCAGTCAAATGTTTGTATATAAACAAATCGTCCGATTTGTTTATAAATATTTATTTCATATACACGTTAAAAATTATATTTTTATCTATAAAATATTTTCCCCTATAAAATATTTTATTTCATTTCACATCACATCACACAATCAACTACACATCAGAATCTAACAAACAAGCATACAAGCCGTCCATGGTCTGTGGATGACGGGTGTCGGGTTCTACTAAACACCGTCTGCATCCTAGTATATATTTTTAACTAGAAAGAAATTAAAAGTGAGGAGTTCTCACCGGCTAGCTAAACCAAACGCCATGACTCTTCTTATGTAGAAATCTTCGCCCTGCTCGCCTTTCATTCTTTTCGTTGTCCTTATTCACTACATATATAAAAAGTATATTTTTATATCGCTGTTTCTAAAATAAAATTCACATATTTTTATTTCACTTTCAAGATGATAAAAATAGCATCTTTAACACGATGTCTTCATTATAAAGATTATATTTTTATATTCTCTACCTTATCAAAATTATATTTTTATAATCCCTACTATATAAAAATCATATTTTTGACCTTCACATTATATATATAAAAATTATATTTTTAATCCTCACATACAATAAAAATCACGCCTTTATATTTCTAAAAATCTAATCCTTGCTAATATAAAGATTCAAACTTTATTCTCCTTCGAAAATATAGCTTTACATTTATTAAAAATTATATTTTTAAAATTTTAAAGTCATATAAAAACTGAAAATAACTAAATGTAAGTAAATTAACAAGAAAACTCACTGATTTTGTCTTCAGAGGGAGGGGGAAGATGGCCTGCGCGTCGGAGGGGGTTAAGGTCCGTCGGAGGTCATCTGGGGAGGGGTGCGCTCAGCTGGAGGAGGTGCAGGTCGGAGGTGGGGTCTGGGTGTGGCGCATCAGGTCAGAGGTGGCCCAGTTGCGGTGGCGGGCCCCTCTACGGTGGTGGGTTCCTCGTGGTTTGGGGCGGATTCAATTAGGGAAGAGGAGAGAGGGCGCGTGCGAGCAGAGGAGAGGGGGGTCTGAGGGGAAGGTCGGCGGCGGTGGCCCACCCCCTGGCGGCGCGGCGACAAAGAGAAAGGGTGGCGATTAGGTTTTTATTATTATTATTTTCTTTTGAACGAGGGGGGGATTGCTGAGAAGGGAAAGTAAGAGAGAGGGATGAGGTTATTATATAATTATATATGTATATATATTTTAATTAATTTTCAAAAAGCAACTTTTTATCTCGACCTCGAAATAGAACCCACCGACTGTCACCCCTAGCTAAGTACCCCCATTCCGAACACAATGGGATATGTATTGTAGGCCAATTCGACTGTTTCAATCAGTTTCCGTCAAAATCAAAATATAACTCTATATATTGAATTTGAACGCACATTTCAATTTACCGGAGCCACGTACTAACTTTATAAATTCCATAAAAATATTTTCTAGCTTCCTATTGACGATATGAAACTAGTCAAACGCGTTTTCCTTTGCCACACTCACTTATTGATTCGAAAAATTATGAAATTTAAAACCTAGCAATAATTTGACATCACAGATCCAACAAAACTGGTTTCGCCGAAAACCGAGGCCATTTGCAAAATAGCCATTTCTTGGGCCGAACTTTCATAGCGACTATTCTGAATTTTCAACTGGACATAACTTTTGATTTCCACTATGAAATTTCGATTTTTCGGATTCGTTAGAAAGATATTCTCAAATAGATTCTATTATCTTTAGTTTCGCTAAAATCCGGTTTATTTTGCACCCGGTAAATTAAATTGAAATTTGAAATCGAATTATCGAACTACCGCGCCATTTTCAATTCCTTTTCTAATTATAAATAAATATTTATATTATAACGTTGAGCTATATAAATATATACGTTCGAATTCTATTCAAAATAAATTTTTTGTCGTTATTATTTAAAATAATTCATTTTAAATAATCAAATTCGCTAAAATGGTTAAAATAAAATTTTTAAATTGGCTCGGATTTCCGGGTTATTACAATCTCCCCCACTTAAAACTTTTCGTCCCCGAAAAGGAACGAAGCCGAAAGTTGTTTAACTATTCAACTCAACTTTCAATATTTTCTTTACAGCTTAAGTTCTTCAACTTTTCAGTTTCTAAGAGCATTTCAAATTTTTGAAAAATTTGGCTAACACCCTAAATTTTCGAAAAATTTCGCCATAACCTCCCCTGCACCGGGGACTTCGGGATATTTCATATAGCCTCCCATGGCCTTCTTCAATCCAAAAGAAAAAGAAAAGGTTAAGTGGCTCACAAAATCATCATCACCCAAACAAAACAGTAAATTATGGTAAACATGTACCTATTTATTGGGCAAACAATTTTATTCCCCTTCTCTAGCCTCCTTGCTATAACCTGTTCAATGTAAGTACATTTACATGCATGCAAATACGATAAATTTCAAATACAATTCACTATTTGATTCAATTTGGTTATAGGTTCAACATTTAATTATTCAAACAATAATCAAACAGTACAATCAGCAATCAATTAGTGAATTATCATTTCAAATTCATAACTTTGATATATAGTCAAAAAAAATCAAATTTTTGATGCCTAATCACAACAATAAGCCCTATCTAATTTTGGTTCTCACACCAGTCAATAGGAAATATATAGATATCACACTTTCGACACTCGATTATAAACACTGATGATGAGGCCTCATCATCAGAATCATCTCCGGGCGACTAGAGTGTGATTCTATATCTATCTAGTATATTAAACTTCAAATACACGCTAGCTAGGCGTGTACGCAATATCTTTATATACTAAATTATCCAAATCAATTTAAAATAAATATTCAAATACGTATAATACGATTTAAATTTCAAAACAAAATTTGGTTTTCTTTTTATTTTTCAAAAATATACTCTTCTCACTCGTTCTAGGATACTACTGATCCTAGCTCTGACGAGTCATTCTCGTTGGATATTACTAATCCAATCTCTGATGAATTCTTTCATATGGTTCTAATGTGCCTTGTTCTCGAGCTTTGTAAACCAAAGCTCTGATACCAACTGTAAAAACCCGTAACTTCCCCGGTAAGGAAAGAGCGGATACTTTGAGAACAACACACAAAAGAACGCAGACAGAAGAACATTTCATTGTATATTACAACAATTCATCAGAATACAAGAATATACAGAGTATAAATGAATATTACACAAAGGAAAAATATCAGATATTACAATATATTACATAGCAACGGAAAATAATACAATACACAACTAGAAGTAATACACGGATACAGAGCTTTCCGAGTATCGTTCCAGCTGTAAATCAGGATCCTATGAATATAAATCTGCAAAACCAAAACTACTAACTGCCCGTGCCAAAATAAGGGCGCCCAGAGTTTAGGTTAAAACAATAAACTCTAGGTCAGTCATGGGACTGGTGTGAGAACTAAAACAGTTATTTATCTTTAATTTAAAGTTTGATAAATCAAGGGACCATGCCGTATAACACGGAACGGGTTTCCTCCCAAGAATACTAGTGCATAAAACAACAGCGCAATGCTAAATAAAGAAAAAAGAAGCTATTATAAGTGTAATGAACCGAAAATCCGGTCCAATTTGAGCTGACTAAATAACACAAGTCCAACCCCAAATTGCACATAAAATTCAAGAAATTAATAGAAAGAAGATAGAGGGTGAGGATAGATAAGATAGAAACTTATAGAATAGAAGAAGAAGAAGAACATCATCATCAGAGTAACACGAATCTCACAGCGGAACGAATAAAATATAACATAACTTTTGAAATACAAACAGTATATGTATACAATAACATTTCAGTGTACAACACTTACAACACAACGGAAATAATAATAGCTATAGAATATTGAAACCTCCTGCTCCAAGCTCTCCAAGTGTATCTGTAAAATCCCGACTACTTGACTGCCCGTACAAATTAGGCACCCAAGAGTTTAGGGAAAACAAACAAATAAACTCCGGGTCAGTCATGGGGCTGGTATGAGTAAAAAAGTTTAAACAGTTCGAACAAGTAAACGATATCTCATAAGACCACGCCATATAACGGAACGGGTTTTTCCCTTATGAGAATCCAAAATATCTTTATATCAATAACCTTTTGATATTATAATAATGTCTATCAACCACAGTATAATAATCATCTAGCAAAAACGTTTTCATCTCACGTCCTACATATATAATATACAATTAAAGCCGGAAGCACGTATTGGATAATGGATTTCCAACTATGACAAGGTATGGAACCACCTTCCTATCAGTGTACTCTAGGAATGATACACTGGAGTTCAACAAGAACATCTTGCAACTCAGCCACACATGACCGACCACTCATTTCGCTTGAGTGTATCGAATGTATATCACCAACAGTTGGGATCAGCAACCGTTTCCCGTATATATATATGGGACAACATTGACAGATTTAAGAAGCAAATGAATATTCTCTAGATAGGTGATTATACACCCTACTTCGGTGCGACCGACTTAGCCATGCTGCCTGCCCGATTTTTGTCATTTACCGGTTGTTAAGGCCAGAGGTTACGATTACTTCCCATACATTGATAACACGATCACTTTGAAGGCCACATTATCAAATCCGTTAATCATTAATTGGTTTACATAAATATTCTGGATGTTATGTTAAGGGAATAAATCCGTTGCAACCATATATATTTATATAGACCAATCCATTCGATCATTGGAAATACTTTGTCAGACATTCGTCCATTTACGTTCGTTCTGGGATTGAACGAAACCGAAGGCACTATTCAGTGCATCCACCTTAGTACATTGTTATCTAAGATTTATACAACAGCCCTTGCACTTTACTCCGTCTTCCATTTTCTTCGGCATATTCGCAACGCTTATGCCAATACAGAGTGGTTCTTTGGATAAAAATCCAACCGGTCTCTCCATATTAACAACGTTAAAATGGTAAAAACTTTGATAGTCTGTGATTTAACTATCAAATAAAAACATGTCGGTGTTCACACAACGATCTTAATTCCAAATGAAATTATCGATCCAATCATCAAATATATATATATATATATATATATATTCATATTTCCTTATTTTCTATGAATAGAAAATATATGTTATTAACATTGGAAAACATTTCCAATCCTCATTTACGTTCCACCAACTTCCACAACTATCAGTCCCTAACTATAAACTAGTAAGAGAACAATTCTCTAAGTATAAACCCCAAAGGCCGAAACCAACATCAGATCCACACTCAGAAAACCATTCGACTTAACTAATCTCTAGTCAGTTTCTAATATTGTTTTAACTCTATTTGATTAACTCTAACTGATTAACTCAAATTCGAATAACCTATATTCGATTTACTCCTTTAAATAACGTTTATCCATTTATAAAGATTTACTTTTAGTAATGGTTCTTCACTTTAAAAAAGTCCTTTTTATAACGTTTCTTCACTTATAAAGATTTCCTTATAACAACGTTTAATCACTTTTAATGATTTCCTAAATAAATTTCCTATTTATTTTCCAAATAAATATTCCTTTATCACTTCACTTCTATTCATTAGATCCTCATTATAAACTGATAAGTGAATAAACTTCTCAGCGTTAATCCAGAAGGCCGAAACCAACACCAGATCAACACTTTGAAATTTACTCAACTCAATCAACGTAGAACAAGTTCCAATTACTCAAAAACCATACCCTACCCTCTTTAACACTTTTAACTCGATTCTATTGATTTTCAAATAAATATCTCTTTTATAAAATCCTTTGATTTTATAAATATTTCATTTTCAATATACGTTTTGAAAATTCCCTTTTTACTTTCCAGTATTCATTTTGGTATTTAAAATACCGTATAACCCTGATTACTATTAACCAAGCACACATAATCATCACAGATTATATAACACATCACATATCATAATATATGAATAAAATAGTATTTTATATATTGAGGAACCCAGTTGGGTTGAGACGACCCGATTTCCCGTTCTCACGGAAATAAGGTTATCTTTGGAATATAACACAGAAACAGATAATAGCAGAACAGAATTAAATAAATACACCAGAATGAACAACAAAATATACTGGATAAAAGTAATCATCAGAGTTACACAGTATACAGGATCTTACTTAGTACAAATACAGTTCAGCTATACATAAATGTCTACAGCGGAAATAAACAAAATATGTACAATAGGAGCTGAACAGCATAAAAAGAAATAAATGATAGAATCCATCTTCAGCTCCAGCTATCCAGAAAGAACCAGCTAAACCTGAATACAAGGCTTCCCGTGTAGAAAAAGGGGCACCCGAGTTTGAAAGTGAACAAACTACGAGTCAGTCATGGGACTGGTATGAGAAATCCACTCAACACATATATAATTGGCTAATCACAGGACCACGCCACTTTCGCGGAACGGGTTTACTCCATTGGATTGCCAGTGCTTTAAAACAAATCTTTCTTTTAAACATCGCTATGCTTTTTATAAAAATGAAGCCGTTATAAGACTCAGTTCCCATCACACAATGCAACTCAAACCGGAGGATAGAGTTTTACCTTATAATGGCCAAAATATGATTGATACGAATAAAACAAAGGCAATGGATATTATTGCTAGTGTTTATATGTTTTGAAAACAATTTCAAATCATAACTATCAATCATAGACGGCATGGGTACCATATATCATGTCGCCATATATATATACAATCAAAACCGCACGATCACGTATTTGGAAATTGGATTTCCGTCATGAACCAAGGCAAAAGATAGTCCTTACCGAATTCGTGACTCTCTAGCCCGAGCCACAGGCAAGCGCGCAGGCAAGCCTTTAGATCGTCAGGGCCGGTCCACCGATGTGGATTATTATGCCTGAACACTACGTCTCCCCGCCCTTTGGGGCGTAAACGAGCCAACGAATGACTCCATCGGACCCGGATCGTCCGATCAAACCGAGGCGCCTCGCAACAGCAACAACCACATAGGTGAAAAGTATATAAATGTCAGGGCTGGTAGGTCACTGACACCACCCTAGCTAGAAAGAAACGCAGGCCCTCCCTGATGTGCTCTCCCGTTTTAGGTTCATACCGGGGTGTGAGGCTCGCGAATTCACGTTATACACAAAGCTACGCCACACAGGCGGTGCTTTGATCATCACCACAAGACTTTGCTTTTCAACAGAAGCCCTGATCACTGCATCTTAGCATGCCACACAGGCAATTCACACCGTGCAACTGATGGCTATCAATCACACAGAACAAATTGCCATGTCGGACACACAGTCCATTTACAAGTCCGTTCTGGGTCTGAACGAAACCGGAGGCACTAAATACCTCGCAAACCCTTCGATCAACACGTACGTCTGAACGATCACCACTCATTATCCATATTTCGGGATGCCTCCCAATCAGGACCTCGGTTACCATCCAAACGAGGTGAAGATCTCCGGTCTTCGACCATCGTCTTCATCTTCGAATTTCAATCGTCGGTCGATTATTCGAAATGAGAATTAACTCGGCCTTTTCAAATAATTCACGTATATTTAGAATTTCAAATCGATTTATTTCAATGGTTAAATTATTCGACAACACCAATTGTGTTCTTTAATATAGTTTTCACACCAAACACATTCAACCATCAAACATCACATAAATCAAGCAAATTCAGTTTATTTCCATTCCATATCGCTTACGATATTTTATAACTATTTATCGCTATTTTTATTTATTTTAAAATAGCCATTTTATTCAAAACGACGCTTCGGGCCATAAGGCGGCCGTGGCGCTGTTTTTCTTCAGATTTGATTTACACATATCTGAAAATCTAACCGTTGGATCTTCACAAAATTTACATCATTAGAAAGGTCTTTTCAAAACGAATCCAACGGTTCCAGTTTCGGGAAAATCCGACGGTCGGATCTCCCGGTACAATCGTTTGAATTTTCGATTTCAAATTACGAACTGCAGCGTCGTTATTCGATTAAATATAATTATATTTATATAAATAAATATAATCGTTTCTGGCGCTGTTTTTCTTCAGATTTGAATTAAACATTCCAGACAATCCAACCGTTGGATTTTTACAAGGTTGGTGCCGTTGGAAAGATTATTCCAAGGCGAACCCGACGGTTGAGGTTTCGGGAAAATCCAATGGTCGGATTTCCCGTACTAGTCGTTTGAAATCACGGTTTCAAAATACGAACTGCACGGCTTCGTTTCGTTTTAATTTTATTTATATTTATATATTTATATAAATATAGTTCATTCAACGATTTCAATATCGTTTTTACTTCAAAAAAATTTCTAACTCCTTAAATTTTGGAAAAATTTCGCCATAACCTCCCCTGCACCGGGAGCATCGGGAAATCGCAAATAGCGTTCCCGGTCCTTCTAATCTCAAAAAGAAAAAGAAGAAGCCAAGCGGCTAGCCAACAGGCTCAAAATCATCACCCAAACAAATCAGTAAATGTGTACCTATTTGTCGGGCACAAAATTTTATTCCTCTTCTCTAGCCCCTTTGCTATAACCTGTTCAATGAATATGCATGTACATATATATACAGTTCATATCATTTTTCATTTTCTATTCAACTTCATATTTGATTTCTATTCGGTTTAAAAACACCATTCATTCTAATGCTACATAAATAGGTGCAAATCATTTCATTAGTTAATTAATGAATATTTCAACTCATATATGTTTATTTTGAACAAGTGGCTATTTTTAACACTTCACATTTCAACGATTTATGCATACAATAAAAATGTGATTTTTTATTGTAAAACAATTCATTTCAAAACACTATTTTTCTATATAGTTCATATAGTCGATAAAAGGTGATTTTCATTATCAAACAATTTATTTCAAAATATGAATACCATTCAACACATGAATTTCTAAACAACGAATGAATATCAATTCAACACATGAATGTTTTCAATAGTTTTTATATATAGATAAAAATGTGATTTTTGTTATCGAACAATTTATTTCAAAATATGAATACCATTCAACACATGAATTGCTAAACAACGAATGAATATCAATTCAACACATGAATGTTTTCAATAGTTTTTATATATAGATAAAAATGTGATTTTTGTTATCGAACAATTTATTTCAAAATATGAATACCATTCAACACATGAATTGCTAAACAACGAATGAATATCAATTCAACACATGAATGTTTTCAATAGTTTTTATATATAGATAAAAATGTGATTTTTGTTATCGAACAATTTATTTCAAAATATGAATACCATTCAACACATGAATTGCTAAACAACGAATGAATATCAATTCAACACATGAATGTTTTCAATAGTTTCTATATATAGATAAAAATGTGATTTTTGTTATCGAACAATTTATTTCAAAATATGAATACCATTCAACACATGAATTGCTAAACAACGAATGAATATCAATTCAACACATGAATGTTTTCTATAGTTTTTATATATAGATAAAAATGTGATTTTTGTTATCGAACAATTTATTTCAAAATATGAATACCATTCAACACATGAATTTCTAAACAACGAATGAATATCAATTCAACACATGAATGTTTTCTATTCAATGAATAAATATAGTTTAAGCATATGAAATTAATTCAAACACACAAATATTATTCAAAATTTCGGCAGCATAACGGCAGGGTAGTTACACCGGCACCGTCCCTAGTACGGCTCCTCGCTCTACCTTAAAACCTCGCGGTTTTTGACAATGGGGTTCATGCATCTAGTTCGCACGCAGGCGGCATGTATATATTTATTTCATTTCCACAAACTAATCCTAAGTGGTTTCAACCAAATATTTCACAACCACCAATGGGTATTTTTCAACCACTTTCAACCAATATCAATCACAAACAATCCCAAACAACCATTCGCTATCAATCAAATTTTCACAACAATTTCAACCAATAAATATCGTCCATGGTTTGTGGACGAGGGGCGTATATATATATATATATATAGATATTATATATAGCAATTCACTTTCATTTTCAACCCATATATAATATTTTTAAATCAGAAATCTCACCAATAGCTATCCAACTTCAAGACTCTTCTTAATAGAAATCTTCGCCTATTTTTCGCTTTCACCCGTATTCTCTGCATATGTAAAAATAGAATTTTTACTATGCTATTCAATATATAAAAATCGAATTTTGACTTCGCTATTCAATATATAAAAATATGATTTTTACTTTCGCTTTCAACATATAAAAATATGATTTTTACTTTTGCTTTCAACCTATAAAAATATGTTTTTTTTCTTTTTTGTTTTAAAAATTTTCAGTTTTAACTTTTAAAAAATTCAGTTTTCACTTTTTAAAAAAAATTCAGTTTTTATAACTTTAAAAATCAGTTTTTAAAATTTAAACAAATCAGTTTTTAACTTTAATAAAATCAGTTTTTAAAACTCAACCAAATCAGTTTTTAAAACTAAAACAAATCACAGTTTTTACTTTATAAATAAATCAGTTTTATTCTTAAAAAAAAAAATCTCAGTTTTTACTTTATAAATAAATCAGTTTTATTCTTTTTATAAAAACAGTTTATATATAAAATAAAAATAAAATAAATAAAAATAAAATACAATTTAAAACTTACAGAGGCGCGGGGGAGAAAAGGCGTCGGCGGCTTCTTCTGGGGGGGGGGGGGGGGGGTCTTCGCAGCCGTCGAGACGGGGGGGGGGGACTTCTTCGCAGTTCGTCTGCGACTCCTCGAAGGCGGCGGCTTCGCTTCAGGGGGGGGCTTCTTCGCAGTTCGTCTGCGATTCCTCGAAGGCGGCGGCTTCGCTTCAGGGGGGGGCTTCGGAGGGCGGTGGGGGGGTTCGTCGGTCGTGGGCTGTCAGGGGGTTCGATCGCCTGTTTAGGGTTTTTTTTTTTTTTTTTTTTTTTTCTGGATTGTGAATCGGGGGGGGGGGGCCTTCGCAGGAGATAAGGAGGGAAGGGGGGATTAAAATATATATGTTTTATTTATTTATTTAATTATTTAATTTCGCAAATAGGTTGACTTTTACATATGACCTCGAAACGAGGCCCACCGTCTGTCGTCCATAGCGTTTTACCCCCATTCCGAACACAATGGGATATGTATCGCAAGCTGATTTGATCGTTACAATCAGTTTCCTTTTGAATTTTCATTTAAATCACTATATTGAATTTTAAACGCACATTTCAAATTACCGGGGTCACATATTAACTAGAAAAATTCCAGAAAAATATTTTCTAGCTTCGTATTGACGATACGGTCCTAACAAAACTAGTTTCGTCGAATTCTGAGACCGTTTGAAAAATGGCCGATTTCCAGTCGATTAAAATCAACTGAAATCGGTCAAACGCGTTTTCCTTTGCCACGCTCACATATTGATTCGAAAAATTATGAAATTTGAAACCTAACAATGACTTGACACTGCGGATCCAACAAAAGTGGTTTCGTCGAAATCCGAGGTCGTTTGCAAAATGTCCATTTTTAATGGCCTGAATTTCATAGCGACTATTCAGAATTTTCAACTGGACATATCTTTTGATTCCCGCTATCAAATTTTGATTGGTCAGATTCGTTAGAAAGATATCATCAATTAGATACTAATGTTTTTGGTCTCACTAAAATCCGGATTGTTTTGCACCCGGTATATTCAATTGAAGTTTGAAATCGAATTATCGAACTACCGCGCCATTTTCAATTCTATATATAATTATAATTAATTATATTGGTTTTCAAATGTCGATTTCAACTCAGTTTTCATTGCCATTATCTAAAATATTTATTTTAAATATTTAAAATCCATTATTTTAGCCAATTTAAAATTTTTAAATTGGTTCAGATTTTCTGGGTCGTTACAATCTCCCCCACTTAAAACTTTTCGTCCCCGAAAAGGAATAAAGTCGAAAGTGGTTTGATAGATCTACAATCACACAGCACAGCAACCAATTTGTTTTTAATATCCTGAGTATAGAATAAACAATGCACATCCATGGGAAGAAAATAGCAACAGAATAGAGAATTAAAAGGTAATGCAAAGTAGGTTAAATGTACCTTGCACCAGAGTCAATCAGAGATATCTACTCGGCATCTAGGATAAGCTTTCTGAATGCTCTCCTCAGTTTCCCAAGTACAATCTCGCGGATCTCCACTCCATTGCACTTTGACTAAGTGAACCTTCTTGTTTCTCAGCTCTTTGGTTTCTTTGCCGATAATCTTTAGCGGCTCTCGCCTCACAGTTAGTTCTGGAGTAATTTCAATGTCCTGCTGAGCTGCTTCTTCCACGATCAAGTCTGGATCATGAACGTGCTTTCGAAGTTGAGATATGTGAAATACATCATGCACACCAGGCAACCAGTCAGGCAGATTAACTTTATATGCGAGAGTCCCAATCCGTTCCAGAATAGGAAACGGACCAATAAATTTGGGTGCTAACTTTCCAGTTTTACCGAACCGGATAACTCCTCTCATCGGCGATACTTTCAAATATACATAGTCGCCAACTTCAAAGGATATATCTCTCCTTCTTTTATCGGCATAGCTCTTTTGTCGGCTTTGAGCGGCGAGTAATCGCTTCTTAATAAAATCGACTTTGTCGGCAGCTTCTCGAATCATATCGGGACCCAACATAAGTCTATTTCCAGGCTCGACCCAACAAGCAGGAGATCGGCACGGTCTACCATACAATGCTTCGAATGGCGACATTGTCAGACTCGCCTGGTAGCTGTTATTATAAGAGAATTCAGCCAAATGCAGATGGTCTTCCCATGATCCACCGAAATCTATAATACAAGCCCGCAATAGATCTTCTAAAATGCGATTCACCCTCTCAGTCTGACCGTCTGTCTGAGGATGATAAGCGGTGCTCAAGTTTAACTTCGTTCCCAGCTCGACTTGAAATGCTTCCCAGAATTTGCTAGTGGATATTGTATCCCTATCACTTACTATACTGAGCGGCACTCCATGCAGTCTAACTATTTCCCTGACGTATATCTGCGCCAGACTCTGAGCGGTTCTGTTTGATCTGACAGGTATAAAATGGGCGGTCTTCGTGAAACGATCTACGATCACCCAAATACTGTCATTCCCTTTTCTGGTTCTAGGCAGACCATCAATGAAATCCATGGAAATATGTTCCCACTTCCAGCCAGGAACTTCTAGTGGTTGTAACAATCCAGCCAATTTCTGTTGATCACTTTTGACTAGCTGGCAAGTGGGGCATCGACTTACATATAAAGAAATGTCCCTTTTCATCGACTTCCACCAGAAAGTGCGCTTGATGTCATTATACATTTTGCTTACTCCCGGATGGATACTGAGTTTTGACTTGTGGCATTCATCCAGTACTTCCTTTCGAAGTTCAGGAATGTTAGGGACACATATTCGACCTTTAAGCCTTAGAATCCCATCATTGTTTATTTGAAAACTCGAGGGTTCGCCTTGTTGAATTATTCCTCTGATCTTCTGAATGAAGTGATCATCCTCCTGAAGAGCAGATATCTTATCTAGCAATGAAGTCGTGATAATAAAACTGGCGATCATTACATTCTTTCTGCTCAACGCATCGGCCACGACATTGGCTTTTCCTGGAGTATATATAATTTCAAAGTCATATGCTGCAAGAAACTCCAGCCAACGTTGCTGTCTCAGATTCAGGTCCTTCTGAGTGAACAGATACTTTAATGACTGATGATCTGTAAATAGTTCAAATCTCTCGCCCAGAAGATAGTGTCTCCAGATTTTCAAAGAGAATATGATAGCCAATAACTCAAGATCATGAGTTACGTAGTTCTTTTCATGTGGCTTCAGTTGACGGCTAGCATAAGCAATTACTTGGCCCCTTTGCATTAACACTGCGCCAAGGCCTTCTCTAGACGCATCAGTCCATACTTTTAAATCCTGGTTGCCATCAATGATGGTTAACACTGGAGCAGTAGTCAATCTCAACTTCAGCTCTTCGAAAGCCTCCTCACTTTCTTGAGTCCACTTGAATTTAGAATGCTTCTTTGTAAGCTTCGTTAAGTGGCCAGATATCTTAGAAAAGTCTTTAACGAACTTCCGGTAATAGCTAGCCAATCCGAGAAAACTGCGGACTTCAGTGGGAGTACTGGGCTGTTTCCAATTTTGAATAGCCGTGATTTTGCTTGGATCCACAGCAATTCCTTCTTTCGATACAACGTGGCCCAGAAATTTCACTTCATCTTGCCAAAAGATACATTTGGAAAACTTTGCTTTCAATACATTCCGTCTGAGAATTTCTAACACTTGTTCCAGATGCTTTTCATGTTCGGCCTTTGATTTAGAGAAGATTAGAATATCATCAATAAAAACCAGAACAAATTTATTCAATACTCCTCTGAATACTCTGTTCATCAGATCGACGAAGTAAGCTGGAGCGTTACATAAGCCGAACGGCATTACTAACCACTCGTAGAATAAGTCGGGGCCTCTGAACGCTGTCATTGGAACACACTCTTCGGCAATTCGAAGTTGATGGAAACCTGTAGCTAGGTCCATTCGTGAAAATACTTGTGCTCCATTTAATCGATCCAACAAATCATCAATCCGCGGCAATGGATATTTGTTCTTTATAGTCTGCTTGTTTAAATCACGATAATCCACACATAGACGTAGAGTACCGTCAGATTTTGGGACAAACACCACTGCTGCACCCCAATCAGAGAAACTAGGCCTGATCAAACCTTTCCATACTAGCTGCCGTGTTTGATTGTCTAATTCTTCCTTCTCTTTCAAGGACATTCTTCGAATAGCGTGAACTACCGGCCTTGCATTGGGAATCAAAGCAATCTTGAAATCTATTTCTCTTTGCGGAGGTAAGCGAACAACTTCTTCGAACACATCCGCATAGTTTTTAACGACCAGAATGTCTTTGATGAGGTCAGGAATATTCTCTGCGACTTCAGGAACATTTTCAATTTGGGCTGGAGAAACATTCAAAGCTGCCCAGAAGTCTTTTCTATTAGCATTCTGACCTTCACAGGGAATGGTTATATAACCCCCTGATTTAATCTTAGCTCTAACAACCCTCTCGGCGCATCTAACCTCTGCTTCATATTTGGTTAACCAATCCAATCCCAAAATAAGATCGAATTCATCAAAATTCATGACGACAGAGATAATAGGGAATTTATAGCAAGAAAAAGAGACGGGTACTGCACAAACCCAACTGAGATTGATGGAACCTCCAACTGGATTTCGGACAGTCATTGGCTCTTTGAGCTTCTTCAAATTCAAATCCAACTTCTTGACTACACCTTTGGCAATGAAACTTCGTGACGTGCCTGTGTCAAACAGTACTTTGACTGGAATGTTTTTGACAGTAAGCGTGCCTTCTAAAACATCGGCCCTTTCTTGATTAGCTGAGGGCTCAGAAGTTTCTGCTACTTCATTTACCTGAACTGTTTTTGTCTTTTTCAACATCCAGCAATCTCTCTTTATATGACCCGTCTTATGACAAAGATTACACTCCCGGGTCGCTTGAAACTTATTCTTGGATTTAGGCTCATCCCTTTTTGGTTTCTTTAGAGATCGGCAACTTATCGAGAGATGTCCTTGCTTATTGCAGTTAGAGCATATAGCTGTCGTTACTAGTTCTTTTTCGGATCTGGCCCTTTTCTGATTGGTTCTAGGCTCCTTACTGACCTCAGACATCATACTGGCTTCAGGAATATCAGTTTCCGAATCTTCTTTGTCACTACAACAAACTTCTTCTTCGTCGCGCAACATTCCTTTCTTATGAAGATCTTCATATTGATAAGCCATATAAATCATTTCTGAAAAAGGAAGCTTTACATGCCCCAATACTTTATTCTGGTATTTCCTTTGAAGTCCGTGAATAAATCTCATATTTTTCTTCTTCGGATTTTGAATTAGATGAGGGGCAAAGTGAGAAAGTTCATTGAATTTCTTATGATATTCGGGAATGGTCATATCACCTTGTATCAAATAAGAAAATTCATCACATAGGCGCTCAGTCGCTTCGGGAGGGGTAAATCTTTCCAAGAAAATAACTTTGAATCTATCCCAGGTAATATCACCTTCTGGATTATCTTTAATAACTAAATCCCACCAAAACAAAGCTTCCTCTTTGAGTGCCCAGGAGGCCAGTAATCTTTTCTGGTCATCCCTCAGCTTTAATGCTTCGAAGATTTTCTCAGCTGAACGAATCCAAGCTTGTGTTTTCATAATTGCTTCTTCACCCGAGAAAGGTTTTCCACCCAGATTTCTATATTTCATGAATAGAGCTTCAATATCCGGGTCAGTATTACTTCTTCTGTTTCTGGCACTCATTTTCTAGTTCTTCTGCAAATAGCAGATCAAGTGTCAGGTCAACAGAAAAGATATTTCAAAATATAGAGACAAATACTTGAATGTAAATGTGTCTATCGAGGTGTAATTTTATTCTGCTACTCATACTAGGATATTGCTGATCCTATCTGTATAGAGTTACCCGTCCTAGAACACTACTGGTTCTATTTCTGACGAGTTCGTTCAAATGTTATATTCCAGAACTAAGCTTAACCAAAGCTCTGATACCACGTTGAGACGACCCGATTTCCCGTTCTCACGGAAATAAGGTTATCTTTGGAATATAACACAGAAACAAATAATAGCAGAACAGAATTAAATAAATACACCAGAATGAACAACAAAATATACTGGATAAAAGTAATCATCAGAGTTACACAGTATACAGGATCTTACTTAGTACAAATACAGTTCAGCTATACATAAATGTCTACAGCGGAAATAAACAAAATATGTACAATAGGAGCTGAACAGCATAAAAAGAAATAAATGATAGAATCCATCTTCAGCTCCAGCTATCCAGAAAGAACCAGCTAAACCTGAATACAAGGCTGCCCGTGTAGAAAAAGGGGCACCCGAGTTTGAAAGTGAACAAACTACGAGTCAGTCATGGGACTGGTATGAGAAATCCACTCAACACATATATAATTGGCTAATCACAGGACCACGCCACTTTCGCGGAACGGGTTTACTCCATTGGATTGCCAGTGCTTTAAAACAAATCTTTCTTTTAAACATCGCTATGCTTTTTATAAAAATGAAGCCGTTATAAGACTCAGTTCCCATCACACAATGCAACGCAAACCGGAGGATAGAGTTTTACCTTATAATGGCCAAAATATGATTGATACGAATAAAACAAAGGCAATGGATATTATTGCTAGTGTTTATATGTTTTGAAAACAATTTCAAATCATAACTATCAATCATAGACGGCATGGGTACCATATATCATGTCGCCATATATATATACAATCAAAACCGCACGATCACGTATTTGGAAATTGGATTTCCGTCATGAACCAAGGCAAAAGATAGTCCTTACCGAATTCGTGACTCTCTAGCCCGAGCCACAGGCAAGCGCGCAGGCAAGCCTTTAGATCGTCAGGGCCGGTCCACCGATGTGGATTATTATGCCTGAACACTACGTCTCCCCGCCCTTTGGGGCGTAAACGAGCCAACGAATGACTCCATCGGACCCGGATCGTCCGATCAAACCGAGGCGCCTCGCAACAGCAACAACCACATAGGTGAAAAGTATATAAATGTCAGGGCTGGTAGGTCACTGACACCACCCTAGCTAGAAAGAAACGCAGGCCCTCCCTGATGTCCTCTCCCGTTTTAGGTTCATACCGGGGTGTGAGGCTCGCGAATTCACGTTATACACAAAGCTACGCCACACAGGCGGTGCTTTGATCATCACCACAAGACTTTGCTTTTCAACAGAAGCCCTGATCACTGCATCTTAGCATGCCACACAGGCAATTCACACCGTGCAACTGATGGCTATCAATCACACAGAACAAATTCCCATGTCGGACACACAGTCCATTTACAAGTCCGTTCTGGGTCTGAACGAAACCGGAGGCACTAAATACCTCGCAAACCCTTCGATCAACACGTACGTCTGAACGATCACCACTCATTATCCATATTTCGGGATGCCTCCCAATCAGGACCTCGGTTACCATCCAAACGAGGTGAAGATCTCCGGTCTTCGACCATCGTCTTCATCTTCGAATTTCAATCGTCGGTCGATTATTCGAAATGAGAATTAACTCGGCCTTTTCAAATAATTCACGTATATTTAGAATTTCAAATCGATTTATTTCAATGGTTAAATTATTCGACAACACCAATTGTGTTCTTTAATATAGTTTTCACACCAAACACATTCAACCATCAAACATCACATAAATCAAGCAAATTCAGTTTATTTCCATTCCATATCGCTTACGATATTTTATAACTATTTATCGCTATTTTTATTTATTTTAAAATAGCCATTTTATTCAAAACGACGCTTCGGGCCATAAGGCGGCCGTGGCGCTGTTTTTCTTCAGATTTGATTTACACATATCTGAAAATCTAACCGTTGGATCTTCACAAAATTTACATCATTAGAAAGGTCTTTTCAAAACGAATCCAACGGTTCCAGTTTCGGGAAAATCCGACGGTCGGATCTCCCGGTACAATCGTTTGAATTTTCGATTTCAAATTACGAACTGCAGCGTCGTTATTCGATTAAATATAATTATATTTATATAAATAAATATAATCGTTTCTGGCGCTGTTTTTCTTCAGATTTGAATTAAACATTCCAGACAATCCAACCGTTGGATTTTTACAAGGTTGGTGCCGTTGGAAAGATTATTCCAAGGCGAACCCGACGGTTGAGGTTTCGGGAAAATCCAATGGTCGGATTTCCCGTACTAGTCGTTTGAAATCACGGTTTCAAAATACGAACTGCACGGCTTCGTTTCGTTTTAATTTTATTTATATTTATATATTTATATAAATATAGTTCATTCAACGATTTCAATATCGTTTTTACTTCAAAAAAATTTCTAACTCCTTAAATTTTGGAAAAATTTCGCCATAACCTCCCCTGCACCGGGAGCATCGGGAAATCGCAAATAGCGTTCCCGGTCCTTCTAATCTCAAAAAGAAAAAGAAGAAGCCAAGCGGCTAGCCAACAGGCTCAAAATCATCACCCAAACAAATCAGTAAATGTGTACCTATTTGTCGGGCACAAAATTTTATTCCTCTTCTCTAGCCCCTTTGCTATAACCTGTTCAATGAATATGCATGTACATATATATACAGTTCATATCATTTTTCATTTTCTATTCAACTTCATATTTGATTTCTATTCGGTTTAAAAACACCATTCATTCTAATGCTACATAAATAGGTGCAAATCATTTCATTAGTTAATTAATGAATATTTCAACTCATATATGTTTATTTTGAACAAGTGGCTATTTTTAACACTTCACATTTCAACGATTTATGCATACAATAAAAATGTGATTTTTTATTGTAAAACAATTCATTTCAAAACACTATTTTTCTATATAGTTCATATAGTCGATAAAAGGTGATTTTCATTATCAAACAATTTATTTCAAAATATGAATACCATTCAACACATGAATTTCTAAACAACGAATGAATATCAATTCAACACATGAATGTTTTCAATAGTTTTTATATATAGATAAAAATGTGATTTTTGTTATCGAACAATTTATTTCAAAATATGAATACCATTCAACACATGAATTGCTAAACAACGAATGAATATCAATTCAACACATGAATGTTTTCAATAGTTTTTATATATAGATAAAAATGTGATTTTTGTTATCGAACAATTTATTTCAAAATATGAATACCATTCAACACATGAATTGCTAAACAACGAATGAATATCAATTCAACACATGAATGTTTTCAATAGTTTTTATATATAGATAAAAATGTGATTTTTGTTATCGAACAATTTATTTCAAAATATGAATACCATTCAACACATGAATTGCTAAACAACGAATGAATATCAATTCAACACATGAATGTTTTCAATAGTTTCTATATATAGATAAAAATGTGATTTTTGTTATCGAACAATTTATTTCAAAATATGAATACCATTCAACACATGAATTGCTAAACAACGAATGAATATCAATTCAACACATGAATGTTTTCTATAGTTTTTATATATAGATAAAAATGTGATTTTTGTTATCGAACAATTTATTTCAAAATATGAATACCATTCAACACATGAATTTCTAAACAACGAATGAATATCAATTCAACACATGAATGTTTTCTATTCAATGAATAAATATAGTTTAAGCATATGAAATTAATTCAAACACACAAATATTATTCAAAATTTCGGCAGCATAACGGCAGGGTAGTTACACCGGCACCGTCCCTAGTACGGCTCCTCGCTCTACCTTAAAACCTCGCGGTTTTTGACAATGGGGTTCATGCATCTAGTTCGCACGCAGGCGGCATGTATATATTTATTTCATTTCCACAAACTAATCCTAAGTGGTTTCAACCAAATATTTCACAACCACCAATGGGTATTTTTCAACCACTTTCAACCAATATCAATCACAAACAATCCCAAACAACCATTCGCTATCAATCAAATTTTCACAACAATTTCAACCAATAAATATCGTCCATGGTTTGTGGACGAGGGGCGTATATATATATATATATATATAGATATTATATATAGCAATTCACTTTCATTTTCAACCCATATATAATATTTTTAAATCAGAAATCTCACCAATAGCTATCCAACTTCAAGACTCTTCTTAATAGAAATCTTCGCCTATTTTTCGCTTTCACCCGTATTCTCTGCATATGTAAAAATAGAATTTTTACTATGCTATTCAATATATAAAAATCGAATTTTGACTTCGCTATTCAATATATAAAAATATGATTTTTACTTTCGCTTTCAACATATAAAAATATGATTTTTACTTTTGCTTTCAACCTATAAAAATATGTTTTTTTTTCTTTTTTGTTTTAAAAATTTTCAGTTTTAACTTTTAAAAAATTCAGTTTTCACTTTTTAAAAAAAATTCAGTTTTTATAACTTTAAAAATCAGTTTTTAAAATTTAAACAAATCAGTTTTTAACTTTAATAAAATCAGTTTTTAAAACTCAACCAAATCAGTTTTTAAAACTAAAACAAATCACAGTTTTTACTTTATAAATAAATCAGTTTTATTCTTAAAAAAAAAAATCTCAGTTTTTACTTTATAAATAAATCAGTTTTATTCTTTTTATAAAAACAGTTTATATATAAAATAAAAATAAAATAAATAAAAATAAAATACAATTTAAAACTTACAGAGGCGCGGGGGAGAAAAGGCGTCGGCGGCTTCTTCTGGGGGGGGGGGGTCTTCGCAGCCGTCGAGACGGGGGGGGGGGGGGGGGACTTCTTCGCAGTTCGTCTGCGACTCCTCGAAGGCGGCGGCTTCGCTTCAGGGGGGGGGCTTCTTCGCAGTTCGTCTGCGATTCCTCGAAGGCGGCGGCTTCGCTTCGGGGGGGGCTTCGGAGGGCGGTGGGGGGGTTCGTCGGTCGTGGGCTGTCAGGGGGTTCGATCGCTTGTTTAGGTTTTTTTTTTTTTCTGGATTGTGAATCGGGGGGGGGGGGGGGGCCTTCGCAGGAGATAAGGAGGGAAGGGGGGGATTAAAATATATATATTTTATTTATTTATTTAATTATTTAATTTCGCAAATAGGTTGACTTTTACATATGACCTCGAAACGAGGCCCACCGTCTGTCGTCCATAGCGTTTTACCCCCATTCCGAACACAATGGGATATGTATCGCAAGCTGATTTGATCGTTACAATCAGTTTCCTTTTGAATTTTCATTTAAATCACTATATTGAATTTTAAACGCACATTTCAAATTACCGGGGTCACATATTAACTAGAAAAATTCCAGAAAAATATTTTCTAGCTTCGTATTGACGATACGGTCCTAACAAAACTAGTTTCGTCGAATTCTGAGACCGTTTGAAAAATGGCCGATTTCCAGTCGATTAAAATCAACTGAAATCGGTCAAACGCGTTTTCCTTTGCCACGCTCACATATTGATTCGAAAAATTATGAAATTTGAAACCTAACAATGACTTGACACTGCGGATCCAACAAAAGTGGTTTCGTCGAAATCCGAGGTCGTTTGCAAAATGTCCATTTTTAATGGCCTGAATTTCATAGCGACTATTCAGAATTTTCAACTGGACATATCTTTTGATTCCCGCTATCAAATTTTGATTGGTCAGATTCGTTAGAAAGATATCATCAATTAGATACTAATGTTTTTGGTCTCACTAAAATCCGGATTGTTTTGCACCCGGTATATTCAATTGAAGTTTGAAATCGAATTATCGAACTACCGCGCCATTTTCAATTCTATATATAATTATAATTAATTATATTGGTTTTCAAATGTTGATTTCAACTCAGTTTTCATTGCCATTATCTAAAATATTTATTTTAAATATTTAAAATCCATTATTTTAGCCAATTTAAAATTTTTAAATTGGTTCAGATTTTCTGGGTCGTTACATGGGTCCCTCCAACCTGTTCCACTGCATCACAGATGTTAAACCATACAATTAACATCAACTTCATTTCAGTATGAAATGTTCTGATAAGCAACATCAATATTTAATGGTATATATATATATATAATTTCAACTAACTGACTAGCAGTTCAATCAACCAATCTACACACAACAGTCAATCAATATCTAACAGTTCTAAAAGTACGTTATAAAAATATAACTGTTCAGAGTTGGTGAGTTTTACTTACATTGTCCGTAATCGTTAAATATGAATAACAGTTGATTTGTCCACTCAAATGTTTGATTCCACCTCGATTTGGAACGAGCTCCTAATGACCCCGAATCATTCTCATGATGTTGTTCCCGTCCATACGATCCCAATGAATCCTTCCGTTCGATATTCTGATATTATGTGTAAAAGATATCGCATTAAAAGATTGTATGTTATTTAAGTAAAATAAAACTTTATTTTATAAGCAAATGGGCCTTACCCTTTGTATAAAATCCCTGGCCCACTACCATAACTTCACCGACCCAAACCAAAACATCTCCTTCCCCAATTTGAATTCCCACGCCTCCAGGAAAACACGACAGCCAATTTCGATTTCCTTGAACCCAACTTCGATCTCAAATCTTTCGACCATACTGCCAAAAACCATTTCCACTTTATCTCCTTCGCAAGCTCCTCAATCCCATACTACAGTCCCTGAACTCGACTTCGAACTTCACCAGACGAGTATAGGAACTCGACGACCCCACCCCTTCACCGAACACCATCGGAAGGTCACCACTGAGACCAAATCTTACCAGAAACCCGATTACTAGCTCTCCTTGCCCAACCGATGCCCCACATAAAAGAAATGTCGAACCCTAGTTCGTTTAGCCGACGCTGGGAAAATGTGGAGACCCCAAAGCCAATATCGAACACAATAAAAAGCACACAGACTGAAGAGCAAGCCCCTCCGAGTTAAAATTTATGCTCTTTGGGATTTTAGAAAATTTCTTTGAATTGTTCTTTGATATTTCCTTTTGGATGGTTTTTGCTGTGAAGCTAGAAATGAACGGCGAAACTTGTGTTGACCAAGAGTGAGATGATTTTAGGGTTTAGTGAAAGTTAGAGGGGGTATTTTTAATGAAGATAAATATCTAGATATTTTGTAGAAGGAATATTCCCGGTATATTCCCTTTTTGTAAATTCGTTTCGCCTTCTAAAAATCCGTGTGATCACATACGATATTAAAAAATCACGAAACTAGACATGCAGCTACAGTTCGACATTACGGTCCCAACGAAACTGGTTTCGTCGAATTCCGACTCCGTATGCTCATACAACGTATTTTTAACCGTCAAATTATCGATTGTTTTTCACTCTAAAGATCCGTACGACCACACAGTGACTCTAAAAATCACGGAAACTGACATCTAGCAACTATTTGACATTGCGGATCTAACAAAATTAGTTTCGTCGAATTCCGACTTTGTTTGCAAAAGTGGCTATTTTTAAAGCTCTGGATGACCCATTTAAATATATAAATATATTGAACTATAATTAAATTAAATATAAATAAATTTATATTATCGTATATATTCACAGTGGAATACCATACAGCTCAGAAAAATCCTATATTGATTTCTAACTCGATATTTCAATCTGGGTCAACCCGATATTTGATTTATATTGAAATTCCCTTTTAAAATATAAATATTTCCTTTATAAATTATAAAGGAATTCCACAGCGACTTTTCTGAAATTTGATTTGGACATAAATCAAAATCTACACGATGAAATCCTGATTTTTCTCTTCCACTAGAAAGATATACTCCACCAGCTTCGTACGTTTCTCGTTTCACAGAAATCCGGCCTAAAACAAATCCTGTGCATTCAGTTGAAGTTCGAATCGCCAATTTACGAACTACAACGCCATTTCAAGCTCGGTTTTAATTATATTATAAATTATACGTTCAAACTTCATTTATATAATATATTCGTTATTTTAAATTAATTCTAAACTGAATTAAATATTACAGATAATCCCGTTCACACCATATTGTGAATTCCACTATTTCTGACTATTCCAGAAATTAAATATATTATTATATTAATTAAATATTCAAGTTATTTAATTAAATGACCATTAAATTCTCTAATCACTATATAAATAATTAAATAAATTAATTATTATACCCCTGGAAAATGCGGGTCATTACATTCTTCCCCACTTAAAATAATTCCGTCCTCGAAATTGCTTTGGTAGAGGACGGCCCTATCGACTGGTTAGAACATATTTGTTCATTTCTTAATTCCAGTTTTGACTGAACCAATTAATTTCAATTAAAATATTAATTAATTCTTATCAATGAAAATTTTCAAAAATCCTGAAAATTTTCTAACACCTTAACTTTTCGAAAAATTTCGCCAGCACCTCCTTTGTACTGGTTGATACGTCAAACTCCAACTCGCCTCTCTGGGCCATTTCCAACCCAAAAGAAAATCAAACAGCCAAGCGGCTTGCCAATTCGGCCCATAAATCTCATGCTTATATCAAATATAAACTTGTACCTTTTTGCCGACCATATCATTATACCATTCCCATTGGTTATCAACTCAACATATACCAATGTCATCCCAATCAATCTCCTGTCAGTTTTTATCCTCAAACCCAATCATTTGCTTATACTCAAGTTAGATTCCATTTCAAACTTAAGTACAAATTCTTGATTCCAATCCTTATATCATCAATCTACTTACTTGATATCATTCCAATATAATTCCATATTATATTTAACTTTGTCTAAGTTTAATTCAAATTTATTTATTCACTTTCAATATTTTAATCCATTTAACTTCATAAGTTAAATTTTAATTCCAGGATTTTAATTCCTGGGTTTATTTCAAATCAATTTTAAATCATAACACCAATTCAAAACCTTTGAATTACTAAACAACTTGTTTCCTCAAAACAATTTGAAAACAAAACCTTTGGTAGTAATCCACCACTTAGAAACTCGAAAATCACACCGATGATGTATCGATCCATCCTCGGAATTATTTTCCAGTCATCAAGGTGAGTTCAATACTATATCTATTTCAAATTGAAAAACACTTTCAAAATCTCCCAGGAACTTAAAATTTCCTTATTTTAATTCCAAATTTTGATTTTAATTCAGATTTAATTCAATTCGATTTCATATATTTCACTTATATGAATCATGATTGGTTATTTATAACAATTTCACCTTTTTATAGTCTCACTCGATTATACTAACAACCAATACAACCAATTATACTATGTTAATTTCAAAACATATCATGTTGGTTCATCGTATTCGAGTGTTTAGAAACCCCTATCGATATTGTGGTGCCCCACTATCGACCAGAATTCATAAGCCACTCAACCAATGCATCTCCACAATATAAAACAATTTTATATTGAATAACAAATACGTTCACTCGTATATATACACTCAACTCAATCTAGGGTATTACTAACCCCATCTCTACTGAGTCACGCCACAGAGCCAAGGTAATTCATTTAACTTAAGCTCTGATACCAACTGTAATGACCCGAAAATCCGGTCCAATTTGAGCTGACTAAATAACACAAATCCAACCCCAAATTGCACTTAAAATTCAAGAAATTAATAGAAAGAAGATAGTGGGTGAGGATAGATAAGATAGAAACTTATAGAATAGAAGAAGAAGAACATCATCATCAGAGTAACACGAATCTCACAGCAGAACGAATAAAATATAACATAACTTTTGAAATACAAACAATATATGTATACAATAACATTTCAGAGTACAACACTTACAACATAACGGAAATAATAATAGCTATAGAATCTTGAAACCTCCTGCTCCAAGCTCTCCAAGTGTATCTGTAAAATCCCGACTACTTGACTGCCCGTACAAATTAGGCACCCAAGAGTTTAGGGAAACCAAACAAATAAACTCCGGGTCAGTCATGGGACTGGTATGAGTAAAACAGTTTAAACAGTTCGAACAAGTAAACGATATCTCATAAGACCACGCCGTATAACGGAACAGGTTTTTCCCTTATGAGAATCCAAAATATCTTTATATCAATAACCTTTTGATATTATAATAATGTCTATCAACCACAGTATAATAATCATCTAGCAGAAACGTTTTCATCTCATGTCCTACATATATAGTATACAATTAAAACCGCAAGCACGTATTGGGTAATGGATTTCCAACTATGACAAGGTATGGAACCACCTTCCTATCAGTGTACTCGAGGAACGATACACTGGAGTTCAACAAGAACATCTTGCAACTCAGCCACACATGACCGACCACTCATTTCGCTTGAGTGTATCGAATGTATATCACCAACAGTTGGGATCAGCAACCGTTTCCCGTATATATATATGGGACAGCATTGATAGATTTAAGAAGCAAATGAATATTCTCTAGATAGGTGATTATACACCCTACTTCGGTACGACCGACTTAGCCATGCTGCCTGCCCGATTTTTGTCATTTACCAGTTGTTAAGGCCAGAGGTTACGATTACTTTCCATACATTGATAACACGATCACTTTGAAGGCCACATTATCAAATCCGTTAATCATTAATTGGTTTACATAAATATTCTGGATGTTATGCTAAGGGAATAAATCCATTGCAACCATATATATTTATACAGACCAATCCATTCGATCATTGGAAATACTTTGTCAGACATTCGTCCATTTACGTTCGTTCTGGGATTGAACGAAACCGAAGGCACTATTCAGTGCATCCACCTTAGTACATTGTTATCTAAGATTTATACAACAGCCCTTGCACTTTACTCCGTCTTCCATTTTCTTCGGCATATTTGCAATGCTTATGCCAATACAAAGTGGTTCTTTGGATAAAAATCCAACCGGTCTCTCCATATTAACAACGTTAAAATGGTAAAAACTTTGATAGTCTGTGATATAACTATCAAATAAAAACATGTCGGTGTTCACACAACGATCTTAATTCCAAATGGAATTATCGATCCAATCATCAAATATATATATATATATATATATATATATATTCATATTTCCTTATTTTCTATGAATAGAAAATATATGTTATTAACATTGGAAAACATTTCCAATCCTCATTTACGTTCCACTAACTTCCACAACTATCAGTCCCTAACTATAAACTAGTAAGAGAACAATTCTCTAAGTATGAACCCCGAAGGCCGAAACCAACATCAGATCCACACTCAGAAAACCATTCGACTTAACTAATCTCTAGTCAGTTTCTAATATTGTTTTAACTCTATTTGATTAACTCTAACTGATTAACTCTAACTGATTAACTCAAATTCGAATAACCTACATTCGATTTACTCCTTTAAATAACGTTTATCCATTTATAAAATTTACTTTAGTAATGGTTCTTCACTTTAAAAATGTCCTTTTTATAACGTTTCTTCACTTATAAAGATTTCCTTATAACATCGTTTAATCACTTATAATGATTTCCTAAATAAATTTCCTATTTATTTTCCAAATAAATATTCCTTTATCACTTCACTTCTATTCATTAGATCCTCATTATAAACTGATAAGTGAATAAACTTCTCAGCGTTAATCCAGAAGGTCGAAACCAACACCAGATCAACACTCTGAAATTTACTCAACTCAATCAACGTAGAACAAGTTCCAATTACTCAAAAACCATACCCTACCCTCTTTAACACTTTTAACTCGATTCTATTGATTTTCAAATAAATATCTCTTTTATAAAATCCTTTAATTTTATAAATATTTAATTTTCAATATACGTTTTGAAAATTCCCTTTTTACTTTCCAGTATTCATTTGGGTATTTAAAATACCGTATAACCCTGATTACTATTAACCAAGCACACATAATCATCACAGATTATATAACACATCACATATCATAATATATGAATAAAACAGTATTTTATATATTGAGGAACCCAGTTGGGTCCCTCCAACCTGTTCCCCTGCATCACAGATGTTAAACCATACAATTAACATCAACTTCATTTCAGTATGAAATGTTCTGATAAGCAACATCAATATTTAATTGTATATATATATAATTTCAACTAACTGACTAGCAGTTCAATCAACCAATCTACACACAACAGTCAATCAATATCTAACAGTTCTAAAAGTACGTTATAAAAATATAACTGTTCAGAGTTGGTGAGTTTTACTCACGTTGTCCGTAATCGTTAAATACGAATAGCAGTTGATTTGTCCACTCAAACGTTTAATTCCACCTCGATTTGGAATAAGCTCCTAATGACCTCGAATCATTCTCATGATGTTGTTCCCGTCCATACGATCCCAACGAATCCTTCCATTCGAAATTCTGATATTATGTGTAAAAGATATTGCATTAAAAAGATTGTATGTTATTTAAGTAAAATAAAACTTTATTTTATAAGCAAATGGGCCTTACCCTTTGTATAAAATCCTCGGCCCACTACCATAACTTCACCGACCCAAACCAAAACATCTCCTTCCCCAATTTGAATTCCCACGCCTCCAGGAAAACACGACAGCCAATTTCAATTTCCTTGAACCCAACTTCGATCCCAAATCTTTCGACCATACTGCCAAAAACCATTTCCACTTTATCTCCTTCGCAAGCTCCTCAATCCCATACCACACTCCCTGAACTCGACTTCGAACTTCACCAGATGAGTACAGGAACTCGACGACCCCACCCCTTCACCGAACACCATCAGAAGGTCACCACCGAGACCAAATCTTACCAGAAAGCCGATTACTAGCTCTCCTTGCCCAACCGATGCCCCACATAAAAGAAATGTCGAACCCTAGTTCGTTTAGCCGACGTTGGGAAAATGTGGAGACCCCAAAACCAGTATCGAACACAATAAAAAGCACACAGACTGAAGAGCAAGCCCCTCCGAGTTCAAATATATGCTCTTTGGGATTTTAGAAATTTTCTTTGAATTGTTCTTTGATTTTTCTTTTTGGATGGTTTTTGCTGTGAAGCTAGAAATGAACGGCGAAACTTGTGTTGACCAAGAATAAGATGATTTTAGGGTTTAGTGAAAGTTAGAAGGGGTATTTATAATGAAGAAAAATATTTAGATATTTTGTAGAAGGAATATTCCCGGTATATTCCCTTTTTGTAAATTCGTTTCGCCTTCTAAAAATCCGTGTGATCACATACGATATTCAAAAATCACGAAACTGGACATGCAGCTACAGTTCGACAATACGGTCCCAACGAAACTGGTTTCGTCGAATTCCGACTCCATATGCTCATACAGCGTATTTTTAACCGTCAAATTATCGACTATTTTTCACTCTAAAAATCCGTACGACCACACAGTGACTCTAAAAATCACGGAAACTGACATCTAGCAACTATTTGACATTGCGGATCCAACAAAATTAGTTTCGTCGAATTCCGACTTCGTTTGCAAAAGTGGCTATTTTTAAAGCTCTGGTTGACCCATTTAAATATACAAATATATTTAACTATAATTAAATTAAATATTAATAAATTTATATTATCGTATATATTCACAGTGGAATACCATACAACTCAGAAAAATCCTATATTGATTTCTAACTCGATATTTCAATCTGGGTCAATCCGATATTCGATTTATATTGAAATTCCCTTTTAAAATATAAATAATTCCTTTATAAATTATAAAGGAATTCCACAGCGACTTTTCTGAAATTTGATTTGGACATAAATCAAAATCTACACGATGAAATCCCGATTTTTCTCTTCCACTAGAAAGATATACTCCACCAGCTCCGTACGTTTCTCGTTTCACAGAAACCCGGCCTAAAACGTATCCTGTGCATTCAGTTGAAGTTCGAATCGCCAATTTACGAACTACAGCGCCATTTCAAGCTCGATTTTAATTATATTATAAATTCTACGTTCAAACTTCGTTTATATAATATATTCTTTATTTTAAATTAATTCTAAACTGAATTAAATATTACAAATAATCCCGTTCACACCATATTGTGAATTCCACTATTTCTGACTATTCCAGAAATTAAATATATTATTATATTATTATATTAATTAAATATTCAAGTTATTTAATTAAATGACCATTAAATTCTCTAATCACTATATAAATAATTAAATAAATTAATTATTATACCTCTGGAAAATGCGGGTCATTACAATAAGACCCAGGTCCCATCACACAATGCAACGCAAGCCGGAGGATAGGGTTTTACCTTATAATAGCCAAAGCATGCTTGATACGTTAAAAACAAATCATTTGATACTATTATAAGTGTATAGTGTCAAAACAATTTCAATCATAAATATCAATCATAGACGGCATGGGTACCATATATCATGTCGCCATACTAGGCTCTACAATCAAAACCGCACAGTCACGTGTTGGAATTTGGATTTTCATCTGTGAGCCGAGGCAAAACATAGTCCTCACCGAATTCGAGACGCTCTAGTCTGACCCTCAGGCAAGCGTGCAGGCAAGCCTTGGACCGTCAGAGCCGGTCCACCGATGTGGATTATTATGCCTGAACACTACGTTTCCCCACCCTTTGGGGTGTAAATGAGCCAACGAATGACTCCATCGGCTTCACATAGTCACCGATATATCTGAGGTGCCTCGCAACATCAACAACCACATAAGTCAAACTCGTCAGGGCGCATAAAACCACTGTCGCCACTTCTAACTAGAAAGAAACGCATGTCCTCCCTGATGTCCTCTCCCGTTTCTGGTTCAAAACTGGGGTGTGAGGCTCGCGAATCAACGTTACACAAAGCTATGCCACATAGGCCGTGCTTTGATCATCAACCACAAGATCTGCTTTTCAACATAAGCCTTGATCATATTTCCACTTAGGCATGCCACACAGGCAATTCACTCTATGCATTTGATATCCATCAATATATAACCCCTGAGCTCGTACGTCTCAGAGAAGGGCGTTAAGCAAGAGAATAAATTCTCCGCTGCCAAACAGATATATATTTAATAGAAATCAATCACATAGAATAAAATCCAATGTCAGACACACAATCCATTTACAAGTTTATTCTAGGTCTGAACGAAACCGGAGGCACCTAGTACCCTGCATATCCATCGATCTCCAAGTACGTCTGGACGATCACTAACTGATTCCCTCCACTTGGGTGTACGGCCCAATCAAGATCATCACTAATCTCCCAAACGACGTGAAGACCTCCGGCCTTCAACCACCGTCTTTATCTTCGACATATCGTCGTAACAGTTATTCAGAATGGGATGAACCCAGTCTTTCTGAATAACTCGCGTATATTATAAACAAGTGTTACACTAATACAACATACGCCTCTTTCCAATTCATCAGCCACTAACCGTAAATTAACAAGAGAATAATTCCCCAAATATTAACTCCGAAGGCCGAAACCAACATTAGATCAATAACCAGGAAACCATTCTGCTTAGCTAACCCACAGTTAGTTTCTAAATTTCACATTATTAGGGAAAGGTTCCCATTAATTTTATCAAAGATAAATTCTTTGAAATTTATTCTTTAATCTTCCTTTGAATATCGATTCAACTAGTCGGGATTAACGAACCTTACCGAAGTAATCATTTGTTTTAATTTCCCAATCCCAACCTATTCATCCCATGAAGTAGACCTGGACATGCTTCATATCTAACACCATGGTGTTATCGGTAAATCCAATTACCATTTCACATTCAAATCTAATTGAAGATTTAACTACCACCTGGAGTAAAACTAGTGATACTCCATTCTCGATCTTTTCAATCTAATTAAAGATTCATTAAAACTCCACTTAGTTTTAATCTTTGACTGGGTTAAAGAATTAGTGTCATTTAAAACACGGTTCGCGATAAACCCCAAAATCACATCACATTTCAATCAGTCCCTAACCGTAAATTAGCAAGTGAGCAATTCCCTAAGTATTAACCTCGATGGCCGAAACCAACATCAGATCAATACCCCAGGAACCATTCAACTTAACTAATCTCCAGTTAGTTTCTAATTTCCTTAGCTCCTTTGGGTCTAAGAACAGTATTATTAAAGATACCGTTCACGACAACCCAAAATCACATTCCATTAATTATCGGGTTAAAGAACAAGTGTTATTTAAAACAATGTTCACGATAAACCCAAAAATCAATACCAATTCAATTCCAATTAAATATTATTTAATTGGTACACTTCATTAAATCTAAATAAAAAGATTTATTCTTTTTCTCAACTGGGCTTAAGAACAGTGTTAATGAAGACTCCATTCACGACAAACCCAAATCACATTTGATATTAAATACAAGGCTCTGAATAGAAAATATATCGTCTTATATTCAATATCAAATTGTACGACCAACAAATATCGTATTGGAAATAACGATATATATATCTTTCAAATTCCCATAACAACATATGTATAATTACGAAATCCAACATCGAAACATTCCAAAGACAATTTCGATTCAAATCCATTCCAATTCAATTATTGGAAATTCTGGTTACTTTTAAAACCCTTTTTAAACCAATTTATTTATTTAAAAATAAATAAATTATTATTCTAGTTCAAAACTAGTTCATTCCGATAAAAATCTATTGTTATCTTTTCAAATATGGAGTTTTTCATCCCAATTCTTCACAAATAATTTCCTATGATTTTACACAAATTATTACTATTTTTAATAATTTTATCAAGGCCCGTACAGTCGATTTCCATCAACGGCCATCGAACTGCACTTACAGCGACCTTTTCCAAATTTGATTTGGACATAATTTCAAATCCTTCCATTTAATCTCATATTTCTAATATTCATTGGAAATCTCTTTTCGATACGAACCCAACGGTTCTGGTTTCAGGACAATCCGACGGTCGGATCTCCCGCAATATCCATTCGAAGTCAATGGTCGAAATTTGCGAACTGCCGCTGCGCGGCGCGTTCAATTCAGGACATTATATTATATATATAATATATATAATATATATTTCATCGATTTCCTTTTAAAACGTATTTTATAAATCATTTTAAATTCGTTTCAAATTGATTTCAATTCAAATCGATTTTTAATTCAATTTCAGTTCGTTTTCAATTCGAATTCATTTCTATTCAATTTCAATTCGAATTCAATTCTATTCAATTTCAATTCGAATTCAATTCTATTCGAATTCATTTCAAATTGATTTCCATTCAATTTCAATTCGATTCGAATTCATTTTATTTTAAATTCGAATTCTAATTTGTTTCAATTCGAATTCTAATTCGTTTCAATTCAATTCGAATTCTAATTCGTTTCAATTCAATTTAATTCGAATTTCATTTAAAAATATTCGATTTTGAAATTACTTTTCAATATTCATTATAAAAACGAATATAATCGATATAAATATCGATCGAGTCAAAATAGCGCATATCTAATCAACATGGCTTTATATATTTTATTTCAAATATTCTATTCAAATATTTTGTTTCAAATATTTCTTCTCAAATATTTTATTCAAATATTTCTCTTTAAATATTCTATTTCAAAACTGGAATGAGGCCCAATCAATCACCATAGATTTTATTTCTATGGATTTCCATACAACGCATGTATATATCAACAATGACAAATAATCAACCGTCATCCAAAGTGCATTCTACACTGTATAAGCATCAAATATAAATATTTAACGCTCATAACAGTTTGTCAATCAATCGACCGACATACAACTAATTATTGGGATTAGTGTATGTCATATATCATCCCAATACCCGTGTGGGGTTTTCAAACTATCAAACACAGATTTTATTTGTGTAGTTGGGCGATGTATAAAATTTATCGTCCCAATCAATATCAGTCAAATGTGTGTATATAAATAAATCGTCCGATTTGTTTATAAATATTTATTTCATATACACATTAAAAATTATATTTTTAACTATAAAATATTTTCCCCTATAAAATATTTTATTTCATTTCACATCACATCACACAATCAACTACACATCAGAATCAAACAAATAAGCATACAAGCCGTTCATGGTCTGTGGACGACGGGTGTCAGGTGATACTAAACACCGTCTGCATCGTAGTATATATTTTTAACTAGAAAGAAATTAAAAGTGAGGAGTTCTCACCGGCTAGCTAAACCAAACGCCACGACTCTTCTTATGTAGAAATCTTCGCCCTGCTTGCCTTTCATTCCTTTCGTTGTCCTTATTCACTACATATATAAAAAGTATATTTTTATATCGCTGCTTCTAAAATAAAAATCACATATTTTTATTTCACTTTCAAGATGATAAAAATAACATCTTTAACACGACGTCTTCATTATAAAGATTATATTTTTATTATACTCCCTATATAAAAATTGTATTTTTATATTCTCTACCTTATAAAAATTATATTTTTATAAGTGAAAATTAGTGTCACTTCCCTTTTACATTTCAAAATTAGGCTCAGGTCCGGTCTTAAACTTATTATAATTTTGGTCCCTATTTTCATTTTTATGTGTTATTCATAATATTCGCATACATGTATGCAAATATTCTGAATGAATATTTTCATACATGTATGCAAATATTCATCAGAATAGTTGCATACATGTATGCAAATATTCAAAAAATTTGCATACATGTATGCAACTATTCTGAACGAATATTTGCATACACGTATGCAAATATTCTAAATTTTTACATACATGTATGTTTCTGAACGAATATTTGCATACATGTATGCAAATATTCTGAATTATTGCATACATGTACGCAAATAAAGTTGAACTAATGCTGATGAATTGTTGTAGAAATGTATGCAATTTTTCTAAATAGAAAAATAGGGACCTAATTTACAATAAGTTTAAGACCGGATGTGAGCCTAATTTTGAAACTTAACAGGGACCTATGCCAAAAGTACCCTTTTTATAATTCCTACTATATAAAAATCATATTTTTGACCTTCACATTATATATATAAAAATTATATTTTTAATCCTCACATACAATAAAAATCACGCCTTTATATTTTTAAAAATCTAATCCTTGCTAATATAAAGATTCAAACTTTATTCGCCTTCGAAAATATAGCTTTACATTTATTAAAAATTATATTTTTAATTTTTAAAGTCATATAAAAACTGAAAATAACTAAATGTAAGTAAATTAACAAGAAAACTCATTGATTTTGTCTTCAGAGGGAGGGGGAAGATGGCATGCGCGTCGAAGGGGGGTTAAGGTTAGTCGGAGGTCATCCGGGGAGGGGTGCGCTCGGCTGGAGGAGGTGCAGGTCGGAGGTGGGGTATGGGTGAGGCGCATCAGGTCGGAGGTTGCCCAGTTGCGGCGGCGGGCCCCTCTAGGGTGGTGGGTTCCTCGTGGTTTGGGATGGGTTGAATTAGGGAAGAGGAGAGAGGGCGCGTGCGAGCAGAGGAGAGGGGGTCTGAGGGGAAGGTCGGCGGCGGTGGCCCACCGCCTAGCGGCGCAGCGAAGAAGAGAAAGGGGGGAGATTAGGTTTTTATTATTATTTTTCTTTCGAACGGGGGGGGGGGGGGGGTGTTGCTGAGAAGGGAAAGTAAGAGAGAGGGGTGACTTTATTATATATATATATATTTTTTAATTAATTTTCAAAAAGCAACTTTTTATCTCGACCTTGAAATCGAACCCACCGACTGTCACCCCCAGTTAATTACCACCATTCCAAACACAATGGGATATGCATCGTAGGCCGATTCGACTGTTTCGATCGGTTTCCGTCAAAATCAAAATATAACTCTATATATTGAATTTGAGCGCACATTTCAATTTACCGGAGCCACATACTATCTCTATAAATTCCAGAAAAATATTTTCTAGCTTCGTATTGACGATACGGTCGTAACAAAACTAATTTCGTCATATTCTGAGATTGTTTGAAAAATGACCATTTTCCAGTCGATTAAAATCAACTGAAACTGGTCAAACGTGTGTTCCTTTGCCACGCTCACATATTGATTCGAAAAATTATGAAATTTGAAACCTAGCAATAATTGTACATCGCGGATCCAACAAAAGTGGTTTCGCCGAAAACCGAGGTAGTTTGCAAAATGGCCATTATTCAGGGCCGAAATTCCATAGCGACTATTCTGAATTTTCAACTAGACATAACTTTTGATTCCCGCTATGAAATTTCGATTTTTCGGATTCGTTGGAAAGATATTCTCAAATAGATTCTATTACTTTTAGTTTCGCTAAAATCCGGTTTATTTTGCACGCGGTACATTCATTTGAAATTTGAAATCGAATTATCGAACTACCGCGCCATTTTCAATTCATTTTATAATTATAAATAAATATTTATATTCTAACGTCGAGCTACATAAATATATACATTCGAATTCTATTCAAAATAAATTTTTTGTCGTTATTATTTAAAATAATTCATTTTAAATAATCAAAATTCGCTAAAATGGACAAAATAAAATTTTTAAATTTGCTCGGATTTCTGGGTTATTACAGAGGGGGCTGAGAGAGTAAAGAGAGGAAGAGGGTTTTTTTTATTTTTATTATTTAATTTCAAAAAGCAACTTTTTATTTCAAATTCGAAATCGAACCCACCGCCTGTCGTCCATAGCTAATTACCTCATTCCGAACACAATGGGATATGTATCGTAGGCTGATTCGACTGTTTCGACCAGTTGCCGTTCAAATCAAAATATAACTCTATATATTGAATTTGAACGCGCATTTCAATTTACCGAGGCCACATACGAACTCTAAAAATTCCAGAAAAGTTATTTCTAGCTTCGTATTGACGACACGGTTCTAACAAAACTAATTCCGTCAAATTCCAAGACCGTTTGAAAAATGGCCATTTTCCAGTCGATTAAAATCAACTGAAACTGGTCAAATGCGTTTTCCTTCGCCACGCTAACATATTGATTCATAAAATTATGAATTTTGTAATCTAGCAATAACTTGACATCACAGATCCAACAAAAGTGGTTTCGTCCAAAACCGAGGTCGGTTGCAAAATTTCCATTTTTAAGGGCCAGAATTCCAAAGCGACTATTCTGAATTTTCAACCGGGCATAACTTTTGATTCCCGCTATGAAATTTCAATTTTTCGGATTCGTTGGAAAGATATTCTCAGTTAGACTCAAATATTTTTGGTTTCGCTAAAATCCGGTTTATTTTGAATCCTGTACATTCATTTGAACTTTGAAATCGAATTTTCAAACTACCGCGCCATTTTCAGTTCCTTTTATAATTAAAATAAAATATTTATATTTTAATGACGATCTATATAAATATATACATTCTAATTCTATTCAAAATAAATTTCTCGTCGATATTATTTAAAACAGTTCATTTTAAATAATCAAAATTCATTAAAATTTCTAAAATAAAATTTTTAAATTGGCTCAGAATTTCCGGGTTGTTACACCAACAGCTTGCTCGAACTATAACCAACTATTTGTAAGGCTTCTAAGATCCCAACGAAAGTTATCCTACAGTAGGTGGGATGGATTTAGATACTCCTTTAAAAGATCTACATATGAATAACAACTATGTTCCAGCAAAGGATTCTAGTGAAAAGAGGGATGTGCCAAGGTCAGAAGGGGATAATATAGGAAATAGTAATTATAATACTGTAATATGGTCATCTCAGAATAATGATGTTAGAAAATCAAACTCTTTTAATGCTCTTATAAACCATAATAATGTCCACAGGAAATAAAAGAGGATAATATTATGTTACATAATCATGTTGGATCAATTACTGATAAAAATGTAGATGATAAATTGGTCAATAGTGAAGCTTTTGGAGGAAATCAATCTAAGGTGAAAGCAACTAATTGAAAATATGAATTGAAATATGTTGCCTTAAATAATTCAGAGGATGTTACTTGTAATACTAAAGTCATTAATGATTTGAATTTAGAACAGTTAGATGCAGGAAATAATTTACCATATGAAATATTGATGGAAGATTCAGATAGCATCTCGTCAAGTAGCATTAGAAGAAAGAAAAATAGATGAACCCTTGGTTGAAGAGAATCTTGAATGGGTTGAGCCTGTGTCGCAAATTAAAATGAGGTCAAAGAAAAAAAAGCAAGAGTGGAAGGCAGTAATACCGGTGGAGTGATGCATAGAGGAATTTTTAAAAGGTAAATCTTTGATTTGCTACTGCTTTTGGTTCCTGCAATTTATTTTCAGGATGGATCATTTATTAGATTTTGTGGGCTTTTGTTTGTTAAAGTTGTGGTAGTTGTTGGATCTGCCATTAGTTTGATGGTAGATTGTCTATATTGCTTGGTTTCTATTTTTGGTGATTGTAATTCGAGTCTTTTGTTGAAGCTTGGCTTGCTAGTGTATTTTTCCTTGTGGTTAGATGGATCATATTTGGGTTGATAATGGATGTTCTTGTTGGTTATCTCCTGTTTTATGGTGTAGGTGTTATGATGGCATATATACGAGGTTCTTTTTTTGGTGGCTGAAGTTATTGATTGTGTCTGAGTTAGTTGGGCTTCTTGGATATTGATGTTGTGCTTTATGGGCTTCATATTTCAATAGCAAAGTGTTGATTTGGACTTTGTAACTGTGTTCTTGGTCATTATCTATTGTGGGTTGTTTCGTAGTGTATCTTGTTGTATGTTAGTGTCTTGTTGTGTGTCTTTAGGTTCGAGCTGGTTTAGTGGTATGTGTACAGTATTCGTTTTGGGTATGGTGTTGTATTTATTTCCAGCTTGAACCTTTTCCTTGTATCCTTCTTAATGTAATTTAAGTACCCTTATCCAAATTAAAGAAAAACTCCGAAACAATAAAACATTGGCTTCCACTTCAGATAAAAACCAAAACAACTCCTTTTCCTTTCTTATGCCTACTTCTGGCTTGATTCAACAATCTACGTATGAAAGGGTGATCAAACTGGAGGAAACTATGAAAGATACCCTATAATTGCTTGCTAAAATTCAACTTCTACAAGTCCGGATGGCCAAAGAAATAGAAAAGCAAGAGAAAATTGTTAGGAATCTTTAGAAATACATAATGAATAACCAAAATAATCCAATTATTATTGAAGATGAATCATCTAATATTCAAGTCCATAATTCTATGGAGGAATATGATAAACGAGAAAAGGTTGAAGAAGAAGACGAAGTAGAGGAAGAAAATCAAGGAACGGACAAAGGCGATCAAGTTATCTGCGTTGGCAATGTATGTTTTAATAAGGAAGGGAAAGTGATTGAATAAAATGGAGAATTCTGCCTCCATAACCAAATTCTCCAATTCACAAGTCTAAAATTATCAAGAACAATCAATAGTTAGGTTTCATATATTCGTGTAATCGCTATTGTACGTAACGAGTTATGTAAATTCGCTAAACGTTCTCGTATATTTGTAAACAACAATTAGTATATTTGAAAATATCATGTCACAATAATAAAAGTTTGTACTTATATATTATACCTTTTAATATAATTCTCTAGTGTTTAGATTTCTAGTGTATATAAGGATAGTATTAGGATTTTGTACTTGGTTTGGATTAGAATAATTTGTGGGTTATTAGTCTTGGTTTTAGATATTAGAACTTTGTCTTAGTTTTGGGGGGAGTATTATTGTCAAGTTAGGATTATATAGGTTTTTGTTGTTGACAAAGGGGGAGAATTATAAAATAGGGCTTAGAATAAGGTGAGTTAATAGTTTTTATAGGAGTTAATGGAGTATGGGGAGTAAATGGAGAATCAAGACATCAGGTATGAACATGTATGCATATTTTATAAACCAAGGTTGTCGTCATCAAAACGGGGGGATTGTTAAAGATTGAAATGTTGATGATGATGTTTTTGATGACAACAACCTTGTTTCAATTATTATTGTTATAAAATATATACTAACATTATTGACTAGAATATATGTATGTATATATAGGGAACTATGTAGGTATTGATAATTGAAGACTTTACGGTTTAGAGAATCAAGATTTCAAAGTAAAAGAGTCAAAGATACAAGACGCATGAGTATCAAGAATTTAAGAGTTCAAGAAATATAGAGTAATAGTATCTAGATATCTTGTTAAAACTCTGGTTAGCACTGAATTTTGTTTTCAAAGTTCTTTAACTATATTTAAACGATTTCAAAATTACTTTGTTATTTTTAAATATATTTTCAAAAATGATTTCAAAATTACTTCCTTATTTAAATCTATATTTATTTATTCTTAAATCTATTTTAACTCTGGAAATTTATTTTAAAACTATACTTAATATATTTTAACTCCTAAATTCAAGTAGTTTTTACTTACAAATTTAATACTAAGATTTATTATTGTTACTTATGTTTTCAATTTCCTTATTAATATTAAGTTATAAATACATTCATAGTTTTTATATATATAATATATAAAATATTTAATGCTTAGTTTTTAATAATATTGAAATCATCTTAATATATGTTTTTTTAATATATATTTCGACTTGAAAAACTCTATTTAATATAAAGGAGTATATTTTGTTTTAACTCAGAAATCACCAGGATTTATTTAAACATTATTTATTTCGATTTAAAATTTTATTTTTGAAATTATACTAGAATTATCGATATATGTACCGTTGACTTGTTTTAAAGTTGTGTCTTTTGAATTCAAATCTTTTTTGAATGGATGTGGCTATTGGAAAGCTATATAAAGGCTTTAGATTTTGATTTTTTTATAACCTCTCATCTCTTTCTTCTTCCTTTCTTCTCTTGCTATTAGTCTTATTATTTGCTTAAAATTTGTACTTATACTTTTGACGAATTTCGAAGAAATTATATCAGTCTTCTTCTCTTTTAATTGTCTATCAAACTCTCTCTCAGATTCAAGTGCTACTCAAGAGTTATAGTTGTTTTTAATCAAAAATCGCAAGATCAAGTCCTATCGAGTCAATACTATAAAACCAATATTGAGAAAAGATGTGATCGTAGCCCATAAATCGATTGGGTGCGATTGTAGCCCGAAACTCAATTAGGTGAGCTTATAGCCTCGGAAATCAAAAGAGCGCCCTATGCCAAGAAGCAGGTGGTGGTGTACCTGTGATAGCCCGTAATTTCCCCGTGAAGAAAAGCCCGGATTACCTTGATAACACGACAAAATAGAACACAAACAGAAGAACATTTCATTGTTTATTATAACAATTCCATCAGAATACAAGAATATACAGAGTATGAATAAATATTACACAGAAAATATCAGAGATTTAAACTACATTTAAATACATCGCAGCAGAAATAATACAAAACACAACTAGAAGAGATAAACAGATACAGAGCTTTCCGGATATCGTTCCAGCTATAAATCAGGATCCTGTGAATATAAATCTGCAAAACCAAAACTACTAGCAGCCCATGTGGAAATAGGGCCACCCAGAGTTTAGGTCAAAACAATAAACTCCAGGTCAGTCATGTGACTGGTGTGAGAACTGAAACAGTTATTAATCTTTGTTTTCAAAGTTAGGTAAATCAAGGGACCACGCCGTATAACACGGAATGGGTTTCTTCCCAATAATACTAGTGCATCAAACAAACAGCGTAATCTAAATAAAGAACAATGAAGCTATTATAAGACCTAGATCCCATCACACAATGCAACGCAAGCCGGAGGATAGGGTTTTCCCTTGTAATAGCCAAATATGACTGATACGTGAAATTTCATCTTATATTATTACTATAAGTGAAGAAAACAACTTCAAATATAAATGTATCAACCATAGACGGCATGGGTACCATATATCATATCGCCAATACTAGGCTCTACAATCAAAACCGCAAAATGTCATATTTGGAAATTGGATTTCCATCATGGTGGCTCCTGATTCGAAAGATCGATCGCGTAGTGCCATCCACAACGGCTTACGTCTCACTAGAGAAAACGCTGTATGCACATCCGCACTTTTGGGAAATCGAGTACCACTGCGGCTTACGTCTCGGCGAGAGAAAATACCGCTTACCCTATCCCTCTGAGCACTAAGCTCAATCTCGGTCGACCGAATCCACGACACCACTAAGGTGCCCATCCACTAAAAAGCATACTGATCAAACCATCAGTTTACCACCATACCGAGGTGTGAGGCTCGCGAATCAACGCTATACACAAAGCCGTGCTATAATAAAGCCGCGCTTTGATCATCATCCACCAAACTTTGCTTTTCAACAAAAGCCTGGATCAATGCATCTCAGCATGCCACACTATCAATCCATATCGTACCACTGATTTCTGCCAATATATAACCTCTGGGCTCGTACGTCTCAGAGAAGGGCGTTAAGCAAGAGAATAAATTCTCCGTCGCCAAACAGATATATATTTAGCAGAGGTCAACGAATACAATATAAAGGAATACAATGTCAGACACACCATCCATTTACAAGTCCGTTCTAGGTCTGAACGAAACTGGAGGCACTTTCCTCGCATATCCATCGACCTGCAAGTACGTCCGAACGGCTACTACTTTAGCCCCCTTCAAGTTAGCTACTCCCATCATGAGCATCAGTAGCACCCATCCATTCAATGTGAAGATCGTCGTTCTTGCACCGTCTTCAATCTCTTCGACTCGTTGTCGAATCAGTTATTCAGAATGGGTTATACCCGGACTTTCTGAATAACTCGCGTATCTTGATCTACAAGTGCTATAAAACACAATATATGCCTCATTCCAATTCTGAATATTCACACTCCTAGGGAAAGATTCCCATTAATTTTATCAAGGATAAATTCTTTTAAATTTATTCTTTGATCTTCCTTTGGATATCATTTCAAACCATATTATGGTTTTCCAAACTAGTCGAGATTAGCGAACCACACCGAAGTAATTATTTATTTTATTTCCCAATCCCAACCTATTCATCCCATGGAGCAAAACTGTTATTACCCCATAACTAACACCACGGTGTTATCGGTAAATTTAATTACCATTTCACGTTCAAATCTAATTAAAGATTTAACTATCGCTAGGAGTAAAACTGGTGATACTCCCCTTTTGATCATTTCCAAATTTTGATAATTTAAATTATCAATTCATATTTCAATCTAATTAGAGATTCATTAAAACTCCTTTTATTGGGTTAAAGAACTAATGTCATTTTAAACACAGACCACGATAAACCCAAATCACATTCTATTTCAATTCCAATTAAATATATTAGAAATTCTGGTTATTTAAAACCCATTTCAAATTCAATTTATTTATTTCAAAAATAAATTGATTTTAATTCTAGCTCAAAACTAGTTCATTTCGATAAAAATCTATTTTTATCTTTTCAAATATGGAGTTTTTCATCCCAGTTCTTTTCAAATCATTTATTTTGATTTTACACGAATTATAGATATTTTTAATTATTTTATCAAGGTCCGTACAGTCGGTTTTCAATAACTGCCACCGAACTGCACTTACAACGACCTTTTCCAAATTTGATTTGGACACAGTTCCAAATCCAACCGTTAGATTTCAAATTTCTAATATTCATTGGAAAGATCTTTTCGATACGAACCCAACGGTTCCGGTTTTAGGAGAATCCGACGGTCGGATCTCCCGCAGTATCCATTCGAAGTCAATGGTCGAAATTCGCGAACTATCGCGGCGCGGCGCGTTCTATTCAGGCCGTTATATAATATATATAATATGTATTTCGTCGATTTCTATTTAAAACGAATTTTATTAATCTTTTTAAATTCGTTTCGAAAATAATTTCAACTTCCTTTTAAAATTCAAATCAAAGTTAAAATTTTCCTTATAAATTCGTTTTAAATTCATTTCAATTCCATTCAGATTCGATTTCAATTTCAATTCAATTCAATTCTATTTCAATTTCAATTCCATTCAATTCGATTTCAATTTCAATTCAATTCGATTTCTATTTCAATTCAATTCAATTCGATTTTAATTTCAATTCAATTCAATTCGATTTCAGTTTCAATTCGATTTCAATTTCAATTCAATTCAATTTGATTTCTATTTCAATTCCATTCAATTTGATTTCAATTTCAATTCAATTCAATTTGATTTCAATTTCAATTCAATTCAATTCGATTTCAATTCAATTCCATTCAATTCGATTCGATTTCAATTTCAATTCAATTCGATTTCAATTTCAATTCCATTCAATTCGATTTCAATTTCAATTCAATTCAATTCGATTTCAATTTCAATTCCATTCAATTCGATTTCAATTTCAATTCAATTCAATTCGATTTCAATTCAATTCAATTTCAATTCAATTCCATTCAATTCGATTTCAATTCAATTCCATTCAATTCGATTTCAATTTCAATTCCAATTCAATTCGAATCGATTTCAATTTCAATTCAATTCAAATTTATTTTCTAAATATTCATTTTATAAAAAAATGAATGTAATCGATATCAATATTGTTCGCGTCAAAATAGCGCATTTCTAATGAACACAGCTTTATATTTTTCAATAACTTCGTTATTCTATTCAACAAATGAATATATATTCTATTCAACACGTGAATCTATATTTCTTTCACCATATGACTAATCTCAACAAATGAGTACCGTCAACATGTGAATCTTTATTTCATAATATTCTTCATTTTCCCAATTGGAATGAGGCCCAATCAATTACCATATAATGTTAATTATATGGATTCCATACAACACACGTATATAATAACAACGATAAATAATCAACCATCATCCAAAGTGCACCACACAACTGCATAAGCATTATACATATATAATTAATGCTTACACAGTCTGTCGACCAGTTGATCGACATACAATTAAATAATTGGGATTAGTGTACGCCAAATATCATCCCAACAGCCGTGTGGGGTTTCAAACAATCAAACAAAGATTTTATTTGTGCAATTGGGCGATGTGTAAAATTTATCGTCCCAATCAATATCAGTCAAATCGGTGTATATAAACAAATCGTCTGATTTGTTAATGAATATTTATTTCAACACTTGTTTATTTTTAACAGTTCATATATATAAAATAAAAATGTGATTTTTATTGTTCAAATAATTTATTCAACACACGAATATTTTCTTCAGTTCAGTTTAAGAATGATATTTTTATTATTCAAATATTTTTACACAGTCCATTTCACATCACAAACAATTTCAACCACACAATACAATCAAACAAGTCATCCAAGGTCTGTAGACGACGGGGAAATAGTTCATATATGTAGTTATACAATAAATAACTGTACAGAAAATATTTTAGTGAGAAATTCTCACATTGGGATTCACTCCGTCAGTTTTTATCTGAATTCTGAACAGTCTGGATTTGAATTTGTCCAAAATTCCAACATTCCAGCATTCTCGGAATTTGACACGGTCAGTTTTGTTGTGAAGCACTCGTTGTTGCGATCCCAACGCAACTGAGTTTGCATTTTTTCGACCTCGTATGAAGAAGTTACGGATTTTTAAACTTCGGATAATTAAACGAGATAATTAATTTAAAATAAAGCTTTGTTTAAACCTTTTATAACGTTTTGAAAACATTGCCTTCCTCCTCTAATTACTATTCCTTTCCCATTGGCTATTCTCCAGTACGAAGAACCTAACCCATCGATTTGCAAATCCCAACCGCCGACCACCCACATACGATCGGAACTCGATCCATCTACATGGCGTCGAATCTCGACGTTCCCCCTCGCCATCGCCAGTGGAGGCGCCTGACCCGAGGCCCCACGGCTGCCTGAAAACTCCTACCCCCGACGAGGCTTTGAAGCCCAAATCCGAGCACCTCAGTCGATAAAAACACATCTCCACCGTCTAAATTCAAGCCATCGTCGAGCACTGCGATTTCCATTTTGAAGTTTTGAAAATTATTGAATAGATTTCTAGATTGATGTAGGAGAAAATGGTGCGATTCTGGCCCTTTGTTTGAAGATGTCGGCGGCTGAAGAATTTTAAAGGGGGCTAGGGTTTTGACTAGTGGGAGGGGGTATTTATATTAAATAATAATAATTTTTTCCATATAATGTACTTTTTCATTTTAACACCAAATCAAACCCAACGACTGTCGCCCCTAGCTAAATACCCCCATTCCAAACACAATGGGATATGTTTCTGTAATAACCCGAAAATCTGGGCCAGTTTAAAATTTTTATTTTGGCAATTTTAGCGAATTTTGATTATTTAAATTAAATTATTTTAAATAATATCGACGAGAAATTTATTTTGAATATAATTCGAACGTATATATTATACGCGTCGTCATTAGAATATAAATAATTATATATAATTATAAATAGAATTGAGAATGGCGCGGTAGTTCGATAATTCGATTTCAAACTTCAATTGAATGTACCGGGTGCAAAACAATCCGGATTTTAGTGAAACCAAAAATAATGAGATCTAATTGATAATATCTTTCCAACGAATCCGACCAATCGAAATTTCCTAACGGGAATCAAAAGATATGTCCAGTTGAAATTTCTGAATAGTCGCTATGGAATTCAGGCCCTTAAAAATGGAAATTTTGCAAACGACCTCGGATTTCGAAGAAACCACTTTTGTTGGGTCCGTGATGTAAAGTTATTGCTAGATTCCAAATTTCATAATTTTCTGAATCAGTTTGTGAGCGTGGCAAAGGAAAACGCGTTTGACCAGTTTCAGTTGATTTTAATCGACTGGAAATTGGCCATTTTTCCAACGGTCTCAGAATTCGACGAAACTAGTTTTGTTAGGACCGTATCGTCAATACGAAGCTAGAAAATATTTTTATGGGATTTATAGAGTTAGTATGTGACCCCGGTAATTTGAAAAGTACGTTTAAAATTCAATATAGTGATTTAAATGTAAATTTAACGGAAACTGATTGAAACGATTGAATCAGCGTGCGGTACATATCCCATTGTGTTCGGAATGGGGGTAAAACGCTATGGACGACAGGCGGTGGACCTTGTTTCGAGGTCGTATGTAAAAGTCAACCTTTTTGCGAAATTAAATAATAAAATAATTTTAATTTCCCTCCCCTTTATCTTTCTTCCTGCCCCCCCCCCCCCCCCGTTCACTTTTATTTCAATAAAAAAAAAAAAAAACAGCAGCGGAAGCCGCCGCCTTCACCGACGGTCAGAACTTCCACCGCGCCTCCGATCTTCTCTCCCCCCCCCCTCTTCCTTGCACTCGTTCCCCCCTCCATCGATCGAAGCCATCGCGAGCCCCCCCCCCTCGAAGCCATCGCCTCCCTGTTCGAATCTTCCCACCGCCGACCGCCACCAGAAACCCCCCCCCCCCCCCCCCAGCCGACGATCTTCCCACCGCCGACCGCCACCAGAAAACCCCCCCCCCTCTGTAAGTTTTTTCGTTTTGCTATTTTATTTTAAAATGATTAAAAACTGATTTTAAAATGATTTTTAAAACTGATTTTTTTAGGGTTTAAATACTGATTTTAAAAGGGGTTTAAAACTGATTTTTATAAAAGTAGAAACTGATTTTTTATTTTACTTTAAGAAGAAACTGATTTTTTTTATTTTACTTTAAAAAGGAGAAAAGGTTTGAACTTTAAAAAGAAGAAAAAGATTTGAATTTTAAATGGAAAAAGATTAGAACTTTAAAAGGTGAAAAGATCATATTTTTATATAGTTGATTTACAGAAAAGATAGGATTTTTAATCGAAATAAAAATATGATTTTTATCTATTGAACTTCGAAATAAAAATATGATTTTTATATTTTTAAAGTATTAAAAATATAATCTTTATGGGATAGAGAATATAAAAATATCATCTTTGTATATGTAGCGAAATAAAAATCTGATTTTTATTTTATATATAAAGTGGTGATTTTCATAACGAGGAAATCTATATTTTTGAAAGGGCGAAGTCTATGTTTTATAAAGGCGAAATCTTTATTTTAGAAAAGGCGAGTTCTTTAAATTAGAAAAGGCGAGATTTTTAAATTAGTAAAAATATGATTTTTATATATTGAACATCGTAGTGAAAATTCGATTTTTAAATATATGAAGTAATTATAAAAATATGATTTTTAAATTGAAAGTGAATAAGTAAAAATGCAATTTTTGTTTTAAAGACATCAAAATATAAAAATGTGATTTTTATATATATAGTGACTACGGGCAAGGAAGATGGCGAAGATGGGAAAACGAAGAAGATTTATATCAATGAAGTGCCATGGAGCTAGGATAGCTATATGTGAGAACTTCTCACCTTTCAATTTATTTTCTAGTTATATATATATATACTAGGATGCAGACGGTGCTTAGTAGCACCCGACACAATCGTCCACAGACCATGGACTTGTTTGTTTGGTTGCATAGATTAGTTATATGATGTGATTTGAATTTGGTTGTTTGGTGGATTGATTGATGTGTGAATGGCGTGGGCCTTCACTAGACCGGGGATAAGGCTAGGCCTCGTCCCGTTTCTAGTATCGTGCCGTTATGCCGCCGAAATTTTCTAAAATATGTTAGAAAAATAAAAATATCATTTTATTGAATAAATGAACTGAATAGAAATTCATATGTTAAAATAAAAATGTTTTATCGTTAAAAATATAATTTTTAACGTGAAGTGAATAAAATAGAATATTCATTTACAAACCAGACGGTTTGTTTATGTACACCTATTTGAAGGACATTGATTGGGTCGATAAATTTTACACATCGCCCAACAGCACAAATAAAATATGTGTTTGATTGTTTGAAACCCCACACGGGTGTTGGGATGAAACTTGAAGTTCACTCATCCTGATTGATTAAATATGTCGATTGTAACGACCCAGGTTTTTGAACGGTTAATTTTAAATATTTAATATTGTTTAAATATTGAATTTATAATATAAATGGTATTTTATTGGGTTATCGATTAAATAATCGAAATACGATTTATTTTGATAATCATCGTAATACGAGAATTTAAAATAATTCAAGTTCGAAGTTTGAATTAAATCAAAACAATTCAGATGATCAGTCTTAGTTGTATTTGAATATATATGATAATAAAAATATTATTATCAGAGGAATTTATTTGTTTTTGAATTTAAATTATATTATATTAATTTAATATGGTTATTTTAAGTATACATTTAAAATTAAAATTCAGAAAATATTCTATTTCGTTCAGTATAACGCTATGACATTGGAACGACAGTCGGTACGCTAGAATAGCGGTTCGTGATTCAAATCAATGAACCCCGAGATATTTATAATGGATAAGATCGAAATCAAATCAGAAATCAAATCGATATCTATTTAAAAAGAAATAAAATCGCTTTAAATCGAATCGCATTAAATAAAAATCAAATCCAATTAAAGTTGTTTGTACGTTGGTAGACAACCATTTATAATCATCACTACGACTGTCCCTTTCTCCTCCCTCTATAAATCGCGGCTCCTGTTCTTATTTTCTCTTCTGTTGAAATCAAGAGAAATCCCGTCTCCTCCTTAAAATACTCACAATATCGATTTAAAAGGGGAAAACCCCACTGCTTCCACCTTTATTTTCAGCAATCAATACGACTAAATCCCTTCACAAAATTGAATTCGCGAATTTCCATCTTCCTTCTGCTTTTGTTTGATCCTAATTTGCGTGCGATGATGGCTCGAGCTAGTCAGCGCTCGTCTAGGGTTCAAAAGTGAAGCGGTGCTCGAAAGGAGGAAAGCAAGGTCAGTTTTTTTTCCGAACCTGGGAACGTGATGTCTGGTATTGCTCGGACTGAGGAGACTGGAAGGTGGAGGGCAGCTCGCAACTAAGGATGATGGAAATTATAGTTTTATCGTGATGACGCAATGGGTTTAAGGGTGCGATTTTGGGTTTCTGGAAGGTCGACACTGTTTGGATATCATCTAGAATAACTCGATTGGTGGACTAGGTTAAAACTAAGGAAGTCACAGTATGGTATTTTTGGGGAGATCGGAGATGGGATTGAAAAGCGAGCTGAAGGGGAGTTCGATTTGCTGTGTTCGTTGGAAGATGATGTTTTTGCTAGGGCTGGTTCAGGCAAAAGGACAGTGATCGGGTCTTGGGTTCACGATGGACCGAGATGGAGCATAAACATCCTGTGTACTCAAATTAGAGAAAGAAAAAAAAAACGAAGGCTAAGGTAAAATTTAGTTTATTTAATTTAAGTAATTTGTGATAATTAAATTTAAGCAAGAAAATATATGTACGTTGTTAAGGAAAGAAAGTGTCATTAACTACTAACCTGAAATGCAGAGACTAAAAAGAATATTTATTTAGGGAATCGCCATATAATTATTAAATTAGATGAGTGAAATCATCAACTGTTCAAAAAAAAAAAGAGAGTTATTTATTCATTTAAATAGTTAATTTAAATGAATGTTTAATCGGTGAATTTAAATGAAATTATCGTAGGTGCGAATTCATTCGAGAAGATTCATAGCCAATGATTTGGAGTTAAACAGGATATTCGACAAACTGCAATCATGGTGAGTAAATCTCACTCACCTTTAGAATTATTTTTATTTCATTAAAAATAATTGTTTGTTACTTGTGTGAATGTTTTCTGGTTGTTTTATATATATTAGTTATTTAGGCTATTATATATATATATATATTGGGTTGATTGATTGGTTGGATTCCCGCAGTCTCATTAGCGGATGCCCGCAGTTTCATAGCGGATGATTACCCTATACGCCCCACGCTATGATTAGTGGATGACCTTCTATACCGCGATATTCTGCCACGAAGCAGAATGGGTATTATTTATGTGCTAACATCTGTGGATGCAGGAAAACAGGTTGGAGGAATCCAACCGGATTCCTCAAAAATATATTATCTGTTTGTTTATTTGTTTGCATATATATTGTTATATATGGCGTGTTAGAAAAATAAATAATTTGTTGCTTTGTGTGTTTAAATATCACTGAGCTTAAGTAATGATATTTTAAAATATCGTAAAAAGGATATTGGCGATTTAAAAAGGGAAAATTCTATTTTTAAAATAGAATTTGAATTTTAAATGGAATTAAAATATAAAACTTGTTTTTGAAAAATAAAACAAGTAGTTCTTTATAAACGAAGTTTATAAATAGTTCTTTTATAACGAAGTTATAAATGAAGTAAAAAGAATTATCATTTGATAATTCAGAAATAGAAATACAAGTGCGAAATTTAAATTTGAAATGGAATTTCAAATAGGATGTGAAATGGAAATTTTAAATATATAACTCAAATGAAATTTGAGTATAACATTTGAATTTTTAAAAGGAGTTTAAATATTTGAATTTTAAAAGGGGATTGAATATTAGAAATTCAAATAGAAGTTCAAATAGAACTCGAATAAATGAAATTAGAATGGAAATAGAATTTGAATTCAAAGAATTAAAATAAAAATTTGAATTCAAAGGAATTCGAATAAAGAAATTCAAATAGAGATTTGAATGTAGAATTTCAAAATAGAATTTGAAATATAGAATTTCAAAGAAGAATTGAATAGAATTTGAAATATAGAATTTCAAAGAAGAATTGAATAGAATTTGAAATATAGTATTTCAAGGAAGAATTCAAATGTGGAATTTGAATAGAAATTTGAATAGGGCTTTGAAATAGAAATTCAAGTGTTGAATTTGAACATGGAATTGAATACAGAAATTCAAGTAGAAAGTTGAATATGAGATTTCAAAATAGAATTTGAAATAAACTTTGAAAATAGGATTTCAAAGTAGAATTGGAAATAGAATTTCAAATAGGATTTCAGAAATAAAAATCCAAATAGTTTTGAAATGGAATTTGAATTCAAGTGAATTCAAATGGATTTGAGTGAAGAAATTCAAATGGTGTAAAAATAAGTTTGAATATTAGAATTTCAAATGGTGTTGAAAATGAATTTGAATATTAGATATTCAAATGGGTTCGGAAATGGAAAAATGAAATTTGAATATAAGAGATTCAAATTGATTTCAAATAGGATTTAATCTATGGGATTTGAATATGAAATTCAAATGGGTTTTAAACTATGGAATTTTGAATATAGAATTTAAAAAGGAATTTGAATATTTGAATTCCAATAGACTTCAAATATAGAAATGGGAATATAGAAGTTCAAATGGAATTTAATTTTAGAATTTGAATAAGAGAATTCAAATGAATTCAAGTATTGAATTTGAATTGAAATAGAAATTCAAATATTGAATTTGAATATCAAATAGAAAAGGAATTGGAATTTGAATTTAAAATTCAAATAAAAGTGAGATTTGAATTTGAATCAAGCAGAGTTAAATGGAGTTGAATTCATTTTAAAGAAGTTTAGAAGTTCAAAAGTTTATATATATATATATAATTAAAAACGAACTCGCCGCAGCACTGCAGTTCGTAAAATAGCGATTCGAACTTCAATCGAATATAAAGAACTCGATTGAAGTCGGAATTCCTTGAAACAAGAAACGTCAGGACCAGTTTGATAATAGTTTTCTAATGAAAGAGAAAAATCTGAATTCCGTCGTATAGATTTTGAGTTATGTCAAAATCAAATTTTCAGAAAAACAGCGCCAGAACCATTATAAAACCATAACGGTTTATTTAATTAAATTAAAGGATTTTAAGCAAAAAAAAATCGAAATTTCTATTTAGAAAAATCCAGATGTGAGTTATAAAATATATGTGAACTCCAGTGGAGTAATGAGTTGATTTCTGAAATAGAAATCAGATTTTTGATTTATTGAATAGAGTTAACTAATTCGAATAGAAATTAGTTAATGAGATTTCGAATGAATATTGAGCTTTGAATAAGTGAATTCGATTTGAGAATTTATATTCGAAATAGAAAAGAGAACTAGAATTGAAATTGAAATTCAATTTGTTTATGAACGAGTTAAATATTTTGTTTGAACATGTTATGTTCAACAAAGAAGTAAAATAGGCAAAATGACTAATTAAAGAATAAATGGGCGAAACTGAATTCAAACGATTAGATGGTATTGAATTGAATTGCAAACAGGTGAACATGTGTAAGAAGGTTTGTTATGAAGCATATGAAGATTTAAATTTATGTGCTCGACAAAAAGGTACATGTTTAAATTCATATATGGGTTTTATGCGCCGTATCGGCAAGCCGCTTGGCTTCTTCTTTTTCTTTTCGAGATTAGAAGATACCGGGATGCTATTTGAAATTTCCCGACGCTCCCGATACAGGGGAGGTTATGGCGAAATTTTCCGAAAATTTAAGGAGTTAGAATATTTTTAAGATATTTTGATAATTTGAAATCATTGTATCGACGTATTGAATTCGATAGTAAAGTGAATATAAAAATCGAATGTTGAAAAAGGGATAGAGATAAGTAATTGAAATTGTTTTCAATTGCAAATAGAGATATTTTCTAATATATAGAAAATAAAAGAAGTAAATGTTTGGAAACGTTTTCCAAATGGCATAAGAGCCAAGAAAGATTATTGAAAATATTTGGTTAACAAATATTGATAAGGAAATAGAGAAGTGGTTTAATTAATGAATATTAATTAAAGAGGCCAGTGATTTGTTTGATATGTTTGGATGAACACTTGTTTTTATTCGATAGTTAAATCACAGACTATCGAAGTTTTGACCATCGTTGTCAATATGGAGAGACCGGTTGGATTATTATCCAAAGAACCACTCCGTATCGGCATAAGCGTTGCGAACCAAGTATGCTGAATATATTGAAGACGGAGTGAAGTGCAAGGGCTTTTTCTATTAATAGAAATAGTGCCTTCGGTTTCGTTCAGTCCCAGAACGAACGTAAATGGACGAATGTCTGACAAAGTATTTCCAATGATCAAATGGGTTGGTCTGTATGAATATATATATATGGTTGCAACGGATTTATCCCTTAGCATAATATCCAGAATATTTGTGCAAATCAATTAGTGATTAACGGATCTGATGATGTGGCATTCAAAGTGATTGTGTTATCAATGAATGGTAAGCATTCGTAGCCTCAGGCCTCAACAACCGGGAAATGACAAAAATCGGGCAGGCAGCATGGCTATGTGGGTCGCACCCATTAGGGTGTATAATCACCTATCTAGAGAAATTCCTTTTGTTTCTAAATCTATCGATTCTGCCCATTCGGGAAACGGTGGTTTGAGTCCAACCGTTGGTGATATACATTCGATACACTCAAGCGAAATGAGTGGTCGGTCATGTGTGGGCCGGGTTACAAGATGTTCTTGTTGAACCCAGGTGTATTCGCCTCTAGAGATACATCATCGGAAGGTGGTCCCATACCTTGTCATGTTGGAAATCCAATCTCCAATAAGCGCCATGCGGTTTTTGATTTTATGCTATGTATGTGGAGCGTGAGATGCAAGCGTTCCGCTAGATTGTATTTATTTGATGTAGACATTAATATAATATCACTGGATTTTCGTATCAAAGGGTTTTGGGTTATAGTAAGGTAAAAGCCGTCCATGTTTATGTGTGGACTGGTCTTACTATTATCTTTTCTTTTGAAAGGATTTTTGAAGTTAAACAAGTGGTTGGAGTTTACTCACACCAGTCCCATGACTGACCCAGAGTTTGTTTTGTTTTTCCTAAATTCTTGGGTGCCCAATTTGTACGGGCAGTCAAGTGTTTCAGGCTTTTACAGATACACTTGGAGGAGCTTGAAGAAGGAGGCTTCAACGTTAGTTATTTAGAGTTACTTCCGCTGAATCAAATGTTATGTGTACTCTGATGATGGTATGTGTATATGTACAAAACAGATTTGTATTTCAAAGCTTATGTTATAAAATATATTTTATTCGTTCCGCTGTGAGTTGTGATCTTCGTTTTTCTCCTATTCTGATATTTCTTTCTTTCTATTTCTCATCCTCTAACTTCTTTCTAATAATGAGTCGTATTTCTGTGTTATTTGGGTTGGACGTGTGTTGTATTTAGTCAACTCAGATAGCTCGGATTTGCGGGTCGTTTCAGTTGGTATCAGAGCTTAGGTTGAGCGAACACCTAGGCTTGTGTGGCATGTGCTCATTAGAGATAGGGTCAGTAGTAGTACCCTAGAATGAGTTGAGTATGAATATACGAGAGAGCGTATTTGTTAATTGATATAAAAATTGTTTCATATTGTGTTGGCTAGCCTGTTGAGTAGTTTATGAATTCTGGTCGAATCGTGGGACGCCACGACGTCGATAGGAGTTTGTAAACACTTGGACAGAAGATTGAACACAGTATTGTTTTAAAGTGGGTGAATGAAATAATTTTACCCAAAATTTCTATTTTAATATAGAAAGAATAATTTTTTGAAATTATTATATTATATGGATGTGTTAGATGTTGATTTTATAATCAAATGAGATTATAAAATTAGAACGGTTATTTATAACCAAATAGAATTTGTATACAGATTAAATATACAAATGAGATGAATTAGAATTTAATTCAAACCAGGATTAAGAATTCAAAATCCTGGGAAGTTGAAATTTATTTTTCAAAGTATATTAAAATAATATAGCTTTGTTTTAGAAGGATTTGAAAGAAAATCATTTAAATGGAATTTGAAATAATGAGGCACTGAACTCACTTCAGTGGCTGGGAAATAATTCTGATGATGATTGCAACATCATCAGTGTTCATTTCCGAGTTTCTAAGTGATGAATTGCTACCTTAGAAAAAGTTTTGATGGAAATTTGTTTGGAAGAAAACAAGTGGTTTGAAAATTCAATTATTTTGAATTTGAAGTGAAAATAAATATATGTATATATTTATGTGATTTCAAAAGAATTTGAAAAGAAAACCCAGGGATTTGAATTCTGAAATTTAAAATTTAACTTAAACAAGTTAAATGGATCGAAGTGGATAAAATTGATTAAATTCAATTTGTATGAATTTGAATTAAAATGGGATTATGTTAATTATAAATCATTTAAGTGAATGGGAACCAAATGTTTTGGTGGAATTAAATTTGTTGAAATATGAGGAGTTGAGTTTCAACATAAGTGAGATTTTGAAGTAATGGATTTGTACTATTTTTTTTCTACCTTAGCAATTTCGAGGACGAAATTATTTTAAGGGGGGAAGAATGTAACGACCCAGGTTTTTGAACGGTTAATTTTAAATATTTAATATTGTTTAAATATTGAATTTATAATATAAATGGTATTTTATTGGGTTATCGATTAAATAATCGAAATACGATTTATTTTGATAATCATCGTAATACGAGAATTTAAAATAATTCAAGTTCGAAGTTTGAATTAAATCAAAACAATTCAGATGATCAGTCTTAGTTGTATTTGAATATATATGATAATAAAAATATTATTATCAGAGGAATTTATTTGTTTTTGAATTTAAATTATATTATATTAATTTAATATGGTTATTTTAAATATACATTTAAAATTAAAATTCAGAAAATATTCTATTTCGTTCAGTATAACGCTATGACATTGGAACGACAGTCGGTACGCTAGAATAGCGGTTCATGATTCAAATCAATGAACCCCGAGATATTTATAATGGATAAGATCGAAATCAAATCAGAAATCAAATCGATATCTATTTAAAAAGAAATAAAATCGCTTTAAATCGAATCGCATTAAATAAAAATCAAATCCAATTAAAGTTGTTTGTACGTTGGTAGACAACCATTTATAATCATCACTACGACTGTCCCTTTCTCCTCCCTCTATAAATCGCGGCTCCTGTTCTTATTTTCTCTTCTGTTGAAATCAAGAGAAATCCCGTCTCCTCCTTAAAATACTCACAATATCGATTTAAAAGGGGAAAACCCCACTGCTTCCACCTTTATTTTCAGCAATCAATACGACTAAATCCCTTCACAAAATTGAATTCGCGAATTTCCATCTTCCTTCTGCTTTTGTTTGATCCTAATTTGCGTGCGATGATGGCTCGAGCTAGTCAGCGCTCGTCTAGGGTTCAAAAGTGAAGCGGTGCTCGAAAGGAGGAAAGCAAGGTCAGTTTTTTTTCCGAACCTGGGAACGTGATGTCTGGTATTGCTCGGACTGAGGAGACTGGAAGGTGGAGGGCAGCTCGCAACTAAGGATGATGGAAATTAGAGTTTTAACGTGATGACGCAATGGGTTTAAGGGTGCGATTTTGGGTTTCTGGAAGGTCGACACTGTTTGGATATCATCTAGAATAACTCGATTGGTGGACTAGGTTAAAACTAAGGAAGTCGCAGTATGGTATTTTTGGGGAGATCGGAGATGGGATTGAAAAGCGAGCTGAAGGGGAGTTCGATTTGCTGTGTTCGTTGGAAGATGATGTTTTTGCTAGGGCTGGTTCAGGCAAAAGGACAGTGATCGGGTCTTGGGTTCACGATGGACCGAGATGGAGCATAAACATCCTGTGTACTCAAATTAGAGAAAGAAAAAAAACGAAGGCTAAGGTAAAATTTAGTTTATTTAATTTAAGTAATTTGTGATAATTAAATTTAAGCAAGAAAATATATGTACGTTGTTAAGGAAAGAAAGTGTCATTAACTACTAACCTGAAATGCAGAGACTAAAAAGAAAATTTATTTAGGGAATCGCCATATAATTATTAAATTAGATGAGTGAAATCATCAACTGTTCAAAAAAAAAAGAGAGTTATTTATTCATTTAAATAGTTAATTTAAATGAATGTTTAATCGGTGAATTTAAATGAAATTATCGTAGGTGCGAATTCATTCGAGAAGATTCATAGCCAATGATTTGGAGTTAAACAGGATATTCGACAAACTGCAATCATGGTGAGTAAATCTCACTCACCTTTATAATTATTTTTATTTCATTAAAAATAATTGTTTGTTACTTGTGTGAATGTTTTCTGGTTGTTTTATATATATTAGTTATTTAGGCTATTATATATATATATATATATTGGGTTGATTGATTGGTTGGATTCCCGCAGTCTCATTAGCGGATGCCCGCAGTTTCATAGCGGATGATTACCCTATACGCCCCACGCTATGATTAGTGGATGACCTTCTATACCGCGATATTCTGCCACGAAGCAGAATGGGTATTATTTATGTGCTAACATCTGTGGATGCAGGAAAACAGGTTGGAGGAATCCAACTGGATTCCTCAAAAATATATTATCTGTTTGTTTATTTGTTTGCATATATATTGTTATATATGGTGTGTTAGAAAAATAAATAATTTGTTGCTTTGTGTGTTTAAATATCACTGAGCTTAAGTAATGATATTTTAAAATATCGTAAAAAGGATATTGGCGATTTAAAAAGGGAAAATTCTATTTTTAAAATAGAATTTGAATTTTAAATGGAATTAAAATATAAAACTTGTTTTTGAAAAATAAAACAAGTAGTTCTTTATAAACGAAGTTTATAAATAGTTCTTTTATAACGAAGTTATAAATGAAGTAAAAAGAATTATCATTTGATAATTCAGAAATAGAAATACAAGTGCGAAATTTAAATTTGAAATGGAATTTCAAATAGGATGTGAAATGGAAATTTTAAATATATAACTCAAATGAAATTTGAGTATAACATTTGAATTTTTAAAAGGAGTTTAAATATTTGAATTTTAAAAGGGGATTGAATATTAGAAATTCAAATAGAAGTTCAAATAGAACTCGAATAAATGAAATTAGAATGGAAATAGAATTTGAATTCAAAGAATTAAAATAAAAATTTGAATTCAAAGGAATTCGAATAAAGAAATTCAAATAGAGATTTGAATGTAGAATTTCAAAATAGAATTTGAAATATAGAATTTCAAAGAAGAATTGAATAGAATTTGAAATATAGAATTTCAAAGAAGAATTGAATAGAATTTGAAATATAGTATTTCAAGGAAGAATTCAAATGTGGAATTTGAATAGAAATTTGAATAGGGCTTTGAAATAGAAATTCAAGTGTTGAATTTGAACATGGAATTGAATACAGAAATTCAAGTAGAAAGTTGAATATGAGATTTCAAAATAGAATTTGAAATAAACTTTGAAAATAGGATTTCAAAGTAGAATTGGAAATAGAATTTCAAATAGGATTTCAGAAATAAAAATCCAAATAGTTTTGAAATGGAATTTGAATTCAAGTGAATTCAAATGGATTTGAGTGAAGAAATTCAAATGGTGTAAAAATAAGTTTGAATATTAGAATTTCAAATGGTGTTGAAAATGAATTTGAATATTAGATATTCAAATGGGTTCGGAAATGGAAAAATGAAATTTGAATATAAGAGATTCAAATTGATTTCAAATAGGATTTAATCTATGGGATTTGAATATGAAATTCAAATGGGTTTTAAACTATGGAATTTTGAATATAGAATTTAAAAAGGAATTTGAATATTTGAATTCCAATAGACTTCAAATATAGAAATGGGAATATAGAAGTTCAAATGGAATTTAATTTTAGAATTTGAATAAGAGAATTCAAATGAATTCAAGTATTGAATTTGAATTGAAATAGAAATTCAAATATTGAATTTGAATATCAAATAGAAAAGGAATTGGAATTTGAATTTAAAATTCAAATAAAAGTGAGATTTGAATTTGAATCAAGCAGAGTTAAATGGAGTTGAATTCATTTTAAAGAAGTTTAGAAGTTCAAAAGTTTATATATATATATATATATATAATTAAAAACGAACTCGCCGCAGCACTGCAGTTCGTAAAATAGCGATTCGAACTTCAATCGAATATATAGAACTCGATTGAAGTCCGAATTCCTTGAAACAAGAAACGTCAGGACCAGTTTGATAATAGTTTTCTAATGAAAGAGAAAAATCTGAATTCCGTCGTATAGATTTTGAGTTATGTCAAAATCAAATTTTCAGAAAAACAGCGCCAGAACCATTATAAAACCATAACGGTTTATTTAATTAAATTAAAGGATTTTAAGCAAAAAAAAAATCGAAATTTCTATTTAGAAAAATCCAGATGTGAATTATAAAATATATGTGAACTCCAGTGGAGTAATGAGTTGATTTCTGAAATAGAAATCAGATTTTTGATTTATTGAATAGAGTTAACTAATTCGAATAGAAATTAGTTAATGAGATTTCGAATGAATATTGAGCTTTGAATAAGTGAATTCGATTTGAGAATTTATATTCGAAATAGAAAAGAGAACTAGAATTGAAATTGAAATTCAATTTGTTTATGAACGAGTTAAATATTTTGTTTGAACATGTTATGTTCAACAAAGAAGTAAAATAGGCAAAATGACTAATTAAAGAATAAATGGGCGAAACTGAATTCAAACGATTAGATGGTATTGAATTGAATTGCAAACAGGTGAACATGTGTAAGCAGGTTTGTTATGAAGCATATGAAGATTTAAATTTATGTGCTCGACAAAAAGGTACATGTTTAAATTCATATATGGGTTTTATGCGCCGTATCGGCAAGCCGCTTGGCTTCTTCTTTTTCTTTTCGAGATTAGAAGATACCGGGATGCTATTTGAAATTTCCCGACGCTCCCGATACAGGGGAGGTTATGGCGAAATTTTCCGAAAATTTAAGGAGTTAGAATATTTTTAAGATATTTTGATAATTTGAAATCATTGTATCGACGTATTGAATTCGATAGTAAAGTGAATATAAAAATCGAATGTTGAAAAAGGGATAGAGATAAGTAATTGAAATTGTTTTCAATTGCAAATAGAGATATTTTCTAATATATAGAAAATAAAAGAAGTAAATGTTTGGAAACGTTTTCCAAATGGCATAAGAGCCAAGAAAGATTATTGAAAATATTTGGTTAACAAATATTGATAAGGAAATAGAGAAGTGGTTTAATTAATGAATATTAATTAAAGAGGCCAGTGATTTGTTTGATATGTTTGGATGAACACTTGTTTTTATTCGATAGTTAAATCACAGACTATCGAAGTTTTGACCATCGTTGTCAATATGGAGAGACCGGTTGGATTATTATCCAAAGAACCACTCCGTATCGGCATAAGCGTTGCGAACCAAGTATGCTGAATATATTGAAGATGGAGTGAAGTGCAAGGGCTTTTTCTATTAATAGAAATAGTGCCTTCGGTTTCGTTCAGTCCCAGAACGAACGTAAATGGACGAATGTCTGACAAAGTATTTCCAATGATCAAATGGGTTGGTCTGTATGAATATATATATGGTTGCAACGGATTTATCCCTTAGCATAATATCCAGAATATTTGTGCAAATCAATTAGTGATTAACGGATCTGATGATGTGGCATTCAAAGTGATTGTGTTATCAATGAATGGTAAGCATTCGTAGCCTCAGGCCTCAACAACCGGGAAATGACAAAAATCGGGCAGGCAGCATGGCTATGTGGGTCGCACCCATTAGGGTGTATAATCACCTATCTAGAGAAATTCCTTTTGTTTCTAAATCTATCGATTCTGCCCATTCGGGAAACGGTGGTTTGAGTCCAACCGTTGGTGATATACATTCGATACACTCAAGCGAAATGAGTGGTCGGTCATGTGTGGGCCGGGTTACAAGATGTTCTTGTTGAACCCAGGTGTATTCGCCTCTAGAGATACATCATCGGAAGGTGGTCCCATACCTTGTCATGTTGGAAATCCAATCTCCAATAAGCGCCATGCGGTTTTTGATTTTATGCTATGTATGTGGAGCGTGAGATGCAAGCGTTCCGCTAGATTGTATTTATTTGATGTAGACATTAATATAATATCACTGGATTTTCGTATCAAAGGGTTTTGGGTTATAGTAAGGTAAAAGCCGTCCATGTTTATGTGTGGACTGGTCTTACTATTATCTTTTCTTTTGAAAGGATTTTTGAAGTTAAACAAGTGGTTGGAGTTTACTCACACCAGTCCCATGACTGACCCAGAGTTTGTTTTGTTTTTCCTAAACTCTTGGGTGCCCAATTTGTACGGGCAGTCAAGTGTTTCAGGCTTTTACAGATACACTTGGAGGAGCTTGAAGAAGGAGGCTTCAACGTTAGTTATTTAGAGTTACTTCCGCTGAATCAAATGTTATGTGTACTCTGATGATGGTATGTGTATATGTACAAAACAGATTTGTATTTCAAAGCTTATGTTATAAAATATATTTTATTCGTTCCGCTGTGAGTTGTGATCTTCGTTTTTCTCCTATTCTGATATTTCTTTCTTTCTATTTCTCATCCTCTAACTTCTTTCTAATAATGAGTCGTATTTCTGTGTTATTTGGGTTGGACGTGTGTTGTATTTAGTCAACTCAGATAGCTCGGATTTGCGGGTCGTTTCATCGATCGATTGATTGACAAGCTGCTATAAGCGTTAAATGTCTATATTTGATGCTTATACAGTGTAGTGCACTTTGGTTGATGGTTGATTATTTTTCAATGCTATTATATACATGTGTTGTATGAAAATCCATATAATTAACATTATATGGTGATTGATTGGGCCTCATTCCAATTTAGAAAATGAAGAATATTATAAAATAAAAGTTCATGTGTTGACAGTACTCATCCATTGAGATTGGTCATGTGTTGAACGAAATATTTTGATAATAAAATTTACATCTTTATCAATATAAAATAAAAGTTCATGTGTTGACAGTACTCATCCATTGAGATTGGTCATGTGTTGAACGAAATATTTTGATAATAAAATTTACATCTTTATCAATATAAAATAAAAGTTCATGTGTTGACAGTACTCATCCATTGAGATTGGTCATGTGTTGAACGAAATATTTTGATAATAAAATTTACATCTTTATCAATATAAAATAAAAGTTCATGTGTTGACAGTACTCATCCATTGAGATTGGTCATGTGTTGAACGAAATATTTTGATAATAACAACTATTTTGAAAAAGAAATATTTGAAATAGAATATTTGAAAATAGAAATTTATGAAGCCGTGTTGATTAGTTTGACGCCATTTTGACGTGAACGATATTTATATCGATTTTATTCATTTCGAAATGAATTGAATTGAAAACGATTTCGAAATGAATTGAATTGAAAACGATTTCGAAATGAATTGAATTGAAAACGATTTCGAAATGAATTGAATTGAAAACGATTTCGAAATGAATTGAATTGAAAACGATTTCGAAATGAATTGAATTGAAAACGATTTCGAAATGAATTGAATTGAAAACGATTTCGAAATGAATTGAATTGAAAACGAATTCAAATTGAATTGAAAGCGAAGTGAAATGAATTCAAATTGAATTGAAATTTGAATTGAATAGAAATGGATTTTAAAACGAATTTATAAAGAAGAATTCAATTTTGATTTGAATTGAAATGGAAGTTGAAAATGTTTTTGAAACGAATTCAAAACTATTTATATAATTCGTTTTAAATAGAAATCGACGATATATATATTATATATATTATATATATAATTTAATGGCCTGAATAGAACGCGCCGCGCCGCGGTAGTTCGCGAATTTCGACCATTTATTTCAAACGGGCATTACGGGAGATCCGACCGTCGGATTCTCCTAAAACCGGAACCGTTGGGTTCGTATCGAAAAGAGCTTTCTAACGAATATTAGAAATTTGAAATCTAACGGTTGGATTTGGAGTTACGTCCAAATCAAATTTGAAAAAGGTCGCTGTAAGTGCAGTTCGATGGCCATTGATGGAAATCGACTGTACGGGCCTTGATAAAATTATTAAAAATAGTAATAATTTGTGTAAAATCATAAGAAATGATTTGTGAAGATTTGGGATGAAAAACTCCATATTTGAAAAGATAAAAATAGATTTTTATCGAAATGAACTAGTTTTGAACTAGAATTATAATTCTATTTATTTAAATAAATAAATTGAATTTGAAAAGGGTTTTAAAAATAACCAGAATTTCCAATGATTGCATTGGAGTGGGTTTGAATCGAAATTGTCTTCGGAATATTTCGATGTTGGAATTCGGGATTATACAGATGTTGTTATGGAAATTTGAAAGATGTAGATATTTATATCGTTATTTCCAATACGACATTTGTTAATCGTAGAAATTGATATTGAATATAAGCCGATATATTTTCTATTCAGAGCCTTGTATTGAATATCAAATGTGATTTGGGTTTGTCGTGAATGGTGTCTTCACTAACACTGTTCTTGAACCCAGTTGAGAAAAGATTAAATCTTTTTATTTAGATTTAATGAAGTGTACCAATTAAATAATATTTAATTGGAATTGAATTGATATTGATTTTTTGGTTTATCGTGAACAGTGTTTTAAATAACACTAGTTCTTTAATCCGATAATTAATGGAATGTGATTTTGGGTTTATCGTGAACAGTGTTTTAAATAACACTCGTTCTTTAATCCGATAATTAATGGAATGTGATTTTGGGTTTATCGTGAACCGTGTTTTAAATGACACTGATTCTTTAACCCAGTTGACGATTAAAACTAAGTGGAGTTTTAATGAATCTTTAATTAGATTGAAATGATCGAAAATGGAGTATCACCAGTTTTTCTCCAGGCGATAGTTAAATCTTTAATTAGATTTGAACGAGAAATGGTAATTGAATTTACCGATAACACTGTGGTGTTAGATATGAAGTATTACCAGTTTTACTTCATGGGATGAATAGGTTGGGATTGGGAAATTAAAACAAATGATTACTTCGGTAAGGTTCGTTAATCCCGACTAGTTTTGAATTGATATTCAAAAATAGATTAAAGAATAAATTCAAGAAATTTATCTTTGATAAAATTAATGGGAACCTTTCCCTATGAATGTGAAATTTAGAAACTAACTGTCGGTTAGCTAAGCAGAATGGTTTTCTGGATATTGATCTGATGTTGGTTTCGGCCTTCGGGGTTAATATTTGGGGAATTATTCTCTTGATTAATTTACGGTTAGTGACTGATGAATTGGAATGAGGCGCATGTTGTGTTTGTGTAACACTTATTTAAAATATACGCGAGTTATTCGGAAATTCCGGCTTTATCCCATTCTGAATAACTGATACGACGATAAGTCGAAGATGAAGACGATGGTCGAAGACCGGAGGTCTTTACGTCGTTTGGGTGATAACTGATGATCTTGATTGGGCTGTACACCCAAGAAGATGGAAACAGTTGGTGATCGTCCAGACGTACTTGGAGATCGATGGATATGCGGGGTACTAGGTGCCTCCGGTTTCGTTCAGACCCAGAACGGACTTGTAAATGGACTGTGTGTCTGACATTGGATTTTAGTCCGTGTGATTGATCTCTATTAAATGTATATCTGTTTGGCGGCGGAGAATTTATTCTCTTGCTTAACGCCCTTCTCTGAGACGTACGAGCTCAGGGGTTATATATTGATGGATATCAAACGCATGGAGTGAATTGCCTGTGTGGCATGCCTAAGTGGCAATTGATCGAGGCTTCTGTTGAAAAGCAGAGTCTTGTGGTGATGATCAAAGCACGGCCTTTGTGGCGTAGCTTTGTGTAACGTTTGCTTCGCAAGTTCCACACCCGGTATGAACCAAAAACGGGAGACGGACGTCAGGGAGGGCATGCGTTACTTTCTAGCTAGAAGTGGCGTCAGTGGTTTTACATGCCCTGACGAGTTTGACTTATGTGGTTGTTGCTGTTGCGAGGCGCCTCGGTTATATCGGTTTCGGCCGATGCATTCTGGTCGGCTGACGGACCAGACTTACACCCCATAGGGTGGGGAGACGTAGTGTTCAGGCATAATAATCCACATCGGTGGACCGGCCCTGAGGATCCAAGGGGCAGTTGCAGCTGTTCCTGAGGCTCGGGCTAGACAGTCTCGAATCGGTTGAGGACTATCTTTTGCCTCGGTTCATAGATGGAAATCCAACTTCCAAATACGTGACATTTGCGGTTTTAATTGTAGAACTAGTATGGCGACATGATATATGGTACCCATGCCGCCCATGATTGATACTTATGATTTGAAGTTGTTTTATACACTATGCACTTATAATAGTATCAAACGATTTGTTTTAAACGTATCAAGCATTCTTTGGCTGTTATAAGGGAAAACCCTATCCTCGGCTGCGTTGCATTGTGTGATGGGACCTGGGTCTTATAACAGCTTCATTTTTCTTTATTTAGCATTGCGCTGTTTGTTTTATGCACTGGTATTCTTGGGAGGAAACCCGTTCCGTGTTATACGGCGTGGTCCCTTGATTTACCTAACTTTGAAAATAAAGATTAATAACTGTTTTAGTTCTCACACCAGTCCCATGACTGACCTGGAGTTTATTGTTTTAACCTAAACTCTGGGTGCCCTTATTTTGGCACGGGCAGCTAGTAGTTTTGGTTTTGCATATTTATATTCACAGGATCCTGGTTTACAGCTGGAACGATATCCGGAAAGCTTTGTATCCGTATATCTCTTCTAGTTGTGTATTTTATTATTTTCCGCTGCGATGTATTTAAATGTAATTTAAATCTCTGATATTTCTGTGTAATATTTATTCATTTATACTCTGTATATTCTTGTAATCTGATGCATTGTTGTAATATACAGTGAAATGTTCTTTTATATGTGTTCTATTTGTGGCTTGTTCTCGAACTATCCGACGCTTTCCTTTACGGGGAAGTTACGGGTTTTTACAGTTTCGTAAGCCAATTCGACTATTTCATCCAATTTTCATTAAAATTTAAATCATTATATTGAGTTTTTAACGTACATTTCAACTTATCGGGGCCACATACTAACTCTAAAAATTCCCGAAAAAAATATTTCTTGCTTCTTATTGACGATACGGTCCTAACAAAACTAATTTCGTCAAATTCTAAGACCGTTTGAAAAATGGCCATTTTCTAGTCGATCAGATTTAACTAAAACTGACAAAACACGTTTTCCTTTGCCACGCTCACATATTGATTTAGAAAATTATGAACTTTGGAACCTAGCAATAATCCGACGTCCTGGATCCAACAAAAGTGGTTTAGTCGAATTCTGAGGCTGTTTGCAAAATTGCTATTTTTAAGGCCTTTATATATATTAAAATATATATAAATTCCACAACGACTTTTCTGAATTTTAAAATGGGCATATCTTTCAACCTTTAAAGAGACATCTCAGTCTCTTAGCTTCGTTAGAAAGATATGATTCAACAGATTCAAATATTTCTTGTTTCGTTCAATTCTGACTTATATTGAATTCTGTATATTCATTTGAAATTCGAAATCGAAATTTCAAACTGCCGCGCCATTTCAGGCTCGTTATATAATTAAAATAAATTTAGTCGTTCTCACTTCGATTTAAATAAATTTTTCGTCGTTATTATTTAAAATATTCATTTTAAATAAACAAAATCCATTAAAATCACCAAAATAAAATTTTTAAATTGGCTCAGATTTTCCGGGTTGTTACAATCTCCCTCACTTAAAATCTTTTCGTCCTCGAAAAGGAATGAAGTCGAAAGTTGTTTTCTAATCAACTCAACTTTCATTATTTTCTTTATGGCTTAAGTTTTTGAACTTTTCAGTTTCTAAAAACTTTTCAAATTTTTCAAAAATTTGGCTAACACCCTAAATTTTCGAAAAATTTCGCCATAACCTCCTTTGTACCGGGAGCATCGGGATATTTCATATAGCCTCCCATGGCCTTCTTCAATACAAAAGAAAAAGAAAAAGCCAAGCGGCTAGCCAAGCGGCTAGCCAATCGGCTCATAAAATCATCATCACCCAAACAAAACAGTAAATTATGATAAACATGTACCTATTTGTCGGGCAAACAATTTTATTTCTCTGCTCTAGCCTCCTTGTTATGACCTGTTCAATGTAAGTACATGTATATGCATGCATTTGTAATTATTTTTCAATACAGTTCACTTTTTGATTCAATTTGGCTAAAGGTTCCATATTTAATTAATCAAACAATAATCAAACAACACAACCATTAATCAATTAGTTGATTAGAATTTCAAACACATAACTTTAATACATAGTCAAAAATCATATTTTTGATGCCAAATCACAACAAATAATCCTATGTAAGTTTTGGTTCTCACACCAGTCTAATGGAAATATATAGATATCACACCTCCGAAACACGAACATAGATACTGATGATGCACGTGCTATCATCAGTACCATCTCCGGGCGACTAGAGTGTGATCCTATATCTATCCAGTATATTAAAACTTCGAATATACGTTCATGACGCGTACATGCAAAATCTTTATATATTGGATCGTCCAAATCAATATAAATAAAATATTCAAATACGTATACTTGAATTTAACTTTCAAAACAATGTTTGTTTTCAATTTTATTTTTAAAAATGTACTCTTCACACTCGTTCTAGGATACTACTGATCCTATCTCTAACGAGTCATTCTAATTGGATACTACTAATCCAATATCTGATGGATTCTTTCATTCAGTTCTAATGTGTCTTGTTCTCGAGCTCTGTAAACCAAAGCTCTGATACCAACTGTGATAGCACGTAACTTCCCCGTGAAGAAAAGCCCGGATTACCTTGAGAACACGACAAAATAGAACACAAACAGAAGAACATTTCATTGTTTATTACAACAATTCCATCAGAATACAAGAATATACAGAGTATGAATAAATATTACACAGAAAATATCAGAGATTTAAATTACATTTAAATACATCGCAGCGGAAATAATACAAAACACAACTAGTAGAGATATACGGATACAGAGCTTTCCGGATATCGTTCCAGCTATAAATCAGGATCCTGTGAACATAAATCTGCAAAACCAAAACTACTAGCTGCCCATGTGGAAATAGGGGCACCCAGAGTTTAGGTCAAAATAATAAACTCCAGTTCCGTCATGTGACTTGTGTTAGAACTAAAACAGTTATTAATCTTTGTTTTTAAAGTTAGGTAAATCAAGGGACCACGCCGTATAACACGGAATGGGTTTCTTCCCAGGAATACTAGTGCATCAAACAAACAGCATAATCTAAATAAAGAACAATGAAGCTATTATAAGACCCAGATCCCATCACACAATGCAACGCAAGCCGGAGGATAGGGTTTTCCCTTGTAATAGCCAAATATGACTGATACGTGAAATTTCATCTTATATTATTACTATAAGTGAAGAAAACAACTTCAAATATATATGTATCAATCATAGACGGCATGGGTACCATATATCATGTCACCAATACTAGGCTCTACAATCAAAACCGCAAAATGCCATATTTGGAAATTGGATTTCCATCATGGTGGCTCTTGATTCGAAAGATCGATCACGTAGTGCCATCCACAACGGCTTACGTCTCAGCTAGAGAAAACACCGTAATGCACATCCGCACTTTTGGGAAATCGAGTACCACTGCGGCTTACGTCTCGGCGAGAGAAAACACCGCTTACCCTATCCCTCTGAGCACTAAACTCAATCTCGGTCGACCAAATCCACGACACCACTAAGGTGCCCATCCACTAAAAAGCATACTGATCAAACCATCAGTTTACCACCATAACGGGGTGTGAGGCTCGCGAATCAACGTTATACACAAAGCCATGCTATTTTAAAGCTGCGCTTTGATCATCATCCACCAAACTTTGCTTTTCAACAAAAGTCTAGATCACTGCATCTCAGCATGCCACACTATCAATCCATATCGTACCACTGATTTCTGCCAATATATAACCTATGGGCTCGTACGTCTCAGAGAAGGGCGTTAAGCAAGAGAATAAATTCTCCGCTGCCAAATAGATATATATTTAGCAGAGGTCAACGAATACAATATAAAAGAATACAATGTCAGACACACCATCCATTTACAAGTCAGTTCTAGGTCTGAACGAAACCGGAGGCACTTTCCTCGCATATCCGTCGACCTCCAAGTACGTCCGGACAGCTACTACTTTAGCCCCCTTCAAGGTAGCTACTCCCATCGTGAGCATCAGTAGCACCCATCCATTCGATGTGAAGATCATCGATCTTGCACCGTCTTCAATCTCTTTGACTCGTCGTCGAATCAGTTATTCAGAATGGGTTATACCCATACTTCTTGAATAATTAGCGTATCTTAATCAACAAATGCTATAAAACACAATATACGCCTCATTCCAATTCAGAATATTCACACTCCTAGGGAAAGATTCCCATTAATTTTATCAAGGATAAATTCTTTTAAATTTATTCTTTGATCTTCCTTTGGATGTCATTTCAAACCATATTATGGTTTTCCAAACTAGTCGGGATTAGCGAATCGTACCGAAGTAATTATTTATTTTATTTCTCAATCCCAACCTATTCATCCCATAGAGCAAAACTGTTATTACCCTATAACTAACACCACAGTGTTATTGGTAAATTTAATTGCCATTTCACGTTCAAATCTAATTAAATATTTAACTATCGCTAGGAGTAAAACTGGTGATACTCCCCTTTCGATCATTTCCAAATTTTGATAATTCAAATTACCAATTCATATTTCAATCTAATTAGAGATTGATTAAAACTCCTTTTACTGGGTTAAAGAACTAATGTCATTTAAAACACAGTCCACGATAAACCCAAATCACATTCTATTTCAATTCCAATTAAATATATTAGAAATTCTAGTTATTTAAAACCCATTTCAAATTCAATTTATTTATTTCAAAAATAAATTGATTTTAATTCTTGTTCAAAACTAGTTCATTTCGATAAAAAATCTATTTTTATCTTTTCAAATATGGAGTTTTTAATCCTGGTTCTTTTCAAATCATTTATTTTGATTTTACACGAATTATAGATATTTTTAATTATTTTAACAAGGCCCGTACAGTCGGTTTTCAATAACTGCCACCGAACTGCACTTACATCGACCTTTTCCAAATTTGATTTGGACGCAATTCCAAATCCAACCGTTAGATTTCAAATTTATAATATTCATTGGAAAGCTCTTTTCGATACGAACCCAACGGTTCCGGTTTTAGGAGAATCCGACGGTCGGATCTCCCGCAATATCCATTCGAAGTCAATGGTCGAAAATCGCGAACTGTCGCGGCGCAGCGCGTTCTATTCAGGCCATTATATAATATATATATTATGTATTTCATCGATTTCTATTTAAAACGAATTTAATAAATTGTTTTAAATTCGTTTCAAAAACATTTTCAACTTCCTTTTCAAAATCAAATCAAAGTTAAATTTTTCCTTGTAAATTCGTTTTAAATTCATTTCAATTCCATTCAGATTCGATTTCAATTTCAATTCAATTCGATTCGATTTCAATTTCAATTCCATTCAATTCAATTTCAATTTCAATTCAATTTGATTTCTATTTCAGTTCGATTTCAATTCAATTCAATTTGATTTCAATTTCAATTCAATTTAATTCGATTTCAATTTCAATTCAATTCGATTTCTATTTCAATTCCATTCAATTTGATTTCAATTCAATTTGATTTCAATTTCAATTCAATTCAATTTCAATTCAATTCCATTCAATTCGATTCGATTTCAATTTCAATTCAATTCGATTCGATTTCAATTTCAATTCCATTCAATTTGATTCGATTTCAATTACAATTTGATTCGATTTCAATTCAATTCGATTTCAATTTCAATTCCATTCAATTCGATTTCAATTTCAATTCAATTCAATTCGATTTCAATTTCAATTCCATTCAATTCAATTTCAATTTCAATTCAATTCGATTTCAATTCAATTCCATTCAATTCAATTTCAATTCAATTCCATTCAATTCGATTTTAATTCAATTCCATTCAATTCGATTTCAATTTCAATTCCAATTCAATTCGAATCGATTTCAATTCAATTCAAATTTATTTTCTAAATATTCATTTTAAAAAAACGAATATAATCGATATCAATATCGTTCGCGTCAAAATAGCGCATCTCTAGTGAACACGGCTTTATATTTTTCAGTAACTTCGTTATTCTATTCAACAAATGAATATTTATTCTATTCAACACATGAATCTATATTTCTTTCACCACATGACAAATCTCAACTAATGAGTACCGTCAACACATGAATCTTTATTTCATAATATTCTTTATTTTCCCAATTGGAATGAGGCCCAATCAATTACCATATAATGTTAATTATATGGATTCCATACAACACACGTATATAATAACAACGATAAATAATCAACCATCATCCAAAGTGCACCATACAACTGCATAAGCATTAAACATATATAATTAAGCTTACACAGTCTGTCGACCAATCGATCGACATACAATTAAATAATTGGGATTAGTGTATGCCAAATATCATCCCAACACCCATGTGGGGTTTCAAACAATCAAACATAGATTTTGTTTGTGCGGTTGGGCGATGTGTAAAATTTATCGTCCCAATCAATATCAGTCAAATTAGTGTATATAAACAAATCGTCTAATTTGTTAATGAATATTTATTTCAACACTTGTCTATTTTTAACAGTTCATATATATACAATAAAAATGTGATTTTTATTGTTTAAATAATTTATTCAACACACGAATATTTTCTTCAGTTCAGTTATATAATAAGAATGATATTTTTATTATTCAAATATTTTTACATAGTCCATTTCATATCACAAACAATTTCAACCACACAATACAATCAAACAAACAAGTCGTCCATGGTCTGTGGATGACGGGGAAACAGTTCATATATGCAGTTGTACAATAAATAACTGTAGAGAAAATATTTTAGTGAGAAATTCTCACATTGGGATCCACTCCGTCTGTTTTTATCTGAATTCTGAACAGTCTGGATTTGAATTTGCCAAAATTCCAACATTCTTGGAATTTGACCCAGTCAGTTTTTTTGTGAAGCACTCGTTGTTGCGATCCCAACGCAACTAAGTTTGCATTTTTTCGACCTTGTATGAAGAAGTTACGGATTTTTAAACTTCGGATAATTAAATGAGATAATTAATTTAAAATAAAGCGTTGTTTAAACCTTTTATAACGTTTTGAAAACGTTGCCTTCCTCCTCTAATTACTATTCCTCTCCCATCGGCTATTCTCCAATACGAAGAACCCAACCCGTCGATTTGCAAATCCCAACCGTCGTCCACCCACAAACGACCGGAACTCGATCCATCTACATGGCGTCGAAGCCCGACGTTCCCCCTCGCCATCGCCAGTGGAGGCGCCTGACCCGAGGCCCCACGGCTGCCTGAAAACTCCTCCCCCCGACGAGGCTTTGAAGCCTAAATCCGAGCACCTCAGTCGATAAAAACACATCTCCACCGTCTAAATTCAAGCCCTCATCGAGCACTGCGATTTCCATTTTGAAGTTTTGAAAATTATTGAATAGATTTCGAGATTGATGTAGGAGAAAATGGTGCGATTCTGGCCCTTTGTTTGAAGATGTCGGCGGCTGAAGAATATTAAAGGGGGCTAGGGTTTTGACTAGTGGGAGGGGGTATTTATATTAAATAATAATAATTTTTTCCATATAAATGTACTTTTTTATTTTAACACCAAATCAAACCCAACGACTGTCGCCCCTAGCTAAATACCCCCATTCCGAACACAATGGGATATGTTTCGTAAGCTAATTCTGTTTCATTCAGTTTTCATTAAAATTTACATTTAAATCATTATATTGAGTTTTAAACGTACATTTCAGCTTATCTGGGCCACATACTAACTCTAAAAATTGCCAAAAAATATATTTCTAGCTTCATATTGACGATACGGTCCTAACAAAACTAATTTCGTCAAATTCTGAGACCGTTTGAAAAAATGGCCATTTTTTGGTTGATCGGATTTAACTGAAACTGACAAAACACGTTTTCCTTTGCCACGCTCACATATTGATTTAGAAAATTATGAACTTTGCAACCTAGCAATAATCCGATGTCCCGGATCCAACAAAAGTGGTTTCGTCGAATTCTGAGGCCGTTTGCAAAATGGCTATTTTTAAGGCCTTTATATATATTAAAATATATATAAATTCCACAGTGACTTTTCTGAATTTTAAACTGGGCATATCTTTGAACCTTTAAAGAGACATCTAAGTCTCTTAGCTTCGTTAGAAAGATATGATTCAACAGATTCAAATATTTCTTGTTTCGTTCAATTCTGACTTATATTGAATTATGTATATTCATTTGAAATTCGAAATCGAAATTTCAAACTGCCGTGCCATTTCAGGCTCGTTATATAATTAAAATAAATTTATTCGTTCTCACTTCGATTTAAATAAATTTTTCGTCGTTATTATTTAAAATAGTCATTTTAAATAATCAAAATCCATAAAAATTGCCAAAATAAATATTTTAAATTGGCTCAGATTTTCCGGGTTGTTACAGTACCTCATGGCCATTGAAATGTAAGATTGCAATTTGAAGATTATATTTAAAAGAAATATGCACCATACAAAGTTGTGTAGGAATGGATGTTGGGTAACCCCGAATCAGTATAAAATCTCGGTGTGTACTTTCCATTTACAGCTTTTTATTTTATTTTATGCATCTGTGATTGTTGATATCCGTGATCAACATAACATTCTATTTAATTCAAAAGATTTTTAGAAATTAATAAAATCCATAAATCACTATTCACCCCCCTCTAATGTTTAGTTTGCCTTAAGATCCATAATCTGCATTACCAACATCATATTCCCCAAAGTGAACTCTATTTCTATCGACTCCAGGAGGTAAACACTCCTCTTCGTATGGCTTGGTTATCTATTGGAATGTTGCAACCTTCCATATTTGAAACACATCTCACTTAACCAATCCACAAAACTATGTGAAGACTATCAACCTCTCATTTCTTCTTGGAATGAGAAATCATTACTCTCATGGGTGAACTTCAACTTACAAAGCATCAACACCCTCGTAGGACTTATACTGACATCCTACTGGAGATGACATGACCCAAGACCTCCAATGCTCTTGAAGAAAAGTGAAGTTCCAACAAGCTAACAAACCAATTGTGTTTTCTCAATACCTACTGCACAAACATAAAATACACAAGTACCAGTTGTGCCTTATGCTCTCCTTTCATCCATAGGAAAAAAAACAATTGGATAGCACAATCACAACTCATTCAAGTGATATCTCAATATGTGTTCCAAGAAATAAACGAAATACGTCGACTTTCTAATTCTCCCAAATAATATAACTAAATAATCAAAATCAAATCATCGTGTAGAACATTGTTCGCTTGCTTCTTGCTCATATATTATCATATACCCTAAAGGAACAACTACAGGTTCAACACTGTTACAGATCGATACGAAACTTGACTAAAAAACAATGGCAATTTGGTCACCTCTATATGTCCAAATACTCTCAAGCTACAAGCTTTGGTGATGACCCGCTACTAGAGAACTATCTTAGCCCACTACCATCCAATCCTAAGCAACTCGCCAATGGAAGATCTAAGTCTCAGCCTATTATTGCTAAATCGAGAAAGACTCACTATTAAAGAGGAAAATGTCCTAACCGACTATCGTTGGCAACAACATTTCATTACAATCGATATTTCAGATCTTCCCTGTAAGTGAACTACAAGACTCAGAATTAAGTCTAGTTAAGTTCACTAATCAACAATAACCAACAAACCAGAAAATAAGTAATCTTGACTCTATGAGCTTTAGTTTCGAAAAATCATGTATATCGCAAAGTATAGACAATATATGTTGTAACTCTCCCCGCTTGGAGACTCAAAACTCAATGCTCTAGATGCTACAGTCATCCGCAATATTTAATTTTTGGCAACCAGTACGGGATGCTACACTCATATATAATCTAACTGAGCCTTTAACATGGAAAATCTCAATCAGTAAAAGCAACTTAATGATCATGATTACCAATCCCATCCCATCTATCGAACCACAAGAACAGACGGAATGATGAAACATCAATGTCAAAATAAAGCATATATGGAAAAGCCATTAATTAATAACATATATCATGATGATGTTATTTTCCCTTCTCTTTCATCGAAAGGGCACTCGAAAAAACGGGAATGTTGATCAGTGCAAACGTTTCCGTGTTCTATATCGAAAAAGAGGGACAAACCTCTATACTTTGTTCAAGCTACGAGCTTCCTTGATAGACTCCTCTAAGCCATCATTCACTCATCTAATGAAATCAATCACCTTCAGATTCAATCACTCAACCTAGACAACAAATTCAAACTTCAAGGTGGCAACAGAGAGAAGGAACTATACTTCGACTACATATCAAATTCGGTCACATACTCTGATACGAACATGTCACTTAAATAGGCGAACACCTTACCGACTTCTAAGAAGTCGATACTAATCTCTATGAAGTGAATTGTGGAACGGACTTGAGCAAATTGATTTCAGAAATCCAAAGCGATAAAGACTCTCAACTAATTCAGGCTCAACCTTGGAGTCGCTTAGGAGTAAACTTCTAATTCACCGCAACACCCAACTCCAAGAAATTGAAGAACACCTTAAAGAACCCAAATAGCTCTCGTCATACAACAGAATAGTCGATTTCATTCTAAAAAATGATTTCCACATGAATATGTAAGTGTCCAAGCATAGTCGACTCGCTTGCATCTCACGCTCCACATACATAGTAAACAATCAAAACCACGGGCTCTTATCAGAGAATGGATTTTTAACTAGAAAGGTGTGACGATCCCAAAATCCGAGGGGCGGTATTAAGGATAATCATTGGAATATAACACATTAATCATCATAGAAGAGTACAGATAATAGCAGAAATAATAAATAGAATAATTTTACATGGATATGACAGCGGAATCACAACATGTAATAACATCAGAATAGCATAGCGTAGGATATAACTTAGAAAAAAAAGGGAAGTGATCAGTCATCATCGCCAGAGGCGGAATACATATACATATAATAAGAAGTACTGAAAGTAAATCAGTCTGCATCGCCCGTGGCGGAATCATGATATAAGTACAATAATGGCGGAAAATGTCAAAGTCGTCTCTGTGAAGTCAGCCACGCCACGAGCCAAAATGCACTCTATGCAACAGTGCAGAGCCAAAAACAACCTGTCACCTGTGAACTAGGCTGCCCGTGTGAAAATAAGGGCACCCGCGTTTGGAAAGTGAAACAAACAACGAGTCAGTCATGGGGACTGGTATGAGGAATCTATTTAACAGTTAAACAACAGTAATAAGCAATCATAGGACCACGCCACTTTCGCGGAACGGGTTTACTCCAGTGATTGCTAGTGCATTTAAAACAAAGTAAATTCTTTTAAAACAACGCAATGCTTTTAAAAAGAATGAAGCCATTATAAGACTCAGGTCCCATCATACAATGCAACGCAAGCCGGAGGATAGAGTTTTACCTTATAATGGCCAAATATGCTTGATACGTATAAAGCAAAATCATTTGATATTATTACTAGTGCATATATATTTCAAAAATGAATAGCATCATAAATATCAATCATAGGCGGCATAGCTACCATCTACTATGTCGCCATACTAGTTCTACAATCGAGTCCGTTATTTCGTATTGGAAATTGGATTTTCATCATGAGTCGAGGCAAGGGGCAAGCTCCTCTCCGCTTCGAGACATTCTAGCAAATGCCTCGGGACTACACACTCTGGGTAACCCTTGTATGCTTCAGGGTCGGTCCTCTCTTACGTTTGAGGATTATTTATTCCTGAACACACGTTTCCCGGTCCTTACAGACCTATAATCGAGGCGCCTCGCATTCCAACAACCACAAAGGTGAAAAGTAGATATATATGTCAGGGCTGATAAGTCACTGACACCACCATAGCTAGAAAGAAACGCCGTACTCTCCCTGCAGTCCGTATCCCGTTTTTAACTCATACCGGGGTGTGAGGCTCGCGAATCCACGCAATACACAAAGCCAGGCCATGCAGACCGTGCTTTGATCATCATCCACAAGACTTTGCTTTACAGCAGAAGCCTTGATCATAGCATCTTGGCATGCCACGTCGGCAGTCCACTCCATACGATTGATTTCCATCGATATATAACCTCTGAGCTCGTACGTCTCAGAGAAGGGCGTTAAGCAAAAGAATAAATTCTCCGCCGCCAAACAGATATATATTTAACAGAGATCAATCAGTATAGAACAAAATCCAATGTCAGACACACAGTCCATTTACAAGTCCGTTCTGGGTCTGAATGAAACCGGAGGCGTCAATTCCTCGTATACCCGTACAATCAACCCATACGTTCAGACGGCTACTACTTCCGTCCCTTTCCGGTAGCTACTCCGGTTAGGAACCTCAGCAGCGCCCATCCAACCGATACGAAGATCATCGGTCTTGAATCGTCTTTGCATTTTCCAATTCGAATCACTCGATAAATTATTTGAAATGAGGGTTAGCTCGGCCTTTTCAAATAATTCACGTCATTAGAATTTAAATCGATTCTTTCTATGGTTATATTATTCGACATCCATCTTTTAGTTCTTTAGTGTTATTTTCGTGTCAAGCACATACAACCATCAAATATCAAACAATTCAAGCCCAATTGGTCTATTTGCAATCTATGTTGCTTATAATATCTTATAACGATTTTTTGCCATTTTTATTTATTTAAAAATAGCCATATTTAATTAAACGACGTTTCAGGTCGTGTCGTGGCACTGGCGCTGTTTTTCCTCTAATTTGTTTTACACATATCGGAAAATCTAACCATTGGATTTCTACGAAGTCTATATCTGTGGGAAGATATTCCCAAAGCGAACCCAACGGTTCCAGTTTCGTGAAAATCCGACGGGCGGATCTCCCACACTAGTCGTTTGAAGTTACGGTTTCAAAATTCGAACTACAGCGTCGTTATTCGATTTAATTTAATTATATTTATATTTATATAGAAATATAAACGATTCTGGCGCTGTTTTTCTTCGGATTTGAATTAAACATTTCGGACAATCCAACCGTTGGATTTTTACAAGGTTGGTGCCGTTGGGAAGATATTTCCAAGGCGAACCCAGCGGTTGCGGTTTCGGGAAAATCCGATGATCGGATTTCTCGTACTAATCGTTTCAAATTACGATTCCGAAACCCGAACTGCACGGCTTCGATTCCTTTTAATTATATTTATATTTATATATATAAATATAGTTCATTCTATAATTCCAACTATAATTCATTCTATATTTTCAACTTCGTTTTCACTTCAAATATTTCACTAACGCCTTAATATTTCGAAAAATTTCGCCATAACCTCCTTTGTACGGGGAGGGGTTTGGAAATTTATTGCGCCGTGTTAGGTACCCAATAAATCCTAAAAAGCATCCACATATTTATAGTGATATATTCTGGTGTTTACGGGGGAGCATGTATAGATAATCACTCCAGAGAATAAATTCTCGTCACCCCGTTTCCATGTGGAAATAAATGGTCCATGTGCCGTATCTAATAACTAGAGAGACGTGATTATTGTCAACTCCAGACCCGTGTGTGGTTTTTATTAATCTGGCGATTTATCGTTATATTTTATATAGTCCATATCAGTCATCAGTTCAACCTGTAGTATATAGTCATCGCCATACAAGCCTCTCGCTCGTATGGTAAATCTTCCACCTCGTCACACAAGCTCCCATTGCTTATGTGGAATATGACGAAGTATGCCTATCGTCAAGAAGTATGCCATGTAGTGTAGTTCAAAATTAATTGTTACTATCCTATGGCGACGTTTATTATTTCACACAGAATAACCAGCACTCCGCATCCAATGGCATTCACAGGAGTTGATATAAAAATAAAATTGCGCAGCCAACTCATCAAGGCTTACCTATTTGTCGGGCACGCAAATAATTTCTTTACTCTACAGCTGATCCATTTTTCCTGTTCAACACATGTATATATATGCAGAACAAAGCTAATAATAATATTTCTAGCAAAATATTATTTATTTCAACACGTGTGTATTTTTATCAAAGCATATACATGATAAAAGAAATATTTTTATCGTCAAAAATATTTATTCAACACGTGAATGTTTTTAGCACTTCATATTCACAATAAAGGTGTAGTTTTTATTGTCTATTCATTTTATTTTAAAATACGATAACATTCAACACATGAATTTCAAATCGACGAACGAATTGCAACTCAACACATGAATATTCTACATAGTTTGTATATATACATATAAATGTGATTTTTATCCCTAAAGCCATTTGTTTAAATTCAAATAATATTCAACACATGAATTTCAACTCAACGAATGAATTGCAACTCAACACATGAATATTTGATATAGTTTATATATATATAAAAATGTGATTTTTATCGCTAAAGCTATTTGTTTAAATTCAAATAATATTCAACACATGAATTTCAACTCAACGAATGAATTGCCACTCAACACATGAATATTTGCTATAGTTGTAATATATATAAAAATGTGATTTTTATCGCTAAAGCTATTTGTTTAAATTCAAATAATATTCAACACATGAATTTCAACTCAACGAATGAATTGCCACTCAACACATGAATATTCGCTATAGTTGTAATATATATAAAAATATGATTTTTATCGCTAAAGCTATTTGTTTAAATTCAAATAATATTCAACACATGAATTTCAACTCAACGAATGAATTGCCACTCAACACATGAATATTCGCTATAGTTGTAATATATATAAAAATGTGATTTTTATCGCTAAAGCTATTTGTTTAAATTCAAATAATATTCAACACATGAATTTCAACTCAACGAATGAATTGCCACTCAACACATGAATATTTCAGAAAATTTCGGCAGCATAACGGCAGGGTAGTTAAAACCGGGACCGTCCCTAGTACGGCTCCTCGCTCTACCTTAAAACCTCGCGGTTTTTGACAATGGGGATCATGCATCTAGTTCGCATGCAGGCGACATGTTTTATTTTCAATTCCACAATCCTATTCTAATTTGTTTCAACCACAAGAGGGTATTTTTCAACCACAAAGGTATTTTTCAACCACAATATCAACCACAAACAATTATTTCCAACCATTCGTCATACCATATAATATTACGTCAATCACAAGCAATAAATATTGTCCATGGTCTGTGGACGAGGGGAGTATATATATATATATATATATATATATATATATATATATATATATATATATATATATATATATATATATATTATAATTCACTTGCATTTCATCACAATTCAAAGCATATATGTTTCATTCAACGCTTGTATAATTTATACATCGCTAGTATAACTTATACAACACATGTACATGAGGTATACAATGCGTATATAATTTACACTTCGCTTATATAATTTATACAACGCGATTTCATTCACACAATCAGTTTAGATTCCTCACATTGGTTATTGCAGTGCTAAAAATCCTAGGATGATCAGAAAAATCCGCGGCTTCTTCTAGAATGTAGAGAGCCTCCTTGTGGTCACGGTGTCTCCTGTTTCATCAAATTTCGTTAAAAAACGAAAAAGATATTATTTTTCAAAGTTTTGCAACGCTTTATAGTGTTATTTTCATTTCAGAATTTCGAAGCAGAAAGGTTTTTAAACCTTCAAAACTAGGTTTTGATTTTTAAGTCAAACCGTACCTTGTTGCTCCGATCAGGTGGTGCCACGTGGAAGAGCTACGAACCAGCTCCCTGTCGGTGGTGGTGGCGTCTGACTCGGCGGCTCCAGCAGGTCCCGGCGGCACTCCAAAGGGGTCGACTTCCTCCTCGAAATTCGACGCGTACGGTCGATGCTTTGAGGCGAGGCTTGGTCGGATTTAAAGAGGGGAGGGAGGCGATCAGAATCTTCAACTGGATGACGCGGCGAAACTGGCTGTGGCGGCGGCAAAAACAATGGGAAGCTTCGAGCTCGATGCGCCGTTGAAATCGCCTGACGGCTAGGGTTTTTTCGATTTTTTTTTAAAAAGAAAAATTCCTATTGGTCGAAGCTATATAGGAAATTTTAAATTGTGTTTTCATAAACGGACTCGAAATCAAACCCAACGACTGTCGCCTCCAGCTAAATACCCCCATTCCGGACACAATGGGATATGTTTCGTTGGCCATTTCGACTGTTACAGTCAGTTATTTTTCAAATTAAAGTATAAAACATTCAATATTTAATTTGAACGTACATTTCAATTTGCCGGAGCCACAAACTGAATCGAAAAATTCCAGAAAAATAAATCTAGCTTTGTTTTGACGATACGGTCCTAACAGAACCAGTTTCGTCGAATTCTGAGCTCGTTTGAAAAACGGCCATTTTTAGGTCGACCCATTTTAACAGAAATTGACCAATCACATTTTCTTTTGCTCCGCTCACATACTAGCTTCAAAAATTATGAAAATTGAAACTTAGCAATTATTTGACATCCCGGACCCAACCAAAGTGGTTTCGTCGAATTCCGAGGTCGTATGCAAAATATCAATTTTCAAGGGCTATATATGCTATGTAGAAACCTTTCTGAAAATTCAATTGGCCATAACTTTTGATTCCCGCTATGAAACTTCGATTTTTCAGATTCGTTAGAAAGGTATTCCTAAACAGATTTAAATATTTTCAGTTTCGCTAAAATACGTTACATTTTCCACCCGGTACAGTCAGACAAAGTTTGTATTCAAACTTTCAAACTGCAATACTATACCCAATTCTTTATTTTATTGAAATATGCTATTTCAATTATTCATATTCTTTGGTAATAACCAAATTTAAAAATTTTAAATTGGTTCACATTTTCCAGGTTATTACAAAAGGTATAGGACCACCTTACAGTAGTGTGTCTCTAGAGAGGAATACACAAGGGTTCAACAAGAACATCTTGCAACCTAGGATAAACTTGACCGAACATTCACTTTGCTTGATTGTTCCGAATATATTGTCACCTTATGGTTGTTACCAACATAACCGTTCCCGAGAGATACAAAAGCAAAAGAAGAAAAAAATATGAATATTCTCTAGATGGTGACAATACACCCTAATGGGAGTGACCCACATAGCCATGCGACCTACCTGATTTTATACCATTTCCCGGATGATGAGGCTTGAGGTTATAATTAACTTTTCAGAACATCTGGCCACCATTCACTTTGAATGCCACATCGTTAGATACGCCCAAAAAACCAATATTAAAGTCTATAAAAAATACTCTAGCTATTAGGCTAAGAGAAAGGCCTTTCTCCGTCAACAACTATGGTACGTTTAAAGAAATCAACGTACGCGATCCCTTTGGAAATACTCTGTGAGACATTTGTCCATACAAGTCATCCAGGAAAATAATGAACCGTAGGCACCCTCCTGCCACATTCTAGGAATCACCTTATAGATCGGTAAGGAGTAGTCCTTGCAATCCACAGATTCCAACCACGACCGAATTACCATCAAAAACCTCTAGTTGCAAGCCAGAGAAATTTATCAAGTAGCCCTTCCGCTTATGAAGATCCACGTTCTTCAATTGATCCATCTTCAATATCTTGGATAATTTTGTATTTGCTGGTTCAGAATGGTTCTCGTATGTAAATTCAATTCCGGACTTTCCGTACCAATAATCGTGTAGGCCAAATTTGATAGTCGGTTATTTAACTATCAAATAAACAACCATTCATCTACAAAAATGAAATAAATTCACTGATTCGGTACTTAGCATCACTTGCCTTTTTAATTTTCCATTAGTTAATCAAAACCTTCAATCTTCCATTATTTGGAACAAGGCTTTCCATTAGTTAATCAAAACCTTCAATCTTCCATTATTTAGAACAAGGCTTTTCATTTCTTGTTTCATAAATAAATTTACTCAAATCCTTCTGTTGAACTTATAAAACTTCTTAAAACATAATGATATTATCTCAAAAATACATATTTTATTTCTGTTAACTGCTCTCATTTCTAAACTAATACGATCCTTGGATAATCATGAAGTTATTCAGGTTGGGGTATTTATTTCGCTCCCAAACCTTGAATCAACAACATTCTTATCTACAGAATATATAGAAGTTTATCAACAAAACCCTATTCTAGTAATTATCCCACATATTCCATTTACTATATGATTCAAAACATGGTTCTAATATCATGCTCTTTCTTGAAAAATCTTCAAAATAGATAAAATTAACATGTTTACTTAATTTAAGTATAATTAAACCATTATTTAAAACCTTTTCTATTAACTCTAAAACATTACATACAAATTTTAATTCTTATATAAATACAAACCTTTATAAACTTCTGGTAAGTTTATTTCAAATCAATTTGGTCATATCAACCTCATTGCTTCTTTAATTTTGCGAATTTAGATCACATCTTAATAAATTAACTCGCCTCACCACTCTAATTCAAACTTGGGTTTTCGTTTCGATTCCCATTTCATATCTTCATCAGTCCCTAACCGTAAAATAGTAAGAAAATAATTCTCTAAATATCACCCCGAAGGCCGAAACCAATAATAGATCAGTACTCAAAAAATCATTTAACTCCACCGATTTCCAATTAGGTTCCTATTCCTAAATTTCATATCCTGAACTTTATTTCACTCATTAGCCATTTCTAATAACCCATTCCAATAGTATATTTAATAAAAACTTAGATTTTATACTTCGTCCAACTCAAATTTTATGAAATCCAATTAAATAAATAGATAAGATTTCAATTTAAAATTTTGTTTAAACTTAAATTATATAATTAATAATATAAAATCGTGAAAAATATCATTTAACTATAGATAGGCTTTACAATTTCATAAACCTTCGTTAATACAATTTAAAACCCAAGATTACCACCTTGATTATTATTAAATAAATAATAAAAAAAATCAACATTTATTACAAATAAAAATGATTAACTTCACCATTAAATATTTCCATTAAATTAATTGAAAATCAATTTCGGTTAAAGCAGTTGACTTGGTCAACTCCACATACGATTAGCTCATTAATTAATCCAAATTTGTCTATCCATTTAAATTAATTTAAATATTCCCATTTACTTTGATTATTATTAAATAAATAATAATCAATTTCACTATAACGACATTTATTTGACATTTGTCTTAATTCCAATTATACGTCAATACTAATACTCTGCATTTGATTCCATTATTTCGCTAATCTCCTTCACGAAAAACCATTTTATCAAATTTTGTATATTTATAAACAACGTTTATAAAAACGTTCATTAGTTACGAAAAAACCCCTTTTAACTCATTTAAATCAGTTCTCTTATATTTCCATTAGTCCATTTCAACTTTTAAAAAATCTTTTAAAATTCCCTTTACGCCACTTAAACCCCTTTTCGCAATTGTTTTAACAATTCATTTAATTTATGAAGTCTAACTATTTTTTTATATCTTGAAATTCCCATAAATTCATAATTTAAATAGTTATAAAATGACAAATAAATCCTCGACATTTATTTCTAAAATAAACATCATATTTCAAATTCTTATATAAAAATAACTTTGAAAAACGTTCATTATCGATTTCAAATATCTTTCCTTTTATCAACGGTATTAAAGAGGCAAATATCTACTAAAGTACCAAACAGTGAAATATAATCCAATTTCACGTCCAAATAAACACAACAAATCATATTGATAAACATTATCAATATTAGTGAGGAATCTTGTTGGATTTTTCCAACCTGTCAATCCATGCGTTTCAATTTCATATTATTCAACATATATCATAATATAATAAAATTTAACAACTACTGTGAGGAATCTAGTTGGTGCCCTCCAACCTGTTATTCCTGCATCCAAATACATTACCTAAATAAAACCATTCAATAAGAAATATCCAATTTAAACAAATAACTTATAACAGTCAGTAATAATAATTTAACACATTTATTTTATAAATGTGACTAACAGGGTAAGCTACCTCAATTGGTTCCAATCGTTAAAATAACAATTTAGTTTCCATTGAAATTAAACAACGTTTAATTTTGTTAATTTAATCTACCTATGAATATATATATATATATATTTAAAAAACAATCAATCATTAGCAACCATAGCACACAATTATAAAGCCCGACTTATATAAATATAAGTGGGACAACTGAGTGAGTTTAACTCACCTTGATTTGATTCTGCTCTTTAAACAACTTGGTTCAGTTATGTTAAACAAGCGTTTAATTTAACTGAAAATCCATTTGATTCCAATTCCATCCATTTTTAATTCCATAATGTAGATCTCGTCGACGCGAGTCCAACCCATCGTGAATCATCCGATTCTGATAATATATGAACGATTTATATAATTATAAGCATATATAGAGTAATAAAATAATTATTTCTTAATTACTTATATTGAATTAATTACATGTGTTAATAAATAAAGGTCGAAATTGTTTTCTTCCCCTTATGGCCGTTCATCAGCATGCCTGCAACAAATTTACATTTAAGTTAATACATGTTTAATTAAATCAACTAACTCCTAATTATCCAATTAGATTATATATAGCAAGTTATAAATATCCAAAGTTAATATAATTAAATTCCTAATTTCTATAATTAACCAAACTAATTACGTTTATATTTTCTTTTTAACAGTCGATCCTTTATGACTTCCAAATACTGGTCCAATTATTTAGAAATGACAACCGACTACTTACTAAGTGTTAGCTTCATTAATGATTTATAAGCAATTAACTAACTATATACTAGTTCCTTTGTTAAACTTAAATAGGCAATTTACTTTGTTTCATTCCCTTTTCATTCTCGTATTGACTTCGACACTGGAAAAAGCCGTGCTCGCCCTTTTTCAAACAGTTGCCTGCAACCAGTATCCATGTTGAATATATATAATTTTAAATTAAATTAACTAACTTAATACTTTAAATTATATACTAATTACATGATTAAAACGTGGCTGACTCCACACTCTTCCCTCCCATCCCAATTGCATTTGCTTCATATTATAAAACTCACGAAACCATACTGCTATTAACCGTTGCCCACGTCGCACCACCTATGTCCCACCTGCCACCGATCGGCGACTACCAAAGGGAGCGGTCCACCTTACTCCATCATCGGGTTGAGTATCTCGAAACTCGACATCACCATCCGTCTAAACGAAGCCCACGAAGCGTCGCCTTTGTCGACTAGATTCAGGTCATCTCGACTCATCTTTTCCGATCATAACCGTTAGTGAGGTAGCTCTCGTCGAGCTCTAGAATATTTCTGATGGGGGTTCTTTGCAATGACCCGAAAATCCGGTCCAATTTGAGCTGACCAAAAACACAAGTCCAACCCCAAATTAAACTGAAAATCAGGAAAATAATAGAAAGAAAACAGAGGGTGAGGAAAGATAAGATAGAAACTTATAATAGAAGAAGAAGAAGAACACAACATCAGAGTAACATGCACGAATCTCACAGCGGAACGAATAACATATAATAGATAACATATCTTTGAAATAAAAGATTGTACTTGAATCTACATATCATCATCAAGTACAACACTTACAACACAGCGGAAATAAACTATAGCTATATGATCCTGAAGCCTCCTGCTCCAAGCTCTTCTAGTATATCTGTAAAATCCCGACTACTTGACTGCCCGTACAAATTTAGGCACCCAAGAGTTTAGGGAAAACAAAACAAATAAACTCCGGGCCAGTCATGGGACTAGTATGAGTAAACAATTTAAAACAGTTTGAACAAGTAAACGATATCTCATAAGACCACGCCGTATAACGGAACGGGTTTTTCCCTTATGAGAATCCAAATTATCTTTATATCAAAAACCTTTTGATACTATAATAATGTCTATCAACCACAATATAATAATCATCTAGCAGAAATGCTTTCATCTCACGTTCTACATATATAGTATATAATCAAAACTGCAAGCACGTATTGGGTAATGGATTTCCAACTATGACAAGGTATGGAACCACCTTTCGCTAGTGTACCTCTAGAAAGGAATACACTGGGTTCAACAAGAACATCTTGCAACCCGGCCACACATGACCGACCACTCGTTTCGCTTGAGTGTATCGAATGTATATCACCAACGGTTCGGATCAGCAACCGTTTCCCGAATGGGACAGCATCAACAATAGATTTTTACACTACTACAAAAGTGGGCATATTCGACACTATTTTTATGTGGCCGTAGATCAAAAAAGCGTTGCCATAGGCCATTTTTTCAAATAGGCAACACCAGGGGGGTGTGGCATCCGCGGCCGTTGCATTAGCCACCTAAGGCAACACTTTTGCCCATCTACGGCCACGGAAAGAAAGTGTTGCATTATAGCCATAATGCAACACTATTTGCACGTAATGCAACACTATTCAGCGTTGCCTTAAGCATTAGTTAGGGCCTGGCTTCCAGTGCCGCCACGTCAGCTTTCCACGTCAGCTGTCTACGTGTGACACGACACGTCATCTCTCCATGTCAGCACTCCATGTGTCACATGCCACACCAGCTATCCACGTCAGCTGTGGGGTCCACGTGCGACGGGTAAGCAATTATATTTAATGTAATGCAACACCACTACAATATGTAATGCAACACCATTACAATGAAATGCAATATCAATAAAACTAACGCAACAGTAGAAGAAGAAAAATGCAACACTAATTTGATAGAAATACAATGCTTTAATTAAATATTTTGCAATACAGGTTTTGTACAAGAAACTCATCCAAAGCAATTGTTTTAATTATCCAAATATCAAAACTCAAAAATCAGCTACACCGTTTTGTTCATTGTATACAGTAAGCTCGAACTACTTCAAGAATAGGTGCACGGCATAAGGGACATTACCCTGATCCATTCCTGGCCAATTCTTTAGCGAATTCTAAACATGTACACATGTGTCCACACCTGCAAAATGTATTACTCATTTATATATATGAATCATATATATGCAGCAATCCGATTGCAATAGGAAACATATATGTATGTTAGTATGTACCTATATATGAATCATATATATGCAGCAATCCGATCTGCAAAATGTATCCCTCTGCCTTCCAGAATTAAATATGCACCTGATCAAATGATAACAAGTTATTTGATAAGTGGTGGCATCGAATGGCCATTGGCCTTCTTAGTAAAATGTTATGAACACAATTATTACAATTGACTTACTGACCATTGGCGATTGGTCACTCATGCCAGCCAACAAATAAGCAATTTCATATGGCCATTCGTCTTCTGAGCAAAAAGTTTTCAGTTCCCATATTACTGTCACGTACAGTGTGTCACTTCATATCCTGTCAAGTTTTAGAAGCATATCGTCGTCTACATCTTCAACTCCTAAACAAAACTCCATCGTCAAAAGTTAAAAAAAACAATGGAGGACTCTTCACTATGCATCACTGCCACTGTTCTTTCAGGACATTGGACTTACGAATTTGTGCATCTCACGCTTAGGCATACGCTGAAGCTTAATGAGGAGTGGACTATATGGGTTATACCCAAAAACTCTTTTCTAATAACATGCCCATCTTACAGTACGCGTGATCATGCGCTAATGTTGAAACTTTTTACAAAAATTGGAGGTGCTTTTTATGTGCAACAATGGTCTGCTGAAGAATTTGAGCCTGAACCAGCGTTCGAGGCAGAATCATGGGCCAGAGTTGTTGGCTTTCCTGAGTTCCTGAAGACAAATGTTCCTGCAATAAAAGAATTAATGACGCCAATGGGAAATGTGTGTGAAATTGACGACTGTCATTGGTCTCGAATTGACCATAGATCATTATACCTGAAAATGGAATTTTATGAAGGCATTGGCTTGGAGAATGTTTTTGCTGCTCGATTCGACAACAAGAAATACATCATTAGGGTTAAGCGCACCACACATACTCATCCTTTGACGAGGCTTGAAATTCTGTTTGTGAGCAATAGGGAGGAACCGGTGGTACCATTTTTTTGTGATCATAGGTAAATTTTACTTCCATCCACAGTTTCTTATAGTGAGACACAACCACACATGCACACACTCACATACATACATACAAGGTTATAATGCCCCACCCAAGATTCTGAAATAATAATACAAACTGGTGCTCTGTTAGTTGTACATAGATGTGGTTGTGTGGCTTGAATTTGAGACACTGTTATTGTATGGCTTGAATTTCCTTCAGATGTGGTTACATGTCAAATTGTTTGATAATTAATGTGTGTTACATGTCAAATTGTTTGATAATTAAGGCATATAAACTCGTAGGTGGATCACATTATTTGAGAATTGAATCATATAATATATTAGGTGGATAACAAAATGTTTACAGAAATAGAAGTTTGATCATATAATATATTAGGTGGATCACTTTGAAACACTCTGACATAGACAATGACTCTGACATGGACAATGACTCTGACATGGATGCTGGTGCTGATGCTGGTGTGGATGCTGGTGATGATGCAGGTGATGACTGGTGATGTTTGTGGATGTTGGTTTTATTCTGCTGGTAATGATTTTTGGCTTGAAATTTTGTGAATATTTGTGAAACTTTGTGTGGTTGTGGAAGTTTGTGATGACTGGTGATGACTGATGATGGATGCTGGTGAATGTTTTTGAATGTTTGTGAATGGTACGTTGTTTTGTTTGTGAATGCTGGTGATTTTTTAAAATCTCTGCGTACGTCTCTGGTGTATACTTATGATACTTGTGCGTGCCTTCAGATGGCTGCCTTATGATACTTGTGCGTGCATGTATACTTGTGCGCGCGTGTATACTTGTGCGTGTCTACTTGAGCGTGTGTACTTGTGCGTGTATACTTATGATACTTGAGCTTGTATACTTGTGATACTTGTGCGTGTATACTTATGATACTTGAGCGTGTGTACTTGTGCGTGTATACTTATGATACTTGAGCTTGTATACTTGTGATACTTGTGCGTGTATACTTATGATACTTGTGCGTGTATACTTGTGCGTGCGTGTATACTTGTGAGTGTATATATGCACTGAGTGTATGATGTGTATTGTAATAAAACGAAAATGCTTGAGTGCCCGCTTCAGATTTTGTCAAAATCTGCGGTAAGAGGCTTAAAATTCGGATGTCACCGCAGTGCAAATTAACCTCAAGCATACAAATTAACCGCAGTGTAAGGTATGAACCTCAAGCAGTGCAAATTAACCGCAGTCCCAATTCCTTAACTAGCTCGACCTCTATAATAAACCAATGTCTTTTTCATGCCAGTAGCCCGGTTCTCATGGTTTATTGCTGGGTATAATTTTCGAATAAACCTCAGCATAATCCCAAATCCCAAATCAATAATAAGCGCAACTAATTACTCATAAGCGAATGGGTTTTCCAAAATGTAACAAATGAACTAATTACTAATTACTCATAATCCAATCTATAATAAGCGCAACTAATTCACAGTGCAATACAAACTGAACCCGAGGGAAAAAACTGGCGATGTCAGTGCCCTGAGCAATCAAAACTAGAAAGCGTTTCAAAGCTTCATCCTTTTCGGAATAGAATTTGCTGTCGAGGAGAGGATCGATACTGACGTGAATTTAGGTTTAAATTTTTGTCAATAGTAAAAAGGGGGAAAAACGATTAGATGATAGAGAAGAAAACGATTTCATGAAGGGAGAAGATCACGCCAAAATTTCGTCGAAAGAATGAAATGACGTGGCTGTCAATGATTGGATGATGGCTAACATTAAGATCATCAGATCCATAGATGGTTTGAACCGTTGGATTAATCTTTCATCTACGGTTGGGGTTTTTATATGTTGATAATGCGGATAGCTGAGCTGGATTATATATACGTAATGCTACGCTTTTAACTGGTTTTGCACATCAGAACACTAAAATTCCCACCGCAACAGTGCATCCACGTATAATGCAACAACATATGAATGTTGTTGCAGAAGCTCGAAGAAATCATAGCTTTCGCCACACTTTTCATGCAACGCACACAAATTAGTGTCGAATATGCCCACTTTTGTAGTAGTGTTATAAGTAAATGAAACTCTAGATCAGGTGATTATACACCCTACTTCGGAGCGACCGAATTAGCCATGTTGCCTGCCCGATTTTTGTCATTTACCGGATGTGAGGCTAGAAGCTACGCTTTATCATCACACTAGATTCACTTTGAATGCCACATCATCAAATTCATCAAATCACCGATTGACATCCTCAACCATACATTATGTGTTAGCTAAAAGAAGTTTCCTTCTCCGCTTCCACTCTTGGTACGGTTGAAGAAATCAATGTACGTGACCTTTCTGGAAATACTCTGTCAGGCATTCATCCATACAAGTCATCCAGGAACAGGATGAACCGAAGGCACTATTCAGTACATCCATCTTAGGCACTGTTATCTAAGACTTATACAATGGCCCTTGCACTTTACTCCGTCTTCAATTATCTTTGGCATATATGATTCGCAACGCTTATGCCAATATAGAGTGGTTCTTTGGATAATAATCCAACCGATCTCTCCATATTAGCAACGTTAAAATGGTCAAAACATTGATAGTCTGTGAGTTAACTATCAAAGAAAAACACGTGTGCAAACAACGATACCATTTCCAAAGGGAAATTATATCAATCAAACATCATTTAACATTTATCTCCTTATTTCATTTTTCATCTCCTGTTTCCCTATATTCAACATTTCTTTTTTTCTAAATTTAGAAAATATATGTTATTACCATTGGAAAACATTTCTATTTCTTGTTTTCTATATCAGAAAACATTTATGGTTCTTATTTGTAAAACCTTTCCAAAACTCCTTCATTGGACTTAGACAGATGTTTAACAAACCATCGAGATGCCAACTCAAACCATTTCGCTTATTTACTAAGTTCCTTTAACCAACCTTAACTATCGAACCTTAACCATTCCTTAATTAAAAATGGAGTCAATCAAGTTGGGGTATAATTACCTCTCAGACCTTAACTGAAAAACGTTTCTAACCTTGAAATAGACAAAGTTCACCTTTTAATTCTTTAACAAACTACCATACGTAACTCTCTTTCGGATCATCTCTATTCGATAATTCTTTCCTTCAAATAAAGTATATTCGATAACTCTATTCAATTTATTCTATTCACTTAACTCTTTTGATTTAACTCTAACTCTATTCACTTAACTCCTATCGAATAACTATATTAGATAAATCCTTTAATTCTATTTGAAAAAACTATATATTCGACTAACTCCTTTAACATTATTCGAATAAACTATATTCGATTAACTCCTTTTACTTTCTATTCAAATAAACTATATTCGACTAACTCAATTGATTCTATTCGAATAAACTATATTCGATTAACTCTAACTGGTTTAACTCTAACTGGTTTAACCAAACTGGGTTAACCTAACTGGTTAATCCTAACTGATTAGCTCTTTGTCCTTATTTAGTTGCAATATCGAAGTTGAAATCGATTCTTACTTCTTTATATAAGTCCTGACTTATATATTCTATTTCCCAAATGATAAATATTTAACTTAATTTATAAATATCATTTATAAATCAATCTGCTCCTTTTATTTGTTTACTTCTTCATATATAAGTTTCGACTTATATATATCTATTTATCCAAAGATAAATATTTCCTTTTATGTCTAACTTATCCTTCGATTTTATAATTATTTTCTTTTATAAAAATCCTTTTCCTTTTCTATATAAAATCCTCAATTTCATATAAATAATTCATTTTCAAAATACACTTTGAAAATCCCCTTTCCCACATCCAGTATTTCTTATGGTATTTAACATACCATATAACAACGATAAATATTGTCCAAACACGCATAATCAACAACAGATTATATATCACATCATATATCACAATATGTGAATCATAGTAAAATAAATGCTGAGGAATCCAGTTGGCTTCCTCCAACCTGTTTCCCTACATCACAAATGTTAAACAATATAGATAACATCACTTTCAGTTCCATATGATATATTCTGTTAAACAAAATCAATATAGAAATTCAACTAACGGACTAGCAGTTCAATCAAACAGTCAACACAGTCAATCGGCCAATATTTAACAGTTCTAAAAATACAACATGAATTTATAAACTATTTAGAGTTGGTGAGATTTACTCACATTTGTAGTTCATCGTTAAAGAACGATAAACTATTGTTTGATTTGGATCAAACAATTTATTTCGCCGTAAATTCAAATGAGCACCAATCCACCTCTAGTCAGTTCCATGGTGTAGCCACCGTCCATAAGATCCCAACGGATCCGACTGTTCGAAATTCTGTTATCGTATGTGCCAGATACGATAATTCAAAGTTAGTATACAGTAATTTAATTTAATATAAATAAAACTTATAAAATCTATTGGGCCTTACACTTTCATTTCATGGCCCATAACCCAAACTAAATACCCGACTGCAAATCTCAACCTTCTTCCCCAAATTCACCTTAAACCCATCGCTCCTTTCCAGTAAACACGAATGCCAAAACCTGGCCATTTCCACATCCATTCTTCCATCCTTAAATCAAAAGAAAATCAACAAAATTCCCTTCTCTCTCTCCTCTTGAATCTCATACCCACCATGCTCAACTCGACCACACATTCCTCATCGCGTCGAGCAGCTATTCCAAAGGCTATAGGGAAGACATCAACCCCTTTTGTAACCGAATACCCCAAATTGTTGCACATAGATTCCATTTCAACTCCTCAATCCAAACATCTACCCAGAAATTCAAACGATGCTTTATATCACTCGAATCATTAAACCTTAGAATTTCTGGAAAAATCATACGCCCTAAATACTTACGTCGAGCTCAATGAAAGGACCATGGGGGTGACGAGCAAGTTGAGAGGAATCCGAATAAATTCATTCCATGATTTATTGATTTTGATTCCATTTGTATTGATTTTTTCTTTGTGGTGGTCTTCACGTTTTTAGTGATTCTGTGTGGCGGCTTGAAAGAGAGGATTATATAGGGGACGGGAATTGTTTGTGTGGTTGGAATAAGAGTAGGCGTGGCTTGTTTTCGGATCAGACATAGATTAGGGTATTTTTTTTATTTTTTTATTGATTTCCTCATTACTCTATATTGTATCTGCCTTCTAAAAATCGGTATGATCACATACGGTACCTAAAAATCACAAAACTGGACATGCAGCTACAGTTCGACATTACGGTCCCAACGAAACTGGTTTCGTCGAATTCCGACTTCGTTTGCAGAAGTGGCTATTTTTAAAGCTCTGGATGACCCATTTAAATACATAAATATATTTAAATATAATTATATTAAATATAAATAAATTTATATTATCGTATATATATTCACAATGGAATACCATACAGCTCTACTGGGATTTATAACTCGATATTTCAATCTGGGTCAACCCGATATTATATTTATATTGAAATTCCTTTTTAAAATATAAATAATTCCTTTATAAATTATAAAGGAATTCCACAACGACTTTTCTAGAATTTATTTGGGCATAAATCAAAATCTACACGACGAAATCCCGATTTTTCTCTTCCACTAGAAAGATATAATCCACCTGCTCCACACGTTTCTTGTTTCACAAAAATCCGGCTTAAAACGAATCCTGTACATTCAGTTGAAGTTCAAATCGCCTATTAACGAACTGCAGCGCCATTTCGAGCTCGATTTTAATTATAATATAATTATACGTTCAAACTGTCGTTCAAATAATATATTCGTTATTCTAATTCAATTCTGAACTGAATTAAATATCAAAGATGATCCAGTTTACACCATATCGTCATTTCAGCCAATTCTGATTATTTCAAAATTAAATATATTATTTAAATTTATTATTTTCATTAAGTATTCCTAGCTATTTAATTAAATGACCATTAAATTCTCTAATCGCTATATAAATAATTAAATAAATTAATTATTATACTGCTGCAAATTCGGGTCATTACATTCTTCCCCACTTAAAATAATTTCGTCCTCGAAATTGCTAAGGTAGAAAACAAACCCTATCGACTGGTTAGAACATATTTGTTCTCTTCTAAATCTTCAATTTCAGCTGAACCAATTTAATTTCAATTAAAATATTAGTTAGTTCTTATCAACAAAAAATTTCAAAAATCCTGAAAATTTTCTAACACCCTAAACTTTTCGAAAAATTTCGCCAGCACCTCCTTTGTACTGGTCGATAGGTCAAACTCCAACTTGCCTCTCTGGGCCATCTCCAACCCAAAAGAAAATCAAACAGCCAAGCGGCTTGCAATTCGGCTCATAAATCTTATATCCAATAGAAATATAAACTTGTACCTTTTGTCGGCATATCAACTCTATCACTTCCATATGCTATCAACTCAGCATATACCAATGTTATCCCAATCAAATTCCAATCTGCTTTTATCCATAACACCACCATTCACTTATATCCGAGCCAAATATCATTTCAACTCGAGTTTCTTCTCGATTCCCAACTCTTAACTTGATTATCACATTACACTTTAAATTTGAATCTCCCAATCCAATTTGTCTTGATATCATTCTAATTCAATCTCAGTTACCACTTTACTGGCTTTACTTTAATTCAAATTTGCTTTCACAAATTTCCGTTAAATTTGTTTTTAATTCAAACAGTCTTTCCCTGGGAGTTTTTAAACAGTTTACTCTTTTCAAAAATCAAAATTTCCTTTTGAACATGTCACTGAGCCCTTAATTAATATTCCATTAGTTAAATCACTTCTCTATTTCTTTATCATTATTTGTTAACCAAATATTTTCAATAACCATATTGGCCTTTTATGTTATTTGGAAAACATTTCTGAATATCGCCTTCCTTTATTTTCTAAACTTTAGAAAATATATGCTATTTATAATTGGAAAATATTCCAATTACTTATCTCATTTCCGATCTCGTTTATTTCTATACTTAGGAAATATTCTTTATTATATTTCCAAGCTTACACTTATTTGGGTTAAAACGGATGTTGCGTAAAACATCGTTACGACAACCCAAATACTATATTCAACTAACTCTTGTTCAACCTTGATCTTCGAGCATGAAATCTTAATATTTCATTGTTAATAATGAAATCAATCAAGTTGGGGTATAACTACCTCTCAGACCTTGACTGAATAACATTTATAACGTCAAAACAGATATGAGTACTTACTCGTATAATCAATACCATACAACTACTTATTCACTTTTAAGCACGTATACGCTTCCTCTTTCTATTCTTACTAGATTTTATTCTTAGTCTTCCTTTTTGATTTTACTATTCTATTTCTAAGTTCGTTTCCTTATCGATTCTATATATATATCGATACGTTGATTTCTAACTATCAAATTATCTTAAAAATATTCTAACTCCTTAAATTTCCGGAAAATTTCGCCATAACCTCCTTTATACCTGGAGCATCGGGATATTTCAAATAGCCTCCCATGGCCCTCACAAATCCAAAAGAAAAAGCCAAGCGGCTAGCCGATACGGCGCATAAAATCTCATATATGAATTAAATACATACCTTTTCATCGAGCATTCTATTTATATACCTTCATACCTTATCCATACCTATTTCATGTATATTTATTCCTGCCCAATCTATTTTAACTATACCTGATCGTTTTAACTCAATTCATTAATTAATTTGTTAATTAACTCTTTAGTCTATTTCACTTTTATATTTGAACATGACATGTTCAAATATATTTTAACTTGCTTATTAACTAATTTGAATCCAAATTTCAAATTTAAGTTTTATATTTGATTTCAAATTTCCATTTACAAATCCAAATAACCTTTCAAAGTTCAACTTCAAATTCAAAACTCGATTAACTAATTCCTCTTCGACTTAGTTAATTCTATTCAATTTCTATTCAATTTCTATATCACTTCTATTATTCAAATTTATGTATCAAATTCTATTATTCAAATTCTATATATCAAATTCTATTCAAATTCTATATTATAAATCCCATTTGAATTTCAACACAACTTGTCTTTCCCAAAACAAATTCAAAACAGTATCTCTGGTAGTAATTCGTCACTTACAACTCGAAAATGAATACTGATGATGCAGCTATCATCATCAGAATCTATTTTCCAGCGATCGAAGTGAGTTCAATACTATAAAACCATTTCTAACATTTCCACTTTGAAATTCATTTCAAAATATAATTCACACTGTTTGTAAAACAATTTAAAATCTCCTAGGATCTTAAATTTTCCTTATTTTTAATCCAAATCCATTTACAAATACTTATCCAATTCTCCAGAGTTTTAATTCAATTTCTGGTTTAAATTTCAGATTCAGCTCATCTGATTTCACGTATTTCACTTATATGAATTCTGATTTGTTATTTACATAACCATTTTACTTATAATCTTACTCGATTATAATCACAACCAATATATCTAATATATTATAATCATTCCAATATAAATCCTTTATATCAAAAATATAATTTGGGGCAAAATTATTTCGTTTACCCTCTTTTCAAAACATACCATGACGGTTCATCATATTCGAGTGTTTACAAAATCCCTACCGATACAGTGGATCAAACTAATCAACCAAAACTCATAAACTACTCAACCAATAAATCTCCACAATAAAAAATTTTTATATCATCTACAAATACGTTCACTCGTATATATACACTCCAACTCAATCTAGGGTATTACTAACCCCATCTTTATTGAGTCACGCCACAGAGCCAAGGTAAATCACTTAACTTAAGCTCTGATACCAACTGTAATGACCAAAAAATCCGGTCCAATTTGAGCTGACCAAAAACACAAGTCCAACACCAAATTAAACTGAAAATCAGGAAATTAATAGAAAGAAAAACAGAGGGTGAGGAAAGATAAGATAGAAACTTAGAATAGAAGAAGAAGAAGAACACAACATCAGAGTAACACGAATCTCATAGCAGAACGAATAACATAAAATAGATAACATATCTTTGAAATAAAATATTGTACTTGAATCTACATATCATCATCAAGTACAACACTTACAACACAGCGGAAATAAACTACAGCTATATGATCCTGAAGCCTCCTGCTCCAAGCTCTTCCAGTATATCTATAAAATCCCGACTACTTGACTGCCCGTACAAATTTAGGCACCCAAGAGTTTAGGGAAAACAAAACAAATAAACTCCGGGTCAGTCATGGGACTGGTATGAGTAAACAGTTTAAAATAGTGTGAACAAGTAAACGGTATCTCATAAGACCACGCCGTATAACGGAACGGGTTTGCAATAACCCGGAAAATGTGAAACAATTTTAAATTTTTAAAATTGGTTATTGTCAAAGAATTTAAACAATTGAAATAGCATATTTCAATAAAGTAATGAATTGGAAATAGTGAGGCAGTTTGAAAATTTGAATACAAACTTTGTCTGACTGTACCGGGTGGAAAATATAACAGATTTTAGTGAAACCAAAAATATTTAAATCTGTTTATGAGTGCCTTTCTAACGAATCTGAAAAATTGAAGTTTCATAACAGGAATCAAAAGTTATATCCAAATGAATTTTCAGAGAGGTCGCTATATAGAATATATAGCCCTTGAAAATAGACATTTTGCATACGACCTCGGAATTCGACGAAACCACTTTTGTTGGATCCGGGATGTCAAACTATTGCTAGGTTTCAAATTTCATAATTTTTGAAGCCAGTATGTGAGCGGGGCAAAGGAAAATGTGATTGGTCAATTTCTGTTAAAATCGGTCGACCTGAAAATGGCCATTTTGCATACGATCTCAGAATTCGACGAAACTTGTTTTATTGGGACCGTATCGTCAAAACAAAGCTAGATTTATTTTTCTGGAATTTTTCGATTCAGTTTGTGACCCTGGAAAATTGAAATGTACGTTCAAATTGAATATTAAATGTTTTATACTTTAATTTGAAAATTAACTGATTGTAACAGTCGAATTGGCTAACGAAACATATCCCATTGTGTCTGGAATGGGGGTATTTAGCTTAGGGCGACAGTTGTTGGGTTGAAATTGGTGTACGTTTGTCCAAAGGGATATTTTGGGAATTTAAAATTTAAATATAATGGGTCAAAGCCCTTTATTTTCTCTCTCTTCTGAAATTAGTCAAACTCCCTAGCGAACGAACGATGGAAACCCCTTCAAAGCTTCCAGGCCCGATCGCCGCCGCCACAGGCGTTTTCGCCACCACCTCCAGTTGACTTTTCCGTTCATCTACCCCTCCTCTTTCAATCAATCCACGCCTCGACTGAAATCATTTGGTATTTGCGTCGTTCTACCTCGAGGAAGTCAGCATCTTTGGAGCACCACCATGCCTAGTAAAGGCCACCGAGCTAAGTGCCACCACAGGTGCTGGAGAGCCTGTTCGAAGCTCTTCGACGTTGCAACATCTGATTGGGACGATACTTCACGGATTGATCGTGAATTTAAAACCTAGTTCCGAAGGTTTGGAAAACATATTTTCTCTGAAATTTCTGAAATGAAAATAACACTTTTAAGTGTTGTAAAACTTTGAAAAATCATACCTTTTTAGTGTGTTAACGAAATTCGATGAAACAGGAAACATCGGGACCGCAGGGAGGCTCCCTACTATCTAGCAGAAGCCGCGAATTTTTCTGATCTACATACGATTTTTAGCACTTCAAAAACCAATGTGAGGAATCTAAATTAAATTGTGTGAATGGAATCGTGTTGTATAAATTATATAAGCGAAGTGTAAATTATATACGCATTTTATACCTCATGTACATGTGTTGTATAAGTTATATTAGCGATGTATAAATTATACAAGCGTTGTATGAAACATATATGCTTTGAATTGTGATGAAATGCAAGTGAATTATAGAAATAATATATATATATATACACTCCCCTCGTCCACAGACCATGGACGATATTTATTGCTTGTATTTGGCGTGAAAATATATAGTATGACGAATGGTTGGAGATAATTGTTTGTGGTTGATATTGTGGTTGAAATATACCTTTGTGGTTGAAAAATACCTTTGTGGTTGAAAAATACCCTCTTGTGGTTGAAAGAAATTAGAATATGATTGTGGAAATAAAAATAAAACATGCCGCCTGCGTGCGAACTAGATGCATGATTCCCCATTGTCAAAAACCGCGAGGTTTTAAGGTAGAGCGAGGATCCGTACTAGGGACGGTCCCGGTTTTAACTACCCTGCCGTTATGCTGCCGAAATTTTCTGAAATATTCATGTGTTAGAATAATTTTCATTTGTTGAAATTATTTTCATATGTTGAAACCGATATTCATGTGTTGAATTGAAATTCATTCGTTGAATTGAAAATTCATGTGTTGAATGTTATTCGAATTTTAAATAAATAGTTTTAACGATAAAAATCACATTTTTATATATATACAAACTGTAAAGGATATTCATGTGTTGAATTGAAATTTATTCGTTGAATTGAAAATTCATGTGTTGAATGTTATACGAATTTTAAATAAATAGATTTAACGATAAAAATCACATTATTATATATATACAAACTATAGAGAATATTCATGTGTGGAATTGAAATTCATTCGTTGAATTGAAAATTCATGTGTTGAATGTTATTCGAATTTTAAATAAATAGATTTAACGATAAAAATCACATTTTTATATATATACAAACTATACAGAATATTCATGTGTCGAATTGAAATTCATTCGTTGAATTGAAAATTCATGTGTTGAATGTTATTCGAATTTTAAATAAATAGATTTAACGATAAAAATCACATTTTTATATATATACAAACTATAGAGAATATTCATGTGTTGAATTGAAATTCATTCGTTGAATTGAAATTCATGTGTTGGAAGGTTATTCGTATTTTAAAATAAATTGAATAGACAATAAAAATTACATTTTTATTGTGAATATGAAGTGTTAAAAACATTCATGTGTTGAATAAATATTTTTGATGATAAAAATATTACTTTTACCATGTGTACGCTTTGATAAAAATACACACGTGTTAAAATAAATATTAGTTCGCTAGAAATGTTATTATTAGCTTTTTTCTGCATATATATACATGTGTCGAACAGGGAAAATGGATTAGCTGTAGAGTAAAGAAGCTATCTGCGTGCCCGACAAATAGGTAAGCCTTGATGAGTTGGCTCCGCAATTTTATTTTTATATCAACTCCTGTGAATGCCATTGGATGCGGAGTGCTGGTTATTCTGTGTGAAATAATAGACATCGCCATAGGATAGTAACAATTAATTTTGAACTACACTACATGGCATACTCCTTGACGATAGGCATACTCCATCATATTCCACATAAGAATTTGGAGCTTGTGTGACGAGGTTGAAGGTTTACCATACGAGCGAGAGGCTTGTATGGCGATGATTATATATTACAGGTTGAACTGATGACTGATATGGACTATATAAAATATAACGATAAATTGCCAGATTAATATAAACCCCACATGGGTCTGGAGTTGACAATAATCACGTCTCTCTAGTCACTAGATACGACACATGGACTATTTATTCCCACACGGGACGAGGTGACGAGGATTTATCCTCTGGAGTAATTAAAAATACACGCTCCCTCAGGCTTGACAGGGCGACGAGAATTTATTCTCTGGAGTTATTATCTATACACGCTCCCTTGTAAACACCAGAATATATCACTATAAATATGTGGATGCTTTATAGGATTTATTGGGTACCTAACACGACCTAATAAATTTCCAAACCCCTTCCCGTACAAATAAGGTTATGGCGAAATTTTTCGAAATATGAAGGCGTTAGTGAAATATTTGAAGTGAAAACGATATTGAATTTAAAGAATGAACTATATTTATATATATAAATATAAATATAATTGAAAGGAATCGAAGCCGTGCAGTTCGTGTTTTGAAATCGTAATTTGAATCGATTAGCACGAGATATCCGACCATCTGATTTTCCCGAAACCGCAACCGTTGGGTTAGCCTTGGAAATATCTTTCCAACGGCACCAACTTTGTAAAAATCTAACGGTTGGATTGTCTGGAATGTTTAATTCAAATCTGAAGAAAACAGCGCCAGAATCGTTTATATTTATATATAAATATAAATATAATTAAATTAAATCGAATAATGATGCTGTAGTTCGAATTTTGAAACCGTAACTTCAAACGACTAGTGTGGAAGATCCGACCGTCGGATTTTCACGAAACTGGAACCGTTGGGTTCGCTTTGGGAATATCTTCCCAGGGACATAGACTTTGTAGAAATCCAACAGTTGGATTTTCCGATATGTGTAAAAAAAATAGGGGAAAAACAGCGCCAGTGCCACGGCACGACTTGAAACGTCGTTTAATTAAATATGGCCATTTTTAAATAAATAAAAATGGCGAAAAATCGTTATAAAATATTATAAGCAACATGGATTGGGAATAAACCAATTTGGCTTGATCTGCTTGATATTTGATGGTTGTATGTGTTTGACACGAAAATTATACTAAAGAACTGAAATATGAATGTCGAATAATATAACCATGGAAATAATTGATTTGAATTCTAATTATACGTGAATTATTTGAAAAGGCCAAGCTAACCCTCATTTCAAATAATTGATCGAACGATTCGAAGGAGAAAATACAAAGACGATTCAAGATCGACGATCTTCGTATTGGTTGGATGGGCGCTGGAAGATCCTGATTGGAGTAGCTACCATGAAGGAACGGATGTAGTAGCCGTCTGAACGTATATGTTGATTGTACGGATACACGAGGAATATGGTGCCTCCGGTTTCATTCAGACCCAGAACGGACTTTTAAATGGACTGTGTGTCTGACATTGGATTTTGTTCTATACTGGTTGATCTCTGTTAAATATATATCTGTTTGGCGGCGGAGAATTTATTCTTTTGCTTAACGCCCTTCTCTGAGACGTACGAGCTCAGAGGTTATATATCGATAGAAATCAGTCGTATGGAGTGGATTATCTATGTGGCATGCCAAGATGCAGTGATCAAGGCTTCTGTTGTAAAGCAAAGTCTTATGTTCGATGATCAAAGCATGGCCTACGTGGCCAGGCTTTGTGTATAGCGGGGAGTCGCGAGCCTCACACCTCGGTATGAGTTAAAAACGGGATACGGACCGCTGGGAGAGCACGACGTTTCTTTCTAGCTATGGTGGTGTCAGTGACCTACCAGCCCTGAAATTTATATCTACTTTTCACCTTTGTGGTTGTTGGAATGCGAGGCACCTCGATTTTAGGTCTGTAAGGATCGGGAAATGTGTGTTTAGGAATTGCCAATCCTCAAACGTAAGAGAGGACCGGCCCAGCCGATCCAAGGGTTACCCAGAGTGTGTAGTCCTGAGGCATTTGCTAGAGTGTCTCGAAGCGGAGAGGAGCTTGCCCCTTGCCTCGACTCATGACGAAAATCCAATTTCCAATACGAAATAACGGTTTTGATTGTAGAACTAGTATGGCGACATAGTATATGGTAGCTATGCCGCCAATGATTGAAATTTATGATGATATTCCTTTTTGAAACATATATGCACTAGTAATAATATCAAATGATTTTGCTTTACACGTATTAAGCATATTTGGCCATTATAAGGTAAAACTCTATCCTCCGACTTGCGTTGCATTGTATGATGGGACTTGAGTCTTATAATGGCTACATTCTTTTTGAAAGCATTGCGTTGTTTTAAAGAATTTACTTTGTTTTAAATGCACCGGCAATCACTGGAGTAAACTCGTTCCGTGAAAGTGGCGTGGTCCTATGATTTGCTTATTACTGTTGTTTAAACTGTTAAGTATATTTCTCATACCAGTACCCATGACTGACTCGTTGTTTGTTTCACTTTGCAAACGCGGGTGCCCTTATTTTCACATGGGCAGCCTAGTTCATAGATGACAGGTTGTTTTGGCTCAGCACTGTAGTATGGAGTGCACTTTTGGCTTATGGCGAGGATGACTTCACCGAGATGACTTTGACATTTTCCGCCACTATTGTATATGTATTATGATTCCGCCTATGGCGATGCAGACTGTTTTACTTCCAGTACTTATTATCATATGTATATGTACCACCTCCGGCGATGTAGATTGATACCCTTATTATGTCTCACTGTATGTATATATTCTGCCTATGGCGATGGTGACTGATCTTTCCCCTTTTATTTACTAAGTTATATCCTACGTTGTGCTATTTTGATGTTGTTACATGTTATGATTCCACTGCCATAACCATGTAAAATTATTCTATTTATTGTTTTTGCTATTATCTGTACTCTGCTATGATGATTGATGTGTTATATTCCAATGACTATCCTTAATACCGTCACATGGATTTTGGGATCGTCACAGGGTTTTTCGCTTATGAGAATCTAAATTATCTTTATATCAAAAACCTTTTGATATTATAATAATGTCTATCAACCACAATATAATAATCATCTAGAAGAAACGCTTTCATCTCACGTTCTACATATATAGTATACAATCAAAACCGCAAGCACGTATTGGGTAATGGATTTCCAACTATGACAAGGTATGGAACCACCTTTCGCTAGTGTACCTCTAGAAAGGAATACACTGGGTTCAACAAGAACATTTTGCAACCCGACCACACATGACCGACCACTCATTTCGCTTGAGTGTATCGAATGTATATCACCAACGGTTGGAATCAGCAGTCGTTTCCCGAATGGGACAGCATCAACAATAGATTTTTAGAAGTAAATGAAACTCTAGATTAGGTGATTATACACCCTACATCGGAGCGACCGACTTAGCCAAGCTGCCTGCCCGATTTCTGTCATTTACCGGATGTGAGGCTAGAAGCTACGCTTTATCATCACACTAGATTCACTTTGAATGCCACATCGTCAAATCCATCAAATCACCGATTGACGTCCTCAACCATACATTATGTGTTAGCTAAAAGAAGTTTCCTTCTCCGCTTCCACTCTTGGTACGGTTGAAGAAATCAATGTACGCGACCTTTCTGGAAATACTCTGTCAGGCATTCATCCATTCAAGTCATCCAGGAACAGGATGAACCGAAGGCACTATTCAGTACATCCATCTTAGGCACTGTTATCTAAGACTTATATAATAGCCCTTGCACTTTACTCCGTCTTCAATTATCTTTGGCATATATGATTTGCAACGCTTATGCCAATACAAAATAGTTCTTTGGATAATAATCCAACCGGTCTCTCCATATTAACAACATTAAAACGGTCAAAACATTGATAGTCTGTGAGTTAACTATCAAAGAAAAACACGTGTGCAAACAACGATATCATTTCCAAAGGGAAATTATATCGATCAAACATCATTTAACATTTATCTCCTTAGTCCATTTTTCATCTCCTGTTTCCCTATATTCAACATTTCTTATTTTCTAAATTTAGAAAATATATGTTATTACCATTGGAAAACATTTCCATTTCTTGTTTTCTACATCAGAAAACATTTCTGGTTCTTATTTGGAAAACCTTTCCAAAACTCCTTCATTGGACTTAGACAGATGTTTAACAAACCATCGCGATGCCAACTCAAACCATTTCGCTTATTTACTAAATTCCTTTAACCAACCTTCACTATCGAACCTTAACCATTCCTTAATTAAAAATGGAGTCAATCAAGTTGGGGTATAATTACCTCTCAGACCTTAACTAAACAACGTTTCTATCCTTGAAATAGACAAAGTTCACCTTTTAATTTTTTAACAAACTACCTTACATAACTCTCTTTCGAATCATCTCTATTCGATAATTCTTTCCTTCGAATAAAGTATATTCGATAACTCTATTCAATTTATTCTATTCACTTAACTCTTTTGATTTAACTCTAACTCTATTCACTTAACTCCTATCGAATAAACTATATTCGATAACTCCTTTAATTCTATTTGAATAAACTATATATTCGATTAACTCCTTTAACTCTATTCGAATAAACTATATTCGACTAACTCCTTTTACTTTCTATTCGAATAAACTATATTCGATTAACTCAATTGATTCTATTCGAATAAACTATATTCGATTAACTCTAACTGGTTTAACCTAACTGGTTTAACCTAACTGGGTTAACCTAACTTGTTAATCCTAACTGATTAGCTCTTTGTCCTTATTCAGTTGCAACATCGATGTTGAAATCGATTCTTACTTCTTTATATAAGTCCTGACTTATATATTCTATTTCCCAAATGATAAATATTTAACTTAATTTATAAATATCATTTATAAATCAATCTGCTCCTTTTATCTGTTTATTTCTTCATATATAAGTTCCGACTTATATATATCTATTTATCCAAAGATAAATATTTCCTTTAATATCTAACTTATCCTTTGATTATATAATTATTTTCTTTTATAAAAATCCTTTTCCTTTTCTATATAAAATCCATCGATTTTATATAAATAATTCATTTTCAAAATACACTTTGAAAATCCCCTTTCCCACATCCAGTATTTCTTATGGTATTTAACATACCATATAACAACGATAAATATCATCCACACACACATAATCAACAACAGATTATATATCACATCATATACCACAATATGTGAATCACAGTAAAATAAATGTTGAGGAATCTAGTTGGATTCCTCCAACCTGTTTCCCTACATCACAGATGTTAAACAATATAGATAACATCACTTTCAGTTCCATATGATATATTCTGTTAAAAAGAATCAATATAGAAATTCAACTAACTGACTAGTAGTTCAATCAAACAGTCAACACACAGTCAATCAGCCAATATTTAACATTTCTAAAAATACAACATGAATTTTTAAACTAGTCAGAGTTGGTGAGATTTACTCACATTTGTAGTTCATCGTTAAAGAATGATAAACTGTTGTTTGATTTGAATCAAACAATTTATTTCACCGTAAATTCAAACGAGCACCAATCCACCTCCAGTCAGTTCCATGGTGTAGCCACTGTCCATACGATCCCAACAGATCCAACCGTTCGAAATTCTGTTATCGTATGTGCCAGAAACGATAATTCAAAGTTAGTATACACTAATTTAATTTAATACAAATAAAACTTATAAAATCTCTTGGGCCTTACACTTTCATTTCATGGCCCATAACCCAAACTAAATACCCGACCGCAAATCTCAACCTTCTTCCCCAAATTCACCTTAAACCTGTCGCTTCTTTCCAGTAAACACCAATGCCAAAACCTGGCCATTTCCACATCCATTCTTCCATCCTTAAATCAAAAGAAAATCATCAAAATTACCTTTTCTCTCTCCTCTTGAATCTCATACCCACCATGCTCAACTCGGCCACACACTCCACATCCCATCGAGCAACTTTTCCAACGGCTACAGGGAAGACATCAACCCCTTTTGTAACCGAATACCCCAAATTGTTGCGCACAGATTCCATTTCAACTCCTCAATCCAAATATCTACCCAGAAATTCAAACGATGCTTTATATCACTCGAATCATTGAACCCTAGAATTTCTGGAAATATCATACACCCTAAATACTTACGTCGAGCTCAATGAAAGGACCATGGGGGTGACGAGCAAGTTGAGAGGAATCTGAATAAATTCATTCCATGATTTATTGATTTTGATTCCATTTGTATTGATTTTTTCTTTGTGGTGTTCTTCACGTTTTTAGTGATTCTGTGTGGCGGCTTGAAAGAGAGGATTATATAGGGGACGGGAATTGTTTGTGAGGTTGGAATAAGAGTAGGCGTGGCTTGTTTTAGGATCAGACATAGATTAGGATATTTTTCTATTTATTTTTTTATTGATTTCCTCATTACTCTATACTGTATCTGCCTTCTAAAAATCGGTATGATCACATACGGTACCTAAAAATCACAAAACTGGACATGCAGCTATAGTTCGACATTACGGTCCCAACGAAACTGGTTTTGTCGAATTCCGACTTCGTTTGTAAAAGTGGTTATTTTTAAAGCTCTGGATGACCCATTTATATATAATTATATTAAATATAAATAAATTTATATTATCGTATATATATTCACAGTGGAATACCATACAGCTCTACTGGGATTTATTACTCAATATTTCAATTTAGGTCAACCCGATATTCTATTTATATTGAAATTCCTTTTTAAAATATAAATAATTCCTTTATAAATTATAAAGGAATTCCACAGCGACTTTTCTAGAATTTGATTTGGACATAAATCAAAATCTACACGATGAAATCCCGATTTTTCTCTTCCACTCGAAAGATATAATCCACCTGCTTCACATGTTTCTTGTTTCACGGAAATCCGGCTTAAAACGAATCCTGTACATTCAGTTGAAGTTCAAATCGCCAATTAACGAACTGCAGCGTCATTTCAAGCTCGATTTTAATTATAATATAATTATACGTTCAAACTGTCGTTCAAATGATATATTCGTTATTATAATTCAATTCTGAACTGAATTAAATATCACAGATGATCCAGTTCACACCATATTGTCATTTCAGCCAATTCTGATTATTTCATAATTAAATATATTATTTAAATTTATTATTTTCATTAAATATTCCCAGCGATTTAATTAAATGGCCATTAAATTCTCTAATCACTATATAAATAATTAAATAAATTAATTATTATACCGCTGCAAATGTGGGTCATTACATTCTTTGATTTGATGATTGGATTAAAATAAAAATAGGGAAGAAGATTGTAAGATTTGTATCATTCAATTTGTTAGAGGGGGCTACTTCTCTGGTTGACCATGAATGAGCGGTTGTGGACCAAAACTAGTGTATGGAGTACAGTGTGGTATTTATAGGGACATGTAATTATTAAAAATTTAATACCTGAAACTTCGGGTTGAAGTAACATACTAAAACACCCACAAACGGTCTCCATTTTCGATGAAAATTGAAATCATAGTATAAAATAATATTCCGGACACGATGGAAAAGATTTCGTCAAATTCCGAGATCATTTGTCAAAATTCCTTTATAATGCATATGTGTGAATCCGCAAACATTTAAATTGCGAACGATCACAAAATAAATCCAGATGACTTAAAAATTGAAATACTTCAATTATTAATCATTACGGATTTAATAAAATTAATTTCATTAAATTCGGAGTTCGTTAGATAATCGGTTATTCTTAATTTCCAAATTAAATCGACACAATGATTAAATACAAATATAGGCGTTTACGGCTACCATTGTTACATATGACATCAGAATGCCATGAAATTTGGTTTCATACAATATTTTAACGTTACGGTTCTAATGAAACTAATTTCATCGAAAACCGAGTCCATTTGCAAAATGGCTATTCTTATGGCATATATAATTAATTTCAAAATAATCTAATTAAATAATAATAAATTATTATTACCGTAGATATCCAAATAAATTTATCATATAGTTTCACATATAGACAATATGGATTTGTAACTCAACATCAACAGTTTCGAGTTAAAACAGTATCCAAATTATACAAAAACCTTAGTAAACATATTAAATAAACGTTATCGTTTATGAACGATTTCCATAGCGACTATTTGAAAATTTAATTTGGACATAACTAATAATCTTCAACGCAAAATCTCAATTTTTCTCTTTCGTTAGAAAATTATAAACAACTGATTTCAATTGTTTCTTATTTCATGGAAATCCGACTTTTATCGGATCTTGTATATTCAATTGAAGTTCAAAATTCAATATTACAAACTACAACACCATTTTGACCTTGTTTTAAATTAAATATAAATATATATATATATATATATATATTCAAACTTCATTTTATAAACCAATTATATATTATAAATCTATTAATATTCCAAATATAATATTTAAAATAAATAAATAAATAAATATTTGACTACAAAAAATACGGGACGTTACGAAAAATGACCACCAATAACCCAAGGGTGGGAACTCAAATAAGATAGATATGCAGTGTCATTCTATAAACCATGTTTATCGAACTTGATCATTTGGCATAAACGTAGGAGAAAAGATGAGGTTCAGACTACTGTAAAATTTTAATTGGGAAAGCTAAAATTTGATCCGAGTCAAGAATGATAGTAGTTGTAACAACCCAGAATTTTGGAACCAATTTTAATTTTTTATTTTAGCAATTTTAGTGAATTTTGAATATTTAAAACAATTTATTTTGAATATTTGAAATAATTTATTTTAAATAATAACGACTAAAAATTTATTTTAAATCGAATTTAGAACAAATATATTTATTTTAATTATAAACCGAGCCTGAAATGGCGCGGTAGTTTGATAATTCGATTTCAAATTTCAATTGAATGTACAGGATTCAAAATAAATCGGATTTTGGTGAAACCAGAAATATTTATATTTGTTTAATTATATCTTTCTAATGGATATGAAAATTTGAATCATATCGAGAATAAAGAGTTATGTCCAATTTAATATTCAGAATAGTCGCTATGGAATATAAATATATATATATTTTAATATAATATATAACCATTTTGCAAACGACCTCCATTTTCGATGAAACCACTTTGGTTGAATCCGGAATGTCAAATTATTGCTAGATTCCAATTTTCATAATTTTTGGAATTAATATGTGAGCATTGCAAAAGAAAACGTGTTTTGTCAATTTCAGTCAAATTAGATCGACCAGAAAATGACCATTTTTCAAACAGTCTCCGAATTCGACGAAATTAATTTTGTTAGGACTGTATCGTCAAAACATAGCTAGATTTATTTTTCGGGAATTTTCGGAGTCAGTATGTGACTCTGGTACATTAAAATGTATGAGCAAATTAAATATTTAAATGGTTTATATTTTAATTTAAAGAAAAATAGGGTGAAACAATCAAATGGGATGATGAAACCTAGCCCATTGTGTCCGGAATGGGGGTACTTGGCTAGGGGCAACATTCGCTGGGGTGGATTTGGAGTTAGTATCCATTAACAGGCCTTTTAGTGTTAAAAAAATTAATTAATGTTATAAATAATCTAACATTATCAAAACCCTAGCCTCGTTTCCAGAGCAGCCGCAAACTAAAAACGAACGGCCTCCATCTTTGAAAATTCGATCCTTAAATTCTCCCTAAACACAACGAATTAAATGTAGATTTCAAAGCGAAGATTGACGAGGAAGGAGAGATCTACAATTCTATATGGATTTGATGAAGTTTAGTGTGACAGATAGCGAGAATTGTCAGCTCAAAGCTGTGATGTTCGAACATTGTTCGAGGGCATTAGGGGAGGTCGAGCTTGGCGCATCGCCAGGCGAAGGAGGAAGGGGCTCGGCGCTGTCGTTTCGTGGTGGTGGATCGTCATCAGGCCAACCAGAGGAGGAGCGAGGTGAAACCCTAGGTTCGAAGAAGGAGCGGGTTTTGCACAGAAGAACATGATGGAGGAAATTAGAAAGAAGAAGTTTAATTTAGGTATTAATTTATTTAATTTCGATGTTTAATTATCCAATGATTAAAATATAATATCTTCTTCGTATGAAATCGAAATTCTAAAATTTCAGTTGCGTTGTAATCACAACAATGAGATCTACAATATGGAAGTGACCAGAAGAATTTTGGAGCTAGTTGATATTTTGATCAAATTAGACATCTTTAATTTGATTTAAATAATCATTTTAATCAATTTCAAAACCGATCAAGGTGCGACTTCTTATTTAAATAATTAAAATTAATTGATTATTATCGTGTTTAGAAATTTTTACATATACGCGATTTGATTTGAATTGGTTGATGTTGTTTGTGATGATCTGTTTGATTAAATTGAATATAATGGAAAAAAATTAGAATTGTATACAAATAAGAATATCCCCTTTTATTGTTATATTAAAAATAGATATGTATGAAAACAAAATATCATTTTTGTTGAAATAGAATTGTCAACAAAATAAAAGTTATCGTTTTTATTTGTTTTGTTGAAATAGAATTGTCAACAAAATAAAAGTTATCTTTTTTTATTTGTTTTGTTGAAATAGAATTGTCAACAAAATAAAAGTTATCATTTTTTTTTTTGAAATAGAATTGTCAACAAAATAAAAGTTATCATTTTTATTTGTTTTGTTGAAATAGAATTGTCAACAAAATAAAAGTATCATTTTTATTTGCTATGTTAAAATATATTTGCATACAAATAAAAATATCATTTTTATTTGTTATATTAAAAATAGATTCGTACACAAATAAAAATATCATGTTTATTTGTCATGTTAATGTAGGAATTGTATACACAATAAAACATTCATATTTTTATTTGTCATGTTAATTGTTGCAAATTGTATAAAATAAAATAATTTATTATTTATTTGTCATTGTTAAATATTGAAATTGTTGTCAAATAAAAATATTCATTTTTTATTTGTCATTGTTAACTATTGAAATTTTTGTCACATAAAAATATTCATTTTTTATTTGTCATTGTTAAATATTGAAATTATCGTCAAATAAAAATATTCATTTTTATTTGTCATATTAAAGATAGAAATTTATGTACAAATAAATATTCATTTTTATTTGTCATATTAAAGATAGAAATTTGTGTACAAATAAATATTCATTTTTATTTGTTATGTTAAATATAGGAAATTTGTATGCAAATAAAATATTCTTTTTATTTGACACTAGAAGTATAGAAAATTTTATGCAATTTTTTTTTTTAATTTGTCATTAGAGACATATAATTAGTTATGCAAATAAAATATTCTTTTTATTTGTCATTAGAAACATTGTAATTATTAGAAAAATAAAATATTCTTTTTTATTTGTCATTAGAGACATTGTAATTATTAGACAAATATTCTTTTTTATTTGTCATTAGAGATATTGTAAGTGTTAGACAAATAAAATATTCTTTTTTATTTGTCATTAGATACAATGTAAGTGTTAGACAAATAAAATATTCTTTTTTTTATTTGTCAGTAGAGACATTGTAATTATTAAACAAATAAAACATTTTATTTATTTATTTGTCATTAAAAACATTGTAATTGTTATGCAAATAAAATTTTCTTTTTATTTGTCATTAGAAAAGTAGAAAACATGTATACAAATAAAATACTTCTTTTTATTTGACATTAGAAAAGTAGAAAACATGTATGCAAATAAAATACTTCTTTTTATTTGTCATTAGAAAAGTAGAAAACATATATGCAAATAAAATACTCTTTTTATTTGTCATTAGAAAACATAGAAAATGTACACAAATAAAATTTATTTTAATTTGTCATATGAACATAGGAAGTGTAGAATTTGTGTAAAACAAACAAATATTATTTTTATTGTATGCATATGAAATGTATAAATGTGTAGACAATAAAATATATTTTTTTGTTGTAACATGAAATGTAGAAAATGTGTAGACCATAAAATACTCTTTTATTGTAACATGAAATGTTATTGAACCAAATACACTTAGTTGCTGATATTGATTATGATGGATTGACTGTTTGGATTGTGCTTGTAATGAACTGCGAATTTTCGACCCAGAAAATCAACATAAAACCAGTGTCAATTATTCCGGCACCGAACATTCTAGGTCATTAATAGAATGAAATTAGAGGATGAGAATAGATAAGATAGAAAGTTAGAACAGAAGAAGAAGAACATACAACACATCGGAGTAACCCAAATCTCACAACGGAACGAATAAAATATACATTGAAATAAAACTAGTATATGTATACAATCACATTATCAGAGTACAACACTTACAACACAATGGAAATAACAATACTAGATAACGCTGAAGCCTCCTGCTCCAAGCTTGTGACGATCCCAAAACCCCGTGTCATGGAATTAAGGATAATCATTGGAATATAATACATTAATCATCATTAGCAGAGTACAGATAATAGCATAAACAGAAAATAGAATAATTTACATCAATATGACAGCGGATTCATAATATGTAATAAGCATTAGAGTAGCACAGTGCAGGGTACAACTTAGTGCATAAAAGGAAATGATCAATCCACATCAAGATCACTGGGACATATACGTCAAAGAGTACATAATAGAAGTAAATCTGTCTATATCGCGATAAGCGGAATCATATACATAAGATACTAGTGGTGGAATGTTAAATAGCCAAAATACTGAGAAATCTAGTCTTCGCCATACAAGCGAAAAGGTGCACTTCATGCTGCAGTGCAAAAGCCAAAATAAAACCTGTCACCTGTCACTAGGCTGCCCGTGTGAAAATAAGGGCACCTGAGTTTGCAAAGCGAAACAAACTATGAGTCAGTCATGAGACTGGTATGAGAAATCTACTTAACTGGTTAAACAACAATAATAAGGCAAATCATAGGACCACGCCATTTTCGCGGAACGGGTTTACTCCAGTGATTGCCAGTGCATGAGATAAAGTAAATCTTTTAAACAACACAATGTTTTTTTTAGAAAGAATGAAGCTGTTATAAGAATCAAGTCCCATCACACAATGCAACGTAAACCGGAGGATAGAGTTTTACCTTGTAATGGCCAAAATATGCTTAATACGTGTAAAGAAAAATCATTTGATATTATTACCAGTGCATATATGCTTCAAAAGCAAATTCAATCATAAATACTAATCAAAGACGACATGAGTGTCCCATGCCACTATGCCGCCATATATAAGTTTACAATCAAATCCGTAATTTCGTATTGGAAATTTGGATTCCATCATGAGTCGAGGCCAGGAATGGCTCCTCACCGCTTCGAGACACTCTAGCAAATGTCTCAGGATTCCCCGCAGAGAACCCTTGGATATTCAGGGCCGGTCCTCCCTTATGTTTGAGGATTAGTTATTCATGAACACACGTTTCCCAGTCCTATCAGACCTATCCATCGGCTTCGTAGAGACTGATATATCTGAGGCGCCTCGCATTCCAATAACCACATTGGTAAAAATATAATAATGTCAGGGCTTGTAAAATGCTGACACCACCCATAGCTAGAAAGAAACATCGTGCACTCCCTGAAGTCACGATCCAGTTTTTGACTCATACCGAGGTGTGAGGCTCGCGAATTAACACCATACACAAAGCTACGCTATATTAAAGTCGTGCTTTGATCATCAAACACAAGACTTTGCTTTCCAACAAAATCCTTGATCATTTGCATCTTTGCATGCCACGCTATCAATCCACATCATACCATGACGTCTACCGATATACAACCTCTGAGCTTGTACGTCTTAGAGAAGGGCGTTAAGCCAGAGAATAAATTCTCCACCGCCAAACAGATATATATTTAGTAGAGATTAACGAATACAACACAGAATACACGTCAGACACATATCCATTTACAAGTCCATTCTGGGTCTGAACGAAACCGGAGGTACATTATTCCTCGTTCCATATGTCCAAATGGAAGAGTGGCCCTCGCACATCCAGATGATCAACAAGTACGTCCATATCACAACCACTGTAACCTCGTCAAAGCAGCTACCCGTCTCAAAGGCATCAGTAGTAATCTACACGATGTGAAGATCACCGGTCTTGCACCGTCTTCATATCTTCGAATTTTATTCGTTGATCAATTATTTGAAATGAGAATTAACTCGACCTTTTCAAATAATTCACGTATATTAGAATTCAAATCAATTCTGTCCATGGTTAAATTATTCGACATCCACATTTTAGTTCTTTATATAATTTTCATGTCAATCACATTCAACCACCAAATATCAAGCAAACCACGTAAAATCGGTTTATTTCCATTCCATATCGCTCATAATATTTTATAATGATATATTGCTATTTTTATTTATTTAAAAATAGCTCCAATTAATTAAGCGACGTTTCAGGCCATAACGTGGCCCTGGCGCTGTTTTCCTCCAAATTTGATTTACACATTTCTCAAAATCTAACCGTCGGATCTTAACGAAGTTAAGTCCGTTGGAAAGATCTCTCTAAAGCAAACCCAATGGTTCTAGTTTCGGGAAAATCCGATGGTCGGATTTCTCGATATAATCATTTAAAGTTACAATTTCAAAACACGAACTGCAGCGTCGTTATTCGTTTTATTTTAATTTTTATAAATATATATATATATATAAATATAATTTATTCGACGATTTCTATATCGTTTTTCACTTCAAATATTTCACTAACGTCTTTAAATTTCAGAAAATTTCGCCATAACCTCTTTTGTACGGGAAGAGGCTGGGAAATTTGTTGGACCGTATTAGTCACCCAATAAATCCTAAAAAGCAGACACATATTTATAGTGATATATTCCGGTGTCTACTGGGGAGTGTGTATAGATCATAACTCCAGAGAATAAATTCTCGTCACCCTATAAATGGTTTTTGTGCCTTAATGACTAGAGAAACGTGTTTATTGTCATCTCCAGACCTGTGTGGGGTTTTGATTAATCAGGCGATTTACCGTTACATTTTATATAGTCCATATCAATCTTCAGTTCAACCTGAAATATAGTCATCGCCAAACAAGCCTCTCGCTTGTATGGTAAATCTTCAACCTCGTCACATAAGCTCCAAATGCCTATGTGGTATCTGATAGGGTATGCTATCTTCAAGAAGTATGCCATGTAGTGTAGTTGAAAATTAATTGTTAGTATCCTATGGCGATGTTTTTGATTTCACATAGAACAACCAGCACTCCGCATCCAATGGCATTCACATGAGTTTATATAATAATAAAATCATGCAGCCAACTCATTAAGGCTTATCTATTTGTCGGGCACGCAAATATATTCTTTACTCAATAGTTAATCCATGTTCCTATTTAACGATGTGTATATATATGCACATCTAAGCTAAAAATAATATTTTTAGCGTACAACCATTTATTTCAACACATGCATATTTTTAATGCTTCATACATCGGGTAAAAATGATATTTTTGGTGTATAAAAATATGTTTCAAAACACGTCTATTTTTAGTGAGTCGTATACATAATAAAAATGATATTTTTATCGTTCAAAATATTTATTCAACACATGAATGTTTTTAGCACTTCATATTCACAATAAAAATGCAAATTTTATTATTCAGTCCTTTTATTCAACAAATGAATCCTTTTCAACACATGAATATTTTATATTGTTCATACATATAATAAAAATGATTTTTTTTTGTTAAAACGATTTATTTTAAACATTTTTATTTTATATACTCCATACATAAGATAAAAATGTTATTTTTTGTGTTAAAATAATTTATTTAAAACACTAATATTTTATGTTGTCCATATATATGATAAAATTGTGATTTTTATCTTTCAAAGAATTTATTCGATACTTGAATGTTATTCAACACTTGAATGTTATTCAACACATGAATTTCTCAACACACGAATATCTCAACACATGAATATTTCATATACTTCATACGCATAGTAAAAATGTGATTTTTATTATCTAAACAATTTATTCAACACATGAGTATAATTCAACACATGAAAATAATTCAAACAAATGAATATTTCTGAAAATTTCGGCAACATAACGGTAGGGGGTTTAAAACTGGCACCGTCCCGAGTATAGCTCCTCGCACTACCTTAGGCCTCGTGGTGTTCCATAAGGAGATTATCTAAAATCTAAGATCAATTTCTTATCGTATGAATTTTCCACAAACAATTTATTTCAACCACAAACAATTATTTTCAACCACAATCCATCATTCTCAACCATTCACATTATCAACCAATTTTCACGCCAATCACAATCAATTCATATCGTCCATGGTTTGTGGACGAGGGGAGTATATATACGTATATAAATATATTACATTTCCATTTCAACACATATATGATTTATACAATGCATGTATAATTTATACATCGCTCATATAACTTATACAACACTCATACATGAGGTGCACAACGCATATATAATTTATACTTCACTTAAATAATTTATACAATGCATTTGCATTCCATATTTGAATTTAGAAGTCTCACATTGGTTTTTAATCCTTCTGAAATTTTAGCGAGCTCGGAATACGTTCTAGCTTCTTCTAGAATATAGATGATATCGCTACGAGTCCGATGTCTCCGGTTTCACTAGATTTCGATAACATAGCAAAAAGATACGATTTTTATTTGAAAATCAAACTTCGCAGCGCTTTAAAGCATTATAATCAGTTAAATATATATATGCCATTGCCTCTCAGCAGAAGTTCGAAACTAGGTCTCAATTTCTAGCTCCAACCATTGCACGATACCAAAATCCAGTCACACCACATCAAAGGGGGAGGATGGCCGCACCTGGCGTGGAGGAGCGGTTGAAATCGGTGGACCTGGGCGAGCACGACGGTAATTTGAAGTTTCGATCGTCGAGGGGGTGAAACTCGATGCTGGGGCGATGAGAAGGGGTGTAATAAGTACTGATTTGAAGAGGAGGAGAAGGACTTCAAAAAGTTTAACTGGGGCAGGGTCTGATACGATGTGGTTTGGCCGAAAATTGGTCGGGAAGGGGGAAGCAACTTCCGTTGCACGATACAGGGGTGGAAGCGGGTTTTTCTGATTTTTATATAAAATTAAATATTGAAAGAAAAAAATCCTATTTGCCGATATTTATATTAATTCAAAAATAGGGTTTTCTCCATATGAACTCCCACACAAACCCAACGACTGTAGCCTCTAGCTAAATACCCCCATCCTGGACACAATGGGATATGTTTCGAGAGCCCATTCGACTATTACAGTCAGTTATTTTTCAAAATAAAATATAAAACATTCAAATTTGAATTTGAACGTACATTTTAATTTGTCGGGGCCACATACTGATTCTAAAAATTCCCAAAAAATAAATCTAGCTATGTTGGGACGATATGGTCCCAACAAAACTGATTTCTTCGAATTCTGAGACCGTTTGAAAAATGGCCATTTTCCAGTCAATCCAATTTGACTGAAATTAACCAAACACGTTTTCCTTTGCCATGCTCGCATATTAATTCCAAAAAATTTGGAATTTGAAACCTAGCAATAAATTGACATCCCGGATCCAACAAAAGTGGGTTCGTCGAAAACTGAGGTCGTTTGCAAAATGTCTATTTCAAGGGCTATATTTATTCCATAGCAACCATTCTGAAAATTCATTCGGCCATAACATTTGATTCCCGCAATGAAATTTTTATTTTTCAGATTCTTTAAAAAGATATTTTCAAACAGATTTAAATATTTTTGGTTTCGCTAAAATCCGTTTACTTTGCATTCTGTATGTTCAGTCAAAGTTCGAATTCAAATTTTCAAACTGCCGCGCTATTTCTAACTCGTTATTTAATTAAAATAAATTATTTCAATTACTCCGAATTCATTAAAATAGCCAAATTATAAAATTTAAATTGACTCTGATTTTCCGGGTCTTTACAAACTCCCTCACTTAAAACTTTTCGTCCCCGAAAAGAAAATAGCAGTAAAGTAGGAAACAAAATGGAAACGCAAAGTATTATAAATGTACCTTGCACCGGAGCTAATCAGAAATGTCCACTCAGCAATTGGGATATGCTTGCTTAATGCTCTCTTCAGTTTCCCAAGTACAGTCCCTTGGTTCTCCACTCCACTGTAGTTTAACTAAATGAACTTTCTTGTTCCTTAGTTCTTTAGTTCCTTTGCCAATAATCTTTATTGGGTCTCTTCTAACTGCTAATTCTGGAGTAATTTCCAAGTCTTGTTGCGTTGCTTCTTCTACGACAAGATCTGGATCATGCACACGCTTTCGGAGTTGAGATACGTGTAACACATCATGTGCTCCTGGCAATTAATCAGGTAATTGAACCTTATAAGCAAGAGTTCTAATTCATCCAAGTATAGGAAATAGACCAATAAATCTAGGCGCCAACTTCCAAGTTTTACCGAATCGGACTACTCCTCTCATCGGAGAAACTCTCAAATAAACATAATCACCAACAGCAAATGCTAAATCTCTTCTTCTAGAATCTGCATAACTCTTCTGTCGGCTTTGAGCAGTTTGTAATCGTTTGCTGACGAAATCGAATTTGTCTGAAGCTTCGCGAATCATATCGGGACCCAATACAAGTCTATTGCCAGGTTCTCCCCAACATGCGGGAGATCTACATAGTCTACCATATAACACTTCAAACGATGACATTTCCAAGCTCGCTTGATAGCTGTTGTTGTATGAGAACTCAGCCAAATGCAAGTGATCTTCCAATGATCCGCCAAAATCAATAATTCAAGCCCGCATTAAATCTGCAAGTATACGGTTCACCCTCTCAGTTTGGCCATCTGCTTGAGGATGATAGGCGGTGCTTAGATTCAGCTTCATTCCCAATTCTCTTTGGAATGCTTCCCAGAATTTACTAGAAAAAATTGGGTCTCTATCGCTGACAATACTGATGGGGACCCCATTCAGTTTAACAATTTTTTTGAAATAAATCCGTGCTAGACTATGAGCGGTTCTATTGGATCTGACCGGTATGAAATGGGCGGTCTTCATGAAACGATCTACGATCGCCCAAATATTGTCATTTCCTTTCCTGGTTTGGGGAAAACCATCTATGAAGTCCATGGATATTTTCTCCCATTCCCAATTCGGAATTTCCAACGGTTGCAACAATCCAGCAAGTTTCCGTTGGTCACTTTTAACTTGTTGGCAAGTAGAGCACCTGCTAACATATAAAGAATTATCTCTTTTCAAAGACTTCCACCAGAATGTGAGCTAAAGATCGTTGTACATTTTGCTCACCCCTGGATGGATACTAAGTTTGGACTTGTGACATTCATCCAGTACCTCCCTTCTGAGCTCAGGAATTTCTGGAACACAAATTCGCCCTTGTAATCTCAGAATCCCTGTGCTATCTAGACTGAAATCTGAAGTTTTGCCTTCTCAATTTTGCTGGCTAATCCTTTTTATAAATTCGTCGTCTTTCTAGAGAACAACGACCTTGTCAATCAATGAAGGCGTAATGATAAGACTGGCGATGATTGCGGTTTTTCTGCTAAGCGCATTCGTTACGACATTGGCTTTTCCCGGCATATACAGAATTTCTAGATCATACGCTGCAAGAAATTCTAGCTAACGCTGTTGTCTCATATTCAAGTCTTTCTGGGTGAACAAATACTTCAATGATTGATGATCAGTATATAAGTCAAATTTCTCACCCAATAAATAGTGCCTCCATATTTTCATAGCAAACACGATGGCTAATAATTCAAGATCATGGGTTGCATAATTCTTCTCATGCGGCTTCAGCTGAAGGCTAGCATAAGCGACTACTTAGCCTCTTTGCATTAATACTACACGAAGACCTCCAATAGAAGCATCCGTCAAAACCGTCAAATCCTAATTGCCATCGATAATTGTTAATACTGGAGCAATTGTCAATTTTAATTTCAGCTCTTGGAAAGCTACCTCACATTCTGGGGTCCAATTAAATTTGGCATACTTCTTAGTAAGCTTTGTTAATGAACCAAATATCTGTGAAAAATCCTTAACGAAATTCCGATAATAGCTAGCCAATCCCCAAAAAATTTGGACTTCTATGGGGTAGTAGGCTGCTTCCAATCTTGAATTGTTGTTATCTTGCTTGGATCTACAGAAATTCCTTTCTTTGATACGACGTGACCAAGGAACTTCACTTCATCTTGCCAGAAGATACATTTAGAAAGATTGGCTTTGAAGACGTTCTTTCTCCGAATCCCCAACACTTGTTCTAAATGTTTTTCATGGTCGCTTTCTGACTTGGAGTAGATTAAAATATCATCGATGAAAACCAACACGAATTTATTCAAGACTTCTCTGAATACTCTGTTCATTAAATCGACGAAATATGCCAGAGCGTTACATAAGTCAAACGGCATTACTAACCACTCATAAAATATGTCTGGACCTCCGAAAGCTGACAAAGGAACACATTCTTCGGCAATTCTCAGTTGATGAAAACCTTTAGCTAGGTCCATTCTGGAAAATACTTACGCTCCATTCGATTGATCCAACAAATCATCTATCCGAGGTAATGGATATTTTTTCTTGAGTGTCTGTTTGTTGAGGTATCGGTAATCAACACACAATCGGAGAGCACCGTCTGACTTAGGAACAAACACTACAGCTGCACCCCAATTAGAAAAGCTGGGTCGGATTAGACCTTTCCATAAAAGTTATCGAGTTTGATCGCCTAATTTTTCTTTTAATGTCATTCTTCGAATTGGATGCACTACTGGCTTGGCATTCAGAATTAAATCAACCCTGAATTCAATTTCTCTTTGCGGAGGTAAGTTATCGAATTTTTTCGAACACATCCACATAATGTTTAACAACAGGGATATTTTCTAATAAAGTGGGAGTAACTTCTAGCATAGACCAAAACTCTTTTCTATCTGAGTCTGAGCCATGGCACGGTATGACAATATTTCCTAGCTTTGTTTTAACTTTAACGACTCTTTCGGCACATTTAACTTCGCCTCATATTTCGTTAACCAATCCAGCCCCAGAATAATATTGAACTTAGGAAAATTCATGACGATTAATTTAAAAGGAAATTAGTAACAAGAATAAGAAATGGGCACTCTACAATATGAATTGAGAACAATAGAACCTCCTATCGGATTATGAACTCTAACCGATTCTTTAATCTTTCTTAGGTTTAACTTTAACTTTTTAATAGTGTTACTTGCAGTAAAACTTTGAGATGCACCCGTGTCAAATAATACGGAAACAGGAATATTTTTAATGGTAAGGGTACCTCCCAAAACATCGGGTTTACCTGCTCTCGGAGTAGAAGCTGTCGGGTTCACCCCGTCATATACATGTGCAACCTGAGCATTCTTCAGCAATGGGCAATTGGTCTTGATATGCCCCTTTTGATGACAGTTGAAACACTCTCGCCTATCACCAGAATTCTGACTCGACCTTGCTTGGTTGGTCTTCTGCCGCTTCGGAGCGGTGCATACATTGGAGTAATGTCCAGCTTGACCGCAATTGTAACAACTTCCCTTGGGTGTCCTATTTGTTTGCGGCTTGGCATTTGCTACTGTGTTGCTTGATTCAGGCTGCCTTTCAAAAGTCTTGTGCTTGTTTCTCGCTTGATTCTTTGCACGATCGACTTGCATGTTCCTCAAATCCAAGCTCTCATAATTACACACCATATCAACCATGTCAGCGAAAGCAAGAATAAAGTGGCTCATTGCCCTATTCTGATACTTGCGCTGAAGTCCATGTATGAACCTCTTATTCTTCGCCTTAACAGTCAAAACAAGCTCTGGAGCATAGCGGGATAGCTAAGTAAACCTGTTGAGGTATTCTTGAACAGTGTGATCTCCTTGTTGTAGATTGGCAAACTCGTCATGCAGGTGCTCCATCTTCTGCTCGGGAATGAATTTCTCTTTGAGTAACTCTTTGAAATCATCCTACGTCATCTACACCTCTTGCTCATTCAAGGTGATGGCTTCCCACCATAGTTGTGCCTTGTTTTGCAATAGCCAAGCACCCATGAAGCTTTTCCTTTGATCATTAAGACCTAAGCCACCGAAGATCTTCTCACATGTTTTTAGCCAACCTAAGGCTTCAATCACAGTCCCGTGGCAGAGAATGTCTTGCCTCCAAGATTCTTATACTTTTTCGCCACTCGGTCTAAATCAAACTGTTGCGAGGGCTGTGGTGGCTGAATCAAAGGCTCCTCGGCAACGGGAATATGCCCATGTCCTCCGCCTCGGCCTCCTCTAGCTGTTTGGTTAGCCATCTAAGTCAGTTCTGTACAAGCAAGAGAAGAGTCAAGCTCACAGAAATGATAATTTTAAGATATGGTAAATGCAAAAGAATATATGGAAAGATAACGATGTACTGATCAAGTTATTTGTCTATTCTGCTTAGCTCATTATATAACAATACTACTCTAATCTCTAATGAGCTACTCGCCTTAGGACACTACTGATTCTATTTTGACGAGGTGTTTAATGTGTTAAATTCCAGAACTAAGATTAACCAAAGATCTGATACCACCTGTGACGATCCCAAAACCCCGTGTCACGGAATTAAGGATAATCATTGGAAAATAACACATTAATCATCATTAGCAGAGTACAGATAATAGCATAAACAAAAAATAGAATAATTTACATCAATATGACAGCGGAATCATAATATATAATAAACATCAGAGTAGCACAGTGCAGGATACAACTTAGTGCATAAAAGGAAATGATCAGTCCACATCAAGATCACTGGGACATATACATCAAAGAGTAGATAATAGAAGTAAATCTTTCTACATCGCGATAAGAAGAATCATATACATAAGATACTAATGGCGGAATGTCAAATAGCCAAAATACTGAGAAATCTAGTCTTCGCCATACAAGCCAAAAGGTGCACTCCATGCTGCAGTGCAAAAGCCAAAATACAACCTGTCACCTGCCATTAGGCTGCCCGTGTGAAAATAAGGGCACCCGAGTTAGCAAAGTGAAACAAACTACGAGTCAGTCATGGAACTGGTATGAGAAATCTACTTAACCGGTTAAACAACAATAATAAGGCAAATCATATGACCACGCCACTTTCGCGGAATGGGTTTACTCCAGTGATTGCCAGTGCATGAGATAAAGTAAATCTTTTAAACAACGTAATGTTTTTATAGAAAAAATGAAGCCGTTATAAGACTCAAGTCCCATCACACAATGCATCGCAAACCGGAGGATAGAGTTTTACCTTATAATGGCCAAAATATGCTTAATACGTGTAAAGAAAAATCATTTGATATTATTACTAGTGCATATATGTTTCAAAAGAAAATTCAATCATAAATATCAATCATAGACGACATGAGTGTCCCATGCCACTATGCCACCATATATAAGTTTACAATCAAATCTGTAATTTCATACTGGAAATTTGGATTCCATCATGAGTCGAGGCCAGGGATGGCTCCTCACCGCTTCGAGACACTCTAGCAAATGTCTTAGGATTCCCCGCAGAGAACCCTTGGATCTTCAGGGCCAGTCCTCCCTTCTGTTTTAGGATTAGTTATTCCTGAACACACGTTTTCCGGTCCTACCGGACCTATCCATCGGCTCCGTAGAGACCGATATATCAGAGGCGCCTCGCATTCCAACAACCATAAAGGTAAATATATAGAAATGTCAGGGCTTGTAAAACGTTGACACCACCCATAGCTAGAAAGAAACGTTGTGCACTCCCTTTACTCACGATCTCGTTTTTGACTCATACCGAGGTGTGAGGCTCGCGAATTAACGCCATACACAAAGCTACACTATATTAAAGCCGTGCTTTGATCATCAACCACAAGACTTTGATTTTCAACAAAATCCTTGATCATTTGCATCTTTGCATGCCACGCTGTCAATCCACACCATACCACTGATGTCAACCGATATACAACCTCTGAGCTAGTATGTCTCAGAGAAGGGCGTTAAGCAAGAGAATAAATTCTCTGCTGCCAAACAGATGTATATTTAGTAGAGATCAACGAATACAGCACAGAATACACGTCAGACACACATCCATTTACAAGTCCATTCTGGGTCTGAACGAAACCGGGGGCACCTTATTCCTTGTTCCATATGTCCAATACAGAAGAGAGGCCCACGCACATCCGGACGATCAACAAGTACGTATTGACCACTACCATTGTAAACTCATCAAGGGAGCTACCCATCTCAAAGGCATCAGTAGTAATCTACATGATGTGAAGATCACCGGTTTTGCACCATCTTCATATCTTCGACTTTTGTTCGTCGATCAATTATTTGAAATGAGAATTAACTCGGCCTTCTCAAATAATTCATGTATATTAGAATTCAAATAAGTTATGTCCATGGTTAAAGTATTCGACATCCACATCTCAGTTCTTTATGTAATTTTCATGTCAAACACATTCAACCACCAAATATCAAGCAAACCATGTAAAATTGGTTTATTTTCATTCCATATCGCTCATAATATTTTATAACAATATATCGCTATTTTATTTATTTAAAAATAGCTCAATTTAATTAAACGATGTTTCAGGCCATAACGTGGCCCTAACGCTGTTTTTCTCCAAATTTTATTTACACATTTCTCAAAATCTAACCGTCGGATCTTAACGAAGTTAAGTCCGTTGGAAAGACCTCTCTAAAGCGAACCCAACAGTTCCGGTTTAGGGAAAATTCGATGGTCGGATTTCTCGATATAATCGTTTAAAGTTACGATTTCAAAACACGAACTGCAGCGTCGTTATTCATTTTATTTTAATTTATACATATATATATATATATAATTCATTCGATAATTTCTATATCATTTTTCACTTCAAATATTTCACTAACGCCTTTAAATTTCAGAAAAATTCGCCATAACCTCCTTTGTACGGGAAGGGGTTGGAAATTTATTGGGCAATAACAGGCACCCAATAAATCCTAAAAAGCATACACATATTTATAGTGATATATTCCGGTGTCCACAGGGGAGTGTGTATAGATCATAACTCCAGAGAATAAATTCTCATCACCCTATAAATGGTTTTTGTGCCTTAATGACTAGAGAGACGTGTTTATTGTCGTCTCTAGACCCATGTGTGGTTTTTATTAATCGGACAATTTACCGTTACATTTTATATAATCCATATCAATCTTCAGTTCAACCTGAAATATAGTCATCGCCATACAAGCCTCTCGCTTGTATGGTAAATCTTCAACCTCGTCACATAAGCTCCAAATGCTTATGTGGTATATGATAGGGTATGCTATCTTCAAGAAGTATGTCATGTAGTGTAGTTCAAAATTAATTGTTACTAACCTATGGCGATGTTTATGATTTCACGAAGAACAACCAACACTCCGCATCCAACGGCATTCACAGGAGTTAATATAATAATAAAATCATGCAGCCAACTCATTAAGGCTTACTTATTTGTCAGGCACGCAAATATATTCTTTACTCAATAGCTAATCCATTTTCCTGTTTAATGATGTGTATATATATGCACATCTAAGCTTAAAAATAATATTTTTAGCGTATAACCATTTATTTCAACACATGCATATTTTTAACGCTTCATACAAGGGTAAAAATGATATTTTTGGCAAACAAAAATATGTTTCAACACACGTGTATTTTTAGTGAGTCGCATACATGATAAAAAAAATATTTTTATCGTTCAAAATATTTATTCAACACATGAATATTTTTATCACTTCATATTCACAATAAAAATGTAAATTTTATTGTTCAATCCTTTTATTCAACATATGAATCCTTTTCAACACATGAATATTTTATATTGTTTATACATATAATAAAAATGATATTTTTATTGTTAGAACAATTTATTTTAAACATGAATATTTTATATACTCCATACATAAGATAAAAATGTTATTTTTGGTGTTAAATTTTTTTACTTAAAACACTAATATTTTATATAGTCCATATATATGATAAAAATGTGATTTTTACCTTTCAAAGAATTTATTCAACACATGAATTTCTCAACACACATATATGTCAACTCATGAATATTTCATACACTTCATATGCATAATAAAAATGTGATTTTTATTATATAAAAAATTTATTCAACACATAAAAATAATTCAGACACATGAAAATTTCTGAAAATTTCGACAGCATAATGGTAGGGGGTTTAAAACCGGCACCGTCCCGAGTACGGCTCCTCGCACTACCTTAGGCCTCGCGGCGTTCCATAAGGGGCTTATCTAAATGATATAAGATAAATTTCATATCATATGAATTTTCTACAAACAATTCCAATTCGTTTCAACCACAACAATTTCTTTCAACCACAAACAATTATTTTCAACCACAATCCATCCTTGTCAACCATTCGCATTGTCAACCAATTTTCATGCCAATCACAATCAATTCATATCATCCATGGTTTGTGGATGAGGATAGTATATATTATATATATACGTATATAAATATATTTCATTTCCATTTCAACACACATATGATTTATACAATGCATGTATAATTTATACATCGCTCAAATAACTTATACAACGCTCATACATGAGGTGTACAACGCATATATAATTTATACTTTGCTTATATAATTTATACAATGCATTTCCATTCCAAATTTGAATTTAGAAGTCTCACATTGGTATTTCATCCTTCTGAAATTGTAGCGAGCTCGGAATATGTTCTAGCTTCTTCTAGAATGTAGATGATGTCGCTACGAGTCGGATGTCTCCGGTTTCACCGGATTTCGATAAAATAGCAAAAAGATATGATTTTTATTTGAAAATCAAACTTCGCAGCGCTTTAAAGCATTATAATCAGTTAAAAATATATATGCCGTTACCTCTCAGCAGAAGTTTGAAACTAGGTTTCGATTTCTAGCTCCAACCGTTGCGCGATACCAAATTTCAGTCACACCACGCCGAAGGGGGAGGATGGCCGCACATGCGCGTAGAGGAACGGTTGAACTCGGTGGACCTAGGGGAGCACGGCGGCGCTTTGAAATTTCGATCTTAGAGGGGGTGAATCTCGATGCTGGGGCAACGAGAGGGGGTGCAATAAGTACTGATTTGAAGAGGAGGAGAAGGACTTCAAAAAGTTTAACTGGGCAGGGTCTGATTTGACGTGGTTTGGCCGGAAATTGGTCGGGAAGGGGAAAGCAACTTCCGTCGCACGATACAGAGGGGAGTGGGTTTTTCTGATTTTTTTTATAAAATTAAATAATGAAAGAAAAAAATCCTATTCACCGATATTTATATTAATTCAAAAATAGGGTTTTCTCCATACGAACTCCAATTCAAACCCAACGACTGTCGCCCCTAGCTAAATACCCTCATCCCGGACACAATGGGATATTTTTCGTGAGGCCATTCGACTGTTACAGTCAGATATTTTTTAAATTAAAATATAAAACATTCAAATTTGGATTTGAACATACATTTTAATTTGCCGGGGCCACATACTGATTCTAAAAATTCCCAAAAAATAAATCTAGCTATGTTGGGACGATATGGTCCCAACAAAACTGATTTCATCGAATTCTGAGACCGTTTGAAAAACGACCATTTTCTGGTCGATCCAATTGGACTAAAATTAACCAAACACGTTTTCCTTTGCCATGCTCACATGTTAATTCTAAAATTTTGGAATTTGAAACCTAGCAATAAATTGACATGCCGGATCCAACAAAAGTGGTTTCGTCGAAAACTGAGGTCGTTTGCAAAATGTCTATTTCAAGGGCTATATTTATTCCTTACCGACCATTCTGAAAATTTATTCGACCGTAACTTTTGATTCCCGCTATGAAATTTCGATTTTTTAGAATCGTTAGAAAGATATTTTCAAACAGATATAAATATTTCTGGTTTCACTAAAATCCGTTTTATTTTGCATTCTGTATGTTCAGTCAAAGTTCGAATTCAAATTTTCAAACTACCGCGCTATTTCTAACTCATTATTTAATTAAAATAAATTATTTCAATTACTCCAAATTTATTAAAATAGCCAAATAAAAAAATTTAAATTGGCTCTGATTTTCTGGGTTGTTACAAAGCTCCTCCAATGATATCTGAAAATACCTGAACTACTTGAATGCCCGTACAAATTTGGGCACCCAAGAGTTTTGCGGAAAACAAAACAAAAATAAACTCTGGGTCAGTCATGGGACTGGTGTGAGTTAAGTCCAACCACTTGGTTTAACTTTAAAAATACTTTTTAAAAGAAAGGATAATCGTAAGTCTGATTGACACATGAACTCGGATGGTTTTTACCTTACGATAACCCAAAGTATTCTTGGAAATCAATATTTGTCTGATATTATAATAATGTCTAAATACAAGTAATATCAATCTAGCAAAATGCTTGCATCTCATGCTCTACATATACAGTATACAATCAAAAACGTGGGCTCTTATTGGATAATGGATTCCAGCTGGCAAGGTATGGGACCACCTTCCGACAGTGTTCCTCTAGAGAGAAATACACCGGGTTCAACAAGAACATCATGCAACCTAGGCTAAACATGACTGGTCCCTCACTTAGCTTGAGAGTACCGAATGTATTATCACCAACGGTTGGGATCAGCAATTGTTTCCCGAAAGGGACAACAACGATAGATTTAAAAAGCAAAAGGAATTTCTCTGGATCAGGCGACAATACACCCTGCTTGGGTATGATCCAACTAGCCATGTGAACTACCCGATTTTATACCCTTTCCCAGTTGTGAGGCTAGTGGCTATAATGTATCTTTTGGCCTTCATTCACTTTTAATGTCACGTTGTCATAACCACCAAATCACAAATTGATTTCGCCTAACATACTACAGGGGTACAGCTAAGAGAAACAAATTCCTCCGCCACCAAACGTAACTATGTTTGAAAAGATCAACTTACACGATCCTTTAGATATACTCTGTCAGACACTCGTCCATATAAATTTGCCCTGGGACTGGACAAATCGAAGGCACTATTCTGTAAACAGGACAACCCTCGTATAACAACTTCTTCAATTATCTTCGTCATAATTGATCGCAATGTTACCGTCCATACAGAGTGGTTTTCAGATAATGAATCCGATCCCAACCTCTCTGTATTGACAACATAAAATGGTAAAAAACTTCGATAGTCGGTGATTTAACTATCAAAGAAAACATGCGTGCAAACAACGATATTATTTCCAGATGGAGATTCTATCGATCAATTATCATTCATCATTTATCTCTTTAATTAATTTATCATTAATTTATTCATTTCCCATTTCCTGTTCCATATATTCATAATTGCTAATTTTCTAAATCTATAAAATATACGTTATTAATCATTGGAAAACATTCCGTCTCTTATTCACATGTCACTATCATTCCAGTATTTCTTATCAACAAACATTTCTTTTTCTATGCTTAGAAAATATCTCTGATTATATTTAGAAAATGTTTCCAAATCTCATTTATATGGATTTCAAACTAATGTTATATAAAACATCATTATGATCGCTCAATCCATTTATCCTTTATTACTTAACAGTATTTCTAATCAACCTTCGCCATCGAACTTCAACTATTACTTAGTTAATTACGAAGTTAATCAAGTTGGGGTATAATTACCTCTCAGACCTTAATTGAACTCTTTCTTAACCTTACAACAGATAAAGTTCACCACTCAAATCTTAACACTTATTTCTTACGCCAATTCTCGGATTTCAGTTTACAATTCCTTTTCTTTTATGAAAAACAATTATTATAACGATAACAGTATAATTCGTACTTCCGGAATATCTAACGTTAAAAATATAACTTTTATTTCTTTTATTTGATTAAATAATAATCTATTTATTTAATGATAAATAAATCTTGATTTAAAAACCTGGAAAGTAAATAGTACTTTCCCGAATTCGATATAATTCAATTCAACGTATAATTCTCTTTTGAGTAATCCCTAGTCGATTAACTCTTCTTCGAATAACCTATATTTGATTAACTCTTTTTGAATAAATTATATTCAATTAAATCTCGTTGAATAACTTGTATATGATTATCTCTCATCGAATAACTAATATTCGATTATAACCATAAGTTTCTAGTCGAATGCTAATTACACATCTTTATGGATTTTATTTTAAATCCTTTTTACATTTTGAACATCGAAATGGATTTCATTGTCTTCTTTTTAAAACAACTTCCAATTTTCCATTTTATATTCACAGTTGAATTAGCAATCTTAATTATCCACTGACAATTATATTTTTAATTCATTTATAAACTTTTTTTATAAATCCGACTACTTGTTTTTATCATTAAACAAGTTATTTACACTACTACAGAACAGGTTAGTTGCTTCGGTTATTTACCCCATGTTGCTTCAGTTCTGAAACCGAAGCAACTGCAATAGATGCAACAGACCTAAATCTGTTGCTTCGGACAAACAACCAAAGCAAATATCATTTTTTTCCTTCGGTTATCTTCCGTTGTTGCTTCGGTTTAACAGCTGAAGCAACCGCTGAAGATTCAATAAAGCAAAGATTGTAGCTTCAGATAAACAACCGAAGCAAGAAATAATTTATTGCTCCGGTCACCAGCAACTGACGTATAAAAGAGTAAGGAGCATAAAATGGGCTTTCTTGTTGCTTTGGTTGTAGCTACAAACGGAGCAAAAAATCCTTTTTGTTAAACCTTATTCCCTCTATATAAATCACCATTACTCTCAATATATCAAAACAAATAATTAATGATATTCAGACTATACAACAATACAAAAATAAATGTAATAATTTCATTGACAATGTTATTAATCCACACATTTAATAGCAACAACATATTAATTAGAAAACATTATAATTCATAGATAGTGTTAATAATCCGGTCTTACTACAAGAAAGAACCAAATACAATATGATATGGTCATACTCTAAGAAAGAATCAAATGCAATATAATCCGGTCTTACAACAAGAATGAACAAAACGCAAACTACGAACTTTAACTTACTAAATCCAGACTTCATAAAGATCCGAAAATGCAGTAATGCAATTTTCTCGCTAAACATTCAAAAACAAACCAATCGCCTCGTTGAATATCTGCTGCGCAATATATATCAACCTGCAAATTTTAAAAACAAACAAAATGCAATTCTCTCAGTAATGGTAAAACTTCAATAAACAAAGAAATAACAGACTATGCAATTCCGGTTTTATATATGGCTATCGTAATAGAGATCAATATTTAAAAAATTACTCATCTTCAACCTTCTCATCCACAACCAAACTCATTTGTACAGTCTGAACCTACACGCCACACACACACATGCAAACACTCAGTTCAAAGATAAAATGCCACAATCTACTCTTTAGCACAGACCCATGCACGCCCAGTCTGCACCTACACCCCCACATACACCCATGCACTTAAACACTTAAACAGCTATGCACTTAAACAGCCTACAGTCTGCACCTACATAAATAAAAACGCATATACATATATTAAACAGCCTACATTCTACAGCTAACACATAGTCAATACTCCTGATTCCCTGAAACATATATTAAAAACACATATACATAAATAACTTTACAAATAACGCATGTTATCTTGTCTAAGCGAAAAGCAAAGGTCCAGTTACTGCCTAAAATTGAACTATATCAGAGCTCCTCAAACAGTCTTTTGATGAACATTGGAGTAAAATGATTAAATATCAAAAATAAAGATCTTTAAGACACATTAATCATAAATCCAGGAAGTCAAGTTACTTTTCTGGTTTACTGCATAATGCAACATTATGCTTAATTCTTTTTACTTGAAGGCTGAAGCAAAGAGAGCACCCTGCATCACCAATGGAAATACATATGCATGAATGACCAGCTGTAGACTATCTAAATTCATCCAAAAGACAGTAAGCATGAATGATTGAATAGTAAGCATTCACAGATAAAATTATTGATGATTTTTGCTAAATTAATGATGAGTTCTACTTGATACTCCCCTCCAAAAGACAGTAAACATAAGTGAGTATTGCTAAATTAATGATGAGTTCTGCTACTCATCCCTAGTGAATTGTCAAACTGTAAGCTATGCTGATGTTGCATAATAATAAACAAGACCAAGTGTATGCTGCAACAGCGCTCAATTATTGAAATAATAACATTAAGATCTACAACAAAGGATAACTGAAATAATAACATTCTGGGTACTGAATTCAGTATTGCCAAATCATTGCGATTGATATTTCCACCACACAACATTCAGTATTAATATTAGCAAATCTTGATACTCCAGTTACATCAATTCCTACATATAGTACATCACAAATAATTGATGCATCATAACAGAAATAACACCATAGCTGAAAAAGTTGCTTTCAAAAGAATAATACATGGTAACAAGGCATTTCAATACACAGCTGCTGCGTTATTTCATTTCATAACTTCACTTGTAAACGGAATGAAGGGGAGTGTCAAGCAGAACGATTAAATCTGCTTCACATATGAAGTTTGGTAACATTATCATGTTTTCCAAAGTTACCTGTATTACACTGATCCTCCGATTGTTGAAAGTTGTATATTCTTAGCTTTTATAAAAGGCAGTATACCATACAATCGTCGAGAGAAAATTAAAGTAAACAAGAAATCTTATTTTAGAATAAGTAACTTGCAGGCCTTTGCTTAATTGTTCCAATAGGGTACACTCCAACTACAATTACAGAAAAGACATAAAAATACAAATATACATTGACGTCCATGATGGAAGATGCCTACTTGAGTATAACTAACATTTTATTATTTTACTAATTATATGGTGATCCTCCTAAATACACCCATCAAATTTTTATATAAAATAATAACGAAATGAACAAAATTTGCCTATACATATCATTCTCGTTTAGCAGCATCTATACAAAATATTAGATTACGAAAGTCATGGCACATGCTTTGCACATGATTATGACACATGCTTCGAGCTTGAATTGTTTTTTTACAAATTATATATGTTTGATGCATTCATTAATGAATGATTTACACAAATATTTGGTCTTATTTTTGTACTAAAATCATATATGGTTAGTTTAAATTTTTGTTTCTTATTCGCAACTTGTAAAATCAAATTGCTTTGGTACTTCAAATTTTTATTTATACTGTTAAGTAATAAAGAACGAATTTGTAAATAACATTTTATTAAATTGTATTTTTAAACGAAACAAGATTTGAAAATATTTATTGAGGGATGCTATGAATTTATAAAGAAAAATTAATTAATTTGTATCCAGAATTGCTAATATTAATACTAAATCATTGCTGAATTCAGTATTGCTACTCAAGTTACACTACATTCAGTACTGGTATACATTGTTGGGCCTGAGGTAGAAAATTGTTTTGAGAGTTTATTTGTCGAACATTGTAAAGTAATTTTCATCGAAAGACAATGAATTAGAAAAAAAAAAAAAAAAAAAGGATTGCTTGGATTATAAAAATTGAAACGGCGGAAATAATAAAAAAGGGGAGACAAAAGTGAGAAGGAAAAAATAGTTCAACATGGAGAAGATAATAAAATTAAAAACTGACTGATGTATTTATTTAGACTATGAATGATGTATGTAAAAAAGAGTTCATGAATGAATGTTGTAGGTTCAAGCAGTTAGGCCTTTGAATAATGTATTTATTTAGACTGTGAATGATGTATGTATAAAATGGTTCATGAATGAATGCTGCAGGTTCAAACAGTAAGGCTGGGCTCAGCAAAAAAGAGTTAGGGGGTCTATCTGTCAGAAAACTAGCCAAAAATGATTTAGCAATACTGTATTCAATTGTCTTACTTTAATCGTCGGAATCGGATCATTTCACGAACTATTCATATCAACTAACACTCAGCTATTACTTTAATCTAACACATAGCTATTACTTTAATCACTGGCATCGGATCATTTAACACTTAACTATTACTTTAATCTAACACACAACTATTACTTTAATCATCAGCATCGGATCATTTAACACTCAGCTAACACACAAACCAGTCCCCTACCCAACCCAACTATTACTTTATTCATATCACCACGTTTTATACAGCAAGGCCAGTCCCCTATCGAACCAGCAAACATCACCTTATACCAAACCGCATTCATCCCCATTGCTAACAGCAGCAGCAGCAGCGCTACTGTTACCGCTAAAAAGAAATCTAATGTAAATATACTATTTATATCTTTGAAAATACGGGATAAAAAAGGGTGAACACAATTTTACCTTGTTATGCATATACGACGACTACATCCAGTTATGCATGATATAAGTAGCTATATTATCTCGGATCTCTTCCATCTTTTGCTGACTATAAGAATCAGCTTGTAAAAAGTTCTGCAATAAAGAGATTTTTTTTAAAAAAAAATTAATCATACAATTACTTACATTAAATACGAGAGGAAAAAATTAAACTAAGAAAGTGGTACCTCATCAAATCAATACTTTGATGGTGCTTTTTTATTATATCATGCATATACCTCATCACATAAGATACACAATTCGTTGGTCCTAATTGTTGGGGACGCTAAGAATATTTCAAAAAAAAAAAGTCAGTTTATAATGAATTTATATCTCAAACAACATACAAAAAAAAAAAAATCACAAAATAATTCACCTTATCGATCTTCCATTTCAAGTTATTTCCTCAAGACGACTTGCCGCTGTATGCTTTGTGAGTTTTGAAGGCCCTGAACATGCAACAAATAAACCGTACACATTTAGTAAACACTAAAAAAAAAATCTGATACCAGGTCGTTAATACTGGTAAATACATGAAATTATTTCTGATACCACGTATACACTAAAAAAATTTCAGCATGTTGTTATGATTGAAGCCTTCACTGAACAAAAAGCTATGCAACATCTGTAGTTTCGATGTAAAGAAGAGGCATTGCGTTTAAAGTTGTGCCCACTTACATTATATTTGCTGATGGATCTATTGTCATCTACCTTTAATCTAGCTTATTGTCGACATAAATGCTTTCAAAAAGCAACTAATATGCATATTACTAAAAACGAATTTCAATTCGGATCCATTATAGCAGAACTAAATTTGGATATTTGATGCCCAATGCAAAAAAGAATTTTATGTTTGGAGTCTAGACAAGAAGCAAGGATCCAAATATAGTGTGCAGTCAATGCGGCTTTCTGCATAAGGAATGTCTGTTGTGCATACATTCATAAATGACTCATATGAAAAGAGAATCAAATCTTTAAATAAACTAAAGAACCTTAATGTCTATTACTTATGCAGTGAAATTAGCATCGTGTCCAATTTAAAAATATAGATTGATAAAAAATTATTGTTTTAAATGTATAACTTAATCAGTACCATTGAAGTTGTGTTGAAGTGAAAAGCATATTATAAAATCCAAATGTAGCACAGAGCAAAAGCTCTAATATGAACAAGGATGTTTCCTAAAGCATGGAAATAATAACATTTTGGCTTTAAAACAACATTCAGGTCAACAATCTAAAAGACGATATGCGAGTGTCCATTAAGTATGAATCAATGGAAATCCACAGCCATGTTTCGACTGATTCATGGTTTTACAGTATCACCATAATTTTGTATTTAAATCAACGAAGAAGAATACCAATTATGTTACATACATGACTCAGCAAAGGAGAATGATGGCAAAATCAAGACATCAAAATTTACAACTGTTATCACCTTAAGCAACATAACAAATTACACTGATATTAAATTGGTCCAAGAAAGCCACAAGTGCCACACATATGTATGCATAAATGCTGAAACCATAATTTCAAAGATTAGTTCAAACCACAATTCACTACGAGCTACCAACAAGCAAGATCCAAAAAAGATTAGATAACCAGATTACTTATAGCACGATTTTTTGGTCTTTCGTCGCCGATTTGGAATTTTCTTCCATAGTGTTATTTATGTCGATTGTTCCTTAGCTTTGCCCTTTTCCTAACTTTATATTACCTCCATGTTTGTTACCCCAATTTTCTTTTAACTGCAAAGATTGGTACATCAGATTGTGGACTGTTCTGTTGTTGCTTAACTAGAAGAAAATTAAAGCATGAATACAATTAGTGTGCTGCTATTCACACCCCAATTTACTCTCCTAGCCACCACACAAAATTTAATAAACTTGATTATATTTTTTTACACTTTTGGCCACCAGATCATTTTTCTTCATTCGGCCATAATCAACCGAATTAACAATATAAATTCGGTAGGAAACAACCGTACGGCTGCTACCAACCGAAATATGATTGTAAATTCGGTAGGAAGAAACTGAAGTTTTCATTCCGTAGTGGGGTGTCTGTTCATATTAATATTTTTAACGTACGGTAGCTGCAAGAAGAAAATAATATTCTGTATGGTGGCCTTCAGTTTTGGTGGCCAGAAGAGGAAATTGGGGTGTGAATAGCAGCACACTACAATTAAAGGGCATTCTTTTTTTTAATGACCGGTCTGGTTGGAACATGGGCATGTAGGATATACAGTAGAAGTAAACATATGATACCCATTCCACCTAATAAGAGGTATTGGACATGCACTAAGATAGTTCGATTAACCAAGAAAAACTGATTAAATGAAATTGCAGAATAATATTTTTTAAACAAAAAAAACTGAAATTACAAATTAGGAAAGCAATAGTCATCAGCAGCTGACTTATAATAATTAGTAAGTATGAAATGGTAGGTAAGTTACGCCGGACATGTAAACAACCGAAAAACACACACAAAAAAGGACGATATATGTATGTGTATGTCAGTTAAGGTTTACAGTGGGCTATTTAAACGTAGTTCAACTGAGGTAACCAAGGGATTAAATTCCATGTAGTATAAAAAATTGGGGGACATAGCATAATGGAAATGTAGAAATATATGCTAACAATGAAAAATAGTTCAGTATCATTAGTGTGATATTTCGATTACAATCGACTGTAGATAGCTAAACCTGTACACAGTATATACAACAATATATTAGTTGTGTACATATAAAGTAAAAAGCATACCCGGGTAGGGTTCATGTATTGGGCAAGGATTAATTACTTGATTTTATTATGTAAACTGTCACATACATTTATATTTTTTCCCATTATTTTGATCGCTGAAATGGTGTGATACATTTATTCATGTTAAATGACATTAACTTTTGTAAAACTTTTAGTTGTCAAATACGTAAAAAGGTATCCACTCAATCTCTTACAAATAAAATCTCATTTTTTTGCAAACAAAGCCGTATTCACCATAACATATTTTTTTTAAATTGACTAAACTCCATACTAGTTTCAATCACTGTATCTCTTTACATATTTATTCACTTATTTGTTGATTGGTTTTACCAAAACTTCGAGTAATTTCTACAAATATGTCTTTTACATGACTATTTTATCAAACAGATTGATTACTTGATTTTTTGATGAGTCCTTTGTGAACCATTTTTTTATTGATAACTAAAATGGTATGATACATATATTTATATTACATGAAGTTTTTTTTCTTCATATTTTTCAGTTGCCAAATATAAGTGCAGTTTAATGGCAAACTCTTACAAATAAAATTTTATTTTTTTGCCAGAACCAATGTATATAAGGCAGTTAATGTTGGAAATGAATGAGAAAGAGAAAGAGGGATTTTGGAAGAAGAGAAAGGAAAACAACTTTTAGTCCCACATCATGAAATATGAGTACCAACTCTTCTACAATCTTATATAAATAAAGGAGAAGAGAGCTCATATCAGGTGTGGCTAAGCCAAGACACAATATTACATTGATGTCAACTTGGGCCTAATGCATTGGGACTTTTGGAGTCCATGACACAATATTATATTGATGTCAAATCGGGCTTAGTGCCTTGGGACTCTTAGAGTCCATGACACAATATTATATTGATGTCAAATGTGGCTTAGTGCTATGGGACTCTTGGAGTTCATGACACAATATTATATTGATGTCAAATGTGGGCTTAGTGATTTGGGGACTTTTGGAGTCCATGACACGATATTAGTGTCAATAATTGGGCGTTGGACCTTGAGACTCTTGAGGTCTCATGGTTAATAGGCCGCTGATTTCAGTTTGGGCCTATTGTGCTGAAATGAGTTATTTTGATCATTTTATGATCTGGTATGTCCCTTCTATTGAAGGGATACAACCGTTTCATCATAAATGCGCACGCACATTTAAGCACCGCTTGGTTAAAGGGTTGCAACCTTTCCAAAGGTCATTAATGTTCGTATAGGCATTTCCTCCAGTCTATAAATACATAGCCCAAAAGGAGAGAATAAATATTAATTATTCTTCTCAATTGTTACTCCCTCTTCAAAGCATTCCTCTGTTCAAGTTTCTATAATCTACTTCAGTTCGTCGGAGCATCGTTTGCTGGCACTACACTACGGGGCTGGTCCGTTTTATCCTGGGAAACAAATTGCGATCACGTCAATCAGTGCATACGACGGCAATATTGTTTTAAGGAAACAGAATTATTTCTGGACTCGGACATTACGGTTGGTGACGGTTCTGTACCGCTCCAATCCAGTGCACAATCGGTCTTGCTTACTGTCTTTTCTGCAATCACAGTTTGACTTGACAATTGTGGCATTATTGAGTAACATTGATATTGTTACTATTTATTTGCAATACAATTTTGTATTGACAAAAGGATCTAACTTTGTAATACAATTGTGTATTGACAAAAAGATCTTCTAACAATCTTAAAACAATATTGATTGTTGCAGACGACAATAAGCTATGTCGCAAAATAGCAACAATAATTTTACACTGACACAGACGGTGACCAACGCTCTGATTGCGCCAAATGGTTCCAATAATGACTCTGCCTCATGGAGAAAGGTCAGAGAAGTTCAACGTCATCAATATTAAGTGCTGACAATAGAAAAATGTTGCTTTGTCTAACAACATTGGGACTTGCCAAATTTCTGACTCAAAAAAAAAAAAAAAAAAAAAAAAAGGCTGATATCCCCAAAAGGGAATTGCTGATATGAATTTATATACAGTAATATCAGAATGCAACCTCGAAAGGAACTAACTTTGAATGACGTTCTCTATGTTCCAGAAATTCATAAGAACCTGATTTCAGGATCATTGCTCAGCAAACATGGATTTAAATTAATCCTTGAAGCTGAGAATGGAGTGTATGTAGGAAGAGGACATGTGTGTGATGGTTCGTTTAAAGAAAATGTAATCACTATTGTACCACACACTAATATGAATAAAAGTGAATCTTTTGTTTATATTGTTGACTCTTCCAACGTGTGATATTCTAGATTAGGGGATGTAAACTTTGATACATTGCACAAATTGATTAATCTAGACACCATTTTTAAATGTCAAATTTGTGCAGAAGCAAAATTGACAAGAATCTCGTTTCATTATGTTGAACGAGAAATAGAACCGCTAGATATAATACATAAAAATGTATGTGATTTGATGTGTTTAAACAATACAAAGCGGAAGTTGAGGATCAACTCAACAAGAAAATCAAAGCTTTAAGAAGTGATAGAGGAGGAGAATATGTATTCCCTTTTGAAGAATCTTGCGCTGAACATGGTGTTTTACACCTAATTACAGCACCATATTCACCTCAATCCAACGGTATAGCCGATCGGAAGAAAAAACTCTTAAAGAAATGATGAATGCCTTATCCTGGCTTGCCAGATAATTTTTTGGGAAGAAGCTATTCTTTTGGCAAATCATATTTTAAATAAAATATCCCGAAAGAAAACATCTCTATCTTCTCATGAACTTTGGAAAAAAACAGACCACCATCCTACAAATACCTAAAAGTGTGGGGGTGTCTTGCCAAAGTAGAGGTACCAAAACCAAAGAAGGTAAAAATTGGACCAAAAACAATTGATTGTGTATTTATTGGATGTGCACAAAGCAGTGCCACATATCGATGTTTGGTACACAAATCTGAAATTGATGATATTCATGAAAATACCATCATTGAGTCGAGAAATGCTAAATTTTTCGAACATATATTTCCCTTGAAATATGGTATTGAAAATCATACACCTAAGAGATCAAGGGAAAAAAGAAGTTCATTACTCTATTGAGGATGCTGAACAAAATAACACTCAGCTAAGTAGTGCTGAGCAACAAGTGGAGGAGCTAAGAAAAAGTAAAAGGTCAAGGACGTTAAACCTTTGGACTGGACTTCTATACATTTACATTAGAAGATGATCCATTGAAATACAAACAAGCTATGTCCTCCAGCGATGCCCCTTATTAGAAAGAGGCAATTAACAATGAGACTGAATCCATTATGTCCAATCATACATGGAAATTGGTTGATTTACCTCAAGGATGTAAGACCTTAGGTAATAAATGTATATTTAAAAAGAAATTGAAACCTGATGGTTCAATAGACAAGTACAAAGCTCGTCTAGTAGTCCAAGGATTTAAACAAAAGGAAGACCTGGACTATTTCGACAAACATCAATTAGAATTCTCATTGCAATTGCATCCATACATGACTTAGAAATACATCAAATGGATGATAAAACTGTATTCTTGAATGATGAATTAGAGGAGGAAATCTATATGGAACAACCTGAAGGATTTCTAAGCTCAGAAAATGAGAATAAAGTGTGCAAATAGGTGAAATCACTTTATGGCCTTAAGCAAACTCCAAAAACAGTGGCATGAGAAGTTTGATAATACTATGTTATCAAATGGATTCACAATAAATGAATCAGATAAATGTGTGTACATAAAACATACACATATTGGATATGTCGTTGTTTGTCTCTATGTTGATGACCTATTAATCCTAGGCAATAACAAGGCCATAATAACATCTACAAAGGTTATGTTATCCTCTAGATTCGATATGAAAGACCTAGGACTGGCTGATGTGATATTGGGTGTAAAAATTCTGAGAACACCACATGGATATGCATTATCCCAATCGCATTACATCACCAAGATACTTGAGAAATTCAAGCAATATAATGTAACTATTGCAAAATCACCAGTAGATATGAACCAAAATTGGGTAAAGAACACTGGTGATGGTATTTACCAATTGGAATACTCTCGTATACTAGGAAGTATCATGTATGAACTGTACTAGGCCTGATGTCGCATATGCTGTAAGCAAACTAAGTAGATTTACCAACAATCCTGGTAAGCATCATTGGAAAGCGATAATCAGAGTTCTAGGATATCTAAAGTATACACAGAGCTATGGTTTATACTATACAAAGTATCCTTCAATAGTGGAAGGATATAGTGATGCAAATTGGATCACTGGATCAAATGATACAAAGTCTACAAGTGGATACGTGTTCACATTAGGAAATGGAGCGATTTCATGGAAATCATCCAAACAGACTTGTATCGCTAGATCTACGATGGAATCGGAATTTATTGCACTAGATAAGACTGCAGAAGAAGCAGAATGGATTCGAAGCTTCTTGGAAGACATTCCTAATTGGAGCAAACCTGTGCCTCCAATATGTATACATTGTGATAGTCAATCAGCTATTGGAAGAGCTAATAGTACACTATACAATGGTAAATCTAGGCATATTCGTCGTAGACATAAAACGATAAGACAACTTCTCTCTAATGGGGTTATCACGATAGATTACATTCGATCTAAAGATAACTTAGCGGATCCACGTACCAAAGGCTTGCCAAGAGAGAAAGTTCAAATCTTATCGAAGGGAATGGGGCTAAGGCCTATAGACTAAAGGTTTCTCTAAAATGGAAACCCCACCTAGTTGACTGGAGATCCCAAGATCTAGGTTCAAAGGGACAACGAAGTTTAAGAGAAACTTGATGGCACTGTTGTACACAAACCATTCCTATGATAAGTCAGTGCATTATATGTTGAATAAGGATAAGTATTAGTACTTTTAATGATGTCTGTATTTGAGGAATTAAGAGAATACCCTTTACAGAATCACCTACGTAAGTGCGAAGGCGCCGCTTCAAAGAGAATTATGAGGCCAAATTCTCTAAGCACTTATGAGACCAGGCAGGTGTTCAAGGCAAAAACGAACACATACAGAGAACGAAGGGTTATAAGAAACATTTATCGTGTGTTATCTACTTTGGAATTACACAAAATGCTTACAGTTCAAGGACAGTCAATGTCTACTGATTCGCCTGTGATTCAAATAGGTAATCACTAGGAAAGTTCAAGGCCCATGTGCTACTTTAACCGATGCGATAAATGATTCGTGAAACTAAGAACGACTTCGCATTCATGTGGGGATTGTTGGAAATGAATGAGAAAGAGAAAGAGGGATTTTGGAAGAAGAGAAAGGAAACCAACTTTTAGTCCGACATCATGAAATATGAGTACCAACTCTTCTACAATCTTATATAAATAAAGGAGAAGAGAGCTCATATTAGGTGTGGCTAAGCCAAGACACAATATTACATTGATGTCAACTTGGGCCTAATGCCTTGGGACTTTTGGAGTCCAAGACACAATATTATATTGATGTCAAATCGGGCTTAGTGCCTTGGGACTCTTGGAGTCCATGACACAATATTATATTGATGTCAAATGTGGGCTTAGTGCTATGGGACTCTTGGAGTTCATGACACAATATTATATTGATGTCAAATGTGGGCTTAGTGATTTGGGGACTTTTGGAGTCCATGACACGATATTAGTGTCAATAATTGGGCGTTGGACCTTGAGACTCTTGAGGTCTCATGGTTAATAGGCCGCTGATTTCAGTTTTGGCCTATTGTGCTGAAATGAGTTATTTTGATCATTTTATGATCTGGTATGTCCCTTCTATTGAAGGGATACAACCGTTTCATCATAAATGCGCACGCACATTTAAGCACCGCTTGGTTAAAGGGTCGCAACCTTTTCAAAGGTCATTAATGTTCGTATAGGCATTTCCTCCAGCCTATAAATACATAGCCCAAAAGGAGAGAATAAATATTAATTATTCTTCTCAATTGTTACTCCCTCTTCAAAGCATTCCTCTGTTCAAGTTTCTATAATCTACTTCAGTTCGTCGGAGCATCGTTTGCTGGCACTACACTACGGGGCTGGTCCGTTTTATCCTGGGAAACAAATTGCGATCACGTCAATCAGTGCATACAACGACAATATTGTTTTAAGGAAACAGAATTATTTCTGGACTCGGACATTACGGTTGGTGACGGTTCTGTACCGCTCCAATCCAGTGCACAATCGGTCTTGCTTACTGTCTTTTCTACAATCACAGTTTGACTTGACAATTGTGGCATTATTGAGTAACATTGATATTGTTACAATTTATTTGCAATACAATTTTGTATTGACAAAAGGATCTAACTTTGTAATACAATTGTGTATTGACAAAAAGATCTTCTAACAGTTAACAAGCCTTCCAATAACCGCAGTATCAAAAATTTAATACCTTATTGTTGTGCGTGGGATTATAAGTATATATTCAAATGTGTTTCCACTTTTGCTATAATAAATTGCCTTCCACACTAATTTATAATAGGGCTTTACTACTTTATAATAGTTTTTATTTTCCAAACATTGGACACTTACCTAATATTTACCGAATCTTCAAGTAGTTTCCAAAAATAAATCTTTTACATGAATGCTTTATCAAACAAATTGATTACCAGATTTTATGATGAGTTCTTTGCTGACAGTGTGAACCATTTGTCTATTGATATATTTTACTTGAACAAATTAATTACATGATTTTATGATGTATACTATTGTCACATACATTTTTTCCTGCTGTTTCAATCACTAAAATGTATGAATACATTTATTATATTAAATGACATTTACTTTCCGTAACATTTTCAGTTGCCAAACAGGTAAATGGTATCCTGCCAAACTCTTATATGTAAAATCTCAGTTTTTTGGAAAAAAAGCCCTATTGACCATGACATATATTTTTTAAGCTGATCATTAAAATGATATGGTACATTTATATTGATCAAACCGTTTCCTATCAAACTCTTACATATAAAATCTCATATTTTTGCAAACAAACCCATATTCTCCATAACATTTTTTTCTAAGTGGATATTTGTTTCAATGACACATTTTAGAAAAAAATTAGATCAAAGGACAAGCGACTTTTGCTATGTAAATCAAGGACAACTTTCATGTTTAAATTGGAAAAAGTCCAAATATTTTAAACTAAGGACATGTGTTGGCATTTCAAAGATAATAAAAATTAATACAAAAATATTTTTCTGTGATTATAAGATTAAAAAATAATAAAAATTAATTATGAAATGTTTTTTTGTTATAAATATGAAAGAAAAAGCAATATAAGAAAATTCTGGACGGAAAGCTAAATGCATATAGCTTCGTTATTTACGGTATAGCTTTTTTATGGTGTAAATGAGATTAGCTTTAAAATGACTTAGTTCTGTATTTGGATGATACAATATAAAGCTATATTTTTAAGTTATAAAGCTATATTCATTTAGCTTTCCGAACTGTTTATTTTTATATGCATAAATTGACTAAAATAATTTTAAAATCATATTTTTCTTTCAATTTTGAGGGTTGTTTTTTGTTTTATAAATTAATTCGTTAATAATGAGAGTTGAAGTGCATTTTATGTTACATAATAGAATTTGGCCTTTGTCCTTAATTTAATTATTAAACTTGGTTGTCCTTTGATCTAATTTTTTTTTTTGAAACTTGTCCTTTAAACTAAATACCCCTTTTTCTAATTGACTAAATTCTATAAAAGTTTCAACAATCGTGTCTCTATACATATTTATTCACATATTTGCTGATTGATATTTACCAAATCTTCAGGTAGTTAACAGAAATAATTCTTTTATATGATTGCTTTATCAAACAAACTGATTACTTGATTTCATGATGAGTCCTTTACTGACGGTGTGAACCATTTTTCTATTGATCTCTTTTACCTAACAGATTAATTACTTGATTTTATTATGTAAATTGTCACATGCATTTATATTTTTTTTCCCATTTTTTCGATTGATGGAATGGTATGACACATTTATTTGTGTTAAATGACATTAACTTTTGTAAAACTTTCAGTTGCCAAATACGTAAAAGGTATCCAGTCAATCTCTTACATATAAAATCTCAATTTTTTGCAAACAAAGCCGTATTCACCATAACATATTTTTTAAAATTGACTAAACTCCATATAAGTTTCAATCACTATATCTCTTTACATATTTATTTGATTATTTGCTGATTGGTTTTACCAAAACTTCGAGTAATTTCTACAAATATGTCTTTTACATGACTATTTTATCAAACAGATTGATTACTTGATTTTTTGATGAGTCCTTTGTGAACCATTTTTCAATTGATAACTAAAATGGTATGATACATATATTTATATTACATGAAGTTTTTTTCTTCATATTTTTCAGTTGCCAAATATACATACAGTTTAATGGCAAACTCTTACATATAAAATTTTATTTTTTCGCAAGAACCAACGTATATAAGGCAGTTAACAGGCCTTCCAATAACCGCAGTATCAAAAATGTAATACCTCATTGTTGTGCGCGGGATTATAATTATATATTCAAATGTGTTTCCACTTTTTCTTTTACTGTTGCTATAATAAATTGCCTTCCATACTAATTTATAATAGGGCTTTACTACTTCATAGTAGTTTTTATTTTCCAAACATTGGATGCTTACCTAATATTTACCAAGTTTCCATTTTTTTAGTTATTTATTGGTAGACAAATTTTTTTTTATCAGATAGTAAGACAGTAATTAAATAAAATATTCCTATCCATATTTATCTTTCTTACCTATTTTTTACCATATAGATTATGGTATGGTATGGTTAATCTTTCTTACTTATTTTTTACCATATAAATATGGTATGATATGGTGAATTATCAAATCGACCGTTAAGGAGGTTTCCCTGCTGCAAGAGCCTAAATCAAATATGTCTGTGCCAACTATTTTCGCCGATGATATTTTCGTCTGAAACATCATTTTATCTTTTTGACTTCTTCTCTGTGGTCTTCTCGACTTCTCCTCTTTTTAATTGAAAATTCCAAATGTATTGCTCCTTCCTTCTCCCTTCGGAATCCTCTCCTTTTTTTTGGCTCTTAGCTCCACGGCCCTCAAACCTAATCCAGGTTTCAGTTTTGACCTCCAAACTTAATTTGAGATTTGGAGTCGTTTCAGATTTTACCACAAAAACCGCGATCTAGACGAAATTGGTCTCGACTGGTAGTAGTGCGGGCATCAAAGAGGAGGAAGGAGAAGGTGCGGGCGTTGAAAATTATGGGATTAGGTTTTATCTAACACGCTTACTCTTACTGACAGTGCTATTGGCATGACTAAATCTGATTTGCTCAATAATATTGGTACTATTTCCAAATCAGGAGCAAAAGAGTTCATGGAGGCTTTGGCTGCTGGTGCCGATGTCAGTTTAATTGGTCAATTTAGCTTTGGATTCTACTCTGCATATCTTGTGATCGAAAGAGTTGTTAGTGACCATCAAAGCACAAGGATGACAAACAATACATTTAGGAATCTCAAACCGATGGCTCTTTTACTGTTACCAAGGACTCCAGTGGGAGTTTTGGCAAGGGACGAGGATAATGCTTTTCCTCAAGGAGGATCAGTTAGAGTATCTTGAGGAGAGTCGCCCCAAGGATTTGGTATAAAAACTTGAAGGCCCACGGCCAATCCACCCTTTCCAATTATCGATGCCAACTCTCTATCATTTTCCTAATGGACATATGAACTGCTAGTTTTTTTTCGGTTTTTCCCATCCCCTTTACGCACTCAATTTCTTTAAACTGCTTTTTTCTCACTTTTAAATTGAACTGCCTTTTCTCACATTCCCTATTTTTCTTTAAACTGTTCGGTTAGAGCACAACCAACAATGGCTTGTTTAGTTACTAAACAAGCCACGGAGCAACCAGGTGTGGCTTGTTCAGTCACCCGTGGCTAGTTTTGAGCTCGTTCGTGGCTGGTTGACTGAACAGGGGTTGGTGCTTATAACGGCAAAGTGTTTGCCGTTATAAGCTTATAACGGCAAAGTGTTTGCCGTTATAAGCTTATAACGGCTAACTCTTGGCCGTTATAATCATATATGGCAAAGAGTTTGCCGCTATAAGCTTATAATGGCAAACACTTTGCCGTTATAAGCACTAGCTGTTGCACTCCAACGGCTAGTGCACTTCCTCCCTATATACCAACCTACCTCCTTCTTATTCCACACAACCACTCCACCTTCTCAACTTCGACTTCTTCAACAACAAAATGTCTTCTTCTGCACCCAAACGAAGCGGGAAAAAATCCGCAAACAGGACAGTCATGTCCAAACCGCATTCGTCATCGTATGCCATGCAACGGTCAATCCAACAACAGCAACCGTTGCAGCCATCTCACGAATATGGCTACGCGCCATATTCAAATTATCCATACTAACCACCATACCAACCGCTCGCTCCTCCTAATTTTCCTCCCATCCATTCTACCGCCCAGCCACAATTTTATCGACCACATACTGGGGTAGGCGTGTACGACGATCATTCGTCGTATATGTCAATGATGATGCAGACCGATCAAAGTCAACAACCTCACCTAACTCCGCAACAGACCGAGGTTCGTGACCGTGAAGCTATGCAAAATCTTGAAAGACAGTTTTCGTACGGGTATGTCTCTCATACTACCGAAGAAAATGTTGAAACTTCAACGGAGGAGGCGGAGGAAGATGCAAATGAGGATGCGAATGTTACAAATTCTGAAGAATTTATTCAAGAATATGTTGCACCTATTAGTCCCGAATATAACCAAAAGAAGACGAAGTGGAAGTCTTTAAACGACATTTTCAGTAAACGACACCAAACCGAAGTTGAATCGGAGCCGGATCCCGGAATAGAAGATATTGAGGATGATCATGTTGAAGAGGAAGGATTAGTAGCGGATGAAAAAAAAAACAATGTAAGTTTACTTCCGAGCAGTACGTTTCACTTGCTAAATCATGGATACGCATTTCACAAGACAACATTGTTGGGAATAATACGAAAGGTCAGAAATTTTGGGAAAGAGTAGCAGAGTTTTACAATTCGTTGGAAGCGAGGAATAGAACATGGGCATCACTTAGAGGCGAGTTATGAATGCCGCATGTTAGAACTATCTGGCAATACTGACGGGCTTGCAGAACAGACAGCAAAGCGGTGTTGCACCTTATGACGTTGTAAGTACCGTAGATTACTTTGAAAAATAACTTAATATACTATGATTGATTAGTTAGAAATGTCATACGCTCATACAATTTCCACTTTGTGTTACAGATTGAAGAGTCACGAAAGGCCTACCAAAAAAAGTATGGTCATCCATTTAAATTTCAAGACTGTTTTGAGCTTCTATCTAGTTTGCCGAAGTTGAAGAACCCAAGCAACTTCATGTTTGAGTAGTAGAACAAAGCTAGAAGGATGAACTACTCTGATTCTAGTCTAGGAAGTGACCCGAGTTCACGAGAAAGAAACCCTTTATTTGGAACTAGTGACGGACGACCTTTTGGCAGAGCCAAATCTATTCAGCTGGAGCAACGCGGTGTAGAGTTTTCTAGATTTATGGAAACAATAGAGAATTCATCTAAGGCAACAAAAGGGCATAGAGCTCGATTTTCAGTGCAAAGAAACCGTGGCAACGAAGAGTTCCAAAAGGCAGTTAGGGATGATCGAGAGCTTCGCAGACATGTACATACGGAGAAACAAGCCATGCTATGAAAGAAGCAGGAGGAGAAGAAAGCCATGCTACGAGAGAAGCAAGAGGAGAAGAAAGCAATGGTACGAGAGAAGCTGGAGGAGACGAAAGTTATGATGCGAGAGAAGAATTATATTAAAATGATTACACGTGATTTTAGCAAGCTTTCCCCTCTACAGCAAGAACTAGTAACCGAGCAGACTAGAGAGTACAGAAAACACAAAGGAAGCAGAAGCGGAAGCGGTAGTTGCTCGTATATGGACTAGCTATGTATGTTGGGTTAAGTTGTAATATGATTGTGAACTGTTTGTAGTATTTATGTACTGGTGGGTGTTTATGTACTAGCTATATATGTTGGGTTGATTTGTAATATGATTGTGACCTGTTTGCAATATTTATGTAGTAGTTGTTGTTTCTGTACTAGATGTATATGTTGGGTTGAGTTGTAATATGATTGTTAGCAGTTTATAGTACATATGTACCAGTTGTTGAAATAATGATACAATCTACAATATGATTGGAAACCAGATCTATTGACCCAACTACACACTGATAGATAGTACTCTGATACATAGTACACGACTACACACTAATACATAGTTCTAGTACCAACTACTGATTCCGACTATTCCTTCCTTTATGCACCCACAAATGTTCCACCAACTGGTCATGCAATTGGAAGTGTGCAGCTTGATCTTCAATGTGTTGAACCATATCAACATATTCTTCCATTGAGTTTACATCTTTATGGGGTTTTTCATTTGACCCCGTAAACATGTCAGGATAATTAGACTTTTGATTCTTATATCCGCCTCTTTCAGACTCCACAATCATGTTATGTATTATTATACAAGCATACATGATTTCTGAAAGCACTCTTGCATCATGAAAACGAGTAGGATTTCGTAAAATATAAAATCGGGCTTGTAAAACACCAAATGTACGTTCGATGTCCTTTCTGTAGCTAGCTACTTTTTCAGTGAAATACCTTTCTTTATCATTTGATGGTACTCTGTATCCTTGCATCAAAGTTCTCCACTTTGGGTATATTCCATCCACTAGGTAGTACCCAGTTTTGTGTTCGATATTACCAACTTTATATGAAACATCTGTTGACAGTCCATTAGCAAGTTCTGTGAAAAGATATGATTGTTTTAAAACATTTATATCATTCAATGAACCTGGAACTCCAAAAATAAGCATGCCAAACCCATAAATCCTCTGTTTATACTGCTTCAAGGATCATTAACGGCAATTTTTTATGTCCGGTGAACATTACTTTCCATCCCGTTGGGCAGTTTTTCCAAGGCCAATGCACGCAATCTAAACTTCCAATCATACCTGGAAATCCTCTAGCTTCCCCCCTACGTGGCATCCTACTTATATCGTTTGGTCCAGGCGTCCGTAGATAGTCCTGCCCGAACTGTTCAACAACTGTTTTACAGAATTCTTTCAGACACTCTATTGTTGTTGATGCTGCGATTCTGAAATATTCATCCATTTGGTCGCCAGATATTCCATAGCTTAACATCCTCAATGCCGATGAAATTTTGATGTGGGGCGAGTGGCCGATTTCTTGTGCTCCGTTCAGTCTATAAGTGAAATATGGGTTTGACTGATGAAGTTTAAGATAAATTTTTGAGAAAATTGCCGGACTCATACGATAACGACGGCGGAACAAAGTTATATCGTTGGTTGGATTGTCGATGAAGTAATCCCTCATTAGTCTTTCATGTCCATCCTTGTAGTCTCTCTTATACCGTCGGTCAATCCGGCCAAGCATACTACCTCGACGGTTGTTCATTGAGCCTTCAGCAAAATAATTAGAATACCCAACCATTGCGTGTTGTTCCAGCTCCTCCTCCGTCTCTTCCTCTATTTCTAGTTTGGAATCGTCAGTTTGATTATTGACTTCGTAGTAATGGTGGTATAGATTAGGATCCATTGCTGGCTTTTCTATAAATTTAGTTTTGTTGTTCTCCCTGAGTGTAGAAGTAGGACAGATATATATAATCAAGGATGGTTGGCATAATATCTCTGTCATGGAGTAGTCAAATCGGGCAGTTGTTGTGATGTGAAAGGTTGGCAATAATGGTTGGCAATACATGTAGACAAGAATGGCTGGCAATAATGGTGTGGATAATGTCTCTGTCATTGAGTAGTCAAATGGGCCTGCTGTTGTGCTGTGAAATGTTGGCAATAATGGTAAGCAATACATGTAGCCAAGAATGGTTGGCAATAATGGTTCCGACATAATGGTTGGGATAATAATGGTTCTGTCATTGAGTAGTCAATTCGGATAGTTGTTGTGATGTGAAAGTAATAGAGAGTATAATGGAGAATTTCCTTTGTATTTATGTAATAAATGATTTTGTAAATTTTCAGAAATTTACGTTTGAAACGATATCCAAATGTATAGAAATTCGTTTATACTCAATTAAATAAATGTTATCATTTATTAACAAAATTCCATAGTGACTATTTAAAAATTTAAATTGAACATAACTAACAATCTATGTCACGAAATCTCAAATTTTTTCCCCCAACAGATAATTTTAATCTTATCGACCCGAACGATTCTTGTTTCACAGAATTCTGACCTATATCGGATCCGTTTTATTCAGTTAAAGTTCGTATTGAAAATTACGAACTACCGCCGTGTTTCGGGCTCGTTTAAATTATATAATAAACTATATATATATATATATATATTCAAACTTCATTTTATATAATAAACTCGATATAAAATCAATTATATCTCCAATATAATATTAATAACAAAGATTTGTCATAGTAGAGTAGGATAAGGAGATACAACAATAAGCACAAAGATAAAATAGTTTATAAAGAAACGACAACTGATGATAGTACATGTGAACTAACTCAATCAAACCATGGAGTAGGCATTAGCAACTTCATTACAATGCATGTTACATTTAGTCTTATGGGCGTCGCATGATGTTCAATCGCAACTGCTCATTATCACTTCGAACACGTCTATTTTCTCGTTCGAGTTCGTTAGCATATGTTATTCCCCGAGGATACAAAGGTTGGTCTATCCATTCCGTGTAATTGCAACCATTTGGATAGGCTAGACATCGCTGCATGCGCCGACCTATATCGTTGCCCTCTGCTCGAACGTAGTAGCAACGAACTAGATAAGAATCAACTACATGTTCGTGCAGTGGTTCACGAAAGAACTTTGCTTCCTGCGTTGACTGAGTGACCTCCTGTTGAGATGATACTTGAACAGGTGGTACTGGTGTTTCATGTGGAGGTTGAACGTTCACTTGTTCGTACGGCGGTATAGTTTGCGGTTTCATTTGGTTTAGGAACTGAAGTTCGTCTTCAAGCTCTTGTAGCCTCATGTTTTCGTAAGCTTGTTCCTCGGAATCTGTAGATGTTACCCATGAAGACATTTTTAGTGAGTGCGAATCCAAGGATGTGCTCTAAGAATGGGTAAGAAGTTGTTTGAGTTTTGTATGTTGTGAGTAAGTTAACATATGTATATATAGCTGGAAGATTGGTAATGGTGTGAATGGTCAAAAGCTACACTGTAGGGAACACTATATGGAATCTGCCAGATGACATGACTGCACTATGCGAAGACTTGGCCAGTCATTGCACTACAGTTGGTTAACCCATTATGTTCTTACGTAGAATATGGAGTTATCTGCAAACCTTGTTATGTTGGCGCGTTATTTAAGAATTTTGCATTTCGAAACGAGAAGACGACAATCTTGTTCACGATCAAATTCAAATGCTAATACATTTCAAATAACACTTACAGGAACTAGAACAACAGAACATAGCAACATCAAATTCAAAGTACAGTAATAAATCTTTGATCCAAGAAAAACCAAATCCTAACGATTTCTGAGATACCGGCTCTAGTTGCATCCGCAACAATCTTGTTCAACCGCCTTATTTCGGCTTGCGCTTCCAGTGCATATTGAAGTCCACGTTGGCACATTGGGGGTCTATCCACTGCATAAAATTACAACATTGAATATCATTGGGGTAATACCTATGGTCTTCGAAGGTAGGACATCCGAAGAATTGGCGTCCAGCATTTTTTTTCAGTTTTGGCAACAACAACAACCGATTCATCTCCACAACAACAAATAGGGTAAGCTCCACTAGGTAGCGTTGGACCAATTGGATGTAGGGGCTCGATTTCTTGTCCTTCGTATACGATCTGCTTACCACGTCTTTGATTTGCTACAACTTCGCGCAATCGAGCATTCAAAGATTTTGTTCTCGGCTTCACTGATTTAGACTGAACTTGTGCTCCTTCACCGAATTCCACCATAGGCTTGTTGTGTTGTACACTATTCGTTGACCGTTCAAACTCTTCATAACAATTATTTATTATTTCATCGTCAATCTCCAAGTTGTTCAAAGCTTCAATACAAAACAAAACCTTAAGCAATTGAAATGAATTCAATGTGTAAGGAATTTTTGTTCTGTTAGAGATATAAACCTGGTGCATATTTATTGCTGCATTTGAACACAAAGCAGGGCTAGATTTGTAAAAAAAAGATGTTGCAATTCCCAACATAAACACAAAGTAGGTGATACCCGTGATAAATTTTTGGTATTGATATATAATGCATCAACTTTATCAGTAACATAATTACTGGTACTGTATCAATGTATAGTGTATCACTGCTTGCACTGTATACTGTTTGACTATGTCCATAAATTGTTTGACAAAAAGTAGGCCGACCCTTTTTTTTAACTCCTACACGTATTGAAATGGTAAATGCACCCGAAGACGACCCCTATTTTTAACTTCTACTCTCGAAAAACATGGCATGACTCCACCCTGCCATAAAACATGGCTGAACTATGGGAACTGTGCAAGACTTGACAAGTCAATGTGGAACGACCCATATTTTTTAACTCGTTGTTGTATTGAATCGTTTAATGCACCTAGGAATGACCCTTATGCATAGGTTACATAAGTGATAATAAGTAACAAATATGATAAATTACACAAATGGTAGATTAGACAAACAATAGGTTCCACAAATAAAATCAGCCTACATAACCTAAACGTTACACAGCTATAGGGTTACATACTTCGTTTGAACTTCAGTGAAGGTTTTCAACTAAAATAAAGCATAAAGATAAAAGTGATACGACGTGTAACGATATAGTACATAGTATGCGTAACATAAAATATTTAAATCCTAATTTAACCCACGTTGTAGGCGATAATTTGCATTACTTAGGTCGTTTACTTGATTTCGCAACTTTCTTATTTCTTCCTCTAGTTCCAAAGCATACGTAATTGCTCGACGGGGAAAACGGTCATCTATCCACTGTCCAAACTCGCATTCGTTGCCACATACTGGACAACTATAATATCGATGTCCAACATCGTTTCCATGACGGATGACTAATTGCGGTGCTTCAAATCCACAAAAGCATACAATATTTGCGTATTGCACCTTGCCTTCTTCTACCGTGGCTCAAACACGAGGAATTACAAGGTTAGACCTGTGATCACGTTGTCGATTACGATTGTCATGCTGATGTCGTATTTCCATTTCGTGCATTCCCACTTCAAGTTCTAATTGTCGCACCTCGTCATTGTGTCGCTTTTCCATTTCGATATACCACTCTGTTGGTTCTCTAGGTGTGGACGGATTAGGGTTTGATGGTCCTGAGAGAAGGTCCGTGTAATTGTAAGAAGATGGATACGATATTGGCATTTTTCTTATTTGAGATATAATTTTCGGTCCGTATGGATCGGGTATTGCTGAAGCAATGTTAGTTATAGGAGGAGATTTAGTTACCACTACATAAGGATATTACTTCCCGTTTCCAAAAGACACGGAATGTGAAAAAAAATTGACAACGGGTAATGTTGACGTTGGACTGCGCACTGTATACTGTGCACTTTTTACTGCATATTGTCCGTTGTATACTGTACACTGTGCACTGTTTCTTGTAGCTACGTTGGAAAATGCGTTCTTAACTTTAGAAAAAGAGTGACATGACCACACTCTGGTCTGAAAACTGTAGAAAAAGAGTGACAGGCCTACACAGTAGGAAAAGAAATTGCTTGTATAAAAATATAATAGTAAACTATTTGTCGTTATATTTTATAGTCGTGGCACCACAACGACTACTTAAACGGTCGCAAGCCCTCCCTTTATATACCAACCTACCTCCTCCTTCTTCCACACAACCAGACCACCTTCTCAAATTCATTTGTGACAACCAGAAAAATGTCTTCATCTGAACCCCAAGCGTACCGGCAAAAAATCTGCAAGCAAGAAACCCATGTCCCAAGCGCACTCGTCATCATATGCCATGCAACGTCCAGGCCATGGTCATCGATTTTTTGGCTGTCAAGCCTACAACGACCACATGAATTATCCTGATGACATTGATTGTTGTTGCTTTAAGCAGTGGATTGACCCTCCCATGTGCGAACGTGGATGTCAGTATGCACTCGAAGCGCAAGCAAAAATAAGACGCTTGAGCAAGATTAATGCCAGTAATACTAGAGATGGTCCTTTCCCTAGGCCATGGTAGGTATACGTGTTTGAATTTGATGCTTGTGTGCTCAGTTGTTGTAGTTTGTATGATTATGGTTTGGCATTTCCTTCTATTGTACTAGTTGTCGTTGTTTCAGTTGTTATAATTGCTCAATTGTCGTAGTTTTTATAATTGTCAAGTCATGTAAGCTTCTAAGTTATGCAAGGCACTTGGGAACGACCCATTTTTCTTAACTCTTTTGTGAATTGAAATGGTTAAAGCACTGGTGGGCGACCCCTATTTTTAAACTCCTACGTATACACAAAATTGCCACTATGACAAAACAATTACGAATAATGTTTCCAACGCCTGCTATAGTCAATGAAATGACTTGACAGTGAGGCATACAACAATATTACATACTACAATATCACTATGAAATTAGTACGAGTCACGTGTATGTAGAGTATACCCTTTCACATGCATGTATGACATGATTAGACCATTCACTGAGAAGAAGAAAATAAAGACGCGTCTCCATCATTCGTTGCTGGGATTCCATTTAACATCTCCATCTTTCGCAGACTGCATTGAGTAGTCTCTTTCGAATTAAATGACAAGTTGAAGAGGTGCCTGTCGCGATTCAGCATCGAGCGGTTACAGCTCCACGTCCTTCTCTTGTAAATCAACGACCTAGTAATAGTGCTCAAACATTGAATTCTCCTACTCCAGATTTTTCGTCGAAGGATTTGCTGGCCCTCGTAAAATCCTATATTGAGGTTGAAAAGAGAGATGAGTTACTAATGCAAAGTGGAGGGGGTTTAACATATGAAGAAAGATGGGCAATGACCATGAGGCTATACAACAACCATCGTTCCCGGCCCACTAGACGAACATCGGTTGAAATTCAAATGGCTAATCGTCATTTTGCAAACGCTTGTGATCGGTACACAAAGATTATCGAAACTGTTGAAGACGAGAACATATTTAAAACAAATCAAGCAACATATGATTCTCGTTACCTTTTCGAGTACGGTAAGGAGTTTGTTGGTTACAAAGCTTATAAACTCCGCTATAGTTGGTTGACCCGCTATGGAACTGAGTAGGCTTATGGTATTGTGATTTTATTGTTGTTTTACTGTCTATTTAATTTGATATTTGTCCGTAGAATATGGAGTTATCTGTAAACCTTGTTATGTTGGCATGCTATTTAAGAATTTTGCATTCCTACATGAGAAGAGGGCAATCTTGTTCAACATCAAATTCAAACGTTATTACATTCCAAACAACACTTACAGGAACTAGAACAACAGAACATACCGGCTCTACACAAAAACAGTCTCTACACAGATATATAGTCGCTACACAGAACCAAATATAGTCTCTACACAGAAACATAACCAGAACATACACAAAATACATCGAAAGTACATAATAGTGTTAGTCAACAAATACAAAACGCGTACTCAAACAGTAGGAACATACAACTGACAACTGCGAAAACGTAATACATCGAAAGTACATAATAGTGGTAGTGAACAAACACAGAACGTCTACTCAAACAACAGAGACATACAACTAACAACTAGGAAAACATAATACATAAAAAGTACATACAACTGACAACTGCGAAAGTACATGAAAGTTGTAGTAAGTCATTCGTCTGAGTCATCTGAAGGTGGATGTGTACGTATACGTGTGCGGCGCCGATGACGTCTCTCATAATCACCAACATCCAGAGGCTGACTGGACCCAGTACTAGACCTATGGTGGTAATACATCTGCAAGTCCTAAAATCTCTTGCGCTCTGCCTCAAGCTGGGCCTCTAAATGCACCTGATGTTGTCATGCCTCCTCTGCAACACGACGTAACTCACCATCATAGTAATCTAGGCTACGCATATGCTCTATATAGTCTGCATGCCTAATCCCCATCTGCATATCATATAGATCATGATATGATATCTGTGTAGGATCCGGGTAATCGTGATGGGCCAGAGGATGAATCAATGTAACGATCTGGTCCAATGGTGGGCACTGCCATGGTCCATTCAAAAATGACTGGCGGCCGCCACATGTTCAGCTGCACGAAAACTCTGGCTGGGCTGGGTAATATCCTCGACAACAGGTGGACGTATGCCATGTCGTATAGCAGATGGCCCTACTAAATCAATTGATGCTGCATGTGTAATCGTGTCGGAGGACCCGGTGAAAAATCTACGCCAAAAGGTAAGGTAACACTCCTCGGTAATAACAAAGCTCTCGGTCGTCCACCAGCCTGCTGCCCTGGCTATATCTAGCTGCTCCATCGGGTAAATCATACACCGATAAGTATGTGGGTGTGGATCATCCGGAATAGCATCGAAGTCATACAACTGTCTCCAGCATCTCTCACCAAGATACCAATAAGCACCTACTGCCACGGGATAAGATATAAGTGGAAATCTCCGTCCTGCAAGAATCCTAGCAATCTGTATGATCTTAAGACCGATGGATGTACTCTGCTCAAATGGATGCCATATAATCTGATCCCTATACATCCTCCGCTCGATCTGGTTGTGGGCAACTGGATACACATGGCGTGACTCATTATCCCTAGACCTCTGGATGTCCGCAGTCCAAAAGGATATACGGGGGAAAAAGGTCGTTGGGTCTGCAGTACGGGTGACAAAATGAAAGTTCCTAGAGTACTCAAAGTACCAATACTGTAACAACTCCCAGAATCCAAATAAAGAAACCTAAGAATCAGAGATGGTGCACTTCATGTCGAGACATCTGTATAGGTATGCAAGGATAGGTGTGCCCCAATCATATAAAATCGCCGCATCGGCTTTTGCGCGACCTCAAGAAACCCCACAGGCAAACTACTGCTCGAAGAACTAAAGAACAGGTTACCCATAAGGTATAACACAAATAATCGAGCAAGCTCTAAGTCGTCATCAACAGAATACTGACCGAGTATGCTGTCCACGGCCGCATGGATGGCGCTCACTCTAATAGTGCCTTCTGCCTAATACGACGCAGCAGAAACATCAAAATGAGGTAGTAGATCCTGAACAAGCGCACGATCACGCCATCGACCATCGTCATAAGAAAGTGGGGGATAAGCACCTACTCCAATGCTAATACCAGTAAGCATGGAGAAATCAAGCGGTGTAAGTCCTAACTCACCACAAGAAAATTGAAATGTGTGGGTGGTTTTGTACCACCGTAGAGCAATGGCCGCACACAATTGGACATCGGCATTTATAACATGGTTTATTCCTAAAATTGTAAAGCGCACAATAAGATAAAATATGACTAATAAATTATCCACTTGTTTCATTAAAAGGTCTTTAATATTACCTAGAAAAAATTGAAATCCAAGAGCATGTAACAGTCCTGCGACCCCCTCCTTACCCGCCAAGTGTGCATGATAATATCTAAGTGTGGTCGCTAACGAACCACGTGAACGTATATTCCGCGACTGTCAACGGTTCAACAAAATGTTATACTATCTACCCAATATCTAATACTCAAAGAATACTATTTAAATAATACTAAAAATACTTACAGCCAAACTCGAGTGCGTGCTAACGTGTACTTCGTCTTCTAGAAGAATGCGAAAGTTCGATAGGAAAGGAAGCTTCACGGCGCTGAGGTTCATATTCAGAAAACCATCGAGATCGGCTTGTCTAGCGGAAATCAATCCCACACCCCTACGCGCCCTGCTTGCTCGTCCGCCTCTACGCCCACCACGTCCACGATGGCCGCCTTCCTCGTGCGCCCCTACGTCTTCGTTCTCCATGTTTTCGGCGGCTGCAAGCAAGTCTTTTATTTCGAGCGCTGGTTGTTCCCCACTACCCCTGCACCACTCCCTCCTGCGCCACTTCCCCCGGTGCCACTATCGTCGCCGTGCATGAATTTTTTGGTGAAATTTTTAAGTAATCTGGCCATATTTTCGAACGAATATATCAAATACGGTAGTTAATTTGGTTCAAAACTGACGGATTGGTGAATTGGTGGGAAAAAATTGGTGAAAAATGGGGGATGAGGTTTGATTTTCGGGTTTGATATGTGGAGAAGGAGAATGAATAAGAGGGGTGGCGGCGGGGGGGTTTTCTGGGTTTGGGTTATAACGGCAAAATGTTTTCTGTTATAATGTTACAACGGCAAAGTGTTTATCGTTGCAACCTTATAACGACAAACACTTTGCCATTGTAACCCCCCTTACCTGACCCGTGGCTGGTTCCTTCTTCTGGTTGCTCCGCTCGTTGGACCAGTTTCAAAACAAGAGAGAGAATAACTGAACAGAATGGATGGTTGGTTATGGTCTTAGTTTTGATTTCCAGTTTTGATTATTAGAGTCGAGGTAATTCGGATAGTAGTAATTGATTATTACCTTCGCCACTGTGATTTACTTTATCTATTTATTATGTATTTCATCCTTATTCCTCAAAGAACCGCCGAGACTAGTGTTTGTATATGAAATTTGGGTTCGTAGAAGAAGATTTTGAATCCAATAAAAGACTAAGGTGTGGAAATTAATACTTAATATAGCATTTGAGGAAAGCAGAGATAACTCACTTGAGCTACCAAGGTATTCATAATTCCCATATGTATCTTTAGTAATATGTTATTTATTTACTATATACATTTTTTATTTTTTCATCTTCTTTAATTAAATATTCACAAATAAGATGATATATTTTGAGTTAATATTTGTTTGATTTGTCCTTTTATTTTTCATATTCGATATTGATTTAAAGCTGAAAAAAAGCTCGTTATTTAGGATATGTTAATTCTTCTTGATATAATATGTGTATTACACGTCTTTAAGTGGTACTTATTAATACGCCGATGCTAAATCCTTAAGAGCATCAAACTGACTAGACCTTAGTGTAACTAGTTTTACAATTTTCCAGTTACTTTCCTTTCTCTTTTTAAATCAATGCAATTATCTTTTCATTAACTTCACAATTAAGAAAATATATTAACAAATATATTTTTATCTGATATTGTACTATTTAACGGTCGGTTTTCCCACCGTTGTACGGTAATACTAGTACTGCATACAGTTTAAATTTCCAATTACTTCTTTTTGCGAACTTATTAAAGGGTTTGTATCGGTAAACTGTCTGATAGCAAGTGCATTATTTTATATATGCAAACCTCTTAAATAGACAATTAAAAATCCCCGCAATGGCCATACAATGGACCAATTTGATAGCTTAACAATTGGTATATGCTCACAGATGTGTCTATTTATGCTGTCATTATTTGCCCACCTTAAAAAACATAGAAGTCTTGGTCCTTCCCACCAGATGTTCTGCACTTTATTGATTCGAAGGCAACCCTATTTGCTGCAGTTCCATGTAGTTTGATAACTCATTTGTATAAAATATAGATCACAACCAATCACTATCCAAACCAACATATTATTTTGCGATCTTAAAGACCTACCTATTATCAAAACTCATTTTCTGCGTTTCTTCTTAAATGGCTTGCGTTTCAGTATGCTTCTATCATTTTACACATGGTTTGTGAAGAAAATTCCATGATCACACATGCTTATTGAATATATTTCCTTCTGGATTTTCTTTTCCTGCATAGATAGTTGACTACATTCTATACTTATTAGTCCTGATTCATATGTATTTTTGAACGTCATTTAAGTTTTAGTATACGTAGTCTGTGTCTTTGAATAATAATTTTCCACCATAAATATCTACTGAGCTTCTCCTTTTCCACTTATTTATATTTTTCTTTTATATTAGAAGATGCAAAGATACATCTCTTGTTTGGATCCTATTTCTATTATTTTAATGCTATACTTACTGAAAATAATTCTTCTTTTTTGCCAAAATATATATTTTAGTACGTTTTCTAACCGACATGTTTCCATTATTACCTGTTTTCTCTTGCATTAGATCACTTAATATGCAATGAAATATTTGTTATTTTTTCAAAAATTGACTACACTATCTATGAATAAACCTATTTTTAAACCATTATCTGCACTGTTCTACACGTTGCACAACATAGGGAAGTTCAACTAAAACCACTGCATGTTAACATCAACATGTAGAATAATTCATAGTTAGCTCATTTTGGCATTTCATATTGTTTGTGCAGGTTTCTGTACTGCTGAATATTAGCTACTTGATCAGGACACAGACCAAATAAATGGACAACTTGCATCAATGGAAGAACATGCAATGATAGTTTACATGCTGAAATCTCAAAATTATACAAGTATAACCAATTATGATTAAATGGACAAGTGCACAGATCACTGTTTTTCTTACTTCGCTACTGCAACAATGATGTACCATTTGTCACTGGCAAACAATCAACGAATTTTGCTCAAATTTGTTTTGTTCTATCTGTGTACTAATTGTTAAATAATGTAGCCTTCTTTTCTTACTATAGTTATACAACCTTGCTGTACTCCAAATACAAGACTTTGTATTTTATATTAACATAATTTATATGTTAATATGCTCGGTTTTACACTGTCAGTAATATGAATTTTGAATGTTTTCATGTTACCTGCATTTCGAGCAGCTTTTTTTACAAGTATTATTTTTATTCGTCTAACATACACTATTAATAACTGCTACGTACCAGCCAAAATTGCTTTAGAAATCATATGCTACACTCAATATTTTTTATGTACACGTCCAACGGACGTGCCTCCGTACTATATACATATATATATATATATATATATATATATATATATATATATATATATATATATAGCCTGATTCATACAGTGAAATGCATGTATCAAAACTGTTAGCAGAGAAAACCCACTTACCAAAAATAATACATTTATTAAAACTGTAAATTCAGATGAAAACTCGCATTTAGTTATTTGGTTTCGCAGAATGTTACTGGACATGGATAATTTGCCTAAGTTAGTCGACCCTTCCATCAACATTGGAAATGCAGAGACATATGCAAGTGTTTAAATGGTAAGCGAACAAATATATATGTTGAATATATAAATTATTTGGTTTTTTTCATTTATTGTGTGTTTTTTGCCAAGTATAAAAATTCAGCCTATTCAAACAAGCTTTCACATGTTTATGAGAAAAACGTTATGAAAAACACGAGTTAGATATAAAGCTTGGCGTTAATGTAAACTTGCATAGTTGAACTCCAAACTGTTGTAGTTCATCACAATTAGTACACAATAACCATTTCATGATGTATATGTCGATATTGGATGTCAATATTAATTAAAAAAAATATAATAATTACATGGCAAGCTTACGACGAACAAACAAATATAAATGAAATTATAATACCCTAACATCTTTCCAGATAGTGTCCTTAAGCCCTTGGCTAATGTCGTCCCAACTCTTAATAGTGATATCAATCTTGGATCGAGCTATTTCGCTAACCTGCACCTTGTAACATTTCGCCCATTTCCCAATGGATTTTCCATTGTCACTCCACTCAATATATTTCGGCTCTTGCGTTCTATATTTATGCCCAGTTGTTGGACCTCTTTGCCTCTTCTTAGAGGAAGATTGGATAGAAGAATTGGTCTGATCTTCATTGCGTATATGGTTCTATTTCCTTTATTGCTGTATCAACATTGATTTTGAACAATTTATTAACTTCAGAGTGTGCGTGTGTATATATATTACATATAATTCAATGGAAATAAAGCACTGATTTAAACGGTCCTTTTACCAAACACATGCGTATGACATCACCATCTAATAAGCTGGATTTTCCTCCAGCAATCCGTTTACCTCTATTCTTCAAGATTTAAACGTTCCTTTTCAAGTTTGGATTTATTCATTTTAATTATAACCTCTGCCAATCTATTTGTTTTTTATTCTTCATTCCATTACAAGATAGAACACCAGTTGATATGAAATCAATCCACTGGATATACCCTCATGAATTGATTTAGGACAAAGCCTCAATTTCAAATGGAGGATCTAGTAAAGGGACATTTCCATGGCAGGCTAAATTTAAAAATACCAGGAACCCTACAAACACCGTCCACAAGCCTGATAACAGGGTAAACTGCTATTAACTTCTTTTGCATCGAATAATCAAATGAATCATCAAACATTATTCCAAAGTTAGGGCTAATGAAAGGATATATTTTACAAACACTAAAGGCTTAAAATAACCCAATCCATATCCGGTATGGTAGCGAATTATCTACCCAAACTATAATTTTTCTTATCGACATATATTTTACAAAGCACCATTGTTGTATGTTGTTGACTGATCATATGTAAATTGGTTTTACAACGTTCGCGCAAAATCGAGTATGCACATAAATTAGATAACCAATAAGTGGACTAAGTTAATGTACAAATTAGACTGTTAAAACAGTGTTTTCCGAAGAAATGACATTACAAAGCCACATCATAGTTTTCATTACCAATAGCTGCAATAAAAAGGAAAAAAAGGTTGGAGTTCCTTGGCACCTTATACAGAACATATAAATTGAACATATTGTCTCAATATCTTCTCGATTGCTAAGCCATAGCCTCATACTTATTAACATAGCATAGTACATAATCAGATTTGACGATGTTCTTACGTGCAAAGATAGGCATATATGTGTATATGCATATATGTGTATCTCGCTTTGTGTACGCACATACCAAATACAATGACCGTATTATACATTCTGGACCAAATATATCTGCAAAGTATGCAATAATGGTATCCAGTTGATGTAGGATAATAATCAATAGGTACGATATTGAACTACAAAGCGTACCAAACATATATCTAACACTGAATATGATAAGATGTAATAACCATACAGATATAAAGCAGATGAATCAAAATCGAAGCATAGGAGATATATCACACTTATATAAGCAAACATTAGAGTTTATACATCAAATAATAAGCTTAGAATAAATGATTCGTTGGTAAACATGCATAGCATAGATGGAGCTCCACAATGTTCCACAACCAAAATATAGCATATGTGCACATATTTTGCATGTCATGCACTTATACGTGAGCATATATTCAAATCTTTCTCTGTGTGTATCCCTCTTACTTCCTCTTTCTCAATATATATGTATATGTATATATATATATATATATATATATATATATGTGTGTGTGTGTGTGTGTGTGTGTGTAAATATATAGACAAGGATCGGCAAATCTTACTTCTTTTACAACCACATGCTTCGACTTAATAATTACAGTTTTCTCACTTACATCTTATTGTACAATTATTTAAATAAAACGATTAAAATTAGGAAATTTGAGGTGTAGAAACAATGAAGTGTTGCCAAATATTATTTTTATTCCTTAGATTCGCTTGATTTCAATCATATATTTCTCTAATCAAATAGAAAAATGAAATAACAAGAGGGATTAAGTATAATTATTCGTTTGAACTGGATAGTTGAAATCAGGGGATTTAATGTGCTGCAATAAAGGTATATGGTCATACTTGTGTGTGAATAAAAGGATTTGATAAAATCTAGTTAAAAACATCATATTTGTCAATTATATTTCACCGTTCTATTATTTAAATGAATAGATGAATTTGAATTAAAAAAAAAGTTGAACCTCGCTTACACACATATAGACACATTTCCGCATGGAAAGATGAAACATCCTGGAAAATTATATCAAAATATAAACAGAAGTTTAAGAAACTATGTATAAGTAAATGATAATTCGTCATAAAGTCTTATAATATATAATTTGGGTTAATTAACAATGTCGACTGATTTCAAATTTAGGACCCGTTGACTAACAAGTAGTTATGAAACATAAATTATGTGGTTGGAATAAATCCACAAAATGGTTTGGTAATTCTTTTGCCAAAAATATGATGAATAAAATATTTCCAATGGAGATGACCAATTCAAACGTTCAATCCACACAAGATACATTAAGGAAAATTATATATCAGGTTAAAAACAAAAGCTCGACAAACAAAATCGTTTATCGGGATTACACAGAAACACTGGAAAGTGGAAGAAATGGAAATTTGAACAGCACGCCAAAAATCTTCAAATTGAACAATACGCCAAAAATCGGTCAAAGCGAAAGAATTGGAAATCGCGAACAAAACGTCTACGTTTTATGTAAGAAAAAATACTAATTGATCGAAACAATCACAAAATAACATGAAAAATCAAATTCGTGGCCAAAATCGTTAATCGATTAATAAACAAACGAAGATTTATACTTAAGAAATGATTGATAGCCTCGATGATCTGATGTAGGGCATCGATAATCAGCGAAGTTTTTTTTTACAAGTTTCGTCCTGGATTGAAGAAGGCGTGGATTATCTGAGAGTTTGGATCCAAAAGGAGGAAAACGTAATTCGATTATCAATTTAGAAAAATAAAAATAAAAATAAAAAAGAATTTCTGTTTTAGTGAAAAGGCGGATATACATGGACGAGATTTTGGGTACGACCCAAAAATAGGACGGGAAGAACACGTGCGTATAATTGGATTGAAGAGGGTATGACGTCAGTTGTATAAAGATCAGAAGCAAATAGATCTGTTGCTTCCAGAGTGTTGCTTCGGTTCCTAGTACAACAGAAGCAATTTTCTGTATTTAAAATTTCTACTGCTTCCCATGAATTAATTGCTTCAGTTGTAACAAGGGAACCGAACCAACTATCTTTATTTGCTTCTGTTTTATATATAACTGAAGCAAATGAGGCGAAGCAACTAGCCTGTTTTGTAGTAGTGTTATTTCTAATCTTTTGGAATTTCATTTCGGTTTGAATTCCTGTTTCACAAACCCAATTTCCTTTACAAATATTTTTACTTGCAAAATCTTTGCTTAAAACCATTATTCACATCGAATGTGAATAATATTTCTTTAATATCATTCATTTAGTTTGATTTCGTATTTAAACTAATATCCCATTTCCATACTTCTATTTATACTTTTATTTATAGATTTATTCATATGAAATCTCCTTATTATTTCTAACACGTAAATCTCATTTATAATTCCCATTATAAATGTTGAGTTCATATTCCATATAAATGTCCGTGTTAAAATCGATTTCTGCTTCTTGTAACAACCCGGAAATCTGGGCCAGTTTAAAATTTTTATTTTGGTAATTTTAGCGGATTTTGATTATTCAAAATGAATTATTTTAAATAATATCGACGAGAAAATTTCTTTTGAATAAAATTCAATCGTATATAGTTATATAGATCGACAATAGAGTATAAATAATTATATATAATTATAAATAGAATTGAAAATGGCGTGGTAGTTCGATAATTCGATTTCAAACATCAATTGAATGTACCGGGTGCAAAACAATCTGGATTTTAGTGAAACCAAAAATAATGGAATCTAATTGTGAATATCTTTCCAATGAATCCGAAAAATCAAAATTTCATAGCGGGAATCAAAAGATATGCCCAGTTGAAAATCCTGAGTAGTCGCTATGGAATTTCGGCCCTTAAAAATGGGAATTTTGCAAACGACCTCGGATTTCGACGAAACCACTTTTGTTGGGTCCGAGATGTAAAGTTATTGCTAGATTCCAAATTTCATAATTTTTGAATCAATATGTGAGCGTGGCAAAGGAAAACGCGTTTGACTAGTTTCAGTTGATTTTAATCGACTGGAAAATGGCCATTTTTCCAACGGTCTCAGAATTCGACGAAACTAGTTTTGTTAGGACCGTATCGTCAATACGAAGCTAGAAAATATTTTTATGGAATTTTTCGAGTTAGTATGTGACCCCGGTAATTTGAAATGTACGTTTAAAATTCAATATAGTGATTTAAATGTAAATTCAACGGAAACTAATCAAAACGCTCGAATCAGCTTACGATACATATCCCATTGTGTTCGAAACGGGGGTAATTAGCTAGGGGCGACAGTCGTTGGGTCTCGTTTTGAGTTGGAATTAAAAGTCAACGTTTAAGGGTTTTAAAGAAAAATAATAATAATAAAATAATATATATATCACCCCCTTTTTACACTTAGCCCCAAATCCTTTTTTCTCGTTTCCTCAGAATGAATTCATCGATCAAAATGGTGGCCTCTCTCGAAGACCTAACCGCCGCTCCATCCTCCATGGCACCAGGCGCCGCCGCCCACGCCTAGGCCAACGCTGGTGAGGCCGTTCCCCTCCATAGAACCGCCTGCGAGCACCCCACTTCCGACGCCAGCACAGACACCGCACAAGGAAGGAAGCTGCGCCCAAACACCCTCCTCCGCCCTCCGTCGATGTTGTGCCTCCCTCCGCCACCATCTCGACGCCAGCACCCCGTTCCTCGATTTCCGCTAACCCCTTCAGCCTGCCGCCACCGATCCCCCCTGCTCCTCTTAGATATCCTGTAAGTTTTTTTTATTATTATTATCATTTATTTAACAAAATCAGATTTTCCCATATATTATAGCATGAGAAAAAAATGGATTTTTATACCTATAACATCGTGTTAAAAATTGGATTTTTATAAATGTGGTTTTGAAATAAAAGTATGATTTTTCATATGAATAGCATGATGAAAATAGGTTAGAAAAGATTAGATTTTTAAAAATAAAAAAAGGCGTAAAAATATAATCTTTATATAAAGAATAGCAGTGTAAAAATATAATTTTATCTATATAGCAGCGTTAGAAAAATTCGATTTTTATATATTGAATAGCAAAGTAAAAATTCGATTTTTATATATTGAATAGCAAAGTAAAAATTCGATTTTTATATATTGAATAGCAAAGTAAAAATTCGATTTTTATATATTGAATAGCGGAGTAAAAATTCGATTTTTATATATGTAGTGGCTACGGGCAACGAAGTTGACAAAGATGCGATAACGATGAAGATTTCCTGCATTAGAAGTGCCGTGGAGTTAGGATAGCTGTAACAACCCGGAAAATCTGGGGCAGTTTAAAATTTTTATTTTGGCGATTTTAGCGAATTTTGATTATTTAAAATGAATTATTTTAAATAAAAACGACGAGAAATTTATTTTGAATATAATTAGAACGTATACGTTTATATACGTCGTCTTTAGAATATAAATATTTATATATAATTATAAATAGAATTGAAAATGGCGCGGTAGTTCGATAATTCGATTTCAAACTTCAATTGAATGTACCGGGTGCAAAACAATCCGGATTTTAGTGAAACCAAAAACATTAGGATCTAATTGATGATATCTTTCCAACGAATCCGGGAAATCGAAATTTCATAGCGGGAATAAAAAGATATGTCCAGTTGAAAATTCTGAATAGTCGCTATGGAATTCAGGCCCTTGAAAATGAGAATTTTGCAAACGACCTCGGATTTCGACGAAACCAGTTTTGTTGGGTCCGTGATGTAAAGTTATTGCTAGGTTCCAAATTTCATAATTTTCTGAATCAATATGTGAGCGTGGCAAAGGAAAACGTGTTTGACCAGTTTCAGTTGATTTTAATCGACTGGAAAATGGCCATTTTTCAGACGGTCTCAGAATTCGACGAAACTAGTTTTGCTAGAACCGTATCGTCAATACGAAGCTAGAAAATATTTTTCTGGAATTTTTCTAGTTAGTATGTGACCCCGGTAATTTGAAATGTACGTTTAAAATTCAATATAGCGATTTAAATGTAAATTTAACGGAAACTGATTGTAACAGCCGAATCGGCTTGCGATACATATCCCATTGTGTTCGGAATGGGGGTAAAACGCTATGGACGACAGGCGGTGGGCCCCGTTTTGAGGTCGAAAATAAAAGTTGCTTTTTGGGTGGAAAATTAAATTAATTAATTAATTAAAAAAAAAGGGGCTCCTTTCTCTCTTTATACTCCAGGCCCCCCCCCCCCCGATAGAAATTCATTCGGGAAAAAAAAAACGATGAAGGACGGAATCGCGCTCGCCCCCCCAGCGGCGGCGCCGCCTCGATCTGCTCCTCCCCCTCAGGCCCCACCTCCCTCTCCCCACACCATTCGCGAATCCCGAGCCCCCGAGCCTTTGACAACCGCGCGCCCCTTAGTGTCGACGCCGCCTTCACCTCTGATGCCACCGCACCCCGAACCTCTCCCCAGCGCGCCACCCAGACGACCGCCAAAGCCCCCGCGAACTCCTCTTCCCCAACTTTCAGAAAAAAAAACAGTAAGTTTTATTATTTGTTTTAATTTTATTTATTTATTTCTTACATATATGGTTATGCAAACCTAATTTTATTTTAAAATAAAAGGGTTAGGCCTTTCAAATGATAAAAAAAAAAGATTAGCGAAATAAAAATATAATTTTTATTATATAGAAAGTATAAAGATATAATTTTTATATAAGGAGGATAATCAAAATATGATTTTTATATTTTTAAAGTTATAAAAATATGATTTTTATATTTTTAAAGTATTAAAAATATAGTCTTTACTATATAGCGATTATAAAAATATGATTTTTGTTTAGGTAGAGAATTAAAAATATAATTTTTACATGATAGGAATATTAAAAATATCATCTTTATATGTGTAGAAAAATAAAAATGAGATTTTTATAAAGATGAAATCTTTAAATTTGAAAGGGCGAAGTCTATGTGTTTATAAAGGCGAAATCTTTATTTAGAAAAGGCGAAATCTTTAGGTGGAAAATAGCGTGATAAAAATATAATTTTTATCTATATAACATAGTAGTAAAAATTCGATTTTTAAATGTAGGAAGCGATTATAAAAATATGATTTTTATTTTAAAAGACATCAGCAAATATGAAAATGGGTGATTTTTATATATGTAGTGGCTACGGGCAACGAAGATGCGATGGCGATGAAGATTTCTATCAATGAAGTGCCGTGGAGCTAGGATAGCTATTTGTGAGAATTTCTCACCTTTCAATTTCTTTTTCTAGTTATATATATATATATACTAGGATGCAGACGGTGCTTAGTAGCACCCGACACAATCGTCCACAGACCATGGACTTGTTTGTTTGGTTGCATAGATTAGTTATATGATGTGATTTGAATTTGGTTGTTTGGTGATTTTGATTGATGTGTGAATGGCGTGGGCCTTCACTAGACCGGGGATAAGGCTAGGCCTCGTCCCGTTTCTAGTATCGTGCCGTTATGCCGCCGAAATTTTCTAAAAATGAGTTAGAAAAATAAAAATATCATTTTATTTAAAGAATGAACTGAATAGAAATTCATATGTTGGAATAAAATGTTTTGTCGTTAAAAATATAATTTTTAACGTGAATGTGAATAAATAAATATTCATTTACAAACCAGACGGTTTGTTTATGTACACTTATTTGAAGGACATTGATTGGGTCGATAAAATTTTACACATCGCCCAACTGCACAAATAAAATATGCGTTTGATTGTTTGAAACCCCACACGGGTGTTAGGATGAAATTTGAAGTTCACTCATCCTGATTGATTAAATATGTCGATCGATCGATTGACAGGCTGTTATAAGCGTTAGATATCTATATTTGATGCTTATACAGTGTAGTGCACTTTGGTTGATGGTTGATTATTTTTCAATGCTATTATATGTGTGTAATGTATGAAAATCCATATAATTAACTTTATATGGTAATTGATTGGGCCTCATTCCAATTTGAAAAATAAAGAACATTATAAAATAAAGGTTCATGTGTTGACAGTACTCATCCATTGAGATTGGTCATGTGTTGAACGAAATATTTTAGTAATAAAATTTACATCTTTATCAATATAAAATAAAGGTTCATGTGTTGACAGTACTCATCCATTGAGATTGGTCATGTGTTGAACGAAATATTTTAGTAATAAAATTTACATCTTTATCAATATAAAATAAAGGTTCATGTGTTGACAGTACTCATCCATTGAGATTGGTCATGTGTTGAACGAAATATTTTAGTAATAAAATTTACATCTTTATCAATATAAAATAAAGGTTCATGTGTTGACAGTACTCATCCATTGAGATTAGTCATGTGTTGAACGAAATATTTTGATAATAACAACTATTTTGAAAAAGAAATATTTGAAATAGAATATTTGAAATTAGAAATTTATGAAGCCGTGTTGATTAGATTGACGCCATTTTGACGTGAACGATATTTATATCGATTTTATTCATTTCGAAATGAATTGAATTGAAAACGATTTCGAAATGAATTGAATTGAAAACGATTTCGAAATGAATTGAATTGAAAACGATTTCGAAATGAATTGAATTGAAAACGATTTCGAAATGAATTGAATTGAAAACGATTTCGAAATAAATTGAATTGAAAACGAATTCGAAATGGATTGAAAGCAAATTGAAATGAATTCAAATTGAATTGAAATTTGAATTGAATAGAAATGAATTTTAAAACGAATTTATTAAGAAGAATTCAATTTTGATTTGAATTGAAAAGAAAGTTGAAATTGCTTTTGAAACGAATTTAAAACTATTCATATAATTCGTTTTAAATAGAAATCGACGAAATATATATTATATATATTATATATATAATATAATGGCCTGAATAGAACGCGCCGCGCCGCGGCAGTTCGTGAATTTCGACCATTTATTTCAAACGGACATTACGGGAGATCCGACCGTCGGATTCTCCTAAAACCGGAACCGTTGGGTTCGTATCGAAAAGAGCTTTCTAACGAATATTAGAAATTTGAAATCTAACGGTTGGATTTGGAGTTACGTCCAAATCAAATTTGAAAAAGGTCGCTGTAAGTGCAGTTCGATAGCCGTTGATGGAAATCGACTGTACGGGCCTTGATAAAATTATTAAAAATAGTAATAATTTGTGTAAAATCATAAGAAATGATTTAGAAAGAATTGGGATGAAAAACTCCATATTTGAAAAGATAAAAATAGATTTTTATCGAAATGAACTGGTTTTGAACTAGAATTATAATTCTATTTATTTTTAAATAAATAAATTGAATTTAAAAAGGGTTTTGAAAATAACCAGAATATCCAATGATTGAATTGGAGTGGATTTGAATCGAAATTGTCTTCGGAATATTTCGATGTTGGAATTCGTGATTATACGGATGTTGTTATGGAAATTTGAAAGATATATATTTATATCGTTATTTCCAATACGACATTTGTTAATTGTAGAATTTGATATTGAATATAAGCCGATATATTTTCTATTCAGAGCCTTATATTGAATATCAAACGTGATTTGGGTTTGTCGTGAATGGTGTCTTCACTAACACTGTTCTTGAACCCAGTTGAGAAAAGATTAAATCTTTTATTTAGATTTAATGAAGTGTACCAATTAAATAATATTTAATTGAAATTGAATTGATATTGATTTTTGGGTTTATCGTGAACAGTGTTTTAAATAACACTTGTTCTTTAACCCGATAATTAATGAATGTGACTTTGGGTTTATCGTGAATCGTGTTTTAAATGACACGGATTCTTTAACCCAGTTAACGATTAAAACTAAGTGGAGTTTTAATGAATCTTTAATTAGATTGAAATGGTCGAGAATGGAGTATCACCAGTTTTGCTCCAGGCGATAGTTAAATCTTTAATTAGATTTGAACGTGAAATGGTAATTGAATTTACCGATAACACTGTGGTGTTAGATATGAAGTATTACCGGTTTTACTTCATGGGATAAATAGGTTGGGATTGGGAAATTAAACCAAATGATTACTTCGGTAAGTTTCGTTAATCCCGACTAGTTTGAATTGATATTCAAAAATAGATTAAAGAAATTTGTCTTGGATAAAATTTATGGGAACCTTTCCCTATGAATGTGAAAATCAGAAACTAACTGTCGGTTAGCTAAGCAGAATGGTTTTCTGGATATTGATCTGATGTTGGTTTCGGCCTTCGGGGTTAATATTTGGGGAATTATTCTCTTGATTAATTTACGGTTAGTGACTAATGAATTGGAATGAGGCGTATGTTGTGTTTGTGTAACACTTTTATAATATATACGCGAGTTATTCGGAAAGAACGGGTTTATCCCATTCTGAATAACTGATACGACGATAAGTCGAAGATGAAGACGATGGTCGAAGACCGGAAGTCTTCACGTCGTTTGGGTGATTACTGATGATCTTGATTGGGTTGTACACCCAAGAAGATGGAAACAGTTGGTGATCGTCCAGACGTACTTGGAGATCGATGGATATGCGGGGTACTAGGTGCCTCCGGTTTCGTTCAGACCCAGAACGGACTTGTAAATGGACTGTGTGTCTGACATTGGATTTTAGTCCGTGTGATTGATCTCTATTAAATATATATCTGTTTGACGGCGGAGAATTTATTCTCTTGCTTAACGCCCTTCTATGAGACGTACGAGCTCAGGGGTTATATATTGATGGATATCAAACGCATGGAGTGAATTGCTTGTGTGGCATGCCTAAGTGGCAATTGATCGAGGCTTCTGTTGAAAAGCAAAGTCTTGTGGTGATGATCAAAGCAAGGCCTTTGTGGCGTAGCTTTGTGTAACGTTTGCTTCGCGAGTTTCACACCCGGTATGAACCAAAAACGGGAGAGGACGTCAGGGAGGGCATGCGTTTCTTTCTAGCTAGAAGTGGCGTCAGTGGTTTTACACGCCCTGACGAGTTTGACTTATGTGGTATTTGCTGTTGCGAGGCGCCTCGGATTGATCGGTCGTTCTCGAACTGATGGAGTCATTTAGTTGGCTCGTTTACGCCCCATAGGGCGGGGAAACGCATGTTCAGGGTTTAAGTTTAATCCACATCGGTGGACTGGCCCTGAGGATCCAAGGGTCACTCGAGCTCTGATCCTGAGACATGGTAGGCTAGATTGTCTCGAATCGGTTGAGGACTATCTTTTGCCTCGGTTCATAGATGGAAATCCAATTTCCAAATACGTGACATTTGCGGTTTTATTTGTAAACCTATATATGGCGACATGATATATGGTACCCATGCCGCCTATGATTGATACTTATGATTTGAAGTTGTTTTATACACTATGCACTTATAATAGTATCAAATAATCTGTTTTAAACGTATCAAGCATTCTTTGGCTGTTATAAGGGAAAACCATATCCCCCGGCTTGCGTTGCATTGTGTGATAGGACCTGGGTCTTATAACAGCTTCATTTTTTCTTGATTTAGCATTGCGCCATTTGTTTTATGCACTGGTATTCTCGGGAGGAAACCCGTTCCGTGTTATACGGCGTGGTCCCTTGAATTGCCTAATTTTAAAAATAAAGATTAACTGTTTTAGTTCTCACACCAGTCCCATGACTGACCTGGAGTTTATTTTTTTAACCTAAACTCTGGGTGCCCTTATTTTGACATGGGCAGCTAGTAGTTTTGGTTTTGCAGATTTATATTCACAGGATCCTGGTTTACAGCTGGAATGATATCCGGAAAGCTTTGTATCCGTATATCTCTTCTAGTTGTGTATTGTAATATTTTCCGCTGCTATGTATTTAAATGTAATTTAAATCTCTGATATTTCTGTGTTGTATTCATTTATACTCTGTATATTCTTGTAATCTGGTGCATTGTTGTAATATACAGTGAAATGTTCTTCTGTATGCGTTCTATTTTGTCGTGTCTCAAACGATAGGGCGTTTCGAACGGCCTGGATCGGTTTAGCGACTGGTTCGGACCGAGCGAAATTCCTTGCCGTCACAATAGCTATTGGTGAGAATTTCTCACCTTTCAATTTCTTTTCTAGTTATATTTATATATTAGGATGCAGACGGTGCTTAGTAGCACCCGTGTAACAACCCGCAAAATCAGGACCAATTTAAAATTTTATTTTAGAAAATTTTAATGAATTTTGACAATATAAAATAATTTATTTATATAGTAATGATCACAAATTTGATTTAAATCGAAGTTAGAATGAATGATTTAATTATTATTATAAAAAGAGTTAGAAATAACGCGGTAGTTTGAAAAGTCAAACTTGAACTTTGACTGACCGTACAGGATGCAAAATTTAACGGATTTTAGTGAAACCAAAAATATTAGAATCTATTTAAAAATATCTTTCCAACAAATCCGAAAAATCGAAATTTCATAACGGGAATCAAAAGTTATGGCCAATTCAATATTTAGAAAGGTCGCTATGAAATTTATAAGGGCCAAAATGCTACATTTTGCAGAATAAGGAATTAGGACCCGAAACCATCTCCATTGGTTTTAGAATGTTGTTTACATATAAAAATGACTATAAGAACTTATATTTTTGAGTTTCGGAAAAATTCCACTATTTTTGGTATTTTTAAATATTAAAATATACACCTGAAAAATAGAATTTTTGCAAACCAACTCCGAATTCGACGAAACCAGTTTCTATGGGTTCGGAATATTAAATTAAGGTTAAATTATAAAATTTATAATTTTTGGAATTATTTTGTGGCCTGTATAATTTTTATAGTGGAAATATAGCATATTTTCAGACTTCGGAAATTTATAATAAATTCATACGGAATCGGAAAATTACGAAATCAGGTTCGTTGGGTTCGTAATGACCTAAAATAATTATGTTTAAAATTTTATTAATTTTGAAATCAGCATGTATTTATAAGGATTTTTGAATTGAAGAAAACAGTTGAAAATTGAGTAATTGGGCACATAATGATATTTGGGCCCAAACCAAAATTAAACCCATGGTATATATTATCTTTTTTCTGAGTTTTAGGGCTGAAATTCGAAATACACAGCAGCCACTCTCTTTTCCATCATTTTTTCTCAATTTCCATGGCGGCTCCCTCTTCCTCTAAAATTCATAAAAAAATAAAATCTCTTCAAACCATAGCAAATTATATGTTTTCTCGAAGGTCTCGACGATACGAAGCTAATAATGTAGTCGGTTTTGTCAAACAGCGCTCGGATTCGCCGGAATCTCGTCTTAAAGCTCGCTGTTTTCGAAATTCAGAAACTCAAAACGTAAATCAAGAAATTCCCGTGAATCGAGGAAGAATTAGACGAAGTCACGAACACGGAAGTTCTTCGTCTACGCAAGACGAAGATGCTCAAAAAATTTCAGGCAGTTTGGAGGTGTGAGGCGGCCTGTGGGACCCGCGAGGCGAAATCCTTTCTAGGCGATTTCCCGATGATCGGAGAAGCTTTAGGGGCGGCTCTTTCTGGTGGTGGTGCGTCTCGCCAAGACGAAGACATTGGCGGTGGTCCCGTGGCGTCAGGTGGCCCGAGCCAGCGGCAAAGTGCGGTCAAAGTTCGGCGGTGAACAGTGTTTTTCGGTCAATGGGCTGAGGGTATTTTCTATTTTATTTTTAAATTATTTAATTAATTTCCAGAACTTTAAAATTGCATAACTCACTCATACGAAGTCGAAAATCGACGATTTCAGGTGCGTTGGGATCGTGGCGACGAGATGGACGCGTGGACACTAATTTTGTCCAATTCTAAGACAGTGAAATTTTTAGGTATTTTCACGAATATTAATTAATTATTTAATTACCCGATCTTTAAAAATTCATAACTCTTTCATACGAGGTCCGTTTGACGAACCGTAAATTGCGTTGGAATCACAAAATTAAGGCTTCGCGATGGCGCAGACCGCAGCTAAAAAGGAGACAGTAAAATTTTGGCCAAAAATTCAAGGTGAGAATTCAAAATTCTATTATTTAATTATTTATTAAATTATTTTCTCGCTTTAAAAATAATTGTATGATGATGTTTATTCAATTCTGAAATGTTTGGTGTTGTATGAATCATTGGTTGTGATTGCGATATGTTTTGTTGTGTACGATGTGTTAGATCCGTATTAAAATTGCAGATAATATTGAATTTTATTTACGATTAGAAATTAGATCTAAAATTTGATCTAAAATATATTATATTCAGAATTACATCATATTTATTCAGATTTAGTTATCATAATTTATTTCAGGTTATTAAATATTATTTCTATTATTCTGTAATGAACAATAGAATTTGATCGACAAATAAAAACTCATTTTTTATTTGTTAATATTATAATAAGAACTTGAACGACAATGAAAGCTTATTTTTATTTGTTGAGTTTACAAAAGAAATTGAGCGATAAATCCATTCTTATTTTAATTTGTCTACATTAAAAAGAATGAATAAAAATAATATATTTTAATATGAGGTTCTATTATTAAAAAGAATGAAAACAAAAGATTTCATTTTTTTTTATGTAAAAATAGTTTTCAATCAAAAGTCATAATTTATTTGTCAGTTTGATGTTCAATAAAAGAAGCAACATAAAGATTTCATTTTTAATGAAATAGTGTTTTCATAAAAAGAAGTAACATTAAAAATTTCATGTTTAATGAAATAGTGTTTTCATAAAAAGAAGCAATGTAAAAGGTTTGATTTTTATGTGTTCATTGTTTTCAATAGAAAGATTTTACATTAAGAAATTACATTTTGAATGTGATTTGGGTTTCATCGTAAAGATTAGAATAAAAAGATTATATCTTTATTTTCATTTTGTTGAAATGAAGAGTTTATAAAATAAGATTGCATTTTTGTTGAAATTTTGTTCATTGAAATATAATTTGTTCTTTTATTTGTATTCACATATACAAATAAAACATTGAAAAATAATCTGTTCTTTTTATTTGTTTTCACAAATACAAGTGAACATAGAAAATAAAGTTTGTCCCTTTTATTTGTACTTACATATACAAATAAACCATTAAAATGAAATATGTTATTCTATTTGTATCCTCAAATACAAATAAAACAGTGAAAACAAAAGTTCATTCTTTTATTTGTATTCACAAATACAAATAGGCACTGAAAATAAATCTGCTCTTTTAATTGCACTCACAAATGCAATTATGCATTAAAACAAAATTTGTTCTTTATTTTGCATTCACTAACGCAAATCTAACATAGGAAATAAGTTAACTTTTTATTATGTTCTTCAAGGTGAATGTAACATGAAATAAATAAAATTGGCCTTTTTGTTTGCATTCACAATGCGAACAAAACCTTTAAGAAATTATTTTCAGAAGTTACATTATATTTGTAAATACATTTTGTAAATAAAAAGTTGTTCTTTTATTTTGCATTCACCAATGCAAAGGTTTATTGAAAATAAAATTATTCTTTTATTTGCATGTACCAATGTGAATATACATTAAAAATAAACTTGTTCATTTGTTTGCATCTAAAAATGCAAATATATATTTAAAAATGAAACTTGTTCTCTTATTTGTATTTATGAATACAAATATATATATATTAAAGTAAAATTTATTCTTTTATTTGCATTCACTTTTGCAAATACATTTTGAAAATGAACGAACCTTTTTATTTGTGTTCCCAAATACAAGTACATTTTAGAAAATGAATGATCCTTTGTGTTTGTGTTCTCAAACACAAATATAACATAGAAAATTAAAATGGTCTTTTTATTCGCGTTCTTAAGCACAAATAAAACATTTTTATTTGCATTACTCAATTCAAATAAAACATGAGAATAAAAAAATACATTTTCATTTGAAATGCTTAATGCAATTCAATCATAAAATGAAAAATTTTATTTACATTCCTCTATGTAAATAAACATCAAATAAAAAGGTTGAATATTTATTTGCATTTTCTATTGCAAATAAAGCATGAAATGAATAGTTATATTTTGTGTTATTATTTATACCCCATATTACGAATGGAGTTAAAAGATTACATTTTTCTTTTCATTTATTTACAATGAAAAGAACTGAAATAAAGATTATATTTTTATCATCATTTTTGATGCGATAAAAGAATAGAAATAAAGATTACATTTTTATTGACATTTTACATGCGATAAAAAGAACAGGAATAAAAGAGATATTTTATCATCGTGTTATATATTGTGTATTACACTGCCATAGGCAAGTTACCTGACTTGTTTATGTGATTGGGTCGATTATTTTTACACATCGCCCAAGTGCACAAATAAATTATTATTTGTTTGTTGGTTGAAACCCCACACGGGTGTTGGGATGAAAATTAACATACACTAATCCCAATATTTAGTGGTATGTTGATCGTTAGATCGACAAGCTGCGATGAGCGTTATTATTTAATTTTAACGCTTACGCAGTGGAATTTACACTTTGGATGAAATGGATGATTTGATGATTATATTGTTATTGTCATATATATGATGTGTGTTAAATCCATATAATCCAAATTATATGGTAAATGGTTGAGTCGCATTTCGATTTAGATGATCTTTTAAATAAGAATATTCTTACACTAGAAATTCTTTTTATATAAAAGATATTTTAGTTAAATATATTTTTAAGATAAAGAATATGTGTAAAAGATAAAAATATGTAATGTGAAGAATACTTTCCAATTAGAATCTTTTGTATAAAGAATATTTTTAATGATTATTTTAAAAATATATAGTTTTTATAACGAATTAATATTTAAAAGGGAAATCCTTTAATTAAGATTATTGAAATTTGCAATTATATTTCATGATATGAGATATATCGAGATGTGAAGTGGATTTATCGTGGACGGTGTTTTTAAATGACATTTGTCCTTTAATCCAATTTACATCGAAATTATTATTTGGAATTTATAAATCTATTCATAGATTTAACAAAAGCATTTTTCTAAAAGTCTAGTTTTCCAATTTAATATATATTCAATTGGGAATTAAGTGGAAAATTCGATTGGTAATAATCGAGATGGGCTTCTGTAATAGAAGACCGATATTATATATGGAATTTAAGAGGCTTTGCCGTTATTCCATGTATATTGTTAGTCCGATACAGAAATTTATATCGATTATGTACTGATTGATTTCTGTGGAATTCCATATTTTGGAAATTGATTTGTGGGTTTATCGTGAATTGTGTTTAAATGACACGAGTTCTTTAACCCGTTTAAAAGAAGATTTATTCTTTAAAATAAATAATCTTGTGAAAATGATTTTTGATATTAAATCAAATTTAGAATTTTTAATAAATCTTTTAAGGAAGATTTATGATTAAATTTATTAATTTATCTTTGATAAAATTAATGAGGATCTTTTAGTATGAATATCTTATTAAAAGAATACTCTGAGTGGGAAATGTGGCGTAATGTGTGATTTTCCAATATTTGATTTTTAATCACAAAATACGCGAGTTATTCAGAAAGACCGGGTTTAACCCATTCTGAATAATCATCACGACGATCAAGAGTCGAAGATGAAGATGGCAATGGAAGACCGAAGTTTCCACATCGTTGGGATGATGATGACTGGTATCTTGAATTGGGACTGGACACCCCAAGGCAAGGTATTTAGTAATGATCGTCCAAACGCATTTGGAGATCGACGGACACGTTGTTTCGCTCAGACCCAGAGCGGACTTGTAAATGGATTATGTGTCTGACATTGTATTCTTTTCTACTGTATTTGTTGAACGCTACTGATTATATATTTCTGTTTGGTGGTGGTGAATTTATTCTTCATTTAACCCCCTTCTCTAAGACGTATGAGCTTAGAGGTTATATATATATATATTGGTAGATGATCAATGATATGGTAGAGTAGGACAATGTGGCATGCTAAGATGCAGTTGATCAAGGCTTTGTTGAAAAGCAGGCCATGTGGTTGATGATCAAAGCACTGTCTAATTAGGCATAGCTTTGTGTATATCGTGACTTCGCGAGCCTCACAGCCCGGTAGAGTCTAAAACGGGAGAAGGGGAACGCAGGGAGTGCGCACGTTTCTTTCTAGCTAGAGTGGTGCCAGGGACCTACCAGCGCTGGCATTTATTCATTGTGGTTGTTGGATTGTTCGAGGCCTCGGTTTATGCGGTCGCCACTGGCCGTATTATAGGTCCAAAAGGACCGGGAAGCGTGTGTTCAGGAATTGCCAATCCATTAAGCGTTAACGTATGGACCGGCCCTGCAGGATCCAAGGGTTGGACAGAGTACCAATCCTGGGGCATTGCTAGAGTGTCTCGAATCGGTAAGGATCTCCTCCCTAGCCTTGACTCAGATGGAAACCCAAATTTCCAATACGACATCACGCGGTTTTGATTGTATACCTATATATGGCGACATAGTGGGATGGGGCACTCATGCCGTCTAGGATTGATACATTTACTTTGATGTATTTCAAGTTGTTTGCACATTATTATTATATAATACCGTGTTTATCGTATCAAGCATCTTTTGATCATTATAAGGTAAAACCCTATCCTCCGGTTTGCGTTGCATTGTGTGATGGGACTTGGGTCTTATAATGGTTTCATTTTTCTAAAAAGCATTGCGTTATTTTGACGATTTACTTTAGTCTTGCACTGGCAATTCATAGGAGAAAACCCGTTCCGCGAAAGTGGCGTGGTCCTATGATTAGCCTTATTATATTAAATAGGTTAAGTAGAATTCTCACACCAGTCCCATGACTGACCTGTAGTTTTGTCCACTGGCAAACTCGGGTGCCCATATTTTCCACACGGGCAGTCGAGTAGCTATTTTTGCAGATATATTAAACAGGATTCTGGGTTGAAGCTTAAAGCTGTGTCCAGAGATAGAAAGTCTTCCGCTGTGTTCTTCCGTTGCAGTATATTACATTTTTGTATTTATTTTCCGCTGTAATTATATTCCAATGTACTCTGATATGTATATTCTGTACTCTGATGTAACATTATATGATGATATGTTATAAAAGTCTTCTGTTGTTGTTTTAATATGTTGTATGCCCAAAGTTAAAGTATTCGTAGATTTTCACTTTTTGGGTCAGACCTGTGTGGTTTATGGTCGATTCAAAGGGTGGGATTTGCGGGTCTTTACAGTTGGTATCAGAGCTCTGGTTAGCTCAAATCTTTGGGGTACAACTTGTTAGAACTGGACAAAAGACTCATCAGAGATTGGATTAGTAATATCCAATAAGAATACTCATTAGAGATAGGATCAGCAGTATCCTAGAATGAGTAAACTCGTTAGAGATGGGGTTAGTAATGCCCTAGAACGAGTTCAGAGTTACGAATATATAATTAACGTATTTTTTTGATATTTATAATATATTTTGTGAAATATGATTTTTATATATATAAAGTTGTAAATATTTTGAAAAGATAATCAACCATTAAAATTTAAAATTAAGATAGTTAATTTTACAATTTTTAGCTACGTTCCTTTTCGAGGACGAAAAGTTTTTAAGTGGGGGCGATTGTAACAACCCGCAAAATCAGGACCAATTTAAAATTTTATTTTAGAAAATTTTAATGAATTTTGACAATATAAAATAATTTATTTAAATAGCAATGATCACAAATTTGATTTAAATCGAAGTTAGAATGAATGATTTAATTATTATTATAAAAAGAGTTAGAAATAACGCGGTAGTTTGAAAAGTCAAACTTGAACTTTGACTGACCGTACAGGATGCAAAATTTAACGGATTTTAGTGAAACCAAAAATATTAGAATCTATTTAAAAATATCTTTCCAACGAATCCGAAAAATCGAAATTTCATAACGGGAATCAAAAGTTATGGCCAATTCAATATTTAGAAAGGTCGCTATGAAATTTATAAGGGCCAAAATGCTACATTTTGCAGAATAAGGAATTAGGACCCGAAACCATCTCCATTGGTTTTAGAATGTTGTTTACATATAAAAATGACTATAAGAACTTATATTTTTGAGTTTTGGAAAAATTCCACTATTTTTGGTATTTTTAAATATTAAAATATACACCTGAAAAATAGAATTTTTGCAAACGAACTCCGAATTCGACGAAACCAGTTTCTATGGGTTCGGAATATTAAATTATGGTTAAATTATAAAATTTATAATTTTTGGAATTATTTTGTGGCCTGTATAATTTTTACAGTGGAAATATAGCATATTTTCAGACTTCGGAAATTTATAATAAATTCATACCGAATCGGAAAATTACGAAATCAGGTTCGTTGGGTTCGTAATGACCTGAAATAATTATGTTTAAAATTTTATTAATTTTGAAATCAACATGTATTTATAAGGATTTTTGAATTGAAGAAAACAGTTGAAAATTGAGTAATTGGGCACATAATGATATTTGGGCCCAAACCAAAATTAAACCCATGGTATATATTATCTTTTTTCTGAGTTTTAGGGCTGAAATTCGAAATACACAGCAGCCACTCTCTTTTCCATCATTTTTTCTCAATTTCCATGGCGGCTCCCTCTTCCTCTAAAATTCATAAAAAAATAAAATCTCTTCAAACCATAGCAAATTATATGTTTTCTCGAAGGTCTCGACGATACGAAGCTAATAGTGTAGTCGGTTTTGTCAAACAGCGCTCGGATTCGCCGGAATCTCGTCTTAAAGCTCGCTGTTTTCGAAATTCAGAAACTCAAAACGTAAATCAAGAAATTCCCGTGAATCGAGGAAGAATTAGACGAAGTCACGAACACGGAAGTTCTTCGTCTACGCAAGACGAAGATGCTCAGAAAATTTCAGGCAGTTTGGAGGTGTGAGGCGGCCTGTGGGACCCGCGAGGCGAAATCATTTCTAGGCGATTTCCCGATGATCGGAGAAGCTTTAGGGGCGGCTCTTTCTGGTGGTGGTGCGTCTCGCCAAGACGAAGACATTGGCGGTGGTCCCGTGGCGTCAGGTAGCCCGAGGCAGCGGCAAAGTGCGGTCAAAGTTCGGCGGTGAACAGTGTTTTTCGGTCAATGGGCTGAGGGTATTTTCTATTTTATTTTTAAATTATTTAATTAATTTCCAGAACTTTAAAATTGCATAACTCACTCATACGAAGTCGAAAATCGACGATTTCAGGTGCGTTGGGATCGTGGCGACGAGATGGACGCGTGGACACTAATTTTGTCCAATTCTGAGACAGTGAAATTTTTAGGTATTTTCACGAATATTAATTAATTATTTAATTACCCGATCTTTAAAAATTCATAACTCTTTCATACGAGGTCCGTTTGACGAACCGTAAATTGCGTTGGAATCACAAAATTAAGAGCTTCGCGATGGCGCAGACCGCAGTTGAAAAGGAGACAGTAAAATTTTGGCCAAAAATTCAAGGTGAGAATTCAAAATTCTATTATTTAATTATTTATTAAATTATTTTCTCGCTTTAAAAATAATTGTATGATGATGTTTATTCAATTCTGAAATGTTTGGTGTTGTATGAATCATTGGTTGTGATTGCGATATGTTTTGTTGTGTACGATGTGTTAGATCCGTATTAAAATTGCAGATAATATTGAATTTTATTTACGATTAGAAATTAGATCTAAAATTTGATCTAAAATATATTATATTCAGAATTACATCATATTTATTCAGATTTAGTTATCATAATTTATTTCAGGTTATTAAATATTATTTCTATTATTCTGTAATGAACAATAGAATTTGATCGATAAATAAAAACTCATTTTTTATTTGTTAATATTATAATAAGAACTTGAACGACAATGAAAGCTTATTTTTATTTGTTGAGTTTACAAAAGAAATTGAGCGATAAATCCATTCTTATTTTAATTTGTCTACATTAAAAAGAATGAATAAAAATAATATATTTTAATATGAGGTTCTATTATTAAAAAGAATGAAAACAAAAGATTTCATTTTTTTTTATGTAAAAATAGTTTTCAATCAAAAGTCATAATTTATTTGTCAGTTTGATATTCAATAAGAGAAGCAACATAAAGATTTCATTTTTAATGAAATAGTGTTTTCATAAAAAGAAGTAACATTAAAAATTTCATTTTTAATGAAATAGTGTTTTCATAAAAAGAAGCAATGTAAAAGGTTTGATTTTTATGTGTTCATTGTTTTCAATAGAAAGATTTTACATTAAGAAATTACATTTTGAATGTGATTTGGGTTTCATCGTAAAGATTAGAATAAAAAGATTATATCTTTATTTTCATTTTGTTGAAATGAAGAGTTTATAAAATAAGATTGCATTTTTGTTGAAATTTTGTTCATTGAAATATAATTTGTTCTTTTATTTGTATTCACATATACAAATAAAACATTGAAAAATAATTTGTTCTTTTTATTTGTTTTCACAAATACAAGTGAACATAGAAAATAAAGTTTGTCCCTTTTATTTGTACTTAGATATACAAATAAACCATTAAAATGAAATATGTTATTCTATTTGTATCCTCAAATACAAATAAAACATTGAAAACAAAAGTTCATTCTTTTATTTGTATTCACAAATACAAATAGGCACTGAAAATAAATCTGCTCTTTTAATTGCACTCACAAATGCAATTATGCATTAAAACAAAATTTGTTCTTTATTTTGAATTCACTAACGCAAATCTAACATAGGAAATAAGTTAACTTTTTATTATGTTCTTCAAGGTGAATGTAACATGAAATAAATAAAATTGGCCTTTTTGTTTGCATTCACAATGCGAACAAAACCTTTAAGAAATTATTTTCAGAAGTTACATTATATTTGTGAATACATTTTGTAAATAAAAAGTTGTTCTTTTATTTTGCATTCACCAATGCAAAGGTTTATTGAAAATAAAATTATTCTTTTATTTGCATGTACCAATGTGAATATACATTAAAAATAAACTTGTTCTTTTGTTTGCATCTAAAAATGCAAATATATATTTAAAAATGAAACTTGTTCTCTTATTTGTATTTATGAATACAAATATATATATATTAAAGTAAAATTTATTCTTTTATTTGCATTCACTTTTGCAAATACATTTTGAAAATGAACGAACCTTTTTATTTGTGTTCCCAAACACAAGTACATTTTAGAAAATGAATGATCCTTTGTGTTTGTGTTCACAAACACAAATATAACATAGAAAATTAAAATGGTCTTTTTATTCGCGTTCTTAAGCACAAATAAAACATTTTTATTTGCATTACTCAATTCAAATAAAACATGAGAATAAAAAAATACATTTTCATTTGAAATGCTTAATGCAATTCAATCATAAAATGAAAAATTTTATTTACATTCCTCTATGTAAATAAACATCAAATAAAAAGGTTGAATATTTATTTGCATTTTCTATTGCAAATAAAGCATGAAATGAATAGTTATATTTTGTGTTATTATTTATACCCCCTATTACGAATGGAGTTAAAAGATTACATTTTTCTTTTCATTTATTTACAATGAAAAGAACTGAAATAAAGATTATATTTTTATCATCATTTTTGATGCGATAAAAGAATAGAAATAAAGATTACATTTTTATTGACATTTTACATGCGATAAAAAGAACAGGAATAAAAGAGATATTTTATCATCGTGTTATATATTGTGTATTACACTGCCATAGGCAAGTTACCTGACTTGTTTATGTGATTGGGTCGATTATTTTTACACATCGCCCAAGTGCACAAATAAATTATTATTTGTTTGTTGGTTGAAACCCCACACGGGTGTTGGGATGAAAATTAACATACACTAATCCCAATATTTAGTGGTATGTTGATCGTTAGATCGACAAGCTGCGATGAGCGTTATTATTTAATTTTAACGCTTACGCAGTGGAATTTACACTTTGGATGAAATGGATGATTTGATGATTATATTGTTATCGTCATATATATGATGTGTGTTAAATCCATATAATCCAAATTATATGGTAAATGGTTGAGTCGCATTTCGATTCAGATGATCTTTTAAATAAGAATATTCTTACACTAGAAATTCTTTTTATATAAAAGATATTTTAGTTAAATATATTTTTAAGATAAAGAATATGTGTAAAAGATAAAAATATGTAATGTGAAGAATACTTTCCAATTAGAATCTTTTGTATAAAGAATATTTTTAATGATTATTTTAAAAATATATAGTTTTTATAACGAATTAATATTTAAAAGGGAAATCCTTTAATTAAGATTATTGAATTTGCAATTATATTTCATGATATGAGATATATCGAGATGTGAAGTGGATTTATCGTGGACGGTGTTTTTAAATGACATTTGTCCTTTAATCCAATTTACATCGAAATTATTATTTGGAATTTATAAATCTATTCATAGATTTAACAAAAGCATTTTTCTAAAAGTCTAGTTTTCCAATTTAATATATATTCAATTGGGAATTAAGTGGAAAATTCGATTGGTAATAATCGAGATGGGCTTCTGTAATAGAAGACCGATATTATATATGGAATTTAAGAGGCTTTGCCGTTATTCCATGTATATTGTTAGTCCGATACAGAAATTTATATCGATTATGTACTGATTGATTTCTGTGGAATTCCATATTTTGGAAATTGATTTGTGGGTTTATCGTGAATTGTGTTTAAATGACACGAGTTCTTTAACCCGTTTAAAAGAAGATTTATTCTTTAAAATAAATAATCTTGTGAAAATGATTTTTGATATTAAATCAAATTTAGAATTTTTAATAAATCTTTTAAGGAAGATTTATGATTAAATTTATTAATTTATCTTTGATAAAATTAATGAGGATCTTTTAGTATGAATATCTTATTAAAAGAATACTCTGAGTGGGAAATGTGGCGTAATGTGTGATTTTCCAATATTTGATTTTTAATCACAAAATACGCGAGTTATTCAGAAAGACCGGGTTTAACCCATTCTGAATAATCATCACGACGATCAAGAGTCGAAGATGAAGATGGCAATGGAAGACCGAAGTTTCCACATCGTTGGGATGATGATGACTGGTATCTTGAATTGGGACTGGACACCCCAAGGCAAGGTATTTAGTAATGATCGTCCAAACGCATTTGGAGATCGACGGACACGTTGTTTTGCTCAGACCCAGAGCGGACTTGTAAATGGATTGTGTGTCTGACATTGTATTCTTTTCTACTGTATTTGTTGAACGCTACTGATTATATATTTCTGTTTGGTGGTGGAGAATTTATTCTTCATTTAACCCCCTTCTCTAAGACGTATGAGCTTAGAGGTTATATATATATTGGTAGATGATCAATGATATGGTAGAGTAGGACAATGTGGCATGCTAAGATGCAGTTGATCAAGGCTTTGTTGAAAAGCAGGCCTTGTGGTTGATGATCAAAGCACTGTCTAATTAGGCATAGCTTTGTGTATATCGTGACTTCGCGAGCCTCACAGCCCGGTAGAGTCTAAAACGGGAGAAGGGGAACGCAGGGAGTGCGCACGTTTCTTTCTAGCTAGAGTGGTGCCAGGGACCTACCAGCGCTGGCATTTATTCATTGTGGTTGTTGGATTGTTCGAGGCCTCGGTTTATGCGGTCGCCACTGGCCGTATTATAGGTCCAAAAGGACCGGGAAGCGTGTGTTCAGGAATTGCCAATCCATTAAGCGTTAACGTATGGACCGGCCCTGCAGGATCCAAGGGTTGGACAGAGTACCAATCCTGGGGCATTGCTAGAGTGTCTCGAATCGGTAAGGATCTCCTCCCTAGCCTTGACTCAGATGGAAACCCAAATTTCCAATACGACATCACGCGGTTTTGATTGTATACCTATATATGGCGACATAGTGGGATGGGGCACTCATGCCGTCTAGGATTGATACATTTACTTTGATGTATTTCAAGTTGTTTGCACACTATTATTATATAATACCGTGTTTATCGTATCAAGCATCTTTTGATCATTATAAGGTAAAACCCTATCCTCCGGTTTGCGTTGCATTGTGTGATGGGACTTGGGTCTTATAATGGTTTCATTTTTCTAAAAAGCATTGCGTTATTTTGACGATTTACTTTAGTCTTGCACTGGCAATTCATAGGAGAAAACCCGTTCCGCGAAAGTGGCGTGGTCCTGTGATTAGCCTTATTATATTAAATAGGTTAAGTAGAATTCTCACACCAGTCCCATGACTGACCTGTAGTTTTGTCCACTGGCAAACTCGGGTGCCCATATTTTCCACACGGGCAGTCGAGTAGCTATTTTTGCAGATATATTAAACAGGATTCTAGGTTGAAGCTTAAAGCTGTGTCCAGAGATAGAAAGTCTTCCGCTGTGTTCTTCCGTTGCAGTATATTACATTTTTGTATTTATTTTCCGCTGTAATTATATTCCAATGTACTCTGATATGTATATTCTGTACTCTGATGTAACATTATATGATGATATGTTATAAAAGTCTTCTGTTGTTGTTTTAATATGTTGTATGCCCAAAGTTAAAGTATTCGTAGATTTTCACTTTTTGGGTCAGACCTGTGTGGTTTATGGTCGATTCAAAGGGTGGGATTTGCGGTCTTTACAACCCGACACAACCGTCCACATACCATGGACTTGTTTGTTTGGTTGCATAGATTAGTTAGATGATTTGATTTGAAATTGAATTGTTTGGTGAAATGAATGGATTTGATTGATGTGTGAATGGCGTGGGCCTTCACTAGACCGGGGATAAGGCTAAGCCTCGTCCCGTTGCTAGTATCATGCCGTTATGCCGCCGAAATTTTCTAAAATATGTTAGAAAAATAAAGATAACATTTTATTTGATAAATGAACCGAATAGAATATTCATAGGTTGAATAAAATAATTTGGTCGTTAAAATATAATTTTTAACGTGAATGTGAATAAATAAATATTCAATTACAAACCAGACGGTTTGTTTATGTACACCTATTTGAAGGACATTGATTGGGACGATAAATTTTACACATCGCCCAACTGCACAAATAAAATCTGTGTTTTATTGTTTGAAACCCCACACGGGTATTGGGATGATATTTGACGTACACTAATCCCGATTGTTAGTTGTATGTCGATCGATTGATTGACAGGCTGTTATAAGCATTGAATATTTATATTTGATGCTTATACAGTGTAGAATGCACTTTGGATGATGGTTGATTATTCATCGTTGTTGATAGATACATGTGTTGTGAAAAATCCATATAATTAACATTATATGGTAATTGATTGGGCCTCATTCCAGTTTTAAAATAGAAATATTTGAAAAAGAAATATTTGAAATAGAATATTTGAAAATAGGAATATATGAAGCCGTATTGATTAGATTGACGCCATTTTGACGTGAACGATATTTATATCGATTTTATTCATTTTATAATGAATATCGAAAGAGATTTCAAAATCTGATATTTTGAAAAGAATTGAATATAAATAAATTCGAATTGAAATTGAATATAAATGAATTCGAATTGAAATTGAATATAAATGAATTCGAATTGAAATTGAATATAAATGAATTCGAATTGAAATTGAATATAAATGAATTCGAATTGAAATTGAATATAAATGAATTCGAATTGAAATTGAATATAAATGAATTCGAATTGAAATTGAATATAAATGAATTCGAATTGAAATTGAATATAAATGAATTCGAATTGAAATTAAATATAAATGAATTCGAATAGAATTGAAATAGAATTGAAATCGTTTTGAAATGAATTTGAATAGAAATGAATTCGAATTGAAATTGAATAGAAATGAATTCGAATTGAATTGAAAATGAACTGAAATTGAATTAGAAATCAATTTGAATTGAAATCAATTTGAAATGAATTTAAAGTGAATTTAAATTTTAATATTCAATTTTGATTTAAAATTGAATATGAAGTTGAAACCGTTTTGAAAATGAATTTAAAACGATTTATAAAGCACGTTTTGAATTGAAATTGACGAAGTATATAATATATATTATATATATAATATAATGGCCTGAATAGAACGCGCCGCGCCGCGGCAGTTCGCGAATTTCGACCATTAACTTCGAACGAATATTACGGGAGATCCGACCGTCGGATTCTCCTGAAACCGGAACCGTTGGGTTCGTATCGAAAAGAGCTTTCTAACGAATATTAGAAATTTGAAATCTAACGGTTGGATTTGGAATTATGTCCAAATCAAATTTAAAAAAGGTCGATGTAAGTGCAGTTCGATGACCGTTGATGGAAATCGACTGTACGGGCCTTGATAAAATTATTAAAAATAGTAATAATTTGTGTAAAATCATAAGAAATGATTTAGAAAGAATTGGGATGAAAAACTCCATATTTGAAAAGATAAAAATAGATTTTTATCGAAATAAACTAGTTTTGAACTAGAATTATAATTCTATTTATTTTTAAATAAATAAATTGAATTTAAAATGGTTTTGAAAATAACCAGAATTTCCAATGATTGCATTGGAATGGATTTGAATCGAAATTGTCTTCGGAATATTTCGATGTTGGATTTCGTGATTATACGGATGTTGTTATGGAAATTTGAAAGATATAGATATATATATATCGTTATTTCCACTACGATATTTGTTGGTCATAGAAATTATATTGAGTATAAGCCGATATATTTTCTATTCAGAGCCTTGTATTTAATTTCAAATGTGATTTGGGTTTGTCGTGAATGGTGTCTTCACTAACACTGTTCTTGAACCCAGTTGAGAAAAGATTAATTTTTTTTTTATTTAGATTTGATGAAGTGTACCAATTAAATGATATTTAATTGGATTGATATTGATTTTTTGGTTTATCGTGAACAGTGTTTTAAATAACACTCGTTCTTTAACCCGATAATTAATGAATGTGATTTTGGGTTTATCGTGAACCGTGTTTTAAATGACACTGATTCTTTAACCCAGTTGAAGATTAAAACTAAGTGGAGTTTTAATGAATCTTTAATTAGATTGAAAAGAGCGAGAATGGAGTATCACCAGTTTTACTCCAGGCGATAGTTAAATCTTTAATTAGATTTGAACGTGAAATGGTAATTGAATTTACCGATAACACCGTGGTGTTAGATATGAAGTATCACCAGTTTTACTTCATGGGATGAATAGGTTGGGATTGGGAAATTAAAACAAATGATTACTTCGGTAAGGTTCGTTAATCCCGACTAGTTGAATCGAAATTCAAAAGAAGATTTGAGAATAAATTTTAATGATTTATCTTGGATAAAATTAATGGGAACCTTTCCCTATGAATGTGAAATTTAGTAACGAACTGTCGGTTAGCTAAGCAGAATGGTTTTCTGGATATTGATCTGATGTTGGTTTCGGCCTTCGGGGTTAATATTTGGGGAATTATTCTCTTGATTAATTTACAGTTAGTGACTGATGAATTGGATTGAGGCGTATGCTGTGTTTGTGTAACACTTATTTAAAGTATACGCGAGTTATTCGGGAAGACCGGGTTTATCCCATTCTGAATAACTGATACGACGATAAGTCGAAGATGAAGACGGTGGTTGAAGGCCGAAGGTCTTCACGTCATTTGGAGGATTACTGATGATCTTGATTGGGCTGTACACCCAAGAAGATGGAAACAGTTGGTGATCATCTAGACGTACTTGGAGATCGATGGATAAGCGGGGTACTAGGTGCCTCCGGTTTCGTTCAGACCCAGAACGGACTTGCAAATGGACTGTGTGTCTGACATTGGATTTTAGTCCGTGTGATTGATCTCTATTAAATATATATCTGTTTGGCGGCGGAGAATTTATTCTCTTGCTTAACGCCCTTCTCTGAGACGTACGAGCTCAGGGGTTATATATTGATGAATATCAAACGCATGGAGTGAATTGCCTGTGTGGCATGCCTAAGTGGCAATTGATCGGGGCTTCTGTTGAAAAGCAAAGTCTTGTGGTGATGATCAAAGCACGGCCTTTGTGGCGTAGCTTTGTGTAACGTTTACTTCGCGAGTTTCGCACCCCGGTTGTGAACCAAAAACGGGAGAGGACCTCAGGGAGGGCACGCGTTTCTTTCTAGCTAGGGTGGTGTCAGTGACCTACCAGCCCTGACATTTATATACTTTTCACCTGTGTGGTTGTTGCTGTTGCGAGGCGCCTCGGTTAGATCGGACGATCCGGGTCCGATGGAGCCATTCGTTGGCTCATTTACGCCCCAAAGGGCGGAGAGACGTAGTGTTCAGGCATAATAATCCACATCGGTGGACCGGCCCTGACGATCCAAGGCTTGTCTGCGCGCTTGCCTGAGACTCGGGCTAGACAGTCTCGAATCGGTAGAGGACGATCCCTGGCCTCGGTTCATAGATGGAAATCCAATTTCCAAATACGTGACCTTGCGATTTTGATTGTACAACCGATATATGGCGACATAGTGGTATGGGGCATTCATGCCGCCTATGATTGATACTTATGATTTGAAGATTGTTTTATACACTATGCACTTATTATAGTACTATCAAAATGATTTGTTTCAAACGTATAAAGCATTCTTGGCTATTATAAGGTAAAAACCCTATCCTCCGGCTTGCGTTGCATTGTGTGATGGGAACTGGGTCTTATAATAGCTTCATTTTTCTTTATTTAGCATTGCGATGTTTGTTTTATGCACTGGTATTCTTGGGAGAAAACCCGTTCCGTGTTATACGGCGTGGTCCCTTGATTTACCTAACTTTAAAATAAAGATTAATAACTGTTTTAGTTCTCACACCAGTCACATGACTGACCTGGAGTTTATTGTTTTGACCTAAACTCTGGGTGCCCCTATTTTGACACGGGCAGCTAGTAGTTTTGGTTTTGCAGATTTATATTCACAGGATCCTGGTTTACAGCTGGAATGATATCCGGAAAGCTTTGTATCCGTATATCTCTTCTAGTTGTGTATTGTATTATTTTCCGCTGCTATGTATTTAAATGTAATTTAAATCTCTGATATTTCTGTGTAATATTCATTTATACTCTGTATATTCTTGTAATATGATGCATTGTTGTTATATACAATGAAATGTCCTTCCGTCTGCGTTCTGTTGTGGCTTGGACTCGAACTATCCGCGCTTTCCTTTACGGGGAAGTTATGGGTCTTTACATTTGGTATCAGAGCTTTGGTTTACAAAGCTCAGAGAACAAGGCACATTAGAACCATACGAAAGAATTCATCAGATATTGGATTAGCAATATCCAATGAGAATGACTCGTTAGAGATGGGATCAGTAGTATCCTAGAACGAGTGTGAAGAGTATTTTTTTTAAATTGTAAACCAATTTTGTTTTGAAAATTTAAATCAATTATTCGTAGTTGATTATTTATTTGTATTGATTTGGACAGTCTAGTATATAAAGAATTTGCATATACGCCTTGCAAACGTATATTCAAAGTTTTAATATATTGGATAGATATAGCATCACACTCTAGTCGCCCGAAGATGAAATTGATGATAGCGATCGCATCATCAACATTTATGTTCGAGTTTCGAAGGTGTGATTTTCTATATATTTCCATTAGACTGGTGTGAGAACCAAAACTAATATAGCTAGAAGACATTGTTATGATTTGGCATCAAAACATGATTTTCTGTATATGTATCAAAATTATGAATTTGAAACTCTAATTCACTAATTGATTGATGTTTGTGTTGTTTGTTAATTTGTTTGCTAATTTTTTTAGCCATTTAGCCTAATTGAATCACATATTGAATTGTATTGAAAATTAGTTGCATTTGCTTGCATATACATATACTTACATTGAAAAGGTCATAGCAAGGAGGCTAGAGCAGAGAATAAAATTTGTTTGCCCGACAAATAGGTACATGTTTACTACATAATTTACTGTTTTGTTTGGGTGATGATGATTTTATGAGCCTATTGGCTAGCCGCTTGGCTTTTTCTTTTTCTTTTTGAGATCAGAAGGCCTATATGGCAATTTTGGGATTTTCCCGTGGCTCCCGGTGCAGGGGAGGTTATGGCGAAATTTTTCGAAAATTTAGGGTGTTAGCCAAATTTTTGAAGAATTTGAAAATTCTCAGAAACTGAAAAGTTGGAGAATGGAAGCCGGATCGAACGTAGAGTTGATTAATCAAACCACTTTCGACTTTGTTCCTTTTCGGGGACGAAAAGTTTTAAGTGGGGGAGATTGTAACAACCCGGAAATCTGGGCCAGTTTAAAATTTTTATTTTGGCAATTTTAGCGGATTTTGATTATTTAAAATGAATTATTTTAAATAATATCAACGAGAAAATTTCTTTTGAATAAAATTCAATCGTATATAGTTATATAGATCGACAATAGAGTATAAATAATTATATATAATTATAAATAGAATTGAAAATGGCGTGGTAGTTCGATAATTCGATTTCAAACTTCAATTGAATGTACCGGGTGCAAAACAATCCGGATTTTAGTGAAACCAAAAATAATGGAATCTAATTGTGAATATCTTTCCAATGAATCCGAAAAATCAAAATTTCATAGCGGGAATCAAAAGATATGCCCAGTTGAAAATCCTGAATAGTCGCTATGGAATTTCGGCCCTTAAAAATGGGAATTTTGCAAACGACCTCGGATTTCGACGAAACCACTTTTGTTGGGTCCGAGATGTAAAGTTATTGCTAGATTCCAAATTTCATAATTTTTCGAATCAATATGTGAGCGTGGCAAAGGAAAACGCGTTTGACCAGTTTCAGTTGATTTTAATCGACTGGAAAATGGCCATTTTCCTAACGGTCTCAGAATTCGACGAAACTAGTTTTGTTAGGACCGTATCGTCAATACGAAGCTAGAAAATATTTTTATGGAATTTTTCGAGTTAGTATGTGACCCCGGTAATTTGAAATGTACGTTTAAAATTCAATATAGTGATTTAAATGTAAATTCAATGGAAACTGATCAAAACGCTCGAATCAGCTTACGATACATATCCCATTGTGTTCGGAACGGGGGTAATTAGCTAGGGGCGACAGTCGTTGGGTCTCGTTTTGAGTTGGAATTAAAAGTCAACATTTAAGGGTTTTAAAGAAAAATAATAATAATAAAATAATATGTATATCACCCCCTTTTTACACTTAGCCCCAAATCCTTTTTTCTCGTTTCCTCAGACCGAATTCATCGATCAAAATGGCGGCCTCTCTCGAAGACCTAACCGCCGCTCCATCCTCCATGGCACCAGGCGCCGCCGCCCACGCCTAGACCAACGCTAGTGAGGCCGTTCCCCTCCATAGCACCGCCTGCGAGCACCCCACTTCCGACGCCAGCACAGACACCGCACAAGGAAGGAAGCTGCGCCCAAACACCCTCCTCCGCCCTCCGTCGATGTTGTGCCTCCCTCCGCCACCATCTCGACGCCAGCACCCCGTTCCTCAATTTCCGCTAACCCCTTCAGCCTGCCGCCACCGATCCCCCCTGCTCCTCTTAGATATCCTGTAAATTTTTTGTTATTATTATTATCATTTATTTAACAAAATCAGATTTTCCCATATATTATAGCATGAGAAAAAAATGGATTTTTATACCTATAACATCGTGTTAAAAATTGGATTTTTATAAATGTGGTTTTGAAATAAAAGTATGATTTTTCATATGAATAGCATGATGAAAATAGGTTAGAAAAGATTAGATTTTTAAAAATAAAAAAAGGCGTAAAAATATAATCTTTATATAAAGAATAGCAGTGTAAAAATATAATTTTATCTATATAGTAGCGTTAGAAAAATTCGATTTTTATATATTGAATAGCAAAGTAAAAATTCGATTTTTATATATTGAATAGCAAAGTAAAAATTCGATTTTTATATATTGAATAGCAAAGTAAAAATTCGATTTTTATATATTGAATAGCGGAGTAAAAATTCGATTTTTATATATGTAGTGGCTACGGGCAACGAAGTTGACAAAGATGCGATAACGATGAAGATTTCCTGCATTAGAAGTGCTGTGGAGTTAGGATAGCTATTGGTGAGAATTTCTCACATTTCAATTTCTTTTCTAGTTATATTTATATACTAGGATGCAGATGGTGCTTACTAGCACCCGACACAACCGTCCACAGACCATGGACTTGTTTGTTTGGTTGCATAGATTAGTTAGATGATTTGATTTGAAATTGAATTGTTTGGTGAAATGAATGGATTTGATTAATGTGTGAATGGCGTGGGCCTTCACTAGACCGGGGATAAGGCTAGGCCTCGTCCCGTTGCTAGTATCATGCCGTTATGCCGCCGAAATTTTCTAAAATATGTTAGAAAAATAAAGATAACATTTTATTTAATAAATGAACCGAATAGAATATTCATAGGTTGAATAAAATAATTTGGTCGTTAAAATATATTTTTTAACGTGAATGTGAATAAATAAATATTCATTTACAAACCAGACGGTTTGTTTATGTACACCTATTTGAAGGACATTGATTGGGACGATAAATTTTACACATCGCCCAACTGCACAAATAAAATTTGTGTTTGATTGTTTGAAACCCCACACGGGTATTGGGATGATATTTGACGTACACTAATCCCGATTGTTAGTTGTATGTCGATCGATTGATTGACAGGCTGTTATAAGCGTTGAATATTTATATTTGATGCTTATACAGTGTAGAATGCACTTTGGATGATGGTTGATTATTCATCGTTGTTGATATATACATGTGTTGTGGAAAATCCATATAATTAACATTATATGGTAATTGATTGGGCCTCATTCTAGTTTTAAAATAGAAATATTTGAAAAAGAAATATTTGAAATAGAATATTTGAAAATAGGAATATATGAAGCCGTATTGATTAGATTGACACCATTTTGACGTGAACGATATTTATATCGATTTTATTCATTTTATAATGAATATCGAAAGAGATTTCAAAATCTGATATTTTGAAAAGAATTGAATATAAATAAATTCGAATTGAAATTGAATATAAATGAATTCGAATTGAAATTGAATATAAATGAATTCGAATTGAAATTGAATATAAATGAATTCGAATTGAAATTGAATATAAATGAATTCGAATTGAAATTGAATATAAATGAATTCGAATTGAAATTGAATATAAATGAATTCGAATTGAAATTGAATATAAATGAATTCGAATTGAAATTGAATATAAATGAATTCGAATTGAAATTAAATATAAATGAATTCGAATAGAATTGAAATAGAATTGAAATCGTTTTGAAATGAATTTGAATAGAAATGAATTCGAATTGAAATTGAATAGAAATGAATTCGAATTGAATTGAAAACGAACTGAAATTGAATTAGAAATCAATTTGAATTGAAATCAATTTGAAATGAATTTAAAGTGAATTTAAATTGGAATATTCAATTTTGATTTAAAATTGAATATGAAGTTGAAACCGTTTTGAAAATGAATTTAAAACGATTTATAAAGCACGTTTTGAATTGAAATCGACGAAGTATATAATATATATATTATATATATATAATACAATGGCCTGAATAGAACGCGCCGCGCCGTGGCAGTTCGCGAATTTCGACCATTAACTTCGAACGAATATTACGGGAGATCCGACCGTTGGATTCTCCTGAAACCGGAACCTTTGGGTTCGTATCGAAAAGAGCTTTCTAACGAATATTAGAAATTTGAAATCTAACGGTTGGATTTGGAATTATGTCCAAATCAAATTTGAAAAAGGTCGATGTAAGTGCAGTTCGATGACCGTTGATGGAAATCGACCGTACGGGCCTTGATAAAATTATTAAAAATAGTAATAATTTGTGTAAAATCATAAGAAATGATTTAGAAAGAATTAGGATGAAAAACTCCATATTTGAAAAGATAAAAATAGATTTTTATCGAAATAAACTAGTTTTGAACTAGAATTATAATTCTATTTATTTTTAAATAATAAATTGAATTTAAAATGGTTTTGAAAATAACCAGAATTTCCAATGATTGCATTGGAATGGATTTGAATTGAAATTGTCTTCGGAATATTTCGATGTTGGATTTCGTGATTATACAGATGTTGTTATGGAAATTTGAAAGATATAGATATATATATCGTTATTTCCACTACGATATTTGTTGGTCGTAGAATTTGATATTGAATATAAGCCGATATATTTTCTATTAAGAGCCTTGTATTTAATATCAAATGTGATTTGGGTTTGTCGTGAATGGTGTCTTCACTAACACTGTTCTTGAACCCAGTTGAGAAAAGATTAATTTTTTTTATTTAGATTTGATGAAGTGTACCAATTAAATGATATTTAATTGGATTGATATTGATTTTTGGGTTTATCGTGAACAGTGTTTTAAATAACACTCGTTCTTTAACCCGATAATTAATGAATGTGATTTTGGGTTTATCGTGAACCGTGTTTTAAATGACACTGATTCTTTAACCCAGTTGAAGATTAAAACTAAGTGGAGTTTTAATGAATCTTTAATTAGATTGAAAAGAGCGAGAATGGAGTATCACCAGTTTTACTCCAGGCGATAGTTAAATCTTTAATTAGATTTGAACGTGAAATGGTAATTGAATTTACCGATAACACCGTGGTGTTAGATATGAAGTATTACCAGTTTTACTTCATGGGATGAATAGGTTGGGATTGGGAAATTAAAACAAATGATTACTTCGGTAAGGTTCGTTAATCCCGACTAGTTGAATCGAAATTCAAAAGAAGATTTGAGAATAAATTTTAATGATTTATCTTGGATAAAATTAATGGGAACCTTTCCCTATGAATGTGAAATTTAGTAACGAACTGTCGGTTAGCTAAGCAGAATGGTTTTCTGGATATTGATCTGATGTTGGTTTCGGCCTTCGGGGTTAATATTTGGGGAATTATTTTCTTGATTAATTTACAGTTAGTGACTGATGAATTGGAATGAGGCGTATGCTGTGTTTGTGTAACACTTATTTAAAGTATACGCGAGTTATTCGGGAAGACCGGGTTTATCCCATTCTGAATAACTGATACGACGATAAGTCGAAGACGGTGGTTGAAGGCCGGAGGTCTTCACGTCGTTTGGAGGATTACTGATGATCTTGATTGGGTTGTACACCCAAGAAGATGGAAACAGTTGGTGATCATCCAGACGTACTTGGAGATCGATGGATATGCGGGGTACTAGGTGCCTCCGGTTTCGTTCAGACCCAGAACGGACTTGCAAATGGACTGTGTGTCTGACATTGGATTTTAGTCCGTGTGATTGATCTCTATTAAATACATATCTGTTTGGCGGCGGAGAATTTATTCTCTTGCTTAACGCCCTTCTCTAAGACGTACGAGCTCAGGGGTTATATATTGATGGATATCAAACGCATGGAGTGAATTGCCTGTGTGGCATGCCTAAGTGGCAATTGATCGGGGCTTCTGTTGAAAAGCAAAGTCTTGTGGTGATGATCAAAGCACGGCCTTTGTGGCGTAGCTTTGTGTAACGTTTACTTCGCGAGTTTCGCACCCCAGTTGTGAACCAAAAACGGGAGAGGACCTCAGGGAGGGCACGCGTTTCTTTCTAGCTAGGGTGGTGTCAGTGACCTACCAGCCCTGACATTTATATACTTTTCACCTGTGTGGTTGTTGCTATTGCGAGGCACCTCGGTTAGATCGGACGATCCGGGTCCGATGGAGCCATTCGTTGGCTCATTTACGCCCCAAAGGGCGGAGAGACATAGTGTTCAGGCATAATAATCCACATCGGTGGACCGGCCCTGACGATCCAAGGCTTGTCTGCGCGCTTGCCTGAGACTCGGGCTAGACAGTCTCGAATCGGTAGAGGACGATCCCTGGCCTCGGTTCATAGATGGAAATCCAATTTCCAAATACACGACCTTGCGATTTTGATTGTACAACCTATATATGGCGACATAGTGGTATGGGGCATTCATGTCGCCTATGATTAATACTTATGATTTGAAGATTGTTTTATACACTATGCACTTATTATAGTACTATCAAAATGATTTGTTTCAAACGTATAAAGCATTCTTGGCTATTATAAGGTAAAAACCCTATCCTCCGGCTTGCGTTGCATTGTGTGATGGGAACTGGGTCTTATAATAGCTTCATTTTTCTTTATTTAGCATTGCGCTGTTTGTTTTATGCACTGGTATTCTTGGGAGAAAACCCGTTCCGTGTTATACGGCGTGGTCCCTTGATTTACCTAACTTTAAAATAAAGATTAATAACTGTTTTAGTTCTCACACCAGTCACATGACTGACCTGGAGTTTATTGTTTTGACCTAAACTCTGGGTGCCCCTATTTTGACACGGGCAGCTAGTAGTTTTGGTTTTGCAGATTTATATTCACAGGATCCTGGTTTACAGCTGGAATGATATCCGGAAAGCTTTGTATCCGTATATCTCTTCTAGTTGTGTATTGTATTATTTTCCGCTGCTATGTATTTAAATGTAATTTAAATCTCTGATATTTCTGTGTAATATTCATTTATACTCTGTATATTCTTGTAATCTGATGCATTGTTGTTATATACAATGAAATGTCCTTCCGTCTGCGTTCTGTTGTGGCTTGGACTCGAACTATCCACGCTTTCCTTTACGGGGAAGTTACGGGTCTTTACACTTCTCTATACAAGTTCGTACTTATATATTCCATTTATCAAATGATAAATATTTTATATAATTTATAAAATATTATTTATAAATTAATCTTCTCCCTTTATATGTTAAAACAAATTCTATTTAAAATCTACTTTAAATTAATCTTTTCCATTTATTTGTTAAAAACATATTTCCATTTACTATTTATTTTCCAGATATTTCCTTTTATAAAATTCTACTTATTTTCTAAATAAATATTCCTTTTGTAATTCTATTTATTTTCTAAATAAATATTCCTTTTATAATTCTATTTATTTTCTAAATAAATATTCCTTTTATAATTCTATTTATTTTCTAAATAAATATTCCTTTTATAATTCTATTTATTTTATACAAATAATTTATTTTCAATATACACTTTAAAATTTCTCTTTTTACATTCCATTATTCTTTATGGTATTTAACATAACATATATCACTGTTCAATATCATCCAAACACACACAATTAACAACAGATTATATATCACATCATATATCACAATATATATGAAAAACAGTAAAATAAATGTTGAGGAATCCAATTGGATCCCTCCGACCTGTTTTCCTGCATCCACAGATGTTACATAATATTATTCACAATAATTTCAGTTCAACATGTAATATTCTGATAAACAGAATAAATGTTTGTTTAACGATACGTGTATAAATCGTTTACTGTAATTTCAACCAACAATCAACAATTCAACCAAACAATCATCACATATAAATCAATCATTATTTATCAACACTAGCTTATATTTATAAAAATATAATTTAAACAGAGTTAGTGAGTTTTACTTACCTTGTTTGATTATCGTTAAATAACGATATTCGATTGTCAATTTGATTCGAGCGTTTTATTTTAACATAAATTGAGATGAGCTCCAAATCACTCCAAACCAGTTCCATTTTTGTAGTGTCCGTCCCTATGATCCCAACGTGACCAGTTTCACTGAATTTCGTTCATGTATAACAAAGTTATAATGATTAGAAGTTAATTTGCATTTAAATAAATTAAAACATAGATTTAAATTATTTAAATGGGCTTTACCCTTTTATTTCAGCCCATAGCCGTTTGCTACACCCCCAACTCGTCTTCTCCAACTCCAAATACAGCAAACCCGACTCCACCAAATAATAGCCATAGCCGTGTCTTCCTTCTTCCACCGCATCTCTATTTCTTCACCGATTCACAAATCGTCACCACTGTTCTTCACCTTGTCCAACTCTCCTCCTATCTATGCCAAAAATATATAGCTCGTACTCACCATCAAACTTGCATTCGAACCACATCCCAACACACAACAACATTTCGTGCGACACTTCTTAACCCCAACTCCACCAAAAACTTGCGTACACAAGCTACTCAACCTCCTTAACTCCAATACAACACCAAAAACAAGTATCGATGCATCAATCTTCCATTACATTCAACCCTAGCCGATTAAAACCCACTGTGTATATTTTCCAGTGATGGAAATCACCACCGAACCCTTCAATGTTCATATTAGATCGAAGAGAATCGAATAAGGATCTCATACATATAAACTTTGGAATTTATAGCCTTGAATTGGATTTGATTTTTCAAAGCTTGGTTTTATGTTGGAATTTTATCTTTAGAAGGTAGCTACATTTTGACCAGATGAAGAAAGGTTTAGGGTTAGAAATGGTTAGGAGTATTTATAGGTAGGATATATTATTTTTTTTATTCTATTTTATATTTTATTTAAGTCATTTACTCATTTATTCATCTATTAAAATCCGCACGATCAACATCCAAAAATCATGGAAATTGGCATGTAGCTAGAGTTTGGCATTACGGACCCAACGAAACTTGTTTCGTCGAATTTCGACTCCAATTGCTCACACAACGTATTTTTAAAGTCAGATTATCGACTGTTTTTCACATTAAAATCCCGTACGGCCACATACTAACTTCAAAAATCATGAAAATGGAAATCAAACAATAATTTAATATTCTGGATCGAACAAAATTAGTTTCGTCAAAAACGGAGGTCGTTTACAAAAATGGCTATTTTTAAAGCTCTAGATAAATCCATTTAAATATTAATATATTTAAAAATAATTAAATTTAATATAATAAATTAATATTATCGTATATATTCACATAGAATATAATACAACTCCAAAATATTCCTATCTGAATTTATAACTTGACATTTCAAACCCAGATTAAATCAGTATACAATTTATATTGAAAATCCATTTATAGTATAAATAAATCGTTATAAATTATAAAGGAATTCTATAGCGACTTTTCAAAAATTTGATTTGATAATAAATCAAATTCTACACGACGAAATCCTGATTTTTCTCTTCCATTAGAAAAATATACTTCACCAGCTCCTAGCGTTTCTTGTTTCACAGTTATCAGACTTAAACGGATTCTGTATATTCGTTTGAAGTTCGAATCACCAAATTATGAACTATCGCACCGTTTTGAGCTCGATTTAAATTATATTATAATTATACGTTCAAGTTTCATTTAAATAATATATTCATTATTATAATTCAATATCAAACTGAATTAAATATTATAAATGATCAAATTCACACAGTACTGTGAATTCAGCTATTTTCGACTATTTCGAAATTATAATATATTAGTATATTATTAATATTAATTAAATATTCATTATTATTTAATTAAATAACCCTTTAAATCTCTAAATCACTATTTTAAATAATTAAATTAATTAATTATTACACCGCAAAAATACGAGATGTTACAGTGCTCGACCAGTTTATGAGCAAAATATGCATTTACATTTAGCACTGGGTTGGGTAAAAATATCTATGTGCTAACACCTTGCGAAACACTTCACGATTTGATTATAAGGTGTTTAGCGATGTTATTTGTTTCAAAATTTAATAAATGATTATGAAATGAGATTTCTTAAGTAAAAAGAATAGTATTCCCGATTTTGGATAGGGAACGTTTTATAAAATGTTTTATAAAACAGAAAGGATTTCGGGGGCTAAACCCGATGATTTTGAAATGAATTTAAAGTGTATTATGGTTTTACATTGTGGTTCATTGCGTATCCGATTAGTTGCTAATGATAACATATCTGTTGGTGGCGGAGAATTTATTCTCTTGCTTAACACCCTTTTTTGATACGTATGTGCTCAAAGGTGATGTGATTAATAGTGACTGATCATACGTGTGAATTGCTGCTGCGAAGCACTATAGTCTGAGAGTACTTGTGATTATTATGTTGTGAAATGATTTTCCCCACATCGGGATACAAAATGATTTAGTATATGGCTGAAGATGCGGGTGACCCGAGAGTGACTAAAAGTGGAGGACGGTGTATTTTTTCCCCTATAGGTGGGATGGTGCATCGTTAATGTAGCCATTAGGTGCACATATATATATTGTTTAAGGCACGTACAGCCTTGTCTGATGGAACATGACCGATATTTGGTTGCATACTTGTTTGTATACATTGTTATGTTTTGGAATTCATATTTCCAAATATTTTGTTTTTGAGATCCCGAAGTGAAATCTACTTTATTATAAAAGCTAGGTATGTATTTCAAATGATTTGAAATAAAAGAAATCGGGAAATAAAGTCCAAAAGAAATAATTTCTGTAAAGTGAATTGGACTTTGAAATCTAAGTTTAGGGATTAAGCCTAAATGGGTAGATTAAGGAATTGCATGTTGATTGATGCATTGTAGATCCATATGTTTATTTATGGTTGATGCTTGTGCACTGGCAATCCAATGGAGTAAACCCGTTCCGCATTAGCGGCGTGGTCCTATGATTAGCCTTATTATTACTATTAAATAAGTTAAGTAAGATTTCTCATACCAGTCCCATGACTGACCCTTATTTTGTTTCACTTGCAAACTCAGGTGCCCTTATTTTCCATATGGGCAGTCGAGTGAAACGGCGCGGTAGTTTGATAATTCGATTTCAAATTTCAATTGAATGTACAGGATTCAAAGTAAATCGAATTTTGGTGAAACCAAAAATATTTAAATTTGTTTAATTATATCTTTCTAACGGATCTGAAATATTGAAATTTCATAGCGGGAATAAAGAGTCATGGCCAGTTAAATATTCAGAATAGTCGTTATGGAATTTATATATATATTAATATAATATATAGCCATTCTGTAAACGACCTCCGTTTTCGACGAAACCGCCTTGGCTGGATCCGGAATGTTAAATTATTGCTTGATTCCAATTTTCATAATTTTTGGAATTAATATGTGAGTGTGGCAAAAGATAACGTGTTTTGTCAATTTTAGTCAAATGGGATCGACCATAAAATGATCATTTTACAAACGGTCTCCAAATTCGACGAAATTACTTTTGTTAAGACTGTATCATTAAAACATAGCTAGATTTATTTTTCGGGAATTTTTGGAGTCAGTATGTGGCCCCGGTAAATTAAAATGTACGATCAAATTAAATAATTAAGTGTTTTAAATTTTAATTCAAAGAAAAATGGGCTGAAACTATCAAATGGGCTGATGAGACCTAGCCCATTGTGTTCGGAATGGGGGTATTTGGCTAAGGGCAACATTCGCTGGGCTGGATTTGGAGTTAGTATACAGGCCTTTTAGGATTAAAAAAATTAATTAATATAATATTATAAATATTCTAACATTATCAGAACCCTAAACTCATTTGTGGAGCTGCCGCCAACCTCAAAACGAACGACCACAATCTTCGAAAATTCGATCCTTAAATTCTCCCAAAACACAACGATTTAAATGTTGATTTCAAAGTGAAGATTGACGAGGGAGGAGAGATCTACAATTCTATATGGATTTGATGAAGTTCAGTGTGATGGATAGCGAGAATCGTCAACTCAAAGCTGTGAAAACCCAAAACCCTATGTCACAGAATTAAGGATAATCATTTGAAATATAACACATTAATCAACATTAGCAGATTACAGATAATAGCATAAACATGAAATAGAATAATTTACATCAATATGACAGCGGAATCATAAAATGTAATAAACATCAGAGTAGCACAATCATAGGATACAACTTAGTGCATAAAGGAAATGATCAGTCTACATCAAGATCACTGGGACATATACATCAGATAATACATAATATAGATAAATCAATCTACATCGCGATCAGCGGTACATATACATAAGATAATATAGGAGGAAATGTCAATAGCCAAAATACAGAGAAAGCTAATCTTCGCCATCAGCCAAAAACGCACTCCATGCTATAGTGCTAAGCCAAAATACATCCTGTAACCTGTCACTGGGCTTCCCGTGTAAAAATAAGGGCACTCGAGTTTGCAAGTGGAAACAAACTACGAGTCAGTAATGGGACTGGTATAAGAAATCTACTTAACTGGTTAAACAAAAATAGTAAGGCAAATCATAGGACCATGCTGCTAATGCGAAACGAGTTTTCTCCAGTGATTGCCAATGCATGAAACAAAGTAAATATTTTGAACAACGCAATGCTATTTATAAAAATGAAGCCATTATAAGACTCAAGTCCCATCACACAATGCAACGCAACCCGGAGGATAGAGTTTTACCTTATAATGGCCAAATATGCTTGATACGTATAAAACAAAATCATTTGATATTATTACTAGTGCATATATGTTTCAAAAGAAATTTCAATCATATTGTATCAATCATAGACGACGTTGGTGCCATATATCATGTCGCCATATATAGGTTTACAATCAAAACTATAGTGTCATATTGGAAATTGGATTTCCGTCATGAGTCGAGGCCAGGGATGGCTCCTCACCGCTTTGAGACACTCTAGCAAATGCCTCAGGATTCCCCACATAGAACACTGGATCCTGTAGGCCGGTCCTCCCTTACGTTTGAGGATTAGTTATTCCTGAACACACTTTTCCCGGTCCTATTGGACCTATTCATCGGCTCCTGATTGACATAGAAATGTGATTATTTTATGTTCTTATATCTTATCTTTTGTATATAAATAAATATTACTTGGGTATTGTTTTTTCAATTTTACAGATATTCCAATCCAGCCCGCATGCAACCAGAAAAGTAGAGAAATAGAGATCAAATTGCTATATATTTACATTTTGAAGAATTGTAGATGAAGATCTCACATCTAATTGTCGATGGACAAGAAAATGATTGATGAAAGGCCATGCACATCTCAAATTAAAGGAGGCTTGCAAGAGAAAAAGAGAAAAGGCCTAGAACTTGTTCCAAATGACAAAAGGCCTAAAACTTACTTGAAATAGCTAGGCCCATTAGTAATTAGGGATAGGGTTTGGTTATCTCCTATAAATACCCTTGTAATATCATTGTAGCCACCATCCTATTTTTCTATCATAACCTCCATTAATAATAGTTCTTCTTCTTCTTATTCTTTTATTTTCTAGAATTTTTCTTTTTTCTTAGCAATTGGTTTTGTCTTCACAATTAGTTTTGGTAGAACACCAATTGTATTTTACATTTTTTTTATTAGCGATTAATTGTTTGATTAGTTTCAATGACAATCCTAATTTTTCTTTTTGTTGTTCTTCTTTTTCTGCAATTTTAATTTCTGCATTTTATTTGTGTTTTGCATTTTATTTTCCAAGCAATTTGTGCCATCTATTAAATTAGATTTGATAGAGCTCAAGGTGTCTTTGCTATTTTATTTTCATTAGTGATTAATCGTTTGATTAGATTCAACGATATTCCTAATTTTGCAATTTCAATTTATTTTTATTTCAACCAAATCACCAAACTTCGTCTAACTCGCCCAAGAGATTCTATAAATAATAATTTTTAATTTGCCTTCCTGTGATTCGACCTGCATACTACACGATCTGTGCGCTTGCAGTATTTATTATAAAAGTCGTGCCTTTCTAGTTCATAGGAAAGCGACGATCAAGTTTTTGGCGCCGTTGCCGGGAGGTAACCATTAAATTTTATTATTTATTTAATTGTTGGTTCGTATTAGTTTTTATTTTATATTATTTCCTTTTGTTATCTTGTATATATAGAAGAAAAAATCTTGATTAGTTGGATTGGTATTAATTGTTGATACTGTAATCTTCTAAGCAAGAAGAAAAAACTTACCAAGTTTCCTTGATTTTATCTTCTTTTTTTTCATTTATTTCTTTCCCCTTTCCATTTTTCCCTTTTATATTTCTTTTTCCTCTTCTATTTTCAAAACAATAAAAAAAATGCATTTTTCTATTCCTTTCTAATTTTCTATACATCCATTTTCTTCCTTTCACAAATTTCGAAAAAAAAGATTTCCTAACTTTTCCTTATTTCTTTCCAAAAAAAATTTCCTTTCCTCTTTACCCCATCTTCATCTAATTTCCGTCATCTTCTTATCACCCACTACGTTCATCCTCACCATAATACCAGTCATTCCATCCACTTCAGACTCTTTAGACCGCACCAATAAATTCCTCCATCAGAGTCCATCCTCTTACCTCAAATCCATCCATCCCAATCCCTCCAGAACTTCCGCAACCACTTCTGCCTCACACACAAAAATCAGCACCGCCCTCATCATACACCAATCCCTGACCACAATCGACAATCTCAAACACATGCAATACCTTCACTAAATACATACCTTGCAAATCCACCAAACCACCTTACTCCTCGCAAATTCACTCAACACCATCTTTCTCTCCTTTTTAGATTAATCCGTGACCCTAGTCATCAACCGAGACAGTTCACGCAAACACATCCATCTCACCTTCCACAGTCCGCAAACTCAGTCATACAACTATCCTCCCTACCCGAGTTGTGACAACCCGCCCCGCACCAACCAACATTTACCCCAAAAGTGCGCTGTACACATGTCCAGTTAGCACGGGACGGTCGTCAGAAAAGGAAAGAAAGAAGACGAAGAATCAACAAGGAACCTGTAGAATGTCTCACAGCGCATAGAACAAAATATAATAACAATATACTTGACATAAAAAAGGTGAGACAGTGCATAAGCTGAAAACAAACTATCATAGCAGCGGAAAATCCAAAGTACAGCTTATGATCCAAAGCCAACATCATTACAACTTTTAAAAACTGTCTCAAAAAGCTAAACAAGAAAGGTACACTACTAATGCCCAAAGTAGTGACCAGCAACGACACAGGGAGAATATCTATATATATATATATCATACGTGGAAGCCTCCTGCTCGCCTCCGAATCCGCTACTCGTGCATCACCAGCTAACCTGCCTCTAGTCTGCTCGTGTGAGCACCCAGAGTAATAAGAAGAGACATAAAACTTTGGGTCAGACAAAAAGTCTGGTATGAGCGATAAGCAGCTAAACAGAACAATAACAGGTATACTAAACCATACCTGAACCTGGACCTGCAACCAAAGAGTTAGCACTACATACTGTACAACACTCTAAGGTGCCATTACAAGTGGTGTAAAGAATACGGGGGTGGGGTGTGCATGTCATAGTGATGGAAAACAATCAAGCATATCAACCATCCTCACTTCTCTCATTCAGTACGTAAAGCATACGATATCCACCACTTCGATCACCCAATACTTTGCTATGATCACTCTGCCCCATGAAGTCATAACGACCCCACTGCACTGAACCATAGCCACTAATCCTTCGCTATGTCCACTTTGCTCCGTGGAGTCTTTCACACCCCACTGCACTGGATTATAGCCTTACTAATCCCTTACTATGTCCACTCTGTCCCCATGGAGTCACAATGGCTCCACTGCACTGGCTCATAGTCTTGCTACAATCACTTTGCCTCTCGAGTCACAATGACTCTACTGCACTGATACGTAACCCATCATTCCTTTTCAACGGTGAATCGAAATTATGAATGTCGACAACTCCTTAGCACATGTCCCGCAGCAAAGCCCAACCATGAAGTGAACTCATTGGTTCCCAACTGGATCTTGAGCTCTAACTTCCACTTGGACTACCTTTGCATCTCGGGTTATTGGTCATCACTGGATCGGTTCGGACCTCCTCCTAATCATCAGTTCGGTTCGGATCGGAATGCTCCTCCCTAAGAAATAGGATCGGTTTGGAATCTCCAGCACAACCCTTCCTCTCTGCTCCGGATCGGATCGAGGTCTACACTCCCTGGCAAGCTTCTTCGGATCGGATCGGAAGGTACCATCGGTTCGGGTCGAAGCACAGGCTTCCTCCTTTCTCCCAACGTCGGATCGGAGGTCTTCTTAGGATGATGGATCAGATCGGATCGGCCTCCTTCACAGCACAACGGGTCAGATCGAAGTATCCAAGTCGCGTTGCCATACAATGTTAACGGAGAGGATCGGAGCTTCTGAACTCGCATGGGAGGTGGTTCGGATCGGGTCCTTTTCTCCGTTCCGATCCGGATCGGCCGATTCCCTGCACTTTTTCCAGCAAGCAGTTTACGCCACTCGACGGCGTTTTCAACCATTCCAACTATTATAATCAATCACAAAGCATACCATACAGTCATAGCAACATGTATAATCAACCACAAACACCAAAACAACAATATGATAGGTTAAAATGGATCAAACATAGCCAAAATCCCATATTTTCCCTTAACCATGTTCAAGCATAATTAATGATAGGATTAGCAAAATTTAACCAAATCAACCCAAATTCATATCAGAGGTCTAAAACATTATTAAAGAATTTATAAATATTTTTCTAGAATTTTATCATGTTTAAATTCGCTAATTAACATTAATTACCCTTAATTAACCATAATTAGTGAAGAACTATGCAAATCACTCACCTTAGCCACAAATAAACCTTAGATCTGAAATAAATCTCTGTTTGGGCGTGAATAACGATGCAAATCAGCAGCTCTAATCTTGATTTGGTGAAGATCTCCCTTAATTTGATGTTGCTAAGCTTAATCCTCGATTAGAAAGTGATTTAAGGTGATTTAGAGGTTGGAGGCCATTTTTAGGGTTTCGAAGAGGTAAGTGGAGGCTACAAAACTGAAATGGAATGAAACCCTAACTCTTTTCAGCCTCCCGATAATCCTATTCCCGAAATGGGTTATGGGCCCATTCACTAATCACCCTATTTGGCCCGGTTAAGCAGTTTTTCACCTTTCAAACCTTATTTCAGCCATATCTCCCAAACAGTAAGTCCGTTTAGCTATTATGACCACTCTACAGAAAGGTAAATGATCAAACGAATCTAATGGAAGTGGTTTCAGGTCAAAATTCCTTTCCAGTCAAAAGTTATGGCCAAAACAGTATCAATTAGGGGCAAAACGGTCATTTAAAAATCGCAAAAATCATGAACATGGGAAATGACCCCAATAGTCGTTTCCCAAAGTTACATGACCATACGTCTTCATATAAGAAAGAAATAAATATTCTACAATCCTCCGATGCGTAGAATGCGGGTTGTTACATTCTTCCCCCCTTAAGAAATTTCGTCCCTGAAATTCCCTAACCAAAACACACAAAGGGTCCCGCAAGCCTATCAGCTATAAAACAACCATCAAACATACAAAACAAGTTTATCCTAGCATGCGGAATAACTAAATTGCAAAGTAAATCTTACCAGGCAAAGAGTTCTGGATACGTCTTCCTAATGCTCTCCTCTGTCTCCCAAGTACAGTCATTCTCGTTCTCGCCCCACTGAACCTTGACTAGCTTCACCGCCTTCCTTCGAAGTTGCTTCGTATCGTGCTCGACAATACGAATCGGCTTGTCGTTCCCAACCGCCTCGGGTTCCACTTCGAAGTCCTATAACTGATCAAGTGAAATAGTCAAATCTGGGTCGTGCACGAACTTCCTTAGCTGGGAAACATGAAATATGTTATGAACTCCCACCATCTTTTCGGGTAAGTCAACTCTATACGCCAAATTCCCAACTTGCTCGAGAACTGAGAATGGGCCAACAAATCTTGGTGTCAACTTGCCTCTCCTGGCAAATCGTATCACGCTCTTCAACGGAGAAACCTTGACAAACACCAAGTCAACAACGGAGAATTTTAAGTCTTTTCTCCTCTTGTCAGCATAACTCTTCTGCCTATCCTGGGCAGCCTTCATCCGTTGTTGAATGATCTTAATCTTATCTGAAGTTTCCCTCACCACATCTGGTCCAAGCATAAATTCTCGCCAGTATCTATCCAACATGATGGTGAGTTGCACGGTCTTCCGTACAAAGCTTCATATGGAGCCATATCGATACTGGATTGGTAGCTATTATTATATGCAAACTCTACTAGATGAAAATGTCATAGTAATGGCAAATCGTACCATCGGTTTGAGGATGATACGCGGTACTGAGATATAATTCCAACCCTAGAGCCTCTTGTAAGCTCTTCCAAAACCCACTAGTGAACAATGGGTCTTGGTCACTCACAATTCTTTTAGGTACTCCATGAAATCTCACTACCCACTTCATATACAATTCTACTAACTTAGCTGTCATTCTGGTCGATTTGACTGGTATAAATCTGGCACTCTTAGTCAATCGATCCACAATTACCCAAATGCTATCATGTCCCGATTTAGTCCTTGGTAACCCATCAATGAAATCCATTGACACTTGTTCCCATTTCCATTCTGGAATTTCTAATGGTTGCAGCAAACCACTAGGCTTCTTTTGCTCGGCTTTAACTAGCTGGCAATTCATGCACTTGGATATAAACTTCCCAATGTCTCTTTTCATCCCTTTCCAGTAGTAAGTCTGTTTCATGTCTCGATACATCTTATCACCACCGGGGTGTATAGTCAGTTTTGAGTGATGACATTCCCTAAGCACTTCATCTCTCAAACCATTCACGTTGGGTACAACTAGTCTTCCATTCTTTCGAAGCCATCCTTCTCGATCAAGCCCATACAAATTCATCTCCTCACCATCGATATCCATCTCTAACTTGGAGATGATTTCCAATAGATTAGGATCGCCCCTCTGACTGGAACCAATCCGCTCAATCAAAGTGGGTCTGATCGTCAAACTAGCTAACATCTCTGGATCTAATTCGCACTTTGGTCTGAAATCATAACCTGCGATATACTCCAGTTGCTTCGATTCAAGAAACATAGCCCCTAAACTGGCATGTCTTCTACTCAAGGCATCGGCTACCGCATTGCCTTTCCCAGGTGTATATGCGATATAAAAATCATACGAAGCCAAGAACTCTAGCCATCTTTGATGTCGGAGATTTAGATCCTTCTGAGAGAAGATATATTTTAACGATTTATGATCAGTAAACAACTCAAATCTCTCTCCCAAGAGATAATGTCTCCACATCTTCAACGCGAACACGATTTCTGCTAGTTCCAAATCATGGGTAGGATACTTTTTCTCATGCGGCTTTAGTTGCCGACTAGCATAAGCTACAACCCTACCTCCTTGCATCAATACAACACCTAGTCCGGTACCACAAGCATCCGTGTATTCCCTCATCTCTTCATTCCCTTTAGGAATGAATAACAATGGCGCACGCGTCAACTTTTCTTTTAGACTGTTGAATGCACTCTCACACACTCCGTCCCAGACGAAGGCTTGATTCTTCTTAGTCAACTGAGTCAACAGTTCTGCTGTCTTGGAGAAGTCCTGGATAAACTTACGATAATATCCAGCTAACCCCAAGAAACTTCTTACATCTGTTGCATTCTTGGGCGTAGGCCAATCCTGTACCGTATCCACCTTCGCAGGGTCCACAACAATACCATTCTCTGAAACAACATGGCCCAAGAATCTCACTTCCCTCCTCCAGAAGTGACACTTAGAAAATTTCGCTTTCAATTGGTGTTTTCTCAACTCCTCCATCACTATCCTCAAATGCCCCTTGTGTTCTTCCTCTGTCCTCGAATAAACAAGGATGTCGTCTACGAACACAAGAACAAACTTATTCAACTGATCTCTGAATACTCGATTCATAAGATCCATGAAGTATGCTGGTGCATTGGTCAACCCAAATGGCATGACCAACCACTCATAGAATCCAGACGGCGTCCTAAATGCCGTTTTCGGAACACTCTCAGCCGCGACTCGAAGCTGATGAAATCCTGTCGCGAGGTCGAACTGGGAGAACAATCTTGCTCCTTCCAGTTGATCAAACATATCATCTATCCGCGGTAGAGGATACTTATTCTTCCTCGTCACCTTATTCAACTCGCGATAGTCCACACACAAACGAAGGGAACCATCTGCCTTAGTGGCAAACACAACTGGTGCTCCCCACTCGGAGACACTTCTTCTAATAAACCCCTTCTTCAAAAGATCACTTACTTGCACCCCGAGCTCTCACTGTTCCCTTGGTGCCATACGACGAAGTGGCATCACGATAGGTCTGGCATCTTTCACTAAATCAATACGGAACTCAATCTCTCAGTGTGGTGGAAGCCCGGTCACCTCCTCGAAGACGTCCGGATATTGGCCAAGCACAGACACATCTGACAACTCATCATGAGGGATGTCGAGGGAATTTACAAAACTAGCCATTACCCCATCACTAGGTAGACTACCAAACACTACCCTCCACCCATCATCCGCTCTAACTGTCACCAAAAAGCCCTCACAGTCTACCACCACCCCATATCTTTGGAGACAATCGACTCCCAATATAATTTCATACCCAGTAAAGCCCAAAACAAATCAATCACAAACAAACAAACATACATCCATGACTCGATAAGACCAAATTTCGGCAAATCATATTAAGGTTAGTCGAACCACCAATCGGGTTCGTCACAACCAACGGTCTATCGACTATCTCGGGTTCCAGTCCCAACCTATCTACCAGGTCACTAGATATGAAGGAACGGGAAGCCCCAATATCAAACAAAACTCGAACAGGTACATCATGAATAGAAAGCATACCTTGAATGACGACATTCTTTCCTTTCTCCGCCGCAGTTGGGGCATTTGACGAAGAAGGAACAACATTAATAGCATACGCTTTCACAATCTGCTTCTCTTTAAGAGGTTGTGGACATTTATCCTTATGATGTCCCACTTGGCCACAGTTGTAGCATTTCCTATCCGTTGGCTTGGCCCGACACTCTTTGGCATAATGGCCCTTCTTGCCATAGCTGAAGCACTCAACATCTTTCTTGCTCTTTTTCTGGCCATCCTTAGTTTGGTTCTGCTTCCTCTAGTTCTGAGTGTTATTCTTGCCTCCACTGCCTGCTTGCGGCCTCAACCCTTCTGCAGATGCAACCTCAGTCTTTGACTTAGGGTAAAGACTCTATGATCTCAAAGCTTTCTCCACAATCGATTCAAAAGTCTCGTCGATGTGGTTGATAAGCCTTTCCCCCAAGTACCCATCCAAACCGGTAATGAACTTCTCATTCTTCTTCTCAGGGGTATCGATAAGGGATAATCCATACTTCGACAAAGTGTCGAACTTAGCAATATAGTCCGAGACTGCTCGACCATTCTGTTTAAGCTCCAAGAACTTTCTAAACAATTCCGACTTCTGAGCAGCTGGGATAAACTTGTCGCTAAAGCGAGCCTTAAACTGATCCCAAGTAACCTGAACCTCTGGAGTGGCTGTCTTAATAGCATTCCACCAATTCATCGCTCGCCCTTGCACCTGACGAGACGCTAGCCTTCTCTTCATCGCATCCTCGATACCCAAGTCGTCGAAGATACGATCACAGCTATCCAACCAATCCTGAACATCTGTCGCCGACTCCGTTCCGTGGAACGGCTTCCCACCAAGGTGAGTGTAATCCTTGCACATCTTGGCGAAATCGGCCCTAGGCGCCTGCACTATTGGAACAACACCATTACCGGGATTGGGAACTGCCCCCCTGCACATCCCTAAGCATTTCTCTCATGAGGTTAGTAAACATCGCCCTCACGTCAGCAGCATTCCCATTATTGGCCCCTCTACCAGCACCTCTTGCGTATCGGCTCATCGTTCAATCTGTAAAGAGAAAACGATTAACCATCTCCATAGTGGTGCTAGTGCAGTGCAACTTCATCCTTAGCTATACTAATAGTATATATATATAGCTTTTGAAAACCAAAGTAATCACAAATACGCTCTCTCATATATGTACTATCTCTCCCTAGTGTCTTTCCATAGGTTAACTACGCAACCTAGAGCTCTGATACCAAATGTGACAACCCGCCCCACACCAACCGACATTTACTCCAAAAGTGCACTGTACACATGTCCAGTTAGCACGGGACGGTCATCAAAAAAGGAAAGAAAGAAGACGAAGAATCAACAAGGAACCAGTAGAATGTCTCACAGCACATAGAACAAAATATAATAACAACATACTTGACATAAAACAGGTGAGATAGTGCATAAGCTGAAAACAAACTATCATAGCAGCGGAAAATCCAAAGTACAGCTTATAATCCAAAGCCAACATTATTACAACTTTTAGAAACTGTCTCAAAAAGATAAACAAGAAAGGTACACTACTAATGCCCAAAGTAGTGACCAGCAACGGCACAGGGAGAATATCTATATATATCATATGTGGAAGCCTCCTGCTCGCCTCTGAATCCGCTACTCATGCATCACCAGCCAACCTGTCTCTAGTCTGCTCGTGTGAGCACCCAGAGTAATAAGAAGAGACATAAAACTCTAGGTCAGACAAAAAGTCTGGTATGAGCGATAAGCAGCTAAACAGAACAATAACAGGTATACTAAACCATACCTGAACCTGGACATGCAACCAAAGAGTTAGCACTACATATTGTACAACACTCTAAGGTTCCATTACAAGTGGTGTAAAGAATACGGGGGTGGGGTGTGCATGTCATATTGATGGCAAACAATCAAGCATAACAACCATCCTCACTTCTCTCATTTAATGCGTAAAGCATACGATATCCACCACTTCGATCACCCAATACTTTTCTATGATCACTCTACCCCCATGAAGTCATAACGACCCCACTGCACTGATCCATAGCCACTAACCCTTCGCTATGTCCACTTTGCCCTATGGAGTCGTTCACACACCACTGCGCTGGCTCATAGCCTTACTAATTCCTTACTATGTCCACTCTACCCCATGGAGTCACAATGGCTCCATTGCAATGGCTCATAGTCTTGCTATGATCACTTTGCCCCTCGAGTCACAATGACTCTACTGCACTGATACGTAGCCCATCATTCCTTTTCAGCAGTGAATCGAAATTATGAATGTCGACAACTCCTTAGCACACGTCCCGCAGCAAAGACCAACCATGAAGTGAACTCATTGGTTCCCAACTGGATCCCGAGCTTTAACTTCCATTTGGACTACCTTTTCATCTTGGGTTATTGGTCATCACTGGATCGATTCGGACCTCCTCCTAATCATCAGTTCGGTCTGGATCGGAATGCTCCTCCCTAAGCAAACGGATCGGTTTGGAATCTCCAGCACAACCCTTCCTCTCTGCTCCGGATTGGATCAAGGTCTATACTCCCTGGCAAGCTTCGTCGGATCGGGTCGGAAGGTACCATCGGTTCGGGTTAGAGCACAGGCTTCCTCCTTTTCTCCCAACGTCGGATCGGAGGTCTTCTTAGGGTGATGGATCGGATCGGCCTCCTTCAGAGCAAACCGAGTCGGATCGAAGTCTCCAAGTCGCGTTTCCATACAATGTTAACAGAGAGGATTAGAGCATCTGAACTCGCGTGGGAGGTGGTTCGGATCGGGTCCTTTTTCTTCGTTCCGATCCGGATCGGCCAATTCCCTGCACTTTTTCCAGCAAGCAGTTTACGCCACTCGACGGCGTTTTCAACCATTCCAACTATTCTAATCAATCACAAAGCATACCATACAGTCATAGCAACATGTATAATCAACCAAAAACACCAAAACAACAATATGATATGTTAAAATGGATCAAACATAGCCAAAACCCCATATTTTCCCTTAACCATATTCAAGCATAATTAATGATAGGATTAGCAAAACTTAACCAAATCAACCCAAATTCATATCAGAGGTCTAAAACATTATTTAAGAATTTATAAATATTTTTCCGGAATTTTATCATGTTTAAATTCGCTAATTAACACTAATTACCCTTAATTAACCATAATTAGTGAGGAACTATGCAAATCCCTCACCTTAGCCACAAATAAACCTTAGAATTGAAATAAATCTCTGTTTGGGGGCGAATAACGATGTAAATCCGCAGCTCTAATCTTTATTTGGTGAAGATCTCCCTTAATTTGACGTTGCTAAGCTTAATCCTTGATTAGAAAGGGATTTGGGGGTGATTTAGAGGTTGGAGGCCATTTTTAGGGTTTCGAAGAGGTAAGTGGAGGCTAGAAAACTGAAATGGAATGAAACCCTAACTCTTTTCAGCCTCCCCATAACCCTATTCCCGAAATGGGTTATGGGCCCATTCACTAATCACCCTATTTGGCCCGGTTAAGCAGTTTTTCACCTTCCAAACCTTATTTCAGCCATATCTCCCAAACGGTAAGTCCGTTTAGCTATTATTACCACTCTACGGAAAGGTAAACCATTAAACGAATCTAATGGAAGTGGTTTCAAGTCAAAATTCCTTTTTATCAAAAAATATGGCCAAAACAGTATCAGCTAGTGGCAAAACGGTCATTTAAAAATCGGCAAAAATCATGAACATGGGAAATGAGCCCAATAGTCGTTTCCCAAAGTTACATGACCATTCGTCTTCATATAAGAAAGAAATAAATATTCTACGATCCTCCGATGCGTAGAATGCTAGTTGTTACACGAGTTCTTACAGTAACGTCCCTCCATCACCACGTACCACACATAATCCGATCAAACCTCCTTCTGCACCCTCATAAAAAAAACTACAAAACCACTTATTCTCTCCATTCCACATAAATCCACACTCATCTTCAAACATTACGTTCAAACCACACACTCCAGAAAACCACCCTTGAACAAGCAACACAAAATCCATGCACCACCGAAAATCTCCCTTACAAACACTAATCAGTTCAATGACCATCCTCTTCCCATCTCCACACCATCACAATTGCATAAGCCACCTACAGCAATCCCATACCATCTTCACATTACCACCGTTTGCTGCTAGCCCAGACCATTAGATCCAAGATCCACAGAAATCCAGCCCTCATCTTCAACTTTCACCCATCAACTTTCTCCACCACTAACCGCTTCATCAACCTTTTCCACAGCTCATCAACTTTCCACTTTACAAAGTTCACCATTCATCAACATCTTCACAATTCAACAAATCCAGATTCTCAATTCACCACGATCACTGAACCCGATAACCAAATTCGAACTCGACCGCACTTGAATTCTCGAAACCCTAGAGCCCCAACTTGAATACCCCACTTCAGGACCCCAAATTGATCTCGAATAGAAGAAAAAGGGACATGAGATTTTATTGTTTGGTTTTCATTGATTTTTTTTTAATTGACTGAGTGCTTTGTTTTTGTGAAAAGAAAAGAAAGGGGCGTGTATTTCTTCTTGAGTGACCCTGTTTTCATAATTGAGTGCATGTAATTTTTTTATTATTCTTTTTGGTGTGAGTTCAATTGGAAAGTCTGGTTGCCATTTTTTTGTTGGTGTGCGAGTCTGGTGTAGCTGGAGTCTAGTTTTTGTGGAGTCAAGCTTTTCTAGCTTCTTTGAGTTTATACATATTCTTTATTTATTTTTGCTTATTTTATCTTCTGTTTTAGTCATTTTGTTCCTTTTGTTTTGTCATTTTTTATTCCTTTCCACCTTTGTTTTTCATTTATTTTCCAATTCAAAAACGAAAAAAGACAGACCAAATTCAAAGCAGAGCGAAGAAAAACGTTCAAGCAAACAGGGAATTCAGCAGTCAAGTGACTAGCAGAAAGTGAAATTTTAATCGTCAAGCAATCAGCAAACACAAGGATTTTAATCGCTGAAGCTACTCAATTTCTGGAAGAATAGTCATACCCCACTGTAAAATTTTCTAAACTCTACAGGTTCTCTGCTGCAAAGAAAAAAAATATAAACATTGCTTGTAAAATTTTATGCAGGGACAACGTCTTGCTTGTACAATATTTTAAATTTCCGCAGTTATTATTGTTTGATTTTTGTGGTTGACTGATATTTCCATAACTGAAATATTCATTCTCATTGTTTTCAACAATAAAAATAGACGTTGCGAAATAATATAATTATAATGTGGTGCTTTGTGAAATGACTGTCTCGTATAATTGGATCGCAGATATATATTAGTTCAATTTATTGAACTTCTAGCAAAAGAGGTTGCATACTACCCGTAAAACATTGGTCGTATCCCTTAGTATTTATACTATACGTAAACGGCTATAAGACCCTCTTCCCCCTTCCAATTGAGTCAGTTAATTAATAGAGCGCAGCTTAGTATTTTATACTATTTTGAAGAGAGAATAATTTCTATCTTGTCGTGACCTCTTTAAAATGTATGATTTAAAAAAAAAATCATTGAGAGAAATGTGGGATAATAACCGGAGTAGACGTCCTTTTGAAGAGTATGAGTATGAATTATAACTCATGAGGCAAGATTTTCCAAAATTTCGTGGGCCCAATATCAACAATTTCCAGAATTTTCCAAATGACCAACATTTTCAAAATCATGGATATGATCGAAATTGCAACTTCAATTCAAATTTCAATAATTTCGATTATGGGCCACATCCACATAAAAATAGCTTTGAATCCCAATATTGCTTTGATCCACATCAATATGGGGTTGAAAACCAAAGTTTTCAAAATTATAGTCCATATCAACATCTTAAAAATAACCAAAATTGCAAATTTTCCTCGAATTTCAACAGTTTTGGTTACGAACATAATTTTTACAATCAAAATGATTTCCAATATCAAAATGATAATTCAAACAACCACCACATTGGAAATAATATTGATTGTGAAATTAATGTGGACTATAATTTTGAGAATCAAGAAATCCAAAATGAGAGCTCTCAAATCAACGATTCTGAAGAATATCATCTTAACATTTTTAAAGAGAGGGTAGAAAAGCAATATAAACAGCTTGATGAAAAAGATAGATAGCTTGATGAAATTCTTTGTTTAATGACATCTTTTAAAGAACAACTTGAACAACAAAATCAAATTCAAACATGCGATGAATCAGAAAATTATCCATTCTTTACTGGTAGTGAAAATTTTCAGATAACAACTTTCGAAATTGAGAATAACGATCTAAATGAAGTTAATCAAAATTCAACAAATGATTTGTACTTCAATTCCCTTCAGGAAAAAGATTTAAGCTCAAATTTTGATCTTTCTCTTTCAGACTGCGAGAAACTTGAAATTTTTGAAATTGAACAAAATGAAAATGTTGAATTTTCAGAAACTCAGAAGTGGAAATGGATTTTAATGAACACGAATTTTTTGGATTGTATGAGGATGAGTTGCCAAATGAGGAAACTTCCAATGAATTTGAAGTTGTCAGTGTCAAAAATACATTGCCAATGAATGAAATTGAGAAATGTGATCACATAATCTTGAACAACACTCAGAATTCAAATTTCATTGAATTTATATACGATCACAAATTTTTGAACAATTACACTGATAAATTTGTTGAACACATGAATTGTTTTTGGAATGTTAGCTTGATTGAAAAACTTCATGTTAGGACGACCCTGGATATTTATCTACTGGACTATAAATCTAGGTACAAAAATGAGATGGTTTTCAAACACCTTTGCTTATTAGAAAACATGCCTAGACATTGTGGGAATGGGATTCATTGGGCTAGAACCAAGTGTGGGAGGAAAAGTTGGTGGCATTTTTTGCATTGTATGCATCGTGAGCACATATATCATTGTACATATATTTTCATTCGGATATAGTGGATAAACTTCATTTCATTCTGCAAATAATTTTACATTTGATCCATCTCTGGGTTCTATCTTTCACATTTAGGAAACGTGTTTACAGTGTGGAAACTATTTAGTTCTAGTGTGGGGGGAGTCTGCATTGCATTCTTTTCATTGTTTCTCTAATTTTTTTTATATATAGGACCAACATGCATTTTAGATCGTAGTAACATACCAATTTTTTTTTTTTTTGAAACATGACTCATTTTAGATTGATACAATAAAATAAGTTAACAGTTATTAGTCAGTTGATAGTATTTTTTTCTCTCAACTAAGATCGAATAAGAAATATAGTGAAAAGTTTAATTTTGAGGGATAATAGTGTATCCGGTACATAGGGAGATTCTTAGGTAATGACCATGAAATCTATTCTATATTGTAGTCTTTGTTTAAATAAGTGGAGGACTTAAAATACTTATATTGGCTTTTCGAATCTTTAAAACTAAGTTGTGTTAAGTTGAATTCGCGTAACTCTCTTTTGTGCTTATATTTTCAATAATAATAATAATAGCAATCCAAGGGTATCCAACATTTCTTGTATATCTAGCATTGGTGTGCAAACCCGCCAAGCTCTATCTGACATGTTGTTGGCAAAGTCAGCGTTGAAATATCTTGGTCTCATTTTATGAGATTGAACACCTAAGGATTACCGACATATTGTTGACAAAGTCAGCGTCGGTCTGCACAATCCGCCAAGCTCTATCCCAACTCTCCGTTAGTCCACAAGGCAGTGTATGGGTGGTATACCTTGGTCTTTTAAGTTGGGTGTATATAATTAATCATAAATTTTAACTTTTATAGAGATGGAGAATAAGCGATGATGCCCAAACATTTCTTGACCTTATTGATTTGACTAGCCATACACAAGTAAATTAGAATACCACTTTACAAACTGTGACAAGCAAACTAGGAATTAATTTCATGGCTGCACTATGTTATCGATCGAACTAACTGGCCAAGCTGGAATTTAATATTTGAAAACTTGAATTATATTGAAAATTTGTGACAGGTTGAGGTATTTAAAATAATATCAACTGACTAGAAATTGTTAACTTAATTTGTTGTACCATTTTCTGAAATAAGTCGTGTTTTCATTATTTTTGTTTTCATTCGCATATGTTTGTTGCATTCATATAGTTGCATTAAAATCATTTCACATTGCATTTGGATTTTGTGGGTAATATCCGCTGAAAACCCTCACGAGACACCACTTGTCCTACTAGGGACACCTAGAGGTTTAACGGCTTGTTGCAAAAGCTCAATGTAATCATGTTTCCTACGAAAGTGTGACCTATCTACTTTAGTTTTTCATTTCTTGTTTTACTCGAGGACGAGTAAAAGATAAGTGCGGGGGTATTTGATTGACATAGAAATGTGTTTATTTTATGCTCTTATATCTTATCTTTTGTATATAAATATTACTTGGGTATTGTTTTGTCACTTTTATAGATATTCCAACCCAGCCTGCATGCAACCAGAAAAGTAGAGAAATAGAGATCAAATTGCTATATATTTACATTTTGAATAATTGTAGATCAAGATCTCATATCTAGTTGTTGTTGGACAAGAAAATGATTGATAAAAGTCCATGCACATCTCAAATTAAAGGAGGCTTGCAAGAGAAAAGGAGAAAAGGCCTAGAACTTATTCCAAATGACAAAAGTCCTAAAACTTACTTGAAATAACTAGGCCTATTTGTAATTAGGGTTTGGGTTTGGTTATCTCCTATAAATAACCTTGTAATATCATTGTAGCCACCATCCTATTTTTCTATCTTAACCTCCATTAATTAAAGTTCTTCTTCTTCTTTTATTTTCTAGAATTTTTTCTATTTTCTTAGCAATTGGTGTTGTCTTCACAATTAGTTTTGGTAGAAAACCAATTGTATTTTACATTTTTTTATTAGCGATTAGTCATTTGATTAGTTTTAACGACAATCCTAATTTTACTTTTTGTTTTCTTCTTTTTCTGCAATTTTAATTTCTGCATTTTATTTGTGTTTTGCATTTTATTTTCCAAGCAATTTGTGCCATCTATTCAATTAGATTTGATAGAGCTCAAGTTGTCTTTGCTATTTTATTTTCATTAGTGATTAATCGTTTGATTAGATTCAGCGATATTCCTAATATTGCAATTTCAATTTGTTTTTATTTCAACCAAATCTCCAAACTTCGTCTAACTCGCCCAAGAGATTCTATAAATAATAATTTTTAATTTGCCTCCTTGTGATTCGATATGCGTACTACACGATCTGTGCGCTTATAGTATTTATTATAAAAGTCGCGCCTTTCTAGTTCATAGGAAAGCGACGATCAGCTCCGTAGTAACCGATATATCCGAGGCGCCTCGCATTCGAACATCCACATAGATAAAAATAAATAAATGTCTAGGCTCCATACTGATATACATGTAAATGTGTATATTTTATCCGCATATTTATCTTATTTTATCTTGTAAATAATTGATACTGTGCATTTATAGTTGTGTTTGCAGATTATTTTTTATGAATGGATTAACGCACTTAATTGTTGAAAAGCTTGAAGAATTGGTGTATGAAGAGTGTTGATTGTGAGAGCTAGATTAAAGCTTGAAGAAATGTTACTGTTCAACTACCTTCTGCCGCATATTTTAATGATTCAATGGCTTTTCATAAAGATAGCTTGTCGTAGATGTTATGGAGTTCCTAGTCATGCTCAAAACAATTGAATTTGATGTCGTTTGATGCCCGTAAGCTATGCCAATTGCAAATACATTCACATGCGTTCACACTTAGCTACGTGGTTTATGTGTTATTTTGAAAAAGGGATTTTGTCCCACATTGTGTAATGAGCCTCTTAGCCTTGGCCAATACAACTATAAATACCTTGTACCTCGTTCATTGTAAAACACATTAGGTTTTATTATGTAATTCTCTTCTTGGAATAAAACCATTCTTCTTCCCCTGTTCTATTTAGTTTTAGCTGTATTTTATTTATGTCTGTTATTTTCTTTTTCTCTTCTTCTTTAGCTATGTCTAGCTAATCCCCTTAGATTAGGGGGTGATGATGCTAATAGATATGATTTAACATGAATCACATAGCCGATAAATGAGGACTTTATACATGTAGATCTGGATCTGAATCAAGGGTTAGATCTGAACCTTCATATTCTGTGTCGTTTAAGAGCTATGATCCTTCACAGGGTATATTCGTGTTCGATCTAACAATTATCAGATTTAGATCTAATTTTAGGGTTTTAAAAATTAATTAGTGAATCTGTCCTGATAGTCTATGGTTGTTTAAGAGCTCAGCTCTTGCATAGGCTATGCTTGTTTTTATTTTCTTATTCGTTTCTAAGAACCTAATTATCGTTGATTCATGTGTGTGACAGAAACATGAATTAGATCTATATTTATTTGTTGGCTATTGATGAGTGTGTATCCAATCTATGTCATTATCCCCTAATTGCTTTTTCTTATTATATAAATCTCTCTTTTTATTTAATTACTATTATTTTCTGTGTTTTCAATCAATCAAAATCCTGGAATAACTTGATTGGATTTATTAATTAAAATATTTTTGGTCCCAGAGTTCGACACCCTCTATAATAATCCTTGTTGTTTAGGAAAGCCGAACGGATTTTACAGTTGTTTACAATTGTAAAATTTGCTCGCAAACAAATTTTGGTGCCGTTGTCGGGGACCAAAATAATTTTTATTAGTGAATCCTTCAGGGTATATTTTTATTTTTTATTTTTCTCTTTATTTTTCCTTTATAAAAAAACAAAAATATTTTTATTTTGTTTTCTTGTATAGATAGAAAAAATCTTGTTAGTTGATTTGCTATTTGATCATTGATATTGTAATCTTTAAAAAAAAAAACTTGCCAATTTTTCTTTATTTCTATCCTTTTGTCTTCAATCCTTTTCCTTTCTATCACAATTTCTTTCCAATAATAAAAAATAAAAATATGTTTTTTCTTTCTGCAAATTTCCTTTTTCTTCTGTAATCTTCTCTATCTTGAACAACTACTTCCTCTCTACCGTTATCCCATAACCTACCCCAGCTTCAACAACATACCATCCCACAATCTTCTCCTCCACCCTGCAGAACTCAATTTCACGCCACATCAACCCGACAGCCTCGACAAACACACTACCATTCACGTCCAATCCCCCTTACATGCTCCAAGTACCAACCATACTGCTATCATTCAAATTTCCCTACCACCTCCCTCTCGAACCTCACTGTCATTGCCACACTTCCAACACCACTGTTCACTCATATTCATTACTACCGTTCAACCTCAACACAGTTCAGAACAACATTAGCCAAACACCACCGTTCTACATAGCTTAAACCCCAATTCGCAACTAAGTTCTCCACTGATCCCTCTTGCTCCAATTCGAATCATACTCAGACAATCACCTGCAATCATCAAACCCGATTTCGAAAACTACGGCATCACTCACACCGTTTGTCAAACTCAAAACTAGTTTGCACCTCAATTCTGGTTCATCGCTCCACACTTGCATAACAGTTTCACAAACCACAAATTCAAATTGTGATTAAATACCCAAGTCGAGAATCCCCATTGTTCAGCAAATTCCAGAACCACAAAATCCAAACTCAGTGCGTTACCAACCCTCAACCGACCGCAACCTTCAAAAACCCTGCTTCAATTCATCCATCCACTTTAATTCCCTCACAGCAAAATACCACGTCCATCAACAAATTCCCTTCTTCACATACTCCGAAAACCACATCAATTTCTGCACCTCCACCACAATTCCTGAAACACCGCACAACAGCAGCCTCCTCATCATACAAACCGAACCCCGCTCACATCATTTCGATTTCCACCAAACCAGAAAAATCCTCGCGAACCCTAGAAATCCTATCGGATTCCAACTCCCTCCAATCCGAATGCAAACCGCATCCACATCACTAACTACGGGGGAAACCGCCTCGAATCGAAGCAAATCCGAACCCCAAACCATCAATCAGTAACGGCTCTCAGCAAGTGGACCTCGAAACCGCACAAACACCCCATCACAACCACCAAAATCGTTGTGTATAGAACCCCTATCTCAATCGCACCAACAAGAAACCCAATCGGCCCCTCCCAATCCAACTTCGAAACAAATAGCCTGAACCATTTCCGAGTAAGGAACCTTAACAATTAGGATTTCAATTTCCAATTTCGGAGTTTGATTTAGAAATTTGGTTTAGAACTGTGTTTCTAAATCTATCTTCTGCTTTGTTGAGAAATTTGGGTTCGATATTGTATAAGAATGGGATTTGATTAATGATGTTGGTTTGTCTTAAGTTGGCCTTGTATAATAAATTTCATTTTACACAAGGAGTGGGCTTGTAATCACTTAAATGGGCTGGGATTGGATTAGTTAAGGCCTCGTGGGTTTAATGTGAATATTCATTGCCTTTGTTTTGTTTTAAGTCTCTTTGTTTGTTTTGTTTTGTCTTTGCAAAAGAAAAAAGAAAAAAAAGGTCAGAAAAGTTTTATGTTTGGGCGAATATTTGTTGCCTACTTTTTGTTTGGATTATCTAGGAAATAAAGGTAGAAGGGGGGCTGCATTATCGTAAGAATATAATTGGATGGCGTGACTTGTGGTAGAAACTGAATATTTGCTTAGTGACCTTTGAATCGTGATCTTTTGGCCTTGGACTCGGTTTATTTTCAGCAATTGGACGGGATCGAAAGTGTTTGATTGGTTTTGGTTTAGCACTAATCTCTTTTGTAGTGCACGCTTAGTTTTAGAATTAATTCTTTTAATTTCTTTCTTTTAGCTTAGTTTTTTTTCTCCTTAGTTCAAAATCTTTGTTTTTTTTGTGATTTCTTTTGTTTTTATTTTTTCATTTCAATCCAAAAAAAACAAAAACAAAAAAATAAGGGGTACAAAAATCGAAAAAAAAGGGAGAATTTTTTCGAAAACAGGTACAGTGGTAATTTGAAAAAGGTCATAAATTGTACATTCAGTCAAAGTTCAAAGTCAATTTTTAAACAGTCTTGTCTGAGGGAACATGACCGATATTTGGTTGCATACTTGTTTGTATACTTTGTTACATTTTGGAATTCATATTTCCAAATGTTTTGTTTTTGAGATCTCGGAGTGAAATCTACTTTATTATAAAAGCTAGATATGTATTTTAAATGATTTGAAATAAAAGAAATCGGGAAATAAAGTCCAAAGAAAAAATTTCTTTAAAGTGAATTGGATTTTGAAATCTAAGTTTAGGGATTAAGTCTAAATGGGTAGATTAAGGAATTGCATGTTGATTGATGCATTGTGGATCCATATGTTTATTTATGGTTGATGTTTATGCACTGGCAATCCAATGGAGTAAATCCGTTCCGCATTAGCGACGTGGTCCTGCGATTAGCCTTATTATTATTAAATAAGTTAAGTAAGATTTCTCATACCAGTCTCATGACTGACCCGTAGTTTGTTTCACTTGCAAACTCGGGTGCCCTTATTTTCCATACGAGCAGTCGAGTGGCTTGTTTTGTAGATATTTATTTATTGAGCAGGATTCTGGCTCGAAGCTTAAAGCTGTGTCCAAAGCATTGATAGTCTTCCACTACATTGTATTAAGTTTATTGTAAATTAATCTTCCATTGTATTATATTTCGATGTACTCTGATATATTCTATACTCTAATGTAATATTATTATGATGTTTATAAAAGTCTTCTGTTATTTGTTCTGATGTGTAGTATGCCTAGAGTTTGCGTATGCGGGATTCGAATGGTCTTGGTCGATTTAGTGATCGATTAGGTCCAGGAGAAATCTGTATCGTTACAACTGGTACCCGAGCTTTGGTTTATCAAATCTTTGTGGTACAACTCATTAGAATGGAACAAAAGACTCATCAGAGGTAGGATTAGTAATGTCCTATAAAAGAATACTCATTAGAGATAGGATCAGTAGTATCCTAGAATGAGAAAACTCAATAGAGATGGGGTTAGAAATGCCCTAGAATGAGTTGAGGGTGACAAGTTATAATTAATGTACTTGTGATTATATATATAATCCGATCTTAGAATACATGATTTTTGAATATATAAAAGATATATATATATATTTGAAAGGCTAAACAACTAATTGATTGATGATTGTGTTGTGTGATTATTAGTTCAACTAATAAAATTATTGAAACCAATAAAAGAATGAAAGTTGAGTTGGTTAGTTAAACAACTTTCAGCTTCGTTCCTTCTCGAGGACGAAAAGATTGTAAGTGGGTGAGATTGTAACATCCCAGAATTTTGGAACCAATTTAAAAAAATTATTTTTGAAGTTTTAGTGAATTTTGAATATTTAAAATAATTTATTTTAAACAATAACGACTAAAAATTTATTTTAAATCGAAGTTAGAACGAATATATTGATTTTAATTATAAACCGAGCCTGAAATGGCGTGGTACTTTGATAATTCGATTTCAAATTTCAATTGAATGAACAAGATTCAAAATAAATCAGATTTTGGTGAAACCAGACATATTCAAATCTTTTTAATTATATCTTTCTAACGAATCTGAAAAATTGAAATTTCATAGCGGGAATAAAGAGTTATGGCCAGTTAAATATTCAGAATAGTCGCTACGGAATTTATGTATATATTTTAATATAATATATAGCCATTTTATAGACGACCTCCATTTTCGACGAAACCACTTTGGTTGGATCCGTAATGTCAAATTATTGCTAGATTCCAATTTTCATAATTTTTGGAATTAATATGTGAGCATGGCAGAAGAAAATGTGTTTTGTCAATTTCAGTCAAATTGGATCGACCAGAAAATGACCATTTTTCAAAAGGTCTCCAAATTCGACAAACTTAATTTTGTTGAAACCCTATCGTCAAAACATTAGATAGATTTATTTTTTGGGAATTTTTGAAGTCAGTATGTGGCCCCGGTAAATTAAAATGTATGTTCAAATTAAATAATTAAATGGTTTATATTTTAATTTAAAGAAAAATGGGCTGAAACGATCAAATGGGCTGATGACATCTAGCCCATTATGTCCGGAATGGGGGTATTTGGCTAGGGGAAACATGCGCTGGGCTGTTTTTGGAGTTAGTATCCATTAACGGGGCTTTTAGGTTTAAAAAAATTAATTAATATAATATTATAAATAATCTAACATTATCATAACCCTAGCCTCATTTCTAGAGCAGCCGCCAACCTCAAAACGAACGGCCACCATCTTCAAAAATTCGATCCTTAAATTCTCCCTAAACACAATGAATTAAATGTTGATTTCAAAGTGAAGATTGACGAGGAAGAAGATGTAACGAACGGGGATTTTCGACTCCGAAAATCGACACAAAACCCAGCGTCAACTATTCAGACATCGGAAATACCTGATCATTAATAGAAAGAAGTTAGAGGGTGAGAATAGATAATATAGAAAAATTAGAATAGAAGAAGATCACCATAGAACAGAATCAGAGTAATACGAATCTCATAGTGGAACGAATAAATATACCTAAATATAATATATAACATAACTTTGCAATCTAACAGTATATATATACAATAACATTATTAGAGTACAACACTTACACACAGCGGAAATAACAATAGCTATAATTCTGAATCCTTCTGCTTCAAGCTCCTCCAAGTATATCTGTAAAGACCTGAACCACTTGACTGCCCGTACAAATTTGGGAACCCAAGAGTTTAGGGAAAACAAAAAAAAAACTCTGGGTCAGTCATGGGACTGGTGTGAGTAAACTCAAATCATTTGGTTTAACTTTTCAAAATCCTTTTCAAAAGAAAAGGTAATCGTAAGACCGATCCACACATAAACACAGACGTTTTTTACCTTATGATAACCCAAAACAATTTTGGAAATCAATACTTTTCTGACATTATAATAATGTATAATCACAAGTAAATAGCAATCTAGCAGAATGCTTGCATCTCACGTTCCACATATATAGTATACAAACAAAACCATTGGCACTTATTGATGATTGGATTCCGACTATGACAAGGAATGGGACCACCTGCTGATAGTGAATTTCTAGAGAGGAATACACCGGGTTCAACAAGAATGCCTTGCAACCCGGCCCACACATAGCCGACCACTCATTTCGCTTGAGTGTATCGAATGGATATCACCAACGGTTGGGAGCTAACCACCGTTTCATGAAAAGGGGCAGCATCGAAAATAAATAAATGAATGAAATGGATTTTCTCTAGATAGGTGATATACACCCTAATGGGAGCGACCCAACTAGCCATGCTGCCTGCCAGATTTCTGTCATTTCTCGGTTGATGAGGCTTGAGGTCATAACGTATCTTTTGGAACACCTGATCATCCTTCACTTTGAATGCCACATCGTCATACCCACCAAATCACAAATTGATTTCCTTAAAAATACCATGGGTATAAAGCTAAGAGAAACGAATTCCTCCGCCACCAAATTAAGTACGTTTGAAGAGATCAACTTACGCAATCCGTTAGATATACTTTGTCAGACATTCGTTGTGACGACCCCAAACCCCGATGAGACGGTGCAAGGGTAATCTTTGGAATATAACACATAAACAGATAACAGCAGAACAGAAATAATAAAATACACTAGATAATGTACAATAGAATACACTGGATAAATATAATCATTAGAGTTACACAGTATATAGGATCATACTTAGTACAAAATACAGTTCGGCTATACATAAATGTCTGCAGCGGAAATAAAACAAAATATGTACAACAGGAGATGAACAACATAAAAAGAGATAAATGATAGAATCCATTTTCAGCTCCAGCTATCCAGAAAGAGCCTGCTAAAACCTGAATACAAGGCTGCCCGTGTAGAAAAAGGGGCACCCGAGTTTGCAAGTGAAACAAACTACGAGTCAGCCATGGGACTGGTATGAGAAATCTACTTAACACATTTTCAAATATAGCCAATCACAGGACCAAGCCACTTTCGCGGAATGGGTTCACTCCATTGGATTGCCAGTGCTTTAAAACAAATAAATCTTTTAAACATCGCAATGCTTTTTATAAAAATGAAGCCATTTTAGGACTCAGTTCCCATCACACAATGCAACACAAACCGGAGGATAGAGTTTTCCCTTATTTTTCCCTTGTAATGGCCAAAATATGCTTGATACGAGCAAAACAAATCATTTGATATTATTGTTAGTGTATATATGTTTCAAAAACAATTTCAATCATAAGTATCAATCATAGACGGCATTAATGCCCCATACCACTATGTTGCCATATGTATATATACAATCAAAACCGCACGGTGTCGTATTTGGGAATTGGATTTCCATCATGAACCAAGGCAAAAGATAGTCCTTACCGAATTCAAGATGCTCTAGCCCGTGTCTCAGGCAAGTACCCAGTCAAGCCTTGGATCGTCAGGGCCGGTCCACTGATATGGATTAAAATTCCTGAACACTGCGTTTCCCCGCCCTATGGGGTGTCACTGGTCATCTCTGACCACACCATCAGCTCCGAAGAGGCCGAAGCAAACCGAGGCCTCGCTTTCCATCATCCACATAAGTAAAATACCCGGACATGCAAAACCCAAAGCAACACTCCTAGCTAGAAGGAAACGCATGTCCTCCCTGAGGTCCTTCTCCAATTTCTGGCTCATACCGGGGTGTGAGGCTCGCGAAACAATGCTATACACAAAGCTATGCCACACAGGCCGTGCTTTGATCATCCACCATAAGACTTTGCTTTTCAACTGAAGCCTTGATCATCTGCCATTTAGGCATGCCACACAGGCATTTCACTCCATGCGCTTGATTTCTATCGATATATAACCTCTGAGCTCATACGTCTCGGAGAAGGGCGTTAAGCAAGAGAATAAATTCTCCGCCGCCAAACAGATATATATTTAATAGAGAACAATCAGCACAGAACAAAATCCAATGTCAGACACACAGTCCATTTACACGTTCGTTCTGGGTCTGAACGAAACCGGAGGCACTCAATACCTCGCATACCCGTACAATCAACAAGTACGTCCGTGTGGCTACTACTTCAGCCCCGTCAAGGTAGCTACTCCTATCATGAGCATCAGTAGCACCCCTCCATTCGACGTGAAGATCATCGGTCTTGCATTGTCTTCATATCTTCGACTTTCACCCGTCGATCAATAATTTGAAATGAGAATTAACTCGGCCTTTTCAAATAATTCACGTATCTTTAGCATTTCAAATCAATTCATTTCAATGGTTAAATTATTCGATATCACTAATTCTGTTCTTTAATGTAATTTCATGCCAAGCACATTCAACCATCAAATATCACATAAACTGAGAAAATTCTGTTTATTTCCATTTCATATCGTTTATAATATTTTATCACGATTTATCGCTATTTTTATTTATTTAAAAGTAGCCAATTCATTCAAACGACGCTTCAGGCCATAACGCGGCCATGGCGCTGTTTTTCTTCAGATTTGATTTACACCTATCTGAAAATCTAACCGTTGGATCTTCACAAAATTTATATCATTAGAAAGATCTTTTCAAAATGAATCCAACAGTTTCAGTTTTGGGAAAATCCGATGGTTGGATCTCCCGCACTAATCGTTCGAAGTTACGATTTCAAAATACGAACTGCAGCGTCGTTATTCGATTTAATTTAATTATATATATATATATATATAATCGATTCTGGCGCTGTTTTTCTTCAGATTTGAATTAAACATTCCAGACAATCCAACCATTGGATCTTCAAAAAGTTGGTGTCGTTGGAAAGATATTTCCAAAGCGAACCCAATGGTTTCGGTTTCGGGAAAATCCGATGGGGATCTCTCGCACTAGTCATTTGAAATCACGGTTTCAAAACATGAACTGCAGCTTTGTTATTCGATTTATTTTAATTATATATATATATATATATAATCCTTTCTTCGATTTCAAAACTATATCCACTTTATATATTTGATAAAAATGATGTTTTTATCATCAAAAATATTGATTCCACACATCACCATTTTCACACTTCATATTCACAATAAAAATGTTGATTTTATTGTTCAATCTATATATTCAACACATGAACATTTTCGACTTTCATACATACGATAAAATATGATTTTTATCGTTCTAGTCCTTTATTCAACACATGAATATTTTCTATAGTTTATATATATAATAAAAATGTAATTTTTATTGTAAAACAATTTATTTCAAAACACAATTATTTTATATAGTCTATACATAAGGTAAAAATGTTATTTTTGGTGTTAAAACAATTTATTTAAAATACTAATATTTTGTATAGTCTATATATATAATAAAAATGTTATTTTTATCTTTCAAATAATTTGCTCAACACATGAACTCATTCAACACATGAATTTAGTTTCAACACATGAAAATAATTCTAACACATGAATATTATTGAAAATTTCGGCAGCATAACGGCAGGGTAGTTAAAACCGGGACCGTCCCTAGTACGGCTCCTCGCTCTACCTTAAAACCTCGCGGTTTTTGGACAATGGGGATTTCATGCATCTTATTCGCACGCAGGCGAGCTTGTTTTCTTTCATTTCCACAACCTATTCTAATTTTGTTTTCAACCACAAATGGGTATTTTTCAACCACAGTCAATCATTCTAAACCACAAACAATTCTATCAACCATTCTTATTATTCACCAAATTTCACATCAACCAAATAATCCAAACAATATCACAACCAATAAATATCTTCCATGGTCTGTAGAAGAGGGAAGTATATATATATTCGTATATAAATATATTTCAATTCACTTCAATTCATTTCAATTTATTTCAACGCATATATATAATTTTTGCAACGCATATATAACTTATGCATTGAACATACAACTTATACAATGCTTATACATGAGGTGTACAACGCTTATATAACTCATACATCGACTATATAATTTGTACATCATTGTTTTCCATATCGTTTATAAACTAAAAATCTCATATTGGGTTCCACTCCACAAAAATTGCAGAAGGCTCATAAAAATATGCGGTCTCTTCTAGAATGTAGAAGACGTCCACACGAGTCCACTGTCTCTTGTTTCACTGGATTTTGTCAACATAGCAAAAAGATATGATTTTTATTGTGAAATCAAAAACCGTAGCGTTTTAAAGTGTTATTAACTATAAAATAAAAATAAGGTCGTATACCTTCAAAATCCGTTCAAACTAGTTCTTCAATTTTCATGCAATCCGTGAATCGATAGGTCGATCGACCTTCACCACGAAGAAGAGCAAGGAGAGGTGCACCTACGCCAGAAAGGGGAACCACTTCGGTGGCCTGTGCTGACGTCGGTGGCGGTGGAAAGTCTCCGACTTTGGAGGCCTCAAACTCGATGAATACCAAATTAAAAATTACAAATCCTATATGGATTTAAAGAGGAGAACGAGCGCTTCAAAAAACCCCAAAGGACCGACTGATTTCGTTGAATGATTGAAAAGAAAAAGAGGAGAGAAGGGGTTAAGCTCTTTCCGTCGCGCGATCTGTAGTGTCGGGGAGAGAGAAGAGAATGAGGCCCAATCATATTTTTTCTTTTATTTATATATTTTTAAAATTTCGAAAATACCCCTTATCTCATACAAACTCTAATCCAAACCCAACGACTATCGTCCCTAGCTAAATACCCCCATTCCGAACACAACGGGATATGTTTCGTAGGCCCGTTCGACTGTTTAAGTCAGTTTTCCTTCAAATTAAAACATATAACATTCAATATTTGATTTGAACGTACATTTCAATTTGCCGGGGCCACATACTGATTCTAAAAATTCCAAAAAAATAAAACTAGCTATGTTTTGACAATACGGTTTCAACAAATCTAGTTTCGTCGAATTATGAGACCGTTTGAAAAATGGCCATTTTCTGGTCGATCCAATTTAACTATAATTGACCAAAACACATTTTTCTTCGCCACGCTCACATATTAGCTTCAAAAATTATGAAATTTGAAACCTAGCAATAATATGACATCCCGGATCCAACAAAAGTGGTTTCGTTGAATTCCGAGGTCATTTGCAAAATGTCTATTTTCACGGGCTATGTATACTCTATAGCGACTTTTTTGAAAATTCATTTGGCCATAACTTTTGACTCCTGCTTTGAAACTTCGATTTTTCAGATTCGTTAGAAAGATATTCACTAACAGATTTAAATATTTTTGGTTTCACTAAAATCCCTTTTATTTTTCACCCGGTACAGTCAGTCAAAGTTTGAATTCCACTTTTGAAACTGCCGCGGCTTTTCAGGCCTTGTTTGTAATTTAAAATAATTATATTTATTTTCAAACAACGATTCAAACTACTTTTCGTCGTTATTATTTAAAATATTCATTTTAAATATTTAAAATCCACCAAAATAGCCAATTTAAAATTTCAAACTGGTACAGATTTTCTAGGTTGTTACATTCGTCCATTCACGTTGTCTTGGGACTGGACAAACCGAAGGCATTATTCTGTAAACAGGATGGCCCTTGCATAATTCCGTCTTCAATTATTTTCATCATATTTGATCGCAACGCTAATGTCCATACAGAGTGGTTTTCAGATAATGAATCTGATCCCGGTCTCTCCGTATTGACGACGAAAAAATTGTCAAAAACTTCGATAGTCGGTGATTTAACTATCCAAGAAAAACATGTGTGCAAACAATGATATTATTTCCAGATGGAAAATCTATCGATTAATCATCATTCCACATTTATCTCTTTAGATTAAATTATCATTAATTTATCCATTTACCCATTTCTATATATTCGTAAATTCTTATTTCTATATTTAGAAAATATACTTCATTAATCATTGGAAACATTTCCGTATTTGCTCCATTCCTTATTTTCTATATTAGAAAACATTTCTGATTCTTGTTGGGAAAACATTTCCAAAACTCCTTCATTTGATTTAAACAGATGTTTAAATAAAATATCACTAAGCCAATCCAAACCATTATACTCGTTAACTAAATTCACTTAACCAACCTTCACTATCGAACCTTATCCATTTCTTAGTTAAAATTGAAGCCAATCAGGTTGGGGTATAATTACCTCTCGGGCCATAACTGAACAACATTTCTAACCTCGAAATAGATAAAATTTACCTTTCAAATCTTTAACAAACTTCCTTCCATAACTTTCAGATTTTATTTACGAATTCACTTCTTTTACACAAATCATTTGATTTTAACAATAGTGTTATAATCCTATGCTTTTGAAATGTATTAACTTAAATATAACTTTTATTTATTAATTTGGATAATTAAACAAATAACTAATTTATTAATAAATAAATAAGTCTTGATTTAAAAACAGAAAGTACACAGTACCTTCCTACATTCGATATAATCGAATTTCAACTTACAATTCCTCTCTCGAATAATCTCTATTCGATAACTCCCTTACGAATAACTATATTCGATTATCACTCTTTCAAATAACTTATATTCGATTTATCACTCTTTCGAATAACATATATTCGATTACTCTCTTCTTCGAATAACTTACATTTGATAACTCTCTTCTTCGAATAACTATATTCGATTATCAAATATCGGTTTCCAACCGACAACTAATTTTCTTGTTAAATCCTGATTTATTCAATATATAATCTTTTCAAATAAATTATTTAAAACATCTGGCTTAGTTGAATTCTAATTACAAATCTTTATGGATCTTATTTAATCCTTTTTACATTTCGAATATCGAAATGGATTTCATCATTCCCTTTCAAAACAACTCCAAATTTCCATTTTCCAAATTCACTATTGAATTTACAATCTCAATTATCCATTGATAATTATATCTTAATTTATTTGTAAACATTGTTTATAAATCACAACACTTGTTTTCATTATTCAACAAATTATCTATCTCTAACCATTTGAAATTCCATTTCTATTTAATTTTTATTTCAAAAATCCACTTTCCTTTATAAATGTGTTTATTTGCAAAATATTTGCTTAAGTCCATCATTCACACCAAATGTGAAAAATATTTCTTTTATATAATCTATTCAGTTTGATTTCGTATTTCAAAACAATACCCAATTTTCCAACCTCTATTTACACTTTTATTTATAGAATTATTCATAAGGAATCTCCCTTTTTATTTCTAACACTTAAATCTCATTTACACTTCCCTTTATAAATGCTGAGTTCACATTGTATAAAAATATCGGTGTTAAAACCGATTTCTACTTTTCTATATAAATTTAGACTTATATATTTATTTATCAAAAGATAAATATTTCCTTAATTTATTGACATCATTTATAAATTATTCTTCTCAAGTCATTTGTTAAACGGATTTCTATTAAATATTTACTTTAAATCAATTCCCTATAATTCCTTCCAATCTCGCCCATTCCCTTTTATAATTCTATAAATTTTCTAAATAATTCTTTTTATAAAATCCACGGATTTTATAAAATCCTTAAATTCAATATTTACTTCAAAAAATCTTTTTTTTTTTTCAAATTCTTTGATTTCATATAAATATATTCTTTCATATATTTCTTTACTTACTTCTTATTACTTCTATTAATTAATTTACCCAAAAGCGGTCTTTTAAACTTCCATATAACAGATATTAATTTTATATAAAATATCTTATTTAATTTTCACCTATCCCTTCTTTTTATAAAATTTTTTGATTTCATAAAATTCCTCTTTTAATATTCACTTCCAAAATTCCTTTTTGTATAAAATCCTTTGATTTTATATAAATATTTTATTTCAAATTATAGTTTGGAATTTCCCTTTTCACACTCCAATATTTCCTTTGGTATTTATACCAAATAATGATGATCAAACACACATAATCAACAACAGATTTTAAATCACATCATCTATCACAATATATGAAAAACAGTAAAATAAATATTGAGGATTCCAGTTGGATCCCTCCGACCTGTTTCCCTGCATCCAGAGATGTTAATCAAAATAAATAACACGAATATGAAATATTCCGATAAACAAAATCAATATTCGATTAACGATTTATATCTATATCGTTGTTTAAATTTTCAACCAATTAATTACCAGTTCAACCAAACAGCCAACACACAGCAAACAACCATCATTTATAAATTCTTCAAATATTTTATTAAAATATAAATTGAGTAGAGTTAGTGAGATTTACTCACATTGGACGATTATCGTTAAATAATGATAATTGGTCAATGATTTGATTCAGGCGTTTAATTTCACCATAAACCCAAACGATCTCCAATTGACTCTTGGTCAGTTCCAGGGTGTAGCCATAATCCATATGATCCTAACGGATCTTGTTTCGCTAAAATTCGATAATGTATGAATTACTTATTGTAAAACCCCGTGTTTTCTGTTAACATTGTAATAACGAATTAAACCATACTTAATTTTAAATGTGAGAATTAAGGGAAACGGGTTACGCCATTGTGTTCATCTTCGAATTCTGGTTGAGAAAGAGTCCGAGTTTCCGTACATTGGACTTCGTATGAAGAAGTTATGGCTGTCGGAAGTTTCCAGAAAATTCAAATAAATTCAAATAGCTCGAAAACGGATTCAAATTCAAAACAGAAGTCAGAAGCGGGCTGGGCGGGAAAATTCAAGCCCAAGACCCAGGTCGACCAGGGGGTCGAGCTAGGTGTCGAACTGGGGGTCGACCAACCCCCCCCCCCCCCGAGCTGATCTGGAAGATGACGATTTTGTGACTCAGTGCTGAGTCATTAGGGCTGAGGTGTCACTCTATCTTGACTGGATGGTCTTGATTGATTCTAAATTGATCGGATGGCCTAAATTAATCCTAAATTCTATATAAACACATGTAGACTCAAACCCTAAAACCTAATCAAAATTAGAACCATGGCCGTCATGCTATCACCCTGCAGCCTAGAGTAGCCGCCACCAATTAGGAGAAGTAAAGCTAATCAAATCAATTCAACTCAAGTCTATAACAACAACAACAACAACAACAACAACAAATTTGTCTACTTCAAAGGCGAGCTTAATCAATTTCAGAACACAGATCCCAGAACTCAAGACCTTCTTTGAGTTGTGAGTTCAATTTCTTTAATAAGATAATTAACAAGTAATTGGGTTGAGTTATAATTTGGGTTATATGGCTATGTTTGTGAAACATTAGAAAAATGTGATATTTTGTGAATATATGCTAGTTGTTCATAATGACAGTTTTGTTATGGATTCCTTTGTATATGCCCAATCACCTATGTTCAACTTGATTCATGTTTGACATCATTTTATATGCAAGTTTGGGTGGAGATTATATGCTAGTTTCTATGTGAATTGTACACAAGTTTACATGTGAACCAAATAAAGTGACTATATGCATTAGATTGAAATTGGATTCACATATATGCAAGTTTACACCTTTAGATTTAGATCTATGACATACATTGTTTTATGCAAGTTTGTGACTATGGCCTATGCAAGTTTTGGGTGAAAACTATATTCATATATGCAAGTTCACACCTTTAGGCCTATGCTTAGATTCATGACAATACCAAGTTTGTGCTAGATATGTTGTAATCCTTATTTGTAAGTTAGATCCAATTTATGTGTTATGCAAATTTGCGATGTTTCTTCCCTTTTATGTGTTAGACTAATTGCTAGTCTAATATATATATATATATATATATATATATATATATATGTGTGTGTGTGTGTGTGTGTGTGTGTGTGTGTCATGATAAGTGAACGAACAACGTGGGGACGATGGTGGTAATATTGAATATACACATATTGAGAATTGGCATGTAATGGCCTTAAACGGCATACAATTAATTTGAGGCAATAATTGGTATAATTTATATACCTGAAATAAATGGACATAATTTAGGTGACAATTGTGGACATAAGTATATATGGAATTTATTTACAAATTTGAATAGGCATGAATTAAATGCGTAACAGTTGTAAAGACACGAGGTTAGGCTCGTTTGTGGTGTAAGACTGCCTGGACCCGCCCGGCAAATCCAGCAGACACAAATGCCAGTCTAATGCGGGAGGTCTTTACAAGGTTACGGTGTTAATGAATTAAGAAAAACTTAACCAGATAAACATGTGGTGGGACATGCGGGGTTAAGTGGGTTCCTTGGGTGGCATGTGAAATTAAGAGGGTGCCTTGGGTGGCATGTGAAATACGATTAGATGCACTTAACCAAGATTGAAACATGTAAGAAGACATGAATAAGAATGGGGTTAAGTGGGGAAAACCTTAGAGGGGACCAAGCGTAGGTGGAAAGCTTGTGTCATACATGGGGGCCCTTTTCAAAACAGTAACCCATTAAGTATCTTTGTGGGCTTGACCCAAGTCGAGGACGGGACACGCGTACTGGGTTTGATTGTAAGAGGTCAAAACGAGTTAGCGATGGCAACGCAAGTCCAACGGGATCATGTGTGTGTGTGGCCCCGGGCTGGTAGGTAAGACATTGCATCGTGTAGATATAAGCCGTGCATTTTTGGTGGTATCGGGTTGCCACTTAGGGGAATGACACACCCCACTATGGGGCCGACATGGGTATCTATGAGTTAGGGAGCCAATCGATTGGTGGTAGTGGTTGCACCTAGTGGAGATAGGGGCATGCGGCACCTATGAAGGCAGCTAGGGGTACACGAAACTACCATTATCATTATTAAGTTTTGTAGGCGGGATCAACTTTTAGGGTGTTTGGTGTGGTGCAATGTAGTAATTATCTTATAGTGATTAGGTGTGCCTTTAACGTTATCTTTGTTCATCTTATTTCCTTTGTTTGCTCTGTCATGCCCATTTGTTCACAGTCATCTCCTTATTTTCCAGCTTATGCCTTATCCTAGTTACTTTAATGATTATATTGTTAAAGTTATTGCACTCGCCAGACTTTATGTCTGACCCCCTTTGTTTCCACCTCTTTTCTTCCTTTTCCCCCCAGGTGCTCAGGGTGGGACTAGTACTAGTGGAGCTTAATTTGGACAGCTTTATCTCTTTCTTTGGAAGTTGCTTGGATTGTTGAAGTAAAGTTCAGCCTATCTTATTTATGGCTATTTTATGTTGGGGTTATGTCTTTTATTTTATGTACTCAGAACTTATTTGTCAAGATGGATATTAAGTGTATTTGATTTTGTAGTTGGTTTTTGAGGTGATGTAACCAAACTATTTCTCCGCTGCAATAAAAGTGGTTTTTATTTTCGAAGTACCAATATATTTATCTATCTTGTTTACTTTTCTGTTCTATACACAATAAACGCTCTACCAAAATTAAGGCATTCCCTTTGTGAGTGACCTTAACGGAGGTGGGGTGTCATAGTTATTCATTGTACAAGTTATATGAGCAGAAATACATGATTTAATTCAAATAAAAAGATGATTTTGGTTCTCACTTTCCCTCCAAGTCAGCCCAACACCCTATAGCCCAAACCACTATCTACAGTACTCCCTTTTCCCCGTTCAGCAACTCACCCGCGTATACAAGCCATGGCCCCAATACAACTCCAAACATCTCCTTCTCCTCTTCCTTTAAATTAAATTAAAAATCACCAAAATTTTCCATTTCTACTTCTCTTCCACACTATACTACTTCCGTTCAACTCAGTTGCCTCACTCCAGATGTGTCGACATTCCTTACCACCCAACCGTAAAAATCAACGAACAAAAACTACACTGAATTCCTCAAAATTTAACAACTAGATGCTAATTCCACTCCTGAAACCAAATATAATAACCATAAGATGAATTGATGCTTGTATCCTCAGATTTTTCAAACCTTAGACTCATAATAACACGCTGGAAAAAGGGTCGATACCTTAAACCCACTATCGCATGCAGTAATATTTACATGAAGTTGAAGCTCTTTCTCTAATGATCTCCAATATATAATTTCCATGATTTATAGTGGTGTATATGATTTGTTTTGATTTTTAATAACTCATGAATTTGCTGTAGAAGAGTATTACTGGCGGTGGAAATTGTGTTGACAATAGAAACGAGAAAACTAGGGTTAAGGGTGAGGTAGGGTATTTATAGATAGATTTTAATAATTTTTTATTCGGTTTTTATATCCATTTTTAATCAATCGCTATTTGTATATATTGTTTAAAATCCGTATAATTACATATGATATCCAAAAATCATGAAAATGGACATACAACTAGAGTTTGACACTACAGACCCAACTAAACTGGTTTCGTCGAATTCCGACTTCGTTTGCTCACACAACGTTTTTTGATCGTCAAAATACTAACTATTTTTCACATTAAAAATTCATACGACCACATAGTGACTCTAAAAATCACAAAAATTGAAATCTTGCAATAATTTAATATTGCGGATCCAACAAAATTAGTTTCGTCGAAAACGGAGGTCGTTTGCAAAACTGGCTATTTTTAAAGCTCTAAATAACCCATTTAAATATATAAATATATTTAAAAATAATTAAATTAAATATTAATCAATATATATTATCATATATATTCACAATATATACCATACAACTCCAGAATATTCCTACCTGACTTTGATAACCCGACATTTCAAATCCATATTAAAATAGTATTCAATTAAATTGAAAATCCTTTTATAATAAAATAAATCGTTATAATTTATAAACGAATTCCATAGCGACTTTTCTAAAATTTGATTTGGACATAACTAAAAATCTATACGATGAAATCCCGATTTTTCTCTTCCATTAGAAAAATATACTTCACCAGCTCCTAACGTTTCTTGTTTCACAGAAATCTGATTTAAAACGGACCCTGTATATTCAGTTGAAGTTCAAATCGCCAAATAGCGAACTGCCGCGCCATTTCGAGCTCGATTATAATTATATTATAATTTACACGTTCAAAATGTCGTTATCTAAATATATTCGTTATTATAAATCAAATTCTAAACTGAATTAAATCAGTTAAATGATTCAATTTTCACATATTGCCATTTCAGCTAATTCTGATTTTCTCAGAATTAAATATTATTTAATTTTTATATTAATTGAATATGCACCATTATTTAATTTAAACCATTTAAATCTATAAATTACTATTTAAATAAATAAATTAATTATTATATCACTGAAAATACGGGTCGTTACAGGAGAGATCTACAACTCTATATGGATTTGATGAAGTTCAGTGTGATGGATAGCAAGAATCGTCAGCTCAAAGCTGTGATGTTCGAACGTCGTTCGGGGGCGTTATGGGAGGCCAAGCTTGGCGCGCCGCCAGGCAAAGGAGGAGGGGGCTCGGCGCTGTCGTTTCGTGGTGGTGGATCGTCATCAGGCCAACCAGAGGAGGCGCGAGGTGAAACCCAAGGTTCGAAGAAGGAGCGGGTTTTGTACAGAAGAACAGGATGGAGGAAATTAGAAAGAAGAAGGTTAATTGAATTATTAATTAATTAATTTAATTTTGATGTTTAATTATCCAATAATTAAATTTTAATATCTTTTTCGTATGAAATCAAAATTCAGAAATTTCAGTTGCGTTAGAATCACAATGATGAGAACTACAATATGGAACTGACCAGAAGAATTTTGGAGCTAGTTGATATTTTGATCAAATTAGATGTCTTTAATTTGATTAAATAATCATTTTAGTAAATTTCAAAACCGATCAAGGTAAGACTTCTTATTTAAATAATTAAAATTAATTAATTATTATCGTGTTTAGAAATTTTTACATATACGAGATTTGATTTGGATTGATTGATGTTGTTTGTGATGATCTATTTGATTAAATTGAATATAATGGAAAAAAGTTAGAATTGTATACAAATAAGAATATCCCCTTTTATTGTTATATTAAAAATAGATTTGTATGAAAACAAAAATATCATTTTTGTTGAAATAGAATTGTCAACAAAATAAAAGTTAACATTTTTATTTGTTTTGTTGAAATAGAATTGTCCACAAAATAAAAGTTATCATTTTTATTTGTTTTGTTGAAATAGAATTGTCAACAAAATAAAAGTTATCATTTTTATTTGTTTTTTGAAATAGAATTGTCAACAAAATAAATGTATCATTTTTATTTGTTATGTTAAAATAGATTTGCATACAAATAAAAATATCATTTTTATTTGCTATATTAAAATAGATTTGTACACAAATAAAAATATCATGTTTATTTTTCATGTTAATGTAGGAATTGTATAAACAATATAATATTCATATTTTTATTTGTCATGTTAATTGTTGCAAATTGTATACAAATAAAAATATTCTTTTTTTATTTGTCATTGTTATATATTGAAATTGTGGTCAAATAAAAACATTCATTTTTTATTTGTCATTGTTAAATATTGAAATTGTCGTCAAATAAGAATATTCATTTTTATTTGTCATATTAAAGATAGAAATTTGTGTACAAATAAATATTCATTTTTATTTGTCATATTAAAGATAAAAATTTGTGTACAAATAAATATTCATTTTTATTTGTCATATTAAAGATAGAAATTTGTGTACAAATAAATACTCATTTTTATTTGTTATGTTAAATATAGGAATTTTATATGCAAATAAAATGTTCTTTTTATTTGACACTAGAAGTATATAAAATGTTATGCAAATAAATATTTTTTATATTTGTCATTAGAGACATAGAATTAGTTATGCAAATAAAATATTCTTTTTATTTTTCATTAGAAACATTGTAATTGTTAGTCAAATAAAATATTCTTTTTTATTTGTCATTAGAGACATTATAATTGTTAGACAAATAAAATATGCTTTTTTATTTGTCATTACAGACAAGTAATTGTTAGACAAATAGAATATTCTTTTCTGTTTGTCATAAGAGACATTGTAAGTGTTAGACAAATAAAATATTCTTTTTTTATTTGTCATTAGAGACATTGTAATTTTTATACAAATAAAACATTTTTTTAGTTATTTGTGATTAAACACATTGTAATTGTTATGCAAATAAAATTTTCTTTTTATTTGTCATTAGAAAAGTATAAAACATGTATACAAATAAAATACTTCTTTTTATTTGACATTAGAAAAGTAGAAAACATGTATACAAATAAAATACTACTTTTCATTTGTCATTAGAAAAGTAGAAAACATGTATGCAAATAAACTACTCTTTTTATTTGTCATTAGAAAACATAGAAAATGTTACACAAATAAATTTTCTTTTTATTTGTCATATGAACATAGGAAGTATATAATTAGTGTAAAACAAACAAATATTCTTTTTATTGTATGCATATGAAATGTAAAAATGTGTAGACAATAAAATACTCTTTTTTATTGTAACATGAAATGTAGAAAATGTGTAGACCATAAAATACTCTTTTATTGTAACATGAAATGTGATTGAACCAAACACACTTGGTTACTGATATTGATTGTGATGGATTGACTGTTTGTGTAATAACCCGGAAATTCTGAGCCAATTTAAAAAATTTATTTTGGCAATTTTAGTGAATTTTGAATATTTAAAATAAATTGTTTTAAATAATAGCGACGAGAAATTTATTTTTAATAGAATTAGAACGTATATATTTATATAGATCGTCGTTAGAACAAAAATATTTTATTTTAAATATAAAAGGAATTGGAAATGGCGCGGTAGTTTTGAAAATTCAATTTCTAATTTCAAATGAATGAACCGGGTGCAAAATAAACTGGATTTTGGCGATTCCAAAAATATTTGAATCTAATTGAGAATATCTTTCCAACGAATCCGAAAAATTGAAATTTCATAGCGGGAATCAAAAGTTATGTGCAGTTGAAAATTCAGAATAGTCGCTATGGAATTTTAGCCCTTAAAAATGGAAATTTTGCAAATGACCTCGGTTTTCGACGAAACCACTTTTGTTGGATCCAGGATGTCAAGTTATTGCTAGGTTCCAAAATTTGTAATTTTTCGAATCAATATGTGAGCGTGGCAAAGGAAAACGCGTTTGACCAGTTTCAGTTGATTTTAACCGACTGGAAAATGGTCATTTTTCAAACGATCTCAGAATTCGATGAAATTAGTTTTGTTAGGACCGTATCATCAATACGAAGCTAGAAATAATTTTTTTGGAATTTTTAGATTCAGTATGTGGCCCCAGTAAATTGAAATGCGCATTCAAATTCAATATATATATATATATAGATTATATTTTGATTTTGACGAAAACTGATCGAAACGATCGAATTAGCGTACGATACATATCCCATTGTGTTTGGAACGGGGGTAATTAGCTATGGACGACAGTAGGTGGGTTCGGTTTCGAGCTCAAAATAAAAAGTTGCTTTTTGAAATGAAATAATTAATTAAATATATATATATATATATCCTCACCCCTCTTCTCTCTCTACCATTCAGATCGATTTTAAAAAAAAACGAGAAGGGGATCGCGCCCCCTATACCGTCGCCGCCCTCCACCTTGGCGCCGTCTTCCCCTTCCACTCCGACCCTCCCCATCGCTCTCCCCTCCTCCACCCGAGACCACAAACCCCAAACCACCCCTCGATAGCGTCATCCCCCAAAACCCGCAACACTCCCTTCACCTCCACCAGCCGAGGATCCAGGCGCTGCTGTGGGCCCCTGCGCCACCCCCACTAGCCCCGCCGACGGTCAGAAGAGCCACCATCCCTCTTTCTGCACTATGTCAGCCGATTTACCCCCCTTTTCCTTCGATTCAAGGTATGCAAATTGAATTTTAATTTCAGTTTATATGAATATAACGAAGCAAAATATAAAGATAAGATTTTTAGTACTATAAAGTTGAGATTTGTCATTGTAAAAAGATTTGATTTTTGAAATTAAAAGGATTAGTTTTTTATATCTAAAAAGTTACGATTTTCTTATTAGAAAGGATTAGATTTTTTTTAGTAACAAAAAGATAGCTTTTTATAAAGCGAATATAAAAATATAATTTTTATGAAGTGATAGCGAATATAAAAATATACTCTATTTTAGTTCGAAGTAAATATATGATCTTATATATAAAAATGTGATTTTTATTTAGGCAGTAACGAAATAAAGATTCGATTTTTGTATGAATGAAGGCAAAATAAAAATAGAATTTTTGTCCATATAGCGTAGTTATAAAAATGTGATTTTTTATATACATAGCAACAGTATAAAGATGCGGTTTTTATATATGTAATGGCTACGGGCAACGAAAGAGACAAAAGGCAAGAACGGCGAAGACTTCTACATATGAAGAGTCGCGGTGTATTGGTTTAGCTAGTCGGTGAGAACTTCTCACTTTAAATCTTGTTTTTTAGTTAAAATATATACTTGGATGCAGACTGTGCTTAGCAGCACCCGACATCCGTGGACGACTTGTATGCTTGTTTGATGTGTTGTGAAGTTTGTTTGTGATGTTGATGTGAAATGGATAATAAAAAATTCATGTGTTGAAATAAATTAATTATCGTTAAAAATATAATTTTTAACGTGAATGTGAATAAATAGATATTCATTTACAAACCGGACGGTTTGTTTATGTATACCTATTTGAAGGATATTGATTGGGACGATAAATTTGATACGTCGCCCAACTGCACAAATAATATTCAGTATTTGTGGATTGAAACCCCACACGGGTGTTAGGATGATATTTGACGTACACGAATCGCAATTGTTTAGTGGTATGTCGATCGTTTGATTGACAGCCTGTATGAGCGTTAATTATTTATGTTTAATGCTTATGCAGTTGTGAGGTGCACTTTGGATGATGGTTGATTATTTATCATTGCTATTATGTACATGTGTTGTATGGAATCCATATAATTAACATTATATGGTAATTGATTGGGCCTCATTCCAATTGGGAAAATAAAGAATATTATAAAATAAAGGTTCATGTGTTGAGTAGAATAAATAGTCATGTGTTGACGATGCTCATGTGTTGAGAATATTCATGTGTTGAAAATATCATGTGTTGAGTAAAATATTTTAAACAACAAAATTTACATCTTTATCATAATTTTATAAAATATATTAAATAACATAAATAGTCATGCATTGACGATGCTCATGTGTTGAGAACATTTATGTATTGAAAGAAAAATAAATATTCATGTGTTGAAAGAAAGATATAGATTCATGTGTTGAATAGAATAAATATTCATTTGTTGAATAGAATAACAAAGTTATTGAAATATATAAAGCCGTCTTGATTAGAGATGCGCCATTTCAACGCGAAAGATATTTATATTGATTATATTCGTTTTCATAATGATCATAGAAAAGGAAGTTATTTCAAAATATAACGTTTTGAAAATATTATCATTTGTATATCGATGATGTGGAATATTCAATTTTGATTTGAAATTGAATATGAAGAGGAAATTGTTTTGAAAACGAATTTAAAACGATTTATAAAATACGTTTTGAATGGAAAACAATGAAGTATATATTATATATATTAAATGGCCTGAATAGAACGCGCCGCGCCGCGGCAGTTCGCGAATTTCGACCATTGACTTCGAATTGACGTTGCCGGAGATCCGACCGTCGGATTCTCCTGAAACCGGAACCGTTGGGTTCGTATCGAAAAGAGCTTTCCATTGAATATTAGAAATTTGAAATCTAACGGTTGGATTTGTAATTATGTCCAAATCAAATTTGGAAAAGGTCGCTGTAAGTGCAGTTCGGTGGCCGTTATTGAAAACCGATTGTACGGGCCTTGATAAAATTATTAAAAATATTAATAATTAATGTAAAAACATAATATATGAATTGGAAAGAACTGGGATGAAAAATTCCACATTTGAAAGGATAAAAATATATTTTTATCGAAATGAGCTAGTTTTGAACTAGATTTGAAATGGTTTTGAAAATAATCAGAATTTCCAATACGTGAATTGGAATGGATTTGAATCGAAATTATCTTCGGAATATTTTGATGTTGGATTTCGTGATTAAATAGATATGGTTGTGGAAATTTGAAAGATATATTGATATCGTTATTTCCAATACGATATTTGTTGGTTCCAGAATTTGATATTGAATATAAGCCGATATATTCTGTATTCAGAGCCTTGTATTTAATATCAAATGAAATTTTGGGTTCGTCGTGAATGGTGTCTTAAATAACACTGTTCTTGAACCCAGTTTAGAAAAGAATAAGTCTTTTAATTAAGAATTAGTGAAATTGTCCTGTTAATTAGTATTTAATTGGAATGGAATTTAAATTGGTTTTTGGGTTTGTCGTGGCGGTGTTTTGAATAACACCTCTTCTTTAACCCGATTAACAATAGAAAGTGATTTTGGGTTTATCGTGAATCATGTTTTACGTGACGTTGGTTCTTTAACCCAGTTAAAGACATGATATTATTTTTGAGAATATTAAAACTAAGTGGAGTTTTAATGAATCTTTAATTAGATTAAAGTGATCGAGAATGGAGTATCACCAGTTTTGCTCCAAAGCGATAGTTAAATCTTTAATTAGATTTGAACATGAAATGGTAATTAACTTTACCGATAGCACCGTGGTGTTAGATATGGAGTATTACCAGTTTTTCTCCATGGGATGAATAGGTTGGGATTGAGAAATAAAATAAATAATTACTTTTGTGTGGTTCGCTAATCCCGACTAGTTGGAAAAAGATAATATGGTTTGAAATGATATCCAAAGGAAGATTAAAGAATAAATTTAGAACAATTTAACTTTGATAAAATTAATGGGAACCTTTCCCTAAGAATGTGAATTTTTGAATAAAAGAATATTCTGAATTGGAATGAGGCATATGTTGTGTTTGTGTAACAATTGTTTATTATATATGCGGGTTATTTGGAAAGGCCGGGTTTATATCCATTCTGAATAACCGATTCGACGATAAGTCGAAGATGAAGATAGTGGTTGAAAACCGAAAGTTTTCACATCGTTTGGACGATTATTGATGATCTTGATTGGGCTGTACACCCAAGAGGAGGGAATCAGTTGGTGATCGTCCAGACGTACTTGGAGATCGATGGATATGCGAGGAAAGTGCCTCCGGTTTCGTTCAGACCCAGAATGAACTTGTAAATAGACTGTGTGCCTGACATTGGATTTTATTCTGTGTTGATTGATCTCTATTAAATATACATTTATTTGGCGGTGGAGAATTTATTCTCTTGCTTAACGCACTTCTCTGAGATGTACTAGCTTAGAGGTTGTATATCGATGGACATCAGTCGCATGGAGTGAATTGCCTGTGTGGCATGCCTAAGTGGCAAATGATCAAGGCTTCTGTTGAAAAGCAAAGTCTTATGGTTGATGATCAAAGTACGGCCTGTGTGGCGCAGCTTTGTGTATGGCGTTAATTCGCGAGCCTCACACCTCGGTATGAGTCAAAAACGAGATAAGGATCCTGGTTTACAGCTTGAACGACACTCAGAAAGCTCTGTATCCGTGTATTTCTTTCAGTTGTGCTTTGTATTATTTTTTCGTTGCTATGTATTTAAATGTAATTTAAATCTCTGATATTTGTGAAATGAGCAATATTTATTCATACTCTGTATATTCTTGTATTCTGATGGAATTGTTGTAATAAACAATGAAATGTTCTTCTGTTTATGTTCCGATGTGTGTTGTTCTCAAAGCAATTCGTGCTTTCCTTCACGGGGAAGTTACGGCCATCACAGTGGTATCGGAACTTTGGTTTATAGAGCTCGAGAACAAGAAACATTAGAACCGTATGAAAGAATTCATCAGATATTGGATTAGTAATATCCAATTAGAATGACTCGTTAGAGATAGGATCAGTAGTATCCTAGAACGAGTTTGAAGAGTATATTTTTCAAATGAAAACAATATTGTTTTGAAAATTTAAACCAAATTATTCGTATTTGAATATTTTATTTATATTGATTTTGGACAATCGAGTATATAAAGATTTTGCATATACGCGTCATGAACGTATATTCGAAGTTTTAATATACTGGATAGATATAAGATCACACTCTAGTCGCTCAGACTTGATTCTGATGATTGACGCGTCATCATCAGTAATTATTTTCGTGTTTCGAAAGTGAGATGTCTATATATTTCCATTGACTTGTGTGAGAACCAAGACTTACATAGGATTATTTGTTGTGATTTGGCATCAAAAATATGATTTTTGAATATGTATTAAAGTTATATGTTTGAAATTCTAATTCACTAATTGATTGATGGTTGTGTTGTAGGATTATTGTTTTGATTAGTTAAAATTTTGAACCATTTATGCCAAATTGAACCGAATATTGAAAATTATTTGCAAATGCATGCAAGGACATATATATGTGTGAACAGGTCATAACAAGGAGGCTGGAGCAGAAGAATAAAATTGTTTGCCCGACAAATAGGTACTTGTTTATTGTATTTCTTTGGGTTCGGATGATTTTATGAGCCGATTGGCTAGCCACTTGGCTGTTTCTTTTTCTTTTTAGATGGATGAGGGCTATGGGAGGCTATTTGAAATATCCCGAAGCTACCAGTGCAGGGGAGGTTATGGCGAAATTTTTCGGAAATTTATGGTGTTAGCCAAATTTTTGAAAATTTTGAAAAGTTCTTAGAAACTGAAAAGTTAAGGAACTTAAGCCGTAAAGAAAATAATGGAAGTTGAGTTGATTAGTTAAACAAATTTCAGCTTCGTTCCTTTTCGGAGACGAAAAGTTTTAAGTGGGGGAGATTGTAATAACCCGAAATTCTGAGCCAATTTAAAATTTTTATTTTGGCAATTTTAGCGAATTTTGAATATTTAAAATAAATTATTTTAAATAATAGCGACGAGAAATTTATTTTTAATAGAATAAGAACGTATATATTTATATAGATCGTCGTTAGAATAGAAATATTTTATTTTAAATATAAAAGGAATTGAAAATGGCGCGGTAGTTTGAAAATTCGATTTATAATTTCAAATGAATGTACCGGGTGCAAAATAAACTGGATTTTGGCGAAATCAAAAATATTTGAATCTAATTGAGAATATCTTTCCAACGAATCTAAAAAATTGAAATTTCATAGCGGGAATCAAAAGTTATGTCCGGTTGAAAATTCAGAATAGTCGTTATGGAATTTTAGCCCTTAAAAATGGAAATTTTGCAAACGACCTCGGTTTTCGACGAAACCACTTTTGTTGGATTCAGGATGTCAAGTTATTGCTAGGTTCCAAAATTCATAATTTTTCGAATCAATATGTGAGCGTTGCAAAGGAAAACGAGTTTGACCAGTTTCAGTTGATTTTAATCGACTGGAAAATGGCCATTTTTTAAACGATCTCAGAATTCGACGAAATTAGTTTTGTTAGGACCATATTGTCAATACGAAGCTAGAAATAATTTTTCTGGAATTTTTAGAGTTAGTATGTGGCCCCAGTAAATTGAAACGCACGTTCAAATTCAATATATATAGATTTATATTTTGATTATGACGAAAACTGATCGAAATAATCGAATCAGCCTACGATACATATCCCATTATGTTTGGAATGGGGGTAATTAGTTATGCACGACAGTCGGTGGGTTCGATTTCGAGCTTGAAATAAAAAGTTGCTTTTTTGAAATGAAATATATATATATATATATATACTCAACCCTCTTCTCTCTCTACCATTCAGATCAATTTTAAAATAAAAAAACGAGAAGGGGATCGCGCCCCCTATACCGTCACCGCCCCCACCCTGGCACCGCCTTCCCCTTCCACTCCGACCTTCCCCATCGCTCTCCCTCCACCACGCGAGACCACGAACCCCAAACCCCCCTCGATAGCGCCATCCCCCAAAACCCGCTACACTCCCTTCACCTGCACCAGCCAAGGATCCAGGCGCCGCCGTGGGCCCCTGCGCCACCCCCACTAGCCCCGCCAACGGCCAGAAGAGCCACCATCCCTCTTTCTCCACCGTGTCAGCCGATTTACCCCTTTACCTTCGATTCAAGGTATGTAAATGCAAATTGAATTTTAATTTCAGTTTATATGAATATAACGAAGCAAAATATAAAGATAAGATTTTTAGTACTATAAAATTGAGAACTGTCATTGTAAAAAGATTTGATTTTTGAAATTAAAAGGATTGATTTTTATATCTAAAAAGTTATGAGTTTCCTATTAGAAAAGATTAGATTTTTTTTAGTAACAAAAAGATTACATTTTTATAAAGCGAATATAAAAATATAATTTTTATGAAGTGGTAGCGAATATAAAAATATAATCTATTTTAGTTCGAAGGAAATATATGATCTTATATATATCAAAATGTGATTTTTATTTAGGTAGTAACGAAATAAAGATTCGATTTTTATATGAATGAAGGAGAAATAAAAATAGAAGTTTTATTTATATAGCGTAGTTGCGAATATAAAAAATATAATTTTTATGAAGTGGTAGCAAATATAAAAATATAACCGATTTTAGTTCGAAGGAAATATATGATCTTATATTTAAAAATGTGATTTTTATTTAGGCAGTAACGAAATAAAGATTCGATTTTTATATGAATGAAGGCGAAATAAAAATATAATTTTTATTCATATAGCGTAGTTATAAAAATGTGATTTTTATATACATAGCAACAATATAAAGATGCGATTTTTATATATGTAGTGGCTACGGGCAACGAAAGAGACAAAATGCAAGAACGACGAAGACTTCTACATATAAAGAGTCGCGGTGTATTGGTTTAGCTAGTCGGTGAGAACTTCTCACGTTAAATCTTGTTTTCTAGTTAAAATATATACTAGGATTTAGACCGTGCTCAGCAGCACCCGAAACCCGTCGTCCACAGACCATTGACAACTTGTATGCTTGTTTGATGTGTTGTGAAGTTTGTTTGTGATGTTGATGTGAAATGGATAATAAAACATTCATGTGTTGAAATAAATTAATTATCATTAAAATATAATTTTTGACGTGAATGTGAATAAATAAGTATTCATTTACAAACCAGACGGTTTGTTTATGTACACCTATTTGAAGGATATTGATTAGAACGATAAATTTGATATGTCGCCCAACTGCACAAATAATATTCAGTGTTTGTGGATTGAAACCCCACACATGTGTTGGGATGATATTTGACGTACACGAATCGCAATTGTTTAGTGGTATGTCGATCGTTTGATTGACAGATTGTATGAGCGTTAATTATTTATATTTATTGCTTATGCAGTTGTGTAGTGCACTTTGGATGATGGTTGATTATTTATCATTGCTATTATATACATGGGTTGTATGTAATCCATATAATTAACATTATATGGTAATTGATTGGGCCTTATTCCAATTGGGAAAATAAAGAATATTATAAAATAAAGGTTCAAATGTTGAATAGAACAAATAGTCATGTGTTGACGATGCTCATGTGTTGAGAATATTTATGTGTTGAAAATATCATGTGTTGAGTAAAATATTTTAAATAATAAAATTTACATCTTTATCATAATTTTATAAAATATATTAAATAACATAAATAGTCATGTGTTGACGATGCTCATGTGTTGAGAATATTTATGTATTGAAAGAAAAATAAATATTCATGTGTCGAAAGAAAGATATAGATTCATGTGTTGAATAGAATAAATATTCATTTGTTGAATAGAATAACGAAGTTATTGAAATATATAAAGCAGTGTTGATTAGAGATGCGCCATTTTGACGCAAACGATATTTATATCGATTATATTTGTTTTCATAATGATCATAGAAAAGGAAGTGATTTCAAAATATAACGTTTTGAAAATATTAACATTTGTATATCGATGATGTGGAATATTCAATTTTGATTCGAAATTGAATATGAAGTTGAAATTGTTTTGGAAACGAATTTAAAATGATTTATAAAATACGTTTTGATTTGAAAATGATGAAGTATATATAATATATATATTATATATATTAAATGACCTGAATAGAACGCGCCGCGGCAGTTTGCGAATTTCGACCATGGATTTCGAATTGACGTTGCGGGAGATCCGACAGTCGGATTTTCCTGAAACCGGAACCATTGGGTTCGTATCGAAAAGAAATTTCCAATGAATATTAGAAATTTGAAATCTAACGGTTGAATTTGGAATTATGTCCAAATCAAATTTGGAAAAGGTCGCTATAAGTGCAGTTTGGTGGCCGTTATTGAAAACCGACTGTACGGGCCTTGATAAAATTATTAAAAATATTAATAATTTGTGTAAAATCATAATATATGAATTGGAAAGAAATGGGATGAAAAATTCCACATTTGAAATGATAAAATTATATTTTTATCGAAATGAACTAGTTTTGAACTAGATTTGAAATGGTTTTGAAAATAATCAGAATTTCCAATACGTGAATTGGAATGGATTTGAATCGAAATTATCTTCGGAATATTTCGATGTTGGATTTCGTGATTATACAGATATGGTTGTGGAAATTTGAAAGATATATTGATATCGTTATTTCCAATACGATATTTGTTGGTTTCAGAATTTGATATTGAATATAAGCCGATATATTTTGTATTCGAAGCCTTGCATTTAATATCAAATGAGATTTTGGGTTCGTCGTGAATGGTGTCTTAAATAACACTGTTCTTGAACCCAGTTAAGAAAAGAATAAATTTTTTAATTAAGATTTAGTGAAATTGTCCGGTTAATTATTCTTTAATTGGAATGGAATTTAAATTGGTTTTTGGGTTTATCGTGAGCGGTGTTTTGAATAACACCTGTTCTTTAACCCGATTAACAATAGAAAGTGATTTTGGGTTTATCGTGAATCTTGTTTTAGGTGACATTGGTTATTTAACCTAGTTAAAGACAGGATATTGATTTTTGAGAAGATTAAAACTAAGTGGAGTTTTAATGAATCATTAATTAGATTAAAGTGATCGAGAATGGAGTATCACCAGTTTCCCTCCAATGCGATAGTTAAATCTTTAATTAGATTTGAACGTGAAATGGTAATTAACTTTACTGATAGCACCATGGTGATAGATATGGAGTATTACTAGTTTTTCTCCATGGGATGAATAGGTTGGGATTGGGAAATAAAATAAATAATTACTTCGGTGTGGTTCGCTAATCCCGACTAGTTTGGAAAACCATAATATGGTTTGAAATGATATACAAAGAAAGATTAAAGAATAAATTTAGAAGAATTTATCTTTGATAAAATTAATGGGAACCTTTCCCTAAGAATGTGAATTTTTGAATAAAAGAATATTCTGAATTGGAATGAGGCGTATGTTGTGTTTGTGTAACACTTGTTTATTATATATGCGGGTTATTTGGAAAGGCCGGGTTTATACCCATTCTGAACAATCGATTCGACGATAAGTCGAAGATGAAGATGGTGGTTGAAGATCGGAAGTCTTCACATCGTTTGGATGATTATTGATGATCTTGATTGGGCTGTACACCCAAGAGGAGGGAATCAGTTGGTGATCGTCCAAACGTACTTGGAGATTGATGGATATGTGAAGAAAGTGCCTCCGGTTTCGTTCAGACCCAGAACGAACTTGTAAATGGACTGTGTGTCTGACATTGAATTTTATACTGTGTTGATTGATCTCTATTAAATATACATCTGTTTGGCAGCGGAAAATTTATTCTCTTGCTTAACGCCCTTCTCTGAGACGTACGAGCTCAGTGGTTGTATATCGATGGACATCAGTCGCATGGAATGAATTGCCTGTGTGGCATGCCTAAGTGGCAAATGTTCAAGGCTTCTGTTGAAAAGCAAAGTCTTGTGGTTAATGATCAAAGCACGACCTGTGTGACGCAGCTTTGTGTATGGCGTTAATTTGTGAGCCTCACACCTTGATATGAGCCAAAAACGGGATAAGGATCCTGGTTTACAGCTGGAACGATACTCGGAAAGCTCTGTATCCGTGTATTTCTTTCAGTTGTGCTTTGTATTATTTTTCCGCTGCTATGTATTTAAATGTAATTTAAATCTCTGATATATGTGAAATGTGCAATATTTATTCATACTCTATATATTCTTATATTCTGATGGAATTGTTGTAATAAACAATGAAATGTTCTTCTATTTGTGTTCCGATGTGTGTTGTTCTCAAAGCAATTCGTGCTTTCCTTCACGAGGAAGTTACGGGCCATCACAATTTGGATTGTGCTCGACCAGTTTATGAGCAAAATATGCTTTTACATTTAGCATTGGGCTGGGTAAAAATATCTACGTGCTAACACCTTGTGAAACACTTCACGATTTGACTATAAGGTGTTTAGCGATGTTGTTTATTTCAAAATTTAATAAATGATTTTGAAATGAGATTTCTTAAGTAAAAAGAATATTATTCCCGATTTTGGACAGGGAACGTTTTATAAAACGTTTTATAAAACAGAATGGATTTCAGGGGCTAAACCCGATGATTTCGAAATGATTTTAAAGTGTATTATGGTTTTACATTATGGTTCATCGCATATCCAATTAGTTGCTATTGATAACATATCTGTTGGTGGTGGAGAATTTATTCTCTTGCTTAACACCCTTTTTTGAGATGTACGAGCTCAAAGCTAATGCGATTAATAGTGACTGATCATACGTGTGAATTGCTGATGTGAAGCACTATAGTTTGAATTGTGATTATTATGTTGTTAAATGATTTTCCCCACTTCGGGATATAAAATGATTTAGTATGTGGCTAAAGATGCTGATGACCCGAGAGTGATTAAAAGTGGAGGATAGTGTATGTTTTCCCCCATATGTGGGATGGTGCATCGTTAGTGTAGCCATTAGGCGCGCGCGCACACACACACACACACACACACATATATATATATAGTTTAAGGCACGTACAACCTTGTCTGAAGGAACATTACCGATATTTGGTTGCATACTCGTTTGTATACATTGTTACGTTTTGGAATTCATATTTGCAAATGTTTTGTTTTTGAGATCCCAAAGTGAAATCTACTTTATTATAAAGGCTGGATATGTATGATTTGAAATAAAAAATCGGTAAATAAAGTCCAAAGAAACAATTTCTGTAAAGTGAACTGGATTTCGAAATCTAAGTTTAGGGATTAAGCCTAAATGGGTAGATTAAGGAATTGCATGTTGATTGATACATGTAGATCCATATGTTTATTTATGGTTGATGTTTATGCACTGGCAATCTAATGGAGTAAACCCGTTCCACGTTAGCGGCGTGATCCTATGATTAGCCTTATTATTATTAAATAAGTTAAGTATGATTTCTCTTACCACTCCCATGACTGACCCGTAGTTTGTTTCACTTGCAAACTCGGGTGCCCTTATTTTCCACATGCGCGGTCGAGTGGCTTGTTTTGTAGATATTTATTTATTGAGCAGGATTCTGGATCGAAGCTTAAAGCTGTGTCTAAAACATTGATAGTCTTCCGCTGTATTGTATTAAGTTTATTGTAAATTAATCTTCCGCTGTATTATATTTTGATGTACTCTGATATATTCTGTACTCTGATGTAATATTATTATGATGTTTATAAAAGTCTTCTGTTATTTGTTCTGATGTGTTGTATGCCCAGAGTTAGCGTATGCGGGATTCGAACGGTCTTGGTCGATTTAGCGATCGATTAGGTCCGAGCGAAATCCGTATCGTTACAGTAATCATCCAATTATTTCTACAAAACCCAAATTTTCCCATTACAGTTAGAGATATCAACCATAAAGCCTAATTTATGGACTCGAGTAGGGAAAGATTGGGACTCCACAATCAATTTTTAAATGGAAATGATGGAGATTTTTGTTTTCTAGAAAAGCAATCGAGTCTATTAACCATTTGTCCATTACAATCCCTATAGTATTCCAAAATAAAGTATTAGTCATTACAGATTTTGAGAGGAGAAGGATGCATTAAATAGTTTGGCGCGGGCCACCTGCATTTTGGGTCAAGGGGTCCAAAATGAGATTCCCTGCATTTAGTACGAGACTATGAAGTAGTGATTTTTAAGTAGAATAGAAAGGGAGTTCGAGACTAGGGGTCTGAGTTTGTGGTAATAATAAATGATTCCAGGATCGGAGAGGAATGCAGAGCGGAAATAGAATGGTCAACAACTGGATAGGAAGAAGCTGCAGAATGTTGCATACTAATATAAGATAGGTTTTGTGATCGTGAGTGTTTGTGATTACAATTTGTGTGGTTAGAATTAGTGTCATAAGAAAAACTATGTGGTTAATTAAAAATAATTCAGAGTTAACCTTAATGAAGCACCTTCACAGTCCGATAATGGTTGAAAAAGTATGTCAGTCGCTATTGATAACCCCTCATGTAGGTTGTTGCATGATTTAGAAGATTACATAAGAGGCAACGAATTATCAAATGTATCTTCCCCACGGTATAATCATGGTAAAAGTAATGTTTTGTTATTTTATGTATTCCGATAAATCAGATAAGACAACACCACGGCAAAATTAATGCCATTTTTTGTGCATGGCTTGTTTTCTATTTATAGACGTGGCAGAAGGAGCATAAATCCATTAACTCACTGCATAAATTTCCTCATTTAGATATGCTATTTTCCATTTTTTAATGGAAAAAACATTTAAGAATTTTTATTACAATCGTACAATTTTCTAGAATTTCACTTGGTTTAAAACATTAAAAATTAAATATAAATGAGTATAACGTAAAAAAATTGATCCATCGTATTACCTTTGCTTTTTCTGGATGTATTCTTAATTAGAGTTACTGATATATGAAATCATGCTAACTAATCAACTAGACACTTAGTAAAGTACACACTTTTTCCTCGTTTATGGAAGATAACCCTCAAATGGAATAACTTGATTAATACAAAATTTCCTAAAGTTGGTTAAAGTGCAGAATGTATGTCATTTTTATAGATGAAACTGAATACTTTATAAACATGCTCTTATCATGTGTTCACTTAATTTTTCGATCTTCTTTTTTCTCCTTGGCTAGTATGGAAAAGAAGGAAGAAAAATAAAAATGGATATCATCTTCAATATTTATTGGTTATTTGATAATGGTTTTTCTATCGAAGTTAATATTAATATGCACTCAAAAAATGTTAACTATCCATGTTGCCTTGATGCAATTTCAATTCTCTATACAATTTTCATTGTAGTTATCCTTGTGATCTTTTTTCCTATGAATATGCATACCTTTAGAATCACATGTTCTGTCTTGCGTCTTTGTATGTCTTTCACGTGTGTGGAGTCACAAGCTCTTTGCATGTTGTTTACATGTATAAAGAAGCTTGTTACATGTTCATATGTTTGTTTTATATATTTTAACCTATCTACCTGCATGCTCAACATGTGTCTCTTTGTTCTCCCTACATAAGTCGAATTTCCTTTAAGTATTGTATGCTTACAATTATGGACTTATTCACCTTGGTTTGAAAATTGCTCTAATTAGTTTCCTAAAATGCTTAAATTTCATTGAATTTAGTGTTTTTCCTTCTTAGTCGTTCTCTTAAGCTCCAATTTGGAAGGACAAGCGATATATTTGGAAATCAAAGTGTTGCCTATTGTTTGTCCATTGAGAAATTTAAGTCTTGTATCATCCAATATAATAGTTCTTTCAAAGGAGTGAAAGCTTAAAGGTCATACTAGTATTTTATATTTGTATTTGTAAGAAATGTCTTCACAAACTCTGTAGGAAATGGAATATGAAGGTACAATAAGCCGCGCTATCATTTGTCATGGTTTATTGAAGAAACTTCGGTAAGCATCTTTGCTCATACATAAGTCATATTATAATTTATAATATTAAGTTTAATTTTATAGTTAATTTTGTTTTTCCTAAATATGTGTTTGATAAAATGACCACGTAGAGTGTGAATTCTTCGATTTAAGCCAGAATAAGGAAGAATATAATATCCAATATGAACTAGTTGTATGATAGATTTGACACGAATTGTCTTCGGTAGCAATGTTGCCTTAATATTGTCATTATTATTAGTGTTATTTTTATATGTTAAATAGCACTTGTACCTTAACCAAAACCTAGGCTTATGGCTTAATTTGGGAGAACACTTTAATCAATTGTTCCAACTTGTAGAAAAATTAATGTTGCAAGCCAATTATAGGCCTTTTTGTGTTAATGCGGTCTAACTATTGCATGTAGAACACAACTAATCAACCTACCTTTATTTTCTCTATGTAATCAAGTTATGTTAAAATTTATTGCAACTTAAAAATAATTTTATTCTACTTTAATAAGAAAAATGCTACCTGATATCTTTCTTGAAATGCTTGAGTTTATGGAATCCATTGTTCTTTTCATCTCATTTGTTATCTTTTTCTTAGATTTGCAAGGATGATTGATACATTTAGATTGAGAGGTATTGGAAAAGGCATGGAGGCCTTTTCTCTCCCTTCCCTGAAAAGTAAGTGTATATAGACCTATATACATCAAACATTACATTTTCTTTAGTTTAGTTACAATTTTATTGCTGTAGTACTAATATATATATATAAGATGCATACCAGTATTTAATAATAACAAACATGCAATACACACAGGGTTCATCGTACAATTTCTTTAATAGTGTATTTTCTATTCCTTTTGATATGCAAAGGTGAATAAATAAGTTAATGGATTTCAGTATTTTAATTGGAATTTACTTAAATATTAATATCATCATTTTTTTTATTGCTAATTCTTGTTAGATTATTAAGAAGAACATAATTTTTTTTTTTTTGAAAATTAGGACATAAAATATAACTGATATATATTTATGTATAACATGTTGGTTCTATTAATAACATAAACTATCAATTATTTCAAACTTTTGTAGCTTTATCTTAGTGTTCCAAACGAAAAATAGAAGAATTGTACTCAAGGTGAAATAATTTTTATAATTTAGCTCAATTAAATAACATTTCAATGCACGTGTTAAGCTTGCTAATTAAACCTTATAAAAACATTATAAAACCATTGAAACATCATCGTTTTCTAATACCAATAGCATAATGTACATGTGATTTATATGTAGAATACACATTTTGTGGACAAATTTTTGGAATAGCTAAATATTTTTTATTTTTTACTTTAAATATTCATGCAAACCTAATATTTGATACAAAAACTTAAGTCATATAACAAGTATAAGTACAAAAAATTATATTTCTAATGCTCATCAAAAAATATTTATATAAGAATTGATTAAAAATGAATTTATATCAAATAAGCGAAAAAAATGATCAACAAGGTGAATTACTAAACTCAGCTTTTAGTATTAGAATGAATCAAGCATAGATGGTTATATTTTAGAGCCAACAAAGTGTTTCACAACATACACGTCTATATGTGTATCGAAGGGATAGTAATATGAAATTAGTAGTGATATTTGTTGAAATAAAAATTTGAAAATATTTATAAGTTTGTCAATGTTTGTCATTTTATTATGAATCAAAATCCATAAAAGATGTGGCATACTTAGAAAATGTCATTATTGTAAAATTAAAAGGCAAAAGGCTTCATTATTAATCATATTTGTTAAAATTCCTTGTTAATTTCATGATTTTTTTTTAAAAAAAAGTTGAATAAAAATATTTGGCATACCAATTCCCTTAACTATCTAATATCACTCTATAGTTAACTCTTCATTCAAATATATTTTTTATTTTAAATTGGACTCTTATTTATTAATCCATCACATTTACCTTATAATTTTCAAATAATCAGCATTTACTAAAATTTATACTTAACACGGTATCATGATTCTAGTTGTTAATAACGAATTTCAATTAGAGATCCATATAGATAATAAACATGTATTTTGTTTATGGTGGTAATTCAACATCTATATGTCACTGATAGTATTTTGTATTTGAAAATCCAGACATCACCAAAATTTAATAATTATAACCTAATCTTCTCATTTCACATGCATGAAAAAAAAATCATGTTTACCATATATTAAGATAAGTTATGCTTTGTTTCAAGCATAAATAATTATGGAAAATGTAATGTTGCATTTACAAGCATAAACAAATATTGCTGCAACAATATTTTGTTCGCTTATAGAAGAGATTACGTAAATCTACTCTCATTTTTCTAATTTTTTTTAAAAGTTATGGCTGCAAATAAAATTTTGTTGTATTGACTTTACTATTTCTTTATAGTTAGAAAGCATTTAATGAATCTGTGAAATAATTTATATAAAAATTTTGTAGTGTAAAATTTAAATATGGCATTATCAATAATGAAAAATGTCTAAAGTGTATAACAAAATTCTAAATTAACTAAGATATGAATACCGTTTAATAAACTTATAAATTTCTACAAATCAAAGCCGTTTTCTAGTATTATTGAAATAGATGGTGCATTTGAAGAAAGAAGCATCTCTAGCATAAAAGCATTTTAAGTTTATGAACAATTACACAAATTGTTGAATACAAAATCTGCATGATTTAATGCATGAAGAAAAGACCAACCACCACGGAAATTTCGTTTACACTTAATTCCAACGTAAAATTAAAAAAGTAAAGTTAATTAAAATATGGATACTTTCTAATTCATAATTGAGTTTAAGCTACTTTGGAAACTATTAACATTGTGAATATAATTTAATATTTATCCAAATGAAAATTTTGATAATTTGTTACACGTCGATTATTGGATCTATTCTGTAACAACCCGGAAAATTTAAGCGAATTTAAAATTTTTATTTTGGCAATTTTGATGAATTTTGAATATTTAAAATGGATTATTTTAAATAATAACGACGAAAAATTTATTTTGAATAGAAACAAAACATATATATTTATTTAAACGTCGTTAGAAAATAAATATTTTGTTTTAAATATAAAAGGAATTGAAAATGGCGCGGTAGTTCGAAAATTCGATTTCAAAGTTCAAATGAATGTACAAGATTTAAACTAAATCGGATTTTAGCGAAACTAAAAATATTAGAATATATTTGAGAATATCTTTCCAACGAATCTGAAAAATTGAAATTTTATAGTGGGAATAAAAAGTTATGCCCAGTTGAAAATTCAGAATAGTCGCTATGGAATTCTGGCCCTTAAAAATGGAAATTTTGCAAACGGCCTCTGTTTTCGACGAAACCACTTTTTTTGAATCTGGGGTGTCGAATTATTGCTAGATTCCAAAATTCATAAATTTTCGAATCAATATGTGAGCGTGGCAAAGGAAAACGCGTTTGACTAGTTTCAATTGATTTTAATCGATTGGAAAATGGCCATTTTTCAAACGGTCTTAGAATTTCACGAAATTAGTTTTGTTAGGACCGTATCATCAGTACGAAGCCAGAAATAATTTTTCGGGAATTTTCAGAGTTAGTATGTGGCCACGGTAAATTGAAAGGTGTGTTCAAATTCAATATATAGAATTATATTTTAAATTTTGATGAAAACTGATCGAAACGATCGAATCAGCTTACGATACATATCCAATTGTGTTCGGAATGGGGGTAATTAGCTGGGGACGACAGTCGGTCGGTTCGATTTCGAGGTCGAAATAAAAAGTTTCTTTTAAGAATTAAATAAATTAATTAAATATATATTATTAATAACCCTCCCTCTATACTCTCTCTGGCCCCGTTTACCTTTTTTTTTAAAAAAAAGGGAAATGCGGTGACCTAGCCTCCGCCGCCCATCATCGGGGGCTTCCCCGAGACGCCGCGCCGCCGCCCTGGAGGGCCACGGACCTCCCCCCCCCAATCGCACTCATCTCCCTCCTCTTGTTCCTCTCTCTTCTTCCAACGCGCGAGCCCCCAAACCACTAGCCCTGAAGCACACCGCCGCCTGCTCCCTCCACCACGATGCCCTCCAACCTGCGCACCACCATCATCCACCGCAGATGCTCAGAACATCCCCCCCTCGCTGGAAACACAGTGAGAACTTTTTATTTTATTTTATCTTTGTTTTGTATATTAAAGTATTTTTTTTTCTTCTCTTTCGATTTTTAATTAGAGAAAAATCTGATTTTTAATGTATAAAAATATAGTTTTAGTTAGGAAAAAAATATAATTTTTAATTAGAGAAAAATTTGTGTTTATATATAATGGCATTGATTTTTATATGATAAAGAAGAGATTTTTATATAAGAATAAAAATATGATTTTTATATCATAGGAAGAATAAAAATATGATTTTTATATTATAGAAAGAATAAAAATATGATTTTTATTTATGTAGAATAATAAAAATAAAATTTTTATTATATTAGTAGCAAGATAAAAATATAGTTTTTATCAAGGAAGTAGCGGTATAAAAATAGAATTTTTATTTATATAGTAGCGATATAAAAATGGAATTTTTATTTATATAGTAGTGGTATAAAAATCGAATTTTTATCCATATAGATAGTTATAAAAATGTGATTTTTATCCATATAGAGTAGTTATAAAAATGTGATTTTTATCCATATAGAGTAGTTATAAAAATGTGATTTTTATATACATAGCAACAATATAAAAATGTGATTTTTATATATGTAGTGAATACGGGCAACGAAAGTGACAAAAGGCGGACACGACAAGATTTTCTACACATGAAGAGTCGCGGTGTTTGGTTTAGCTTCTCGGTGAGAACTTCTCACTTTAATTCTTATTTTCTAGTTAAAATATATACTAGGATGCAGACGTTGCTTAGCAGCACCCGACACCCGTCGTCCACAGACCATGGATGGCTTGTATGTTTGATTGTGCGATGTGGAATGAAATAAAATATTTATATAGTTAAAAATATTTTATCGTTAAAAATATAATTTTTAATGTGAATGTGAATATATAAATATTCATTTACAAGTCGAACAATTTGTTTATGTACAACTATTTGAAGGATACTGATTAGGACGATAAATTTTACACGTCGCCCAACTGCACAAATAATATTCAGTGTTTGTGGATTGAAACCCCACACGGGTGTTGGGATGATATTTGACGTACACTATTCCCAATTGTTTAGTGGTATGTCGATCGTTTGATTGACAGACCATGTAAGCGTTAATTAGTTATATTTAATGCTTATGCAGTTGTGTGGTGCACTTTGGACGATGGTTGATTATTTATCATTGCTATTATATATATGTGTTGTATGGAATCCATTTAATTAACATTATATGGTAATTGATTGGGCCTCATTCCAATTTGGAAAATAAAGAATATTATAAAATAAAGATTCATGTGTTGAATAGAATAAATAGTCATGTGTTGACGATACTCATGTGTTGAGAATATTCATGTGTTGAAACTTATCGTGTGTTGATAGAAATATTTTAATAATAAAATTCACATTTTTATCCTATATAAAATTAGAAACTACTTGGAAACTACTTAAGATGAGTGGTTTCTTGGGTATTGATCTGATGTTGGTTTCGGCCTTCGGGGTTAATACTTAGGGAATCGTTCTCTTGCTAATTTACGGTTGGAGCCTGATTAAGGATTAAACAGTAAAATCATAATTTTATAAAATATATTAAATATCAATAGTCATGTGTTGACGATACTCATGTGTTGAGAATATTCATGTGTTGAAAGAAATATATATTCATGTGTTGAAAAAGAAAATATTCATTTGTTGAATAGAATAACGGGGTTATTGAAATATATAAAGCCGTGTGGATTAGATATGCGCCATTTTGACGCGAACGATATTTATATCGATTATATTCGTTTTTATAATGAATATAGAAAAGGAAGTGATTTCAAAATATAATGTTTTGATAATATTATCATTTATATATTAATGATATGGAATATTCAGTTTTGATTTAAAATTGAATATGAAGTTGAAATTGTTTTGAAAACGAATTTAAATCGAATTATAATATACGTTTAGAATTGAAATCGACGAAATATATATAATATATATAATATATATATATATAATGGCCTGAATAGAACGCGCCGCACCGCGACAATTCGTGAATTTCGACCATAGACTTCGAATTGACATTACGGGAGTCCCGACCGTCGGATTCTCCTGAAACCGGAACCGTTGGGTTCGTAGCGAAAAGAGCTTTCCAATGAATATTAGAAATTTGAAATCTAACGGTTGGATTTGGAATTATGTCCAAATCCAATTTGGAAAAGGTCGTTGTAAGTGCAGTTCGGTGGCCGTTATTGAAAACCGACTGTACGGGCCTTGATAAAATTGTTAAAAATATTAGTAATTTGTGTAAAATCATAATATATGAATTGGAAAGAACTGAGATGAAAAATTCCACATTTGAAAGGATAAAAATATATTTTTATCGAAATGAACAAGTTTTGAACTAGATTTGAAATGTTTTTGAAAATAATCAGAATTTCCAAAATACGAATTGGAATGGATTTAAATCGAAATTATCTTCGAAATATTTAGACGTTGTATTTCGTGATTATACAGATATGGTTGTGAAAACTTGAAAGATATATTTATAACGTTATTTCCAATACAATATTTGTTGGTTTCAGAATTTGATATTGAATATAAGCCGGTATATTTTCTATTCAGAGCCTTGTATTTAATATCAAACGGGATTTTGGGTTGGTCATGAATGGTGTCTTAAATAACACTGTTCTTGAACCCAGTTTAGAAAAGAATAAATCTTTTAATTAAGATTTAGTGAAATTATCCAGTTAATTAGTATTTAATTGGAATTGAATTTAAATTGGTTTTTGGGGCTTATCGTGAGAGGTGTTTTGAAAAACACCTGTCCTTTAACACGATTAACAATGGAAAGTGATTTTGTGTTTATCGTGAAACGTGTTTTAGATGACATGGGTTCTTTAACCCAGTTAAAGACAGGATATTAATTTTTGGGAAGATTAAGACTAAGTGGAGTTTTAATGAATATTTAATTGGATTAAAGTGATCGAGAATGGAGTATCACCAGTTTTGCTCTAAGCGATAGTTAAATATTTAATTAGATTTGAACGTGAAATGGTAATTGATATTTACCAATAACACCGTAGTGTTAGATATGGAGTATTACCAGTTTTTCTCCACGGGATGAATAGGTTGGGATTCGGAAATAAAATAAATGATTACCTCGGTGTGGTTCGCTAATCCCGACTAGTTTGGAAAACCTTAACATGGTTTGAAATGATATCCAAAGGAAGATTAAAGAATAAATTTAGAAAAATTTATCTTTGATAAAATTAATGGGAACCTTTCCCTAAGGGTGGGAAATTTGAATAAAAGAATATTCTGAATTGGAATGAGGCGTATGTTGTGTTTGGGTAACACTTGTTTATTATATACGCGGTTTATACGAAAAGGCCGGGTTTATACCCATTCTGAATAACCGATTCGACGATAAGTCAAAGATGAAGACAGTGGTTGAAGACTGGAGGTCTTCATATCGTTTGAATGATTATTGATGATCTTGATTGGGTTGTACACCCAAGAGGAGGGAATCAGTTGGTGATCCTCCAGACGTACTTGGAGATCGACGGATATGCGAGGAATAACGTTCCTCCGGTTTCGTTCAGACCCAGAACGAACTTGTAAATGGACTGTGTGTCTGACATTGGATTTTATTCTGTGTGATTGATTTCTATTAAATATTGGTGGTGGAGAATTTATTCTCTTGCTTAACGCCCTTCTCTGAGACGTACGAGCTTAGAGGTTATATATCGATAGATATCAGTCGCATGACATGAATCGCCTGTGTGGCATGCCTAAGTGGCAAATGATTAAGGCTTCTATTGAAAAGAAAAGTTTTGTGGTTGATGATCAAAGCACGGCCTGTGTGGCATAGCTTTGTGTATGGTGTTAATTCGCGAGCCTCACACCTCGGTATGAGTCAAAAACGGGATAAGGACCCAAGGAGTGCACGACGTTTCTTTCTAGCTATGGGTGATGTTAGTGACCTACCAGCCCTGACATATATATTACTTTTACCTATGTGGTTGTTGGATGCTAGGAGCCTCGGATATAGGTCCTATCGGACCAGGAAACGTGTGTTCAGGAATACTAATCCTCAAAAGTAAGAGAGGACCGGCCTCGGAGGTTCCAAGGATCGCTGTTTGTGGTCCTGAGACATTTGCTAGAGTGTCTCGAACGGAGAGGAGCTTTCCCCTTGCCTCGACTCATGACGGAAATCCAATTTCCTATACGTGACATTTCGGTTTTATTTGTAGAGCCTATTATGGCGACATAGTGGTATGGGGCACTTATGCCGTCTATGATTTATACATTATGATTGAAGTTGTTTTCTTCACTTATAGTAATAATAAAAGATGAAATTTAGCGTACCAAGCATTTTTGGCTATTATAAGGTAAAAAACCTATCCTTTGGCTTGCGTTGCATTGTGTGATGGGACCTGGGTCTTATAATAGCTTCATTTTTCTTTATTTAGCATTGCGCTATTGTTTTATGCACTGGTATTCTTGGGAGGAAACCCGTTCCGTGTTATACGACGTGGTCCCTTGATTTACCTAAGTTTAAAATAAAGATTAATAACTGTTTTAGTTCTAACACCAGTCACATGACTGACCTGGAGTTTATTGTTTTAACCTAAACTTTGGGTGCCCCTATTTTCCACAGGTAGCTAGTAGTTTTGGTTTTGCAGATTTATATTCATAGGATCCTGGTTTACAGCTGGAACGATACTCGGAAAGCTCTGTATCCGTGTACTATGAGTTGTGTTTTGTATTATTTTCCGCTACAATGTAATTTATTATAATATTTGATATTTAGTAAATGTGTAATATTTATTCATACTCTGTATATTCTTGTATTCTGATGGAATTGTTGTAATAAACAATGAAATGTTCTTCTATTTGTGTTCTGATTCGTTTTGTCCTCAAAGCAATCTGCGCTTTCCTTCACGGGGAAGTTTGGGTCGTTATAAAGTGGATCAGAGCTTTGGTTTACAGAGCTCGAGAACAAGACACATTAGAACCAAATGAAAGAATTCATCAGAGATTGGATTAGTAATATCCAATGAGAATAACTCGTTAGAGATAGGATCAGTAGTATCCTAGAAGGAGTGTGAAGAGTATATTTTTAAAGTAAAATTGAAAATGAATTTTGTTTTGAAAATTAAATTCAAGTATACGTATTTGAATATTTTATTTGTATTGAATTTGAACAATCGAGTATATAAAGATTTTGCATATACGCGTCATGAACGTATATTCGAAGTTTTAATATATTGGATAGACATAGAATCATACTCTAGTCGCCCGGAGATGGTACTGATAATTGTCATGACATCATCAGGATTTATGTTCGAGTTTCGAAGGTGTGATATTTATATATTTCCATTAGACTGGTGTGAGAACCAAAACTAGATAGTTTTGTTGTTGTGATTTGACATCAAAAACATGATTTTCTGTATATATATCAAAATTATGAATTTGAAAAGTTAATCAACTAATTGATTGAAGGTTGTGTTGTTTGATTATTGGTTTGATATTTTTAACCATTTATGCCAAATTGAACCAAATATTGAACTTTATTGAAAAATGATTACAATTGCATGCATATACATGTATATCTATTGAACAGGTCATAGCAAGGAGGTTAGAGCAGAGGAATAAAATTGTTTGCCCGACAAATAGGTACATGTTTACAAATTTATTGGGTTTGGATGATTTTATGTGTTGATTGGCTAGCCGCTTGGCTTTTTCTTTTTCTTTTTAATTGGTGAGGGCCATGGGATGCTATTTGAAATATCCCGAAGCTCCCGGTATAGGGGAGGTTATGGCGAAATTTTTCGGAAATTTAGGGTGTTAGCCAAATTTTTGAAAAATTTGAAAAGTTCTTAGAAACTGAAAAGTTGAAGAACTTAAGCCGTAATGAAAATAATGAAAGTTGATTTGGTTTGTTAAACAACTTTCAGCTTCGTTCCTTTTCGGGGACGAAAAGTTTTAAGTGGGGGAGATTGTAACAACCCGGAAAATCTGAGCCAATTTAAAATTTTTATTTTGGCAATTTTGATGAATTTTGAATACTTAAAATGGATTATTTTAAATAAAAATGACGATAAATTTATTTTGAATAGAATTGGAAAGTATATATTTATTTGAATCGTCGTTAGAATATAAATATTTTATTTTAAATATAAAAGGAATTGAAAATGGCGCGGTAGTTCGAAAATTCGATTTCAAAGTTCAAATGAATGTACAGGATTCAAACCAAACCGGATTTTAGCAAAACCAAAAATGTCAAAATCTATTTGAGAATATCTTTCCAACGAATCAGAAAAATTGAAATTTCATAGCGGTAATAAAAAGTTATGCCCAGTTGAAAAATTCAGAATAGTCACTATGGAATTCTGGCCCTTAAAAATGGAAATTTTGCAAACGGCCTCTGTTTTCGACGAAACCACTTTTGTTGGATCCGGGGTGTCGAATTATTGCTATATTCCAAAATTCATAATTTTTTGAATCAATATGTGAGCGTGGCAAAGGAAAACACGTTTGACCAATTTCAGTTGATTTTAATCGCTTGGAAAATGGCCATTTTTCAAACGGTCTCAGAATTTGACGAAATTAGTTTTATTAGGACCGTATTGTCAATACGAAGCTAGAAATAATTTTTCGGGAATTTTTAGAGTTAGTATGTGGCCCCGGAAAATTGAAAGGTGTGTTCAAATTCAATATATAGATTTATATTTTAAATTTTGACGAAAAATGATCGAAACGATCGAATCAGCTTACGATACATATCCCATTGTGTTCGGAATGAGGGTAATTAGCTAGGGATGATAGTCGGTGGGTTCGATTTCGAGGTCGAAATAAAAAGTTGCTTTTAGGAATTAAATAAATAAATTAAATATATATTATTAATAACCCTCCCTCTATACTCTCTCTAAGGCCCCATTTACCTTTTTCAAATCAAAATTAAAAAAGAAAGAAAAAGGGGGAAACGCGGGGCCCTAGCCACCGCAGCCCATCATCGCGGGCTTCCCCGAGACGCCGCGCCGCCGCCCTGAAGGGCCACGCACCCCCCCCCAATCGCACTCGTCTCCCTCCTCCTATTCCTCTCTCTTCTTCCAACGCGCGAGCCCCAAAACCCCTAGCCCTGAAGCACACCGCTGCCTGCTCCCTCCACCGCAATGCCCCCCAACCTGCACACCACCTTCATCCGCCGCCGATGCTCAGAGCATTCCCCCCCTCGCTGGAAACACAGTGAGTACTTTTTATTTTATCTTTGTTTTGTAAATTAAAGTATTATTTTCTTCTTCTCTTCCGATTTTTAATTAGAGCAAAAACTGATTTTTAATGTATAAAAATATAGTTTTAGTTAGGAAAAAATATAATTTTTAATTAGATAAAAATTTGTGTTTATATATAATGGCATTGATTTTTATATGATAAAGAAGATATTTTTATATAAGAATAAAAATATGATTTTTATATCATAGGAAGAATAAAAATATGATTTTTATATTATAGAAAGAATAAAAATATGATTTTTATTTATGTAGAGTAATAAAAAATATTTTTTATTATATTACTAGCAAGATAAAAATATAATTTTTATCATGGAAGTAGAGGTATAAAAATATAATTTTTACCTATATAGTAGCGGTATAAAAATAGAATTTTTATCTATATAGTAGAGATACAAAAATAGAATTTTTATCTATATAGTAGCGGTATAAAAATAGAATTTTTATCCATATAGAGTAGTTATAAAATGTGATTTTTATCCAAATAGAGTAGTTATAAAAATGTGATTTTTATTCATATAGATTAGTTATAAAAATGTCATTTTTTTCCATATAGAGTTGTTATAAAAATGTGATTTTTATCCATATAGAGTAGTTATAGAAATGTAATTTTTATATACATAGCAACAATATAAAAATGTGATTTTTATATATGTAGTGAATACGGACAACGAAAATGACAAAAGGCGGACACGACAAGATTTTCTACATATGAAGAGTTGTTGCGTTTGGTTTAACTTCTCGGTGAGAACTTCTCACTTTAATTCTTATTTTCTAGCTAAAATATATACCAGGATGAAGACGGTGCTTAGCAGCACCCGATACCCGTCGTCCACAGACCATGGATGGCTTGTATGTTTGATTGTGCGATGTGGAATGAAATAAAATATTTATATAGTTAAAAATATTTTATCGTTAAAAATATAATTTTTAACGTGAATGTGAATAAATAAATATTAATTTACAAATCGAACGATTTGTTTATGTACACCTATTTGAAGGATATTTGTGAGGACCCGTAACTTCCCCGTGAAGGAAAGAGCGGATACTTTGAGAACACGACAAAATAGAACGCAGACGGAAGAACATTTCATTGTTATTACAACAATTCCATCAGATACAAGAATATACAGAGTATAAATGAATAAATTACATTCGATAAATATCAGAGATTACAATAAATTACATAGCAGCGGTAAATAATATAAAACGCAACTGAAAGTAATGCACGGATACAGAGCTTTCCGAGCATCGTTCCAGATGTAAATCAGGATCCTGTGGATATAAATCTGCAAAACCAAAACTACTAGCTGCCCGTGTCAAAAATAGGGGCACCTAGAGTTTAGGTTAAAAAAAAAATAAACTCCAGGTCAGTCATGTGACTGGTGTGAGAACTAAAACAGTTATTTAAAACTTTACTTTAAAAGAGAGTAATTCAAGCGACCACGCCGTATAACACGGAACGGGTTTCCTCCCAAGAATGCCAGTGCATAGGATAAACAACGCAATGCTTTTTCGAAAAATGAAGCTATTATAAGACCCAGGTCTCATCACACAATGCAACGCAAGCCGGAGGATAGTGTTTTCCCTTATAATAGCCAAACATGCTTGGTACGTTTTAAAACAAATCATTTGATACTATAATAAGTCTATAGTGTCAAAACATTTTCAATCATAAATATCAATCATAGGCGGCATGGGTACCATATATCAGGTCGCCATACTAGGCTCTACAAATAAAACCGAAATACACGTATTGGAAATTGGATTTCCGTCATGAGTCGAGGCAAGGGGCAAGCTCCTCTCCGCTTCGAGACACTCTAGCAAATGCCTCGGGACTACACACTCTGGGTAACCCCTGGATGCTTCAGGGCCGGTCCTCTCTTACGTTTGAGGATTGGCAATTCCTGAACACACGTTTCCCGGTCCTTACAGACCTAAAATCGAGGCGCCTCATCCAATAACCACATAGGTGAAAAGTGTATAAATGTCAGGGCTGGTAAGTCACTGACACCACCAAAGCTAGAAAGAAACCTCATGCTCTCCCTGCAGTCCTTATCCCGTTTTTAACTCATACCGAGGTGTGAGGCTCGCGAATCCACGCTATACACAAAGCTATGCCACGTAGGTCGTGCTTTGATCATCAACCACAAGACTTTGCTTTTCAACAGAAGCCTTAATCCATGCAACTCAGCGTGCCACACAGGCAATTCATGCCATGCGATTGATATCTATCGATATATAACCTCTAAGCTCGTATGTCTCAGAGAAGGGCGTTAAGCAAGAGAATAAATTCTCCGCCGCCAAACAGATATATATTTAACAGAAATCAATCAACACAGAATAAAATCCAATGTCAGACACACAATCCATTTACAAGTTCGTTCTGGGTCTGAACGAAACCGGAGGCATTTTCCTCGCATATCCATCGATCTCCAAGTACGTCTGGACGACCACCAACTGATTCCCTCATCTTGGGTGTACACCCCAATCAAGATCATCAGTAATCACCCAAACGATGTGAATACTTCCGGTCTTCAATCACCGTCTTCATCTTTGACTTATCGTCGAATCGATTATTCAGAATGGGTATAAACCCGGACTTTCCGAACAACCCGTGTATATAGTAAACAAATGTTACACAAACACAACATACGCCTCATTCCAATTCAGCAGCCACCAACCGCAAATTAGCAAGAGAACAATTTCCCAACTATTAACCCCGAAGGCCGAAACCAACATCAGATCAATATTCAGGAAACCATTCTTCTTAACTAACCTACAACTAGTTTCTAAATTTCACATTCTTAGGGAAAGGTTCCCATTAATTTTACCCCAAGATAAATTCTTTAAAATTTATTCTTGAATCTTCCTTTAGATGTCATTTCAAACCAAATTATGGTTTTTCAAACTAGTCGAGATTAGCGAACCACACCGAAGTAATTATTTATTTTATTTCCCAATCCCAACCTATTCATCCCATAAAGCAAAACTGGTAATACTCCATATCTAACACCACGGTGTTATCGGTAAAATTAATTACCATTTCACGTTCAAATCTAATTAAAGATTTGACTATCGCTTGGAGCAAAACTGGTGATACTCCATTCTCGCTCATTTTCCAAATTTGATAGTTTAGATAATCAATTCACATTTCAATTCAATTTGAATTCATTTCAAATTCGTTTTTTATTCAACTCAAATTCAATTCGTTTTCTATTCAAATCAAATTCGTTTTCTATTCAAATCAATTCGAATTCGTTTTATATTCAATTCAATATGAATTCGTTTTATATTCAATTCAATTCGAATTCGTTTTCTATCCAATTCAATTCAAATTCGTTTTCTATTCAAATCAATTCGAATTCGTTTTATATTCAATTCAATTCAAATTCGTTTTCTAATCGATATAAATATCGTTCGCGTCAAAATAGCGTATCTCTAATCAACACGGCTTTATATATTTCAATAATCCCGTTATTCTATTCAACAAATGAATATTTATTTTATTCTATACGTGAATCTATATTTTTTCCAACACATGACTAATCTCAACGAATGAGTACCGTCCACGTGTGACTATTTGTATTATTTAATATATTTTTTAAAAATTATGGTATCTTTCGTTTGATTTCAAATCAGACTCCAACCGTAAATTAGTAAGAGAACAATTCCCTAAATATTAACCTCGAAGGCCGAAACCAACATCAGATCAATATCCAGGAGACCACTCATCTTATCTATTTTCCAGTTAATTTCTAATTTCATATATGATAAAGATGTAAATTTTATTACTAAAATATTTTGTTCAACACATGACTAATCTCAACGGATGAGTACGGTCAACACATGAACCTTTATATATTATAATGATAAAGATGTAAATTTTATTATTAAAATATTTCGTTCAACACATGACTAATCTCAACGGATGAGTACGGTCAACACATGAACCTTTATATTATAATGATAAAGATGTAAATTTTATTATTAAAATATTTCGTTCAACACATGACTAATCTCAACGGATGAGTACGGTCAACACATGAACCTTTATATTATAATATTCTTTATCTTCTAAATTGGAATGAGGCCCAATCAATTACCATATAAAGTTAATTATATGGATTCCATTCAACACATGTATATAATAGCAACGATACATAATCAACCATCATCCAAAGTGCACTACACTGTATAAGCATCAAATATAGATATCTAACACTTATAACAGCCTGTCAATCAATCGATCGACATACAACTAATTATTGGGATTAGTGTATGCCGTATTTTATCCCAATACCCGTGTGGGGTTTCAAACAATCAAAGACAGATTTTATTTGTGCAGTTGGGCGATGTGTAAAGTTTATCGTCCCAATCAATGTCCTTCAAATAGGTGTACATAAACAAACCGTCCGGTTTGTAAATGAATATTTATTTATTCACATTCACGTTAAAAATTATATTTTTAACGACCAAACTATTTTATTCAACCTATGAATATTCTATTCGGTTCATTTATCAAATAAAAAGATATCTTTATTTTTCTAACTTATTTTAGAAAATTTCGACGGCATAACGGCACGATACTAGAAACGGGACAAGGCCTAGCCTTATCCCCGGTCTAACAATGGCCCACGCCATACACATATCAATCAATCCATTCCATTTCTCCCAACAATCAAGTTCTAATCAAATGATCTAACCAACTACACAACCAAACAAACAAGTCCATGGTCTATGGACGATGGTGTCGGGTGCTACTAAACATCGTCTGCATCCTAGTATATATATATATATATAACTAGAAAAAGAAATTTAGAGCGAGAAGTTCTCACATTGATTTTTTCTAATGCCTTTTCTGAACTGCTGAATTGTTGTTCGAGCTCCAGACTTCGCATACAAGCTCAAATCTTCAATCCATCTTTTTTTCTAGCACAAGCACGGTGTAACAACCCGGAATGTGGGGCCAATTTAAAATTTTCATTTAGGGGTGTTTAAATATTTAAAATAAATTATTTCAAATAAAAATGAATGAGAATTTGTTTTGAGCAAAGTTAATGCAAAGTTATTCAAATAAATTGCATAGAGAATTAGAAATAGGAAGGTAGTTTGAAAAGTCAAACTTGAACTTTGACTGACTGTACAGGATGCAGGATAAACCGGATTTTGGTGAAACGAAAAATATCTAAATATGTTAATGAGTATCTTTCTAACGAATCCGAAAAATCGAAGTTTCATAGCAGAAATCAAAAGTTATGGCCAAATGAATTTTCAGAAAGGTCGCTATAGAAAATATATCGCCCTTGAAAATTGGCATTTTGGATACGACCTCGGAATTCAACGAAACCACTTTTGTTGGGTCCGGAATTTAAAATTATGGCTAGGTTTCAAATTTCATGATTTTTGAAGCTAGCATGTAAGCGTGGCAAAAGAATCTGTGTTTTGTCAATTTCGGTCGAAATTAATTGACTGAAAAATAGCCATTTTTCAAACAGTCTCAGAATGAGGCGAAATAAATTTTGTTAGGACCGTATTGACAAAAGAAAGCCAAAAATAATTTTTCTGGATTTTTCTGAGCTAGTATGTGGCCCTGGTGGAATTAACAAGTACGTTCGAATTTAAATTAAATGATTTATTTTAAAAATAAATAAAATAAAAGAAAACATGACTGTAACTTCAGAATTAGACCTTGGCAATAGCACCATCGCGTTCAGAAGACGTCAAAAATTAATTTTGACAGTCGTTGAGCTTCGTTTGGAGGTCGTACGAGAAAACACAAATTTCTAGAATTAATTAATTAAAAAAAAATTATAAAACCCTAGAAATACTAGTATAAATACGCCCGTATACAGCCGTCTTCTTCCTCCATTTTGCACAGCCGTAACCCATCATTTGCTCAAATCTTTGAGCTCAGTTTTCTCCCTCATCTCACAACGAAAATCAGCAAACTAATACTCGTATCGAAGCTCTTCCCGAACCCTACGACCTCCGACTAGAATCACCTCGAACTGTGCCCTGTCGAAGCCACCCCAACCCCACAAAGTACCGCCGGTCGCGCGCCCCTAGGCCCCACACGCCGCCGCCGAACGCCACCCTCCTCTGGCCGAACCTGCGCCTCTTCTCCCCGGTCCTTCTCCAACAAACGGTGCCCAAAACCATTGACTACAGATCGAGAAAAGTGGAATCAAAGTTTTGAACATTCTGAAATTGGAAAGGTATAATTCGATTTCAGTTTTGCCACGCTTTTAAGCGTTACACAGTCAGTTGTTAAAAGTCAGAATTGTTCAAACATCAATAACTAACACATACAGACTTCGAATCTGAAAATTTCAGATCCGTTAGGACCGTGACGACGAGTAGGATCTGCTGTGATTGATTGGAGCATTCTGAAATTATTTGGATTTATTATTATTTTCTTATCTAGTCAAGGTGAGAATTCACTTTTAATTAAATTAAATGATTTAATCAATCTTGCGTGTTGTGAATCTGCGATGTATGTTGTGTATGTTATAAATCTGAATTGTTGTGATGCTATGACACTAGATCTGTAAATTTTAATGTTAAACCTGAGTTGTAGTTGCTATGATCATTGTTGGATAATTTTACCAACCATGTTTATTGATATTCATGAACCATTTGTCTGTATATAATCGATTCGAATAGATCACCTTTATTCTTTAAATCATTGTTGTAGTTGGATTTGACATAAGTAGTGGACATGTAGAAATTCACCTTTATACTTATGTGAATAAATAAGATATTAGATATGAAAATTTCACATTTTATTTAATGTGAATAAATGGACATTTTGACCGTAGGATGATTTAACATTATTTTTAATGTTAAAATAAAAGATTTTGACCGTAGGATGATTTAACATTATTTTTAATGTATAAATAAAAGATTTTGACCGTAGGATGATTTAACATTATTTTTAATGTATAAATAAAAGATTTTGACCGTAGGATGATTTAACATTATTTTTAATGTTAAAATAAAAGATTTTGACCGTAGGATGATTTAACATTATTTTTAATGTATAAATAAAAGAATTTGACCGTAGGATGATTTAACATTATTTTTAATGTTAATAAAAAGAAATTTCATCGTATGTTAAGTTAACATTATTTTTAATGTTAATAGAAAGAAATTTCATCGTATGTTAAGTTAACATTATTTTAAAAAGAAATTTCATCGTATGTTAAGTTAACATTATTTTTAATGTTAATAGAAAGAAATTTCATCGTATGTTAAGTTAACCTTATTTTTAATGTTAATAAAAAAGAAAATTCATTGTATGTTAAGTTAACTTTATTTTTAATGTTAATTAAAAAGAAATGTACGCCGTAGGAAAAGTTACATCACTTTTAATGTAATTAAAAGGATTTACACAGTAAGATAAATTTGCATTTTATTTAATGTATATAAAAAGGGAAAATACGTCGCTTGATAAAAATTACATTTTTCTTTGTAATTAAAATGTGAATTTACACTACATGACAAAAATTTCATTTTTCTAGGTAAATAAAATATGAGTCTGCATTATATGTAAACTTACATTATTGTAAAGGCAAATGAAATAGGAATTTCACCGCATGAAATCTTACACTATTTTTAATGTATATTAAATACTCATTACACTGTAGGAAAAAAGATGATATTTTAATGTATGTAATATATATAAGAATTTGTACCATATATAAAAATTTACATTTTATTTAATGTAAATGAAATAAGAGGTGACAAGAATGAAAATTCACATTTTATTTAATGTAAATAAAATAAGAAGGTGACAAAGAGGAAAGTTACATCTTATTCTATATAAATAAAATCAGAATGCGACATGTGAATAAAAATTACATTTTTACGTGTAATTGGAATGAAAATTACATCGCAAAATCAAATTACATTTTAAATGCAATTAAAATTAAGAATGCACTCGTAAAACGAATGAACATTTTATATGTAAATAGGATTATAATGTAATTGAAAGATGAAAAGAAATGAATTGAACAATGTATTATAATTTACATTTTAATGTAAATTATAAAAGAATAAAATAAAAAGGGATAATTCATCGTCTAATTATAAATGACATTTTCATGTAAGTAAAGAAGAGAAAAGAAAAGAGAATAAGGAAGGTGTATGTAAGAATGATAAGTCGAACGATATATATATATATATATATATATATATATATATATATAATTTAAATTAAACGAATCGAGCGCGGTGGTTCGCGTTTTGAAATCGATCTTTTAAATGACTATACCGGGAGATCCGACCGTCGGATTTTCCCAAAACTAGAACCGATAAGACCGTCTTGGAAAAATCTTTCCAACGATATACACTATGTCAAAATCCAACGGTTAGATTTCGAGATATATGAAAATCAAAAGGGATTGAAAACAGCGCTAGAATCAACATTGACCTGAATTGTCGGTAATTAAGGATTTAATTATTTTTAATCAAATAAAAATAGGAAATAATCATTATAAATTAAAAATAACGATAAGAAAGAATTTTCATTATATATGAATATATATATATATATATATATATATACGAAGGTTATTTGGAAAGGTCGAGTTAATCTCATTCCGAATAATCAAACGACGTTAAGGTTTGAAGTAGAAGATGACGAATGAAGACCGTCTATCTTCCCCTCAAGAGGACAGCGATTTAGGCTTTGAATTGATTTGCTCCCAAGTCAAGGTCAAGGTCATTGCCCGAACGAACATGTTGATTGAACAGATTAGGCTTTCGCTCAGACCCAGAGCATAAGCTATTAAATGGATTGTGTGTCTGACATCATACTCTATTAAATATCACATTATTGATCTTTTGTCGAAGGTATGGATGTTTGGTGGCGGGGAATCTATTCTCTTGCTTAACACCCGTTCATATATTTCGGCAAAGGGTTGGTAGTAGGGTATGGGGTGATGATGTGGCACGCTATGGTGCATATGATCAAGGTTTTGTTGAAAAGCAGGCCTTGTGGGACGATCAAAGCATAGTCTGTTTAGGCATAGCTTTGTGTACAACGTGACTTCGCGAGCCTCACACACCGGCGGAGTCTAAAACGGGAGAAGGGAACGCAGGGAGAGCAGCACGTTTCTTTCTAGCTAGAGTGGTGTCAGTGACCTACCAGCCCTGACATTTTACTTATGTGGATGAGGGAATGAGGCGCCTCGGATAGGTCCTATAGGATAGGGAAACGTGTGTTCAGGAATTGCCAATCCACGAAGTTGTATGTGTGGACCGGCCCTGCAGCTTTCCAAGGGTTCACTGCGGGGAATCCTGAGACATTAGCTAGAGTGTCTCGAATCGGTAGGAGCTCCTCCCTAGCCTTGACTCAGATGGAAATCCAAATTCCAAATACAACCCTATGGATTTAATTGTATTACTAGTACGGAGGCATAGTATATGGTACCTATGCTTCCTAGGATTGATACATTTATTTTGAAATGTTTTGTTATATATGCTAATAATAATATTAAACCTGTATTTGCCGTATTTAGCATGTTTAATCACCATAAGGGAAAACTCTATCCTCTGGTGTGCGTTGCATTGTGTGATGGGACTTGAGTCTTATGGTGATTCCATTTTTCTAAAAAGCATTGCGTTGTTGCACGATTTATTTCTCTGCTTGTTCTGACACTTTTAAAATTATGCACGGCAATCCATTGAAATAAATCCGTTCCGCATTAGCGGCATGGTCTTTGGATTTTCCATATTATTAATAGTATGTTAGTTAAGAATTCTCACACCAGTCCCACGACTGACCTGTAGTTTGTTTCACCTTTTTGCAAACTCGGGTGCCCTCTTTTCTACACGGGCAGCCAAGTAAATAGGTTATCTTTCGCTTGGAGTCTTTCCTTGGAGCTGCTTACTATTTCTCTTGGATTTGCTTGAAGAGAGGTGATGACTAGGAGTTTGAAGACTTATCATTCGTTGCTCTTACATTTTTCTCTTTCTTTTTATTTCAGTCATGAAACTTGTTTTATTCCACGTTGTTTAAGTTGGAGTTGGAACTTATTTCTTTTCTGCGAATTTGGTGTAATAATGTAGAAGTCTGTGACTGTGGATTTTCTGTGATGGACGACATTATATTTCCGCTGCTATGATGTTGTTACTCTATGAATTTCCTATGCTATTTTGTATCTGTGATATGTATTATTGTATTTATGTTGTATTCCAAATGATCATATCTTACTTTCACTTCGTGGAAGTTTGGGGTTATCACAGTTGGTATCAGAGCTTTGGTTAAACTTAGCTTTGGAATATAACATATTTATGATAATTCGTTTACATAGAATCACAATATTCTGTGGCGAACATTTCATGTGAATACATAATAGTCAGTCATTCTATCATTATCTTTTATCCGTCCTTTTATCTTGATCAACTCTTCAAATCACTATTATAGTTGTTCTGACTCTTTCCTTGATCGTACAGAACTAACTAAAAATGAGTACCGCTGCCGCTAGAGCCGCTAGAGCTAGGGCAAGGAGGCAGAATGCTGCGGGAACCGAAGAGGCTACTGTCCAACAAGCACCACCACCCCAACCCTTTGATTTAGATAAGACGGCTAAGAAGTACAAAAACTTGGGAGGGGTGCCATTCAAGGGTACGGAGACTGTGACACAAGCTCAAGCTTGGCTGAGGAACTACGAGAAGATTTTTGGAGGATTGGAGCTGGAGGATCAGAGGAAAAGATTAGTGGCTTCATGGCTGTTACAGGAGGAAGCTCAAAACTGGTGGGACACTGTCACGGTTGGAGGAATTGCAGACAATATGTCTTGGACGAGGTTTAAGGAGCTTTTCAATGACAAATATATTCCAAGGCAAGAGGTAGAGAAGCTACATGATGAGTTCGCCAATCTGAAGCAAGGCGACAAGACCATTTCAGAATATGTACGAAGATTTGAAGATCTTTCCCGCTATGCGCCTGAGTTGGTTCAAGATGACTTTCAGAAGAATAAGAGATTCATAAACGGGCTTGCGAGAAAGTATATTGATAGAGCCACTGCTCACATCGACCTCTCTTTCAATAGGGTTGGTGGAGTTTGCTTGTCGTTATGAGGAAAATGATAGGAAGAATTATCAACAGGACAGGGAAAGGAGCTTAGCTAACAACAAAAGGAAGCAAACAAAGAAGAAGACTGAGGGAAACAACTTTGGAGCTGCTAAGGGTCACGATAAGTCAAAGGTGCAATGCTACAACTGCCAAAAATTTGGGCACTATAGCAAGGACTGCAAGAATCCTAAGAAGGCCCGAAACGACGACACCAAGGAATGCTACAATTGCCACAAGAAGGGTCACATCAAGCCAAACTGTCCGCTATTGAAAGAAGCGCAGATAGCACATGTGTATGAAGGAGCAAGTACACCATCTTCTTCCGCTCCTACTTCTTCCGAAGGAGCAGGTAAGCCTGATGTTTTAGATGGTACCATTTCTGTTAAAAATATCCCTGTTACTGCCTTATTTGATACGGGTGCATCGAGAAGCTTTATTTCTAGCAATGCGGTCCAGAAATTGAAACTAAAGCAAAGATGTCTTAAAGAGCCAATTAATGTTCATAATCCTGTAGGAGGTTCGATCGCTCTTGATTTATACTGTAGGGTGCCTATTTCTTACTCTTACTTTCGGTTCCCTTTTGACTTAACCATTATTAATTTCTACGACTTTGATATCATCCTCGGTCTTGATTGGCTAACCAAATATGACGCTGAAGTGTTATGTTCAGAAAGAGTGGTTAAGGTGAGCACAGGTTTCGGAAACACTGTTGCTATACCTTGCCATGGGCCAAAATCTGACAGAAAGGCATTCTGGTCTTCCATAGAGATCACTCCCATCTCCTTAGGAAATATTCCCGTGGTCAAAGACTACGCAGATGTATTTGAAGAAGTGGACAGCCTTCCCCCGCGAAGGGAAATTGATTTCAGGATTGATCTTGTTCCTAATGCAAGACTTGTAGTTCATGCTATCAGAAGGATGACTCCTAAAGAAAAGGAAGAATTGCAAACCCAAACCAAGCAGCTTCTATGGAAGGGACTCATCCGACCTAGCTTTTCAAATTGGGGTGCAGCTGTGGTGTTTGTCCCCAAATTGGAGGGTACGCTAAGACTTTGTGTCGATTACCGCGATCTTAACAAACAAACATTGAAGAACAAATACCCCTTGCCCCGCATAGATAATTTGATGGACCAATTGAATGGAGCCCAGGTGTTTTCAAAGATGGACCTAGCCACAGGTTTCCACCAACTCCGCATAGCAGAAGAATGCATACCTCTGACCGCCTTCAGGGGTCCCGACACATTCTACGAATGGTTAGTGATGACGTTCGGTCTATGCAATTCTCCAGCCTACTTTGTTGACTTGATGAATAGGGTCTTCAGGGAGGTCCTAAATAAATTCGTCCTAGTCTTCATTGACAACATTCTAATCTATTCTAAAACTAAGGAGGAGCATGAAGGGCATTTAAGGGAAGTGTTGGAAATTCTGAGATGAAATGTTCTGAAAGCAAAGTTTTCCAAATGCACATTTTGGCAAGAGGAAGTAAAATTCTTGGGCCATGTTGTGTCAAAAGAAGGAATCGCAGTTGATCCAAGTAAAGTTGCCGCCATTCGAGATTGGAAGCGACCCAGTACTCCCACTGAAGTAAGAAGCTTCCTAGGTTTGGCCGGGTATTATAGAAAATTTGTCGAAGGTTTCACCAAGCTGTCTAGCCCATTAACAAAACTTACCAAGAAGCATGCCAAGTTCAATTGGACATTAGATTGTGAGGAGGCATTCCAAATGCTAAAGGTGAGTTTGACTACTGCTCCCATACTCACCATCATCGATGGCAACCAAGATTTAAAGGTCTATACGGATGCTTCTCAAAGTGGTGTTCTTAGCGGAGTACTGATGCAAAGGGGCAGAGTTGTTGCATATGCAAGCCGACAATTAAAGCCGCATCAGAAAAATTATCGTGTCCATGACTTAGAGTTGCTGGCCGTAGTCTTTGCTTTAAAAATTTAGAGACATTATCTTTTGGGCAAAAAATTTGAATTATACACCGAGCACCAATCTTTGAAATATCTCTTCGATCAAAAGGATCTGAATTTAAGGCAGCAAAGGTGGCTAGAATTCCTTGCGGCATATGATCTCGACATCCTATATACGCCGGGGAAAGCCAATGTGGTGGCAGACGCACTCAGTAGAAAGAATGCCATTGTCGCAAGCCTTATCATTACCCCCTCTTTGATCGATAAAATTTCCGCTCTTTAAAAGATGATAAATTTATTCAAAAAATTATTAAAAGAATCCAAGATGGAGAGAACACGAGCTTCCAAATTGATGGCAAGGGAATTCTTAGATTGCAAGGTCGGATTTGTGTTCCAAATATCCCAGAGCTCATAAGGGAAGTTTTAGATGAAGGACACAAATCAAAGCTTTGTATCCACCCAGGTGTGAGCAAGATGTATAAAGATTTAAAGCGCACTTTTTGGTGGAGATCTATGAAGAGGGATATATCCATATATGTGAGCAAATGCCCTACATGCCAACAAGTGAAGAGCGATCAACAAAAGCCTGCGGGGTTGTTGCAGCCATTAGAAGTTCCAGATTGGAAGTGGGACCAAGTCTCCATGGATTTCATAGATGGTCTGCCTCGTACTAGGAAAGGAAATGACAGCATATGGGTGATAGTGGATCGTTTCACCAAGTCCGCTCATTTCATACCTGTCAAATCCACTAGAACTGCTCAAAGTCTGGCGCAAATCTATTTCAAAGAAATCGTCAGGCTACATGGGTAATAAACTAAATCTTTCCTTCTCTTCATAATTTGAATGGAAGTTTTCTTTTGCAAAATAAATTTTAATCCTTTCTTTTTCACAGAGTCCCTAGTAGCATTGTTAGCGACCATGATCCTATCTTTGCTAGTAAATTTTGGGAAGCATTCCAAAATGAGTTGGGAACGAAGTTGAATCTTAGCACCGCGTATCACCCTCAGACTGACGACCAGACTGAGCGAGTGAATCGCATTCTTGAAGATCTATTGCGAGCTTGTATACTCGATTTTGGGGGGTCTTGGGAGGATCACTTGCATTTAGTTGAATTCTCGTACAACAATAGCTATCAAGTAAGTTTGAAAATGTCTCCATTTGAAGCCTTATATGGTAGGCCATGTAGATCGCTAGCATGTTGGGTTGAAAAAGGGAATCGACTTGTGTTGGGTCCTGACATGATCCGAGAAGCTTCGGACAAAGTTGACTTTATTAAGAAGCGACTATTGGCGGCCCAAAGTAGACAGAAAAGTTACGCAGATGTAAGAAGGCGAGAGCTAGCTTTTGATGTGGGTGACTATGTCTATCTGAAAGTCGCTCCAATGCGAGGTGTTATCCGTTTTGGAAAAACAGGGAAACTAGCACCCAAATTCATCGGCCCTTTCCCTATTCTTGAAAAGATTGGCACCCTAGCTTACAGAATTCAGATGCCCGACTGGTTGCCTGGAGTGAACGATGTATTCCATGTATCTCAACTTCGAAGGCATGTCCATGATCCAGATCTAGTTGTGGAGGAAGCCGCACAACAAGATTTGGAAATTACCCCAAGCCTAGCAGTGAGAAGAGAGCCACTGAAAATTATTGGCAAAGAAACTAGAGTGTTGAGGAATAAAAGAATCAACCTAGTCAAGGTGCAGTGGAGTGGTGATCCTAGAGACTACACTTGGGAAACTGAAGAGAGTATCAAACAGGCCTATCCCAACTGCAGAGCGGATATCTCTGATTAGGTTTTGTTTTGAGGTATGCTTAATCTTTTCAGTATTCTCTGTGTTGGTTCCTAATCTTCTATTTTTCCTTTTTCCTTTTCGAGGACGAAAAGTTATTAAGGAGGAGAGATTGTAACAACCCGGAATGTGGGGCCAATTTAAAATTTCCATTTAGGGGTGTTTAAATATTTAAAATAAATTATTTCAGATAAAAATGAATGGGAATTTGTTTTGAGCAAAGTTAATGCAAAGTTATTCAAATAAATTGTATAGAGAATTAGAAATAGGAAGGTAGTTTGAAAAGTCAAACTTGAACTTTGACTGACTGTACAGGATGCAGGATAAACCGGATTTTGGTGAAACGAAAAATATCTAAATCTGTTAATGAGTATCTTTCTAACGAATCCGAAAAATCGAAGTTTCATAGCAGAAATCAAAAGTTATGGCCAAATGAATTTTCAGAAAGGTCGCTATAGAAAATATATCGCCCTTGAAAATTGGCATTTTGGATACGACCTCGGAATTCAACGAAACCACTTTTGTTGGGTCCGGAATTTAAAATTATGGCTAGGTTTCAAATTTCATGATTTTTGAAGCTAGCATGTAAGCGTGGCAAAAGAATCTGTGTTTTGTCAATTTCGGTCGAAATTAATTGACTGAAAAATAGCCATTTTCAAACAGTCTCAGAATGAGGCGAAATAAATTTTGTTAGGACCGTATTGACAAAAGAAAGCCAAAAATAATTTTTCTGGATTTTTCTGAGCTAGTATGTGGCCCTGGTGGAATTAACAAGTACGTTCGAATTTAAATTAAATGATTTATTTTAAAAATAAATAAAATAAAATAAAACATGACTGTAACTTCAAAATTAGACCTTGGCAATAGCACCATCGCGTTCAGAAGACGTCAAAACATTAAGTTTGACAGTCGTTGAGCTTCGTTTGGAGGTCGTACGAGAAAACACTAATTTCTAGAATTAATTAATTAAATAAAAAAAATATAAAACCCTAGAAATACTAGTATAAATACGCCCGTATACAGCCGTTTTCTTCCTCCGTTTTGCACAGCCGTAACCCATCATTTGCTCAAATCTTTGAGCTCAGTTTTCTCCCTCATCTCACAACGAAAATCAGCAAACTAATACTCGTATCGAAGCTCTTCCCGAACCCTACGACCTCCGACCAAAATCACCTCGAACCGTGCCCTGTCGAAGCCGCCCCAGCCCCACAAAGTACCGCCAGTCGCGCGCCCCTGGGCCCCACACACCGCCGCCGAACGCCACCCCCCTCTGGCCGAACCTGCGCCTCTCCTCCCCGGTCCTTCTCCAACAAACGGTGCCCAAAACCATTGACTACAGATCGAGAAAAGTGGAATCAAAGTTTTGAACATTCTGAAATTGCAAAGGTATAATTCGATTTCAGTTTTGCCACGCTTTTAAGCGTTACACAGTCAGTTGTTAAAAGTCAGAACTGTTCAAACATCAATAACTAACACATACAGACTTCGAATCTGAAAATTTCAGATCCGTTAGGACCGTGACGACGAGTAGGATCTGCTGTGATTGATTGGAGCATTCTAAAATTATTTGGATTTATTATTATTTTCTTATCCAGTCAAGGTGAGAATTCACTTTTAATTAAATTAAATGATTTAATCAATCTTGCGTGTTGTGAATCTGCGATGTATGTTGTGTATGTTATAAATCTGAATTGTTGTGATGCTATGACACTAGATCTGTAAATTTTAATGTTAAACCTGAGTTGTAGTTGCTATGATCATTGTTGGATAATTTTACCAACCATGTTTATTGATATTCATGAACCATTTGTCTGTATATAATCGATTCGAATAGATCACCTTTATTCTTTAAATCATTGTTGTAGTTGGATTTGACATAAGTAGTGGACATGTAGAAATTCACCTTTATACTTATGTGAATAAATAAGATATTAGATATGAAAATTTCACATTTTATTTAATGTGAATAAATGGACATTTTGACCGTAGGATGATTTAACATTATTTTTAATGTTAAAATAAAAGATTTTGACCGTAGGATGATTTAACATTATTTTTAATGTTAAAATAAAAGATTTTGACCGTAGGATGATTTAACATTATTTTTAATGTACAAATAAAAGATTTTGACCGTAGGATGATTTAACATTATTTTTAATGTATAAATAAAAGATTTTGACCGTAGGATGATTTAACATTATTTTTAATGTTAAAATAAAAGATTTTGACCGTAGGATGATTTAACATTATTTTTAATGTATAAATAAAAGAATTTGACCGTAGGATGATTTAACATTATTTTTAATGTTAATAAAAAGAAATTTCATCGTATGTTAAGTTAACATTATTTTTAATGTTAATAGAAAGAAATTTCATCGTATGTTAAGTTAACATTATTTTAAAAAGAAATTTCATCGTATGTTAAGTTAACATTATTTTTAATGTTAATAGAAAGAAATTTCATCGTATGTTAAGTTAACATTATTTTTAATGTTAATAAAAAGAAATTTCATCGTATGTTAAGTTAACATTTTTTTAAAAAGAAATTTCATCGTATGTTAAGTTAACATTATTTTTAATGTTAATAAAAAAGAAAATTCATTGTATGTTAAGTTAACATTATTTTTAATGTTAATTAAAAAGAAATGTATGCCGTAGGAAAAGTTACATCACTTTTAATGTAATTAAAAGGATTTACACAGTAAGATAAATTTGCATTTTATTTAATGTATATAAAAAAGGAAAATACGTCGCTTGATAAAAATTACATTTTTCTTTGTAATTAAAATGTGAATTTACACTACATGACAAAAACTTCATTTTTCTAGGTAAATAAAATATGAGTCTGCATTATATGTAAACTTACATTATTGTAAAGGCAAATGAAATAGGAATTTCACCGCATGAAATCTTACACTATTTTTAATGTAAATTAAATACTCATTACACCGTAGGAAAAAAGATGATATTTTAATGTATGTAATATATATAAGAATTTATACCGTAGATAAAAATTTACATTTTATTTAATGTAAATGAAATAAGAGGTGACAAGAATGAAAATTCACATTTTATTTAATGTAAATAAAATAAGAAGGTGACAAAGAGGAAAGTTACATCTTATTCTATATAAATAAAATCAGAATGCGACATGTGAATAAAAATTACATTTTTACATGTAATTTGAATGAAAATTACATCGCAAAATCAAATTACATTTTAAATGCAATTAAAATTAAGAATGCACTTGTTAAACGAATGAACATTTTATATGTAAATAGGATTATAATGTAATTGAAAGATGAAAAGAAATGAATTGAACAATGTATTATAATTTACATTTTAATGTAAATTATAAAAGAATAAAATAAAAAGGGATAATTCATCATCTAATTATAAATGACATTTTCATGTAAGTAAAGAAGAGAAAAGATAAGAGAATAAGGAAGGTGTATGTAAGAATGATAAATCGAACGATATATATATATATATATATATATAAACATATATATATATATATATATAATTAAAATTAAACGAATCGAGCGCGGTAGTTCGCGTTTTGAAATCGAACTTTTAAATGACTATACCGGGAGATCCGACCGTCGGATTTTCCCAAAACTGGAACCGATAAGACCGTCTTGGAAAAATCTTTCCAACGATATACACTACGTCAAAATCCAACGGTTAGATTTCGAGATATATGAAAATCAAAAGTGATTGTAAACAGCGCTAGAATCAACATTGACCTCAATTGTCGGTAATTAAGGATTTAATTATTTTTAATCAAATAAAAATAGGAAATAATCATTATAAATTAAAAATAACGATAAGAAAGAATTTTCATTATATATGAATATATATATATATATATATATATATATATATATATATACGAAGGTTATTTGGAAAGGCCGAGTTAATCTCATTCCGAATAATCAAACGACGTTAAGGTTTGAAGTAGAAGATGACGAATGAAGACCTTCAATCTTCCCCTCATGAGGACAGCGATTTAGGCTTTGAATTGATTTGCTCCCAAGTCAAGGTCAAGGTCATTGCCCGAACGAACATGTAGATTGAACGGATTAGGCTTTCGCTCAGACCCAGAGCATAAGCTATTGAATGGATTGTGTGTCTAAAATCATACTCTATTAAATATCACATTATTGATCTTTTGTCGAAGGTATGGATGTTTGGTGGCGGTGAATCTATTCTCTTGCTTAACACCCGTTCATATATTTCGGCAAAGGGTTGGTAGTAGGGTATGGGGTGATGATGTGGCACGCTAAGGTGCATATGATCAAGGTTTTGTTGAAAAGCAGGACTTGTGGGACGATCAAAGCATAGTCTGTTTAGGCATAGCTTTGTGTACAACGTGACTTCGCGAGCCTCACACACCGGCGGAGTCTAAAACGGGAGAAGGGAACGCAGGGAGAGCAGCACGTTTCTTTCTAGCTAGAGTGGTGTCAGTGACCTACCAGCCCTGACATTTTATTTATGTGGATGAGGGAATGAGGCGCCTCGGATAGGTCCTATAGGATCGGGAAACGTGTGTTCAGGAATTGCCAATCCACGAAGCTGTATGTGTGGACCGGCCCTGCAGCTTTCCAAGGGTTCACTACGGGGAATCCTGAGACATTAGCTAGAGTGTCTCGAATCGGTAGGAGCTCCTCCCTAGCCTTGACTCAGATGGAAATCCAAATTCCAAATACGACCCTACGGATTTAATTGTATTACTAGTACGGAGGCATAATATATGGTACCTTTGCTTCCTAGGATTGATACATTTATTTTGAAATGTTTTGTTATATATGCTAATAATAATATTAAACCCGTATTTGCCGTATTTAGCATGTTTAATCACCATAAGGGAAAACTCTATCCTCTGGTGTGCGTTGCATTGTGTGATGGGACTTGAGTCTTATGGTGATTCCATTTTTCTAAAAAGCGTTGCATTGTTGCACGATTTATTTCTCTGCTTGTTCTGACACTTTTAAAATTATGCACGGCAATCCATTGAAATAAATCCGTTCCGCATTAGCGGCATGGTCTTTGGATTTGCCATATTATTAATAGTATGTTAGTTAAGAATTCTCACACCAGTCCCACGACTGACCTGTAGTTTGTTTCACCTTTTTGCAAACTCGGGTGCCCTCTTTTCTACATGGGCAGCCAAGTAAACAGGTTATCTTTCGCTTGGAGTCTTTCCTTGGAGCTGCTTACTATTTCTCTTGGATTTTCTTGTGGAGAGGTGATGACTAGGAGTTTGAAGACTTATCATTAGCTGCTCTTACATTTTTCTCTTTCTTTTTATTTCAGTCATGAAACTTGTTTTATTCCACGTTGTTTAAGTTGGAGTTGGAACTTATTTCTTTTCTGCGAATTTGGTGTAATAATGTACAAGTCTGTGACTGTGGATTTTCTGTGATGGACGACATTATATTTCCGCTGCTATGATGTTGTTACTCTATGAATTTCATATGCTATTTTGTATCTGTGATATGTATTATTGTATTTATGTTGTATTCCAAATGATCATCTCTTACTTTCATTTCGTGGAAGTTTGGGGTTATCACACACGGCATTCTGAACAAGTTTTGCCTAAGGGACTTTTTGCCGAAAATGCTCCAATTCGCCAGAATTCGCGAAAGTACACGAATTTTACCGCTTTTGAACATCAGACTTCGAACGCGTTTTCCGAGCAGCTCCGAACACCAAAACACGACTTCCATATAGCCAAATCGAAGAGAATTTCGTGCTCTACAACTTTGGTCTAGAGGGACATTGGCCAAAAACGCACCGTTTGGAAGTTATTGGCCAAATACGGTCAAGGGATTATTTGCAAAACGGGAGATTAGTGTAAAATGGGTTTTTGGTGACCGGGGGGCCCCACGGCCGGAACTGATGAGGGGGAAGGGGGCGCCGGACCTGATTGGGCGTGGGGAGGCAGCTAAGGGGCGGCGGCGGTGGTGGTAGGGCCCGGAGTGGAGGTGGTTGGTGTTGAAGGCCTAGGGTTCATGGAAAGAGGACAGAGAAGGAGGAGGAAGAGGAGGAGGAGGGGAGGAGGAAGAGGGGGTGCGGCCGGCGGTGGAGGGGCTGGGGAGGCCGGTGGAGGTGGTGGCAGCGGCACCTAGGAGGAGGAGGCCATTTTTGAGTTTTTGTGGAGAAGGAAAAGTGAATTTATGAAATAGAAAAGGAGAAAAAGTGATTATATGCTAGTTTCACGCGTATCGCCTGAACGCTAAAGATCTCCAATCGCCCCGGATTTCGGACACGAGATAGTAGACGTGAAGACGAGTCCAACGAAACAAGTTTCGTCGAATTCCGAGTTCGTTTGACCATTCAAAAAAAATCACAAAAATGCTCAGATAAGATCTAAAAATGCTATTTTGGCGCACCATTTCTTCTCGCACGCTCACATGCTAACTCAAAAAATCAAGCCCTATTGGATTTAACCATTATTAGACGATACGAATCCATAAAATAAAAACGAAATCGAATTCTGACGTCGTATCAATAATGTTCCTTTGTAAAATGACTGCTCGCTTTACCCTAAACTGTTTTAGCTCGCACGGCCACATACTAACTCCGTTCGATGCGCCATTTGGAAGTCAACAATGATTTGTCATTATGAATCCATAAAAATTTATCTCGTCGAATTCTGAGCTCATATGCAAAATTTCACTTTTTAAGGGCTATGTTTTGCTAACCGAACAACTCCAGCCCATAGCCACTATTCCGGATATCGGAATATATCGAAGCTTATACTTTTCGGAGTTCTTAACAGCATTTTGAACTCAATGGAAGTGGTTTCTAGTCCAAATTCATCCGTATGCAAAATTTGACTTTTTAGGCCATGTATAATTTACATAGCGACTATTCTGAATTTTCAACTGGGCATAACTTTTGATTCCCGCTATGAAATTTCGATTTTTCAGATTCGTTGGAAAGATATTTTCAACTAGATTCTAATATTTTTGGTTTCACTAAAATCCGGATTGTTTTGCACCCGGTACATTCAATTGAAGTTTGAAATCGAATTATCAAACTACAGGGCCATTTTCAATTCCTTCTAAAATTTAAAATAAATATTTATATTCTAACGACGATGTATGTAAATATATACGTTTGAATTATATTCAAAATAAATTTCTCGTCGATTTTATTTAAAATAATCTATTTTAAATATTCAAAATTCGCTAAAATTGCCAAAATAAAAATTTTAAACTGGCCCAGATTTCCGGGTTATTACAATCTCCCCCACTTAAAAACTTTTCATCCCCGAAAAGGAACAAAGTCGAAAGTGGTTTGATCAATCAACTCTACGTTCGATCTGGCTTCCATTCTCCAACTTTTCAGTTTCTGAGAATTTTCAAATTCTTCAAAAATTTGGCTAACACCCTAAATTTTCGAAAAATTTCGCCATAACCTCCCCTGCACCGGGAACCACGGGAAAATCCCGAAATTGCCATATAGGCCTTCTGATCTCAAAAAGAAAAAGAAAAAGCCAAGCGACTAGCCAATAAGCTCATAAAATCATCATCACCCGAACAAAACAGTAAATTATAGTAAACATGTACCTATTTGTCGGGCAAACAAATTTTATTCTCTGCTCTAGCCTCCTTGCTATGACTGTTCAATGTAAGTACATGCATATGCAAGCAAATGCGACCAATTTTCAACACAATTCACTATTTGGTACAATTAGGCATAATGGTTCAAAATTATCAAATAAATAAACATACAACACAAACATCAATCAATTAGTGAATTAACGTTTCAAATTCATAATTTTGATACATATATACATATATAGAAAATCATGTTTTTGATGCCAATTCACAACAATGTATTCTAGCTATATTTTGGTTCTCACACCAGTCTAATGGAAATATATAGAAATCACACCTTCGAAACACGAAAATAAATACTGGTGATGGCACGCCATCATCATGATCATGTTCGGGCGACTAGAGTGTGATTCTATATCTATCTAATATATTAAAACTTCGAATATACGTTCATGACGCGTATATGCAAAATCTTCATATATTGGATTGTCCAAATTCAATATAAATAAATTATTCAAATACGTGTAAAACGATTTAAATTTCAAAACAAAATTGTTTTCATTTGAAAAATATACTCTTCACACTCGTTTTAGGATACTACTGATCCTATCTCTAACGAATCATTCTAATTGGATATTACTAATCCAATATCTGATGAATTCTTTCGTAGGGTTCTAATGTGTCTTGTTCTCGAGCTCTGTAAACCAAAGCTCTGATACCAAATGTGAGGACCCGTAACTTCCCCGTGAAGGAAAGAGCGGATACTTTGAGAACACGACAAAATAGAACGCAAACGGAAGATCATTTCATTGTTATTACAACAATTCCATCAGATACAAGAATATACAGAGTATAAATGAATAAATTACATTCGATAAATACCAGAGATTACAATAAATTACATAGCAGCGGAAAATAATATAAAACACAACTGAAAGTAATGCACGGATACAGAGCTTTCCGAGCATCATTCCAGATGTAAATCAGGATCCTATGAATATAAATCTGCAAAACCAGAAATACTAGCTGCCCGTGTCGAAAATAGGGGCACTCAGAGTTTAGGTTAAAAAAAATAAACTCCGGGTCAGTCATGTGACTGGTGTGAGAACTAAAACAATTATTTAAAACTTTACTTTAAAAGAGAGTAATTCAAGGAACCACGCCGTATAACACAGAACGGGTTTCCTCCCAAGAATACCAGTGTATAGGATAAACAACGCAATGCTTTTTCGAAAAATGAAGCTATTATAAGACCCAGGTCCCATCACACAATGCAACGCAAGCCGGAGGACAGGGTTTTCCCTTATAATAGCCAAACATGCTTGGTACGTTTTAAACAAATCATTTGATACTATAATAAGTGTATAGTGTCAAAACATTTTCAATCATAAATATCAATCCTAGGCGGCATGGGTACCATATATCATGTCGCCATACTAGGCTCTACAAATAAAACCGAAATACACTTATTGGAAATTGGATTTCCGTCATGAGTCGAGGCAAGGGGCAAGCTCCTCTCCGCTTTCGAGACACTCTAGCAAATGCCTCGGGACTACACACTCTGGGTAACCCCTGGATGCTTCAGGGCCGGTCCTCTCTTACGTTTGAGGATTGGCAATTCCTGAACACACGTTTCCCGGTCCTTACAGACCTAAAATCGAGGCGCCTCATCCAACAACCACATAGGTGAAAAGTATATAAATGTCAGGGCTGGTAAGTCACTGACACCACCAAAGCTAGAAAGAAACGTCGTGCTCTCCCTGCAGTCCTTATCCCGTTTTTAACTCATACCGAGGTGTGAGGCTCACGAATCCACGCTATACACAAAGATATGCCACGTAGGCCGTGCTTTGATCATCAACCACAAGACTTTGCTTTTCAACAGAAGCCTTGATCCATGCAACTCAGTGTGCCACACAGGCAATTCATGTCATGCGATTGATATCTATCGATATATAACCTCTAAGCTCGTACGTCTCAGAGAAGGGCGTTAAGCAAGAGAATAAATTCTCCGCCGCCAAACAGATATATATTTAACAGAAATTAATCAACACAGAATAAAATCCAATGTCAGACACACAATCCATTTACAAGTTCGTTCTGGGTCTGAACGAAACCGGAGGCACTTTCCTCGCATATCCATCGATCTCCAAGTACGTCTGGACGACCACCAACTGATTCCCTCATCTTGGGTGTACAGCCCAATCAAGATCATCAGTAATCACCCAAACGATGTGAAGACTTCCGGTCTTCAACCTCCGTCTTCATCTTCGAATTATCGTCGAATCGGTTATTTAGAATGGGTATAAACCCGGACTTTCCGAACAACCCGCGTATATAGTAAACAAATGTTACACAAACACAACATACGCCTCATTCCAATTCAGCAGCCACTAACCGCAAATTAGCAAGAGAACAATTTCCTAACTATTAACCCCGAAGGCCGAAACCAACATCAGATCAATATCCAGGAAACCATTATTCTTAACTAACCTACAGCTAGTTTCTAAATTTCACATTCTTAGGGAAAGGTTCCCATTAATTTTATCCAAGATAAATTCTTTAAAATTTATTCTTGAATCTTCCTTTAGATGTCATTTCAAACCAAATTATGGTTTTTCAAACTAGTCAAGATTAGCGAACCACACCGAAGTAATTATTTATTTTATTTCCCAATCCCAACCTATTTATCCCATAAAGCAAAACTGGTAATACTCCATATCTAACACCACGGTGTTATCGGTAAAATTAATTACCATTTCACGTTCAAATCTAATTAAAGATTTGACTATCGCTTGGAGTCAAACTGGTGATACTCCATTCTCGCTCATTTTCCAAATTTGATAGTTTAGATAATCAATTCACATTTCAATTCAATTTGAATTCATTTCGAATTCGTTTTTTATTCAACTCAAATTCAATTCGTTTTCTATTCAAATCAAATTCGTTTTCTATTCAAATCAATTCTAATTCGTTTTACATTCAATTCAATTCGAATTCGTTTTATATTCAATTCAATTCGAATTCGTTTTCTATTCAATTCAATTCAAATTCGTTTTCTATTCAAATCAATTCGAATTCGTTTTATATTCAATTCAATTCAAATTCGTTTTCTAATCGATATAAATATCGTTCGCATCAAAATAGCGCATCTCTAATCAACACGGCTTTATATATTTCAATAATCCCGTTATTCTATTCAACAAATGAATATTTATTCTATTCAATACGTGAATCTATATTTTTGCCAACACATGACTAATCTCAATGAATGAGTACCGTCCATGTGTGACTATTTGTATTATTTAATATATTTTATAAAAATTATGGTATCTTTCATTTGATTTCAAATCAGACTCCAACCGTAAATTAGTCAGAGAACAATTCCCTAAATATTAACCCCGAAGGCCGAAACCAACATCAGATCAATATCCAGGAGACCACTCATCTTATCTATTTTCCAGTTAATTTCTAATTTCATATATGATAAAGATGTAAATTTTATTATTAAAATATTTCGTTCAACACATGACTAATCTCAACGGATGAGTACGGTCAACACATGAACCTTTATATTATAATGATAAAGATGTAAAATTTATTATTAAAATATTTCGTTCAACACATGACTAATCTCAACGGATGAGTACGGTCAACATATGAACCTTTATATTATAATGATAAAGATGTAAATTTTATTATTGAAATATTTCGTTCAACACATGACTAATCTCAACGGATGAGTACGGTCAACACATGAACCTTTATATTATAATATTCTTTATCTTCTAAATTGGAATGAGGCCCAATCAATTACCATATAAAGTTATTTATATGGATTCCATTCAACACATGTATATAATAGCAACGATACATAATCAACCATCATCCAAAGTGCACTACACTGTATAAGCATCAAATATAGATATCTAACGCTTATAACAGCATGTCAATCAATCGATCGACATACAACTAATTATTGGGATTAGTGTATGCCGTATTTTATCCCAATACCCGTGTGGGGTTTCAAACAATCAAACACAGATTTCATTTGTGCTGTTGGGCGATGTGTAAAATTTATCGTCCCAATCAATGTCCTTCAAATAGGTGTACATAAACAAACCGTCCGGTTTGTAAATGAATATTTATTTATTCACATTCTCGTTAAAAATTATATTTTTAACGACCAAACTATTTTATTCAACCTATGAATATTCTATTCGGTTCATTTATCAAATAAAATGATATCTTTATTTTTCTAACTTATTTTAGAAAATTTCGGTGGTATAACGGCACGATACTAGAAACAGGACAAGGCCTAGCCTTATCCCCGGTCTAACAATGGCCCACGCCATACACATATCAATCAATCCATTCCATTTCACCAAACAATCAAGTTCTAATCAAATAATATAACCAACTACACAACCAAACAAACAAGTCCATGGTCTGTGGACGATGGTGTCAGGTGCTACTAAACACCGTCTGCATCCTAGTATATATATATAACTAGAAAAAGAAATTTAGAGTGAGAAGTTCTCACATTGATTTTTTCTAACGCCTTTTCTGAACTGCTGAATTGTTGTTCGAGCTCCATACTTCGCATACAAGCTCAAATTTTCAATCTATCTTTTCTTCTAGCACAAGCACGACATTCTGAACAACTTTTGCCTAAGGGACATTTTGCCGAAAATGCTCCAATTCGCCAGAATTCGCGAAAGTACACGAATTTTACTGCTTTTGAACAGCAGACTTCGAACGCGTTTTCCGAGCAGCTCCGAACTCCAAAACACGACTTCCATATAGCCAAATCGAAGAGAATTTCGTGCTCTACAACTTTGGTCTAGAGGGACATTGGCCAAAAACGTACCGTTTGGGAGTTATTGGCGAAATACGGTCAGGGGCTTATTTGCAAAACGGGCGATTAGTGTAAAATGAGTTTTTGGTGACCGGGGGGGCCCACGGCCGGAATTGAGGAGGGGGAAGGGGGCGCCGGACCTGATTGGGCGTGGGGAGGCGGCTAAGGGGCGGCGGCGGTGGTGGTGGGGCCCGGAGTGGTGGTGGTTGGTGTTGAAGGCCTAGGGTTCATGAAAAGAGGAGAGAGAAGGATGGGGAGGAAGAGGAGGAGGAGGGGAGGAGGAAGAGGGGGTGCGGCCGGCGGTGGAGGGGCTGGGGATCCCGGTGGAGGTGGGAGCAGCGGCACCTAGGAGGAGGAGGCCATTTTTGAGTTTTTGTGGAGGAAGAAGGAAAAGTGAATTTATGAAATAGAAAAGGAGAAAAAGTGATTATATGCTAGTTTCTCGCGTATCGCCTGAACGCTAACGATCTCCAATCGCCGCGGATTTCGGACACGAGATAGTAGACGTGAAGACGAGTCCAACGAAACAAGTTTCGTCGAATTCCGAGTTCGTTTGACCATTCAAAAAAATCACGAAAATGCTCAGATAAGCTCTAAAAATGCTATTTTGGCGCACCCTTTCTTCTCGCACGCTCACATGCTAACTCAAAAAATCAAGCCCTCTTGGATTTAACCATTACTAGACGATACGAATCCATAAAAACAAACGAAATCGAATTCTGAGTTCGTATCAATAATGTTCCTTTGTAAAATGACTGCTCGCTTTACCCTGAACTGTTTTAGCTCGCACAGCCACATACTAACTCCGTTCGACGCGCCATTTGGAACTCAACAATGATTTGTCATTATGAATCCATAAAAATTTATCTCATCGAATTCTGAGCTTGTATGCTATATTTCACTTTTTAAGGGCTATGTTTTGCTAACCGAACAACTCCAGCCCATAGCCACTATTCCGGATATCGGAATATATCGAAGCTTATACTTTTCGGAGTTCTAAATGGTATTTTGAACTCAATGGAAGTGGTTTCGAGTCCAAATTCATCCGTATGCAAAATTTGACTTTTTGGGCCATGTATAATTTACATAGCGACTACTCTGAATTTTCAACTGGGCATAACTTTTGATTCCCGCTATGAAATTTTGATTTTTCAGATTCATTGGAAATATATTTTCAACTAGATTCTAATATTTTTGGTTTCACTAAAATCCGGATTGTTTTGCACCCGGTACATTCAATTGAAGTTTGAAATCGAATTATCGAACTGCAGGGCCATTTTCAATTCCTTCTAAATTTAAAATAAATATTTATATTCTAACGACGATGTATGTAAATATATACGTTCGAATTATATTCAAAATAAATTTCTCGTCGATTTTATTTAAAATAATCTATTTTAAATATTCAAAATTCGCTAAAATTGCCAAAATAAAAATTTTAAACTGGCCCAGATTTCCGGGTTATTACATATTGATTGGGACGATAAATTTTACACGTCGCCCAACTACACAAATAATATTCAGTGTTTGTGGATTGAAACCCCACATGGGTGTTGGGATGATATTTGACGTACACTAATCCCAATTGTTTAGTGGTATGTCGATCGTTTGATTTACAGACTGTGTAAGCGTTAATTAGTTATATTTAATGCTTATGCAGTTGTGTGGTGCACTTTGGATAATGGTTGATTATTTATCATTGCTATTATATACATGTGTTGTATAAAATCCATATAATTAACATTATATGGTAATTGATTGGGCCTCATTCCAATATGGAAAATAAAGAATATTATAAAATACAGATTCATGTGTTGAATAGAATAAATAGTCCTGTGTTGATGATACTCATGTGTTGAGAATATCATTGTGTTGAAACTTATCGTGTGTTGAACGAAATATTTTAAAAATAAAATTCACATTTTTATCCTATATAAAATTAGAAACTAGTTAAGATGAGCGGTTTCCGGGGTATTGATCTAATGTTGGTTTCGGCCTTTAGGGTTAATACTTAGGGAATCATTCTCTTACTAATTTACGGTTGGAGCCTGATTAAGGATTAAAAGATAGAAATCATAATTTTATAAAATATACTAAATAACAAAAATAGTCATGTGTTGACGATACTCATGTATTGAGAATATTCATGTGTTGACAGAAATATATATTCATGTGTTGAAAAAGAAAATATTAATTTGTTGAATAGAAAAACGGAGTTATTGAAATATATAAAGCCATGTTGATTAGATATGCGCCATTTTGACGCGAACGATATTTATATCGATTATATTCGTTTTTATAATAAATATAGAAAAGGAAGTGATTTCAAAATATAACGTTTTGATAATATTATCATTTATATATTAATGATATGGAATATTCAATTTTGATTTAAAATTGAATATGAAGTTGAAATTGTTTTGAAAACGAATTTAAACCGAATTATAATATACGTTTAGAATTGAAATCGATGTAATATATATAATATAATATATATATATATATATATATATATATATAATGGCCTGAATAGAACGCGCCGCGCCGCGGCAGTTCGTGAATTTCGACCATTGACTTCGAATTGACATTACGGGAGATCCGACCATCGGGTTCTCTAGAAACTGGAACCGTTGGGTTCGTATCGAAAAGTGCTTTCCAATGAATATTAGAAATTTGAAATCTAACAGTTCGATTTGGAATTATGTCCAAATCAAATTTGGAAAAGGTCGCTGTAAGTGCAGTTCGGTGGCCGTTATTGAAAACCGACTGTACGGGCCTAGATAAAATTATTAAAAATATTAATAATTTGTGTAAAATCATAATATATGAATTGGAAAGAACTGGGATGAAAAATTCCACATTTGAAAGGATAAAAATATATTTTTATCGAAATGAACTAGTTTTGAACTAGATTTGAAATGGTTTTGAAAATAATCAGAATTTCGAAAATACGAATTGGAATGGATTTGAATCGAAATTATCTTCGAAATATTTAGATGTTGTATTTCGTGATTATACAGATATGGTTGTGAAAACTTGAAAGATATATTTATATCGTTATTTCCAGTATGATATTTGTTGGTTTCAGAATTTGATATTGAATATAAGCCGGTATATTTTCTATTCAGAGCCTTGTATTTAATATCAAATGGGATTTTGGGTTGGTCGTGAATGGTGTCTTAAATAACACTGTTCTTGAACCCAGTTTAGAAAAGAATAAATCTTTTAATTAAGATTTAGTGAAATTATCCAGTTAATTAGTATTTAATTGGAATTGAATTTAAATTGGTTTTTGGGGTTTATCGTGAGAGGTGTTTTGAAAAACACCTGTTCTTTAACCCGATTAACAATGGAAAGTGATTTTGAGTTTATCGTGAACCGTGTTTTAGATGACATGGGTTCTTTAACCCAGTTAAAGATAGGATATTGATTTTTGGGAAGATTAAAACTAAGTAGAGTTTTAATGAATCTTTAATTAGATTAACGTGATCGAGAATGGAGTATCACCGGTTTTGCTCCAAGCGATAGTTAAATCTTTAATTAGATTTGAACGTTAAATGGTAATTAATATTTACCGATAACACCGTGGTGTTAGATATTGAGTATTACCAGTTTTGCTCCATGGGATGAATAGGTTGGGATTGAGAAATAAAATAAATGATTACGTCGGTGTGGTTCGCTAATCCCGACTGGTTTGTAAAACCTTAACATGGTTTGAAATGATATCCAAAGGAAGATTAAATAATAAATTTAGAAGAATTTATTTCTGATAAAATTAATTGGGAACCTTTCCCTAAGAGTGTGAAAATTTGAATTAAAGAATATTCTGAATTGGAATGAGGCGTATGTTGTGTTTGTGTAACACTCGTTTATTATATATGCTGGTTATTCGGAAAGGCCGGGTTTATACCCATTCTGAATAATCAATTCGACGATAAGTTGAAGATGAAGACGGTGGTTGAAGACCGAAGGTCTTCATATCGTTTGGATGATTATTGATGATCTTGATTGGGCTATACACCCAAGAGGAGGGAATCAGTTGGTGATCGTCCAGATGTACTTGGAGATCGATGGATATTCGAGGAATAAGGTTCCTCCGGTTTCGTTCAGACCCAGAACGAACTTGTAAATGGACTGTGTGTCTGACATTGGATTTTATTCTGTGTGATTGATTTCTATTAAATATATATCTGTTTGGCGGCGGAGAATTTATTCTCTTGCATAACGTCCTTCTCTGATACATATGAGCTTAGAGGTTATATATCGACAGATATCAATCGCATGGCATAAATCGCCTGTGTGGCATGCCTAAGTGGCAAATGATCAAGGCTTCTGTTGAAGAGCAAAGTCTTGTGGTTGTTGATCAAAGCACAGCCTGTGTGGCATAGCTTTGTGTATGGCGTTAATTCGCGAGCCTCACACCTCGGTATGAGTCAAAAACGAGATAAGGACCAAGGAGTGCACGACGTTTCTTTCTAGCTATGGGTGATGTCAGTGACCTACTGTAACAACCCGGAAAATCAGAACCAATTTAAAATTTTATTTTAAGAAATTTTAAATAGAAAATGCGTCGGAATTTAGAAATTCTAAAAAAAGTAATTATTAATAAAAAGGTTAAACATTTTTATTATAAAGAATGAAATATGAAAAATGGACATTTGTTTAAATAGGAAAGTTCATATTACATAAAAATGTACATTTTTATGTAATATTGATTCAGTGAAATGAATCATAGCTTGTTTAAATGATGTAACATAAAAATTTACATTTTTAGGTAATATAAAAAGATTATATCCTTATGCTACATTTGTTTAATGTAAAGAAGCTTACAATAAAATATTATATTTTAAATGTGCAATATGTAATATGATTCATTAAAAAAGAATGCTTGATTGACAAATATGTTAACATTAAAATGTCTTAGGAACTTTAGTGACATTTATTAATTTACTGATTGAAAATAATGTGTAGGTCATGACTGAAATAAATTATGACAATATATATATATATTAATATATATATATATATATATATATATATGAATATATATGTACATATCTTTGGCTATCCTCTTTCTCTCTCTTTCATTGTCATCTACTTTTGAAATTTGAATAATAAAAAATGGAATAAATGTGTCATTATAGCGTGTAATCAAAAGGGGATTTAAGGAAACATTTATAAAACACAATTAAAACATAAAACGTATTTATTCGTAATGCACATGCATGGTCTCTAGAAAAAAAAACTTTGCCCCACTGTCAAATTTGTAATTGCCTTGTTGGTTACATGCTGAAAATGGTTGATATACATACTCGCCAAATAATGGGCTTGTTGAATTTCTTTGCATAATAATAAAAAAAAATGTTACAGAAAGATAGATAATTAAAATTAATATGTTTTCCTATTTTGGTTTCATAACTTAAAAAAAAAAAATTAGTTGTGATATGTTTAAAAATGGTCTTAATCTACTATAGGTAAAATTTATTTAAATATGGAATACATTCTTGAGTATAATCTGTTACATAATAGCTTTATATTAAAGCAAATATACACACTATTTAATAGGAAAGATGTAAATGTTAAATTTGGACGATTCAAAAAAATATTCCAAAAATATTAAGAAATAATAATATATGGATTTAACTGTAAAATTAGAAATAAAGTATTATAAAATTGCTCTTGTCCTTTTTCCCAAATCCCTAATCCACTAACATGACCAGCCGCCGCCAAACATGTCCAATGGCCTAAATGTTCTCTAGTTCCTCCTCCTTTTTCTTCTAATCCAAATAATAAATTTGAAAATCTTATGAACGAAAAAAATTCGCCTCTTCTAGCTCATGAAGATGAACGGTAGTGATCATTTAAAACACCATGGATGGGAAGATTTTTGGGTTCAAAAGTGGCGAGTTCATGGTCGAATTGGGGGCTATAGGGGGCGGCGAGTTTCCCCATACGGCAGGCGAAGGTGGAGGCTGGCATAGGCTTCGATGTGAGGTTGTTTGATATGGATCCGGTTGTCTTAGGTGCGTGCGGCGGTGGAGCATTCATGTGAGATTTATCGTTTTTTAAAATAAATATATATACTCAAATTGATTTTGATTGTAATGTTGAATATTTACGCTATATATAAAACACATATCTGTATCATGAAAAATTGAGGTTGGTTGATTTGACTTGTGGTGGTGATAATTGGTTAAATTTTATTTGTGTAAAATATAATCTTGAAATAAAAGTGTCATCTTTGTTAGATAATGTCTTTGTGAAATAAAATTACATTTTTTATTTTTCATGAATAAAATAAAATAAAGATAAAAAAATATTCATATAGCATTAATTTGTCATTTATGTTAGAAAACAAATTTGTCATCAATGTTAGAGCATACAAATGTCATTTTTATTTTAAAGTGTTAAATTAGAATAATGCATGTTACAAATATGTCATTTATATAGATTGTGTTTCACGTTAGTTAAAAAAAAGTCATCTTTTGTTTGAGAACAAAAATGTCATCTTTTGTAAGAGAATAGAATATCATCTTTTGTTAGAAAGCAAATAGGTCATTTATGTTAGAAAGTAAATAGGTCAGTTATGATAAGTAAATATGTCATTTAATTAGAAGTTGTCACATTTGAATAAAAATAACATTTTTTTTTCTCGTTAGAAGTTTTTTATGTAATTAAAAATAACACGAGGCATGAGAAAAAAATAACATTTTTGTCATAAAATGTTGCAATTGAATAAATATACCATTTGTTATATATATATATATATATATATATATATATATATATCGCTAGGTTAAGATCATAATATTTACATGTTAATGTAGTTGTTATAAAATGACCATTTGTTAAATAAGACTGTCATTTAGTAAAAACATGTTTTGCTAAATAAAACTACCATTTATATTCATTTAGAATTGTCAGAAAATGAAGTATCATTTATGTTCATTTAGAAATGTCATTTATGATTCATTTAGAATTGTCAAGATAAAATTAACATTTTTACATGTCATGTATAGATTAGTTTTGTATACACGTTAAAATTTACATTTTTATATGTCATGTAGATTTGAACATATATTTGTCAAATAAATGACAAATTGGGTTTTGTAATAAAAAAAATTTCTTTTTATTTCAGTTGAGAACATGTAAATGACAAATTGGGTTTTGTAATAAAAAGATTTTCTTTTTATTTCAATTGAGAACATGTAAATGACAAATTGGTTTTTGTAATAAAAATATTTTCTTTTTATTTCAATTGAGAACTTGTAAATGACAAATTAGGTTTTGTAATAAAAAGATTTTCTTTTTATTTCAATTGAGAAAATGTAAATGACAAATTCGGTATCGTAATAAAAAGATTTTCTTTTTTTTAAGTGAGAACTTTTATCTCACTCAAGTTTTTGAAACAGTTAATTATTTTTGTTGTTAAATATTAATTAATTATCTGGGTTGAAATTATTGTTCATTGGATAAATGTTGATTTGGATGAATGTTGTGAATTGTTTGAAATTTGAAATATGTAACATGTTGTTATGACATTTATGTTATTTAAAACATGTTTACACTGCCATTTACAAAGTTGCCTGACTTGTTTATGTTGATTGGACGATAAATTTTCACACATCGTCCAAGAGCACAATTAATAATATATTATTTGAATTTGTGTTGGTTGAAACCGCACACGGGTCTTGGGTTGATATTCTGACTACACATCGCCCTTGTGATTAGTTTAGAATGCACTTTGGCTGTTATCGAATGTTTTATCATGGAATTAATGCGATGTTTGAAATCCATATAATTAAAATTATATGGTAATGGATTGGGTCTCATTCCAATTTTGAATTAAAAGAATATTTTAATTTAATATTCAGTTAATGGAATTAATTGACGTATGAATTAGAAAAATTATATCTTTATTGTTTATAAGTTATAACAAAAAGGATTAAATTAGAAAGATTACATCTTTACGGTCAGTATGATAAGATAAGAAGGTTTGATTTCAAAATTTGAACATTTGAAAAGATTATTATTATAATATAATAACAATATAGAAAGTTCAATTTTTCACTAAAAATTGAAATGTCAGTTAGGATATTCGGAAACAAAGGGTTTTATAAAATTGGTGACAATTTAATGTAAAGATCATATCTTTATTTTAAAAGAATATTTAAAAATAAGATTTTCAGTGAATTAATTATAATTGTACTTGGACACGAGGTTGGGTTACATTTGTGGTACAAGTCTGCCGGGACCCGCCCGACATATCCAGCAGCCACAAATGTTGGGCCTAATGTGAGAGGTCCAAGTGCGCAAATACGAATTGGGTCATGACACGAGGTTAAGCCCAACTTGTGGGATAAGTCTGCCCGGAATCAACCGGCATATCCAGCATCCACAAGTCGCAGGCTTAATGTGGGAGGTCTGGCCCAGTTTAAAATATAAATGAATAAGATAATGAATTGGGCTATTTGATCTGTTTTGAATAGCAACGCCATTTTAACCCAAACATGTTTATCGATTTATTTTATCCATTTTATAATGCATATTGAAAGAGATAATTTCAAAATTAATATTTTATAAATTATATTATTTTAATATGATAATAGACTGAATATTCAATTTGGATTTAAAATTGAAAATATTACATTTTCAATGTAATAAAGATTGAAATGAAAATATTACATCTTTCAATGTAATAAAGGTTGAACTAAAAAGATTACATTAAAAAGATTTCATTTTTATTTAAGATTGATTATTTTAGAAAGAATACATTTTTATAGTTAATTCGTTTCAAAAGAAAGAAAAGGATTCATTTTAATGTAAATATACATTTTTATGTAAAAGAAAATAAAAGGATTAAAATGGTTTTAATAAAACCAAGATTTTCCAATACATATATTGGAATGGATTTGAATGGGAATAATCTTCGGATTATTTCAGTATTGGATTCTATGATTATACGGATGTTATTATGGGAATTTGGAAGATATTAATATCGTTATTCCCAATTTGATATACGTTAATTTTCGGAATTTGATATTGAGCATGAATCGATATAATTTCTATTCAAAGCATGATATTTAATATCAGAATAGAATCTGGGTTTGTCGTGAATAGTGTCTTAAATAACACTGTTCTTAAACCCACTTTAGAACGAATAAATCTTTTAATTAAGATTTAAATAAGATTACCAATTATTAAACATAATTGAAAATTAAGTGAAACTGACTTTTGGGTTTATTGTGAACAATGTTTTTAAATGACAATAGTTCATAAAACCCGAGTGTCAGTGAAATTTAGATTGGTAATTCATAAATCTTTTAATTAAGATTTAACGAAACATTCTAGAGAGAAGTTTTCAATTTAATATATTAAATTGGAATATGATTTTGGGTTTATTGTGAATGATGTTTTTAAGCGACATTTGTTCTTTAACCCAGTTAAAGGCAAGATTATTTCTTGGAAGTTAAATAATCATTAAATAATGATTCTTGAAGATTAAAACTAAACATAGTTTAAAATAAATCTTTAATTGGATTGAATGAGGATAAAAGAAACTAAATTTACTTAATTGAAGAAATGAACGATAACTGGGTACCACCAGTTTTTACTCCAAGTGATAGTTAAATCTTTAATTAGATTTGAACGATAAAATGGTAATTAAGTTTACTGTAACTGTTAGCCTACTTTGTGAAATAGGCAACACAAAGTCGAGATGTCAAGCGTTGAAGAACGTTTCTTCTTAGAAAGCATCGGGTCGGATCGGAGAGCTACCACCTGTCGGATCGGAGAGCTACTACCAGTTCGGAATGGAGCAGAGCAAAATGGATAAGGACTCAGTTTCAGTTCAGGTCGGGTCGGATCGGATGCCCCGATCCGAACCCCTTCTGCTTTCTCCTCCGAACCGAACCCTCATTCCATTTTACTTCCCCCCACAATCGCCTGAATATTCGGAGCGGTTATGACCATTTCCTATCCACGATGACTACTATTCTGATGCACTGTCAGCACTGGAGTCCATCCGAGCCCGAGGATGATGGGATGGAAGACACATGGCTCCGACCCGGATCGAATTCTAAGTAAATCTCCACCTATAAATACCCCGCCCAGAGACAATTAAAGGGATCTTCTTTTTGGCACTTTGAGAGTTCAAACCCTTTCAAAAAACCTAATTCCAGCATTTCCAGATAATCCAAATCATCATTCAACATTTGTTTTGAGACAATTGACTGAATGTACATGAGTTGTGAGTGAAATTGAGTGAGTTTATCATTGTAATTGCATTTATATCATCGAGAATAGTGATTATAAAGTGGACGTAGGCTTTTCAACGCCGAACCACTATAAATTCTGTGTCTCCATTTTACTTTTGATCTTATTTTATTTCGATTTTAGTCAATTTGGGTGTTAGAACCACTTTTTGGTCTAACATTTTGGTGCTTTCACTGAGAACATTTGAATTCTCTGTTTTTTCGGATTATCATTCTACTTTTTGGACCGTTGAGTTCAAAGAAGTTAATCCTCAAATTTCGACGCTCTTGAATACTTGTTGGTTGATTGTTGAAGAACTATGGCCAAAGGAAAAGGCAAGGAAGTTCAAACCAGTCGAGGGAACAGAGTTGGTGAAGATCAGCAAAATGCGGTTGTGACAAGGTCTCGTGGGCAGAGCTCGGGAGTGGATCGGACAGATACAGGAAATCCGAACCGCACTCAAGGAGAGAGCTCCGATCCGATCCGAGTAGGAGAATCTGAAGCAGTGCACTCCCCCAACCTGAACCGACCCGAACAAATCGCACTGCACCGATCTGAACAAGCTTCCCAGCTCCGACCCGAACAAGTCTCCCAGCTCCGACCCGACCTGATTGCCCAGCTCCGATCCGATCCGTCGCTTGGTGATGTTGGAACCTCTACTCGAGCCCCTCCAAATGCTCCGACTCCAGCCACCAGGGTCAATGATCTGGTCAATCCATCTGCGCCTATTACTCAAGGAGATTTTTCGCGCCTACTTGACATGCTTGAGAGCACTAGGGAGGCTATGAAAATCCACGAGCGCACCAATCTCATGATGCAAGAAAACATGAGAATCATGAGCAGGGAAATTAGCGAACTCCGTAGACAGAGAACCCCATCCCCAGTTCGTCACACACCAATGTATCAGTCTTCTTCTTCCGAGGAAGAACGACCCCGTGAAAGAAGGCCGCTCGAACGACCTCAGAATTTGGAGAAGCTGACGTTCAGATCTTTGGGGTCCCGCGAGGACGCTGCACGGGTACTAGGACCCAATGATCCAAGCTTGAGAGAGCCTATGTTGTTACCGATGCAGGGATCCCATGTATTACCTAGAGACCCTAACCTTACCAATCCCACTCAGGGACAAATGCTCCAGCCCCTTCCTCCCGAGATCGACAGGGAGCGTAGGGAACGAAGCAGAGCAGAAGCAGCTCGGAGAAGGAGGACGTTGTAACAACCCGAAAATTTGGGCCAGTTTAAAATTTTTATTTTGGCAATTTTAGCGAATTTTGATTATTTAAAATGAATTATTTTAAATAATAACGACGAGAAATTTATTTTGAATATAATTCGAACGTATATATTATACGCGTCGTCGTTAGAATATAAATATTTATATATAATTATAAATAGAATTGAAAATGGCGCGGTAGTTCGATAATTCGATTTCGAACTTCAATTGAATGTACCGGTGCAAAACAATCCGGATTTTAGTGAAACCAAAAATAATGGAATCTAATAGTGAATATCTTTCCAACGAATCCGAAAAATCCGAAGTTCGTAGCGGGAATCAAAAGTTATGTCCAGTTGAAAATTCTGAATAGTCGCTATGGAATTCAGGCCCTTAAAAATGGACATTTTGCAAATGACCTCGGATCTCGACGAAACTAGTTTTGTTGGGTCCGCAGTGTCGAATTATTGCTAGGTTTCAAATTTCATAATTTTTCGAATCAATATGTGAGCGTGGCGAAGGAAAACGCGTTTGACCAGTTTCAGTTGATTTTAATCGACTGGAAAATGGCCATTTTTCCAACGGTCTCAGAATTCGACGAAACTAGTTTTGCTAGGACCGTATCGTCAATACGAAGCTAGAAAATATTTTTCGGGAATTTTTCGAGTTAGTGTGTGACCCCGGTAATTTGAAATGTGCGTTTAAATTGAATGTATAAAGAATTATATTTTAATTTAAATCAAAACTGATCGAAACAGCCGAATTAGCCTACGAAACATATCCCATTGTGTTTGGAATGGGGGTAATACGCTAGGAACGACAGTCGGCATGTTAGATGTTGAGGTCGTATGAAAGGTCAACTGAGTCGGAGAATAAAATAAATTAATAATTAATAATATATATATATATATATATATATATATATATATATAAAACCCATCTCTAAAACCTAACCCCCCCCCTTCACTATTCAACCCGTCGCCTTCTTTTTCTCAGCCTCCCTCCCCGATTCTTCGTCGCCTTCCCCTCCAGGCGGACCCACCGCCCAACGATGGCCCTCCGGCGACCCCCCCTTCTTCCCCAATCTCGCTCCATCCCCTTCTCCTCCTCTGCTCGAACGCGGCTCCTCCCACGAAGACCCAGCACGACCCAACTCTCCCAAAACTCCAACCGCGCCTAACCCTAGCCACCCTACGTCTTTGCTCAGCTGATCCGACCCCTTGGGCGCGAGGTCCGACACCCCCTGCTCCGGTGAAGACCAACGCAACACTCCTTCCTCCAGCCGTACCTATTTCCGCCGTACCCCCCCTCCTCCAAGCCCCAAATCAAATCGCACCACCCCCTTGCTCCGGCGAACTGCGGTCCCTTTTTTTTATATCGCTGTAAGTTTTCTTATTCATTAATTTTGTTTATTTTAAAACTGAAAAGATATGATCTTTAGCATAGTAAAGGTATGATATTTAGTTAGCATAAGGTTAAGATTTTTTAACATAGAAAAGTTTTGATTTTTATTGGTGATAAAGTTACGATTTTTATCGTTTGAAATAAAATATAAAAATACTATTTTTATTATATAAGGGGTGCTATAAAAATATGGTTTTGATTATATGAACAACAAGGGAAAGAATTGATTTTTTCATATAGATAAGGATTGATTTTTCATATTGATAAGATTTGATTTTTCATAATAGGAAACAATTGATTTTTCCTTGTAAGTAAGAAATATGATTTTTCATTGTATAGGAAAAATAATGATTTTTCATTATAAATAAAAATTCGATTTTTATATATTGAACTTCGAAATAAAAATAAGATTTTTATATATTGAACTTCGATAGAAAAATATAGTCTTTATATATTGAACTTCGATATAAAAATAGGATTTTTATATATTGAACTTCGAAATAAAAATATGATTTTTATATATTGAATAGCATAGTAAAAATTCGATTTTTAAATATATGAAGTGATTATAAAAATAAGATTTTTAAATTGAAAGTGAATAAATAAAAATGTGATTTTTATTTTAAAGACATCAAAATATAAAAATGTGTGATTTTTATATATGTAGTGGCTACGGGCAACAAAGATGACGAAGATGCGATAGCGATGAAGATTTCCTGCAAAAGAAGTGCCGTGGAGCTAGGATAGCTTTCTGTGAGAATTTCTCACCTTTCTATTTCTTTTCTAGTTATATATATACTAGGATGCAGATGGTGCTTAGTAGCACCCGACACAATCGTCCACAGACCATGGACTTGTTTGTTTGGCAGTATTGTTAGTTAGATTGTTTGGGTGGATTTGAATAGTTTGGTGAAATGAAATTGATATGATTGATGTGTGAATGGCGTGGGCCTTCACTAGACCGGGGATAAGGCTAGGCCTTGTCCCGTTTCTAGTATCGTGCCGTTATGCCGCCGAAATTTTCTAAAATATGTTAGAAAGTAAAAAATATCATTTTATTGTGTAAATGAATTGAATAGAAATTCATAGGTTGAAATAAAATGTTTTATCGTTAAAAATATAATTTTTAACGTGAATGTGAATAAATGAATAGTTATAAACAAATCGGCCGATTTGTTTGTATATACACTGATTTGACTGATATTGATTGGGTCGATAAATTTCACACATCGCCCAACTGCACAAATAAAATCTGTGTTTGATTGTTTGAAACCCCACACGGGTGTTGGGATGAAATTTGAAGTTCACTCATCCTGATTGATTAAATATGTCGATCGATTGATTGACAGGCTGTTATAAGCGTTAGATATCTATATTTGATGCTTATACAGTGTAGTGCACTTTGGTTGATGGTTGATTATTTTTCAATGCTATTATACATGTGTTGTATGAAAATCCATATAATAACTTTATATGGTAACTGATTGGGCCTCATTCCAGTTTTAAAATAGAAATATTTGAAATAGAAATATTCGAAATGGAATATTTGAAAATATCAATATATGAAGCCGTGTTGATTAGATTGACGCCATTTTGACGTGAACGATATTTATATCGATTTTATTCATTTTAAAATGAATATTGAAAGTGATTTCGAAATGAAATGAATTGAAAACGATTTCGAAATGAAATGAATTGAAAACGATTTCGAAATGAAATGAATTGAAAACGATTTCGAAATGAAATGAATTGAAAACGATTTCGAAATGAAATGAATTGAAAACGATTTCGAAATGAAATGAATTGAAAACGATTTCGAAATGAATTGAATTGAAAACGATTTCGAAATGAATTGAAAACGAATTCAAATTGAATTGAAAGCAAATTGAAATGAATTCAAATTGAATTGAAATTTGAATTGAATAGAAACGAATTTATAGAGAAGAATTCAATTTTGATTTGAATTGAAAAGGAAGTTGAAATTGCTTTTGAAACGAATTTTAAAACTATTTATATAATTCGTTTTAAATAGAAATCGACGAAGTATATATTATATATATTATATATATAATATAATGGCCTGAATAGAACGCGCCGCGCCGCGGCAGTTCGCGAATTTCGACCATTTATTTCAAACGGACATTACGGGAGATCCGACCGTCAGATTCTCCTAAAACCGGAATCGTTGGGTTCGTATCGAAAAGAGCTTTCTAACGAATATTAGAAATTAGAAATCTAACGGTTGGATTTGGAATTATGTCCAAATCAAATTTGAAAAAGGTCGCTATAAGTGCAGTTCGATGGCCATTGATGGAAATCGACTGTACGGGCCTTGATAAAATTATTAAAAATAGTAATAATTTGTGTAAAACATAAGAAATGATTTGTGAAGATTTGGGATGAAAAACTCCATATTTGAAAAGATAAAAATAGATTTTTATCGAAATGAACTAGTTTTGAACTAGAATTATAATTCTATTTATTTTTAAATAAATAAATTGAATTTGAAAAGGGTTTTGAAAATAACCAAAATTTCCAATGATTGCATTGGAGTGGATTTGAATCGAAATTGTCTTCGGAATATTTCGATGTTGGAATTCGTGATTATATAGATGTTGTTATGGAAATTTGAAAGATATATATTTATATCGTTATTTCAAATACGACATTTGTTAGTCGTAGAATTTGATATTGAATATAAGCCGATATATTTTCTATTCAGAGCCTTGTATTGAATATCAAATGTGATTTGGGTTTGTCGCGAATGGTGTCTTCACTAACACTGTTCTTGAACCTAGTTGTGAAAAGATTAAATCTTTTTATTTAGATTTAATGAAGTGTACCAATTAAACGATATTTAATTGGAATTGAATTGGTATTGATTTTTGGGTTTATCGTGGACAGTGTTTTAAATAACACTCGTTCTTTAACCCGATAATTAATGGAATGTGATTTTGGGTTTATCGTGAACCGTGTTTTAAATGACACTGATTCTTTAACCCAGTTAAAGATTAAAACTAAGTGGAGTTTTAATGAATCTTTAATTAGATTGAGATGATCGAAAATGGAGTATCACCAGTTTTGCTCCAGGCGATGGTTAAATCTTTAATTAGATTTGAACGTGAAATGGTAATTGAATTTACCGATAACACTGTGGTGTTAGATATGAAGTATTACCAGTTTTACTTCATGGGATGAATAGGTTGGGATTGGGAAATAAAATAAATGATTACTTCGGTGTGGTTCGCTAATCCCGACTAGTTTTGAACTGATATTCAAAATAGAATAAAGAATAAATTCAAGACATTTATCTTGGATAAAATTAATGGGAACCTTTCCCTATGAATGTGAAATTTAGAAACTAACTGTCGGTTAGCCAAGCAGAATGGTTTTCTGAATATTGATCTGATGTTGGTTTCGGCCTTCGGGGTTAATATTTGGGGAATTATTCTCTTGATTCATTTACGGTTAGTGACTAATGAATTGGAATGAGGCGTATGTTGTGTTTGTGTAACACTTATTTAAAATATACGCGAGTTATTCGGAAAGACCGGGTTTATCCCATTCTGAATAACTGATTCGACGTGGTGTCGAAGATGAAGACGGTGGTCGAAGACCAGAAGTCTTCACGTCGTTTGGGTGATTACTGATGATCTTGATTGGGTTGTACACCCAAGAAGATGGAAACAGTTTGTGATCGTCCAGACGTACTTGGAGATCGATGGATATGCGGGGTACTAGGTGCCTCCGGTTTCGTTCAGACTCAGAACGAACTTGTAAATGGACTGTGTGTCTGACATTGGATTTTAGTCCGTGCGATTGATCTCTATTAAATATATATCTGTTTGGCGGCGGAGAATTTATTCTCTTGCTTAACGCCCTTCTCTGAGACGTACGAGCTCACGGGTTATATATTGATGGATATCAAACGCATGGAGTGAATTGCCTGTGTGGCATGCCTAAGTGGCAATTGATCGAGGCTTCTGTTGAAAAGCAAAGTCTTGTGGTGATGATCGAAGCACGGCCTTTGTGGCGTAGCTTTGTGTAGCGCTTACTTCGCGAGTTTCACACCCGGTATGAACCAAAAACGGGAGACGAACCTCAGGGAGGACTTGCGTTTCTTTCTAGTTAGAAGTGTCGTTAGTGGTTTTACACGCCCTGACGAGTTTGACTTATGTGGTTGTTGCTGTTGCGAGGCGCCTCGGTTATATCGGTTTCGGCCGATGCATTCTGGTTGGCAGACGGACCAGACTTACACCCCATAGGGTGGGGAAACGTAGTGTTCAGGCATTTTAATCCACATCGGTGGACCGGCCCTGTCGCTCCAAGGGCCCACCTGAGTCTGGGTCCTGTGGCTCGGGCTAGAGAGTCACGAATCGGTTGAGGACTATCTTTTGCCTCGGTTCATAGACGGAAATCCAATTTCCAAATACGTGACATTTGCGGTTTTATTTGTAGAACCTAGTATGGTGACATAGTGGGATGGGGCGCTCATGCCGCCTATGATTGATATTTATGATTTGAAGTTGCTCTATACACTATGCACTTATTATAGTATCAAATGATTTGTTTCAAACGTATCAAGCATTCTTTGGCTGTTATAAGGGAAAACCCTATCCCCCGGCTTGCGTTGCATTGTGTGATAGGACCTGGGTCTTATAACAGCTTCATTTTTCTTTATTTAGCATTGCGCTGTTTGTTTTATGCACTGGTATTCTTGGGAGGAAACCCGTTCCGTGTTATACGGCGTGGTCCCTTGATTTACCTAACTTTAAAAATAAAGATTAACTGTTTTAGTTCTCACACCAGTCACATGACTGACCTGGAGTTTATTGTTTTAACCTAAACTCTGGGTGCCCTTATTTTGACACGGGCAGCTAGTAGTTTTGGTTTTGCAGATTTATATTCACAGGATCCTGGTTTACAGCTGGAACGATATCCGGAAAGCTTTGTATCCGTATATCTCTTCTAGTTGTGTATTGTATTATTTTCCGCTGCTATGTATTTAAATGTAATTTAAATCTCTGATATTTCTGTGTAATATTCATTTATACTCTGTATATTCTTGTAATCTGATGCATTGTTGTAATATACAATGAAATGTTCTCTTATATGTGTTCTGTTGTGGTTTGTTCTCGAACTATCCGACGTTTTCCTTTACGGGGAAGTTACGGGTCGTTTCATTTTGGTATCAGAGCTTTGGTTTACAAAGCAGAGAACAAGGCACATTAGAACCGTACGAAAGAATTCATCAGATATTGGATTAGCAATATCCAATGAGGGTGACTCGTTAGAGATGGGATCAGTAGTATCCTAGAACGGGTGTGAAGAGTATATTTTTCAAATGAAAATAATTTTGTTTTGAAAATTTAAACCAACTATTCGTATTTGATTATTTATTTAATATTGATTTGGACAGTCCAGTATATAAAGAATTTGCATATACGCCTTGCAAACGTATATTCGAAGTTTTAATATACTGGATAGATATAGAGTCACATTTTAGACACCCGGGGATAATTCTGATGATGTGGCCACATCATCAGTATTTATATTCGTGTTTCAAAGGTGTGATTTCTATATATTTCCATTAGACTGGTGTGAGAACCAAAATTAGATAGGGCCTATTGTTGTGATTTGGCATCAAAAATCTGATTTTTGACTATGTATCAAAATTATGAATTTGAAACTCTAATTCACTAATTGATTGATGTTTGCGTTGTTTGTTCATTTGTTTGCTAATTTTGAACCATTTAGCCTAATTGAAACAAATATTGAATTGTATTGAAAATTGGTCGCATTTGCTTGCATATACATATATATCATTGAACAGGTCATAGCAAGGAGGCTAGAGCCAGAGAATAAAATTTGTTTTCCCGACAAATAGGTACATGTTTACTACATAATTTCCTGTTTTGTTTGGGTGATGATGATTTTGTGAGCCTATTGGCTAGCCGCTTGGCTTTTTCTTTTTCTTTTTGAGATCTGAAGGACCGGGGAAGCTATTTGAAATTCCCCGATGCTCCCGGTGCAGGGGAGGTTATGGCGAAATTTTTCGAAAATTTAGGGAGTTAGCCAAATTTTTGAAATTTTGAAAATTCTCAGAAACTAAAAAGTTGGAGAATGGAAGCCTGATCGATCGTAGAATTGATTAATCAAACCACTTTCGACTTTGTTCCTTTTCGGGGACGAAAAGTTTTAAGTGGGGGAGATTGTAACAACCCGAAAATCTGGGCCAGTTTAAAATTTTTATTTTGGCAATTTTAGCGAATTTTGATTATTTAAAATGAATTATTTTAAATAATAACGACGAGAAATTTATTTTGAATATAATTCGAACGTATATATTATACGCGTCGTCGTTAGAATATAAATATTTATATATAATTATAAATAGAATTGAAAATGGCGCGGTAGTTCGATAATTCGATTTTAAACTTCAATTGAATGTACCGGGTGCAAAACAATCCGGATTTTAGTGAAACCAAAAATAATGGAATCTAATAGTGAATATCTTTCCAACGAATCCGAAAAATCCAAAGTTCGTAGCGGGAATCAAAAGTTATGTCCAGTTGAAAATTCTGAATAGTCGCTATGGAATTCAGGCCCTTAAAAATGGACATTTTGCAAATGACCTCGGATCTCGACGAAACTAGTTTTGTTGGGTCCGCAGTGTCGAATTATTGCTAGGTTTCAAATTTCATAATTTTTCGAATCAATATGTGAGCGTGGCGAAGGAAAACGCGTTTGACCAGTTTCAGTTGATTTTAATCGACTGGAAAATGGCCATTTTTCCAACGGTCTCAGAATTCGACGAAACTAGTTTTGCTAGGACCGTATCGTCAATACGAAGCTAGAAAATATTTTTCGGGAATTTTTCGAGTTAGTGTGTGACCCCGGTAATTTGAAATGTGCGTTTAAATTGAATGTATAAAGAATTATATTTTAATTTAAATCAAAACTGATCGAAACAGCCGAATTAGCCTACGAAACATATCCCATTGTGTTTGGAATGGGGGTAATACGCTAGGAACGACAGTCGGCATGTTAGATGTTGAGGTCGTATGAAAGGTCAACTGAGTCGGAGAATAAAATAAATTAATAATTAATAAAATATATATATATAAAAAAAAACCCATCTCTAAAACCTAACCCCCCCTTCACTATTCAACCCGTCGCCTTCTTTTTCTCAGCCTCCCTCCCCGATTCTTCGTCGCCTTCCCCTCCAGGCGGACCCACCGCCCAACGATGGCCCTCCGGCGACCCCCCCTTCTTCCCCAATCTCGCTCCATCCCCTTCTCCTCCTCTGCTCGAACGCGGCTCCTCCCACGAAGACCCAGCGCGACCCAACTCTCCCAAAACTCCAACCGCGCCTAACCCTAGCCACCCTACGCCTTTGCTCAGCTGATCCGACCCCTTGGGCGCGAGCTCCGACACCCCCTGCTCCGGTGAAGACCAACGCAACACTCCCTCCTCCAGCCGTACCTATTTCCGCCGTACCCCCCCCCCTCCTCCAAGCCCCAAATTAAATCGCACCACCCCCTTGCTCCGGCGAACTGCGGTCCCTTTTTTTATATCGCTGTAAGTTTTCTTATGCATTAATTTTGTTTATTTTAAAACTGAAAAGATATGATCTTTAGCATAGTAAAGGTATGATATTTAGTTAGCATAAGGTTAAGATTTTTTAACATAGAAAAGTTTTGATTTTTATTGGTGATAAAGTTACGATTTTTATCGTTTGAAATAAAATATAAAAATACGATTTTTATTATATAAAGGGTGCTATAAAAATATGGTTTTGATTATATGAACAACAAGGGAAAGAATTGATTTTTCATATAGATAAGGATTGATTTTTCATATTGATAAGATTTGATTTTTCATAATAGGAAACAATTGATTTTTCCTTGTAAGTAAGAAATATGATTTTTCATTGTATAGGAAAAATAATGATTTTTCATTATAAATAAAAATTCGATTTTTATATATTGAACTTCGAAATAAAAATAGGATTTTTATATATTGAACTTCGATAGAAAAATATAGTCTTTATATATTGAACTTCGATATAAAAATAGGATTTTTATATATTGAACTTCGAAATAAAAATATGATTTTTATATATTGAATAGCATAGTAAAAATTCGATTTTTAAATATATGAAGTGATTATAAAAATACGATTTTTAAATTGAAAGTGAATAAATAAAAATGTGATTTTTATTTTAAAGACATCAAAATATAAAAATGTGTGATTTTTATATATGTAGTGGATACGGGCAACAAAGATGACGAAGATGCGATAGCGATAAAGATTTCCTGCAAAAGAAGTGCCGTGGAGCTAGGATAGCTTTTTGTGAGAATTTCTCACCTTTCTATTTCTTTTCTAGTTATATATATATACTAGGATGCATACGGTGCTTAGTAGAACCCGACACAATCGTCCACAGACCATGGACTTGTTTGTTTGGCTGTGTTGTTAGTTAGATTGTTTGGGTGGATTTGAATAGTTTGGTGAAATGAAATTGATATGATTGATGTGTGAATGGCGTGGGCCTTCACTAGACCGGGGATAAGGCTAGGCCTTGTCCCGTTTCTAGTATCGTGCCGTTATGCCGCCGAAATTTTCTAAAATATGTTAGAAAGTAAAAAATATCATTTTATTGTGTAAATGAATTGAATAGAAATTCATAGGTTGAAATAAAATGTTTTATCGTTAAAAATATAATTTTTAACGTGAATGTGAATAAATGAATAGTTATAAACAAATCGGCCGATTTGTTTGTATATACACTGATTTTACTGATATTGATTGGGTCGATAAATTTCACACATCGCCCAACTGCACAAATAAAATCTGTGTTTGATTGTTTGAAACCCCACACGGGTGTTGGGATGAAATTTGAAGTTCACTCATCCTGATTGATTAAATATGTCGATCGATTGATTGACAGGCTGTTATAAGCGTTAGATATCTATATTTGATGCTTATACAGTGTAGTGCACTTTGGTTGATGGTTGATTATTTTTCAATGCTATTATACATGTGTTGTATGAAAATCCATATAATAACTTTATATGGTAACTGATTGGGCCTCATTCCAGTTTTAAAATAGAAATATTTGAAATAGAAATATTCGAAATGGAATATTTGAAAATATCAATATATGAAGCCGTGTTGATTAGATTGACGCCATTTTGACGTGAACGATATTTATATCGATTTTATTCATTTTAAAATGAATTGAAAACGATTTCGAAATGAAATGAATTGAAAACGATTTCGAAATGAAATGAATTGAAAACGATTTCGAAATGAAATGAATTGAAAACGATTTCGAAATGAAATGAATTGAAAACGATTTCAAAATGAATTGAATTGAAAACGATTTCGAAATGAATTGAAAACGAATTCAAATTGAATTGAAAGCAAATTGAAATGAATTCAAATTGAATTGAAATTTGAATTGAATAGAAACGAATTTATAGAGAAGAATTCAATTTTGATTTGAATTGAAAAGGAAGTTGAAATTGCTTTTGAAACGAATTTTAAAACTATTTATATAATTCGTTTTAAATAGAAATCGACGAAGTATATATTATATATATTATATATATAATATAATGGCCTGAATAGAACGCGCCGCGCCGCGGCAGTTCGCGAATTTCGACCATTTATTTCAAACGGACATTACGGGAGATCCGACCGTCGGATTCTCCTAAAACCGGAATCGTTGGGTTCGTATCGAAAAGAGCTTTCTAACGAATATTAGAAATTAGAAATCTAACGGTTGGATTTGGAATTATGTCCAAATCAAATTTGAAAAAGGTCGCTATAAGTGCAGTTCGATAGCCATTGATGGAAATCGACTGTACGGGCCTTGATAAAATTATTAAAAATAGTAATAATTTGTGTAAAATCATAAGAAATGATTTGTGAAGATTTGGGATGAAAAACTCCATATTTGAAAAGATAAAAATAGATTTTTATCGAAATGAACTAGTTTTGAACTAGAATTATAATTCTATTTATTTTTAAATAAATAAATTGAATTTGAAAAGGGTTTTGAAAATAACCAAAATTTCCAATGATTGCATTGGAGTGGATTTGAATCGAAATTGTCTTCGGAATATTTCGATGTTGGAATTCGTGATTATACCGATGTTGTTATGGAAATTTGAAAGATATATATTTATATCGTTATTTCAAATACGACATTTGTTAGTCGTAGAATTTGATATTGAATATAAGCCGATATATTTTCTATTCAGAGCCTTGTATTGAATATCAAATGTGATTTGGGTTTGTCGCGAATGGTGTCTTCACTAACACTGTTCTTGAACCTAGTTGTGAAAAGATTAAATCTTTTTATTTAGATTTAATGAAGTGTACCAATTAAACGATATTTAATTGGAATTGAATTGGTATTGATTTTTGGGTTTATCGTGGACAGTGTTTTAAATAACACTCGTTCTTTAACCCGATAATTAATGGAATGTGATTTTGGGTTTATCGTGAACCGTGTTTTAAATGACACTGATTCTTTAACCCAGTTAAAGATTAAAACTAAGTGGAGTTTTAATGAATCTTTAATTAGATTGAGATGATCGAAAATGGAGTATCACCAGTTTTGCTCCAGGCGATGGTTAAATCTTTAATTAGATTTGAACGTGAAATGGTAATTGAATTTACCGATAACACTGTGGTGTTAGATATGAAGTATTACCAGTTTTACTTCATGGGATGAATAGGTTGGGATTGGGAAATAAAATAAATGATTACTTCGGTGTGGTTCGCTAATCCCGACTAGTTTTGAACTGATATTCAAAATAGAATAAAGAATAAATTCAAGACATTTATCTTGGATAAAATTAATGGGAACCTTTCCCTATGAATGTGAAATTTAGAAACTAACTGTCGGTTAGACAAGCAGAATGGTTTTCTGAATATTGATCTGATGTTGGTTTCGGCCTTCGGGGTTAATATTTGGGGAATTATTCTCTTGATTCATTTACGGTTAGTGACTAATGAATTGGAATGAGGCGTATGTTGTGTTTTTGTAACACTTATTTAAAATATACGCGAGTTATTCGGAAAGACCGGGTTTATCCCATTCTGAATAACTGATTCGACGTGGTGTCGAAGATGAAGACGGTGGTCGAAGACCAGAAGTCTTCACGTCGTTTGGGTGATTACTGATGATCTTGATTGGGCTGTACACCCAAGAAGATGGAAACAGTTTGTGATCGTCCAGACGTACTTGGAGATCGATGGATATGCGGGGTACTAGGTGCCTCCGGTTTCGTTCAGACCCAGAACGGACTTGTAAATGGACTGTGTGTCTGACATTGGATTTTAGTCCGTGCGATTGATCTCTATTAAATATATATCTGTTTGGCGGCGGAGAATTTATTCTCTTGCTTAACGCCCTTCTCTGAGATGTACGAGCTCAGGGGTTATATATTGATGGATATCAAACGCATGGAGTGAATTGCCTGTGTGGCATGCCTAAGTGGCAATTGATCGAGGCTTCTGTTGAAAAGCAAAGTCTTGTGGTGATGATCGAAGCACGGCCTTTGTGGCGTAGCTTTGTGTAGCGCTTACTTCGCGAGTTTCACACCCGGTATGAACCAAAAACGGGAGACGGACCTCAGGGAGGACTTGCGTTTCTTTCTAGTTAGAAGTGGCGTCAGTGGTTTTACACGCCCTGACGAGTTTGACTTATGTGGTTGTTGCTGTTGCGAGGCGCCTCGGTTATATCGGTTTCGGCCGATGCGTTCTGGTTGGCAGACGGACCAGACTTACACCCCATAGGGTGGGGAAACGTAGTGTTCAGTCATTTTAATCCACATCGATGGACCGGCCCTGTCGCTCCAAGGGCCCACCTGAGTCTGGGTCCTGTGGCTCGGGCTAGAGAGTCACGAATCGTTTGAGGACTATCTTTTGCCTCGGTTCATAGACGGAAATCCAATTTCCAAATACGTGACATTTGCGGTTTTATTTATAGAACCTAGTATGGTGACATAGTGGGATGGGGCGCTCATGCCGCCTATGATTGATATTTATGATTTGAAGTTGTTCTATACACTATGCACTTATTATAGTATCAAATGATTTGTTTCAAACGTATCAAGCATTCTTTGGCTGTTATAAAGGAAAACCCTACCCCCTGGCTTGCGTTGCATTGTGTGATAGGACCTGGGTCTTATAACAGCTTCATTTTTCTTTATTTAGCATTGCGCTGTTTGTTTTATGCACTGGTATTCTTGGGAGGAAACCCGTTCCGTGTTATACGGCGTGGTCCCTTGATTTACCTAACTTTAAAAATAAAGATTAACTGTTTTAGTTCTCACACCAGTCACATGACTGACCTGGAGTTTATTGTTTTAACCTAAACTCTGGGTGCCCTTATTTTGACACGGGCAGCTAGTAGTTTTGGTTTTGCAGATTTATATTCACAGGATCTTGGTTTACAGCTGGAACGATATCCGGAAAGCTTTGTATCCGTATATCTCTTCTAGTTGTGTATTGTATTATTTTCCGCTGCTATGTATTTAAATGTAATTTAAATCTCTGATATTTCTGTGTAATATTCATTTATACTCTGTATATTCTTGTAATCTGATGCATTGTTGTAATATACAATGAAATGTTCTCTTATATGTGTTCTGTTGTGGTTTGTTCTCGAACTATCCGACGCTTTCCTTTACGGGGAAGTTACGGGTCGTTTCAGACGTCCTATGATCAGGAGCCCAGGGGAAACCCGAACATCAGAAGGAGGGCGTCTCCTGATCAAGAGCCCAGAGGGAACCCGGATACCAGAGCCAGGGAGCCTGAACGGCCCCTGACCAATGCTGTCGTATGGGCTATGGTACGCCAGATCATGTCTGAAAGCCGGAACTACACCAATGAAGATTATGGCATTGAACGAAGCCATACTCCCTTCACTGACGACATCCTCAACTTTCAGTTTCCCCGACGTTTTAACCTACCGCAGATGGACAAGTACAATGGGAGAACCGATCCTGGACAGCATTTGATGCGATGCGCATGGCTCATGAATGCTGCTGCTGCCCCTGACGCAGTAAAGTGTAAAGCCTTCCCGATCTATTTAGAAGACGTGGCGCTGCTATGGTTTACCCGACTTCCCCCTCGGTCGATATCAAATTTTAGGGAATTGAGTGAACGTTTTATGAATCAGTTCCGACTCCATGCCCGAAAGTCTAAGAGTGTTATTGAATTATCAAGAATTAAGCAGGCGCCGGGAGAGTCTTTGAAGTCATATCTCGACCGTTTCAACTTAGCTGTGACAGAAGACAGTGACCCGCACGAGCCCACCATCTTGATGGCTTTGATGGAAGGAGTCGATCCTGATTCCGAGTTTGGAGATTATCTTTCTGGGAAGCCACCTCCCATGAGAGAGTTATTCTATGAAAAGGCCGATATTCACTTAAGACGAGAGGAGGCAAGGGCAAACCGAAAGAGAAAGTCTGGAGTGGCTTCAAAAGAAAATGTTCAGAGTAATGTCGCCGTGAAGCAGTCTGGAGAAAGTTCCGGGAAAGTTGAGGTGAATGTGGGAAACAAGAGTTGAAACAACAATAATGGAAACGGGGGCAACAACAACAACCGTAACGCGAATGGTAACAGAAGAAATAGGAATAGAGGAAGTGATCCTAATAAAAGACCCCGGTTCCAGACTTATGAGAATTATACACCGCTGAATGACACTCTGGAGAACATTTACTTGGATACATACAATGTTTTGCAATATAAAAGACCGCCGCCTCGAGATTCAACGGAGAAAGAAATAGCAACTGGAAAATTTTGTCTATTTCATGGAACTCATGGGCATTCAACGAATGAATGTCGACATTTGAGAAATTTGATTGAGAAGCTGCTGCGCGAAGGAAAATTGGATGAATATAAGGCGGCGCCAAGAGACAGGGGGCAAGGAGAACAGGCTCCAAACCAGAATCAATCTACCCCCAAGCCTACAGCGCAGCAGAAAGGCAAGGGAATTGTTATTAACACCATAGTAGGTGGACCCCACCTAGCGATCCACAGTTTTAGAGCAATGGATCAATATGTTAATGCAGCTAAGCACGTAGACGTGGATGAATGTGATGATTTGGAAGATATCGCCCCTGTAAAACAGCAGAGGACAATGTTTGATGACGTGGTATTCCGTAGCAGAGACAATAAAGGAATCCAGTTACCCACCGACGATCCGTTAGTCATTACCACCACCATTGGACCGGCATTGGTTCATAAGGTGCTAGTAGACAATGGAAGCTCTGTTAATATTTTATTTAAAAAGTCGTTCGATCAGATGAAACTTGAGTCTGAAGATCTGAAGCCATGCGAAGGTTGGATCCGAGGCTTCAACGGAGCGTCGACAGCCCCTATGGGGTATATAGAATTGCCCGTAACATTGGGACAAGGAGAACACCGAAGAGTACGAATGCTTCAGTTCGTAGTGTTGGATGTAGATTCGCCTTACAACGCATTTTTGGGAAGGCCTGCTCTTGCAGAATTCAGGGCTTGCATCGTCCCTTGGTGTTTATTGCTTAAGTTCCCAACTGAAGTCGGAACAGGAGTAGTGAGAGGAGATCAAGTCTCCGGACGGGCTTGCTATGTTGCCGAATTAAAGATGTTGATGAAGGGACTCAACATCGAGAGTAAAGGTGCCTCGCCTCCTCCAAAGGAGGGCTCGGCGTAGCAATTAGAGGGATCGGCCTCGAAGGAGTTGCCAAAAGGAACGCCTGAAGACTTGGATCCCAGAAAAGATGAGGAACCAGAGGCTAGAAATGCGACTCCTAACGAAGCGACAGTGGACATACCCATTGACAAAGCTGATCCAACAAGAGTTTTGAAGATTGGATCCCAGTTGGATCCACATCGAGCCAAAGAATTAACTGACTTCCTGAAGGAAAACCTGGATGTGTTTGCCTGGACCCACGCCGACATGTGTGGGATATCTCCATCCGTCATGAGTCACTCACTAAATATAAACCCGAAACACCCGCCTGTAAAGCAAAAGAGACGTGTGCTGGGCCCAGAGAGGTCGGCAGCTCTGAAAGAAGAAGTGGAGAAGCTGAAACAGAATGGATTTATTAGAGATTCGACATATCCCGACTGGATATCGAATCCCGTTTTAGTAAAGAAGCCAAACGGAAAGTTGCGGACATGCATTGATTTTTCAGACTTGAACAAAACTTGCCCGAAAGATAGCTTCCCACTCCCCAGAATTGACCAGCTTGTAGATTCGACAGCAGGACACGAACTTCTTTCTTTCATGGACGCATATTCCGGGTATAACCAGATTCCCATGCACGTACCAGATCAAGAACACATGAGCTTCATTACAAATTTGGGTTTATACTGTTATGTGGTCATGTCGTTCGGATTGAAAAACACTGGAGCCACTTATCAGCGCTTGGTGAACAGGATGTTTTATAACCAAATAGGGAAGACTATGGAAGTTTGTGTGGATGATATGCTTGTCAAATCGAAACAGTCCTCCAGCCATACACAAGACTTGGCAGAAATGTTCGGTATCCTGCGAAAGTATCGGATGAAGTTGAATCCTTTGAAATGTTCATTTGGAGTGGCATCGGGAAAGTTTCTTGGCTTCATTGTGAGCTCTCGAGGGATTGAAATCAATCCCAGCCAAATAGCAGCGATTAGAAACATTGAAGAACCAAGGAAAATCAAAGATGTCCAAAGTATTGCAGGGAAAGTAGCCGCGTTGAGTAGATTTATCTCCAAAGCAATGGATAAATGCGTCCCATTTTTTGACTTGACAAAAAGTGGAAAAAAGAACTTCGAATGGACTCCGGACTGTGTTGAGGCCTTTCGAAATTTATTGGAATTACTAACAAAACCACCGATTTTGTCAAAGCCAGTGGATCATGAAGAGTTATTTGTTTACTTAGCGGTTTCGGCTCACGCTGTTAGCACAGCCTTGGTCCGAGAAGAAGACAAAGTGCAAAGGTCAGTATATTATGTAAGCAAGAAATTGGCAGCGGCAGAACGCAACTACCCAAGGATTGAGAAGCTCGCTTACAGCCTCCTAATCGCCTCCCGAAAACTTCGTCACTATTTCCAAGCTCACCCAATAACCATATACACTGACCAGCCTCTGAGGCAGGTGTTGCAGAGACCCGAAGCGTCGGGGCATTTGATCAAATGGAATATTGAATTAAGTCAGTTTGATTTAAATTTTCAGCCGCGAAGGTCGATCGGGGGGCAAGCCCTGGCTGACTTTATAGCAGAATTCATAATCCCAGAGGAGGAAGTGATCGATGACAGAGTGGTCAAGTCAGAAGACGAGTTAAAATTAGATCCATGGAAGCTGTACACAGACGGAGCCAAGAACGACCGAAGGTCCGGAGCTGGAATCGTCTTAGTTACTCCTGAAGGACGGTCGTTATATTTCGATCTACGATTAGAATTTTCAGCGACTAATAATGACTCTGAATATGAAGCCCTGAATGCCGGGCTGAAGCTTGCTAAAGACCTCGGAGTAAAGACATTGGACATATTCTGCGACTCCAAAATAGTTATTTGCCAAGTGCGAAAGGAGTTTGTGGCTCGGGGACCTCGACTTATCGCCTACCTCGGGAAAGTGGAAAAGCTGTTGAGCAATTTGGAGCGGTACAACATAACGCATATCCCAAGAGCCGAAAACCAGAAGGTAGACAGGCTAGCAAAGCTAGCTAGTTCCGACAACCCGGAAGAAACCGAAATAATTCCAATTGAAACATTGGAATCGCCAAGTTTTGAGTCAATGGAAATTGAATTCGCTCTCGAAGCAGAACCGGAGAAGGAATCGTGGATGACCCCAATTAAGAATTTCCTTAAGAATGGGATACTCCCATCAAAGAAGAGTGAGAGACGGGCTATAGTTCGCAAGGCCACCAGATACATCCTTCAAGATGATATTCTTTATAGACAAGGATTTTCTATGCCCCTGTTACGATGTATAGCACACAACGACATCAAACGTGTACTACGAGAAGTACACGAAGGTGAGTGTGGAGATCATACAGGAGGTCAGACTTTAGCGAAAAAGATATTGCGGTATGGATACTTCTGGCCCACAATTAATAAAGATGCAGCTGATTATTCACGACGCTGCAACAGGTGCTAGAGATTCGCCAAAATCCCCAGAGCACCGCCGACCCAACTCAAATCGATGGTGAGTCCTTGGCCTTTCGCCATGTGGCGAATTGATATCATCGGAGTTCTACCAATTGCTAAAGGAGGAGCGAAATATGCAATAGTCGCTGTGGACTATTTTACGAAGTGGGTGGAAGCTGAGCCCCTAACCAAAATCACGTCGAGAAAGGTGATAAGTTTCGTGGTTAGAAATATTATATGCCGATTCGGGATCCCAAGGACCATTATAACTGATAACGGAACCCAGTTCGATGGTGCCGAATTCAGAAATTTCTGCCAGAAATATAAGATCGACAAATGGTACACGGCGGTCGCTTATCCGCAGTCGAATGGGCAAGTAGAAGCAATAAACAAAGTCATAAAATCCATCCTCAAGAAACGGTTAGAACGCGCAAAGGCAAAATGGGTTGACGAATTTCCTTTAACTTTATGGGCATATCGGACAACGTTTAAGACAGCTACCGGTCATACCCCTTTCTCTCTCTCATTTGGTTCAGAAGCAGTAATTCCAGTAGAGCTTGAGGTTCCCTCCCACAGGGCGAAATATTATGACCCGATGACGAATCGGGCACTCTTACTCGAGTCTCTTGATGAAATCGAAGAAAAAAGGGATGAAGCAGATTTTCGCGCGTCAAGACATCGACATCAGATGGCACGCTATTATGACAAAAAAGTTCGTCTTAGGACTTTTGAACAGGGAGATTTGGTGCTAAAGAGAGTCTTTCCATCCTTTCCTCACCTCGGTCCAAAGTGGGAAGGACCCTTTGTCATCCAACGGAAACTTGAAACAGGAACCTTCAAGTTAACGACCGTAGATGGCGAAGAGGTACCTAGGGCATGGAATGCCCAACACTTGATGCGATATTTGAATTAGAAATGTTGTACTCTTTGCTGTTTTTCTTGTGAACTCTGTAAAAAGGCACGACTTGCCTTAGAAAAGTCTGATGATATGAACAAAGAACTATAAAGTGGATGTAGGCTACGACTTAGCCGAACCACTATAAAAATATCGTGTGTCATTTACTTTCCTGCATTATATATACCTTCACCTACTATTCTGTTGCGATTATGGAATATAAGATGATTTAAAACCTGAAAGGTTGAAAACAGTTTATATGCAGGAAAAAGCACAACGACTGTTTGTGCGATAAGACATAAAAGAATGGGAAGACGACATTCTTAACTCTAACTCTCGAGAATTGAGAGAGAGTATAAAGGACGGGAAGACGACGTCCTCTGAGGCGTGAAGGTGCACCCAGACAAGAGACCGCCTCAGTAAGAACTCTAACCTGAGTATAAGATAGGAGAGTATAAAAAATGCCAGAAAAAACGACAGGCATTAACGACATAGAGAATGTAACCCCGTCGGAGAATCGGGGACACTCAGACTACTTGACTAAATCTTGAATAGTTTTTCAAGATTGACTGGGGACATATATGTACACACATATTTCCCCCCACCATAACTTCATTACACAACTATAGTAGGACATGCATTCTTACATAAGTGCAAAACTAATGACTAAGAGACATTGCAGAAAACGAATTATTTTTTATTTACAAATGAATGAATTTGTACAGGAAAACAGACAAAAAGAAGGTGCAAGGGCCACCCTTGCAGCAACAATTTTGGGTCAATCAAAGGCTAAAATAACATAAGACACTCCATCATTTAGACTTCGAAGGAGGCTTGGACTTCTTAGCAGCCTTCTCCGCATCCTTCGCCTCATTTTCGGCCTCCGTCAAGATGCGCTTTAACTTTTTCTTCCCTGAAGCTGAAGTGCTGGAATCAGTTGGCTTCTTCCCGGAAGGCGGAGCGCTGGAATCAAGAGAAGACTTTTTAGCAAGTTCCTCTGTAATAGATCTAGTTGAAAGCTTAACAACTAACCTTGATCCCGCATCCACTACTGCGAGGGGCTTAAGGCTTTCAGGGTCTAAGTCTTCAGATTTAAGCTGCATGCGTTTATCTTGCTCAGCTTTCAGTGCAGCTAAGGTAACATCATCGGCGCTTTTCGACTCCCCGATTATAGCCACCTCAGGGTCTTCCTCATGTCCCCCGTTGCCGCCATCATCCTTTAAGGCATCTATCATTTCGTCATCATGAGGAGTATCAGCCTTAGACGGTTCATTTCCTTCTCCCGAATTCTGGGGGCAGCCTTGTCTTTTCCCCCTTTTGCCCTTTCCATAGGCTCTGCTCCAGAGGCAGTTCCCTGGGACACATCTGTCTTGTCGGACGGTTCAATACCTTCAGAGTGAGAAGCAACAGTTATCAACTCAGGAGAAAATAATGGGTTCTTCATCGATTGCTCAATTACGAGATGAAAGGTAGAGATAACTTTGACGAATTGAGGTGAAAATGTAGAGATACCTTCCGAAGACTTCTCGGCTGGAGTGACTGCCGTTTCCGATGCCGTTTCGGGTATAGGGGATAAAAGAGATGTCCGAAGGATCCCCGGGTTTTCAGGATCATATCCCTCAACTTCAGAAGTTGCAGAGGCAGTAGAGGAAGAACCAGCCTCGGGAATGTTCTTTTGCTTAGCCTTCCGCCTCTCTTCGTCCATAACAGCAGCAATAAGGCGACGTCCTTCGGCTAGGCGTTCTGGTTCATCATCTCGTAAATATTTATCCATCAGCTTGTCCTCGTCAATGGAATCAACCTTGAGTTCCTCTTTCTCCCATTCAACGATCTGACTCCATACTTGGACTAAGGTAGATGGATAATCTTCAATCCAAGAAATGTTCCGGCGGCGGATGATATGCGCAAAGAATTCAATCATTAATTCGCCGAAACCCAGCACCTCTCCCTCAGCCTCCGACAGTTGTTTGCGGGCTTCTTCAGCGGACTTGATAGCACATTCGACGTTACCCTTCGCTAGTGCAGCCCTGTTCTCCGCCTCCGCTAACTTAGAAGCCAAGTCAGCGTTTCTCTTTTCCAATTCAGCATTCCTCCTCGCTAACTCGGCATTCTTCCGCTCAAGGTCAGCATAAGCAAGTCGCGTTTTGGCGGCATCTGACTTGGCATCTTCGGCTTGTTTTTTCAATTCCGAACGCTTTTGGGTATGGGACTCAAGAAAATCATGATAGCATTTTTGTAGATCTTCAAATTGTTGTTTGAAGCTAGTAGCATCCCATTGAGCAACAACAAGCTGGGCCTGTGTATCCTCCAAGTCTTTTCCTAGATTTTTTAAGGCCTTTGCATCGTCTTCTGCGGTTTTTTGCATCGAGTCAGCATTCGTGATTAAAGTGCGGATGATTCTGGAAAGGCTGCGCGAATACTTGAACATTTCTGAATACTGTTTCTCGACCGCATCTGCCCACCTTGCAGAAATAGGCTCAAGAGCAGGTAAAAAAGTCAAGTTTTCGAAGTAATGTTCAGGAAATTGCTCCTCCAGGTACGCCCGCTTAACTGCAGTTTCAGCATCTAGCGGTGGAGGGGCGGGGATTGTCAGCTCAGTATCCCTGTGCGTGGAGGGTTCAATGGCCTCTTTATCCGTTCTAGGCCGGTTTGCGGGAACCTTACGCTTGCTTCGTGATTCGGTATCTTTTGGCGGACTCCTCTCCCTACTGCTCTTTTCTTGAGAAGAGGTTGAGTCTTTCGATTGCGGCCTGTCCTCTTCCCGACGACCTTGGTAACCTTTATATCGTTCCGAGTCTGTCCGGACAGGAGAGCGAGAACGCGAGGTTCGCGAATGATAAGGATCATAGGGCCTTCAATCCTCCCTATTGCGATCTTCGCGGCGATCATCCTCAGTATCATAGGGCGGATTAGACATGCTGCGACAGAGTTTCCTGATGTCATAATAGGATCGGGACATCGTGCCTGCACAACAAGACAAATGAAATTCAGGATCAATATTTTCATAAAGAGAAAGATGCTATGAGTTGTGGTGCTATTGTGTTAAGTGCGTCCTAAGTGGTGTTTTCCCCACGACAAACCCGAGTCCGAAGCTAGACTAGTGCGAGCGGGTTCTTTGGCCTTAGCAGGAGTGGTCTCTTCGGAAGAAGTGAAAACTAAAGGATTCTTCCCAAAATCCTCTGAAGTGTAAATAGTTTCAGGTAAGGGGAGATCCCCCAAACCCTGGTGTAACACCCCATAATTCTGCGACATTAAGATTCTCAAATTAAAGTATAATTAATTTTTAAAAGAAAAATTAAAAGAAAAAGATCCATGCAGTTGTTTAATTTAAGTATTGTAACTAACATGAAAAAGAGAATTAAGGAGAGAACAATAATTATTATTGTTCTAAGACTTATTAACCAAAGCCTCTGTAGCTCAGTTGGTTAAGGCATTGGATTTGTAGCATGGAGGTCGGGGGTTCGAACCCCGGCGGCGGCATAATTTTTTATCTTTGTTTTAGAGAGGGCCAACTGAACATGCAAATATATGTACGTATACAAATTCAAAATTTGAAAAGATAAGAACGTACATATAAGGAAATAAAGAATATATATATATATATACATATGAGAATATAAATATATATATATATATATGCAAAAATATATGTATACGAAAGATAAAATTCAAGATAAGGCTACAGTCAATGAAATATGGCAACATCATTTGAATTTTGAAAATAAAATGAAAGTTGTGCGTATATATATACGCGTAAAATGGTCGTTAGAGGAATTGTATACATATAAGAATATTTCATGTGAATAAAACAGTTAAATAAATTCCAGAAATTCAAAAGTTTGAAAATCAAACTTTTACGCCAAAATAGCTTGTGGGACCCAATGCTGACTCAGCACTGCGTGTATGATAAGGTTTGGCTAGATTCATCTACGTACCTGGACTATTTTCTTAACTAGGTTCAATGCTGACTCAGCGCTGCGTGTACGATAAGGTCTTGAGCAGCTATATAAACAGCCCTAGTCTTCATTCTCTTTGCACCAATTCTCTTCTATCCTTATGCTGCTAAGATTCATGGCTTCTTCCCCTCTTCTAAATTTTCTTAAATAAATAAAATAAAATATGATTCAAGACGAGGAGATGCTGCTAAAAGACTTTTAAGGAGGGATTCAAATCAAAGTTTCAAGTGAAGAATTCAAAGGCTAGCTCAAACAAGTTTCAAGCAACGACGCACGAATCATAGCCACGCTTTCCTTCTTTTCTAGATCTATTTTCTGTAAGTTGGTTATTTCTAGATCTGAATATTTTGTTTTATTTGTGACATGAAATTAAAGGAATAAAGGAATATGCCAAATCTCTCTCTCTCTCTTCGAATCTGTGTTTATACTCTTGGACTGAATTAAGAACTGTTATGATTCGAGGACAAATAAGACTGTAACCGTGACTATGACTATAGAACTGTGGCCTTTGAAAGCATATGCCTTTGGACTATGACATAAGCCTTTGATTTTGGGACATATAAACATTGCCTATGACAATGACTTAGGACTATGGGAATTATTTTCCCTTTTGGACTATGAACATCGCCTATATTGCCTATGACCATGGACATTACTTATGACTAAGAACATAAGCCTTTGAATTGGACATAAACTATTGCTTATGACATAATGAGGACAATTGTGATTTTGACACCCATGATTCATGATTAGGAAAATATTGCTTTAGTTTGGTGATTGTGAAATTGGGTCTAAACCCAATTATTTATTCTACCTGTTCCTTGGTTTTTTCTTTGGTTTTAAGACAGTGGGAATTTACCTATTAAGTTAGGTCTACCCACGTTCTTGAACCTATTTTGCCCATTCTTTGGTTTTAAGACAGCGGGAATTTACCTATTTAGTTAGGTCTACCCATATTCTTGAACCTACATTGTTATCTAAACCTTTTTATGCCAATTATTCCTTCTTGTCATTTTGATTCATTCCCTTTTTATCTGCGAATTTAGATTTATTTATAATCTAGGTTGAATCACGATTATTCGAACGGTGGGAATGCGATTTGGGGAAAAACATGGAAATGAATATGAACGTAATTGTAAACTTGGAAATTGGCCTAATTTGGAATATGTATTATGACATGCATATTAAAATGAAAACGGGGAAATTTGACATGGATTAGGGAATATGTGATTTTGACATATTAAATTTGGCGTTAGTAAGTAAGCTAAATTTTAGGCATAAAATGTAAACTAGAAAAATAATTCTAGTTTTTCCATAAATTGTGAATTAGGATGTAAGACAATCATGGTGATGTTGCTATAACACGTATTTACTTTTATGAAATAAAAGTTGCTGCTTTTCTGCTATTTACAAATATGTGTTCTTATATCTGTCTTGTATATCTGTGACTTATACTTATAAACCTCCACCAAAAATTAGGGCATTCCCTTTGAGAGTGACCCTAACGGAGGTGGGGTGTTTCACCTGGAATAATGGGTCATCGGTACTAGGGACATCTCCCTCAGAAGCATCAATCGGCGACTCTTTGGAAGACGTTGACCTTTCCGGAGAAATGGCATCCTCAGGAACAGTATACCCTTCGTGATGCTTTTCGGCCATGTTAGCCAATTCATCATCTTGAGTAGAAGATGGAGAGGGTGAAGCCTGAAGAGGCACTGTAGGAGCTCTCGAACCTTCGCCCGTTTCTGGGATTACGTCCACTGGAGGAATATATACATATGGACCCGTTCCGTGACCGATGCTACGGGTAATGGACAGCAACCCATGAAGATGAAGATATTCGTCCCTAAGGACTTCATCAATAGTTAAAAACTTCTGATCACCATTAAGAAGTTGGTGCATCCGATCAAAGAATACTTGGTCCGATATTTGTTTTGGGTTATCAACTGCAAACAAAAAGAAAAACGAATTAATGCGATGGCTTGAGTGTACAGAGTCGAGATTTAGAAAACCAGTGCTTTACTTGATTTCGTCCACCTCCTAGCACACCCTGGCTGTCGCTTTACGTAAAACCATTCCAGCCTGGAGTCCCCAGCTTTACTACTGAATGGTGCTGGAATTATTTTCCTCTTAGGGACAGACTCAAAGTAACAGAAAGAAGGAGTCTCTCGAGTCCGATGCTTGAAGTTATAGAAGAAGTGAACGTCGCCAAAAGTGAGCTCTATGGCTAAGATCTCACGGTACGCTACATATAAGGTGTACAAGTAAGCGTAGGAATTGGGATGCAGCTGCATGGGGGCAATCCGCATTTGACTTAGAAAATCGACAACGAAAGGAGAAAATGGAGGGATAGCCCCGACCATGCACATCAACCGAGTGATTGCCATATACCCCTCTGGAGGGTTGTGGGGACGGTCAGATTTGGATGGCAACAAGGTATCCCCTTTGGGTATCCCGTACTTTAGTCGTATTCGGATAAGTCTGTCATTGTCGATTCAACGGAATCTTGAGGTGATTCCAGTATGATGGCAGACTCAAATTCATCAGGAGCTCGGTCATCGCCAATCCCTCCTTCCTCTTCAAAACCTAGGGAAACTCCACTCTCAGAAGACACATTGTCGCTTTCGCGAGTTTCAACCTCGTAGTCTGAGCCCTCATCATCCCGTTCTGGATCCGAGGAAGAAGATATGTCCTCAAGAGTAATTTTGTTAGATGTCTCTGGGACCTCCTTCTTCTCTGCTAGTCTAGAGGAGCGCCTGGATGTCATGGTCACAAAACTATTGAAGAAGCAATAGCACAAGTTAGAGTAAATTAGCTTGTATCCCTCCATGCGTGTGTACAAACTAAAGTGTGAGCAATGTATGCAGAAAGTGTAAAGTTAACATTTGAAAGTGCGACGCAAAATCTTGGAAAAGTAATAAGGATCAAGGCAGTTCTTGATGTCCATTTATGTTCGCAGGGCACTATCCTAACTGTCCATTAAGTTGTAGATTATGCCAAGAGTTGATTGGGCCAGTTAAACAAGTTCTTATGCATTAAGTTGGACTGCTCTTCGGTTCGGTTCGGGTGCATTCATTGGGATCGGATCGGGGGCGAAGCCCTGCCTTGGACTCGGACAAACATTGAAGCTCAGGAATCAAAGTCGGATCGGTTCGGAAGTAGATTCCCCGAACAGTTCGGATCGGATCAGACAGTCATGCCTCTCTCCTCCTTTATTTTACAGTCCGACCCGATCCGGTTAGGTGAGCTCTATTTCCCTCTTCAACTGTTTGGCCCGACCCGATCCGGCCTTCTGGATCTCTCTTCCTTTTCTTTTCCTCCATTTTTCATATTCCATCGCCCGAACCAACCCTCTGTAATCTCCCTCTTCTTCCTCTTCTTTAATTTTAAACCCGATCTCGTCTCTGAAATCCCAGTTATGATCAAACAAGCTACGACTCCCTCTTCCAACGCCTCAAAGTGGCAACGGAGCCACCAACGACGATAGCGAAGGAAGAGGATGCTGTAGCATTGAAGCCACACCCAAATCGGTCGAATTGACCATAAATTTCAATTAAAACCAATTATCATGAAATTAATCAAGGATTTAAACCTACCAAGGTGTTTAATTTGGGGATTAGCACGAGAATTGTAAGAGTTTTCCTTTTTAGAGACCTAGGGTTTCGGAGCGAAACTTATAAAACAATGAACAAAAAGAAAGTAAGAGGAAGATGAAGGCTGGATTTATATAAATACATGGTGGCTATTCGTGTCCCCGCTCAGACCGGCTCGAAAGCCCAACAGCACAGCTTGGCCCACAAGTCCAATGCGAAATAGAAAAAGAAGAGGATCCGTTCGGGTCGAAACCCGAACCGAACAGAATTTCGTATGTCAGCATGGCATTTGAATTAAACTAAACTTCGAAGAGAAAGATGAAAGCACAAGGAAAATGAAAAGGAAGATTGCCAGGAAGGCGCTGTGCAACGACAATCAAAGCATGCTCCGTTTCCAACAGAAGCATCCTTTGAGGGGGCAAAATGTTAGCCTACTTTGTGAAATAGGCATCACAAAGTCGAGATGTCAAGCGTTGAAGAACGTTTCTTCTTAGAAAGCATCGGGTCGGATCGGAGAGCTACCACCAGTCGGATCGGAGAGCTACTACCAGTTCGGAACGGAGCAGAGCAAAATGGATAAGGACTCAGTTTCAGTTCAGGTCGGGTCGGATGCCCCGATCCGAACTCCTTCTGCTTTCTCCTCCGAACCGAACCCTCATTCCATATCACTTCCCCCCACAATCGCCTGAATATTCAGAGTGGTTATGACCATTTCCTATCCACGATGACTACTATTCTGATGCGCTGTCAGCACTGGAGTCCATCCGAGCCCGAGGATGATGGGATGGAAGACACATGGCTCCGACCCGGATCGAATTCTGAGTAAATCTCCACCTATAAATACCCCGCCCAGAGACAATTAAAGGGATCTTCTTTTTGACACTTTGAGAGTTCAAACCCTTTCAAAAAAACCTAATTCCATCATTCCCAGATAATCCAAATCATCATTCAACATTTGTTTTGAGACAATTGAGTGAATGTACATGAGTTGTGAGTGAAATTGAGTGAGTTTATCATTGTAATTGCATCTATATCATCGAGAATAGTGATTATAAAGTGGACGTAGGCTTTTCAACGCCGAACCACTATAAATTCTGTGTCTCCATTTTACTTTTGATCTTATTTTATTTCGATTTTAGTCAATTTGGGTGTTAGAACCACATTTTGGTCTAACAGTAACACATTGGGTGTTAGATATGGAGTACCACCGTTTTTACTCCATGGGTTGTATAGGATGGTAATGGGATATTCATAAATGATTACTTCGGTAAGACGTTAATCCCAACTAGTTGAATAAACCTTAATTTGGCTTAAATTATAATCAAAGAATACTCTTGATTGGAATGAGGCGTTGGTTGTGTTTTAAAGCACATGATTTTAAATTGCGCAAATTATTCAGAAAGATCGGGTTTAACCCATTCTGAATAATTCATACGACGATTGAAGATCGACGATGAAGACGGTTATTGAAGACCGGGAAATTTCCATATTAAATGGATGATTATTGATATCTTGATTGGACTGTACACCCAAGATGAGGGAATAATTGGTGAACATCCAGACGTGATTGGAGATCTACCGGATATGGTTTCGTTCAGACCCAGAATGGACTTGTAAATGGATTGTGTGTCTGACATTGTATTCCTTTCTATTGTATTCGTTGATTTCTATTTAATATATAGCTTTTTGGTGGCGGAGAATTTATTCTCTTGCTTAACACCCTGTTATATATTGGTAGATGATTAATGATATAGTATGGTATGACAATGTGGCATGCTAAGATGCATATGATCAAGGCTTTTGTTGAAAAGCAGAGCCTTGAGGATGAAGATCAAAGCACAGCGTAAATTAGCATAGCTTTGAGTATATCGTTACTTCACGATCCTCACACCTCGATATGATGGTGAACGGTTTGTTTGATTAGTAGGTTGACCAATATACTTTATATATACATGGATTGGGTCAACTGAGCGTTGCTGGGTGTGGTCGCTCCACATCTGGAGATTGGGCAGTGATATCAGCCGAAGCCCATGGGGATAGAACACTAGATTGTTCTTCCAAAGTGCGTATTATATGTATTGCGGTGTTTTCTCTTGCCGAGACGTAAGCCGTGGAGTTACATTCGCAATATGTCTTTCGAATCAGGAGCCATCATGATGGAAACACAACTTTCCAATACGAGCTTTGCGGTTTTTAGTTGTATACTTATATGGTGACATAATATATTATGCCATTTACATAGTATATTATGCCACCTAAGATTGATACATTTATATTCGAAAATTGATTTCTACACTGCACTTATAGTATAAAAGATGAATTTCGTGTATTAAGCATTTTTGACCATTATAAGGTAAACTCTATCCTTCGGCTTTCGTTGCACGGGACTTGAGTCTTATAATGGTTTCATTTTCTAAAAGCATTGCATTGTTTTTATGCACTGGTATTCTTGGGAGGAAACCCGTTCCGCGTTAGCGGCGTGGTCCATTGATTTACCTAACTTTAAAATAAAGTTAATAACTGATTTTAGTTCTCACACCAGTCCCATGACTGACCTGGAGTTTATTGTTTTAACCTAAACTCTGGATGCCCCTATTTTCCACATGGGCAGCTAGTAGTTTTGGTTTTGCAGATATTTATTCGTAGGATCCTGGTCTACAGCTGAAGCGATATTCAGAAAGCTCTGTATCCGTGTATTTCTTTCAGTTGTATTTTGTATATATATTTTCCGCTGCTATTTAAATATAATTTTAAATCTCTGATATTGTATTTCTAATGTAAAATATTTATTCACACTCTTGTATATTTTTGTACTCTGATGTAATTGTTGTAATCGGCAATAAAATGTTCTTCTGTTTTGTGTTCTGATGTATGTTATTCTCAAAGCAATCCATACATTCCTTTACGGGGAAGTTTGGGTCGTTTCACCTACCAGCCCTGACATATATATTATTTTTACCTATGTGGTTGTTGGATGCGAGGCACCTCGGATATAGGTCCTATAAGACCAGGAAACGTGTGTTCAGGAATACTAATCCTCAAAAGTAAGAGAGGACCAGCCTTAGAGGTTCCAAGGATCGTTGTGTGTGGTCCTGAGACATTTGCTAGAGTGTGTCGAACGGAGAGGAGCTTGCCCCTTGCCTCGACTCATGGCGGAAATCCAGTTTTCGATACGTGACATTTTGGTTTTATTTGTAGTGCCTAGTATGGCGACATATTGGTATAGGGGCACTTACGCCGTCTATGATTTATACATTATGATTAAAGTTGTTTTCTTCACTTATAGTAATAATAAAAGATGAAATTTAGCGTACCAAGCATTTTTGGCTATTATAAGGTAAAAACCCTATCCTCCGGCTTGCGTTGCATTGTTGATGGGACCTGGGTCTTAGAATAGCTTCATTTTTCTTTATTTAGCATCGCGCTGTTGTCTTATGCACTGGTATTCTTAGGAGGAAACCCATTCCGTGTTATACGGCACGGTCCCTTGATTTACCTAACTTTAAAATAAAGATTAATAACTGTTTTATTTCTCACACCAGTCACATGACTGACCTGGAGTTTATTGTTTTAACCTAAACTCTCGATCCCCTATTTTCCACGGGCAGCTAGTAGTTTTGGTTTTGTAGATTTATATTCACAGGATCCTGGTTTACAGCTGGAACGATACTCAGAAAGCTCTGTATCCGTGTATTACTTTCAGTTGTGTTTTGTATTATTTTCCGCAGCTATGTAATTTATTGTAATATCGGATATTTAGTAAATGTGTAATATTTATTCATACTCTGTATATTCTTGTATTCTGATGGAATTGTTGTAATAAACAATGAAATGCTCTTCTGTTTGTGTTCTGATTCATTTTGTCCTCAAAGCAATCCACGCTTTCCTTCACGGGGAAATTCGGGTCGCTATATATTCTTTTTAACCATATATAAAATAATTAATTACCATAAATTTGTGAATTCATACGTACTCAGCCTTTGATATTAAAAATGTAATAATAAGATATTATTCATGTATATTTGAACATAAACAATATTCATTATTCGTACTAGTATTTAACCAAGAAACAAACATGTTAAGTTTTAAACATATAGATAATAGCACTGGACTTCATAGATATTACTTTGATGGTAAACTTTGCTAAATAGATCATATATCAAGTAGAGGCAATTCAACCTTCGTTTGGCTTCTAGAAAGAAAAAAACTAAATTGGTCATGGTTTAATAAATGTATATTTACAAAAGTTCAGCGTATTTTTTCAAAAATTTCAAATTTGGCTAAAATGTGAAGTAAAATTTCCAAAACTTAGTGTTAAAAAAGAAGAAGCCTAGATATCTTATAGTTACATAATATGTCAATCTTGCCTATGAAGGGAATGTATACAATTTAAGTTTATAAATATTAAATCAAAATCATTAAACATAAGTTAATTAAAGGCAAGTGGATAAATGATACGAAATCCAATTCAGTTATAAGTTATTACTTATATATAAATTTCACATACTAATAAGTGTAAAAATAGGTCCAACATGAAGTATAGATTGTAATTCATAAACATGGATTTTAGTGCATGTAAACCATATTTAGAATGAAAATAAAGGAAAATTACTTTTGTTACGCCTATTACATATGAGGATATAATGAAATAAGTATTTATGATAAGTTTAAGAATTCAGTTACAATTATTTATTTGAAAATTAAAGATGGAAGAGCAAGAGAATGCATATCCTCTTTGAATCATAGACTAAAGTAATTAATAAAATTAAAAGCAATGTTCCACTTAAAATGAACATGTAAAATTTCAGACTAATTATATTATTTATATACCTTATAACTGTAACTTTAATAATTGACTTCGTTAAATATAGAGAATCTGTTGTGGTATACTCAGTTTTATTTACTTTTCAAAAATAACTATACTATAGACATTCTCTAGCTAATATGATCATTTTTAGAAAATGTGTATAATTTTGATAGTATTGAACGAGACAAAGATTAAACTAAGAATTCTACAAATTGAATGTATTATAAAAAACAAGCATAAATTTATTATTAATTACTGCATGTATGGTTAACTCATAATTTCACAAATTTTCAGCATATTTTGTGAAGCTAATGTATAAAAGAGACTTATGATTTCACCAATTGTAAATCTTGCATGAGCATCTAATGTCAAACAGTTTATGTTTATAAATCATATAACAAATCAATTATTCATCAAGAAAATTAAAGAAAATAAATAAATGCGTGGTGGAAGTGCAATATATCTAGGTTAGTGACAATCTTTCTCTTATGTTGTTAGTTTTTCAGTATTGTTAAAATCATTGTTATTCTTGTAGTATTGATTTCAATTATTAAATCGAAAAATTGGCTACTTATAAAAATTTCAACAAAAAATGATAAAAGGGGACAATAAATGTATATAAGAGAGGTGCTAGGCAAGCTATCAAATATTTTAACAAAAATGCCTTGAATGGGCAACAAAAGGTTATATGAGAGATATGTTAGGCAAATTTGGCTTCCTATAGAAAAATTTAATGAGAAATGACATCAGAGAACAGTAAAAGACAACATAAGAGAGATGTTAGGTCTCTCATAATGAAAAAGAGATGAAAATAAAATGTTAATTTAGTTTTATGCTTCTTCAATATACTGTTAGAAATTTTACACAAATACAAAAATGTAATTCAAGTCTACTAAAAACTGCGGCTGCAAGCTGAAACCCAGGTATTTTTTCTTCTTTTTTTAAGGGTTTCTGTTTATGAGCACTATGATTTACATGATATGCAAAAAGATGTATTCATAGTTCATGTTTTGAATATACATGGTCCAAAATGATATAAACATGATTGAAATAAAACAGCCCACTGAAATTCGGCATAAAGGTGTGCTAGCATTTACTTTTAGACGAACACCGAATTAATTCCATTCATGAAAGCAAAGCGTACTTTATGTGTCCATAAGTTTCACAAAAAAGGAAACACCCAGTTTTCCTTCTTTTTTCTTTCATTCCAATACGACCGTCAATGAGAAGTGAGAGTGTTGACATTTTGTTTCTCATCAATAATTTTTACTAAGAATTATTACTCACGACTAATACAATCGAAATTATTTCAATCGTTATATAATCAATGTTGCTATTTATTGTGTACTAAAGAAATTTTTTCCATTCCTTATAACGTACCATTCGACCCAAGGAGTAGATACTGACACTCAATTTTCAACTTTTTGTAATCCATTTTCAAAATAGTTATGTTAACCGATACAGTTTTAGGCACCTGAATCATTAAAACTATAAATCGATCATTAAAACATATATTTAATTACTACAACTCATAGAATCCAAAGTAGCTAAACACAAATGCACACAAACATTGTCGAGCCTTTTATGTGATCAACAAATTAGCTAAACACAAATGCACATACTAGCTTTCATAAATTGTTGATTCCAGTGGCTTTCTTGTAATATGTTTACCTAGGATTGACTTAAAACAGTGTCCGAAAAGAAAATGAATTTTAGTACAAACTTCATATGTGTTTAGTTAAGTAGCATGCTATAGGTTTACATACTCATTTCTAAGGATGAGATTAATAGCAGAACCTAGAATCACAACTTTTTGAACATTGATGATTCCATATAAGTTCAATGTTGCTGATTTTTTTCAGGTAATAAAGTTGCATAAATGACATTTTAACTAATTTTCGTGTAATAAATATTAGGGAACACCCCAAAACCACCATTTTAACTAGTTTGTCTAGGAATGTGTTTCCGTGTTCATCTGCTTCACCACAAGCTAGGCGAATGACAAATGCAAACACGTGCATTGTTGGACAATAATGAATGACGAATTGCTTTGGGCCATGAAGACGCTCGGCTTGGACAACAACCCCGAGCTTCTCATTCGCTTCCTCCTATAATATCATACCATGGAAGGGATCCCCGATGCTCTATTAGAGGCTAACCTCCATCCTTCAACAGGAACAATGAAACCTTGGTCATGAATCCTTATGGGAGTGGAGTTGAGAATCCGTATGGGTTTCATTATCCTACTATTTATAACCACAAGCATGGAATTTTCGATGGGAGGAGTATGGGAAACTATTACCATGCCATGTTGAGGCACCTCATTGATGCGGCAGAGCAAAGACTTCAACCAACACCTAAGCGGTAGAACAGGGACCTGAGAAACAGAATAGGATTTCACCTCAACAGCGGAACAGAACTTCTTGCTTGAGCAACAAAACATGACTTCAACAAATACAAAAATAGTTTTGATCATATATGTGTTCTTAATAACACATATAAGTCACAATTTGAGTACACCCTTTCTATAATCTTCTCCTTTGTATATATATTTGAAAGCAAGTAAAGAATAAAGAAGGAAAAAGATTTATAATCATAGAATATTGAATATTTGATATCATAAGTGAACACTGTATGAAAATATTTCAGAATCAAAGAATATAGGAGTCAAAAAATTCGATTGTAATCAGTTATTAAAACAAGTGATTCTTAATGTCGTGAAAAGGTTTAATCAAAAGATATAGTCATTACCCTTGGATTAAAGAGTCAGTTATGACTCTTTAAAAAGTCACAATATTCATCCATCTGAACGAATTATTTAGACATCTGAATTCTATTTAAAACAAAAATCAACATAGCCCTTTTGGTTAAAGCACCGACCATCTAAACTAGTGACCCAAGCTCGAACCCAAGCAACTCCTATTTTCGAAAACTTGATTTTATTTAAAATAGAGTGTATATATGATATATATATATATATATATATATATAACTTCGAAGAGATTTTAACGTTGAATATAACTAAATACCGATTTAAATATAAATTTATCCTACATTTGAATGTTCTTGTATTTGAATCATAATCTCGAATATTTTTCCTGCAATATTCGTTAGTATACATGTCAATTTCCTTTAAAAGATTATTATTTTTATCTTAAAATTAAAGATCTAGAATTATTTAAAGAATCTTCTAAAGATGTATTTTTATTTTGTAACATGTCGATTTCCGTTAAAAGATTATTATTTTTATCTTTTAGGTGCTCGTTTTCTTTTTGTAGGAAATCCTTTTGAAAAACAAGCTTTTCTAAGGTATTTTCAATGCATTTAGTTTGTTTTACAAAAAATTATTTTCCTCTTTTAATTTGAAATTTTCTTGCTCCCAATCTTTTGACTTAGCTAAACTAATTGTATTAAGTTTATTCAAAGTTTTAAAATCTTTTAATAATTTTTCATGGTCTAACAAAAGATCCTAATATAATGAACCTGCACATACCGATTGCGATTTGACTTTAGCCATGTCACATTTGCGTGCTTGCTCCTTTAATTCTGCTTTATTGCTTTTCAACTTTATAATGCCTTGACTAGATTTCTTTATTGCCATTTATTCTTGGATGTTGTTACATCTCTAGAATCCCAGGCTCCGATACCAAATGAAAAGAATGAGTGGGATCAAGTAATACGAAAATGCAGAAGTAAAGTATATATAGTATATTATTCTTAATATAGTTATGCAAGTAAATTTTAAGGATAAAACTATATAGAACTAATATCGCAGATAAGCAAAGTAAATGCAGTAAAATAAATTAAATAACACCAAGGATTTTTATACTGATTCGGAGCGTCGTCCTATGTCAAGTCCCAGACTCCTTGGATTTCACTAATCAATACCCTCACTTAACCCAGAGGAACAAGTATAACAACACCTGAGCAGCTGAACAATGGCCTGACCAACAGAATAGGATTTCGCCTCAGCAGATGAAGAGTACTTTAATCAACACCTGGGATGCAGAACAGGGACCTGAGCAGCAGAACATGATTTCGCCTCGGTAGCGGAAGAGGACTTCCTGCTTAAGCAACGGAACATGACTTCAACGAATGCAAAAAATATTTTTGACTGTATAAGTGTTCTTAATAACACAGATACATCAATGTTCGAGTACACCAATCCTATAATCTTCTCCTTTGTATATATATTGGAAAGCAAGTGAAGAATAAAGAAGGAAAGTGATTTATAAGCATAGAATATTGAATATTTGAAAGCACACATGAATATTGTATAAAAATATTTCGGAATCAAAGAATATAGAAGTCAAGAAAATTCGATTGTAATCAATGGTTAAAAACAAATGATTTTAAAGTGCATTTATAGTAAATAAAATGAAACACCCCACCTCCGTTAAAGTCACTCACAAAAGGGAATGTCTTAACTTCGGTGGAGCTCTATAGGTAAAAGATACAGATAGTTTACAAGACAGACATATAAACAGTGGAAAAACTAAATTTATTTTATAAACACGTGGTTTAGTCAAAACATTACAACAACTATCTCAAAACAACTTCCAAATCATTACAACAAAATCTCTGTCTTGATTAAAACATAAAGAAGCATGAAATAAAAATAAGGCAACATAAATCCCTAATAAGAGTGTATCCGAAGCCATAGCCCAAGGAAAGAGAATCTAAGAAATACATCTACTCTCTTCAAGCTGGAAAGGGTCTGAACTAAGCTGAAGTATTCCCTCCCTGCAAACCTGGGGGGAAACGGAAGAAAAGAAGACGAAAGAAAATGGGTCAGACATAAGCCTGGTAAGTCCAGTGATTATTCAGCATGTAAACAGGTAAAAGGATCATGACATGAATAAACTGAACATAGGACAATACCCTAGAAATAATATAACAAATAAGGTAAGATATACTAAATATACTATCGCACTCATTTCCCTTTCTCTGCACCTACTAACTATTGTTTCCACCAGCCTCACGTGTTCATAAAAGAATAATCCCCCTTATCGATCGACTCCTACTCGTATACGTTTACCACTTGTGTCATTCGGCCCCGCTTGACTGTAATACCTGTGATGGTCCCACCATAGGGTGTATCAAATCCTATAGTGGAAACCCGACACAATTCAAGATGCACAGTGTATAACTACTGATGCCCAATGCCTGCTTTTCCACTCCGGAGTACGTGCACGCCCGCACTCCGTTGGAACCTACACTGACGCACTACCGGCCGTTGTTTTGACTGCTTATAATCAGCCCAGTAATTGTGCCCCACCCTGCCTAGTTCAGGGTACCATGATACATCTATGTGGGGTTACTGCTGAAATGGGTCCCCGTTACTAGGGTTTCCTAATCAGCATGTTAAAATGGTTAAGTGTTCTCGAATTAACCTAACCCCACCCATCAATTTAGATAACATGTTGCATTGGTTAAGTGTTGCCTTAATTAACTTAACCCTACCATCCTTAGCCTGCCTGTTTCTTAGCTTTAATTCATTCATTAAAGAACCAACCTCTCACATTAGATCTATATTGTTGCAGTTGCTGGATGTCCCGGTCGGTTCCGGGCAGTCTTACACCGCAACTCAATCTAACCTATGTTTCTTTTGGGCTTAATGCGCTAGCCTCTCACATTAGATCTATATTGTTACTGTTGCTGGATGTGCCGGTCAGTTCCGGGCAGTCTTACACTGTAACTCAATCTAACCTCGGGTTAGGCATATTCGTCTTTTACTTAATTTACATATATACTTTTCAAAAATACTCCACCTTATGAACCCTTTTTCGAGCAGCTCTTTAACTTGCTTGCTGAGCTCTTTCCTCTCCCTTGGAGCCATGTGTCTAACGGGTAGAGCTACCGGTTTTGCATTATCAACAAGGTATATGCGGAAGTCTATCTCTCGCTTCGGAGGTAAGCCCTTCACCTCTTCAAATACATCTGAGTATTCACGGACTACTCTAACAGACTGCAAGTTTTCAACAGACGCATCAAGAGATTCTAGGTAGCTAAGCATAATAGAATTCATGGGATTACAAGAGATTTCGAGAGTGTTACCGAGGCGAGTCACAAGTCTAACCACTCTCTTTTCACAATCGAGGATGGCACCATTACTGGATAACCAATCCATGCCTAGAATCAACCCATAGCCCATGAAGCCCAAGACATAGGCATTACATTTAAACCCAATGCTTAGTATAGAAATTTCCAAATGAAAACAAATCATTGACAAATAAGCCAAGCCCCCAATTGGATTTGAAACAACCAAGGGGTCCTCTACTATACTGGTGTCTACTTGTAGAGATTCAACTAAAGCAGTAGATATAAAAGAGTGCAATGCGCCGGAATCAAAGAGTGTACAAACAGGATGATCAAAAAGACAAACTAAACTCTCAATAGAAATATTTCTACCTCGTTCTTGCGGAGGTGCTATGAGAGCGTGAACCTGCCCTCCAGAAGTAGATCCAGTCCTCTGCCCTTGCCCTTTCTTTCTTGGGCAGTCCTGAGCCATGTGTCTTGTCTCGGCGCACTGAAAACAACCACCCATCTTCCTCTTTTTCTTTCTGCAGTCCTTAATCAAATGTCCAGGAATGCCACAAAAATTACACTTCCTCTTGTCATGGGGTTTGTTGTTCTTCCCGCCCTTCTTTGAATCTGTCTTCTTATTCTGCGATTCCTCCACTTTCTTATCTTGAGGTACTTCCACCTTTGCCTCTTTCTTGCCATCCTTGTCTTCCTCATTTAACAGTGCCATGTCCACCAGTCTCTCATAAGTCGCACCCATAGGTATATGGGACAAAGCTAGGCTGTGCAGTGGCTCATTCAACCCTTTAACAAAACGGAGAGCCTTCTTATGTGGAGTGTTCACTAACTCCAGTCCAAATCTAGCCAGCTGGTTGAATTGGTTGACGTATTCCTTAACCGACATACTTCCCTATTTGAGAGCTAAGAACTTCTCCATCTGTAGGCTTCGTTCAGCTTGTGAGAGGGATTTCATTTCAAACCTTATTCAGAAATCCACCTGAGTTTCAACTGGTCTCTTCAGCATTAGTAACTTCCCACCAATAAGAGGCTTCATCTTTAAGCAACCAAATGGCCAGCTGTATCTTCTGCCTGTCATCCACATCGAAGATAACAAACAAATCATCTGTTTCTTTGAGCCAGTTTCTTACTTACATGAATGATTCAGTTCCATTAAAGTTCTTTCCAACTATGGCTCAAAAGTCTCTACATATCTTTGAGAAAGCATTTGCACGTGAAGGAGGAGGAACGACTGCAGCTGGGGGGAGGAACGTCTGCTGGGCCTGCATTATTAGCCCTAGCCTCTAGGTACCTTCTAAACCAGCCAGGTACCGGTACGCCCACTGGAAGGTTAAGATCCCGAGACATGGTGAAATGAAAAAGAAAAGATTCAAAACAAAGGATAGAAAGATAGTGCATATGGCTTTGTGGATTATGCCTTTTAAAACAACACTTTTTCTTGAAAATGCTTCTTTAAACTTTTTTTTGAAAATTAGTTCCCAAAATTTTTATCTGATCTGGCAACCATCAGCTCTGATGCCAAGTGAAATACCCCACCTCCGTTAAAGTCACTCGTAAAAGGGAATGCCTTAACTTCGGTGGAGCGCTATAGGTAAAAGATACAGATAATGTACAAGACATACATATAAACAGCGGAAAAACTAAATTTATTTCAAAAGCACGTGGTTCAGTCAAAACATTACAACAACTGTCTCAAACCAACTTCCAAATCATTACAACAAAATCTCTGTCTTGATTAAAACATAAAGAAGCATGAAATAAAAATAAGGCAGCATAAATCCCTAATAAGAGTGTATCCGAAGCCATAGCCCAAGGAAAGAGAATCCCAGAAATACATCTACTCTCTTCAAGCTAGAAAGGGTCTGAACAAAGATGAAGTACTCCCTCCCTACGGACCTGGAGGGGGGAAACGGAAGAAAAGAAGACGAAAGAAAATGGGTCAGACTAAAGCTTGGTAAGTCTAGTGATTATTCTACATGTAAACATGTAAAAGGATCATGACACGAATAAACTGAACATAGGACAATACCCTAGAAATAAGATAACTACAAATAAGGTAAGATATACTAAATATACTATCGCACTCATTTCCATTTCTCTGCACCAACTAAGTATTGTTTCAACCAGCATCACGTGTTTATAAAAGAATGATCCCCTTTATCGATCGGCTCCTACTCGTATACATTTACCACTTGCGTCATTCGGCCCCGCTTGACTGTAGATACCTGTGCTGGTCCCACCATGGGGTGTATCAAATCCTATGGTGGCAACCCGACACAATTCAAGATGCACAGTGTATAACTACTGGTGCCCAGTTCCAGCTTTTTCCACTCCGGAGTACGTGCACGCCTGCACTCTGTCGGAACCTACACTAACGCACCACCCGTCGTTGTTTTGACCGCTTATAATCAACCCAGTAATTGTGCCCCACCCTGCCTAGTTCAGGGTACCATGATACATCTATGTGGGTTACTGCTGAAATGGGTCCCCGTTACTAGGGTTTCCTAATCAACATGTTAAAATGGTTAAGTGTTCTCGAATTAACCTAACCCCACCCATCAATTTAGATAACATGTTGCATTGGTTAAGTGTTGCCTTAATTAACTTAACCCTACCATTCTTAGCTTGTTGTTTCTTAGCTTTAATTCATTCATTAAAGCACCAACCTCTCACATTAGATCTATATTGTTGCGGTTGTTGTATGTGTTGGTCGGTTCCGGGCAGTCTTACACCGCAACTTAATCTAACCTCGGGTTCTTTTGGGCTTAATGCGCTAACCTCTCACATTAGATCTATATCGTTACGGTTGCTAGATGTGCTGGTCGGTTCTAGGCAGTCTTACACCATAACTCAATCTAACCTCGGGTTAGGCATATTCATCTTTTACCTAATTTACATATTTACCTTCATATTTATATGTAAATTTTCCATAATTATTATCACTCAAGCCATGCCCCATTTACCCTCTAAACCGTGTTTATAATTTTTACGTATATAAATTATACCATTTCATGCTACTAATCATTTACATGATTATGAGCCAAACTATGCCAATAATTTGTAACTTAATGTTTTTACCAACGTTACCCCCGTTATACGTTCGCATAATTCACATAGAACATTAAGCTCACAACTAAGCCTAACTCATAAACAAAAGGGAAAAGAAAGGAGCATGTACCATTCCAACAACATAAAATAATATGGATCTAACTAAACACGTGTCATATAAATTTGGCATAGAACAAATGAAATTGCATTTTAGATCCAATTAACATGAATCTTAAGCTTATGAATGGGAACTTACATAGAATTACACAAATCCAATTAGGCATGTAGATGAGAACTTGCATTTGAGTTGTATCAAATTAACATAGATCTAAACATATGAGAATGAAGATCTAAACATATATATGACTTAGCCTAAAAATTTGCATGTAACCTAACATGAAAGAGTCACCAAATTTATATAATACATGATTGGTTTAACATACAACATGATAAACCATAACAGTTTCATAGGCATTTATGATAGAATTGTCGCAAGAATAGATATGAATCAACATCACCATTTACTTACAACTAGGCACAGTTCTAGTTTCGCTTTATTAGAAATCATGACTTTTATTTGTTCACATCTAAAGAATAACAGAACTTACAAACAAAAGAAAAATCTTGTTTTCTGGTATCTGTTTTCTGAAACTTAAAAGCTATCCCTTGATGTAGACTATTGGTTCTCTAATTTTAATTTGATTCGTAGCTTCTAACTTGCTATCTAATTGGAGAAGGATGGTGGCTATGCTAGGTTGACCATAGACAGCATGACGACTCCTTGGAATGAAATTGTGTGGTTTAGGGTTGAGGGTTGGGGTTGTTTATATAGAAGTTTAGATTTATATGAGCCGTTAGATCAACCTAGGAGCAATCAAAACCATCCAGACCAGAAAGAGCTATCCAGAAACCGCCACTTATGCTCTAGTGACTCAGCAACAAGTCAGAAATCGTCATTGTTTGGATCAGAATACAGGAGTCTACCCCTACGCGGGGGGGGGGGGGGGTCGACACCTATGTCAACTCCCCTATAGGGGGGTCGAAACCTATGTCAACTCCCCCTTGGGGAGGGGGTCAACCCCCTGAGCAGGAATTTTCCTGGTCAGCCTCTTTTGCCTAAATTTGAAATTCGAACTGCTTCTGTTTATTTAATTATATAATTTTTTGTTTAAACATGAAATCTTCTGAACTCCATAACTTCTTCATACCGAGTCTGATTCACGCAAACTCAGACTCTATCTCAAGTAGAATTCCAGGACAAATGCAATGGCACAACCCGTTTCCCTTAATTCTCAGTTTTACAATTTAGTATTCTTTAATTCATTACTTTAATAAACATAGAAAATAAAGGGTGTTACATAAAAAGTTGCAACTACTCGTGAAAAGGTTTAATCCAAAGATATATTCATAACTCTTGGATTAAAGTGTTATGACTCTTCAAAAAATCGCAACCCTTAAGTTCACCAATCTGAATTTATAATTAAAATGGCTAGAAAAAGGTCAGAATTTGAAAATGTGCACATATGGAAAAAGTCACAATATTCAGCATCCGAATGGATTATTCAGATGTCTGAATTTTATTTCAAAACAAAAATCACCATAGCTCATTTGGTTAAAGCACATGCCTTTTAAACTAGCGACCCGAGTTCGTGTCCTAGCAGCCCCTATTTTTGAAAAGTTGATTTTTATTTAAACAGAGTGTATATATGATATATATATATAGATAACTTAGAACAGATTTTAACATTTAATCCAACTAAATACTAACTCAAATATAAATTTATCGTGTCTTCAAATCTTCTTGTATTTGAATCATAATCTCAAATATAAATTCAAAAATATTCAAAAATCAGCAAAACCAGAAATACAGCGCGTAGATCGACGAAAGGCCGATCGTTTGAGGTCGACCCGAGACCTGACTGAGTCGACCCATGGGTCGACTCAGACTCAAGGGGGTCGACCCACCTGGAGGGGGTCGACCCACCCACGGCTATGGAAACTTCTTTTCCGACGTGTACGATCCAATGGCTTCTGGTCCAATCTAGGGGTCTTGGTTGCTCCGCTACCCCTATATAAGGGACCCTAAACTTAGGTTTTATTCACACAAAAAAATGGTGACGGCCAAGCTCAGCTGCAATGAAAATTAAGGTAGCTTTTCTTCTTCTTCTTCTTCTAAGTCAGATTCCGATATTCAAGCATAGATTCAACCCCAACTTCTTTTCTATCTCCTTAACAATCCAAATCACGGTGAGTTGGTTATTTTTAGGATTAAATAAATAAAAGTAAATTATGAAAGACTGTGATTTGGATGAATCTATGATATTATTGTATCTATGCTATGTCATGATAGATCTATTCTATGCTATTATCATATCTTATGATGTCATATTTGGATCTTAACCTGTGCTATGCTAGATCTATTCCTATAGATCTAATTCTCTTATGATGTCATATTTTGATCTTAACTTGTGCTATGCTAGATCTATTCCTATAGATCTAATTCTCTTATGATATCATATTTTGATCTTAACTTGAGTTATGCTATCTATTCCTATAGGTCAAATTCTTTTGTGAAGTCACATATGCGGATCTTACCTTCTCCCTAAAGTTGGTGGTTAATTTGGGATTATCAATTTCTTGACAATTAAACCATTGTTTAGATCTAAAACACCAAATTGTGATTAATTGAGATTCGTTATTATCGGATATAAGAATTCTTATTTGGATCTTTTCATCCTTAGTATATTGGATCTAGTTTATCATTACCCTTTTTACTAGATCCGCCTTTATGTCCACCTTATTATGCCTATTACTTGTCTATGCCAGTATATATGCTTATGTCAATTTTAGAATGATCACTATTGTCATTTTTCCCCCACTTTACCCCTTTTTACTACTCATGACTAAGCTATTTTCTAGCCTAGATGCCACCAAATATATGCGAATGCAGTAGTTAGGGATCGCGGGAAAATGTTAGAATTAGCATAATTGGGACACAAATTTGGACATAAGTCCATTATGGGTATAATTGGATATTTAAGCATATATAGAATATGTGAATATAAATTTGGTATAAATTGGAGAAACGAATGTGAATAAATTTTGGCATAAATTTATTTATGGACATAATTGAGAAAAAGAGGCATAAAACCTATAATTGACATAGGTATAATTAAAAATAGAATGTTTAATAATTACAATTATAAATTGTAATTGCACTTATGACACGATGTCAGGTTGCATTAGTGGTGGAAATCTGCCCGGACCCGACCGGCATATCCAGCAACCACTAATGTTGAACCTAATGTGAGAGGTCTAAGTGCACAAATAAGAATCGGGCTAAGACACGAGGTTAGGCCGGACTTGTGGAAGAAGTCTGTCCGGACCCGACTAGCATATCCAACATCCACAAGTTGTATGGCTAATGTGGGAGGTCTAGCCCATTATAATGACATGGTGATGAATTGGAGTAAACAAGGAATGATAGTAATCTATTATGATTTATTACCTAATGAAAATGTTGTATATAATAGGTAGGCTTGTCTTATGGATAAGTGGAAATTATAACATAAGTTATAATAAAAGGAAAGAAAGCTTATTAGTGAACCTTAGTTAAGAAAACTAAGTTATAAGTGAATAATCTCAAGTTGTAGTGATACATTAAACAGGAAACTTGTGAACTGAGAAGAGTATACTTAATTAAATATTAAGTAAAGCATGTTATTGTAATTATGGAATCAGACAATGAATAATACAAAGGGATTGTAAGATACTTCCGTTAATTACAATCCAGGGGTGGAAGATTGTAAGATTACTTCTGTTAATTACAATCTAAAGAATAACATGTAACAGGGTCTTATTAATGAACTTAAATGGATTAAGTTATATTTATATGAAATTAATAAGCAAGAGAAACTTTGGTAAGTAAAAGGCAGCCAATGTTAATGGGGATAACCTGTTAGTCTGTAACACTTAACCTAATTGAATCCATAGGGATTGTGTGAGCATAAACATGAATAGGAGTTAAGTAAACATGCTTGAATCAGTAGGAGGTTTAAGTAATCTTAGGTAGGTGGGTAATATTAGTATATATATTCCCACAAACTTAACCACTAAACAAACATGCTTAAATCAGTGGGAGGGTTAAGTAAATCTTGGGTGGGTGGGTAATATTAGTATATATAGGCCCACAAGCTTAACCTGGTAAGGTTATGTAATTAAAGACACCTAGTGGTATATATAACCGAGGGAAATAATAAAGTTATGTAATTAAAGACACCTTTTAGGGTAAGCATAACTTGTAGAAATGATAGGGTTATGTACTAAAGACACCTATAGGTAAGCATAACCGGTAGAAAGATCGGGTTATATAATTAAAGACACCCTTTAGGGTAAGCATAACTGACATAGGGCTATGTAATTAAAGACGCCTAAGGGTATACATAGTCAGTGAAAATCTAGAGGGAATACAAGACAAAGGGGAGAGCTTGTATCATATTGTGGGACCCATTTCAGCCAGTAACCTGGAGTAGGTAACAAATAAAGAACTCTGTACTACGCGGAGAAAGGGGCACGCTTACTGATTGATTGTAAGAGATCCAAACGAAGAGGACGGTGTGGGCGACGCAAACCAACCAGGGACATGTGTGTGCATGGGCCAGGCAGAGGTGGTAAGACGACCTTTACACCTGTAGATATGGTTGTGCACAGTATTACGACAAAGGGTTGCAACTTTAGGAAGTGATATCTCCTACTGTGGGGCTATCACAAGGTATCTACGAGGGTTAGTTAGCCGACCGATCAGGGTAGTAGTTAGGATACATTAGGACCTATACCTAAGTTTACCACCTTATAGATAAAGGGATCATCCCTTTCTGGATATACTAGTAACAGTGCAGAGTAATCATTAGAAGCATATACACCTTAACCTGTCTACCTTGTCACACCTGCCATTTATGTAGTGATCTCTTTTACCCACTTTATATGCCTCTCATGTTACTTTTATTTATTGGCTAAAAGTAACTAGACTTGCCAAACTTTATGTCTGACCCTTTTTGTTTCTCCTTCTTTCTCCCGTTTCCCCTGGTTCTCAGGGGAGGGAATTCTCAGGTTTAGTCAGGATTCTGCTATCGTCTTGCTTGGAGATACTTAGAAATACTGTTGGTTTCACATATTTCTCTACTATTGCTTATGATTTGGTGATTATGCTTTCTTTATTATTGTACTTTGAAATTTAAAATACAAGGCAAAAGTTTTAATGATGTACTGAGTTCATGTATTTTCAGACATATGGTGTAACCATGCTTTATGATTAATAAAAGTTTTTAATTACGCTGCAATTTTATATCTGTCTTGTAGTGTTTCTGTTCTGTTCACCTGTAACGCTTAACGAAACTTAATGCATTCCCTTAGAGAGTGACATTAACGGATGTGGGGTGTCACACTTGATATCAGAGCTGAAGGTTACTAGATTGGATAAAAGTTTTTGAAAACTATTTTCAAAAAGTTTTAAATGAAAGCATTTTCAAAAAAGAAAAGTCTGATTAGAAAAACATATTCCCCAAAGCCATATGTAATATCTCTCGATTCTCCGCTTGATTCCTTTTTCCTTTTTGTCTGGGGAACCAATTCTTCCCCAAAGGTATCCCTATTGCGGCATGGTTCCGTAGGCATGTTAAAACTATGGCACATGTCGAAGGGCAATGAAGTGCCTAACCTCCATCTGTAGCTGCAATAGTATCACCTACGGCTAATTTTCTTGAGCTTCGTAGGGGTTTCCGTGGAATGGAGGCAACTTTCGAGAGACTTGTTAGCTTGTTACACAAATAAAGGTGAAAAGGAAGAAGTTATGGTTGAGGAAACACAAAATTAAAAGGTATGGCCCAAGAAAGGATGGCAACAACAACAGAGGAAGGGCGGAAAGAATGACAAAGTTAATGGTAAGAGGAAGTGCCATAGTTGCGGGCGAGAGGGTCACTTGGCCCAGGACTGTAGGAAAAGGAAGAATGCTTGCTTCGTTTGTGAAGAGGTTGGGCACTATTCTGAGTAGTGCCCAAGGACGCAAGGGAAAAGTCAAAAGACAGGAACCTCTGGAGGGCAAGCGAATGCTCTCGTGTCTAGTGTACCAGATAGAGGTTGGATAGTTCCATGGAAAGTTTGATTTCTCTTTCTAGTCACCCTATTTAGAACCCTTTTTGATTTTGGTGCTTCATACTCATTTATATCTAGTTCTGTGGTCGAACCTCTGCACTTAGATACTAGTATGGTAGTGGATCCCTTAGTTGTCTCAAACCCTATTGGTGGTTTGGCTTATTTATATATGATTTGTCGGGGTTTGAGAATATCTGTGTTAGGCGTCGAGTTTGAGTGCAGCGCATATCTTGTTCCATCGGCTATGGTTTGATTCTAGGAATTGATTGTCTTACCACATACGGTGCCATTCTGGATTGTGAGAGGGGGGTCGCTTGGCTTCTGACTTGTCATGGAAGGACCCTCGATATTTTTTATGAGGGGTCTGTTAGGTTGAGTTTCCTAGAGTCACTTGACGCATCTATCGATGATCAAAAAACTATTCCAGTAGTCCGTGAGTATCCTGATGTCTTTGATGAGGTTCGGGGTTTACCCCAAGGCGCGAGATCGATTTCCGCATATATTTGGTGGACAATGCAAAGCAAAATGCATTGCCCATGCGCCATATGGCTCTAAAGCTCAGCAAATAAGTAGGGGAGCTACTAGAGAAAGGGTTTTCTTTTGGGATGGGATGAAAAAAAATGTAGCAGAGTTTGTTTCTCAATGTCTGATTTGCCAGCAAGTCAAAGCTGAGCGAAGGAAGCCAGGTGGTTTACTTCATCCTTTAGAGGTCCCGCAGTGGAAGTGGGAAAACATCTCCATGGATTTCATAGATGGTTTGCCTAGATCAACGAAGGGCAACACCGGCATTTGGGTGGTAGTAGATAGACTTACTAAGAGAGCCCATTTCATTTCCATTAAAAGCAAGAGGATGGCAGCATGGTTGGCAATAGTTTACGAGATAGTCCATCTTCATGGAGTACCTTCCAATATCGTAAGTGATCGTGATCCCATTTTCACCGGTAAATTTTGGAGGATCTTGCAAGAAGCATTAGGTACACAGTTATGTTTTGAGCGCCGCTTATCATCCTCAGACCGATGGACATATAGAGAGGATGCACAGAACTCCTGAGGAACTTTTAAGGCTGTGTATCCTATACATCAGAGGGACTTGGGAAGAGCACCTTCCTTAAGAAGAGTTTGCCCACAACAACATTCATCAAGCAGGCATTGTCATGGAACCCTTCGAAGCATTATATGGACGACCCTGTAGATCACCAGTTGGTTGGTGGCGATCTATAGAATGACTTTTATACGGATCGGAGGTTAAGAAGCTACGCTGTAACACCCCGCCTCCGCTAGGGTCACTCGCAAAGGAATGCACTAGCTTTAGAGGGGCATTATTGGTAAACATGCACAGAAATATCACAAGACAGAACATATAAAATAGCGGAAGTAAAATCGAACTTTCATAAACATCAATAATTAAGGTCTAAAGCCTTTTACATCAGAGTACATCAAAACCTGTCTTGCAATAGTAAAGAAGCATAAAGACTTTTTCATAAATTATTCCCCAAGTAAAAACAGTAAAGTAGCCATAGCCAAGAAAAGTCCAAGCCATCCATGATGACCTTCAAGCAGAAGAAGTCTGAACTAAACAACAGTATTTCCTCCCTGTAACCTGGGGGGGAAACGGAAGAAAAGAGGCGAAACAAAACGGGTCAGTCAAAAAGACTGAGTAAGCCCTATCTACTATCAGCATAAAAACTAGTAAAGTTAAATGACATGAGAAACTGAGATGAACATAAGCATGATGACAAGATAGATAAGCTAAATCAAAATAACAGGATGAACTACTGAACTTAGATAAACTAAGATGTCATGATAAATTACGGTGTCAAGATAAAACAAGGTATCCCATCGTCAAGTTCCTGTCAAGTATAATATCCCCAAGATATCTATCACGTATAACATCCCATGGTATCTATCCTGTCTTTTAGCTCTGCACCTACCGTACTAGTATCCCCACCGTATCATGTGTTAACCATGAATGACCCTTACTCAAAAGTCGTGTAATGGTCTATGTCAACCTAATATATCGCATATATAGGTTACTCAACTCGTATGTTTTATTCCATGTAAATGTTCAGTCCCTTGCCGTAGACCATACAGGCTTTCCCATGAGATTCTATACTACTTTAACATAGTTCCATAATCCTTAAGATCGTTTTGGATTGTCACCCTATATCTAATTAGGGTCTTTCGACATGAATCATTGTTTGTACAACTAGTACTTATGCTACCTAGGACTACTAGGGATTATGCTTACCTATTGCACGTTTTCGTATCTCGGTTTTGGTTCAACCACCCAGGGCCACTAGGATTTACGCTAACCGTCAACCGCGCCCTTTTTCCCACGCATTCATCGTGAATCGTTTTTCCATGACTGTATGCACATGTATCACATCGTGCCATCCGAGTCCTGTCACAGGGCAGACCAGGAAATACAGGACTCGGTCGGGAGCTTTCGATTTATCTGCCGATGCAGATGCTAAGGTCTGTTTTTTCTATACGTGGCTATGGTCCCACGAGACCACTCCCTCAACTAGTGAAAGACAAGACAGGATAAATCCTGTATGAGAACACACTACTGGCCAACCCACAATCCTAGCCTTACCGCAACTATAATTAGATAGCAATTATGGTCTTTTGGGTGTTCCCTGCCTTTCGTACGTACACGCTTGACCAAAGATGGTAGGTAGCCTGACGAAATGCTATCTAGGGTACGACCGTGTATCGTCGACTATCCCCTATCCATCCCCGTCTTTAGGTCGCTCGTATAGCAACCAAGGCATACTCTTGGTTCTTCTAACGCAGACCTTAACCTCTCATGAGCCTAGTATGATCACCTGGCAGCTCACAGAGGGATACCAAGAATATCCTCACGTTCCCCGAAGCCGCTGCTTCGTTACCCAGTTCGCTGGAGCCTTTATCTAAATCAGATACTTGCTCCTACTCGTATACTTAAACGATGACCTACCGTATCAGGTTACTCATCTATCTATGAACTGGTCTAAATTTCCTTGACTAAGAATCATTACTTAGTTATTCTTCAACTAAGGTTTACCACTTAGCCTTATTCCCGTTATCCTTGTTAACTACGGTTATCCACCTAATCCTCAGAACTAGGGTTTACATAATGGATTAAGTGTCACTTAAGTTCATGACTTAACCCGTCTACAAATCACGTCAAAATTGGCTAAGTATCCAAGTTCAAGACTTAACCCTACAAACCATGCTCAAGTTGGTTAAGTATATATTAACTTGACCCTATCAAATTACTGAGTCAAATCGGTCAAGCGTATTTAAGCGATTCGTGACTTAGCCTTATCATGTTTTCACGTTAGATTGGTTAAGTATAGGTTAACTTAACCTCAATAAATTCACGAGTTAGATTGGTTAAGTATAGGTCACTTAACCACCTCAAATCATCATGTTAGATTAGTTAAGTGTTTAACTTAACCCCATTAAACTGCCAAGTGGGATTAATTAAGTCTAGGCTAACTTAACCCCATCCGATTTCCATGTTTAGACTAGTTGAGTCTAATCTTAACCCCATCCATTAACTGTATTTTTCGGTTAAGTGTCATTAAGAAAACTTACTTAACCTTACCAAATTATCGTGTTGGATTGATTAAGTGTTGGTTAACTTAACCCCGTCCACTAGTCGTATAAAAATGGTTAAGTGTCATTAGGCAAATCAAGTTACTTAACCTACCCAACCTTGTCATGTTTTGTTAAGTATCATTGGCCTAATCAATTTACTTAACCCATTGTCCATGTCATATTTGGTTAAGAGTCATTAATCAAATTAACTTAACCCTATCATGTGGCATTAATTACTTAATGCACCTCAACCTCTCACATTAGACTTTGTTGTGGTTACTAGTTAAGCCGGTCGGTTCCGGGTAGCTTTACACCACAACTTGGTCTAACCTCGGGTTCAAGCACAACATGACCAACTTCTCACATTGGGTCCTATTGTTTGCAACTACTAGTTAGGCCGGTCGGTTCCGGGTAGTTTTACGTTGCAAACTCAACCCAACCTCGAGTTGGTCACTTTCATGTTTAGTCTAGTGTCATGTTCATATTCAAGTTTTTAAGAATATGGGTAGACCTAACTTAATAGGTAAATTCCCAATTCCATAGTACTGGTAGACCTAACTTAATAGGTAAATTCCCAATTTCATATTTTCAAACATACTCACATGTCAACTTCCATGTTATATTTCAAGTCATGTTTTCAAATTGTATTTCATGTCATTAGAAATTACCCATAACATAACCCAACGCTTTTAAACTCGCATATACGTTCGCAACAACGTAATGGATTAAAAGAAGAGACTTGGCAAAGGCATGACAAAAATGGATATTAAGCCACAAGTTAATCATGGTGGCAAATGAGGCACAAATGTGTTCATTAACTTGCATGTTACATTCTTAAGCCTCAAAAACATGCATAAACCCAAACTTGGCACATAAGCGAATCATGGTGACAAAAGACATGGAATGATGACTAGTAACTCGCATATATCATCATATAAGGGTTATGACTTCATATGCAAGTTGACATAAAGGTTATGAGGGTTCTCATGTTGCATAATGCAACATTTCAACATAAAGGTTGTAGCTTTTAGCCCACAAGATCAAGATAATGACTTCATAAACTTGCATGACATGATAGCATGTATCATACTCAATGATCAAACCCAAACTTGCAACATGAACATTTAACTTCATAGTTAATATCTAAGAGTAGGGAAAGGGCTTACATTGCTATGAAGGCACAAATCGATTAAGTTAAAGATTGAGACAACGCCTATGCATGCCATCATCCAAAAACCCAAAGATGAAAGCTCCAAATCAATAAAAACCCCATCTTGATGAACAAAGGTCAAAGCTTTAGCCTTGAAATCAACTTGAGAAGCTCTCATACTAACATAGGGACTCTCTAACACTCACATGATCATGAAACCTCTCATAGAAATGAAGTGGAGGCTAGGATTTTGAGTGGAGGCCATGAGAGGAGCAATTTTGCCATAGTTTAGTTGCATGAATGAATAATGAGGATTTAGGAGAGGGTTAGGGGCTTATTTATAGAGATTAGGATTAGTTAGGACCCTTAGATTAACCCTAGGACCAACCTGAACCATCAGATTTCAAACCAGGCCCAAAAACCTAGCCAAGACAGGAAATAGGTGCACCAGGCAAAACTGCCCGGCCACCATAAGTCGACCCCCAAGTCGACAGGGCTGTCGACTTGGGTCAAGCCATGTCGACTCCCAAGTCGACAGGGCTGTCGACTTGGGGTACCTGGCGGGAATTTTTCCCGCCTAGCCCTCCAGCCCTAATTTCCGAAATTAGAACTCGTTTTTGAACTTGAATTTTCTGAAAACTTCGTCGGACCATAACTTGGTCATACGGACTCCGATTCTCGAAAACTCAGACTCTATTTCGCGTATTTTTCCGAGACGAACGCAGTGGCATAGCCCGTTTTACTTGATTCAGAATTTAAAATTAAATTCTGCCTTGATTCTCGTCTTAACATGTTATCGAAATACGGGTTGTTACATTCTCCCCACCTTTTAGGATTTCGTCCCCGAAATCTCCAAGTTAGGAAGAACATATCCTACCATCCATCATTCATCTACTCAAAACATCATCCACAAGCAACCATTGTCCTTAGATGATTTCTAATGCTGTATGAATATATGCAAAACGTGTGTGTACATGTTCCTTAGATAATGCTAATGATCAGGCCTGAATAATCTTTTATAGTGCCATGAATCCAACATGTATGCAAATAATCCTAGTCATATAGATACTATATGCGTGCACAATCATTCATTCATATGCAACAACCGCATGATAATACATTCGATTTCATCCATAAACAAGTATAAATACTCGTGCATATGCAATATGAAATGTGACCGAGTCGAGCTAGTATCTAATGTGTATTCGCGCATCCACGAGCAACCACTTGCAACCATATCAATCATAACATGTTTCAAATACATGTTCACATCCATAGGGTTCTACCTAGGATTCCCTGAAACAGGGTCGAGAAGATAAACAAGACAAACTCCTTACGGGGTTTGTAACAGAAAATAGGACCGAGAGGATGTCCACAAAAGATAGCCTACAAGTAAGCTCTACAGAAAACATGGATCAAGGATATACTCCCAAAAAGAGATATCATGCGCGTATCTAGTCTTTGACCATCAAAGTCGTATTTCCTCGAGCTTAATTCCATTATGCCTTGACCGTCTTTTAACTTCGCGATTTCGTAGCTTCTTATTTCCTGTTTCCATAACATGAGCTGGAACTCATTTCTTCGTCGCCTCTCGTTCCACTTGCACTTATCCCTTTTTCTAGAATACTTGGCGCAAACATGACTGCGTACTCATGATCTCATGCAAGCTTTCCAAAATTCACTAGTGAATCTTGGATCTCGTTTATATACTATAAGGTATTCCATGTAGAAGAACTTTCTCTTGAAAGTAAACAGATGTCAACCAGGTTATCAAGCGCACTTACTAGGGTGATCTCTATAACCCATGCATAAATGAAGTAAACCATCCGTCTTATTGGCGAACACCACTCGATCGGGCTTCAAATTTCCAGTAAAGGCATCAAGGGATTCTAAGTAACTAGTCATGACAGAACCTCAAAAAGGTTACACGATACTTCGAGGGTATTACCAAGGCTAGTCAAAAGGTCTAACTACTCTCCTATCAAAACCGAGAGTGGCACCCCCTAGTGGATAACCACTTCATCCCTAGAATCCATCCATAGCTTATAAACATAAACATTATTTCCAAACTCAACACTTGGCATAGACATTCTCAAATCCAAACAAGTCATGTATAAATGGACTGATTCTCCAATAGGACTTTGAGACAAAAATGGGATTCTCTATTACGCTAGTACTTAAGGTGCAGAGACTCAACTATCGAAGCAGACTTAAATGATACGAAAAACGAAGTCCTAACGGGATGATAGAGAAGAAAAGCTAAACCTTTAACAAGATCGTTACCCTCCTTCCGAGGTACCCTAGAAATGAGAGCATACTACTGCCCTCCCGATGATCTTGTCCTTGTCCCATAATACTTAACTATCCGCCCCGTTTTACCATGCCAAAGGTACTCTCTCGTCATGGGTTTCATTGTTCATCTTTCTCCCTCCTTTGAGGACTAAGCCATACCAACAAGTTGCTCATGCTTAAGCTCGTATCCTTTATCCTCTTTCTCACTATCCTTTCTTATAACGCGGCCACTGGTCTCTCGAGAACCACCTCCATCGTATGGAAAGCACTTTCGTAGATAGAAAAGACTAGTCGCAGTTAAAACCACCTGTGACTACAGATGGAGGAAAGAAAGGAAAAGAGATTCAATTAAGGAAACAAGGATAGTGCTAATGGCCTTTGGGGAATAGCCTTTTTCTTTTAAAAGAAAATTTTCTTGAAAAAATGCTTCTTTGTAAACGATTTTCAAATAGTTTTCAGAAGGTCTTTAAAAACTTTTGCCCAGTCTGGTAACCTTCTGCTCTGATACCACGTGTAACACCCTGCCTCCGCTAGGGTCACTCGCAAAGGAATGCACTAGCTTTAGAGGGGCATTATTGGTAAACATGCACAGAAATATCACAAGACAGAACATATAAAATAGCGTAAGTAAAATCGAACTTTCATAAACATCAATAATTAAGGTCTAAAGCCTTTTACATCAGAGTACATCAAAACCTGTCTTGCAATAGTAAAGAAGCATAAAGACTTTTTCATAAATTATTCCCCAAGTAAAAACAGTAAAGTAGCCATAGCCAAGAAAAGTCCAAGCCATCCATGATGACCTTCAAGCAGAAGAAGTCCGAACTAAACAACAGTATTTCCTCCCTTTAACCTGGGGGGGAGGGGGGAAACGGAAGAAAAGAGGCGAAACAAAACGGGTCAGTCAAAAAGACTGAGTAAGCCCTATCTACTATCAGCATAAAAACTAGTAAAGTTAACTGACATGAGAAACTGAGATGAACATAAGCATGATGACAAGATAGATAAGCTAAATCAAAATAACAGGATGAACTACTGAACTCAGATAAACTAAGGTGTCATGACAAATTACGGTGTCAAGATAAAACAAGGTATCCCATCGTCAAGTTCCTGTCAAGTATAATATCCCCAAGATATCTATCACGTATAACATCCCATGGTATCTATCCTGTCTTTTAGTTCTGCACCTACCGTACTAGTATCCCCACCGTATCATGTGTTAACCATGAATGACCCTTACTCAAAAGTCGTGTAATGGTCTATGTCAACCTAATATATCGCATATATAGGTTACTTAACTCGTATGTTTTATTCCATGTAAATGTTCAGTCCCTTGCCGTAGACCATACGGGCTTTCCCATGAGATTCTATACTACTTTAACATAGTTCCATAATCCTTAAGATCGTTTTGGATTGTCACCCTATATCTAACTAGGGTCTTTCAACATGAATCATTGTTTGTACAACTAGGACTTATGCTACCTAGGACTACTAGGGATTATGCTTACCGATTGCACGTTTTCGTATCTCGGTTTTGGTTCAACCACCCAGGGCCACTAGGATTTACGCTAACCGTCAACCGCGCCCTTTTTCCCACGCATTCATCGTGAATCGTTTTTCCATGACTGTATGCACATGTATCACATCGTGCCATCCGAGTCCTGTCACAGGGCAGACCAGGAAATACAGGACTCGGTCGGGAGCTTTCGATTTATCTGCCGATGCAGATGCTAAGGTCTGTTTTTTCTATACGTGGCTATGGTCCCACGAGACCACTCCCTCAACTAGTGAAAGACAAGACAGGATAAATCCTGTATGAGAACACACTACTGGCCAACCCACAATCCTAGCCATACCGCAACCATAATTAGATAGCAATTATGGTCTTTTGGGTGTTCCCTGCCTTTCCGTACGTACACGCTTGACCAAAGATGGTAGGTAGCCTGACGAAATGCTATCTAGGGTACGACCGTGTATCGTCGACTATCCCCTATCCATCCCCGTCTTTAGGTCGCTCGTATAGCAACTAAGGCATACTCTTGGTTCTTCTAACGCAGACCTTAACCTCTCATGAGCCTAGTATGATCACCTGGCAGCTCACAGAGGGATACCAAGAATATCCTCACGTTCCCCGAAGCCGCTGCGTCGTTACCCAGTTCGCTGGAGCCTTTATCTAAATCAGATACTTGCTCCTACTCGTATACTTAAACGATGACCTACCGTATCAGGTTACTCATCTATCTATGAACTGGTCTAAATTTCCTTGACTAAGAATCATTACTTAGTTATTCTTCAACTAAGGTTTACCACTTAGCCTTATTCCCGTTATCCTTGTTAACTACGGTTATCCACCTAATCCTCAGAACTAGGGTTTACATAATGGATTAAGTGTCACTTAAGTTCATGACTTAACCCGTCTACAAATCATGTCAAAATTGGCTAAGTATCCAAGTTCAAGACTTAACCCTACAAACCATGCTCAAGTTGGTTAAGTATATATTAACTTGACCCTATCAAATTACTGAGTCAAATCGGTCAAGCGTATTTAAGCGATTCGTGACTTAGCCTTATCATGTTTTCACGTTAGATTGGTTAAGTATAGGTTAACTTAACCTCAATAAATTCACGAGTTAGATTGGTTAAGTATAGGTCACTTAACCACCTCAAATCATCATGTTAGATTAGTTAAGTGTTTAACTTAACCCCATTAAACTGCCAAGTGGGATTAATTAAGTCTAGGCTAACTTAACCCCATCCGATTTCCATGTTTAGACTAGTTGAGTCTAATCTTAACCCCATCCATTAACTGTATTTTTCGGTTAAGTGTCATTAAGAAAACTTACTTAACCTTACCAAATTATCGTGTTGGATTGATTAAGTGTTGGTTAACTTAACCCCGTCCACTAGTCGTATAAAATGGTTAAGTGTCATTAGGCAAATCAAGTTACTTAACCTACCCAACCTTGTCATGTTTTGTTAAGTATCATTGGCCTAATCAATTTACTTAACCCATTGTCCATGTCATATTTGGTTAAGAGTCATTAATCAAATTAATTTAACCCTATCATGTGGCATTAATTACTTAATGCACCTCAACCTCTCACATTAGACTTTGTTGTGGTTACTAGTTAAGACGGTCGGTTCCGGGTAGCTTTACACCACAACTTGGTCTAACCTCGGGTTCAAGCACAACATGACCAACTTCTCACATTGGGTCCTATTGTTTGCAACTACTAGTTAGGCCGGTCGGTTCCGGGTAGTTTTACGTTGCAAACTCAACCCAACCTCGAGTTGGTCACTTTCATGTTTAGTCTAGTGTCATGTTCATATTCAAGTTTTTAAGAATATGGGTAGACCTAACTTAATAGGTAAATTCCCAATTCCATAGTATGGGTAGACCTAACTTAATAGGTAAATTCCCAATTTCATATTTTCAAACATACTCACATGTCAACTTCCATGTTATATTTCAAGTCATGTTTTCAAGTTGTATTTCATGTCATTAGAAATTACCCATAACATAACCCAACGCTTTTAAACTCGTATATACGTTCGCAACAACGTAATGGATTAAAAGAAGAGACTTGGCAAAGGCATGACAAAAATGGATATTAAGCCACAAGTTAATCATGGTGGCATATTAGGAACAAATGTGTTCATTAACTTGCATGTTACATTCTTAAGCCTCACAAACATGCATAAACCCAAACTTGGCACATAAGCGAATCATGGTGACAAAAGACATGGAATGATGACTAGTAACTCGCATATATCATCATATAAGGGTTATGACTTCATATGCAAGTTGACATAAAGGTTATGAGGGTTCTCATGTTGCATAATGCAACATTTCAACATAAAGGTTGTAGCTTTTAGCCCACAAGATCAAGATAATGACTTCATAAACTTGCATGACATGATAGCATGTATCATACTCAATGATCAAACCCAAACTTGCAACATGAACATTTAACTTCATAGTTAATATCTAAGAGTAGGGAAAGGGCTTACATTGCTATGAAGGCACAAATCGATTAAGTTAAAGATTGAGACAACGCCTATGCATGCCATCATCCAAAAACCCAAAGATGAAAGCTCCAAATCAATAAAAAAAACCATCTTGATGAACAAAGGTCAAAGCTTTAGCCTTGAAATCAACTTGAGAAGCTCTCATACTAACATAAGGACTCTCTAACACTCACATGATCATGAAACCTCTCATAGAAATGAAGTGGAGGCTAGGATTTTGAGTGGAGGCCATGAGAGGAGCAATTTTGCCATAGTTTAGTTGCATGAATGAATAATGAGGATTTAGGAGAGGGTTAGGGGCTTATTTATAGAGATTAGGATTAGTTAGGACCCTTAGATTAGCCCTAGGACCAACCTGAACCATCAAATTTCAAACCAGGCCCATAAACCTAGCCAAGACAGGAAATAGGTGCACCAGGCAAAACTGCCCGGCCACCATAAGTCGACCCCCAAGTCGACAGGGCTGTCGACTTGGGTCAAGCCATGTCGACTCCCAAGTCGACAGGGCTGTCGACTTGGGGTACCTGGCGGGAATTTTTCCCGCCTAGCCCTCCAGCCCTAATTTCCGAAATTAGAACTCGTTTTTGAACTTGAATTTTCTGAAAACTTCGTCGGACCATAACTTGGTCATACGGACTCCGATTCTCGAAAACTCAGACTCTATTTCGCGTATTTTTCCGAGACGAACGCAATGGCATAGCCCGTTTTACTTGATTCAGAATTTAAAATTAAATTCTGCCTTGATTCTCCTCTTAACATGTTATCGAAATACGGGTTGTTACATACGCAAACGAGAAGTCAAGTTGCTAAAGGTTCAATGGGTAGATAGCCTAAAGGATGCGACTTGGGAGACCGAAGACAAGATTCGTGCTTCGTACCCTTTTCTTTTTGAGGGTATGTTCTTAACTCATTTTTCCTAAGTTTTTTCAGTGCTTGTCTCTATCAATTGAGTATATCTTATCCATAGTATCTTCCGACCTTTCGATAGGAATCCTATAGATGTAAACATGTGTTTGAAACATGTTATGTTTAATGGATGCAAATGTTTGCTAATGGTTGCCTGTGGATGCATACACACACACATTAGGCACTAAAATCGGCTCAATCACTTTCATACTGCATATGGATGTGTGTGCATTTTCTTTTCTTTTATTGTTGGAAATGGATGTACTAGCATATGGATGTTGCATTTGGATGAATAAGTGTGCACACATATAGAGCTAACAAGTTATAACAGGATTATTTGCATACATGATGGATTCATGACACTAACATACATTGCATTAAGGAGGTCAACTGAATCAGTAGACCGCCTGATCATTTGCATTATCTTTGGGACATATACACACACAGTTGCATATATTCATATAAGCATTAGAAAACTTTAAGGACAATGGATGCTAATGGTTGTTGGATGAGTAGATGGATGGTAGGATATACATTCTTTTCAACTTAGAGATTTCGGGGACAAAATCCTTTGAGTAGGGGAGAATGTAACACCCTGAATTTTTAACAACACTAAAAGAGGATAAATTAAATAATAATTAGTTTAATATTCAGAACTAGAGGAAACAAACTGCACCATTGTGTCCGTCTCGAAATTGTGGCCAAGGTAGACATTTGGTTTGCATAAAACAGACAACATAGGAAGAAGTTATTAAGGTTTGAAGTTCATATGTATATAAGGAAGATATATATATAATTCAAAAAAATTAAAAAAATCAGCAAAACCAGAAATCCGGTGCGTAGATCGACGAAAGGCCGACTGGTTGAGGTCGACCCAAGACCCAACTGGGTCGACTCAGGCTCATGGGGGTCGACCCCCAGGTCGACCTAGGGGTCGATAACCATAAAGGGGGGTCGACCCTCCCGCGGCTCTGGAAACTTCTTTTCTGATATGTACGATTCCGATGGCTTCTGGTCCAATATGATGGTCTTGGTTGCTCCGCTACTCCTATATATGGGACCCTAAACCTAGGTTTTATTCACATAAAAAAATGGTGACGGCGAAGCTCTGCTGCAATGAAAATTAAGATGGCTTTTCATCTTATTCTTCTAAGTCAAATTCCGAGATTCAAGCGTAGATTCAATACAAACTTCTTCTCTATCTCCTTAACAATCCAAATCACGGTGAGTTGGCTATTTTTAGGATTAAATAAATAAAAGTAAATTATGAAAGACTGTGATTTGGATGATTCTATGCTATTATCATATCTATGCTATGTTATGATAGATCTGTTCTATGCTATTATCATATCTTATGATGTCATATTTGGATCTTAACCTGTGTTATGCTAGATCTATTCCTATAGATCTAATTCTCTTATGATGTCATATTTTGATCTTAACTTGTGCTATGCTAGCTATATTCCTATTGATCTAATTCTTTTGTGATGTCACATATGTGGATCTTACCTTCTCCCTAAAGTTGGTGGTTAATTTGGGATTATCAATTTCTGGACAATTAAACCATCGTTTAGATCTAGAACACCATATTGTGATTAATAGAGATCCATTATTATCAGATATAAGAATTCTTATTTGGATCTGTTCATCCTAAATATATTGGATCTAGTTTTATCATTACCCTTTTTACTAGATCTATCTTTATGTCCACCTTATTATGCCAATTACTTATCTATGCCAGTATATATGCTTATGTCACTTTTAGAATGATCACTATTGTCATTTTTTCCATCTCTTTCCCCCCTTTTATTACTCATGACTAGGCTATTTTCTAGCCTAGATGCCACCAAATATATGTGAATGCGGTAGTTAGGGATCAGGGGAAAATGTTAGAATTAACATAACAGGGACATAAATTTGGGCATAAGTCCATTATGGGTATAATTGGATATTTAAGCATAAATGGAATATGTGAATATAAATTTGGTATAAATTGGAGAAATGAATGTGAATAAATTTAGGCATAAATTTATTTATGGACATAATTGGGAAAAAGAGGTATAAAACCAATAATTGACATAGGTATGATTAAAAATGGAATGTTTAATAATTACAATTATAAATTGTAATTGCACTTATGACACGAGGTTAGGTTGCATTAGTAGTGGAAGTCTGCCCGGACCCGACCGGCATATCCAACAGCCACTAATGTTGAACCTAAAGTGAGAGGTCTAAGTGCGCAAATAAGAATCGGTCTAAGACATGAGGTTAGGCCCAACTTGTGGAAGAAGTCTGCCCAAACCCGACCGGCATATCCAACATCCACAAGTTGTAGGCCTAATGTGGGAGGTCTAGCCTATTATAACCGTAAATGGACTTGGTGATGAATTGGAGTACACAAGGAATGATAGTAACCTATTTTGATTTATTACTTAATGAATATGTTGTATATAATAGGTAGGCTTGTCCTAAGGACAAGTGGAAATTATAACATAAGTTATAATAAGAGGAAAGAAAGCTTATTAGTAAACCTTAGTTAAGAAAACTAAGTTATAAGTGAACAACGTCAAGTTGTAGTGAGAAACCGGAAACAGGTGAACTGAGAAGAGTATACTTAATTAAATATTAAGTAAAACATGTTACTGTAATTACAGAACCAGACAATGAATAATACAAAGGGATTGTAAGATTGCTTCCATTAATTACAATCCAGGAGTGGAAGATTGTAAGATTACTTCTGTTAGTTACGATCTAAAGAATAACATGTAATGGGGGTTTATTAATGAACTTAAATGGATTAAGTTATATTTATATGAAATTAATAGGCAAGAGAAACTTTGGTAAGTAAAAGGCAGCCAATGTGAATGCGGATAACCTATTAGTCTGTAATACTTAATCTAATTGAATCCGTAGGGATTATGTGAACATAAACATGAATAGGGTTTGAGTAAACATGCTTGAATCAGTGGGAGGGTTAAGTAAATCTTGGGTGGGTGGGTGGGTATTATTATTATATATATGCCCACAAACTTAACCGTTAAACAAAAATGCTTGAATCAGTGGGAGGGTTAAGTAAATCAAGGGTGGGTGGGTAATATTAATATATATAGGCCCATAAGCTTAACTTGGTAAGGTTATGTAATTAAAGACACCTAGTGGTATACATAACTGAGGTAAATAATAAGGTTATGTAATTAAAGACACCTTTTAGGGTAAGCATAACTTGTACAAATGATAAGGCTGTGTATTGAAGACACTTATAGGTAAGCATAACCGGTAGAAAGATCGGGGATATATAATTAAAGACACCCTTTAGGGTAAGCATAACTGACATAGGGCTATGTAATTAAAGACACCTAAGGGAATACATAGTCAGTGAAAAAACCTAATGGGATACAAGACAAAGGGGAAAGCTTGTATCATATTGTGGGACCCATTTCAGTCAGTAACCCGGAGTAGGTATCAAACAAAGAACTCCGTACTAGGCGGAGAAAGGGGCACGCTTACTGATTGATTGTAAGAGATCCAAATGAGGAGGACGGTGTGGGAGGCGCAAACCGACCGGAGACATGTGCGTGCATGGGCCGGGCAGAGGGGGCTAAGACGACCGTGACACCTGTAGATGTGGTTGTGCACATTATTACAACGAAGGGTTGCCACTTTAGGAAGTGATACCACCTACTATGGGGCTAGCACAAGGTATCTACGAGCTTTAGCGAGCCGATCGATCAGGGTAGTAATTAGGATACATTAGGACGTATACCTAAGTCTACTACCTTATAGTTGAAGGGGTCATCTCTTTCTGGATATACTAGTAACAGTGCAGAGTAATCATTAGAAGCATATACACCTTATCCTGTCTACCTTGTCACACCTGCCATTTATGTAGTGATCTCTCTTATCCCCTTTATATGCCTATCATGTTACTTTTATTTATTTACTGGTTAATAGTAACTAGACTCGCCATACTTTATGTCTGGCCCTTTTTGTTTCTCCTTCTTTCTTCCGTTTCCCCTCAGGTTCTCAAGGGAGGGAATTCTCAGGTTTAGTCAGGATTCTGCTATCGTCTTGCTTGGAGCTACTTATAAATACTGTTAGTTTCACATCTTTCTCTACTATGGCTTATGATATGGGGATTATGCTTTCTTTATTATTGTACTCTGATATTTAAAGTACCAGGCAAAAGTTTTATTGATGTACTAAGTTTATGTATTTTCAGATATATGGTGTAACCATGCTTTATGATTAATAAAAGTTTTTAACTACACTGCTATTTTATATTTGTCTTGTAATGTTTCTGTTCTGTTTACCTATAACGCTTCACGAAACTTAATGCATTCCCTTAGTGATGGACATTAACGGACGTGGGGTGTCACATCCCCTCTCCACTATATATGAAGACATTTGTCCTCCTTTTCTTTTCTCCCGTCCCTTACCATTAAATGACCCAGCTCACCCATGTAAATGTAGCACATGTACACACATTACTTTCCCTACCCATCCATGCACAACCATTAGCCATAGCCCAAATTAAATGTACTCTGCCATGCCTCTACAACTAGTATGATGGCCTCTACCTTCACTCCAAAATCATGCACAGCTATGCTTCTTCTATTCCAATGTACATATACTCCCCTTTATTTCCAGCGTAAATTTCATTTGGGCTGCCTATATATCTATATCATTACATTTTCCAGTGTAAATTTTATATTTCACTCTTATGTATATTATCTGCAAAAGTATTTTTAACTATAAACTGACCATGTTGATCGACATATGATTGAAATAGTTGCACCTGTATTGGAGTATATGTTAGTTTGTAAAATAGAAATGTCCGCAGTCCACGGTCCGTTTTTATATGCTTCAAAAATTGAAAAATGTTTACTAATATTTTGTATAGTGCTGACAAAGCATAAATCTCCACAAGTTACCGTTAGTTTGGTATTATTCCTACCTAATATATTTGACTTTCCATTTCATCTGTGTACCTATTATATACAAGCTCATTTATAGTGCATGCATAGTATTGCTATTGGCGGTGCTGAGTACCAGAAACAAATTTTACAAAATCCTGGCCAAATATAATGCATGTAAATATCTTTGCATCAACAAGAAAAATGGGGTTCAATATAAAATCATGGATAAAAACGATGATGACTACTCTTAATATACGTATTTCGATGAAATATGTTTTTAAAGTGTGACTGCAGACTGCAACATTTAATGTATCATATTTTCATTTCTACAGACGAATAGGCTCCTTTATTTCCGCTGAAGTGGGTCACATTTGAAACAGTCAACTGATGCATAAACTCTGCCCTATACAATTCGAAAGAGGTACGTGATTAAACCATTTTTTTTCTTATTTCAGCTGTTTCTGCACATGCCTCATCCAAATTATACTTGACCCAGTTTTCCTAAATTTTTTTTCTCCTGCACAACTGAATCCTCATTTTGGCCTTTTTTATCTCCTTCTTTATCTCCACTACTACTGCTTCATCTACGTTTACCCAGCTTATCAATGGTATTTTGCATTTACGCTTTTCTTTTAACTACTATAAATATGCACTCCTACAATTAATTTTCTTCTCATACAATTCCTTCGTTCTATTATCATCTGCCATTCTATTCTTCAACAATGCCAAAGGTACATCTTCTGTACATGCACCACTCATATTCTATTTTTTTTTATTCTTTTGCTAGATCAACTATTTTACTACACTCCTCAAATTCTAACTACTACATTTAATACTGCAGTCCAAAATTTCCGCATCAACTAACGACACCATACCACTACATCCGGCTGAAAAGCTTCAACGCAAGAGCAAACGTCTTACAAATCAGCATCGACCTTCGGCCTCTCACACCACCGTACTGTGTCTCCACCAGAAAACTATTTCATCACCTCAACCAGACATTTCTCCCTCCATTGACAAATTGATTGGCATGCCCACTGTTTCTACTACCACTATTCCAGGTAACGTTGCGGAAATTAATGAGGAGGAATATTTATGTTCTCCTGAATTGGTTTATTATCAACTTCTATTACTTCCCTTGCTTTCAGCACATTTATACGTTGACTATTTATTTCTTCTTCTTTTTTTTCCAGCTTGCAGATGTTGAAAGGATTGAGAGAGAGTACATGATGAGACAATCAAACAAATAGTCATGCAGCTTCCAAAATCTACCTGCATTTTCGTTCATCATTTTGTTTTGATTTGCTTTTGTCTTCCTAATTAATAATTATGCTATCATAATTTTTTTTTGGAATTCTGCAATAATAAAACTGCATTTTGTTTTTTTGTCCTGTGTAACTACGTCCTGTTCTATTATTCACACTGTCTGTACTGCATTTTCAACCATGTATGATTGTATTTTTTTTACAATTCATATTTTTACTACTCCACCATATGTGCTGTACAGTTACCCTTTTTTTATCAATTTACAGCATCTCTAAAATGTGCATGTCATCCCTTTTTATCAGTACGTGGACTGCTGCATGCGACTCACTCTGCAAAATACATATACTGCTTTTCACTTTTATTACACCAAATTCATTTTCTGCTTATAATTTTCATCCCATTTCAGCTCTCAACCAGCTTTACATCCGGATGTCTTCCACACGTCCAACGGACGTGACTTTATACTGGTGTATATATACAAGAGATTTAATCTCTTTTTACCAAGACCCACTGTGAGTTCCCTGTCATTTTCAGATCTGATTTCTTAGACTATAAAATGACAGTTAAATAAAATTAGGTTAGGATATACAGTGTTTATAAGATAATTGTTATACATGTTTTACAATGTTGATCACCAATGTCGTTATGATAAGTAAAACATATGCCTTTACTGTTAGATAATTAACAAGTTATAAGTATATATCTTCTTTTTCCCTGTTTTTATATTTATTTCCAATCTTGTCTATATGCCTATGTGATTTAATTCTATTCTCCTTCTTTTATTTTCCCTTTTTATTTATGTTAAGCCTAGGTCTTTGGAAGCCTAGGCTATATCCGATTAGAGTGTGTGTATAATTGGGGTAATAATAAATGACATAAAAAGAGGAATTTAGGCATTATGTTAAATAGGAGATTGTTTAATATAATTTGGGAAAGGGATAACATGACATTTTAGAGTTGCTGTAAATTGATAACAAGGGTAATGTGCATATACTTGTTGTAGATTCATAAAAATCGATAATATGCATAAAACTGTACACGTTGTAATTTGGGAACATAGTTTGATGAATAATATGCATATGTATAAGACATGTTAGATTTGACTTAATACATACATTGAGTAAATGAAATGTTATAATATTGTAAGTACCAGATGTAGGTTAATAAACTGAACTGCTGTAGAAATTGTATACATTTGGGCAGGTGTTTTGGGGAAGGGTTGTACGCACATAATGACATGTAATATTACAACCACGCTTATTAGTGAACATATACCTTCTATGTTAAACATGATTATTAATAAGCTAAGAGGTCCCTTGTTCTGCTGTTGTATCGGGTTTTGGGGACTCTCAAATCCTAGTTATTTGGGGGGCGAAAGCTTATAGGGTTTGGCTTGTGTCAATTTACTGTTTAGAACCCATATCAGTCAGTATCTCTGTTGGTATTTTGTAAGCGGGGGCCTCGCACTACGTAAGGGCCAGGGCACGCTTTACTAAACTGAATAGTAAGAGGTTCACATAGGGAAGGTGGGTACGTGCGCGTTCCGGTGGAGTCATGAGCGTGCGTGAGTCTTATCAGGGAAACTAAGTCGTTGTAACACCAGTAAATAGGTTTGTGTTATATAGTTGTTGGGTTAGGGAGTGATACACCCTACTGCCAAGGCTGACACAGGGTATTTATGCAGTAGGAGGCCGATTGCATGGGTAATAATTAGGGTACACATAATCCTGCTGTTATGTAATTAGGGTAACACCTAATCCTTTTATGTAATTAGGATACACCTTATCTTGTTATTAATCCTCCTGTTAATTCTATTGTTATGTAATTAGGTTAAATACCTAATCATGTTAATCTTGTTATACTGGTATTGGTGTAGACATACCTGTTTAGGGATATAAATGTGAAGCATTACTCGATCATAGTTTATTCCTGTTATTCCTGGCTATCCAGCTATTTTGTTTTGTTTAGTTTAGTTTTACCTTATATGACATTGTACCTTTCTCATCCAGTTTTATTTACCTGTCTTGGCATTTCTGTTTTATGCATATTTGAAAATCACTGGAACTCGCCAGACTTTATGTCTGACCCTTTTGTTTTAGCTTCTTTCTCCCCCCTAAGGTTCTCAGAGTAGAAGCACTCAATAGTGACTAGGACTGTCTCTTATAGCTTGGGCTTGGAATTCCTGAGATGTACCATTTTGACTTGTTCTCTATTCCATTATGGCTTGTGGCGAGGGATATGATTTTATGTTACTACAATCTGATGTTTTGTTTTATGACATATTTTATGAGACATATTTAATGTAACTGGTTTTGATGTAACATGTTTGAGACTGTGTTTTGGTTTTGATAATGAAGTTGAAATTTTCCAGTGCTTATGTTATATCTGTCTTGTGAATTTCTGTACTTACCTATTGCGCTTCACGAAACTTAAGACATTCTCTTATGAGTGACATTGACGAACATGGGGTGTCACAACCAGGGCACATATAACCCAATGTTACGATGTACATGCACCCGGTCAATGTGTAAAGTCTGTAAGGATAAAGAAATAGTAGAAAAGGAGAGAAGATGGAAGGGAAAGAAGGAAAAATAAGATAAGAAAGAAGAGAACATAAAACTCAATCAAAGAACATATCGTATATCTTACAGCATAACAGATAACATGTAATATCATCAATCATAAATATAAAGTAGTCGAAACAGTAGGAACTGTATGAAACACATAATCAGAGTACATGGGCTTAGAAAATTATATTAGAATAATAATAGAGTCTATACAATTGATAAATAAAATAAAATAGATAATCTGACCCTAATAAAAATGCATAACCCAATCAAGGTTGCACAGTGTCACACGGTGGAATAAAAAAAGATAATACAAGTATGAATAGGAAAGACTTTATCTCTTGCTAGTCCACTTGTGCAGCTCTAGATAATAGTCAAATTTGCCTACTCATCAGCATCGTCGATGAGCACCTAAGGTAATAAGAGGGAAATAAACCTTTGGGTCAAACAACTATCTGGTTTGAGTGATAAAGAAATCTCAAAGTACTATAATAAAAGTCATAATATCATATATAGAACAGAGGATATGAAGAATCATACAAGTCCTTCCCCTGCATTCACAGAGTTAACACGTAACAATCGATATATGCCACACTGTGATAAATGTTATATAAAGAGGGTGTGATAGATGTCTAAATACTAAATAGTGAAAACCAAATAAACAACCACAACATCCATCATCACATTCACTCACTCAATGCATTGAATATAAGATAACGCTCGGTTTCCATGATACTCAATCCAGGCCACTCAATTAGCTAGGTTCTAGATTGTACCAACTTGTACACACAAGGCAAGGAACCTCGTCTAAAGGAATGCTAGAAGTCTTCCGGCATGAAGATGAGAAAGTCGACGTGGCACCAAATGGACATCACACCCACAAACCCTCTTCGAGAGTAACTGATAAAACCATGCATATCGATAATCCCTTTGCATGCATTACCAGTAGCAAAGTCTATTCTTGGAACCACTCTTATGATCCCAACTTGGAGGTTTCTTGGTTAGGACTAAAATAAACGACAAACTTGTTGTCAAACCAAATAGACTATCCCTAACCCTCTCTAGTAGATTTTTCTTAGTTCATCATCATTACTCAGCATTAAGAAACATCACCATCCATCATTAAAGTCAATGCTCCCAATCATGGAATCACCATCCTCCATGTCAAATTGGCGAACAGCAATAGTAGTCGATATCGATCACTTCATAATAATCGATAACGTCTACTCGGATAATGTATTTAACCCAAATTGGTAAAACACACATCCAGGGAAAATAAATGGCATTCATTATGAAATCCACCTCGTCACTAAGTCCATCATTGGTCTTCAGATTGACCGCCAAGCTCCAGGTTTGCTTCATCTTCAAATCCATCATCAAACCCCAGTGTTGTTCCTTTGCCAAGTCCAACCTGGTGCACTAAAGCTCCTACACGAAATTATCTTATTTGTTCGAGTCTATCATCCTTGTGCATTCAATCAATATACACTGTCATTTGTATTTAATCGATAAGCACCCCCAAACTCCAACGAATGAGATTTAGTAATACTACATCTTATATGAATGACATTCAAAACTAAACTAAGTAAATAATTCAACCATGCGACCAATAGTTATACAAATTCCTAAACTAGCATACATGCATCTATAATATCCGTAAAAAATTAAATAAAATCTATTTTTAGCAATCAAAGTGAAATAAATTTCCACCTCAATCTAATGGTTTGGTTAAAATAGAACATAAATGGGTAAATAACTCTCAAATAGGTTAAAATGTAATATTCTAGTTAAAACAACTTAAATCATCTTCAGTCTCTTTATTTATTGTCTGCGAGATTCAACTACCCCAGATATTGCGTTTTATAATTATAAATTAGTTTAAAACATCAAATTTATTTTGTATAGACAACTATAGTTCAGTGAGAGACAATACCACTCACCTCAACCAAATTAGCTTAAGCTGGCTTTAAAACGTAGAACTAGCAAATACAAGTGCAACAGAAGAAATGATATTCAAATTCGACCTCATAAGAAAAAGTTACTAATGATATAAATTTGACAATTCATTAAGTAATAAACTATTAATTAAAAACTTAACTAACATAATTACCTTCCCATTCCTTCTTTCCCTTTACCTAATTTTTCCCTTCTACGCATGCTACAGGCTGCGCAACAAACCCAAACCCATGCAACTTCTCTCCTCTCATTCTCTCACATCGGTCAATGAAACGAAGAACAAATTTATCCAGCTTATTCTCCTTTGAACAAGGTACACACCCATCACCTCAATATTTCCGTCAGTGCCATGATGTGAAACCTGACCATGAGCAGCCCTTAACCCATGCATGACCTGGTCAAAATGCTTCCAAATGAAATACGAAGCATCACTGGAGCTGAATAGGTGAGGAATTGATTTGCAGTGTCCTAACTCACAGTAGCCACATTTTGAAGTTGTCCAAATGCCAAGTTTGTAATACTGAGGTAAGGAGGAAGGGAATTATTAAGGAGTTTTCACATGTGAACAGAAATTTTAGGTTGAATATAATGATCCCATATCATGGAGAAAGAGAGCAGGATGGGGAAGCAAAACCGAATGCCATCCCAAGCTTTCTAAAACGAGAATATGCCATTAGCCCAAATGGGAGAGATCACATTCAACACCGTCTCATATTGATTTTTTCACTTTTGCATGCATGTACAGGTTTCACTCGAACAGTCTAGGAGACAATAGAAATCACGAGTCTTAAGTCTACGATATTTGAAGATGGAGAAAATTTTCCTATAGTGAGCCACGACGGTGGAAATGATTCCAGAGTTTAAAACAATAAGCCTCATAAATATCTTACATGGTGCAAGGACCTGGACCCACTTCGGAATTGAGGCAGAAAATATGATCTTGGAAGGCCTAGTGATGTTTAAGATGATCATCCAGTGAAACCCAAAAGAAGTTAGAGAAAATGCGGTGAAATTCAGAAAAGAAAGCTCTAGTGAGAGAGAAGACCGTTATTATATCAGACCCCCAAGTGTGGTAAGGATCGATTGGATAAGGACAAGCTTACTAGCTTGAGAAAGGATGGAGGCACTTCACTTGTTTATGTGGTTACGAGCTTTGATGGTGGGATCTCAAAAATAATGGTTAGTTTTCTAACCACGATAAAGTCGAATCTACAAATATGAAATTGGAAGACTACGGATGGAAAACTTTGTTCTAGCATGAAGCCTTACTTTAAGAGTGGAGAATTCTTGAGTGGAACAGATAAATGATCTTGTTTTAGAAGAGTTTATTAGTTGATTAGAGCATCTCTCATGGTCTTTAATAAATTCGCGAGGCTATGAATAGAGATCGAAATCCCAGTAGTAAACACTTGAATATCATCAACAAAAGAGATGTATGAAATAATAGGGGCTCCATTGGAAGGATAGAAGTGCCTAATTTTGCCAGACATCGCTCTGTAATGTAATCCTTTGGTAAGGACTTTAGCGATAATGAAGAAATGGTCCGTAGATAGAGGGTCTCCTTGATGGACACACTATTGACGCAAAGAAATTTTTGGGACAACCGTTAATAAGAATCTAGCACCAGAAGTTAGAAATAAGCCTCCATACTATGTCAATTAGTGTTGGCCCGTGCTACGCATACGGGCAGAGTGTAAACATAGAAATGTTAATGGAGTAATTTTCGTTGTTTAAGGTAATAGCAGTAATTAATTTATGGAAAATACCACTTAGTGTAGCAGTACGTGAAATATTTGTAATGTGATGTTGTTGTTGTGTGAAGAATATAGTGATCAATAATATGTTGTGCCGATACAAATGGTATCCAAGTGACTGGATGATCATGTTAGTGCATTTACTTTTGAAATGAATATATTTTTGTTCATCCATAATTCAAAGCAGTCATAGTTCTACCCAAGGTAGCATCATGTGTACAAAAGTTGATAAAAAAGACAGTGGACAAATTGTATTATGAAGTATTGCTGATATTGGACGCATATATTTATATCGAAAATGTTGCGTTGACCGCAAATTTGGAGGTTAGAAACTGCGTCAAGTGGAAGAGGTTTCATCCACGTGAAGTTCTGTGAATTTGTACCGCACGATTCAGAAATTGGTGAATTTCACCGTTAATTTTTAGTTGTTCTAGCATTATCCTATTTATGTTAATGATATTCACATGTTTTTTTTCTTCAAATGTGCATCAATTATCACTGCATTGTTGGAAAGTTGATATCACATGTGTGAACTTATATATGATACACGTTTACAACTGCAGAGATGTAACAACCCGGGAAATGCGAGCCAATTTAAAAATTTTATTTTGGCTACTTTAGCGAATTTTGATTATTTAAAATAGATTATTTTAAATAATAACGATGAGAAATTTATTTTGAATCAAATTCGAACGTATATATTTATTTGAATCATCGTTAGAATATAATTATTTAATTATATTTATAAAAGGAATTGAATATGGCGCGGTAGTTCGATAATTCGATTTCAAATTTCAAATGAATGTACCGGGTTCAAAATAAACCGGATTTTAGTGAAACCAAAAATATTTGAATCTATTTGTGAATATCTTTCTAACGAATCCGAAAAATTGAAATTTCATAGTGGGAATCAAAAGATATGTCCAAATGAAAATTCAGAATAGTCGCTATGGAATTTGGGCCATTGAAAATAGACATTTTGCAAACGACCTCGGATTTCGACGAAACCACTTTTGTTGGATCCGCGTTGTCAAATTATTGCTAGATTCCAATTTTCATAAATTTTTGAATCAATATGTGAGCGTGGCGAAGTAAAACGCGTTTTGCCAGTTTCAGTTGATTTTAATCGACTGGAAAATGGCCATTTTTCAAACGGTCTCAGAATTCAACGAAACTAGTTTTGTTAGGACCGTATCGTCAATAAAAAGCTAGAAAATATTTTTTGGGAATTTATAGAGTTAGTATGTGGCTCCGGTAAATTGAAATGCAAGTTCAATTCAATATATAGAGTTATATTTGGATTTTGATGAAAACTGATCGAAACGTTCGAATCAGCTTATGATTCATATCCCATTGTGTTCGGAAGGGGGTATTTAGCTAGGGGCGACAGTCATTGGGTCTCGTTAGGGGTTTGTATTAAAAAGCTACTTTTTGAAATTTAAAAATAAAAGAATATAATTATAATCACCCCCTCCTTTCTCCTATTAAAAGTCAACCCCCCTCCCTTTTTTCTTTCAGATCGAACCCGTGAATAAAAAAAAACTCCTCAATACCGCCGTCGTTCCTGGAGTCGCCCTCCGCCGAGCTTGCGTCACCGCCCCTCCTCCGACGCCACTCGATTTCCCCTTCCTTACAGCAGCCCCCCCTCTCCTCAGCTCTGCCACTTCCATTCCCCCTAATTCCTCCTCTCCAGTGCTTATCCAAATCCTAGCTTGGCCGCCCACCTCAAATCCAACCACCGTAGATCGCCTAGCTCCTTGACCGACCATCCACCGCTGCACTGGCCTCCACCGCCGCCTGAGCCAACCTCCGGCCACCCTCCGACGTGATAACAGTAAGATTTTCTTTTTTTTTTATTATTCTCTTTCAATTTTTTTTTCTATGTATAAATCTTTAAATAAAATCTGAAATTATAAATGACATTGTATATGAAGGAAAGTTTGAAATTTTATTCATAGAAAGTTTGAATTTTTATATGAAGGAAAATAGGATTTTTAAATATGAAAAATCGAGATCTTTTATTATGTGAAGCGGAGATTTTTATTTGTTTAAAGTTATAATTTTTAGTGGAATAAAAATATGATCTTTATTTGTTTAAAAATAGAAAAGTTAGTTTATATAATTAGTATTGTTTTTTAAAATAAAACAAGAATAAAAAAATTTGATTTTTACTTATATAAAAACCTGATTTTTTTATATATATATGAATTGCGATAAAAATTTGATTTGCATTTTGTAAACATCGTTGAAAAGTTATGATTTTGAAATGCGAAAAGATTTTTTTTTTTTTTAATTCTGAAAAGATTAGATTTTTTTAAAAAAATGTAAAGATTCGATTTTTAACTTTGTAAAGATTCGATTTTTAACTTTGTAAAAATTCGATTTTTAACTTTGAAAAGGTGAATTAAAATACGATTTTTATAATATATATATAGTAAAGATTTGATCTTTATATATGTAGCGAAATACAAATATAATTTTTATACAGGAAGTAGCATTGTAAATATATGAAGTGAAATAAAAACCTGAACCTTATTTTATCATGAAGTAAAGGGAATATAAAAATGTGAATTTTATATATGTAGTGGCTACGGGCAACGAAAGTGACAAAAGGCGAGAACGGCGGAGTGGAACCCTCTGTGAGAACTCCTCACCTTTAATTTAATTTTTCTAGTTAAAATATATACTAGGATGCAGACGGTGTTTAGTAGCACCCGACACCCGTCGTCCACAGACCATGGACGGCTTGTATGCTTGTTTGTTTGATTTTGATGTGTAGTTGATTGTGTGATGTGATGTGAAATGAAATAAAATATTTATATAGTTAAAAATATTTTATAGTTAAAAATAGAATTTTTAACGTGTATATGAAAGGAAATAAAAATAAACAAATTGGACGATTTGTTAATATACACACATTTGACTTATATTGATTGGGACGATAAATTTTACACATCGCCCAACTGCACAAATAAATTCTGTGTTTGATTGTTTGAAACCCCACACGGGTATTGGGATGATATTTGACATACACCAATCCCGATTGTTTAGTTGTATGTCGATCGATTGATTGACAGACTGTTATAAGCATTGAATATTTATATTTGATGCTTATACAATGTAGAATGCACTTTGGATGATGGTTGATTATTCATCGTTGTTATTGTATACATGTGTTGTAGAAAATCCATATAATTAACATTATATGGTAATTGATTGGGCCTCATTCCATATTTGGAAAAGAAATATTTGAAAATGAAATATTTGAAATAGAAATATTTGAAATAGAAATATTTGAAATAGAATATTTGGAAATAGAAATATATGAAGCCGTGTTGATTAGATTGACACCATTTTGACGTGTACGATATTTATATCGATTTTATTCATTTTATAATGAATATCAAAAGTGATTTCAAAATATGATATTTTGAAAAGAATTGAAATTCGAACTGAAACTGAGTAGAAATGAATTCGAATTGAAATTGAATAGATGTAATGACCCAGATTTCCATAACATCAGAGTTGACTATATACATCATACGTCCAACCCAAATATCACGAAAATACGAGACATTTTTTTTTTAGAAGAAAGAGGTAGAAGAAGAACAGAAATAACAACACAGAATCTCACATCGCAACGGAACAAAATATAATATATCACATCTTTGAAATACAAAATCTTAACTGTATAACATACACTTATCAGAGTACAACACTTACAACATAGCGGAACAAACTATAACTAGATAACGCTGAAGCCTCCTGCTCTAAGCTCCTTTAGATATATCTAAAAAATCCTGAACTACTTGACTGCCCATACAAATTTAGGCACCCAAGAGTTTAGGTAGAACAAAACAAATAAACTCCGGGTCAGTCATGGGACTGGTATGAGTAAACAGTTTAAAACAGTTTCAGAAACTAAATGATATCTCATAAGACCACGCCGTATAACACGGAACGGGTTTTTCCCTTATGAGAATCCAAACACTTGACTTATCTTTATATCAAAACTCTTTTGATATTATAATAATGTCTAAATCAAGTAGATAACAATCTAGTGGAACGTTTGCATCTCACGTTCCACATATGTAATATACAATCAAAACCGCAAGCACATATTGGGTAATGAATTTCTAACTATGACAAGGTATGGAATCACCTTCCACTGGTATATCTCTAGAGGAGAATACATCGAGTTCAACAAGAACATCTTGCAACTCAGCCACACATGACCGACCACTCATTTCGCTTGAGTGTATCGAATGTATATCACCAACGATTGGGATCAGCAACCGTTTCCTGAATGGGACAGCATCGACAATAGATTTTTAGAAGTAAATGAAACTCTAGATCAGGTGATTATACAGCCTAATAGGTGCGACCTACATAGCCATGCTGCTTGCCCGATTTCTGTCATTTACCGGATGATGAGGCTAGAAGCTACGCTTTATCATCACACCAGATTCACTTCGAATGCCACATCGTCAAATCCATCGAAAATCACTAATTGACGTCTACAACAGTACATTACGTGTCAGCTAAAAGAAGTTTCCTCCTCCGCTTCCACTCTTGGTACAGTTGAAGAAATCAATGTACGTGACCTTTCTGGAAATACTCTGTCAGACATTCATCCATACAAGTCTCCCAGGAACAGGATGAACTGAAGGCACTATTTCTATTTATAGAAAAAGTCCTTGCACTCTACTCCGTCTTCGATTATCTTTATATAATCTGATTCGCATGCTACTGCCGATATGGAGTGGTTCTTCGGATAATAATCCAACCGGTCTCTCCATATTGACAACGATGGTCAAAACTTCGATAGCCTGTGATTTAACTATCGAATAAAAACAAGTGTTTCGATAGTCGATGATTTAACTATCGAATAAAACAAGTGTTCATCCAAACATCCAACAATCACTGAACCTTTAATTAATATTACATTAATTAAATCTCTTTTCTATTTCTTTATCAATGTTTGTTAATCAAATATTTCAATAACCATATTGCCCATTTACGTTCTTTGGAAAACATTTCCAATCTCGTTTATTCCTATACTTAGGAAATATTTAACATCTATTTCCAAGCTTTGCACATATTTGGGTTAAAACAGATGTTGTGTAAAACTTCGTTACGACAACCCAAATACAGTATTTAACTAATTCTTATTCCACATTGATCTTCGAGCCTGAATCTTGCTACTTATCGGTATATCATGAAATCAACCAAGTTGGGGTATAATTACCTCTCAGACCTTGACTGAATAACATTTAACGTCAAAACAGACAAGACTACTTACTCGAACAATCAATACCATACAACTACTTCTTCACTTTTAAACACATATATACTTTCTCTTTCTATTCTTACTAGATTTTATTCTTATACTTCCTTTTTGATTATACTATTTTATTTTTAAGTTCGCTTCCTCATCGACTTCTATATATATTGATAAGTTGATTTCTAACTATCAAATTATCTTAAAAATATTCTATCTCCTTAAATTCCCGGAAAAATTCGCCATAACCTCCTTTGTACCGGGAGCATCGGGAAATTTCAAATAGCTTTCCCGGTCCTTCTTATCTCAAAAGAAAAAGAAAAAGCCAAGCGGCTTGCCGATACGGCGCATAAAATCTCATATGGAAATTAAATACGTACCTTTTTGTCGGGCATTCTATTTATTTCACTTCTATACTTTCTTCCATACCTGTCTCCTGTATCTATACCTGGCCAATCTATTAACTATACCAAATCGTTTTAACTCAATTTGTTAATTATCTCTTTAGTCTATTTCTCCTTTTAATATTTGAATTCTATATTCAAACTCCAATTCGCTTCTATTATTCAATTTCTATATATCAAATTCTATTGTCTTCTATTATTCAAATCCTATAATAAAAAGTCCGTTTGAGTTTCTATATTCAAATCTATAGTTTAAAGTCCGTTTGAATTTCTACATTCAAATTCTATATTCAAAGTCTATTTGAATTTCTATATTCAAATCTATTTGAAATACTATATTCAAATTCTATAGTTTAAACTCCATTTGAATTTCTATATTCAAATTCTATATTCAAAGTCTATTTGAATTTCTATTTCAATTCCTTATATTCAAAGTCCATTTGAATTCTCGGCATTATTTATAAACAACGTTTATAACTTCAATTCAAATCCCACCTTTTCATTTATAAACAAAGTTTATAAATTCAATTCAAATCCCATCTTTCCATTTATAAACAACGTTTATAAATTCAATTCAAATCCCATATTTTCATTTATGAACAAAGTTTATAAATTCGATTCAAATCCCATATTTTCATTTATAAACAAAGTTTATAAATTCAATTCAAATCCCATATTTTCATTTATAAACAAAGTTTATAAATTCAATTCAAATCCCATATTTTCATTTATAAACAAAGTTTATAAATTCTATTCAAATCCCATATTTTCATTTATAAACAAAGTTTATAAATTCAATTCAAATCCCATATTTTCATTTATAAACAAAGTTTATAAATTCGATTCAAATCCCATATTTTCATTTATAAACAAAGTTTATAAATTCTATACTCGTTTTATATATCTTCAAAACAAGTAAATATTTCCTATAGTTCATTAAAAATTCAAATCCTATTTATAAAAATAGAATTCACTTTTTAAATCTCAAATACTATTTTCGATATTTTTATAAATCAATATTCAAGCCCCATTGATATTTTAAATAATCAAATCAACCAATTTTCAATCATTTGATTTTCTACACATCATATATGAATATATATGAAATCAAACAAACAACAAACAAATAATATATTTTTGAGGAATCCAGTTGGATTCCTCCAACCTGTTTTCCTGCATCCACAGATGTTAGCACATAAATAATACCTATCCTGCTTCGAGGCAGGATATCGCGGTATGAAGGTCATCCACTAATCATAGCGTGGGGCGTATAGGGTAATCATCCGCTATGAAACTGCGGGCATCCGCTAATGAAACTGCGGGAATCCAACCAATCATCAACCCAATATATATATAATAGTCAACCAATCCTAAATAACTAATATACTTTTAACAGCAATAAATAAATATTTAAAGCATCCAACAATCAACAAAACAATTATTTTCAACTGGTAAAAATAATTCTGAATAAAACAGAGTGAGATTTACTCACCAGGGTTTTATTTGTCGATTATCCCGTTTAAATTCCATATTGTCGTATCCATGAATTTTCTCGAATGAATTTGCACCTAACATATATTCAGATCATCTCCTTTCCTTCTACGAGCACGTTGTCCATGCCGAACCACACAACTTTCATCGAAGTCAAAATCATCTTCCCCAACTAAAAGTCTCAGTCCACCATTACTCGAAGCAAACCCCTTTTATCAATCCCAGATCTACAGTGGAACCATTGACACTGCTGCCTCCCAAAACAGTTCGATTTTTGCTTCAGTATTTCCTTTTGTTCAATCAGTCCAGCACCTCTCCTGTGCCTTGTCATCACGTTCGAACTTCAACTCAAACCTCCTGTTCATCTCGCTCAAAACAACCCCCTCAAAACTCCAACGCGTCATCCTTAATTACACACACAGAACCCTAACTGTCAGAATCGAGATCGACTGTTCAAAATCCATAGTCGCGAGTCCTTTCACCAAATCTCCCCACGAACTCCATTGGCACCAAGCGAATCCAGTTCGAACTCGAGTTACTCAAACCAAGGAGCATCAGACTCCCCCAAATGTTACGATCGAACTCCAGTATCTCATCAGTATCGCACCCTGTTGAAGCTCGCCCTTCCGCTGCCCGTTCAAACTTCGACACCTCCTAGCAACTCGCGAAGTGTCTACTGTTGTCGAGCTTCCAGATCCCGTGAGCGCGCCTCCCTCTTTAGGATCTTCGGTGGTTTTTTTTATCTCGAATCGAGATACACAGGGACTGGAGTAAATCTATTTGTTTTTTTTCCAGAAATGGGGAAAATAGGAGTAGCGGTGGCTTAATTTATAGAGGAGTAGTGGTTGGTTTGTTTTGTGGTGATGAAAGGGATCACGGTGATGTTTTTGATTGTGTCCACAAACTAGTTATTTTATTTTTATTTTAATTTGTTTTTGCACCGTATCCTTTAATTAAAATATTCTATTATTCTGAATTCATTTCTGAACCCAATGACTGTCAATTCTAGGGTAATACCACTGCTCTGAACACACTGGGATAGGTCACGAAGTCAAATTCGATCGTCTATGGAAGATATTAATTTAAATCGAAATAATTTAAAGTTCAAACCATTTAAATTTTTCGATAAATAATTTAATATTATTATTCTAATTCAAACAGAATTATGTATTGATTATCTGAACTGATTTCAAATCAGTTTTCACTTCGAATTCAGTTATTCGCTGATTCCTTATTTTGATAATTTAATATATACGATATTAAATCGAAATCGATATTTAAATCGATAACATAAATATAAAAATTCATTTATATTATCAACTAAATATTTAAATCCATTCTAAATATTTAAAATTAGTTGGTCGAAAATCCCGGGTCATTACAATCTTCCCCACTTAAAATAATTTCGTCCTCGAAATTGCTAAGGTAGAAAAAGTGCTACAAACCCATTAACTTTTCAAAACTTATTTATGTTGATACTCAACATTCAAACTTCCTTACGTCTCTCTTTCGAATAAATCCTTATTCAATAACTCCTCCCTTCGAATAACTATATTCGATAATCTCTCTTTCGAATAACTAGATTCGAAAACATTTTCTTCGAATAAACTACATTCGATTTACTCTTATCAATTAACCCTATTGGATTTAACTCTTTTCGATTAACTCCATCGAATAACTAAATTCTATAACTCCTTCGAATAACCAATATTCTATAACTCACTTCGATTAAACTAATCGATAACTCCTTTCGATTAAACTATAATCGATATCTCATTTCGATTAACAAATAATCGATAACTCCTCCGATTTACTAAAAATCGATAACTCCTTTTGAATAACCAAATTCGATAATTCCTTTCGAATAAACTATATTCGATAATCTTTGTTTCAAATAACTATATTCGATTAACTTTAATTGAATAACTAACATTCAATTAAATCCTAATTCGATTAACTATGTTCAATTAACTCTATCTGGTTAACTCTTAATTTGAATAACAAATATTCGGTAAATTCTAATTGAATAACTAATATTCAATTAACTCTACGGATTAACCCTAACTGATTAACTCTAGCTGGTTAATTCTTACTCTAATCGATTTATTCTAACTCTAATCGACTTCTCCTATTCGAATAACTCCTATTGGATAACGTTTATTCATTTATAAAGATTTACTTTTTGTAACGGTTCTTCACTCTATACATGTTCTCTTTAATAACGTTACTTCACTTATACAAGGGTTGTGTACCCCTTCTATTTTAAACTATTGGTGTTAAAAACCAATATCTCTTCTCTATATAAGCTCAGACTTATATATTCCATTTATCAAATGATAAATATTTAATTTAATTTATATACTGTTATTTATAAATTAATCCTTTCTATTTATCTGTTAAAAACAGATTTCCATTTTCCTATTCATCTTCTAAATGTTCCTTTGATTAATTTCTATTTATTTAACAAATAAATATCTCATTTATAACATTCTATTTATTTTCTATAAATAAATATTCCCATTGAATCTATTTGTAAATGTTTTTCAAATATCTCTCCTTTTAAATTCTATTTGCAAATGTTTTTACAAATATTTATCCTTCTATTTGTTTGCACATAACTTCCTTTGTATTTGTGTTACAAATATATTTCCTTTATTCACACCCAATTCATATTTCATTCACATGATTTTACTCAATTTATTCGTTTCGATCCATTTAACTTACTTAAGTTAAATTTAATTTCAATCATTCAAATTCCCATTAACTAGTTGCTAATTAACCGTTTTGCTATTTCACCCTTTTTATTTGAATATAACTTGTTCAAATATATGTCAACTTAATGATAGACTAATCTAATTATATTTTCCACTCGAGTTATATATTCGATTTCGAATATAAATTCTCAATCTCTTTCACTTATCCAAAAACCCAATTTCGATTCAAATTTCCTTTAACTAATTATTCACCAATTTAGTTAATTCTATTTAACCATTTAAAATATGATTTTTGTCTTAAAAATCATTTCACTCACTTTACTGAAGTTCATATTTATTTTATATCTCTAGTCTGGATTTTTCTAATGCCAATTCGGATTTTATTTCCTAAAAATCCTTTTATTTATTTAATTAAACCATTATGGTTTTATAATGGTTCTGGCGCTGTTTTTCTAAAAATTTGATTTTGACATTACTCAAAATCTATACGACGAAATCTAGATTTTTCTCTTTCATTAGAAAACTATTATTCAACCGGTCCCGACGATTCTTGTTTCAAAGGATTCCGACTTAATTTGAGTCCTGTATACTAAATTGAAGTTCGAATCGTCAATTTACGAACTGCCGCGCTATGGCGAGCTCGTTTTATTTATATTTATAAATATAAACGTTTTAGCTTTGTTTATAATAAATTCAACTCCATTCTGATATATTTTTAATATATATCCAATCCATTTCACATAATATTCCCGATCTATTTCTCTTCAAATATTCAAGTCCTCTATATCTACAATATTCAAATTCCATTTGAATTTCTTTATTCAAACTCTATATTTGAATTTCCTTCTATTCAATTTCTATTTGAATTTCTTCTATTCAAATTCTAATTGAATTCCTTATCTTCAAATTCAATTTGAAATCCTTTATTCAATTTCTATTTAAATTCCTTTGTTCGATTTCTATTTGAAATCCTTTGAATTTAAATTCTATTTTAACTCTTTTGAATTCAAATCCTATTAAATTTCACTTTGAATTCAAATTCTATTTAAACTCCTTTTATCTAAAATTCTATTTCAAACTTTATATTTTCTTTGAATTCTAATATTCAAATCTCTATTTGACTTTTCTTTATTCAAATCCATTTGAATTCCTTCGAATTCAAATTCCATTTCAATTTTTCTTATACAATTTCTATTTGAATTTTTCTTTATTCAAACTCATTTGAATTCCTTTAAATTCAAATTCTATTTCACTTTTATTTGAATTATATATATATTCAAATTCCTTTATTTTACTTCTATTTGAAATCTATATTTTAATTCCCATTTCACATTTCAAAATTCCTTTGAAGTTATATAAATATATACATATATTTATACCAATCCCAAATTCAAAACATTTGAATTTTCAAACAACTTGTTTCCCTTTTAAACAAATTTCCATCAAAACTTTTCCAAGGCAGCAATTCGTCACTTAGAAACTCGAAAATGAACACTGATGATGTTGCGACCATCATCAGAATTATTTCCCAGCCACTGAATGAGTCCCGTGCTTTATTTCTTTCAAAACCCATTTAGAAAAATACTTTCCAAACTCCTAGGATTTTAAATTCTGAATTCTGGTTGGAATTCAATTTCAATTTATCACATTTGTATATTTGATTTCATATACAAATTCCACTTGGTTATATATAACTATTTCTGTTTTTATAATCTAATTTGATTATAATCCTAACAATCAACTCAACTATTTAAAAACAATACCGTGTCCAATCTTCTGTTCAAGTGTTTATAAACTCCTATCGATATCGTGGCGTCCCACGATTCGACCAAAATTTATAATCCACTCAACAGACTAGTCAACACAATATAAAACAGTTTTTATATCAAGTAACAAATACGCTCTCTCGTATATATATACACTCAACTCATTCTAGGATACTACTGATCCTATCTATAATGAGCACATTCCAACAAGCCTAGGTATTCGCTCAACCTAAGCTCTGATACCAACTGTAATGACCCAGATTTCCATAACATCAGAGTTGACTATATACATCATACGTCCAACCCAAATATCACGAAAATACGAGACATTTTTTTTTTAGAAGAAAGAGGTAGAAGAAGAACAGAAATAACAACACAGAATCTCACATCGCAGCGGAACAAAATATAATATATCACATCTTTGAAATACAAAATCTTAACTGTATAACATACACTTATCAGAGTACAACACTTACAACATAGCGGAACAAACTATAAGTAGATAACGCTGAAGCCTCCTGCTCCAAGCTCCTTTAGATATATCTGAAAAATCCTGAACTACTTGATTGCCCGTACAAATTTAGGCACCCAAGAGTTTAGGTAGAACAAAACAAATAAACTCCGGGTCAGTCATGGGACTGGTATGAGTAAACAGTTTAAAACAGTTTCAGAAACTAAATGATATCTCATAAGACCACGCCGTATAACACGGAACGGGTTTTTCCCTTATGAGAATCCAAACACTTGACTTATCTTTATATCAAAACTCTTTTGATATTATAATAATGTCTAAATCAAGTAGATAACAATCTAGTGGAACGTTTGCATCTCACGTTCCACATATGTAATATACAATCAAAACCGCAAGCACGTATTGGGTAATGGATTTCTAACTATGACAAGGTATGGAATCACCTTCCACTGGTATATCTCTAGAGGAGAATACACCGAGTTCAACAAGAACATCTTGCAACTCAGCCACACATGACCGACCACTCATTTCGCTTGAGTGTATCGAATGTATATCACCAACGATTGGGATCAGCAACCGTTTCCCGAATGGGACAGCATCGACAATAGATTTTTAGAAGTAAATGAAACTCTAGATCAGGTGATTATACAGCCTAATAGGTGCGACCTACATAGCCATGCTGCTTGCCCGATTTCTGTCATTTACCGGATGATGAGGCTAGAAGCTACGCTTTATCATCACACCAGATTCACTTCGAATGCCACATCGTCAAATCCATCGAAAATCACTAATTGACGTCTACAACAGTACATTACGTGTCAGCTCAAAGAAGTTTCCTCCTCCGCTTCCACTCTTGGTACAGTTGAAGAAATCAATGTACGTGACCTTTCTGGAAATACTCTGTCAGACATTCATCCATACAAGTCACCCAGGAACAGGATGAACTGAAGGCACTATTTCTATTTATAGAAAAAGTCCTTGCACTCTACTCCGTCTTCGATTATCTTTATATAATCTGATTCGCATGCTACTGCCGATATGGAGTGGTTCTTCGGATAATAATCCAACCGGTCTCTCCATATTGACAACGATGGTCAAAACTTCGATAGTCTGTGATTTAACTATCGAATAAAAACAAGTGTTTCGATAGTCGATGATTTAACTATTGAATAAAACAAGTGTTCATCCAAACATCCAACAATCACTGAACCTTTAATTAATATTCCATTAATTAAATCTCTTTTCTATTTCTTTATCAATATTTGTTAATCAAATATTTCAATAACCATATTGCCCATTTACGTTCTTTGGAAAACATTTCCAATCTCGTTTATTCCTATACTTAGGAAATATTTAACATCTATTTCCAAGCTTTGCACATATTTGGGTTAAAACAGATGTTGTGTAAAACATCATTACGACAACCCAAATACATTATTTAACTAATTCTTATTCCACATTGATCTTCGAGCCTGAATCTTGCTACTTATCGGTATATCATGAAATCAACCAAGTTGGGGTATAATTACCTCTCAGACCTTGACTGAATAACATTTAACGTCAAAACAGACAAGACTACTTACTCGAACAATCAATACCATACAACTACTTCTTCACTTTTAAACACATATATACTTTCTCTTTCTATTCTTACTAGATTTTATTCTTATACTTCCTTTTTGATTATACTATTTTATTTTTAAGTTCGCTTCCTCATCGACTTCTATATATATTGATAAGTTGATTTCTAACTATCAAATTATCTTAAAAATATTCTATCTCCTTAAATTCCCGGAAAAATTCGCCATAACCTCCTTTGTACCGGGAGCATCGGGAAATTTCAAATAGCTTTCCCGGTCCTTCTTATCTCAAAAGAAAAAGAAAAAGCCAAGCGGCTTGCCGATACGGCGCATAAAATCTCATATGGAAATTAAATACGTACCTTTTTGTCGGGCATTCTATTTATTTCACTTCTATACTTTCTTCCATACCTGTCTCCTGTATCTATACCTGGCCAATCTATTAACTATACCAAATCGTTTTAACTCAATTTGTTAATTATCTCTTTAGTCTATTTCTCCTTTTAATATTTGAATTCTATATTCAAACTCCAATTCGCTTCTATTATTCAATTTCTATATATCAAATTCTATTGTCTTCTATTATTCAAATCCTATAATAAAAAGTCCGTTTGAATTTCTATATTCAAATCTATAGTTTAAAGTCCGTTTGAATTTCTACATTCAAATTCTATATTCAAAGTCTATTTGAATTTCTATATTCAAATCTATTTGAAATACTATATTCAAATTCTATAGTTTAAACTCCATTTGAATTTCTATATTCAAATTCTATATTCAAAGTCTATTTGAATTTCTATTTCAATTCCTTAAATTCAAAGTCCATTTGAATTCTTGGCATTATTTATAAACAACGTTTATAACTTCAATTCAAATCCCACCTTTTCATTTATAAACAAAGTTTATAAATTCAATTCAAATCCCATCTTTCCATTTATAAACAACGTTTATAAATTCAATTCAAATCCCATATTTTCATTTATAAACAAAGTTTATAAATTCGATTCAAATCCCATATTTTCATTTATAAACAAAGTTTATAAATTCAATTCGAATCCCATATTTTCATTTATAAACAAAGTTTATAAATTCAATTCAAATCCCATATTTTCATTTATAAACAAAGTTTATAAATTCTATTCAAATCCCATATTTTCATTTATAAACAAAGTTTATAAATTCAATTCAAATCCCATATTTTCATTTATAAACAAAGTTTATAAATTCGATTCAAATCCCATATTTTCATTTATAAACAAAGTTTATAAATTCTATACTCGTTTTATATATCTTCAAAACAAGTAAATATTCCCTATAGTTCATTAAAAATTCAAATCCTATTTATAAAAATAGAATTCACTTTTTAAATCTCAAATACTCTTTTCGATATTTTTATAAATCAATATTCAAGCCCCATTGATATTTTAAATAATCAAATCAACCAATTTTCAATCATTTGATTTTCTACACATCATAAATGAATATATATGAAATCAAACAAACAACAAACAGATAATATATTTTTGAGGAATCCAGTTGGATTCCTCCAACCTGTTTTCCTGCATCCACAGATGTTAGCACATAAATAATACCTATCCTGCTTCGAGGCAGGATATCGCGGTATGAAGGTCATCCACTAATCATAGCGTGGGGCGTATAGGGTAATCATCCGCTATGAAACTGCGGGCATCCGCTAATGAAACTACGGGAATCCAACCAATCATCAACCCAATATATATATAATAGTCAGCCAATCCTAAATAACTAATATACTTTTAACAGCAATAAATAAATATTTAAAGCATCCAACAATCAACAAAACAATTATTTTCAACTGGTAAAAATAATTCTGAATAAAACAGAGTGAGATTTACTCACCAGGGTTTTATTTGTCGATTATCCCGTTTAAATTCCATATTGTCGTATCCATGAATTTTCTCGAATGAATTTGCACCTAACATATATTCAGATCATCTCCTTTCCTTCTGCGAGCACGTTGTCCATGCCGAACCACACAACTTTCATCGAAGTCAAAATCATCTTCCCCAACTAAAAGTCTCAGTCCACCATTACTCGAAGCAAACCCCTTTTATCAATCCCAGATCTACAGTGGAACCATTGACACTGCTGCCTCCCAAAACAGTTCGATTTTTTCTTCAGTATTTCCTTTTGTTCAATCAGTCCAGCACCTCTCCTGTGCCTTGTCATCACGTTCGAACTTCAACTCAAACCTCCTGTTCATCTCGCTCAAAACAACCCCCTCAAAACTCCAACGCGTCATCCTTAATTACACACACAGAACCCTAACTGTCGGAATCGAGATCGACTGTTCCAAATCCATAGTCGCGAGTCCTTTCACCAAATCTCCCCACGAACTCCATTGGCACCAAGCGAACCCAGTTCGAACTCGAGTTACTCAAACCAAGGAGCATCAGACTCCCCCAAATGTTACGATCGAACTCCAGTATCTCATCAGTATCGCACCCTGTTGAAGCTCGCCCTTCCGCTGCCCGTTCAAACTTCGACACCTCCTAGCAACTCGCGAAGTGTCTACTGTTGTCGAGCTTCCAGATCCCGTGAGCGCACCTCCCTCTTTAGGATCTTCGGTGGTTTTTTTTTCTCGAATCGAGATACATGGGGACTGGAGTAAATCTATTTGTTTGTTTTCCAGAAATGGGGAAAATAGGAGTAGCGGTGGCTTAATTTATAGAGGAGTAGTGGTTGGTTTGTTTTGTGGTGATGAAAGGGATCACGGTGATGTTTTTGATTGTGTCCACAAACTAGTTATTTTATTTTTATTTTTATTTGTTTTTGCACCGTATCCTTTAATTAAAATATTCTATTATTCTGAATTCCTTTCTGAACCCAATGACTGTCAATTCTAGGGTAATACCACTGCTCTGAACACACTGGGATAGGTCACGAAGTCAAATTCGATCGTTTGTGGAAGATATTAATTTAAATCGAAATAATTTAAAGTTCAAACCATTTAAATTTTTCGATAAATAATTTAATATTATTATTCTAATTCAAACAGAATTATGTATTGATTATCTGAACTGATTTCAAATCAGTTTTCACTTCGAATTCAGTTATTCGCTGATTCCTTATTTTGATAATTTAATATATACGATATTAAATCGAAATCGATATTTAAATCGATAACATAAATATAAAAATTCATTTATATTATCAACTAAATATTTAAATCCATTCTAAATATTTAAAATTAGTTGGTCGAAAATCCCGGGTCATTACAATAGAAATGAATTCGAATTGAAATTGAATAGAAAGGAATTCGAATTGAAATTGAATTGAATTGAAAATGAACTGAAATTGAAATAAAAATCGATTTGAATTGAAATCAATTTGAATTGAATTTAAAACGAATTTATAAGGAGAAATTCAATTTTGATTTGAATTTGAAAGGAAGTTGAAATCGTTTTGAAAACGAATTTAAAACGGTCTATAAAATACGTTTTAAAAGGAAATCGACGAAGTATATATTATATATATTACATATATAATATAATGGCCTGAATAGAACGCGTCGCGCTGTGGTAGTTCATGAATTTCGACCATTGACTTCAAATGGATATTGCGGGAGATCCGACCGTCGGATTCTCCTAAAACCGGAACCGTTGGGTTCGTATCGAAAAGAGCTTTCTAACAAATATTAGAAATTAGAAATCTAACGGTTGGATTTGGAATTATGTCCAAATCAAATTTGGAAAAGGTCGCTGAAAGTGCAGTTCGATAGCCGTTGATGGAAATCGACTGTACGGGCCTTTATAAAATTATTAAAAATATCAGTAATTTGTGTAAAATCATAAGAAATGATTTGGGAAGAATTGGGATGAAAAACTCCATATTTGAAAAGTTATAAATAGGTTTTTATCGAAATGAACTAGTTTTGAACTAGAATTAAATTTCTATTTATTTTTAAATAAATAAATTGGATTTGAAAAGGGTTTTAAAATTAACCAGAATTTTCAGTAATTGAATTGGAATGGATTTGAATCGAAATTGTCTTTGGATTATTTCGATGTTGGATTTTGTGATTACACAGATATTGTTATGGAAATTTGAAAGATATATTTATATCTCTATTTCCAATACGATATTTGTTGGTCGTAGAATTTGATATTGAATATAAGCCGATATATTTTCTATTCAGAGCCTTGTATTTAATATCAAATGTGATTTGGGTTTGTCGTGAATGGTGTCTTCATTAACACTGTTCTTGAATCCAGTTGAGAAAAAGATTAAATCTGTAACGGCCCAGGTTTTTGACCATTTAGTTCAATATTTAAAAATGTTTTTTTTATTGTTTTGGAATTTTAAATGGTTTAATTTCAATAATTTTGAATATTTTACTTATATAATAATATTTTATTCCGAAATGCTAGAAATTTAGTGGATCTGCAATATAATGTGAACTGGCAGTATACAAGGATAAATTTTGAATTAAAAGTAGTACGTTTACAAAGGAAGTAGTAGCTAACGAACTCGGATTTCGATGAAAACAATTTCATTAAATCCGAAATGATGAAATTAGGTAACCAACTAAGTTACATAAAAAATGGCATCCATATGTGGAAAAGAAAAAAAATAAAAGGCCAAAATTTGAACTAAATTTTGACGGTAATTGGAATTTGCTAATGCTAACGGCAAAACTGGAACCTGAGACCTATCCAGGAAAATTCTAAACATATGATATTAGCTATATATGAAGTCTGGAAAAATCCTATAACGGATATAGAAAGTTATTAAGGAAACAAAATTTAAATAAATTATTTGAAAATCTAAACGAACTCTGATTTTTGATTTGAATACATAGGATTGAAGTACGTTAAAAACCGGACCAGATGGTGGAAGAATTTCTGAAAACCGTTATCGTTTGATACTCCAACATGAGACCGGAAGGTGTTGAAACTAACACAAAACACTATTTTGAATTTGAATTTAAATTATTTGAAAGTTTAAACGAATTCGAATTTGAAATATTTTTATATATTATTGAAGAGCAAGAAAAATTGAACAAATGGTTGAAAAAGATTTTGGGTAAGGTATCAATAAGTAAGTCAAATTAACGTCCGAATAGGGTTGAGAAAACACACTTTACTATTCATAAATTATTAAATTTATTAATAATTTAATTAATTTAAGGATTAATCATAGCCATCCATTTTCGACCGTTGGATTCGCGCCACCTCAGCAATCCATGTGACTCCTTTGGCTATAAATAGGCCCCCTTTCATTTTAATATCACCCCTCCTCCTCCTCCTCTTTTAAGCTTTGGCAATAGCAGAAATAATAATAAAATAATAGAAAAATAGGGAAAAGGGAGAAAGGAGGGCAAGACGGGGAGCTAGGGACTCTTTGACAGAGGTTTGGGCTTCACGGGGTAAGTTTTTAAATAATATTTATTTATTTTGGTAATAAAAATATATATATATATATATATTATAATTAAAATAGAATTTGTAAAAAAATAAATATCAGAACATTCTAAGGGTGACAGAGAGGATAATGTCTAAGGCTTGAGTTTGGAAAATGTAGTTTCCTGCTCTCTCTGGCTATCCCTAGCTGATCCGACGGATTGGATGGTTAATTTAAATTTAAAATTAAATTGGAATTTGAATTTGAATTTGAATTTGAATTTAAAATAGACTAGGGGCATTTTCGTAATTTTTAACTATAAACTTTAAAAAGTTTTCCAAAACAAGTCGGATTTCCACGAAATAAGGACCGTTGGATTCTTATCGGAAAACACTTTAAAATGAGTTACAACAGATTTTTCATCCGGGTTATAAATTTTTAGTTATAATTAAATGAATATTTTTAAATATTTTATTTGGAAATTAAATTTAATTAATATTAAAATGGTTTTTCAAATTTAAAAATTGGATATGGCTAGAGATGGGAAAGTAGGATTTTTAGAAGGGCAGGGAAGGTAATTTGGCTAATAACGCAATTAGGAATTAATTAAGATAAAAATAATTTAATTAATTAAATTAAATATATATTCATTTAAATTAGGTAAATATTGTAAATAGCATAACTTTTGCATACGTTAACGAAATTTAACGAAACAAGATCCATTGGGATCGCAGGGACGAGACCTACCCGATGGCACTAACTAGGAGTCAATCTGACGCAGTTGAAAATTCAGCTAATTTTGGACGGTCGTCCCAAATTAAAAGCGACAAACACGTCAACCGTCGACCAGAACAAACTCTGGTGAGTTAATTCTCACACCTTCTGCAATCCTGTGATGTGGTACATTCACAGTAAATTATATTTTGCAATTAACAGTTTAAATTGGTTGATTGGATGCGATGGATGCAAAATTTGGTTATTATTGTCTGATTTATTGCAGTTGATTATTTATTTATCTCGTATATTTTTGATCAACTGATATCTGTGATGCAGAGAAGGACAAGTTGGAGGGATCCGACCGGATTCCTCAAATAAACTGTGTTTTTGGTTGTTATGCATATATATGAATTGTTTGCTCTGACTGACACCAAAATCTGTTTGAATGTTGATGGTTGGATATGTATTCACCAGTGTTGTGTTTAAACCCAACCGAACATGTTGTTTGGTAATTGACGGTTAATGGACTAAAAAGTATTGTTTTAACGTCATTCGACCGTTAGGTGGATTGACGTATTTTTAAAAGTTATAAATTCATTTATAACTGAATTAAAGTTTTCAAATTATTTTGTATGGGATTTTAAATTGGAAATTTACAAAGAAATATTTTAAATCGAGTTATTAAGAAAATTTTGTTAAATGGGTTAGATTAGATGGAAAGCAGAAATCAAGAATTTTCCATGGATTGGTAAAAAGGAAATAATTGTTTTCAAACAATTAAAAGGTGTTAATTAATTAATTTAAGAAAAGGGAAATAACAATTGGAATTCAGTTAATAGTTAACTGATGTGTACGGTTGGTAAATCCACTGTTTCGAGTAGAATGGACAAAGGAAATAAATAATGGTTTAAATATTCGTTAAAGTTTAACGAATAGTGTTGAATATTAGTTAATCTTCGATTAATTATAATCTAAAGGGATAATTGAATTGGTTATTGTTAATAACCTTGGTTTATTATTGAGTAAGCGTGTGAAAACGATAATAATGCTATTTTTCGGTTAAGATTAAAGTTAACTATATTTTAATATAGTAGATGTTAAAGCAAATTATTCTTTAATTTAAAATGATTTAAAGTAGTGAATTCAATTTAATGCCAAGTAAGAATTTTAACAAAGGGATTTGTAAATCCAAGTTTCAAACAAGATTTGATAAATGGGAATCAAATTAACAAGTGATTAACTGACGATGAGGTTTAAACAAAGAGGCGATAAGGGTTTATTATAGAATGTCCAGGTAGATGGAATCAAATCATTTGACGAGGGATTGACAAGTCAAAGGGGTTTAAAGTGAAAGAATACTTGAATTTTAAGTGGCGTTTTAAGGGATGTTTACTTAAATTAAGAAATTAAGTAAAAGACCTTAAATGAGGATTTCAAATAAAAGATGGGTTTAAAAACCAGATTGAAACCCAAAAAGGAAAAAAGGGATTTTTGAGATTAGTGGACGAACTAATGTTATTCTGAGGTAAGAACGGGTCGATCAAGGTCTGAGAGGTAACTAAAATACCCCAACTTGATTGGCTTCACTATTATCGAGGAATGGTATTAGTTGGAATGAGTGAAGATGTTGAAATTGGTTTTACCCTATTCGAGAAATATCAAACTCAAATACAAGGTTTGGAAATTAAGTAATATTTCAATATTAGTTCAAAAGAAATAAGGATATTGATTTTAAAATTATAGTGTATAATTGTTATTCAATTAGAATTGATCGAATATAGTTAGAGATAGTCAAATAAAGTTATTCAGAAGAGTTGCCATTGCGTACGACTGCTTGCGTAATTCGCAGGGCTGCAGATAGCCTATGGCGGTCGGATGTTTCCTGAGAGAATCAAGCGTAACCATTGTGATCGCTGCGATCTAGAGTCAAGCGAATGGAGTTAAGCCGAGTATTAGTAAATCGATAGTAGTAATTAAGTCAAGTTAATCGAGTAAAAATAAGTCGAGATAGTCAAGTTAAAGTTAATCGATCAAAGTAAATCAATCAGAGTTAATCGGAGAAAATTTGTTTGATATCGTTAAGTATATTTTAAAGAAGTCGAGTTGTGTCAAATTGTTGTATTCATACATGTGTTATTCTATAGTTAAAACACCGACTATCAAAGTTAACCAATACGATTGTTGGTATGGAAAGTCCGGTATCGAATTATATTCGAAAACCATTCCGACCAACGAATACGTGTAGAGATCAGAAGATGATCGTGATGGAGCATTGAAGACTGTTGATTTTCATAAGCGGAAGGACTGCTAATAATCTCTGGTTTAGCGGCCAGAGATAAACTATGGTTCTGTCGTGGGTGGAATCTACAAGTTGCAAGGACTTCTCGCTACTGATCCATGGGGTGATTCCTATATGTAATGCAGTAGGAGAGTACCTTCGGTTCCTGTTCCTGGATGACTTGTATGGACGGATGTCTGACAGAGTATTTCCAAAAGGATTTACATGCGTTGATTTCTCCAAACGTACCATAGTTGATGGCGGAGAAATGGTTATTCTCTAGCCAGTTTGCTAGAGTATGTTTGTGGACGTCAATCAAGTGTGATCTGGCGGATCTGACGATGTGGCATTTAAAGTATATGATGATCAGATGTGTTCTGACCTCAAGCCTCATCAACCGGGAAATGACAAAAATCGGGCAGGCAGCATTGCTATGTGGGTCGCTCCCATTAGGATGTATGATCACCTATCTAGAGAAATTCCTACTGCTTCTTTATCTATGTTCGATGCTGTCCCTTATCGGGAGACGGTGGTTTGAGCCCAACCGTCGGTGATATACATTCGATACACTCAAGCGAAATGAGTGGTCGGTCATGTGAGGGCCGGGTTGTAAGATGTTCTTGTAGAACTTAGTGTATTCGCCTCTAGAGATACACTATCGGTAGGTGGTCCCATACCTTGTCAAGGTTGGAAATCCAAAATCCAATAAGTGCCCGCGGTTTTGATTGTATACTATATATGTGGAGCGTGAGACGCAAGCGTTCCACTAGATTGATAATTACTTGTATTTAGACATTATGATAATATCAGAACAAACTATAATTTTGAGAAATGGTTTGGGTTATAGTAAGGTAAAAACCATACGTGTTTGTGTAAAGACCCGCAACTTCCCCGTAAAGGAAAGTGTCGGATAGTTCGAGAACAAACCACAACAGAACTCATACAGAAGAACATTTCATTGTATATCACAACAATGCATCAGATTACAAGAATATACAGAGTATAAATGAATAAATATTACACAGAAATATCAGAGATTCAAATTACATTTAAATACATAGCAGCGGAAAATAATACAATACACAACTAGAAGTAGATATACGGATACAAAGCTTTCCGGATATCGTTCCAGCTGTAAACCAGGAACCTGTGAATATAAATCTGCAAAAACCAAAACTACTAGCTGCCCGTGTCAAAATAAGGGCACCCAGAGTTTAGGTTAAAACAATAAACTCCAGGTCAGTCATGTGACTGGTGTGAGAACTAAAACAGTTATTAATCTTTATTTTAAATCATTAGGTAAATCAAGGGGCCACGCCGTATAACACGGAACAGGTTTCCTCCCAAGAATACCAGTGCATAAAACAAACAGCGCAATGCTAAATAAAGAAAAATGAAGCTGTTATAAGACCCAGGTCCTATCACACAATGCAACGCAAGCCGGGGGATAGGGTTTTCCCTTATAACAGCCAAAGAATGCTTGATACGTTTAAAACAAATCATTTGATACTATTATAAGTGCGTAGTGTATAAAACAACTTCAAATCATAAGTATCAATCATAGGCGGCATGGGTACCATATATCATGTTACCATATATAGGTTTACAAATAAAACCGCAAATGTCACGTATTTGGAAATTGGATTTCCATCTATGAACCAAGGCAAAAGATAGTCCTCAACCGATTCGAGACAATCTAGCCCATGTCTCAGGTCCCAGACTCAGGTGGGCCTTTGATCGTCAGGGCCGGTCCACCGATGTGGATTATTATGCCTGAACAATACGTCTCTCCGCCCTTTGGGGCGTAAACGAGCCAACTAAATGACTCCATCGGTTCGAGAACGACCGATCAATCCGAGGCGCCTCGCAACAGCAACAACCACATAAGTCAAACTCGTCAGGGCGTGTAAAACCACTGACGCCACTTCTAGCTAGAAAGAAACGCAAGTCCTCCCTGATGTCCCCTCCCGTTTTTGGTTCATACCGGGTGTGAAACTCGCGAAGCAAACGTTACACAAAGCTACGCCACAAAGGCCGTGCTTTGATCATCAACCACAAGACTTTGCTTTTCAACAGAAGCCTTGATCATTTGCATCTTAGCATGCCACACAGGCAAACCATCCTATGCAACCGATATCAGTCACACAGAATGAAATCCGATGTCAGACACACAGTCCATTTACAAGTCCGTTCTGGGTCTGAACGAAACCGGAGGCACCTAGTACCCCGCATATCCATCGATCTCCAAGTACGTCTGGACGATCACTAACTGTTTCCATCTTCTTGGGTGTACAGCCCAATCAAGATCATCAGTTATCACCCAAACGACGTGAAGACCTCCGGTCTTCGACCATCGTCTTCATCTTCGACTTATCGTCGTATCAGTTATTCAGAATGGGATAAACCTGGTCTTTCCGAATAGCTCGCGTATATTTTAAATAAGTGTTACACAAACACAACATACGCCTCGTTCCAATTCACCAGTCACTAACCGTAAATTAATCAAGAGAATAATTTCCCAAATATTAACCCCGAAGGCCGAAACCAACATCAGATCAATATCCAGAAAACCATTCTGCTTGGCCAACCGACAGTTAGTTTCTAAATTTCACATTCATAGGGAAAGGTTCCCATTAATTTTTATCAAAGATAAATTCTTGAATTTATGCTTTAATCTACTTTTGAATATCAATTCAAACTAGTCGGGATTAGCGAACCTTACCGAAGTAATCATTTGTTTTAATTTCCCAATCCCAACCTATTCATCCTATGAAGTAAAACTGGCTTCACTTCATATCTAACACCACGGTGTTATCGGTAAATTCAATTACCATTTCACGTTCAAATCTAATTAAAGATTTAACTATCGCCTGGAGCAAAACTGGTGATACTCCATTTCGATTATTTCAATCTAATTAAAGATTCATTAAAACTCCACTTAGTTTTAATCTTTGACTGGGTTAAAGAATCAGTGTCATTTAAAAACACGGTTCACGATAAACCCAAAATCACATTCATTAATCGTCGGGTTAAAGAACGAGTGTTATTTAAAACACTGTCCACGATAAACCCAAAAATCAATATCGATTCAATTCCAATTAAATGTTATTTAATTGGTACACTTCATTAAATCTAGATAAAAAGATTTAATCATTTCTCAACTGGGTTCAAGAACAGTGTTAGTGAAGACACCATTCACGACAAACCCAAATCACATTCATTAATTATCGGGTTAAAGAACAAGTGTTATTTAAAACACTGTTCACGATAAACCCAAAAATCAATATCAATTCAATTCCAATTAAATATTATTTAATTGGTACACTTCATTAAATCTAAATAAAAAGATTTAATCCTTTCTCAACTGGGTTCAAGAACAGTGTTAGTGAAGACACCACTCACGACAAACCCAAATCACATTCGATATTCAATACAAGGCTCTGAATAGAAAATATATCGGCTTATATTCAATATCGAATTCTACGACTAACAAATGTCGTATTGGAAATAACGATATAAATATATATCTTTCAAATTTCCATAACAACATCTGTATAATCACGAATTCCAACATCGAAATATTCCGAAGACAATTTCGATTCCAATCCACTCCAGTGCAATCATTGGATATTCTGGTTATTTTTAAAACCCTTTTTAAATTCAATTTATTTATTTAAAAATAAATAGAATTATAATTCTAGTTCAAAACCAGTTCATTTCGATAAAAATCTATTTTTATCTTTTCAAACATGAAGTTTTCCATCCCAAATCTTCACAAATCATTTCTTATGATTTTACACAAATTATTACTATTTTTAATAATTTTATCAAGGCCCGTACAGTCGATTTCCATCAACGGTCATCGAACTGCACTTACAGCGACCTTTTTCGAATTTGATTTGGACATAATTCCAAATCCAGCTGTTAGATTTCTAATTTATCACATTCGTTAGAAAGCTCTTTTCGATACGAACCCAACGGTTCCGGTTTTAGGAGAATCCGACGGTCGGATCTCCCGTAATGCCCGTTTGAAATAAATGGTCGAAATTCGCGAACTGCCGCGGCGCGGCGCGTTCTATTCAGGCCATTATATTATATATATAATATATAATATATATATTTCGTCGATTTTCTATTCAAAACGAATTATATAAATAGTTTTATAATCGTTTCAAAACCTATTTCAACTTCCATTTCAATTCAAAGAAAAATTGAATTCTTCTTTATAAATTCGTTTCAAAATTCATTTCTATTCAATTCAAATTTCAATTCAATTTGAATTCATTTCAATTCAATTTGAATTCCTTTCAATTCGCTTTCAATTCAATTTGAATTCGTTTTCAATTCAATTCGTTTCGAAATCGTTTTCAATTCAATTCATTTCGAAATCGTTTTCAATTCAATTCATTTCGAAATCGTTTTCAATTCAATTCATTTCGAAATCGTTTTCAATTCATTTCATTTCGAAATCGTTTTCAATTCAATTCATTTCGATATCGTTTTCAATTCAATTCGTTTCGAAATCGTTTTCAATCGATATAAATATCGTTTACGTCAAAATGGCGTAAATCTAATCAACACGGCTTCATATATTCCTATTTTCAAATATTCTATTTCAAACATTTCTTTTTCAAAATAGTTGTTATTATCAAAATATTTCGTTCAACACATGACCAATCTCAATGGATGAGTACTGTCAACACATGAACTTTTATTTTATATTGATAAAGATGTAAATTTTATTACTAAAATATTTCGTTCAACACATGACCAATCTCAACGGATGAGTACTGTCAACACATGAACTTTTATTTTATAATATTCTTTGTTTTTCAAATTGGAATGAGGCCCAATCAATTACCATATAAAGTTAATTATATGGATTTTCATACAACACATGTATATAATAACATTGAAAATAATCAACCATCAACCAAAGTGCACTACACTGTAAAAGCATCAAATATAGATATTCAATGCTTATAACAGCCTGTCAATCCATCGATCGACATATTTAATCAATCAGGATGAGTGAACTTCAAATTTCATCCCAACACCCGTGTGGGGTTTTAAACAATCAAACACAGATTTTTTATTCGTGCAGTTGGGCGATGTGTAAAATTTATCGACCCAATCAACGTCATTCAAATAGGTGTACATAAACAAACCGTCCGGTTTATAAATGAATATTTTATTTTATTCACTTCACGTTAAAAATTATATTTTTAACGATAAAACATTTTATTTCAACCTATGAATTTCTATTTCATTCATTTACACAATAAAATGATATTTTTATTTTTCTAACATATTTTAGAAAATTTCGGCGGCATAACGGCACGATACTAGAAACGGGACGAGGCCTAGCCTTATCCCCGGTCTAGTGAAGGCCCACGCCATTCACACATCAATCAAACCATTCAATTTCACTCAAACAATTCAATTCAATCACATAATCAAACTAATCTATGCAACCAAACAAACAAGTCCATGGTTTGTGGACGATTGTGTCGGGTGCTACTAAGCACCGTCTGCATCCTAGTATATATATATATATAACTAGAAAAATTAAATTGAAGAGTGAGGAATTCTCACCTATAGCTATCCCGATTTCACGATTCTCCTAATGTAGAAGTCTTCGTTGTTCTCGTCTCTTCGTCATCTTCGTTGCCCGTATTCACTACATATATAAAAATCGAATTTTTATTTCGTTATTCAATATATAAAAATCGAATTTTTACTTTGCTTTTCAATATATAAAAATCGAATTTTTAGTTCGCTATTCAATATATAAAAATCGAATTTTTAGTTCGCTATTCAATATATAAAAATCGAATTTTTATTTCAAAGTTTAATATATAAAAATCGAATTTTTATTTCAAAGTTCAATATATAAAAAACGAATTTTTATTTCAAAGTTCAATATATAAAAATCGAATTTTTATTTCAAAGTTCAATATATAAAAATCGAATTTTTATTTCAAAGTTCATTATATAAAAATCGAATTTTTATTTCAAAGTTCATTCATTTTTAAAGTTCAAACCTTTTTTCTAAAAATCAGTTTTTACTTTTTATTTTAAAATCAGTTTTACTTTTGTTAAAAATCAGTTTTTTTTTATATCTTTTATTTTAAAATCTTACTAAAAATCAGTTTTAAAATCTTACTAAAAATCAGTTTTAATCTTTTAAAAATCAACTCTTTTTAATCTTTTTTAAAAATCAGTTTTCTATCTTTTTATAAAATCAGTTTTCTACTTTGTAAATAAATCAGTTTTAAAGAAAATAAAAAAAAACAGTTTTATAGAAAATAAAATAAAAAAAGAGATCAGGGAACTTACAGGGGGGGGCTCGTCGGCGGCTCGGAGGGGTGGCGGTTCGATGTGGGTTCGGCGGTTTCCTGGGGGCTTCGACGAGGAGGGACGAAGGAGGGGCGGGTCTCGCGATGGAGGAGGAAGGAGGAAGAAGGGGCGGATGCGAGGGAGAGGGGAAGAAGAGGAAGAGGCGGCGGCTGGTGGGGCTCCGCCTGGAGGCGCGGCTCTCGGGAACGACGAGCCCGTCGTTCTTCCCCTTTCTCTTTTTTTCATTTTTTTTATTTTGATTTCATCTGTTCGAATGAAACAACGGGGGGGGGGGGGGGCAGAGGGAATATAGGAGAGAGATTGCTTTTTTTTTAAATTAATTTATTTATTTTATCCTAAAGAGTTGACTTTCAATTACGACCTCGAAACGAGGCCCACCGCCTGTCGTCTATAACGTTTTACCCCCATTCCAAACACAATGGGATATGCATCGCAAGCTGATTTGATCGTTACAATCAGTTTCCTTTGAATTTACATTTAAATCACTATATTGAATTTTAAACGTACATTTCAAATTACCGGGGTCACATACTAACTAGAAAAATTCCAGAAAAATATTTTCTAGCTTCGTATGGACGATACGGTCCTAACAAAACTAGTTTCGTCGAATTCTGAGACCGTTAGAAAAATGGCCAATTTCCAGTCGATTAAAATCAACTGAAACTGGTCGAACGCATTTTCCTTTGCCACGCTCACATATTGATTCGAAAAATTATGAAATTTGAAACCTAGCAATAACTTTACATCACGGACCCAACAAAACTGGTTTCGTCGAAATCCGAGGTCGTTTGCAAAATGTCCATTTTTAAGGGCCTGAATTCCATAGCGACTATTCAGAATTTTCAACTGGACATATCTTTTGATTCCCGATATGAAATCTTGATTTTTCGGATTCGTTGGAAAGATATTCACTATTAGATTCCATTATTTTTGGTTTCACTAAAATCCGGATTGTTTTGCACCCGGTACATTCAATTGAAGTTTGAAATCGAATTATCGAACTACCGCGCCATTTTCAATTCTATTTATAATTATATATAAATATTTATATTCTAACGACGACGCGTATAATATATACGTTCTAATTCTATATTCAAAATAAATTTTCGTCGATATTATTTAAAATAATTCATTTTAAATAATCAAAATTCGCTAAAATTGCCAAAATAAAAATTTTAAACTGGCCCAGATTTTCGGGTTGTTACAATCTCCCCCACTTAAAACTTTTCGTCCCCGAAAAGGAACAAAGTCGAAAGTGGTTTGATTATTCAGCTCTACGTTCGATCTGGCTTCCATTCTCCAACTCTTTAGTTTCTGAGAATTTTCAAAATTTCAAAAAATTTGGCTAACACCCTAAATTTTTGAAAAATTTCGCCATAACCTCCCCTGCAATGGGAGCATCGGGGAATTTCAAATAGCTTCCCCGGTCCTTCAGATCTCAAAAAGAAAAAGAAAAAGCCAAGCGGCTAGCCAATAGGCTCACAAAATCATCATCACCCAAACAAAACAGTAAATTATGTAGTAAATATGTACCTATTTGTCGGGCAAACAAATTTTATTCCCTGGCTCTAGCCTCCTTGCTATGACCTGCTCAAGGTAAGTATATGTATATGCTAGCAAATGCAACCAATTTTCAATATAATCCAATATTTGATTCAATTAGGCTAAATGGTTCAAAATTATCAAATAATGAACAAACAACACAGACATCAATCAATTAGTGAATTAGAGTTTCAAATTCATAATTTTGATACATATACAAAAATCATGTTTTTGATGCCAATTCACAACAATAGGCCCTATCTAATTTTGGTTCTCACACCAGTCAATAGGAAATATATAGAAATCTCACTTTCGTCGCTCGAAAATAAATACTGGCGACAGTGCCCCATCACCAGAATCATTCCCGGGCACTAGAGGGATTCTATATCTACCCAATATATTAAAACTTCGAATACACGTTTGCAAGACATATATGCAAAATCTTTATATATCGGATTGTCCTAATCAATATAAAATAAATAATCAAATACGAATAATTGATTTAAATTTTCAAAACGAAATTTGTTTTCATTTGAAAAATATACTATTCACACTCGTTCTAGGATACTACTGATCCTATCTCTAACGAGTCATTCTAATTGGATATTGCTAATCCAATATCTGATGAATTCTTTCGTATGGTTCTAATGTGTCTTGTTCTCTAGCTTTGTAAACCAAAGCTCTGATACCACGTGTAAAGACCCGCAACTTCCCCGTAAAGGAAAGTGTCGGATAGTTCGAGAACAAACCACAACAGAACTCATACAGAAGAACATTTCATTGTATATCACAACAATGCATCAGATTACAAGAATATACAGAGTATAAATGAATAAATATTACACAGAAATATCAGAGATTCAAATTACATTTAAATACATAGCAGCGGAAAATAATACAATACACAACTAGAAGTAGATATACAGATACAAAGCTTTCCGGATATCGTTCCAGCTGTAAACCAGGAACCTATGAATATAAATCTGCAAAAACCAAAACTACTAGCTGCCCTTGTCAAAATAAGGGCACCCAGAGTTTAGGTTAAAACAATAAACTCCAGGTCAGTCATGTGACTGGTGTGAGAACTAAAACAGTTATTAATCTTTATTTTAAATCATTAGGTAAATCAAGGGGCCACGCCGTATAACACGGAACGGGTTTCCTCCCAAGAATACCAGTGCATAAAACAAACAGCGCAATGCTAAATAAAGAAAAATGAAGCTGTTATAAGACCCAGGTCCTATCACACAATGCAACGCAAGCCGAGGGATAGGGTTTTCCCTTATAACAGCCAAAGAATGCTTGATACGTTTAAAACAAATCATTTGATACTATTATAAGTGCGTAGTGTATAAAACAACTTCAAATCATAAGTATCAATCATAGGCGGCATGGGTACCATATATCATGTTGCCATATATAGGTTTACAAATAAAACCGCAAATGTCACGTATTTGGAAATTGGATTTCCATCTATGAACCGAGGCAAAAGATAGTCCTCAACCGATTCGAGACAATCTAGCCCATGTCTCAGGTCCCAGACTCAGGTGGGCCTTGGATCGTCAGGGCCGGTCCACCGATGTGGATTATTATGCCTGAACAATACGTCTCTCCGCCCTTTGGGGCGTAAACGAGCCAACTAAATGACTCCATCGGTTCGAGAACGACCGATCAATCCGAGGCGCCTCGCAACAGCAACAACCACATAAGTCAAACTCGTCAGGGCGTGTAAAACCACTGACGCCACTTCTAGCTAGAAAGAAACGCAAGTCCTCCCTGATGTCCCCTCCCGTTTTTGGTTCATACCGGGTGTGAAACTCGCGAAGCAAACGTTACACAAAGCTACGCCACAAAGGCCGTGCTTTGATCATCAACCACAAGACTTTGCTTTTCAACAGAAGCCTTGATCATTTGCATCTTAGCATGCCACACAGGCAAACCATCCTATGCAACCGATATCAGTCACACAGAATGAAATCCGATGTCAGACACACAGTCCATTTACAAGTCCGTTCTGGGTCTGAACGAAACCGGAGGCACCTAGTACCCCGCATATCCATCGATCTCCAAGTACGTCTGGACGATCACTAACTGTTTCCATCTTCTTGGGTGTACAGCCCAATCAAGATCATCAGTTATCACCCAAACGATGTGAAGACCTCCGGTCTTCGACCATCGTCTTCATCTTCGACTTATCGTCGTATCAGTTATTCAGAATGGGATAAACCCGGTCTTTCCGAATAGCTCGCGTATATTTTAAATAAGTGTTACACAAACACAACATACGCCTCGTTCCAATTCACCAGTCACTAACCGTAAATTAATCAAGAGAATAATTTCCCAAATATTAACCCCGAAGGCCGAAACCAACATCAGATCAATATCCAGAAAACCATTCTGCTTGGCCAACCGACAGTTAGTTTCTAAATTTCACATTCATAGGGAAAGGTTCCCATTAATTTTTATCAAAGATAAATTCTTGAATTTATGCTTTAATCTACTTTTGAATATCAATTCAAACTAGTCGGGATTAGCGAACCTTACCGAAGTAATCATTTGTTTTAATTTCCCAATCCCAACCTATTCATCCCATGAAGTAAAACTGGCTTCACTTCATATCTAACACCACGGTGTTATCGGTAAATTCAATTACCATTTCACGTTCAAATCTAATTAAAGATTTAACTATCGCCTGGAGCAAAACTGGTGATACTCCATTTCGATTATTTCAATCTAATTAAAGATTCATTAAAACTCCACTTAGTTTTAATCTTTGACTGGGTTAAAGAATCAGTGTCATTTAAAAACACGGTTCACGATAAACCCAAAATCACATTCATTAATCGTCGGGTTAAAGAACGAGTGTTATTTAAAACACTGTCCACGATAAACCCAAAAATCAATATCGATTCAATTCCAATTAAATGTTATTTAATTGGTACACTTCATTAAATCTAGATAAAAAGATTTAATCATTTCTCAACTGGGTTCAAGAACAGTGTTAGTGAAGACACCATTCACGACAAACCCAAATCACATTCATTAATTATCGGGTTAAAGAACAAGTGTTATTTAAAACACTGTTCACGATAAACCCAAAAATCAATATCAATTCAATTCCAATTAAATATTATTTAATTTGTACACTTCATTAAATCTAAATAAAAAGATTTAATCCTTTCTCAACTGGGTTCAAGAACAGTGTTAGTGAAGACACCACTCACGACAAACCCAAATCACATTCGATATTCAATACAAGGCTCTGAATAGAAAATATATCGGCTTATATTCAATATCGAATTCTACGACTAACAAATGTCGTATTGGAAATAACGATATAAATATATATCTTTCAAATTTCCATAACAACATCTGTATAATCACGAATTCCAACATCGAAATATTCCGAAGACAATTTCGATTCCAATCCACTCCAGTGCAATCATTGGATATTCTGGTTATTTTTAAAACCCTTTTTAAATTCAATTTATTTATTTAAAAATAAATAGAATTATAATTCTAGTTCAAAACCAGTTCATTTCGATAAAAATCTATTTTTATCTTTTCAAACATGAAGTTTTCCATCCCAAATCTTCACAAATCATTTCTTATGATTTTACACAAATTATTACTATTTTTAATAATTTTATCAAGGCCCGTACAGTCGATTTCCATCAACGGTCATCGAACTGCACTTACAGCGACCTTTTTCGAATTTGATTTGGACATAATTCCAAATCCAGCCGTTAGATTTCTAATTTATCACATTCGTTAGAAAGCTCTTTTCGATACGAACCCAACGGTTCTGGTTTTAGGAGAATCCGACGGTCGGATCTCCCGTAATGCCCGTTTGAAATAAATGGTCAAAATTCGCGAACTGCCGCGGCGCCGCGCGTTCTATTCAGGCCATTATATTATATATATAATATATAATATATATATTTCGTCGATTTTCTATTCAAAACGAATTATATAAATAGTTTTAAAATCGTTTCAAAACCTATTTCAACTTCCATTTCAATTCAAAGCAAAATTGAATTCTTCTTTATAAATTCGTTTCAAAATTCATTTCTATTCAATTCAAATTTCAATTCAATTTGAATTCATTTCAATTCAATTTGAATTCCTTTCAATTCGCTTTCAATTCAATTTGAATTCGTTTTCAATTCAATTCGTTTCAAAATCGTTTTCAATTCAATTCATTTCGAAATCGTTTTCAATTCAATTCATTTCGAAATCGTTTTCAATTCAATTCATTTCGAAATCGTTTTCAATTCATTTCATTTCGAAATCGTTTTCAATTCAATTCATTTCGATATCGTTTTCAATTCAATTCGTTTCGAAATCGTTTTCAATCGATATAAATATCGTTTACGTCAAAATGGCGTAAATCTAATCAACACGGCTTCATATATTCCTATTTTCAAATATTCTATTTCAAACATTTCTTTTTCAAAATAGTTGTTATTATCAAAATATTTCGTTCAACACATGACCAATCTCAATGGATGAGTACTGTCAACACATGAACTTTTATTTTATATTGATTAAGATGTAAATTTTATTACTAAAATATTTCGTTCAACACATGACCAATCTCAACGGATGAGTACTGTCAACACATGAACTTTTATTTTATAATATTCTTTGTTTTTCAAATTGGAATGAGGCCCAATCAATTACCATATAAAAGTTAATTATATGGATTTTCATACAACACATGTATATAATAACATTGAAAATAATCAACCATCAACCAAAGTGCACTACACTGTAAAAGCATCAAATATAGATATTCAATGCTTATAACAGCCTGTCAATCCATCGATCGACATATTTAATCAATCAGGATGAGTGAACTTCAAATTTCATCCCAACACCCGTGTGGGGTTTTAAACAATCAAACACATATTTTTTATTCGTGCAGTTGGGCGATGTGTAAAATTTATCGACCCAATCAACGTCATTCAAATAGGTGTACATAAACAAACCGTCCGGTTTATAAATGAATATTTTATTTTATTCACTTCACGTTAAAAATTATATTTTTAACGATAAAACATTTTATTTCAACCTATGAATTTCTATTTCATTCATTTACACAATAAAATGATATTTTTATTTTTCTAACATATTTTAGAAAATTTCGGCGGCATAACGGCACGATACTAGAAACGGGACGAGGCCTAGCCTTATCCCCGGTCTAGTGAAGGCCCACGCCATTCACACATCAATCAAACCATTCAATTTCACTCAAACAATTCAATTCAATCACATAATCAAACTAATCTATGCAACCAAACAAACAAGTCCATGGTTTGTGGACGATTGTGTCGGGTGCTACTAAGCACCGTCTGCATCCTAGTATATATATATATAACTAGAAAAATTAAATTGAAGAGTGAGGAATTCTCACCTATAGCTATCCCGATTTCACGATTCTCCTAATGTAGAAGTCTTCGTTGTTCTCGTCTCTTCGTCATCTTCGTTGCCCGTATTCACTACATATATAAAAATCGAATTTTTATTTCGTTATTCAATATATAAAAATCGAATTTTTACTTTGCTTTTCAATATATAAAAATCGAATTTTTAGTTCGCTATTCAATATATAAAAATCGAATTTTTAGTTCGCTATTCAATATATAAAAATCGAATTTTTATTTCAAAGTTTAATATATAAAAATCGAATTTTTATTTCAAAGTTCAATATATAAAAAACGAATTTTTATTTCAAAGTTCAATATATAAAAATCGAATTTTTATTTCAAAGTTCAATATATAAAAATCGAATTTTTATTTCAAAGTTCATTATATAAAAATCGAATTTTTATTTCAAAGTTCATTCATTTTTAAAGTTCAAACCTTTTTTCTAAAAATCAGTTTTTACTTTTTATTTTAAAATCAGTTTTACTTTTGTTAAAAATCAGTTTTTTTTTTATATCTTTTATTTTAAAATCAGTTTTAAAATCTTACTAAAAATCAGTTTTAAAATCTTACTAAAAATCAGTTTTAATCTTTTAAAAATCAACTCTTTTTAATCTTTTTTAAAAATCAGTTTTCTATCTTTTTATAAAATCAGTTTTCTACTTTGTAAATAAATCAGTTTTAAAGAAAATTAAAAAAAATAGTTTTATAGAAAATAAAATAAAAAAAGAGATCAGGGAACTTACAGGGAGGGGGGGCTCGTCGGCGGCTCGGAGGGGTGGCGGTTCGATGTGGGTTCGGCGGTTTCCTGGGGGCTTCGACGAGGAGGGACGAAGGAGGGGCGGGTCTCGCGATGGAGGAGGAAGGAGGAAGAAGGGGCGGATGCGAGGGAGAGGGGAAGAAGAGGAAGAGGCGGCGGCTGGTGGGGCTCCGCCTGGAGGCGCGGCTCTCGGGAACGACGAGCCCGTCGTTCTTCCCCTTTCTCTTTTTTTTTTTTTTTTTTATTTTGATTTCATCTGTTCGAATGAAACAACGGGGGGGGGGGGGGGGGCAGAGGGAATATAGGAGAGAGATTGCTTTTTTTTTTAAATTAATTTATTTATTTTATCCTAAAGAGTTGACTTTCAATTACGACCTCGAAACGAGGCCCACCGCCTGTCGTCTATAACGTTTTACCCCCATTCCAAACACAATGGGATATGCATCGCAAGCTGATTTGATCGTTACAATCAGTTTCCTTTGAATTTACATTTAAATCACTATATTGAATTTTAAACGTACATTTCAAATTACCGGGGTCACATACTAACTAGAAAAATTCCAGAAAAATATTTTCTAGCTTCGTATGGACGATACGGTCCTAACAAAACTAGTTTCGTCGAATTCTGAGACCGTTAGAAAAATGGCCAATTTCCAGTCGATTAAAATCAACTGAAACTGGTCGAACGCGTTTTCCTTTGCCACGCTCACATATTGATTCGAAAAATTATGAAATTTGAAACCTAGCAATAACTTTACATCACGGACCCAACAAAACTGGTTTCGTCGAAATCCGAGGTCGTTTGCAAAATGTCCATTTTTAAGGGCCTGAATTCCATAGCGACTATTCAGAATTTTCAACTGGACATATCTTTTGATTCCCGATATGAAATCTTGATTTTTCGGATTCGTTGGAAAGATATTCACTATTAGATTCCATTATTTTTGGTTTCACTAAAATCCGGATTGTTTTGCACCCGGTACATTCAATTGAAGTTTGAAATCGAATTATCGAACTACCGCGCCATTTTCAATTCTATTTATAATTATATATAAATATTTATATTCTAACGACGACGCGTATAATATATACGTTCTAATTCTATATTCAAAATAAATTTTCGTCGATATTATTTAAAATAATTCATTTTAAATAATCAAAATTCGCTAAAATTGCCAAAATAAAAATTTTAAACTGGCCCAGATTTTCGGGTTGTTACAGTTTACGTGTGGACTGGTCTTACTATTATCCTTTGTTTCAGAAAGGATTTTCCAAAGTGAAACCAGTGTGTGTGTTCTGTGAATTTATCACTGATAGTATTCCAGACTGACCCGGTGTATTTTGTTTTAAATCAAATGTGCTCGGGTCAAACCAAGCATATGTACAGGTTAGATTCGCTTGGAGTCTCGGAAGCTGGAAGCAGGCGGCTTCACCACTAGTTATATAAAGCTAATTCTGTAGTAAAATTATATGTTAAACTCTGATGATTGGTATGTATACAATTTTTTTTGTATATTTGATATTATATTTTATCTGTTCCGCTGTGAGTTCTGATGTGATGGTCTTCTTCTTTCTTCTATTCTAAAATTTCTTTCTTTCTTATCTCACCCTCTAAATTCTTTCTAAACAATTCAGTGTTTTTTGGTGCTTGGAGGATCGGTATGAGATACGGTAAAGGTATTTATATCGATTTTCGGGGCCGAAAACCGTTGGGTCGTTACAGTGGTATCAGAGCTATTGGTTTAATGATAACCTTGGCTCTGTGATGTAACTCAATAGAGATGGGGTTAGCAATGCCCTAGACTGAGTATGAGTCTATATATGAGAGCGCGTATTTGTAATTTGAATATGAATTATTTTCAAATATTTTGTAAAGATGGTAAATGAAATAATTTTACCCAAATTATATTTTTGTATAAAAGAAATTAATTTATCGTATTATTAAGGTATCTATGGGGTTAAAACTAAGTATGGACTACGACTTAACTTAGTTAAGTCGAGTTAAATTATAAATAGATAGTGTTGGAATAAAATATATTTGGAATTGGGTAATCAAATTAATAATTGGATTAAAAATCGATCTGATATGTATCGATATGTGAAACCAAAATGAAAACAAATAAGGAATGTTAATGTTAAGTCAAAATGTTTTGGTTGGATTGTTATACCTTGGTTATTGATGTGTTGGATGGATAGTATAAAAATCCACCAACAGTTAGATGTAAAGTTGAATGATATGTTTGGATTGTGTGTTCGATTTCATTAATATGCACTTGAATATGAATATAAATTTGGACTTGGTTGAAACCAATCTGAAATGAATAAGTGGAGGAAGAATCAATCCAAGCTTAATGAAAGGAATAAAGGGATTGGTCAAGAAGTGATTATAAATAAATTCTCATGTGAGTAGAATTGGTCATAATGGATAATATGGATATTTTAAACCAAACTGATATTTGTTTTGGGAACTGATGAAGCTTATTTGAGCTGAGAACAGGTACAGAAGTGCCAATTCAGTTTTAAAACTTATCCAAGAGGAATTCTGGAGTAATCGTCTCCAGTTTGAATAGAGTTGCATAACAGTTAAGCAGGCTCGAGTATAATATATATCGCTTATCGCATAATAACGTTCGCAAAAAGGTACGCCTACGCAAAATATAAAATTTTGGTTTTTATTTGGATTTTGGGTTTGAATTTTTAAATTTTCCGACCGTGTTGGTCGATGTATATAGATTTCTTGAATATGTGATATTGCAGATGCCCTCCGTACATGGGAGACTCTGCCAAAAATTTTCCAAAATTTAAGGTGTTGGAATATTTTTGAAGATTTTTGAAAATTTGATTAGTTGAAATAAATTGCTTTTAAATATGATTTGGTTAATTTTGAAAATAAAATCGATTTTTAATTAAATATATTTGTAAAGATAGTGGATTTGCAACATTCCTTCTGCCTTAGCAATTTCGAGGACGAAATTATTTTAAGGGGGAAGGAATGTAACGGCCCAGATTTTTGACCATTTAGTTTAATATTTAAAAATGTTTTTTTTATTGTTTTGGAATTTTAAATGGTTTAATTTCAATAATTTTGAATATTTTACTTATATAATAATATTTTATTCCGAAATGCTAGAAATTTAGTGGATCTGCAATATAATGTGAACTGGCAGTATAAAAGGATAAATTTTGAATTAAAAATAGTACGTTTGCAAAGGAAGTAGTAGCTAACGAACTCAGATTTCGATGAAATCAGTTTCATTAAATCCGAAATGATGAAATTAGGTAACTAACCAAGATACGTCAAAAATGGCATCCGTATGTGGAAAAGAAAAAAATAAAAGACCAAAATTTGAACCAAATTTTGACGGTAATTGGAATTTGCTAATGCTAACGGCAAAACTGGAACCTGAGACCTATCCAGGAAAATTCTAAACATAGGATATTAGCTATATATGAAGTCTGGAAAAATCCTATAACGGATATAGAAAGTTATTAAGGAAACAAAATTTAAATAAATTATTTGAAAATCTAAACGAACTCCGATTTTTGATTTGAATACATAGGATTGAAGTACGTTAAAAACCGGACTAGTTGGTGGAAGAATTTCTGAAAACCGTTATCGTTTGATACTCCAACATGAGACCAGAAGGTGTTGAAACTAACACAAAACACTATTTTGAATTTAAATTATTTGAAAGTTTAAACGAATTCGAATTTGAAATATTTTTATATATTATTGAAGAGCAAGAAAAATTGAACAGCATGGTTGAAAAAGATTTTGGGTAAGGTATCAATAAGTAAGTCAAATTAACGTCCGAATAGGGTTGAGAAAACACACTTTACTATTCATAAATTATTAAATTTATTAATAATTTAATTAATTTAAGGATTAATCATAGCCATCCATTTTCGACCGTTGGATTCGCGCCACCTCAGCAATCCATGTGACTCCTTCGGCTATAAATAGGCCCCCCTTTCATTTTAAACTCACTCCTCCTCCTCTTTCAAGCTTTGGCAGTGGCAGAAATAATAATAAAATAATAGAAAAATAGGGAAAAGGAAGAAAGGGAGAAAGGAGGGCAAGACGGGGAGCTAGGGACTCTTAGGCAGAGGCTTGGGCTTCACGGGGTAAGTTTTTAAATAATATTTATTTATTTATTTATTTTGGTAATAAATATATATATATATATATTATAATTAAAATAGAATTTGTAAAAAAATAAATATCAGAACATTCTAAGGGTGACAGAGAGGATAGTGTCTAAGGCTTGAGTTTGGAAAATATAGTTTCCTGCTCTCCCTGGCTATCCCTAACTGATCCGACGGATGGGATGATTAATTTAAATTTAAAATTAAAATTAAATTTGAATTTGAATTTAATTTGAATTTAAAATAGACCAGGGGCATTTTCGTAATTTTTAACTAGAAACTTTAAAAACTTTTCCAAAACAAGTCGGATTTCCATGAAACAAGGACCGTTGGATTCTTATCGGAAAATACTTTAAAATGAGTTACAGCAGATTTTTGATCCGGGTTATAAGTTTTTAGTTATAATTAAATGAATATTTTTAAATATTTTATTTGGAAATTAAATTTAATTAATATTAAAATAGTTTTTCAATTTTAAAAATTGGATATGGCTAGAGATGGGAAAGTAGGATTTTTAGAAGGGCATGGAAGGTAATTTGGCTAATAACGCAATTAGGAATTAATTAAGATAAAAATAATTTAATTAATTAAATTAAATATATATTCATTTAAATTAGGTAAATATTGTAAATAGCATAACTTTTGCATACGTTAATGAAATTTAACGAAACAAGATTTATTGGGATCACAGGGACGAGACCTACCCGATGGCACTAACTAGGAGTCAATCTGACGCAGTTGAAAATTCAGCTAATTTTGGACGGTCGTCCCAAATTAAAAGAGACAAACACGTCAACCGTCGACCAGAACAAACTCTGGTGAGTTAATTCTCACACCTTCTGCAATCCTATGATGTGGTACATTCACAGTAAATTATATTTTGCAGTTGACAGTTTAAATTGGTTGATTGGATGCGATGGATGCAAAATTTGGTTATTATTGTCTGATTTATTGCAGTTGATTATTTATTTATCTCGTATATTTTTGATCAACTGATATCTGTGATGCAGAGAAGGACAGGTTGGAGGGATCCAACCGGATTCCTCAAATAAACTGTGTTTTTGGTTGTTATGCATATATATGAATTGTTTGCTCTGACTGACACCAAAATCTGTTTGAATGTTGAGGGTTGGATATGTATTCACCAGTTTTGTGTTTAAACCCAACCGACCGTGTTTTTTGGTAATTGACGGTGAATGGACTAAAAAGTATTATTTTAACGTCATTCGACCGTCGGGTGGATTGACGTATTTTTCAAAGTTATAAATTCATTTATAACTGAATTAAAGTTTTCAAATTATTTTGTATGGGATTTTAAATTGGAAATTTACAAAGAAATATTTTAAATCGAGTTATTAAGAAAATTTTGTTAAATGGGTTAGATCAGTTGGAAAGCAGAAATCAAGAATTTTCCACGGATTGGTAAAAAGGAAATAATTGTTTTCAAACAATTAAAAGGTGACTTTAGTTAATTAAGTTAATTAATTAATTTAAGAAAGGGGAAATAACAATTGGAATTCAGTTAATAGTTAACTGATGTGTATGGTTGGTAAATCCACTGTTTCGAGTAGAATGGACAAAGGAAATAAATATGGGTTTAAATATTCGTTAAAGTTTAACGAATAGTGTTGAATATTAGTTAATCTTCGATTAATTATAATCTAAAGGGACAATTTAATTGGTTATTGTTAATAACCTTGGTTTATTATTGAGTAAGCGTGTGAAAACGATAATAATGCTATTTTTCAGTTAAGATTAAAGTTAACTATATTTTAATATAGTAGATGTTAAAGCAAATTATTCTTTAATTTAAAATGATTTAAAGTAGTGAATTCAATTTAATGCCAAGTAAGAATTTTAATAAAGGGATTTGTAAATCCAAGTTTCAAACAAGATTTGATAAATGGGAATCAAGTTAACAAGTGATTAACTGACGATGAGGTTTATCCAAAGAGGCGAGAAGGGTTTATTATAGAATGTCCAGGTAGATGGAATCAAATCATTTGACGAGGGATTGACATTATAAGTCAAAGGGGTTTAAAGTGAAAGAATACTTGAAGATTAAGTGGCGTTTTAAGGGATGTTTACTTAAATAAAGAAATTAAGTAAAAGACCTTAAACGAGGATTTCAAATAAAAGATGGGTTTAAAAACCAGATTGAAACCCAAAAAGGGAAAATGGGATTTTTGAGGTTAGTGGACGAACTAGTGTTATTCTGAGGTAAGAACGGGTCGATCAAGGTCTGAGAGGTAACTAAAATACCCCAACTTGATTGACTTCACTATTATCGAGGAATGGTATTAGTTGGAGTGAGTGAAGATGTTGAAATTGGATTTACCCTATTCGAGAAATATCGAACTCAAATACAAGGTTTGGAAATTAAGTAATATTTCAATATTAGTTCAAAAGAAATAAGGATTTTGATTTTCAAATTATAGTGTATAATTGTTATTCAATTAGAATTGATCGAATATAGTTAGAGATAGTCAAATAAAGTTATTCAGAAGAGTTGCCATTGCGTACGACTGTTAGCGTAATTCGCAGGGCTGTAGATAGCCTGTGGCGGTCGGATGTTTCCTGAGGGAATCAGGCGTAACCATTGTGATCGCTGCGATCTAGAGTCAAGCGAATGGAGTTAAGCCGAGTATTAGTAAATCGATAGTAGTAATTAAGTCAAGTTAATCGAGTAAAAATAAGTCGAGTTAGTCAAGTTAAAGTTAATCGATCAAAGTATATCAATCAGAGTTAATCGGAGAAAATTTGTTTTATATCGTTAATTATATTTTAAAGAAGTCGAGTTGTGTCAAATTGTTGTATTCACACATGTGTTATTCGATAGTTAAAACACCGACTATCGAAGTTGACCAATACGATTATTGGTATGGAAAGTCCTGGATCGAATTATATTCGAAAACCATTCCGACCAACAAATACGTGTAGAGATCAGAAGATGATCGTGATGGAGCATTGAAGACTGTGGATTTTCATAAGCGGAAGGACTGCTAATAATCTCCGGTTTAGCGGCCAGAGATAAACTGTGGTTCAATCGTGGGTGGAATCTACAATTTGCGAGGACTTCTCGCTACTGATCCATGGGGTGATTTCTATATGTGATGCAGTAGGAGAGTACCTTCGGTTCATCCTGTTCCTGGATGACTTGTATGGACGGATGTCTGACAGAGTATTTCCAAAAGGATTTACATGCGTTGATTTCTCCAAACGTACCATAGTTGATGGCGGAGAAATGGTTATTCTCTAGCCAGATAGCTAGAGCATGTTTGTGGACGTCAATCAAGTGTGATCTAGGGTATCTGACGATGTGGCATTCAAAGTATATGATGACCAGATGTGTTCCGACCTCAAGCCTCATCAACCAGGAAATGACAAAAATCGGGCAGGCAACATTGCTATGTCGGTCGCTCCCATTAGGATGTATGATCACCTATCTAGAGAAATTCCTATTGCTTCTTTATCATGTTCGATGCTGTCCCTTATCGGGAGACGGTGGTTTAAGCCCAACCGTCGGTGATATACATTCGATACACTAAAGCGAAATGAGTGGTCGGTCATGTGAGGGCCGGGTTGTAAGATGTTCTTGTTGAACCCAGTGTATTCGCCTCTAGAGATACACTATCGGTAGGTGGTCCCATACCTTGTCAAGGTTGGAAATCCAAAATCCAATAAGCGCCCGCGGATTTGATTTTATACTATATATGTGGAGCGTGAGATGCAAGCGTTCCACTAGATTGATAATTACTTGTATTTAGACATTATGATAATACCAGAACAAACTATGATTTTGAGAAATGGTTTGGGTTATAGTAAGGTAAAAACCGTCCATGTTTACGTGTGGACTGGTCTTACTATTATCCTTTGTTTCAGAAAGGATTTTCCAAAGTGAAACCAGTGTGTGTGTTCTGTGAATTTATCACTGATAGTATTCCAGACTGACCCGGTGTATTTTGTTTTAAATCAAATGTTCTCGGGTCAGACCAAGCATATGTACAGGTTAGATTCGCTTGGAGTCTCAGAAGCTGGAAGCAGGCGGCTTCACCACTAGTTATATAAAGCTAATTCCGCTGTGCAGTTATATGTTAAACTCTGATGATTGGTATGTATAATTTTTTTTTTGTATATTTGATATTATATTTTATCTGTTCAACTATGAGTTCTGATGTGATGTTCTTCTTCTTTCTTCTATTCTAAAATTTCTTTCTATCTTGTCTCACCCTCTAAATTCTTTCTAAACTATTCAGTGTTTTTCAGTGCTTGGAGGATCGGTATGAGATACGGTAAAGGTATTTATATCGAATTTCGGAGCCGAAAACCGCTGGGTCGTTACAAAATCTTTTTATTTAGATTTAATGAGGTGTACCAATTAAATAATATTTAATTGGAATTGAATTGGAATTGATTTTTGGGTTTATCATGAACAGTGTTTTAAATAACACTTATTCTTTAACCCGATAATTAATGGAATGTGATTTTGGGTTGTAGTGAACGATATCTTCAATTATACTGTTCTTAGACCCAAAGGAGTTAATAAAATTAGAAACTAACTAGAGATTAGTTAAGTTGAATGGTTTCTGGGGTATTGATCTATGTTGGTTTCGGCCTTCGGGGTTAATACTTAGGGAATTACTCACTTGCTAATTTACGGTTTGGGACTGGTAGAAATGGAATGTGATTTTGGGTTTATCGTGAACCGTGTTTTAAATGACACTGATTCTTTAACCCAGTTAAAGATTAAAACTAAGTGGAGTTTTAATGAATCTTTAATTAGATTGAAAAGATCGAGAATGGAGTATTCCCAGTTTTGCTCCAGGCGATAGTTAAATCTTTAATTAGATTTAAACGTGAAATGGTAATTGAATTTACCGATAACACCATGGTGTTAGATATGAAGTATGACCAGTTTTACTTCATGGGATGAATAGGCTGGGATTGGGAAATAAAATAAATGATTACTTCGGTAAGGTTCGTTAATCCCGACTTGTTTGAATTGATATTCAAAAGAAGATTAAAGAATAAATTTAAAAGAATTTATCTTTGATAAAATTAATGGGAACCTTTCCCTAAAAATGTGAAATTTAGAAACTAACTGTCGGTTAGCTAAGCAAAATGGTTTTCTGGATATTGATCTGATGTTGGTTTCGGCCTTCGGGGTTAATATTTGGGGAATTATTCTCTTGTTAATTTACGGTTAGTGACTAATGAATTGGAATGAGGCGTATGTTGTGTTTGTGTAACACTTGTTTATTATATACGCTAGTTATTCGGAAAGACCGGGTTTATCCCATTCTGAATAACTGATACGACGATAAGTCGAAGGTGAAGACGGTGGTTGAAGACTGGAGGTCTTCACGTCGTTTGGATAATTACTGATGATCTTGATTGGGCCGTACACCCAAGGGGAGGGAATCAGTTGGTGATCGTTCAGACGTACTTGGAGATCGATGGATATGCGAGGTTCTAGGTGCCTCCGGTTTCGTTCAGACCCAGAACGGACTTGTAAATGGACTGTGTGTCTGACATCGGATTTCATTCTGTGTGACTGATATCGGTTGCATAGAATGGTTTGCCTGTGTGGCATGCTAAGATGCAAATGATCAAGGCTTCTGTTGAAAAGCAAAGTCTTGTGGTTGATGATCAAAGCATGGCCTGTGTGGCGTAGCTTTGTGTAACGTTGATTCGCGAGCCTCACACCCCGGTTGTGAACCAGAAATGGGAGAGGACATCAGGGAGGGCATGCGTTTCTTTCTAGCTAGAAGTGGCGTCAGTGGTTTTACACGCCCTGACGAGTTTGACTTATGTGGTTGTTGCTGTTGCGAGGCGCCTCGGTTTGATCGGACGATCCGGGACCGATGGAGTCATTCGTTGGCTCACTTACGCCCCCAAAGGGCGGGAAAACGCAGTGTTCAGGAATTTTAATCCACAACGGTGGACCGGCCCTAACGATCCAAAGGCTTGACTGAGTACTTGCCTGAGGCTCGGGCTAGACAGTCTCGAATTCGGTTGAGGACTATCTTTTGCCTTGGTTCACAGACGGAAATCCAATTTCCAAATATGTGACATTTGCGGTTTTGACTGTAGAACTAGTATGGCGACATGATATATGGTACCCATGTCGTCTGTGATTGATACTTATGATTTGAAGTTGTTTTATACAATATGCACTTATAATAGTATCAAATGATTTGTTGTAAACGTACTAAACATGTTTGGCTATTATAAGGGAAAACCCTATCCCCCGGCTTGCGTTGCATTGTGTGATAGGACCTGGGTCTTATAATAGCTTCATTTTTCTTTATTTAGCATTGCGCTGTTGTTATATGCACTGGTATTCTTGGGAGGAAACCCGTTCCGTGTTTTACGGCGTGGTCCCTTGATTTACCTAACTTTAAAATAAAGATTTACAACTATTTTAGTTCTCACACCAGTCCCATGACTGACCTGGAGTTTATTGTTTTAACCTAAACTCTGGGTGCCCTTATTTTGACACGGGCAGCTAGTAGTTTTGGTTTTGCAGATTTATATTCACAGGATCCTGATTTACAGCTGGAACGATACTCAGAAAGCTTTGTATCCGCGTATTACTTCTAGTTGTGTATTGTATTATTTTCCGCTGCTATGCAATGTATTGTAATCTCTGATATTTTCTGTTGTATAATATTTGTTTATACTCTGTATATTCTTGTATTCTGATGGAATTGTTGTAATATACAATGAAATGTTCTTCCGTCTGCGTTATGATGTGGTTTGTTCTCGACTCAATCCGGGATTTCTCGCAAGGGGAATTTCGGGTCGTTTCATTGTGGTATCAGAGCCTTGGTTTACAAAGCTTAGAGAACAAGACACATTAGAACCATACGTAAGAATTCATCAGAAATTGGATTAGTAATATCCAATAAGGATGACTCGTTAAAGATGGGATCAGTAGTATCGTAGAACGAGTGTGAAGAGTGTTGTTTTGAAAAATAAAATGAAAACAATTTTTGTTTTGCAATTTTAACCGAATTATTTGTACTTGAATATTTATTTATATTGATTTGGACTATCCAGTATATAAAGATTTTGCGTATACGTCTGATCCGCGTGTATTCGAAGTTTTAATATATTGGATAGATATAGAATCACACTCTAGTCGCCCGGGGGTGATTCTGATGATTGATATATCATCACCAGAATTTATATTCGAGTGACGAACGTGTGATATCTATATATTTCCTATTGACTGGTGTGAGAACCAAAATTAGATAGGGCTTATTGTTGTGAATTGGTATCAAAAATATGATTTTTTTGACTATATATCAAAGTTATGAATTTGAAATGATAATTCACTAATTGATTGTTGATTATGTTGATTGATTATAGTTTGATTAATTAAATGTTGAACCTTTAGCCAAATTGACCAGAAAGTGAATTGTATTGAAATTTGGTTGCATTTGCTTGCATATACATGTACTTACATTGAACAGGTCATAGCAAGGAGGCTAGAGCAGAAGAATAAAATTTGTTTGCCCGACAAATAGGTACGTGTTTACCATAATTTACTGTTTTGTTTGGGTGATGATGATTTTATGAGCCGATTGGCTTTTTCTTTTTCTTTTTGAGATCAGAGGGCCTGTATGGCAATTTCGGGACTTTCCCGGTGCTCCAGGTGCATGGGAGGTTATGGCGAAATTTTTCGAAAATTTAGGGTGTTAGCCAAATTTTTGAAAAATTTGAAAAGTTCTTAGAAACTGAAAAGTTGAAGAACTTAGGCCGTAATGAAAATATGGAAAGTTGTGTTGATTAGTTAAACAACTTTCGGCTTCGTTCCTTTTCGGGGACGAAAAGTTTTAAGTGGGGAAGATTGTAACAACCCGGGAAATGCGAGCCAATTTAAATTTTTTTATTTTGGTTACTTTAGCGAATTTTGATTATTTAAAATAGATTATTTTAAATAATAACGACGAGAAATTTATTTTGAATGGAATTCGAACGTATATATTTATTTGAATCATCGTTAGAATATAATTATTTAATTATATTTATAAAAGGAATTGAAAATGGCGCGGTAGTTCGATAATTCGATTTCAAATTTCAAATGAATGTACCGGGTTCAAAATAAACCAGATTTTAGTGAAACCAAAAATATTTGAATCTATTTGTGAATATCTTTCCAACGAATCCGAAAAATTGAAATTTCATAGTGGGAATCAAAAGATATGTCCAAATGAAAATTCAGAATAGTCGCTATGGAATTTCGGCCATTGAAAATAGCCATTTTGCAAACGACCTCGGATTTCGACGAAACCACTTTTGTTGGATCCGGTTGTCAAATTATTGCTAGATTCCAATTTTCATAAATTTTCGAATCAATTGTGAGCGTGGCGAAGTAAAACGCGTTTGGCCAGTGTTAGTTGATTTTAATCGACTGGAAATGGCCATTTTTCAAACTGTCTCAGAATTCGACGAAACTAGTTTTGTTAGGATCGTATCGTCAATACGAAGCTAGAAAATATTTTTCGGGAATTTATAGAGTTAGTATGTGGCTCCGGTAAATTGAAATGCACGTTCAATTCAATATATAGAGTTATATTTGGATTTTGATGAAAACTGATCGAAACGTTCGAATCAGCTTATGATTCATATCCTATTGTGTTCAGAACGGGGGTATTTAGCTAGGGGCGACAGTCATTGGGTCTCGTTAGGGGTTTGTATTAAAAAGCTACTTTTTGAAATTTAAAAATAAAATAATATAATTATAATCACCCCCCTCCTTTCTCCTATTACAAGTCAACCCCCCTTTTACTTTCAGATCGAACCAGTGAATTAAAAAAAGAAAAGAAAAATAAAACTCCTCAATATCGCCGCCGTTCCTGGAGTCGCCCTCCGCCGAGCCTGCGTCACCGCCCCTCCTCCGACGCCGCTCGATTTCCCCCTCATGACTGCAGCCCCCCTCTCCTCAGCTCCGCCACTTCCATTCCCCCTTCTTCCTCCTCTCCAGCACTTATCCAAACCCTAGCTTGGCCGCCCACCTCAAATCCAACCACCGTAGATCGCCTAGCTCCCTGACCGACCATCCACCGCTGCACTAGCCTGCACCGCTGCCTGAGCCAACCTCCGGCCACCCTCCGACGTGATAACAGTAAGATTTTCTTTTTTTTATTATTCTCTTTCGTTTTTTTTCTATGCATAAATCTTTAAATAAAATCTGAAATTATAAATGACATTGTATATGAAGGAAAGTTTGAAATTTTATTCATAGAAAGTTTGAATTTTTATATGAAGGAAAATAGGATTTTTAAATATGAAAAATCGAGATCTTTGATTATGTGAAGCGGAGATTTTTATTTGTTTAAAGTTATAATTTTTAGTGGAATAAAAATATGATCTTTATTGGTTTAAAAATAGAAAAGTTAGTTTATATAATTAGTATTGTTTTTAAAATAAAACAAGAATAAAAAATTCGATTTTTACTTATATAAAAACTTGATTTTTTTATATATATGAATTGCGATAAAAATTTGATTTGCATTTTATAAACATCGTTGAAAAGATATGATTTTGAAATGCGAAAAGATTTGATTTTTTTTAATTCTGAAAAGATTAGATTTTTTTAAAAAAATGTAAAGATTCGATTTTTAACTTTGTAAAAATTCGATTTTTAACTTTGTAAAGATTCGATTTTTAACTTTGTAAAAATTCGATTTTTAACTTTGAAAAGATGAATTAAAATACGATTTTTATAATATATAGATAGTAAAGATTTGATCTTTATATATGTAGCGAAATACAAATATAATTTTATATAGGAAGTAGCGTTGTAAATATATGAAGTGAAATAAAAACCTGAACCTTATTTTATCATGAAGTAAAGGGAATATAAAAATGTGATTTTTATATATGTAGTGGCTACGGGCAACGAAAGTGATAAAATGCGAGAACGGCTGAGTGGAACCCTCTGTGAGAACTCCTCACCTTTAATTTAATTTTTCTAGTTAAAATATATACTAGGATGCAGACGGTGTTTAGTAGCACCCAACACCCGTCGTCTGCAGACCATGGACGGCTTGTATGCTTGTTTGTTTGATTTTGATGTGTAGTTGATTGTGTGATGTGATGTGAAATGAAATAAAATATTTATATAGTTAAAAATATTTTATAGTTAAAAATAGAATTTTTAACGTGTATATGAAAGGAAATAAAAATAAACAAATCGGACAATTTGTTTATATACACACATTTGACTGATATTTACACATCGCCCAACTGCACAAATAAAATCTTTGTTTGATTGTTTGAAACCCCACACGGGTATTAGGATGATATTTGACGTACACTAATCCCGATTGTTTAGTTGTATGTCGATCAATTGATTGACAGACTGTTATAAGCGTTGAATATTTATATTTGATGCTTATATAGTGTAGAATGCACTTTGGATGATGGTTGATTATTCATTGTTGTTATTGTATACATGTGTTGTAGAAAATCCATATAATTAACATTATATGGTAATTGATTGGGCCTCATTCCATATTTGAAAAAGAAATATTTGAAAAAGAAATATTTAAAATAGAAATATTTGAAATAGAATATTTGGAAATAGAAATATATGAAGCCATGTTGATTAGATTGACGCCATTTTGACGTGAACGATATTTATATCGATTTTATTCATTTTATAATGAATATCAAAAGTGGTTTCAAAATCTGATATTTTGAAAAGAATTGAAATTCAAACTGAAACTGAATAGAAATGAATTCGAATTGAAATTGAATAGAAAGGAATTCGAATTGAATTGAAAACGAACTGAAATTGAAATAAAAATCGATTTGAATTGAAATCAATTTGAAATGAATTTAAAACGAATTTATAAGGAGAAATTCAATTTTGATTTGAATTTGAAAGGAAGTTGAAATCGTTTTGAAAATGAATTTAAAACGATTTATAAAATACGTTTTAAAAGGAAATCGACGAAGTATATATTATATATATAATATAATGGCCTGAATAGAACGCGCCACGTTGTGGTAGTTCGTGAATTTCGACCATTGACTTCAAATGGATATTGCGGGAGATCCGACCGTCGGATTCTCCTAAAACCGGAACCGTTGGGTTCGTATCGAAAAGCGCTTTCTAACGAATATTAGAAATTAGAAATCTAACGGTTGGATTTAGAATTATGTCCAAATCAAATTTGGAAAAGGTCGCTGAAAGTGCAGTTCGATGGCCGTTGATGGAAATCGACTGTACGGGCCTTGATAAAATTATTAAAAATATCAATAATTTGTGTAAAATCATTAGAAATGATTTGGGAAGAATTGGGATGAAAAACTCCATATTTGAAAAATAAAAATAGATTTTTATCGAAATGAACTAGTTTTGAGCTAGAATTAAAATTCTATTTATTTTTAAATAAATAAATTGGATTTGAAAAGGGTTTTAAAAGTAATCAGAATTTCCATTAGTTGAATTGGAATGGATTTGAATCGAAATTGTCTTTGGATTATTTCGATAATGGATTTCGTGATTACACAGATATTGTTATGGAAATTTGAAATATATATTTATATCGTTATTTCCAATACGATATTTGTTGGTCATAGAATTTGACATTAAATATAAGCCGATATAATTTCTATTCAGAGCCTTGTATTTAATATCAAATGTGATTTGGGTTTGTCGTGAATGGTGTCTTCATTAACACTGTACTTGAACCCAGTTGAGAAAAAGATTAAATCTTTTTATTTAGATTTAATGAGGTGTACCAATTAAATAATATTTAATTGGAATTGAATTGGTATTGATTTTTGGGTTTATCGTGAATAGTGTTTTAAATAACACTTATTCTTTAACCCGATAATTAATGGAATGTGATTTTGGGTTGTAGTGAACGGTATCTTCAATAATACTTTTCTTAGACCCAAAGGAGTTAAGAAAATCAGAAACTAACTGGAGATTAGTTAAGTTGAGTGGTTTCTGGGGTATTGATCTGATGTTGGTTTCGGCCTTCGGGGTTAATACTTAGGGAATTGCTCACTTGCTAATTTACGGTTAGGGACTGATTGAAATGGAATGTGATTTTGGGTTTATTGTGAACCGTGTTTTAAATGACACTGATTCTTTAACCTAGTTAAAGATTAAACTAAGTGGAGTTTTAATGAATCTTTAATTAGATTGAAAAGATCGAGAATGGAGTATTACCAGTTTTGCTTCAGGCGATAGTTAAATCTTTAATTAGATTTAAACGTGAAATGGTAATTGAATTTACTGATAACACCGTGGTGTTAGATATGAAGTATGACCAGTTTTACTTCATGGGATGAATAGGTTGGCATTGGGAAATAAAATAAATGATTACTTCGGTAAGGTTCGTTAATCCCGACTAGTTTGAATTGATATTCTAAAGAAGATTAAAGAATAAATTTGAAAGAATTTATCTTTGATAAAATTAATGGGAACCTTTCCCTAAAAATGTGAAATTTAGAGACTAACTGTCGGTTAGCTAAGCAGAATGGTTTTCTGGATATTGATCTGATGTTGGATTCGGCCTTCGGGGTTAATATTTGGGGAATTATTCTCTTGTTAATTTACGGTTAGTGACTAATGAATTGGAATGAGGCGTATGTTGTGTTTGTGTAACACTTGTTTATTATATATGCGAGTTATTCGGAAAGACCGGCTTTATCCCATTCTGAATAACTGATACGCCGATAAGTCGAAGGTGAAGACGGTGGTTGAAGACCGGAGGTCTTCACATCGTTTGGATAATTACTGATGATCTTGATTGGGTCGTACACCCAAGAGGAGGGAATCAGTTGGTGATCGTTCAGACGTACTTGGAGATCGATGGATATGCGGGGTACTAGGTGCCTCCGGTTTCGTTCAGACCCAGAACGGACTTGTAAATGGACTGTGTGTCTGACATCGGATTTCATTCTGTGTGACTGATATCGGTTGCATAGAATGGTTTTCCTGTGTGGCATGCTAAGATGCAAATGATCAAGGCTTCTGTTGAAAAGCAAAGTCTTGTAGTTGATGATCAAAGCACGGCCTGTGTGGCGTAGCTTTGTGTAACGTTGATTCGCGAGCCTCACACCCCGGTTGTGAACCAGAAATGGGAGAGGACATCAGGGAGGGCATGCGTTTCTTTCTAGCCAGAAGTGGCGTCAGTGGTTCTACACGCCCTGACGAGTTTAACTTATGTGGTTGTTGCTTTTGCGAGTCGCCTCGGTTTGATCGGACGATCCGGGTCCGATGGAGTCATTCGTTGGCTCACTTACGCCCCAAAGGGCGGGGAAACGCAGTGTTCAGGAATTTTAATCCACATCGGTGGACCAGCCTTGACGATCCAAAGGCTTGACTGAGTACTTGCATAAAGCTCGGGCTAGACAGTCTCGAATTCGGTGGAGGACTATCTTTTGCCTCGGTTCACAGACCGAAATCCAATTTCCAAATACGTGACATTTGCGGTTTTGATTGTAGAACTAGTATGGCGACATGATATATGGTACCCATGCCGTCTATGATTGATACTTATGATTTGAAGTTGTTTTATTACAATATGCACTTATAATAGTATCAAATGATTTGTTGTAAACGTACTAAGCATGTTTGGCTATTATAAGGGAAAACCCTATCCTCTGGCTTGCGTTGCATTGTGTGATAGGACCTTGGTCTTATAATAGCTTCATTTTTCTTTATTTAGCATTGCGCTGTTGTTATATGCACTGGTATTCTTGGGAGGAAACCCGTTCCGTGTTTTACTGCGTGGTCCCTTGATTTACCTAACTTTAAAATAAAGATTTACAACTGTTTTAGTTCTCACACCAGTCCCATGACTGACCTGGAGTTTATTGTTTAAACCTAAACTCTGGGTGCCCTTATTTTGACACGGGCAGCTAGTAGTTTTGGTTTTGCAGATTTATATTCACAGGATCCTGATTTCCAGCTGGAACGATACTCGGAAAGCTTTGTATCCACGTATTACTTCTAGTTGTGTATTGTATTATTTTCCGCTGCTATGTAATGTATGGTAATCTCTGATATTTTCTGTTGTATAATATTTGTTTATACTCTGTATATTCTTGTATTCTGATGGAATTGTTGTAATATACAATGAAATGTTCTTCCGTCTGCGTTATGATGTGGTTTGTTCTCGACTCAATCCGGGATTTCCCGCAAGGGGGATTTCGGGTCGTTTCAAGAGAACAGCAACTAAAAATTTGATCGCATGTTGTTGGATTGGTCCACACTCAAAATAATTTAAGAGAAAAGGAAAATAGTTTCTTCGCAGAATGGTGTCAGACAGCGCTAATAATATGTCAACATTGGTTCTTTCTTTTATGAATCGCACAATGGTGTAGGGTGGATCCAACTTCATAATTATATAATAATGTGATAAGATTGTAGTTTGTAAAAAGATTTAAAATAGTATGATTTCTTGACAAATATTGAGTCGCTTGTGATGAATCTAGTTTGGCCTGTGGCGTCAATGATTTAATTTTCTCCATCGAAAAAGCATACCATTTTGAATAGTTGCTGTTTTGGATGCCTCGACGAAAAATGGGCTAAATTGTCGATGAACACTTTAAAAGTTCAAAATCTGTCTAATTTGTATCCAGGAAACCGCTTAATGCTAAGTGTAGAGATAAAATTTCTATGAGAAATACATTGTACATGTCTCTTATTCTTATTTCTTTATGTAAATAAAATACAACCATCGATTAGAAATTCAACCAAAAGACAGAAACATTTTGCAAAATGAACATATTGGAATTTTGCAAACCGGTAACATAGTAAAAATTTATCAAATTTTAAGTTATTTTAACTGTAATATATGATTTAATTAATGAATGAAGACGTGCATCTTATGTTGACCATAAGATTTATTGTTGTCAGCTGAGCCTTAAAAAATGAATAACAAAGGAAAATAGAGGAGCAAAGGTGATTGGTCGTACGTGCAAAACTAAATCAACTTTAAGGTTCATTCCACTCCATTTAATAAGGAAAAAGTCATCAACCTAATGATAACATGTTTACAGTTTCTGCCAAAGGAGAAATTTTTTATTTACTGCTATCACAACTTTTGTTACGTTTTTCTGGATGGCTTCCAAAAAGGATTTTCATGTGTCAAATAAACATGAGCCTTAATCTTACCATCAAATATTAATAATTTATAATTTTGAGGTTATCTTGTAGACAAAATAAAGTTTACTTATGTTTAGTGAGAAGGTAGTATGCTTGTTGCCTAACAAATATATATCACTACTATTAGGAGAGGAGGAAAACAATTTCTTACAGGAGTGAAGACTGCATGAGTCGATTAGAATGATATATCTAGTTACATAATTATGTAAGCATGTCAATGAAAAGAAGAGGGTTAGGTGGAGAACCTTACATTAACAAAACCTCGACCACTTAACCGTGAAGAAATATGTATCCAATTATGCACATTAACATATATCACTAAAAATAAGAGACTGCATCTACACTGGAGAGAATATAATATAAGCTAGAAAACATACACCTATGTAAGTTTGCACAATTAACTTTCCTGTGGGAACCATCCAAAATATTTCTCAAGCTTGTATAAAAGCATCATCAGCCAAAAAAAATAAGCAGCATAAGTATAGAAAGAATCTACTTTTATATACTTTATGTTGTCGCAATGCTTGTATATTCTTTAGAAAGTCATAATGCATACTAATAACGCTAGGAAATGGTGATAAAATAGATTTTAATAGCATTATTTCTCTAACTGCACTAACATTAACATACCATACCGATATATGATAGTACGCACCATTTTAGTAAATAAGAAGAACACAGCCACTTTTGACTTGTGTAAAATTGGTAATGCATGCACACATGATTCACCAGGGGCATAGTTAACGCTTTGCAGTAATTGACTGTTAGGAATACTGCATTTCTAATAAAAATCAAATAATTATAAATTAAAGAAAATATTTCATGCATATATTTTGCAGTGTACATACACAAATAAATAAATGTAAAGTCAAAATAATTCTCTTAAACTAAACGGAATAATTTACATTTTAAATTTGGACACTTTTGGCTCAGCCTACCACCGGGGAAAGTCTCTTCCCTCCTCAACATAACCACCATTACAATTTCGGCTACAACTTTTCTATATATGTCATTGCTTCAGGTTTAATAGGTTTTCATTTTCAACGTTTTAGTAACTGTGCTTCAGTCCAGTTTCAACATGTTTGCAGTTGCTTCGTCTCGGATGACTCTGTCCAATTCCATCATGTGAGGATTGCTCCGTCTCGCATCCTTTAGTCAAGTTTCAGTAATTTCTTTTGTATCAAACCCAGACCATGTTTCATTATAGATGGTGACATGCTCATTCAGTTCAGACATGCTTTTTCGTCCAACCAATAAAGCATACCCTAGCTCACTCCTATTGCCAGACTGCACTACATGGTGTATTCCTTCATCCAGGCGAGGCCATCACTTAATTATTTCATGCAGTCATAATCAGATGCTCATCCTAACTATGTTGACATATTTCATCGTGCAGGTAGTTCATTTAATCTATATCAAAAGCATGCATACATCTTGGTGAAGCACAACTCATGTTCAAGTCTTCTTACTCAATATAAATAAATAAAATTATTTTTCCTATAAATAAAGTCCAAATCCAATACCTATAAATAACAACACACTTTTTGATAGTTGATTCTTATCTATGTCAAAAGGATGAGAATTTTGAAGTCTGGGCTCCTCTGTGAAGTTATTATTTCAATTCCTTTCTAAAACAAAGAAGAAGAAAAATTTGGGAACTAACAGCCTAGTGGGAAGAACATTACATTGTGTTTGCATTAATAATGCATGGTTTAACAAATACTTACCTCCCTGTGAGAAACCCATTACTAATTAGATAGTTTATGAGAGAAAGAGAGAGAGCATACGTATATATGCATGTGCACTCGCGTGTTAAACAATCATGTAAACATATGATTATAAAAATTAGGAGTGTGGGAGATGAACTACAGTTTTCATTTCCAGTTTGACTATTGTTGCCCAAGTAGTCAGTTTTAAGTTGGGCTTTGTTTGGCCTTTTGATTTTTTATTTGATTTCTTTTTTCAGTTGAGTAAATAGGCATCATGTAATGATTTGTGCACATGCCTCTTTGTGTGCGAAATTAAAAGATATGGCAGGAGTGCAGATATTAGTCATTAATCATTAAACTGAGTAGTACATGTAAATTTGTTTGATCTTGAAGTAAATTGAAAGTAAAAAGTTCAATTAATTTTATGGGGTTTTCTTAACATGATGATAACTATTACATTTGCACTAATATCGCCATCTAAGATAGTTTGGCTTACCCGATGATTCTCCCACTCCATCGACTAACGATGTCCAACTATTAATTTTCTTTTCCTTGACTGAAAATCTTCTTTCATCTCTAGCATTCCTACCTAATTCTTCGTGGCACACATTTGTTGACAATGAAAAAGTCCTATAAACGATTACAAATTTTAATGACACTATTGTACATTAAATCAATTTGGCACTGCCGGCAACTACCATTACTTTGAGATAGCTTGGTTATTCAAACATAGTAAGATTATTAAAACATAAAAACCAACGAAACTCTTTTCTAAAGGCACCTGACAAACAATATAGGAGGAGTTAACGATACTCCAAAAGCAGTAATATAGAATTTAATATATATATATATATATGTGTGTGTGTGTGTGTGTGTGTGTGTGTGTGTGTGTGTGTGTGTGCGCGCGCGCGCGCGCGTGTATGTATATAAAGAAAATTTAACCTATAATGGATAAAGCTTTATATGGAAAATATAAGATCAATGTATTGCATGTTAACACACATGGTAACCGTTAAATTTCTTTAGTCCATCTATCAGCAAATGGAAGCACACACCTTACGTTAGTCTGCTACTCATACACAAAATGTTTGATCATCAAGTAATTATATAGATATATGCCAATGTAGTACCAAATATCTATTGGAAATGGGTAGTTATACCAGACTAAAGTAGTAAAATATGTGTCAGATAAATTATGCAACATTACTGACTATCAGCAACACGTTGGCACAACTATTCATGCTCTTTATGTTGCGCCTCTCACTGAATGTTAACAACAGCACCTTGACAGCTCCAATTTTCCATTGTTTCCTTGATGCTTCACATCCTTACATCTACTATCTACAGCTCTTGGCATCCCAGTTCTCGCACCTGCATTTATTCGCCTTCTACCAAGCAGCATCTGCGGCCCTTGAGATTCTTCCATCGCCTCAGCCCATTATCGATGTAAGCGCTCTTGATGCCATCAATGAATACTATATTTCTCTTCAAGTAGCTGCAATTGATAATACATTTAATTGTAAACATTTTGCTTTGTTCCTTTTCACCTTTGTCTCATTTAATTTATTTGGTCATCAAAGCGATGATCTTGAATGTTTATAATAGCTAACTCGTAACAAACTTTGTACGATTTTTGTTTGTTTAATAAAAAACGAGTGCTCTCCTCATAACATGACCATTGTTTCGTAAAAAAAATGTGAGGAAAATTATAAAGAAAAGGCAAGAAAATCAATATCTCAACTAAATTATGATTATTATATCAAATATTGAAATCATCCATTAATTTTTTATGTACATATATAATTAAAATGTTAACCAAATCATAGATCAAATAAAGAAAATAATTTCAAGATGGATCGTGAAACCACTGGTTGCAAAAGTTACAAAAAGTAAAATAAATTTAAACCATCAGAAACCAAAAATAATAATGAGACTTTGATTCCGAAAGTTTGGTTTTGCATAAGTCTTGCTCCTTGTAATGGAATAAACTATTACAACAACTAACAGTGATGGAAAACAAAAAACGAAACTTTGACGTTACATAGAATTCTATACTCTATTTGAGCATAATACCGTTAATTTTACGACTTCAAAAACATGAACTCAATGGTAGGTAAGATTATAAACAAACGAAAGAAAAAAAGGTATAACAACTGACATTTCACAGTTACTACAGTGATAGTGCTGAAAGTTAAACTAATGCTGACTGCGATTAGTTGGAAGTTCCGTAAATTCAATCCATGTTAATTAAAATTTCAAAGTGAATAAGGTTATGGATGGAAGATTTAATAAAAGTGCCTATTGATTTACAATATGAAACAACTGAAGTGTAAACCGTTAAACACAGACACTAAAATCAGTTCAACTAAGTATAAAACCAAAACAGTACAACCATATGAGGTACATAACATACACGTTATATGTATTAAAATAACAATTGTATATAATGACATTTAAATATTTAAGTTTTGAGTATTTTCATATTTTAAACACTAAACGTTAATAATTTATCGAAGGCTATAATTAAGTAATAAATGCAATATGGAGCATTTGCTCTATCTTGCCTCATAATTGGCGCCGCTTAGTATCACTATTATTGTTTTCATTTATATCTTAGTTTTCAATCAGAGATACATAACATATTATGTGTCAAATAATTAAACAAATATATGCATGATTGTATGAAAAATAATTAATGAAATCCCAAACCAACATTTAAGTGAAATTTTCAAAATTTATAAATTAGATTGAATTCCTAAAAAATACAAAAGATCGAAATTGAGGTTCAAAACACTTGTTAATACGTGGTTACCTTTTTAGAAGTTGTACTAATAGAAAATATTATTTCACTTATTATACTATAAAGATAATAATGTACACACGCAAACAAATACAAATATAAAATAGTTCATTCATACTTCACAAAACATGTTACTCTGAAATTATTAGTACACTTCCCCATATGCAATTGAGGTGTAAAAGAAAAACTGGGAAATTTGAGTTAAAACTCATGTTAAAAAAAGTCTGCATTATTTTTAGAAGATGTTATGAAGTAACTATATAAAACTGATACTTGTTAACTAAGTCAAACCATTATATAAATTATCAACTCACTATAGTATAAATATGATTATAAAACTAAACAATTAAAATTTTGTTAGATATAAAACCAAACGATTCCAAGCTCTTTAGCCATGTAATAAGACAACAGTAACAACCGAGCAAGCCTGGTTGATCCATGATGCTGCAATGTTGTGACAATGTGTGGTGATACATCATTGCGGGTGCATGCACCAAAAAGTGAATGGTGCTTCTGGTCAGTCAGTGTTATTTGAGAACGAAGGTAGGCAATATTGATGTAGTTAGCTGCTGCACTGTTCAAAAAAATTAATGAAACAAAAAATTTCTACAATTATGGATATGAGTGTCTGAAAATTTGAATTAAATATCATAGGAATAATACCTCATTAAAACCATTGTCTAAATTTATATCAAATTTACAAATTTTCCATATAAATTTTTCAAAAACTACGACATGGAACATGATTTTGTGCACCAAAGCATGTAGTGGAAGTTAATAAAATGTTACTATATTATGTGGTGCAACAATAAAGAGCAATCTAGAAAATAGTTTACTTTCAAGTGAAAGATTTGTGAAAACACAAAACATTATCCTTTACGTAGATAGAAAGTAAAAAGGTTCATGAAAAATTACTCGGAAACTGAACCTTTGCCACATTTTGCTCAATTTAACCTCATGGTCGCTAATATCTATCTTCATTAATGGTCTTTCTTTACATATTATATTCCTGTGTTTTCTTGAACATGAGCAATATTTTCACCAGTAGTCAATTAACATTTATAAAAATATATAGTAACATATCTATGACTTGTCAGTTGGAGAGCTTAATGGTATTATGATAATTATTGGCATTGTAATAAGAAAAACAAATATAGTTGATCATGTGATAATGAAGCTATAAACGCTGGAGTAGAAGATAAAAATAGGTTTTAACATGGTAGATTAATAAAGAGCACAATTGTATTCAAAATTTTCACATTCCAAAAGCACTTTAACGGCCGAAAAAAAAATATCTTTTCCAGGTAGAAAACTAAATCATAGTATTTAATAACACTTCAAAAGTTCAAGGAGATCAGCAAAAGGGAAAAGGTTACTTAAATGGAAAACAGAATAATATAAAGTTATTAGTTCTGTCACCAACCTTAGGTAGATACAATTTTTTTCTACAAATGTTCGAAGTACTAAAACTAATTAAAGATCGTGCACTAATTTGATTATATATCTTTGTATTGAAGTAATATTAGAATTAGAAAGCTTAATAATTACAGTGACATGAGCAACATAATAAGCAGGAAAGCAAGTGCAAAACACTCCACTCTTCTAAAGGCCTTAATGGTGCAATCTAATGAGAAAATGTATAGCTTTTTAAAATGCATTTCACTGCAGTATTGAAATTTGGTTTTTGGTTGTTTGAATGACATAACACATGCAACTACTAACAAAACACAAATAAAGTGAGGGAAAACCATAATTCTTACCCTAAAACCAAAGTAATCAAATTGTGAATGTTTGTCATAGAAGATACTAAAACAAATTCGATCATGGCATATGATAGCGAAACCAATCACAGCATGAGTGCAAGTGAAAGAAAGTTTTAATTTAATCTGATTTGAATTGTAGCATTGTGTGATCATTTTACTCTAGTCTATGCATAGATGAATTATATTAATTAAACAAGTTGAATACAGATCCGGCCAATCTGATAGTTGATACATTTGATAACTAAAATCTTTTCTGCAAGAAAAGCTTGATATCTCAAGAATCCACCTACTGGTGATATAGTAACCTGAAATAATGTTGGCGTGAGAGAAGATGTACTATTTGAGAAGAATAAAAAAAATAGAACAACGAACATATGATATCACCCTCATCCACACATTTAATTTGAAAAGGAAAACATGACCGAAAATGTGAGTTTTAATTGTAGTAGCACAATGCTACCAAATTTAATCATCGTGATGAACTTAAGTGCAATATGAGTTACATAGTTGATGGTGGTTAACGAATATGAAGATTCTCTTATACTTTTCTTACTTATGGCAGTCTATTTTATGATTAACACATCTATTAGATAAGAGAGATGGAAGAAGTATATAGGAATGAAACTTCCACACCTTTAAAATGTCAGAAGGGGTTGAAAATAATCATAAATGCTACAAGGACGTTCTATATGGAATGTGTAATAAAAGTGTTCAATTTTGTTAACTTCGATTAAGTATACATGACAAAACACTATAGGTTATTGAGGAAATTACAATAGCAATAACAAAGTACATGAATATAGATTAATCATTGGTCAAAGAGTTGCATTTATGAGGAAAAAATATAATGTTAGAGTTGAAAGCTCTTGATGCATTTACATGCATATTAGTCATGACAAATGATACAATGATCGAATTTCACAGTTCTTCATAAATAGTATAATATTTCCATCATTTTACCATATATGTAAATATGAGTACTGTATTTAATAAGCTGATGATACACTTACAGTTATACTTGCTTATCACTTCCAAATCTTATGGCATCGTACTTCCACTTCTAAAAATAAATCATCATCGAATGGTTTGGTAGGAGTATAAATACTTGAATATGAAACAAAAATGAAGAATCAAGAAAAAAACTTTCAGCACAGATGCTTGGGAAATCATTATGCTTAAAAGTACCTTCTATCTTCCCCTCAAATTTATGCTTGGTTGTGAAAAAGAATTATAAAATTGAACTACTTTTGTGGTAATGAAGTAATCTGTAACTCCTTTCACATGTGGATGTCATATTTGCAAGTTGTAGCATTTCCAGCATGTCGTAACAATTCCTATTGTACTCTCCAATTTGCATATGTTATTTTGTCATAGACTGGATATTTATTTATTTTCATTCTATCAACAATAAAGTTTGGTTCCATACAAAAAACTACATATATAGTCAATTAAGTACTAAAAATGGGAGAAATAAGGGTAATAAAGAACTATAAAGTTGCAGCCTAAAAAAATTTCATTGCTATTATGAAAATATATAGTCGTGTAATTTTGGAGAAAAGAAAATAGACTATGTTAGAGGTGATTGGAACATCCAATGGAAAAGATATGAAATAGTATTATCCCATCAATATTGTGTCTTACGCTGTAATAAGGAAAGTTTTTGTAACAACCCGGAAATCCAAGCCAATTTAAAAATTTTATTTTGGCAATTTTGATGAATTTTCTATATTTAAAATGAATTATTTTAAATAATAACGACGAGAAATTTATTTTGAATAGAAATAGAATGTATATATTTATATAGATCTTCGATAAAATATAATTATTTTATTTTAATTATAAAAGGAATTGAAAATGACGCGGTAGTTCAAAAATTCGATTTCAAAGTTCAAATGACTGTACAGGATTCAAAATAAACTGGATTTTAGTGAAACCAAAAATATTTGAATCTAATTGAGAATATCTTTCCAACAAATCCGAAAAATTGAAATTCCATAGCGGGAATCAAAAGTTATGTCCAGTTGAAAATTCAAAATAATCACTATGGAATTCTGGCCCTTAAAAATGGAAATTTTGCAAACGACCTCAGAATTTGACGAAACCTCTTTTGTTGGATCCGTGATGTCAAGTTATTACTAGATTCCAAAATTCGTAATTTTTCGAATCAATATGTGCGCGTGGCAAAGGAAAACGCGTTTGACCCGTTTTAGTTGATTTTAATCGACTGGAAAATGGCCATTTTTCAGACGGTCTCAAAATTCATTGAAACTAGTTTTGTTAGGACAGTATCGTCAATACGAAGTTAGAAAATATTTTTTGGGAATTTTTAGAGTTCGTATGTGGGCCCAGTAGATCAGCAAAAGGGAAAACGTTACTTGAATGGAAAATAGAATAATATAAAGTTATTAGTTCTGTCACCAACCTTAGGTAGATACAATTTTTTTCTGTAAATGTTCCAAGTACTAAAACTAATTAAAGATCGTGCACTAATTTGATTATATATCTTTGTATCGAAGTAATATTAGAATTAGAAAGCTTGATAATTATAGCGACATGAGCAACATAATAAGCATGAAAACAAGTGAAAACACTCCGCTCTTCTAAAGGCCTTTATGGTGCAATCTAATGAGAAAATGTATAGCTTTTTAAAATGCATTTCACTACAGTATTAAAAATTGGTTTTTGGTTGTTTGAATGACATAACACATGCAACTACTAACAATACACAAATAAAGTGAGGGCAAACCATACTTCTTACCCTAAAACCAAAGTAATCAAATTGTGAACGTTTGTCATAGAAGATACTAAAACAAATTCGATCATGGCATATGATAGCGAAACCAATCACAGCATGAGTGCAAGTAAAAGAAACTTTTAATTCAATCTAATTTGAATTGCAGCATTGTGTGATCATTTTTGTAACACCCCACCTCCGCCAGGGTGTCTCTTGCAAGCACTCTGACTTTGGAGGGGCGTTTGAATCGGGTAAACATGCATAATGATATATCAAGGCAGAACAAGAACATATGTATATATGTAAACAGAGTAAATAACATAGATAAAACAGCGGAAGATTTCAAACCATTTCAAAACAAGTCTGGTACAACATAATGTCAACTTTACAAATAAACAAGTCTAGATAAAAACAACATCAACTGAAAAAAACTGAAATACATAAGTACTATCCCCAAAATAAGTGATAACCATAGCTAGCTTCATGTCAAGACCGTACATGAGCTAAAATCCCACAGGCAAGCGATCAGAAATCCAAGCTAAGATCCAATATTCCCATCCTGAGAACCTGGGGGGGGAACGGAAGAAAAGAGGCGAAAGAAAACAGGTCAGTCAAAAAGACTGGGTAAGCCCTACTACAATCAATGTAAACTGATAAAGTTAACTGGCATGAGAAGCAGGGATGAACATAAGGATAACAACATACTAGCATGATGATTAACTAACAAGGTAGATAAAGGTGTCATCGCATAATCAGGTTTAAGGTTTTGCACCACATGTGTACTAGCAAACTAACATGACTAGAATAAACAAGTATTGATCCCTTTGCCCAAGTTTTGACCCAATAACATGAAATGACCCTAATACGAGGTCCAATAACATGAAGTGACCCTAATACGAGGTCCAATAACATGAAGTGACCCTAATACGAGGTCCAATAACATGAAGTGACCCTAATACGAGGTCCAATAACATGAAGTGACCCTAATACGAGGTCCAACCAAACGGTCTAATCGATCGGCTCCCTAAGCCTAACTCGTCACGTGTTGGTGTCAATACGGCCCAAACATAATTGTAGTCGGACTGTGCCGGGTCCACCCTTCGGGTGTATCAAGCCCTAGGGTGTAAACCCCTGGACACCATAAACATAAGTGCACAGTCTCGATCTACTGGTACCCGTGCATGTTTTCTCCGGCTACGGACTATGTGCACGACCATAGTCCGTCCGGAACTACACCGGCGTACCACTCTGCCGTCGTTTTTGGTCACTTACCTCAAGTCCAGTAATCGTGCCCCACCCTAGCCTAGTCCCTAGGGTCATAATGATACAAACTTGGGATTACTGCTGGAGTGGACCCCCATTGCTAGGATTTTCTAGTGGGTTAAGTACGGTTTAACCCTCTTGCTAATCATGGATTAACTTGGTTAAGTGTAACGATGAGTTCACGACTTAACCCTGATTAATCTACCAAGCCCAAATTGGTTAAGTATTAAGTGGACCATGACTTAACCCTAATCATGAGGCATTAATTAATTAATGCGCCTTAACCTCTCACATTAGTCTTTGTTGCGGTTACTAGTTAAGCCGGTCGGTTCTGGGTAGCTTTACACCACAACTTGGTCTAACCTCGAGTTCAAGGTACAACATGACCAACTTCTCACATTGGGTCCTATTGTTTGTAGCAACTAGTTAAGCCGGTCGGTTCCGGGTAGGTTTACGCTACAAACTCAACCCAACCTCGAGTTGGTCACACTTATATTTTCTAAGTGTCATGTCCATTATGTTTCCAAAACATATTACAAGTTTTCAAGCATTTGGGTAGACCTAACTTAATAGGTAAATTCTCAATGGGTAGACCTAACTTAATAGGTAAATTCCCAATCTTATGTTTTTATGTCTTTTAAGTTTACCCAACCCCAAACGCAATCCCATCGCTTACATATCGCAATAGCGCATAAAGGATAGAAAGAGGGAACTTGGCATAATCATGACATAAAGGTGTTGAAGCCACAAGTTTAACATGGTGGCATATGAAATGTACATATGTTCATATACTTGCATATTACATTTTTAGGCCTCAAAAGCATGCATAAAACCAAACTCAGCATATAAGTGATACATGGTGATAAATGACATGTAGAAGTTGCCATAAGTTCGCATTTAGCCTCACATGCAAGTTATCATAAGGGATATGATAACTTACATGTTGCCAAAATGCAACCTTTAGCATAAAGCTTGAAGCTTTAAGCTCATAAACCCAAGATAAGCTTGCATAACATGATAACATGAGCAAAATGATAAACCCAAACTTGCATAACATAACTTGCATATCATATGGCAAACTTGCATATCATAACATAGCAAACTTGCATAACATAACATGATAAACTTGCATATCATAACATCGCAAACTTGCATAGCATAACATATCAAACTTGCATAACATGACATAGTAAACTTGCATATCATGGCAAACTTGCATATCATAATGATCAACCAAACTTGCATCATTCATTTAACTTTAGAGTTTAAATATGAAAGTAGAAAAGGGCTTACAATGCTTATGAAGACACAAAAATATATATAGATTGAGACAAAGCCCTTATGCAATCAAATAAACCCCAAAATGCAAGCTCCAATAGAAAAACCCTTGAGCCAAAATGATCAAAACCCTTGCTTTATGATATAAATATGGAAACTTGACTTGAATGCAAGCTAATGACACTCATACAAGCTTGAAAACACTTGTATGCATGGAAAATCTCTCATAGAAATAACTTAGAATTTTATGAAGAGAGTGGAGGCCATGAGAGGAATGATTTTGCCATAGTTTAGTTGTAGGGTTGATTAATGATGATTTAGGGTTAGGTTAGGGGCTTATTTATAGAGATTAGGATTAGTTTTAGCCTTAGGATTAAACCCTAGTTCCAATCTCAGCCCTCAAAACCGAATCTGGCCCCCAAACTCAACACAACTCCAAAATGGTGCACCAGGCAAAACTGCCCGGCTGAACCAAGTCGACAGGGCTGTCGACTTGGGTCCAACCAAGTCGACTCCCAAGTCGACAGGGCTGTCGACTTGGGTGCTCTGGCAGGAATTTTCCCGCCTGGCCCAATCTGACCCTTTTTCGAATTTTGAACCCGAAATTCGAAATCTGTTTTGAACTTGAAATTTTCTGAAAACTTCATTGGGCCTTAATCGGGTCATACGGACTCCGATTTTTGAAAACTCGGACTCTATTTCGCGTATTTTTCCGAGACGAACGCAATGGCATAGCCCGTTTCCCTTGATTCAGATTTATAAATTAAATTCTGCCTCGATTTACGTTATAACAGGTTATTGAAAATACGGGTTGTTACATTCTCCCTTCCTTAAAGGATTTCGTCCCCGAAATCTCTAAGTTAGGAAGAACACATCCTACCATACAACATCCATCTACTCAAAACATCATCCACGAGCAATCATTGTCCTTACAAGATTCTAAATGTTGTATGAACATATGCAAAGGTGTGTGTATATGTACTTATCTAATGCAAATATCATCAATGCAAATTAAGTTAGTGAAATGAATCCATATGTATGCAATTCCTAACATAATGTATAACATCTATATGTGTGCACATAACATACATCCATATGCAACATCCATGTGATAACACAAAAATTTTCATCCATGAATAAGCATAAACACTCATGCATATGCAATATGAGGAGTGTGTGAGCCGATCTAGTGCCTAACGTGTATAATGCATCCACGAGTAACCACTTGCAAACACTTGCAACCACTTGCAAACATCAAGCATAACATTTTTCAAACACATGTTTCATCCAAAGGGTTTCTACCTAAGGTTCTCATGACAAGATTAACACGATAAACTAGATAAACATGGATAGTAAAGAGAAAGATATGCTAACAAAGAAAAGAGATTGAGAGTGTACCCTCAAAAAGGAATGGATAAAGCCCACGCATCTTCTCCTCGGTTTCCCAAGTTGCGTCTTCTTCGGCTTCACCCCATTGAACCTTCACCAACTTGACATCTCGATTCCTTAGCTTCTTGGTCTCCGTCCCCAAGATACGAATCGGAGCTCTCCTCAAGGTAGCCTCTTTCTCCACTTCCACATCTTTCAGAACACTTGGCTCAACAACCTCTGCTGATTCATGTAAACACTTCCGGAGATGCGAGACATGAAAAACATCGTGTACTCCAGCAAGCTTCTCGGGCAACTCCACTCTATAAGCCATCTGCCCGATCCTCTCTATAATAGGGAATGGTCCAACAAACCTCGGTGCTAACTTCCCAATGGCTCCAAATCGGACCACATTCCGCAAAGGAGAAACCTTCACGAAAACCATATCCCCAACATCAAACTCCAAATCAGTTCTTCGCTTATCAGCATAGGATTTCTGTCGGTCTTGGGCCGCTTTCATCCGTCTCCGAATCAACTCGACCTTCTCGGATGTATCTCTGATCATATCAGGCCCAAGTATAAGCTCATCTGTAGTCTCCCACCAACATGTAGGCGACTTGCACGGTCTCCCATATAAAGCTTCAAATGGTGCCATCCCTATGCTTGCCTGATAACTGTTATTATATGCAAACTCAACAAGAGGAAGATGGTCTTCCCAAGTACCACCAAAATCCAGAATACAAAGCCTCAACAGATCCTCGAGTACCCTATTCACCCTTTCGGTTTGACCGTCCGTCTGTGGGTGATAAGCCGTGCTTAGATTCAATCTCGTGCCCATAGCTTCTTGCAAGCTATTCCAGAATTGACTTGTAAAGATTGGGTCACGGCCACTGACTATACTAGAAGGGACTCCATGTAGTCTCACAATCTCACGAAGATATACAGACGCTAGCCAAGATGCGGTCCTCTTGCTCTTCAGCGGAATGAAATGAGCACTCTTCGTAAGTCTATCCACAATAACCCAAATGCTCGTATTCCCTTTCCTTGACCTTGGTAGCCCATCGATAAAATCCATGGAAATACTCTCCCACTTCCATAGTGGAACGTCTAGAGGATGAAATAGCCCACCGGGCTTCTTCGACTCGGCCTTAACTTGCTGGCAAATGATACATCTAGAGACAAACTCTGCCACATCCTTCTTCATCCCAGGCCAAAAGAAAATGCGCTTCATATCTTTATACATCTTATCTCCGCACGGATGTATAGTCAACTTAGAGCGATGCGCTTCCTCAAGAACTTTTCTTACTAAATCTTCTACCATTGGAACACATAACCTTCCGTCTCTCCTCAGCCAACCCTTGTCATCAATAGAATATCGAGCGAGATGACTAGACGCCTCTCCTCGAATCAGCTTATCCATAATCTCAACTATCTGAGGGTCTTCTCTCTGCGAAGCCCCAATTTGATCAAGAAGGGTAGGTCTGAGTTCCAGAGATGCTAAAGAACCGGTCATCGACTCAATCGCCAAAGAGAAATCAAAGGTTGCCACATACTCTAAATTCTTCATCTCAACGAATAGAGGACTCAGAGTCAACCTTTTTCTACTCAATGCATCTGCTACCACATTCCCCTTGCCAGGGGTATAAGCTATCTCAAAATCGTAGGACGCCAAGAATTCCATCCATCTTTGTTGCCTCAGATTCAGATCCTTCTGAGAAAAGAGATACTTCAATGACTTGTGATCGGTATAAAGCTCAAATCTTTCTCCCAGAAGATAATGGCGCCAAGCCTTGAGTGCATATACTATTGCTGCCAACTCTAAGTCATGAGTGGGATAATTCTTCTCATGCACTTTGAGTTGTCTACCGCCAAAGCATATCACCCTTCCTTCTTGCATCAGAACAGCTCCTAACCCCATGCCACATGCATCGGTATATACTGTAAATAACTTCCCTCCATCGGGCAAAGCTAGAACAGGTGCTGATGTGAGAGCTCTCTTGAGCCTCTGAAAAGCAAGCTCGCATTCTATGCTCCAAGCAAAAACTAAATTCTTCTTCGTCAATTTAGTGAGAGGAGCGGAAATCTTCGCGAAGTCCTTGATGAACTTCCGGTAATAGCCTGTAATACCTAGAAAACTTCTCACTTCGGTTGCATTCCTTGGAGTCTTCCAATCCTGAACTGCAACTACCTTAGCGGGATCCACCGCTAAGCCTTGCTTAGATACTATATGCCCAAGGAATCTAACTTCCCTTCTCCAAAAGTGACACTTGGAGAACTTGGCCTTCAACTGATGCGCTCTAAGCGTATCCATCACCTCCACGAGATGCCTTGCGTGCTCTTCCTCATACTTAGAGAAGATCAGAATATCTATGAAGACCACGACAAACTTGTTCAAGAACTCCCTGAACACCCTACTCATCAAGTCCACGAAATATGCAGGTGCATTAGTCAAGCCGAACGGCATGACAAGCCATTCGAAGAATCCATCTGGCGTTCTGAACGCAGTCTTGTCTATACTATCTTCAGCTACCCTGAGCTGATGGAATCCAGTAGCAAGATCAAGCTGAGAGAAAACAGAAGCACCGATAAGCTGGTCAAAGAGATCATCAATCCTCGGTAACGGGTGTCTGTTCTTCTTAGTCAGCTTATTCAACTCTCGATAGTCAACACAAAGTCGGAGAGAACCATCTGCCTTGGTAGCAAATACCACAGGCGCTCCCCATTCAGATATACTTCATCTAATGAAGTTCTTCTCAAGCAACTCCTTCACTTGCTTACTTAGCTCCCGCCTTTCACGCGGAGCCATGTGCCGAACGGGCAAAGAAACCGGCTTTGCATTATCCACCAGATAAATGCGGAAATCAATCTCTCGCTTAGGGGGCAACCCCCTAACTTCATCGAAAACATCCGGATACTCTCGAACCACTCTCACAGACTGAAGAGTTTCCATTGACGAGTCGAGTGATTCAAGATAGCACAACATGACGGGACCTCTCGGATTACAAGAAATTTCTAGGGTGTTTCCGAGGCGAGTCACGAGCCTTACAACCCTATGCTCACAATCAAGGATGGCTCCATATCTGGACAACCAATCCATGCCCAATATCAATCCGTATCCCCTAAAACCAAGAACATAAGCACTACACAAGAACTCTACACTCAGTATAGAGATCCTCAAATTCCCACATATCATAGACAGATGGGCGGAACCCCCAATAGGATTTGAGACACAGACGGGATCATCTACCAAGCTAGTACTAAGGTGCAAACTATCAACAAGATCAGATGAGATAAAGCTATGCGATGCACCAGAATCAAACAAGGTACGAACTGGAAAATCAGAAATATAAACAAGGCTCTCAACAGAAATACTACCTCGATCGGGAACTGGAGCGACATTGAGAGCATGAACTTGCCCTCCTGAAGGTCCAGCACGCTGAGTCTGACCCTGGCCTTGCCCTTGCTTCTTCGGGCAATCCTTACTGAAATGTCCAGTCTCACTGCAGAAAAAGCATTCACCATTCTTCCTTTTCCTCTTCTTACAATCCTTAATAAGATGCCCAACTGAACCGCAATAATGGCACTTCCCCTTGTTGTTCTTGCCCTTGTTGTTGTTCCCCTTGTTGCCTTGACTCTTGTTCTTGTTCTGATTGCCTTGACTGCTCTGACCACTTGGATTACCCTGATTTCCTTTCCACTGGGAATCAGTCTTCTTGGCTTGAGTATCATTCATCTTGATCTCTTTCTTGACATCTCCCTGAAGTAACGCCATATCAACCAAGCTCTCAAACGTGGCCCCATGGGGAATATGTGACATAGCCAATCCCTGCAACGGCTCATTCAATCCTCTAGCAAAACGAAGAGCCTTCTTCTGAGGGGTACTCACCATATCCAAGCCAAAACGAGCTAACTGATTGAACTTGTTCACATATTCTTTGACAGACATATCACCTTGTTTCAAAGTTATGAACCTCTCCATTTGCAGATTCTCCTCAGCAGAAGATAAAAACTTAAGCACGAACCTTGCCCTGAAATCGGCCCAAGTCTCAACAGGCCTAGTACCATTGGTGACTTCCCACCAATAAGCGGCTTCATCCTTCATAAGCCAAACCGCCAACAAGATCTTCCTCTGATCGTCTAACCCAAAGATAGCAAATAAATCCTCGGTCTCTTTCAACCAATTTCTGGCCTCTACAAAAGTCTCAGTGCCTTGAAAGTTCTTGCCACCCATTGCTTTGAAATCTTTGCAAGTCTTTGCGAAGTCAGCTTGTGGATGCTAAGGGGGAGGAGGAAGAGGAACCTCAGCGACAGGAGGAGGAACATCAGTGACAGGAGGAGGAGGAACATTAACTACCGGAGGAGGAGGAGGAACATCTGCGGGGCCGGCTTCGGTCGCCCTAGCCTCCAAAAGTCTCCTATACCAAACAAGTACGTGTACTCCCTCCGGAATAGCAAAGTTATCAGCCATACTGAAAACGAAGAAAAAGACAGATTCAGAATGGAGAAAAACGAAGGAATTTTGCTAATGGCTTTTTGGGGAATAGCCTTTAAAATAAACTAGACTTTTCTTTGGAAAATACTTTATACGTGGTTTTGAAAATAGTTTTCCAAAAGTTTTCTAAAAACCTTTTTGTTCCTTCTCGTAAACCATATGCTCTGATACCAAATGTAACACCCCACCTCCGCCAGGGTGTCTCTTGCAAGCACTCCAACTTTGGAGGGGCGTTTGAATCGGGTAAACATGCATAATGATATATCAAGGCAGAACAAGAACATATGTATATATGTAAACAGAGTAAATAACATAGATAAAACAGCGGAAGATTTCAAACCATTTCAAAACAAGTCTGGTACAACATAATGTCAACTTTCCAAATAAACAAGTCTAGATAAAAACAACATCAACTGAAAAAAACTGAAATACATAAGTACTATCCCCAAAATAAGTGATAACCATAGCTAGCTTCATGTCAAGACCGTACATGAGCTAAAATCCCACAAGCAAGCGATCAGAAATCCAAGCTAAGCTCCAATATTCCCACCCTGAGAACCTGGGGGGGGGGGGAACGGAAGAAAAGAGGCGAAAGAAAACAGGTCAGTCAAAAAGACTGAGTAAGCCCTACTACAATCAATGTAAACTAATAAAGTTAACTGGCATGAGAAGCAGGGTTGAACATAAGGATAACAACATACTAGCATGATGATTAACTAACAAGGTAGATAAAGGTGTCATCGCATAATCAGGTTTAAGGTTTTGCACCACAGGTGTACTAGCAAACTAACATGACTTGAATAAACAAGTATTTATCCCTTGGCCCAAGCTTTGACCCAATAACATGAAATGACCCTAATACGAGGTCCAATAACATGAAGTGACCCTAATACGAGGTCCAATAACATGAAGTGACCCTAATACGAGGTCCAATAACATGAAGTGACCCTAATACGAGGTCCAACCAAACGGTCTAATCGATCGGCTCCCTAAGCCTAACTCGTCACGTGTTGGTGTCAATACGGCCCAAACATAATTGTAGTCGGACTGTGCCGGGTCCACCCTTCGGGTGTATCAAGCCCTAGGGTGTAAACCCCTGGACACCATAAACATAAGTGCACAGTCTCAATCTACTGGTACCCGTGCATGTTTTCTCCGGCTACGGACTATGTGCACGACCATAGTCCGTCCGGAACTACACCGGCGTACCACTCTGCCATCGTTTTTGGTCACTTACCTCAATTCCAGTAATCGTGCCCCACCCTAGCCTAGTCCCTAGGGTCATAATGATACAAACTTGGGATTACTGCTGGAGTGGACCCCCATTGCTAGGATTTTCTAGTGGGTTAAGTACGGTTTAACCCTCTTGCTAATCATGGATTAACTTGGTTAAGTGTAACGATGAGTTCACGACTTAACCCTGATTAATCTACCAAGCCCAAATTGGTTAAGTGTTAAGTGGACCATGACTTAACCCTAATCATGAGGCATTAATTAATTAATGCGCCTTAACCTCTCACATTAGACTTTGTTGCGGTTACTAGTTAAGCCGGTCGGTTCCGGGTAGCTTTACACCACAACTTGGTCTAACCTCGGGTTCAAGGTACAACATGACCAACTTCTCACATTGGGTCCTATTGTTTGTAGCAACTAGTTAAGCCGGTCGGTTCCGGGTAGGTTTACGCTACAAACTCAACCCAACCTCGAGTTGGTCACACTTATATTTTCTAAGTGTCATGTCCATTATGTTTCCAAAACATATTACAAGTTTTCAAGCATTTGGGTAGACCTAACTTAATAGGTAAATTCCCAATGGGTAGACCTAACTTAATAGGTAAATTCCCAATCTTATGTTTTTATGTCTTTTAAGTTTACCCAACCCCAAACGCAATCCCATCGCTTACATATCGCAATAGCGCGTAAAGGATAGAAAGAGGGAACTTGGCATAATCATTACATAAAGGTGTTGAAGCCACAAGTTTAACATGGTGGCATATGAAATGTACATATGTTCATGTACTTGCATATTACATTTTTAGGCCTCAAAAGCATGCATAAAACCAAACTCAGCATATAAGTGATACATGGTGATAAATGACATGTAGAAGTTGCCATAAGTTCGCATTTAGCCTCACATGCAAGTTATCATAAGGGATATGATAACTTACATGTTGCCAAAATGCAACCTTTAGCATAAAGCTTGAAGCTTTAAGCTCATAAACCCAAGATAAGCTTGCATAACATGATAACATGAGCAAAATGATCAACCCAAACTTGCATAACATAACTTGCATATCATATGGCAAACTTGCATATCATAACATAACAAACTTGCATAACATAACATGATAAACTTGCATATCATAACATGGCAAACTTGCATAGCATAACATATCAAACTTGCATAACATGACATAGTAAACTTGCATATCATGGCAAACTTGCATATCATAATGATCAACCAAACTTGCATCATTCATTTAACTTTAGAGTTTAAATATGAAAGTAGAAAAGGACTTACAATGCTTATGAAGACACAAAAATATATATAGATTGAGACAAAGCCCTTATGCAATCAAATAAACCCCAAAATGCAAGCTCCAATAGAAAAACCCTTGAGCCAAAATGATCAAAACCCTTGCTTTATGATGTAAATATGGAAACTTGACTTGAATGCAAGCTAATGACACTCATACAAGCTTGAAAACACTTGTATGCATGGAAAATCTCTCATAGAAATAACTTAGAATTTTATGAAGAGAGTGGAGGCCATGAGAGGAATGATTTTGCCATAGTTTAGTTGTAGGGTTGATTAATGATGATTTAGGGTTAGGTTAGGGGCTTATTTATAGAGATTAGGATTAATTTTAGCCTTACGATTAAACCCTAGTTCCAATCTCAGCCCTCAAAACCGAATCTGGCCCCCAAACTCAACACAACTCCAAAATGGTGCACCAGGCAAAACTGCCCGGCTGAGCCAAGTCGACAGCCAAGTCGACAGGGCTGTCGACTTGGGTCCAACCAAGTCGACTCCCAAGTCGACAGGGCTGTCGACTTGGGTGCTCTGGCGGGAATTTTCCCGCCTGGCCCAATCTGACCCTTTTTCGAATTTTGAACCCGAAATTCGAAATTTGTTTTGAACTTGAAATTTTCTGAAAACTTCATTGGGCCTTAATCGGGTCATACGGACTCCGATTTTCGAAAACTCGGACTCTATTTCGCGTATTTTTCCGAGACGAACGCAATGGCATAGCCCGTTTCCCTTGATTCAGATTTATAAATTAAATTCTGCCTCGATTTACGTTATAACAGGTTATTGAAAATACGGGTTGTTACAATTTTACTCTAGTCTATGCATAGATGAATTATATAAATTAACCAAGTTGAATACAGATTCGGCCAATCTGATAGTTGACACATTTGATAACTAACATCTTTTCTGCAAGAAAAGCTTGATATCTCAAGAACCCACCTACTGGTGATATAGTAACCTGAAATAATGTTGGCGTGAGAGAAGATGTACTATTTAAGAAGGAGAAAAAAAATAGAATAACGAACATATGATATCACCCTCATCCACACATTTAATTTGAAAAGGAAAACATGACCGAAAATGTGAGTTTTAATTGTAGTAGCACAATGCTAACAAATTTAATCATCGTGATGAACTTAAGTGCAATATGAGTAACATAGTTGATGATGGTTAATGAATATGAAGATCTTTTCTGTAACAACCCTGAATTTTGGGACCAATTTAAAATTTATTTTAAGTGATTTTAATGAGTTTTAATACTTAAAATAATCTACTTTAAATAATAATGATCACAAATTTGATTCAAATCGAAGTTAGAATGAATAATTTAATTTTAATTATAAAAAGAGTTAGAAATAGCGCGGTAGTTTGAAAAGTCAAACTTGAACTTTGACTAACCATACAGGACGCAAAATTTAACGGATTTTAGTGAAACCAAAAATATTAGAATCTATTTAAAAATATCTTTCTAACGAATCTGAAAAATCGAAATTTCATAGCAGGAATCAAAAGTTATACCCAAATTAAAATTTAGAAAGGTCGCCAGGTAATTTGCATAGGTCAAAAATGCTACTTTTTGCATACGAAGGAATTTGAACTCGAAACTACTTCCATTGAGTTCAGAATGATGTTTCTACATTGAAAAACAGTAAATACTTATATATTTTGAGTTTCGAAAATTATTTGTTTAAAAATGTATTTTTAGTATTAAATATATTGGCCTTAAAAATAGTCATTTTTCAAACGACCTCTGTTTTCGACGAAACCACTTTTGTTGGAACCGGAATGTCAAATTATTGCTAGGTTTCAATTTTCAGAATTTTTCGAATTAATATGTGAGCGTGGGAAAAGAAAATGTGTTTTGACTATTTCAGTTAAGTGAAAATTAGGCTCACGTCCTTAAAAATAAAGTTAATTAGGCTCACATCCTCCCCTTTTGAAACATATAAATCTCATCCCTATTTTTAAAACGCACCTTTAATATTTCCGGAAATGCCCTTGTCCGATTTTAAGGGGTATGGATTGTTTATAGGTTACGTATTATGGTTTTATTTTCTACAGAAACAAAATTTTCTAATCCATGGCGGCGGCGGCTCCATCTATCACTCATCTTAGGAACTCTCGTCCCTACTGTTACTCACGGCATCTTCCTCATCTCAGCAACCTCATCTACATCATCTTCCTCATCTCAGCGACCTCATCGTCCAGGCAGCGACATCAATCCAGGCGGCTTCCACAAATCTCAGCGGCAACATCAGGCATCGGTGTCAACAGCGGCTTCCACAAAATTCCACGTATCTCTACAACCCCTGTTTCCAGATCCGAGCTAATTCGGATTTTAATCGTGAGTTTTCCTCCTCAGCTTGTCAGCGCAGGCATCGGCGTCAAGCACTGGAGGTCGATGGCATCTCAAACCGTCCACAACAAACCATTGTGAGTTTTTTTTCCTATTCTTTCTGATTTTACTTGCATGATAAATATTAGGTTTTTATTAGCATAAAAATATGATTTTTCATACGACAAGGACTTGTAAAAAACATAAATTCATGAAACCATTGTTAGAACTCATGGAATTTTGCTGAACTTCTGATAAAAAGTTGCGGACAAATATGTATCTATTCTTAATATATGCATATATGTATGCAATTTTTTATCAAACAAACAGAAAAACATATTATTTTACAAATATATTCATATTTCTATGCATATATCTGGAATACTTGCATATAAATATTCAGAAATTATTGTTATTTTGCTGAGTTATACGCATGTATTTATATTATTCTGAAGCAGTTTTTGTAATATATTCATATTTCTATGCATATATCTGGAATATTTGCATAATTCAGAAATTATTGATTTTTTGCTGAATTGTACGCATGTATTTATAGAATTCTGAAGCAGTTTTTGTAATATATTCATATTTCTATGCATATATCTGGAATACTTGCATATAAATATTCAAAAATTGCAGTTATTTTGCTGAATTGTACGCATGTATTTATATTATTCTGAAGCAGTTTTTTGTAATTTAGGTTACTTCACATTAAGCTTATTAATGGTGATTTTTTTTTTTTTTGATAACAGTGTTCCGGCGGATATTGGTGTAGTGGTGTTGTTGAAGCTTGGTCGTCCATCTTTTTCCAAATGATTGAAATATGCAGTTGTTTCTACAGAGACTACTAGATGTGGTTTGCGCAATAAGCTGGTTCTTAACAAAATTATATGTTTTTCAATAGACCATCATCTCTGCTTTCTAAATGTTCTGAAATTTTTGATGTATATTTGTGAATGTGGTTTGTACTTATTTTTTGATGTAGTAGATGTAAATGTTATGAAATTTTTCATGTGAGTATGCACATATTTATGTTATTTGCATATATATATATGCATCTTGTTATAATTATATGTATTTATTTTGTTGTCATTTCTTTTGTTTCAGCAATTATGCAGTACAGCTCTGTATATGTATGCAATTATTTCTTTTTTTTTGCATAAATGTATGCAATTTTATGCAATATTTGTATCTAATTGTCTAGTTTTTCATAAAAATCAAAAATCTTAGTAAAAAAATTATAGTCACTACATTCAAGTAATAATTTATTTCTGTATAATATTAAGCACGTCTAATTCATTTTTGCATAAAAGTAATAAATTATTTTCTGTATAATATTAGTATATGTATGCAATTATTTCACTTAGTTGCGTAAATGTATGCAATTTTACGTAATATTTGTATCTCATTTTCTATTTTTTCGTAAAAATCAAAAAAAAAAAAACGCTGTTGAAGTGATCAACGGTTTTCCAGTATTGTAGGATTAGGTTTTTTAGCATGATAATAGGTGCGTAAGGGTAGATCAGGAATTTTTTTAGCGGAAATTCAAAAATAGGGATGTATTCTAGATTATTTTTATCAAAGGGTTTTTTTTTAATTTTAAAACTTGATAGAGACCTGTAAAAAACGCACCCTTCAGCTAAATTTAAACGCCTTAAAAATAGCCATTTTTCAAACAGTCTCCGAATTCAACGAAAATAATTTTGTTGGGTTCATATCGTCAAAACAAAGCTAAAAATGATTTTTCGGAAATTTTTAGAATTAATATATAATTATAATTGTTTTTTTAGTGTAAATGGACAATTTTTGACTTTAAAAATTCATTAGAAATTTATACGAGCTCAGAATTGAACGAAATAGATTTTTCTAGGTCCGCAGCGTCAAAACATAGCTAAATATATTTATCGGGAATTTTTTGAAGTTAATTTGTGGCCCCGGTGAATTTTCATGTACGGTCAATATTTAATTAATTAATTTTTAATAGGATTTAAAAAAAACGCTACAGACATCAGAATTGGGGCCCGAGACATAGCCCATTGCGCTTAGAAGACGTCAAAACCTTAAGAACGACAGTAAGTAGGCCTAATTCTGAGTTCGAACCAAAACGGGCTTAAACAGGCTAATTAAATAATAATTAAATAACCCTAAATATAATAATATAAATGGCACGTCGGGTTCTTCTTCTTCCTCCTCGTCATTTTCAGCCGCATGAACCCATAACCACTCAAATTTTCATTCTCCGATTTCTCCCTCAATTCTCAACGAAATCCTTCGTGTAAATACACGTTTCGAAGAGATTTTCGTGCTCTTCAATCTCCGACAAGAATCACCACCTCCCGTCGCCTGTAGCTCTCGAATTCCGTGCCCAAACCCGCGGCCTTTGCGCCTCCGCCAACACCACATAGCGCCGCCGCACCCCCCATACTTCCCGGCGTGGATGCACCTCTCCTAGCTCTTCGACCTCCAACAAACCGTTCGTAAAACCGTCAACCGTAGCTCGAGTTATCTCGATTCAAAGTTTTGAACATTAGGTAAAAATTTATTTCAGATTTTGTGACGCTTTTAAATGTCGCAGTACCAGTTGTTAAAAGTCAGAATTCTAGTTTACACATGAATTTCAAATTTAGATCTTTCAGATCCGAAACCGCCGTGACTCCGAACACGAGATCTGATCGAAATCACCTTCATTCCAGAAACAAGCAAGGTGAGAATTCATTTTTAATTTAATATTAATTAATTTAATTATTATTCTTTTGGTGCTTAATGTTGAATGGTGAAAATAAATCGATATGCGATGGATGTTGTTCTATGTTGTGAATTCGAATTGTTTTTGGATGATGTGATATTAGATCTGAAATTGAAGTGCTAGATTGGAGTTGGTAATAGATCATATGATTACCTTTTATCGTTGTGGTTGGATTGGTAATGAAAATTTGACGATGAAAATAAAAAGATCATCTTTTTATATTGAAAATTAAAAGATAAAAATTTGATGATGAAAATAAAAAGATCAACTTTTTATATTGAAAATTAAAAGATGAAAATTTGACGATGTAAATAGAAAGACGATCTTTTTATATTGGGAAAAAAAAACAATATTTTTATTGTAAATAAAAAGATCACATCTTTGTTTTGAAAATAAAAAGATTACATTTTTACATTGTAAAGTAGAAAAGGTAATATTTTTACATTTGTAAATAGAAAATATTATATTTTTACGTTGTAAAATAGAGAAGTTAATATTTTTACATTGCAAAATATAAAAGTTGATGTCTTTACATTGTAAAACATAAAAAGTTGATATTTTTACATTGAAAATATAAAAGTAGATACTTTTACATTGTGAATAAAAAGTTGATGCTTTTACATTGTAAGTAAAAGAATGAAATTTTATGTTGTAAAATGAATTTACATCGCATGAATTATATAACATTTTATTTTGATATTTATGAATGAATTTACATCGCATGAATTATATAACCTTTTATTTTGTTATTTATGAATGAATCTGCATCGCATGAATTAAATAACATTTTATTATGTAGTTTAAGAATGAATTTACACCGCATGAACAAAAGTTACATTTTTATATGTAATTTATATATAAATTTGCACCGTATGTTGAAAATTACATTTTTCTATGTAATTAAAATGTAAATTTACATTGCATGACGAAAATTACATTTTTCTATGTAATTAAAATGTAAATTTACATTGCATGACGAAAATTACATTTTTATATGTAAATTATAAAGTGAATCTGTAACGACCCGTATTCTACGCATCATAGGATCGTAGGATATTTATTTCTTTCACATACGAAGTCGTATGGTCATGTAACTTTGGGAGACGACTATTGGGGTCATTTCCCATGTTCATGATTTTTCCCGATTTTAAATGACCATTTTACCCCTAGTTATCACTGTTTTGGCCATAACTTTTGACTGGAAAGGAATTTTGACCTGAAACCACTTCCATTGGCTCCGGATGATGGTTTCTCTTTCCGTAGAGTGGTCACATTAGCCAAACGGACTTACCGTTTGGGAGATATGGCTGAAACAAGTTTCAGATGGTGAAAAACAGCTTAATTGGGCTTAACCGGGTGATTAGCAGCTAGGCCCAGAGGGGGATTTCGGGTTTAGGAGTATATAGGGGCTGATTAGGGTTAGAAAACATTTCTTTAGACATTTTCCAGCCGCCACTTTCATTCCTCTTAACCTAGCCATGGCCTCCACTCTCTAAATCTCTCTAAAACACCCAAAAATCACTTTCTAATTGAAGATTAGGCTTAGCAAACATCAAATTAAGAAGAAAAAGCACCAAATCAAGGTTGGAGCTGCTGTATAAGATTGGAAACAGCGCCAAATCAGAGAATATTTCAGTTTTGGGGTTCTAGTTGTGGCAAAGGTGAGTGATAGCATCGTTTTGACACTAATTACAGTTAATTAAGGGTAATTAGTGAAGATTAGCGAATTTATACACTAATAAATTCTGGAAAAATGTTTAGAAATTCTTAAATAATATTTCATGCCTCTGTTAGAAAATTTAGACGATTTGATTAAGTTTTACTAAGTATGTGCTTAAACATGATTAAGAAGGATTATAGGAAAATGTGAGGTTTTAGCCACTTTTGATCTATTTTGATTCATTTGGATTGTTGTTTGGTGTTTGGGGTTGCTCTTACATATTGCTATGACTCTATGGTATGTTTTATGATTGATTAGAATAGTTAGATTCGTCAAAAACGTCGTCGAATGGCGTAAACAAGTTGCTGGAAAAAGTTGCAGAAAGCTGTGCAGAGCTTCGGATTGGATCGGATGAGGGCTCGGATCGGATATGTGAATTGGGCAAGGAAATCCGACCCGAACCGGAGTTTGGCACATAGAAGACTTGGCAAAAAGGAAGGCCGTTTCCTTAGAGTTGGAGTGGACAAGGGGATCGGATCGGAAGGGTAATGGAAGTCAGATCGGATCGGCTCAAGAATGGAAGGCTACGACTAGAGTAAGGCGAAGTGATCGGATCGGATCGGAGTAGATGGAAACGAGGGAGCTGATTGGAGAAAGAGCATGAGCTGGAGGAGGACAGCACCCCGACCCGACCCGGAGGAGGACACCGACCCGACCCGGAGTGAAGCACCCGACCCGAATCGAATGGAAGATGACAAGGATGGAGGATCGACCCGAACCGACGCTACCGAACCGAACTGAGTTCTAGGACTGTTAGTGCACGTCAACTTTTCTGAAGACCCACTCCAATTCGATCAAAACCCGAGATGCAAAGGAAGTCCAGATGAGAAGTTAGAGCTCAAGATTTAGATGGGAATCAATGAGTTCGCTTCATGGTTGGGCTTTGCTGCGGGACGCGTGCCAAGGAGTTATCGACGTCTATAGCTTTGGACCACTATGGTAGGAGGTACGAAGGCGGATTCAGGGCCATTATGGCATCGGTAGAACCAAGGGCTACAACCAATGAAGTGGGTCATTGAAATGTTTGGTCATGACTCCATATGTTTAGCTTGGTCATAGCAGGGTTTCTACAAGTCGGGATTCGTCGTTGCCTCAGTTTGTCTAGTGTTCCAAAGTGGTAGATATCGTATGCTTTACGCACTGAATGAGAGATGTGAGGATGGTTGCTATGGATGATTTGTTTGCTATCATTGTGACATGCACACCCCACCCCCGTATTCGTTACACTATTCATTATGGCACCTTGGAGTATTGTACGGTATGTGGTACTAACTCTTTGGTTGCAGGTCCAGGTTCAGGTATGGTTTAGTATACCTGTTGTTACTCTGTTTAGATGCTTATCGCTCATACCAGGCTTTATGTCTGACCCAGAGTTTTATGTCTCTTCTTATTACTCTGGGTGCTCACACGAGCAGACTAGAGACATGTTAGCTGGTGATGCACGGGTAGATGATCCGGAGACGAGCAGGAGGCTTCCACGTAATATATATAGTATTCTCCCTGTGTTGTTGAAGAATACTGCTTGGGCATTGGTGGTGCATCTTCTACTTTAGTTTTCTTTTGTTAGAGACAGTAAATTTGGGAAGTTGTAATAAGCTGTATTTGGGTTTCCGCTGCTCTGATGTTGACATTGATTATTAGTTATCAGCTTATGCACTGTCTCGCCTGTTTTATGTCAAGTATGTTATTATTATATTTTATCCCATGCGCTGTGAGACATTCTACAGGTTCCTTGATTAGTTCATTCGCTTCTTTCCTTTCTTATGACGACCGTCTTGTGCTAGCCGGGCATGTGTACAGCGCACTCTTGGAGGAAATGCAGGCTGGTGCGGGGCGGGCCGCCACACTTGGTATCAGAGCTCTAGGTTGCGTAGTTAACCTAGGGAAGTTATCAGGGAGAGATAATACACGTATACGAGAGAGCGTATTTGTGATTACTTTGGTTTTTTAAAAGCTATATATATATACTATTAGTAGTATAAGGATGAAGTCGTACTGCACTAGCACCACTATGGAGTCGTTAATCGTTTCCTCTTTCAGATTGACGATGAGTCGATATACTAGAGGTGCTGGTAGGGGAGCCAATAATGGGAATGCTGCTGACATGAGGACGATGTTTACTGACCTCATGAGAGAGATGCTTAGAGATGTACAGAGGGCAGCTCCCAATGGTGGAAATGGTGGTGGTCCAATAGTGCAGGCGCCGAGGGTCGACTTCGCCAAGCTAAACAAGGACTATACTAGCCTTGGTGGGAAGCCGTTCCACGGAACGGAGTCGGCCACGGATGTTCAGGATTGGTTGGATAGTTGCGAACGTATCTTCGAGGATTTGGGTATCGAGGATGCAATGAAGAGAAAGCTAGCGTCCCGTCAGCTGCAAGGGCGGGCAATGAATTGGTGGAATGCTATAAAGGCAGCCACTCCCGAAGATCAGATTACTTGGGAGCAGTTTAAAGCTCGCTTCAGTGAGAAGTTCATTCCAGCTGCTCAGAAGTCAATGCTGTTTAAGAAATTCTTGGAGCTCAAGCAGAATGGCAGAGCTGTCTCGGAATATATTGCTGAATTTGACACTTTGTCAAAATATGGGTTATCTCTTATTGATACTGCCGAGAAAAAGAATGAGAAATTCATAACTGGTTTGGATCAGTACTTAGGGGAAAAACTTATTAACCACATCGATGAGACGTTTGAATCGATTGTAGGGAAAGCATTAAGATCAGAAAGTCTCTACCCTAAGTCGAAGACTGAGGTTGTATCTGCAGAAGAGCCAAAACCACAAGCAAGTGGTGGAGGCAAGGGTTGTTCCCAGAGTAAGAGAAAGCAGAACCAAGCTAAGGATGGCCAGAAGAAAAAGAATAAGCAAGATGTTGAGTGCTTCAGCTGTGGTAAGAAGGGCCATTATGCTAGTAATTGTCGGGCCAAGCCAGCGGATAGGAAGTGCTTCAACTGTGGCCAAATGGGACATCACAAGGACAAGTGTCCACAACCCCCTAAGGAAAAGCAAATGGTGAAAGCCTACGCTCTTAATGTTATTCCTTCTTTGTCGAATGCCCCAACAGCGGCGGAGAAGGGAAAGAATGTCGTCATTCAAGGTATGCTTTCTGTTTATGATGTTCCAGTTAGAGTTTTGTTTGATACCGGAGCTTCCAGTTCTTTTATATCTAGTGACCTGGTAGATAGGTTGGGATTGGAGCCCGAGATTGTCGATAGACCTTTAGTAGTGACGAACCCGATTGGTGGTTCGACCAGCCTTAGCATGATTTGTCGTAATGTGGTCTTATCGAGTCATGGATGCATGTTTGTTTGTGATTGCTTTGTTTTGGTCTTTACTGGGTTTGGCATTATTTTGGGAGTAGATTGGCTCCAAAGATACGGGGTGGTGGTAGACTGTGAGGGCTTGTTGGTGACAGCTAGAGCGGATGATGGGCGGAGGATAGTGTTTGGTGGTCTACCCAGTAAGGGGGTATTGGCTAGTTTTCTAAACTCCCTCGACATTCCGCATAGTGAGTTGTCAGGTTTGCCCGTGGTTGGCCAGTATCCGGATGTTTTCGAAGAAGTGACCGGACTTCCACCACACCGAGAGATTGAGTTCCGTATTGATTTGGTAAAGGATGCCAGGCCTATAGTGATGCCACTTCGTCGTATGGCACCAAGAGAGCAGCGAGAGCTCGAGGTGCAAGTCAGCGATCTTTTGAAGAAGGGATTTATCAGAAGGAGTGTTTCTGAATGGGGAGCACCAGTTGTGTTTGCTACCAAGGGGGATGGTTCCCTTCGTTTGTGTGTAGACTACCGCGAGTTGAATAAAGTGACGAGGAAGAACAAGTATCCTCTACCGCGGATAGATGATTTGTTTGATCAGTTGAGTGGCGCGAGGGTATTTTCTCAGTTGGATCTCGCGACAGGTTTTCATCAGCTTAGAGTGGAAGCAGAGAGTATAGCTAAAACGGCATTTCGGACGCCGTCTGGGTTTTATGAGTGGTTGGTCATGCCATTCGGGCTGACCAATGCCCCAGCATATTTTGTGGATCTTATTAATAGGGTATTCAGAGATCAGTTGAATAAGTTTGTCCTTGTGTTCGTTGATGATATTTTGGTCTACTCAAGGACAAAGGAAGAACACAAGGGACATTTAAGAATAGTGATGGAGGTGTTGAGAAAACACCAATTGAAAGCAAAGTTTTCGAAGTGTCACTTCTGGAAGAGAGAAGTGAGGTTCTTGGGCCATGTTGTATCAGAGAATGGTATTGTCGTGGACCCGGCAAAGGTGGCTACGGTACAGGATTGGCCTACGCCCAAGAATGCAACAGATGTAAGAAGTTTCTTGGGATTAGCGGGATATTATCGTAAGTTTATCCAAGGTTTCTCCAAGATAGCAGCACCATTGACCCAGTTGACCAAGAAGAATCAAGCTTTCGTCTGGGATGGAAGGTGCGAGAATGCATTCAAAAGTCTAAAGGACAAGTTGACAAGCGCACCAGTGTTAGTCATTCCTAAGGGGGATGAAGAGATGACGGTATACACGGATGCCTGTGGTACCGGACTGGGTGCTGTATTGATGCAAGGCGGTAGGGTTGTAGCTTACGCAAGTCGGCAATTGAAACCGCACTAGAGAAGATACCCTACCCATGATTTAGAATTGGCAGCAATCGTGTTCGCGTTAAAGATGTGGAGACACTATCTCTTGGGAGAAAGATTTGAGCTGTTTACAGATCATAAGTCGTTAAAGTATCTCTTCTCTCAGAAAGACCTGAATCTCTGTCAGCAGAGATGGTTAGAGTTTTTAGCTTCCTATGATTTTGACATCGCATACACACCAGGAAAGGGCAATGCGGTGGCTGATGCATTGAGTAGAAGACATGCCAGCTTAGGGGCTATGTTCCTTGAATGGAAGCAACTGGAGTTTATCGCGGGGTTTGATTTCAGACCAAAGTGCGAATTGGATCCAGAAATGTTAGCAAGTTTGACGATCAGACCCACTTTGATTGAGCGGATCGGCACTAGTCAGAGGGACGATCCTAACCTATTGGAAATCATCTCCAAGTTAGAGATGGGTATCAATGAGGAGATGAACAATTATGGGCTTGATCGAGATAGATGGCTTAGAAAGAATGGAAATCTTGTTGTACCCAATGTCAATGGATTGAGGGATGAAGTGCTTAGAAAATGTCATCACTCAAAGCTAACTATACACCCCGGTGGTAACAAGATGTATCGAGATATGAAGCAGGCTTACTATTGGGAAGGAATGAAAAGAGACGTTGGGAAGTTTATATCCAAATGCATGAATTGCCAGCTAGTTAAAGCCGAGCAAAAGAAGCCTAGTGGGTTGTTACAGCCCTTAGAAATTCCCGAGTGGAAATGGGAGCAAGTCTCGATGGATTTCATCGATGGTTTACCAAGGACTAGATCGGGATATGATAGCATTTGGGTAATTGTAGATCGACTGACTAAAAGTGCAAGGTTTATACCAGTCAAATCGACCAGAACGGCAGCTAAGTTAGCAGAATTGTATATGAAGTGGATAGTGAGATTTCATGGAGTACCTAAAGGCATTGTGAGCGACCGGGACCCGTTGTTCACTAGTGGGTTTTGGAAGAGCTTACAAGAGGCTCTAGGGTCAGAGTTACATCTCAGTACCGCATATCATCCTCAGACCGACGGTCAGACGGAGAGGGTGAATCGTATTTTGGAAGATCTCTTGAGAGCGTGTATATTGGATTTTGGTGGATCATGGGATGACCATTTGCATCTAGTAGAGTTTGCATATAATAATAGCTACCAATCCAGTATTGGTATGGCTCCGTTTGAAGCTTTGTACGGAAGACCGTGCAACTCACCATCATGTTGGATAGAGACTGGCGAGAAGTTTATGCTTGGACCAGATGTGGTGAGGGAAACTTCAGATAAGATCAAAATCATTCAACAACGAATGAAGGCTGCCCAAGATAGGCAGAAGAGTTATGCTGATAAGAGGAGAAGAGACTTAAAATTCTCCGTTGGCGACTTGGTGTTTGTCAAGATTTCTCCGTTGAAGAGCGTAATACGATTTGGCAGGAGAGGCAAGTTGGCACCAAGATTTGTTGGCCCATTCCCTGTTCTTGAGCTAGTCGGGAATTTGGCATATAGAATTGACTTACCGGAGAAGATGGCGGGAGTTCACAACGTATTTCATGTTTCCCAATTAAGGAAGTCCGTTCACGACTCAGATATGACTATTTCACCTGATCAGTTAGAGGACTTCGAAGTAGAACCCGAGGCGGTTGGGAACCGCAAGCCGGCCCGTATTGTCGAGCACGACATGAAGCAACTTCGAAGGAAGGCGGTGAGGCTAGTCAAGGTACAGTGGAGCGAGGACGAGAATGATTGTACTTGGGAGACAGAGGAGAACATTAGGAAGTCACACCCAGAACTCTTTGCCTGGTAAGATTTTTACTTCGATTTAGTTTTCCGCATGCTAGGATAGGCTTGTTCGCTTGTTTTGCATGATTGATTGTTGTATGTGGTTGTTAGGCATGCGGAATCCTTTGTATGTTTTGGGGTTAAGGAATTTCGGGGACGAAATTTCTTAAGGGGGGGGGGGGGGGGGAGAGTGTAACGACCCGTATTCTACGCATCATAGGATCGTAGGATATTTATTTCTTTCACATACGAAGTCGTATGGTCATGTAACTTTGGGAGACGACTATTGGGGTCATTTCCCATGTTCATGATTTTTCCCGAATTTAAATGACCATTTTACCCCTAGTTATCACTGTTTTGACCATAACTTTTGACTGGAAATGAATTTTGACCTGAAACCACTTCCATTGGCTCCGGATGATGGTTTCTCTTTCCGTAGAGTGGTCACATTAGCCAAACGGACTTACCGTTTGGGAGATATGGCTGAAACAAGTTTCAGATGGTGAAAAACAGCTTAATTGGGCTTAACCGGGTGATTAGCAGCTAGGCCCAGAGGGGGATTTCGGGTTTAGGAGTATATAGGGGCTGATTAGGGTTAGAAAACATTTCTTTAGACATTTTCCAGCCGCCACTTTCATTCCTCTTAACCTAGCCATGGCCTCCACTCTCTAAATCTCTCTAAAACACCCAAAAATCACTTTCTAATTGAAGATTAGGCTTAGCAAACATCAAATTAAGAAGAAAAAGCACCAAAGCAAGGTTGGAGCTGCTGTATAAGATTGGGAACAACGCCAAATCAGAGAATATTTCAGTTTTGGGGTTCTAGTTGTGGCAAAGGTGAGTGATAGCATCGTTTTGACACTAATTACAGTTAATTAAGGGTAATTAGTGAAGATTAGCGAATTTATACACTAATAAATTCTGGAAAAATGTTTAGAAATTCTTAAATAATATTTCATGCCTCTTTTAAAAAATTTAGACGATTTGATTAAGTTTTACTAAGTATGTGCTTAAACATGATTAAGAAGGATTATAGGAAAATGTGAGGTTTTAGCCACTTTTGATCTATTTTGATTCATTTGGATTGTTGTTTGGTGTTTGGGGTTGCTCTTACATATTGCTATGACTCTATGGTATGTTTTATGATTGATTAGAATAGTTAGATTCGTCAAAAACGTCGTCGAATGGCGTAAACAAGTTGCTGGAAAAAGTTGCAGAAAGCTGTGCAGAGCTTCGGATCGGATCGGATGAGGGCTCGGATCGGATATGTGAATTGGGCAAGGAAATCCGACCCGAACCGGAGTTTGGAACATAGAAGACTTGGCAAAAAGGAAGGCCGTTTCCTTAGAGTTGGAGTGGACAAGGGGATCGGATCGGAAGGGTAATGGAAGTCAGATCGGATCGGCTCAAGAATGGAAGGCTACGACTAGAGTAAGGCGAAGTGATCGGATCGGATCGGAGTAGATGGAAACGAGGGAGCTGATTGGAGAAGGAGCATGAGCTGGAGGAGGACAGCACCCCGACCCGACCCGGAGTGAAGCACCCGACCCGAATCGAATGGAAGATGACAAGGATGGAGGATCGACTCGAACCGACGCTACCGAACCGAACCGAGTTCTAGGACTGTTACTGCACGTCAACTTTTCTGAAGACCCACTCCAATTCGATCAAAACCCGAGATGCAAAGGAAGTCCAGATGAGAAGTTAGAGCTCAAGATTTAGATGGGAATCAATGAGTTCGCTTCATGGTTGGGCTTTGCTGCGGGACGCGTGCCAAGGAGTTATCGACGTCTATAGCTTTGGACCACTATGATAGGAGGTACGAAGGCGGATTCAGGGCCATTATGGCATCGGTAGAACCAAGGGCTACAACCAATGAAGTGGGTCATTGAAATGTTTGGTCATGACTCCATATGTTTAGCTTGGTCATAGCAGGGTTTCTACAAGTCGGGATTCGTCGTTGCCTCAGTTTGTCTAGTGTTCCAAAGTGGTAGATATCGTATGCTTTACGCACTGAGTGAGAGATGTGAGGATGGTTGCTATGGATGATTTGTTTGCTATCATTGTGACATGCACACCCCACCCCCGTATTCGTTACACTATTCATTATGGCACCTTGGAGTATTGTACGGTATGTGGTACTAACTCTTTGGTTGCAGGTCCAGGTTCAGGTATGGTTTAGTATACCTGTTGTTACTCTGTTTAGATGCTTATCGCTCATACCAGGCTTTATGTCTGACCCAGAGTTTTATGTCTCTTCTTATTACTCTGGGTGCTCGCACGAGCAGACTAGAGACAGGTTAGCTGGTGATGCACGGGTAGATGATCCGGAGACGAGCAGGAGGCTTCCACGTAATATATATATAGTATTCTCCCTGTGTTGTTGAAGATCACTGCTTGGGCATTGGTGGTGCATCTTCTACTTTAGTTTTCTTTTGTTAGAGACAGTAAATTTGGGAAGTTGTAATAAGCTGTATTTGGGTTTCCGCTGCTCTGATGTTGACATTGATTATTAGTTATCAGCTTATGCACTGTCTCGCCTGTTTTATGTCAAGTATGTTATTATTATATTTTATCCCATGCGCTGTGAGACATTCTACAGGTTCCTTGATTAGTTCATTCGCTTCTTTCCTTTCTTATGACGACCGTCTTGTGCTAGCCGGGCATGTGTACAGCGCACTCTTGGAGGAAATGCAGGCTGGTGCGGGGCGGGCCGCCACAGAATCAACGTTGAATGTTAAAAATTACATTTTTCTTTGTAATTAAAAGGAGAATTTCATCGTTTGTCAAAATTTACATTTTTATATGTAAATTATAAAGTGAATCAACGTTGAATGTTAAAAATTACATTTTTCTTTGTAATTAAAAGGGGAATTTCATCGTATGATAGAATTACATTTTTATATGTAAATTATATAGGAATATACACCGTATGGTAAAAATTACATTTTTCTTTGTAATTAACATGTGAATGCCACTTTATGTTAAAATTTACATTTTTATATGTAAATTATAAAGTGAATTTATGTCGTATATTAAAAATTACATTTTTCTTTTAATTAATATGAGAATTCGATCGTATGTTAAAATTTACATTTTTATATGTAAATTATAAAGTGAATTTATGTCGTATATTAAAAATTACATTTTTCTTTGTAATTAATATGAGAATTCCATCGTATGTGAAAATTTACATTTTTATATGTAAATTATATAGGGAATTACACCGTAGGATAAAATTTGCATTTTTATATGTAATCAAAACATGAATTTACATTGTGTGTTAAATATTACATTTTTATATGTAATGTCTATAGGAAAGTATACCATATGACAAAACTACATTTTTCTATGCAATTAAAGGATGCAATTTCATTTTATGATCGAAATTGCATTTTTCTTATGTATATATGTAACATGAAATGAGAATGAACATTAGAAATAAAATTGATTTATTTCATATGTAAATTAGATGTAGTGTTTGCATTCTAATTAAAAATCATATTTTTGCAATGTAAATTAGATGTAGTGTTTGCATTGTATTTAAAAATTATATTTTTTTACAATGTGAATTAGATGTAGTGTTTGCATTGTAATTAAAAATGATATTTTTACAATGTGAATTAGAAGTAATGTTTGCATTGTAATTAAAAATCATATTTTTACAATGTAAATAGGGAGTAGAGTTTGCATTGTAATTAAAAATCATATTTTTACAATGTAAATTAGAAGTAGAGTTTGCATTGTAAATAAAACTTACATTTTGATATGTAAATTTAAAATAGGATTCACAGCAAATATAAGTTACATTTTTATAATGTAACTAAGATGAGAATGTACATTGAAGTTGAAATCTACGTCTTTATATGTAATTTAAAAGTAGGATTTTGAATGTATCAAAATTTACATTTGTTTTGCATGTAAATAAAGAATATAGGAATTTGCATAGGAATTAAACTTACATTTTTATGTAAATAAAAAGGATGGAATTTACATTTTCAAGGTAAGGAAAGAATGAATTTAGGATGCGGTAATATTATCTTCATTTTCAAATGAATTAAAATTTAGTAAGTATCGGTAATTGTGTGGAGTATTGTTTTAATCAAACGACGTTATTACGATTCAATGATTATATATATAATTAAAATTAAACAGATAGGGCGTGGTAGTTCGCGTTTTGAAATCGTACTTTTAAACGACTATACAAGAAGATCCGACCGTCGGATTTTCTTGAAACTGAAACCGTTAGGGCCATCTTGGAAAAATCTTTCCAATGATATATATTACGTTAAGATCCAACGGTTAGATTCTGAGAAATGTAAAAATCAAAATTGGTTGAATGTAGCGCCATAGTCGCCCATGGACTTAAGGCGTCGTTATATAAAAATTTAATTATTTTAAATAATTAAAATAGGAATGAATCGTTAATAAAAATAATTATCAATGTGTAAGAAGGATTTTCAATATATATATACGAGGATTATTTGGAAAGTCCGAGTTTATCTCATTCCAAATAATTAAACGACGTTTAAAAATCCAAGATTGGAAGACGGCGATTGAAGACCGTCAAATCTCCACATCGAATGGATGATGATGACTGTTGCCTTAGAATGGCTCGCTACCATGATAAGGTAATAGTAGGAGTTGCCCGGACGTAGTGTTGATTTGTACGGGTTTGGCTTTCTCTCAGACCCAGAGCATAAGCTTATAAATGGATTGTGTGTCTGACATCGTACTCCATTATATATCATGTTATTAATCTTCTGTCGAATGTATGGATGTTTGGTGGCGGAGAATTTATTCTCTTGCTTAACACCCGTTCATATATTTCGGCAAAGGATTGGTAGTGTGATATGGAGTGATGATGTGGCATGCTAAGATGCATATGATCAAGGCTTTGTTGAAAAGCAGGCCTTGTGGGACGATCAAAGCATAGATTGTTTAGGCATAACTTTGTGTATAGCGTGACTTCGCGAGCCTTACACACCGGCGGAGTCTAAAACGGGAGAAGGGAACGCAGGGAGAGCAGCACGTTTCTTTCTAGCTAGAGTGGTGTCAGTGACCTACCAGCCCTGACATTTTACTTATGTGGATGATGGAATGAGGCGCCTCGGATAGGTCCTATAGGACTGGGAAACGTGTGTTCAGGAATAACTAATCCGCAACTCGTACGGCGGACCGGCCCTGCAGCTTTCCAAGGGTTCACTGCGGGGGATCCTGAGACATTAGCTAGAGTGTATCGAATCGGTAGGAGCTCTTCCCTAGCCTTGACTCATGATGGAAACTCAATTTCCAATACGCGCCATTCGGTTTTGATTGTATTACTAGTACGGAGGCATAACATATGGTACCTATGCTTCCTAGGATTGATGCATTATGATTGAAATTGTTTTTAAAACATATACACACTAATAATAATATCAAATTCGTTTTTAACGTATCAAGCATGTTTAATCACCATAAGGTAAAACTCTATCCTCTGGTGTGCGTTGCATTGTGTGATGGGACCTGAGTCTTATGGTGATTTCATTTTTCTAAAAAGCATTGCGTTGTTTTACGATTTACTTCAAGTTATGCACGACAATCCATTGGAATAAAACATGTTCCGCATTAGCGGCGTGGTCCATGGATTTGCCTTATTACTATTAGTTAAATTAGTTAAGAATTCTCACACCAGTCGTTGTTTAGCATGCCGAGAATAGGATGCAGCATGATGGGGGGTTCTCGCTTCGCGGTTTGGTGGCGAACGGGAGACTCTTACCCCCACATGTCCCTGTTGAGGGTTGGTAGGCTGTGGCCGGGGGATCCCGAAAGGGTCGCCGTAAAACAAGGTGTCTGGGGTACAACTGTAAGCCACGCTGGGTTTTACCTGCTGTACTGGAGGATGAAGGGATGGTTGCAAAGCCTACCGGATTTCGTATATTCTGTACTCTGATGTTATATTATCATGATGTAATAAAGGTCTGCTGTTATTGTTCTGATGTTGTTGTATTCCCAAAGTTAACGTATGCGAATTTTGAACGGTCTTGGTCGATTTTGCAATCAATTAAGGTCGGGCAAAATCCGACTCGTTACAGTTGGTATCAGAGCTTTGGTTAGCTCAAATCTTTGGGGTACAACTCATTAGAACTGAACAAAAGGCTCATCAGAGATTGGATTAGTAATATCCAATAAGAATACTCATTAGAGATAGGATCAGCAGTATCCTAGAATGAGAAAACTCATTAGAGATGGGATAGTAATGCCCTAGATTGAGTTGAGAGTAGCAAGCCTATAATATACGTATTTATGATTAATTATGCTCTATTTTGGAAAATATGATTTTGAATTTATAAAAAGTTATATATTTGAAAGTTAATCAACTAATGAAATTATTTAAACCAATGGAGAATATATATATATGAATTAGTTAGTTAATTAATCAACTTTTAGCTTCGTCCCTTTTCGAGGACGAAAAGTTTTTAAGTGGGGGAGACTGTAACAACCCTGAATTTTGGGGCCAATTTAAAATTTATTTTAAGTGATTTTAATGAGTTTTGATATTTAAAATAATCTATTTTAAATAATAATGATCACAAATTTGATTCAAATCGAAGTTAGAATGAATAATTTAATTTTAATTATAAAAAGAGTTAGAAATAGCGCGGTAGTTTGAAAAGTCAAACTTGAACTTTGATTGACCATACAGGACGCAAAATTAAACGGATTTTTGTGAAACCAAAAATATTAGAATCTATATAAAAATATCTTTCCAATGAATCCGAAAAATCGAAATTTCATAGCAGGAATCAAAAGTTATGCCCAAATTAAAATTTAGAAAGGTCGCTAGGTAATTTGCATAGGTCAAAAATGCTACTTTTTGCATACGAAGGAATTTGAACTCGAAACCACTTCCATTGAGTTCAGAATGATGTTTCTATATTGAAAAACAGTAAACACTTATATATATTTTGAGTTTCGAAAATTATTTGTTAAAAAATGTATTTTTAGTATTAAATATATTGGCCTTAAAAATAGTCATTTTTCAAACGACCTCTATTTTCGACGAAACCACTTTTGTTGGAACCGGAATGTCAAATTATTGCTAGGTTTCAATTTTCAGAATTTTTCGAATTAATATGTGAGCGTAGGAAAAGAAAATGTGTTTTGACTATTTTAGTTAAATTTAAACGCCTTAAAAATAGCCATTTTTCAAACAGTCTCAGAATTCGACGAAAATAATTTTGTTGGGTTCGTATCGTCAAAACAAAGCTAAAAATGATTTTTTGGAAATTTTTAGAATTAATATATATATATATAATTGTTTTTTTAGTGTAAACGGACAATTTTTGACTTTAAAAATTCATTAAAAATTCATACGAGCTCAGAATTGAACGAAATTAATTTTTCTAGGTCCGCAGCGTCAAAACATAGCTAAATATATTTATCGGGAATTTTTTGAAGTTAATTTGTGGCCCCGATGAATTTTCATGTACGGTCAATATTTAATTAATTAATTTTTAATAGGATTTAAAAAAAATGCTACAGACATCAGAATTGGGGCTCGAGACATAGCCATTGCGCTCAGAAGACGTCAAAACCTTAAGAACGACAGTAAGCAGGCCTAATTCTGAGTTCGGACCAAAACGGGCTTAAACGGGCTAATTAAATAATAATTAAATAACCCTAAATATAATAATATAAAAGGCACGTCGGGTTCTTCTTCTCCACCCTCGTCATTTTCAGCCGCATGAACCCATAACCACTCAAATTTTCATTCTCCGATTTCTCCCTCAATTCTCAACGAAATCCTTCGTGTAAATACACGTTTCGAAGAGATTTTCGTGTTCTTCAATCTCCGACAAGAATCACCACCTCCCGTCGCCTATAGCTCTCGAATTACGTGCCCAAACCCGCGGCCTTTGCGCCTCCGCCACCACCACATAGCGCCGCCGCACCCCCCATACTTCCCGGCGTGGATGCACCTCTCCTAGCTCTTCGACCTCCAACAAACCATTCGTAAAACCGTCAACCGTAGCTCGAGTTATCTCGATTCAAAGTTTTGAACATTAGGTAAAAATTTATTTCAGATTTTGTGACGCTTTTAAATGTCGCAGTGCCAGTTGTTAAAAGTCAGAATTCTAATTTACACATGAATTTCAAATTTAGATCTTTCAGATCCGAAACCGCCGTGACTCCGAACACGATATCTGATCGAAATCACCTTCATTCCAGAAACAAGCAAGGTGAGAATTCATTTTTAATTTAATATTAATTAATTTAATTATTATTCTTTTGGTGCTTAATGTTGAATGGTGAAAATAAATCGATATGCGATGGATGTTGTTCTATGTTGTGAATTCGAATTGTTTTTGGATGATGTGATATTAGATCTGAAATTGAAGTGCTAGATTGGAGTTGGTAATAGATCATATGATTACCTTTTATCGTTGTGGTTGGATTGGTAATGAAAATTTGACGATGAAAATAAAAAGATCATCTTTTTATATTAAAAATTAAAAGATGAAAATTTGACGATGAAAATAAAAAGATCATCTTTTTATATTGAAAATTAAAAGATGAAAATTTGACGATGTAAATAGAAAGACGATCTTTTTATATTGAGAAAAAAAAACAATATTTTTATTGTAAATAAAAAGATCACATCTTTGTTTTGAAAATAAAAAGATTACATTTTTACATTGTAAAGTAGAAAAGGTAATATTTTTACATTTGTAAATAGAAAAGATTATATTTTTACGTTGTAAAATAGAGAAGTTAATATTTATACATTGCAAAATATAAAAGTTGATGTCTTTACATTGTAAAACATAAAAAGTTGATATTTTTACATTGAAAATATAAAAGTAGATACTTTTACATTGTGAATAAAAAGTTGATGCTTTTACATTGTAAGTAAAAGAATGAAATTTTATGTTGTAAAATGAATTTACATCGCATGAATTATATAACATTTTATTTTGATATTTATGAATGAATTTACATCGCATGAATTATATAACCTTTTATTTTGTTATTTATGAATGAATCTGCATCGCATGAATTAAATAACATTTTATTATGTAGTTTAAGAATGAATTTACACCGCATGAACAAAAGTTACATTTTTATATGTAATTTATATATAAATTTGCACCGTATGTTGAAAATTACATTTTTCTATGTAATTAGAATGTAAATTTACATTGCATGAAGAAAATTACATTTTTCTATCTAATTAAAATGTAAATTTACATTGCATGACGAAAATTACATTTTTATATGTAAATTATAAAGTGAATCAACGTTGAATGTTAAAAATTACATTTTTCTTTGTAATTAAAAAGAGAATTCCATCGTTTGTCAAAATTTACATTTTTATATGTAAATTATAAAGTGAATCAACGTTGAATGTTAAAAATTACATTTTTCTTTGTAATTAAAAGGGGAATTTCATCGTATGATAGAATTACATTTTTATATGTAAATTATATAGGAATATACACCGTATTGTAAAAATTACATTTTTCTTTGTAATTAACATGTGAATGCCACTTTATGTTAAAATTTACATTTTTATATGTAAATTATAAAGTGAATTTATGTCGTATATTAAAAATTACATTTTTCTTTGTAATTAATATGAGAATTCCATCGTATGTTAAAATTTACATTTTTATATGTAAATTATAAAGTGAATTTATGTCGTATATTAAAAATTACATTTTTCTTTGTAATTAAAATGAGAATTCCATCGTATGTTAAAATTTACATTTTTATATGTAAATTATAAAGTGAATTAATGCTGTATGTTAAAAAATTACATTTTCCTTTGTAATTAACGTGAAAATTTCATCGTATGTGAAAATTTACGTTTTTATATGTAAATTATATAGGGAATTACACCATTGGATAAAATTTACATTTTTATATGTAATCAAAACATGAATTTACATTGTGTGTTAAATATTACATTTTTATATGTAATGTCTATAGGAAAGTATACCGTATGACAAAACTACATTTTTCTATGCAATTAAAGGATGCAATTTCATTGTATGATCGAAATTGCATTTTTCTTATGTATATATGTAACATGAAATGAGAATGAACATTAGAAATAAAATTGATTTATTTCATATGTAAATTAGATGTAGTGTTTACATCGTAATTAAAAATCATATTTTTGCAATGTAAATTAGATGTAGTGTTTGCATTGTATTTAAAAATTATATTTTTTACAATGTGAATTAGATGTAGTGTTTGCATTGTAATTAAAAATGATATTTTTACAATGTGAATTAGAAGTAATGTTTGCATTGTAATTAAAAATCATATTTTTACAATGTAAATAGGGAGTAGAGTTTGCATTGTAATTAAAAATCATATTTTTACAATGTAAATTAGAAGTAGAGTTTGCATTGTAAATAAAACTTACATTTTGATATGTAAATTTAAAATAGGATTCACAGCAAATATAAGTTACATTTTTATAATGTAACTAAGATGAGAATGTACATTGAAGTTGAAATCTACGTCTTTATATGTAATTTAAAAGTAGGATTTTGAATGTATCAAAATTTACATTTGTTTTACATGTAAATAAAGAATATAGGAATTTGCATAGGAATTAAACTTACATTTTTATGTAAATAAAAAGGATGGAATTTACATTTTCAAGGTAAGGAAAGAATGAATTTAGGATGCGGTAATATTATCTTCATTTTCAAATGAATTAAAATTTAGTAAGTATCGGTAATTGTGTGGAGTATTGTTTTAATCAAACGACGTTATTACGATTCAATGATTATATATATAATTAAAATTAAACGAATAGGGCGTGGTTGTTCGCGTTTTGAAATCGTACTTTTAAACAACTATACAAGAAGATCCGACCGTCGGATTTTCTTGAAATTGAAACCGTTAGGGCCGTCTTGGAAAAAACTTTCCAATGATATATATTACGTTAAGATCCAACGGTTAGATTCTGAGAAATGTAAAAATTAAAATTGGTTGAATGCAGCGCCATAGTCGCCCATGGACTTAAGGCGTCGTTATATAAAAATTTAATTATTTTAAATAATTAAAATAGGAATGAATCGTTAATAAAAATAATTATTAATGTGTAAGAAGAATTTTCAATATATATATATATATACGAGGATTATTTGGAAAGTCCGAGTTTATCTCATTCCAAATAATTAAACGACGTTTAAAAATCCAAGATTGGAAGACGGCGATTGAAGACCGTCAAATCTCCACATCGAATGGACGATGATGACTGTTGCCTTAGAATGACTCGCTACCATGATAAGGTAATAGTAGGAGTTTCCCGGACGTAGTGTTGATTTGTATGGGTTTGGCTTTCGCTCAGACCCAGAGCATAAGCTTATAAATGGATTGTGTGTCTGACATCGTACTCCATTATATATCATGTTATTAATCTTCTGTCGAATGTATGGATGTTTGGTGGCGGAGAATTTATTCTCTTGCTTAACACCCGTTCATATATTTCGGCAAAGGATTGGTAGTGTGATATGGAGTGATGATGTGACATGCTAAGATGCATATGATCAAGGCTTTGTTGAAAAGCAGGCCTTGTGGGACGATCAAAGCATAGTCTGTTTAGGCATAGCTTTGTGTATAGCATGACTTCGCGAGCCTCACACACCGGCGGAGTCTAAAACGGGAGAAGGGAACGCAGGGAGAGCAGCACGTTTCTTTCTAGCTAGAGTGGTGTCAGTGACCTACCAGCCCTGACATTTTACTTATGTGGATGATGGAATGAGGCGCCTCGGATAGGTCCTATAGGACTGGGAAACGTGTGTTCAGGAATAACTAATCCGCAACTCGTACGGCGGACCGGCCTTGCAGCTTTCAAAGGGTTCACTGCGGGGGATCCTGAGACATTAGCTAGAGTGTCTCGAATCGGTAGGAGCTCCTCCCTAGCCTTGACTCATGATGGAAACTCAATTTCCAATACGCGCCATTCGGTTTTGATTGTATTACTAGTACGGAGGCATAGCATATGGTACCTATGCTTCCTAGGATTGATACATTATGATTGAAATTGTTTTTAGAACATATACACACTAATAATAATATCAAATTCGTTTTTAACGTATCAAGCATGTTTAATCACCATAAGGTAAAACTCTATCCTCTGGTGTGCGTTGCATTGTGTGATGGGACCTGAGTCTTATGGTGATTTCATTTTTCTAAAAAGCATTGCGTTGTTTTACGATTTACTTCAAGTTATGCACAACAATCCATTGGAATAAAACCCGTTCCGCATTAGCGGCGTGGTCCATGGATTTGCCTTATTACTATTAGTTAAATTAGTTAAGAATTCTCACACCAGTCCCACGACTGACCCGTTGTTTGTTTCCACCTTTGCAAACTCGGGTGCCCTCTTTTCCACACGGGCAGTCAAGTAGTTTGTCTACAGGTTTATCTCGAGCAGGATTCTGGATTGAAGCTTAAAGCTGTGTCCAGAGCATAGTTGTCTTTCGCTGTATCTATTTTATTTCCGCTGCACTGTATTAAATTTATTGTAAAATTTTCTTCTACTGTATTTTAATTTCGATGTACTCTTATATATTCTGTACTCTGATGTTATATTATCATGATGTAATAAAGGTCTACTGTTATTGTTCTGATGTTGTTGTATTCCCAAAGTTAACGTATGCGGATTTTGAACGGTCTTGGTTGATTTTGCGATCGATTAAGGTCGGGCAAAATCCGACTCGTTACATTTTCTTACTTATGGCACTCTATTTTATGATTAACACATCTATTAGATAGGAGAGATGGAAGAAGTATATAGGAACTGAAACTTCCACACCTTTAAAAATGTGAGAAGGGGTTGAAAATAATCATAACTGCTTCACGGACGGTTCTATAAGGAATGTGTAATAAAAGTGTTCAATTTTGTTAACTTCGATTAAGTATACATGAAAAAACACTATAGGTTATTGGGGAAATTACAACAACAATAACAAAGTACATGAATATAGATTAATCATTGGTCAAAGAGTTGCATTTATGAGGAAAAATATAATGTTATAGTTGAAAGCTCTTGATGCATTTACATGCATATTAGTCATGGCAAACGATACAATGATCAAATTTCACAGTTCTTCATAAATAGCATAATATTTCCATCATTTTACCATATATGTAAATACGAGTACTGTATTTAATAAGCTGATGATACACTTACAGTTATACTTGCTTATCACTTCCAAATCTTATGGCATCGTACTTCCACTTCTAAAAATAAATCATCATCGAATGGTTTGGTAGGAGTATAAATACTTGGATATGAAACAAAATGAAGAATCAAGAAAAAAACTTTCAGCACAGATGCTTGGGAAATCATTATGCTTAAAAGTACCTTCTATCTTCCCCTCAAATTAATGCTTGGTTGTGAAAAAGAATTATAAAATTGAACTACTTTTGTGGAAATGAAGTAATCTGTAACTCCTTTCACCTGTGGATGTCATATTTGCAAGTTTTAGCATTTCCAGCATGTCGTAACAATTCCTATTGTACTCACCAATTTGCATATGTTATTTTGTCATAGACTGGATATTTATTTATTTTCATTCTATCAACAATAAAGTTTGGTTCCATACAAAAAGCTACATATATAGTCAATTAAGTACTAAAAATGGGAGAAATAAAGTTAACAAAGAACTATAAAGTTGCAGCCTGAAAAAATTTCATTGCTATTATGAAAATATATAGTCGTGTAATTTTGGAGAAAAGAAAATAGACTATGTTAGAGGTGATAGGAACATCCAATGGAAAAGATATGAAATAGTATTATCCCATCAATATTGTGTCATACGCTGTAATAAGGAAAGTTTTTGTAATAACCCGAAAATCCGAGCCAATTTAAAATTTTTATTTTGGCAATTTTGATGAATTTTCTATATTTAAAATGAATTATTTTAAATAATAACGACAAGAAATTTATTTTGAATAGAAATAGAACGTATATATTTATATAGATCGTCGTTAGAATATAAATATTTTATTTTAATTATAAAAGGATTTGAAAATGGCGCGGTAGTTCGAAAATTCGATTTCAAATTTCAAATGACTGTATAGGATTCAAAATAAACCGGATTTTAGTGAAACCAAAAATATTTGAATCTAATTGAGAATATCTTTCCAACGAATCCGAAAAATCGAAATTTCATAGCGGGAATCAAAAGTTATGTCCAGTTGAAAATTCAGAATAGTCGCTATGGAATTCTGGCCGTTAAAAATGGAAATTTTGCAAACAACCTCAGAATTTGACGAAAACACTTTTGTTGGATCTGTGATGTCAAGGTATTGCTAGATTCCAAAATTCGTAATTTTTTGAATCAATATGTGAGCGTGGCAAAGGAAAACGCGTTTGACCCGTTTTAGTTGATTTTAATCGACTGGAAAATGGTCATTTTTCAAACGGTCTCAGAATTCGATGAAACTAGTTTTGTTAGGACCGTATCGTCAATACGAAGTTAGAAACTATTTTTTGGGAATTTTTAGAGTTCGTATGTGGCCCCGGTAGATCAACAAAAGGGAAAAGATTACTTAAATGGAAAACAGAATAATATAAAGTTATTAGTTCTGTCACCAACCTTAGGTAGATACAATTTTTTTCTGCAAATGTTCCAAGTACTAAAACTAATTAAAGATCGTGCACTAATTTGATTATATATCTTTGTATTGAGGTAATATTAGAATTAGAAAGCTTGATAATTACAGCGACATGAGCAACATAATAAGCAGGAAAGCAAGTGCAAAACACTCTGCTCTTCTAAAGGCCTTTATGGTGCAATCTAATGAGAAAATGTATAGCATTTTAAAATGCATTTCACTACAGTATAGAAATTTGGTTTTTGGTTGTTTGAATGACATAACACATGCAACTACTAACAATACACAAATAAAGTGAGGGCGAACCATACTTCTTAACCTAAAACACAAGTAATCAAATTGTGAATGTTTGTCATAGAAGATACTAAAAAAAATTCGATCATGCCATATGATAGAGAAACCAATCACAGCATGAGTGTAAGTGAAAGAAACTTTGAATTTAATCTGATTTGAATTGCAGCATTGTTTGATCATTTTACTCTAGTCTATGCATAGATGAATTATATAAATTAACCAAGTTGAATACAGATCCGGCCAATCTGATAGTTGATACATTTGATAACTAACATCTTTTCTGCAAGAAAAGCTTGATATCTCAAGAACCCACCAACTGGTGATATAGTAACCTGAAATAATGTTGGCGTGAGAGAAGATGTACTATTTGAGAAGAAAAAAAAAATTAGAACAACGAACATATGATATCACCCTCATCCACACATTTAATTTGAAAAGGAAAACATGATCGAAAATGTGAGTTTTAATTGTAGTAGTACAATGCTACCAAATTTAATCATCGTGATGAACTTAAGCGCAATATGAGTTACACAGTTGATGATGGTTAATGAATATGAAGATTCTCTTACACTTTTCTTACTTATGGCAGTCTATTTTATGATTTACACATCTATTAGATAAGAGAGATGGAAGAAGTATATAGGAGCTGAAACTTCCACACCTTTAAAAATGTGAGAAGGGGTTGAAAATAATCATAAATGCTTCAAGGACGGTTCTATATGGAATGTGTAATAAAAGTGTTCAATTTTGTTAACTTCGATTAAGTATACATGACAAAACACTATAGGTTATTGAGGAAATTACAACAACAATAACAAAGTACATGAATATAGATTAATCATTGGTCAAAGAGTTGCATTTATGAGGAAAAATATAATCTTGGAGTTGAAAGTTGTTGATTCATTTACTTGCAAATTAGTCATGACAAATGATACAATGATCAAATTTCACAGTTCTTCATAAATAGTATAATATTTCCATCATTTTACCATAGATGTAAATATGAGTAATGTATTTAATAAGCTGATGATACACTTACAGTTATACTTGCTTATCACTTCCAAATCTTATGGCATCGTACATCCACTTCTAAAAATAAATCATCATCGAATGGTTTGGTAGGATATAAATACTTGGATATGAAACAAAATGAAGAATCAAGAAAAAAAATTCGGCATAGATGCTTGGGAAATCATTATGCTTAAAAGTACCTTCTATCTTCCCCTCAAATTAATGCTTGGTTGTGAAAAAGAATTATAAAATTGAACTACTTTTGTGGTAATGAAGTAATCTGTAGCTCCTTTCACATTTGGATGTCATATTTGCAAGTTGTAGCATTTCCAACATGTCACCAATTTGCATATGTTATTTTTTCATAAACCGGATATTTATTTATTTTCATTCTATCAACAATAAAGTTTGGTTCCATACAAAAAACTTCATATATAGTCAATTAAGTACTAAAAATGGGAGAAATAAAGGTAACATAGAACTATAAAGTTGCAGCCTGAAAAAATTTCATTGCTATTATGAAAATATATAGTCGTGTAATTTTGGAGAAAAGAAAATAGACTATGTTAGAGGTGATTGGAGCGTCCAATGGAAAAGATACGAAGTAGTATTATCCCATCAATATTGTGTCATACGCTGTAATAAGGAAAGTTTTTGTAACAACCCGGAAATCCGAACCAATTTAAAATTTTTATTTTGGCAATTTTGATGAATTTTCTATATTTAAAATGAATTATTTTAAATAATAACGACGAGAAATTTATTTTGAATAGAAATAGAACGTATATATTTATATAGATCGTCGTTAGAATATGAATATTTTACTTTAATTATAAAAGGAATTAAAAATGGCACGGTAGTTCGAAAATTCGATTTCAAAGTTCAAATAACTGTACAAGATTCCAAATAAATTGGATTTTAGTGAAACCAAAAATATTTGAATCTAATTGAGAATATCTTTCCAACGAATCCGAAAAATTGAAATTTCATGGCTGGAATCAAAAGTTATGTCCAGTTGAAAATTCAGAATAGTCGCTATGGAATTCTGGCCCTTAAAAATGGAAATTTTGCAAACAACCTCAGAAATTAACGAAAACCACTTTTGTTGGATCTGTGATGTCAAGTTATTGCTAGATTCCAAAATTCTTAATTTTTCGAATCAGTATGTGAGCGTGGCAAAGGAAAACGCGTTTGACCCGTTTTAGTTGATTTTAATCGACTGGAAAATGGCCATTTTTCAAACGGTCTCAGAATTCGATGAAACTAGTTTTGTTAGGACCGTATCGCCAATACGAAGTCAGAAAATATTTTTCGGGAACTTTTAGAGTTCGTATGTGGCCCCGGTAGATCAGCAAAAGGGAAAAGGTTACTTAAATGGAAAACAGAATAATATAAAGTTATTAGTTCTGTCACCAACCTTAGGTAGATACAATTTTTTTCTGCAAATGTTCCAAGAACTAAAACTAATTAAAGATCGTGCACTAATTTGATTATATATCATTGTATTGAAGTAATATTAGAATTAGAAAGCTTGATAATTACAGCGAGATGAGCAACATAATAAGCAGGAAAGCAAGTGCAAAACACTCCGCTCTACTAAAGGTCTTTATGGTGCAATCTAATGAGAAAATGTATAGCTTTTTAAAATGCATTTCACTACAGTATTGAAATTTGGTTTTTGGTTGTTTGAATGACATAACACATGCAACTACTAACAATACACAAATAAAGTGAGGGCAAACCATACTTCTTATCCTAAAACCAAAGTAATCAAATTGTGAATGTTTGTCATAGAAGATACTAAAACAAATTCGATCAGGGCATATGATAGCGAAACCAATCACAGCATGAGTGCAAGTGAAAGAAAATTTTAATTTAATCTGATTTGAATTGCAGCTTTGTGTGATCATTTTACTCTAGTCTATGCATAGATGAATTATATAAATTAACCAAGTTGAATACAGATACGGCCAATCTGATAGTTGATACATTTGATAACTAACATCTTTTCTGCAAGAAAAGCTTGATATCTCAAGAACCCACCTACTGGTGATATAGTAACCTGAAATAATGTTGGCGTGAGAGAAGATTTACTATTTGAGAAGAAGCAAAAAAATAGAACAACGAACACATGATATCACCCTCATCCACATATTTAATTTGAAATGGAAAACATGACCGAAAATGTGAGTTTTAATTGTAGTAGCACAATTCTAACAAATTTAATCATCGTGATGAACTTAAGTGCAATATGAGTTACATAGTTGATGATGGTTAATGAATATGAGGATTCTCTTATACTTTTCTTACTTATGGCAGTCTATTTTATGATTAACACATCTATTGGATAAGAGAGATGGAAGTAGTATATAGGAACTGAAACTTCCACACCTTTAAAAATGTGAGAAGGGGTTGAAAATAATCATAAATGCTTCAAGGACGGTTCTATATGGAATGTGTAATAAAAGTGTTCAATTTTGTTAACTTCGATTAAGTATACATGACAAAACACTATAGGTTATTGAGGAAATTACAACAGCAATAACAAAGTACATGAGTATAGATTAATCATTGGTCAAAGAGTTGCATTTATGAGGAAAAATATAATGTTAGAGTTGAAAGCTCTTGATGCATTTACATGCATATTAGTCATGACAAATGATACAATGATCAAATTTCACAGTTCTTCATAAATAGTATAATATTTCCATCATTTTACCATATATGTAAATATGAGTACTGTATTTAATAAGCTGATGATACACTTACAGTTATACTTGCTTATCACTTCCAAATCTTATGGCATCGTACTTCCACTTCTAAAAATAAATCATCATCGAATGGTTTGGTAGGAGTATAAATACTTGGATATGAAACAAAATGAAGAATCAATAAAAAAACTTTCAGCACAGATGCTTGGGAAATCATTATGCTTAAAAGTATCTTCTATCTTCCCCTCAAATTAATGCTTGGTTGTGAAAAAGAATTATAAAATTGAACTACTTTTGTGGTAATGAAGTAATCTGTAACTCCTTTCACATGTGGATGTCATATTTGCAAGTTGTAGCATTTCCAGCATGTTGTAACAATTCCTATTGTACTCACCAATTTGCATATGTTATTTTGTCATAGACTGGATATTTATTTATTTTCATTCTATCAACAATAAAGTTTGGTTCCATACAAAAAACTACATATATAGTCAATTAAGTACTAAAAATGGGAGAAATAAAGGTAACAAAGAACTATAAAATTGCAGCCTGAAAAAATTTCATTGCTATTATGAAAATATATAGTCGTGTAATTTTGGAGAAAAGAAAATAGACTATGTTAGAGGTGATTGGAACATCCAATGGAAAAGATATGAAATAGTATTATCCCATCAATATTGTGTCATACGCTGTAATAAGGAAAGTTTTTGTAACAACCCGGAAATTCGAGCCAATTAAAAATTTTTATTTTGGCAATTTTGATGAATTTTCTATATTTAAAATGAATTATTTTAAATAATAACGACGAGAAATTTATTTCAAATAGAAATAGAACGTATATATTTATATAGATCGTCGTTAGAATATAAATATTTTATTTTAATTATAAAAGGAATTGAAAATGGCGCGGTAGTTCGAAAATTCGATTTCAAAGTTCAAATGACTGTACAGGATTCAAAATAAACCTGATTTTAGTGAAACAAAAAATATTTGAATCTGATTGAGAATATCTTTCCAACGAATCCGAAAAATCGAAATTTCATAGCGGGAATCAAAAGTTATGTCCAGTTGAAAATTCAGAATAGTCGCTATGGAATTCTGGCCCTTAAAAATGGAAATTTTGCAAACGACCTCAGAATTTGACGAAACCACTTTTGTTGGATCCGTGATGTCAATTTATTGCTAGATTCCAAAATTCCTTATTTTTCGAATCAATATGTGTGCGTGGCAAAAGAAAACGCGTTTGACCCGTTTTAGTTGATTTTAATCGACTGGAAAATGACAATTTTCAAACGGTCTCAGAATTCGATGAAATTAGTTTTGTTAGGACCGTATCGTCAATACGAAGTTGGAAAATATTTTTCGGGAATTTTTAGAGTTCGTATGTGGTCCCGGTAGATCAGGAAAAGGAAAAGGTTACTTAAATGGAAAACAGAATAATATAAAGTTATTAGTTATGTCACCAACCTTAGTTAGATACAATTTTTTTCTCCAAATGTTCCAAGTACTAAAAATAATTAAAGATCGTGCACTAATTTGATTATATATCTTTGTATTGAAGTAATATTAGAATTAGAAAGCTTGATAATTACGGCAACATAAGCAACATAATAAGCAGGAAAGCAAGTGCAAAACACTCTGCTCTTCTAAAGGCCTTTATGGAGAAATCTAATGAGAAAATGTATAGCTTTTTAAAATGCATTTCACTACAGTATTGAAATTTGGTTTTTGGTTGTTTGAATGACATAACACATGCAACTACTAACAATACACAAATAAAGTGAGGGCAAACCATACTTCTTACCCTAAAACCAAAGTAGTCAAATTGTGAATGTTTGTCATAGAAGATACTAAAACAGATTCGATCATGGCATATGATAGCGAAACCAATCACAACATGAGTGCAAGTGAAAGAAACTTTTAATTTAATCTGATTTGAATTGCAGCATTGTGTGATCATTTTACTCTAGTCTATGCATAGATGAATTATATAAATTAACCAAGTTGAATACAGATCCGGCCAATCTGATAGTTGATACATTTGATAACTAACATCTTTTCTGCAAGAAAAGCTTGATATCTCAAAAACCCACCAACTGGTGATATAGTAACCTGAAATAATGTTGGCGTGAGAGAAGATGTACTATTTGAGAAGAAGAAAAAAAATAGAACAACGAACATATGATATCACCCTCATCCACACATTTAATTTGAAAAGGAAAACATGATCGAAAATGTGAGTTTTAATTGTAGTAGTACAATGCTACCAAATTTAATCATCGTGATGAACTTAAGCGCAATATGAGTTACACAGTTGATGATGGTTAATGAATATGAAGATTCTCTTATACTTTTCTTACTTATGGCAGTCTATTTTATGATTAACACATCTATTAGATAAGAGAGATGGAAGAAGTATATAGGAATGAAACTTCCACACCTTTAAAATGTCAGAAGGGGTTGAAAATAATCATAAATGCTACAAGGACGTTCTATATGGAATGTGTAATAAAAGTGTTCAATTTTGTTAACTTCGATTAAGTATACATGACAAAACACTATAGGTTATTGAGGAAATTACAATAGCAATAACAAAGTACATGAATATAGATTAATCATTGGTCAAAGAGTTGCATTTATGAGGAAAAATATAATGTTATAGTTGAAAGCTCTTGATGCATTTACATGCATATTAGTCATGGCAAACGATACAATGATCAAATTTCACAGTTCTTCATAAATAGTATAATATTTCCATCATTTTACCATATATGTAAATATGAGTACTGTATTTAATAAGCTGATGATACACTTACAGTTATACTTGCTTATCACTTCCAAATCTTATGGCATCGTACTTCCACTTCTAAAAATAAATCATCATCGAATGGTTTGGTAGGAGTATAAATACTTGAATATGAAACAAAAATGAAGAATCAAGAAAAAAACTTTCAGCACAGATGCTTGGGAAATCATTATGCTTAAAAGTACCTTCTATCTTCCCCTCAAATTAATGCTTGGTTGTGAAAAAGAATTATAAAATTGAACTACTTTTGTGGTAATGAAGTAATCTGTAACACCTTTCACATGTGGATGTCATATTTGCAAGTTGTAGCATTTCCAACATGTCACCAATTTGCATATGTTATTTTGTCATGGACTGAATATTTATTTATTTTCATTCTATCAACAATAAAGTTTGGTTCCATATAAAAAACTACATGTATAGTCAATTAAGTACTAAAAATGGGAGAAATGGAGGTAACAAAGAACTATAAAGTTGCAGCCTGAAAAAATTTCATTGCTATTATGAAAATATATAGTCGTGTAATTTTGGAGAAAAGAAAATAGACAATGTTAGAGGTGATTGGAACATCCAATGGAAAAGATATGAAATAGTATTATCCCTTCAATATTGTGTCATACTCTGTAATAAGGAACGTTTTTGTAACAACCCGGAAAACCGAGCCAATTTAAAATTTTTATTTTGACAATTTTGATGAATTTTCTATATTTAAAATGAATTATTTTAAATAATAACGACGAGAAATTTATTTTGAATAGAAATAGAATGTATATATTTATATAGATCGTCGTTAGAATATAAATATTTTATTTTAATTATAAAAGGAATTGAAAATGGCGCGGTAGTTCGAAAATTCGATTTTCAAAGTTCAAATGATTGTACAGGATTCAAAATAAACCGGATTTTAGTGAAACCAAAAATATTTGAATCTGATTGAGAATATTTTTCCAACGAATCCGAAAAATCGAAATTTCATAGCGGGAATCAAAAGTTATGTCCAGTTGAAAATTTAGAATAGTCGCTTTGGAATTCTGGCCCTTAAAAATGGAAATTTTGCAAACGACCTCAGAATTTGACGAAACCACTTTTGTTGGATCTGTGATGTCATGTTATTGCTAGAATCCAAAATTTGTAATTTTTCGAATCAATATGTGAGCGTGGCAAAGGAAAACGCGTTTGACCCGTTTTAGTTGATTTTAATCGACTAGAAAATGGCCATTTTTCAAACGGTCTCAGAATTTGATGAAACTTGTTTTGTTAGGACCGTATCGTTAATACGAAGTTAGAAAATATTTTTCGGGAATTTTTAGAGTTCGTATGTGGCCCCGGTAATATGAAATGTGCGTTTAAATTGAACATATAAAGATTTATATTTTAATTTAAATCAAAACGGTCGAAACGATAAAATTAGCTAATGAAACTTATCCCATTGTGTTCGGAATAGGGGTGATTAGCACGGGGCGACAGTCGGTAGGTTTGATTTCGAATTCAAAATAAAAAGTTGCTTTTTGAATTTAAAAATAAATTAAATATATATATTTTAATGTTCAGTCAACCCTTCATCCCCTTTCAGCTCCCCCCCCCGTTCACCTTTTTTCAAATCGATTTTAAATAAAAAACCGAGCCTCCATCGCGCAGCGGACCGCCGCGACGCCCCTCCCCACGTTGGCCGCCGCCCACCACGGCCCCCTCCCCCTACTCCGATGCTCCAAAGCCCTCCGCCTCCGTCCTTTGCTTCGCTATCCTCTCAAATTAAAGCCCCTCACCCAAATCCGCGGAACCCTAGCCACCAAGGGCCTTACCTCCACCGCGCCGACCACGGGTGCCACCCCCAGCCGCCTCTCCGACCACCGGCGCAGCTCCCTTAGCCTCGTCAGTCTCCGAAGCTTCCATCTCCACTTCAAACTCCACCGTGAGTTTTAATTTCATTTTCATTTATTTATGTAACTTAAAAACATGATTTTTATACATGTAGATGATTAAAAACAGGATCTTTATATATGTAGAGGATTAAAAACATGATTTTTAAATATGTGGCAAGTTAAAAATGTGATCGGAGAGATTTTTAACACGATAAAGAAGTGATTCTTTTTTTTTTGTTATGAAAAGATTACATTTTTTTATGTATATAAAGGTGTGGTTTTTAGCAATATAAAAATATAATCTTTTAGGTACATGTAGCGATATAAAAATTTGATTTTTATATATTTGAAGTGTTGATGAAAATTAGATCTTTATTATAATGGAGCGAAAAAAAAATAGGATTTTTATCTATAAGAAGTAGCAGTCAAAATATGATTGTTATTTATGTATGTAGCAAATAAAAATGTGATCTTTATATAAAAAGTAGCGACGTAAAAATGTGGTTTTTACATAGTAAGTAGCGTTATAAAAATATAATTTTTATTGTAAGAACATCGTTATAAAAATGTGATTTTTATTTATAAAGATCGTCGCTTAAAAATGTGATTTTTAACATATACCGCGTGAAACAGATCTCGTTAGAAACATGGCGAAGATTTCCTACATATGAAGAGTCGCGGTGTTTGGTTTAGCTTTTCGATGAGAACTTCTCACTTTAAATCTTGTTTTCTAGTTAAAAATATATACTAGGATGCAGACGGTGCTTAGTAGCACCCGACACCCGTCGTCCACAGACCATGGACGACTTGTATGCTTGTTTGATGTGTTGTGAAGTTTGTTTGTGATGTTGATGTGAAATGGATAATAAAACATTCATGTATTGAAATAAATTATTTATCGTTAAAAATATAAATTTAACGTGAATGTGAATAAATAAATATTCATTTACAAACCAGACGGTTTGTTTATGTACACCTATTTGAAGGATATTGATTGGGACGATAAATTTTACACATCGCCCAACTGCACAAATAATATTCAGTGTTTGTGGATTGAAACCGCACACGGGTGTTGGGATGATATTTGGCGTACACTAATCCCAATTATTTATTTGTATGTCGATCGATTGGTCGACAGACTGTGTAAGCGTTAATTATTTATATTTAATGCTTATGCAGTTGTGTGGTGCACTTTGGATGATGGTTGATTATTTATCGCTACTATTATATACACGTGTTGTACGGAATCCATATAATTAACATTATATGGTAATTGATTGGGCCTCATTCCAATTGGGAAAACAAAGAATAACAAAAATAGTCATGTGTTGACAGTACTCATGTGTTGAGAATAGTCATGTGTTGAAAGAAATATAGATTCATGTATTGAAAATATTCATATGTTGAGTAAAATATTTAAACAATGAAATTTACATCTTTATCATATATGAAATTAGAAACTAACTGGAAAATAGATAAGATGAGTGGTCTCCTGGGTATTGATCTGATGTTGGTTTCGACTTTCGGGGTTAATACTTAGGGAATCGTTCTCTTACTAATTTATGGTTGGAGTCTGATTAAAAATTTAACGATAGAAATCATAATTTTATAAAATATATTAAATAACAAAAATAGTCATGTGTTGACAGTACTCATGTGTTGAGAATAGTCATGTGTTGAAAGAAATATAGATTCATGTGTTGAATAGAATAAATATTCATTTGTTGAATAGAATAACAATGTTATTGAAAAATATAAAGCCATGTTGATTAGAGATGCGCTATTTTGACGCGAACGATATTTACATCGATTATATTCGTTTTTGTAATGAACATAGAAAAGAAAGTGATTTCAAAATATAACGTTTTGAAAATATAATCATTTATATAGTAATGTTATGAAATATTCAGTTTTGATTTGAAATTGAATATGAAGTTGAAATCGTTTCGAAAATGAATTTAAAACGATTTATAAAATACGTTGAAAAAGGAAATCGATGAAATATATATAATATATATATTATATATATATATATATATAGAATGGCCTGAATAGAACGCACAGCGCCGTGGTAGTTCATGAATTTCGACCATTGACTTCGAATTGATGTTGCGGGAGATCCGACCGTCGGATTCTCCTGAAACCAGAACCATGGGTTCGTATTGAAAAGAGCTTTCCAATGAATATTAGAAATTTGAAATCTAATGGTTGGATTTGGAATTATGTCCAAATCAATTTTGGAAAAGGTCGCTGTAAGTGCAGTTCGGTGGCCGTTATTGAAAACCGACTGTACGGGCCTTGATAAAATTATTTAAAATATCAATAATTTGTGTAAAATCATAAGGAATGATTTGGGAAGAATTGGGTGAAAAACTCCATATTTGAAAAGATCAAAATAGTTTTTTATCGAAATGAACTAGTTTTGAACAAGAATTATAATTCAATTATTTTTTTAAAATAAATAAATTGGTTATGAAATGGTTTTAAAAATAACGAGGATTTCCCAATATATGAACTGGAATGGATTTGAATCGAAATTGTTTTCGGAATATTTCGATGTTGGATTTCGTGATTATACAGATATTGTGGAGGAATTTGGAAGATATATATATCGTTATTCTAATACAATATTTGTGGGTTTCAGAATTTGATATTGAATATAAGCCGATATATTTTCTATTCAGAGCCCTGTATTTAATATCAAATTGGATTTTGGGTTTTCCGTGAATGGTATCTTTAATAATACTGTTCTTGAACTGAATGTAATTAAGAAAATTAGAAACTGACTGGTGGTTAGTCAAGTTGAATGGTTTCCTCGGTATTGATCTGATGTTGGTTCCGGCCTTCGGGGTTAATTCTTAGGGGATTGTTCACTTGCTAATTTACGATTAGAGTCTGATTGGATTTTGGGTTTGTCGTGAACGGTGTTTTAAATAACATTTGTTCTTTAACCAGATAATTAATGGAATGTGAATTGGGTTTATTGTGAACTGTGTCTTTAATGACATTCGTTCTTTAACCCGATTTACAATGAAATATGATTTGGAATTTATAAATCTTTTTATGAAGATTTAATGGGATTTTCCAAAGTTAAATAATCATTAATATTGATTTTTGGGAAGATTAAAACTAAGAGGAGTTTTAATGAATCTTTAATCAGATTAAAATGTGAATTGATAATTTAAATTATCAAATATAAGAAATGGCCGAGAATGGAGTATTACCAGTTTTGGTCTGAGCGATAGTTAAATCTTTAATTAGATTTGAACGAAAAATGGTAATTAAATTTACCGATAACACCGTGGTGTTAGTTATGGGGGTAATAACAGTTTTGCTCCATGGGATGAATAGGTTAGGATTGGGAAATAAAATAAATGATTACTTCAGTGTGGTTCGCTGATTCCGACTAGTTTGGAAAACCACAATTTGGTTTGAAATGACATCCAAAGGAAGATTAAAGAATAAATTTCAAAGAATTTATCTTGAATAAATTAGTGTGAACCTTTCCCAAAGATGTGAATATTTGAATAAAAGAATATTCAGAATTGGAATGAGATGTATGTTGTGTTTTCTAGCACTTGTTTATTATATACGCGAGTTATTTGAAAAGGCCGGGTTTATACCCATTCTGAATAACTGTTTCGACGATAAGTCGAAGATGAAGACGGTGGTCAAAGAGCAGAGGTCTTCACATCGTTTGGATAATTACTGATGATCTTGATTGGGCTGTACAACCAAGAAGATGGAAATAGTTAGTGATCGTCCAGAATTATTTGGAGATCAATGGATATGCGAGGTATAAAGTGCCTCCGGTTTCGTTCAGACCCAGAACGCACATGTAAATGGATCGTGTGTTTGACATTGGATTTTATTCTATGTTGATTGATTTCTGTTAAATATATATCTGTTTGGCGGCGGAGAATTTATTCTCTTGCTTAACGCCCTTCTCTGAGACGTACGAGCTCAAAGGTTATATATCGATAGATATCAGTCGCATGGCATGAATTGCCTGTGTGGCACGCTGAGATGCAGTGAACATGGTTTCTGTTGAAAAGCAGAGTCTTGTGGTTGATGATCAAAGCACGACTTTAATGCAGCGTAGCTTTGTGTATAGTGTGAATTCGCGAGCCTCACACCTCGATATGAGTTAAAAACGGGATACGGACCGCTGGGAGAACACGACGTTTCTTTCTAGTTATGGGTGGTTTCAGCGTTTTACTAGCCCTGATATCGTTGATTATTATACCTATGTGGATATTGGATTGCGAGGCGCCTCGATTATAATTCTGTAAGGACCGAGAAACGTGTGTTCAGGAATTGCCAATCCTCAAACGTAAGAGAGGACCGGCCAAGCCGATTCCAAGGGTTGCCCAGAGTGTGTAGTCCTGAGTCATTTGCTAGAGTGTCTCGAAGCGGAGAGGAGCTTGCCCCTTGCCTCGACTCATGACGGAAATCCAATTTCCAATACGAGATATTTCGGTTTTTATTGTAGAACCTAGTATAGCGACATAGTAGCATGAGATACTATGCCATCTATGATTGATACATTTATATTTGAAGTTGATTTCATACACTTTACACTTATAATAGTATCAGATGATTTGTTTTAAACATACCAAGTATGTTTGGCTGTTATAAGGTTAAAACCCTATCCTCCGGCTTGTGTTGCATTGTGTGATGGGACCTGGGTCTTATAATAGCTTCATTTTTCGAAAAAGCATTGCGTTGTTTATTCTATGCACTGGTGTTCTTGGGAGGAAACCCGTTCCGTGTTACACGGCGTGGTCCCTTGAATTACTCTCTTTTAAAGTAAAGTTTAAATAACTGTTTTAGTTCTCACACCAGTCACATGACTGACCTGGAGTTTATTGTTTTAACCTAAACTCTAGGTGCCCTTATTTTCGACAAGGGCTGCTAGTAGATTTAGTTTTGTAGATTTATATTCACAGGATCCTGGTTTACAGCTGGAACGATACTCGGAAAGCTCTGTATCCATGTATTTATTTCAGTTGTGTTTTGTATTATTTTTCCGCTGCTATGTATTCAAGTGTAATTTAAATCTCTGATATTTGTGAAATGTGTAATATTTATTCATACTCTGTGATATTCTTGTATTCTGATGGAATTGTTGTAATAAACAATGAAATGTTCTTATGTTTGCGTTCTGATGTGTGTTGTTCTCAACTCAATCCGTGCTTTCCTTACCGGGGAAGTTAGGGTCGTGTCAGTTTGGTATCAGAGTTTTGGTTTACAGAGCTCGAGAACAAGACACATTAGGACCATACGAAAGAATTCATCAGATATTGGATTAGAATGACTCGTTAGAGATAGGATCAGTAGTATCCTAGAACGAGTCGATAGAGTAGAATTTTCGAAATAAAAATTTGAAAACAAACTTTGTTTTGAAAATTAAATTCAAGTATACATATTTGAATATTTTATTTGTATTGAATTTGGATAATCGAGTATATAAATATTTTGCATATACGCGTCATGAACGTATATTCGAAGTTTTAATATACTGGATAGATATAGGATCACACTCTAGTCGCTCGGAGATGATTTTGATGATGGAGCTCCATCACCAATATTCATGCTCGGGTTTCGAACGTGTGATATCTATATATTTCCATTAGACTGGTGTGAGAACCAAAACTTGGTAGGTTTATTGTTGTAAATTGGCATCAAAAACATGATTTTCTGTATATATATCAAAATTATGAATTTGAGATTCTAATCAACTAATTGATTGATGGTTGTGTTGTTTGTTTATTTGTTTGATAAATTTTGACCCGTTTAGCCTAATGGAATCAAATATTGAACTATATTGAAAATTGTTTGAAAATGCATGCATATGCATGTACTTACATTGAACAGGTCATAGCAAGGAGGCTAGAGCAGAAGAATAAAATTGTTTGCCTGACAAATAGGTAAATGTTTACAAATTTATTGTGTTTGGATGATTTTATGAGCCGATTGCCTAGCCGCTTGGCTATTTCTTCTTCTTTTTGGATTGATGAGGGCCATGAGAGGCTATTTGAAATATCCTGAAGTCCCCGGTGCAGGGGAGGTTATGGCAAAAAATTTCAGAAATTTAGGGTATAGCCAAATTTTTGAAAAATTTGAAAAGTTCTTAGAAACTGAAAAGTTAAAGAACTTAAGCCGTAACAAAAATAATGAAAGTTGAGTTGGTTCGTAAAACAACTTTCAGCTTCGTTCCTTTTCGGGGACGAAAAGTTTTAAGTGGGGGAGATTGTAACAACCCGGAAATCCGAGCCAATTTAAAATTTTTATTTTGGCAAATTTGATGAATTTTCTATATTTAAAATGAATTATTTTAAATAATAACAACGAGAAATTTATTTTTAATAGAAATAGAACGTATATATTTATATAGATCGTCGTTAGAATATAAATATTTTATTTTAATTATAAAAGGAACTGAAAATGGCGCGGTAGTTCGAAAATTCGATTTCAAAGTTCAAATGCTTGTACAGGATTCAAAATAAACCAGATTTTAGTGAAACCAAAAATATATGAATCTAATTGAGAATATCTTTCCAACGAATCCAAAAAATCGAAATTTCATAGCGGGAATCAAAAGTTATGTCCAGTTGAAAATTTAGAATAGTCGCTATGGAATTCTGGCCCTTAAAAATGGAAATTTTGCAAACGACCTCAGAATTTGATGAAACCACTTTTGTTGGATCTGTGATGTCAAGTTATTGCTATATTACAAAATTCGTAATTTTTCGAATCAATTTGTGAGCGTGGCAAAGGAAAACGCGTTTGACCCGTTTTAGTTGATTTTAATCGACTGGAAAATGGCCATTTTTCAAACGGTCTCAGAATTCGATGAAACTAGTTTTGTTAGGACCGTATCGTCAATACGAAGTTAGAAATTATTTTTCGGGAATTTTTAGAGTTCGTATGTAGCCCCGGTAATATGAAATGTGCGTTTAAATTGAATATATAAAGATTTATATTTTAATTTAAATCAAAACCGGTCGAAACGATAAAATTAGCTATCGAAACTTATCCCATTGTGTTCAGAATAGGGGTAACTAGCTTGGGGTGACCGTTGGTAGGTTTGATTTTGAATTCAAAATAAAAAGTTGCTTTTTGAATTTAAAAATAAATTAAATATATATATTTAATGTTCGGTCAACCCTTCATCCCCTTTTTCCCTTTCAGGCCCCCGCCCCCCATTCACCTTTTTTCAAATCGATTTTATATATATATAAAAAACGAGCCTCCATCGCGCAGCGGACCGCCGCGCCGCCCCTCCCCTCCCCACGTCGGCCGCCGCCCACCACGGCCCCCTCCCCCTACTCCGATGCTCCATAGCCCTCCTCCTCCCTACCTTGCTTCGCTGTCCTCTCAAACTGAAGCCCCTCGCCCAAATCCGCGAAACCCTAGCCACCAAGGGCTTTGCCTCCACCGCGCCGACCACGGGTGCCACCCCCAGCCGCCTCTCCGACCACCGGGGAAGCTCCCCTAGCCCCGTCAGTCTCCGAAGCCGCCATCTCCACTTCAAACTCCACCGTGTGTTTTAATTTCATTTTCATTTATTCGTATAACTTAAAAACATGATTTTTATACATGTAGATGATTAAAAACAGGATCTTTATATATGTAGAGGATTAAAAACATGATTTTTAAATATGTGGCGAGTTAAAAATGTGATCTTTTATATGTATGAAAGGAAAAGGAGAGATTTTTAACACGATAAAGAAGTGATTCTTTTTTTTGTTATGAAAAGATTACATTTTTTATGTATATAAAGGTGAGGTTTTTAGCAATATAAAAATATAATCTTTTAGGTACATGTAGCGATATAAAAATATGATTATTATATATTTGAAGTGTTAATGAAAATTAGATCCTTATTATGATGGAGCGAAAAAAAATAGGATTTTTATCTATAAGAAGTAGCGGTCAAAATATGATTTTTATTTATGTATGTAGCAAATAAAAATGTGATCTTTATATAAAAAGTAGCGACATAAAAATGTGGTTTTTACATAGTAAGTAGCGTTATAAAAATATAATTTTTATTGTAAGAACATCGTTATAAAAATGTGATTTTTATTTATAAAGATCGTCGCTTAAAAATGTGATTTTTAACATATACCGCGTGAAACAGATCTCGTTAGAAACATGGCGAAGATTTCCTACATATGAAGAGTCGCGGTGTTTGGTTTAGCTTTTCGATGAGAACTTCTCACTTTAAATCTTGTTTTCTAGTTAAAAATATATACTAGGATGCAGACGGTGCTTAGTAGCACCCGACACCCGTCGTCCACAGACCATGGACGACTTGTATGCTTGTTTGATGTGTTGTGAAGTTTGTTTGTGATGTTGATGTGAAATGGATAATAAAACATTCATGTATTGAAATAAATTATTTATCGTTAAAAATATAAATTTAACGTGAATGTGAATAAATAAATATTCATTTACAAACCGGACGGTTTGTTTATGTACACCTATTTGAAGGATATTGATTGGGACGATAAATTTTACACGTCGCCCAACTACACAAATATTATTCTGTGTTTGTGGATTGAAACCCCACATGGGTGTTGGGATGATATTTGGTGTACACTAATACCAATTATTTAGTTGTATGTCGATCGATTGGTCGACAAACTGTGTAAGCGTTAATTATTTATATTTAATGCTTATGCAGTTGTGTGGTGCACTTTGGATGATGGTTGATTATTTATCGCTGCTATTATATACATGTGTTGTATGGAATCCATATAATTAACATTATATGGTAATTGATTGGGCCTCATTCCAATTGGGAAAACAAAGAATAACAAAAATAGTCATGTGTTGACAGTATTCATGTGTTGAGAATAGTCATGTGTTGAAAGAAATATAGATTCACGTGTTGAAAATATTCATATGTTGAGTAAAATATTTTAACAATAAAATTTAAGTCTTTATCATATATAAAATTAGAAACTAACTGGAAAATAGATAAGATGAGTGGTCTCCTGGGTATTGATCTGATGTTGGTTTCGGCCTTCGGGGTTAATACTTAGGGAATCGTTCTCTTACTAATTTACGGTTGGAGTCTGATTAAAAATTTAACGATAGAAATCATAATTTTATAAAATATATTAAATAACAAAAATAGTCATGTATTGACAGTACTCATGTGTTGATAATAGTCATGTATTGAAAGAAATATAGATTCATGTGTTGAATAGAATAAATATTTATTTGTTGAATAGAATAACAATGTTATTGAAAAATATAAAGCCGTGTTGATTAGAGATGCGCTATTTTGACGCGAACGATATTTACATCGATTATATTCGTTTTTGTAATGAATATGAAAAGAAAGTGATTTCAAAATATAACGTTTTGAAAATATAATCATTTATATAGTAATGATATGAAATATTCAATTTTGATTTGAAATTGAATATGAAGTTGAAATCATTTCGAAAATGAATTTAAAACGATTTATTAAATACGTTGAAAAAGGAAATCAACGAAATATATATAATATATATATTATATATAGAATGGCCTGAATAGAACGCGCCGCGCCGCGGTAGTTTATGAATTTTGACCATTGACTTCGAATTGACGTTGAAACTGGAACCGTTGGGTTCATATCGAAAAGAGCTTTCCAATGAATATTAGAAATTTGAAATCTAATGGTTGGATTTGGAATTATGTCCAAATCAAATTTGGAAAAGGTCGCTGTAATTGCAGTTCGGTGGTCGTTACTGAAAACCGACTGTACGGGCCTTGATAAAATTATTAAAAATATCAATAATTTGTGTAAAATCATAAGGAATGATTTGGGAAGAATTGGGATGAAAAACTCCATATTTGAAAAGATCAAAATAGTTTTTTATCGAAATGAACTAGTTTTGAACAAGAATTATAATTCAATTATTTTTTTAAAATAAATAAATTGGTTTTGAAATGGTTTTAAAAATAACGAGGATTTCCCAATATATGAATTGGAATGGATTTGAATCGAAATTGTTTTCGGAATATTTCGATGTTGGATTTCATGATTATACAGATATTGTGGAGGAATTTGGAAGATATATACATCGTTATTCTAATACAATATTTGTGGGTTTTAGAATTTGATATCGAATATAAGCCGATATATTTTCTATTCAGAGCCCTGTATTTAATATCAAATTGGATTTTGGGTTTGCCGTGAATGGTATCTTTAATAATACTGTTCTTGAACTGAATGTAGTTAAGAAAATTAGAAACTGACTAGAGGTTAGTCAAGTTGAATGGTTTCCTTGGTATCGATCTGATGTTGGTTCCGGCCTTCGGGGTTAATACTTAGGGGATTGTTCACTTGCTAATTTACGGTTAGAGTCTGATTGGATTTTGGGTTTGTCATGAACGGTGTTTTAAATAACATTTGTTTTTTAACCCGATAATTAATGGAATGTGAATTGGGTTTATTGTGAACTGTGTCTTTAATGACATTCGTTCTTTAACTCGATTTACAGTGAAATATGATTTGGAATTTATAAATCTTTTTATGAAGATTTAATGGGATTTTCCAAAGTTAAATAATCATTAATATTGGTTTTTGGGAAGATTAAAACTAAGAGGAGTTTTAATGAATCTTTAATCAGATTAAAATGTGAATTGATAAATTAAATTATCAAATATAAGAAATCGTCGAGAATGGAGTATTACCAGTTTTGCTCTGAGCGATAGTTAAATCTTTAATTAGATTTAAATGGAAAATGGTAATTAAATCTACCAATAACACTGTGGTGTTAGTTATGGGGTAATAACAGTTTTGCTCCATGGGATGAATAGGTTGGGATTGGGAAATAAAATAAATGATTACTTCGGTGTGGTTCGCTAATGCCGACTAGTTTGGAAAACCATAATTTGGTTTTAAATGACATCCAAAGGAAGATTAAAGAATAAATTTCAAATAATTTATCTTTGATAAAATTAATGGGAACCTTTCCCAAAAGATGTGAATATTTGAATAAAAGAATATTCAGAATTGGAATGAGACGTATGTTGTGTTTTCTAGCACTTGTTTATTATATACGCGAGTTATTCGGAAAGGCCGGGTCTATGCCCATTCTGAATAACTGTTTCGACGATAAGTAGAAGATGAAGATGGTGGTCCAGGACCGGAGGTCTTCACATCGCTTGGATAATTACTGATGATCTTGATTGGGCTGTACACCCAAGAAGATGGAAATAGTTAGTGATCGTCCAGACGTATTTGGAGATCAATGGATATGCGAGGTATAAAGTGCCCCCGGTTTCGTTCAGACCTAGAATGGACGTGTAAATGGATTGTGTGTCTGACATTGGATTTTATTCTGTGTTGATTGATTTCTGTTAAATATATGTCTGTTTGGCGGCGGAGAATTTATTCTCTTGCTTAACGCCCTTCTCTAAGAGGTACGAGCTCAGAGGTTATATATCAATAGATATCAATCGTATGGCATGAATTTCCTGTGTGGCATGCTGAGATGCAGTGAACATGGCTTTTGTTGAAAAGCACAGTCTTGTGGTTGATGATCAAAGCACGACTTTAATATAGCGTAGCTTTGTGTATAGCGTGAATTCGCGAGCCTCACACCTCGGTATGAGTTAAAAACGGGATACGGACCGCTGGGAGAACACGACGTTTCTTTCTAGTTATGGGTGGTGTCAGCGTTTTACTAGACCTGACATCGTTGATTATTATACCTATGTGGATGTTGGATTGCGAGGCGCCTCGATTATAGGTCTGTAAGGACCGGGAAACGTGTGTTTATGAATTGCCAATCCTGAAACATAAGAGAGGACCGGCCAGCCAATTCCAAGGGTTGCCCAGAGTGTGTAGTGCTGAGGCATTTGCTAGAGTGTCTCGAAGCGGAGAGGAGCTTGCACCTTGCCTCGACTCATGACGGAAATCCAATTTGCAATATGAGATATTTCGGTTTTAATTGTAGAACCTAGTATGGCAACATAGTAGCATGGGATACTATGCCATCTATGATTGATACATTTATATTTGAAGTTGTTTTCATACACTTTACACTTACAATAGTATCAAATGATTTGTTTTAAAAGTACCAAGCATGTTTGGCTGTTATAAGGTAAAAACCCTATCCTTCGGCTTGCATTGCATTGTGTGATGGGACCTGGGTCTTATAATAGCTTCATTTTTCAAAAAAGCATTGCGTTGTTTATTCTATGCACTAGTGTTCTTAGGAGGAAACCCGTTCCGTGATACACGGCGTGGTCCCTTGAATTACTCTCTTTTAAAGTAAAGTTTAAATAACTGTTTTAGTTCTCACACTAGTCACATGACTGACCTGGAGTTTATTGTTTTAACCTAAACTCTGGGTGTCCTTATTTTCGACACAGGCAGCTAATAGTTTTGGTATTGCAGATTTATATTCACAGGATCCTGGTTTACAGCTGGAACGATACTCGGAAAGCTCTGTATCCGTGTATTTCTTTCAGTTGTGTTTTGTATTATTTTTCCGCTGCTATGTATTCAAGTGTAATTTAAATCTCTGATATTTGTGAAATGTGTAATATTTATTCATACTCTGTGATATTCTTGTATTCTGATGGAATTGTTGTAATAAACAATGAAATGTTCTTCTGTTTGCGTTTCGATGTGTGTTGTTCTCAACTCAATCTGTGCTTTCCTTACCGGGGAAGTTCGGGTCATGTCAGTTTTAACACATAATCAAAACTTAAAAGCGGAAAGTATACCCAACCTTTTAGGTAAAAAATAATAGCAGAGTTATCAACTTAGCAAGAGTTGAAATTCAATTTTTATATTTTATTTCTAGTTGAATACATTAATATTTAGAAAGTCTATACTATTAGATGAAGGAATGTTATTTTGGTCACATACAAATTATCATATCCAATTTTTCCAACTATGGTTCGTAGAGTTAATATTAAAGAATTTACATTATAAATTTCAACTTCATATTTCCAAAATCAATGTAAATTTTATAAATTTTAGAAATCATACAGTCAAACATAAATTTGGATTAAGTGTAGAACTCAATTTGCAAAATAAAACTTGGAAATTGAAAATTTGAAAATACAAATGTTAACATTAAATTTTAACTAAGATATCAAAATTTCAAATTCAAATTTCAAGTTTAAGTATTTTAAAATTAAAAGTTTAGGAATTTACCTTCTGTATTAGTTAATCCAACCAAAGCACAAAGTTGATGTTTCGGTGGTTAGAACCCATGGCATATAGATACTCTATCGCACAACGCCAGACTACTGCCAATCTTCTTTTGGAAATTGAGTACAACACTGCTAAATGATCAAAATTCAATTTTTAATTAAAAGTATGCAGGTTGTAAAATGAGTTGATCAAAAAATGTGCACACTATAAGTACGTAAATGTTTGTCACCTCAAAAAATATGCACATTTTAGGCATGTTCTGTAAATGTATTTAGTAAATACAATTTTTATGACTCCCAATAATAATATTACTAACATAATTAGGTGCTAATGTATAGTACGACTTAATTTTCGAAAAATCAACCATAAGCATGTATAAGATCAAACTGAAAGTACCTATGTTAAGCTTTTATATGAAAAAGAAAAGGGTAAACAAATAATACACCTAATACACATAAGAAACATGGAAGATAAATAGCCAAAGTAAGTGAACAATGCCAAACCTTTTTTTCCATAGGAGTGGACATTTTCGACTGGAACAAAAATTCAACTCTAGCGATTTTACTGCTTAACATGTATACATCAAAATACGTCCATCCAGTATCACCAAGCGATGACTATCTGTGGATAAAACATATATTAATCATTTGAAAAATATCATCTGATATTTTATCTTTCTAAAACTATTTATTAAGATCTTGATAGCATTCATCATAGAAGATGGTGTAATACTGTACCGATTTCAGTTATATGCTAGGTGTTATGTGAAAAGACTAAGATATGTCATTTTGGATTACCTATTCATTCAGTTTTGAGTCAAAAATGCGAGGAAATTACAAAAAAAATCTTATATTAAACATTGTCATCGTACAAATTCCGCGTATCCCAATATACAGAAATTACAAAAAAATGATGTGAAAACATAGATGAAAATTGGTCGTTGAAGTACCTTGAGCCGAGGACATGGAATAGATGTCATAAGGAAACTGCAGTTTCTGCAAAAATATGTAATAAACTTTTCATTGATTTTAAAATTAGTTGTTATAAAAGCAGTAGATCGATTTGGAAATGCAAGGAATAATTAATTTGGCAAAGAAATAAAGATTTAGGTTACCGATCTGGGGATGATTAGCGGAAGCGGTTGTTGAGACGACCCCAAACCCCGTACTGACGGTGGCAAGGGTAATCCTTGGAATATAACACAGAAACAGATAATAGCAGAACATAAATAAATGAATACACCAGATAATGCACAATAGAATATACTGGATAAAAATAATCATCAGAGTTACACAGTATACAGGATCATACTTAGTACAAATACAGTTCAGCTATACATAAATGTCTACAGCGGAAAACAAAAAAAATATTTACAATAGGAGCTGAACAACATAAAATAGATAAATGATAGGATCCATCTTCAGCTCCAGCTATCCAGAAAAGCCTGCTAAACCTGAACACAAGGCTGCCCATGTAGAAAAAGGGGCACCCGAGTTTGAAAGTGAAACAAACTACGAGTCAGTCATGGGACTGGTATGAGAAATCTGCTCAACACATTTATAATATGGCCAATCACAGGACCACGCCACTTTCATGGAACGGGTTTACTCCATTGGATTGCCAGTGCTTTAAAAACAACTCTTTCTTTTAAACATCGCAATGCTTTTTATAAAAATAAAGCCATTATAAGACTCAGTTCCCATCACACAATGCAACGCAAACCGGAGGATAGAGTTTTACCTTATAATGGCCAAAATATGATTGATACGAATAAAACAAAAGCATTTGATATTATTACTAGTGTTTATTTGTTTCAAAAACAATTTTAATCATAACTATCAATCATAGACGGCATGGGTACCATATATCATGTCGCCATATATATATATATATATATATATATATATATATATATACAATCAAAACCGCACAGTCACGTAATTGGAAATTGGATTTCCGTCATGAACCAAGGCAAAAGATAGTCCTTACCGACTTCGAGACTGCCTATCCCGAGTCTCAGGATCATAGCTCGAGTGACCCTTGGATCGTCAGGGCCGGTCCACCGATGTGGATTAAAATGCCTGAACAATGCGTTTCTCCGCCCTTTGGGGCGTAAGTGAGCCAACGAATGACTCCATCGGACCCGGATCGTCCGATCTAACCGAGGCGCCTCGCAACAGTAACAACCACATAAGTCAAACTTGTCAGGGCGTGTAAAACCACTGATGCCACTTCTAGCTAGGAAGAAACGCATATCCCCCCTGAGGTCCTCTCCCGTTTCTGGTTCATACCGGGGTGTGAAGCTCGAGATTTCACGTTATACACAAAGCTACGCCACACAGGCGGTGCTTTGATCATCACCACAAGACTTTGCTTTTCAACAGAAGCCCTGATATCTGCATCTTAGCATGCCACACAGGCAATTCACACCGTGCAACTCATGGCTATCAATCACACAGAATAAATTCCAATGTCAGACACACTATCCATTTGCAAGTCCGTTCTGGGTCTGAACGAAACCGGAGGCACTATATACCTCGCAAACCCATCGATCACCACGTACTTCTAGACGATCACCACTCATTATCCATATTTCGGGATGCCTCCCAATCAGGACCTCGTTTACCATCCAAACGAGGTGAAGATCTCCAGTCTTCGACCACCGTCTTCATCTTCGATTTCTTATCGTCGATTCAGTTATTCAGAATGGGGTAAACCCGGTCTTTCTGAGCAACTCGCGTATATGATAAACAAGTGCAACTGTAACAACCCGTATTTTTGAATAACATGTTATAACATAAATCAAGGCAGAATTAAACTGTAAAATCTGAATCAAGGGAAAAAGGCTGTGCCATTGCGTTCGTCTCGGAAAAATACGCGAAATAGAGTCCGAGTTTTCGAAAATCGGAGTCCGTATGACCAAGATATGGCCTCGCGAAGTTTCACGAAAAATTCAAATTCAAAACAGATTCAAATTTCAGAAAATCAGAAGTGGCGGGAAAATTCCCGCCAGACCCAGGGGGTCGACCTGGGGGTCGACTAGGGAGTCGACCTGCCCACCAGGTCGACTGGGGAGTCGACCCTAGGGTCGACCTGGGGGTCGACCTCCCTGGTCGGCCAGGTCGGCCTGGTGCACCTATCTTGGCTGTTTTGACCTGTTTTGTTGGCTAGTGACGGGATTTGATGGCTCTGATTGAATCTAGAGTTAATCCTATGGCTAATACTATCCTAAAACTCTATAAAAAGACCCCTAAGCCTAGCCTAAATCATCATTATTCATTCCTACAACTAAACTATGCCAAATTTGTTCCTCTCATGGCCTCCACTCTCATGCTAAAATTCCTAAGTTTATTTATATGAGAGATTTTGAGTTCATACAAGTGTTTCCAAGCTTGTATGAGTGTTCTTAGTTTGCATTCAAGTCAAGTTGCAACATTTCTATTTCAAAGCGAGGGTTTTTATTGATTTGGCTCAAGGGTTTTCATTTGGAGCTTGCATATTTGGGTTTTTGGTGCTTGCATAAGGGCTTCGTCTCAATCTTTATAATAAATATTTATTTGTGTCTTCATAGCATTGTAAGCCCTTTTCTACTTTCTTTTTTTGAACTCTAAAGTTAAATGAATGATGCAAGTTTGGTTGATCACTATGATATGCAAGTTTGGGTTGATCACTATGATATGCAAATTTGGTTGATCATTATGCAAGTTGGTTTAATCATTATGTATGACACATGTTGCTATGTTATGCAAGTTTGGGTTGATCATTATACACATGTTATCATGTTATGCAAGTTAAACTTGAAGTTGTGAGCTTAAAGCTTCAAGCTTTATGTTGAAGGTTGCATTTTGGCAACATGGAAGTTATCATATCCCTTATGATAACTTGCATGTGAGGCTAAATGCGAACTTCTAGCCACTTCTACATGTCATTCATCACCATGTATCACTTATATGCTAAGTTTGGTTTTATGCATGCTTTTGAAGCCTAATAATGCAATATGCAAGTATATGAACATATGTACAATTCATATGCCACCATGTTAAACTTGTGGCTTCAACACCTTTATGTCATGATTATGCCAAGTTCCCTATTTTATCCTTTATGCGTTGTTGCGATTATGTAAACGATGGGATTACGTTGGGGTTGGGTAACATTATGACATAAACATGGTTTTTATAACATGACGTGATATGTTAACTTGTAATTATGTTTTGGAAACATAATGGACATGACACTTAGAAAATATGAGTGTGGCCAACTCGAGGTTGGGTTGAGTTTGTAGCATAAATCTACCCGGACCCGCCCGGCTTAACTAGTGGCTACAAACAATAAGACCCAATGTGAGAAGTTGGTCATGTTGTGCTCGAACCCGAGGTTAGACCTAGTTGTGGTGTAAAGCTACCCGGACCCGCCCGGCTTAACTAGTAACCACAACAAAGTCTAATGTGAGAGGTTAAAGCGCATTAAGTTAATTAATGCCTCCTGATTAGGGTTAAGTCATGGTCCACTTAATACTTAACCAATTTGGGCTTGATGGGTTAATCGGGGTTAAGTCAGGAACCTTGGGTACGCTTAACCAATTTAATCCACGTTTGGATCGGGTTTACCACATTTAACCCGTTAAGAAACCCTAGTTGCGTGGTCCTTTTCAGCAGTAACCTTCTAGATAGTATCATAAGACCCTAGGACTAGGCTAGGGTGGGGCACGATTACTGGGCTGATTGTAAGAGACCAAAAGAGACGGTTGAATGATGCCCCGGTTGTTCAGGCGGACCATGGTCGTGCACATTAAGTCCGGAGTTGAACACGGGCACCGGTAGGTTTAGACTGTGCATCCTGGAATGGTGTCTGAGGGTTACACCGTAGGGCCAGATACACCCTAGGGTGGACCCTGCACAGTCAACTACATTGCATGATTAAGCCGTATGACACCGACACTTGACGAGTTAGGCTTATGGGGAGCCGATCGACTAGACCGAGTAGTTGGACCTCGATTTAGGTCATCTCATGATGTTGGGCCAAACTTGGGCCAAGGGATCAATTCTTGTTTTTACTTGACATGTTAGAATGCTAGTTTATCCGCTGCTTTACTACTCTGTTTTACTTATATGTTCTGTCTTGTGATATCTGCATGCATGTTTACCTTGTTTAAACGCCCCTCCAAAGCCAGTGTGCTTGCAAGAGTCACCCTGGCGGAGGTGGGGTGTTACAGCAACACAAATTTACATACGCATCATTTCAATTCATTAGTTGCTAACCGTCAATCAGTAAGAGAACGATTTCCCAAATATTAACCCCGAAGGCCGAAACCAACATCAGATCAATACCCAAGAAACCATTCGACTTAGCCAACCTTCAGTTAGTTTCTAAATTTCACATCCATATCGTTTATAATATTTTATAATGATTTATCGCTATTTTTATTTATTATAAATAGCCAATTCATTCAAAACGACGCTTCGAGCCATAACGTGACCGTGGCGCTGTTTTTCTTCAGATTTGATTTACACATATCTAAAAATCTAACCGTTGGATCTTCACAAAATTTACATCATTAGAAAGATCATTTCAAAACAAATCCAACGGTTCCAGTTTCGGGAAAATCCGACGGTCGGGTCTCCCAATATAATCGTTTGAAGTTTCGATTTCAAAATATGAACTGCAGCGTCGTTATTCGATTAAATATAATTATATTTTTATATATATAAATATAATCGATTATAGCGCTATATTTCTTCAGATTTGAATTAAACATTCCAGACAATCCAACCGTTGGATTTTTACAAAGTTGGTGCCGTTGGAAAGATATTTCCAAAGCGAACCCAACGGTTGCGATTTCGGGAAAATCCGATGGTCGGATTTCCCGCACTAATCGTTTGAAATCACGGTTTCAAAATACGAATTGCAGCTTCGTTATTCGATATATTTCAATTCTATTTTTATATATATATCGATTCTTCGATTTCAAAAACTATATTCTTTTCATACATTTGACAAAAATGATATTTTTATCTAACTGTCTTTTATTTCAACACTTCACTATTTTTAACAATTCATTTATATAATAAAAATGTGATTTTTATTGTAAAACAATTCATTTCAAAACACTATTATTTTATATAGTTCATATAGGTAATAAAAGTATGATTTTTATTGTAAAACAATTTATTTCAAAATGAGATCATTTTATATAGTTCATATCGATGGTAAAAATTGGATTTTCATTATAAAACACTTTCTTTCAAAATATGAATACCATTCAGCACATGAATTTCGATTCAACGAATGAATTTCGATTCAACACATGAAGGTTTTCTATAGTTTATAAATATTGATAAAAAGGTGATTTTTATATTTAAAACACGAATACCATCCAACACATGAATTTCAATTCAACGAATGAATATCGATTCAACACATGAAGGTTTTCTATAGTTTCTATATATAGATAAAAATGTGATTTTTATATTTAAAACACGAATACCATTCAACACATGAATTTCTATCCAACGAATGAATATCGACTCAACACATGAAGGTTTTCTATAGTTTATATATATAGATAAAAATGTGATTTTTATATTTAAAACACGAATACCATTCAACACATGAATTTCTATCCAACGAATGAATATCGACTCAACACATGAAGGTTTTCTATTCAATAAATAAATATAGTTTCAATAAATGAAAATAATTCAAACACATGAATATTATTCAAAATTTCGGCAGCATAACGGCAGGGTAGTTAAAACCGGGACCGTCCCTAGTACGGCTCCTCGCTCTACCTTAAAACCTCGCGGTTTTTGACAATGGGGAATCATGCATCTAGTTCGCACGCAGGCGACATGCATATATTTATTTCATTTCCACAAACTAATCATATGTGGTTTCAACCAAATATTTCTCAACCACAAACGGGTATTTTTCAACCACAATCAATCAATATCAACCACAAACAATTCCAATCAACCATTCGCTATCAATCAATTTTCACACCAATCACAACCAATAAATATCGTCCATGGTTTGTGGACGAGGGGCGTGTATATATATATATATATATATATATATATATATATATTTATAGCATTTCACTTCTATTTCAACACATATATAATTTTTACAACGCATATATAACTTATACATCGAACGTACAACTTATACAACGCTTATACAAGAGGTGTACAACGCTTATATAACTCATACATCGACTATATAATTTATACATCGTCGTTTTCCATATTGTTTATAAATTAAAAATCTCACATTGGGTTTCACTCCACCAAAAATAGCAGAAGGCTCAGAAAAATATGCGGTCTCTTCTAGAATGTAGAGGACGTCCACACGAGTCCACTGTCTCTTGTTTCACTGAATTTCGTCAACACACGAAAAAGATATGATTTTTCAAAGCTTGCAACGGTTTAAAGGTGTTAAAACAGTTGAAAATAAAACAAGCCGTACCTTTCAGAAATCGTTCAAAACTAGGTTTTGAATTTGCGATCAAACGGAGTAACGGTTTCACGATCGGGTTGCGCGAGGTCGAATAGGGAGGTGGGGCGCTGGTTCGCCGGAGGTGGGCCCCAGCTCGGTGGCGGCAGGCGCGAGAAACGGCGGTGGAAACCTCCGAACTTCCCGAGCTCGATTCTCCCAAACCACTCAATGAAAAAAATCCAAACTTTATATGGATTTGAAGATCTCGAGAAGATCTTCAAAAAGTTCAACTGTGGCACGAGCTAATTCGGCGTGGATTGATCGGAAAATGAGGGGGAAGGTTTGAACGTGTTTCCTCCTTCAGTCGACGTCTGGGAGAGGGAAAATTCCCTTTTCTTTATTAAATTCTGATTGGCCGAGAGATATTTATAATTTTTAAAAGAGGGTTTTCTAACACGACCTCCAATCCAAACCCAACGACTGTCGTCCCTAGCGTTTTATCCCCATTCCGAACACAATGGGATATGTTTCGTAGGCCCATTCGACTGTTTCAGTTAGTTTTCATTCAAATTAAAATATAAAACATTCAATATTTAATTTGAACGTACATTTCAATTTGTCGGGGCCACAAACTGATTCTAAAAATTCCCGAAAAATAAATCTAGCTATGTTTTGACGATATGGTCCCAACAAAACTAGTTTCGTCGAATTCTGAGATCGTTTGAAAAATGACCCATTTCTGGTTGATCCAATTTAACTATAATTGACCAAAACACGTTTTCCTTTGCCACGCTCACATACTAGCTTCAAAAATTATGAAATTTGAAACCTAGCAATAACTTCACATCCGGGATCCAACAAAAGTGGTTTCGTCGAATTCCGAGGTCGTTTGCAAAATGGCCATTTTCACGGGCTATATAAATTCCATAACGACCTTTCTGAAAATTCATTTGGCCATAACTTTTGCATCCCGCTATGAAACTTTGATTTTTCAGATTCATTAGAAAGGTATTCACTAACAGATTTAAATATTTTTGGCTTCACTCAAATCCGTTTTGTTTTGCACCCGGTACAGTCAGACAAAGTTTGAATTCAATTTTTGAAACTGCAGCGCCATTTCAGGCCTTGTTTATAATTAGAATTAATTATATTCGTTTTCAAACATCGATTCAAACTCACTTTTCATTGCTATTATTTAAAATATTTATTTTAAATATTTAAAATCCAATATTTTAGCCAATTTAAATTTTTTAAATTGGTTTAGATTTTCTAGGTCGTTACAATCTCCCCCACTTAAAACTTTTCGTCCCCGAAAAGGAACAAAGTCGAAAGTGGTTTGATTAATCTATTCTACGTTCAATCTGGCTTCAATTCTCCAACTTTTCAATTTCTGAGAATTTTCAAATTCTTCACAAATTTGGCTAACACCCGGAATTTTCGAAAAATTTCGCCATAACCTCCTTTGTATGGGGAGAGGTTTGGAAATTTATTGGGCCGTATTAGGTACCCAATAAATCCTAATAAGCATACACATATTTATAGTGATATATTCTGGTGTTTACAGGGGAGCGTGTATTGATAATAACTCCAGAGAATAAATTCTCATCACCCTGTCAAAGCCTGAGGGAGTGTGTATTTTAAATGCTCCAGAGGATAAATCCTCGTCACCTCGTCCCGTGTGGGAAATAAATAGTCCATGTGTCGTATCTAATAACTAGAGAGACGTGATTATTGTCAACTCCAGACCCGTGTGGAGTTTTTATTAATCTGGCAATTTTATCGTTACAATTTAAATAGTCCATATCAGTCATCAGTTCAACCTGTAAAATATAGTCATCGCCATACAAGCCTCTCGCTCGTATGGTAAATCTTCCACCTCGTCACACAAGCTCCAAATGCTTATGTGGTATATGATGAAGTATGCCTATCTTCAGAAGTATGCCATGCAGTGTAGTTCAAAATTAATTGTTACTATCCTATGGCGATGTTTATTATTTCACACAGAACAACCAGCACTCTGCATCCAATGGCATTCACAGGAGTTGATATAATAATATTTCGCATCCAACTCATTAAGGTTTACCTATTTGTCGGGCACGTAAATAAAATCTTTACTCAACAACTATCCATTTACCTGTTCAAACATATATAATGCACATGTATATATCTCTATTTATTTTCTAATCAGTTCAATGTGTGATTCAATCGAATAAATCCTACCATTCATTCTATTATTGATTAAATTAACTATCGTTTTAATAATTTTAATTAACCAAATCTACTATCACACAACACAAACAACAATCAAATTGTTTTTAACTTTTCAAAAATACACTAACCAATTTCTACATTTCTTTAAAATCATTCAGACTATAAAATTAAAAGTGCACATCCATGGAAAGAAAATAACAACAAAGTAGAGAACTAATTGGTAATGCAAAGTATGGTAAATGTACCTTGCACCGGAGTCAATCAGAGATATCTACTCGACACTTAGGATAGGCTTTCTGAATGCTCTCCTCAGTTTCCCAAGTACAATCTCGCGGATCTCCACTCCATTGCACTTTGACTAAGTGAACCTTCTTGTTCCTCAGCTCTTTGGTTTCTTTGCCGATAATCTTGAGCGGCTCTCTTCTCACAGCCAATTCTGGAGTAATTTCAATATCCTGCTGAGCTGCTTCTTCCACGATCAAGTCTGGATCATGAACGTGCTTTCGAAGTTAAGATATGTGAAATACATCATGAAATCCAGGCAACCAATCAGGCAATTTAACCCTATAAGCGAGAGTTCCGATCCGTTCCAGAATAGGAAACAGACCAATGAGTTTGGGCGCCAACTTCCCAGTTTTACCGAACCGGATAACTCCTCTCATCGGCGATACTTTCAAATATACATAGTCGCTAACAGCAAAGGATATATCTCTTCTTCTCCTATCGGCATAGCTCTTTTGTCGGATTTGAGCGGCGAGTAATCGTTTCTTGATAAAATCGACTTTGTCGGCAGCTTCTCGGATCATATTAGGCCCTAACACAAGTTTATTACAGGGTTCGACCCAACAAGAAGGAGATCGGCATGGTCTACCATACAATGCTTCGAATGGCGACATTGTTAGGCTCGCCTGGTAGCTGTTATTACATGAGAATTCAGCCAAATGCACATGGTCTTCCCATGATCCACCAAAATCTAGAACACAAGCCCGCAATAGATCTTCTAGTATACGATTCACCCTCTCAGTTTGACCATCTGTCTGAGGATGATAGGCGGTGCTTAGGTTCAGCTTTGTTCCCAGCTCTACTTGAAATGCCTCCCAGAATTTACTAGTAAATATTGTATATCTATCACTGACTATACTGAGCGGCACTCCATGTAGTCTAACTATTTCCTTGAAATATATCTGCGCCAGACTCTGAGCAGTTCTGTTTGAACAGACAGGTATGAAATGGGCAGTCTTCGTGAAGCGATCTATGATCACCCAAATACTGTCATTTTCTTTTCTAGTTCTGGGCAAACCATCTATGAAGTCCATGGAAATATGTTCCCACTTCCAACCAGGAATGTCTAGCGGTTGCAATAATCCAACTAGTTTCTGTTGGTCGCTTTTGACTAGTTGGCAAGTAGGGCATCGGCTAACATATAAAGAAATGTCCCTCTTCATCGACTTCCACCAGAAAGTGCGTTTGATGTCATTATACATTTTGCTTACTCCCGGATGGATACTAAGTTTTGACTTGTGGCATTCATCCAGTACTTCCTTTCGGAGCTCAACAATGTTAGGGATACAGATTCGACCTTTGAGCCTTAGAATCCCATCATTATCAACTTGAAAACTCGAGGGTTCGCCTTGTTGAATTATCTCTCTGATCTTCTGAATTAAGTGATCATCCTTTTGAAGAGCAGATATTTTATCTAGCAATGAAGTCGTGATAATAAAACTGGCGATCATTTCATTCTTTTGGCTTAACGCATCGGCTACGATATTGGCTTTCCCTGGAGTGTATATAATCTAAAAGTCGTATGCTGCAAGGAACTCTAGCCAACGTTGCTGCCTCAAATTCAAGTCTTTCTGGGTGAACAGATACTTTAACAACTGGTGATCTGTAAACAGTTCAAATCTCTCACCCAGAAGATAGTGCCTCCATATTTTCAAAGCGAATACTATCGCCAATAACTGAAGATCATGAGTGACGTAGTTTTTCTCGTGCGGCTTCAGTTGACGACTAGCATAAGCAATCACTTGACCCCTTTGCATTAACACTGTGCCAAGGCCTTCTCTAGAAGCATCAGTCCAGACTTTTAAATCTTGATTGCCGTCAATAATGGTTAACACTGGAGCAGTAGTTAATCTTAACTTTAGCTCTTCAAAAGCCTCCTCACTTTCTGGAGTCCATTTGAATTTAGAGTGCTTCTTTGTAAGCTTAGTTAAGTGACCAGATATCTTCGAAAAGTTTTTAACGAACTTCCGGTAATAACTAGCCAATCCGAGAAAACTGCGGACTTCTGTAGGAGTACTGGGCTGTTTCTAATTCTGAATAGCTGTGATTTTACTTGGATCCACAGCAATTCCTTCTTTTGATACGACATGGCCTAGAAATTTTACTTCTTCTTGCCGGAATATACATTTGGAAAACTTTGCTTTCAACACATTCTTTCTGAGAATTTCTAACACTTGTTCCAAATGTTTTTCTTGCTCGCTTTCTGACTTAGAGAAGATAAGGATATCATCAATGAAAAGCAGAACAAATTTATTCAATACTCCTCTGAATACTCTGTTCATTAGATCGACGAAATAGGCTGGAGCGTTACATAAGCCGAAGGGCATCACTAACCACTCGTAAAATAAGTCTGGACCTCTGAATTCTGTCAAAGGAACACACTCCTCGGCGATGCAAAGCTGATGGAAACCTGTAGCTAGGTCCATTCGTGAAAATACTTGTGCGCCATTTAATCGATCCAACAAATCATCAATCCGCGGCAATGGATATTTGTTCTTTATTGTCTGTTTGTTCAGATCACGATAATCCACACATAGACGTAGAGTACCATCAGATTTTGGGACAAACACCACTGCTGCTCCCCAATCAGAGAAACTGGGCCTGATCAGACCCTTCCATACTAGCTGTCGTGTTTGATTGTCAAGTTCTTCTTTCTCTTTCAAGAACATTCTTCGAATAGCGTGAACTATCGGCCTTGCATTCGGAATTAAAGCAATTTTGAAATCAATTTCTCTTTGCGGATGTAAGCGAACAACTTCTTCGAACACATCCGCATAGTTCTTGACGACAGGGATATCTTTCACTAAGTCGGGAATATTCTCTGTAGCTTCAGGGATATTTTCTATTTGGGCTGGAGAAACATTTAGAGCTGCCCAGAAGTCTTTTCTATTAGCATTCTGACCTTCACAAGGAATGGTTATATAACACCTGTTTTAATCTTCGCCTTAACGACTCTGTCGGCGCATTTAAGCTCAGCTTCATACTTCGTCAGCCAGTCTAATCCCAAGATAAGATCAAACTCTGTAAAATTCATGACGACCACGATGTTAGGAAACCGATAACAAGAAAAAGAAACTGGCACTCCACAAACCCAACTGAATCAATGGAACCCCCAACCGGATTCCGAACAGTCATTGGTTCCTTGAGCTTCTTCAAATTGAAATCCAGCTTCTTGGCTGCATTCTTGGCAATGAAGCTTCGTGACGCGCCTGTGTCAAATAGTACTTTAACTGGAATGTCTTTGACAGTAAGCGTGCCTTCTAAAACATCAGCCCTTTCTTGACTAGCTGAGGGCTCGGAAGTTTTAGCTACTTCATTCACTTGAACTATTTCAGGTTTTCTGAATAGCGGGCAGGCCTTTGAAAGATGACCGGTCTGATGGCACTGACTGCACTTTCTATTCTCTTGAAACTTCTTATCGGGTTTAAACCCCTTCTTTCGTTTCTTCGAGGTTTTACGCTTCCTGGTCAGATGCCCCTATTTATTGCAGTTAGAGCATGTGGCAGTTGTTACTGGTTCCTTCTTAGATTTAGCCCTTTTCCTCTTGGCACTGGCCTTCTTACTGATCTCAGACATCGTACTGGCCTCAAGACGATCAGTTTCTGACTCAACTTTCTTACTAGAGCTGGCCTCTTCTTCGTAAGGCAACATACCTTTCTTGTCGAGATCTTCGTACTGGTAAGCCATGTATATCATTTCAGAAAAGGGGAGCTTCACATTCCTCATTATACTATTCTGATATTTCCTTTGCAGGCCATGAATAAATCTCAGATTCTTCCTCTTTGGATCTTGAATCAGATGAGGAGCAAAGTGAGCAAGTTCGTTGAATTTCTTATGATATTCGGGAACGGTCATATCTCCTTGTATCAGATAAGAGTATTCATCACATAATCGCTCAGTCACTTCGGGAGGAGTGAATCTTCCTAGGAAAATCTCTATATATCCATCCCAGGTGATATCACCTTCTGGATTATCTTTGATGATTGTTTCCCACCAGATTAAAGTTTCTCCATTGAGCGCCCAAGATGCTACTAATCTTTTCTGGTCATCTCTCAGCTGGAAACGCTCAAATATTCTTTCTGCAGAGCTCACCCAAGCTTGAGTTTGAATAATAGATTCATTGCCCGAGAATTGTGCTCCACCCAGATTTCGATATCTCTTAAATAGAGCCTGTAGATCTGGTTCTGCATTTCTTCTATTTCTGACACTCATTTTTCTAGTACTTATGCAAACAGCAGATCAAGTGTCAGGTCACAGAAAAGATAATTTAAAACATAGAAACATATACTTCAAAGTAAATGTGTCTACTGGGGTGTATTTCATTCTGCTTTACTCATACTAGGATATTACTGATCCTATCTGTATAGAGTTACCCGTCCTAGAACACTACTGTGACGAGTTCGTTAATATGTTATATTCCAGAACTAAACTTAACCAAAGCTCCGATACCAAATGAGACGACCCCAAACCCCGTACTGACGGTGGCAAGGGTAATCCTTGGAATATAACACAGAAATAGATAATAGCAGAACAGAAATAAATAAATACACCAGATAATGCACAATAGAATATACTGGATAAAAATAATCATCAGAGTTACATAGTATACAGGATCATGCTTAGTACAAATACAGTTCAGCTATACATAAATGTCTACAGCGGAAAACAAACAAAATATGTACAATAGGAGCTGAACAGCATAAAATAGATAAATGATAGGATCCATCTTCAGCTCCAGCTATCCAGAAAGCCTGCTAAACCTGAACACAAGGCTGCCCGTGTAGAAAAAGGGGCACCCGAGTTTGAAAGTGAAACAAACTACGAGTTAGTCATGGGACTGGTATGAGAAATCTGCTCAACACATTTAAAATATGGCCAATCACAGGACCACGCCACTTTCGTGGAACGGGTTTACTCCATTGGATTGCTAGTGCTTTAAAAACAACTCTTTCTTTTAAACATCGTATTGCTTTTTATAAAAATGAAGCCATTATAAGACTCAGTTCCCATCACACAATGCAACGCAAACCGGAGGATAGAGTTTTACCTTATAATGGCCAAAATATGATTGATACGAATAAAATAAAAGCATTTGATATTATTACTAGTGTTTATTTGTTTCAAAAACAATTTCAATCATAACAATCAATCATAGACGGCATGGGTACCATATATCATGTCGCCATATATATATACAATCAAAACCGCACAGTCACGTAATTGGAAATTGGATTTCCGTCATGAACCAAGGCAAAAGATAGTCCTTACCGACTTCGAGACTGCCTAGCCCGAGTCTCAGGATCAAAGCTCGAGTGACCCTTGGATCGTCAGGGCCGGTCCACCGATGTGGATTAAAATGCCTGAACAATGCGTTTCTCCGCCCTTTGGGGCGTAAGTGAGCCAACGAATGACTCCATCGGACCCAGATCGTCTGATCTAACCGAGGCGCCTCGCAACAGTAACAACCACATAAGTCAAACTCGTCAGGGCGTGTAAAACCACTGACGCCACTTCTAGCTAGGAAGAAACGCATGTCCCCCCTGAGGTCCTCTCTCGTTTCTGGTTCATACCGGGGTGTGAAGCTCGAGATTTCACGTTATACACAAAGCTACGCCACACAGGCGGTGCTTTGATCATCACCACAAGACTTTGCTTTTCAACAGAAGCCCTGATATCTGCATCTTAGCATGCCACACAGGCAATTCACACCGTGCAACTAATGGCTATCAATCACACAGAATAAATTCCAATGTCAGACACACTGTCCATTTGCAAGTCCGTTCTGGGTCTGAACGAAACCGGAGGCACTATATACCTCGCAAACCCATCGATCACCACGTACGTCTGGACGATCACCACTCATTATCCATATTTCGGGATGCCTCCCAATCAGGACCTCGGTTACCATCCAAACGAGGTGAAGATCTACGGTCTTCGACCACCATCTTCATCTTCGATTTCTTATCGTCGATTCAGTTATTCAGAATGGGATAAACCCGGTCTTTCTGACCAACTCACGTATATGATAAACAAGTGCAACACAAATATACATACGCATCATTTCAATTCATTAGTTGCTAACCGTCAATCAGTAAGAGAATGATTTCCCAAATATTAACCCCGAAGGCCGAAATCAACATCAGATCAATACCCAAGAAACCATTCGACTTAGCCAACCTTCAGTTAGTTTCTAAATTTCACATCCATATCGTTTATAATATTTTATAACGATTTATCGCTATTTTTATTTATTTTAAAATAGCCAATTCATTCAAAACGATGCTTCGGGCCATAACGCGACCGTGGCGCTGTTTTTCTTCAGATTTGATTTACACATATCTGAAAATCTAACCGTTGGATCTTCACAAAATTTACATCATTAGAAAGATCTTTTCAAAACGAATCCAATGGTTCTAGTTTCGGGAAAATCCGACGGTCGGATCACCTGGTATAATTGTTTGAAGTTTCGATTTCAAAATATGAACTGCAGCGTCGTTATTCGATTAAATGTAATTATATTTATATAAATATATATAAATATAATTGATTATGGCGCGGTATTTCTTCAGATTTGAATTAAACATTCCAGACAATCCAACCGTTGGATTTTTACAAAGTTGGTGCCGTTGGAAAGATATTTCCAAAGCGAACCCAACGGTTGCGATTTCGGGAAAATCCGATGGTCGGATCTCCCGCACTAATCGTTTGAAATCACGGTTTCAAAATACGAACTTCAGCTTTGTTATTCGATATATTTCAATTCTATATATATATATATATATATATCGATTCTTCGATTTCAAAAACTATATTCTTTTCATATATTTAACAAAAATGATATTTTTATCTAACTGACTTCTATTTCAACACTTCACTATTTTTAACAATTCATTGATATAATAAAAATGGGATTTTTATTGTAAAACAATTCATTTCAAAACACTATTATTTTATATAGTTCATATAGGTAATAAAAGTATGATTTTTATTATAAAACAATTTATTTCAAAACGAGATCATTTTATATAGTTCATATCGATGGTAAAAATTGGATTTTCATTATAAAACACTTTCTTTCAAAATATGAATACCATTCAGCACATGAATTTCAATTCAACGAATGAATTTCGATTCAAAACATGAAGGTTTTCTATAGTTTATATATATCGATAAAAAGGTGATTTTTATATTTAAAACACGAATACCATCCAACACATGAATTTCAATTCAACGAATGAATATCGATTCAACACATGAAGGTTTTCTATAGTTTCTATATATAGATAAAAATGTGATTTTTATATTTAAAACACGAATACCATTCAACACATGAATTTCTATACAATGAATGAATATCGACTCAACACATGAAGGTTTTCTATAGTTTATATATATAGATAAAAATGTGATTTTTATATTTAAAACATGAATACCATTCAACACATGAATTTCTATCCAACGAATGAATATCGACTCAACACATGAAGGTTTTCTATTCAACGAATAAATATAGTTTCAACAAATGAAAATAATTCAAACACATGAATATTATTCAAAATTTCGGCAGCATAACGGCAGGGTAGTTAAAACTGGGACCGTCCCTAGTACGGCTCCTCGCTCTACCTTAAAACCTCGCGGTTTTTGACAATGGGGAATCATGCATCTAGTTCGCACGCAGGCGACATGCATATATTTATTTCATTTCCACAAACTAATCCTATGTGGTTTCAACCAAATATTTCTCAACCACAATCAATCAATATCAACCACAAACAATTCCAATCAACCATTAGCTATCAATCAATTTTCACACCAATCACAACCAATAAATATCGTCCATGGTTTGTGGACGAGGGGCATATATATATATATATATATATATATATATATATATATATATATATATATATATATAGAGCATTTCACTTCTATTTCAACACATATATAATTTTTACAACGCATATATAACTTATACATCGAACGTACAACTTATACAACATTTATACAAGAGGTGTACAACGCTTATATAACTCATACATCGACTATATAATTTATACATCGTCGTTTTCCATATCGTTTATAAATTAGAAATCTCACATTGGGTTCCACTCCACCAAAAATAGTAGAAGGCTCAGAAAAATATGCGGTCTCTTCTAGAATGTAGAGGACATCCACACGAGTCCACTGTCTCTTTTTTCACTGAATTTCGTCAACACACGAAAAAGATATGATTTTTCAAAATTTGCAATGGTTTAAAGGTGTTAAAACAGTTGAAAATAAAACAAGTCGTACCTTTCAGAAATCGTTCAAAACTAGGTTTTGAATTTGCTCAAACGGAGTAACGGTTTCACGATCGGGTTGCGCGAGGTCGAAGGGGGAGGTGGGGCAATGGTTCGCCGGAGGTGGGCCCCAGCTCGGTGGCGGCAGGCGCGAGAAACGGCTGTGGAAACCTCCGAACTTCCCGAGCTCGATTCTCCCAAACCACTCAATGAAAAAATCCAAACTTTATATGGATTTGAAGATCTCAAGAAGATCTTCAAAAAGTTCAACTGTGGCACGAGCTAATTCGGCGTGGATTGATCGAAAAATGAGGGGGAAGGTTTAAACATGTTTCCGCCTTCAGTCGACGTCGGGGAGAGAGAAAATTCCTTTTTTTTTTATTAAATTCTGATTGGCCGAGAGATATTGATAATTTTTAAAAGAGGGTTTTCTAACACGACCTCCAATCCAAACGCAATGATTGTCGTCCCTAGCGTTTTACCCCCATTCCGAACACAATGGGATATGTTTCGTAGGCCCATTCGACTGTTTCAGTTAGTTTTCATTCAAATTAAAACATAAAACATTCAATATTTAATTTGAACGTACATTTCAATTTGCCGGGGCCACAAACTGATTCTAAAAATTCCCGAAAAATAAATCTAGCTATGTTTTGACGATACGGTCCCAACAAAACTAGTTTCAACGAATTTTGAGATCGTTTGAAAAATGGCTCATTTCTGGTCGATCCAATTTAACTGTAATTGACCAAAACACGTTTTCCTTTGCCACGCTCACATACGAGCTTCAAAAATTATGAAATTTGAAACCTAGCAATAACTTCACATCCCGGATCCAACAAAAGTGGTTTCGTCGAATTCTGAGGTCGTTTGCAAAATGGCTATTTTCACGGGCTATATAAATTCCATAGCGACCTTTCTGAAAATTCATTTGGCCATAACTTTTGCATCCCGCTATGAAACATTGATTTTTCAGATTCGTTAGAAAGGTATTCACTAACAGATTTAAATATTTTTGGTTTCACTCAAATCCGTTTTGTTTTGCACCCGGTACAGTCCAACAAAGTTTGAATTCAATTTTTGAAATTGCAACGCCATTTCAGGCCTAGTTTATAATTAGAATTAATTATATTCGTTTTCAAACGTCGATTCAAACTCACTTTTCATTGCTATTATTTAAAATATTTATTTTAAATATTTAAAATCCATTATTTTAGCCAATTTAAAATTTTTAAATTGGTTTAGATTTTCTGGGTCGTTACAGTTGTATTTTCTTAGCTGTTGATTTATCTCTCTCCGAGATGTTTAGGCAGCATGGTGGACCATCGATCATCAGTCATGAGGTCGTCGATATAAATGTTTTGAGATTTAATGGTGAAGGATGCCAGAGTGGATGAAAATTTGAAAGAAGAGGAAGAGTTGATGAGAAGTGCGTGAACTGAAATTGTAACGACCCAACTTTCAAACACATCGGAAGTCGTGCCATTAATAAGAATAAGAATAGATAGAAGATAAAATAACAGAAACATCAGAATCTCACAGCGGAATTTTTTACAAAGGATGATACTTCATAACATTACACAACAGTACATATTACATCAAAGCATCATATCTCTAGTGATACAAGCCATTCATATTACATATTTAATTATACATATCATTGATGACTAAATTGCAGACTTATAATTATACAGTAGATATGATAAGTAGACCATCACACAGAAAGTTCCATTCCAGCTTTCCAAGTTTTTCCTAACTTGATTCACTTGTCTACTCATAACAAGTGTTATGAGTACCCAAGAGTTTAAGGGAAACACAGAAAAATAAACTTTGGGTCAGTCAGGGGACTGGTATGAGTAAACATTTTAAAACAAATTGAAGAAATAAAAATACCTCATAAGACCATGCCGTGAATACAGAATGGGTTTTTACCTTATGAAAACAAATCCACATTGTAGAATTGAAATCAGATATTATTATAATGTCTAGGGTTTTCCACAAATAATTTAGAATCTAGAAAAATGCTTGCATCTCACATTCTCCTATATAGTTAACAAACAAAAACGCTTGGCGCGTATAGATAATGGATTTCCAACTATGGCAAGGTATGGGACCACCTGCCGATAGTGTATCTCTAGGCGAATACACTGGGTTCAACAAGAACGTCTTGCAACCCGGCCCACACATGACTGACCACTCATTTCTCTTGAGTGTATCGAATGTATATCACCAATGGTTGTGTACGGCAACCATTCCCCAAATGGGCAGAATCAATAGAATAAGAAACAAAAGGAATTTCTCTAGATAGGTGATGTTATATCCTAATGTGAGCGACCCACATAGCCATGCTGCCTGCCCGATTTTTGTCATTTCCTGGGTGTGAGGCTTGAGGCTAGACTTACCTTTACATCATCACTATTTTATTTCTTTGAATGCCACATCGTCAAAACTCGCCAACTACTAATTGACTTCCCCAAAAACATATTATAGGTATAAAGCATGAGAAACGAATTCCTCTACCACCGTATAAATACGTTTGAAGATATCAACGTACGTGATCAGTTAGAATTACTTTGTCAGACATTCGTCCATACAAGTTGTCCTGGGATTGGATAAACCGAACGTACTATTCAAGAATAGTCCTTGTATATCGTCGTCTTCAATTTAAAAATCTCTGACGCGCGGTGTATAATCAAATCAAAGTGGAATGTTTAATCCGGTCTCTTTGAAATGATTAGCGAAACATTTTCTTTTTAAATTATTGATCTAACATGATTATAATCTAATTTACATATATGATTACAGTCAAACTAAAAAGTATATAATCATCTTGCCTATATCTGGGTATTTTGATCACTTCTTAAAAATGGACAATTTCAGTGTGTGTGCCGCACATGGTTTTTTCCTTTCCATTTTGTTCGTCAATTTTTAAAAAAATAAATACTTACTTTATTCTTCAGAAAATTATTTTTCCATAATTACTTCTTATTCCAATTATTCATAAATGAATTAAATTTATAATTTACAATATATATTTTTGCTTTTACTCTTTATATTGTTTTTGTCAAATTTCCCTTTTATTCCTTGTACTCGATCTACTTCTTCTTTGTATAAATCAATAGAATTTATCTTTTTATTTATCAATCAAAACACGATTAAAAATATGATTTATTGTTCTTTATTTTATAAAATACAGAATAGTACATGACTAGTTACTTGTATCAGGAAATTCATACTTACAGTTTTAAAAACTGACAATTTTAGCGTATGCGCTGCATACGTTTTTTCTCCTTCTATTTTGATAGCTTTAGAATTTGAATATTTTCATTCAAAAATAAATTCTAATTCTAATTATAACCTAAATTTATAATTTAATAAAATTACAGCTTCTGTGCTAACGGTCAAACCATTTTTTGATCTTCCACACTTGATCGACTTCCCCTTTTTCCTACTACAAGCTTTAAAAAAATTATTATTATTATTTTATTTATTTATTTCTATTATAATTAAATCTATTATTTATTTAAAACTTTATTTTAATTTAACTTAAATCAAAATCTCCATTTACAACTAAAGTACCAAAGTACCACATCAAAAACTGTGGTGTGCGCGCATCAAACTGGCCAGGTTTCCCATGGTTTAGCAAAGTACCATCTATCCTCAGCCAAAGTACCGCATTAGACCAAAAGTAACACTTTCAGAACACTGCATCCCCCACCAGATCAACTTCAGCCCCCAAGATCACTCCATTACCAGGTAGTACCACCTGGTAGTACCACTTATGCAAAAACCATGGTCGATCACGATGGAACCATGGTGTTTTCACCTCCCGATCACCCATCTACCCGTGCATGCGCACACGTTCCAGAGCCACCTTCCATCTCCGACGACCAGCCAAGCACGTTATACATCACCCCCTGATCGTTTTGCACTACCCCGATCACCTCCCCTTCGTGACCAGTCGAATTTCCGCCTCCAACGCCATTACCAGTAAAAGCACCATCCAAGAAAATGACCACCACGCCTCGCCTCGCCCATATGCCACCACCCCCTTCTTGCCATGCCACCACCACTCCCTGACGTCGCTATTCCCCCAGGACTGCAACCCCTTAGCCCCTCCGTCGCAGAGCAGTTCCGACGTGAAGAACAGAACCCAAAACCCACTTTAAAACCTATTTCGATCCATTACTCCAAATCCATGTATTAAAAAAAAATATTTAGCATTTTTCCCATAATCTATAGCTTCTCCTACCCCTTCCTGCCAATCGCCACCACATCTAGGTAAGTAGTTCGCCAGAAGTTCCCCAAAATGGCTTTTTCGATCATCTTTTTTTTTTCTCGTGATCCAACCATTTAAAAATTATGATTTCACTTTTAAAAAATCATTATTTTGATCCACCGATCTATTATATAACCCAAACGAGTTTTAACGAGGTTTGAATTTTTGATCAAACAGAGAGTTTTCCAAGAACAAACAGTGTTTTCTTGTTTCAGGCATTAGTGTATATTTAAGTAATTTAACCCCTTCCTTATCCTTAGATGGCATTTGTTTGATGTAGTGGTATATACCTACCCTGGAAAACACTCTGGACTTATCTAACTTAAAGGTAAGGAGCATCAATTTGATGATTTAAACTAATACAGATCATAGCAACTTATTGATATAATATACTCACTAACCTTAAACAACCAATAGTTCATACACCCATTTCCTAGGTCGATGATTTGGCAAAGTAGGTAAATCAAATAAGACAAACAACTTGAACTAGAGCATTACCAAACAAGGTTCCTCTTACGGTCAAAAAATATAAAGGAACAGTAAAGAGAATTTTCTGGAAAAGTTTACTCACCTTTTGTTTGAAGCCCTTAGTTTCTCTTTACTGATTCTATTCAAAATGCTCCGTGTCATGAAGCAAAATGTGTATGCTCATGGACTTATATATGTGTAGGAAATTATAAAAAAAAAATGAGTGCATTAAATACATGTTTTGGAAGAAGCACAAAAAAAGTTTTCAGATTTTCTTGTGACAAATGATTGACATCTTTTAAAAATATTTTTCTTTCCAAATCAAAACACCACCACCCAAATTCACAAGGCTTATATTAGCCAACATCACCCTGAAAATTCCCTGCGTAAACACCATTTTGCTGCCATTGGTCTACTATAAAACATCACATTAAATGCCAATGGTACAACCATGTTCTCTCTAAATCTTTCCTTGGTTTAAACAAGTATGGTAGTCCTTCTTTGTACAATAAAGGCTCAGGATTTTTCTTGGATATCTTAACCACATTTCTCACATGACCATATGATTTAACAAGAAAACATAAAATATTTTTACTTGGCTTCAAAGTAAATGTAAAAACAGAAAATCTTGTACAAAACGATCTCGGCCATGTGATGGTTATGCGTGGAAAAATCTTAGAAAATCTTTGTGTTAGTATAGTTTCTAGTGTAGGTGTATCTATGGTTTAAATACATAATAATTTGCAAGATCTTTGGCACATGTTATGACAAGGTAAACATGTTTTTTAAAAATTCAAAAGAAAGAGACATTTTCAGAAAATCATGTGAGAAAAGAAAAGGATTTAAATCTGAAAATATTTGATACAAAATGATTTTGCCATGTGAAAGATATTTCTCCTAGATTCTCTTTACTAGTCTAGTACTAGTGTAGGTGTTATCCCTGAATTATTGTACATGAAAACATGCTTGCAAAAAGGAAATGGCACTTTCATGTTTTGGTGTTGATGTACATGTAAACTTGAACTTGTTTTAATAATAAAAGTGGTTTTGTCATGTTTTATTCTAGTGTTATAAGTTTTCAAATCAAGAATTTGCAAAAACCCAAATTCTAAAAAAAAAATGAACAAAACATGTGAAATAAAATGGCAATTTTTTTATAAAAAAAACTTGCTATGTATAACTATTATTATTCATACATGTGTAAAATAAATTAAACAAATGCTATCTAATACATGCTATCATACATCAATGTGTAAAAATGGATTTTAGTAAATGCTGTGATACATGCATATGTAAATGCTATTATACATAAGTTAACATGTTTTGGAATTTTAAAGTCTAGATTTTAAATCGTATTTGCAAATACATACTTACGATCAATTCATATCTATGTCAGTGATATGTGTAAAGACCGGGTCATTACAATCTACCCCCCTTATAAAAATTTCGTCCTCAAAATTTTTAAACAGTAGATTAGAGTTATCGACATACGCCAATAAGTATTTTATTTATAACAAATTTTCCCATAAATGGATATATCTGTTACTATGGTTGGATAATATTTCCATTTATGTATTACTACTCTTGAATTCTCATCAACTTCCAAATATCCTTGAAATATATCTCAAGTCTTATTCACTTCATTGCTTTGAATCAATCTTTCTCAAGCATATGTATCTGTCCAAATACCCTTTTTAATTCATCAACCAATTTACTTAACTCTGTTAAGTATTATCCACAGTCTCCATTAACTTAGTTAATTATCTCCATTTCGGGGCTCAAAAATATGATTTAATTCACAAATTGACCAGTTCACTTTCCCTGAGTTCATATCCAATTAATACTTAAGTCTAGACTTAATAACAGGAAATCCAAATTTTTATTCAATTTAAAATTCTAACCCGATTTCTTGTATCAATATGATTGGATATTATTCTAATTTGATCCAACCATATTTAATTTATATTAAGACTGACCCTAGTTAATTTACTTCTTTTATCTAAAAAGAGTAAGGTACCTTCTGAAGCTCCTTCCATTTTAACATTCTCAGAAGTTGATGACTTATCCATTAAAGCATAGACCTTTGGTTGTTGTGCCTTTTTCATAAGTGGACATTCTTTAACCAAGTGCCCAGGCTGATAACATTTATAACATGAAAACTTTTGGGGAATAGCATCACTTGTTCCCTTTGGTTTCTGTTGGGGTTGCCCCGATTGCTGAGTTTGCTGTGGCTTTTCCCCTGCTGACTTCGTACAAAACCTAGCAATGTGTCCCTTCTCCTTGCAGTTATGGCATTGCGTATCTTTATAATGCTCTTTAGCTTTCTCCCCCATTTTTGTATTCCCTTGTTGTTCCAGTTCGGATTAAATTTCCTTTTGCAGGAATTCTCGCCACCGGGTCCTCCCGTCTGTGCTGCTTTTGCAACTGGCTTCTTTCCCTCCAGTGCCTCATAACGAACTGCCATATCTACTAGATCAACAAATGGGATCTTGAGATGCCCAATCATTTGAACTTCCAAGCTATCCTTTAGCCCTGCTATAAACATTTCATTCTTCTTGAGTGGGGTGTTGATCAGTTCTAGCCCAAAACAAGAAAGCGCATTGAACTTATTCTCATATTCAGATATTTTCATGTTCCCTTGCTTAAGATCGATGAAATCCCGATACATCCTAGTTTTGCCAGCGGCAGGCAGAAATTGTGCTTCAAATTCTTCTTTGAATTTATCCCAAGTGAAATCCTCTTCAAGAACATTCGTGGTCTAAGCATCCCACCAAATAGCAGCAGCTTCTTGAAGTTGCCACGAAGCTAAGAGATTTTTCTTCTCATCATTCAATTTCGGTCCTTTGAAAATCCTCTCGCAGGACCTCAACCATGCTTGGACTTCAATGAAAGATTCCATCCCTTTGAAACCTTTTCCTCCCAAAGTCATATACTCCTTACAAATAGTTGCAAAGCTTTTATCCTGCTGGACTGGTGCAACTTCCTCCACAGTTTCTCCTTGATCTTGAGAGGCAGTATTACGCCCATTGGTAGTGGTAGTACCACTAGCTCGACCTCTTCGTGCACGGGTACTCATACTTAATTACCTGAATACGATAGGTCGATAATCAAGACTTGATTGGATATAACTAACTTAGGTATATCATTCAGGTTGATCTTCCTATAAATATTTATTTATTTTAAATCTTTGTAAAAATACGCACTCTCACATTCACCCAAAGCCTAGGTAATCAGTAACCTAAGCTCTGATACCAACTGTAACAACCCAACTTTCGAACACATCGGAAGTTGTGCCATTAATAAGAATAAGAATAGATAGTAGATAAAATCACAGAAACATCAGAATCTCACACCGGATTTTTTTACAAAGGATGATACTTCATAACATTACACAACAGTACATATTACATCAGAGCATCATATCTCTAGTGATACAAGCCATTCATAGTACATCTTTAATTACACATATCATTGACGAATAACTTGCAGACTTATAATTATACAGTAGATATGATAAGTAGACTAACACACAGAAAGTTCCATTCCATCTTTCCAAGTTTTTCCTAACCTGATTCACTTGTCTATTCATAACAAGTGTTATGAATACCCAAGAGTTTAAGGGAAACACAGAAAAATAAACTCTGGGTCAGTCAGGGGACTGGTATGAGTAAACGATTTAAAAAAAAATGAAGAAATAAAAATATCTCATAAGACCACGCCGTGTATACGGAATGGGTTTTTACCTTATGAGAACAAAACCAGTTTGTAGACTTGAAATCAGATATTATTATAATCTCTAGGGTTTTCCACAAATAATTTAGAATCTAGAAAAATGCTTGCATCTCACATTCTCCTATATAGTTAACAAAACAAAAACGCTTGGCGCGTATAGATAATGGATTTCCAACTATGGCAAGGTATGGGACCACCTGCCGATATTGTATCTCTAGGCGAATACACTGGGTTCAACAAGAACGTCTTGCAACCCGACCCACACATTACTGACCACTCATTTCTCTTGAGTGTATCGAATGCATATCACCAATGGTTGTGTACGGCAACCATTCCCCGAATGGGCAGAATCGATAGAATAAGAAACAAAAGGAATTTCTCTAGATACGTGATGCCACATCCTAATGGGAGCGACCCACATAACCATGCTGCCTGCCAGATTTTTGTCATTTCCTGGGTGTGAGGCTTGAGGCTACACTTACCTTTACATCATCACTGTTTTATTTCTTTGAATGCCACATCATCAAAACTCGCCAACCGCTAATTGACTTCCCCAAAAATATATTATAGGTATAAAGCGAGAGAAACGAATTCCTCTGCCACCTATAAATACGTTTGAAGAGATCAACATACGTGGTCAGTTAGAATTACTTTGTCAGACATTCGTCCATACAAGTTTTCCTGGGATTGGACAAACCGAAGGTACTATTCAAGAATAGTCCTTGTATATCGTCGTCTTCAATTTAAAAATCTCTGACGCGCAGTGTATAATTAAATCAAAGTGGAATGTTTAATTCGGTCTCTTTGAAACGATTAGCGAAACATTTTCTAAATTATTAATCTAACATGTTTATAATATAATTTACACATATAATTACAGTCAAACTGAATAGTATATAATCATCTTGCCTATATCTGGGTATTTTGATCACTTCTTAAAAATGGACAATTTCAGTGTGCGCGCGCCGCACACGGTTTTTTCCTTTCCATTTTGTTCATCATTTTTTTTAAAAATAAATACTTACATTATTCTTTTTAAAATTATTTTTCCATAATTACTTCTTATTCCAATTATTCATAAATGAATTAAATTTATATTTACAGTTTAAATTTCATCTTTTACTCTTTATATTGTTTTTGTCAAATTTCCCTTTTATTCCTTATACTCGATCTACTTCTTCTTTCTATAAACCAATAGAATTTCTCTTTTTATTTATTAATCTAAACACGATTAAAAATATGATTTATTGTTCTTTATTTTATAAAATACAGAACAGTACATGACCAGTTACTTGTATTAGGAAATTTAGACTTACAGTTTTAAAAACTGACAATTTTAGCGTATGCATTGCAGACGGTTTTTCTCCTTCTATTTTGCTAACTTTAGAATTTGAATACTTTCATTCGAAAATAAATTCTAATTATAAGCTAAATTTATAATTTAATAAAATTACAGCTTCTGTGCTAACTGTTAAACCATTTTTTGATCTTCCACACTTAATCGACTTCCCCTTTTTCCTACTACAAGCTTTAAACAAATATTATTATTATTTATTTTATTTATTTCTATTATAATTAAATCTATTATTAATTTAAAACTTGGTGTTAATTTAATTTAAATCAAAATCTCCCTTTACAACTAAAGTACCAAAGTACCGAAAGTACCACATCGAAAACTGTGGTGTGCACGCATGAAATTGGCCTGGTTTCCCATGGTTTTGCAAAGCACCATCTTTCCTCAGCCAAAGTACCGCATTAGACCAAAAGTACCACTTTCAGAACACCGCATTCCCTCACCAGATCAGCTTCAGCCCCCACGATCACTCCACTACCAGGTAGTACCACCTGGTAGTACCACTTATGCAAAAACCACTGTCGATCACGATGGAACCATGGTGTTTTCACCTCCCGATCACCCATTTGCCCGTGCACGTGCACACGCGCCAGAGCCACCTTCGATCTCCGACGACCGGCCAAGCACGTCATACGTCACCCCCTGATCGTTTTGCACTACCCCGATCACCTACCCTTCGTCACTAGTCGAATTTACACCTCCAATGCCATTGCCAGTAAAAGCACCATCCAAGAAAACGACCACCACGCCTCGGCTTGACCATGTGCCACCGCCCCCTTCTTTCCCCGCCATCACCACTCCCTGATGTCGCTATTCCCCCAGGACTGCAACCCCCTAGTCCCTCTGTCGTAGAGCAGTTCCGACATGAAGAACAGAACCCAAAACCCACTTTAAACCCTATTTCGATCCATTACTCCAAATCCATGTATTAAAAAAATATTTAGCATTTTCCCCTTAATCTATAGCTTCTCATACCCCTTCCTGCCAGTCGCCACCACATCTAGGTAAGTAATTCGCCGGAGGTTCCCCAAAATGGCTTTTCCGATCATCTTTTTTTCCCTCGTGATCCACACATTTAAAATTATGATTTTACTTTTAAAAATCATTATTTTAATCCACCGTTCTATTTATATAACCCAGATGAGTTTTAACATGGTTTGAATTTATATCAAACAGAGAGTTTTCCATGAACAGACAATGTTTTCTTGTTTCAGGCATTAGTGTATATTTAAGTAATTTAACCCCTTCCTTATCCTTAGATGGCATTTGTTTGATGTAGGGGTATATACCTACCCTGGAAAACACTCTGGACTTATCTAACTTAAAGGTAAGGAGCATCAATTTGATGATTTAAACTAAAACAGAACATAGCAACTTATTGATATAATATACTCACTAACCTTAAACAACCAATAGTTCATACACCCATTTCCTAGGTCGATGATTTGGCAAAGTAGGTAAATGAAACAAGACAAACAACTTGAACTAGAGCATTACCAAACAAGGTTCCTCTTACAGTCAAAAAAATAGGAAGGAACAATAAGAGAATTTTCTGGAAAAGTTTACTCACCTTTTGGTTGAAGCCCTTAGTTTCTCTTTACTGATTCTATTCGAAATGCTATGTGTTGTGAAGAAAAATGTGTATGCTCATGGACTTATATAGGTGTAGGAAATTATAAAAAAAATGAGTGCATTAAATACATGTTTTGGAAGAAGCACAAAATCAGTTTTCAGATTTTCTTGTGACAAATGATTGACATCTTTTAAAAATCTTTTTCTTTCCAAATCAAAACACCACCACCCTAATTCACATGGCTTATATCTGCCAACATCACCCTGAAAATTCCCTGCGCAAACCACCAATTTTCTGCCATTGGTCCACTATAAAACATCACATTAAATGCCAATGATACAACCATGTTCTCTCTAAATCTTTCCTTAATTTAAACAAGTATGGTAGTCCTCCTTTGTACCATAATTGCTCAGGATTTTTCTTGGATATCTAAACCACATTTCTCACATGACCATATGATTTAACAAGAAAACATAAAATATTTTTACTTGGCTTCAAAGTAAATGTAAAAACATAAAATCTTGTACAAAATGATCTCGGCCATGTGATGGTTATGCATGGAAAAATCTTAGAAAATCTATGTGTTGGTATAGATTCTAGTGTAGGTGTATCTATGGTTTAAATACACAAGAATTTGCAAGATCTTTGGCACATGTTATGACAAGGTAAACATGTTTTTGAAAAATTCAAAAGAAAGTGACATTTTCAGAAAATCATGTGAGAAAAGAAAAGGATTTAAATCTGAAAATATTTGATACAAAATGATTTTGCCATGTGAAATATATTTCTCCTAGATTCTCTTTACTAGTCTAGTACTAGTGTAGGTGTTATCCCTAAATTATTGTACATGAAAACATGCTTGCAAAAAGGAAATGGCATTTTCATGTTTTGGTGTTGATGTACATGTGAACTTGAACTTGTTTTCATAATAAAAGTGGTTTTGGCATGTTTTATTCTAGTGTTATAAGTTTTCAAATCAAGAATTTGCAAAAACCCAAATTCTAAAAAAAAATTAAGAAAACATGTGAAATAAAATGGCATTTAAAAAAAAAAAAACTTGCTATGTATAAGTGTTATTATTCATACATGTTTAAAATAAATTTAAACAAATGCTATCTAATACATGCTATCATACATGAATGTGTAAAAATGGATTTTAGTAAATGTTGTGATACATGCATATGTAAATGCTGTTATACATAAGTTAACATGTTTTGGAATTTTAAAGTCTAGATTTTAAATCGTATTTGTAAATACGTACTTACGATCAATTCATATTTGTGTTGGTGATATGTTTAAAGACCGGTTCATTACATAAATGAGGAAGGCACTACCGAGGGAGGATAGCGGAAGCGGTTTGTGTATGAGTTGAATGAAAGTGGAACGAATCCAAAAAATAGATAGAATGTGTGAAACTAAAAAAAAAATAGATGTCACGCTAGAAACGTTTTGGTTTCTGCTTTCCAGTATAAGTAATAGATAGATAAAGGTTCCAAAAAAGTCGAATCTTCGAAGGACTTTAGTGAGGAACAAGAAAGATAGATAGCCATTGGCCTTCTCCATATCCAGCTTTGATAACCACGTTAGACCCTTACTATGTGGTTAATTTGTGAGACAAGATCTAGGGTTAAGAGAACACTGATAGAGATAAGTCTACTTTTGATGTTGGGAGTTGGATATGACGCATGGTACAATGTGTGAGACTCTGCTAGCAATAATTTTGGTTATGAACTGAGTGTAGAAATCATGCAAACTGATCGGTTTAAGATCTGAAGGCTTTTTGGGATTCTTAGTTGTGAGGGTAAGGATGATGTTAGTGGATGTCTAGCTCTTAAGGAGTGGAGAACCGCTGAAAATGGCCAAAATGAGAGCAGGCTCAATGATATTCCAAAAGGAAAGGTGAAAAATTATTATAAACATTTGGGCCTACCACACTATTATCAAGATAGAAGATGGATTTTTTGATCTCCTCAACAGATGGCATATCTGCAATAGCGGTATTGGTAGGATATGGAATAAGAATAGTAATGTATGAAAAAATGTCCATGTCAGGACACGAGGCTAATGGGAGCCTAGAAGATCTTGAAGAAAGAAACAATAGTATTATCATTTCCATTGCCCTCAAGATCTTATGACCCATCTGATTTTTAAATTTTGCGATTAGTGAGTTTTTCTATTATTATTGAACATGGAGTGAAAGAACTTTGAATTAGAGTCCTAGAGTGAAATCCGTTTTTTCCTCACCATCTTTTTCTAGAAGAGCTCTTTGATTTAGAGAGCTCAGTCAAATCATTTTTATCCTAAGACCAAGAATCTTAATTAGTATGAGAAGGATTTTCATCGTAAATAGGATCCATAATCAATTATTGGCTTTCTTGACTCGGTCAATGATATTAGAGAAAGTGGATTTATTATAAGCACGAATCTATAACTTGACATTGTGCAACTTCGCAGAATAAGTTTGAAGCAGATTGCCATGAATGGGGTGGACGAAGCAACTGTGGTCATAACAAGAAACGAGTGATGGGTGAACAACATGTTTTAGAATCTGAACGGCTTGGGCCCAAATTCAGATCTTTGTGTTAACCGAAGATGCATAAAGCATAATCCAAGTTGGATCTATCTAGAAGGTCAACAACCGAGGAGAAGGGATTACCAAACCAACCTTGATTACAAAATATGAGATCAAGTTTAGTGTCAACGTGATTTACCCTTTTGATTATTATACGAAATGTAAGAGGACCGACCTGAAGAGGCAATAGAATTGTCAAAATTATCATTAACTTGGTTGTTTGTGAGATTTCCACCAACTTTCTCATCCTGATGCATACTAATGTAAAAATGACCACCAATAACCCAAGGGTGGGAACCCAAACAAGATAGATATGCAATGTCAGTTCAAAAACCATCTCTATCGAACCCAAGGGTGGGACTCCACAAGCAATTCTTAAATGGAAATGATGGAGATTTTGTGTTTTCTAGAAATGCAATCGAGTTTATTAACCATTGGTCCATTACCTATCCCTATAATATTCCAAAATAAAATGCTAATCATTGCAGATTTTGAGAGGTGGAGAACGCATTAAATAGTTTGGTGAGGGCCACCTGCATTTTCGGAGAGGAATGCGGAGCGGAAATAGAATGGTCGACAGCTGGATGGGAAGAAGCTGCAGAATGTTGTTGTAGTAACCCGTAACTTCCCCGGTAAGGAAAGAACGAATTGCTTTGAGAACAACACACATCGGAATGCAAACAGAAGAACATTTCATTATTTATTACAACATTTCCATCACAATACAAGAATATACAGAGTATGGATAAATACTATACATTCGATTAATATCAAAGATTACAATAAATTACATAGCAGCGGAAAAAAATACAAAACACAACTGAAAGTAATACACTGGTATAGAGCTTTCCGAGCATCGTTCCAGTTGTAAATCAGGATCCTGTGAATATAAATCTGCAAAACCAAAACTACTAGTTGCCCGTGTGGAAAATAGGGGCACTTAGAGTTTAGGTTAAAACAATAAACTCCAGGTCAGTCATGTGACTAGTGTGAGAACTAAAACAATTATTTAAAACTTTACTTTAAAAGAGAGTAATTCAAGGGACTACGCCGTATAACACGTAACAGGTTTCCTCCCAAGAACACTAGTGCGTATAACAAAACAACGCAATGCTTTTTGGAAAAATGAAGCTATTATAAGACCCAGGCCCCATCACACAATGCAACGCAAGCCGGAGGATAGGGTTTTCCCTTATAATAGGCAAACATGCTTGGTACGTTTAAAACAAATCATTTGATACTATTATAAGTGTATAGTGTCAAAACAATTTCAATCATAAATATCAATCATAGATGGCATAGGTACCATATATCATGTCGCCATACTAGTCTCTACAAATAAAACCGAAATATCTCGTATTGGAAATTGGATTTCCGTCATGAGTCGAGGCAAGGGGCAAGCTCCTCTCTGTTCGAGACACTCTAGCAAATGTCTCAGGACCACACACAGCGATCTTGGATCTTCAGGGCCGGTCCTCTCTTACTTTTGAGGATTAGTTATTCTTGAACACACGTTTCCCGATCCTAACAGACCTATATCCGAGGCGCCTCGCATTCCAACAACCACACAGGTAAAAGTATATAAATGTCAGGGTTGGTTGGTCACTGACATCACCCAAAGCTAGAAAGAAACGTCTTGTTCTACCAACGGTCCTTATCCCGTTTTTGACTCATACCGAGGTGTGAGGCTCGCGAATTAATGCCATACACAAAGCTATGCCACATAGGCCATGCTTTGATCATCAACCACAAGACTTTGCTTTTCAATAGAAGCCTTGATCATTTTCCACTTAGGCATGCCACAAAGGCAATTCATGACATGCGATTGATATCTATCGATATATAACCTCTAAGCTCGTACATCTAAGAGAAGGGCGTTAAGAAGAGAATAAATTCTCCGCCGCCAAACATATATATATTTAATAGAAATCAATCACACAGAATAAAATCCAATGTCAGACACACAATCCATTTTGGGTCTGAACGAAACCGGAGGCACATTATATCTCGCATATCCATTGATCTCCAAATACGTCTGGACGATCACTAACTATTTCCATCTTCTTGGGTGTACAGCCCAATCAAGATCATCAGTAATTATCCAAGCGATGTGAAGACCTCCGGTCTTAGACCACCGTCTTCATCTTCGACTTATCGTCGAAACAGTTATTCAGAATAGGTATAGACCCGGCCTTTCCGAATAACTCGCGTATATAATAAACATGTGCTAGAAAACACAACATACGTCTCATTCCAATGTCAGACACATAGTCCATTTACAAGTTCTTTCTGGGTCTGAACGAAACCGGAGGAACCTTATTCCTCGCATATCCATCGATCTCCAAGTACGTCTGGACGATCACCAACTGATTCCCTCCTTTTGGGTGTACAGCCCAATCAAGATCATCAGTAATCACCCAAATGATGTGAAGACCTCCGGTCTTCTACCACCGTCTTCATCTTCGACTTATCGTCGAATCAGTTATTCAGAATGGGTGTAAACCCGGCCTTTCCGAATAACTCGCGTATATAACAAACAAGTGTTACACAAACACAACATACACCTCATTCCAATTCAGAATATTCTTTTATTTAAATTTTCACATTCCTAGGGAAAGTTTCCCATTAATTTTATCAAAGATAAATTCTTCTCAATTTATTCTTTAATCTTCCTTTGGATATCATTTCAAACCATGTTAATGTTTTCCAAACTAGTCGGGATTAGCGAACCACACCGAAGTAATCATTTATTTTATTTCCCAATCCCAACCTATTCATTCCATGGAGCAAAACTGGTAATACTCCATATCTAACACCACAGTGTTATCGGTAAATATTAATTACCATTTCACGTTCAAATCTAATTAAAGATTTAACTATCGCTTTGGAGCAAAACTGGTGATACTCCATTCTCGATCACTTCAATCTAATTAAAGATTCATTAAAACTTCACTTAGTTTTAATCTTCCCAAAAATCAATATCTCGTCTTTAACTGGGTTAAAGTACCAATGTCATCTAAAACACGGTTCACGATAAACCGAAAATCAATTTAAATTCAATTCTACTTAAATACCAATTAACTGGACAATTTCACTAAATCTTAATTAAAAGATTTATTCTTTTCTAAACTGGGTTCAAGAACAGTGTTATTTAAGAAACCATTCACAACGAACCCAAAATCCAATTTGATATTAAATACAAAGCTCTGAATAGAAAATATATCGGCTTATATTCAATATCAAATTCTGAAACCAACAAATATCATATTGGAAACAACGACATAAATATATCTTTCAAATTTCCACCACCATATCTGTATAATCATGAAATCCAACATCGAAATATTCCGAAGATAATTCTAATTCAAATCCATTCCAATTCGTGTATTGGAAATTCTGATTATTTTCAAAACCATTTCAAATCCAATTTATTTATTCAAAAAACCATGGATTATAATTCTTGTTCATAACTAGTTCATTTTGATAAAAATATATTTTTATCCTTTAAAATGTGGAATTTTTCATCCTAGTTCTTTCCAATTCATATATTATGATTTTACACAAATTATTAATATTTTTAATAATTTTATCAAGGCCCGTACAATCGGTTTTCAATAACGGCCACCGAACTGCACTTACAACGACCTTTTCCAAATTTGATTTGGACATAATTCCAAATCCAGCCGTTAGATTTCAAATTTGTAATATTAATTGGAAAGCTCTTTTCGATACGAACCCAACGGTTCAAGTTTCAGGAGAATCCGACGGTCGGATCTCCTGTAACGTCAATTCGAAGTCAATGGTCGAAATTCGCGAACTGCCGCGGCGCGACGCATTCTATTCAGGCCATTTAATATATATAATATATATATTATATATATTTCATCAATTTCAATTTAAAACGTATTTTTTAAATTGTTTTAAATTCATTTTCAAAACAGTTTCAACTTTATATTCAATTTCAAATCAAAATTGAATATTCCATATCATTAACATATAAATGATTATATTTTCAAAACGTTATATTTTGAAATCACTTTCGTTTCTATATTCATTATACAAACGAATATAATCGATATAAATATCACTCGCATCAAAATGGCGCAAATCTAATCAACATGGCTTTATATATTTCAATAACTTCGTTATTCTATTCAACAAATGAATATTTTCTTCAACACATGAATATATATTTTATTCAACACATGAATATTTATTAATTCTTACTTACAATAAAAATGTGAATTTTATTGTATAAATATTTTATTCAACACATGAATAGTTTCAACAAATGAATATTCTTAACACATGAGTATCGTCAACACATGTCTATTTTTGTTCTATTCAACACATGAATCTTTATTTTATAATATTCTTTATTTTCCCAATTGGAATGAGGCCCAATCAATCACCATATAATGTTAATTATATGGACTCCATACAACACATGTATATAATAGCAACGATAAATAATCAACCATCATCCAAAGTGCACCACACAACTACATAAGCATTAAATATAAATAATTAACGCTTACATAGTCTGTCGACCAATCGATGGACATACAATTAAATAATTGGGATTAGTGTACGCCAAATATCATCCCAACACTCGTGTGGGGTTTCAAATCAACAAACACAGAATTTTATTTGTGCAGTTAGGCGATGCGTAAAATTTATCGTCCCAATCTATATCAGTCAAATGGGTGTACATTAACAAATCATTCGATTTGTAAATGAATATTTATTTATTCACATTCACGTTAAAAATTATATTTTTAACATTAAATAATTTATTTCAACACATGAACCTATTTTCATTCGTTCCACATCACAATCAACTTTCACAACACACAAAGTCAAGCAAGTCGTCCATGGTCTGTGGACAACAGGTGTCGGGTGCTGCTAAGCACCGTATGCATCCTAGTATATAATTTTAACTAGAAAACAAGTATTAAAGTGAGGAGTTCTCACCTAGAAGTTAAACCAAATGCCGCAACTCTTCATATGTAGAAAATCTTCGTCGTGCTCGCCTTTTGTCACTTTTGTCGTCCGTGTTCGCTACATATATAAAAAACGCATTTTTATATTGTTGCTATGTATATAAAAATCACATTTTTATAACTACGCTATATGGATAAAAAAATCACATTTTTATACTGCTACTATATAGATAAAAATTCTATTTTTATACCGCTACTATATAGATAAAAATTCTATTTTTATACCATTACTATATAGATAAAAATTCTATTTTTATACCGCTACTATATAGATAAAAATTCTATTTTTATAACGGTGTTCATATAATAAAGATCATATTTTTATCATGCTAACTTCATAATAAAAATTATATTTTTATATCGCCACCCATATAAAAATCACATTTTTATTATCACTACATATATATAAAAATCGAATTTTTATATTCTCTATCTCATAAAAATCATATTTTTATTCTCTACATAATATAAAAATCATATTTTTATTCTCTACATAGTATAAAAATCATATTTTTATTCTCTACATAATATAAAAATCATATTTATATATCATTAAAAATCAATTTTTTCTATAATGAAAACTCTATCTTTTCGCTAATAAAAATTATATCTTTTTAGTTTATAAAGATCCTAATTTTATATAGTAAAAATCGACACTAAGTAACTAATTACAGTAAATAAGAAGATGAGAAAAATAAAATAAATAGATTTAGAATTTACTTGAGAAGGTGGCTGAGGGAGGGAAGACAAGCACTGCGGCGGCTTTCACGTCGGGGAGGAAAGGGAAAAGAGGAGGGAAGGGGTGGTCATCGCATCAGGTTAGTGGTGTTCTTCGAGGGGAGGGGGGCTCTCGCGAGGAGGAAAGGGGGGAGGGTCCTCTCGCATCAGAAAAAGGGGGGAATTGCGACGGTTTGTACGGAGGAGAAGAGGGGAGGAGGGAAGGAGATGGGGGGGCGACCACCGGAGGCTGCGACGACGATGCGAGCGCGCCTTGGAGGCACGATGTCGAGGTCCCCTTTTCTTTTTTTCCCTTTTTTTTTCTTTTCTTGTTTAGGGGGGGGGGGCTGAATGGAGAAAGGGGGTTTAATTATATAATATATATATATTTGATTATTTTAAATTCTAAAAAGAAACTTTTTATTTTCAACTCGAAATCGAACCCATCGACTGTCATCCATAACTAATTACAACCATTCCAAACACGATGGGACATGTATCGTAAGCTGACTCGATCGTTTCGATCATTTTTCATCAAAATCAAAATATAAATCTATATATTGAATTTGAACGCACATTTCAATCTACCGGGGCCATATACTGACTCTAAAAATTACAGAAAAATTATTTCTAGCTTCGAATTGATGATACGGTCCTAACAAAACTAATTTCGTTGAATTTCGAGACCATTTTAAAATGGCCATTTTCTGGTCAATCGAAATTGATTGAAACTGCCAAAACACGTTTTACTTCGCCACGCTCACATATTGATTTAGAAAATTATGAATTTTGGAATCTAGCAATAATTTGACATCCCGGATCCAACAAAAGTGGTTTCGTCGAAAACAGAGGTCATTTGCAAAATTTCCATTTTTAAGGGCCAGAATTCCATAGCGACTATTCTGAATTTTCAACTGGGTATAACGTTTTATCCCCGCTATGAAATTTTGATTTTTCGGATTCGTTTGAAATACATTCTCAAATAGATTCTAATATTTTTGGTTTCGCCAAAATCCGGATTATTTTGAATCCTGTACAATCATTTGAAATTTGAAATCGAATTTTTGAACTACCACGCCATTTTCATTTCCTTTTATAATTAAATTAAAATATTTATATTCTAACGACGATTCAAATAAATATATACGTTCTAATTCTATTCAAAATAAATTTCTCGTTGATATTATTTAAAATAATTCATTTTAAATATTCAAAATTGCCAAAATAAAAATTTTAAATTGGCTCAGATTTCCGGGTTATTACAGCTGCATATTAATATAAGATAGGTTTTGTGATCATGAGTGTTTGTGATTAGAATTTGTGTGGTTAGAATTAGTGTCATAAGAAAAACTTTGTGGTTAATTAAAAATAATTCAGAGTTAACCTTAATGAAGCACCTTCACAGTCCTACAACGGTTGAAAAAGCATGCCAGTCGCTATTGCTAACCCCTCATGTAGGTTGTTGCACGATTTAGAAGGGAGCATAAAAGGCAATGGATCAACAAATGTCTTCTCCTCATTATAATCATGGTAAACGTAATGTTGTGTTATTTTTTGTATTCCGATAAATCATGATAAGACAATATCATGGCAAAATTAATGGCATTTTTTGTGCATGACATGTTTCCTCTTTATAGACTTGGAAGAACGAACATAAATCCATTAACTCACTACATTAATTTCCTTGTTTAGATATTCTATTTTTACCTTTTTCAAATGATTTTTTTAAAGAATTTTGGTTACAATCATACAACTTTTAAGAAGTTCACTTGGTTTAAAATATTAAAAATTAAATATAAATGAGTATAACGTAAAAAATTAATCCTTCATATTACCTTTGCTTGTTTTAGAAGTATTCTTACTTGGATTTACTGATATGTGAAATCATTCTAAAGAATATACCAAACACTTAGTAAAGTACATCCCTTTTCCTCATTTATGGAAAATGACCTTCAAATGGAATACCTTGATTAATACAAAATTTCCTAAAGTTGGTTAAAGTGCAAAGTGTATGTCATTTTTATAGATGAAACTGAATACTTTGTAAACATGCTCTTATCATGTGTTTACTTAATTTTTCAGTCTTCTTTTTTCTCCTTGGCTACTATGGAAAAGTAGGAAGAAAAATTATAATTGCTATCATCCTCAAGTATTTATATATTTTATTTTATAATGGGTTTTCTATGAAGTTAATATTAATATGCGCTCAAAAAATGTTAACTATCCATATGCCTTGCTGCAATTTCAATTCTCTATAAATTTTTCATTGTAGTTATCCTTGTTATCTTATTTTTCTATGAATATGCAGACCCTTAGAATCACATGTTCGGTCTTTGTTCTTTATATGTAGAGCCTTTCACGTGTGTGGAGACACCAGCTCTTTGCATGTTGTTTACGTGTACAAAGAAGCTTGTTACATGTTCATATGTTTGTTTTATATATTTTTAACCTATCTATCTGCATGCTCAACACACGTCTACTACTCCCTTTGTTCTCCCTACATAAGTCGAATTTCCTTTAAGTATTGTATGCTAAAAATTATAGACTTATTCACCTTGGTTTGAAAATTGCTCTAATTAGTTTCTTGAAATGATTAAACTTTATTCAATATAGTGCTCTTTCTTCTTAATCGTTCACTTAAGCTCTAATTTTGAAGGATAAGCGATGTATTTGGAAATCAAATTGTTTCTTGTTGTTTGTCCATTGAGATATTTTACTCTTCTATCATCCGATATAATAGTTGTTTCAAAGGTGAAAGCTTAAAGGTCATACTGGTGTTTTATACTTGTATTTGTAAGAAACATCTTCACTAAATCTGCAGGAAATGGAATATGAAGGAATAATAAGTGCGCTATCATTTGTCATGGTTTATTGCAGAAACTTCGGTAAGCATCTTTGCTCATACATAATTCATATTATAATTTTTAATATTAATTTTAATTTTGTTGTTAATTTTTATTTTTCTTTTTCCATTTTTGATAAAATCACCATGTAGAGTGTGAATTCTTCGATTTAAGCCATAATAAGGAAGAATATAACATCCAATATGAACTAGTTGTATCATTGATTTAACACGAATTGTCTTCGATAGCATTGTTGCCTTAATATTGTCACTATTATTAGTGTTAGATTGATATGTGAAATAGAACTTGTACGTTAACCAAAACCTAGACTTACGGCTTAGTTTGGCAGAACACTTTAATCAATTGTTTCAGCGCATAGAATAATTCATGCTGCAAGCATGTTATAGGTCCTTTTTGTGTTAGTGCGACCTAACTATTGCATGTCGAACACAGCTAATCAACCTACGTTTATTTTCTCTATGTAATCAAGGTTTTGTTAAAATTTATTGCAACTTAAAAATAAGTTTATTCTACTTTAATAAGAAAAATGCTTGACTTTATGGAATCCATTGTTCTTTTCATCTCATTTGTTATCTTTTTCTTAGAGTTGCAAGGATGATTGATACATTCAGATTGGGAGGTATTGGAAAAGGCATGGAGGTATTTTCTCTCCCTTCCCTGAAAAGTAAGTGTACATAAACCCTATATACATCTAACATAACATTTTTTAGTTTAGTTCCAATTTTATTATTGCAGTACTTATACATATAAAAGTTGCATACTATTATTTAGTAATAACTACATGTTATACACACGTGGTCGTACAATTTGTTTAACAATGTATTTTTTATTCCTTTTGATACACAAAGGTGAATGAATAAATTAATGGATTTTAGCATTTTAATTAGAACTAACTTAAATATTAATGTCATTGTTTTTTTATTTCTAAATCTAGTTAGATAATTAAGAAGCACATAAAATATAATTGATATATATTTATATATAACATGTTGGTTCTTTAAATAACATAAACATCAATTATTTCTAACTTTTGTAGCTTTATCTTGGTGTTCCAAGACCAAAAATAAAAGAATTGTACTCAAAGTGAAATAACTTTTAAATTTTAGCTCAATTAAATAACATTTTAATGCATGTGTTAAGCTTGCTAATTAAGTATTCGAAAAACATTATAAAACCATTAAAACATCATCATTTTCTAATATCAGTAGCATAATGTTACATGTGATTTATATGTAGAATAAACATTTTATGGATAAATTTTTGGAATAGCTAATTTTTTTTTATTTTTTGCTTTAAATATTCAAGCAAACCTAACATCTAAGATAATATGACAAAAACGTAAGTCGGATAACTAGTATATGTACAAAAAGTTATATTTCTGATGGACATAAAAAAAAAATATATATAAGAGTTGATTAAAAATGAATTTATATCAAATGAGAGAAAAAATGATCAACAAGGTGAACTACTAAACATAACTTTTAGTATTAGAATGAATCAACCATAGATGGTTATATTTTAGAGCCAAAAAAGTGATTCACACAATACACGTCTATATGTGGATCGAAGCGATAGTAATATGAAATTAGTAGTGATATTTGTTGAATTAACAATTTGAAAATATTTATAAGTTTGTCAATGTTTGTCGTTTAATTATGAATCAAAATCCATAAAAAGTTGTGGCATACTCAGAAAATGTCATTATTGTAAAATTAAAAGGCAAAAAGCTTCACTATCAATCATATTTGTTGAAGTACCTTGTTGTTTCATGATTTTTTTTTTGAGAAAATCAGTTAAATAAAAATATTTTGCATACCTATTCCCTTAACTATCTAAATCACTGTATAGTTAACTCATCGTTCAAACAAATTTTTTAATTTAAATTGGACTCTTATTTATTAATCCATCACATTTACCTTATAATTTTCGAATAATCAGCATTTACTAAAATTTATACTTAACACGGTATCTTGATTCTAATTGTTGATAATGAATTCCAATTAGAGATCCATATGGACAATAAATATGAAATTTTTTTTGGGTGGTAATTCAACATCTATGTCACTTATAGTATTTTGTATTTGAAAATCCAAACATCACTAAGATTTAATAATTATAACCTAATTTTCTCATTTCACATGCATGAAAAAAAAATCATGTTTACCATATATTAAGATATGTTATGCTTTGTTTTAAGCATAGATAATTATGGAAAATGTAATGTTACATTTACATTGATAAACAAATATTACTGTAACAATATTTTGTTCGCTTAAAGAAGAGATTACGTAAATCTACTCTCAATTTTCTAAATTTTATTAAAGTTATGGGTGCGAATAAAATTTAGTTGTACAGACTTTACTATTTCTTTATAGTAAGAAAACATTTAATGAATCAGTGAAATAATTCATATAAAATTTTTGTAGTGTAAAATCTAAAGTATGGCATTATCAGTAATGAAAAATGTCTAAAATGTATAAAAAAATTCTAAATTAACTAAGCTATGAATACCGTTTAATAAACTTATAACTTTCTATAAATCTAACCAGTTTTCTAATATTATTGAAATAGATGGTGCATTTGAAGAAAGAAGCATCTCTAGCATAAATGCATTTTAAGTTTATGAACAATTATTGAAATTGTTCAAAAATCTATCAAAATCTACAATATTTAATGTATGAGGATAAGACCAACCACCATGGAAATTTTGTTTACACTTAATTTCAACGTAAAATTAAAAAGGTGAAGTAAATTTACATACGGATACTTTATAATTCATAATTGAGTTTAAGCTAATTAGGAAACTTTTAACATTGTGAATATAATTTATTATTTATTCAAATGAAATTTTTGATAATTGATTACATGTTGATTATTGAATCTATTCTTTTTAATCACAAATAAAATAATTAACTGGAATTAATTTGTGAATTCATCTGTACTCAGCCGCTGATATTAAAAATGTAATAGTAAGAGATTATTCATTTCTATTTGAACATAAACAATATTTGTTTGTCATACTAGTATTCAACCAAGATACAAACATGTTAAGTTCTAAACATATAGATAATAGCATTGGACTTTATAGAAATTACTTTGATGGTCAACTTTACTTAATATATCAAATATCTAGCAGAGGCAATTCAACCGTCATTTAACTTCTAGAAAATAAATAAATAAATTAGTCATGGTTTAATAAATGTATATTTACAAAAGTTCAGTGTATTTTTTCAAAACATAAAGTAAAATTTCCAAAATTTAGCGCTGAAAAAGAAAGCATAAAGCTACTTAAAATCAAAAGTCTAGATATCTTATAGTTACATAATCTTTCCTATGAAAGGAATGTATACAATTTAAGTTTATAAATATTATATCACGATCGTTAAGCACCAAGTTAATTAAATGGAAGTGGATAGATGCGAAATCCAATTTAGTTTATAAATTATTACTTATATATAAATTTCACATACTAATGAGTGTAAAAATAGGTCGAACATTAAGTATAGAAAGCTATGCATAAACATGGATTATAATGCATGTAAACCTCATTCAGAATGAAAATAAAGGAAAATTACTTTTGTTACACCTATTATATATGAGGATATACATGAAATAAGTAATTATGATACGTTTCACAATTCAGTTACAACTATTTATTGGAATATTAAAGATAGAAGAGCAAGAGAATGTATATCCTCTTTGAATCATAGCCTAAGGCAATTAATCAAATCAATATTCCACTTAAAGTGAACATGTAAAATATCAGACTAATTATATTAGTTATATACCTTATAGCTATAACTTTAATAGTTGACTTTGTTAAATAAAGAGAATATGTTGTGGTATACTGAGTTTCATTTACTTTTCAAGAATAACTATACTACAGACATTCTCTAGCGAATATGATTTACACAATATGCAAAAAGATGTATTCATAGTTCACGTTTTGAATATACATGGTCCAAACTGATATATACATGATTGAAATAAAATAACCCACTGAAATTCAGCATAAAGGTAACTGCTAGCATTTACTTTTAGATGAACACCGAAATTACTTCCATTCATGAAAATAAAGCATACTTGATGTGTCCATAATTTTCGCAAAAAAGGAAACATCTAATTTGCCTTCTTTTTTCTTTCATTCCAATACGATGGTCAAAGAGAAGGGAGAGTGTTGACATATTTTTCTCATCAATAATTTATATTAATAATTATTTCTCATGGCTAATATAAGCGAAATTATTTCAATCATTATGTAATCAATATTACTATCTATTATGTACTAAAGCAATTTTTTCCACTCCCTATAACGTACCATTTGACCCAAAGAGTAGATAACGACATTCAAGTTTCAACTTCTTGTAATCCTTTTTCAAAGTAGTTATGTTAACCAATACAATTTTTGACACCTGAGTCATTAAAACTATAAATCAGTCATTAAAACATATATTTAATTAATACAACTCATAAAATCCAAATTAGCTAAACACAAATGCACACAATAACATGAAGTATGTGAACAAAAAAAATATGTGTACCCACTGAACAAGCATAAGAAAATTTTATACTGTATTTAATGCATAACAAATGAGAAGAGATTGATATAATTATACTATGATCAAGGTTTAACATGGTTAACATAACTATTTTCAAATTTTAGATGCATTTGTGCATAATATGGAAGTTTTCTTTAAACAAATCCAAATTATGATGCTACAAAGAGGCACCAATCAGTGCCTTATTTTATTTAGTAGCACAGAATGTCTCAAGATACTAAATTTATACTTGAAGTAGCGAACCACTAAATAATTCACATACAGGCATTCACTGCCCTCACATACAGGTAACAACATTAACCACTTATTGATTATGGAAAAACAAATAATATATTTATCAATGAGTGAAGATTATGGAAAAACGGTTGATAAATCTCCAATTTATTTCAACAAACATTCTGTAAACATACATTCTCGAGCCTTTTACCAGTTTCCTCCAAAAGTACCATGCATATAAGTGATCATCATGATTCCATTAGAGTTGAACCTTTATCTCTGAAGGGAGCATTTTCTCTTGCTTTGGAATCCTTATTGATGTGGGTTAGCGGATCCTTATGAGTTTAATTTCATAAACTGTTGATCTCAGCAGCTTAATTTCTAGTAATGTCTCTACCTAGCGAAATGCAAATAACATTCATGCATAGGCATTCACACACAAGCATTCACTGGCTTTCATAAACTGTTAATCCCTGTTGCTTAATTTATTGTAATATGTTTACTTAGGATTGGCTTAAAACTGTGTCCGAAAAGCAAATGGATGTTCATATGTGGCTGGTTAAGTAGCATGCTTTAGGTTTACATACTCATTTATAAGGATGAGATTAATAGTAGAACCTAGAATCACAACATTCTGAACATTGCTGATTCCATATAAGTTCAATGTTGCTTATTTTTTAGGTAATAAATTTGCATAAATAGCAGTCTAACTAATTTTCGTGTAATAAATATTCGGGAACACCCCAAAAACCACCACCACTAACCAAAGCACTGCCCGTCAACAGGACAAGTTCATGCCAATCTCAAACGTGGTCCGGATCATGCAGAAAGAACTCCCACAACATACAAAAATCGCACATAAAGCTAAGGAGTTCGTCCGGGAATGCTTTCCATGTTCATCTGCTTGATCACAAGCGAGGCGAATGACAGATGCAAGCACGAGCATCGCAGGACAATAACGGCTGACGATTTGCTTTGGGCCATGAAGACGCTCGGCTTGGACAAATACCCCAAGCTCCTCACTCACCATCTCCAGAAGTATCGTACCATGGAAGGGATCCTCGAGGCTTCATTAGAAGCCAACGTCCATCCTTCAATAGGAACAGCGAAACCTTGGTCATGAATCCTTATGGGAGTGGAGTTGTGAATCCGTATGGGTTTCATTATCCTACTATTAATAAACAGCAACATGGAATTTACGATGGCAGGAGTATGGGAAACTATTACCATGCCACGTTGAGGCACCTCATTGATGTGCTAGAGCAAGGACTTCAACCAACACGTGAGCAACATAGTATGATTTCTCCTCATCGGCGGAAGAGAACATCTTGCCTGAGCAACAAAACAGGACTTCAAAAATACAAAAATAGTTTGGACTATACATTTGTTCTTAATAACACAGATAAGTCACAGTTTTAGTACACCCTTTCTATAATCTTCTCCTTTTTATATATATTTGAAAGCAAGTGAAGAATAAAGAAGGAAAGTGATTTATAATCATAGAATATTGAATATTTGGGATCATAAGTGAATATTGTATGAAAATATTTCAGAATCAAAGAATATAAAAGTCAATAAAATTCAATTGTAATTGGTGATTAAAATGAGTGATTCTGAAATGCATTTATAGCAATTGAAAGGTTATAATTATTCGTGAAAAGGTTTGATCAAAAGATACAGTCATAACTCTTGGATTAAAATTAGTTATGACTCTTTAAAAAGTCTCAACCTTTAGTTCAGTCGTCCGAATTCATATTTAAGAAGGCTAAAAAAGGTTCGAATTTGTAAAATGTGTACATCTGCGCAAAGTCACAATATTCATCCATCTGAATGGATTATTCAGACGTCTGAATTCTATTTAAAAACAAAAATCAATATAGCCCTTTTGGTTAAAACACCGACCTTCTAAACTAGTGACCCGAGTTCAAGTCCCAGCAGCTCCTATTTTTGAAAACTTGATTTTATTTAAAATAGTCTGTATATATTATATATATAACTTCGGAGAGATTCTAAGGTCGAATCTAACTAAATACTGACTTACATACAAATTTATCCTGCCTTCGAATGTTCTTGTGTTTGACTCATAATTTCGAATATTTTCCTGCAATATTCATTAGTATACATTGTTGTCGATATATAATTGTCATAGTCAAAATATAGCTCGAGAATTGAGGTTCTAACAATCTCCCTCTTTTTGATGATATACGACTTTAATATATGCATAAAATAAATTTTATAATTTTACCTATGCTCCCTTTGTATATATGCTATATATATTTATCCTCTATTATCATCGACAAAAAGGAATAATAGCTTATAGGGAAATAAGTAATACATAGTTCATAAGACAGAAAGAAATGATAGTGTATATGAACTATTTTTAATAAACCTAATACATATGTTATAAAAATCACAATATCAAGAATAGGTGATGAACGGAACACAATATCATATTTCATATAAGTTTACAGATCATCATCATTGGTTGATAATAATAAAAATGGATTAACAGTAATTCAGCCGGTTGTTTTACTAATTCAGACGACTGAATTTAGAAAAATAATAACCCGATAGCAAGCTTTATTTCCAGACGGATGATTTATTAAATTCAAGCAGCTTACTTTTGGGATAAATTTTTAATGCCATGAACATTCAAACGACTAAAATTAGAATTTAGTCGGCTGAATTTGGAATATTTCTAAGATATACACTTTTTGTTTTCGAAGTTTATGAGTTTAAATGCCTATCGCTTGTATGTGTTAATCAATGAAATTTCTGAGTATATATACTTTTGAACAACATATTGAATCAATATAGATGAAGACCTATACATATAAATATAAAATACAGATTTTACTCCTATATATACTTCTCCTATTGAAATGCCCTCCCCTTGTTGATATGATTGTATTTCTTTCCCTTAAAAGAAAGATGAGTATTAATAAATGTAATATAGGGTTAAAACTTATGGAGAATAGAGTTGAAAAATATAAGATATAAGAATAAAATATTATCAGATTCCCCGATTTACTGTTTCGTTTTGAGATGCGTTTCTAAAGATATCAGAGATACTAAAATAACCTCCTCTTTGTTGTGGCATACCTGCAAAAAATATGATATATATATATATATATATATATATATATATATATATATATATATACACACACACACACACACACACACACACACTATGGTACCCACTTCCTCTGTTAAGGTTCAGGGCTAAGATGGAAGGTAACCATACCCAAGAGGGTTTAATGGGACCTTTAAAAAAATTATTATTAAGTACTGAATTTAAATAATCAGCGATATATTTTTATATGTTTTTCTAATTTATAGGAATTCAAATGCTTAAATAACTTTTATTGGTATTTCCTTTCGTACTTCTTGATTTATTATGAATTTCTCCAGTCATAGAATTATTCAAATTTCTATAAAAATTAGATCTTGGATTTACTTGTACTTTCGTACTAGTAGCGATATTTTTATTATACATAAAAGCTTATCTAGTACTATTTCTATGATTAGTTTTATTATATCCTAAACCACTTTATCGTGTAAAGGTTGAGATCTAAATAAAAATATATTCAAATCATTTTGACCTTTACTAAATTTTGTGAACTTACTTGTAAATTTTTCAAAATTGATTCCAAAATCGCTATTGACATTTTCAAAAGAAATTTTGCTATTTTTTAAATCATTAATTTCCATATTAATTAATAATTCCTCCCTTTTAAAGTACTATTCTAATTTTTATGATGACAAATTTGAGATTCTAAATTATCTAAAGATGGTTGTAATTTTTTAAAAATAAATAAAAAATAAGTCACAAATTTCATTTTGCAAAAAATTATAATTAACTTTTAAAAATTTCACATTCTTTAGATAATTCTATATTCTTTCCAATTAAAGCTTAATACTAAAGAACTAGAATTATTTAAAGAATCTTCTAAAGATGTTTTTTTATTTTGTAACAAGTCGATTTCCTTTAAAAGAGTATTATTTTTATCTTCTAGCTGCTCATTTTCTTTTTGAAGGAAATCCTTTTGAAAAACAAGCTCTTTTAAGGTATTTTCAACACATTTTGTTTGTTTTACAAAAATAATTATTTTCCTCTTTTAATTTGAAATTTTCTTGCTCCCGATCTTTTGACTTAGCAAAAATAATTGTATTAAGTTTATTCAAAGTTTTAAAATCTTTTAATATTTTTCCGTGGTCTAACAAAAGATCTTTATATAATGAACCTACACATACCGATTGCGATCTGACTTAGACATGTGACATTTGTGTGCTTGCTCCTTTAATTTTGCTTTGTTGCTTTTCCACTTTCTAATATCTTAAATAGATTTCTTTATCTCCATTTATTCTCGGATGTTGTTACATCTATAGAATCCCAGACTCCGATACCAAATGAAAAGAACGAGTGGGATTGAGTAATATGGAAATGCGGAAGTAAATTATATATGATATGCGTAATGTCCCGCATTTTTATCGGTTTGTATTTAAATATTTAAATCAGTTTAAATATTGAATTCATGATATAATTGGATATATATTAATTAAACGAAGTTAAACATATATATATATATATATATATATTAAATATAATTAAGCTCATAACGACGCTGCAGTTCGTAATTTAACGTTTTGAACTTCAACTAAGCGTACAGGATCCATTACAAGTCGGATTTCCTCGAAATAAGAAACGTTCGAATCTGTTGAACCATTTATTTCTAATGAAAGTGAAAAATCGAGATTTCGAATTATGTATTGTGAGATATGTCCAAATTAAATATTCAGAAAAACAGCGGCATATTCGTTTTTGGCCATAACGGTTTATTTGAAATAACTAGATATCGGTTTCGAATTTGAACATGATTCTTTTGAGACGTAGTGATAATTTAATTTTTAGAATTTTTCTGTAATTTTTAATTAATTTAATATGCAACTTTTTATTTGGAGTATTTTGCACCGCTAATCAATATTTTGGGGTTTCACAACATGAGTCAACCTACCGATATTATTATATTTTTGGAATCGTGGCACCTCGCTGGACACAATTGTACTTTTATTTCAGTCCATAACAGTTTGTTTATGAACAGAGTTTTTAAAAAGTACGTTAACCTTATTTCGTTATGACATTATCTTCTATTGATTACAAAACTATTAAATAAATTTCACTCTTCATTCGCTAAACAATTTACTTTGGCATGCTTCTCAAATATTTGTGTCAAACTCCGTTGTTCTCCAAGAGAACTAACAGAAACGGTAAGGACAACGTTCATGACGTGGAAGTATAAATAATTTAAAAGCCCATACACAGTACGCCACATGGGATTCTTAAGGGTTAAGGGTATCTTGCTTTCTAATTCAAATGTTTCAATGCTATCACACACTTGGACTGTACCTCTGCAAACCTAATTTTTGAGGGGTGTACCTACTGCCTGTTGTTCCTTACCATCCAAGGAGTTCAACGATATATACATATAATAACCGTTACTTGTCCGCCAAGGGTTGTACGCTGGCATGATACTTCAAATCAACAGCAAAGCCAAGGTGAAAAGAAAACTCACTAGTCTGAAACTAAGCTACCTAAACCTAATAACACACATAGGTATGTACTGTTTCTTGGCCACCACGGTGTTCTAGCATTATAAATACCCTCTGCTTTCATCGTCTTCTAGTCCAGGCATCCTAAGCCGTGAGAAATGGCGAGAAAAGAAAGTTTAAAAACAAAAAGTGAGCACTCCAGAAAATCTAAAAACCATAAATATTTCCGATCCTCAATACCTTCTCGTCACTGTTAAAAATTTAAAAAGGCAGCAGGTCATTCGAGGTAAATATGGCGTGAGAGGGAGTGTGTGTTGTGGCAAAAGTAATGGAGTAGATTTGATGGCGCGAAGAAGCGAAGCTCAGTGGTGAACACGTGAGCATTTTCATGGCAAAACGTTCATGTGAGGAAGGAGTGTATGTTTTGTAGAAGGAGAAGAGGTCGAGTTTTTAAACTGATAAAGCATGATAAATTAAAGGTGGTACTTATTGTTTTCATGAAATAGTATGGGGTTCGGGTTTGTTTTGTTGGGGGCAGACAGGGCGTTGGAGGCGTCTACAGTTGGTGGTGGAGGAAGCTGAGTCGGAGGGGGTAGACGCGGTGGGGACCTGTTGGAGTCCAACGGTCTGAGGAAGAAGGAACCGCAATTTGAAAGATGCATCTGTGTATGACTAAGGAAGGACTTGTGGAGAATGTGAAGTGGCGTACAGTATGTCTTAGCAGTAGTTGATTAAGCAAGTGGATCTGGGTGAATAAGGGTAATGGTTGATGTGCAGGTTTGATTCATTTGCCTTCAACATCAAATACGTTTCATATATACCATTGAATTCCTCCAACCCGATCCTCTGTGTTCCCCTTTTTAGCCTATGTTCCTTCATTCGATGTTCAACCACATGCAACTCTTTTGTACAATTACATCCATAAAAGGACAACCTACTCTATGTTCGTAGCATGTCTACCTGTATATTTGCAATTGTTTCGCACGTACAACTTTGGTTATGAAGTAGGAATGTGGATCTCGTGAGAAGAAACTGATAAAGCCAAAGTTTTTTTTAATAGCGGGAGTAAGGAACAGAAGCTCGTGAGTTATTTTTTAGAGGAGATTCGATGATGGTGGAAAACGTGTACAACCGGAGCGTGAAGTTTAAAATGGTATGGTGGCGTCGGTGTCGGAGGTGCGGGTATCGGACGGTAGTGGAGGAATTGTAGTGTGACACCGCAAATCGCCATTTATCAATGCAGAAGAAGACGCAAGGAAAGTGAGGTGGTTCGAGGCAAAGATTGTTTGATGCATACTCATTGTTGTTGTCGCGGTTCGAGGTTGGTTTGCGCACCATGTATCTGAAAGAAGAAAAGGAGTTCACGGGTTTTTCATCAAGTAGAAGAAGGAGATCGTAAAGTCACGGGTTATGCACTGGAACCAGTGTGGAGCAATTCAGAGATGATTGGAAATTATAACGTCTGACCCGGGATACCGACGCAAATCGTATTTAACGGTTAACGCGCAAAGGTGAGTAAATTCACTAACTCTGTTCTATTTTAAAATATTATAATTATATTTTAAATAATGGTTGAATGTTGTGTGATGGTCGCTTCGGTAGATTACAATTAAATTGGTTGAATTATATATCGTTGCATATATACACATCATTGGTTGGAGTGATTCCATCGATTATAATATTTCCTGGTATGGAATCAGTGTTAATTGTTGACTAACATCGGTGGATGCAGGAAACCGGTTGGAGGAATCCAACCGGATTCCTCAATATTTATATGTACCTTTTGTTTTATATAGATGCACTGTTTGAACCCAAATGACTTTTGAAACCTTGTGTTGATATTAGCGTTGAATGGAAATTCAAACATTATTTTGATTTAATCAATAGATGATATCAATTAAGAAAGTGGCAACAACCAACCATAAATGTATCATTTCTTTAACCGCTATTGTTTTACCAAAATCCCACTGTGTGCGAAGCACGTGTTTCACCATACTTACTAAATGATTTGGTAAAGTGGATTCTTATATTAATAAGATTAATAAGTAAGTAGGCGGAGATTAACTTGATGATTAATAACAAGAATTTATTGTTTTAAGAACAATTAAATGAGATATTTACAAATAGATTATGGTTGATTTCATATTAAGTAAGATTAGTTAGAATCGATTATTGTTTATTTAATAGTAAATGAGATTATTTAGAAATAAATTATTATTTTTATAGTAATCGATACAAGTGAAATTATTTGGATTAATTCATGTTATTTATTCAAAATGAAAAGATTTGTTAGAATTGATTAGTGGGTTAATCGTGGCTAAATATTTACCAAGCAAACTGTTTTGATCAATAATTGGTTATTTAATTAAAGTAGATTGGGCTGATTAATCTAATGTAATAAATTAACGAATAGTTGATTTAGTTTAAATAAGGGATTTGTCTAAAGAAGACAAAGCGAAGAGGAATGTTTAATAAGGGATTTGTCTAAGAAAGACGAAGCGGAGAGAAATGTGTAAAAATGGATTTGTATAAGCTAATGTAAATAACCGAGTTTTCAAAATAAAGATATGGCGTCATAAAACCATATTTAAAATATAGCAAGAAGCACGTTTACGGATTTTAAAGTATAAGGGGTTAGAGTTACGAACTTACATCTATTCTAAGATAAGAATGTTGTTGATCAAGGTCTGAGAGGTAATTAAAATACCCCAACTTGAACGGCTTCACTATTATCGAAGGATGGTATTTGTTTGTAACGGAAAGAGATGTCAAGATTTTTGTAATGGAAAGAGATGTCAAGATTTTTGTAACGGAAAGAGATGTCAAGATTTTTGTAATAGAAAGAGATGTCAAGATTTTTGTAACGGAAAGGGATGTCAAGATTAGTTATAAAGGAGAATATTACAGATGACAAGTTTTGAACTATAACGTTAAATTAACGCTGTTGGCCAAGCTTAAGCGTGATTTTTATATATAGCACTACTCCCTATGGAATGAAAACAATTTGGTTTGAAATCCACTTATTCTAAAGTAATAAGCAACGATGCTGTCCAAAGAAATATAAGAATAAGAGTTATAATAACTGAGAATATTTTCCAAGAAGTGTGAAAGTGCTAAAACGAGATTTGAGAAATATATGGTAAGAAATGGGAATTCGAATAATAAAATGAATGTTAAATAAAAAGTGCTCGTGGTTGTGTGATGTTTAGTCGTACAATTGAATGGATGTTTGATTTTACTTCGATTGTTAAATAACCGACTATCGAAGTGTTTTGACCATCGTTGTCAATACGGAGAGACCGGTTGGATATATTATCTTAAACCACTCCGTATAGGCATAAGCGTTGTGAATTTGATTATGCCGAAGACAATTGAAGAAGGAGCGAAATGCAAGGGTCATTCTGTTCCAAAATGGTGTTTTCTGTTTGTCCAGCCCCAGGAGAACTTGTATGGACGAATGTCTGACAGAGTATTCCTAACGGTCACATAAGACGATCTTTTCAAGGTATTACGTCTAGTGGCGGAGAAATTCATTTCTTTTAGCTTTATACCCGTAATATTTTTGGGAAGATCAAATAGTGATTTGACGGGTTTGACAATGTGGCATTCAAAGTGTGTGGTAGCCAGATGTTCTAAAATATAAACGTGGCCTCAAACTTCACAACCGGGAAATGACAAAAATCGGGCAGGCAGCATGGCTATGTGGGTCGCTCCCATTAGAGTGTATAATCACCTATCTAGAGAAATTCCTTTTGTTTCTAAATCTATCGATTCTACCCATTCGGGAACAGTGGTTTGAGCCCAACCGTTGGTGATATACATTCGATACACTCAAGCGAAATGAGTGGTCGGTCATGTGTGGGCCGGGTTGCAAGACGTTCTTGTTGAACCCAGGTGTATTCGCCTCTAGAGATACATCATCGGAAGGTGGTCCCATACCTTGTCATAGTTGGAATCCAATCTCCAATAAGTGCCCTGCGGTTTTTGATTTTATACTATGTATGTAGAGAGTGAGATGCAAGCGTTCTAATATTTGGTTATTTATTTGATTAGACATTATTATAATATCACTGGATTTTGATATCAAAATATTTTGGGTTATAGTAAGGTAAAAACCGTCCGTGTTTATGTGTGGGCTGGTCTTACTATTATCCTTTTTGTTTCAAAAAGGATTTTCAAAGTTAAACCGAATGGTTGGAATTTACTCACACCAGTCCCATGACTGACCCAGAGTTTATTTTGTTGGTTTTTCCCTAAACTCTTGGATGCCCAAATTTGTACGGGTAGTCAAGTGTTTCAGGCTTTACAGATACAATTGGAGGAGCTTGAAGCAGGAGTCTTCACTGATGGTTATTTAGAGTTATTTCCGCTGTATAAAATGTTATGTTGTACAGCGATATGGTATGTATATACAAAACAGATTTGTATATCAAAGTTATGTTATATAATATATTTTATTCGTTTCGCTGTGAGATTCGTGTTTACTCTGATTCTGCTCAGTTGTGTTCTTCTTCTTCTTCTATTCTATTAGTTCTATCTTATCTTTCTCATCCTCTTATTTCTTTCTATTAATGATCTGAATTTTCGTGCATTGAATGTGTAGGATATTTATCAGCTCAAATTGGTACGGATTTTCGGGTCGTTACAGTTGGTATCAGAGCTGAAGGTTAAGTGATTACCTTGGCTCTGTGGCGTGAATCAATAGAGATGGGGTTAGTAATACCCTAGATTGAGTTTGAGTGTATATATATGAGTGAACGTATTTGTAAATTTATATAAAAATTGTTTTATATTTTGTTGGCAAGTGGTTTATGAATTCTGGTCGATACTGGATTGCAAACTGTATCGATAGTGTTTCTAAACTCTTAAACAGAGTAATTCGACACAGTATGTTTTGAAAAGAGGGTAAATGAAATAAATTTATCCAAAAATATATTTTGATATAAAAGAAGTATATATCTTCGTATTATTATAATATATTTGATGTGTGACCATCGAACTAGATCATACTTGAGTTGGTTATATAAATAACCAATCGAAATATTATATATATATTATACAAAATCAGATGAACTGAATCTGAATTTAAGAAAGATTTGGGATTTAAAATCTTAGAAACTTGGAAAAGTGTTTGGAACTGGAATTTGGATTAAATAAATGGGAATTTTAAAATCCTGGGAGATTTGAAATTGTTTTCCAAGTATTATGAAGGATATTTTGAAGTAAATTTCAAATAAAGGTATTTGAATATGAGTTTTGAAAGTGATATAGTACTGAGCTCACTTTGATTGCTGGGAAATAAATTCCGATGATGAAGTCGACCATTATTGGTGTTCATTTTCGAGTTTCTGAGTGACGGATTACTATCAAAGATTTTGTTTTTGAATTATTATAAGGAAACAAGTTGTCAGAAATTTAAATGTTTTGAATAATATATGATTTCAAACTGATTTGAAATAAATCCCAGGAATTTGAATTCTGAAATAAGGATTTAATTTATAAAGGGATTAAAATGATAAAAGTAGAGTTTAACTTTAAACTAAGTTAAATAAATTTGGAATTTGGATTGAAGCCGATTAAGTGAAAAATCGTGTTGGAGTAGAATTTAATTTGAGGAAGAAATAGAGTGAATTTGTGAATGAAGATAGAATATCGAAATTTAACTGGAACTAGTTGAATGGAAATTATATTCGATGAAAATGGTATTGAAATAGAATTGGAATTGAACTGTAGCCAGTTAAGTTAAAACTGCATTAGAATAGAATTCAACTTGGTGAAGAAATTGATTAGGATTTTTGATTGGGGCCGTGCTTGGTTATGGAATTGGAGTTCGAATTGAAATATTGGCTTGGTAAAAACGAAAGATTGGATTGGGGGAAGCTCAGAGAGGCAAGTTGTAGTAATACCAGTTGAGCCGTGCGAAGGAGATGCTGGCAAAATCTATCGAAATTTTAAGGCGTTAGAAAATTTTCAGAATTTCTGAAAAGATTCGTTAATATGAAGAAAATTAATATTTTAATCGATTCAGTTAAAACTGGAATCAAGAAGTAAAACAAAAGATTTTAACCTTTTTACAACAGAGATTGTATCATTTTCCCCATCTTAGCAATTTCGAGGATGAAATTATTTTAAGGGGGAAGGAATGTAATGTCCCGCATTTTTATCGGTTTGTATTTAAATATTTAAATCAGTTTAAATATTGAATTCGTGATATAATTGGATATATATATATATATATATTAATTAAACAAAGTTGAACGTATAAAAATATATATTAAATATAATTAAGCTCATAACGACGCTGTAGTTCGTAATTTAACGTTTTGAACTTCAACTAAGCGTACAGGATCCATTACAAGTCAGATTTCCTCGAAATAAGAAACGTTTGAATCTGTTGAACCATATCTTTCTAATGAAAGTGAAAAATCGAGATTTCGAATTATGTATTGTGAGATATGTCCAAATCAAATATTCAGAAAAACAGCGGCATATTCGTTTTTGGCCATAACGGTTTATTTGAAATAACTAGATATCGGTTTCGAATTTGAACATGATTCTTTTGAGACGTAGTGATAATTTAATTTTTAGAATTTTTTTGTAATTTTTAATTAATTTAATATGCAACTTTTTATTTGGAGTATTTTGCACCTCTAATCAATATTTTGGGGTTTCACAATATGAGTCAACCTACCGATATTATTATATTTTTGGAATCGTGGCACCTCGCTGGACACAATTGTACTTTTATTTCAGTCCATAATAGTTCGTTTATGAACGGAGTTTTTAAAAAGTACGTTAACCTTATTTTGTTATGACATTATCTTCTATTGATTACAAAACTATTAAATAAATTTCACTCTTCATTCGCTAAACAATTTACTTTGGCATGCTTCTCAAATATTTGTGTCAAACTCCGCTGTTCTCCAAGAGAACTAACAGAAACGGTAAGGACTATGTTCATGACGTGGTAGTATAAATAATTTAAAATTCCGGACACAGTACGCCACACGGGATTCTTAAGGCTTAAGGGTATCTTGCTTTCTAAATCAAATGTTTCAATGCTATCACACACTTGGACTGTACCTCTGCAAACCTAATTTTTGAGGGGTGTACCTACTGCCTGTTGTTCCTTGCCATCCAAGGAGTTCAACGATATATACATATAATAACCGTTACTTGTCCGCCAAGGGTTGTACGCTGGCATGATACTTCAAATCAACAGCAAAGCCAAGGTGAAAAGAAAACTCACCAGTCTGAAACTAAGCTACCTAAACCTAATAACACACATAGGTATGTACTGTTTCTTGGCCACCACGGTGTTCTAGCATTATAAATACCCTCTGCTTTCATCGTCTTCTAGTCCAGGCATCCTAAGCCGTGAGAAATGGCGAGAAAAGAAAGTTTAAAAACAAAAAGTGAGCACTCCAGAAAATCTAAAACCCATAAATATTTCCGATCCTCAATACCTTCTCGTCACTGGTAAAAATTTAAAAAGGCAGCAGGTCATTCGAAGTAAATATGGTGTGAGAGGGAGTGTGTGTTGTGGAAAAAGTAATGGAGCAGATTAGATGGCATGAAGAAGCGAAGCTCAGTGGTGAACACGTGAGCATTTTCATGGAAAAACGTTCATGTGAGGAAGGAGTGTATGTTTTGTAGAAGGAGAAGAGGACGAGTTTTTAAACTGATAAAGCATGATAAATTAAAGGTGGTACTTATTGTTTTCATGAAATAGTATGGGGTTTGGTTTGTTGGGGGCAGACAGGGCGTTGGAGGCGTCTGCAGTTGGCGGTGGAGGAAGCTGAGTCAGAGGGGGTAGACGCGGTGGGGACCTGTTGGAGTCCAACGGTCTGAGGAAGGAGGAACCGCAAGTTGAACGATGCATCTGTGTATGACTAAGGAAGGACTTGTGGAGAATGTGAAGTGGCGTACAGTATATCTTAGCAGTAGTTGATTAAGCAAGTGGATCTGGGTGAATAAGTTTAATGGTCGATGTGCAGGTTTGATTCATTTGCCTTCAACATCAAATACGTTTCATATATACTATTGAATTCCTCCAACCCGATCCTCTGTGTTCCCCTTTTTAGCCTCTGTTCCTTCATTCGATGTTCAACCACATGCAACTCGTTTGTACAATTACATCCATAAAACGACAACCTACTCTATGTTCGTAGCATGTCTACCTGTATATTTGCAATTGTTTCACACGTACAACTTTGGTTATGAAGTAGGAATGTGGACCTCGTGACAAGAAACTGATAAAGCCAAAGTTTTGTTTTAATAGCGGGAGTAAGGAACAGAAGCTCGTGAGTTATTTTCTGGAGGAGGTTCGATGATGGTGGAAAAAGTGTACAACCGGAGCTTGAAGTTTAAAATGGTATGGTGGCGTCGGTATTGGAGGTGCGGGTATCGGACGGTAGTGGAGGAATTGTAGTGTGACACTGCAAATCGCCATTTATCAATGCAGAAGAAGATGCAAGGAAAGTGAGGTGGTTCGAGGCAAAGATTGTTTGATGCATACTCATTGTTGTTGTCGCGGTTCGAGGTTGGTTTGCGCACCATGTATCTGAAAGAAGAAACGGAGTACACGGGTTTGTCAGCAAGTAGAAGAAGGAGATCGTAAAGTCACGGGTTATGCACTGGAACCAGTGTGGAGTGATTCAGAGATCATTGGAAATTATAACGTCTGACCCAAGATACCGACGCAAATCGTATTTAACGGTTTAACGCGCAAAGGTGAGTAAATTCACTAACTCTGTTCTATTTTAATATATTATAATTATATTTTAAATATTGGTTGAACGTTGTGTGATGGTCGCTTCGGTAGATTACAATTAAATTGGTTGAATTATATATCGTTGCATATATACACATCATTGGTTGGACTGATTCCATCGATTATAATATTTCCTGGTATGGAATCAGTGTTAATTGTTGACTAACATCGGTGGATGCAGGAAACCGGTTGGAGGAATCCAACCGGATTCCTCAATATTTATATGTACTTTTTGTTTTATATAGATGCACTGTTTGAACCCAAATGACTTTTGAAACCTTGTGTTGATATTAGCGTTGAATGGAAATTCAAATGTTATTTGATTTAATCAATAGATGATATCGATTAAGAAAGTGGCAACAACCAACCATAAATGTATCATTTATTTAACCGCTATTGTTTTACCAAAATCCCACCGTGTGCGAAGCACGTGTTTCACCATACTTACTAAATGATTTGGTAAAGTGGATTCTTATATTAATAAGATTAATAAGTAAGTAGGCGGAGATTAACTTGATGATTAATAACAAGAATTTATTGTTTTAAGAACAATTAAATGAGATATTTACAAATAGATTATGGTTGATTTCATATTAAGTAAGATTAGTTAGAATCGATTATTGTTTATTTAATAGTAAATGAGATTATTTAGAAATAAATTATTATTTTTATAGTAATCGATACAAGTGAAATTATTTGGATTAATTAATGTTATTTATTCAAAATGAAAAGATTTGTTAGAATTGATTAGTGGGTTAATCATGGCTAAATATTTACCAAGCAAACTGTTTTGATCAATAATTGGTTATTTAATTAAAGTAGATTGGGCTGATTAATCTAATAAATTAACGAATAGTTGATTTAGTTTAAATAAGGGATTTGTCTAAAGAAGACAAAGCGAAGAGGAATATTTAATAAGGGATTTGTCTAAGAAAGACGAAGCGGAGAGAAATGTGTAAAAATAGATTTGTATAAGCTAATGTAAATAACCGAGTTTTCAAAATAAAGATATGGCGTCATAAAACCATATTTAAAATATAGCAAGAAGCACGTTTAAGGATTTTAAAGTATAAGGGGTTAGAGTTACGAACTTATATCTATTCTAAGATAAGAATGTTGTTGATCAAGGTCTGAGAGGTAATTAAATTACCCCAACTTGAACGGCTTCACTATTATCGAAGGATGGTATTTGTTTGTAATGGAAAGAGATGTCAAGATTTTTGTAATGGAAAGAGATGTCAAGATTTTTGTAACGGAAAGAGATGTCAAGATTTTTGTAACAGAGAGATGTCAAGATTTTTGTAATGGAAAGGGATGTCAAGATTAGTTATAAAGGAGAATATTACAGATGACAAGTTTTGAACTATAACGTTAAATTAACGCTGTTGGCTGATTAGCATAGAAATGTGTTATTTTTATGCTCTTATATCTTATCTTTTGTATATAAATAAATATTACTTGGGTATTGTTTTGTCACTTTTACAGATATTCCAACCCAGCCCGCATGCAACCAGAAATGTTGAGAAATAGAGATCAATTTGCTGTGTATTTGCATTTTGAAGAATTGTAGATGAAGATCTCTCATCTGGCTGCTGTTGGACAAGAAAATAAATGATTTAGAGGCCATGCACATCTCAAATCAAGGGAGACTTGTCAAAGAACCAAGAGGAAAAGAAGAAAGGCCAAAGATTTAATAGATTTAACTAAGGCCCATTTGAGATTCTCATTGTAAACTCTTTTGGTGAATTCCCTAAGGCCCATCTATCATTGGTAATTAGGGTTAGGGTTTGGCTATCTATCCTATAAATACCCTTGTAATGTCATTGTAGCCACTATCATATCCATTATTCTGTATTCTCTTCTCCATTAATAAAAGTTCTTCTTTTTACTATTTCTGCATTTTTCTTTCTTAGCAATCAGTGTTGTCTTCACAATTAGTTTTGGAAGAGCACCAATTTTATTTTACATTTTTTGTTAGTGATTAGTCATTTGATTAGTTTCAACGACAATCCTAATTTACTTTTTGTTGTTCTTCTTTTCCTGCAATTTTACTTTCTGCATTTTATTTCTGTTTTGCATTTTAATTTCCAATTGATAATTGTGATTTGATCGTCGATTCAATTAGATTTGTTCTGAGTCGGATCACAGTTTCAATTTTTATTGTTTTCAAAAACCAACCTCGAAAATCATCTAACTCGCCCAAGAGATTAAATAAATAATTTGATTTTAATTTACCTCCCTGTGTTCGACCTGTATGCTACACACCTGTATGCTTGCAGAATTTAATTTAAATGTCGCGCTTTTCTAATTCATAGGAAAGTGACGAACAAGTTTTTGGCGACGTTGCCGGGGAGGTAACGATTAAATTTTATTATTTATTTAATTTCCGATTCGTGTTAGTTTTTATTTTTTCTTTTTTTTCTCCTTTTGTTTTGCTCTATATATATAAAAAATAAAAAAAATCTTGACTGCTGATTTGGTATTACTAATTGACAGAGCAATCTCCAAAAACAAGAAAAAAAATCTTGCTAAGTTTTCTTTTATTTCTTTCCCCTTTTACAACAAATAAAAAAATTTGCCATTTTTCTATTTTGATTTCTTTCCTTTCTTCCTTTACAAGCCTCTCTTTCTATATAAAAAAAAAAACAATTTTCTATTGCCATTTTAATTCTCTGATTTGTTTCCCCTTTTACAATTCTTACCTTCTTTCACAAAATTCTTTCCCTCTAAAAAAAAGGAAAAGAAACAATCTGTCTGCCTTCCCAATTCTTTCCACCACGCAATAAATCACGTTCAAATCCAGTTTAACCTCTCCACCCTCAAACTTTATTTACATCTCCTCTGCCACAGTTCGAGTTTTGAACCCACAAACAACCAACATCCTTTCCACCACAATACCCACCAAATCCGATTTTCTATTTACCACCGAATACATCAGCATCGTCACCAACAAGCCTTGTATTCTACAGCCAATTCAAACCACCACAGTACGAAAAATTTCCGAGAAAACCGCTCCACAAACTCAACGAACACCTTGACACCATCAGCTCGCACCAAGTTCCCAACTCCTAAACCCGAAATCCGTCTCGAATCCACCTGCCATTCTCTGAACGCCTCTCATACCCCGCAATCAAAAACCGTCCTTCACATCTTCACTAAAATCACGTCCGTGACCCCAATAACACTCCATCACAGTTCGTATAGCATCCACTTCTGTCACAGCCGAACACCATCACAGTTCAAAAAAAAACACTGCAAATACCCACCGTTCTTCACAATATCAACGTGCTCCTCCACATACCATCATCAGGCGATACCATGAACTTCGCAGGTCAACTCCCATCCTTCTCATCAGCACCACAAATCGTGTTTCGATGCACCACTGCTGAACTGACCTCAAACCCCAATTCACAAAAGCAAAGCACTGCACCAAATCCAATTCGAAGATCCTCAAACCCATAGACGAAATCAAAACCCCAATCCGATTCAAATTGAATCGGTTTCGAAAGAAAGAAAAATAAAAACTCGAATTCTTTTGGTGATTCTCTGAGTTCGAATTCTTTCTGAGTTCAGATTCTTTTTTTACTGAGGAAAGGCGTGCTTATTTTTTTATTTTTTTGGGACTTGTGAAACTTCTGGAGAACCATATAAGAAGCGTGTTATTTGGGACACAGGTTGGTAGTTGTTTAGATAGAATTGTTTATATTTTTCTTTTGGAAACGAAAAATAGAGGGGCCTTGGCTGGTGTTGAGCACTACTTTGGTTTGGAAAAGAAATATATACGTGGATTTGGGGAGAAACGGTGTTTGAATTTTATTGACTGTGCTCTGTTTTCGATTTCTCAAGAGCGTACGACTTGTGAACGTGGGTTGAGTCAATTGTGTTGAGTCAATTTTTTTTTATATTTTTGTTTAGCTTAGTTCTTTCCTTTCTTCAAGTCTTAGTTTATGTTAAGTTTAGTGTTTTTATTTTGTTGAGTCAAGTCTTATTATTTTTTTTTTAGTTTTTTTTTGTGATGATTTCGTTGAGCCTTTTGCTTTGTTGAGTCTGTGTTAGTTTTTTCTTTTTTTATTTTATTTTATTTTTGTTTGTTTTATTTGCTATCTCCTTCTCTCTAGACAAGTCTCAAAAAAAAAAAAAAACAACAACAATGGAGAGCAAAAGAACTCAAAATCAAGGCAAAATTTGAAGGATAAGAATTCGAGCATCAAACAGAAAGTTCAACAGTCAAGCAAAGCAAACAAATGATTTGAATTCTCAAAGCTACTCTACTGCTCTGGACATACCGTCATACCCCACTATAATGTTTTCTGAACTCTACAGGTTCTGCGCTGCTTGAAAAATATAGAAATTGCTTGTAAAAATCTTTTGCAGGGCTAGCGGCTTGCTTGTACAATATCTTAATTTTCTGTTCTGTGACTGTTATGTGCTGTGACTGTTCTGTGACTGATATTTCTGAATTAATTTGGTGAGAAACGAATTTCCATAGTTACTGTTATCTCTCTCATTGTTTTCAACAATATAAAAAAAATTGACGCTACAAAATAATATAATTGAAAAGTGGTGTTTTGTGAAGTTGACTGTCTCGTACAATTGGATCACGGATATATAGTAGTTCAATTTATTGAACTATTAGCAAAAGAGGTTGCATACTACCCGTAAAACATTGGTCGTATCCCTTAGTATTTATACTATACGTGAACGACCATAAGACCCTCTTCCCCCTTCTAATTGAGTCAGTTAATTAATAGAGCACAACTAGTTCTTTTATACTATTTTGAAGTGAGAATAATTTATGTCTTACCCTGACTTCATTCAAATGTCTAATTCAAAAAAATTCTTGAGAGAAATGTGGGATAATAGTCGGAGTAGACGTCCTCTTGAAGAATATGATTTTGAATTACAACTCATAAGGCAAAATTTTCCAAAATTTCGTGAGCCCAATGCCAACAATTTTCAAAAAATTTCAAATGACCAACGTTTTCAAAATCATAGATATAATCGAAATGATGATTTCAATTTAAATCTCAATAATTTCGATTATGGGCCACATCCACATCAAAACGGTCTTGAAACGCAATATACCTTTGATCAACATCAATACGGGGTTGGAAACCGATTCGAAAATAATTTTGAAAATGAAATTGATTTTCAAATCGATCAAAATCTTCAAAATAACAACTCATATCCACATCTTGAATATGACCAAAATTGTAGTTTCCCCTCGAATTTCAACAATTTTGGTTACGAATCTAATTTTCAAAATCAAAATGATTTCCAATATCAATGTCAATTTTCTGAAAACTCAGATAATTTTGAGAATCAAGAAATCCAAAACGAGAGCACTCAAATCAACGATTCTGAAGAATGTCATTTTGATGAGAGGGCAGAAAGGCTAAATAAAAAGATGGATGAACTTCTTTGTTTAATGGCATCTTATAAAGAACAACGAGAGCAAGAAAATCAAACAAGCCTTGAATCAGAATATAATTCAACTCTTAGTGACAACGAAAATTTTCAAATAACGACTTTTGAAATTGAGAATAACCATCTAAATGAAGTTGTTCACAATTCAGCAAATGATTTAGACTTTAAATCTTTTCAAGAAAAAGATTTAAGCTCAGATTTTGATCTTCCTCTTTCAGGCTATGAGAAAATTGAAATTTTTGAAATTGAACAGAATAAAGATGTTGAATTTTTCAATTCAAATTTGGAAAATAATTTTAACGAACATGAATTCTTTGGATTGTACGAGGATGAGTTGCCAAATGAGGAAGAAGTGGATTCACGTCACGAGTTCGAAAATTTTAACTTTGAGAAAATTTCAAACGAACTTGAAATTGTCAGTATCGAAAATACGTTGTCAATTAATGATGAGAAATGTGATCACATACTCTTGAACAACACTCAGATTTCAAATTTCACTGCATTTGTATACGATCACAAATTTTTGAAAAATTACACTGACAAATTTGTTGAACACATGAATTATTCTTGGAATGCTGGCTTGTTTGAAAAACTTCATGTTAGGATGACCCTGGACATCTATCTACTGGACTATAAATCTGGGTTTAAAGATGAGATGGTTTTCAAAAACCTTTGCTTACTAGAAAACATGCCTAGATATAGTGGGAATGGGACTCATAGGGCAAGAACCAAGTGTGGGGGAAAAAGATGGCGGTATTCTTTGCATCGCATGCATCGTAAACACATACATATTGCTAGACTGCATTTCATTCTTCAAATAATTTTGCATCTCATTCACCTTTGGGTACAATCATTCAAATTTAGGAAACGTTTACAGTGTGGACATTGTTTAGTTCTAGTGTGGGGGGGAGTCTGCATTTCACTCATTTTCATTTTTTTTATTCTTCTTTCTTTTCATTTTTCAGCCATTTAAATAGGACCATCATCCATTTTAGACTGCAGTAACATGCCATTTTTTTTTTGAAACATGACTCATTTTAGTTTGATACAACAAAATAAGTTTACAATTTTTAGCTAGTTGATAGTATTTTTTTCTCTCAACTTAGATCGAATAAGAAATATAATGAAAAGTTTAATTTTGAGGGATAATAGTGTAACCGGTACATAGGGAGATTCTTAGGTGATGGCCATGAAATCTATTCTATATTGTAGACTTTGTTTAAATAAGTGGAGGACTTAAAATACTTATAATGGCTTGTCAAACCTTTAAAACTAAGTTGTGTTAAGTTGAATTCGTGTAACTCTCTTTTTGTGCTTATAAATTCAATAATAATAATAGTAATCCAAGGGTATCCAACATTGCTTGTATATCGAGCGTTGGTGTGCAAACCCGCAAAGCTCTATCCGACACATTGTTGACAAAGTCAGCGTTGGAATATCTTGGTCTCATTTTATGAGATTGGACACCTAAGGATTACCGACACGTTGTTGACAAAGTCAAAGTCGGCCTGCACAATCCGCCAAGCTCTTTACCCACTCTCCGTTAGTCCATGAGGCAGTGCATGGGTGGTAAACCTTGGTCTTCTAAGTTAGGTGTATGTACTTAATTGTAAATTTTAAAATTTTATAGAATAAAGAATAAGCGATGATGCCCAAACACTTCTTGACCTTATTGATTTGACTAGCCATATATGAGAAAATAATAATACCACTTTGCAAACTGTGCCAAGCAAACTAAGAATCTATTTCATGGCTGCACTATGTTATCGACCAAACTAACTGGCCAAACTGGAATTTAACATTTGAAAACTTGATTTATATTGAAAATTTGTGACAAGTTGAGGTATCTAAAAAAAAATCAACTGACTAGAAATTGTTAATTTAATTTGTTGTACCACTTTCCTGAAACAAGTCGTGTTTTCAATTTTTGTTTTCAATTGCATAAGTCCATTGCATTCATATAGTTACATTAGATCCACATATACTGCATTAGGATTTTGTGGGTAGTATCCGCTGAAAACCCTCACGAGACACCACCCGTCCTACTAGGGACACCTAGAGGTTTAACGGCTTGTTGCATATGCTCAATGCAATCGTGTTTCCTACGAAAGTGTGACCTATCTAGTTTAGTTTTTCATTTCTTGTTTTACTCGAGGACGAGTAAAAGATAAGTGTGGGGGTATTTGATTGACATAGAAATGTGTTTATTTTTACGCTCATATCTTATCTTTATTGTAAATAAATAAATATTACTTTGGGTATTTTCGTGTGTTTTCACAGGTTGTTAAATGAATGTCTCCTTCATTCAATTAAAGACCAATCGCATAGGAAATGCTACTTCTTGGAATCAACAAATTGTCAAACATAAAGGAAGCTGTAGCACACTGGTAAAGCCTGGAAATTTGGATAGAGTGTTCTGAGTTCAGTCACCGTCAAAGCCCTATTTTTTGCTGAAGAAAAGAACATATACATTGCCTCCGTCTCTTTGAAGAATAAAGAGACTAGTGTTATATTATATATATATATATATATTTATAAGTATATAACATATGCACTAAGATTTGACGAGCTAGGCATTTTCTTCTCAAAGAAATCAATTGAAAATCTTGCATATTTACTTGCCATTGAGGAGAAGACTTGACATATATTTACCAGAATGCAACTCAATCAAATGCCACATGTCAGCAATCAAGGAGGGAGAATCTTCATAGAATATCTCAAATCTATATCCATATCTCTTTTATTTGTAAATAGAATATCTCAAGAAATATTTTCTTGGCCCAAAAGTCACATAGGATGGAGGCTACATCTCCTATAAATACCCATTGTATTCATTGTAAACGGGAGTCCCTTCTTTTGTAATTCTTCTGCCATTAACAAAGTTCTTCTTTTTATTTTTCTGCAATTTTCTAATTTCTTAGCAATTAGTGTTGTCTACACGATTAGATTCGGTAGAGCATTAATTGTATTTTTCACTTATTTTCATTAGCGATTGACCGTCTAATTAGATTCAGTAGTAATCTTAATTCTTATTTTCTGTTCGTTTAATTCTGTTCTGCAATTTTATTTCCATTGTTCTATTTTATCTTTAATCATTGAATTTATTACAGATCCGATTAGATTCGAATCTGAAGTGAATTTAATTGCATCTTTTATTTGTAGTTCAATTTTTATTTTGTTTTGCAGCTTCGTCTAACTCGCCCACGAAACATATAAATAATAAAATTTAACTTTCCTCCCTGTGTTTGACCTGTATGCTACACACCTGTATGCTTGCAGAATTTAATTTAAATGTCGCGCTTTTCTGATTCATAGACTAGCGTCGATCATTGGCTAAGCTTAAGTGTGATTTTTATATATAGCACTACTCCCCATGGAATGAAAACAATTTGGTTTGAAATCCACTTATTCTAAAGTAATAAGCAACGATGTTGTCCAAAGAAATATAAGAATAAGAGTTATAATAACTGAGAATATTTTCCAAGAAGTGTGAAAGTGCTAAAACGAGATTTGAGAAATATCTAGTAAGATATGGGAATTCGAATAATAAAACGAATGTTATATAAAAAGTGCTCGTGGTTGTGTGATGTTTAGTCGTACAATTGAATGGATGTTTGATTTTACTTCGACAGTTAAATAACCGACTATCGAAGTGTTTTGACCATCGTTGTCAATACGGAGAGACCGGTTGGATATATTATCTAAAACCACTCCGTATAGGCATAAGCGTCGCGAATTTGATTATGCCGAAGAAAATTGAAGAAAGAGCGAAATGCAAGGGTCGTTCTGTTCCAAAATGGTGTTTTCTGTTTGTCCAGCCCCAGGACAACTTGTATGGACGAATGTCTGACAGAGTATTCCTAACGGTCACAGAAGAGTATCTTTTCAAGGTATTACTTCTGGTGGCGGAGAAATTCGTTTCTTTTTTCTTTTATACCCTTAATATTTTTGGGAAGATTTGACGGGTTTGACAATGTGGCATTCAAAGTGTGTGGTGGCCAGATGTTCTAAAAGATAAACGTGGCCTCAAACTTCACAACCGGGAAATGACAAAAATCGGGCAGGCAACATGGCTATGTGGGTCGCTCCCATTAGGGTGTATAATCACCTGTCTAGAGAAATTCCTTTTGTTTCTAAATCTATCGATTCTGCCCATTCGGGAACGGTGGTTTGAGCCCAACCGTTGGTGATATACATTCGATACACTCAAGCGAAATGAGTGGTCGGTTTGTAACAACCCGGAAAATACGAGCCAATTTAAAAATTTTAAATTGGACATTTCAAAGGAATTTGAACTATTGAAATAGAATATTTCAATAAAATAGTGAATTAGAAATAGTGAGTTAGTTTGTTAATTTGAATTCAAACTTTGACCGACTGTGCAGGGTGGGAAATATAACGGATTTTAGCGAAACCAAAAATATTTAAATCTGTTAGTGAATACCTTTCTAACGAATCTGAAAAATCGAAGTTTCATAACGGGAATCAAAAGTTATGGCCGAATGAATTTTCAGGAAGGTCGCTATATAGAATATATAGCCCTGGAAAATGGATATTTTGCAAACGACCTCGGAATTCGACGAAACCACTTTTGTTGGGTCCGGGATGTCAAACTATTGCTAGGTTTCAAATTTCATAATTTTTGAAGCTAGTATGTGAGCGTGGCAAAAGAAAATGTGTTTGGTCGATTTCTGTTAAATTGGATCGACCAGAAAATGGTCATTTTTCAAACCATCTCAGAATTCAACGAAACTAGTTTTGTTGGGACCACAGCGTCAAAACATAGCTAGAATTATTTTTTTGGAATTTTTCGAATCAGTTTGTGGCTCTGGCAAATTGAAATGTACGCTGAAAGTTAAAATTAAATGTTTTATACTTTAATTTGAAAAATAACTGACTGTAACAGTCGAATTTGCCAACGAAACATATCCCATTGTGTCCGAGATGGGGGTATTTAGCTAGGGGCGACAGTCGTTGGGTTTGAATTGGTGTCCGTGTGGAGAAACATTATTTTAAAATATAATAAAACCATGGGCCAATCAAAATTAGCCATTCATTATTTAAAAAAAACGAAGAAACCCTTTTCTTTCTTCCCCGATCGACGGCGACGCGAGCTCCAACCTTCCCCTTCAAATCGCCGTCGCCTCAGCCCCCTATCGCCACCACCACCACCACCAATCGACGCCGCCGCCTCTCCTCTTCCAATCCGACCTACCCTCGTCACCTCCCTCCTCCCCATCGACGAGAACGAGGCCCAGGAAGTCCGACACTTCCCAGCGCCGCCCCGATCGCCACCGACCACCGAACCACCCCAAACCGCCACCGACCGACTCCCCTCTCGTCCCTCTTCCATGTCAGCACCTCCGATCATCCCCTCGTGCCTTGGTTTTCGCGAAAACTGCAACCCTGGTTTTGAACCATCGTGAAAGGTGAGTTCTTTTTGATGTTTGCACTTTGAAAAATCATATCTTTATGGTGTGTTGACGAAATTCGATGAAACAGGAAGCATCGGGACCGCAAGGAAGCTCTCTACCACATAGAAGAGACCGCAGATTTTTCTGAGTCATCTACGATTTTTAGCACTCCGAAAACCAATGTGAGGAATGTAAATTAAATGAATTTGAATGGAAAATGTCGTGTATAAATTATATGAGCGAAATATAAATTACACACGTGTTGTTTACCTCATGTACATGCGATGTGTAAGCTATATAAGCGAAGTATGAATTATACATGCATAGTATAATTGATATATGTGTTGAAATGCAAGTGAAATATAGCAATTATATATATATATATATACTCCCCTCGTCCATAAACCATGGACGATATTTATTATTGTGAATTGGTGTGAAATATTGGATGAAAAATGCGAATGGTTGAATAATTGTTTGTGGTTGATATTGATTGGTTGTGGTTGAAAAATACCCATTGGTGATTGAAATGAATTGGAAATAATTGTGGAAATAAAAATAAAACATGCCGCCTGCGTGCGAATTAGATGCATGAATCCCTATTGTCAAAAACCGCGAGGTTTTAAGGTAGAGCAAGGAGCCGTACTAGGGACGGTGCCGGTTTTAACTACCCTGCCATTATGCTACCGAAATTTTGAATAATATCCACGTGTTAGAATTATTTTCATATGTTGAAATTATCTTCATGCGTTGAAATTAAAGTCATATGTTGAAACTGTATCCATGTGTGGAAATGTTCATGTGTTGAAAAGTGATGTGTGAAAATTAAATTCATTTGTGAGTGAATGAAGTGTTTAAACAATAAAAATCACATCTTTATAATATATATGAAGTATATAAAATATTCACCTTATATATAAATAGTTTCAACAATAAAAATTTCATCTTTCTTATATGAACAACATATATAAAATATCCACGTGTGGAGGTGCTCATGTGTTGAGGAGTGTGTGTATTGGAAAAGTTCATGTGTTGAATAAAAAGATCGAACAATAAAAATTACATTTTTATTGAAATTATAAAGTGTTAAAAACATTCATGTGTTGAATAAATAATTCAAATGATAAAAATATCATTTTTATCATGTATGTGATATGCTAAAAATATGCGAGCGTTGAAATAAATATTTGTGAAAGAAATATTATTTTTAACATGCATAGGAACTAAATAAAATATTCATGTGTTGAAATGTATTTTAGTTCGCCAAAATTATCATCTTTGAAATGTGAAGTGTTAAAAATAGCCACTTGTTCAAATAAATATGCATGAGTTGAAATATTCATTAATTAGCTAATGATATGATTTTTGCCTATGCATGCAACATTAGAATGAATGGTGTTTTTAAACCGAAGTAAATCAAAAATGAATTTGAATGGAAAATGATAAGTGATAAGAATTGTATATATGTACATGCATATTTATTGAACATGTTATAGCAAAGGGCTAGAGAAGAGGAATAAAATTTTGTGCCCGACAAATAGGTACACATTTACTGTTTTGTTTGGGTGATGATTTTATGAGCCTGTTGGCTAGCCGCTTGGCTTTTTCTTTTTGACATGAGACGCCCGTGTGGCTATTTGGGAATTTCCCAGCCCCTCCCGTACAAAGGAGGTTAGGGCGAAATTTTCCAAAATTTTCCAAAATTTAAAGGCGTTAGTGAAATATTTGAAGTGAAAACGATATAGGAATTTTCGAATGAACTATATTTATATAAATATATAAATATAAATAAAATTAAAATGAAACGTGGCCGTGCAGTTCGTGTTTTGAAACCGTGATTTCAAACGACTAGTGCGGGAAATCCGACCATTGAATTTTCCCGAAACCGCAACCTTTGGGTTCGCCTTGGAAATATCTTTCCAACGGCACCAAATTTGTGAAGATCCGACGGTTGGATTGTCTGGAATGTTTAATTCAAATCTGAAGAAAAACAGCGCCAGGAACGATTATATTTATATATATAAAAATATAATTAAATTAAATCGAATAACGACGCTGCAGTTCGTAAATTGGAATCGTAACTTCGAATGGCTAGTGTGGAAGATCCGACCGTCGGATTTTCTCAAAACTGAAACCGTTGGATTCATTTTGAAATGATCTTTCTAATGATGTAAAATTTGTGAAGATCCAACGGTTAGATTTTCAGATATGTGTAAAACAAATATAGTGAAAAACAGTGCCAGTGCATCGGCATGACCTGAAGCGTCGTTTAATTAAAAATGGCCGTTTTAAATAAATAAAAATGGCGATATATCGTTATAAAATACCATAGACGATATAGAGTGGAAATAAACCAATTTTGTTGTGTTTGCTTGATATGTGATGGTTGAATGTATTTAACATGAAAATTATAACTAAAGAACTGAAATGTGAATGTTGAATAGTCCAACCATGGGATTAATTGATTTGAAAATCTAAATATACGTGGGTTATTTGAAAAGGCCGAGGTCATCTCATTTCAAATAATCGATCGTCGTTGAGAAGTCGATGAGTCGAAGACGGTTGAAGACCGACGATCTTTACATTGGATGGATGGGCGCCACTGATGCTCGTGATTGGAGTAGCTACCGTGAAGGAGCTAAAGTAGTAGCCGTCCAAACATACTGTTGATTGTACGGATATGCGAGGAATTGGTGTCTCTGGTTTCGTTCAGACCCAGAACGGACTTGCAAATGGACTGTGTGTCTGACATTGGATTTTGTTCTATGCTGATTGATCTCTGTTAAATATATATCTTTTTGGTGGCGGAGAATTTATTCTCTTGCTTAATGCCCTTTTCTAAGACGTATGAGCTCAGAGGTTATGTATTGAAAGAAATCAGTCGCATGGAGTGGATTGCCTGTGTGGCACGCCTAAGTGGCATATGATCAAGGCTTCTGTTGCAAAGCAAAGTCTTGTGGTTGATGATCAAAGCATGGTCTGAGTGACGTAGCTTTGTGTATAACGTGGATTCGCGAACCTAACACCTCGGTATGAGTCAAAAACAGGATAATGACTGCAGGGAGAGCACGACGTTTCTTTCTAGCTAAGATGGTGTCAGTGACCTACCAGCCCTGACATTATATATACTTTTCACCTGTGTGGTTGTTGGAATACGAGGCGCCTCGGTTTTAGGTCTGTAAGGACCGGGAAACGCGTGTTCAGGAATAACTAATCCTCAAAAGTAAGAGAGGACCGGCCCTGAAGATCCAAGGATCATAGTGGGGTCCTGGGATATTTTCTAGAGTGTCTCGAATCGGAGAGGAGCTTTCCCCTTGCCTCGACTCATGAAGGAATCCAATTTCCAATACGAAATATGCGGACGTGATTGTATCACTAGTATGGCGACATAGTAGATGGTAGCTATGCCGCCTAGGATTGATATTTATGATTGAATTTGCTTTTGAAACATTTATGCACTAGTAATAATATCAAACACTTTTGTTTTATTCGTATGAAGCATTTTTGGCCATTATAAGGTAAAACTCTATCCTCCGGCTTGCGTTGCATTGTGTGATGGGACCTGAGTCTTATAATGGCTTCATTTTATAAAAAGCATTGTGATGATTTAATCATTTACTTTATTTCATGCACTAGCACTCATTGGAGTAAACCCGTTCCGCGAAAGTGGCATGGTCCTTTGATTTGCTGTATTATTGTTGTTAATAAGTTAAGTAGATTTCTCATACCAGTCCCATGACTGACTCGTAGTTTGTTTCACCTTGCAAACTCGGGTGCCCTCATTTTCACATGGGCAGCCTAGTTACAAGTATCTGGCGCACTTTTGGCTCATGGCGAGGCTTGACTACACCGTGCTGACTTTAACTCTTTCCGCCATTTTAGTATATGTATTATGATTCCGCCATCGGCGATGTAGACTGATATTTATTTTGTGTACTCTTTATGTATGATTCCGCCTCTGGCGATGGTGACTGATTATGTATATTATGCACTAAGTTGTATCCTGCATTGTGTTCTCTGAGGTGATGATATCTATATGATTCCGCTGTCATATGTGTGTAAATTATTCCATTTTCTGTTTATGCTATCATCTGTGACCTGCTAATGATGATTGATGTGTTATATTCCAATGATTATCCTTAACACCGTGTCACGGGGTTTTGGGATCGTCACATTGGTCATGTGTGGGCCGGGTTGCAAGACGTTCTTGTTGAACCCAGGTGTATTCGCCTCTAGAGATACATCATCGGAAGGTGGTCCCATATCTTGTCATAGTTGGAATCCAATCTCCAATAAGCGTCCTGCGGTTTTTGATTTTATACTATGTATGTAGAGCATGAGATGCAAGCGTTCTAATATTTGGTTATTTATTTGATTAGACATTATTATAATATCACTGGATTTTGATATCAAAATATTTTGGGTTATAGTAAGGTAAAAACCGTCCGTGTTTATGTGTGGGCTGGTCTTACTATTGTCCTTTTTGTTTCAAAAAGGATTTTCAAAGTTAAACCGAATGGTTGGAATTTACTCACACCAGTCCCATGACTGACCCAGAGTTTATTTTGTTGGTTTTTCCCTAAACTCTTGGGTGCCCAAATTTGTACGGGCAGTCAAGTGTTTCAGGCTTTACAGATACACTTGGAGGAGCTTGAAGCAGGAGTCTTCACTGATGGTTATTTAGAGTTATTTCCGCTGTATAAAATGTTATGTTGTACTCTGATATGGTATGTATATACAAAACAGATTTGTATATCAAAGTTATGTTATATAATATATTTTATTCATTCCGCTGTGAGATTCGTGTTTACTCTGATTCTGCTCAGTTGTGTTATTCTTCTTCTTCTATTCTTTTAGTTCTATCTTATCTTTCTCATCCTCTTATTTCTTTCTATTAATAATCTGAATTTTCGTGCACTTTGGGTTGAATGTGTAGGATATTTATCAGCTCAAATTGGTACGGATTTTCGGGTCGTTACAATATGTTATTCTTGATATAGTTGTGCAAGAAAATATTTAAGTACAAAACTATATGTAACTGATATCACAGATAAGCAAAGTAAATGCTCTCACTTAACCAAGAGGAACAAGTATAATAACACCTAAGCAGCTGAACGGGGATCTGACCAATAGAACATGATTTATCCTCAGCAGCAAAAGAGGACTTCAATCAACACCTGGGAAGCAGAATAGGGACCTGAGCAGAAGAACATGATCTCGCCTAAGAGGCGGAAGAGTACTTCCTGCCTAAGCAACGGAACATGATTTCAACAAGTACAAAAAAGAGTTTTACTGTATATGTGTTCTTAATTTCCAATAAGTAACAGTTTGAGTATACCCTTTCTATAATTTTCTCCTTTGTATATATATTTAAAAGCAAGTGAAGAATAAAGAAGGAAAGTGATTTATAATCAAATAATATTGAACATTTGAGAGCACAAGTGAATATTGTATAAAAATATTTCAGAATCAAAGAATATAGAAGTCAGGAAAATTTGATTATAATCAGTGATTAAAAACAAGTGATTCTGAAGTGCAATTATAGTAAATAAAAAGTTGCAATTACTCATGAAAATGTTTAATCCAAAAATATATTCATAACTCTAGGATTAAAGAGTTATGACTCTTTAGTAAATCGCAACCCTTCAGTTCATCCATTTGAATTTATAATTCAAAAGGCTAGAAAAAGGTTAGAATTTGAAAATGTGTGCATATGCACAAAGTCAAAATATTCAGCCATCTGAATGGATTATTCAGACGTCTGAATTCTATTTAAAAACAAAAATCACCATAGCTCATTTGGTTAAAGCACATCCTTCTAAACTAGTGACTAAGTCGAGTCCAAGCAGCTCCTATTTTTGAAACATTGATTTTTATTTAAATAGAGTGTATATATGATATATATAACTTTGGATAAATTTTAACATTTAATCTATCTAAGTGCTGACTCAAATATAATTTTATCATGTCTTCAAATATTCTTGTATTTGAATCATAATCTTCAATATTTTTCCTACAATATTAGTTAGTATAAAATATTATTGATATATAGTTGTCATGGTCAAAATATAGCTCGAGAATCGTGGTTCAAACACGATTTTGATTTAACACTGTTGCATAGCTACACATCCCTATCTACCGACCGTTTAACTGGTGCTTTATATGCAATGTTTATGACAATGTTTATAAATGACATATGGGTGGAAATGTTATCTTGCTTACGTTATTTTCAATAGTATATTTACAATAGACAATATTTTAGTAGCAAATTTTATTATATAACATCTAGTTTAACAAGTCCTTAGAGAATGGGAATCTCAAACATCCTTTAAGTTATTTATGTGCTTTATTTGAACAATTCACTTAGGTTGATTTAATTCCATAAGAATGTTAGTTTTAACTGAAGTGTTTTGTATAATTTTGTGCTAAAGTCAGACAAAGTATTATAGTATTGAGATTCCATCTTTCTAAGCTAGAGACTTGTTGAAGACCTCATCTCTCTATTTTATTTTGGTATTCATTATGTACTAGGTTGGAACCCGTGCTGCGCACACGAGTAAATTAGGAAATTGTATTGTGATGGTCACACAGGAAGATTAAAAGCGTTTGGGTAAAAGGAATGTATGGGTAGGGAGTAATAGAAAGTTCATTTGACGTAATATGCGTTGGCGAGGTAAGAGTATGATGTTGTAGGGTAGGAATTATGCTGCGCAACAATCAGATTTGAGTTTAGTTTTATGTCAACATGATTAATGTATTTCGTCTCATTTTGAAGCAATGAACCAAATGTAGTCATTTTATTTATATTCAATTTTCATGATTTTTTTTGTAAAAGTTAGAAGCACTCTACTGGTAATCCCTGAAAAGTGTATGTTCCTCGTTCTAGAGATATAAACCTACAATTAGCCATATTATAACCATTCCATATTGTCCCTCTATTCTGATGCAGCATTGGTTTCTAAGTAGGATCTTCAAAATCTGAAAGATTAGTATAGAAAAATTTAGAAGCAAGAAAACCAATAGAAATAGGAGGTAACAGGAAGTAGGTGCAAACATACATTACGCACAAATGATGACATGTAAAAATAGCTTTGCAAATCAAGTCAAATATTACTTGTACTCATCTAGCAATACAATAACTACATATATTACTGACATATAATCAATGTTACTGACATAATCTGGATCTCCTATTATAATAACTGTATATTTTAATAATGTTTTTTTATTAATTTCTAATATAATTATGTAACGACCCAGAAAATCTGAACCAATTTAAAATTTTTAAATTGGCTAAAATAATGGATTTTAAATATTTAAAATAAATATTTTAAATAATAGCGATGAAAGGTGAGTTTGAATCGACAATTGAAAACGAATATAATTAATTATAATTATAAACAAGGCTTGAAAAGGCGCTGCAGTTTCAAAAATTGAATTCAAACTTTGTCGGACTGTACCGGGTGCAAAACAAAACGGATTTTATTGAAACCAAAAATATTTAAATATGTTAGTGAATACCTTTCTAATGAATCTGAAAAATCGAATTTTCATAGTGGAAAGCAAAAGTTATGGCCGAATGAATTTTCAGAAAGGTCGCTATGGAATTTATATAGCCCGTGAAATTGGCCATTTTGCATACGACCTCGGAATTCGACGAAACCACTTTTGTTGGATCCGGGATGTGAAGTTATTGCTAGGTTTCAAATTTCATAATTTTTGAAGCTAGTATGTGAGCGTGGCAAAGGAAAATGTGTTTTGGTCAATTATAGTTAAATTGGATCGACCAAAAATGGGCCTTTTTGCAAACGGTCTCAGAATTCGACGAAACTAGTTTTGTTGGGGCCATATCACCAAAACATAGCTAGACTTATTTTTCTGGAATTTTTTGAATCAGTTTGTGGCACTGGCAAATTGAAATGTACGTTCAAATTAGATATTGAATATTTTATATTTTAATTTGAAGGAAAACTGACTGAAACATTCGAATGGGCCTTCGAAACATATCCCATTGTGTTCGGAATGGGGGTAAAACGCTAGGGACGACAGTCGTTGGGTTTGAATTGGGGGTCGTGGGCGAAAGGGGTATTTTGAAGATTTTAAATTATATATAAAAAAACAAGTGGTCCACATCAGAAGAACCCCACCCCCCAGAAATCCTCTTTCTTCCCCGATTCTTCAGCGGTCGACGGCGGAAAAAGCTCCGCCCTTCTTTCCTCTTTTTCTCCAATTCCGATCCACGAAACCACCTACCCCTTTGGGGTTTTCTGAAGCCCTCGTCCTCCTCTTTAAATCAACACCGACCACGTCCACCCTCGTCGCTCCATCATCGCGAACCACCGCCTCAAAGTGGGCCCGCATCACGCCTCCTAGCGCCGCCAGCAGGAGTTCGAACTGAGGGTGGTGGCCATCGCCGGAAAGCCCTTTCGAAGGCCTACGTCGTGGCACAACTGGATCGGGGTCTCGAGCAACGGATTAAACGAAAACGGCAAACCTAGATTTGAACCCATTTAGAAAGGTACGACAGTGTCAATTTTAAATAGATTACAACGCTCCAAAGCGCTACGGATTTTGATTTCACTGAAAAAAAATCATATCTTTTTGCTATGTTGACGAAATCCAGTGAAACAAGAGACAGTGGACTCGTGTGGACATCTTCTACATTTTAGAAGAGACCGCATATTTTTCTGAGCCTTCTGCTATTTTTGGTGGAGTGGAACCCAATGTGAGATTTCTAATTTATAAACGATATGAAAAACGACGATGTATAAATTATATAGTCGATGTATGAGTTATATAAGCGTTGTACACCTCTTGTATAAGCGTTGTATAAGTTGTATGTTCCATGTATAAGTTATATATGCGTTGTAAAAATTATATATGTGTTGAAATAGAAGTGAACTGCTATATATATATATATATATATATATATATATATATATATATATATATATATACGCCCCTCGTCCACAAACCATGGACGATATTTATTGGTTGTGATTGGTGTGAAAATTGATTGATAGCGAATGATTGTTTGGGATTGTTTGTGGTTGATATTGATTGATTGTGGTTGAAAAATACCCATTTGTGGTTGGGAAATATTTGGTTGAAACCACATAGGATTAGTTTGTGGAAATGAAATAAATATATACATGCCGCCTGCGTGCGAACTAGATGCATGATCCCCATTGTCAAAAACCGCGAGGTTTTAAGGTAGAGCGAGGAACCGTACTAGGGACGGTCCCGGTTTTAACTACCCTGCCGTTATGCTGCCGAAATTTTGAATTATTTTCATTTGCTGAAACTATATTTATTCGTTGTATAGAAAACCTTCATGTGTTGAGTCGATATTCGTTCGTTGATTTGAAATTCATGTGTTGAATGGTATTCGTGTTTTAAATATAAAAATCACATTTTTATCTATATATAGAAACTATAGAAAATCTTCATGTGTTGAATCGATATTCATTCGTTGAATTGAAATTCATGTGTTGAATGGTATTCACATTTTGAAATAAATTGTTTTATAATAAAAATCACCTTTTTATCATCTATATGAACTATGTAAAATAATCCTGTTTTGAAATAAATTGTTTTACAATAAAAATCCTATTTTTATCACCTATATAAACTATATAAAATAATAGTGTTTTGAAATAAATTGTTTTACAATAAAAATCACATTTTTGTTATATACATGAATTGTTGAAATGTGAAGTGTTAAAAATAGCAACTCGTTCAAATAAATATGCATGAGTCGAAATATTCATTAATTAGCTAATGATGTGATTTTTTTCCTGTGCATGCAACATTAGAATGAATGGCGTTTTAAAACCAAATGGAATCAAATATGAAGTTGAATGGAAAATGATAAATGATAAGAACTGTATATATGTACATGCATATTTATTGAACAAGTTATAGCAAAGGAGCTAGAGAAGAGGAATAAAATTTTGTGCCCGACAAATAGGTACACATTTACTGTTTTATTTGGGTGATGATTTTATGAGCCTGTTGGCTAGCCGCTTGGCTTTTTTTTTTTTTTCCTTTTTGACATGAGACGCCCGTGTGGCTATTTGGGAATTTTCCCAGCCCCTCCCGTACAAAGGAGGTTATGGCGAAATTTTCCAAAATTTAAAGGCGTTAGTGAAATATTTGAAGTAGAATCAATGTAGGAATTTTTGAATAAACTATATTTATATAAATATGTAAATATAAATAAAATTAAAACGAAACGTGGCCGTGCAGTTCGTGTTTTGAAACAGTGATTTCAAACGATTAGTACGGGAGATCCGACCATCGGATTTTCCTGAAATCGCAACCGTTGGGTTCGCTTTGGAAAATCTTTCCAACGGCACCAACTTTGTAAAAATCCAACGGTTGGATTGTCTGGAATGTTTAATTCAAATCTGAAGAAAAACAGCGCCAAAAACGATTATATTTATATATATATAAATAAAATTATTTTTAATCGAATAACGACGCTGCAGTTCGTATTTTGAAATCGAAACTTCAAACGATTGTACCGGGAGATCCGACCGTCGGATTTTCCCGAAACTGGAATAAACTGAATTTGCTCGATTTATGTTGTATTTGATGGTTGAATGTGTTTGGTGTGAAAATTACATTAAAGAACAAAATTGGTGTTGTCGAATGATTTAACCATTGAAATAAATTTATTTGAAATTCTAAATATACGTGAATTATTTGAAAAGACCGAGTTAATTCTCATTTCAAATAATTGACCGACGATTGAAAGTCGAAGATGAAGACGGTGGTCGAAGACCGGAGATCTTCACCTCGGTTGGATGGTAACCGAGGTCTTGATTGAGAGGCATCCCGAAATATGGATAATGAGTGGTGATCGTCCAAACGTACGTGGTGATCGATGGGTTTGCGAGGTATTTAGTGCATCCGGTTTCGTTCAGACCCAGAACGGACTTGTAAATGGACTGTGTGTCTGACATTGGAGTTTATTCTGTGTTGATCGATCTCTGTTAAATATACATCTGTTTGGCGGCGGAGAATTTATTCTTTTGCTTAACGCCCTTCTCTGAGACGCACGAGCTCAGAGGCTGTATATCGATGGACATCAGTCGCATGGCATGAATTGCTAGTGTGGCATGCCTAAGTGGCAAATGATCAGGGCTTCTGTTGAAAAGCAAAGTCTTGTGGTGATGATCAAAGCACCGCCTGTGTGGCGTAGCTTTGTGTATAACACGATTTCGCGAGCCTCACACCCCGGTATGAACCAGAAACGGGAGAAGGACCTCAGGGAGGGCATGCGTTTCTTCCTAGCTAGGGTGGTGTCAGTGACCTACCAGTCCTGACATTTATATACTTTTCACCTGTGTGGTTGTTGCTGTTGCGAGGCGCCTCGGTTTGATCGGACGATCCAGGTCCGATGGAGTCATTCGTTGGCTCGTTTACGCCCAAAGGGCGGGGAAACATAGTGTTCAGGCATAATAATCCACATCGGTGGACCGGCCCTGACGATCCAAGGGTCACTCGAGCTCTGATCCTGAGACTCGGGCTAGGCAGTCTCGAATTCGGTAAGGACTATCTTTTGCCTTGGTTCAGGACGGAAATCCAATTTCCAAATACGACATCGTGCAGTTTTGATTGTATACCTATATATGGCGACATAGTGGTATGGGGCACTAATGCCGTCTATGATTGATAGTTATGATTCGAAATTGTTTTCAAAACATATAAACACTAGCAATAATATCAAATGCCTTTGTTTTATTCGTATCAAGCATATCTTGGCCGTTATAAGGTAAAAACTCTATCCTCCGGTTTCCGTTGCATTGTGTGATGGGAACTGAGTCTTATAATGGCTTCATTTTTATAAAATACATTGCGTTGTTTAAGAGAAAGAATTGTTTTAAAACACTATTAATCCAATGGAGAAAACCCGTTCCACGAAAGTGGCGTGGTCCTGTGATTAGCCAAATTATATATATGTTGAGTAGATTTCTCATACCAGTCCCATGACTGACTCGTAGTTTGTTTCACTTTCAAACTCGGGTGCCCCTTTTTCTACATGGGCAGCCTTGTATTCAGGTTTAGCTGGTTTTTTTTTTTGGATAGCTGGAGCTGAAGATGGATTCTATCATTTATCTCTTTTTATGCTGTTCGGCTCCTATTGTACATATTATGTTTGTTTTCCGCTGTAGACATTTATGTATAGCTGAACTGTATTTTTACTAAGTATGATCCTGTATACTGTGTAACTCTGATGATTACTTTTATCCAGTATATTCTATTGTTCATTATCTGGTGTATTTAAATATTCTATTCTGCTATTATCTGTTTCTATGTTATATTCCACGGATTACCCTTGCCACCGTCCGTACGGGGTTTGGGGTCTTCTCAAATTATAAGTTAAGTATAGATATTACTTTTGTTTGCGTTTTGAAATAACTTTTGCATTTGAAACCCAACGGTCCATTGCACGTCCAAGTTCTTCCCAAATTGGTAATACTTGCATTGGTGCATAAAATTTAATAAGCAATAGAAAATAGGTAAGAAATAATTCTGATATCATTCATTTTTATTATTTAATACTTCACATGCTTCACATCTAAAAATAATAATAGTAGAAAATAAACAACTCCCCTTATTTTTGCGTTTAATAGCATCATATGGGCCTGCAGTACTTATAAAATACCAAATTATTTCCGTAATGCAGCAAAACATAATAGTTTACATGCATACAAAAAAGGATCAGGTAGATTTTACATACAAAATTATACGTACCGTTTAGACATGTTATATGTTTCATACTATGAGAGTTGCAGTTGAGTCAATTAAGTATAGTTTAAAGCTTTAAAACATGAACAAGTATAACATTTTCACATGCAAGATCTTTTTGTTACCTCTTAGCTTCATGGACAGCGCTTTCACTATTGGCTTAATTACACTTTGGTATTAGCATTATAAACTTCTAACATGACATGGATGGGAATAAAGGATTAAGTCAAGCTAAATTCAAGTAAAGTATAATCATACATGGCTGATATAAATATTGTGATTCTAGTTCATGACATGTGAGTATACAATTGTTGGTATTGCATAGTGACCTTCGAATCAAGCTACAAAAGGGAACAAAATAAATAAATAAATAAATAAATAATAGAATGAAAGACCTACAAAAAGAGAATAAGTAAGAGTGATTGAATAAGACAGTAAATTTGGGGCAAAAAAAAAAATTTGCACTAGTTGGGATTATCATTAGTTATACAATCTTTGCATCAACCGATTCCATAAAATTTAGTACACATTCTTAACCACTATATTGAGATATGAAATAACTAGTTTGTTATCATTGTCACCAAAAAGAAAAAAGAGAACATAAATTTTTTATTCATTAGCTGGCAGCTATTGTTCAGTTGAGAAAAGAAAATAAATTAATCTATATAATTTCAATCAACATAAATAGAATGCAAATTTCAGATAGGGCATATAATTAGTAAAACGTGTAAAATGAAAACCTGCTATTTTCCATTGCTCACCTCAAGTTATCAATCTTCTCATGCCTTTTAATTTTTCTTATAATGTCTCACCCTTATATGATTGCATCAAAGATTTGCAGTCTTCTTCCCTGGAATTTGACTGCATCTCTAATCCACTGAATGTTATCGTTTAGTATATTTTTTCTGACATGTCAAATTTTAGACCTTCCCCCCAACAATAAAATTTTCATATGATCTTCAATACAATTTTTATTATACTAATCGCTATGTCGATTTTATCTGTTATTGAGTTAAACTTGGAGAAGGACAAATAAAGTGAGAATATACAGTATATTTGTATAATCTTGTTCATTCCATGGAAAGTAAGTTGAATAATTCAAAGTTAAAATGTTCCTCAATTAGTATTGCAAAGTTCAATTTAAAATTACCTTTAAGGCACGTCCTACGAACATGTAGAAAGACTGAATTTATTTTTTCTAAAATAATTCAAATACTAACATAGACAAATTCATAACATTTTTCCCTTTTCCATCAATATGGTTTGTATGTAACTTCCATCAAACATTAACTGTGCATTTAAAAACAATAATTTAGGGAGTTAAGAAAGTACAAAAATTTAAGCTTGAAATTATAAATATGTTGGCATGATCCATAAACAGACTAATCAATTATTAATTTCAAGTTTACTACAGATAATACCATGAACTCTAGTGAATACTAGTAGATCGATATGGTCATCGTTCCAAACATATTAGATTGAAGCCGTGCAGCATATACCTTCTTCTTCTTGATCTGTCCATAGATTTGAAAGCAGATCTCATGATGTGCCAATAATGTCTCCTGAAATAAATGATCGAATAAAAACAAACAAATCGAGATAGATTTTATTTCCTTTCAGCTTTGAAATAGCAATCAGACAATTCTGCCACAATATAAAATATCAGTACAAATTGAGATTATTAAACTCAAATAATTAAAGAGATCTAGGTAAAAAAAATTGATGGTAAAAAATAATGGTAAAAATATACTCAAAAAAGAAGATGTCAAACTTGTGAAGCACAAATTCATACTATTATATAGCAACATCATGGTGAACCATTGTTGCAAATACTTTTCTAGCCCCAAAAAAACCATAGATTTAATTTCTTCTATGTGTTTAGCTGTATGGCAATCGTAAAGCTTATCCACTATAAATATGCATTCCAAGGATATGAAGACTGAAACCATGTTAGATAATAGAGGAAATAAACTGCATATTTATTAACTGGGCATCTTTAGCCGTATGAAGAAAAATATTTGTTATATGACTTGGAATAGTTTTATCATAGTGATGTGAAAATTTGGTTGAAGGACTTCCTTTTGCAAGACAATTAGTTTTAAGGACAACACCTCTAAATAATAAGTTTTAAGGACAATTTAACCGTAAAAAGATAAATTCCTTTATCTTTTAAAGTTATACAGAAAACGTAACCAATCGGAAAATCGGAACCAGTTCAAAAATTTTATTTTAGCAATTTTAGTGAATTTTGGATATTTAAAATGATTTATTTTTAATAATAACGACTAAAAATTTATTTTAAACGAATTTAGAATGAATAATTTTATTTTAATTATAAAACGAGACTGAAATGGCGCGACAGTTTGAAAATTCGATTTCAAATTTCAATTGAATGTACATGATTCAAAATAAATCAGATTTCAGTGAAACAAGAAATATTTGAAACTGTTTAAAAATATCTTTCCAATGACTGTGAAAAATCCAGATTTCATAACGGGAATAAAAAGTTATGTCCAGTTTAAAATTCAGAATAGTCGCTATGGAATTTAATATATATATATATAGCCCTTAAAAATAGCCATTTTGCAAACGACCTCCATTTTTGATGAGACCACTTTTGTTGGATCCAGAATGTCAAATTATTGCTAGATTCCAATTCTCATAATTTTTGGAATCAATATGTTAGCGAGGTAAAAGAAAACATGTTTGGTAATTTCAGTTTGAATTTAATCGACGGGAAAATGGCCATTTTTCAAACGGTCTCTAAATTCGAGAAATTAGTTTTGTTAAGACAGTAACGTCAAAATATAGCCATATTTATTTTTCGAGAATTTATGGAGTTAGTATGTGGCCCCAATGAATTAAAATGTACGTTAAAATCAATATATACTGATTTATATTTTAATTTAAAGAAAAACTAATCGAAACAGTCGAATTGGCTTATGAAACATATCGCATTATGTCCGGAATAGGTTTATTTAGCTAAGGGAACAGTCGTTGGGTTCGATTTGGAGTTCATGACGATTTTGGGTTTTAAAACGAAATAAAGTAATATTATAGAATATTATATATATATATTAATTTTGGAGCCCAAGCCCTCATAAAACCCTAGCTGCCCTCGTTCAGCATCAGCGATCCAAATCGCTTGAAACTTCCTCCCCTCTGATCCCCTCCTACGTTCAACCATTCCGAAAATTTCCAAAACCAAATCGAAGAGCACTTTGAGGACAACAAATTCATGGCTATTATCAAGGATCATCAACCGAGATGGCCAAAATGCACCGCAAACTCGCTAAGTTAGTAGGTTTCCTGGGAGCGTAGGGGGGGTTCAGATTTCAAGACATGGTCGGCGGTGGGTGCTCTCGTGTAGGGGAACACGGTGGTGTAGGTCTATCGGTCTCTAGGGGCCTCGGTTGTCATGTGCAGGTTGTAACAACCCGTATTTTCAATAACCTGTTATAACATAAATCGAGGCAGAATTTAATTTTAAAATCTGAATCAAGGGAAACGGGCTATGCCATCGTCTCGGAAAAATACGCGAAATAGAGTCCGAGTTTTCGAAAATCGGAGTCCGTATGACCCGATTATGGCCCAACGAAGTTTTCAGAAAATTTCAAAGTAAAAACAGATTTCAAATTCAAGTTTGAATTTGGAAATTTGGGCCAGTTTGGGCCAGGCGGGAAAATTCCCGCCAGAGCACCCAAGTCGACAGCCCTGTCGACTTGGGAGTCGACTTGGTTGGACCCAAGTCGACAGCCCTGTCGACTTGGCTGTCGACTTGGTCCAGCCGGGCAGTTTTGCCTGGTGCACCATTTTGGGATTGTGTTGAGTTTGGGGGCCAGATTCGGTTTTGAGGGCTGAGATTAGAACTAGGGTTTAATCCTAAGGCTAGAACTAATCCTAATCTCTATAAATAAGCCCCTAACCTAAGCCTAAATCAACATTATTCACTCATACAACTAAACTATGGCAAAATTTTACCTCTCATGGCCTCCACTCTCTTCATAAAATTCTAAATAAATTTCTATGAGAGATTTTCCATGCATACAAGTGTTTTCAAGCTTGTATGAGTGTCATTAGCTTGCATTCAAGTCAAGTTTCTATATTTGCATCATAAAGAAAGAGTTTTGATCATTTTGGCTCAAGGATTTTTCTATTGAAGCTTGCATTTTGGGTTTAATTGGTTGCATAAGGGCTTTGTCATATTTTTGTGTCTTCATAAGCATTGTAAGCCCTTTTCTACTTTCATACTTAAACTCTAAAGTTAATGAATGATGCAAGTTGTGTTTGATCATTATGATATGCAAGTTTACAATGATGTGTTATGCAAGTTTACTATGATGTGTTATGCAAGTTCATCAAGTTATGTTATGCAAGTTTGTCATATGATATGCAAGTTATGTTTTGCAAGTTTGATATGCAAGTTTGTCATATGATATGCAAGTTATGTTATGCAAGTTTGGGTTGATCCTTTTGTTCATGTTATCATGTTATGCAAGCTTATCTTGGGTTTATGAGCTTAAAGCTTCAAGCTTTATGCTAAAGGTTGCATTTTGGCAACATGTAAGTTATCATATCTCTTATGATAACTTGCATGTGAGGCTAAATGCGAACTTATGGCCATTTCTACATGTCATTTATCACCATGTATCACCAATATGCTAAGTTTGGTTTTATGCATGCTTTTGAGGCCTAAAATGTAATATGCAAGTATATGAACATATGTACATTTCATATGCCACCATGTTAAACTTGTGGCTTCAACACCTTTATGTCATGATTAGGCCAAGTTCCCTCTTTCTATCCTTTATGCGCTATTGCGATATGTAGGCGATGGGATTGCATTTGGGATTGGGTAAACTTAAAAGACATAAAAACATAAGCTTGGGAATTTACCTATTAAGTTAGGTCTACCCTTTGGGAATTTACCTATTAAGTTAGGTCTACCCAAATGCTTGAAAACTTGTAACATGTTTTGGAAACATTATGGACATGACACTTAGAAAAGATAAGTGTGACCAACTCGAGGTTGGGTTGAGTTTGCAGCGTAAACCTACCCGGAACTGACCGGCTTAACTAGTTGCTACAAACAATAGGACCCAATGTGAGAAGTTGGCCAAGTTGTACCTTGAACCGGAGGTTAGACCAAGTTGTGGTGTAAAGCTACCCGGACCCGCCCGGCTTAACTAGTAACCACAACAAGGTCTAATGTGAGAGGTTAAGGCGCATTAAATTAATTAATGCCTCGTGATTAGGGTTAAGTCATGGTCCACTTAATACTTAACCAATTTGGGCTTGGTAGATTAATCAGGGTTAAGTCGTGAACTCATCGTTACACTTAACCAAGTTAATCCATGATTAGCAAGAGGGTTAAACCGTACATAACCCACTAGAAAATCCTAGCAACGGGGGTCCACTCCAGCTGTAATCCCAAGTTTGTATCATCATGACCCTAGGGTCTAGGCTAGGGTGTGGGGCACGATTACTGAACTGGAGGTAAGTGACCAAAAACGACGGCAGAGTGGTACGCCGGTGTAGTTCCGGGCGGACTTATGGTCGTGCACATAGTCCGAAGCCGGGGAAAACATGCACGGGTACCAGTAGATCGAGACTGTGCACGCATGTTTATGGTGTTCAGGGGTTGCCACCCTAGGGCTTGATACACCTGACGGGAGACCCGGCACAGTCTGACTACAATTATGTTTGGGTCGTATGGACACCAACACGTGACGAGTTAGGCTTATAGGGAGCCGATCGACTAGACCGTTTGGTTAGACCTTGTATTAGGGTCATTTCATATTATTGGGCCAAAGCTTGGGCCAAGGGATCAATACTTGTATATTCAAGTCATGTTAGTTTGCTAGTACACCTGTGGTGCAAAACCTTAAACCTGATTATGCGATGACACCTTTATCTACCTTGTTAGTTAATCATCATGCTAGTATGTTGTTATCCTTATGTTCATCCCTGCTTCTCATGCTAGTTAACTTTATCAGTTTACATTTATTGTAGTAGGGCTTACTCAGTCTTTTTGACTGACCTGTTTTCCTTTCGCCTCTTTTCTTCCGTCCCCCCCCCCCAAGGTTCTCAGGGTGGGAGCTTAGCTTGGATTTCTGATCGCTTGCTTGTGGGATTTTAGTTCATGTACGGTCTTGACATGAAGCTAGCTATGGTTATCACTTATTTTGGGGATAGTACTTATGTATTTCAGTTTTTCAGTAATGTTGTTTTTATCTAGACTTGTGTATTTGGAAAGTTGACATTATGTTGTATCAGACTTGTTTTGAAATAGATTGAAATCTTCCGCTGTTTTACTTATCTTATTTACTCTGTTTACATATATACATATGTTTTTGTTCTATCTTGATATATCATTATGCATGTTTACCTGATTCAAACGCCCCTCCAAAGTCAGAGTGCTTGCAAGAGCCACCCTGGCGGAGGTGGGGTGTTACACAGGTGGTCAACGCGAGGGAGAATGGGTTCGATTTCTAATGGGTTTTAAACGATGAAGGAGGGTAAATTATTTAATTAATCTAATTAATTATCTCCTGATGTAATCAAACGTACCAAAATCGATATCGTTCACATACGAGGTCCAAATCTCGTTAAACTGAGTCCATTGTGCTCGTGGGGACGAGAGCTTCACAACAAGACTGAACGGGTTCAGTTTGGAGCTAGTTAAAGATTTAGGCAAATTCAAATCCAAACAGTACTGAACTCGCCAGATAAACACTGATGGAGTGGAAACCAAATTTGAGAACTCCTTCTCACTCTAATTATTTTACAGTAAATATATACTAGGATGCAAACGGGGCTTAGAAGCCCCCGACACTATTTGTTGTACAAACCATGATTGTTTATTTGGACTGTATTGTGTTGCAGTGTGATGTGAAATGTATATAAAATATTCATGTGTCGAATAAAATGTTTGAACAATAAAAATATCGTTTTTATTGTATAAATAAAATATATAAAATATTCATGTGTTGAATAAAATGGTTGAACAATAAAAATATCGTTTTTATTATATAAGTAAAATATATAAAATATTCATGTGTTGAATATAATATTTGATCGTTAAAAATATAATTTTTAATGAATATATAAACAGCATAAAATTCACCTGAAATGAGAGTAAATATTCATTTACAAATCAAGACGATTTGTTTACGTACACCTATTTATCTTATATGGATTGGGACAATAAATTTTACACATCGCCCAACTGCACAAATAATATTCAGTATTTGTTGGTTGATACCCCATACGGGTATTGGGATAATATTGGACATACATTAGTCCCAATATTTAGTTGTATGTCAATCGATAGGTTGACAGGCTGTGATGAGCGTTAATTATTTATTTTTAACGCTTATATAGTTGCAAATTGCACACTAGATGATGGTTGACTGTGTTTGATTATTGTTGTGTACATGTGCATATGAAATCCAATAAATAACAATATATGGTAATTGACTGTGTCTGATTCCAATTTAGAAAGAACGAGTGTTTTAAAATAATTTTCAGTAAAGAATCAAAATATGATTTTGATATCCAATTTGGGATGGACACGAAAATATTGAAAAGATATGAAGCCGTGTTAATTAGTTATGCACCATTTTGACGCGAACGATATTTATATTGATTTTATTCATTTTTATTGTGAATATCGAAAAGGAAGTGATTTCAAAATTTAATGTTTTGAAAATATTATCATTTATATAATAATGATACAGAATATTCAATTTTGATTTAAAATTGAAAATGAAGTTGAAATCGTTTTTAAAAACAAATTTAAAATGATTTATAAAATACATTTTAAATGGAAATCGACGAAATATATATAATATATGCATATTATATATTTAATGCCCTGAATTGAACGCGCCGCATCGCGACCGTTCGCGAATTTCGACCGTTGACTTCGAATTGACATTACGAGAGATCCAACCATCGGATTCTCCTAAAATCAGAACCACTTGGGTTCGTATCGAAAAGAGCTCTCCAACGAATATAAGAGATTTGAAACTAACAGTTAGATTTGGAATTATGTCCAAATTAAATTTGGAAAAGGTCACTGTAAGTGCAGTTCGATGACCGTTTATGGAAGTCGACTGAAAGGGCCTTAATAAAATTATTAAAAATATTAATAATTTGTGTAAAATCATAATAAATGATTTGGAAAGGATTAGAATGAAAAATTCCATATTTGAAAAGATAAAAATATATTGTTATTGAGATGAACTAGTTATTAACTAGAATTATAATCCAATTATTTTTAAATAAATAAATTGGATTGATAATGGGTTTTAATATAACTAGAATTTCCAATATATGAACTGGAGTGGATTTGAATAGAAATCTTCTTCGGAATATTTCAATGTTGGATTTCGTGATTATACGGATATTGGTATGGAAATTTGGAAGATATATTTATATCGTTATTTCCAATACGATATTTGTTGGTTTCAGAATTTGATATTGAATATAAGCTGATATAATTTCTATTCAGAGCCTTGTATTTAATATCAAATGGGATTTTGGGTTTGTCGTGAATGGTATCTTTATTAACACTGTTCTTAAACCCAGTTGTGAAAAGAATAAATCTTTAAATTAAGATTATTAGAGTTTCCGGTTAAATAACATTTAATTGGAAAAAAATGGAATGTGAATTGGGTTTATTGTGAACTGTGTTTTTAAGAACATTTATTCTTTAACCCGATTAATAGTGAAATAAGATTTGGAATTTATAAATCTTTTAATTAAGATTAATGGGATTTTCCAAAGTAAAGTTTTCTAGTTTAATATATTAAATTGGAATAGAATGGAATTCGATTTGGTAATAATCGAAGTGAGCTTCCGTGTAGGAAGACTATTACTATATATGGAATTTAAAAGGCTTAGCCATTATTCCATTTATATTATTAATCAGATACGGAAATTGATATCGATTATATATATTGACCTGTTTTCTGTAAAGATTCCATAATTAATGGAATGTGATTTTGGGTTTATCGTGAACTGTGTTTTAAATGACATTGGTTCTTTAACCCAGTTAAAGATAGGATTACATTAGTTACATTGTATTTCGAACTGTATGGTTGATCTCTGTTAAATATATATCTATTTGGTAGCGGAGAATTTATTCTCTTGCTTAACACCCTTCTCTAAGACGTACGAGCTTAGAGGTTTTATATAGGCAGAAATCAATAATACGGTGTAGATTGTTGATGCGGCAAGTTTGATTTTCCAAAGCCAAGTGGAGTTTAATGAATCTTTAATTAGATTGAAATGCGAATGTGATAATTTAAACGATCAAATTTGAGAAATGATACAGAGTGGAGTATCACCAGTTTTGCTCCAAGCGATAGTTAAATCTTTAATTATATTTGAACGGGAAATGGTAATTAATTTTACCGATAACACCGTGGTGTTAGATATGGAGTATTACCAGTTTTTCTCCATGGGATGAATAGGTTGGGACTGGGAAATTAAACAAGTGATTACTTCGGTAAGGTGCGCTAATCCCGACTAGTTTGGATAAACCTTAATTTGGTTTGAATTGATATCCAAAGAAAGATTAAAGAATAAATTTAAAGAATTTATCTTTGATAAAATTAATAGGAACCTTTCCCAAAGGATATGAATATTTAAATAAAAGAATATTCTGGATTGGAATGAGGCGTATGTTGTGTTTTTGTAGCACTTATTTATTATATAGGCGAGTTATTAGGAAAGGCCAGGTTTATACCCATTCTGGATAACTGATTCGACGATAAGTCAACGATGAAGATGATGGTTGAAGACCGGAGGTCTTCAAATCGTTTGGATGATTACTGATGTCTTGATTGGGCAATACACCAAAGACAAGGTAATAAGTGATGATCATCCATGTTGCATATGACGTAGTTGTATACACAATTATATGATGATAACAAACAAATAAATATTATTTTAAAATGTGTTTTTTACTATACTGTTCTATATATACATCACAGATATGAATATAATATTTATATTTAAATAGAATACGACCGTACAGACATTCATACAGTATTTTATTTAACTTAAATATTATATTTCAAATATTCAAACCATACAACTATTTATAACTCCACTATATATTTAATTCACGTGAGATTGTACTTGTAAATAAATTGAATACGATAGACAAGTTTGTTTGACAACAATAAAATAATATTTCATTTCAATCGTATTTGTTTATTACATATCTCAGTACATTCTCTCATAGCTCCTCACTACAGTTCATTCATCACTCAGTACATTTCTTATACACTACACTCAGTTTACAGACTCACTCATATACAGATATTCTTATATATATATATATATATATATATTGTCATCTTCAGTCTTCCGTCTTCACAGCTATCAGTCAGTCCTGTCTTCATACCTGTCATATACAGAAACACACACGCAATAAACTGGAACAAAAATAAAATTAAATACAAACAAATAAAAATTTATATTTAAATGTTATTTGCCTTAGAATTACGGTGTGTTTCTCATCATTTTTCTAGACTTGGTCTAATATGTAGGAGCAGAAAAATTGTCTGATGGCTGCATGTACACATGTGTATAAATATACATGTGTGCACTGCCTCACCAATCAAAAATCCGCAAGCAACTAAGGAGTAGCCACGTGGACCATCTCGACTCATTGCATATGAATATGGTCGAGCACAAGTAAACATGGCATGGTCGAGCCAAAAGTGAAAGTCAAACAAATATTCAAATAGCCCAAGTGTCGAGTCGAATGACAGCATGGCATATGTACAAGTGCAGCCCAAACATGGTTCATTTCTAATCAACATGGAAATAAAAAAAGGAAAAAAAATATAGCTAGGCAGAAAAATAGAACAGTTTTTTTTCAAGAGAAGTTCAAAACTACTCGACATAGTGCAAGGCAATGTCAAGCTTGTCAGTTAAAAGATGTCACAGCAAAACTGAGTTCAAAAATGAACTCAAACTTAAATAAACAACAAGTAAGTACAAACTACATGTGTAACACTGCAACTCAAATTAGTATGGTGCTAGCAAGTGATGATGGTGCAGCCAAGTGTACAAGTGTAGCAAGTTTTATATAGGTACATTTCTCATCATGTTCATAGCAGTTTTAAGTGGTGAGAACGGTTGAGCCAATCAAGCACATAAACCCAAGAGCATGGAGATAAGGTTAACACAGCATACATTCATGACAACAAGAAATGTGAGGCCAGACTTAAATGGATCACAAATATGTAGCAGCTAATACATATATAAAGAGCAGTGCAAAACTTCATAGCAGCATGTTCAAGTCAGGGTGCAACTGGATGAATGGTCAAGGCAGTAAGCAAGTGTGCCAAAATAAAAAATACTAAAGTGATGCAACAACACAACTACATGGTCGAACCCAAATAAGTACAATGGCCAAAATTGTTTGCAAATGGTGCTACACAACAAAAACTGTGCAACATGTATGGTAAGTCAACATGGAAGTGCAAAGGACATGGCAACAACTACAGGATGAAACTTGCCATCCAAAAATTACAAGAAAAATATCTGTTTATATCAGTTTTTAAGCAGTATTGAAAATGTCAAGTGTACTGGTCTGTTCTCAAAACGCCAAGATCCCAGAATTCAAAATATTAGGCTCAGTATCAATACTACAAGGTCAAGCAAAATATTCAAAGTACAAAACAGTTTCAATTACAATGGCAAGGTCGACACAACGCAAAAGGTTTCAAGTATCTATTCAAAAGCGGGTACAACATCTGTTCATAAGTACAATAGTTCTCAGGTCAGATTTATATGGTCAAGCATGTAATGTATGAGTGCAGCATATTCATGTGAAAAAGGGGGTACAGTAGTGAAGCTCAACATGATGTGAAGATCAAAACTGTATAGCCGTACACAAGAAAATGCATACATGGAGTATGTTTTTTAAATACAAGAAAACTGAAGAAACTTGTTTACAAATTGAGGCAAAAGTGGCAAGTTAATTTTTCTTAATGTTTCCTGAAATCAAGGTGTGAATACAACACAAAATCGAGGGAACAAATTCAAGTCCAGAAATCACGCAAGACCTATTCAAAGTCAAGAATTCACACGCAAGGACTCCAATTTTTTCATGCAATATACATTCAAAAATTAAATCGAAGAAATCGCCAGAATTTCAGAAGAAATCTAGCCTAAAATTCACGCAACAATCAGGACCAAGTCTAACACGAAATCAAAGAAAATATTTAGGATTTTTAATCCTATAAATAACCCAATCATCACTAGCAATCAACCATCCAAGTTCAAACATAATTCAAGAAAAAATCGAATTAAAAACATACCAGAGAAATGGAAATCACTTCACTTGGATCAAATTGAAGCATCTCAACTCGAAGAAGCAATCAATATCTCGAATCTGAATTGATTGGAGCTACAATTCGATCAAATTGTTGTTGAAGAAACAGATTTCAGGAAACCCTAGGAGATGCTATATTTTTTCCAGAGAGACAAAGAGATCGTGCCAAACAAAATGATGGGTGAAGCACAAATGGAAGAGGGCCGGCCAATATAACCCTAGATTTGCATAAGGGGTTCAAGAGGTTTTAAAAGGGAAAAGCGTTTTTTAATTATTTAAAACTAGGGTTTTGCTAGGTTTTTATTGTTTGTTTTTATTCGTTTTAAATTGTAATCAAGAATTAGAGTTTTCTAGTTTGTCTCTAAAACTAGGGAGACAAATTATGGGATTTGTAATTCGGGAAAATCTGGTTTTGGGGACAGAAACCAATGCAGGGTTTTGGGCATAGGGTTAAGAACAGTTGAGAGCGAGTGTCACGAGTTTACAGGGGATTGTAAGTGTAGAGATTGTTTTAATTCCTAGTAGAAACCTTGGGGAATGCAGCAGTAGGTAGGGTTTTGCTGAAGCTAGGTATATATGTGTGTTTTTATTTTCCGCATTTATTCTGATTATTATCTGCGTTGTTATTATTTAATTACTCTGCGAAAATGTACGATAAACCCTATTCACCCCCCTCTAGGGTTAATTTAGATCCTACAAGTGGTATCAGAGCAGGTATTTTTTATTTTATTTTAACTCTAGAGTCATGAATCTATCCATTAACCTTTTTCAGAGGGTCAGTCCATAGCTAGGCCACCCATGTTTAATAGAACTGATTATGCTTATTGGAAAGCTAAGATGAAAAATTTATTTGAGTTCGGTCGATTATGATGTGTGGGATATTACTGAAACGGGTTATAGATCTCCTACTGTTATTGTTAATGGTATTGAAATTTCTAAATCAAAAGACAGGTGAGATGCTAATAATAAAAAATTATTTTCAACTAATGCCAAAGCGATGAATGCTTTAATCTATGCTCTTAATAAAACTGAATTTAATCGGATTTCTCATTGTGAAACTACACAGGAAATATGGCATATGTTGGAGGTCACACACGAAGGAACATCTCAAGTGTAGGAATCTTGTTTCGCTCTACTCAACAACGAATATGAAAATTTCTTTATGCAAAGAGACGAAGATATAAACGAGATGTATGGATGCTTCTCGTCACTAGTCTTCAATGCAAAAGCTATTGGAAAAACTTATACCAAAGTGGAATTGATCAGAAAAATATTGAGAGTGCTACCAATGAATTTTAAAGCTAAGGTGACGGCAATACAAGAATCAAAAGATCTGAATAAAATAAGCATGGAATAGATGATCGGAAATCTGATTACTTACAAGATGGAGTTAAAAGAAAGAGAAGAACGAAAGAATTCTGAATCAAAGAAAAAGACGATTTCTCTAAATAATACTATTGAAAGTGAAGATGAAGATACCGCTGAAGAGCTAGCCAAGTTTCTGAGAAAGTGGGCCAAAGGAAATTACAAACCACAAAAGAAGAATTCAAAAACAGACAAGTCCAAAAGTTCAGACGATGAAGTGTTTTGCTACAATTGCAAGAAATCGGACATATCATACCAAATTGCCCACAGCTTAAAAATAAAAAGAAGAAGAAGTTCAGAAGGAAGAAGAAGTCTTTTGCTGCTACATGGGATGGCGAGGAAGGAGAAGTAGTTTCTGAAAGTGATGAAGAGCAAGCTAACTTGTGTCTTTTAGCTCAATCTGAATCGGAAAGTAGTGAAGAGGATTCAAGCGAGGTATCGAATTTTACTTATAAAGATTTAATTTTAATATGCCACGATCTCACAAAAACCGCTGATTCTCTTGAACTAAAAGTTATGAAATTGAAATCTGATAGGTCAAAACTAGTTCAAGAAAATAATAGTTTAGAAAGAAAACTTGAAAAAGTTAAGAATTCACTGTTTTCAAAATGCGAAAAATGTCAATTTTTGAGTAATGATCCTTTGAAATTCAAAACTGATTTTGAGTTACTTAAAAATGAAAACGTGAATTTGAAGAACGAAAATCGTGATTTCGATAAGGAGATTGAAAAGCTTTGAGAATTTGAAAACTTGATTTTGAAAAGCGAAAACAATTTGAAATTGGAATTTCTAAGTCCAATGCTAAAATCAAAGCACTTGAAAACGAAAATTTGGTTTTAAAACAAACTGATGCTGAAAAGAGGAAAATCGCTATTAATCGTTGTTCAAATTTAATGGAAGAAAATAGCGAGCTTAAATTTAAAATTCAACGACTTGAGTCAAATTTGACTAAATTTTCTAAAGGATACAAGAATATGTTGTTAAAAAACAAATTTTTATTGCAAAATAAAAAGGGACTTGGTTATGGATTTGATCAAGTTGAAAAACAAAATTCTAGTGATTTTAAAAATCCTTTAAATTGTTTTGAAAATGATCGAATTGAAAATTGAAAATCCAATAATTTCAAAGGGTTTTTAAATCATTAACGAAATGATAACTCGTTTAAAAATAATTCATTTAAACATGTTTGGATTCCAAAAAATAACAAAATGAATTTGAAAAAGTCTAAACAAATTTGGGTTCCAAAAGGTACTTCAATAGATAATAATGGATTGTTATATAAATGGGTTTGGGTACCAAAACGTGTAAACAAAGATAAGAGTGGTAAAACAACTCTTGTTAAACCACTCGATTATATAAACATTTAGGTACCAAGGGAGGCTAAGGAACTACTATGCTTAAAAGAGATAAAATTCAAGTTGTTCCACTTTATGGAATTGTTTGAAGTTCCTTAGCCATAGATTCTGAGTTGGAGATTCATTGATTCACGTTGATTATGGTAAGACAGGTATGATCTCTAAACTCTTGTTTTTATTATTTTATGTTGTTTTATATTGACAGTGTCATAACTTATTGAGCACATCTTCCTGTAAATCGGAATTTTGAAATTTATGATGTTCTCAAATGTTAATCAATTTTCACACATTTTTGCTGTTTGAGTTTTTCTTATTCATTTTTTGAAAATGTTGAAAAATCGAACTCAATACAGTAGATTATTTACCCATGATTGACTAGTTGTGAAAAACTCATTTTTTTACTTGGCCTGATTTTGAAATCATTCATTATTGATCGTTGAATTTCTTGGACTATAATTTTTTTTTCAAGTGATTTCAAATAATTATCTTAGATTTGATCGTTAACTGCTTCTTGTGCTTGTTTTAAAAATTCTCTGAAAATTTCACTTATGATTCTTGCTTTAAAAAATGATCTTGTGCTGCTCTGATAAGGAAATTGATTTGATTCGTTTGTATATCTTGGTGACTGGACGATGAGTTGAAAAATCAGTGATTAAATATCTTTAAAATCCATAGACAATTTGAATTAAATATATAAATGTTTTTCATATTCTACTTATTGATTTTTGAAATTGATTTTCAAACTTGCATTGATATTTTCGAAATAATCCTCTTGAAATTGATATTTTCAATTTTAAAATTATTTTTGATTATTTATTCAAAAATTGAAATTATTGATTGATTGATTTGAACCGTTTTGTGACTCATCAAAATTATTAACAGATTCATGAAATTGTGATGAGTTGTGGCTATGGTATAATTCATAACAAGAGGAGATGTTATTTTAAATCTCATGATGATTGGACAAATTTTATACTATCTTTGAATAAGAGCTTATTTCACGACCATCTTCTATATCTATCATATTTATTCATCATTGTTTTATTTAATTTGGGGAGTTCTAATTATTCTTGGAAATAAAAATAAAAAATAATAAAGAAAAAGAAAAATAAATAAAAAATTTATCCTTGGTATTCACTCCCATTTAAAAGTCCTCGCGGTTAGGCATGTGTGAATTACCTTGATCTCTATATGCTTCCATTCTCACTTAAAAGACCTTTGGGTTGTGCATGGACGGAACTCATTAGAGTGGATAAAGTTAAGTTACTACTAACCCCATTTAAAAGACCTTTGGGCAATGCGTGGTTAGCAAGTGCTTAACACATTTTAAGCTTATTTAAAATCTTTGAAATTCAAATATTCAATTTTATTGAACTCTCCCCATTCTATAAAATCCATCGTAAAGCCATTCATTCTGAAAGTGAAATTTGCTTCTGATTTAAAGATTATAATGATTTTTGTTTGATTAAATGGGTTTTACGATATGTATTCTTTCTTATTCTGAATTTATACTTCTAGTATATATTCATCACTGTTTCGATTTCTATTATCCTTTTAATGCTAACAAAAGGGGTGAATGGTCAAGATTTTGATTGAGGAGTATTTAATTCAAAAATATTTTAAGATCGGAATTAAATATCTTGGGGAAGAATGATCAATTAAATTACATTATTTATATTTTCCACATACATAGGGGGAGTTCAGTTGTATGGGGAGCAAACAAATAGGGGAAGTAATAAATAAGGGGAGTTCAATATTCATTGTCAAACACATTTATTATGCTCAAAATCTTTTATTTGTTTGTCATCATCAAAAGGGGGAGATTGTTGTATATGACGTAATTGTATACACAATTATATGATTCTTGTTTGATGATAACAACCAAATAAATATAATTTTAAAATGTGTTTGTTACTTTACTGTCCTATATATACATCACAGATAAGAATATAATATTTATGTTTAAATAGAATACGACTGTACAGACGTTCATACATTCATACAGTATTTTATTTAAATTAAATATTATATTTCAAACATTCAAACAGTACAACTATTTATAACTCCACTATTTATTCAATTCACGTGAGATTGTACTTGTAAATAAACTGAATATGATAGACAAGTTTGTTTTACAACAATAAAATAATATTTTATTTCAATCAAATTTGTTTATTACATATTTCAGTACATTTCTCTCATAGCTCTTCACTACAATTCATTCAGCACTCAGTACATTTTCTTATACACTACACTTAGTTTACATACTCACTCATATACAAATATTCTTATATATTTTTTTCTGTCATATCAGTCTTCTGTCTTCACAACTTTCAGTCAATCCTGTCTTCATACCTGTCATATACAGAAACACACACGTAGTAAACTAGAAAAAAAACTATACAAACAAATAAAAAATTATTTTTAAATTTTATTTGCCTCAGAATTATTGTGTGTTTCTCATCATTTTTCTAGACTTGGTCTGATATGTAGGGACAGAAAAATTGTCTGATGGTTGCATGTACACACGTGTGTAAATAAACACGTGTGCACTGCCTCGCCAATCAAAAATCAGCAAGCAACTGAGGAGTAGCCACGTGGACCATCTCAACTTAGTGCACATGAGTATGGTCGAGCACAAGTAAATGGCATGGTCGAGCCAAAAGTGAAAGTCAAATAAATATTCAAACAGCCCAAGTGTCGAGTCAAATGATAGCATGGCATATGTACAAGTGCAGCCCAATTATGGTTCATTTCAAAGTAACATGGATATTAAAAAAAAGAATAAAAATTATATATAGCAAGGAAGAAAAATGAACAGTTTTTTTCGAGAAAAGTTCAAAAACTACTCGACAGAGTTCAAGGCAATGTCAAGCTTATCAGTTAAAAGATGTCACACCAAAACTGAGTTAATAAAATGAACTCAAACTTAAACTAACAACAATTAAGTTCAAGCTACATGTGTAACACAGCAACTCAAATTAGTATGGTGCTAGCAAGTGATGATGGTGCGGCCAAGTGTACAAGTGTAGCAAGTTTTATATTGGTACATAGCTCAGCATGTTCATAGCAGTTTTAAGTGGTGAGAATGGTTGAGTCAATCAAGCACATAAACTCAAGAGCAAGGAGATAAGGTTAACACAGCATACATTCACGACAACATGAAACGTGAGGCCAGACTTAAGTGGATCACAAATATGTAACAGCTAATACATATATAAAGAGCAGTGCAAAAGTTCATAGCAGCATGTTCAAGTCAGGGTGCAACTGGATGAATGGTCAAGACAGTAAGCAAGTGTGCCAAAATAAAAAATACTAAAGTGATGCAGCAACACAACTACATGGTCGAACCCAAATAAGTGTAGTGGCCAATTTTTTTTGCAAATGGAGCTATACAACAAAAACTGTGCAACATGTATGGTAAGTCAACATGGAAGTGCAATGGACATGGCAACAAATACAGGATGAATTTTGCCATCCAAAAATTACAAGCAAAATATATGTTTATATCAGTTTTTAAGCAGTATTGAAAATGTCAAGTGTACTGGTCTGTTCTCAAAATGCCAAGATCCCAGAATTCAAAATGTTAAGCTCAGTATCAATACTACAAGGTCAAGCAAAATATTCAAAGTGCAAAACAGTTTCAATTACAATGGCAAGGTTGACGCAACGCAAAAGGATTCAAGAATCTGTTCAAAAGTGAGTACAACATCTGTTCATAAGTATAATAGTTCTCAAGTCAGATTTACATGGTCAAGCATGTAATGTATGAGTGCAGCATATTCATGTGAACAAAGGGGTACAACAGTGAAGCTCAACATGATGTGAAGATCAAAAGAGTACAGTAGTACACAAGAAAATGCATATATGGAGTTTTTTTTAAATACAATAAAATTAAAGAAACTTGTTTACAAACTAAGGCAAAAGTGGCAAGTATTTTTTTTTAATGTTTCCTGAAATCAAGGTGTGAATACAATGCGAAATTGAGGGAACAAATTCAAGTCCAGAAATCATGCAAGACCTATTCAAAGTCAGGAATTCACACGCAAGGACTCCAGATTTTTGTATGCAATATACATTCAAAATTTAAATCGAAGAAATCTTCATAATTTCAGAAGAAATCAAGCCTAAAATTCACGCAACAATCAGGACCAAGTCTAACATGAAATCGGAGCAAACATTTAGGTTTTTTAATCTTATGAATAACCCACTCATCACTAGCAATCAACCATCCAAGTTCGAACATAATTCAAGAAAAATTCGAACTAAAAACATACCAGAGAAACGGAAATCACTTCACTTGGATCAAATTGAAGCATCTCAACTAGAAGAAGCAATCAGTATCTCAAATATGAATTCATTGGAGCTACAATTTGATCAAATAATTGTTGAAGAAACTGATTTCAGGAAACCCTAGGAGCCGCCATATTTTTTCCAGAGAGACAAAGAGATCGTGCCAAACAAAATGATGGGTGAAGCACAAATGGAAGAGGGCCGGCCAATATACCCCTAGATTTGCATAAGGGGTTCAAGAAATTTTAAAAGGGAAAAGTTTTTTAATTAAATTTAAAACTAGGGTTTTGCTTTGTTTTTAGGGTTTTTATTATTTGTTTTTATTTGTCTCAAATTGTAATCAAGAATTAGAGTTTTCTAATTTGTCTCTAAAACTAGGGAGATGAATTACGGGATTTGTAATTCGGGGAAATCTGGTTTCGGGGACAAAAACCAATGCAAGGTTGAGATCATAGGGTTAAGAACAGTTGGGAGCGAGTGTCGCGAGTTTACAGGGGATTGTAAGCATAGAGATTGTTTTAACTCCTAGTAGAAACCTTGGGGAATGCAACAGTAGGCAGGGTTTTACCGAAGCTGAGTATATCCGTGTGTTATTTATTTTCCGCATTTATTTTGATTATTATCTGTGTTGTTATTATTTAATTACTCTGCGAAAATCTGCGATAAACCCTATTCACCCTCCCCCTCTAGGGTTACTTTAGATCCTACAATCCAGGCATATTTGGAGATCAACTTGATATGCGAGGACCTCTCTCCTGTATTGGACATATGAGATGAGGAATAAGGTGCCTCCAGTTTCGTTCAGACCTAAAACGAACTTGTAAATGGATGTGTGTCTGACATTGGATTTTATTCTGTGTTGATTGATCTCTACTAAATATATCTCTGTTTGGTGGCGGAGAATTTATTCTCTTGCTTAACACCCTTCTCTGAGACGTACGAGCTCAGAGGTTATATATCGATAGACATCAGTCGCACGGTGTGAATTGCCTGTGTAGCATGCTGAGATGCAAAGGATCAAGGCTTCTATTGAAAAGCAGAGTCTTGTGGTTGATGATCAAAGCATGGCTTTAAATAGCATAACTTTGTCTAGCATTAATTCTTGAGCCTCACACCTCGGTGTGAACCAGAAACGGAAGAGGACTTCAAGGAGGACATGCGTTTACTTCTACCTAGGATTGGTGTCGTGGTATGGAGCCCAGACATTTTTACTTATGTGGATGATATATAGCGAGGCGCCTTGGACATATCAGTCACAACGAGGCCGATGGATGACATGGTCGGCATACTGACCAGACTTACTCCCCATAGGGCGGGGAAACATATTGTTCAGGGATTATTAATCCACTTTGCACTTAGGTGGATCGGCCTAGATGATCCAAGGTGCAGTTGCGGCTGATCCTGAGGCACGGGCTAGAGTGTCTCGAAGCGGTAAGGAAGTTCCCTTGCCTTGGTTCACAAACGGAAATCCAACTTCCAATACATGACTTTTCGGTTTTTGATTGTAGAGCCTAGTATGGTGACATAATATATGGTTACCTATGCCACCTATGATTGATACATTTATATTTGAAGTTAATTTCTTCACTTATGGTGATAATAAAATATGAAATTTCACGTACCAAGAATTTTGGCTATTATAAGGTAAAAAAAACTCTATCCTTCGGCTTGTGTTGCATTGTGTGCGGGACCCGAGTCTTGTAATAGCTTCATTTTCTTTGTTTAGCATTGCACTGTTTGTTATATGCACTAGTTTTCTTGGGGTTAAACCCGTTCGGTGTTATACGGCGTGGTCCTTGATTTACCTAAATTTAAAACCAAGCTAATAACTGTTTTTAGTTCTCACACTAGTCACATGACTGACCTATGGTTTATTGTTTTGACCTAAACTCTGGGTGCCCCTATTTTCCACACTGGAAGCTAGTAGTTTTGGTTTTGCATATTTCTATTTATACAGGATACTAGATTTACGGCTGGAGATATATTCGGAAAGCTCTGTATCCGTGTATTTCTTGCAGTTGTGTTTTGTATTATTTTTCCGTTGCATTGTAATATGTAAATCTCTGATGCTTATCAAATGTATATAATTTATTCATACTATGTTATAATCTTGTACTCTAATGTAATTGTTGTAATAGTAATAAAATGTTCTTCTGTTTGCATTCTGATTTTTCGTGTTCTCAACTCAATCCGGGCTTTCCCATAAGGGCGAGTTTGGGTCGTGTCAGCTTGGTATCAGAGCTTTGGTTTACTGAGCTCGAGAGCAAGACATATTAGAACCAAACGAAAGAATTCATCAGAGATTGGATTAGTAATATCCAATGAGAACGGTTCGTTAGAGATGAGATCAGTAGTATCCTAGAACAGGTGTAAAGAGTGTTGTTTTTTTAAAATAAAAAGGAAAACAAAATTTGTTTTGAAATTTTAATCCTTATTATACGTATTTGAGTTATTTATTTTAAATTGATTTGGACAATCGGGTATATAGAGATTTTAATATACGTCTGATCCACGTGTATATGAAGCCTAAAATATACTCGATGGATATAGAGTCACACTCTAGTCGCCTGGGCATATTTCTGATGATTGACGCGTCATCATCAACATTTATTTTCGAGCTTCGAGAGTGAGATATCTATATATTTCCAATTGACTGGTATGAGAACCAAAATTAGATAGGGTTATTATTGTGAATTGGCATCAAAAACATGATTTTGAATATTTATATCAAAGTTATGAATTTGAAAATTTAATGAACTAATTGATTGCTGGTTGTGCTGTATGATAATTAGTTTGACTAAATAAAATGTTGAACCAATAAGAAAATGGAAAGGTAAATTTAGCCAAACTTTGAACTAAATTGAAAATTGTTTGAAATTTCATACATGTACATGTGTGAACAGGTTATAACAAGGAAGCTAAGAAGAGGAATAAAATTGTATGCCCGACAAATAGGTATATGTTTACTAATTTATTGGGTTTTGATGATTTTATGAGCCGATTGGCTAGTCGCTTGGCGTTTTCTCTTTCTTTTGGATTGGTGAGGGTCTTGTGAGGCAAGTTGCAGTTTTAAATGTCTCCCCATACAAAGGAGGATAGGGCAAAAATTTTCGAAAATTTAGGGTGTTAGCCAAATTTTTGAAAAATTAGAAATTCTTAGAAACTGAAAAGTTGAAGAATGAAAGTTGAGTTGGTTGCTTAAACAACTTTCAGCTCTGTTCCTTTTCGAGGACGAAAAGATTTTAAGTGGGGAAGATTGTAACAACCCGGAAAATCGGAACCAATTTAAAATTTTTATTTTAACAATTTTAATGAATTTTGGATATTTAAAATGACTTATTTTAAATAATAATGACTAAAAATTTATTTTAAACAAAGTTAGAACGAATAATTTTATTTTAATTATAAAACGAGCCTGAAATGGCGCGGCAGATTGAAAATTCGATTTCAAATATCAATTGAATGTATAGGATTCAAAATAAATGAATTTCAGTGAAACAAGAAATATTTGAATCTTTTTAAAAACATATTTCCAACAAATGTGAAAAATCCAGATTTCATAACCGAAATAAAAAGTTATGTCCAGTTTAAAATTCAGAATAGTCGCTATGGAATTTCATATATATATGGCCCTTAAAAATAGCCATTTAGTAAACGACCTCCGTCGACCACTTTTGTTGGATCCGGAATGTCAAATTTTTGTTAGATTCCAATTCTCATAATTTTTGGAATCAATATGTGAGCGTGGAAAAGAAAACGTGCTTGGTAATTTCAGTTTGAATTTAATCAATTGAAAAATGGCTATTTTTCAAACGGTCTCCCAATTTGACGAAATTAGTTTTGTTAGGACCGTAACATCAAAACATAGACTGATTTATTTTTCAAGAATTTACGGAGTCAGTGTGTGTATGGCCCCGGTAAATTAAAATGTACGTTTAAATTTAATATATACTGATTTATATTTTAATTTAAAGAAAAACTGATCGAAACAGTCGAATTGGCTTACGAAACATATCCCATTGTGTCCGGAATGGGGTATTTAGCTAGAGGCGACAGTCGTTAGGGTCGATTTGGAGTTCATGACGATTTTGGGTTTTAAAACGAGTTAAAATAATATTATAGAATATTGTATATACTAATTTTGTAGCCCTAGCCCTCATAAAACCCTAGCGGCCTTCGTTTAGCATCAGTGATCCAAATCGCTTAAAACTTCCTCCCCTCCGATCTCCTCCTACGTTCAACCATTCCAAAAATTTCCAAAACCAAATCGAAGAGCACTTTGAGGACAACAAATTCAATGGCTATTATCGAGGATCATCAACCGAGATGGCCAAAATCGCACTGCAAACTCGCCAAGTTCATGGGTTTCCTGGGAGCGTAGGGGGGTCGGATTTCGAGATATGGTCGGTGGTGGGTGCTCTCGTATGGGGGAACGCGGTGGTGTAGGTCGATTGGTCTCTGGGGGCCTCGGTTGTCATGTGCAGATGGTCAACACGAGGGAGAATGGGTTCGATTTTTGGCGGGTTTTAAACGATGAATGAGGGAAAATTATTTAGTTAATTTAATTAATTATATATTAATTATCTCCTAATGTAATCAAACGTATTAAAATCAATATCTTTCACATACGAGGTCCAAATCTCGCGAAACTGGATCCGTTGCGTTCGTGGGGACGAGAGCTACACAACAAGACTGACCAGGTCCAATTTGGAGCTAGTTAAAGATTTAGGCAAATTCAAATCCGAACGGTGATTAATTCGCCAAATAAACACTAATGGAGTGGAAACCAAATGAAAGAACCCCTTCTCGCTTTAATTATTTTACAATAAATATATACTAGGATGCAGATGGGGCTTAGAAGCACCCCGGCACTATTCATTGTGCAAACCATGGTTGTTTGTTTGGACTGTATTGTGTTGCGATGTTGGACTGTATTGTGTTGCGATGTGATGTGAAATGTATATAAAATATTCACGTGTTGAATAAAATGTTTGAACAATAAAAATATCATTTTTATTGTATAAATAAAATATATAAAATATTCATGTGTTGAATAAAATGTTTGAAAAATAAAAATATCATTTTTATTGTATATATAAAATATTCACGTGTTGATAAAAATGTTTGAACAATAAAAATTTCATTTTTATTGTATAAATAAAATATATAAAATATTCACGTGTTGAATAAAATGTTTGAACAATAAAAATATCGTTTTTAATGTATAAATAAAATATATAAAATATTCATGTGTTGAATAAAATGATTAAACAATAAAAATATCATTTTTATTGTATAAATAAAATATATAAAATATTCATGTGTTGAATAAAATATTTGATCGTTAAAAATATAATTTTTAACGAATATATAAACGGCATAAAATTCTCCGGAAATGAGAATAATTATTCATTTACAAATCAAGACGATATGTTCACGTACAGCTATTTATCTTATATGGATTGGGACGAGAAATTTTACACATCACCCAACTGCACAAATAATATTCAGTATTTGTTGGTTGAAACCCCACATGGGTATTGGGATGATATTGGACATACACTAATCCCAATATTTAGTGGTATGTCAATCGATAGGTTGACAGGCTGTGATGAGCGTTAATTATTTATTTTTAACGCTTATACAGTTGTAAATTGCACATTGGATGATGGTTGACTGTGTTTGATTATTGTTGTGTACACGTGCGTATGAAATCCATACAAATAACATTATATGGTAATTGTCTGTGTCTGATTCCAATTCAGAAAGAATGAATATTTTAAAATAATCTTCAGTAAAGATTAAAAATTTGATTTTGACGTCTGATTTGGGATTGACACGAAATTATTGAAAAGATATGAAGTCATGTTGATTAGTTATGCGCTATTTTGACGCGTATGATATTTATATCGATTTCATTCATTTTTTGAATATCGAAAAGGAAAGGATTTCAAAATTAAATGTTTTGAAAATATTATCATTTATATAATAATGAAACGGAATATTCAATTTTGGTTTAAAATTGAAAATGAAGTTGAAATCGTTTTTAAAAACAAATTTAAAACGACTTATGAAATACATTTTAAATGAAAATCGACGATATATATATATATATATATATATATATATATATATATATATATATATATATAATGGCCTGAATAGAACGCGCCGCGCCGCGACCATTCGCGAATTTGAACCATTGACTTCGAATTGACATTATGAGAGATCCGACCATCGGATTCTCCTAAAACCAGAACCGTTGGGTTCGAATCGAAAAGAGCTTTCCGACAATATAAGAGATTTGAAATCTAACGGTTAGATTTGGAATTATGCCCAAATCAAATTTGGAAAAGGTCGTTGTATGAAGCGACCCAAACTTCATGGCCAGCCTAAACCAAACAAGAAGGCGGATTACTTTGAGAACAAGACTAATCGGAACACAAACAAAAGAACATTTCATTGCTTATTGCAACAATTTACATCAGAGTATAAGAATATACAGGGTATGAATAAATATTATACATCAGAAAAATATCAGAGATTTACAACATACAATGCAGCGGAAAATAATACAAAACACAACTGAAAGAGAATATACGGATGTAAAGCTTTCCGAATACCGTTCCAGCTATAAACCAGGATCCTGTGAACATAAATCTGCAAAATCAAAACTACTAGCTGCCTATGTGGAAAATAGGGGCACTCAGAGTTTAGGTTAAAACAATAAACTCCAGGTCAGTCATGTGACTGGTGTGAGAACTAAACCAGTTATTAGTTTGATTTTAAAGTTTGGTACATCAAGGGACCACGCCATATAACATGGAACGGGTTTACCCCCAAGAATACCAGTGCATAAAACAAACAGCGCAATGCTAAATAAAGAACAATGAAGCTATTATAAGGCTCAGGTCCCATCACACAATGCAATGCAAGCCGGAGGATAGAGTTTTTACCTTATAATATCTAAAAATGCTTGGTACGTGAAATTTCATATTTTACTATTACTATAAGTGTATAGTGTCAAAACAATTTCAAATATAAATGTATCAATCATAGATGGCATGAGTGCCCCATCCCACTATGTCGCCATACTAGGCTCTACAATCAAAACTGAAATGTCACGTATTGGAAGTTGGATTTCCATCTGTGAACCAAGGCAAGGGATCGTTCTTACCGAATTCGAGATGCTCTAGCCCGCCCCTCAGGATAGAGCCACAACTGTACCTTGGATCGTCAGGGCCGGTCCACACGTAGTGGATTAAAATGCTGAACACTGCGTTTTCCCGCCCTATGGGGCGTCAATCTGGTCTATATAAAGACCATACCATCCATCGGCTCCACAGAGACCGATAGAATCGAGGCGCCTCGTTATCCGTCGTCCACATAAGTAAAACATCCGGGCATGCAAAACCCAGACACCACTCCTAAATAGAAGGAAACGCATGTCCTCCCTGAAGTCCTCTCCCGTTTCAGGTTCACACCAGAGTGCGAGGCTCGCGAATAAACGCTACACAAAGCTATGCTATATTAAAGCCGTGCTTTGATCTTCAACCATAAGACTCTACTTTTCAACAGAAGCCTTGATCATTTGCATCTCAGCATGCCACACAGGCAATTCACGCTATGCAACCGATGTCTATCAATCATGCAGAATGAAATCCAATGTCAGATACACATCCATTTGCAAGTTCGTTCTGGGTCTGAACGAAACCGGAGGCACCTTATTCCTCGTCCCGTTTGTCCAATACAGGAGAGAAGTCATCACATATCCGGTCAATCTCCAAGTACGTTTGGATGATCACCACTTATTACCTCGTCTTGGGTGTACAGCCCAATCAAGACATCAGTAATCATCCAAACGATGTGAAGACCTCCGGTCTTCAACCACCGTCTTCATCGTCGACTTATCGTCGAATCAGTTATTCAGAATGGGATAAAGCTAGTCTTTCTGGATAACTCGCGTATATAATAAACAAGTCCTACAAAAACACAACATACGCCTCATTCCAATCCAGAATATTCCTTTATTTAAATATTCATATCTTTGGAAAAGATTCCCATTAATTTTTTCAAAGATAAATTCTTTAAATTTATTCTTTAATCTTCCTTTGGATATCAATTCAAACCAAATTATGGTTTATCCAAACTAGTCAGGATTAGCGAACCTTACCGAAGTAATCATTTGTTTAATTTCCTAATCCCAACCTATTCACCCCATGAAGTAAAATGGTAATACTTCATATCTAATACCACAGTGTTATCGGTAAAATTAATTATAATTTCACGTTCAAATCTAATTAAAGGTTTAACTATCGCTTGGGGCAAAACTGGTGATACTCCATTCTCGATCATTTCTTGTATTCGATAATTTTACTTATCAAATTCACCTTTCAATCTATTTAAAGATTCACTAAAACTCTAATTCAGTTTTAATTTCCAAATCATTACTTAACGATTATTCAAAGTTAAGAAATTAATCTTATCTTTAACTGGGTTAAAGAACTAATGTCATTTAAAACACAGCTTATGATAAACCCAAAACCTCATTCCATTTACAACGGAATTTTCATGGAAACAGATCAATATATATATAAGATCAATATATATATATATATAATCAATATAAACTTCCATATCCAACCGATAATATAAATGGAATAACAGCAAAGCCTTTTAAACTCCATATATATTAACAATGTTCCTCCACGGAAATTTACTTCGATTATTATCAAATCGGTTGCCATTCCATTCCAATATAATATGTTAAATTGGAAAACATTACTTTGGAAATTCCATTAAATCTTAAAATAAAGATTTATAAATTCCAAATCACATTTCACTGCAAATCGGGTTAAAGAATGAATGTCATTAAAACACAGTTCACAATAAACTCAATTCACATTCCATCCATCTCTAACAGTAAATTAGTAAAAGAACAATCCCTAAGTATTAATCCCGAAGGCCGAAACCAACATCAGATCAATACCTAGGAAACCATTCAACTTAGCTAACCTCCAGTTAGTTTCTAATTCCCTTAACTCCATTGGGTTTAAGAACAATGTCAGTGAAGACACCGTTCACGACACACCCAAAATCCCATTTGATATTAAATACAAGGCTTTGAATTGAAAATATATCGGCTTATATTCAATATCAAATTCTGAACTCAACAAACATCGTATTGGAATAATGATACATATATCTTCCAAATTCCTCCATAATGCCCATATAATCACGAAATCCAATATCAAAATATTCCAAGGATAATTTCGATTCAAATCCATTCCCAATTCATATATTGGAAATTTTGGTTATTTTTTTAAAACCATTTCAAATCCAATTTATTTATTTAAAAATAATTGGATTATAATTCTAGTTCATAACTAGTTCATTTCGATAAAAATCTATTTTTATCTTTTCAAATATGTAATTTTTCATCCTAATTCTTTCCAAATCATTTCTTATGATTTTACACTAATTATTGATATTTTTAATAATTTTATTAAGGCCCGTATAGTCGATTTCCATAAACGGCCATCGAACTGCACTAACATCGACATTTTCCAAAGTTGATTAGGACATAATTCCAAATCCAACCTTTAGATTTCAAATCTCTTATATTCGTTGGAAAACTCTTTTTGATACGAACCCAATGGTTCCAGTTTTAGGAGAATCTGACGGACGGACCTCCTGTAATGTCAATTTGAAGTCAATGGTCGAAATTTGCGAACGGTCACTGCGCGGCACGTTCTATTCACGCCAATATAAAATATAATATATATATATATGTATATATATTATATTTCATCGATTTCCATCTAAAACGAATTTTGTAAATCGTTTTATATTCGTTTAAAAACGATTTCAACTTCCATTTCAAATTCAAATCAAAATTGAATATTCCATTATAAATTCGTTTTAAATCCGTTTCAAATCGATTTCAATTCAATTTCAATTCATTTTAAATTCAATTCGAATCAATTTCAATTCAAATCGATTTCAATTCCATTTCAATTCGTTTTAAATTCATTTCAAATCGATTTCAATTCAAATTGATTTCAATTCTATTTTCAAATTCGAATCAAAATTGAATATTCTTTATATAAATTCTTTTTAAATTCATTTTAAAACGATTTCAATTTGATTTTCAAATTTAAATCAAAATTTAAATTTCCATATCATTTCAATATTAAAATGATAATATTTTCAAAATATCAGAATTTGAAATCACTTTTCGATATTCATTATTAAATGAATAAAATCGACAAAATTCCCATTCATGTTAAAATGGCGTTTAACTACTTAACACGACTTCACATTTCAATATTCACTGAATATTATTTTAAAATATTCGTTAATTCTGAATTGGAATTAGACTCAATCAATTACCATATAATTTTATTTATATGGATTTCAACATCATATATACAACAATAATGATAAGTAATCATTAAAAATTCAAACAACATCCAGAGTGCATTCTACCACTGTATAAGTATTAAAATAAATAAATAAATAATGCTTATACAGTCTGTCAACCCATCGATTGACATACCACTAATTTATTGGGATTAGTGTATGTCAAATATTATCCCAATACCCTTGTGGGGTTTTCAAACAACAAATACTGTTTATTATTTGTGCAGTTGGGCGATGTGTAAAATTTATCATCCCAATCAATATCAGATAAATTGGTGTGCATAAACAAACAGTCCAGTTTGTAAATGAGTATCTATTTTATTTTCATTTCATAATAATTTACATATTTATTTTATATAGATAATTTTAATATACAACAATATCAATACATGACAATCACAATCAATTTCTACATCACAATACAATCAAACAAGTCGTCCATGGTCTATAGACGACGGGGAGCAGTTCGTATATGCAGTTATAAAATAATTTAAATAAATGTACAAAAATAATGGTGAGAAGTTCTCACTTTGGTTTTGACTCCATCAGTTTTATTTTCTGAATTTTTGTTCTGTTGGAATTTGAATTTGCTCATAATTCTGATTTGCTCCGTTTTTATTCTGGTCTCTTCTGAAATCTAGATTTTTTCGTTGCGAATCCAATGCATTTCGTTTCACTGAATTTCGATGTAGTATGAAGAAGTTACGACAATATTTGCATTAGTTACTTTATAATAATTAAAACATAATTAAAATTTTAATTAAATCCTTAATCTCCCTTACCCCTTCCTCCTTCTACTGTATAAGCTGTAACCTTTCTTCATAGTGCAACCCAAAACCACGCACCTCCTCTCTCCTCCCAGCGCGCACCTCAGGCCACCGAACTCGGATCGCACCCCACCACAATGAAGCACTCTCGCCACCGCCCCCACACCGTGAGTGGGCCCCCACTCGTTAGCCCCATGGCCGCGAAAATCAACCCTAGACGCTAACACTTCATCTTAGAAATTCAACCCCCATACGCCACGTAATCAACTGTTCTTAGTATGGATTGGAAGAGTGTAAATCACTCTTTAATCCTTGCTTTATGGTTTTGGATTAAATCTTAGTGGATGGAAGGATTTTTCGATTCGAATCCCGGAGCTTTCTGACCATCTGTTCGATAGTGGCGGCTCCTGTAAACGGATTAGGGTTTGGAATAAATTGGGGGGCTATTTATATAAATATTTTATTTTATTTTATTCAAAAGTAATTCGTTTAGTCCCGAACCCCAAATCAAACCCAACGACTGTCGCCACAAGCTAAATACCGACATTCCGAACATAATGGGATATGTTTCGTAACCTAATTCGACTGTTAATGTAATGCCCTGAACTTCCTGTAAAGGAAAGCCCAGATTGCTTTGAGGAAAAGACGAATCAGAACACAAACAGAAGAACAATTCATTTCTTGTTACAACAATTTACATCAGAATACAAGAATATACATAGTATGAATAAATATTACACATTTACTAAATATCAGAGAATTACAAGTTACAATGCAGTGGAAAAATAAAACAAAACACAACTGAAAAGAATATACAGATACAGAGCTTTCCGAATATCATTCCAGCTGTAAACCAGGATCCTGTGAATATAAATCTGCAAAACCAAAACTACTAGCTGCCTATGTGGAAAATAGGGGAACCCAGAGTTTAGGTTAAAACAATAAACTCCAGGTCATTCATGTGACTGGTATGAGAACTAAAATAGTTATTACATCCTTACTTTAAAAATAAAGAAAATCAAGGGACCACGCCGTATAACATGGAACGGGTATCCTCCTAATAATACCAGTGCATAAAACAGAACAGCGTAATGCTTTTTGGAAAACTGAAGCTATTATAAGACCTAGGTCCCATCACACAATGCAACGCAAGCCGGAGGATAGGGTTTTCCCTTATAATAGCCAAATATGCTTGGTACGTTTAAAACAAATCATTTGATACTATTATAAGTGCATAGTGTATAAAACAACTTCAAATATAAATGTATCAATCCTAGACGACATGGGTACCATATATCATGCCGCTAATACTAGGCTCTACAATCAAAACCGCAATTGTCATGTATTGGAAGTTGGGTTTCCATCTGTGAACCAAGGCAAGGGATCGTCCTTACCGCTTAGAGACTCTCTAGCCTGAACCTCCGGACCCAGACTCGGGTGGGCCCTTGCATCGTCAGGGTCGGTCCACTCGATGTGGATTAAAATGCCTAAACACTGCATTTCCCCGCCCTATGGGGCGTAAACTGGTCATATCCCAACCAAACTATTGGTCCTGGATCTACCGATATAACTGAGGCACCTCGCTATCCATCATTCACATAAGTAAAATGCCAGGGCTAGTAAAACGCTGACACCACTCCTAGATAGAAAGAAATGCATGTCCTCCCTGAAGTCTTCTCCCGTTTCTGGTTCACACCGTGGTGTGAGGCTCGCGAATTTACGCTACACAAAGCTATGCCACAAAGGACGTGCTTTGATCATCAACCACAAGACTCTGCTTTTCAGTAGAAGCCTTGATCATTTGCATCTCAGAATGCCACACAGGCAATTCACGCTATGCAACTGATGTCCATCAATCACACAGAATGAAATCCGATGTCCGACACACATCCATTTACAAGTTCGTTCTGGGTCTGAACGAAACCGGAGGCACCTTATTCCTCCTCAATATGTCCAATACAGGGGAGAGGTCTTCACAATCCGGTCGATCTCCGCGTACGTCTGGACGATCACCACTTATTAGCTTTTCATGGGTGTACAGCCCAATCAAGACATCAGTAATCATCCAAATGATGTGAAGACCTTTGGTCTTCAACCACCATCTTCATCCTCGACACATCATCGAATCAGTTATTCAGAATGGGATAAACCCAGTCTTTCTGAATAACTCGTGTATATAATAAACAAGTGTTATAAAAACACAACATACGCCTAATTCCAATCCCGAATATTCCTTTATTCAAATATTCTTTTACTTTGGGAAAGGTTCCCATTAATTTTATCAAAGATAAATTCTTTAAATTTATTCTCTAATCTTCCTTTGAATATCAATTCAAACCAAATTATGTTTTATCCAAACTAGTCGGGATCAGCGAACCTTACCGAAGTAATCATTTATTTTATTTCCCAATCCCATCCTATTCATCTAATGAAGTAAAACTGGTATTACTTCATATTTAACACCATAGTATTGTTGGTAAAATTAATTACCATTTTACGTTCAAATCTAATTAAAGATTTAACCATCGCCTGGAGCAAAAACGGTGACACTCCGTTCTTGATCATTTAAATCTAATTAAAGATTCATTAAAACTCCACTTGGTTTTAATCTTCCCAAAAATCAATATCAATGATTGTTTAACTTGAGAAATCATATCCTGTCTTTAACTGGGTTAAACAACCAATGTCATTTAAAACACGGTTCACGATAAACCCAAAATCACATCCATTCCATCAGCCTTTAACCGTAAATTAGCAAGTGAACAATTCCCTAAGTATTAACCCCGAAGGCCGAAACCAACATCAGATCAATACCCAGGAAACCATTAAACTTAACTAATCTCCAATTAATTTCTGATTTTCTTAACTCCATTGGGTCTAAGAACAGTATTATTAAAGATACCATTCACGAACACCCAAAATTTTATTCCTGTCTTTAACTGGGTTGAAGAACCAATGTCCTTTAAAAACACGGTTTACGATAAACCCAAAATCACATTCCATTCCATCAGCCTTTAACCGTAAATTAGCAAGTGAACAATTCCCTAAGTATTAACCTCGAAGGCCGAAACCAACATCAGATCAATACCCATGAAACCATTGAACTTAACTAATCTCCAGTTAGTTTCTGATTTTCTTAACTCCATTGGGTCTAAGAACGGTATTATTAAAGATACCATTCACGACAACCCACAGTCTTATTCCATTGTGAATCGGGTTAAAGAACAAGTGTTATTTAAAACACCGTTCACGATAAACCCAAAGACCAATTTCAATCCCATTCCAATTAAATATCAATTAATTGGTATACTTCGTTAAATCCAAATAAAAAAATTTAATCTTTTCTCAACTGGGTTCAAGAACAGTGTTAATGAAGACACCATTCACGACAAACCCGAATTCACATTTAATATTCAATACAAGGCTCTGTATAGAAAATATATCGGCTTATATTCAATATCAAATTATGAAATCAACAAATACTGTATTGGAATAACGATATATATATCCTCCAAATTCCTCCATAATATCCGTATAATCACGGAATCCAATATTGAAATATTCCGAAGATAATTTCGATTCAAATCCATTCCAATTCATATACTGGAAATTCCGGTTATTTTTAAAACCATTTCAAATCCAATTTATTTATTTAAAAATATTGTATTTCATAATTCTATTTCATAACTAGTTCATTTCGATAAAAATATATTTTTTATCTTTTCGAATATGGAATTTTTCATCCCAATTCTTTCCAAATCATTTATTATGATTTTACACAAATTATTGATATGTTAAATAATTTTATCAAGGCTCGTACAGTCGATTTCCATAAACGACCATCGAACTGCACTTACAACGACCTTTTCCAAATTTTATTTGGACATAATTCCAAATCCAACTGTTAGATTTCAGATCTTTAATATTCATTAGAAAGCTCTTTTTGATACGAACCCAACGATTCCGGTTTTAGGAGAATTCGACGGTCGGATCTCCCGTAATGTCCGTTCGAAGTCAATGGCCGAAATTCACAAACTGTCGCGGCGCAGCGCGTTCTATTAACGCCATTATATATATATATATAATATTATATATATTTCGTCGATTTCCATTTAAAACGTATTTTATAAATCGTTTTAAATCCATTTTCAAAACGATTTCAACTTCATATCCAATTTCAAATCAAAATTGAATATTCCATATCATTAATATATAAATGATAATATTTTCAAAACATTATATTTTGAAATCACTTCCTTTTCTATATTCATTATAAAAATGAATAAAATCGATATAAATATCGTTCACGTCAAAATGGCATTAATCTAATCAATACGGCTTTATATATTAAAATATTTTCGTGTCCACCCCAAATTGGACATCAAAATCACATTTTGATATATTACTGAATATTATTTTAAAATATTCGTTATTTTAAAATATTCGTTATTTTAAAATATTCATTTTTTCTGAACTGGAATCAGAAAGAGCCAATTACCATATAATTTGATTATATGGATTTCATACAACACGTGTATAGTACAACAATGATAAGCAATCAACCATCATCCAGAGTGTATTCTACACTACATAAGCATTAAATATAAATATTTAAAGTTTACGACAGCCTGTCAATCAATCGATCAACATATAACTAAACAATTGGGATTAGTGTACGTCAAATTTCATCCCAACACCCGTGTGGGGTTTTAATCAACAAACACCAAATATTATTTGTGCAGTTGGGCGATGTGTAAAATATATCGTCCCATAAATATCAGTCAAATGGGTGTACATAAACAAATCTTCTGATTTGTAAATGAATATTTATTTTATTCATATACCCGTTAAAAATTATATTTTTAATGGTAAAATATTTATTCTGTTCATTTAAACAATAAAAACGATATTTTTATTGTTCTAACATATTTTAGAAAATTATGGCGGCATAATGGCGCGATGATGAAATCGGGTAATGTCTAGCATTACCCCTCTCCTGATATCGGCTCGCGCCATACTCATATAACAATTCTAATCAATTCATTTCACCCAAACAACCAAATTCAACCAAATAATATAATCAACCAAACTAAACAATTAAACAAGTCGTCCATGGTCTGTGGATGACGGGGAATAGTTCATATATGCAGTTATAAAATAAATAATTGTACAAAGAAAATTATAGTGAGGAGTTCTCACCTTTGGGATCCACTCCTCCATTCTTTTATTTCTGAACGGTTCGGATTTGCCCAAAATTCCAATGCGATCTTTTCTCGATATTTTCTATCATCTGGATTTGTTGTTCTGGTTCCAGAATCTGCAAACGAGCTCCAATCTTCACACCATTTTTTTCTTAACTTAAACGCGCCATTTTGGACAACTTTCGCCTAGTGGTCTTTCTTCCGAAAATGTGCCATTTCACCGAAAATCGCGAAAAGACAGTATTTCGACAGTGTTTGGACAGCAGATTTCGAATGCGTTTTCCGGACAGCTCCGCCATCCAAAATAGGACTATCATATACCAAATCGAAGAGAAAATCTTGCTCTTCGAATTTAGTATGTGGAGTTTTGGCCAGAAGTGCACCGTTTGAGTGTTATTGGCGAAATAGTGACAGGGGGTTTTATGCAAAACAGGATTTTTGGAGAAAAATGGGTTTTTGGAGGAGGAGGGGCCCACGGCCGGAGCTGAGGTGGTGGGTTGCGGCGTGGGGCCTGAGATGTGGGGGGTGGTGTTGGTGGGTGGCGGCGACGGTGGAGGGGCCCACGGTGGTGGTTTGGGGTGTTTTGGGGCCTAGGGTTGCAAATAAGAGAGAGAGAGAGAGAGAGAGAAGAGGAGGGGTGGCCGAAGGGGAGGAGGAGTGGCGGCGGTGGGTGGTGGCAGCGGGAGGAGGGGCGACGGCGAGCTTTGGGAGGAGGTCTCCATTTTTTGGAGAAAGAGGAAGAAAAGAGAGGTAGGAAAATAATGAAGAGAAAAGGAAGAGAAGTGGTTTATATGCATGTTTCTCTCGTATTGTCCAAATACAAACGATCTCCGATTGTCGTGGCTTTCAGACACGAGATAGTAGACGTGAAGACGAGTCCAAAGAAACAAGTTTCGTCGAATTCCGAGTTCATTTGACCATCCGTTAAAATTGTCAAAGATGCTCAGATATTGTTCAAAAATGCGATTTTGTGCACCTTTTCTTCTTGCATGCCCACACACTAACTCCAAAAATCATGGCCTTTTGAGTTTAACCATTATTAGATGATACGAATCCAAAAAAAGGAATCGAATTCTGAGATCGTATCAATAACATTCCTTTGTAAAATGACTGCCTTTTTTACCATGAACTGTTTTAGCACGCACGACCACATACTAACTCTGTTCGACGTGCATTTTGGAACTCAACAATGATTTGTCATTATGAATCCAGAAAAATTTATCTCGTCGAATTCCGAGCTTATATGCAAAATTTCACTTTTTAAGGGCTGTGTATTGATAACTGAAAACCCCATCCAATTCTTACTATTCCGGGTATCGGAATATATCAAAACTTATACTTTTTGGAGCCGCAAATGGCATTTTGAACTCAATGGAAGTGGTTTCGAGTCCAAATTCATTCGTACGCGAAATGTGACTTTTTGGGCGATATTTCTATAACGATTATTCTGAATTTTCAACTAGGCATAACTTTTTATTCCCGCTATGAAATTTGGATTTTTCAGATTCGCTGAAAAGATATTTTCAAATAGATTATAATATTTTTAGTTTCACTAAAATCCGGTTTATTTTGAATCATGTGCATTCATTTGAATTTTGAAATAGAATTTTCAAACTATCGCGCCATTTCGAATTCTTTTTATAATTAAAATAAATATTTATATTCTAACTTCGATTCAAATAAATATATATGTTCTAATTCTATTCAAAATAAATTTCTAGTCGTTATTACTTATAATAATTCATTTTAAATATTCAAAATTCATTAAAATTGCCAAAATAAAAATTTTAAATTGGTTCTAATTTTCCGAGTTGTTACCGTTACGATCAGTTTCCGTTAAATTTAAAATATAAATCCATATATTTTAAATTCAAACGCACACTTTAAATTACCCGGGCCACATACTAACTCTAAAAATTCTAGAAAAATTATTTCTAGCTTCGTATTGACGATACAGTCTTAACAAAACTAATTTTGTCGAATTTGAAGACCTTTTGAAAAATGGCCATTTTCTGGTAGATCCAAATTGACTGGAACTGTTAAAACACGTTTAACTTCACCAACTCACATATTAATTCCAAAGATTATGAATTTTGGAATCTGGCAATAACTCGACATCCAGGATCCAACAAAATTGGTTTCGTCGAAAACAGAGGTCGTTTACAAAATGGCTATTTTTAAGGGCTTTATACATATTAAAAATATATATAAATTCCACAACGACTTTTCTGAATTTTAAACTAGACGTAACTTATCATTTATAAAGTGAAATATCAGTTTCTTAACTTCGTTAGAAAGATATTGTTAATCAAATCCCATTATTTCTTGTTTCATCCAATTCTGACTTATATTGAATTCTGTATATTCAATTGAAATTCAAAATCGAATTTTCAAACTAGCGCGCCATTTCAGGCTCGTTTTATAATTAAAATAAATTTAATAGTTTTAACATTGTCGAATATAAATTTTCCTTCATTATTATTTAAAACAAATCATTTTAAATATTCAAAATCTATCAAAATTGCTAAAATAAAGTTTTTAAATTGGTTCTGATTTTCCGGGTTGTTACAATCTCTGCCACTTAAAATCTTTCGTCCTTGAAAAGGAACGGAGCTGAAAGTTGTTTAACTAACTAACTAAACTTTCATTCTGGCTTTCATTCTTCAACTTTCCAGTTTCTAAGAATTTCTTACTTTTCAAAAATTTAGCTAACACCCTAAATTTTCAAAATTTTTTGCCATAACCTCCTTTGTACGGGGAGCACTGGGAAAATCCCCAAACCGCCACACAGGCCCTCTCATCTCAAAAAGATAAAGAAAAAGCCAAGCGGCTAGCCAATCGGCTCATAAATAATCATCACCCAAGAAATTAGTAAACATGTATGTAACGACCCGTATTCTACGCATCATAGGATCGTAGGATATTTATTTCTTTCACATACTAAGTCGTATGGTCATGTAACTTTGGGAGACGACTATTGTGGTCATTTCCCATGTTCATGATTTTTCCCGATTTTTAAATGACCATTTTACCCCTAGTTGGCACTGTTTTGGCCATAACTTTTGACTGTAAGGAATTTTGACCTGAAACCACTTCCATTGGCTCCGGATGATGGTTTACAATTCCGTAGAGTGGTCACATTAGCCAAACGGACTCACCGTTTGGGAGATATGGCTGAAACAAGTTCAAATGGTGAAAAACAGCTTAATTGGGCTTAACCGGGTGATTAGCAGCTAGGCCCAGAGGGGAATTTCGGGTTTAGAGGTATAGGAGGACTGGTTAGGGTTAGGAAATCACTTTCATTTCAGTTTTGAGTCGCCACAAACCTTCTTGAGGCCTTAGTAATGGCTTCCATCCTCTAAAACCACTCCAAAACACATTTTTAGTGAAGATTAAGCCTAAACTACACCAAAACAAGGCCAAATAGCAACAGAGCAAGGTTGGAGCTGCTGCTATACATAGGAATTCGACCCAAACAGAGAGTATTTCAGATTTGGTGTTTCATCTGTGGCCAAGGTGAGTGATTTGCATAGTTTTTGCACTAATTACGGTAATTAAGGGTAATTAGTGAGGATTAGCGGATTTATACACTAATAAATTCTGGAAAAATGTTTAGAAATTCTTAAATAATATTTTATGCCTCTGGTAGAAATTTGGTTTAATTTGATTGAGTTTTGTTAACCCTATGATTAGATTTACTTAAACATGCTTAAGGGAAAATAAGGGGTTTTGGGCACATTTGATCCATTTTGACATGTAAATTCATTGTTTTGGTGTTTGTGGTTAGTTTGCTATGTTGTTATGACTATTTGACATGATTTGTGATTGATTAGAATAGTTAGATTTGTCAAAAACGTCATCGAACGGCGTAAACAAGTTGTTGGAAAAAGTTGCAGAAAGTTGTGCAGGGCTTCGGATCGGATGAGGGCTCGGATCGGATATGTGAACTGGGCAAGAAAACCCGACCCGAACTGGAGTTTGGCACATAAGAGACTTGGCAAAAAGGAAGGCCGTTTACTTAGAGTTGGAGTGGACAAGGGGATCGGATCGGAAGAATAACGGAGGCCAGATCGGATCGACTTAAGAATGGAAGGCTACGATTGGAGTAAGGCGAAGGGATCGGATCAGATCGGAGTAGATGGAAAACGAGGGAGCTGATCGGAGAAACTGGAAGGAAGACAGCAACCCGACCCGACCCGGAGGAGGACACCGACCCGACCCGAAGTGGAATACCCGACCCGAACCGAATGGAAAGATGACAAGGAAGGAGGACCGAACCGAACCGACGAGGGTAATGACTACCGAACCGAACCGAATTCTAGGGCTGCTGCTGCACGACAACTCTTCTAAAGACCCACTTCAATTCGACCAAACCCGAGATGCAGAGGAAGTCCAAATGAGAAGCTAGAGCTCAAGATCCAGATGGGAATCAACGAGTTCGCTTCATGATTGGGCTTTGCTGCGGGACGCGTGTTAAGGGGTTATCGATGTCTATAGCTTTGGACCACTATGGTAGGAGGTACGAAGGCGGATTCAGGGCCATTATGGCATTGGTAGGACCAAGGGCTACGACCAATGTGGTGGGTCATTGAAATGTTTGGTCATGACTCCATGTGTTTAGCTTGGTCACAGCAGGGTTTCTACAAGTCGGGATTCGTCGTTACCCCAATTTGTCTAGTGTTCCAAAGTGGTAGATATCGTATGCTTTACGCACTGAGTGAGAGATGTAAGGACGGTTGCTATGGTTTATTTGTTTGCTATCATTATGACATGCACACCCCACCCCGTATTCTTACACTATTTATTATGGCACCTTAGAGTATTGTACGGTACGTGGTACTAACTCTTTGGTTGCAGGTCCAGGTTCAGGTATGGTTTAGTATATCTGTTATTATTCTGTTTAGATGCTTATCGCTCATACCAGGCTTTATGTATGACCCAGAGTTTTATGTCTCCTCTTATTACTCTGGGTGCTCACACGAGAAGACTAGAGACAGGTTAGCTGGTGATGCACGGGTAGATGATCCGGAGACGAGCAGGGGGCTTCCACGTAATATATATAGTATTCTCCCTGTGTTGTTGAAGATCACTGCTTGGGCATTGGTGGTGCATCTTCTACTTTAGCTTTCTTTTGTTAGAGACAGTAAATTTGAAAAGTTGTAATAAGCTGTATTTGGATTTCCGCTGCTCTGATGATTGATGTTGATTTTAGTTATCAGCTTATGCATTGTCTCACCTGTTTTATGTCAAGTATGTTATTATTATATTTTATTCCATGCGCTGTGAGACATTCTACAGGTTCCTCGTTTAGTTAATTCCCTTCTTTCCTTTCTTTTGACGACCGTCCGTGCTAGTCGGGCATGTGTACAGCGCACCTTCGGAGGAAATGCAGGCTGGTGCGGGGCGGGCCGTCACATTTGGTATCAGAGCTCTAGGTTGTGTAGTTAACCTAGGGAAGTTATCAGGGAGAGATAATATACGTATACGAGAGAGCGTATTTGTGATTACTTTGGTTTTTAAAAGCTATATGTATACTATTACTAGTATAAGGATGAAGTCGTACTGCACTAGCATCACTATGGAGTCGTTAATCGTTTCCTTTTTCAGATTGACGATGAGCCGATATACTAGAGGTGCTGGTAGGGGAGCCAATAATGGGAATGCTGCTGACATGAGGACGATGTTTACTGACCTCATGAGAGAGATGCTTAGAGATGTACAGAGGGCAGCTCCCAATGGTGGAAATGGTGGTGGTCCAATAGTGCAGGCGCCAAGAGTTGACTTCGCCAAGCTGAATAAGGATTATACTAGTCTTGGTGGGAAGCCGTTCCACGGAACGGAGTCGGCCACAGACGTTCAGGATTGGTTGGATAGTTGCGAACGTATCTTCGAGGATTTGGGTATCGAGGATGCGATGAAGAGAAAGCTAGTGTCCCGTCAGCTGCAAGGGCGGGCAATGAATTGGTGGAATGCTATAAAGGCAGCTACTCCCGAAGATCAGATTACTTGGGAGCAGTTTAAAGCTCGCTTTAGCGAGAAGTTCATTCCAGCTGCTCAGAAGTCAGTGCTGTTTAAGATATTCTTGGAGCTCAAGCAGAATGGCAGAGCTGTCTCGGAGTACATTGCTGAATTCGACACTTTGTCGAAGTATGGGTTATCTCTTATTGATACTGCCGAGAAGAAGTATGAGAAATTCATAACTGGTTTAGATCAGTACTTAGGGGAAAGGCTTATTAACCACATCGATGAGACGTTTGAGTCGATTGTGGGGAAAGCATTAAGATCGGAAAGTCTCTACCCTAAGCCGAAGACTGAGGTTGCATCCGTAGATGAGCCAAAGCCACAAACAAGTGGTGGAGGCAAGGGTGGTTCCCAGAATAAGAGAAAGCAGAATCAGGCTAAGGATGGCCAGAAGAAAAAGAATAAGCAAGATGTTGAGTACTTCGGCTGTGGTAAGAAGGGCCATTATGCTAGTAATTGTCGGGCCAAGCCAGCGGATAGGAAGTGCTTCAACTATGGCCAAATGGGACATCACAAGGACAAGTGTCCGCAAACCCCTAAAGAAAAGCAAATAGTGAAAGCCTACGGCCTTAATGCTATTCCTTCTTCGTCGAATGCCCCAACAGCGGCGGAGAAGGGAAAGAATGTCGTCATTCAAGGTATGCTTTCTGTTTATGATGTTCCTGTTAGAGTTTTATTTGATACCGGAGCTTCCAGTTCTTTCATATCTAGTGACCTGGTAGATAGGTTGGGATTGGAGCCCGAGATTGTCGATAGGCCTTTAGTAGTGACAAACCCGATTGGTGGTTCGACTAGCCTTAGCATGATTTGTCGTAATGTGGTCTTATCGAGTCATGGATGCATGTTTGTTTGTGATTGCTTTGTTTTGGGCTTTACTCGGTTTGGCATTATTTTGGGAGTAGATTGGCTCCAAAGATACGGGGTGGTGGTAGACTATGAGGGATTTTTAGTGATAGCTAGAGCGGATGATGGGCGGATGATAGTGTTTGGTGGTCTACCCAGTAAGGGGGTATTGGCTAGTTTTCTAAACTCCCTCGACATTTCGCATAGTGAGTTGTCAGGTTTGCCCGTGGTTGGCCAGTATCCGGATGTTTTCGAAGAAGTGACCGGGCTTCCACCACACCGAGAGATTGAGTTCCGTATTGATTTGGTAAAAGATGCCAGACCTATAGTGATGCCACTTCGTCGTATGGCACCAAGAGAGCAGCGAGAGCTCGAGGTGCAAGTCAGCGATCTTTTGAAGAAGGGATTTATCAGAAGGAGTGTTTCTGAATGGGGAGCACCAGTTGTGTTTGCTACCAAGGCAGATGGTTCCTTTCGTTTGTGTGTAGACTACCGCGAGTTGAATAAAGTGACGAGGAAGAACAAGTATCCTCTACCGCGGATAGATGATTTGTTCGATTAATTGAGTGGCGCGAGAGTATTTTCTCAGTTGGATCTCGCGACAGGTTTTCATCAGCTTAGAGTGGAAGCTGAGAGTATAGCTAAAATGGCATTTCGAACGCCGTCTGGATTTTATGAGTGGTTAGTCATGCCATTCGGGCTGACCAATGCCCCAGCATATTTTGTGGATCTTATGAATAGGGTATTCAGAGATCAGTTGAATAAGTTTGTCCTTGTGTTCGTTGATGATATTTTGGTCTATTCGAGGACAGAGGAAGAACACAAGAAACATTTAAGAGTAGTGATGGAGGTGTTGAGAAAACACCAATTGAAAGCAAAGTTTTCTAAGTGTCACTTCTGGAAGAGGGAAGTGAGGTTCTTGGGCCATGTTGTCTCAGAGAATGGTATTGCCGTGGACCCGGCAAAGGTGGCTACGGTACAGGATTGGCCTACGCCCAAGAATGCAACAGATGTAAGAAGTTTCTTGGGATTAGCTGGATATTATCGCAAGTTTATCCAAGGTTTCTCCAAGATAGCAGCACCATTGACTCAGTTGACCAAGAAGAATCAAGCTTTTGTCTGGGATGAAAGGTGCGAGAATGCATTCAAGAGTCTAAAGGACAAGTTGACGAGCGCACCAGTGTTAGTCATTCCTAAGGGGGATGAAGAGATGACAGTATACACAGATGCCTGTGGTACCGGACTGGGTGCTGTATTGATGCAAGGCGGTAGGGTTGTAGCTTATGCAAGTCGGCAATTGAAACCGCACGAGAAAAGATACCCTACCCATGACTTGGAATTGGCAGCGATCGTGTTCGCGTTAAAGATATGGAGACACTATCTCTAGGGAGAAAGATTTGAGCTGTTTACAGATCCTTTGTATGTTTTGGTTAAGGAATTTCGGGGACGAAATTTCTTAAGGGGGGGGGGGGGGAGAGTGTAACGACCCGTATTCTACGCATCATAGGATCGTAGGATATTTATTTCTTTCACATACGAAGTCGTATGGTCATGTAACTTTGGGAGACGACTATTGTGGTCATTTCCCATGTTCATGATTTTTCCCGATTTTTAAATGACCATTTTACCCCTAGTTGGCACTGTTTTGGCCATAACTTTTGACTGGAAAGGAATTTTGACCTGAAACCACTTCCATTGGCTCCGGATGATGGTTTACAATTCCGTAGAGTGGTCACATTAGCCAAACGGACTCACCGTTTGGGAGATATGGCTGAAACAAGTCCAGATGGTGAAAAACAGCTTAATTGGGCTTAACCGGGTGATTAGCAGCTAGGCCCAGAGGGGAATTTCGGGTTTAGAGGTATAGGAGGACTGATTAGGGTTAGGAAATCACTTTCATTTCAGTTTTGAGCCGCCATAAACCTTCTTGAGGCCTTAGTAATGGCTTCCATCCTCTAAAACCACTCCAAAACACATTTTTAGTGAAGATTAAGCCTAAACTACATCAAAACAAGGCCAAATAGCAACAGAGCAAGGTTGGAGCTGCTGCTATACATAGGAATTCGACCCAAACAGAGAGTATTTCAGATTTGGTGTTTCATTTGTGGCCAAGGTGAGTGATTTGCATAGTTTTTGCACTAATTACGGTAATTAAGGGTAATTAGTGAGGATTAGCGGATTTATACACTAATAAATTCTGGAAAAATGTTTAGAAATTCTTAAATAATATTTTATGCCTCTGGTAGAAATTTGGTTTAATTTGATTGAGTTTTGTTAACCCTATGATTAGATTTACTTAAACATGCTTAAGGGAAAATAAGGGGTTTTGGGCACATTTGATCCATTTTGACATGTAAATTCATTGTTTTGGTGTTTGTGGTTAGTTTGCTATGTTTTTATGACTATTTGACATGATTTGTGATTGATTAGAATAGTTAGATTTGTCAAAAACGTCGTCGAAAGGCGTAAACAAGTTGCTGGAAAAAGTTGCAGAAAGTTGTGCAGGGCTTCGGATCGGATCGGATGAGGGCTCGGATCGGATATGTGAACTGGGCAAGAAAACCCGACCCGAACTGGAGTTTGGCACATAAGAGACTTGGCAAAAAGGAAGGCCGTTTACTTAGAGTTGGAGTGGACAAGGGGATCGGATCGGAAGAATAATGGAGGCCAGATCGGATCGACTCAAGAATGGAAGGCTACGACTGGAGTAAGGCGAAGTGATCGGATCGGAGTAGATGGAAAACGAGGGAGCTGATCGGAGAAACTGGAAGGAAGACAGCAACCCGACCCGACCCGGAGGAGGACACCGACCCGACCCGAAGTGGAATACCCGACCCGAACCGAATGGAAAGATGACAAGGAAGGAGGACCGAACCGAACCGACGAGGGTAATGACTACCGAACCGAACCGAATTCTAGGGCTTCTGCTGCACGACAACTCTTCTGAAGACCCACTTCAATTCGACCAAACCCGAGATGCAGAGGAAGTCCAAATGAGAAGCTAGAGCTCAAGATCCAGATGGGAATCAACGAGTTCGCTTCATGATTGGGCTTTGTTGCGGGACGCGTGTTAAGGGGTTATCGATGTCTATAGCTTTGGACCACTATGGTAGGAGGTACGAAGGTGGATTCAGGGCCATTATGGCATTGGTAGGACCAAGGGCTACGACCAATGTGGTGGGTCATTGAAATGTTTGGTCATGACTCTATGTGTTTAGCTTGGTCACAGCAAGGTTTCTACAAGTCGGGATTCGTCGTTACCCCAATTTGTCTAGTGTTCCAAAGTGGTAGATATCGTATGCTTTACGCACTGAGTGAGAGATGTGATGAGACGACCCGATTTCCCGTTCTCACGGAAACAAGGTTATCTTTTGGAATATAACACAGAAACATAAAATAGCAGAACAGAATTAAATAAATACACCAGATAAGGAACAACAAAATATACTGGATAAAAGTAATCATCAGAGTTACACAGTATACAGGATCTTACTTAGTACAAATACAGTTCAGCTATACATAAATGTCTACAGCGGAAATAAACAAAATATGTACAATAGGAGCTGAACAGCATAAAAAGAAATAAATGATAGAATCCATCTTCAGCTCCAGCTATCCAGAAAGAACCAGCTAAACCTGAATACAAGACTGCCCGTGTAGAAAAAGGGGCACCCGAGTTTGAGAGTGAAACAAACTACGAGTCAGTCATGGGACTGGTATGAGAAATCCACTCAACACATATATAATTGGCTAATCACAGGACCACGCCACTTTCGTGGAACGGGTTTACTCCATTGGATTGCCAGTGCTTTAAAACAAATCTTTCTTTTAAACATCGCTATGCTTTTTATAAAAATGAAGCCGTTATAAGACTCAGTTCCCATCACACAATGCAACGCAAACCGGAGGATAGAGTTTTACCTTATAACAGCCAAAATATGCTTGATACGAATAAAATAAAGGCATTTGATATTATTGCTAGTGTCTATATGTTTTGAAAACAATTTCAAATCATAACTATCAATCATAGACGACATGAGCGTCCCATGCCACTATGTCGCCAAATGTATATATACAATCGAAACCGCATCGTCACGTATTTGGAAATTGGATTTCCGTCATGAACCAAGGCAAAAGATAGTCCTTACCGAATTCGAGACAATCTAGCCTACCATGTCTCAGGATCAGAGCTCGAGTGACCCTTGGATCGTCAGGGCCGGTCCACCGATGTGGATTAAAATGCCTGAGCAATACGTTTCCCCGCCCTTTGGGGCGCAAACGAGCCAACGAATGACTCCATCGGACCCGGATCGTCCGATCAAACCGAGGCGCCTTGCAACAGCAACAACCACATAGGTGAAAAGTATATAAATGTCAGGGCTGGTAGGTCACTGACACCACCCTAGCTAGAAAGAAACGCATGCCCTCCCTGAGGTCCTTCTCCCGTTTTAGGTTCATACCGGGGTGTGAGGCTCGCGAATTCACGTTATACACAAAGCCACGCCACACAGGCGGTGCTTTGATCATCACCACAAGACTTTGCTTTTCAACAGAAGCCCTGATCACTGCATCTTAGCATGCCACACAGGCAATTCATGCCATGCGACTGATGTCCATCGATATACAACCTCTGAGCTCGTGCGTCTCAGAGAAGGGCGTTAAGCAAAAGAATAAATTCTCTGCCGCCAAACAGATGTATATTTAACAGAAATCAATCAACACAGAATAAACTCCAATGTCAGACACACAGTCCATTTACAAGTCCGTTCTGGGTCTGAACGAAACCGGAGGCACTAAATACCTCGCAAACCCTTCGATCCCCACGTATGTCTGGACGATCACCACTTATTATCCATATTTCGGGATGCCTCCCAATCAGGACCTCGGTTACCATCCAAACGAGGTGAAGATCTCCAGTCTTCGACCATCGTCTTCATCTTCGACTTTCAATCGTCGGCCAATTATTTGAAATGAGAATTAACTCGGCATTTTCAAATAATTCACGTATATTTAGAATTTCAAATCGATTTATTTCAATGGTTAAATTATTCGACAACACCAATATTGTTCTTTAATGTAATTTTCACACCAAACACATTCAACCATCAAAAGCCACATAAATCGAGCAAATTCAGTTTATTTCTATTCCATATCGCTTATGATATTTTATAACGATTTATCGCTATTTTTATTTATTTTAAAATAGCCATTTTATTCAAAACGACGCTTCGGGCCATAAGGCGGCCGTTGCGCTGTTTTTCTTCAGATTTGATTTACACATATCTGAAAATCTAACCGTTGGATCTTCACAAAATTTACATCATTAGAAAGGTCTTTTCAAAACGAACCCAACGGTTCCAGTTTCGGGAAAATCCGACGGTCGGATCTCCCGGTACAATCGTTTGAAGTTTTGATTTCAAAATACGAACTGCAGCGTCGTTATTCGATTTAATAAAATTATATTTATATTTATATATAAATATAATCGTTTCTGGCGCTGTTTTTCTTCAGATTTGAATTAAACATTCCAGACAATCCAACCGTTGGATTTTTACAAAGTTGGTGCCGTTGGGAAGATATTTCCAAGGCGGACCCGACGGTTGAGGTTTCGGGAAAATCCAATGGTCGGATTTCCCGCACTAGTCGTTTGAAATCACGGTTTCAAAATACGAACTGCACGACTTCGTTTCGTTTTAATTTTATTTATATTTATATATTTATATAAATATAGTTCATTCAATGATTTCCATATCGTTTTAACTTCAAATATTTTTCTAACGCCTTAAATTTTGGAAAAATTTCGCCATAACCTCCCCTGCACCGGGAGCATCGGGAAATCGCAAATAGCGTTCCCGGTCCTTCTAATCTCAAAAAGAAAAAGAAAAAGCCAAGCGGCTAGCCAACAGGCTCAAAATCATCACCCAAACAAATCAGTAAATGTGTACCTATTTGTCGGGCACAAAATTTTATTCCTCTTCTCTAGCCCCTTTGCTATAACCTGTTCAATGAATATTGCATGTACATATATATACAGTTCTTATCATTTATCAATTTCTATTCGACTTCGTATTTGATTTCTATTTGGTTTAAAAACTCCATTCATTCTAATGTTACATAAATAGGTGCAAATCATTTCATTAGCTAATTAATGAATATTTCAACTCATATATGTTTATTTTGAACAAATGGCTATTTTTAACATTTCACATTTCAACGATTTATGCATACAATAAAAACGTGATTTTTATTGTAAAACAGTTCATTTCAAAACACTATTTTTCTATATAGTTCATATAGGTGACAAAATAGGATTTTTATCATAAAACAATTTATTTCAAAATATGAATACCATTCAACACATGAATTTCTAAACAACGAATGAATATCAATTCAACACATGAATGTTTTCAATAGTTTCTATATATAGATAAAAATGTGATTTTTATTATCGAACAATTTATTTCAAAATATGAATACCATTCAACACATGAATTTCTAAACAACGAATGAATATCAATTCAACACATGAATGTTTTCTATGGTTTCTATATATAGATAAAAATGTGATTTTTATTATCGAACAATTTATTTCAAAATATGAATACCATTCAACACATGAATTTCTAAACAACGAATGAATATCAATTCAACACATGAATGTTTTCAATAGTTTTTATATCTAGATAAAAATGTGATTTTTATTATCGAACAATTCATTTCAAAATATGAATACCATTCAACACATGAATTTCTAAAATACGAATGAATATCAATTCAACACATGAATGTTTTCTATGGTTTCTATATATAGATCAAAATATGATTTTTATTATCGAACAATTTATTTCAAAATATGAATACCATTCAACACATGAATTTCTAAACAACGAATGAATATCAATTCAACACATGAATGTTTTCAATGGTTTCTATATATAGATAAAAATGTGATTTTTGTTATCGAACAATTTATTTCAAAATATGAATACCATTCAACACATGAATTTCTAAACAACGAATGAATATCAATTCAACACATGAATGTTTTCTATACAATGAATAAATATAGTTTAAGCATATGAAAATAATTCAAACACACAAATATTATTCAAAATTTCGGCAGCATAACGGCAGGGTAGTTACACCGGCACCGTCCCTAGTACGGCTCCTCGCTCTACCTTAAAACCTCGCGGTTTTTGACAATGGGGTTCATGCATCTAGTTCGCACGCAGGCAGCATGTATATATTTATTTCATTTCCACAAACTAATCCTATGTGGTTTCAACCAAATATTTCACAACCACCAATGGGTATTTTTCAACCGCAATCAACCAATATCAATCACAAACAATCCCAAACAATCATTCAATTTTCACAACAATTTCAACCAATAAATATCGTCCATGCTTTGTGGACGAGGGGGCGTATATATATATATATAGATATTTATATATAGCAATTCACTTTCATTTCCATCACATATATATAATTTTTAAAACAGAAATCTCACCAATAGCTATCCAACTGCACGACACTTCACTTATAGAAATCTTCGCCTTTTGTCGCTTTCGCCCGTATCCTCTACATATGTAAAAATCGAATTTTTACGATGTTATTCAATATATAAAAATCGAATTTTTACCACGCTATTCAATATATAAAAATATGATTTTTACTTCTTCTTTCAATATATAAAAATCTGATTTTTACTTCTTCTTTCAATATATAAAAATCTGATTTTTACTTTTCTAAAAAATCTGTTTTTACTTTTCTAAAAAATCTGTTTTTTTTTACTTTTCTAAAAAAAATCTGTTTTTATAATTCCTTTTTAAATCAGTTTTTATTTTTAAAACAAAATCAGTTTTTAATTTTTAAAACAAAATCAGTTTTTATTTTTAAAACAAAATCAGTTTTTATTCTTTAAACAAATCAGTTTTAATTCTTTAAACAAATCAGTTTTAATTATTTTTGCAAATCAGTTTTACAGAATAAATAAAAAAAAAAAGAAGGAAAATGCTCACCGAAGCTGCGAAGGGGGGGGGGGGGTTTCGCAGATCGACGGAGCTGGAGGTGGCTTCGAGGCGGCGGCGCTCGGGGTTCGAACGGGGGAGGCGATGCTTCGGGGATCGAACTGGGAGGCGGTGGCTTCGATTTGCTTTGACTGGGGCGTCGCGATGAAGGCGCTGGAAGGAGGAGGTCGGCGGCAGGGTTCGTCGGCGTCGGGTCTCGAGGGGGCGGCGGCTCGATTAGCTTAGGGTTTTTTTTTTATTCTGTTTAAATGAATCGGGGGGGGGGGGGGCAGAAAGGAGGGAAAGTAAAAATTATTTTTATTATTTTATTATTTTATTTTGCAAAAAGGTTGACTTTTACATACGACCTCGAAACGAGGCCCACCGCCTGTCGCCCATAGCGTTTTACCCCCATTCCGAACACAATGGGATATGTATCCCAAGCTGATTTGATCGTTATAATCAGTTTCCTTTTGAATTTTCATTTAAATCACTATATTGAATTTTAAACGTACATTTCAAATTACCGGGGTCCCATACTAATACTAAAAAAAATTCCCGAAAAATATTTTCTAGCTTCGTATTGCCGATACGGTCCTAACAAAACTAGTTTCGTCGAATTCTGAGACCGTTTGAAAAATGGCCAATTTCCAGTCGATTAAAATCAACTAAAACTGGTCAAACGCGTTTTCTTTTGCCACGCTCACATATTGATTCGAAAAATTATGAAATTTGAAACCTAACAATAACTTGACCCTGCGGATCCAACAAAAGTGGTTTCGTCGAAATCCGAGGTCATTTGCAAAATGTCCATTTTTAAGGGCCTGAATTCCATAGCGACTATTCAGAATTTTCAACTGGACATATCTTTTGATTCCTTCTATCAAATTTCGATTGGTCAGATTCGTTGGAAAGATATCATCAATTAGATCCTAATGTTTTTGGTTTCACTAAAATCCGGATTGTTTTGCACCCGGTATATTCAATTGAAGTTTGAAATCGAATTATCGAACTACCGCACTATTTTCAATTCTATATATAATTATAATTAATTATACTCGTTTTCAAATGTCGATTCAAACTCAGTTTTCATCGCCATTATTTAAAATATTTATTTTAAATATTTAAAATCCATTATTTTAGCCAATTTAAAAATTTTAAATTGGTTCAGATTTTCTGGGTCGTTACAATCTCCCCCACTTAAAACTTTTCGTCCCCGAAAAGGAATAAAGTCGAAAGTGGTTTGATAAATCTACAATCACACAACACAACAACCAATCCAATTGTTTTAACCTTTTTAACTTTTCAAATATATATCTTTTATATATTCAAAAATTATATTTCTAAAATCAGACTATATATATATAATCACAAATACGTTATTTAAAAACATATTACTCTCGACTCGTTCTGAGGCACTTCTGACCCCATCTCTAACGAGTTGTTCTGATTCTACTATACTCATACTAGGATATTACTGATCCTATCTGTATGGGGTTACCCGTCCTAGAACACTACTGGTTCTATTTCTGACGAGTTCGTTCAAATGTTATATTCCAGAACTAAGCTTAACCAAAGCTCTGATACCACGATGAGACGACCCGATTTCCCGTTCTCACGGAAACAAGGTTATCTTTTGGAATATAACACAGAAACATAAAATAGTAGAACAGAATTAAATAAATACACCAGATAAGGAACAACAAAATATACTGGATAAAAGTAATCATCAGAGTTACACAGTATACAGGATCTTACTTAGTACAAATACAGTTCAGCTATACATAAATGTCTACAGCGGAAATAAACAAAATATGTACAATAGGAGCTGAACAGCATAAAAAGAAATAAATGATAGAATCCATCTTCAGCTCCAGCTATCCAGAAAGAACCAGCTAAACCTGAATACAAGGCTGCCCGTGTAGAAAAAGGGGCACCCGAGTTTGAGAGTGAAACAAACTACGAGTCAGTCATGGGACTGGTATGAGAAATCCACTCAACACATATATAATTGGCTAATCACAGGACCATGCCACTTTCGTGGAACGGGTTTACTCCATTGGATTGCCAGTGCTTTAAAACAAATCTTTCTTTTAAACATCGCTATGCTTTTTATAAAAATGAAGCCGTTATAAGACTCAGTTCCCATCACACAATGCAACGCAAACCGGAGGATAGAGTTTTACCTTATAACAGCCAAAATATGCTTGATACAAATAAAATAAAGGCATTTGATATTATTGCTAGTGTCTATATGTTTTGAAAACAATTTCAAATCATAACTATCAATCATAGACGACATGAGCGTCCCATGCCACTATGTCGCCAAATGTATATATACAATCGAAACCGCATCGTCACGTATTTGGAAATTGGATTTCCGTCATGAACCAAGGCAAAAGATAGTCCTTACCGAATTCGAGACAATCTAGCCTACCATGTCTCAGGATCAGAGCTCGAGTGACCCTTGGATCGTCAGGGCCGGTCCACCGATGTGGATTAAAATGCCTGAGCAATACGTTTCCCCGCCCTTTGGGGCGCAAACGAGCCAACGAATGACTCCATCGGACCCGGATCGTCCGATCAAACCGAGGCGCCTCGCAACAGCAACAACCACATAGGTGAAAAGTATATAAATGTCAGGGCTGGTAGGTCACTGACACCACCCTAGCTAGAAAGAAACGCATGCCCTCCCTGAGGTCCTTCTCCCGTTTTAGGTTCATACCGGGGTGTGAGGCTCACGAATTCACGTTATACACAAAGCCACGCCACACAGGCGGTGCTTTGATCATCACCACAAGACTTTGCTTTTCAACAGAAGCCCTGATCACTGCATCTTAGCATGCCACACAGGCAATTCATGCCATGCGACTGATGTCCATCGATATACAACCTCTGAGCTCGTGCGTCTCAGAGAAGGGCGTTAAGAAAAAGAATAAATTCTCTGCCACCAAACAGATGTATATTTAATAGAAATCAATCAACACAGAATAAACTCCAATGTCAGACACACAGTCCATTTACAAGTCCGTTCTGGGTCTGAACGAAACCGGAGGCACTAAATACCTCGCAAACCCTTCGATCCCCACGTACGTCTGGACGATCACCACTTATTATCCATATTTCGGGATGCCTCCAAATCAGGACCTCGGTTACCATCCAAACGAGGTGAAGATCTCCGGTCTTCGACCATCGTCTTCATCTTCGACTTTCAATCGTCGGCCAATTATTTGAAATGAGAATTAACTCGGCCTTTTCAAATAATTCACGTATACTTAGAATTTCAAATCGATTTATTTCAATGGTTAAATTATTCGACAACACCAATATTGTTCTTTAATGTAATTTTCACACCAAACACATTCAACCATCAAAAGCCACATAAATCGAGCAAATTCAGTTTACTTCTATTCCATATCGCTTATGATATTTTATAATGATTTATCGCTATTTTTATTTATTTTAAAATAGCCATTTTATTCAAAACGACGCTTCGGGCCATAAGGCGGCCGTGGCGCTGTTTTTCTTCAGATTTGATTTACACATATCTGAAAATCTAACCGTTGGATCTTCACAAAATTTACATCATTAGAAAGGTCTTTTCAAAACGAACCCAACGGTTCCAGTTTCGGGAAAATCCGACGGTCGGATCTCCCGGTACAATCGTTTGAAGTTTTGATTTCAAAATACGAACTGCAGCGTCGTTATTCGATTTAATAAAATTATATTTATATTTATATATAAATATAATCGTTTCTGGCGTTGTTTTTCTTCAGATTTGAATTAAACATTCCAGACAATCCAACCGTTGGAGTTTTACAAAGTTGGTGCCGTTGGGAAGATATTTCCAAGGCGGACCCGACGGTTGAGGTTTCGGGAAAATCCAATGGTCGGATTTCCCGCACTAGTCGTTTGAAATCACGGTTTCAAAATACGAACTGCACGGCTTCGTTTCGTTTTAATTTTATTTATATTTATATATTTATATAAATATAGTTCATTCAATGATTTCCATATCGTTTTAACTTCAAATATTTTTCTAACGCCTTAAATTTTGGAAAAATTTCGCCATAACCTCCCCTGCACCGGGAGCATCGGGAAATCGCAAATAGCGTTCCCGGTCCTTCTAATCTCAAAAAGAAAAAGCCAAGCGGCTAGCCAACAGGCTCAAAATCATCACCCAAACAAATCAGTAAATGTGTACCTATTTGTCGGGCACAAAATTTTATTCCTCTTCTCTAGCCCCTTTGCTATAACCTGTTCAATGAATATTGCATGTACATATATATACAGTTCTTATCATTTATCAATTTCTATTCGACTTCATATTTGATTTCTATTTGGTTTAAAAACTCCATTCATTCTAATGTTACATAAATAGGTGCAAATCATTTCATTAGCTAATTAATGAATATTTCAACTCATATATGTTTATTTTGAACAAATGGCTATTTTTAACATTTCACATTTCAACGATTTATGCATACAATAAAAATGTGATTTTTATTGTAAAACAGTTCATTTCAAAATACTATTTTTCTATATAGTTCATATAGGTGACAAAATAGGATTTTTATCATAAAACAATTTATTTCAAAATATGAATACCATTCAACACATGAATTTCTAAACAACGAATGAATATCAATTCAACACATGAGTGTTTTCAATAGTTTCTATATATAGATAAAAATGTGATTTTTATTATCGAACAATTTATTTCAAAATATGAATACCATTCAACACATGAATTTCTAAACAACGAATGAATATCAATTCAACACATGAATGTTTTCTATGGTTTCTATATATAGATAAAAATGTGATTTTTATTATCGAACAATTTATTTCAAAATATGAATACCATTCAACACATGAATTTCTAAACAACGAATGAATATCAATTCAACACATGAATGTTTTCAATAGTTTTTATATCTAGATAAAAATGTGATTTTTATTATCGAACAATTCATTTCAAAATATGAATACCATTCAACACATGAATTTCTAAACAACGAATGAATATCAATTCAACACATGAATGTTTTCTATGGTTTCTATATATAGATAAAAATGTGATTTTTATTATCGAACAATTTATTTCAAAATATGAATACCATTCAACACATGAATTTCTAAACAACGAATGAATATCAATTCAACACATGAATGTTTTTAATGGTTTCTATATATAGATAAAAATGTGATTTTTGTTATCGAACAATTTATTTCAAAATATGAATACCATTCAACACATGAATTTCTAAACAACGAATGAATATCAATTCAACACATGAATGTTTTCTATACAATGAATAAATATAGTTTAAGCATATGAAAATAATTCAAACACACAAATATTATTCAAAATTTCGGCAGCATAACGGCAGGGTAGTTACACCGGCACCGTCCCTAGTACGGCTCCTCGCTCTACCTTAAAACCTCGCGGTTTTTGACAATGGGGTTCATGCATCTAGTTCGCACGCAGGCGGCATGTATATATTTATTTCCTTTCCACAAACTAATCCTATGTGGTTTCAACAAAATATTTCACAACCACCAATGGGTATTTTTCAACCGCAATCAACCAATATCAATCACAAACAATCCCAAACAATCATTCAATTTTCACAACAATTTCAACCAATAAATATCGTCCATGGTTTGTGGACGAGGGGGCGTGTGTGTATATATATATATATATATATATATATATATATATATATTTATTTATATATAGCAATTCACTTTCATTTCCATCACATATATATAATTTTTAAAACAGAAATCTCACCAATAGCTATCCAACTGCACGACACTTCACTTATAGAAATCTTCGCCTTTTGTCGCTTTCGCCCGTATCCTCTACATATGTAAAAATCGAATTTTTACGATGTTATTCAATATATAAAAATCGAATTTTTACCACGCTATTCAATATATAAAAATATGATTTTTACTTCTTCTTTCAATATATAAAAATCTGATTTTTACTTCTTCTTTCAATATATAAAAATCTGATTTTTACTTTTCTAAAAAATCTGTTTTTACTTTTCTAAAAAATCTGTTTTTTTTACTTTTCTAAAAAAAATCTGTTTTTATAATTCCTTTTTAAATCAGTTTTTATTTTTAAAACAAAATCAGTTTTTAATTTTTAAAACAAAATCAGTTTTTATTTTTAAAACAAAATCAGTTTTTATTCTTTAAACAAATCAGTTTTAATTCTTTAAACAAATCAGTTTTAATTATTTTTGCAAATCAGTTTTACAGAATAAATAAAAAAGAAAAAAAAAGGAAAATGCTCACCGAAGCTGCGAAGGAGGGGGGTTTTCGCAGATCGACGGAGCTGGAGGTGGCTTCGAGGCGGCGGCGCTCGGGGTTCGAACGGGGGAGGCGATGCTTCGGGGCTCGAACTGGGAGGCGGTGGCTTCGATTTGCTTTGACTGGGGCGTCGCGATGAAGGCGCTGGAAGGAGGAGGTCGGCGGCAGGGTTCGTCGGCGTCGGGTCTCGAGGGGGCGGCGGCTCGATTAGCTTAGGGTTTTTTTTTATTCTGTTTAAATGAATCGGGGGGGGGGGGGCCAGAAAGGAGGTAAAGGAGGGAAAGTAAAAATTATTTTTATTATTTAATTATTTAATTATTTAATTTTGCAAAAAGGTTGACTTTTACATACGACCTCGAAACGAGGCCCACCGCCTGTCGCCTATAGCGTTTTACCCCCATTCCGAACACAATGGGATATGTATCGCAAGCTGATTTGATCGTTATAATCAGTTTCCTTTTGAATTTTCATTTAAATCACTATATTGAATTTTAAACGTACATTTCAAATTACCGGGGTCCCATACTAATACTAAAAAAAATTCCCGAAAAATATTTTCTAGCTTCGTATTGCCGATACGGTCCTAAAAAAACTAGTTTCGTCGAATTCTGAGACCGTTTGAAAAATGGCCAATTTCCAGTCGATTAAAATCAACTGAAACTGGTCAAACGCGTTTTCTTTTGCCACACTCACATATTGATTCGAAAAATTATGAAATTTGAAACCTAACAATAACTTGACCCTGCGGATACAACAAAAGTGGTTTCGTCGAAATCCGAGGTCATTTGCAAAATGTCCATTTTTAAGGGCCTGAATTCCATAGCGACTATTCAGAATTTTCAACTGGACATATCTTTTGATTCCTTCTATCAAATTTCGATTGGTCAGATTCGTTGGAAAGATATCATCAATTAGATCCTAATGTTTTTGGTTTCACTAAAATCCGGATTGTTTTGCACCCGGTATATTCAATTGAAGTTTGAAATCGAATTATCGAACTACCGCACTATTTTCAATTCTATATATAATTATAATTAATTATATTCGTTTTCAAATGTCGATTCAAACTCAGTTTTCATCGCCATTATTTAAAATATTTATTTTAAATATTTAAAATCCATTATTTTAGCCAATTTAAAAATTTTAAATTGGTTCAGATTTTCTGGGTCGTTACATGTGAGGACGGTTGCTATGGTTTATTTGTTTGCTATCATTATGAGATGCACACCCCACCCCGTATTCTTACACTATTTATTATGGCACCTTAGAGTATTGTACGGTATGTGGTACTAACTCTTTGGTTGCAGGTCCAGGTTCAGGTATGGTTTAGTATACCTGTTATTATTCTGTTTAGAAGCTTATCGCTCATACCAGGCTTTATGTCTGACCCAGAGTTTTATGTCTCCTCTTATTACTCTGGGTGCTCACACGAGAAGACTAGAGACAGCTTAGGTGGTGATGCACGGGTAGATGATCCGGAGACGAGCAGGGGGCTTCCATGTAATATATATAGTATTCTCCCTGTGTTGTTGAAGATCACTGCTTGGGCATTGGTGGTGCATCTTCTACTTTAGCTTTCTTTTGTTAGAGACAGTAAATTTGAAAAGTTGTAATAAGCTGTATTTGGATTTCCGCTGCTCTGATGATTGATGTTGATTTTAGTTATCAGCTTATGCACTGTCTCACCTGTTTTATGTCAAGTATATTATTATTATATTTTATTCCATGCGCTGTGAGACATTCTACAGGTTCCTCGTTTAGTTAATTCCCTTCTTTCCTTTCTTTTGACGACCGTCCCGTGCTAGTCGGGCATGTGTACAGCGCACCTTCGGAGGAAATGCAGGCTGGTGCGGGGCGGGCCGTCACAATGTACCTATTTGTCGGGCATACAATTTTATTCCTCTTCTCTAGCCTCCTTGCTGTGACTTGTTCAATGTATATACATGTATATGCATGCAATTTCAATCAATTTTCAAATTAGTCCAATATTCGATACAATTTGGCTAAATTTACCGTTCATTCACATAATGGTTTTATTGGTTAACAAATAATCATACAACACGACCATCAATGAATTAGTGAATTAACGTTTCAAATACATAGCTTTAATACATAGTCAAAAGTCATATTTTTGATGTCAAATCACAACAATGAGCCCTATCTATTTTTGGTTCTCACACCAGTCAATTGGAAATAGATAGATATCCCACTTTCGAAACTCGAACACAAACCGCTGATGCTACGTAGTCATCAACAGAATCATCTTCGGGCGACTAGAGTGTGATTCTATATCTATCCAGTATATTAAAACTTCAAATACACGTGGATCAGACGTATACGAAAAATCTTTATATACTTGATTGTCCAAATCAATATAAAAATAATATCCAAATACGAATAATTGATTTAAATTTTCAAAACAAATATTGTTTTCATCTTTATTTGAAACCAAATCTCTTCCGACTCATTCTATGATATTATCGATCCCATCTCTAACGAGTCATTCTTATTGGATATTACTAATCCAATCTCTAATGAATTCTTTCGTTTGGTTCTAACGTGTCTTGTTCTCCAAGCTCTGTAAACCAAAGCTCTGATACCAAATGAAGCGACCCAAACTTCCCGGCTGTCCTAAACCGAACAAGAAGGCGGATTACTTTGAGAACAAGACTAATCGGAACAAACCGAACAACATTTCATTGCTTATTCCAACAATTTACATCAGAGTGCAAGAATATATAGAGTATGAATAAATATTATACATCAGAAAAATATCAGAGATTTATAAATTATAATGAAGCGGAAAATAATACAAAACACAACTGAAAGAGAATATACAGATACAGAGCTTTCCGAATACCATTCCAGCTGTAAACCAGGATCCTGTGAATATTAATCTGCAAAACCAAAACTATTAGCTGCTTGTGTGGAAAATAGGGGCACCGAGAGTTTAGGTTAAAACAATAAACTCCAGGTCAGTCATGTGATTGGTGTGAGAACTAAAACAGTTATTAGTTTGATTTCAAAGTTTGGTACATCAAGGGACCATGCCGTATAACACGGAACGGGTTTAGCCCTAAGAATACCACTGCATAAAACAAACAACGCAATGCTAAATAATGAACAATAAAGCTATTATAAGACTCAGGTCCCATCACATAATGCAACGCAAGCCGGAGGATAGAATTTTTACCTTATAATAGCTAAAAATGCTTGGTATGTGAACTTTCATATTTTACTATTACTATAAGTGTATAGTGTCAAAACAATTTCAAATATAAATGTATCAATCATAGACGGCATGAGTGGCCCATCCCACTATGTCGCCATACTAGACTCTACAATCAAAACCGAAATGTCATGTATTGGAAGTTGGATTTCCATCTGTGAACCAAGGCAAGGGAACGTCCTTACCGAATTCGAGGCGCTCTAGCCTGCCCCTTAGGATACAGCCGCAACTGCACCTGGGATCGTCACGGCCGGTCAACACGAAGTGGATTAGAATACTGAACACTGCGTTTCCCCGCCCTATGGGGCGTCATTCTGGTCTGTATAAAGATTATACCATCCATCGGCTCCGCAAATACCGATATAACCGAGGCGCCTCGCTATCCATCATCCACATAAGTAAAACATCAGGGCGTGCAAAACCCAGACACCACTCCTAGCTAGGAAGAAACGCATGTCCTCCCTGAAGTCCTCTCCCATTTCTTGTTCACACCGGGGTGCGAGGCTCGCGAATTAACGCTATACAAAGCTATGCTATATTAAAGCCGTGCTTTGATCTTCAACCACAAGACTCTGCTTTTCAACAGAAGCCTTGATCATTTGCATCTCAGTATGCCACACAGGCAATTCACGCTATGCAACCGATGTCTATCAATCACGCAGAATGAAATCCGATGTCAGACACACATCCATTTACAAGTTCGTTCTGGATCTGAATGAAACCAGAGGCATCTTATTCCTCGTCCCATATGTCCAATACAGGAGAGAGGTCATCGCATATCCGGTCGATATCCAAGTACATCTGGACGATCACCACTTATTACCCCGTCTTGGGTGTACAGCCCAATCATGACATCAGTAATCATCCAAACGATGTGAAGACCTCCGGCCTTCAACCACCGTCTTCATCGTTGACTTATCGTCAAATCAGTTATTCAGAATAACTCGCGTATATAATAAACAAGTGTTATAAAAACACAACATATGCCTCATTCCAGTCCAGAATATTCCTTTATTTAAATATTCATATCCTTTGGGAAAGGTTCCCATTAATTTTTCAAAGAGAAATTTTTTAAATTTATTCTTTAATCTTCCTTAGGATATTAATTCAAACCAAATTATGGTTTATCCAAACTAGTCAGGATTAGCGAACCTTACCAAAGTAATCATTTGTTTAATTTCCCAAACCCAACCTATTCGTCCTATGAAGTAAAACTGGTAATACTTCATATCTAATACCACAGTGTTATCGGTAAAATTAATTACCATTTCACATTCAAATCTAATTAAAGATTTAACTATCGCTTGGAGCAAAACTGGTGATCCTCCATTCTCGATCATTTCTTAGATTCGATAATTTTAGTTATAAAATTCACCTTTCAATCTATTTAAATATTCATTAAAACTCTAATTCAGTATTAATTTCCAGAAATCATTACTTAATGATTATTCAAAGTTAAGAAATTAATCTTATCTTTAACTGGGTTAAAGAACTAATGTCATTTAAAACACAGCTCATGATAAACCCAAAACCTCAATCCATTTACAATGGAATTTTCATAAAAACAGATAAATATATATTATCGATATAAACTTCCATATCCAACAAATAATATAAATGGGATAACGACAAAGCCTTTTAAATTCCATATATATTAACAATCTTCCTCCACAGAAATTCACTTCAGTTATTATCAAATCGGATTCCATTTCCATTCCAATATAATAAGTTAAATTGGAAAACTTTACTTTGGAAATTCCATTAAATCTTAGAATAAAGATTTATAAATTCCAAATCACATTTCACTGCAAATCGGGTTAAAGAATGACTGTCGTTAGAACACAGTTCACAATAAACTCAATTCACATTCCATCTGTCTTTAACTGTAAATTAGTAAAAGAACAATTCCCTAAGTATTAATCCCGAAGGCCGGAACCAACATCAGATCAATACCCAGGAAACCATTCAACTTAACTAACCTCCAGTTAGTTTCTAATTCCCTTAACTCCATTGGGTTTAAGAACAGTGTTAGTGAAGACACCGTTCACGACATACCCAAAATACCATTTGATATTAAATACAAGGCTTTCAATAGAAAACATATCGGCTTATATTCAATATCAAATTTTGAACTCAACAAACATCGTATTGGAATAACGATATATATATATATATATATATATATATATATATATATATATATATATATATGTATATCTTCCAAATTCCTCCACAATGCCCGTATAATCACGGAATCCAATATCGAAATATTCCGAGGATAATTTCGATTCAAATACATTCCCATTTCATATATTGGAAATTCTGGTTATTTTTTTAAAACCATTTCAAATCCAATTTATTTATTTAAAAATAATTGGATTATAATTCTAGTTCATAACTAGTTCATTTCAATAAAAAATCTATTTTTATCTTTTCAAATATGGAATTTTTCATCCCAATTCTTTCCAAATCATTTCTTACGATTTAACACTAATTATTGATATTTTTAATAATTTTATTAAGGCCCGTACAGTCGATTTCCATAAACGGCCATCGAACTGCACTTACAGTGACCTTTTCCAAATTTGATTTGGACATAATTCCAAATCCAACCTTTAGATTTCAAATCTCTAATATTCGTTGGAAAGATCTTTTCGAAACGAATCCAACTGTTCTGGTTTTAGGAGAATCCGATGGTCGAATCTTCCATAACGTCAATTTGAAGTTAATGGTCGAAATTCACGAACAGACGCTGCGCGGCGCGTTCTATTCAGGCCATTATAAAACATATAATATATATTATATATTATATATTATGTTGATATCCATCTAAAATGAATTTTATAAATCGTTTTAAATTCGTTTCAAAAACGATTTCAACTTCCATTTCAAATTCAAATCAAAATTGAATATTCCATTATAAATTCATTTTAAATCCATTTCAAATCGATTTCAATTCAATTTCAATTCGTTTTAAATTCATTTCAAATAGACTTCAATTTGTTTTAAATTCATTTCAAATCGATTTCAATTCTATTTTCAAATTCAAATCAAAACTGAATATTCTTTATATAAATTCGTTTTAAATTCATTTTAAAACGATTTCAATTTGATTTTCAAATTTAAATCAAAATTTAAATTTCCATATCATTTCAATATTAAAATGATAATATTTTCAAATATCGGAATTTGAAATCACTTTTCGATATTCATTATAAAATAAATAAAATCGACAAAATTCCCGTTCATGTTGAAATGGCGTCTAACTACTTAACACGGCTTTACGTTTTAATATTCACTGAATATTATTTTAAAATAATCGTTAATTCTGAACTGGAGTCAGACTCAATCAATTACCATATAATTTTATTTATATGGATTTCAACATCATATATATACAACAATAATGATAAGTAATCATTAAAAATTCAAACAACATCCAGAGTGCATTCTACAACTGTATAAGCATTAAAATAAATAAATAACGCTTATATAGTCTGTCAACCCATCGACTGACATACCACTAATTTATTGGGATCTGTGTATGTCAAATATTATCCCAATACCCGTGTGGGGTTTTCAAACAACAAATACTGTTTATTATTTGTCCAATTGGGCGATGTGTAAAATTTATCGTCCCAATCAATATCAGATAAACTGGTGTACATAAAGAAACCGTCCAGTTTGTAAATGAATATTTATTTTATTTTCATTTCACAATAATTTATATATTTATTTTATATAAATTATTTTTATATACAACAATATCAATACATGACAATCACAATCAATTTCTACACCACAATACAATACAATCAAATAAGTCGTCCATGGTCTATGGACGATAGGGAGCAGTTCATATATGCAGTTACAAAATAATTTAAATAACTGTACAAAAATAATGGTGAGAAATTCTCACTTTGGTTTTGACTCCATCGGTTTTATTTTCTGAATTTCTGTTCTGTTGGAATTTGAATTTTCCCATAATTCTGATATGCTCTGTTTCTGTTCTGGTCTCTTTTGTAATGTAGAATTTTTCGTTGCAAATCCAACGCATTTCGTTCCACTGAATTATATGTAGTATGAAGAAGTTACGACATTATTTGCATTGCTACTTTAAAATAATTAAAACACAATTAAAATTTTAATTAAATCCTTAATCTCCCTTCCTCCTTCTATTGTATAAGCCGTAACCTTTCTTCATAGTGCAACCCAAAACCACACACCTCCTCTCTCCTCCAAGCGTGCACCTCAGGCCACCGAACTTGGATCGGACCCCGCCACAATGAAGCCCTCTCGCCGTCACCCCCATGCCATGAGTAGGCCCCCCTCGTTAGCCCAATGCCCACGAAAATCGACCCTAAATGTGGGCACTTCATCTCCGAAATTCAACCCCCATATGCCATGAAATCAAATGTTCTTAGTATGGATTGGAAGAGCGTAAATCGCTCTTTAATCTTTGCTTTATGGTTGTGGATTAATTCTTAGTGGATGGGAGGATTTTTCGATTTGAATCCCAGAGATTTTTGACTGTTTATCCGATAGTGGCGGCTCCTGTAAATGGATTAGGGTTTGGGATAAATGGGGGGGCTATTTATATAAATATTTTATTTTATTTTACTCAAAAGTAATTCGTTTAGTCCCCAAACCCTAAATCAAACCCAATGGCTATCGCCCCTAGCTAAATACCCCTATTCTGAACAAAATGGGATATGTTTTGTAACCCAATTCGGATGTTACGATCAGTTTTCGTTAAATTTAAAATATAAATCCATATATTTTAAATTCAAACACAAATTTTAAATTACCGGGGCCATATACTAACTCTAAAAATTCCAGAAAAATTATTAATAGCATCATATTGGCGATATGGTCCTAACAAAACTAATTTCGTCGAATTTGAAGACCGTTTGAAAAATGGCCATTTTTTGGTCGATCCAAATTGACTGGAACTTTAAAATGCGTTTAATTTCGCCACGCTCACATATTAATTCCAAAAATTATGAATTTTGGAATCTAGAAATAACTTTACATCCCGGATCCAACAAAAGTGGTTTCATCGAAAACGGAGGTCATTTGCAAAATGGCTATTTTTAAGGGCTTTATATATATATATTAAAAATATATATAAATTCCACAGCGACTTTTCTGAATCTTAAACTGGACGTAACTTATCATTTATAAAGTGAAATCTCAGTTTCTTAACTTCATTAGAAAGATATTGTTAATCGAATCCCATTATTTCTTTTTTCGTCCAATTCTGACTTATATTGAATTTTGTATATTCAATTGAAATTCAAAATCGAATTTTCAAACTACCACGCCATTTCAGGCTCGTTTTATATTTAAAATAAATTTATTCATTTTAACTTCGTCGAAAATAAATTTTTCTTCATTATTATTTAACACAAATCTTTTTAAATATTCCAAATCCATGAAAATTGCTAAAATAAAATTTTTAAATTGGTTCTGATTTTCCGGGTTGTTACATTATAAGTGAAGTTCGATGACCGTTTATGGAAATCGACTGAAAGGGCCTTAATAAAGTTATTAAAAATATTAATAATTTGTGTAAAATCATAACAAATGATTTGAAAAGGATTGTGATGAAAAATTCCATATTTGAAAAGATAAAAATATATTTTTATTGGGATGAACTAGTTATTAATTAGAATTATAATCAAATTATTTTTAAATAAATAAATTGGATTGATAATGGGTTTTAATATAAACAGAATTTCCAAAATATGAATTGGAGTGGATTTGAATGGAAATCATCTTCGGAATATCTTGATGTTGGATTTCATGATTGTACGGATATTATTATGGAAATTTGGAAGTTATATTTATATCATTATTTCCAATACGATATTTGTTGGTTTCAGAATTTGATATTTAATATAAGCCGATATAATTTCTATTTAGAGCCTTGTATTTAATATCAAATGGAATTTTGGGTTTGTCGTGAATGGTGTCTTTATTAACACTGTTCTTAAATCCAGTTGTGAAAAGAATAAATCTTTTAATTATGATTATTAGAGTTTCCAGTTAATTAATATTTAATTGGAATAAAATGGAATGTCAATTGGGTTTATTATGAACTATATTTTAATGACATTTGTTCTTTAACCCGATTAACAGTGAAATGAGATTTGGAATTTATAAATCTTTTATTTAAGATTAATGGAATTTTCCAAAGTAAAGTTTTCCAGTTTAATACATTAAATTAGAATAGAATAGAATTCGATTTGGTAATAATCGAAGTGAGCATCTATGGAGGAAGACTGTTACTATATATGGAATTTAAAAGGCTTAGCTGTTATTCCATTTATATTATTAGTTAGATACAGAAATTGATATTGATTATATATATTGATCTGTTTTCCATGAGGATTCCATAATTAATGGAATGTGATTTTGGGTTTATTGTGAACTGTGTTTTAAATGACATTGGTTCTTTAACCCAGTTAAAGACAGGATTTCATGTCTAACATTTCGAACTGTATGGTTGATCTCTGCTAAGTATATATCTCTTTGGTGGCAGAGAATTTATTCTCTTGCTTAACATCCTTATCTAAAACGTACAAGCTTAGAGGTTATATATAGGCAGAAATCAATAGTACGGTGTAGATTGTCGATGCGGCATGTTTGATTTTCCAAAGGTAAATAATCATTAATATTGATTTTCAAGAAGATTAAAATCGAGTGGAGTTTTAATGAATCTTTAATTAGATTGAAATGCGAATGTGATAATTTAAATTATTAAATTTGAGAAATGATCGAGAGTGGAGTATCACAAGTTTTGTTCCAAGCGATAGTTAAATCTTTAATTAGAGTTGAATGGGAAATGGTAATTATTTTTACCGATAACACTGTGGTGTTAGATATGGAGTATTACCAGTTTTGCTCCATGGGATGAATAGGTTTGGATTGGGAAATCAAACAAGTGATTACTTCGGTAGGATGCACTAATCCCGACTGGTTTGGATAAATCTTAATTTGGATTGAATTAATATCCAAGGGAAGATTAAAGAATAAATTTAAAGAATTTATCTTTGATAAAATTAACGGGAACCTTTCCCAAAGGATATGAATATTTAAATAAAAGAATATTCTGGATTGGAATGAGGCGTATGTTGTTTTTTATAGCACTTGTTTATTATATACGCGAGTTATTCGGAAAGGTCGGGTTTATACCCATTTTGAATAACTAATTCGACGATAAGTCGACGATGAAGACAGTGGTTGAAGACCAGAGGTCTTCACATCGTTTGGATGATTACTTCTATCTTGATTGGGCGGTACACCCAAGACAAGGTAATAAGTGGTGATCGTCCAGACGTACTTGGAGATCAACCGAATATGCGAGGACCTCCTTCTTGTATTGGACATATGGGATAAGGAATAAGGTGCCTCCGGTATCGTTTAGACCCAGAACAAACCTGTAAATGGATATGAGTCTGACATTGGATTTTATTCTGTGTTGATTGATCTCTGTTAAATATATATCTGTTTAGTGGCGGTGAATATATTCTCTTGCTTGACACCCTTCTCTGAGACTTACGAGCTCAGAGGTTATATATCGAAAGACATTAGTCGCACGGCGTGAATTTCCAATGTGGCATGCTGATATGCAAAGGATCAAGGCTTCTGTTGAAAAGCAGAGTCTTGTGGTTGATGATCAAAGCCCAACTTTAAATAGCTTAGCTTTATGTAGTGTTAATTCTTGAGCCTTGCACCCCGGTGTGAACCAGAAACGGGAGAGGATTCAGGGAGGACATACGTTTCCCTCTAGCTAGAAGTGGTGTCATGGTATGGATCCCAGACATTTTTACTTATGTGGATGACGAATAGCGGGGCACCTTGGATATATCGGTCACTACGCGGCTGATGGATGACATGGTCGACATCTGACTAGACTTACGCCCCATAGGGCGGGGAAACGTATTGTTCAGGGGTTATTAATCCACTTTGCACTTAGGTGGACTGGCCCTGACGATCCAAGGTGCAGTTGCGGATGACCCTGAGGCATGGGCTTGAGTGTCTCGAAGCGGTAAGGACGATCCCTTGCCTTGGTTCATAGACGGAAATCCAGCTTCCAATACGTGACTTTTTTATTTTTATTGTAGAGCCTAGTATGGCGACGTAATATATGGGTACCTACGCTGCCTAAGATTGACACATTTATATTTGAAGTTGATTTCTTCAATTATAGTAATAATAAAATATGAAATTCCACATACCAAGCATTTTTGGCTATTATAAGGTAAAAAACTCTATCCTCCGGCTTGCGTTGCATTGTGTGATGGTACCTAAGTCATATAATAGCTTCATTTTCTTTTTTTAGCATTGCGCTGTTTGTTATATGCACTGGTATTCTTGGGGTTAAACCCGTTCCATGTTATACGGCTTGGTCCCTTGATTTACCTAACTTTAAAACCAAGCTAATAACTGTTTTTAGTTCTCACACCAGTCACATGACTGACCTGGAGTTTATTGTTTTAACCTAAACTGTGGATGCCCCTATATTCCACATGGGCAGCTAGTAGTTTTGGTTTTGCAGATTTCTATTTATACAGAATCCTGGATTTACGGCTGGAGATATATTCGGAAAGCTCTGTATCCGTATATTTCTTTGCAGTTGTGTTTTGTATTATTTTTCCACTACATTGTAATATGTAAATCTCTAATGTTTATCAAATGTATATAATTTATTCATATTCTGTTATATTCTCGTACTCTGATGTAATTGTTGTAATAACAATGAAATGTTCTTCTGTTTGCGTTTTGATTTTTCGTGTTCTCAACTCAATCCAGGCTTTCCCGTAAGGGCGAGTTTGGCTCGTGTCAAAAAAAATGATAAATTAATTTATCTTTATTTTGTATAACTGAAAATGACAAACTCATTTATCTTTTTTTGTAAATTGTCTTTAAAAATTATTTTTCAGAAGCGTTGTCCTTAAAACTTAATACTCTAAACAAATAAGTTCTTTAAGTTAAAATTCTCTTATGTTTTTTTTACTAGAAACCACTCAAGCATGTTAACTGGCAGGAAACGATAACATAGTTGCAATAAATTTGAATTGGTCCATGATAAATGTACGTTTTTATCATTAGTGTTTAAATTTATTTTAACTTTCAGCTGATTACTCCTTAATTGATTACCTGCTAATTAATAAAAATGTCAAGTATTAATATATTAGACTGTCCCATCTAACCACTATTATTTGTATTGAACAAATGAAAAGATACATATATCAATCATTGATTTTTGGCATTATGATTTTTTGTCACGAAGAATAACCAATATCAATAGTGGAATTTTTTTGTCATCTCTTATGCATGTTAATTTATCACCATTATTACTATGATAATTATTTAGAGTATTTGTCATCATCTATTTTTGACAAATGCAGTTTAATTTTCTATATGTATAAATTGATATATCATTTTTTAATAAAAAATACCGACTATCCAGTTTTAGGGAAAAAAGCATATAATTGTCCAGAAGAAACCACAGCACAAACATTAGTAAGCATGACATTTGACATAAGTTATAGAAAATAGTAGAAACAGATAAATAAACACCAAGATAGGAGCTACTCCTTGTGAATGTTGGATGTTCCTCAAAAATACTCTACAATAGACATATATTACACAGCAAGGTTAAAGAAATGATTCCCAAACTTCCAAGTAGATGAATTCCAAGCAGCAGGAAATAAATGGGGATCAAAGTTAAAAAGACTGAAATTTCTCTAATTGTGTATTTAGCAATCAAAGGAAACTGAAATTTATTGGAAATAAGAATTCAGATGAGAAATTGAATAAAAAAGGGAATTTTGAAATAGTTTCAAAGATAAAACAATGAATTTTATTTTGATATTCGAAATATAAATTAATGGAAATAAAATCAAAAAAGGTTATAATTGGATTTCAACTATGTCAAATTTTATCATTAATTTATTCAGATTATTTAGAACATGGCAAGATAAATTATAATTGGTTTCAAACCAATAAAGTATAATCGAATATATGAATTCGATAGTAAGTTATAAACTTGTTAATTGGTTGACAAGAAGTGAGTGGTAAATGAGAATTGTGAATGAAGCAAAATATAAACGAAGCAAAATATGAATGGAGATTTTGAAGGGATTTGAACTAATGTTTTAATGAAATCATAGCTAATTTGAGCAAACGAGTCCAGATTCCTATAAAAAGGGATGATATTCATTTCTAGAAATAAGTAATGTGTGAAAGCAGGAATGTTACAAATGGAAGTGGAGTAATGGAAATGGAGTTGACCAGATCGGTGAGATTATATTCTAAATATAAATCAGGCGAGATTTTTCCAAAGTTCGGAATATATTATCGAATAAGAAATTATTCGAAGAAAGTTATTCATTAGAGTCAACTAGATTAAATTTCAGAAATGTACTATTTACTTTTCGTTTTAAATTTAATATATTATTAATTAATTATGTATTCAGATTAATAAATAAAGTATATTTTAATAAATAAATTTTTAACTTGAAATCGGAAATTATGAGAATGAATGTTTTGTCTGTATTCGAAGTTGTGAACTTTATCTATTTCAAGGTTGATAATGTTGTTCAATTAAGGTCTGAGAGTTAATTATACCCCAACTCGATTGACTTCATTGTTGACTAAGAAATTGTTAAGGTTCGATATTAAAAATATGGTTAAGAAAAGTAAGCTAATAAGTATTTTGAATATATAGAAATGTTTCCAATGATAATAAGAGATTTTCTAGAAAAAAAAATATGATGATTGGAAATGTTTTTCAAAAGATCGCGAGAGGCTAACGAGTTTTGCAAAATCAGAATAGTAAGAACTGAAGAACGGAAAGCCCCACGTCGAGAATGAAGGGCGGCAGAACGTAAGAGTAGTGGATTCGTAAACTGAATTTGAGAGTTGCATAAGAAATGATTTGATAAGAGATTAAGAAATGGAGTTAAGAACTGACTGGAGAATTGTCAAGTTGAACGATTTATGAGAACTGATCTGGTGTTGGTTTCGGCCTTCGAGATTAATACTTAGGGAGTTGTTCACTCACTAATTTACGGTAAGGTACTGATGAATGTGAAAAGCTAGATATATGTGACAATGCATATAACCATTTGATTAAGTATATATAGTGATAAAAATAATCTGAAGAGGATTGAGGGACAGATGATGGTACAAGTAGATTGGTTAAAGATCATAAAATTTTGGAGATTTCGATGAACAAGAATGGGGAATACCGTGAACTCAGTTATGCGAGGATGTGAATTACCGATCGAAAAGCAAACAATCACCAATATTGTAGATCCCAATTAATTAAGGGAAATTGTTGAATGAATGAAATTTCTTTGAAAAAGGAAATTGAGAAGATATATTCTCGTTTGCGAGTTCCATCGAAATGAAGTAAGAAGTATATATGTGAATGGATATGAGAATGAGAAACCGTTGAATAAGATAAAATGGAGTATATTCCAAATTAATTTAAATGATGGAATAAAATAACCTATCAAATTGGTTATAATTAAGAAAACCATTGAAGAAAATAACCGGTGTGTATTTGAAATGAACCCAAAATGAAATAAATTGCATATCAGTTTGATTACAATTAAGGAGGTCGCTCGAAGAGATTTGAGAATTAACAATATATATATATATATATTTGAATAGAAATATTTACAAATAGAAGAAAATCATTTTCTTTAGTTCTACGGCTAGGTTGTTTTGATAAAATAAATTCATTTTGAAATATGATTTGACAAAACAACTTGATTTCGGAATATGAATATATATATATATATATATATATATATATTTATTTCCGAATATTTGAAATAAAAACCCGGAATTGATTATCGAGATTGGTTGAATGGTAATCTAATATTTTGGAATAATGAGATTGTATATCTAAGAGATGTATTGAGGAAAAGGATTAAGTTCGTAAATTTCAAATTATTGAATTAGAAGGTGAATTGTTGGTTAGTCAATAATTCAATAAGTTTTGAAATTTAAATTGAGATTCAAATTCAAATAAGTGGGAAACGAGTAAGATATCGTAAGAAAAAATGAATAAATTTCCATGGAAATGAAAAAAAAACAGTATTAACTACAACAAAACAGATCTATTACAACGGGCAATGCCTGTTGTAATAGGGATTTTACAGCGGCCAGCCCGCCCATTGTATCAGGCCATGTTGTAATATGTGATCTTTTATAACAGGCAATGAACGTGGTAACGCGTTGTTGTAATAGTGTAATGTCCTATATTTTCTGACCATTTATTTGAAATATTTTATTGATTTAAAATATTGATTTGAGTTTAAATAATGGGATTTGACCATTTCAATTTGAATATTTAAATTATATTAATAATATAATAATATTTTAATCCCGTAATCATCAAATTTGTAATGCTTAGAAATCATTTAATTTTAATCAATTAAAATTTGTCTATTAAAAACTTATATCGGTTCCATATGGTCAAATTTAATCTTGTTACCGGATCTAGCGCATTTAAATAACAGTTAAAGCAAAAATCGTCGGTCGCGACATTTTGATTGGAGTCCGAAATTAGAAAATATTTTAAGGTATGGGTTTCTATCGGAATGTAAGAGAATCGCTTACAACATCATACAAAATCTTGCTAAATTTTTGCAAATCTTAATGAAGTGAAAATCTCAGTACAAAGTTTCTAAATCATATATATAACCTGCATGAAATCTTGAAAGGTGTTGGCAAATCCTTTACTGCGTCCGCACATATATATCGTTTTGTGTCGTATAAAATCATTTTCAAATTTTCAAATGTTTATATTTGTATATTAAAATTTTATGATATTTTAAACATACATTCTCACTCTATAAATAGAGTTTGATTGTTTAATCTTATTTTTAAGCAATATAAATATTTGTTATTATATGTGTTTTTAATAATTCATCTTGTATCCAAATGTGTCATATCACTGCTATTGCAAGTATTGTACATGATTGCTACATTAACAATCAATGGTCAGCAGACAACAGTGCTTTTCATGCTCCTACATCGTTAAATTAATTGACAATAGTTCTTTTATACCTAAGTTTAGCTAGAGTATACCAAACAGCTGTTATGCTCAATACATCTATTTCATAAGGAAACAACCTGGCAAACGGATCAAATGTTTAAAAGGATCCCTATCAACCTGGCAAGCAATAAATACTATCGGCATTTTGACCTACTGCTTTAACATAAAAACTTGTACCAAATCTTGTCCAAGAACATTAGTAACTGAACAAAATCCTTACCAATATTTTTCCAAATCCACACGAGATCTATGTTAAAATACTTACCATATCTGAAAACAGGTCTTATACAAAATCTTGTATAAGAAAGGAGGTATATGTATGATCAATCAAATTTATACAGAGAATCAAACAGCTAAGAAATATCAACATGAACAGTTAAGGAAAACAGTAAACAAACAGAGAAAAACAAAATATATTCACACCATCAAATGTATACAGAAAATTTCATGTATAAATCACTGTTGTTATACATTTAAAAACGAAGAGAAAATCTCAAACAATACAATTCAAATCTCGAATTGAATCAACAGCTCATAGCCTAATCTATACATGCAAAGATCGACCAAAAATCCCTTTCGAACAGACCAAGATTCTGTAAATCCAATACAAAATACAGCAAAACTCATGTACAGGCCTATTTTCCATACCCATGCTGGTCACCGTACAAACCTACAAATGAATGAAAAAAAAACAATTAAACAACTATATATATATATATACAGTGACAATGAGAAGACAATACATGAAAAATCCAACTGCAAATCCGTAGCTTTCACTGTTAAATATCACACACCGAAACCAAGTTTCAATCACCAACAGTCGATCACATGGCATTGCTAAAATGAAGAGATTTCACCTAAGAACTAGGACAGAAGTGTAACGACCGGGAATTTCACTCGATCCGAATCAGTCGCTAAACCGACCCAAACCGTTCGAAACGCCTGATTGTTTTGAGAACACGACAAATTAGAACGCAGACAGAAGAACCTTTCATTGTTAATTAGACAATTCATCAGAATACAGGAATTTACAGAGTATAAACAAATAATATACATCAAAAAAATATCAGAGATTACAATACATTACATAGCAGCAGAAAATAATACAATACACAACTAGAAGTAATACATGGATACAGAGCTTTTCGAGTATCGTTCCAGCTATAAATCAGGATCCTGTGAATATAAATCTGCAAAACCAAAACTACTAGCTGCCCGTGTCAAGATAAGGGCACCCAGAGTTTAGGTTAAAACAATAAACTCCAGGTCAGTCATGTGACTGGTGTGAGAACTAAAACAGTTATTAATCATTGTTTTTAAAGTTAGGTAAATCAAGGGACCACGCCGTATAACACGGAACGGGTTTCCTCCCAAGAATTCCAGTGCATAAAACAAACAGCGCAATGCTAAATAAAGAAAAATGAAGCTATTATAAGACCCAGGTCCCATCACACAATGCAACACAAGCCGGAGGATAGGGTTTTACCTTATAATAGCCAAAGAATGCTTGATACGATAAATTTTATCTTCTATTACTATAAGTGTATAGTGTCAAAACAATTTCAATCATAAATATCAATCATAAATGGCATGGGTATCATATATCATGTCACCATACTAGTTCTACAATTAAAACCGCAAAGTCATGTATTAGAAGTTGGATTTCCATCTGTGAACCGAGGCAAAAGATAGTCCTCGCCGATTCGAGACAATCTAGCCTACCATGTCTAAGGACCCAGACTCAGGTGGGCCCTTGGATCGTTAGGGCCGGTCCACCGATGTGGGTTAAAATGCCTGAACACTACGTTTCCCCACCTATGGGGCGTAAATGAGCAACGAATGACTTCATCGGACCCGGTTCGTCCGATCAAACCGAGGCGCCTCGCAACAGCAACAACCACACAGGTGAAAATAATATAAATGTCAGCCAGTTTAAGCACTGACACCACCTCCAGCTAGAAAGAAACGCATGCCCTCCCTGATGTCCTCTCCCGTTTCTGGTTCACAACCGGGGTGTGAGGCTCGCGAATTGTAACGAAAAGGAATTTCGCTCGATTCGAATCCATCGCTAGACCGATCCAGACCGTTTGAAACGCCTGATTGTTTCGAGAACACGACAAATAAAACACAGACGGAAGAACATTTCATTGTATATTACAACAATACATCAGAATACAAGAATATACAGAGTATAAATGAATATTACACAGAAATATCAGAGATTTAAATTACATTTAAATACATAGCAGTGGAAAATAATACAACACACAACTAGAAGAGATATACGGATACAAAGCTTTCCAGATATCTTTCTAGCTGTAAAACAGGATCCTATGAATATAAATCTGCAAAACCAAAACTACTAGCTGCCCGTGTCGAAAATAAGGGCACCCAGAGTTTAGGTTCAATCAATAAACTCCAGGTCAGTCATGGGACTAGTGTGAGAACTAAAACAGTTATTAATTTTTATTTTGAAAGTTAGGCAAATCAAGGGACCACGCCGTATAACACGGAACGGGTTTCCTCCCAAGAACACCAGTGCATAAACAAACAGCGCAATGCTAAATAAGAAAAAATGAAGCTATTATAAGACCCAGTTCCCATCACACAATGCAACGCAAGCCGGAGGATAGGGTTTTTACCTTATAATAGCCAAGAATGCTTGATACGTTTAAAACAAATCATTTGATACTATCATAAGTGCATAGTGTATAAAACAACTTCAAATCATAAGTATCAATCATAGACGGCATAAGCGCCTCATCCCACTATGTCGCCATACTAGGCTCTACAAATAAAACAGCAAATGTCACGTATTTGGAAATTGGATTTCCGTCTATGAACCGAGGCAAAAGATAGTCCTCAACCGATTCGAGACTCTCTAGTTTGAGCCTCAGGTCAGAGCTCGAGTGACCTTGGAGCGACAGGGTCGGTCCACCGATGTGGATTAAAATGCCTGAACACTACGTTTCCCCGCCCTTTGGGGCGTAAATGAGCCAACGAATGGCTCCATCGGACCCGGATCGTCCGATCTAACCGAGGAGCCTCGCAACAGCAACAACCACATAAGTCAAACTCGTTAGGGCGTGTAAAACCACTGACGCCACTTCTGACTAGAAAGAAACGCATGCCCTCCCTGAGGTCCTTCTCCCGTTTTTGGTTCATACCGGGTGTGAAGCTCGCGAATCAACGTTACACAAAGCTACGCCACACAGGCCGTGCTTTGATCATCAACCACAAGACTTTGCTTTTCAACAGAAGCCTTGATCATACTGCCACTTAGGCATGCCACACAGGCAATTCACTCTATGCGTTTGATATCCATTAGTATATAACCCCTGAGCTCGTACGTCTCAAAGAAGGGCGTTAAGTAAGAGAATAAATTCTCCGCTGCCAAACAGATATATATTTAATAGAAATCAATCACACAGACTAAAATCCAATGTCAGAAACACAGTCCATTTACAAGTTCGTTCTGGGTCTGAACGAAACTGGGGGTACCTAGTACCCCGCATATCCATCGATCTCCAAGTACGTCTGGACGACCACTAACTGTTTCCATCTTCTTGGGTGTACAGCCCAATCAAGATCATCAGTAATCACCCAAACGACGAAAAGACCTCCGGTCTTCAACCACCGCCTTCATCTTCGACATCACGTCGAATTGGTTATTCAGAATGGGATAAACCCGGTCTTTCTGAATAACTCGCGTATATAATAAACAAGTGTTACACAAACACAACATACGCTTCATTCCAATTCAGAATATCCTTTTATTCCAATATTCTTATATTTTGGGAAAGGTTCCCATTAATTTTATCAAAGATAAATTCTTTAAATTTATTCTTTAATCTCCTTTTTGAATATTAATTCAAACTAGTAGGGATTAGCGAACCACACCGAAGTAATCATTTATTTTATTTTCCAATCCCAACCTATTCATCCCATGAAGTAAAACTGGTTATACTTCATATCAAACACCACAGTGTTATCAGTAAATTCAATTACCATTTCACGTTCAAATCTAATTAAAGATTTAACTATCGCCTGGAGCAAAACTGGTGATACTCCATTCTCGATCTTTTCAATCTAATTAAAGATTCATTAGAACTCCACTTAGTTTTAATCGTTAACTGGGTTAAAGAATCTGTGTCATTTAAAACACGGTTCACGATAAACCCAAAATCACATTACATTAATTATCGGGTTAAAGAACGAGTGTTATTTAAAACACTGTTCACGATAAACCCAAAAATCAATATCAATTCAATTCCAATTAAATATTATTTAATTGGTGCACTTCATTAAATCTAAATCAAAAGATTTAATCTTTTCTCAACTGGGTTCAAGAAAAGTGTTAATGAAAACACCATTCACGACAAACCCAAATCACATTTGATATTAAATACAAGGCTCTGAATAGAAAATATATCGGCTTATATTCAATATCAAATTCTACGACCAACAAAAATCGTATTGGAAATAACGATATATATATATATATATCTTTCAAATTTCCATAACAACATCTGTATAATCACGAAATCCAACATCGAAATATTCCAAAGACAATATCGATTCAAATCCATTCCAATTCAATTATTGGAAATTCTGGTTATATTTCAAAACCATTTCAAATCCACTTTATTTGTTTCAAAAATAAATGAATTATAATCTAGTCCAAAACTAGTTCATTTCGATAAAAATCTATTTTTATCTTTTCAAATATGGAGTCATTCATCCCAATTCTTCACAAATCGTTTCTTATGATTTTACACAAATTATTACTATTTTTAATAATTTTATCAAGGCCCGTACATTCGATTTCCATCAATGGCCATCGAACTGCACTTACAACGACCTTTTCCAAATTTGATTTGGACATAACTCCAAATCCAACCGTTAGATTTCAAATCTCTAATATTCGTTAGAAAGCTCTTTTCGATACGAACCCAACGGTTCTAGTTTTAGGAGAATCCGACGGTCGGATCTCCCGCAATATCCGTTCGAAGTCAATGGTCGAAATTCGCGAACTACCGCGGCACGTTCTATTCAGGCCATTATATTATATATATAATATATATAATATATACTTCGTCGATTTCAATTCAAAACGTGCTTTATAAATCGTTTTAAATTCATTTTCAAAACGGTTTCAACTTCATATTCAATTTCAAATCAAAATTGAATATTCCAATATAAATTCGTTTTAAATTCATTTCAAATTGATTTCAATTCAATTTCAATTTAATTCGAATGTAATTCCTTTCGATTTCAATTCGAATTCAATTCTATTCAATTTCAATTCGAATTCATTTCTATTCAATTTCAATTCGAATTCACTTCTATTCAATTTCAATTCGAATTCACTTCTATTCAATTTCAATTTGAATTTCAATTCTTTTCAAAATTTCAGATTTTGAAATCACTTTCGATATTCGTTAAAAAATGAATAAAATCAATATAAATATCGTTCACGTTAAAATGGCGTAAATCTAATCAACACGGCTTCATATATTCATATTTTCAAATATTCTATTTCGAATATTTCTATTTCAAATATTTCTATTCAAATATTTCTTTTTCAAATATTTCTATTTCAAATATTCTACTTCAAATATTTCTACTTCTAAACTGGAATGAGGCCCAATCAATTACCATATAATGTTAATTATATGGGTTTTCTACAACACATGTATACAATAACAACGATGAATAATCAACCATCATCCAAAGTGCGTTCTACACTGTATAAGCATCAAATATAAATATTCAATGCTTATAACAGTCTGTCAATCAATCGATCGACATACAACTAAACAATCGGGATTAGTGTACGTCAAATATCATCCCGATACCCGTGTGGGGTTTCAAACAATAAAACACAGATTTTATTTGTGCAGTTGGGCGATGTGTAAAATTTATCGTCCCAATCAATATCAGTCAAATGTGTGTATATAAACAAATCGTCCGATTTGTTTATTTTTGTTTCATTTCATATACATGTTAAAAATTCTATTTTTAACAATAAAATATTTCTAACTATATAATATTTTATTTCATTTCACATCACATCACACAACCAACTACACATCAAAATCAAACAAACAAGCATACAAGCCATCCATGGTCTGTGGACGACGGGTATCAGGTGCTACTAAACACCGTCTGCATCCTAGTATATATTTTAACTAGAAAACAAAATTAAAAGGTGAGAAGTTCTCACAAAGGGTTCCACTCCGCCGTGCTTTGCCTTTGAACTGCTGAACCGTCTGGATCGGTCTTGAAATTCCAATGCAGTCCTTTTCTACGCTGTTCATAATAAAAATTATATTTTTATTACTTCCTTCAATAAATAAAAAATCATATTTTTATTTCTACTTCATATATTCTTATACTTCTACTTTATATATAAAGATCGAATTTTTATATCATTGCTATAAAAATTACATTTTTATCTCAACATATATATAATAAAAATCAGATTTTTATTTCGCTACATATATAAAGATAATATTTTTATATTCTCTATTATATAAAAATCATATTTTTATTACTTCTACTTTATAAAAATCATATTTTTAACCTTCCTATATTATAAAAATCATATTTTTATCCTGCAACCTCATATACCGATTCCATATTATTATAGATACTTTCATGATAATCAAAATCCAATTTTTCTCTTTACTTAAAAATATAAACTCCCTTTATTTAAAAATATAAACCTTCTTTATTTAAAAAAAAATATAGACCTTCTTTATTTTAAAAAAAAAATATAGACCTTCTAACTAAGAAAAAAAAAAACGAATCTTTGTTTCAGATTTATATCAACAAAATTACATACACATTTTTTTCCATATATAAAACTAATCCTAAATTAAGCATCCTAATTAAATTAATCAAACAAGGGAAAGAACTTTACCCTTCTCTTCGGTTTTCATCATAGGAGGGGTGCTGTTTTGGCGTTTGGACCGAGAGGGGGCGTCGGACTGAGGCAGTTTTGGGGCTGCTACTGCGCCGAACTGCAGGGGAGGCGGAGGAGGTGTTGCGGCGAGGTGTGGGGTGATGGAGGGTCGAACGCGGTGGCGAGGGCTAAAGCGGCGTCGGCGAGGAGTTTCAGGAGGGCGGAGGCTGGAGTCGGTGGCTGTGGGGTCGGGCGCTGTCGTAGTCGGAAGGGGGAGGAGAAGCGGAGGAAGGAGTAGGAGGGGAAGGGTGCGGTGGTGGTTGGGGCCCCCTGGCGGCGTCGCGATGGTCGATTGGGGGAGGCGACGTCGATCCGTTAGTCTAGGTTTTTTTTCTTTTTTCTCTGAACGAATGAAGAATGGGGGGGGGGGTAGAGAGAAAGAAGTAGAGGGAGAGAGAGGTTTAATTTTAATTAATTAATTTATTTTAATTTCAAAAAGGTACTTTTATTTTCGACCTCGAAACGAGGCCCACTGCCTGTCTTCTATAGTTAATTACCCCCATTCCGAACACAATGGGATATGTATCGTAAGCTGATTCGATCGTTTCGATCAGTTTTCGTCAAAATCAACATATAACTCTATATATTGAATTTGAACGCACATTTCAATTTACTGGGGTCACATACTAACTACAAAAATTCCTGAAAAACATTTTCTAGCTTCGTATTGTCGATACGGTACTAACAAAACTAATTTCATCAAATTCTGAGACCGATTGAAAAATGGTCATTTTCCAATCGATTAAAATCAACTAAAACTAGTCAAACGCATTTTCCTTTGCCACGCTCTCATATTGATTCAAAAAATTATGAAATTTGAAACCTAACAATAATTTGACATCACGGATCCAACAAAATTGGTTTCGTCGAAATCCAAGGTCGTTTTCAAAATTCCCATTTTTAAGGGCCTGAATTCCATAGCGACTATTCAGAATTTTCAACTGGACATATCTTTTGATTCCCGCTATGAAATTTCAATTTCTCGGATTCGTTGGAAAGATATTCTCAATTAGATTCAAATATTTTTGGTTTCACTAAAATCCGGTTTATCTTGGACCCGGTACATTCAATTGAAGTTTGAAATCGAATTATCGAACTACCGCGCCATTTTCAATTCCTTTTATATATATAAATAATTATTTATATTCTAACGACGATCTATATAATATATACGTTCGAATTCTATTCAAAATAAATTTCTCGTCGTTATTATTTAAAATAATTCATTTTAAATAATCAAAACTCGCTAAAATTGCCAAAATAAAAATTTTAAACTGGCCCAGATTTCCGGGTTATTACAATCTCCCCCACTTAAAACTTTTCGTCCCCGAAAAGGAATAAAGCCGAAAGTTGTTTCACAAATCAACTCAACTTCCAGTGTTTTCACTACGGCTTAAGTTCTTCAACTTTTCAGTTTCTAAGAACTTTTCAAATTTTTCAAAAATTTGGCTAACACCCTAAATTTTCAAAAAAAATCGCCATAACCTCCCCTGCACTGGGAGCACGGGAAAATCCCGAAATTGCCATACAGGCCTTCTGATCTCAAAAAGAAAAAGAAAAAGCCAAGCGGCTAGCCAATCGGCTCATAAAATCATCATCACCCAAACAAAACAGTAAATTATAGGAAACATGTATCTATTTGTCGGGCAAACAAATTTTATTCTTCTGCTCTAGCCTCCTTGCTATGACCTGTTCAATGTAAGTACATGTATATGTAAGCTAATGCGACTAATTTTCAATACAATTCAATATTTGATATAATTAGGCGTAATTGTTCAAAATTATCAATTAACAAACAATAATCAAACAACACAACCATCAATCAATTAGTTGATTAGCTTTTGAAATTTATAACTTTGATATGTAGTCAAAAATCACATTTTGATGCCAAATGACAACAATAAGCCCTATCTAATTTTGGTTCTCACACCAGTCAATAGGAAATATATAGACGTCCCACCTTCGTCACTCGAACATAAATACTGATGATGCGATCGCTATCATCAGAATTATCCCCGAACGACTACAGTGCAATTCTATATCTATCCAGTATATTAAAACTTCAAATACACGCGGATCAGACGTATACACAAAGTTTATATATACTGGATTGTCCAAATCAATACAAATAAATATTCAAATACGTATAATTGATTTAAATTTTGAAAACAAAAATTGTTTTCACTTTTATTTATCAAAAACACTACTCTTCACACTCGTTCTAGGATACTACTGATCGCATCTCTAACAAGTCATTCTCATTGGATGTTACTAATCCAATATCTGATGAATTCTTTCGTATGGTTCTAATGTGTCTTGTTCTCTGAGCTTTGTAAACCAAAGCTCTGATACCAACTGTAACGAAAAGGAATTTCGCTCGATTCGAATCCGTCGCTAGACCGATCCAGACCGTTCGAAACGCCTGATTGTTTTGAGAACATGACAAATAGAACGCAGACGGAAGAACATTTCATTGTATATTACAACAATACATCAGAATACAAGAATATACAGAGTATAAACGAATATTATATAGAAATATCAGAGATTTAAATTACATTTAAATACATAGCAGCGGAAAATAATATAATACACAACTAGAAGAGATATACAGATACAAAGCTTTTCGGATTTCATTCCAGCTGTAAACCAGGATCTTGTGAATATAAATCTGCAAAACCAAAACTACTAGCTGCCCGTGTCGAAAATAAGGGCACCCAGAGTTTAGGTTCAAACAATAAACTCCAGGTCAGTCATGGGACTGGTGTGAGAACTAAAACAGTTATTAATTTTTATTTTGAAAGTTAGGCAAATCAAGGGACCACGCCGTATAACACGGAACGGGTTTCCTCCCAAGAACACCAGTGCATAAACAAACAGCGCAATGCTAAATACGGAAAAATGAAGCTATTATAAGACCCAGTTCCCATCACACAATGCAACGCAAGCCGGAGGATAGGGTTTTTACCTTATAATAGCCAAGAATGCTTGATACGTTTAAAACAAATCATTTGATACTATCATAAGTGCATAGTGTATAAAACAACTTCAAATCATAAGTATCAATCATAGACGGCATAAGCGCCCCATCCCACTATGTCGCCATACTAGGCTCTACAAATAAAACCGCAAATGTCACGTATTTGGAAATTGGATTTCCATCTATGAACCAAGGCAAAAGATAGTCCTCAACCGATTCGAGACTCTCTAGCTCGAGCCTCAGGTCAGAGCTCGAGTGACCTTGGAGCGACAGGGCCAGTCCACCGATGTGGATTAAAATGCATGAACACTGCGTTTCCCCGCTTTTTGGAGCGTAAATGAGCCAACGAATGGCTCCATCGGACCCGGATCGTCCGATCTAACCGAGGCGCCTCGCAACAGCAACATCCACATAAGTCAAACTCGTCAAGGCATGTAAAACCACTGACGCCACTTCTAACTAGAAAGAAACGCATGCCCTCCCTGAGGTCCTTCTCCTGTTTTTGGTTCATACCGGGTGTGAAGCTCGCGAATCAACGTTACACAAAGCTACGCCACACAGGCCGTGCTTTGGTCATCAACCACAAGACTTTGCTTTTCAACAGAAGCCTTGATCATACTGCCACTTAGGCATGCCACAAAGGCAATTCACTCTATGCGTTTGATATTCATCAGTATATAACCCCTGAGCTCGTACGTCTAAGAGAAGGGCGTTAAGCAAGAGAATAAATTCTCCGCCGCCAAACAGATATATATTTAATAGAAATCAATCACACAGACTAAAATCCAATGTCAAACACACAGTCCATTTACAAGTTCGTTCTGGGTCTGAACGAAACCGGAGGCACCTAGTACCCCGCATATCCATCGATCTCCAAGTACGTCTGGACGACCACTAACTGTTTCCATCTTCTTGGGTGTACAGCCCAATCAAGATCATCAGTAATCACCCAAACGACGTGAAGACCTCCGGTCTTCAACCACCGCCTTCATCTTCGACATCACGTCGAATCAGTTATTCAGAATGGGATAAACCCGATCTTTCTGAATAACTCGCGTATATAATAAACAAGTGTTACACAAACACAACATACGCTTCATTACAATTCAGAATATCCTTTTATTCCAATATTCTTATATTTTGGGAAAGGTTCCCATTAATTTTATCAAAGATAAATTCTTTAAATTTATTCTTTAATCTCCTTTTTGAATATCAATTCAAACTAGTAGGGATTAGCGAACCACACCAAAGTAATCATTTATTTTATTTCCCAATCCCAACCTATTCATCCCATGAAGTAAAACTAGTTATACTTCATATCTAACACCACAGCGTTATCGGTAAATTCAATTACCATTTGACGTTCAAATCTAATTAAAGATTTAACTATCGCCTGGAGCAAAACTGGTGATACTCCATTCTCGATCTTTTCAATCTAATTAAAGATTCATTAAAACTCCACTTAGTTTTAATCGTTAACTGGGTTAAAGAATCTGTGTCATTTAAAACACGGTTCACGATAAACCCAAAATCACATTCCATTAATTATCGGGTTAAAGAACGAGTGTTATTTAAAACACTGTTCACGATAAACCCAAAATTCAATATCAATTCAATTCCAATTAAATATTATTTAATTGGTGCACTTCATTAAATCTAAATAAAAAGATTTAATCTTTTCCCAATTGGGTTCAAGAACAGTGTTAATGAAAACACCATTCACGACAAACCCAAATCACATTTGATATTAAATACAAGGCTCTAAATAGAAAATATATCGGCTTATATTCAATATCAAATTCTACGACCAACAAATATCATATTGGAAATAACGATATATATATCTTTCAAATTTCCATAACAACATCTGTATAATCACGAAATCCAACATCGAAATATTCCAAAGACAATTTCGATTCAAATCCATTCCAATTCAATTATTGGAAATTCTGGTTATATTTCAAAACCATTTCAAATCCACTCTATTTATTTCAAAAATAAATGAATTATAATTCTAGTTCAAAACTAGTTCATTTCGATAAAAATCTATTTTTATCTTTTCAAATATGGAGTCTTTCATCCCAATTCTTCACAAATCGTTTCTTATGATTTTACACAAATTATTACTATTTTTAATAATTTTATCAAGGCTCGTACAGTCGATTTCCATCAATGGCCATCGAAATGCACTTACAGCGACCTTTTCCAAATTTGATTTGGACATAACTCCAAATCCAACCGTTAGATTTCAAATCTCTAATATTCGTTAGAAAGCTCTTTTCGATACGAACCCCACGGTTCTGGTTTTATGAGAATCCGACGGTCGGATCTCCTGTAATATCCATTCGAAGTCAATGGTCGAAATTCGCGAACTACCGCGGCGCAGCGCGTTCTATTCAGGCCATTATATAATATATATAATATATATAATATATACTTCGTCGATTTCAATTCAAAACGTGCTTTATAAATCGTTTTAAATTCATTTTCAAAACGGTTTCAACTTCATATTCAATTTCAAATCAAAATTGAATATTCCAATATAAATTCGTTTGAAATTCATTTCAAATTGATTTCAATTCAATTTCAATTTAATTCGAATGCAATTCCTTTCGATTTCAATTTGAATTCAATTCTATTCAATTCGAATTCATTTCTATTCAATTTCAATTCGAATTCACTTCTATTCAATTTCAATTCGAATTCACTTCTATTCAATTTCATTTTGAATTTCAATTCTTTTCAAAATTTCAGATTTTGAAATCACTTTCGATATTCGTTAAAAAATGAATAAAATCGATATAAATATCGTTCACGTCAAAATGGCGTAAATCTAATCAACACGGCTTCATATATTCATATTTCCAAATATTATATTTCGAATATTTCTATTTCAAATATTTCTATTCAAATATTTCTTTTTCAAATATTTCTATTTCAAATATTCTACTTCAAATATTTCTACTTCTAAACTAGAATGAGGCCCAATCAATTACCATATAATGTTAATTATATGGGTTTTCTACAACACATGTATACAATAACAACGATGAATAATCAACCATCATCCAAAGTGTGTTCTACACTGTATAAGCATCAAATATAAATATTCAACGCTTATAACAGTCTGTCAATCAATCGATCGACATACAACTAAACAATTGAGATTAGTGTACGTCAAATATCATCCCGATACCCGTGTGGGGTTTCAAACAATCAAGCACAGATTTTATTTGTGCAGTTGGGCGATGTGTAAAATTTATCGTCCCAATCAATATCAGTCAAATGTGTGTATATAAACAAATCGTCCGATTTGTTTATTTTTATTTCATTTCATATACATGTTAAAAATTCTATTTTTAACTATAAAATATTTCTAACTATATAATATTTTATTTCATTTCACATCACATCACACAATCAACTACACATCAAAATCAAACAAACAAGCATACAAGCCATCCATGGTCTGTGGACGACGGGTGTCGGGTGCTACTAAACACCGTCTGCATCCTAGTATATATTTTAACTAGAAAACAAAATTAAAAGGTGAGAAGTTCTCACAGAGGGTTCCACTCCGCCGTGCTTTGCCTTTGAACTGCTGAACCGTCTGGATCGGTCTTGAAATTCCAATGTAGTCCTTTTCTACGCTGTTCATAATAAAAATTATATTTTTATTACTTCCTTCAATAAATAAAAAATCGTATTTTTATTTCTACTTCATATATTCTTATACTTCTACTTTATATATAAAGATCGAATTTTTATATCATTACTATAAAAATCAAATTTTTATCTCAACATATATATAATAAAAATCAGATTTTTATTTCGCTACATATATAAAGATAATATTTTTATATTCTCTATTATATAAAAATCATATTTTTATTACTTCTACTTTATAAAAATCATATTTTTAACCTTCCTATATTATAAAAATCATATTTTTATCCTGCAACCTCATATACCGATTCCATATTATTATAGATACTTTCATGATAATCAAAATCCAATTTTTCTCTTTACTTAAAAATATAAACTCCCTTTATTTAAAAATATAAACCTTCTTTATTTAAAAAAAATTATAGACCTTTATTTTAAAAAAATATAGACCTTCTAACAAAGAAAAAAAAACGAATCTTTGTTTCAGATTTATATCAACAAAAATACATACACATTTTTTTCCATATATAAAACTAATCCTAAATTAAGCATCCTAATTAAATTAATCAAACAAGGGAAAGAACTTTACCCTTCTCTTCGGTTTCATCGTAGGAGGGGTGCTAATTTGGCGTTTGGACCGAGAGGGGGCGTCGGACTGAGGCAGTTTTGGGGCTGCTACTGCGTCGAACTGCAGGGGAGGCGAAGGAGGTGTTGTGGCGAGGTGTGGGGTGATGGAGGGTCGAACGCAGTGGCAGGGGCTAAAGGGGCGTTGGCGAGGGGTTTCAGGAGGGCGGAGGCTGGAGTCGGTGGCTGTGGGGTCGGGCGCTTTCGTAGTCTGAAGGGGGAGGAGAAGCGGAGGAAGAAGGAGAAGGAGGGGAAGGGTGCGGTGGTGGTTGGGGCCCTATGGCGGCGTCGCAATGGTCGATTGGGGGAGGCGGCGTCGATCCTTTAGTCTAGGTTTTTTTTCTTTCTTTTTTTTCATTTTTCTCTAAACGAATGAAGAAGGGGGGCGGCAGAGAGAAAGAAGTAGAGGGAGAGAGAGGTTTAATTTTAATTAATTTATTTATTTTAATTTCAAAAAGGTACTTTTATTTTCGACCTCGAAACGAGGCCCACCGCCTATCTTCCATAGTTAATTACCCTCATTCCGAACACAATGGAATATGTATCGTAAGCTGATTCGACCGTTTCGATCAATTTTCGTCAAAACCAACATATAACTCTATATATTGAATTTGAACGCACATTTCAATTTACTGAGGTCACATACTAACTAGAAAAATTCCCGAAAAATATTTTCTAGCTTCGTATTGACGATACGGTCCTAACAAAACTAATTTCATCAAATTCTGAGACCGTTTGAAAATGGTCATTTTTCAGTCGATTAAAATCAACTGAAACTGGTCAAACGCATTTTCCTTTGCCACGCTCTCATATTGATTCGAAAAATTATGAAATTTGAAACCTAACAATAATTTGACATCACGGATCCAACAAAAGTGGTTTCGTCGAAATCCGAGGTCGTTTTCAAAATTCCCATTTTTAAGGGTCTGAATTCCGTAGCGACTATTCAGAATTTTCAACTGGACATATCTTTTGATTCCCGCTATGAAATTTCAATTTCTCGGATTCGTTGGAAAGATATTCTCAATTAGATTCAAATATTTTTTGGTTTCACTAAAATCCGGTTTATCTTGCACCCGGTACATTCAATTGAAGTTTGAAATCGAATTATCGAACTACCGCGCCATTTTCAATTCCTTTTATATATATAAATAATTATTTATATTCTAACGGCAATCTATATAATATATACGTTCGAATTCTATTCAAAATAAATTTCTCGTCGTTATTATTTAAAATAATTCATTTTAAATAATCAAAATTCGCTAAAATTGGCAAAATAAAAAATTTAAACTGGCCCAGATTTCCGGGTTATTACAATCTCCCCCACTTAAAACTTTTCGTCCCCGAAAGCCGAAAGTTGTTTCACAAATCAACTCAACTTCCAGTGTTTTCACTACGGCTTAAGTTCATCAACTTTTCAGTTTCTAAGAACTTTTCAAATTTTTCAAAAATTTGGCTAACACCCTAAATTTTTGAAAAAATTCACCATAACCTCCCCTGCACCGGGAGCACGGGAAAATCCCGAAATTGCCATACAGGCCTTCTGATCTCAGAAAGAAAAAGAAAAAGCCAAGCGGCTAGCCAATCGGCTCATAAAATCATCATCACCCAAACAAAACAGTAAATTATAGGAAACATGTACCTATTTGTCGGGCAAACAAATTTTATTCTTCTGCTCTAGCCTCCTTGCTATGACCTGTTCAATGTAAGTACATGTATATGGAAGCAAATGCGACTAATTTTCAATACAATTCAATATTTGATACAATTAGGCGTAATGGTTCAAAATTATCAATTAACAAACAATAATCAAACAACACAACCATCAATTAATTAGTTGATTAGCTTTTGAAATTTATAACTTTGATATGTAGTCAAAAATCACATTTTGATGCTAAATCAAATTAATAAGCCCTATCTAATTTTGGTTCTCACACCAGTCAATAGGAAATATATAGACGTCCCACCTTCGTCACTCGAACATAAATACTGATGATGCGATCGCTATCATCAGAATTATCCCCGAACGACTGCAGTGCAATTCTATATCTATCCAGTATATTAAAACTTCAAATACACGCGGATCAGACGTATACACAAAGTTTATATATACTGGATTGTCCAAATCAATACAAATAAATATTCAAATTCATATAATTGATTTAAATTTTCAAAACAAAAATTGTTTTCACTTTTATTTATCAAAAACACTACTCTTCACACTCGTTCTAGGATACTACTGATCCCATCTCTAACGAGTCATTCTCATTGGATGTTACTAATCCAATATCTGATGAATTCTTTCGTATGGTTCTAATGTGTCTTGTTCACTGATCTTTGTAAACCAAAGCTCTGATACCAACTGTAACGAAAAAGAATTTCGCTCGATTCGAATCCGTCGCTAGACCGATCTAGACCGTTCGAAACGCCTGATTGTTTTGAGAACACGACAAATAGAATGCAGACGGAAGAACATTTCATTGTATATTACAATAATACATCAGAATACAAGAATATACAGAGTATAAATGAATATTACACAGAAATATCAGAGATTTAAATTAGCTTTAAATACATAGCAACGGAAAATAATACAATACACAACTAGAAGGGATATACGGATAAAAAGCTTTCCGGATATCATTCCAGCTGTAAACCAGGATCCTGTGAATATAAATCTGCAAAACCAAAACTACTAGCTGCCCGTGTCGAAAATAAGGGCACCCAGAGTTTAGGTTCAAACAATAAACTCCAGGTCAGTCATGGGACTGGTGTGAGAACTAAAACAGTTATTAATTTTTATTTTTAAAGTTAGGCAAGTCAAGGGACCACGCCGTATAACACGGAACGGGTTTCCTCCCAAGAACACCAGTGCATAAACAAACAGCGCAATGCTAAATAAGGAAAAATGAAGCTATTATAAGACCCAGTTCCCATCACACAATGCAACGCAAGCCGGAGGATAGGGTTTTTACCTTATAATAGTCAAGAATGCTTGATATGTTTAAAACAAATCATTTGATACTATCATAAGTGCATAGTGTATAAAACAACTTCAAATCATAAGTATCAATCATAGACGGCATAAGCGCCCCATCCCACTATGTCGCCATACTAGGCTCTACAAATAAAACCGCAAATGTCACGTATTTGGAAATTGGATTTCCGTCTATGAACCGAGGCAAAAGATAGTCCTCAACCGATTCGAGACTCTCAAGCCCGAGCCTCAGGTCAGAGCTCGAGTGACCTTGGAGCGATAGGGCCGGTCCACAGATGTGGATTAAAATGCCTGAACACTGTGTTTTCCCGCCCTTTGGGGCGTAAATGTGCCAACGAATGGCTCCATCGGACCCGGATCGTCCGATCTAACCGAGGCGCCTCGTAACAGCAACAACCACATATGTCAAACTCGTCAGGGCGTGTAAAATCACTGACGCCACTTCTAACTAGAAAGAAACGCATGCCCTCCCTGAGGTCCTTCTCCCGTTTTTGGTTCATACCGGGTGTGAAGCTCGCGAATCAACGTTAAACAAAGCTACGCCACACAGGCCGTGCTTTGATCATCAACCACAAGACTTTGCTTTTCAACAGAAGCCTTGATCATACTGCCACTTAGGCATGCCACACAGGCAATTCACTCTATGCGTTTGATATCCATCAGTATATAACCCCTGAGCTCGTACGTCTCAGAGAAGGGCGTTAAGCAAGAGAATAAATTCTCCGCCGCCAAACAGATATATATTTAATAGAAATCAATCACACAGACTAAAATCCAATGTCAGACACATAGTCCATTTACAAGTTCGTTCTGGGTCTGAACGAAACCGGAGGCACCTAGTACCCCGCATATCCATCGATCTCCAAGTATGTCTAGACGACCACTAACTGTTTCCATCTTCTTGGGTGTACAGCCCAGTCAAGATCATCAGTAATCAGCCAAACGACGTGAAGACCTCCGGTCTTCAACCACCACCTTCATCTTCGACATCACGTCGAATCGGTTATTCAGAATGGGATAAACCCGGTCTTTCTGAATAACTCGCGTATATAATAAACAAGTGTTACACAAACACAACATACAATTCATTCCAATTCAGAATATCCTTTTATTCCAATATTCTTATATTTTGGGAAAGGTTCCCATTAATTTTATCAAAGATAAATTCTTTAAATTTATTCTTTAATCACCTTTTTGAATATCAATTCAAACTAGTAGGGATTAGCGAACCACACCGAAGTAATCATTTATTTTATTTCCCAATCCCAACCTATTCATCCCATGAAGTAAAACTGGTTATACTTCATATCAAACACCACAGTGTTATCAGTAAATTCAATTACCATTTCACGTTCAAATCTAATTAAAGATTTAACTATCGCCTGGAGCAAAACTGGTGATACTCCATTCTCGATCTTTTCAATCTAATTAAAGATTCATTAAAACTCCACTTAGTTTTAATCGTTAACTGGGTTAAAGAATCAGTGTCATTTAAAACACGGTTCATGGTAAACCCAAAATCACATTCCATTAATTATCGGGTTAAAGAACGAGTGTTATTTAAAACACTGTTCACGATAAACCCAAAAATCAATATCAATTCAATTCCAATTAAATATTATTTAATTGGTGCACTTCATTGAATCTAAATAAAAAGATTTAATCTTTTCTCAACTGGGTTCAAGAACAGTGATAATGAAAACACCATTCACGACAAACCCAAATCACATTTGATATTAAATACAAGGCTCTGAATAGAAAATATATCGGCTTATATTCAATATCAAATTCTACGACCAACAAATATCGTATTGGAAATAACGATATATATATATCTTTCAAATTTCCATAACAACATCTGTATAATCACGAAATACAACATCGAAATATTCCAAAGACAATTTCGATTCAAATCCATTCCAATTCAATTATTGGAAATTCTGGTTATATTTCAAAACCATTTCAAATCCACTTTATTTATTTCAAAAATAAATGAATTATAATTCTAGTTCAAAACTAGTTCATTTCGATAAAAATCTATTTTTATCTTTTCAAATATGGAGTCTTTCATCCCAGTTCTTCACAAAACATTTCTTATGATTTTACACAAATTATTACTATTTTTAATAATTTTATCAAGGCCCGTACAGTAGATTTCCATCAACGGCCATCGAACTGCACTTACAACGACCTTTTCCAAATTTGATTTGGACATAACTCCAAATCCAACCGTTAGATTTCAAATCTCTAATATTCGTTAGAAAGCTCTTTTCGATACGAACCTAACGGTTCCGGTTTTAGGAGAATCCGACGGTCGGATCTCCCGCAATATCCGTTCGAAGTCAATGGTCGAAATTCACGAACTGCCGCGGCGTGGCGCGTTCTATTCAGGCCATCGTATTATATATATATATAATATATATAATATATACTTTGTCGATTTCAATTCAAAACGTGCTTTATAAATCGTTTTAAATTCATTTTCAAAACGGTTTCAACTTCATATTCAATTTAAATCAAAATTGAATATTCCAATATAAATTCGTTTTAAATTCATTTCAAATTGATTTCAATTCAATTTCAATTTAATTCGAATGCAATTCCTTTCGATTTCAATTCGAATTCAATTCTATTCAATTTCAATTCGAATTCATTTTTATTCATTTCAATTCGAATTCATTTCTATTCAATTTCAATTCGAATTCACTTCTATTCAATTTCAATTTGAATTTCAATTCTTTTCAAAATTTCAGATTTTGAAATCACTTTCGATATTCGTTAAAAAATGAATAAAATCGATATAAATATCGTTCACGTCAAAATGGCGTAAATCTAATCAACACGGCTTCATATATTCATATTTTCAAATATTCTATTTCGAATATTTCTATTTCAAATATTTCTATTCAAATATTTCTTTTTCAAATATTTCTATTTCAAATATTCTACTTCAAATATTTCTACTTCTAAACTGGAATGAGGCCCAATCAATTACCATATAATGTTAATTATATGGGTTTTCTACAACACATGTATATAACAACAACGATGAATAATCAACCATCATCCAAAGTGTGTTCTACATTGTATAAGCATCAAATATAAATATTCCACGCTTATAACAGTCTGTCAATCAATCGATCGATATACAACTAAACAATCGGGATTAATGTACGCCAAATATCATCCCAATACCCGTGTGGGGTTTCAAACAATCAAACATAGATTTTATTTGTGCAGTTGGGCGATGTGTAAAATTTATCGTCCCAATCAAAATCAGTCAAATGTGTGTATACAAACAAACGTCCGATTTGTATATTTTTATTTCATTTCATATACATGTTAAAAATTCTATTTTTAACTATAAAATATTTCTAACTATATAATATTTTATTTCATTTCACATCACATCACACAATCAACTACACATCAAAATCAAACAAACAAGCATACAAGCCATCCATGGTCTGTGGACGACGGGTGTCGGGTGCTACTAAACACCGTCTGCATCCTTGTATATATTTTAACTAGAAAACAAAATTAAAAGGTGAGAAGTTCTCATAGAGGGTTCCACTCCGCCGTGCTTTGCCTTTGAACTGCTGAACCGTCTGGATCGGTCTTGAAATTCCAATGCAGTCCTTTTCTACGCTGTTCATAATAAAAATTATATTTTTATTACTTCCTTCAATAAATAAAAAATCGTATTTTTATTTCTACTTCATATATTCTTATACTTCTACTTTATATATAAAGATCGAATTTTTATATCATTGCTATAAAAATCACATTTTTATCTCAATATATATATAATAAAAAACAGATTTTTATTTCGCTACATATATAAAGATAATATTTTTATATTCTCCATTATATAGAAATCATATTTTTATTACTTCTACTTTATAAAAATCATATTTTTAACCTTCCTATATTAAAAAAATCATATTTTTATCCTGCAACCTCATATACCGATTCCATATTTTTATAGATACTTTCATGATAATCAAAATCCAATTTTTCTCTTTACTTAAAAATATAAACTCCCTTTATTTAAAAATATAAACCTTCTTTATTTTAAAAAAAATATATAGACCTTCTTTATTTTAAAAAAATATAGACCTTCTAACTAAGAAAAAAAAACGAATCTTTGTTTCAGATTTATATCAACAAAATTACATACACATTTTTTTCTATATATAAAACTAATCCTAAATTAAGCATCCTAATTAAATTAATCAAACAAGGTAAAGAACTTTACCATTCTCTTCGGTTTTCATCATAGGAGGGGTGCTGATTTGGCGTTTGGACCGAGAGGGGGCGTCGGACTGAGGAAGTTTTGGGGCTGCTAATGCGTCGAACTGCAGGGGAGGCGGAGGAGGTGTTGCGGCGAGGTGTGGGGTGATGGAGGGTCGAATGCGGTGGCGGGGGCTAAAGGGGCGTCGACGAGGGGTTTTAGGAGGGTGGAGGCTGGAGTCGGTGGCTGTGGGGTCGGGCGTTGTCGCAGTCGGAAGGGGGAGGAGAAGCGGAGGAAGAAGGAGAAGGAGGGGAAGGGTGGGGTGGTGGTTGGGGCCCCCTGGCGGCGTCGCGATGGTCGATTGGGGGAGGCGGCGTCGATCCGTTAGTCTAGGTTTCTTTTTTCTTTTTTTTCTCTGAACGAATGAAGAATGGGGGGCAGAGAGAAAGAAGTAGAGGGAGAGAGAGGTTTAATTTTAATTTATTTATTTATTTTAATTTCAAAAAGATACTATTATTTTCGACCTCAAAACGAGGCCCACCGCCTGTCTTCCATAGTTAATTACCCCCACTCCGAACACAATGGGATATGTATCGTAAGCTGATTCGATCGTTTCGATCAGTTTTTGTCAAAATCAACATATAACTCTATATATTGAATTTGAACGCACATTTCAATTTACTGGGGTCACATACTAACTAGAAAAATTCCCGAAAAATATTTTCTAGCTTCGTATTGACGATACGGTCCTAACAAAACTAATTTCGTCAAATTCTGAGACCGTTTGAAAAATGGTCATTTTCCAGTCGATTAAAATCAACTGAAACTGGTCAAACACATTTTCCTTTGCCACGTTCTCATATTGATTCTAAAAATTATGAATTTTGAAACCTAACAATAATTTGACATCACGGATCCAACAAAAGTGGTTTCGTCGAAATCCGAGGTCGTTTGCAAAATTCTCATTTTTAAGGGCCTGAATTCCATAGCGACTATTCAGAATTTTCAATTGGACATATCTTTTGATTCCCGCTATGAAATTTCAATTTCTCGGATTCGTTGGAAAGATATTCTCAATTAGATTCAAATATTTTTGGTTTCACTAAAATCCGGTTTATCTTGCACCCGGTACATTCAATTGAAGTTTGAAATCGAATTATCGAACTACCGTGCCATTTTCAATTCCTTTTTTATATATAAATAATTATTTATATTGTAACAACGATCTATATAATATATACGTTCGAATTCTATTCAAAATAAATTTTTCGTCGTTATTATTTAAAATAATTCATTTTAAATAATCAAAATTCGCTAAAATTGCCAAAATAAAAATTTTAAACTGGCCCAGATTTCCAGGTTATTACACGAATCAACGCTACACAAAGCTATGCCACACAGGCCGTGCTTTGATCATCAACCACAAGACTTTGCTTTTCAACAGAAGCCTTGATCATATTGCCACTTAGGCATGCCATTTAGGCAATTCACTCCATGCGATTGATATCCATCAAAATATAACTCCTCTGCTCGTACGTCTCAGAGAAGGGCGTTAAGCAAGAGAGTGAATTCTCCGCCGCCAAACAGATATATGTTTAATAGAAATCAATCACACAGACTAAAATCCAATGTCAGACACACAGTCCATTTACAAGTCCGTTCTGGGTCTGAACGAAACCGGAGGCACCTAGTACCCCGCATATCCATTGATCTCCAAGTACGTCTGGACGATCACTAACCGATTCCCTCCTCTTAGGTGTACGGCCCAATCAAGATCATAAGTAATTAACCAAACGACATGAAGACCTCCGGTCTTCGATCACCGTCTCCATCTTCGACACCACGTCGAATCAGTTATTCAGAATGGGATAAATCCGGTCTTTCCGAATAACTCGCGTATATAATAAACAAGTGTTACACAGATACAACATACGCCTCATTCCAATTCAGAATATTCTTTTATTCAAATATTCTTATACTTTGGGAAAGGTTCCCGTTAATTTTATCAAAGATAAATTCTTTAAATTTATTCTTTAATCTTCTTTGAATATCAATTCAAACTAGTCGGGATTAGCGAACCACACCGAAGTAATTATCTATTTTATTTCCCAATCCCAACCTATTCATCTCATGAAGTAAAACTGGTCATACTTCATATCTATAACCACGGTGTTATCGGTAAATTCAATTACCATTTCATGTTCAAATCTAATTAAAGATTTAATTTTCGCCAGGAGTAAAACTGGTGATACTCCATTCTCGATCACGACAATCTAATTAAAGATTCATTAAAACTCCACTTAGTTTTTATCTTCACTGAAATCAATATCCTGTCTTTAACTGGGTTAAAGAACCAATGTCATTTAAAACACAGCCCACGATAAACCCAAATTCCCATTCACTAATTATCGGGTTAAAGAACAAGTGTTATTTAAAACACTGTTCACGATTAACCCAAAAATCAATACCAATTCAATTCCAATTAAATATTATTTAATTGGTACACTTCATTAAATCTAAATAAAAAGATTTAATTTTTTTCTCAATTGGGCTTAAGAATAGTGTTAATGAAGACACCATTCACGGCAAACCAAAATCACATTTGATATTAAATACACGGCTCTGAATAGAAAATATATCGGCTTATATTCAATATCAAATTCTACGACCAACAAATATTGTATTGGAAATAACGATATAGATATATCTTTCAAATTCCCATAACAATACCTGTATCATCACGAAATCCAACATTGAAATATTCCAAAGACAATTTCGATTCAAATCCATTCCAATTCAATTATTGGAAATTCTAATTACTTTTAAAACCCTTTTCAAATTCAATTTATTTATTTAAAAATAAATAGAATTATAATTCTAGTTCAAAACTAGTTCATTTCGATAAAAATCTATTTTTTTTTTCAAATATGAAGTTTTCATCCCAATTCTACCCAATCATTTCTTATGATTTTACACAAGTTATTACTATTTTTAATAATTTTATCAAGGCCCGTACAGTCGATTTCCATCAACGGCCATCGAACTGCACTAACAGCGACCTTTTTCAAATTTTATTTGGACATAATTCCAAATCCAACCGTTAGATTTTTAATTTCTAATATTCATTAGAAAGCTCTTTTCGATACGAACCCAACAGTTCCGGTTTTAGGAGAATCCGACGGTCGGATCTCCCGCAACGTCAATCCGAAGTCAATCGTCGAAATTCACGAACTACCGCAGCACGGCGCGTTCTATTAAGCCCATTATATATATATATATATATATATATAATATATATATATATATATTTCATCGATTTCCTTTTATAATGTATTTTATAAATCGTTTAAAATTCGTTTTCAAAACGATTTCAACTTCCTCTTCAAATTCAAATCAAAATCGAATTTTTCAATATAAATTCATTTTAATTTCATTTCAAATCGATTTCAATTTAATTCGAATTGGTTTCAAATCAATTTCAATACGTTTTAATTTCAATTCAAAACGATTTCAATTCTATTTCAATCTCATTTGAATTTCAATTCTTTTCAATTTAATTCGAATTTCAATTCATTTCAATTTATCACATTTTGAAATCACTTTCGATATTCATTATAAAATGAATAAAAATGATATAAATATCGTTCACGTCGAAATGGCGTCAATCTAATCAATGCGACTTTTATTCAACACATGAAATTATTTTCTTATTTTCCAAATTGAAATGAGACCCAATCAATTACCATATAGTGTTAATTATATGGATTTCTACAACACATGTATATCTCAACAATGACAAATAATCAACCATCATCCAAAGTGCATTCTACACTGTATAAGCATCAAATATAAATATTCAATGCTCATAACAGTATGTCAATCAATCGATCAACATACAACTAAACAATCGGGATTAGTGTACGTCAAATATCATCCCAATACCCGTGTGGGGTTTCAAACAATCAAACACAGATTTTATTTGTACAGTTGGGCGATATGTAAAATTTAACGTCCCAATCAATATCAGCCAAATCAGTGTTTATAAACAAATCGTCGATTTGTTTATAAATATTCATTTCATATACACATTAAAAATTATATTTTTAACTATAAAATATTTTCCACTATAAAATATTTTATTTCATTTCACATCACATCACACAATCAACTACACATCAAAATCAAACATACAAGCATACAAGCTGTCCATGGTCTGTGGACGACGGGTGTCGGGTGCTACTAAACACTATCTGCATCCTAGTATATATTTCAAACTAGAAATTCAAATTAAAGGTGAGGAGTTCTCACCGAATAGCTAAACCAACCCTCAGAGCTCTTCTTATGTAGAAATCTTCGCCATTCGCCTTTTGTCAATTTCGTTGCCCATAGCCACTACATATATAAAAATCACATTTTTAATTCGCTCTATATGGATAAAAATCACATTTTTATACCGCTACTATATAGATAAAAAAATTATTTTTACATCGCTATTATATATAAAAAGATTATATTTTTACAATGCTATTCTATATAAAAAGATTATATTTTTACTATGTTATTCTGTATAAAAAGATTATATTTTTACAATGCTATTCCATATAAAAAGATTATATTTTTACAATGCTATTCTGTATAAAAAGATTATATTTTTACAATGCTATTCTATATAAAAAGATTATATTTTTAATCTAGACATTATATAAAAATTATATTTTTATCCTCTATGTCTTCATATATAAAAATCTCATTTTTACTTCACCAAAAATTAGATTTTTTACTTAGCTAAAAATTAGATTTTTACTTCGCTAAAATTTAGATTTTTACTTAACCCCTAAAACGTATTTAAACTAAATAAATAAATAAAATAAAATAAAAAAAGCTCACCTTTTTTCTTCTTCTGATTTTCAGTGAAGGGGGAGGTGTCACTGTTGTCACAGGTGGGGGGGCTGAGATGGTCGGCGCGGTATGGCCAGGAGGGGGTAGGGCAGTGGTAGTTGAGGTGGCAGGGGATTGAGGGGTGCGGGCTAGAGGGTCTTCGCAAGAAGGTGGGGATGAGGAGGACTAGCGGAGGGGGAGAGCGGGGGCCAGGGGTGCTGCACGGCCTGAGCGCCGGCGGCGCAGTGGGCGACGCGCCCTCCTGGAGGCGCGGCTCCGTCGATTAGGCTAGGGTTTATTTTTCGTTTTTTCTTTCCTTCTGAATAACAGAATAGGGGGTATGAGAGAGATAAGAGGGGGGCCATAGATATTAATATATTTTATATTATTTTATTTTAATTTTTCCATAAAGAGCAACCTTTACATTTGAACTCAAAATCGAGCCCACCGACTGTCGTCCATAGCTAACTACCCCCATTCCGAACACAATGGGATATGTTTCCCAAGCCGATTCTATAGTTTCGAATAGTTTTCCTCAAAATCAAAATATAATTCTATATATTGGATTTGAACGCACATTTCAATTTGCCGGGGCCACATACTAACTAGAAAAATTCCCGAAAAATATTTTCTAGCTTCGTATTGACGATATGGTCCTAACGAAACTAATTTCGTCAAATTCTGAGACAATTTGAAAAATGGTCATTTTCCAGTCGATTAAAATCAACTTAAACTGGTCAAATGCGTTTTCCTTTGCCACGCTCACATATTGATTCGAAAAATTACGAAATTTGGAATCTAGCAATAATTTGACATCGCGGATCCAACAAAAGTGGTTTCGTCGAATTCCGATGTCGTTTGCAAAATGGCTATTTTTAAAGGCCAGAATTCCATAGCGATTATTCTGAATTTTCAACTGGACATAATTTTTTACCCTCGCTATGAAATTTCAATTTTTTGGATTCGTTGGAAAGATATTCACAAATAGATTCTAATATTTTTGGTTTCACTAAAATCCGGTTTATTTTGCACCCGGTACATTCATTTGAAACTTGAAATCGAATTAGCTATCTACCGCACCATTTTCCATTCCTTTTATAATTTAAAATAAATATTTATATTCTAACGAAATCGTATATAAATATATACATTCTAATTCTATTCAAAATAAATTTCTCGTCCTTTTTATTTAAAATATTCATTTTAAATATTAAAAATTCATTAAAATTGACAGAATAAAAATTTTAAATTGGCCCAGATTTCCGAGTTATTACATGAAGCAAAATCTAATCTATGATTTTACAATCGAGATTGACATTGTTCTTATCAAGATCAAACTCCAAGTATAAATACACATCCACATTTCGTTTCAGAACACAACCAGTGAAGAAAACCCAATTCGTAACCACAAAAATCAAAACAAGGGTAATACCTAAAGTAAACATTGAGTAAACTATTTATCTGGAAGCATGTCTTAATGGAGTTCCTGATGCATTGAAGACCTAGGGTTTTGGAACTGAGATGGAGTCTTGAGCAGTACGAGTCTCGGTCGTTTAAGGAGTTGTCATTGCGGTTTAACACCGGTTGTGGGGTCCACCGCCAGTTGTTGGGTGGAAGGCAGTTCGGGATGGAGGCCCAAGGCTCTGGCGATCTCGGGATGGCGGGCTCGAAGTCCAGTGTCGTGATATGGTGGCGGTGTTGAGTTATTTTGAGGAGCAGCGTCCATCGATGAAATAAGAGCAGATTTTTGACAGGGAGGGTTTTCGTTCTCTTTTCTTTTTAGTGGCAACTGAAATTGTGAGGAGTGGAAAGGGACATAGGGTTTTAAGTGGATGAGGTGTGCGGGCCTGGTCTGTGTCAGTGTGGGCTGAGAATAATTAAGTAAGGCCCAAGCTCTTTTGATTTAAAGTCTATTTGATTTAAATAGTATGTTTAGGTTTAACAAAACATGGTTAGATTACTGTACTAATGGAAATAAAGGATGATCAAATTAGTAACAGAAATAATCAGCCTATATATATTATTTCCAAGTATAGTGGTTTAACATAAAACGAATAATTTGGTTAGGTAATTCATATCATACGAACTAAATAAAAAAATATAATCTAAAAATTTATTGTTTCAATTTAGTTCGTATACTTATAACATGTATATCTTTGTCCTATATTATCAGAGTTCGGTGAAATTGACTACGGTAATATCATATTGTATAACACTTCATGCTTGGACCAGTTAGACGAAGATGAGAGCAACGCAGGTTTTAATTAAATTAAACAAATGTTTAATTTAATTCAATCAAGCCGTTTAAACACCAAATCAAATCAAGGTGAGTTAAATTCACTCAGTTTCTCCCCACTTATATTTTATAAGTTGGGTTCTTATTTTGGTGTGCTTTGGTTGCTAATGATTGATTCGTTGTTGATATATATTGTTTGAACTGACGAAATTAAATGTCGTTTAATTTCAATGAAACCCAAATCATTATTTTTTAACGACGGGTCCTAGTTAAGGTAATTCACCTTACTGTCCACGTTTATAAAATAAACGTGATTTATTTACATGGATTGTTTGAACTGTCGTGATTGTGTGAAATAGATTTGTTTAATATTAAATCTTCGGTATTGATTGTTATGAGACCATTATTTATTTGAATTGAATTATTTTGATTAGATGGTTGATTTGGTTATTGAATATTGACCTGAAATCCACCATTTGTTTGGTTTAAACCAATGAGTACAATTGGTTGAGTGATTGGCAGTGCATAGCCTATGGATTAACCATTTTATAAATATCGATCTACCTCAGGTAAATCGACGAGATAAAGTTGTAAAATTTATTTTATAACTAAAAATAGATTTTTAAATCTATTATTTTTAATTTTGTAAAAAGGAAAAATATTTATTATTTATTAATCGAGCTTATAATGGATTTTATAAAGGAAATTTCTGATATTTATCAGATTTATAAGTGAATAAGTAGAAATTAACTTAATGTTATAAATTTGAATAATCATTTTGGGAAATAATTAAAAGTAATTATTTAAGTTAATTATATTAGTGATTAATTCAAATAAAGAATTATTTGGGATTGGTTAATGAGGTAATCATGTTTTGGATTGACAAAGCCAACCTTTTTAATTGGATGGATGATAAGACCAGTTGTTTGGATTAATTTAACAAAATGGATAACGAATAATGATTTAATTTTAATAAGATTTCAAGCGGGAGGATTAAAAGTAAATTCGGTAATTAAGGGAGTGAGCAGATTTTGAACATAAATCCAAGTAGTTAAATGTAACGTTTAAAGAAGTAAAAAGGGAAAGGTGATGTTTTTCTTAATCATTGAATTAAGATATAATATTTATGTTCGAGAAAGAGACTTTCAAAAGTAAGAGTTTTATAAAATATATTATAAAATAAATGGTTAAATGAGATGTGTTTGGTATTGTAATAAATATCGGTTTTTGAATTACAACTGATGTCTATCTAAGGATAGGACCGTCGTTGATCAAGGTCTGAGAGGTAAATAAATACCCCAACTTGAACGACTTTGGGATTATCTGAGCGCGATATTAGTTTGTAACGGGAAAGTGGGTAAAAATAATTTATTATTTCCAAATGAGAAACAATGACGCAATGTGAGTAAAAGGGTTGAGAATATAAAATGAGACGTTCCAAGTAACGGAAGAGGAAAGGATTTGAAACTTATTATATACATGTATATAATTGGATTTCCGAAGTAAAGGAAATAAAAAGAAATTATGTGAAATTGGAATGGTGTTTTCGAGAAAAAAAGAAATTAAAAAGTAAAGTGTTGAGAATGGTTTATACTAAAAGAATAATAGCTGGTTATTATATTCAAGTGATAAAACAAAGGATATTTCATAACATTGTTTTACTTGAAATAAGATGAATCGTTTTTCCAATATGGTTAATGAGAAATAAAATATTAAATGGGTTTGAAATAATAATAGAATAAAGAATTGAATATGATTATAGAATATTTTCTTAAATATAAAGGTAAAATAGTTTGAAATAATAACCTTATGTCAAATAAGTTATATTTGAAATGTTGAAATATTTAAGGATTTAGGATTAACCATCGTTAATCGTTTTAATTAAAGAGGCCATGTAGTGTTGGTACTGAACTGGTAAACTCATGTTACTCACACAACTATTTATTTGATAGTTAAATCACCGACTATCAAAATCTGACCCATACGACCGTTGGTACGGAAAGACCGGAATTGAATTTATATTCAAAAACCATTCCGACCAACGAATACGTGAAAGAAGATTATTGAAGATGGAGAAATTGAAGACCGTTGATCATCATGAGCGGAAGAACTACTAATTGAATTTCTCTGGTTTAGAGGCCGGAGATATTTCGATAGTGATACTGTCGTAATTGAAATCTACGGATTGCAAGGACTTCTCGCTACTGATCTATAGGGTGATCCCAAGGATGCAGTAGGAGGGTGACTTCGGTTCATCCTGTTCCTGGATGACTTGTATGGACGAATGTCCGACAGAGTATTTCCAACGGGGTCACGTACGTTGATTTCTTCAAAAGTGTCATAGTTGGGTTGCTTCCAACTAGGGTATTTTTGTGGACGTCAATTAGTGATATACATTCGATACACTCAAGAGAAATGAGTGGTCGGTCATATGTGGGCCGGGTTGCAAGACATTCTTGTTGAACCCCGTGTATTCGCCCCTAGAGATACACTATCGGAAGGTGGTCCCATACCTTGTCATAGTTGGAATCCAATCTCCAATAAGCGCCTGCAGTTTTTGATTGTATATATATATATATATATATATATGGAGCGTGAGATGCAAGCGTTCCACTAGTTTGATATTTACTTGTATTTGGACACTATCATAATATCAGAAAAATATTTGTTTCAAAAATGTTTTGGGTTATCGCAAGGTAAAAACCGTATGTATTTATGTGTGGATTCGGTCTTACGATTACTCCTTTCTTTCGAAATGATTTCGAACTTTAAAATCAAGTTGGATGATCCCCTTTGAAACTTAGTGTGTTTATCTCACTCTGGTTCGCCAGACTGACCCGGTATTTGTAATGCTCGGGTTAGCCCGGGTTTGCAGGTTCAGGTTATTAAACACTACGAAAGGCGTGCTGGAGGAGTTCAAACATATTTAGTGTATTCTGATGTGTTATATAAGGGCAGATTATTATAACTGTCCAGATGAGTTGATGTACTCTGATGATTGTAAGTTTTTGTTTAAAGTTCTTAAAAAAGATTTATTTCTATATTATATTTTGTTCCGCTGCGATGTGAGACTCTGTGTTGTATTGGTTCTTCTTCTTCTATTCTTATATTTCTCTCTCTCTTATCTCACCCTCTAACTTCTTTCCATAAACGTTCCAGTGTTCTCGGTGTTTTGGAGGATCGACATGAGATATAGTAATGTATTTATGTTGATTTTCGGGACTGAAAACCCTGGGTCGTTACAAACAGACTTTTTACAACGGTCTTATGTTGTTGTTGTATGTTCCTTCAATAGAATAACAGCCAGTTGTAACATTTTTTGCAACAGGTTTTGACCATTGTAATATGTTCTATAACAAGAACTAATGCCCGTTGTAAAATGCAGAAAGTTGCATTGGATATGAATATTACACATAATATTAATAATATTTACAAGAATTGAATATATACTTCAAAATTATTTTTAAACAAATATTTATTACACTTTCAAATAGTAAACAGTGTTTCCCCTCTATTTGCACAATCACTTGTACATACACTTGTGAACACTGTTACACAATCACTATACAAAATACTCATTTATACAAGCACTGCCTCATTACATACATTCACTCATTCACTCTCGCACTCAATGTCTTCATCTTCAATAATTTATCCAAAATTCATCCAATTGTCTGGTATACCTGTCAGAATAGAATAACAAAGTAAATTGGAAAAGAAACAATTAACTTAATTTCTTAATAAAATCTAATATAATTTGACATATACATTTCAATTCATCCAATAAAATAAGATTACACTTACAAAGTATTCATACAAACACAGACAAAACATAATAAACATAAGGAAATATAGAATAATACAATTTAGAGTTTGAGCTGCAACAGCTAACGATTACGCTGTTGACCCCTTAGTATGTATGAAGAATAATATTTGTTACCTCATTGCGTCAAGTGTGGTCAAGTTGGTTAATAATTCCATTAGAACTACTCTGAAACTGAAGACATCCACTTTTGTTGCTACCTTCCCAATCACAGCATATTCAGTAACAAGATAACCATAAGTCCCAGCAAATTTAATAGCAACGGAGAACTTCCTATCAGGTGCAACTTTAACAAGTCCAAAATCTGCCACTTTAGCCCTATAATTATCATCAAGAAATATGTAATTTAACTTCTTAGAGCATACTGAGTGCTCTTCTTGAATTGAAGGTCACTTTTAAATTTGGGACTTAAAATTAGCAAATAAAAAAGCAATCAGTCCCCCAATATTTACACATCATGGAAATTTAACAGTTTTCAAACAGCTAGAACCAAAAATGCATTTGTACCTGGAGATGTATCTGATTCTATATAAACTGTACTTCACTCGAGACCATGTTAGGTGATGACCAGTTTCAAATGTCTATCAATTTGTCAACACTACTTGGGGGAAATGCTATTTCCATAAATTGTTAAATGAAGCAATAATACATTTTACCTGGCTTTGTCATCTGTCCGACAGTCCTTTTTGTATCAAATAGCCAACTAATTATGTTTTGAAAATTTTCTATCATACATATGTTCTAATAAACAATATCATGACGGCATATATAAAATGTACAAAAATTTAATATTTCCGTTGAAACAGTAGTTTTCTACTTATACTGGTAACTGAAAATGCTACAGAGCCCAAATTACGGGAAGAAAAAGAGTGCTTGTGATGAATTACAAATTTAAATCAACCCCCTACTTTCTCTTGTTCAATATCATGCACCTAAATATCGACCTTTATAGCAAATCTCTACTGATCAAATAAGTAAATGTGAAGCAATGAGATAAATCGGTAAATTTTATTGTGATTTAACTTAATACGGTTGATCTCCACTACTGATAAAGAATGAGTTGTACACGATTCACTGGCATACGGTGGAGCACCGTTTCAATAGCAGACAAAAGTTACTTAAAACACCTGTTGACTTTTTGTATTATATAGAATCCCTAAATCACCTACATCTATATGCATATCACGCGTGTCAAGCATCCATGGTGTATAACAACAATATTCATCATTGATTGAAACAAAGAATTCTTATACCTTTATTTCATTCACAGCTTGCTACCTAGATGCTGGGGAGAACCTATCAACATATATAACCACATTGATTTAACAGGTATATAAGAACTACCACATCCAGAAAGCTATGTTGATATACTATCACCACTACTTTCAGATAAACTACAAGTTGACAACTCACTTTTACCTTTCGTTATAACATGGAGACTAGCATACTTGTAAAATAATTCAAACTATAGTAGCCAAGAATAATAAATGTGGTAAATAAAATTGAATTATTGTTTCGAAAAAAATACCAAGGGAAAGTGGTGGTTGGAGCACTAAATGATACTTCTGTAAAAATGAAAAAGAAACATAACAGATTCTGCAACCCTCTAAAACAAAAGAGCAAAAGGAATTTATCATTACATCAAAATGATGCGAAACAATTTCAACACAAGTCATACCTCTGTTCATCATCATTTTTCATCTTAACAGTAGCCAAAGACCAAAAATGGTATAATCCAAGACTAAAGCACAACGATCTAACAATTACAATAGCGGATGTGAAATTAACGAACCTCATTCTGAGCTGAATATACGAATAATCTGGTTGATCAACATAATCATTCAGCACAACTCAAGCTACACAAACTTCACGACATCGACGCCATACTCAATATTCCCTAGAAATCGATGACGAATCTCGCAATATATCGATCCAACCCGTAGTATAGATGTCACACGAAGTTGAACTTGAACACAAAGCGATGGTTTCAATTGGGGTTGGAGAAGGATCCCATACCGCAAAGGATGGCATTGGAGAACTCTAGGTCCATGACTATGTCGTAGTAGTCTTCAATGATGCTCTGGATGAGTGGGAATGCAGATTCGTTCACCAGATTTAATGGATCTTGATTAACTCAACTGCAGGTAGAATGGAAAACATTGGAGATTCAATGAAGACTGAGATGACGGCCAGTTAGGTTTTGTCATGAGAAATGTACAAGGGCGGGTTATATATTAGGTAAGGAGAAATATGCTTGAATCTGATCCGACCCGCTTAATTGCAAAATTACATTTTGAACCTTGTTTGTTACTTTATATCAATTTATTATATATATGATTAACAAAACTAATTATTTGTATCTAGTAATTTTATAATTGACAATAATCATTTATTACATATAATAATTAACAATAATAAATTATGTATATAAGTTGCTAAATATCTTAAAATTTTAAACTTTTTAAGGTTCTAATTTTTTTTCACTTTGGAATTTTATAAGTGTTCAATTTCTTTTTATCAAAATTTATTTCATATTATTATATGTAATTAATTACTAAATGTTTAACATAATTAATAAATATTAACTATAACTTAATAACATTTAATAATTTAAAACAAAAAATCATTATATATTAGGTATTAAATCTTATAACATTTTAAATTTTCTAATTTCCTTTCACCTTGGAATCTTGTGAAAATTTTCTGTGAATGTTAAGAGCAAAGGAACTAAGAGGGAATGCAGAAATTTCAACTATTCCAGTAGCGAGAGAATGGAAATGCAAAGCGAAAATTGTTTCCAAATGTCTAATATTCAAGTAGTCTAATCATAACTATAAAAACTTATTAAATATTAATTGTACATCATTACTTATACATTATTATCTGTACATCATAACTATAAAAACTTATTAACTATAAAACTTATTAATTTTACATCATTACACATATATAATATTTCTGTTAATAATTATTATTAATGATTACTTATTAGATATTAATAAATAATATAATATTATTAATTATTAGTAACATAATATTATAGTTAATAATTAGTGATTGAGGAATGTAAATGATATCTACTACATCTATCCAAAAATGACCGTTGTAATAGCTTTCTATTACAATGGGCAGCCTACGCCCGTTGTAAAAGAGTGTTGTACAGGCATCTATTACAACGGTTCAGGAAGTGACCGTTGTAATAACATTCTATTACAACGGGCAGTCAGCACCCATTGTAAAATGGACGTTGCAATAGGGTATTTTTGTTGTAGTGTAAATATCTAAATTGGTTAAAAGATCAAAACTAAAATTTTGGGATCTGAATGGAAATTTGAGGATATTCAATTTTAGACATTGGATACCTAAGTTTCAGAACTTATATAAGAGATATATAAGAACATAGTGAATTTAGAAGCAACTGGATTGGAAGGTGATCAATTTGAGATAAAATATTATATAACAGAATTTATATAAGAATGAAGACATTTGGAAATATGATTTGGAAAGAAAATTTTGTATGATTTATGAGGAGTATGAAATGAAGTACTATATATACATAGTATCATATGTTTTCAAGTCAACATAAGGGAAGTACCATCCTTCTCCTTTGAATTTTGAGCTTAGTGAGATGTGCTGCAGGTGGTAGTAGGTTGTCCGGACGTAAAACTCATGAGTTGTCATTATTCCTGAGAGAACACAACCATGTAGCGAAATTCGCAGGTTGTTGATGGGCAACGGTAGACGGATATTTCTTGGGAGAGCCAAGTGTAACCATTCTGCCTAGTGCTATCTACAGTCGTGATAAGGGCATAATCCACAGAGTTGTGAAAGCTTACAGGTATGGATGTTTCCTTGGGGGGACCCAGGCTTAACCATTGTATACATGCGGTCCACATGGCATATCTACAAGTGAAAGAGATGTAACCACTAGAGTTACTAAAGGTAGAATGGAGCCATGCGATGTTGAGATATCTTAGTGATGTGGAGCCATCTGTTTGATGCAGCACTATGCCTTCGTGACTTATTTCGTCTTCGTGACGTGATTTGTCTTTGTGACTTGATTGGCCCTTGTGACTTGGTTTATTCTCATCATTTAATAATTTGTTTTCGTAACCCTGAGATAGAGCAGCCAACGCTCAATGATCTCATTTTTTCTTCTGATTCTAAAATATCTTCCGTTGATTTGTCCACGACAAAATTCACAGGGAAGTGGTTTTCTATGGATACAGATGTTTTTTGGGGGATCCAGACAAAACTGTTGTGTATCTATGATTCATGAACAATTAGCATATCAACATCGCACTAGTACTTCCCGTATCTATTTTTTTAACTTAAAATATTTCATTGGGGGTTGAAGCAAGGAAATTTAGTATTTGGAGATTTTAGTCGTGCGCCTAGCCAGCGTATGCCTAACACATATGAGAACGACAATGGACTTGTCAAACTTTGAGTTATCAAATATTTCCAAATCTATAATTTGAAACTAATATGTACTTAATAAACTAAGAAAGAGGATTTCAAAGTAGCTTTGGAATAATAATACAAATGTTTTGTATGAATTCTATGTTATGTATAAAAGTTATAAAAGATTTTGGATTTTAGAAATTTTCAAGTTGACAATTTGTAACTTGAAAAGGAGATGTGGTTGAATTTTGATCGTATGGAATAAATGCAACGATGGATAAATAAACATTGACAGATGAGGTCTATAAAGAAATTTGTAATAATTTGAGATGCGTTAATCCGACTTTATGCAGAAGTTGAAAGTCAAGAAAAGATTGGTTTTGAAAAGAAATTTGATTTTCTGAGTTAATTGAATAGGCTGGGTAAATAGAGATGGTCGATGATGTAAATATCGATATTTAAATTAGAATATGAAATTTGAAGTACACATCAATATAACTCAAAAGTTCTTTCCTTTTCGAGGATGAAAAGTTTTAAAGGGGGAAGATTGTAACGTCTCAGAAATTTCGACAACTAGAAAGTGAAATTAATTAGAGATTTAATTATGAACAATCAATTTATATTGATAATGGGGTCAGGAATTAAAAATCAAGTATGTTGTTTGAGTTGAATTGATTTCGATATTTAATTCAGAATGATTGGTTGAAGATCATATGTTTATTTTTGAATAATTGAATTAAATTTGATTGGGTATTTGAATTGGATTTGAAATTCGACTAAAAATATGAACGGTTGAATTTAAAAATAAATGTAACCAATGTTAAATAAATTGATGATTTTATTTGTTGAGATATATGGAAATTGGCTTGGATATGTGTGTATTTGTGTGCATAAAGAAAATTAACTTAATGTCTCAAACGAACAGAGTTATTGGTGAACGAACAGAGTTATTGGTGAACAAATAGAATAAAATCAATGAACAGTTAAATAATTCGAAAATAAAATAATGTCGTATACAAACTGAAACGACCCGAAATCCCCTTTACGGGAAATCACGGATTGAGTTGAGAACAAGCCACATCGGAACGCAGACAGAAGAACATTTCATTGTTTATTACAACAATTACATCAGAATACAAGAATATACAGAGTATGAATAAATATTACACAGAAAATATCAGAGATTTAAATTACATTTAAATACATAGCCGTAGAAAAATAATACAAAACACAACTGAAAGTAATACATGGATACAGGGCTTTCCGAGTATCGTTCCAGCTGTAAATCAGGATCCTGTGAATATAAATCTGCAAAACCAAAACTACTAGTTACCCGTGTCAAAAAAGGGCACCCAGAGTTTAGGTTAAAACAATAAACTCCAGGTCAGTCATGTGACTGGTGTGAGAACTAAAACAGTTATTAATCTTTATTTTAAAGTTAGGTAAATCAAGGGACCGCACCATATAACACGGAACGGGTTTCCTCCTAAGAATACCAGTGCATAAAACAACAGCACAATGCTAAATAAAGAACAATGAAGCTATTATAAGACCTAGGTCCCATCGTACAATGCAACACAAGCCGGAGGATAGGGTTTTACCTTATAATAGCCAAAGAATGCTTGATACGCTAAATTTCATCTTTTATTACTATAAGTGTATAGTGTCAAAACAATTTCAATCATAAGTATCAATCATAGACGGCATGAGTGCCCCATCCCACTATGTCGCCATACTATGCTCTACAAATAAAACTGCAAAGTCACGTATTGGAAGTTGGATTTCCATCTGTGAACCGAGGCTAAAGATAGTCCTCTACCGATTCGAGACAATCTAGCCCATGACTCAGGATCAGAACGCATCGACCCTTGGATCTTCAGGGCCGGTCCACTCGACGTGGATTAGACGAAACCCTAAACACTACGTCTCCCCGCCCTATGGGGCGTAAATGAGCCAACGAATGACCCCATCGGTTCGAGAACGACCAATATATCCGAGGCGCCTCGCAACAGCAACAACCACATAAGTCAAACTCGTCAGGGCGTGTAAAACCACTGACGCCACTTCTAGCTAGAAGGAAACGCATGCCCTTCCTGCAATCCTCTCCCGTTTCTGGTTCACAACCGGGGTGTGAGGCTCGCGAATCAACGCTACACAAAGCTATGCCACACAGGCTGTGCTTTGACCATCAACCACAAGACTCTGCTTTTCAACAGGAGCCTTGATCATTTGCATCATAGCATGCCACACAGGCAAACCACTCCATGCAACCGATATCCATCAATCACACAGAATGATATCCAATGTCAGACACACAGTCCATTTACAAGTCCGCTCTGGGTCTGAACGAAACCGGAGGCACTTTGTACCTCGCATATCCATCGATCTCCAAGTACGCCTGGACGATCACCAACCGATTCTCTCCTCTTGGGTGTACAGCCCAATCAATATCATCAGCAATTATCCAAACGACGTGAAGACCTCCGGTCTTCGACCACCGTCTTTATCCTCGACACCACGTCGAATCAGTTACTCAGAGTGGGATAAACCCGGTCTTTCTGAATGACTCGTGTATATAATAAACAAGAGTTACACAAACACAACATATGCCTCATTGCAATTCATCAATCACTAACCGTAAATTAGTAAGGGAACAATTCCCCAAATATTAACCCCGAAGGCCGAAACCAACATCAGATCAATACCTAGGAAACCATTCATCTTAACTAATCTTCAGTTAGTTGCTAAATTTCACATTCTTAGGGAAAGGTTCCCATTAATTTTATCAAAGATAAATTCTTTTAAATTTATTCTTTAATCTTCTTTGAATATCAATTCAAACTAGTCGGGATTAGCAAACCACACCGAAGTAATTATTTATTTTATTTCCCAATCCCAACGTATTCATCCCATGAAGGAAAACTGGTCATACTTCATATCTAACACCATGGTGTTATCGGTAAATTCAATTGCCATTTCACATTCAAATCTAATTAAAGATTTAACTATCGCCTGAAGCAAAACCGGTGATACTCCATCCTCGATTAATTCAATCTAATTAAAGATTCATTAAAACTCCACTTGGTTTTAATCTTCCTGTCTTTAACTGGATTAAAGAATCAATGTCATTTAAAACATGGTTCACGATAAACCCAAAATCACATTCCATTCTATCAGCCTTTAACCGAAAATAGCAAGTGAGCAATTTCCTAAGTATTAACCCCGAAGGCCGAAACCAACATCAGATCAATATCCAAGAAACCATTCAACTTAACTAATCTCCAGTTAGTTTCTGATTTTCTTAACTCAGTTGGGTCTAAGAACAGTATTATTGAAGATACCGTTCGCGATAACCCAAAATCACATTCCATTAATTATTGGGTTAAAGAACAAGTTTTATTTAAAACATCGGAAATAAACAATAACTATATAAGTCCTGAAGTCTCCTGCTCCAAGCTCTCCAAGTCTATCTGTAAAATCCTGACTACTTGACTACCCGTACAAATTTGGGCACCCAAGAGTTTAGGGAAAACAAAACAAAATAAAACTCTGGGTCAGTTATGGGACTGGTGTGAGTAAACTCAAATCATTTGGTTTAACTTTTCAAAATCCTTTTCGAAAGAAAAGATAATCGTAAGACCAATCCACACATAAACAAGGACGGTTTTTACCTTACGATAACCCAAATCATTTTTTTGGAAATCATATCTTATCTGATATTATAATAATGTCTAATCACAAGTAATTAACAATCTAGTAGAATGCTTGCATCTCACGCTCCACATATATAGTATACAATCGAAAACCGCGAGCGCTTATTGGATATTGGATTCCAACTTGACAAGGTATGGGACCACCTTCCGAACGTGTATCTCTAGAGGCAAATACACTGGATTCAACAAGAACATCTTGCAACCCGGCCCACACATGATCGACCACTCATTTCGCTTGAGTGTATCGAATGTATATCACCAACGGTTGGGATCAACAACCGTCTCCCGATAAGGGACAACATCGATAGATTTAAGAACAAAAGGAATTTCTCTAGATAGGTGATCATACATCCTAATGGGTGCGACCCACATAGCCATGCTGTCTGCCCGAATTTTGTCATTTCCCGGTTGATCAGGCTCGAGGTCATAACGTATCCTTTGACAGATCACACCTCCATTACTTTGAATGCCACATCGTCATACCCGCCAAAACCACAAATTGATTTCACCAAAAATACCACGGGTAAACAGCTAAGAGGAACGAATTCCTCCGCCACCAAACATAAGTACGTTTGAAGAGATCAACTTACGTAATTTATTGGATATACTCTGTCAGACACTCGTCCATTCACGTTTGTCCTAGGACTGGACAAACCGAAGGCACTATTCTGAAAACAGGATAGCCCTTGCATTACTCCGTCTTCAATATATTCAGCATACTTGATTCACAACGCTTATGCTAATACGGAGTGGTTCTCTGGATAATAATCCAACCGGTCTCTCCATATTAACAACGTAAAATGGTCAAAACCTTGATAGTCAGTGATTTAACTATCAAATGAAAACATGTCGGTGTGCAAACAACGATATTATTTCCAGAAGGAAATTCTATCGATCAATCATCATTTAACGTATAACTTTTTAATTCATTCATTTATTCATTTCCCCTTTCCTGTTATTTAACATTTCTTATATAATATATTTAGAAAAATATACATTATTAACATTGGAAAACATTTCCATTTCTTGTTTTCTATATTTAGAAAACATTTCTAATTCTCATTTGGAAAACATTTCCAAACCTCCTTCATTTGGTTTTAAACAGATGTTTAAATAAACATTGCTATGCCCACCAATTATTACGCTCTTTTAACTAAATCTACTTAACCCCTTTCACTCTCGAACCTTATCCACTTCTTAGTTAAAACTGAAGTCAATCAAGTTGGGGTATAATTACCTCTCAGACCTTAACTGAACGACATTTCTAACTACGAAATAAACAAAGTTCAACTTTAACTCTTTAAGAAACTTCCTTGCGAAACTCTCGGATTCTATTTACGAATCCACTTCCTTTATAAAATCATTTGATTATAACCATAAATGTTATAATTCCATACTTTCAAAATATGTTAACTTAAATATATTTTCATATCTTAATTTGGATAAATAAACAAACAACTACTTTATTAACAAATAAGTAAAACTTGATTTGAAACGGAAAGTAAACCTTACTTCCCTTGATTCGATATAATCGAATTTCCATGTACAATTCACTCTCGAATAATCACTATCCGATAACTCTCTTTCGAATAAACTATATTCGATTCCTCTGTTTGAATAACTAATATTCGATAATCCTTTTCTTCGAATAACTATATTTGAAAATCCCTCTTCGAATAAACCATATTCGATAATTCTCTCCTTCGAATACTATATTCGATTTAACACACTTCGAACGAACTATATTCGATTACTCTTCTCGAACACACTATATTCGATAACTCTACTTCGAATAAGTGATATTCGATTAATCCCTTTTTTGACTAACTCTACTTAATTTACTAATACTCGACTAGTTCGACTTAGTTAACTTCTATTGATTAATTACTATTTGATTTAACACCATTTGCTTGACTCTAGATCGCAGCGATCACAACGGTTACACCTGATTCCCCCAGGAAACATCCGACCGCCGTAGGCTATCTGCAGCCCTGCGAATTACGCTAGCAGTCGTGCTAACTGGTAGCTTATCTTAAATGACTACTTCTGTTTAACTCTATATCGAATAATTTAATTTGATCAATTCTAATTGAATAACTAATATTCAATTAACCCTTATTCGATTACTATATTTGGATAACTCTAGTTCGATTAGACTCTAATCGATTAACTCTAACTGATTAACTCTAATTGGTTAACTCCAACTAACTAACTCTAAATGTTTACTCCAACGGTTTAACTCTACGGTTTAACCCTAACGGTTTAACTCTAACAGTTCGACTCTAACAGTTTAACTCTAACAGTTGATCTCAATCAATTTGTTCTATTGGACTAACTCTGTTGGATTAACTCTCTTGGATCAACCCATTTCGAATAACTAATATTCAATAAACTTCCTTTCGAATAAACTGATATTCGATAACTTTACTTCGAATAACTCTTATTCGATGAATTCTCTTTCATACATATTCAGTTTCAAATATCGATGTGGAAATCGATTTTTACTTCTTTATATAAGTCTTGACTTATATACTCTATTTATCCAAAGATAAATAACTAAATTAATTTATAAAACTTTATTTATAAATTAACCTTCTCACTCTATCTGTTAAACAGATCTCTCTTAAATTCTCACTTTGAATTCATATTCTGTTTACCCGTGTGCGAAGCACGGGCCTAAATTCTTCCTAGTGTAAAATTCTCTTTTTATACCCTTCTTATCCATTTTCAAGTATTCCAATATTCTATTTATTTTCTAAATAAATAATTCCTTTTATAACTCAGTTTTTTTCTCTAGATAAATATTTCCCTTTAATCTATTTGTAAATGTTTTACAAATATTTTCTTTTCTATTTTATTTGTAAATGTTTTACAAACAATTCCCCTTCTCTATTTGTTTTACAAATATTTTTCCTTTATTGCTTTGATTTTATAAAATGATTTCTTTTATAAAACCCTTTTTTTCCCTCATATATAAAATCCGCTGATTTTATATAAATAATCTATTTTCAAAATATACTTTGAAAATCTCCCTTTTCACTTTCTCGTATCACTTATGGTGTAAAAATATCAAATCAAACTGATCGGTCATCATCCAAACACACAGAATCAATAACGGGAAATATAACACATCATATATCAAAATATATGAAAAGCGGTAAATAAATGTTGAGGAACCCAGTTGGGTCCCTCCAACCTGATCCCCTGCATACACAAATGTTAGTCAACATATATAGCATGAAGGTAAAATATTCTGATAATCAGAATCAATATTTCGATACGATTTATATATATCGTTATCGATGTTTTTAAACAACTGACTAGCAGTTCAACCAAACAGCCAATACACAGCAAATCAGCCAATATTTATCAATTCTGAAAATACTTTATATAAAAAAAATATAAAGTGTTCAGAGTTAGTGAGATTTACTCACCTTGGTCGGAGATCGTTAAATAACGATATTCGTCCGTTGATTCAGACAGACAATTTATTTTGCCATAAATTGTAACAAGCTCGGATTCACTCCCAGTCAGTCTCATCGTGTTGCTCCCGTCCATACAATCCCAACGCAACTTGTTTTACTGAATTTCGTTCCCGTATGACACAGTTATGATACTTACAATTTTATATAACCATTTAAACTAAAATTATCTAATTAATTATTCAATGGGCCTCACCCATTTCAAGCCGGCCCACCCGCACCTTTACAAGCCCAGACCGATATGACCCTTCTTCCCCACTCCTTGTAAATCCCGCTGCTCCACTTCCGAAGGCCATTACCGAATCCTTTAAGCCCATTCTCAAGCTTTCCATTCCATCGTTTTGCACTTGGAAATCACCAAACTCCCTCACTTCCTCTCCTCTTCTTCCTCATCTAACTTTCCCTCAACCCGCACTGAGCTTGCAAAAACTGTCGAACTGTATCACTGTGAAAACGATAGGACCTGCAAACGTAATTAACACCGTATACCCCAAATTCATCAACGCAAGTGCGTTTTCACTCCCAAAATCCGAAAACAAACTCGATATCTATCCTCAATGCCTCCATCGATCAAAAAGATAGATCCTAGCTTTCTGTTGCCGAACGCAGCGAGCCAATTGAAGTTCGAACATCACAATATACCCACCAGATTGAAGAGAATTCAATGAGGATTGCAAATATATATGATTCATAATTTTTTTGGATTTTATTTTCATTTGTTTGGATTTTTCAAACTCCGATTTTTACTGTTGGAATTTTCTGCTGAGTGGCGGCGTAGTTTTTGACCGGAGGAAATAAAGGTCTAGGGTTAGAGGGATGGTTAGGTATTTATAGAACATGTTTTATATTTTTTTTATTTGAGTTTTATATTTATTTTTAAGCAAACACTGCTTTTCTGAGTCCTCTAAAATTCCTGTGGCCACATACGATACCCAAAAATCACGAAAATTGGCACACAGCTTTAGTTTGACATTACGGACCCAATGAAACTTGTTTCATCGAATTCCGACTCCGTTTGCTCACACAGTGTATTTTTAATGGTCAAAAATTGACTGTTTTTCACTCTAAAAATCCGTACGGTCACACACGGGCTCTAAAATTCATGAAACTTGGAATCTAACAAAAAATTGACATTGCGGTTCCAACAAAATTGGTTTCGTCGAATTTGGAGGTCGTTTGCAAAACTGGCTATTTTTAAAGCCCAAAATAGCCCCTTTTAAATATATAAATATATTTAAAAACAATTAAATTTAATATTTAAAAATAAATATTATCATATATATTCACATACGATATACCACAGCTCTAAAATATCATATCAGAGTTTATAAATCGATATTCAATTTCCAGTGTGAAATCGATATTCAATTTATATTGAAAATTCAATTATAACGTAAATAAAGCATTGCTAATTATAAAGAAATTCCACAGCGACTTTTCTAAAATTTGATTTGGAATAAAACAAAATCTACACGACGAAATCCAGATTTTTCTCTTCCACTAGAACAATATACTCCACTAGCTCCACGCGTTTCTTGTTTCACAGAAATCCGGCTTAAAACGGACCCTGTATACTCGTTTAAAGTCTGAATCGCCAAATTGCAAACTGCCGCGCCATTTCAAGCTCGTTTTAATTATAATAAAATTTATACGTTCAAACTTTCGTTATTTAAATATATTTGTCAATAAAATTCAAAATGAAACTGAATTATATATTTTGAATTGTCCAGTTCACATTATATTGTCGATTCACTATTTCTGATAAATTCAGAAATTAATATATTATTTAATTATTAATTTTAATTAAATATTCAATAAAATTGAATTAATGACCATTAAATCCCCTAAATCAATATATAAATAATTAAATAAATAAATTATTATATAGCTGAAAATGCGGGTCGTTACATTCTTCCCCCCTTAAAATAATTTCGTCCTCGAAATTGCTAAGGTAGAGAACAACCCTATTAACTGGTTTCGAATTATTCGTTTACTTCTTAACTTCAGTTTTTAACTGAATTAATTCCTTTCAACTAAATTATTAATTTATTCCAATTAATGAAAATTTTCAAAAATTCTGAAAATTTTCTAACACCTGAAATTTTCGAAAAATTTCGCCAGCACCTCCTTTGTACCTGGAGCATCGGGAAAATCCCCAAATCGCCACACAGGCCTCTCCAATCCAAAAGAAAATCACACAGCCAAGCGGCTTGCCAAATAGGCTCATAAAACTCATATCCAATATAAAAATATAAACTCGTACCTTTTTGATGGGCATATCAACTTTTGCTATCAATTTAGCATATACCAATATATTCCCAACCAATCTCCAATCATTTTTATCTCCAACACAGCCATTCGCATATCCAAACCAAATTCCAATCAAACTGCAATTCCAATCTCATTCCAAAAATCTTACTCAACAATTCATTTCTATTCCAGATGATTTCTAATCCAGTCCAATTCTACTTGACACCATTCTATTTCAATTCAATTCAATTTCCACTGAACGGTTTGCAATTAACTTCAAATTTGCTTTCACAAATTTCTATTTAATTTGTGTTTATTTCAAATAATCTTTACCTGGGAGTTTCAAATAGCTTCACTTTTTCAAAAATCAAATATCCCTTTTCTAAAATTTCAAAACAACTTGTTTTCTCAAAATAATTCAAAAACAAAATCTTTGGCGGTAATCCGTCACTTACAAACTCGAAAATGAACACCGATGATGTCCGGATCATCATCGGATTCTATTTTCCAGCTATCGAAGTGCGTTCAATACAATGTCACTTTCAAAACCATTTCTAAACATTTTCATTTTGAAATCCATTTCAAAATATCCCTTCCAATACTTATAACAAATTTAAAATCTCCCAGGATTTTAAAATTCACATATATTTAATCCAAATTCATTTACACACATTTTTTTCACATTTCAAGAATTATAATTTCATTTTGGATTCAAATTCAGATTTAATTCATCTGATTTCATATATTTCATTTATATGAATTCTGATTGGTTACTTGCATAACCATTTCACATTTTATAATCTTATTCGATTATAATATCAACCAACACATCCAATATACTATAATATTTCAAATATCTATACTTTGCTTATATCAAAATATAGTTTGGGTAAAATTATTTTATTTACCCCTTTTTTTCAAAACATATCGTGTCGACCCATCGTATTCAAGTGTTTATTAACTCCTATCGATACAGTGGATCAAACTGATCGACTATAACTCATAAACAACTCAACCAATAAATCTCCACAATATAAAACCATTTTTATATCAAATAACAAATACGTTCACTCGTATATATACACTCAAACTCAGTCTAGGGCATTACTAACCCCATCTCTACTGAGTCACGCCACAGAGCCAAGGTAATACTTAACCTTCAGCTCTGATACCACTGTAACGACCCGGGAAAAGACGACCTTGATTATCCGATATACAACACATATCGAACATCAAGGGTCGACAATTACCGAATAGTTAATGAAAGAAATTAGAGGGTGAGGATAGATAAGATAGAAAATTAGAATAGAAGAAGAAAAAGAAGAACACAACATCAGAGTCACACGAATCTCACAGTGGAACGAATAAAATATAATATATCACATAACTTGAAATCAAAAGCAGTATATGCATACAATACCATTATCAGAGTACAACCCTTGCATCACAGCGGAAATAAACAATAGCTATATAAGTCCTGAAGTCTCCTGCTCCAAGCTCTCCAAGTCTATCTGTAAAATCCTGACTACTTGACTGCCCGTACATATTTGGGCACCCAAGAGTTTAGGGAAAACAAAACAAAATAAAACTCTGGGTTAGTCATGGGACTGGTGTGAGTAAACTCAAATCATTTGGTTTAACTTTTCAAAATCCTTTTCGAAAGAAAAGATAATCGTAAGACCAATCCACACATAAACATGGACGGTTTTTACCTTACGATAACCCAAATCATTTTTTTGGAAATCATATCTTATCTGATATTATAATAATGTCTAATCACAAGTAATTAACAATCTAGTAGAACGCTTGCATCTCACGCTCCACATATATAGTATACAATCGAAAACCGCGAGCGCTTATTGGATATTGGATTCCAACTTGACATGGTATGGGACCACCTTCCGAACGTGTATCTCTAGAGGCAAATACACTGGGTTCAACAAGAACATCTTGCAGCCCGGCCCATACATGACCGACCACTCATTTCGCTTGAGTGTATCGAATGTATATCACCAACGGTTGGGATCAGCAACCGTCTCCCGATAAGGGACAGCATCGATAGATTTAAGATCAAAAGGAATTTCTCTAGATAGGTGATCATACATCCTAATGGGTGCGACCCACATAGCCATGCTGCCTGCCCGATTTTTGTCATTTCCCGGTTGATGAGGCTTGAGGTCATAACGTATCCTTTGACAGATCACACCTCCATTACTTTGAATGCCACATCGTCATACCCGCCAAAACCACAAATTGATTTCACCAAAAATACCACGGGTAAACAGCTAAGAGGAACGAATTCCTCCGCCACCAAACGTAAGTACGTTTGAAGAGATCAACTTACGTAATTTATTGGATATACTCTGTCAGACACTTGTCCATTCACGTTTGTCCCGGGACTGGACAAACCGAAGGCACTATTCTGAAAACAGGATAGCCCTTGCATTACTCCGTCTTCAATATATTCAGCATACTTGATTCGCAACGCTTATGCTAATACGGAGTGGTTCTCTGGATAATAATCCAACCAGTCTCTCCATATTAACAACGTAAAATGGTCAAAACCTTGATAGTCGGTGATTTAACTATCAAATGAAAACATGTCGGTGTGCAAACAACGATATTATTTCCAGAAGGAAATTCTATCGATTAATCATCATTTAACGTATAACTTTTTAATTCATTCATTTATTCATTTCCCCTTTCCTGTTATTTAACATTTCTTATTTAATATATTTAGAAAAATATACATTATTAACATTGGAAAACATTTCCATTTCTTGTTTTCTATATTTAGAAAACATTTCTAATTCTCATTTGGAAAACAATTCCAAACCTCCTTCATTTGGTTTTAAACAGATGTTTAAATAAACATTGCTATGCCCACCAATTATTACGCTCTTTTAACTAAATCTACTTAACCCCTTTCACTCTCGAACCTTATCCACTTCTTAGTTAAAACTGAAGTCAATCAAGTTGGGGTATAATTACCTCTCAGACCTTAACTAAACGACATTTCTAACTTCGAAATAAACAAAGTTCAACTTTAACTCTTTAAGAAACTTCCTTGCGAAACTCTCGGATTCTATTTACGAATCCACTTCCTTTATAAAATCATTTGATTATAACCATAAATGTTATAATTCCATACTTTCAAAATATGTTAACTTAAATATATTTTCATATCTTAATTTGGATAAATAAACAAACAACTACTTTATTAACAAATAAGTAAAACTTGATTTGAAACGGAAAGTAAACCTTACTTCCCTTGATTCGATATAATCGAATTTCCATGTTCAATTCACTCTCGAATAATCACTATCCGATAACTCTCTTTCGAATAAACTATATTCGATTCCTTTGTTCGAATAACTAATATTCGATAATCCTTTTCTTCGAATAACTATATTTGAAAATCCCTCTTCGAATAAACTATATTCGATAATTCTCTCCTTCGAATACTATATTCGATTTAACACACTTCGAACGAACTATATTCGATTACTCTTCTCGAACACACTATATTCGATAACTCTACTTCGAATAAGTGATATTCGATTAATCCCTTTTTTGACTAACTCTACTTAATTTACTAATACTCGACTAATTCGACTTAGTTAACTTCTATTGATTAATTACTATTTGATTTAACACCATTTGCTTGACTCTAGATCGCAGCGATCACAATGGTTACGCCTGATTCCCCCAGGAAACATCCGACCGCCGTAGGCTATCTGCAGCCCTGCGAATTACGCTAGCAGTCGTGCTAACTGGTAGCTTATCTTAAATGACTACTTCTGTTTAACTCTATCTCGAATAATTTAATTTGATCAATTCTAATTGAATAACTAATATTCAATTAACCCTTATTCGATTACTATATTTGGATAACTCTAGTTCGATTAGACTCTAATCGATTAACTCTAACTGATTAACTCTAATTGGTTAACTCTAACTAACTAACTCTAAATGTTTACTCCAACGGTTTAACTCTACGGTTTAACCCTAACGGTTTAACTCTAACAGTTCAACTCTAACAGTTTAACTCTAACGGTTGATCTCAATCAATTTGTTCTATTGGATTAACTCTCTTGGATCAACCCATTTCGAATAACTAATATTCAATAAACTTCCTTTCGAATAAACTGATATTCGATAACTTTACTTCGAATAACTCTTATTCGATGAATTCTCTTTCATACATATTCAGTTTCAAATATCGATGTGGAAATCGATTTTTACTTCTTTATATAAGTCTTGACTTATATACTCTATTTATCCAAAGATAAATAACTAAATTAATTTATAAAACTTTATTTATAAATTAACCTTCTCACTCTATCTGTTAAACAGATCTCTCTTAAATTCTCACTTTGAATTCATATTCTGTTTACCCGTGTGCGAAGCACGGGCCTAAATTCTTCCTAGTGTAAAATTCTCTTTTTATACCCTTCTTATCCATTTTCAAGTATTCCAATATTCTATTTATTTTCTAAATAAATAATTCCTTTTATAACTCAGTTTATTTCTCTAGATAAATATTTCCCTTTAATCTATTTGTAAATGTTTTACAAATATTTTCTTTTCTATTTTATTTGTAAATGTTTTACAAACAATTCCCCTTCTCTATTTGTTTTACAAATATTTTTCCTTTATTGCTTTGATTTTATAAAATGATTTCTTTTATAAAACCCTTTTTTTCCCTCATATATAAAATCCGCTGATTTTATATAAATAATCTATTTTCAAAATATACTTTGAAAATCTCCCTTTTCACTTTCTCGTATCACTTATGGTGTAAAAATATCAAATCAAACTGATCGGTCATCATCCAAACACACAGAATCAATAACGGGAAATATAATACATCATATATCAAAATATATGAAAAGCGGTAAATAAATGTTGAGGAACCCAGTTGGGTCCCTCCAACCTGATCCCCTGCATCCACAGATGTTAGTCAACATATATAACATGAAGGTAAAATATTCTGATAATCAGAATCAATATTTCGATACGATTTATATATATCGTTATCGATGTTTTTAAACAACTGACTAGCAGTTCAACCAAACAGCCAATACACAGCAAATCAGCCAATATTTATCAATTCTAAAAATACTTTATATAAAAAAAAATATAAAGTGTTCAGAGTTAGTGAGATTTACTCACCTTGGTCGGAGATCGTTAAATAACGATATTCGTCCGTTGATTCAGACAGACAATTTATTTTGCCATAAATTGTAACAAGCTCGGATTCACTCCCAGTCAGTCTCATCGTGTTGCTCCCGTCCATACGATCCCAACGCAACTTGTTTTACTGAATTTCGTTCCCGTATGACACAGTTATGATAATTACAATTTTATATAACCATTTAAACTAAAATTATCTAATTAATTATTCAATGGGCCTCACCCATTTCAAGCCGGCCCACCCGCACCTTTACAAGCCCAGACCGATATGCCCCTTCTTCCCCACTCCGTGTAAATCCCGCTGCTCCACTTCCGAAGGCCATTATCGAATCCTTTAACCCCATTCTCAAGCTTTCCATTCCATCGTTTTACACTTGGAAATCACCAAACTCCCTCACTTCCTCTCCTCTTCTTCCTCATCTAACTTTCCCTCAACCCGCACTGAGCTTGCAAAAACTATCGAACTGTATCACTGTGAAAACGATAGGACCTGCAAACGTAATTAACACCGTATACCCCAAATTCATCAACGCAAGTGCGTTTTCACTCCCAAAATCCGAAAACAAACTCGATATCTATCCTCAATGCCTCCATCGATCAAAAAGATAAACCCTAGCTTTCTGTTGCCGAATGCAGCGAGCCAATTGAAGTTCGAACATCACAATATACCCACCAGATTGAAGAGAATTCAATGAGGATTGCAAATATATATGATTCATAATTTTTTTGGATTTTATTTTCATTTGTTTGGATTTTTCAAACTCCGATTTTTACTGTTGGAATTTTCTGCTGAGTGGCGGCGTAGTTTTTGACCGGAGGAAATAAAGGTCTAGGGTTAGAGGGATGGTTAGGTATTTATAGAACATGTTTTTTATTTTTTTATTCGAGTTTTATATTTATTTTTAAGCAAACACTGCTTTTCTGAGTCCTCTAAAATTCCTGTGGCCACATACGATACCCAAAAATCACGAAAATTGGCATACAGCTTTAGTTTGACATTACGGACCCAATGAAACTTGTTTCATCGAATTCCGACTCCGTTTGCTCACACAGTGTATTTTTAATGGTCAAAAATTGACTGTTTTTCACTCTAAAAATCCGTACGGTCACACACGGGCTCTAAAATTCATGAAACTTGGAATCTAACAAAAATTTGACATTGCAGATCCAACAAAATTGGTTTCGTCGAATTTGGAGGTCGTTTGCAAAACTGGCTATTTTTAAAGCCCAAAATAGTCGCTTTATATAAATATATTTAAAAACAATTAAATTTAATATTTAAAAATAAATATTATCATATATATTCACATACGATATACCACAGCTCTAAAATATCATATCAGAGTTTATAAATCGATATTCAATTTCCAGTGTGAAATCGATATTCAATCTATATTGAAAATTCAATTATAACGTAAATAAAGCATTGTTAATTATAAAGAAATTCCACAGCGACTTTTCTAAAATTTGATTTGGACATAAAACAAAATCTACACGACGAAATCCATATTTTTCTCTTCCACTAGAAAAATATACTCCACCAGCTCCACGCGTTTCTTGTTTCACAGAAATCCGGCTTAAAACGGACCCTGTATACTCGTTTAAAGTCTGAATCGCCAAATTGCAAACTGCCGCGCCATTTCGAGCTCGTTTTAATTATAATAAAATTTATACGTTCAAACTTTCGTTATTTAAATATATTTGTCAATAAAACTCAAAATGAAACTGAATTATATAATTTGAATTGTCCAGTTCACATTATATTGTCGATTCACTATTTCTGATAAATTCAGAAATTAAATATATTATTTAATTATTAATTTTAATTAAATATTCAATAAAATTGAATTAATGACCATTAAATCCCCTAAATCACTATATAAATAATTAAATAAATAAATTATTATATAGCTGAAAATGTGGGTCGTTACACCTTAGTATGTATGAAGAATAATATTTGTTACCTCATTGCGTCAAGTGTGGTCAAGTTGGTTAATAATTCCATTAGAACTACTCTAAAACTGAAGACATCCACTTTTGTTGCTACCTTCCCAATCACAGCATATTCAGTAACAAGATAACCATAAGTCCCAGCAAGTTTAATAGCAACGGAGAACTTCCCATTAGGTGCAACTTTAACAAGTCCAAAATCTACCACTTTAGCCCTATAATTATCATCAAGAAATATCTAATTTAACTTCTTAGAGCATACTGAGTGCTCTTCTTGAATTGAAGGTCACTTTTAAATTTGGGACTTAAAATTAGCAAATAAAAAAGCAATCAGTCCCCCAATATTTACACATCATGGAAATTTAACAGTTTTCAAACAGCTAGAACCAAAAATGCATTTGTAGCTGGAGATGTATCTGATTCTATATAAACTGTACTTCACTCGAGACCATGTTAGGTGATGACCAGTTTCAAATGTCTATCAATTTGTCAACACTACTTGGGGGAAATGCTATTTCCATAAATTGTTAAATGAAGCAATAATACATTTTACTTGGCTTTGTCATCTGTCCGGCAGTCCTTTTTGTATCAAATAGCCAACTAATTATGTTTTGAAAATTTTCTATCATACATATGTTCTAATAAACAATATCATGAAGGCATATATAAAATGTACAAAAATTTAATATTTCCGTTGAAACAGTAGTTTTCTACTTATACTGGTAACTGAAAATGCTACAGAGCCCAAATTACGGGAAGAAAAAGAGTGCTTGTGATGAATTACAAATTTAAATCAACCCCCTACTTTCTCTTGTTCAATATCATGCACCTAAATATTGACCTTTATAGCAAATCTCTACTGATCAAATAAGTAAATGTGAAGCAATGAGATAAATCGGTAAATTTTATTGTGATTTAACTTAATACGGTTGATCTCCACTACTGATAAAGAATGAGTTGTACACGATTCACTGGCATACGGTGGAGCACCGTTTCAATAGCAGACAAAAGTTACTTAAAACACCTGTTGACTTTTTGTATTATATAGAATCCCTAAATCACCTACATCTATATGCATATCATGCGTGTCAAGCATCCATGGTGTATAACAACAATATTCATCATTGATTGAAACAAAGAATTCTTATACCTTTATTTCATTCACAGCTTGCTACCTAGATGCGGGGGAGAACCTATCAACATATATAACCACATTGACTTAACAGGTATATAAGAACTACCACATCCAGAAAGCTATGTTGATATACTATCACCACTACTTTCAGATAAACTACAAGTTGACAACTCACTTTTACCTTTCGTTATAACATGGAGACTAGCATACTTGTAAAATAATTCAAACTATAGTAGCCAAGAATAATAAATGTGGTAAATAAAATTGAATTATTGTTTCGAAAAAAAATACCAAGGGAAAGTGGTGGTTGGAGCACTAAATGATACTTCTGTAAAAATGAAAAAGAAACATAACAGATTCTGCAACCCTCTAAAACAAAAGAGAAAAAGGAATTTATCATTACATCAAAATGATGCGAAACAATTTCAACACAAGTCATACCTCTGTTCATCATCATTTTTCATCTTAACAGTAGCCAAAGACCAAAAATGGTATAATCCAAGACTAAAGCACAACGATCTAACAATTACAATAGCGGATGTGAAATTAACGCACCTCATTCTGAGCTGAATATACGAATAATCTGGTTGATCAACATAATCATTCAGCACAACTCAAGCTACACAAACTTCACGACATCGACGCCATACTCAATATTCCCTAGAAATCGATGACGAATCTCGCAATATATCGATCCAACCCGTAGTATAGATGTCACACGAAGTTGAACTTGAACACAAAGCGATGGTTTCAATTGGGGTTGGAGAAGGATCCCATACCGCAAAGGATGGCATTGGAGAACTCTAGGTCCATGACTATGTCTTAGTAGTCTTCAATGATGCTCTGGATGAGTGGGAATGCAGATTCGTTCACCAGATTTAATGGATCTTGATTAACTCAACTGCAGGTAGAATGGAAAACATTGGAGATTCAACGAAGACGGAGATGACGGCCAGTTAGGTTTTGTCATGAGAAATGTACAAGGGCGGGTTATATATTAGGTAAGGAGAAATATGCTTGAATCTGATCCGACCCGCTTAATTGCATAATTACATTTTGAACCTTGTTTGTTACTTTATATCAATTTATTATATATAATGATTAACAAAACAAATTATTTGTATCTAGTAATTTTATAATTGACAATAATCATTTATTACATATAATAATTAACAATAATAAATTATGTATATAAGTTGCTAAATATCTTAAAATTTTAAACTTTTTAAGGTTCTAATTTTTTTTCACTTTGGAATTTTATAAGTGTTCAATTTCTTTTTATCAAAATTTATTTCATATTATTATATGTAATTAATTACTAAATGTTTAACATAATTAATAAATATTAACTATAACTTAATAACATTTAATAATTTAAAACAAAAAATCATTATATATAAGGTATTAAATTTATAACATTTTAAATTTTCTAATTTTCTTTCACCTTGGAATCTTGTGAAAATTTTCTGTGAATGTTAAGAGCAAAGGAACTAAGAGGGAATGCAGAAATTTCAACTATTCCAGTAGCGAGAGAATGGAAATGCAAAGCGAAAATTGTTTCCAAATGTCTAATATTCAAGTAGTCTAATCATAACTATAAAAACTTATTAAATATTAATTATACATCATTACTTATACATTATTATTTGTACATCATAACTATAAAAACTTATTAACTATAAAACTTATTAATTTTACATCATTACACATATATAATATTTCTGTTAATAATTATTATTAATGATTACTTATTAGATATTAATAAATAATATAATATTATTAATGATTAGTAACATAATATTATAGTTAATAATTAGTGATTGAGGAATGTAAATGATATCTACTACATCTATCCAAAAATGACCGTTGTAATAGCTTTCTATTACAATGGGCAGCCTACGCCCATTGTAAAAGAGTGTTGTACAGACATCTATTACAACGGTTCAGGAAGTGACCGTTGTAATAACATTCTATTACAACGGGCAGTCAGCACCCATTGTAAAATGGACGTTGCAATAGGGTATTTTTGTTGTAGTGTAAATATCTAAATTGGTTAAAAGATCAAAACTAAAATTTTGGGATTTGAATGGAAATTTGAGGATATTCAATTTTAGACATTGGATACCTAAGTTTCAGAACTTATATAAGAGATATATAAGAACATAGTGAATTTAGAAGCAACTGGATTGGAAGGTGATCAATTTGAGATAAAATATTATATAACAGAATTTATATAAGAATGAAGACATTTGGAAATATGATTTGGAAAGAAAATTTTGTATGATTTATGAGGAGTATGAAATGAAGTACTATATATACATAGTATCACATGTTTTCAAGTCAAGATAAGGGAAGTACCATCCTTCTCCTTTGAATTTTGAGCTTAGTGAGATGTGATGCAGGTGGTAGTAGGTTGTCCGGACGTAAAACTCATGAGTTGTCATTATTCCTAAGAGAACACAACCATGTAGCGAAATTCGCAGGTTGTTGATGGGCAACGGCAGACGGATGTTTCTTGGGAGAGCCAAGTGTAACCATTCTGCCTAGTGCTATCTACAGTCGTGATAAGGGCATAATCCACAGAGTTGTGAAAGCTTACAGGTATGGATGTTTCCTTGGGGGGACCCAGGCTTAACCATTGTATACATGCGGTCCACATGGCATATCTACAAGTGAAAGAGATGTAACCACTAGAGTTACTAAAGGTAGAATGGAGCCATGCGATGTTGAGATATCTTAGTGATGTGGAGCCATCTGTTTGATGCAGCACTATGCCTTCGTGACTTATTTCGTCTTCGTGACGTGATTTGTCTTTGTGACTTGATTGGCCCTCGTGACTTGGTTTATTCTCATCATTTAATAATTTGTTTTCGTAACCCTGAGATAGAGCAGCCAACGCTCAATGATCTCATTTTTTCTTCTGATTCTAAAATATCTTCCGTTGATTTGTCCACGACAAAATTCACAGGGAAGTGGTTTTCTATGGATACAGATGTTTTCTGGGGGATCCAGACAAAACTGTTGTGTATCTATGATTCATGAACAATTAGCATATCAACATCGCACTAGTACTTCCCGTATCTATTTTTTTAACTTAAAATATTTCATTGGGGGTTGAAGCAAGGAAATTTAGTATTTGGAGATTTTAGTCGTGCGCCTAGCCAGCGTATGCCTAACACATATGAGAACGACAATGGACTTGTCAAACTTTGAGTTATCAAATATTTTCAAATCTATAATTTGAAACTAATATGTACTTAATAAACTAAGAAAGAGGATTTCAAAGTAGCTTTGGAATAATAATACAAATGTTTTGTATGAATTTTATGTTATGTATAAAAGTTATAAAAGATTTTGGATTTTAGAAATTTTCAAGTTGACAATTTGTAACTTGAAAAGGAGATGTGGTTGAATTTTGATCGTATGGAATAAATGCAACGATGGATAAATAAACATTGACAGATGAGGTCTATAAAGAAATTTGTAATAATTTGAGATGCGTTAATCCGACTTTATGCAGAAGTTGAAAGTCAAGAAAAGATTGGTTTTGAAAAGAAATTTGATTTTCTGAGTTAATTGAATAGGCTGGGTAAATAGAGAGGGTCGATGATGTAAATATTGATATGTAAATTAGAATATGAAATTTGAAGTACACATCAATATAACTCAAAAGTTCTTTCCTTTTCGAGGATGAAAAGTTTTAAAGGGGGGAAGATTGTAACGTCTCAGAAATTTCGACAACTAGAAAGTGAAATTAATTAGAGATTTAATTATGAACAATCAATTTTTATTGATAATGGGGTCAGGAATTAAAAATCAAGTATGTTGTTTGAGTTGAATTGATTTCGATATTTAATGTAACACCCCACCTCCGCCAGTACCACTCTTGCAAGTGCACTGACTTTGGAGGGGCGTTTGAATCAGGTAAACATGCAAAATGATATATCAAGGCAGAACAAGAACATATGTATATATGTAAACAGAGTAAATAACATAGATAAAACAGCGGAAGATTTAAACCATTTCAAAACAAGTCTGGTACAACATAATATCAATTTTCCCAATAAACAAGTCTAGATAAAACAACATCATCTGAAAACAGAAATACATATGTGCTATCCCCAAAATACGTGAGAACCATAGCTAGCTTCATGTAGAAAGCGTACATGTACTGAAATCCCACAAGCAAATAATCCAAAATCCAAGCTAGGCTCCTGTATTCCCTCCCTGAGAACCTGGGGGGGGGGGGGGGGAACGGAAGAAAAGAGGCGAAAGAAAACAGGTCAGTCAAAAAGACTGAGTAAGCCCTACTACAATCAATGTAAACTGATAAAGTTAACTGGTATGGGCAGCAAGGGATGAACATAAGGATAACAACATACTAGCATGATGACTAACTATCAAGGTAGATAAAGGTGTCATCGCATAATCAGGACTAAGGTTTTGCACCACAGGTGTACTAGTAAACTAACATGACTTGAATAAACGAGTATTAATCTCTTGGCCCAAGCTTTGGCCCAATAACATGAAGTGACCCCAATACGAGGTCCAAAGTATAAACAAGAAGTGATCCCCAGGCCCAGGTTTGGCCCAACATCAAGAATGACCCAAACCAAGGTCCAACTAGCACGGTCTAGTCGATCGGCTCCCTATAAGTCTATCTCGTCAAGTGTCTGTGTCATACGGCCCAACTACGAAGTGTAGCTAAACTGTGCTAGGTCCACCCTAGGGTGTATCAAGTCCTAGGGTGTCAACCACCGACACAAACCAAGCACGCACAGTTTAAACCTACTGGTGCCCGTGCCTGCTTTTTCAACTCCGGACCATGTGCACGATCATGGCCCGCCTGAACCCACACCGGTGCACCTACTCAGCCGTCGTTTGGTCGCTTACATGGCATCCCAGTAATCGTACCCCTCCCTAGCCTAGTCCCTAGGGTGTCGTGATACAACTAAGAGGGTTACTGGTGCAAAGGACCACGCAACTAGGGTTTCTTTAATGGGTTAACGTGGTTCACCCAACTCATTCAAGTACCAAGTTGGTTAAGTGTACCCAAGGTTCATGACTTAACCCTACCAACCCATCGTGTTTTCATTGGTTAAGTATTCCAGCGGTCCATGACTTAACCCTAATCACAAGGCATTAATTAATTAATGCGCCTTAACCTCTCACATTAGACTTTGTTGTGGTTACTAGTTAAGCCGGCGGGTCCGGGTAGCTTTACACCACAACTTGGTCTAACCTCGGGTTCAAGGTACAACATGACCAACTTCTCACATTGGGTCTTATTGTTTGTAGCAACTAGTTAAGCCGGTCGGTTCCGGGTAGGTTTACGCTACAAACTCAACCCAACCTCGAGTTGGTCACACTTATCTTTTCTAAGTGTCATGTCCACCATGTTTCCAAAACACATTACAAGTTTTTCAAGCAATTGGGTAGACCTAACTTAATAGGTGAATTCCCAATGGGTAGACCTAACTTAATAGTTAAATTCCCAAGCTTACGTTTTTAGGTCTTTTAAGTTTACCCAACCCCAAACGCAATCCCATCGCTTACACATCGCAATAGCGCATAAAGGATAGAAAGAGGGAACTTGGCATAATTATGACATAATAGTGTTGAAGCCACAAGTTCAACATGGTGGCATATGAAATGTACATATGTTCATATACTTGCATTAGGCCTCAAAAGCATGCATAACATGATAGCATGAACAAAATGTTCAACCCAAACTTGCATAACATACTTGCATACCATAACATGACATACTTGCCTATAAACTTGCATATTACAACATGATAAACTTGCATATCAACTTGCATATTACAACATGATAAACTTGCATATCAACTTGCATAACATATGACAACTTGCATATCAAACTTGCATACAAAACTTGCATAACACATGACAACTTGCATATCAAACTTGCATACAAAACTTGCATAACACATCATACTTGCATAATAAAACTTGCATGACATATGACAACTTGCATATCATACTTGCATAATAAAACTTGCATAACATATGACAACTTGCAAACCAAACTTGCATAACAAAACTTGCATAACATATGATAACTTGCATATAAACTTGCATATCATACATTTAACTTTAAAAGTTCAAGTATGAAAGGAATAGGGCTTACTATGCTTATGCGAACTCAAATGAGTATAGCAAATGCAAGAAAACCCTTATGCAACCAAAAAGAAAAACCCCAAAATGCAAGCAAACTTGATCAAGACTCCTCCTTTATGATGCCAATAGAGAAACAAGACTTTAATGCAAGCGAAAGAGGATCATACAAGCCTAAATACACTTGTATGCATGGAAAATCACTTAGGAATTGATTTAGGAATTGTATGAAGAGAGTGGAGGCCATGAGAGGTTTGATTTTGACATAGTTTAGTTGCTAGAATGAATAATGAATGATTTAGGGTAGGTTAGGGTCTTATTTATAGATTAGGCTAGTGATTTAGACCATAGGATTAAACCCTAGTTCTCATCTCAGCCCTCCAAATCGAATCTGGCCCCCTAGCTCAACACATTCTCAAGATGGTGCACCAGGCAGGACTGGGAGTCTGAGCCAAGTCGACAGCCAAGTCGACAGGGCTGTCGACCTGGTCAGACCTAGTCGACTCCCAAGTCGACAGGGCTGTCGACTTGGGTACTGTGGCGGGAATTTTCCCGCCTTGGCCCAACTGGCCCAATTTCCAAGCTTAGATTTGAATTTGAAAATCTGTTTTTATTTAGAAATTTTCTGAAAACTTTGTTGGGCCTTAATCGGGTCATACGGACTCCGATTTTCGAAAACTCGGACTCTATTTCGCCTATGTTTCCGAGACGAACGCAATGGCATAGCCCGTTTCCCTTGATTCAGATTTTATTATCTAATTCTGCCTCAATTTATGTTATAACAGGTTATTGAAAATACGGGTTGTTACATTTAATTCAGAATGATTGGTTGAAGATCATATGTTTATTTTTGAATAATTGAATTAAATTTGATTGGGTATTTGAATTGGATTTGAAATTCGATTAAAAATATGAACGGTTGAATTTAAAAATAAATGTAACCAATGTTAAATAAATTGATGATTTTATTTGTTGAGATATATGGAAATTGGCTTGGATATGTGTGTATTTGTGTGCATAAAGAAAATTAACTTAATGTCTCAAACGAACAGAGTTATTGGTGAATGAACAGAGTTATTGGTGAACAAATAGAATAAAATCAATGAACAGTTAAATAATTCGAAAATAAAATAATGTCGTATACAAACTGAAACGACCCGAAATCCCCTTTACGGGAAATCACGGATTGAGTTGAGAACAAGCCACATCGGAACGCAGACAGAAGAACATTTCATTGTTTATTACAACAATTACATCAGAATACAAGAATATACAGAGTATGAATAAATATTACACAGAAAATATCAGAGATATAAATTACATTTAAATACATAGCCGTAGAAAAATAATACAAAACACAACTGAAAGTAATACATGGATACAGGGCTTTCCGAGTATCGTTCCAGCTGTAAATTAGGATCCTGTGAATATAAATCTGCAAAACCAAAACTACTAGTTACCCGTGTCAAAAGAAGGGCACCCAGAGTTTAGGTTAAAATAATAAACTCCAGGTCAGTCATGTGACTGGTGTGAGAATTAAAACAGTTATTTATCTTTATTTTAAAGTTAGGTAAATCAAGGGACCACACCATATAACACGGAACGGGTTTCCTCCTAAGAATACCAGTGCATAAAACAACATCGAAATGCTAAATAAAGAACAATGAAGCTATTATAAGACCCAGGTCCCATCGTACAATGCAACACAAGCCGGAGGATAGGGTTTTACCTTATAATAGCCAAAGAATGCTTGATACGCTAAATTTCATCTTTTATTACTATAAGTGTATAGTGTCAAAACAATTTCAATCATAAGTATCAATCATAGACGGCATGAGTGCCCCATCCCACTATGTCGCCATACTAGGCTATACAAATAAAACCGCAAAGTCATGTATTGGAAGTTGGATTTCCATCTGTGAACCGAGGCTAAAGATAGTCCTCTACCAATTCGAGACAATCTAGCCCATGACTCAGGATCAGAACGCATCGACCCTTGGATCTTCAGGGCCGGTCCACTCGACGTGGATTAGACGAAACCCTAAACACTACGTCTCCCCGCCCTATGGGGCGTAAATGAGCCAACGAATGACCCCATCGGTTCGAGAACGACCAATATATCCGAGGCGCCTCGCAACAGCAACAACCACATAAGTCAAACTCGTCAGGGCGTGTAAAACCACTGATGCCACTTCTAGCTAGAAGGAAACGCATGCCCTTCCTGCAATCCTCTCCCGTTTCTGGTTCACAACCGGGGTGTGAGGCTCACGAATCAACGCTACACAAAGCTATGCCACACAGGCTGTGCTTTGACCATCAACCACAAGACTCTGCTTTTCAACAGGAGCCTTGATCATTTGCATCATAGCATGCCACACAGGCAAACCACTCCATGCAACCGATATCCATCAATCACACAGAATGATATCCAATGTCAGACACACAGTCCATTTACAAGTCCGTTCTGGGTCTGAACGAAACCAGAGGCACTTTGTACCTCGCATATCCATCGATCTCCAAGTACGCCTGGACGATCACCAACCGATTCTCTCCTCTTGGGTGTACAGCCCAATCAAGATCATCAGTAATTATCCAAACGACGTGAAGTCCTCCGGTCTTCGACCACCGTCTTTATCCTCGACACCACGTCGAATCAGTTACTCAGAGTGGGATAAACCCGGTCTTTCTGAATGACTCGCGTATATAATAAACAAGAGTTACACAAACACAACATATGCCTCATTCCAATTCATCAATCACTAACCGTAAATTAGTAAGGGAACAATACCCCAAATATTAACCCCGAAGGCCGAAACCAACATCAGATCAATACCTAGGAAACCATTCATCTTAACTAATCTTCAGTTAGTTGCTAAATTTCACATTCTTAGGGAAAGGTTCCCATTAATTTTATCAAAGATAAATTCTTTTAAATTTATTCTTTAATCTTCTTTGAATATCAATTCAAACTAGTCGGGATTAGTGAACCACACCGAAGTAATTATTTATTTTATTTCCCAATCCCAACCTATTCATCCCATGAAGGAAAACTGGTCATACTTCATATCTAACACCACGGTGTTATCGGTAAATTCAATTGCCATTTCACATTCAAATCTAATTAAAGATTTAACTATCGCCTGAAGCAAAACTGGTGATACTCCATCCTCGATTAATTCAATCTAATTAAAGATTCATTAAAACTCCACTTGGTTTTAATCTTCCTGTCTTTAACTGGATTAAAGAATCAATGTCATTTAAAACACGGTTCACGATAAACCCAAAATCACATTCCATTCTATCAGCCTTTAACCGTAAATAGCAAGTGAGCAATTTCCTAAGTATTAACCCCGAAGGCCGAAACCAACATTAGATCAATACCCAAGAAACCATTCAACTTAACTAATCTCCAGTTAGTTTCTGATTTTCTTAACTCAGTTGGGTCTAAGAACAGTATTATTGAAGATACCGTTCAGGATAACCCAAAATCACATTCCATTAATTATCGGGTTAAAGAACAAGTTTTATTTAAAACATCGTTCACGATAAACCCAAAAATCTATTCAAATTGAATTCCAATTAAATACCATTTAATTGGTACACTTCATCAAATCTAAATAAAAAGATTTAATCTTTTTCTCAACTGGGTCAGTGTTAATGAAGACACCATTCACGGCAAAACCAAATCACATTTGGTATTAAATACAAGGCTCTGAATAGAAAATATATCGGCTTATATTCAATATCAAATTCTGAAACAAACAAATATCGTATTGGAATTAACGATATAAATATATCTTTCAAATTCCCATAACAATATCTGTATCATCACGAAATCCAACATCGAAATATTCCAAAGACAATTTCAATTCAAATCCATTCCAACTTAATTATTGGAAATTCTGGTTACTTTTAAAACCATTTCAAATCCACTTTATTTATTTTAAAAATAAATAGAATTTTAATTCTAGTTCAAAACTAGTTCATTTCGATAAAAATCTATTTTTATCTTTTCAAATATGGAGTTTTTCATCCCAATTATTCACAAATCATTTCTTATGATTTTTCACAAATTATTACTATTTTTAATCATTTTATCAAGGCCCGTACAGTCGATTTCCATCAACGACCATCGAACTGCACTTACAGCGAACTTTCCAAATTTGTTTTGGACATTATTCCAAATCCAACTGTTAGATTTCTAATTTCTAATATTCTTTAGAAAGCTCTTTTCGATACGAACCCAACGGTTCCGGTTTTAGGAGAATCCGATGGTCAGATCTCCCGTTTCGTCAATTCGAAGTCAATGGTCGAAATTCGCAAACTGCCGCGGCGCGGTGCATTCTATTCAGGCCATTATATATATAATATATATTATATATATTTCGTCGATTCCCTTTCAAAATGTATTTTATAAATCGTTTTAAATTCGTTTTCAAAACGATTTCAACTTCATATTAAATTTCTAATCAAAATTGAATATTCCACATCATTAATCTATAAATGATAATATTTTCAAAACGTTATATTTTGAAATCACTTCCTTTTCTATATTCATTATAAAAATGAATAAAATCGATATAAATATCGTTCACGTCAAAATGGCGTCAATCTAATCAACATGGCTTCAATTCAACACATGAATTTATTTTCAACTCAACATATGAATTTATTTTCTATATTGGAATGAGGCCCAATCAATTACCATATAATGTTAATTATATGGATTTTCTACAACACATGTACATAACAGCAACGATAAATAATCAACCATCATCCAAAGTGTACCACACAATTGCATAAGCATTAAATATAAATAATTAACGCTTACACAGTCTATCAACCCATCGATTAACATACAACAAAACAATCGGGATTAGTGTACGTCAAATATCATCCCAATACCTGTGTGGGGTTTCAAATCAACAAACACACATTTTATCTGTGCAGTTAGGCGATGTGTGAAATTTATCATCCCAATCAATATCAATCAAATCAGTGTATATAAACAAATCGTCCGATTTGTTTATAAATATTTTTTTTATACACACGTTAAAAATCATATTTTTAACTATAAAATATTTTCCACCATAAAATATTTTATTTCATTCCACATCACACAATCAAATTTCACAACACAACAATCAAACAAATAAGTCATCCATGGTCTGTGGACGACGGGTGTTGGGTGCTGCTAAGCACCGTCTGCATCCTAGTATATATTTCAACTAGAAATAAAATTAAAAGTGAGAAGTTCTCACCGACTAGCTAAACCAAATGCCACGACTCTTCATATGTAGGAAATCTTCGCCTTGCTCGCCTTTTGTCACTTTCGTTGCCCGCACTCACTACATATATAGAAATCACATATTTTTTACTTTGCCTTCATAATAAAAATTATATTTTTATGCCGCTACTATACAGATAAAAATTATATTTTTAAACCGCTATCTTTAAAAATAGAAACCACATTTTTATTTGTTCACTTTCAATATAAAAATCACATTTTTATATCACTTTCATATAAATATAAATCACCTCTTTATCATGCTAATATATATTTTCAAAACGATGTTTATATAGAAAAGATTATACTTTTAACTAAACAAAGCACAAAGATCATATTTTTATTCTTTCTATAATATAAAATTTATATTTTCATTCTTCACATTATATAAAAATTATATTTTGATATGATGAAAAATCATATCTTTTCCCTCTCAAAAATCGTGTCTTTATTTTTGAAATCCCACACATAAAAATCCTATTTTTGTTTACATTAAAAATCAAACCTTTTTACATATAAAAATCAATTAATCATTTTATTTAAAAAAAAACGAATTCAAAACAATACATTTAAATTAAAACTGAATTTTAAAATAAATAAGAAGGGCTCACTATTTTTGGGTGTTGACTGTGGAGGTGGTCTGAATGGGAGGAGGAGAAGGGGTTCGGCCTCGAGGTGGCGGCGCTCTAAAAACGGCGGGCCCAGATCTGGTGGCGCGCGGGTTTGGCTCGAAGTTCCAGGAGGGAAGTCAACGGTGATGGGTGGACGCGACTGTCTCGCGTCGCGAGGTGGAATGGTGCGTGACGCTGAAGCGAGGAAGGAGGCGGTGGAGGAAGGAGGACGTCGGCCATTTTCTGATTTGGGGGGATCGATTTTCTGGTTTGAGAAAAATGAAGAGGGGTGGGGGTTAAATGTAAATTTATATTAATATATATATATATATATATATTAATTCTCCTCCAAGTTGATTTTACTTTCAAACTCTAAATGGGACCCAATGACTGTCGTTCCTAGCTAATTACCCCCATTCCGAACGCAATGGGATATGTATCGTAAGCCAGTTCGGCCGTTTCGATCAGTTTTTGTCAAAATCAAAATATAACTCTATATATTGAATTTGAACGTGCATTTCAATTTACCGGGGCCACATACTAACTCTAAAAATTCCCGAAAAATTATTTCTAGCTTCATATTGACGATACGGTCCTGACAAAACTAATTTCGTCAAATTCCGAGACCGTTTGAAAAATGGTCATTTTCTGGTCGATCGAAATTGACTGAAACTGTCAAAACACGTTTAACTTCGCCACGCTCACATATTGATTCAGAAAATTATGAATTTTGAAACCTAGCAATAATTTGACATCCCGGATCCAACAAAAGTGGTTTCGTCAAATTCCAAGGTCATTTGCAAAATTTCCATTTTCAAAGGCCTTTATATATATTAATATATATATATATTCCACAGCGACTTTTCTGAATTTTGACTGGATATATCTTTCAATTTCTAAAGTGAAATCTCAGTTTCTTAGATCTGTTAGAAAGATATCATCAAACAGATTCAGATATTTCTTGTTTCGTCTAATTCGGGCTCAAAACGAATCCTGTATATTCATTTGGAATTTAAAATCGAATTTTCGAACTATCGCGCCATTTCAGGCTCGTTATATAATTAAAATAAATTTATTCGTTTTAACTTCATTGAAAATAAATTTTCCGTCGTTATTATTTAAAATAATTCATTTTAAATAATCAAAATCCGTCAAAATCGCTAAAATAAAATTTTTAAATTGGCTCAGAATTTCCGGGTTGTTACAGTCTCCCCCACTTAAAACTTTTCGTCCCCGAAAAGGAACGAAGCTGAAAGTTGTTCCACAAATCAACTCAACTTCCATTATTTTCTTTACGGCTTAAGTTCTTCAACTTTTCAGTTTCTAAGAACTTTTCAAAATTTTCAAAAATTTGGCTAACACCCTATATTTTCGAAAAATTTCGCCATAACCTCCCCTGCACCGGGGACTTCGGGGTATTTCAAATAGCCTCCCATGGCTCTCATAAATCCAAAAAGAAAAAGAACAGCCAATCGGCTCATAAAATCATCCAAACCTAATAAATTTGTAAACATGTACCTATTTGTCGGGAAAACTATTTTATTCCTCTTCTCTAGCCTCCTTGTTATGACTTGTTCAATAGATATACATGTATATGTATGCAAATGCAACAAATTTTCAATACAATTCACAATTTGATCAATTTGGCTAAAGGTTCAACATTTAATTATTCGAACAACAATCAAACAACACAACCATCAATCAATTAGTGAATTAACGTATCAAATTCATAATTTTGATACATATACAGAAAATCACATTTTTGATGCCAAATCACAACAATATATTCCAACTATATTTTGGTTCTCACACCAGTCAATTGGAAATATATAAATATCACACCTTCGCAACTCAAACACAAATTGCTGATGCTACGTAGTCATCAACAGAATCATCTCCGGGCGACTAGAGTGTAATTCTATATCTATCCAGTATATTAAAACTTAAAATACATGCGGATCAGACGTATATGCAAAATCTTTATATACTGCATTGTCCAAATTCAATATAAAATAAATATTCAAATACATTGAATAAGGTTTACATTTTTAAAACAAAACTTGTTTTCAATTTTATTTTCAAAATATCACTCTTCACACTTGTTCTAGGATACTGCAGATCCTATCTCTAACGAGTCATTCCTATTGGATATTACTAATCCAATTTCTAATGAATTCTTTCATTTGGTTCTAACGTGTCCTTTTCTCCAAGCTCTGTAAACCAAAGCTATGATACCACAATGAAACGACCCGAAATCCCCCTTATGGGAAATCACGGATTGAGTTGAGAACAAGCCACATCGGAACACAGACAGAAGACCATTTCATTGTTTATTACAAAAATTACATCAGAATACAAGAATATATAGAGTATGAATAAATATTACACATAAAATATCAGAGATTTAAATTACATTTAAATACATAGCAGTGGAAAAATAATACAAAACACAACTGAAAGTAATACACGGATACAGGGCTTTCCGAGTATCGTTCTAGCTGTAAGTCAGGATCCTGTGGATATAAATCTGCAAAATCAAAATTACTAGCTACCCGTGTCAAAATAAGGGCACACAGAGTTTAGGTTAAAACAATAAACTCCAGGCCAGTCATGTGACTGGTGTGAGAACTAAAACAGTTATTAATCTTTATTTTAAAGTTAGGTAAATCAAGGGACCATGCCGTATAACACGGAACGGGTTTCCTTCCAAGAATATCAGTGCATAAAACAACAGCGCAATGCTAAATAAAGAACAATGAAGCTATTATAAGACCCAGGTCCCATCACATAATGCAATACAAGCCGGAGGATAGGGTTTTACCTTATAATAGTCAAAGAATGCTTGATACTCTAAATTTCATCTTTTATTACTATATGTGTATAGTGTCAAAACAATTTCAATCATAAGTATCAATCATAGACGACATGAGTGCTCCATCCCACTATGTCGCCATAATAGGTTCTACGAATAAAACCGCAAAGTCACGTATTGGAAGTTGGATTTCCATTTGTGAACCGAGGCTAAAGATAGTCCTCTATCGATTCGAGACAATCTAGCCCATGTCTCAGGATCAGAACGCATCGACCCTTGGATCTTCAGGGCCGGTCCACTCGATGTGGATTAGACGAAACCCTGAACACTACGTCTCCCCGCCCTATGAGGCGTAAATGAGCCAACATATGACTCCATCGGTTCGAGAACGACCGATATATCTGAGGTGCCTCGCAACAGCAACAACCACATAAGTCAAACTCGTCAGGGCGTGTAAAACCACTGACGCCACTTCTAGCTAGAAGGAGACACATGCCCTCCCTGCAGTCCTCTCCCGTTTCTGGTTCACAACTGGGGTGTGAGGCTCGCGAATCAACGCTACACAAAGCTATGCCACACAAGCAAACCACTCCATGCAACCGATATCCATCAATCACACAGAATGATATACAATGTCAGACACACAGTCCATTTACAAGTCCGTTCTGGGTCTGAACGAAACCGGAGGCACCTTTTACCTCGCATATCCATCGATCTCCAAGTACGTCTGGACGATCACCAACTGATTCCCTCCTCTTGGGTGTACAGCCCAATCAAGATCATCAGTAATTATCCAAACGACGTGAAGACCTCCAGTCTTCGACAACCGTCTTCATCCTCGACAACACGTCGAACCAGTTATTCAGAATGGGATAAACTCGGTCTTTCTGAATGACTCGCGTATATAATAAACAAGTGTTACACAAACACAACATACGCCTCATTCCAATTCATCAGCCACTAACCGTAAATTAGTAAGGGAACAATTCCCCAAATATTAACCCCGAAGGCCGAAACCAACATCAGATCAATACCCAGGAAACCATTCATCTTAACTAATCTTCAGTTAGTTGCTAAATTTCACATTCTTAGGAAAAGGTTCCCATTAATTTTATCAAAGATAAATTGGCTTTGCAACCATCCCTTTATCACCCAAGCAGCAGGTAAAACCCACCATGGCTTCCACCTGGTCTCCCAGTACACTTGTTTTACGGCGACTCTCTCGAGCCTCCCGGCCACTGCCTAACCAACCCCCACAAGGGACATGTGGGGGTAAGAGTCTCCCGTTCGCCACCAAACCGCGAAGCGAGAACCCCCCATCATGACTGCAACAAGAACTGGTGATACTCCATCCTCAATCAATTCAATCTAATTAAAGATTCATTAAAACTCCACTTGGTTTTAATCTTTCTATCTTTAACTGGGTTAAATAATCAATGTCATTTAAAACACGGTTCACGAAAAACCCAAAATCACATTCCATTCTATCAGCCTTTAACCGTAAAATAGCAAGTGAGCAATTCCCTAAGTATTAACCACGAAGGCCGAAACCAACATCAGATTAATACCCAAGAAACCATTCAACTTAACTAATCTCTAGTTAGTTTCTGATTTTCTTAACTCAGTTGGGTCTAAGAACAGTATTATTGAAGATACCGTTCATGACAACCCAAAATCACATTCCATTAATTATCGGGTTAAAGAACAAGTGTTATTTGAAACACCGTTCACGATAAACCCAAAAATCAATTCAAATTCAATTCCAATTAAATACCATTTAATTGGTACACTTCATCAAATCTAAATAAAAAGATTTAATCTTTTTCTCAACTTGGTTTAAGAACAGTGTTAATGAAGACACCATTCACGGCAAACCCAAATCACATTTGATATTAAATACAAGGCTCTGTATAGAAAATATATCGCCTTATATTCAATATCAAATTCTGAAACCAACAAATATCGTATTGGAAATAACGATATAAATATATCTTTTAAATTCCCATAACAATATCTGTATCATCACGAAATCCAACATCAAAATAGTCCAAAGACAATTTCGATTCAAATCCATTCCAATTCAATTATTGGAAATTCTGGTTACTTTTAAAACCATTTCAAATCCACTTTATTTAATTTAAAAATAAATAGAATTTTAATTCTAGTTCAAAACTAGTTCATTTCGATAAAAATCTATTTTTATCGTTTCAAATATGGAGTTTTTCATCCCAGTTCTTCACAAATCATTTCTTATGATTTTACACATATTATTACTATTTTTAATAATTTTATCAAGGCCCGTACAGTCGATTTCCATCAACGGCTATCGAACTGCACTTACAGCGACCTTTTCCAAATTTGATTTGGATATAATTCCAAATCTAACCGTTAGATTTCTAATTTCTAGTATTAATGCTCTTTTCGATACGAACCCAACGGTTTCGGTTTTAGGAGAATCCGACGGTCGGATCTCCCGTTACGTCAATTCGAAGTCAATGGTCGAATTCGCGAACTGCTGCAGCGCGGCGCGTTCTTTTCAGGACATTATATATATATATATATATATATATATATATATATATATATATATATATATATATATATATATTTCATCGATTTCCTTTCAAAACGTATTTTATAAATCGTTTTAAATTCGTTTTCAAAACGATTTCAACTTCATATTCAATTTCTAATCAAAATTGAATATTCCACATCATTAATCTATAAATGATAATATTTTCAAAATGTTATATTTTGAAATCAATTCCTTTTCTATATTCATTATAAAAGTGAATAAAATCGATATAAATATCGTTCACGTCAAAATGGCGTCAATCTAATCAACACGGCTTCAATTCAACACATGAATTTATTTTCAATTCAACACATGAATTTATTTTCTATATTTGAATGAGGCCCAATCAATTACCATATAATGTTAATTATATGGATTTTCTACACCACATGTACATAACAGCAACGATAAATAATCAACCATCATCCAAAGTGCACCACACAACTGCATAAGCATTAAATATAAATAATTAACGCTTACATAGTTTGTCAATGTGACAACCTGTAACTTCCCTGTAAAGGAAAGCGCGGATAGTTCGAGAACAAGCCACAAAATAGAACTCAGACGGAAGGACATTTCATTGTATACTACAACAATTCTATCAGAATGCAAGAATATACAGAGTATAAATGAATATTACACAGAAATATCAGAGATTTAAATTACATTTAAATACATAGCAGCGGAAAGTAATACAATACACGACTAGAAGAGATATACGGATACAAAGCTTTCTGGATATCGTTCCAGCTGTAAACCAGGATCCTGTGAATATAAATCTGCAAAACCAAAACTACTAGCTGCCCGTGTCAAAATAAGGGCACCCAGAGTTTAGGTTACAACAATAAACTCCAGGTCAGTCATGTGACTGGTGTGAGAACTAAAACAGTTATTAATCTTTATTTTTAAAGTTAGGTAAATCAAGGGACCACGCCGTATAACACGGAACGGGTTTCCTCCCAAGAACACCAGTGCATAAAACAAACAGCGCAATGCTAAATAAGGAAAAATGAAGCTATTATAAGACCCAGTTCCCATCACACAATGCAACGCAAGCCGAAGGATAGGGTTTTTACCTTATAATAGCCAAGAATGCTTGATACATTTAAAACAAATCATTTGATACTATCATAAGTGCATAGTGTATAAAACAACTTCAAATCATAAGTATCAATCATAGACGGCATAAGCGCCCCATCCCACTATGTCGCCATACAAGGCTCTACAAATAAAACCACAAATGTCACGTATTTGGAAATTGGATTTCTGTTTGTGAACCGAGGCAAAAGATAGTCCTCTACCGATTTGAGACGCTCTAGTCTGTGTCTCAGGTCAGAGCTCGAGTGACCTTTGGATCGTCAGGGCCGATCCACCGACGTGGATTAAAATGCCTGAACACTGCGTTTCCCCACCCTTTGGGGTGTCAATGTGCCAACTAAATGACTCCATCGGTTCGAGAACGACCGATATATCCGAGGCGCCTCGCAACAGCAACAACCACATAAGTCAAACTCGTCAGGGCGTGTAAAACCATTGACGCCACTTCTAACTAGAAGGAAACGCATGCCCTCCCTGAGGTCCTCTCCCGTTTCTGGTTCACACCGGGTGTGAAATTCGCGAAGTAAACGTTACACAAAGCTACGCCACAAAGGCTGTGCTTCGATCATCAACCACAAGACTTTTCTTTTCAACAGAAGCCTCGATCATTCGCCACTTAGGCATGCCACACAGGCAATTCACTCTATGCGTTTGATATCCATCAATATATAACCCCTGAGCTCATACGTCTCAGAAGGGCGTTAAGCAAGAGAATAAATTCTCCGCCGCCAAACAGATATATATTTAATAGAAATCAATCACACAGACTAAAATCCAATGTCAGACACAAAGTCCATTTACAAGTTCGTTCTGGGTCTGAACGAAACCGGAGGCACCTAGTACCCCGCATATCCATCGATCTCCAAGTACGTCTGGACGATCACCATCTGTTTCCATCTTCTTGGGTGTACATCCCAATCAAGATCATCAGTAATCACCTAAACGATGTGAAGACCTCCGGTCTTCTACCACCGTCTTCATATTCGACTTATCGTCGTATCAGTTATTCAGAATGGGATAAACCCGGTCTTTCCGAATAACTCGCGTATATTATAAACAAGTGTTACACAAACACAACATATGCCTCATTCCAATTCATCAGTCACTAACCGTAAATTAACAAGAGAATAATTCCCTAAATATTAACCCCGAAGGCCGAAACCAACATCAGATCAATATCCTGAAAACCATTCTTCTTAGCTAATCTACAGTTAGTTTCTAAATTTCACATTCATAGGGAAAGGTTCCCATTAATTTTATCAAAGATAAATCCCTTGAATTTATTCTTTAATCTTCTTTTGAATTTCGATTCAACTAGTCGGGATTAACGAACCTTACCGAAGTAATCATTTGTTTTAATTTTCCAATCCCGACCTATTAACCCCATGAGGTAAAACGGGTCTTACTTCATATCTAACACCATGGTGTTATCGGTAAATTTAATTACCATTTCACGTTTAAATCTAATTAAAGATTTAACTATCGCCTGGAGCAAAACTGGTGATACTCCATTCACGATCATTTCAATCTAATTAAAGATTCATTAAAACTCCACTTAGTTTTAATCTTTGACTGGGTTAAAGAATCAGTGTCTTTTAAAACACGGTTCACGATAAACCCAAATCACATTTGATATTAAATACAAGGCTCTGAATAGAAAATATATCGGCTTATATTCAATATCAAATTCTACGACTAACAAATGTCATATTGGAAATAACGATATGTATATATGTTTCAAATTCCCATAACAATATCTGTATCATCACGAAATCCAACATCGAAATATTCCGAAGACAATTTCGATTCTAATCCATTCCAATATAATTATTGGAAATTCTGGTTATTTTCAAAACCATTTCAAATCCAATTTATTTATTTAAAAATAAATAGAATTTTAATTCTAGTTCAAAACTAGTTCATTTCGATAAAAATCTATTTTTATCTTTTCAAATATGGATTTTTTCATCCCAATTCTTCCCAAATCATTTCTTATGATTTTACACAAATTATTACTATTTTTAATAATTTTATCAAGGCCCGTACAGTCGATTTCCATCAACGGCCATCGAACTGCACTTACAGCGACTTTTTCCAAATTTGATTTGGACATAATTCCAAATCCAACCGTTAGATTTCTAATTTCTAATATCCGTTAGAAAGCTCCTTTCGATACGAACCCAACGGTTCCGGTTTTCGGAGAATCCGACGGTCAGATCTCCCGTAATATCCATTCGAAGTCAATGGTCGAAATTCATGAACTGCCGCAGCGCGGCGCGTTCTATTCAGGCCATTATATTATATATATAATATATATTTCGTCGATTTCAATTCAAAACGTATTATATAAATCGTTTTAAATTCGTTTTCAAAACGATTTTAACTTCATATTCAATTTCGAATCAAAATTGAATATTCCAATATAAATTCATTTTAAATTCATTTCAAATCAATTTCAATTCAATTTTAATTTAATTCGAATTTCTTTTCAATTTCAATTTGAATTCAATTCCTTTCGATTTCAATTCGAATTCAATTCTATTCAATTTAATTCGAATTTCGATTACTTTCAATATAATTCAAATTTCGAAATCACTTTCAATATAATTCAAATTTCGAAAACACTTTCAATATAATTCAAATTTATTCAACTCTCAATATATATTGAAAATTGAATAAATCGATATAAATATCGTTCACGTCAAAATGGCGTCAATCTAATCTACACGGCTTCATATATTCTATTTTCAAATGTTCTATTTCAAATATTCCCTTTTCAAATATTTCTATTCAAATATTTCTTTTTCAAAACTGGAATGAGGCCCAATCAATTACCATATAATGTTAATTATATGGATTTCCTACAACACATGTATACAATAACAACGATGAATAATCAACCATCATCCAAAGTGCATTCTACACTGTATAAGCATCAAATATAAATATTTAATGCTCATAACAGTCTGTCCATCAATCAATCGACTTACAGCTAATTATTGGGACTAGTGTATGTCATATATCATCCCAATACCCGTGTGGGGTTTCAAACAATCCAACATAGATTTTATTTGTGCAGTTGGGCGATGTGTAAAATTTATCGTCCCAATCAATATCAGTCAAATGTGTGTATATAAACAAATCTCCGATTTGTTTATTTTTATTTTAAATACACGTTAAAAATTCTATTTTTAACTATAAAATATTTTAACTATATAAATATTTTATTTCATATCGCACAATCAACTACACATCAAAATCAAACAAACAAGCATACAAGCCGTTCATGGTCTGTGGACGACGGGTGTCGGGTGCTACTAAACACCGTCTTCATCCTAGTATATATTTTAACTAGAAAATTAAATTAAAAGTGAGAAGTTCTCACCCAAGCTATACCAAACTCCTCGACTCTTCTTATGTAGAAAATCTCCGTCGTTTCTTCTTTCATTACTTTCGTCATCCGTATTCACTACATATATAAAAATCGAATTTTTACTTCGCTATTCAATATATAAAAATCGAATTTTTACTTCGCTATTCAATATATAAAAATCGAATTTTTACTTCGCTATTCAATATATAAAAATCCAATTTTTACTTTGCTATTCAATATATAAAAATCATATTTTACATCGTTACTTCGTTATAAAAATTATATTTTTATCTCGTTCTTCTTCTAATAAAGGTTATATTTTTATAACTCTACCTAAATAAAAATAATATTTTTATATCTTCTACCATGTAAAGATCATATTTTTAATACTCTACTTATATAAAAATAATATTTTTATTCTTTCTCTAATATAAAAATCATATTTTTATTATCCTCCTTATATAAAAATTATATCTTTATCTTTCTACTATAATAAAAACTATATTTTTAACCTCTTTCCAATATAAAAATTATATCTTACTTGCTTTAAAAATATAACCTTTCCTATACAAAGATAATCAGGTTTTTTTCTCCATGAGAACATTGTAAAAATTACTCATTTTTATTTCATGAAAACATTAATTTAAAATACGATTTATATTTATAGAAATTAATCAAGCTAAACCAAATAATAACAAAAAGGAAAACTCACTTTTTTTCTACAACAAATCGGAGAAAGTGGAGTGTTGTTCGTCGCTTGACTGGGCAGAGGAGGCGGAGGAGGTTGCTTGATGGCACGCGGTGGCTCAGGCAGGTGGTGCATTGGGTGTCGGCTGCTGAGATGGGGCTCGCGTCTCAATAGAAGAGGAGGAGGGATTTCCGAGCAGGGGGGCGCGCTGTGCTTCATCGGAGGGGAGTGCAGTGGACAGTGGGGCCAGGCGGAGGGCGCGGGGGTGCTGAACGGGGCGGAGCAGACGTCGATTTGGGGCTTGGGTCATTTGGTAGGTCGGATCTCGAAAGAAGGAAGGGGAAAGAGGCGATGGAGAGGGTGGAGATGAAGGGGGGACCGGGTGAGAGGGGGGCAGCGCCAGGGGAGTTCGTCGGCGGTGGCTCGAGGGCCCCAGGGCGGCGGCGCGATTTGTTTTCTCCCTTTTTTTATTTCTTACTGAATGAATATAACGGGGGGGGGGGGGGGGCTGAGATAATAGGGTGAGAGAGAGAAGAAAGTTTTTATTTATTTATTTAAATTTCAAAAAGTTGACTTTTTAATTCAACCTCTAAACGAGACCCACCGCCTGTCATCCATAGCTAATTACCCCCATTCCAAACACAATGGGATATGTATTGTAAGCTGTTTCGATCGTTTCGATCAGTTTTCGTCAAAATCAACATATAACTCTATATATTGAATTTGAACGCGCATTTCAATTTACTGGGGTCACATACTAACTCGAAAAATTCCAGAAAAATATTTTCTAGCTTCATATTGACGATTTGGTCCTAACAAAACTAATTTCGCCAAATTCTGAGACCGTTTGAAAAATGGCCATTTTCCAGTCGATTAAAATCAACTAAAACTGGTCAAACGCGTTTTCCTTTGCCACCCTCACATATTAATTCGAAAAATTATGAAAATTGAAACCTAGCAATAACTTGACATCACGGATCCAACAAAAGTGGTTTCATCGAAATCCGAGGTCGTTTGCAAAATTCCCATTTTTAAGGGCCTGAATTCCATAGCGACTATTCAGAATTTTCAACTGGGCATAACTTTTGACCCCCGCTGTGAAATCTTGATTTTTCGGATTCGTTGGAAAGATATTCTCAATTAGATTCAAATATTTTTGGTTTCACTAAAATCCGGTTTATTTTGAATCCTGTACATTCATTTGAAATTAGAAATCGAATTATCGAACTACCGCGCCATTTTCAATTCCTTTTATAATTTAAAATAAATATTATATTCTAACGACGATCTATATAAATATATACATTCGAATTTTATTTAAAATAAATTTCTCGTCGTTTTTATTTAAAATAATTCATTTTAAATAATCAAAATTCGCTAAAATTGCAAAAATAAAAATTTTAAATTGGCCCAGATTTCCGGGTTATTACAATCTCCCCCACTTAAAACTTTTCGTCCCCGAAAAGGAACGAAGTCGAAAGTTGTTTAACTAATCAACTCAACTTTCGTTATTTTCTTTACGGCTTAAGTTCTTCAACTTTTCAGTTTCTAAGAACTTTTCAAAATTTTCAAAAATTTGGCTAACACCCTAAATTTTCGAAAAATTTCTCCATAACCTCCCCTGCACCGGGAGCACCGGGAAATTCCCGAAACTGCCATACAGGCCTTCTGATCTCAAAAAGAAAAAGAAAAAGCCAAGCGGCTAGCCAATCGGCTCATAAAATCATCATCACCCAAACAAAACAGTAAATTATGGTAAACATGTACCTATTTGTCGGGCAAACAATTTTATTCTTCTACTGTAGCCTGTTTGCTATGACCTGTTCAATGTAAGTACATGTATATACAAGCAAATGCGACCAAATTTTCAATACTGTTCACTATTTGATTCAAATTTGCTACATGGTTAAAATTTTAATTAATCACCCAATAAACAAACAACACAACCATCAATCAATTAGTTGATTAGCATTTCAAACACATAATTTTGTTACATAGTCAAAAATCACATTTTTGATGCCAAATCACAACAATAAGCCCTATCTAATTTTGGTTCTCACACCAGTCAATTGGAATATATAGAAATCCCACCTTCGACACTCGAACATAAATGTTAATGATGTGATCACTATCATCAATATTATCTTCGGGCGACTAGAGTGTGATGCTATATCTATCCAATATAATAAAACTTCGAATATACGTTTGCAAGGCGTATATGCAAAATCTTTATATATTGGATTGTCCAAATTTAATATAAAATAAATATTCAAATACGTAGAATAAAGCTTAAATTTTCAAAACAAAAATCGTTTTCATTTTAAAAATATACTCTTCACACTCGTTCTAGGATACTACTAATCCCATCTCTAACGAGTCATTCCCGTTGGATATTACTAATCCAGTTTCTGATGAATTCTTTCGTATGGTTCTAATGTGCTGTGAAAACCCGTAACTTCCCCGTAAAGGAGAGTGTCGGATAGTTCGAGAACAAGCCACAATAGAACTCATACAGAAGAACATTTCATTGTATATTACAACAATGCATCAGATTACAAGAATATACAGAGTATAAATGAATATTACACAGAAATATCAGAGATTTAAATTACATTTAAATACATAGCAGCGGAAAATAATACAATACACAACTAGAAGTAGATATACGGATACAAAGCTTTCCGGATATCGTTCCAGCTGTAAACCAGGATCCTGTGAATATAAATCTGCAAAACCAAAACTACTAGCTGCCCGTGTCGAAAATAGGGGCACCCAGAGTTTAGGTTAAAACAATAAACTCCCGGTCAGTCATGTGACTGGTGTGAGAACTAAAACAGTTAATCTTTATTTTTAAAGTTAGGTAAATCAAGGGACCACGCCGTATAACACGGAACGGGTTTCCTCCCAAGAATACCAGTGCATAAATAAACAGCGCAATGCTAAATAAAGAAAAATGAAGCTGTTATAAGACCCAGGTCCCATCACACAATGCAACGCAGCCGAGGATAGGGTTTTCCCTTATAATAGCCAAACATGCTTAGTACGTTTAAAACAAATCATTTGATACTACTATAAGTGCTTAGTGTATAAAACAACTTCAAATCATAAGTATCAATCATAGGCGGCATGAATGCCCCATACCACTATGTCGCCATATATAGGTTATACAATCAAAATCGCAAAGTCACGTATTTGGAAATTGGGTTTCCATCTATGAACCGAGGCAAAAGATAGTCCTCAACCGATTCGAGACAATCTAGCCTATGTCTCAGGAAAGTACTCAGTCAAGCCTTGGAGCGACAGGGCCGGTCCACCGATGTGGATTAAAATGCCTGAACACTACGTTTCCCCGCCCTTTGGGGCGTAAATGAGCCAACTAAATGACTCCATCGGTTCGAGAACGACCGATCAATCCGAGGCGCCTCGCAACAGCAACAACCACATAAGTCAAACTCGTCAGGGCGTGTAAAACCACTGACGCCACTTTTTAGCTAGAAGGAAACGCATGCCCTCCCTGAGGTCCGTCTCCCGTTTTTGGTTCATACCGGGTGTGAAACTCGCGAAGTAAACGTTACACAAAGCTACGCCACAAAGGCCGTGTTTTGATCATCAACCACAAGACTTTGCTTTTCAACAGAAGCCTTGATCATTTGCCACTTAGGCATGCCACACAGGCAATTCACTCCATGCGATTGATATCCATCAATATATAACCCCTGAGCTCGTACGTCTCAGAGAAGGGCGTTAAGAAAGAGAATAAATTCTCCGCCGCCAAACAGATATATATTCAATAGAGATCAATCACACGGACTAAAATCCAATGTCAGGCACACAGTCCATTTACAAGTTCGTTCTGGGTCTGAACGAAACCGGAGGCACCTAGTACCCCGCATATCCATCGATCTCAAAGTACGTCTGGACGATCACCAACTGTTTCCATCTTCTTTGGTGTACAGCCCAATCAAGATCATCAGTAATCACTCAAACGACGTGAAGACTTCTGGTCTTCGACCACCGTCTTCATCTTCGACTTATCGTCGTATCAGTTATTCAGAATGGGATAAACCCGGTCTTTCCAAATAACTCGCGTATATTTTAAATAAGTGTTACACAAACACAACATATGCCTCATTCCAATTCATCAGTCACTAACCGTAAATTAATCAAGAGAATAATTTCCCAAATATTAACCCCGAAGGCCGAAACCAACATCAGATCAATATCCAGAAAACCATTCTGCTTGGCTAACCGACAGTTAGTTTCTAATTTCACATTTATGGGGAAAGGTTCCCATTAATTTTATCCAAGATAAATTCCTTGAATTTATTCTTTATTCTATTTTTGAATCTCAATTCAAACTAGTCGGGATTAGCGAACCTTACCGAAGTAATCATTTATTTTAATTTCCCCATCCCAACCTATTCATCCCGTGAAGTAAAACTGGTAATACTTCATATCTAACACCACAGTGTTATCGGTAAATTCAATTACCATTCCACGTTCAAATCTAATTAAAGATTTAACTATCGCCTGGAGTAAAACTGGTGATACTCCATTTTCGATCATTTCAATCTAATTAAAGATTCATTAAAACTCCACTTAGTTTTAATCTTCGACTGGGTTAAAGAATCAGTGTCATTTAAAACACGGTTCACGATAAACCCAAAATCACATTCATTAATTATCGGGTTAAAGAACGAGTGTTATTTAAAACACTGTCCACGATAAACCCAAAAATCAATATCAATTCAATTCCAATTAAATATTATTTAATTAGTACACTTCATTAAATCTAAATAAAAAGATTTAATCTTTTCTCAACTGGGTTCAAGAACAGTGTTAATGAAGACACCATTCACGACAAACCCAAATCACATTTGATATTAAACACAAGGCTCTGAATAGAAAATATACCGGCTTATATTCAATATCAAGTTCTACGACTAACAAATATCGTATTGGAAATAACGATATAAATATATATCTTTCAAATTTCCATAACAACATCTGTATAATCACGAATTCCCACACCGAAATATTCCGAAGACAATTTCGATTCAAATCCACTCCAATGCAATCATTGGAAATTATGGTTACTTTTAAAACCATTTCAAATCCAATTTATTTATTTTAAAAATAAATAAATTACTATTCTAGTTCAAAACAAGTTCATTTCGATAAAAATCTATTTTTATCTTTTCAAATATGGAGTTTTTCATCCCAATTTTTCCCAAATCATTTCTTATGATTTTACACAATTTATTATTATTTTTAATAATTTTATCAAGGCCCGTACAGTCGATTTCCATCCATGGCCATCGAACTGCACTTACAGCGACCTTTTTCAAATTTGATTTGGACATAATTCCAAATCCAACCGTTAGATTTCAAATTTCTAATATTCGTTAGAAAGCTCTTTTCGATACGAACCCAACGGTTCCGGTTTTAGGAGAATCCGACTGTCGGATCTCCCGTAATGTCCGTTTGAAATAAATGGTCGAAATTCACAAACTGCCGCGGCGCGGCGCGTTCTATTCAGGCCATTATATTATATATATATAATATATATTTCGTCGATTTCTATTTAAAACGAATTATATGAATAGTTTTAAATTCGTTTCAAAAGCAATTTCAACTTCCTTTTCAATTCAAATCAAAATCGAATTCTTCTTTATAAATTCGTTTTAAAATTCATTTCTATTAAATTCAAATTTCAATTCAATTTGACTTCATTTCAATTCGCCTTCAATTCAATTTGAATTCGTTTTCAATTCAATTCATTTCGAAATCGTTTTCAATTCAATTCATTTCGAAATCGTTTTCAATTCAATTCATTTCGAAATCGTTTTTAATTCAATTCATTTCGAAATCGTTTTTAATTCAATTCATTTCGAAATCGTTTTTCAATTCAATTCATTTCGAAATCATTTTTAATTCAATTCATTTCGAAATCGTTTTTAATTCAATTCATTTCGAAATCGTTTTTAATTCAATTCATTTCGAAATCGTTTTCAATTCAATTCATTTCGAAATCGTTTTCTATTCGATTCAATTCAAATTGGTTTTCTATTCGATTCAATTCAAATTGGTTTTCTATTCGATTAAATTCGAATTGGTTTTCTATTCGATTCAATTCGAAATCGTTTTCAATTCAATTCATTTCGAAATCGTTTTCAATTCAATTCATTTCGAAATCGTTTTCAATTCATTTCGAAATCGTTTTCAATTCAATTCATTTCAAAATGAATAAAATCGATATAAATATCGTTCACGTCAAAATGGCGTCAATCTAATCAACACGGCTTCATAAATTTCTATTTTCAAATATTTCTTTTTCAAAATAGTTGTTATTATCAAAATATTTCGTTCAACACATGACCAATCTCAATGGATGATTACTGTCAACACATGAACCTTTATTTTATATTGATAAAGATGTAAATTTTATTACTAAAATATTTCGTTCAACACATGACCAATCTCAATGGATGAGTACTGTCAACACATGAACCTTTATTTTATATTAATAAAGATGTAAATTTTATTACTAAAATATTTCATTCAACACATGACCAATCTCAATGGATGAGTATTGTCAACACATGAACCTTTATTTTATATTAATAAAGATGTAAATTTTATTACTAAAATATTTCGTTCAACACATGACCAATCTCAATGGATGAGTACTATCAACACATGAACCTTTATTTTATATTATTCTTTATTTTCTAAATTGGAATGAGGCCCAATCAATCACCATATAATGTTAATTATATGGATTTTCATACATTACACACATATAATAGCATTGAAAAATAATCAACCATCAACCAAAGTGCACTACACTGTATAAGCATCAAATATAGATATCTAACGCTTATAACAGCCTGTCAATCAATCGATCGACATATTTAATCAATCAGGATGAGTGAACTTCAAATTTCATCCCAACACCCGTGTGGGATTTCAAACAATCAAACACAGATTTTTATTCGTGCAGTTGGGCGATGTGTAAAATTTATCGACCCAATCAATATCAGTCAAATCAGTGCATATAAACAAATCGGCCGATTTGTCTATAAATATCTATTTATTCACTTTCACGTTAAAAATTATATTTTTAACGATAAAATATTTTATTTTAACATATGAATTTCTATTCAGTTCATTTATTCAATAAAATTGATATTTTTATTTTTCTAACATATTTAGAAAATTTCGGCGGCATAACGGCACGATACTAGAAACGGGACAAGGCCTAGCCTTATCCCCGGTCTAGTGAAGGCCCACGCCATTCACACATCAATCAAATCCATTCCTTTCACCAAACAATTCAATTTCAAATCAAATCATCTAACTAATCTATGAAACCAAACAAACAAGTCCATGGTCTGTGGACGATTGTGTCGGGTGCTACTAAGCACCGTCTGCATCCTAGTATATATATATAACTAGAGAAAGAAATTGAAAGGTGAGAAATTCTCACAGATTAGCTAAACCATTCGCCTCGACTCTTCTTATGTAGGAAATCTTCATCGTTCTTCATTTGTCCTTTTCGTCGTCCGTACACTGTATATATAAAATCACATTTTTATATTCTCTATTATATAAAAATTCTATTTTTACTTCGCTATTCAATATGTAAAAATTGGATTTTTACTTCACCTTCTTATATAGAAAAATCGTATTTTTACTTCACCTTCTTATATAGAAAAATCGTATTTTTACTTCAACTTCTTATATAGAAAAATCGTATTTTTACATTCTACTAAAAATCAAATCTTTACTATATAAAAAGATTATATTTTTACCTCGCAAAACAATATATAAAAATTCGATTTTTACTTCGTAAAACCATATATAAAAATTCGATTTTTACTTCGAATTCACACACATACCAATTGGAATTATATTTCGACAAGGATAGGTAAAATAAAGAAATAAAACTAATTAAATGAATAATAATGATATATATAAAAAAGAACTTACAGTAAAAATAGAAAAGGGAGGGAGGGCCGTTCATCGTCGGAGGGCTGGGCAAGGGTGCGCCGGGGTAGGGGAGTCGCAGGCGGAGGCGGGAAGCTCCGGTGGTGGCTGCGGTCTAGGGTTGGAGGCACCCTCGATTTGGGTGAAAATCGAATGGGTTGGAGGGGCTACGGCTGTTCGAGTGGAGAGAGAACGATGGGAGGAGGGTCGAGGGCGTCGATGGTGGCTGAGGGATGGGGGTGCGACGCCATCGGTGGCGCAGGCGGCTGTGGGTCCGTCGTGGAAGCTAGGGCAGACGAGGTCCATCGGGGGGTTTTTTTTTATAAAGGAGCGTTGACCGGTAAATGAAGGAGAGAGAGGGAGAAAGGTAGTTATAGGTTTAATTATATTATTTTATTTTTTTATCTTAATCTCCATAGTTGACTTTTCTGTCGAAGTCGAAACGAGACCCACCGACTGTCGTCCCTAGCGTTTTACCCCCATTCTGAACACAATGGGATATGTATCGTAGGCCAATTCGATTGTTACGATCAGTTTCCGTTAAATTTACATTTAAATCATTATATTGAATTTTAAACGTACATTTCAAATTACCGGGGTCGCATACTAACTCTAAAAATTCCAGAAAAATATTTTCTAACTTCGTATTGACGATACGGTCCTAACAAAACTAATTTCGTTGAATTCTGAGACCGCTGGAAAAATGGCCAATTTCCAGTCGATTAAAATCAACTAAAACTGGTTAAACGTGTTTTCCATTGCCACGCTCACATATTGATTCGAAAAATTATGAAATTTGGAATCTAGCAATAACTTAACATCACAGACCCAACAAAACTGGTTTCGTCGAAATCCGAGGTCATTTGCAAAATTCCCATTTTTAAGGGCATGAATTCCATAGCGACTATTCAGAATTTTCAACTGGACATATCTTTTGATTCCCGCTATGAAATCTTGATTTTTCAGATTCGTTGGAAAGATATTATCAAACTGATCCTAATGTTTTTGGTTTCACTAAAATCCGGATTGTTTTGCACCCGGTACATTCAATTGAAGTTTGAAATCGAATTATCGAACTACCACGCCATTTTCAATTTTATTTATAATTATATATAAATATTTATATTCAAACGACGACGCGTATAAATATATACGTTCGAATTATATTCAAAATAAATTTCTCATCGATATTATTTAAAATAATTCATTTTAAATAATCAAAATTCGCCAAAATTGCCAAAATAAAAAATTTAAACTGGCCCAGATTTTCAGGTTATTACATGTGCCTTGTACTCTGAGCTTTGTAAACCAAAGCTCTGATACCAACTGTGACAATTCGTAACTTCCCCGTAAAGGAAAGCGCAGATAGTTCGAGAACAAGCCACAAAATAGAATGCAGACGGAAGGACATTTCATTGTATACTACAACAATTCCATCAGAATACAAGAATATACAGAGTATAAATGAATATTACACAGAAATATCAGAGATTTAAATTACATTTAAATACATAGCAGCGGAAAGTAATACAATACACGACTAGAAGAGATATACGGATACAAAGCTTTCCGGATATCGTTCCAGCTGTAAACCAGGATCCTGTGAATATAAATCTGCAAAACCAAAACTACTAGCTGCCCGTGTCAAAATAAGGGCACCCAGAGTTTAGGTTACAACAATAAACTCTAGGTCAGTCATGTGACTGGTGTGAGAACTAAAACAGTTATTAGTCTTTATTTTTAAAGTTAGGTAAATCAAGGGACCACGCCGTATAACACGGAACGGGTTTCCTCCCAAGAACACCAGTGCATAAAACAAACAGCGCAATGCTAAATAAGGAAAAATGAAGCTATTATAAGACCCATTTCCCATCACACAATGCAACGCAAGCCAGAGGATAGGGTTTTTACCTTATAACAGCCAAGAATGCTTGATACGTTTAAAACAAATCATTTGATACTATCATAAGTGCATAGTGTATAAAACAACTTCAAATCACAAGTATCAATCATAGACGGCATAAGCGCCCCATCCCACTATGTCGCCATACTAGGCTCTACAAATAAAAACGCAAATGTCACGTATTTGGAAATTGGATTTCCGTCTGTGAACCGAGGCAAAAGATAGTCCTCTACCGATTCGAGACGCTCTAGTCTGTGTCTCAGGTCAGAGCTCGAGTGACCTTTCGATCGTCAGGGCCGATCCACCGATGTGGATTAAAATGCCTGAACACTGCGTTTCCCCACCCTTTTGGGTGTCAATGAGCCAACTAAATGACTCCATCGGTTCGAGAACGACCGATATATCTGAGGCGCCTCGCAACAGCAACAACCACATAAGTCAAACTCGTCAGGGCGTGTAAAACCACTGACGCCACTACTAACTAGAAGGAAACGCATGCCCTCCCTGAGGTCCTCTCTCGTTTCTGGTTCACACCGGGTGTGAAATTCGCGAAGTAAACGTTACACAAAGCTACGCCACAAAGGTCGTGCTTCGATCATCAACCACAAGACTTTGCTTTTCAACTGAAGCCTCGATCATTCGCCACTTAGGCATGCCACACAAGCAATTCACTCTATGCATTTGATATCCATCAGTATATAACCCCTGAGCTCATACGTCTCAGAGAAGGGCGTTAAGCAAGAGAATAAATTCTCCACCACCAAACAGATATATATTTAATAGAAATCAATCACACAGACTAAAATCCAATGTCAGACACACAGTCTATTTACAAGTTCGTTCTGGGTCTGAACGAAACCGGAAGCACCTAGTACCCCGCATATCCATCGATCTCCAAGTACGTCTGGACGATCACCAACTGTTTCCATCTTGGGTGTACATCCTAATCAAGATCATCAGTAATCACCCAAACAATGTGAAGACCTCTGGTCTTCTACCACCGTCTTCATCTTCGACTTATCGTCGTATCAGTTATTCAGAATGGGATAAACCCGGTCTTTCCGAATAACTCGTGTATATTATAAACAAGTGTTACACAAACACAACATACACCTCATTCCAATTCATCAGTCACTAACCGTAAATTAACAAGAGAATAATTCCCTAAATATTAACCCCGAAGGCCGAAACCAACATCAGATCAATATCCTGAAAACCATTCTGCTTAGCTAACCGACAGTTAGTTTCTAAATTTCACATTCATAGGGAAAGGTTCCCATTAATTTTATCAAAGATAAATCCCTTGAATTTATTCTTTAATCTTCTTTTGAATTTCGATTCAACTAGTCGGGATTAACGAACCTTACCGAAGTAATCATTTGTTTTAATTTCCCAATCCCGACCTATTCACCCTATGAAGTAAAACGGGTCTTACTTCATATCTAACACCACGGTGTTATCGGTAAATTTAATTACCATTTCACGTTTAAATCTAATTAAAGATTTAACTATCGCCTGGAGCAAAACTGGTGATACTCCATTCTCGATCATTTCAATCTAATTAAAGATTCATTAAAACTCCACTTAGTTTTAATCTTTGACTGGGTTAAAGAATCAGTATCTTTTAAAACACGGTTCACGATAAACCCAAATCACATTTGATATTAAATACAATGCTCTGAATAGAAAATATATCGGCTTATATTCAATATCAAATTCTACGACTAACAAATGTCGTACTGGAAATAACGATATGTATATATCTTTCAAACTCCCATAACAATATCTGTATCATCACGAAATCCAACATCGAAATATTCCGAAGACAATTTCGATTCTAATCCATTCCAATATAATTATTGGAAATTCTGGTTATTTTCAAAACCATTTCAAATCCAATTTATTTATTTAAAAATAAATAGAATTTTAATTCTAGTTCAAAACTAGTTCATTTCGATAAAAATATTTTTTTTTCTTTTCAAATATGGAGTTTTTCATCCCAATTCTTCCCAAATCATTTCTTATGATTTTACACAAATTATTACTATTTTTAATAATTTTATCAAGGCCCGTACAGTTGATTTCCATCAACGGCCATCGAACTGCACTTACAGCGACCTTTTCTAAATTTGATTTGGACATAATTCCAAATCCAACCGTTAGATTTCTAATTTTTAATATCCGTTAGAAAGCTCCTTTCGATACGAACCCAACGGTTCCGGTTTCAGGAGAATCCGATGGTCGGATCTCCCGTAATATCCATTCGAAGTCAATGGTCGAAATTCACGAACTGCCGCAGCGCGGCGCATTCTATTCAAGCCATTATATTATATATATATATAATATATATAATATATATTTCGTCGATTTCAATTCAAAATGTATTATATAAATCGTTTTAAATTCGTTTTCAAAACGATTTTAACTTCATATTCAATTTCAAATCAAAATTGAATATTACAATATAAATTCGTTTTAAATTCATTTCAAATCGATTTCAATTCAATTTCAATTTAATTCAAATTTATTTTCAATTTAAATTTGAATTCAATTCCTTTCGATTTCAATTCGAATTCAATTCTATTCAATTTAATTCGAATTTCGATTACTTTCAATATAATTCAAATTTCGAAATCACTTTCAATATAATTCAAATTTCGAAAACACTTTCAATATAATTCAAATTTCGAAAACACTTTCAATATACATTGAAAATTGAATAAATCGATATAAATATCGTTCACGTCAAAATGGCGTCAATCTAATCAACACGGCTTCATATATTCTATTTTCGAATATTCTATTTCAAATATTCCCTTTTCAAATATTTCTATTCAAATATTTCTTTTTCAAAACTGGAATGAGGCCCAATCAATTACCATATAATGTTAATTATATGGATTTCCTACAACACATGTATACAATAACAACGATGAATAACCAACCATCATCCAAAGTGCATTCTACACTGTATAAGCATCAAATATAAATATTTAACGCTCATAACAGTTTGTCCATCAATGGATCGACATACAGCTAATTATTGGGACTAGTGTATGTCATATATCATCCCAATACCCGTATGGGGTTTCAAACAATCCAACACAGATTTTATTTGTGCAGTTGGGCGATGTGTAAAATTTATCGTCCCAATCAATATCAGTCAAATGTGTGTATATAAACAAATCTCCAATTTGTTTATTTTTATATTAAATACACGTTAAAAATTCTATTTTTAACTATAAAATATTTTAACTATATAAGTATTTTATTTCATTCCACATCATATCACACAATCAACTACACATCAAAATCAAACAAACAAGCATACAAGCCGTCCATGGTCTGTGGACGACGGGTGTCGGGTGTTACTAAACACCGTCTGTATCCTAGTATATATTTTAACTAGGAAATTAAATTAAAAGTGAGAAGTTCTCACCCAAGCTATACCAAACGCCTCGACTCTTCTTATGTAGAAAATCTCCGCCGTTTCTTCTTTCATTACTTTCGTCATCCGTATTCACTACATATATAAAAATCGAATTTTTACTTCGCTATTCAATATATAAAAATCGAATTTTTACTTTGCTATTCAATATATAAAAATCATATCTTTACATCATTACTTCATTATAAAAATTATATTTTTATCTCGTTCTTCTTCTAATAAAGGTTATATTTTTATAACTCTACCTTAATATAAATAATATTTTTATATCTTCTACCATATAAAGATCATATTTTTAATACTCTACTTATATAAAAATAATATTTTTATTCTTTCTCTAATATAAAAATCATATTTTTATTATCCTCCTTATATAAAAATTATATCTTTATCTTTCTACTATAATAAAAATTATATTTTTAACCTCTTTCTGATATAAAAATTATATCTTACTTGCTTTAAAAATATAACCTTTCCTATACAAAGATAATCAGGTTTTTTTCTCCATGAGAACATTGTAAAAATTACTCATTTTTATTTCATGAAAACATTAATTTAAAATCAGATTTAAATTTACAGAAATTAATCAAGCTAAACCAAATAATAACAAAAATGAAAACTCACTTTTTTTCTACAACAAATCGGAGAAAGTGGAGTGTTGTTCGTCGCTTGACTGGGCAGAGGAGGCGGAGGAGGCTGCTTGATGGCACGCGGTGGCTCAGGCAGGTGGTGCATTGGGTGTCGGCTGCTGAGAAGGGGCTCGCATCTCAATAGAAGAGGAGGAGGGATTTGCGAGCAGGAGGGGCGCGCTGTGCTTCGTCGGAGGGGAGTGCTGTGGACAGTGGGGCCAGGCGGAGGGCGCGGGGGTGCTGAACGGGGCGGAGCAGACGTCGATTTGGGGCTTGGGTCATTTGGGAGGTCAGATCTCGAAAGGAGGAAGGGGAAAGAGGCGATGGAGAGGGCGGAGATGAAGGGGGACCGGGCGAGAGGGAGGCGGCGCCAGGAGAGTTCGTCGGCGGTAGCCCGAGGGCCCCAAGGCGGTGGCGCGATTTGTTTTCTCCCTTTTTTTTATTTCTTACTGAATGAATATAACGGGGGGGCTGAGATAATAGGGTGAGAGAGAGAAGAAAGTTTTTATTTATTTATTTAAATTTCAAAAAGTTGACTTTTTTATTCGACCTCTAAACGAGACCCACCGCCTGTCGTCCATAGCTAATTACCCCCATTCCGAACACAATGGGATATGTATCGTAAGCTGTTTCGATCGTTTCGATCAGTTTTCGTCAAAATCAACATATAACTCTATATATTGAATTTGAACGCGCATTTCAATTTACTGGGGTCACATACTAACTCGAAAAATTCCAGAAAAATATTTTCTAGCTTCGTATTGACGATACGGTCCTAACAAAACTAATTTCGCCAAATTTTGAGACCGTTTGAAAAATGGCCATTTTCCAGTCGATTAAAATCAACTGAAACTGGTCAAACGCGTTTTCCTTTTCCACCTTCACATATTGATTCGAAAAATTACGAAAATTGAAACCTAGCAATAACTTGACATCACGGATCAAACAAAAGTGGTTTCGTCGAAATCCGAGGTCGTTTGCAAAATTCCCATTTTAAGGGCCTAAATTCCATAGCGACTATTCAGAGTTTTCAACTGGGCATAACTTTTGACCCCCGCTACGAAATCTTGATTTTTCGGATTCGTTGGAAAGATATTCTCAATTAGATTCAAATATTTTTGGTTTCACTAAAATCCGGTTTATTTTGAATCCTGCACGTTCATTTGAAATTTGAAATCGAATTATCGAACTACCGCGCCATTTTCAATTCCTTTTATAATTTAAAATAAATATCATATTCTAACGACGATCTATATAAATATATACATTCGAATTTTATTCAAAATAAATTTCTCGTCATTTTATTTAAAATAATTCATTTTAAATAATCAAAATTCGCTAAAATTACCAAAATAAATTTTTTAAATTGGCCCAGATTTCCGGGTTATTACAGTCAACCCATCGATTGACATACAACTAAACAATCGGGATTAGTGTACGTCAAATATCATCCCAATACTCGTGTGGGGTTTCAAATCAACAAATACACATTTTATCTGTACAGTTGGGCGATGTGTGAAATTTATCGTCCCAATCAATATCAGTCAAATCAGTGTATATAAACAAATCGTCCGATTTGTTTATAAATATTTATTTTATATACACGTTAAACATCATATTTTTAACTATAAAATATTTTCCACTATAAAATATTTTATTTCATTCTGCATCACACAATCGAATTTCACAACACAGCAATCAAACAAACAAGTCATCCATGGCCTGTAGACGACGGGTGTCGGGTGCTGCTAAGCACCGTCTACATCCTAGTATATATTTCAACTAGAAATAAAATTCAAAGTGAGAAGTTCTCACTAACTAGCTAAACCAAACGCCACGAATCTTCATATGCAGGAAATCTTCGCCTTGCTCGCCTTTTGTCACTTTCGTTGCCCGCACTCACTACATATATACAAATCACATATTTTTACTGCCTTCATAATAAAAATTATATTTTTATGCCGCTACTATATAGATAAAAATTATATTTTTAAACCGCTATCTTTAATAATAGAAACCACATTTTTATTTATTCACTTTCAATATAAAAGTCACATTTTTATATCACTTTCATATACATATAAATCGCCTCTTAATCATGCTAATATATATTTTCAAAATGATGTTTATATAGAAAAGATTATACTTTCAACAAAACAAAGCACAAAGACCATATTTTTGCTCTTTCTATAATATAAAAATTATATTTTCATTCTTCACATCATATAAAAATTATATTTTGATATGATGAAAAATCATATCTTTTCCCTCTCAAAAATCGTATCTTTATTTTTGAAATCCCACACATAAAAATCCTAATTTTGTTCAAATTAGAAATCAAACCTTTTTACATATAAAAATCAATTAATCTTTTTATTTAAAAAACAAAAACCGAATTCAAAACAATACATTTAAATTAAAACTGAATTTTAAAATAAATAAGAAGGGCTCACTATTTTTGGGTGTTGACTATGGAGGCGGTCTAAACGGGAGGAGGAGAAGGGGTTCGGCATTGAGGTGGCGGCGCTCTGACAACAGCGGGCCCAGGTCTAGTGGCGCGCGGGTTTGGCTCGAAGTTCCAGGAGGGAGGTCAACGATGATGGGTGGACGCGGCTGTCTCGCGTCACGAGGTGGAGTGGTGCGTGACGTTGAAGCGAGGAAGGAGGCGGTGGAGAGAGGAGGACGTCGTCCATTTTCTGATTTTGGGGGATCGATTTTTTGGTTTGAGAAAAATGAAGAGGGGTGGGGGTTAAATGTAAATTTATATTATTATATATATATATTAATTAATTAATTAATTAATTAATTAATTAATTCTCCTCCAAGTTGACTTTACTTTCGAACTATAAACGGGACCCAACGACTATCTTTCCTAGCTAATTACCCTCATTCCAAACACAATGGGATATGTATCGTAAGCCAGTTCGGCCGTTTCGATCAGTTTTCGTCAAAATCAAAATATAACTCTATATATTGAATTTGAACGTGCATTTCAATTTACCGGGCAACATACTAACTCTAAAAATTCCCGAAAAATTATTACTAGCTTCATATTGATGATACGGTCTTAACAAAACTAATTTCGTCAAATTCCAAGATCGTTTGAAAAATGGCCATTTTCTGGTCGATCGAAATTGACTGAAACTGTCAAAACACGCTTAACTTCGCCACGCTCACATATTGATTCAAAAAATTATGAATTTTGAAACCTAGCAATAATTTGACATCCCGGATCCAACAAAAGTGGTTTCGTTGAAATATGAGGTCGTTTGCAAAATTTCCATTTTCAAAGGCTTTTATATATATTAAAATATATATAAATTCCACAGCGACTTTTCTGAATTTTGAACTGGACATATCTTTCAATTTTTAAAGTGAAATCCTAGTTTCTTAGATCTGTTAGAAAGATATCATCAAACAGATTCAGATATTTCTTGTTTCATCCAATTCCGACTTAAAACGAATCCTGTATATTCATTTGAAAATTAAAATCGAATTTTCAAACTACCGCGCCATTTCAGGGTCGTTCTATAATTAAAATAAATTTATTCATTTTAATTTCGTCGAAAATAAATTTTCCTTCCTTATTATTTAAAATAATTCATTTTAAATAATCTAAATCCGTCAAAATAAAATTTTTAAATTGGCTCAGAATTTTCGGGTTGTTACACAAACGAAGTCGGATGATAATTTAATTATGTTTTATGGATTTAGAACGCGAAAATGAAGAGGTATGTGTAAATTTTGTTGCATTTAGAGATTGTGTTGGTTGTACGTATTTTGAGCCGTTTTGGGTATTCATGGTAGAATTTATATTAAATTAAAACCGAATATAACCTTCCCATTTAATTTAAGCCGACCTATCTCCATAAAATACGCTGCTACCCTATAACCTGTGACCGGATGTTGTTTTTATCCTCAAGCTTTTCCTTTATAAAAATCTAATCTTTCCCAAAATTCTTCATCATAAATCGTTCCTCAGTTCTAAATTTCTTATGGCCGAAGCACTAAGTTATTCCCCAAATTTAAATCCATTCTCTTCGAATCGCTTCAGCCCAAAACCGAAACTTCCTCGCCGAAATCGTGACAATCAACGTCACCAGTACCACTGCAAGATCCTCGAGCTTTGCTTCCACCGGTGCCTTGCCATCTCATCATCGTCGCCTCGAGACGCTTGACTGACCCCATCAGCGTTGTCGTAGCCGCCTCCACCCTAAATCGCTCAGTTTCCTTAAAATCAAGGTCGAGCCTTTGCTGCTCTTTTCACCGCTGCCCTAATGTAAGAATCCTCTTACGATTAGTCTTAATTCAAGTATGATAACATCGATAGGCACTGGAATTAAATAGTTAGTTTGGTTGTTTTTCTCGTTGGTTGTTGCTTTCTTTTGGTGTACGGTACTCTAGCTATTATTTGTTGGGTGTCGGAATCGCAACCGTGCATGTGTGTAGTGGCCAGTGATTTGGGTATACATATATATCATGGTATATGTATACACATGAGTAGCTTGTTTACTTCTAAACAAAATCAAGCCTTACAACTAGAAATATACACCATCTTTTGTTGGATTTTGTGCTTGAGAGGTTAGCATCCGGATTTATGACTATGCTAACACACTCTGTTAAAAACCTAACATGTGTAGTGGTGTTATATATATATATATATATATATATATATATATATATATATACACACACACACACACACACACATATCAACCCTGTGTTTCCTTTAAACCAAACATGTCATATTTTTTTGAGAACACTGAAGCTGGGTTGACCGTTTTCATATGTGTGTGGCTTAAGCATTTGTGTCTGTATTCCTGCAAATTTATTCACCTTTGAATGTGATGTTATCCCATCTGTTTTGCCGTTGATTCGCATGTATTGCTTGAATATGAGTCTGTAAACTTGTTTTGTTATTTTTGCCAACTTTGTATGCTGTTGAACCCGAGACAAATGGGTGTTGTACTAAGTTAAAGATGAGAAATATACAAGAATCAAACTACCGTCACTTTATTTAGTAACATGCAACTGAATTAAGGACCCATTTCCCATGCATAGGCCATTATTGCTGCTGAATATGATCTCAACAGTTAATGGTAAAGTAGAATTAATGTAAAGGGAATATCTAGTTGGGGTTGGTTGTAAGTATTTATATTTTTGTACCTAATTTTCCCCTTTTGAATGGTGCTAATTTCTTTAGTCCATTAATTGGGATTTTATATGTCCAAACTATTATGATAGCATTTGAGAAGTCTCGAGACCCACTTGCCTTCATTTAGGGATCCATTTTTGCTCAGATATAGAAGTATGGATAGTCTGCTTATGTACAAACGTCCCATACTTCGTATATTTCGCTGAGTCTAATCATTCTCTACTATTTCAATCCTTGTTATCCAATTACATTGAAAGATATTTTTATAATTGATTTGAGAAGAGTGTTTAATGTTATTTATATTTTGACAAATTTTGTAGGCCTTTTTAAAACAGTTGCCTGATAATCTTGTATAGAACATACAACATAAATTTCTATCATTAATAGAGCTTTTGTAGTCCATAATTACATATCTGAGTTATATTATTTGATTTGTGTTTGCAGTTCCTTAATGTTATGCTTACAAAAATCATAACTATGTTGCCCTGAATCAATGTTCGATAGTTCCTCGAACTATAAGTGTTGGTGTATAGTACAGTACATAATCCAATGATATTTCAAGATGGACAACATAGTACAGTTCATAATCCATAATACAGTCCATATTTGATTCTTATTAGTGGTCCTGGTTTCCTTTTTAATATATATATAACCTAGTGCATAAGAGCCGTAAACACTCCATTAACATACCCGCTTCCTGCATTTACTTGCATTTAACATAGTCAGTCTTAATTCACTGTATATTTTCGAAGGGTTAGACCATGTAGAGCATTTAATATTATTTATTTGAGCATGCATCTATGTCATTCCAAATAGTCAACTCTTTGTAATATCTAGCAACAAATATATGGTGAAAGGGAAAAGAAACTATTATGTGCAGGTTCAATATATGGTAGTATTTTTCTCTTAAATGTCCTAAATCCCTATCATTTTTTTTGTCCCCCTCTGCATTGACATTGCTATTTTCTTTTGTATTTTGGACTGTATGTTATGTCAACCATTTCACGTGTTGTCTTCATACAAGTTAACTATGTTTAGTGATAGTGAGCATTTAGTATTTTTTTCCAACTATATTTTGATAACAAGTATTTGGTATTTTGACATGATTGAGATTACACTTGGAATTGTTGCTTCTATCGGCCTATTTCATTGGCATTAAACATATTTTTCTTTTTGTCCTTCACTACGTGGGCTTTACTTCGTAAGCATGGGTTTAATGTGCATATATGCTGGCCAGGGGACACATGAGTATATATATATATATACTATTGTATGTGTATATATGTATATATACATGTTTTCGGCATTCGTATACACATTAATTCATATGCTGTCCGGATTTACTTTATTCCAAGTTTCTATGCTATATATTTCGGCAGTCATCATGGGTTCATTGTTCTCGAAATTTAGGGTTAACTATTTATTTTAGTTTCTACTGAAGTTAATTTACTTGAAAAATGACTAATCATGACTCGAGTGGTTTATGTTTTTGCATGGAACGCTCGGATCAGACCCGAGCAGTACAGATTAAAAGATTGCCACTTAGGATCCGAAGACTGGCAAAACTCGGGAATTCTGAAGATGCGCACTCTGAAGTTTTTAAACCAGTAAAGATTTTCCTTGTATTAAAATTATTTTTACATTCCACTATATATAAATATCTTATATTCAAAATCTGGATTAATTTATAAAAGATTTATTTCGTTGTTCAAATACTGTGTTATTTAATTATTCTGTGTTTTTTTGTGTTGATTTTATTTAAAATTCTGTAAGCTAAATAATGATCCGTCGATTTAAATGTTTTAAGTGGTTTAATTACTAATTTGAAGTGGTCAAAAAGGCAAGACGTTACACCAATACACACCATTTCTTCTTATCTTCCGTTTCTATGAATTTATTCTAAATATACATATGCAATGGCAGAATGTTGCTGAAGCCTAGATCTACAGAGACAAAGTTTAGGACTTGCATACATACAACAAAAGGAATTGGACTGGACTATTCTACGGCATAAAGTTATAAGATATTTAATCTCTTCTTCACCAAGACCAACTACGAGTTCCCTGTCATTTTCAGATCTGATTTCTTAGACTATAACATCAAAGTTAAATTAAATTTGGTTAGGATATACAGTGTTTACAAGATAATTGTTGTACATGTTTTTCATTGTTAATCTTCTGTATCTTATGATAAGTAAAACATATGCCTCTACTGTTGGATAATTAACAAGTTATATGTATTTATCTTCCTTTTCCCTCTTTTTATGTTTATTTCCAATCTTGCCTATATGCCTAGGTGATTTGATTCTATTCACCTTCCTTTGTTTCCCCTTTTTATATACGTTAATCCTAGGCCTTTGAAAGCCTAGGCTATATCCAATTAGAGTGTGCATATAATTGGGGTAATAATGAATGACATAAAAATAGGAATTTAGGCATGATTTTAAATAACAGGTTGTTTAACTATAATTTGGGAAAGAGATAATATGCATGTAACGTCCCGTATTTTTTCGGTATAATAATTAATTTATTTAATTATTTAAAATATGATTTTGAAATTTAAATTGTCGTTTAATTAAATAATATTGAATATTTAATTAATATAAATAATAGAGTAATATATTTAATTCGGAAATGGTCAGAAATAGTGAATTGACAAAATTGTGTGAATTGGACAATTTAGAATATATAATTCAGTTTAGAATTGAATTATATAAACCAATTTAATTATAAATGTCAGTTGAACATATAATTTGTATTATAATTATAATCAAGCCCAAAATGGCGCGGTAGTTCGTAAATTGCCAATTCGAACTTTAAACGAATATACATAACCTATTTTAAATCGGATTTCTATGAAACAAGACACGCTCGGAGCTGGTGAACTATATTTTTCTAATGAAAGAGAAAAATCGGGATTTCGCTGTGTAGATTGTAAGTTGTGTCCAAATCAAATTTTAAAATAGTCACTATGAAATTCCTTTTAATTTATAACGATTTATAAAAGGATTTAAATTTAAATCGAATACCGATATAATAGGGAATTTTGAAATATCGAGTTATAACCCCGTATATATTTATTTTGGAGTTGTATGATATTCTATTGTGAATATATACGATAATAGTTATTTATTTATATTTAATTTAATTATTTTTTTAGATATATTAATATTTAAATCGGTTTATTTAGAGCTTTTAAAATAGCCATTTTTACAAACGACTTTCGTTTCCGATGAAACAAATTTTGTTGGATTCAGAATAGTAAATTATTGTGAGATTTCAATTTTCGTGATTTATGGAGTCAGTATGTGGCCGTACGGGATTTTAATGTGAAATACAATCGATAATTTGACCTTTAAAAATACGTTATGTGAGCAAACAAAATCGGAATTCGACGAAACCAGTTTCGTTGGGTCCGTAATGTCAAACTGTAGCTGCATGCCCATTTTCGTGATTTTTGGGTATTATATGTGTCTATATAGATTTTAAACGATAAACAATCATAACGATTGATTAAAATTTAATATAATAATGAATATAAAATTATTATTCCTCTCCTATAAATAACCTTACCCCTTTTCTAACCCTAAACTATTTCTTTCATTGGTCAACTACCTACAGTGCCTCCAAAGAAATTCAAACAGTAAAAATGGAGTGGGAGAAAAATCAAAAGAAAGTGAAATAAAATTCTGCAAATCATAAAATACATATGGCTGAATTCCCCTTGAGATTCTCTTCGACTCTGTGTGATTTGTTTTGGGTTCGATGCAACTTCTTGTCACTGCATTTTACACAGCGTAGGCTTAGTTCGAACTAGGGTTTGCTAATTTGAGAGATGAAGGCATCGATTGGAGATGCGAAGTTTATAATTGGATTCAGAGCGGAAATCTGCACCTATTGTGAAAGTTTTGAGGAATTTGGGATATATTTTATTCGCACGGTCTGTGTAGTGCGTGACGAAGTACCGAACGATGGATTTTGAGTGAGAGTTGTTAGTTGATTATGGAGGAGGGAGGAAGATGGAGATCACGATGGGGAAATCAGTGGTGCTCGCAGTTTCAAGAACGGAGAAGTAAACATGGAATGGTGATGGAAAGAAGTTCAAAAATGGTGGAGGCTTTAACGGAGCAGCTGCGTAATCGGGGAAGAAGGGATTTAACAGGAGCGGTTTTTAATTGTTTGGGCTGGAGGGTTAATAGGGCAAAGGCCCAATAACTAATCTCTTAATTTAAAACTATTTAAATCGTTATATAAACTTGTAAATACAATATTTCACTCATACTGTATCAGAATTTCGAACGGTCATATCCTTTAGGATCATATGGAGGGCAGCTACACAATGGAACTGACTGGGAGTGAATTGGAGCTCGTTACAATTTATAGCGATATAAATTGTCTGTCAGAATCAACCAACACTTATCGTTATTTAACAATGATCGTCCAATGTGAGTAAATCTCACTTAACTCTATTTATTTTATATTTTATATTTTCATAATGTATTTTTAGAACTAATAAATATTAGTTGATTGTTGTGTGTTGATTGGTTGGTTGAACTGCTAATTGATTGGTTGAAAATATCGATATAGTTATATATATATGTCATTAATTAAGTATTGATTCTGTCGATCAGAATATTTCATGTTGAAATGAAACTGATGTTAATTATATTGTTTAACATCTGTGGATGCAGGGAAACAGGCTGGAGGGATCCCACTGGATTCCTCAATACTTATAATACTGTTTTTTTTCATATATTGTGATATATGATGTGGTATATAATCTGTTATTGATTTTGTATGCTGGATGATGATTAATCCTTTGATTTAATATTTTAATACCAAAAGTGACACTGGAATGTAAAAAAGGGAATTTTCAAATTGAATTTTAAAAATAAAATATTTATATAAAATCAATGGATTTTATACAAAAAGAGATATTTATATGAAATAAATATAATTATAAAAGGTAATATTTTGGAAAATAAATAAAATTAGAAAAGGGATTGTATATAAAATAAATGGAATTATATAAAGGAAATATTTATATAAAATAAGTAGAATTTTATAAATTAAATATTTATATGAAATAAAGAGAATTATATAAAGGAAATATTTGTAAAACAAATAAAATTGAAAAGGGAATATTTGTAAAACATTTGCAAATAGAATTGAAAAGGAAATATTTGGAATCATTTATAAATAGAATTATAAAGGGGATATTTATTCAGAAAATAAATAGGAGTTATAAAAGGGAGTATTGTATAAAATGAATAGAACTTTGTAAAAGAAATAAGTGGGAAATATATATTAAATGGAAATCTGTTTTTAACACATGAATGGGAAAGATTAATTTAAAGTAGAATAAAGTAGATATCTGTTTTAATAGATAAAGTGTAGAAGATTAATTTGTAAATAATGTTATATAAATTAAGTAAATTATTTTTCATTGGATAAATTGAATATATAAGTCTGAATTTGTATATAGAAGTAAAAATCGGTTTTAACATCGATATTTAAGATTGAAATTGAAGGTAGCAATTATAAAAGGATTTATAAACGAGACTTAAATGTTAGAAGTAAAAAGAGGATTTCGTATGGATAATTATAAATAAAAGTATAAATAGAATTTGGAAATGGAATATTATTTTTAAATATGAAATCAAACTGAATTAATATATAAAAGAAATATTTTTCACATTCAATGTGAATAATGGATTAAAATAGTTATTGTATAAATTAATACATTATAAATAAAAATTTGGATTTGAGATAGTGTTAATCGAATATTAATTATTCGAATTAGAGTTAATCAAATAAGAGTTAATCGAATTAGAGTTAATCGAAATAGAATTAATCGATTTAGAGTTAATCGAATGAGTTGATCGAATATAGTTTATTCGAAAAAGGAGATAATCGAATATAGTTTATTCGAAGGAGATATTATTGAATATAGTTTATTTGAAGGAGAGATAACCGAATATAGTTTTATTCAAAAAAGAGAGATATCGAATATAGTATTCGGAAGAGAATCATCGAAAAGAGATTATTCGAGAGAGAATTAAACATTGGGATTCGAATATATCGAATGTAGGAAAGTACTATTTACTTTCGGGTTTTGAAATCAAGATTTATTTATCTAATTAATCGTTTATTTATTTATTTAAATTAAGATATAAATTTTATTTAAAGTTAATTATTTCGAAAGTAGGGATTATAATGTTATTGTTATAATCAAATGATTTCTGTAAAAGAAGTGGATTCGTAAATTGAATCCGAGAGTTACGCAAGGAAGTTTGTTGAAGATTTAAAAGGTGAACTTTGTCTATTTCGAGGTTAGAAACATTGTTCAGTTAAGGTCTGAGAGGTAATTATACCCCAAATTGATTGACTTCATTTTTAACTAAGGAATGGTTAAGACTCGATAGTGAAGGTTAGTTAATTGAATTTAGTTAATGAGTGTGATAGTTCGAGTCGTCATAGCGATGTTTTATTTAAACGTCTTTTTAAATCCGATGAAGGAGTTTTGGGAATGTTTTCCAAATAAGAAAAAAAGAAAAAAAATGTTTTTTCCTAATATAGAAAATAAGAAATAGGAATAAGTATGGAAATGTTTTCAAATTATATATAACGTATATTTTCTAGATTTAGAAAATAAGAATTTACGAATATATGGAAACAGAGATAGGGAAATAAATAATTGAATGGCAAATTAAATAAAGAGGATTAGCGTTGATTGATGATTTTCTCTGTAAATTTCCATTTGGAAATACAACCGTTGTTTGCACACATGTCTCCTTTGATAGTTAAATCATCGACTATCAAATTTTTTGACCATTTTCTGTTGTCAATACGGTGAGACCGGGATCAAATTCATTAGCAGAAAACCACTCGGGCATTAGCATTGTGAATCAAATATGGTGACGATAATTGAAGACAGAGTTATGTAAGGACTATTCTGGCGATCCTAGGTAGAAATTGCCCAAGATGGATTTGCAGAATAGTGCCTTTGGTTTGTCCAGACCTAGGACAACATGTATGGACAAATGTCTGACAGAGTATGTCTAATGGATCACAAAAGTTGATTGCTTCAAACGTATTCATGTTTGGTGGCGGAGGAATTTGTTTCTCTTAGCTGTATACCCGTGGTATTTTTGTGGAAATCAATTTGTGATTTGGCGGGTATGACGATGTTGCATTCAAAGTAAATGAACGTATGATCTGTTAAGAGATACGTTATGACCTCAAGCCTCATCAACCAGGAAATGAAAAAAAATCGGCAGACAACATGGCTAAGTGGGTCGCCCCCATTAGGGTGTATTGTCACCATCTAGAGAATATTCATATTTTTTTACTTCTTTCCACTTTTGTATCTCCCGGGAATGGTTATTTTGCTAGCAACCGTTGGTGACAATATATTCGATACACTCAAGAGAAATGAGTGGTCTGTCATGTGTGGCCGGGTTGCAAGGTGTTCTTGTTGAACTCATTGTATTCCTCTCTAGAAATACATTATCGGTAGTTGGTTCCATACCTTGTCATAGTCGGAATCCAATCTCCAATAAGAGCCCGCAATTTTGATTGTATATTACATATGTAGAGCGTGAGATGCAAGCGTTCTGCTAGAATGTATTTACTTGTGATTAGACATTATTATAATTTCAGAAAAGTGTTGATTTTGAAAATGTTTTGGGTTATTGTAAGACAAAAACCATACGTGTTTATGTGTGGATCAGTCTTACAATTATCATTTCTTTCAAAAAGGATTTTGAAAAGTTAAACAAATGTTTGGAGTTTACTCACAACAGTCCCATGACTGACCTAGAGCTTATTTTGTTTTGTTTTCCCTAAACTCTTGGGTGCCCAATTTTGTACGGGCGGTCAAGTAGTTCAAGTATTTTCAGATATTCTTGGAGGAGCTGGAGCAGGAGGCTTCAGGATTTTATAGCTTTATTTATTCCGTTGTGTTGTAAGTGTTGTACTCTGATAAGGGTATTATATACATATACTGATTTTATTTCTAAGATATGTTATCTATTATATGTCGTTCGTTCCGCTGTGAGATTCGTGTTACTCTAATGTTGTATGTTCTTCTTCTTCTTCTATTCTAAGTTTCTGTCTTATCTATTCTCACCCTCAATTTTCTTTCATTAACTATCCGGTATTTTCGATGCTTGAATAGTCGACATTGAGTTTATGCCGGTTACTCAGGATCGCATGTTTATTTCCGCTGTGATGTAAGTGTTGTACTCTGATATATACAGATTTGTGTTTCAAATGTTATCTTGTATACTATATTTTATTCGTTCCGCTGTGAGATTCTTGCTACTCTGATGTTGTTTTCTTCTTCTTCTTCTATTCTAATAGTTCTACCTTATCTATTCTCACCCTCTAACTTCATTCTATTAATAATCAGGTATTTCCGATGTCTGAATAGTCGACATCGTGTTTTTATGTCGATTTTCGGAGTCAAAAATTCCTGGGTCATTACAATGCACATGTTTAGACTTGCTGTAAAGTGGTAGAAAGGCTAATGTGCATATACTTGCTGTAAATTGATAAAAATGGATAATATGCATAAAACTGTACATGTTGTAATTTAGGAACATAGTTTGATGAATAGTATGCATATGTATTAAACATGTTAGATTTGACTTAATACAGACATTAAGTAAATGATATGTTAGAATATTATAAGTACCGGATATAGGTTGATAAAATGAACTGCTATAGAAATTATATACATTTGGGCAGGTGTTTTGGGGAAGGGTTGTATGCACATAATGACATGTAATATTACAACCATTCTTATTAGTAAACCTAAACCTGCTAGGTTAAACATGATTAATAATAAGTTAAGATCTCCCTTATTTTGCTGTTGTATCGGGTTTTGGGGACTCTTAAATCCTGGTTATTTGGAGGCACAAGATTAGGGGGTTTGGCTTGTGTCAGTTTGCTGTTTGGAACCCATATCAGGCAGTATCCCTAAAGGGGCCTCGCACTAGGTAGAGGCCAGGGAACACTTTACTAAACTGGATAGTAAGAGGTTCACATAGGGAAAATGGGTATGGGCGCATTTCGGTAGACTCATGAGCGTGCATGATTCCGATTAGGGAAACTATGCAGCTGTTACACCAGTAAATAGGTATGTGTTATATATTTGTTCGGTTAGGGAGTGATACACCCTACTATCAGGGCTGACATAGGGTATTTATGTAGTAGGGAGCCGATCGCATGGGTAGTAATTAGGGTACACCTAATCCTATTGTTATGTAATTAGGGTAACACCTAATCCTATTATGTAATTAGGGTACGCCTAATCCTGTTGTTAATCCTTCTGTTAATTCTGTTGATATGTAACTACGTTAAATACCTAATCCTGTTATACTAGTATTGGTGTAGACATATCTGTTTTCGGGATATAAATGTGAAGCACTAATCAATCATAGTTTATTCCTATCATTCCTGGATATCCTGCTATTCTGTTTAGTTTCATCTTATATGACACCGTACCTTTCTCATCCAGTCTTATTTACCTATCTTGGTATTTCTATTTTATGCATATTTGAAAATTACTGGAACTTGCAGACTTTATGTCTGACCCTTTTGGCTTTTGTTTTCGTTTCTTTCTTCCTTTTCCCCCAAGTTCTCAAAGTGGAAGAACTCAACAATCACTAGGACTTTCTCTTATAGCTTGGACTTGGATTTACCTTATATGAAACTACTCCTTTCTCATCTAGTCTTATTTTCCCGTCTTGGCATTTTTTTTATGCATATTTGAAAATCACTGGAACTTGCCATACTTTATGTCTGACTCTTTTATTTTTGCTTCTTTCTTCCTTTTTCCCCTCAGGTTCTCAGAGTGGAAGCACTCAACAGTGACTAGGACTTTCTCTTATAGCTTGGTCTTGGATTTTCTAAGATGTACCATTTTGGCTTGCTCTCTATTCCAATATGACTCGTGGCGAGAGATATGTTTTATGTTACTACACTCTGATGTTTTGTTATATAAGATACTTTATGAGACAGATTTGATGTAACTAGTTTTAATGTAACCTGTCTAAGTCTACGTCTTGTTTTTGATAATGAAGTTGAAATTTTCCCTGCTTATTGTATATATGTCTTGTCAATTTCTATATTGTTTACCTATTTTGCTTCACGAAACTTAATTCATTCTCTTATGAGTGACATTAACGGACGTGGTTGTCACATTTGGTATCAGAGTTGAAGGTTACAAGATCAGAGAAAAAGTTTTTAAGATTGATATCAAAAGCAAAGTATTTTCAAATAAAAATCTATTTTGGGAAAATATATCCCCTCAAGCCATATCCAATATTCTCTCGATCTCTTATTGAATCCTTCTTCTTTCTTTTTAGCATGTCTTGGGCACCTAATCTTCCTGAGGGTATTCATCTACCGACATGGTTCCGTAGGTATCTTGAGGCTACGACACCTACCGGAGGTCAAGGAGATGCCCTAACCCCAGCTGCAGCCGATGTTGCTCCACCTCCACAAGTAGAAAACTTTTCTAAGTTATGTAAAGACTTCTGTGCTATGGGAAGAAAACCATTCCCTGGTACCGAGAGCTTTCTTAAAGCATGAAATTGGCTACGAGAGATGAAGAACGTGTTTGGTCTTATCGAGATTGATGACAGTACCAAAATATCGTTGGTCACATGGCAGTTGAAGGTTGAAGTTTCTTACTAGTGGGAAGTAACACAGGAAGGACAACCAATATCTACTTAGGACGATTTCAATCAGAGATTCAAGATGAAGTTTCTGTCTATGGCAAAAGATGGATTACAAACTGAAAGATTCTTGGTTTGAAACAAGGGAACATGTTTGTTAAGGATTATGTGAATAAGTTCGATCGGCTGGCGAGATTTTGACTGGACTTGGTGAATATGCCCCACAAAGAGGCGCTTAGATTTGCGAGAGGGCTGAATCAACCTCTCCAAGGACTCGCGTTATCTTATATACCGTTGGGGTGACGTTTGAAAGGCTGGTTGACCAGGCTTTATGCATGAAGATGGCAAGGATGAGAAGAAGGACAGTAAGATTTAAGAGACACACACTAAGGGAGATAAACAAAAATGGTGTCCCAAGAAAGGAAAGAAAAAGAAAGTAAGAAATCCTGACGAGGATCAGATCAAGAAAGATATCAAGTGTCATGGTTGCTGAGCTATGGGTCATTTTGTGAAGGACTGCAGAAAGACAAAGAAAGTCTTCATTGATTGTGGGCAAGTGGGACACTTCAGTAAGAAATGCCCTAGAAAGCAAGGACAAGGGACATGAACTTCTGGACAAGTACGTCCTTTAGAGGCTAGTGGACTTGATCGAGGCAAGAAAGTCACGATTGAAGGTTTGATTTCCCATTTTTACTATTCTATTAGAATCCTATTTGATTCTGCCGCTTCACATTCATTTATATCCAGTTCTATAGTAGATAGTAAACACCTTAATACTAGTATAATTTCGAATCCTGTAGTAGTCTCAAACCCCATAGGAGGATCGGCTCGTTTATCCATGGTGTGTAGTGGTTTGAGAATTTCTATCTTGGGCGTCGAGTTTGAATGCAACACATACATGTTAGGCTTTATGGGCTGTGGTTTGATTCTAAGAACGGATTGGCTAGCCATGTATGGTGTCATTCTTGATTGTGAAAAGAGAGTAGTTAGACTTCTTACTTGTCATGGTAGAAATCTCGAAATTTCCTGTGACCCACGAGGCCCGGTGATGCTAAATTTTCTAGAATCACTTGATACTTCTGTTGATGATTTGCAATCTGCACCCATAGTCAAAGATTATCTGGATGTGTTTGAGGAGGTTAAGGGACTACCTCCAAGGCATGAGATAGACTTCCGGATTTACTTGGTAGAAAATTCAAAGCCAACTGCTCTACCAGTGCGCCATATGGCTCCTAGAGAGAGGAGGGAGCTTAGCAAGCAATACGGAAACTATTTGAGAAAGGTTTTATTAGGTATGCATATCAGAGGTGGGAGCTCCAGTCATCTTGGCAACTAAGGAGGATGGCTCACTTCATCTATGTGTGTATGATAGGTAGCTGAATAATCTCACCTAGAAGAATAGGCACCCGCTACCGAGAATTGACGACTTGTTTGACCAGTAAGTTGGCGTATCAGTTTTCTCGCAGATGGATTTGGCCAACATATTTCATCACTGAGGATGGTAGAGTACAACATTGATAAGACTACATTTAGAACTCCAGATAGTTTCTTTGAGAGGCTTGTTATGCCTTTTTGGACAACCAGTGCACCCGCCTATTTTGTGGACTTGAGGAGCAGGATGTTTTAGAACAAGTTTGTGGTGTTCCTTGTGGAATGCATTCTGATCTTCTCAATGAATGAGGACGAGTATGCCCAACACTAAGGGAAGTTCTAAGCACTGTCAAATCGCATCAACTCAAGGCGAAATTTTCTAAGTGTCACTTTTGGATAAAGGAAGTAAGGTTCCTAGGACATGTGTTCTCCAAGGAAGGGATAAGAGTGGACCCCATTAAATTCATCGCAGTTCAAGATTGTAGTGCTCCAAAGAATGCAATGAAGGTGAGAAATTTTATATGGTTGGTGGGCCATTATAGAAATTTTATCAAATACTTTGCAAGGGTATCGACCTCGCTTACCCGATTGATGAAGAAGAACTTTTCTTTTTCGTGGGGTATTGATTGTGAGGATGCCTTTCAGTGATTCAAAAGGCTCTGACAACAGCCCCAGTTCCGACTCTCCCAGATGGAAGCGAGATGTTCACTGTCTACGCAGACGCTTGTGGCACAGGGCTTGGTGTTGTTCTAATGCAAGAGGGGAAGGTAGTATGCTATGGAAGCAGACAGTTGAGGGTACATTAGAAGAACTACCCTAACCATGATCTAGAGTTGGTTGTAATAGTTTTTGCATTGAAATCTTAGCGACACTATCTACTTGGAGAGAGATTTGAGCTATACATGGATCAAAAGTTGCTCAAATATTTGTCCTCGCAGTAGGATCCCAACCTAAGGCAGCAACGATGGATGGAGTTCCTGTCGTCCTACGACTTAGAGATAGCTTATACCCCGGGCAAGGGTAATGTAGTGGCAGACGTGTTGAATAGGCAGAGGATGACTTTGAGTCCTCTATTCGTAGAAAGGTGGAGCTTGGATTACATCTCGACCTTTGATATTAAGCCATCTACGGATTTCACGTTGGGATTGTAAGCATCGTTGGAGGTGAGACCTACTTAGGGATGTCAATGGGGCGGGTCTAGGGTCCAAACCCACTTGACACTCCCCAGTTTTGACCTGCCTCAAAGGGTCTTCGGGGCGGGTAGACCCGCGTCCCGCTTTTGGAGGTCCAGGTGTAGGGTCGGGTCTGGGGCACAGCTAACCTGCCCCAACCCGACCCGCATGATTGAAACATCATTAGAACACTTTATAACTATAATGATTACTTGTTTATCTTCTTAGGTATACATGGTTTTAACTTGAATATTGTATTCTTTCAATCAACAAACTATAAATTTTTCATAGTATTAAGTTGCATCAATGATAATCATACAATAACAAATTCATACATTTTGAACTATTATCTTACAATTTATTTTGTTATATCCACTTATCATTGTGAACACATTATAATATATATATAATTTATCATTAATTGATAAAAAATATAAGTATATAAATTTGTGTACATTAGAACATAATCTCACTGGGTTGTGGAGCGGGTCGGGATTACCCTGACCCATATAGATTTCAGGTACGAGGAATAATTCCATACCCGCATCGGGTCTAAGGGGGGTCTAGTGCGGGATTTATAAAGTCTGGGTCGGGTCTAGGGCATGAGAAACCCGCCCCAACCCGCCTCATTGCCATTCCTAAACCAACTCTATTAGAGCGTATTGGATCTATGCGGCAGGAGTACTCGCATATATCAGACGTCTTGGACATGATTAGTAGAGTAAAACTTCTAGTCACCTTGATAGATATACTGTGGACAAGAAAGCGTGGCTAAGAGGAGATGGAAGGCTATGTGTCCCTAGGATTGGGGAACTGCTAAAGGCAGTGCTTGAGTAAGCTCATTATTCTTGGATGACTATCCATCCGGGTGACGACTAAATGTATAGAGACATGAAGAGGGTTTTCTTTTGGAATAGCATGAAGAAGGAAGTGACGAAATTTATAGCTTGATGCTTGACATGCCAATGAGTAAAGGCTGAACAAAAGAAACTTAGCAGATTGCTTCAGCCCTTAGATGTCACACAATGGAAGTGGGGGAGCATCTCTATGGATTTTATCGATGGATTTCCCCAATCAAGGAAGGGCAATACAAGCATTTGGGTGATAGTAGATAGACTAACGAAGAGCGCTCATTTTATTCCTGTTAAGAAAAGAGGAAGACGGCTTGGTTAGCGTCAGTATATCTTCAAGAGATAGTTTGATTGCATGGGGTACCTTCTAGTATAGTAAGCGACTGCGACCCCATCTTTACTAGTGAGGTTTAGAAGAGCTTAAAAGAGGAATTAGGTACACAGCTACTTTTGAGCACGGCATACCACCCTCAGTTAGATGGACAAACTGAGAGGGTGAATAGAGTTCTTGAGGCTTCTAAGATCATGTATCCTAGACTTTGGATGGACTTGGGAGAAGCAACTCCCATTGGTGGAGTTCACCTACAACAACAGTTACCAGTCAAGCATAGGCATGGCACCCTTTGAAGCGCTATATGGATGGCCTTGTAGATCACCGACTTGTTGGTGGCGGTATACAGACAGACTTCTACTTGGATCCGAGAAGATTTGAGATACTTTCGAGAAGATTGATCTTATCCGTCGAAGATTGAAAGCAGCTCAAGATAGAAAAAAATCATATGTTGATAAAAGGAGGACCGATTTAGAATCTGAAGTGGGAGATATGGTCCTCATTATAGTATCAACACTAAGGAATGTAGTTCGCTTTGGCTCAGTAGGGAAGTTAGCGCCGAGATTCGTACGGCCATTCCCTATAGTCGAAAGGATGGGTCATATGACTTATAGAAATAAGCTACCAGATAGACTGGCGGGAGTACATGATGTATTTCACATTTCCTATTTGAGAAAATGTATCCATGATACGGCAGAGATAGTAGAGCCAAGCACACTTAAAGCCGTGGAAGTTGAAAAGGATGCATCGGTGAGGAGAGTCCCTACTCATACCCTTGGATCAAAAATCAAGGAGCTACGCATAAAGGAAATCAAATGTTGGTAAAATTTCAACGAGGAGAATATCGCGAAGATGCGACATAGGAACCCGAAAATAAGATTCGCGCTTCTTATCATTTTCTTTCTGAAAGTATGTTCTTGACCTCATTTCCAAGCGTATACTTTGCATTTGCTTCTATCATTCAAGTATATTTTTTCTATCGTTCGAACCTTTCGATCCTTAGGTAGAATCCATTGGTTGAAAACATGTTTTTGAAACATGTTATGAATGACGGTTGCAAGTGGATGCAAGTTTTTGCTAGTGGTTGCTCGTGGAAGCATATACACACACTAGGCACTAGATCGGCTCAATCACTTACATATTGCATATAGATTTGTGCATTTTTAGTTTTTCTATGGATGGAAATGGGTGAATCGTCGTATGGATGTTGCATTTTGATGAATGATTGTGCACACATATAGAATTTATATGTTTTACTAGGATTATTTGCATACATTTTGGAATCATGGTACAAACATACATTGCACTAATGAGGTCAACTAAATCAGTCGACCGCCTGATTTTCGCATTAGTGTAAGGACATATACACACAACACCTTTTCATATGTCTGTACGAGCATTAGAAATTCTTAAGGACGGTGGATGCCTGTGGATGATGGATGAGTATATGGTTCTAGGTGGTTGTTAGGATAGTAACATTCTTCTTAACATGGAGATTTCAGGGACGAAATCCTTCAAGTATGGGAGAATGTAATGCCCCAGAATTTAGTACACTATAACCATACTTTAAAGATAATAAATTAGGAGTAACTTAATTAAAATATTCAGAATTAATTGAAATCGGCATTACTGTTGCTACATCTTTGAATTCTGGTTCAGATAGACCCTAAGTGTAGCACCTCGTATTTTCTGTGAATATAAAAACTAACGAATCTAAGAATACTTAATTTTTAAAAGAGGAATTGGGTGAAACAGGTTATGCCATTGCGTTCATCTCGGAATTCTTCTTGAGATAGAGTCCGAGTTTGCATGAATCGGACTCCGTATGAAGAAGTTATGGAGTTCAGAAGTTTAAATAGTAATTAAATATACTAATAAATTAAATCAGAAAACAGTTCAAATTTCAAAATCTGGCAAGAGCGGCCTGAGCGGGAAATTTACCGCTCAGGGGTGTCGATCGCCCCGGGGGGAGTCGACATAGGTGTCGACCCCCCTATAGAGGAGTCGACACAGGTGTCGACCCCCCCCCAAGGGAGTCGACCCCTCCCAGATCCAGCTCATGTGACGAATTTTTATAGCCTTGTGCTAATGTGGCCTTCTCTGATTGGCCAATGACTGGTTTCTGAGGTATTAGGGCATATGTGTCATTCTATGGTTGACTGGATGACACATCTCTTTGGTTTGATGGCTCTGATTTCTCCTAGACTAATCTAAAGGCTGGAATTAAACCTAGACTTCTATATAATCACCCCAAACCTCAACCCTAGAACACATTCTATGAAGCCATCATGTTGTTCGTCTACAAACTGGCATAGCCTCCATTCATCTACCCCAAACTAGAGAATCAAATTCAAAATAGGAATCAATTAGAAGAACTAGAGAATCAAACGTCTACATCAAAAGATAGCTTTTCAAATTCAGAAATCAGATCCCTGAAATCAAGATCCGCCCTTTTTCTATAAGTACAGTTATTGTTTAGATGTGAATACCTAATAAGAAATCACGACTGTAATAACTGGATCTAGAACTATGCCTAATTCTATTTGTGCCTATCCTTTTGTCAATTTCTGAATCGCCTATGCCTATGAGACTATTGTGATTGATGTAATGACAACTATCATGCCTATGAGACTATTGTGATTGACATAATGAAACCTAACATCCCTATAAGACTGTTGGATTGACAAAATGGAACTTATCATGCCTATGGGACTGTTGGGATTGATTTATCATGTTGTACACCCTATGCCTATAAGACTATTGGACTGACAAAATTGAACCTACCATGCTGTATATGCAAATTACATGATAAGTTAGGTTCATATATGCTTACATGTTTAGATCCAAGCTAGCGCCCATGTTTAAGATCTATATAAGTTCATGCTTATACAGTTAGATCTATGCTAGTTCGCATGTTAATTGGATCTAATTTAAATGTAAGATCACATTCATGTGCTTAATTAAGTTAATGTTGTTCTATCCCAAATTTATACTACGCATGATGATCTATATTGTTTATGCATGTTGGAATGTTCATGTCCCTTTCTTTTCCCTTTTGTTTATAAGTTAGGCTAATTTGCGAGCCTAGCGTTCTATGTGAATTATGTGAATGAATAGGGGGGAGACGTTGGGAAAAAATATTAAACTACATGTTATTGGCATAGATTAGCTCATAATCATGTAAATAATTAGTAGCATCAAATGTAGCATTTGTATACCTAGAATTATGGACATAATTTAGAGGGTAAATGAGGCATGACTTGAATTGACAACACTTGTGGATAATTTACATATGAACATAAGTTGTAAATATGTAAATTAATTAAAAAATGAATATGCCTAACCCGAGGTTAGATTGAGCTACGGTGTAAGACTGCCCGGAATCGCCCGGCACGTCCAGCAACCGTAACAATATAGATCTAATGTGAGAGGTTGGCGCATTAAGCCCAAAAAACCCGTGGTTAGACTGAGTTGCGGTGTGAGACTGCCCGGAACCGCCCGGCACATCCAGCGACCGCAACAATACATATCTAATGTAAGAGGTTGGTGCTTTAATGAATGAATTAAAGCTAAGGAACAGACATGCTAAGAATGGTAGGTTTAAGTTAACACAAGAAGGCAACACTTAACCAATGTAACATGACAAGTGGTAGGGTTAAGTTAACACAAGAGGGCAACACTTAACCAATATAACATGATGTGTGATAGAGTTAAGTAACACAAGAAGGAAGGCAACACTTAACCAATGTAACATGACAAGTGGTAGGGTTAAGTTAACATAAGAGGGCAACACTTAACCAATATAACATGATGTGTGATAGAGTTAAGTAACACAAGAAGGCAACACTTAACCAATGTAACATGACAAGTGGTAGGGTTAAGTAACACAAGAAGGCAACACTTAACCAATATAACATGACAAGTGGGTGGGTTAAGTTAACTCGACTGGATTGATGACACTTAACTAATATAACATGATGAACGAGTGGGGTTAAGTTAATGGGAAACACTTAACCAATATAATATGACGAACGAATGGGGTTAAGCTAAGAGGAAAACACTTAACCAATATAATATGATGAATGAACAGGGTTAAGTTAATAGAAAACACTTAACCAATTACAACATGATGAGTGGGAAGGGTTAACTGAATAAGAAACACTTAATCAACATGGCATGACGTGTGGATGGGTTAAGTTAACTTGAATGGATGGATAACACTTACCCAATTTGGGGGGTATATGAATAGACCCTAAGGAACCCTAGTAACGGGGACCCATTTCAGCAGCAACCCACATAGATGTATCACGGTACCCTGAACTAGGCAGGGTGGGGCACGATTACTGGGCTGATTATAAGCGGTCAAAATAGCGACAGGTTGTGCAGCAGTGTAGTTCCGACGGAGTATGGGCATGCACGTGCTCCGGAGTGGAAAAGCAGGCACTGGGCATTAGTAGTATACACTATGCATCTTGAATCGTGCCAGGTCGCTATCATAGGGATTGATACACCTTATAGTGGGACTAACACAAGGTATTTACATGCAAGAGAGGTCCAATTGACATAGACACAAGGAAAAGTTAATACAAGTAGGGAGCCGATCGATAGGGTAGTAAGGGTACATCTAACATGTTCATGGCAATTAGGCTGGTTGAGGTAAGATCCTCATACTAGATATACACCTAGAGGCTACTACAATTGCGGGGTTGGGATCACCTTATATTATAACACAGGATACTAGTTGGGACACTAGTAGGGGATGCAGATCCTTTTTCATAGGATACTAGTTGGGACACTAGTAGGGAATACAAATTGTTCTATAAAAGACACTAGTTGGGTGGTGTAGAGAAAATAGGAAATCAGAGAAAGAACCGAAGCGCATTCAGTGTATCTTACCTTGTCATATCTAACGATCATTATTTGTTGTCTTGCTATGCTTATTATCATGGTTATGGTCTGGTATCCAGTTTATTCATGTCATGATCCTTTTACCTATTTACATGCTGAATAGTCACTGGACTTACCAGGCGTTATGTCTGACTCTGTTTTGTTTCGCTCTCTTTTCTTCCGATCCCCTCTCCCCCCAGGTTCACGGGGAGGGAATATTACCACTTAGCTCAGTTTTCATTCCAAGCTCAAAGATAGACGATGTATTGCTTTGGACTCTCTTTTCCACTGCTATGGCTGGCTCATGCTTTATTGGGGAATATCGTTGTCATTACATGCTTCTTTATTTTGTTGATGCTTTGTTGTAATAGGGATTGGTGTTTGGTGGTGGAAAACAATCTTTGTAGAAGCTGTTTTACTAAGCTGCTGTTTTATCAATAAAGTAAAGTTTTAATTATTTTCCGCTGTTTAAATTTTGTTTGTTTTGTAATTTATCTGTTCTATACACTTATGATGCTTCACTGAAGTTAATGTATTCCCTTTGTGAGTGACCTTAACGAAAGTGGGGTGTTACACGTGGTATCAGTGCTGAAGGTTACCAGAACAGATAAAGGATTTTGAAACCCATTTTCAATAGCATTTTTATAAAGATGTATTTTCAAAAACATGTTTTGAAGCAGCATTTTCCAATAGAAAAGTATTGTTTTTAAAAGGCATATTCCCCAAAGCCATATGCACTAACTTTCGGTTCTCTATTTGAATCTCTTCTTCCTTTCTTTTCGCCATAGTTTCGTAGGTGTGTGGCACATGCCGAGGGCGAAGTAGTGCCCAACCTCCATCTGTGGCCGCAGTAGTTTCACCTACGGCTAATCTTCTTTCAAGCTTTGTAGGTTACCGTGCAATTGATGTAGTCTCGAGAAACTTGTCAACAAGCTACATATGGATAGTAAGGATAAGAATAAGGGTGTTTGGGCTAAGGAGCACAAGCCCAAGGATAAGAAGTTTGTTGATATGGCTTAATCCACGCAGAAGGAGTAAGGTGAAAAGAAAGAGGCCAAAGTGGAAGAATCACAAGCAAGGGATTGGAATATAAGAAAGGTGGAAGAAATAATAGATCCTTCGACAAGAGGAAGTGTCTTTTCTGTGATATAGCGGGTGATTTAATTGTAGGAAGAAGAAGATAGGTGGTTGTTTTCAGTATGGTGAAGCATGGCACCTTATCAAGAATTGCCGAAGGACAAGGACAAGGGCAAAGGACATACTCTTCTAGAAGGCAATTGCATACTCTCACTGCTAGTGTACCTAAGAGAGGTAGGAACATTTCTGTTGAGAGATTAGTTTTTCTTTTCAATCATCCTATTAGAACTTTGTTTGATTCTGGCGCTTCACATTCTTTTCTATTTGCTTCCATAGTTGAGTCTCTACACCTTAGTACATGTATAGTAGAAGATCCCATTATGGTCTCAAATCCAATTGGTGGTTCGGCTCATTTATCTATGATTTATTTGGATTTGGGAATATCTATATTAAGCGTTGAGTTTAGATGTAATGCTTATGTTTTTGGTTTCATGGGCTATGGGTTGATTCTAGGGATGGGTTGGTTATCCAGTAATGGTGCCATCCTCGATTTTGAAAGAAGAGTGGTTAGACTTATGACTCGCCTCGGTAACACTCTCGAAATTTCTTGTAATCCCATGAATTTCGTTATGCTTAGTTACCTAGAATCTCTTGAAGCGTCTCTTGAAAGCTTGCAATCTGTTAGAGTAGTCCGTGAATACGCGGATGTCTTTGAAGAGGTGGAAGGCTTACATCCAAAGCGAGAGATAGACTTCCGCATATACCTTGTTGATAACGCAAAACCTGTTGCCTTACCCGTTAGACATATGGCTCCAAGAGAAAGGAAAGATCTCAGTAAACAAGTAAAAGAGTTACTTGAGAAAAGGTTCATAAGGCGAAGTAGTTCTGAATGGGGTGCTCCAATTGTTTTCGCTACAAGGGCGGAAGGTTCATATCACTTGTGCATAGATGATATTTTGGTTTTCTCTAAGAGTGGGGAAGAACATGCTTTGTATCTAAGGGAAGTTATGGATACTCTTCGTGCACATCAGCTAAAAGCAAAATTCTCCAAATGACATTTTTGAGAAAAGAAGTAAAGTTTCTAGGATATGTGGTGTCCAAAGAAGGGTTAGCAGTAGATCCCGCAAAAGTAGTTGCGGTACAAGACCGAAAGGTCCTAAGGAATGCAACAGAAGTAAGGAGCTTTCTTGGACTAGCGGGTTAATATAGGAAGTTCATTAAGAACTATGCGAAGGTATTAGCCCCACTTACTGGATTAACGAAGAAGAATCTAACCTTCGCTTGGGATATTGATTGTGATGTCGCTTTCCAACGATCGAGGAGGGCTCTTACAAGGGCCCCAGTTTTGACTTTTACCTTACGGTAGTAAAAGTTTTACGGTATACACTGATGCATGCGGCATGAGACTAGGCGCCATTTTGATGTGAAAAGGAAGGGTAAGGTCGTAGCGGATGCCTTAAGAAGAAAAAGGTTGACTTCAAGTCCTGTTTAGGTGGAAAGGAAAATTTTTAAATACATATCAACCCTTGATTTTAAAACCTTCGGTTAAGTTAGCAGTTAGCATTGCTAGGAGTAAAACCTACGCTTTTGGATCAAATAGGGACTTCACAAAGAAAAAACTCTCAGATAGTTGACGCAATGGATAATTTAAGCTAAGAAGATACCACTAATCACCTTAATAAATGCACTTGGTAACATGGTTAGCATCGGTTTATTTTCAAGAGATAGTTCTTCTACATGGAATACCCTCTAGTGAATTTTGAAGACCCTTTGAGGAAATTTTAGCATGACACAGCAGAAGTTGTAGTCCTGAGTATACTAGAAGGAGAAAGGGTGGAACAAGAGGTGACAGTGAAATGAGTTCCAACTCATACTTTGGAAATAGAAATTAAGAAGCTACGCAATCGTGAAGTTAAGACAATAAGAGCACAATGGGGTGAAGCTCAAGAAGATGCAAGACAAGATACACGCATCATACCCTTTTTGAGGGTATATCCTTGATCTCTCTTTTTCTATAAAGTTTATTTGCATGCTAGTCTTTATCTTTTAGGTATATCCTCTCGGTCCTCTCCTCGATACTTAGGTAGAAACCAATGGATGTAAACATGTATTTGAAACATGTTATGATTGATGGTTGCAAGTGGTTGCAAGTGGTTGTTAGTGGTTGCTCGTGGATGCATACACACACTAGGTACTAGATTGGCTCAGTCACTTTCATATTGCATATGCATATATGTATTTATATATGGATTGGAATTTGATGTGTTATCATGTGGATGTGCATTTGTATGAATGATTGTGCACTCATGTAGAAAGTATAATTAGGAATATTGCATACATAATGGACTCATGGCACTGATATGATTTGCATTAAGGAGGTCAACTGAATCAGTGGACCACCAGATTTTGCATTAGATAAGGACATATACACACACTATGTGACGACCCAAACCTCCTAGTAAAGGAAAGACTGGATTGCTTTGAGAACAAAACACATCAGAGCACAAACTGAAGAACATTTTATTGCTGATTACAACAATTACATCAGAGTACAAGAATATAACAGAGTATGAAAACTCATTACACAATAGAAATACAATAATATCAGAGACTTAAATTACATTTAAATAGCAGCGGGAAAATAATACAAATATATAACTGAAAAGAATACACGGATACAGAGCTATCTGAATACCGCTTCACCTATAAGCCAGGATCCTGTAAATATATCTGCAAAAGCTACTCGACTGCCCGTGTGGAAAATATGGGCACCCGAGTTTGCCAGTGAAACAAACTACAGGTCAGTCATGGGACTGGTATGAGAAATCTTAACTAATCTAAAAATAAGGCGAATCACAGGACCACGCCGCTAACGCGGAACGGGTTTACTCCATTGGATTGCCAGTGCATAAAATAAAGTAAATCGTTAAACAACGCAATGCCTTTTTTTAGAAAAATGAAACCATTATAAGACCCAAGTCGCATCACACAATGCAACGCAAACCAGAGGATAGGGTTTTACCTTATAATGATCAAAAGATGCTTGATACGATAAAACAGATTTAACATTAGTGTGTATATATATGTTCTAATAAAAACATTTCAATCATAGACGGCGTAGTACCCCATCCTACTATGTCGCCATACTACTTCTACATTCAAAACAGCAAGATCGTATTGGAAATTGGATTTCCATCATGAGTCGAGGCTAGGGGCAAGCTCCTCTCCGATTCGAGACACTCTAGCAAATGCCTCAGGATCACACCTATGGGCAACCCTTGGATCTTCAGGGTCGGTCCCTACCTAAGGGTAGTGGATTAATTATGCCTGAACACACGCTTCCCGGTCCTTTTGGACCTATATTATGACCACTAACGGCCTATAAAAATCTGAGGCGCCTCAATATCCATCATCCACATAAGTAAAATGTCAGCGCTGCTAGGTCCCTGACATCACTCTAGCTAGAAAGAAACGTGTGCACTCCCTGCAGTCCGTATCCCGTTTTGACTCATACCGAGATGTGAGGCTCCCGAAGTCACGCTATACACAAAGCTAAGCCGTAATAGGCAATACTTTGATCATCCCACAAGGCCCTGCTTTTCAACAAAAGCCTTGATCAATTGCATCTTGGCATGCCCCATTGACAATTCACGCCATGCGATCAATCACTATTAATATATGCCAGGGTGTTAAGTAGAAAATAAATCCTCCACCACCAAACAGACATACATTAATAACAATTAATTTAATTCATATGGAACGAAGTCCAATGTCAGACACGCATCCATTTACAAGCTTATGCTCTGGGTCTGAGCGAAAACCAAATCCGAACAATCAACAATAGTCTGGACGGCCACCACTGAAGCCCCTTCAAGGTAGCTACTCCCATCATGGGTCTCAGTAGCAACACATCCATTCGATGTGAAGATCGTCGGTCTTTAATCACCGTCTTCAACTTTGACTCTTCATCGCCGTAGTGATTATTCGGAATGGGTTAAACCCGGTCTTTCCGAATAACTCTCGTGTTTTATAATTAAAAGTCAAGTACTATAAAAATACATCCAACGTCTCATTCCAATTCAGAATATTCTTTTAAATCAAATATTCAAATTATTCTATCAAAGATAAAATCTTTATCTTTATTCTTAAATCTTTCATTTAAAGATTTATTAAAACACAATTCGGTTTTAAATATCACAAATCATTATTCAATGATGAATTAAATTTAAGAAATAAATATTATCTTTAACTGGGTTAAAGAACTAGTGTCATTTAAAACACAGTTCACGGTAAACCCAAAATCGACTTCCATTAAATATGGAATCTTCACAGAAATCAAATCAATATATAATCGTTATAAATTTCTGTATCCGACCAATAATATAAATAGAATAACAACAAAGCCTCTTAAATTCCATATATAGTATCGATCTTCTTTTACAGAAGCTTATCTCGGATATTATTAATTCGAATTCCATTCAATTCCAATTTAATATATTAAATTGGAAAACTTTACTTTGGGAAAAAAAAATCCCCTTTAAGTCTTAATAAAAGATTTACAAATTCCAAATCATATTCTTATTGTTAATTGAGTTAAAGAACAGATGTCGTTTAAAAAAAACATTGTTCACGATAAACTCAATTCACAAATCATTTTTATTCCAATTACAAAATATAGTTTGAAACTCTAGTAATCTTAATTTAAAGATTTGTTCCTTTCAAGTGGGTTTAAGAAAGGTGTTATTGAAGACACCATTCACGACAACCCAAGATCCAATTTATTTAATTTAATTTCAATTAAATATTCTCTAATTGGAAAACTTCATTAAATCTTAATTTAATGATCTATTCTAGTTAATAACTAGTTCATTTAAATAAAAATATATTTTCCAAAATATATTCTATTCTACAAGATTTTCTAAGACATTTTCTAAAATATTCTTTTTCTAGAATATCCTTTATTGGAATGTGACTCAATCAACAACCATATATTGCATGAAATCAACAATTATGATAAATAATTATCAATCATCCAATAAATCAGCCAGAGTGGATTCTACACTAAATATTGGGACTAGTGTAGATTAGATATCATCCCAACACCTGTGTGGGGTTTCATCCAACAATCAAATAATAAATTATTTTGAGCACTTGGGTGATGTGTAAAAATTATTGACCCAATCACATAAACAAGTCGGATGACTTATAAATGGAAGTGTAATATTCAATTTGGATATCATTAATATATTGGATACATCGACTTTTCAACATTACATGCATACATTACAAGGTATCACTAATGTCATATTCAAACATATAATCTTTTTATTGTGACTAATCGACAATAAAAATATTAACTTTCATATCTTTTGTGTAATCCTCTCTAATGACCCAAAATGTATATTTTGGTGAAATCTTTTCAAGTGACCAAAGGTGAATATTTTGGTCACATTCTTTTAAGTGTGACAATGATGTCTTTTTTTTATTCATTCTTTTAAATATGACACAAATGTCCATTTTATTCTAATTTACATTTTCTAAGAAAAATGTACTTTTTAATTCTAATTTCCTTTTCTAACTAAAATGTATCCTTTATTCTAATTACATTTTGTAACGAAAATGTATACTTTAATCTAATTACATTTTCTAACAAAAATGTATACTTTTCTGATTCATTCCTCTTAATGTATAAAAATATACATTCTTAATTCATTCTTTCAGAATGTATAGGAAAATATACATTTACTGGTTTATCCCATTTATGTATAAAATATACATTTTCTAATTCATTCCTTTCATGTATAAAATATACATTTTATATTCATAGTTTTTAATGTATAAAAATATACATTTTAACTCACCTTCTTTAACGTATGAAAATATATATTTTTAAATCCATTCTTTTTAACGTAAACACTATGATGATTTTGTTTCTTAACTTCTAATGCAACAAAAATGAGGATTTTTTTTTTATTAACTTTTCAATGTAAACAAAATGAGGATTTTGTTTATTAACTTTTCAATGTAAACAAAATGAGGATTTTGTTTATTAACTTTTCAATGTAAACAAAATGAGGATTTTGTTTATTAACTTTCAATGTAAACAAAATGAGGATTTTGTTTATTAACTTTTCAATGTAAACAAAATGAGGATTTTTTTATTAACTTTCAATGTAAACAAAATGAGGATTTTGTTTATTAACTTTTCAATGTAAACAAAATGAGGATTTTGTTTATTAACTTTTCAATGTAAACAAAATGAGGATTTTGTTTATTAACTTTCAATGTAAACAAAATGAGGATTTTGTTTATTAACTTTCAACGTAAACAAAATAAGGATTTTGTTTACCTTCTTTTTAAATGATAAAAAGAATGTTTTTATTTCATTCTTTATATTTGATACAAAGGAGCATTTCACATTCATTCTTTTTATTTTTTTTATAACAAAAATGAGACTTTCATCTTCATTATTTTGAAAAAATGTAATTTTATTTCACAAATCATTCTTTTGACAAAAAGGTAATTTTAACTCATATTAACATTTTATAAACAAAATGTCCCTTTTTAATCACACTAACATTTTATAATCAAAATGTCCTTTTTATTTTTCATTAACATTTTATAATCAAAATGTCCTTTTATTTTTCATTAACATTTTATAATCAAAATGTCCTTTTTATTTTTCATTAACATTTTGTAATCAAAATGTCCTTTTATTTTCATTAACGTTTTATAATCAAAATGTCCTTTTATTTTCATTTACATTTTATAATCAAAATGTCCTTTTATTTTTCATTAACATTTTATAATCAAAATGTGCTTTTGTTTTTCATTAACATTTTATTATCAAAATGTCCTTTTATTTTCATTAACATTTTATAATCAAAATGTCCTTTTATTTTTCATTAACATTTTATAATCAAAATGTCCTTTTATTTTTCATTAACATTTTATAATCAAAATGTCCTTTTTTATTTTTCATTAACATTTTGTAATCAAAATTATATTATAGTTCTATGTGACATTTCATATCAAAGTGATATTATAATTATTTAAGTGAAAATAAAAAAGGAAATCTTTTTATTAAAATCTTTTATTTATAATCTTTTTATATTCTAAATATTCTAACACAAATGTTCAATTAGTTTTAATAACATGTTTTCGACAAAAATGTGATTTTTTTCATTTCCATACTTATGTTTTTAACCAAAATGTTATCTTTTATTTCAGTAACAAACAAATTTGACAATAAAACATGATTTCTTTTTATTGAAAAGAATGGTACTTAAAAATCTGTTCTTTTATTTGCAAAAGAATGTTTTAACAAAATCTAATTGACAAAAGTGTTTAATTTGTTTAACATAATCTAATTAATACAAAATTGCTTAACATAATCTAATTAACACATACCACAACAACCCTCATCATCAACAAACAATAAATACAATATCATACATCACAGAATTGAATTTAGTTAACATACATATATGGGATTGAAACAATAAAAGATAATTAAATTTTAATTATTTTTATAAACAAAGAAATCTCACTGCTGGTTTAATTCTGAATAGTTCAGGTTTGAAATTCCCTGAATTTCTGATTTGCCCTATTTCAGTTCTAGTCTTTTCCATAGTGTAGTGTTCACTGTTGTGATTCCAACGCAACTGAAATCGTTTGATTTCGATTCTGTTTGAAAAAGTTACCGGAGTTAAAACTTTAGTTACCCTAATTAATTAATTAATTAATTAACAATGCTTTTTAAACCGCTACCATTTGTTTTCTCCATCGTTCCCGTATACTGTAAGAAGAACCCATCGAGCTCCAAACTAGGTCTGCAATTTTCGATCGCCACCCCATGCCAGAAGTGAATCGGATGGTCCCACTGCCTGCGCCGCCGCATGAGCTTCGATCTCCTGTCCCTGCGCCGAGCTCGTCGACCTCCTCTGGCGGCAATACACCCACGAACGGCGGCGGTTTACGGTCCTGCTGTGGCCACCACGAGCAACAAGGTTTGATCATATCCATACGAATTCGTAGATCGTGAGATGCTCTTTAGTATTGTTTTGGACTTGGATTTTAATTTGAAGTGGATTGAGAATCATTGAGGATAGAAAATCGGACATTTTCTGCCATTGAAATTATAGAGGCGGCGGCCTATGTATTGACAAAGAGGGTTTGAGAGGAATACGTATAGTACAGTATACAGTATATTTATATAATATTTTATTCTTTTGATTCAATAACGGCCCGTTTCTTCTTAACCACTCCAATTCCAACCCAACAAAAAATGTCCCTAGGCAAATACCCCCATCCCAGACGCAATGGAACATGTTTCGTAACCCAATTCGGCTGTTACAATATGTTTTTCTTTAAATTAATTTATAAATCATTTAATTATTAATTTCAAACTTACATTTTAAATTACCGGGGCTACATACTACCTCTAAAAATTACAAAAAAAATATTTTTGGTTATGTTTGGACGATAGGGTTCTAACAAGACTAATTTCGTCGGATTCTGAGACCGTTTGAAAAATGGCTATTTTCAAATTGATTAAATTTGACCGAAACTGACAAAACACGTTTTCTTCTACCACGCTCACATATTAATTCAAAAAATTATGAAAATTGAAACCTAGCAATAAATTGATATTCCGGTTCCAACAAAAGTGGTTTCGTCGAAAACCGAGGTCGTTTGAAAAATGACTATTTTCAAGACCAATATATTCAATTAAAATATATATAAATTCTACAGCGACTTTTCTAGATTTTAAACCAGACATAACTTTCTATTCCTGCAATGAAATTTCAGTTTTTCAGATTCGTTAGAAAGATATGGTTAAACAGATTTAAATATTTCTGGTTTCGCTCAATTCTGATTTAAAATGAATCCTGTACATTCAGTCAAAGTTCAATTTCAAATTTTCAAACTGCAGTGTTGTTTTAAACTCCCTTTTTAATTAAATTAAATTTATTCGTTTTAAAATAAATTTTTAGTCATTCCTATTTAAAATAAATTATTTTAAACATTAAAATATCTAAAATAAAAATTTTAAATTGGCCCCAAAATTCCGGGTCGTTACAATCACCCCCACTTAAAATCTTTTCGTCCTCGAAAAGAAACGTAGCTAAGAGTTGTTAAATTTAACCAACTCAACCTAAAATTTTATCATTGGTTTCAATTAAGTATCATTCTAATATTTTAATCAGTGAAACTAATTATCAAACATCACAACCAGCAATCAATTAGGTGATTAACTTTTCAAATATAAATAACTTTTATATATAGCCAAAAATCATATTTTTAGTGCAAATCACAACAGTGTGTCCTAACTAACTTTTGCTTCTCATACCAGTCAATGGAAATATATAAAAATCCCACTTTCGAGACTTGAACATAAATACTGGTGATGGTGCACCGATCATCAGAATTATCTCCGGGCGAATAGAGTGTGATTCTATATCTATCCAGTATATTAAAACTTCGAAATCCGTTAATTACTCGTATACTCGAAATCTTTATATACTCGATTGTCCACATAAAAATATAATATACTCAAATACATATTTTAAAATAAAATTTTCAAAACTAAATTTGTTTTCATTTTTATTTTAAATAAAATAATACTCTTTACACTCGTTTTAGGATACTACTGATCCCATCTCTAACGAGTTATTCTTATTGGATATTACTAATCCAATCTCTGATGAATTCTTTCGTTCGGTTCCAATTTGTCTTGTTATCAAGCTCTGTAAACCAAAGCTCTGATACCAAATGAAACGGCCCAAACTTCCCAGTAAAGGAAAGGCTGGATTGCCTTGAGAACAACACACATCAGAGCACAAACTGAAGAACATTTTATTGCTGATTACAACAATTACATCAGAGTACAAGAATATAACAGAGTATTAAAACTCATTACACAATAGAAATACAATAATATCAGAGACTTAAATTACATTTAAATAGCAGCGGGAAAATAATACAAATATACAACTGAAAAGAATACACGGATACAGACCTTTCCGAATACCGCTTCAGCTGTAAGCCAGGATCCTGTAAATATATCTGCATAAGCTACTCGACTGCCCGTGTGGAAAATATGGGCACCCGAGTTTGCCAGTGAAACAAACTGCAGGTCAGTCATGGGACTGGTATGAGAAATCTTAACTAATCTAAAAATAAGGCAAATCACAGGACCACGCCGCTAATGCGGAACGGGTTTACTCCATTGGATTGCCAATGCATAAAATAAAGTAAATCGTTAAACAACGCAATGCCTTTTTTTAGAAAAATGAAACCATTATAAGACCCAAGTCCCATCACACAATGCAACGCAAACCGGAGGATAGGGTTTTACCTTATAATGATCAAAAGATGCTTGATATGATAAAACGGATTAAACATTAGTGTGTATATATATGTTCTAATAAAAACATTTCAATCATAATGTATCAATCATAGACGGCGTAGTACCCCATCCTACTATGTCGCCATACTACTTCTACATTCAAAACCGCAAGATCGTATTGGAAATTGGATTTCCATCATGAGTCGAGGCTAGGGGCAAGCTCCTCTCCGATTCGAGACACTCTAGCAAATGCCTCAGGACCACACCTATGGGCAACCCTTGGATCTTCAAGGTCGGTCCCTACCTAAGGGTAGTGGATTAATTATGCCTGAACACACGCTTCCCGGTCCCCTTGGACCTATAGTATGACCACTAACGACGTATAAAAATCCGAGGTGCCTCAATATCCATCATCCACATAAGTAAAATGTCAGCGCTGGTAGGTCCCTAACATCACTCTAGCTAGAAAGAAACGTGTGCACTCCCTACAGTCCGTATCCCGTTTTGACTCATACCGGGGTGTGAGGCTCGCGAAGTCACGCTATACACAAAGCTATGCCGTAATAGGCAATACATTGATCATCCCACAAGGCCCTGCTTTTCAACAAAAGCCTTGATCAATTGCATCTTGGCGTGCCACATTGACAATTCACGCCATGCGATCAATCACTATTAATATATACCAGGGTGTTAAGTAGAGAATAAATCCTCCACCACCAAACAGACATACATTAATAACAATCAATTTAATTCACATGGAACGAAGTCCAATGTCAGACATGCATCCATTTACAAGCTTATGCTCTGGGTCTGAGCGAAAACCAAATCCGAACAATCAACAATAATCCGAACGGCCACCACTGAAGCCCCTTCAAGGTAGCTACTCCCATCATGGGTCTCAGTAGCAACACATCCACTCGATGTGAAGATCGTCGGTCTTCAATCACTGTCTTCAACTTTGACTCTTCATCGTCATAGTGATTATTCGGAATGGGCTAAACCCGGTCTTTCCGAATAACTCTCGTATTTTATAATTAAAAGTCAAGTACTATAAAAACACATCCAACGTCTCAATCCAATTCAGAATATTCTTTTAAATAAAATATTCAAATTATTCTATCAAAGATAAAATATTTAACTTTATTCTTAAATCTTTCATTTAAAGATTTATTAAAACACAATTCGGTTTTAAATATCACAAATCATTATTCAATGATTAATTAAATTTAAGAAATTAATATTATCTTTAACTGGGTTAAAGAACTAGTGTCATTTAAAACACAGTTCGTGGTAAACCCAAAATCGACTTCCATTAAATATGGAATCTTCACAGAAACCAAATCAATATATAATTGTTATAAATTTCTGTATGCGACCAACAATATAAATGGAATAACGGCAAAGCCCCTTAAATTCCATATATAGTATCGATCTTCTTTTACAGAAGCTTATCTCGGTTATTATTAATTCGAATTCCATTCAATTCCAATTTAATATATTAAATCGGAAAACTTTACTTTGGGAAAAAAATCCCCTTTAAATCTTAATAAAAGATTTATAAATTCCAAATCATATTCTAACTGTTAATTGAGTTAAAGAACAGATGTCATTTAAAAAAAACATTGTTCACGATAAATTCAATTCACAAATCATTTTTATTCCAATTACAAAATATAGTTTGAAACTCTAGTAATCTTAATTTAAAGATTTGTTCCTTTCAACTGGGTTTAAGAAAGGTGTTATTGAAGACACCATTCACGCCAACCCAAGATCCAATTAATTTAATTTAATTTTAATTAAATATTCTCTAATTGGAAAACTTCTTTAAATCTTAATTTAATGATCTATTCTAGTTAATAACTAGTTCGTTTAAATAAAAATATATTTTCCAAAATATATTCTATTCTACAAGATTTTCTAAGACATTTTCTAAAATATTCTTTTTCTAGAATACCCTTTATTGGAATGTGACTCAATCAACAACCATATATTGCATGAAATCAACAATTATGATAAATAATTATCAATCATCCAATAAATCAGCCAGAGTGGATTCTACACTAAATATTGGGACTAGTGTAGATCAGATATCATCCCAACACCCATGTGGGGTTTCATCCAACAATCAAATAAGAAATTATTTTGGGCACTTGGGCGATGTGTAAAAATTATTGACCCAATCACATAAACAAGTCGGATGACTTATAAATGGAAGTGTAATATTCAATTTGGATATCATTAATATATTGGATACATCGACTTTTCAACATTACATGCATACATTACAAGGTATCACTAATGTCATATTCAAACATATGATCTTTTTATTGTGACTAATCGACAATAAAAATATTAACTTTCATGTCTTTTGTGTAATCCTATCTAATGACCCAAAATGTATATTTTGGTGAAATCTTTTCAAGTGACCAAAGGTGAATATTTTGGTCACATTCTTTTAAGTGTGACAAAGATGTCTTTTTTTATTCATTCTTTTAAACATGACACAAATGTCCATTTTATTCTAATTTACATTTTCTAACAAAAATGTACTTTTTAATTCTAATTTCCTTTTCTAACTAAAGTGTATCCTTTATTCTAATTACATTTTCTAACGAAAATGTATACTTTAATCCAATTACATTTTCTAACAAAAATGTATACTTTTATGATTCATTCCTCTTAATGTATAAAAATATACATTCTTAATTCATTCTTTCAGAATGTATAGGAAAATATACATTTACTAGTTCATCCCATTTATGTATAAAATATACATTTTCTAATTCATTCCTTTTATGCATAAAATATACATTTTCTATTCATACTTTTTAATGTATAAAAATATACATTTTAACTCACCTTCTTTAATGTATGAAAAAAAAAATTTTAATTCCATTCTTTTTAACGTAAACACTATGATGATTTTGTTTCTTAACTTCTAATGCAACAAAAATGAGGATTTTGTTTATTAGTTTTTCAATGTAAACAAAATGAGGATTTTGTTTATTAACTTTTCAATGTAAACAAAATTAGGATTTTGTTTATTAACTTTGAATGTAAACAAAATGAGGATTTTGTTTATTAACTTTCAATGTAAACAAAATGAGAATTTTGTTTATTAACTTTCAATTTAAACAAAATGAGGATTTTGTTTTCCTTCTTTTTAAATGATAAAAAGAATGTTTTTATTTCATTCTTTACATTTGATACAAAGGAGCATTTCACATTCATTCTTTTTATTTTTTTATAATAAAAATGAGACTTTCATCTTCATTCTTTTGACAAAAATGTAATTTTATTTCACAAATCATTCTTTTGACAAAAAGGAATTTTTAACTCATATTAACATTTTATAAACAAAATGTCCCTTTTTAATCACATTAACACTTTATAATCAAAATGTCCTTTTTATTTTTCATTAACATTTTATAATCAAAATGTCCTTTTATTTTTCATTAACATTTTATAATCAAAATGTCCTTTTTTATTTTTCATTAACATTTTGTAATCAAAATGTCCTTTTATTTTCATTAACATTTTATAATCAAAATGTCCTTTTATTTTCATTAACATTTTATAATCAAAATGTCCTTTTATTTTTCATTAACATTTTATAATCAAAATGTCCTTTTATTTTTCATTAACATTTTATAATCAAAATGTCCTTTTATTTTCATTAACATTTTATAATCAAAATGTGCTTTTATTTTTCATTAACATTTTATAATCAAAATGTCCTTTTATTTTTCATTAACATTTTATAATCAAAATGTCCTTTTATTTTTCACTAACATTTTGTAATCAAAATTATATTATAGTTCTATGCAACATTTCATATCAAAGTGATATTATAATTCTTTAAGTGAAAATAAAAAAAGGAAATCTTTTATTTATAATCTTTTTATATTCTAAATATTCTAACACGAATGTTCGATTAGTTTCAATAACATTTTTTTGACAAAAATGTGATTTTTTTCATTTTCATACTAATGTTTTTAACCAAAATGTTATCTTTTATTTCAGTAACAAACAAATTTGAACATAAAACATGATTTCTTTTTATTGAAAAGAATGGTACTTAAAAATCTGTTCTTTTATTTGCAAAAGAATGTTTTAACAAAATCTAATTGACAAAAGTGTTTAATTTGTTTAACATAATCTAATTAATACAAAATTGCTTAACATAATCTAATTAACACATACCACAACAACCCTCATCATCAACAAACAATAAATACAATATCATACATCACAGAATTGAATTCAGTTAACATACATATATGGGATTGAAACAATAAAAGATAATTAAATTTTAATTATTTTTATAAACAAAGAAATCTCACCTATGGTTTAATTATGAACAGTTCAGGTTTGAAATTCCCTGAATTTCTGATTTGCCCCATTTCAGTTCTAGTCTTTTCCATAGTGTAGTGTTCGCTGTTGTGATTCCAACGCAACTGAAATCGTTCGATTTCGATTCTGTTTGAAAAAGTTATCGGAGTTTAAACTTTAATTACCCTAATTAATTAATTAATTAACAATGCTTTTTAAACCGCTACTATTTGTTTTCTCCATCGTTCCCGTATACTGTAAGAAGAACCCATCGAGCTCCAAACTAGGTCTGCAATTTTCGATCGCCACCCCATGCCAGAAGTGAATCGGATGGTCCCACTGCCTGCGCCGCCGCACGAGCTTCGATCTCCTGTACCTGCGCCGAGCTCGGCGGCCTCCTCTGGCGGGAATACACCCACGAACGGCGGCGGTTTACGGTCCTGCTGCGGCCACCACGAGCAACAAGGTTCGATCATATCCGTACGAATTCGTAGATCGTGAGATGCTCTTTAATATTATTTTGGACCCGGATTTTAATTTGTAGTGGATTGAGAATCATTGAGGATAGAAAATCGGACATTTTCTGCCATTGAAATTATAGAGGCGATGGCCTATGTATTGAGGAAGAGGGTTTGAGAGGAATACATATAGTACAGTATACAGTATATTTATATATTATTTTATTCTTTTGATTTAATAATGGCCCGTTTCTTCTTAACCACTCCAATTCCTGCCCAACAAAAAATGTCCCTAGGCAAATACCCCCATCTCGGACGCAATGGAACATGTTTCGTAACCCAATTCGGCTGTTACGATATGTTTTTCTTTAAATTAAATTATAAATCATTTAATTATTAAATTCAAACTTACATTTTAAATTACCGGGGCTACATACTACCTCTAAAAACTACAGAAAAATTATTTCTGGTCATGTTTTGACGATAGGGTTCTAACAAGACTAATTTCGTCGGATTCTGAGACCGTTTTGAAAAATGGCTATTTTCAAATTGATTAAATTTGACCGAAACTGACAAAACACATTTTCTTCTGCCACGCTCACATATTAATTTGAAAAATTATGAAAATTGAAAGCTAGCAATAATTTGACATTCCGGTTCCAACAAAAGTGGTTTCGTCGAAAACCGAGGTCGTTTGAAAAATGACTATTTTCAAGACCAATATATTCAATTAAAATATATATAAATTCTACAGCGACTTTTCTAGATTTTAAACTGGACATAACTTTCTATTCCTGCGATGAAATTTTAGTTTTTCAGATTCGTTAGAAAGATATGGTTAAACAGATTTAAATATTTCTAGTTTCGCTCAATTCTGATTTAAAATGAATCCTGTACATTCAGTTAAAGTTCAAATTCAAATTTTCAAACTGCAGCGTTGTTTTAAACTCCCTTTTTAATTGAATTAAATTTATTCATTTTAAAATAAATTTTTAGTCATTCCTATTTAAAATAAATTATTTTAAACATTAAAATCCATTAAAATTTCTAAAATAAAAATTTTAAATTGGCCCCAAAATTCTGGGTCATTACACACTATGCATATGATCATGAAAGCATTAGAAATATTTTTAAGGACAATGGATGCCTGAGATTGAATGGTTGAGTAGATTGATGTTGGATGTTTGGATACATTTTTCTTAACTAAGAGATTTCGGGAACGAAATACTTTAAGGAGGGGAGAAGTAATACCCCGTATTTTCTGTGAATATCAAAATAAACGAATCTAAGAATACTTAATTTCTGAAAGAGGAATTCGGTGAAACCGGTTACGCCATTGCGTTCGTCTCGGAATTCTGCTTGAGATTGAGTCCAAATTTGCATGGATCGGACTCCGTATGAAGAAGTTATAGAGTTCATAAGTTTTCAAGTTTAAACAGTAACTAAATATAATAATAAATTAAACAAGAAAACAGTTCAAATTTCAAAATCTGACAAGAGCAGCCTGAGCGGGAAATTTCCCGCTTAGGGGTGTCGACCCCACCAATGGGGAGTCGACATAGGCGTCGACCCCCTATAGGGGAGTCAACATAGGCGTCGACCCCTTGTAGGGAGTCGACCCCTCCTAGATCCAGCTCCTGTGACGAGTTTTTACAACCCTGTGCTGATGTGGCATTATCTGATTAGCCAATGACTGATTTCTGAGATATTAGGGCATATGTGTCATGCTATGTTTGGCTGGATGACACATCTCTTTGGTTTGATGGCTCTGATTTCTCCTAGACTAATCTAAAGGCTGGAATTAAACCTAGACTTCTATATAATCACCCCAAACCTCAACCCTAGAACTCATTCTATGAAGCGGTCAAAAAGGCAAGACATTACACCAATACACACCATTTCTTCTTATCTTTCACTTCTATGAATCTATTCTAAATATACATATGCAAAAGGGGAATTCTACTGAAGCCTAGATCCGCAGAGACAACGTTCAGGACGTACATACATACAACAACAAAAAGGATTGTATTGGAATTTTCTATGGCATATAGTTATATATATAACAGATTTAATCTCTTCTTCACCAAGACCCATTATGAGTTCCCTATCATTTTCAGTCTGATTTCTTAGACTATAACATGGCAGTTAAATAAAATTGGGTTAGGATATACAGTATTTATAAGATAATTGTTATACATGTTTTTCATTTTTAATCACCTATATCATGATGGTAAGTAAAACATATGCCTTTACTGTTGGATAATTAACAAGTTATATATATATATATATATCTTCCTATTTCCTGTTTCTATGTTTATTTCCAATCTTGCTTGTGACATCCTCCTTTTGACTGCTTCAAATTGGTTGTTAAACCAACTTAAAACGTTCAAATCGACAGATCGTTATTTAGCTTACAGAACTCAAACAGAATCAACATAGAAAACAAAAATTAAATAACACAATATTAAACAGCGATTTTTTTATATATTAATCAGAATTTCCAATACAATAATTTTCTTTGTACTACGGAATGAAAATACAGTTTGAATACAAAAGAAATATTTATTGGTTTAAAACATCAGAGTGAGTTGTCTTCGAAATCCCAGCTTCGCCAATCTTCGAATTCTAAACTGAAATCTTTAAAATCTGTAACACTCGAGTCTGACCGGAGCGTTCCATGCAAAAACATAAAACATTCGAGTTAGGATTAAACTTATTTCAAGTCAATCAACTTTGAATAAACACATAAATAAAATTAGTTTAATCCAGTGATTTATTAACCATTCGAGCATATTAACCCATGACTGCCCAAAACCAAATCAACCTCACAAAACAAGCGAGGCATCACGTGTGTCAGAAATATGCCCATTCCAAAGAGCAGAGAATGCATACAGGATGATGCTACAACTATCAACATCGAATATGCAAGGCTTCTTGCTAAAATTGAAAAGCACATGTACAAAGCTTTATATAACAAAGAATCAATGGATATTCTACCAGTATGACTAAACATGCAAACACCTTTTGGATGAATCACTATTATCTACATGTGTGCATTTTTGACATATATTATTAACCTGTGAACCGAGCTTTAAAAGTAGCAATCTAACTAAATATTTTTACTGCATGTAACATGAGATAATTCAACATACTTGCTGTTATGTTAACCTCACAAAAGTGGTATTGAATCTGGAAGTTGGTAAATCATCTTTTGGGAAATCAATATAGAACAACAGTGTTTTCTTGGGGTTCATCATCAGTGTTGTCTTATATGTTATGGAGGAAAATGGGTCAACAAATGGTCTACCAAACAATATTTTATCGTAATAGGGGCATTTGGAGTATCACATACGTTTTAGTCATTTCTTTTCATCGGCTTCAAATACTTGTTCAAAAGAAATATCACACGCATTATTCTCACAAGCAGTTGGAGTATGAAATTAATACTTGCAGAAAATGTTGCGGTTTGAAATAAGAATAAAATAAAAGTGAATATGTGCGCGTTGTCTTCTTGGCCAAACAAAACAAATGTTGGATTGCAGCTTTATAACTTCCTTATAAACAATTTTATAGGAACTAGTCAATTGAATCTTTTCTAGAACAGATAAGAGGAATGCCTTCTTTACACCAACATTCGACCAACAAATCCTTTTTTGTAGATAGCAAACACAACCAGGAAAAAAAATTGGTTGGTGAATAATGAATTCAAAAAGTCATGGTTCCAACAGTAAAAAAATGTAGTTAGAAAATTATCCCAATTGACTAATTCTTGTTTTTTTTAAAGAATTATATAAATATGTATAAATATATGTTGTTTATATAATCCAGTTAATGTCTACTCAAATATTAGAGGGACATAAGTTGAACGCTATGAAAGTAGAACCAAAATAGGTAATTGTAGTTATCACTAAACATATTTTGCGTGGAGACAAAAAAATGACTGCTTCAAAAATGAAAACCATAGACATGAACTCAAATTAGCAGGGTTAAAGTGTTGAAAAACTGGCTTCTTAGAGCTTAGTATCATGAGACGCACATGTGACCCAAAAATCCATTCTGAACTAGTGCAATAGGGTGACAGGTTTCTCTAACACCAAGCATTCGAAGAATTATATAAATTCAAATGCAAATGATCCATGCTAAATTATTAACCAGGGTGGCCAACAAAATAGAATGAAATGGGGCCAAATTCGAATTTCATGAGGGCCTTAGTAGCTGAAAACTCGAAACCAATAGCAAGTGCATATATATATATATATATGGATGTATATATATATATATGTTTGAATGTATATATATAGACAGCCCATGCATATATATGTTCAGCATGGAAATCTCGAATGTAGACATAAATTCCTTTATATAATCCAAGTGTAAAGTAAACATTGGTGTGTTAAGGCTACAGGGGACAAGCACAACTAAGACAAGCCCATACCATGTAAGCAACGACAAAAAGGGAAAACTCCACAGGCAATTATGTGAATAGAAAACAATATATTCATACCAAAGTGAAAGCAAAACAAACTAGTCCAAGGCAAATTCTATTTTGCTGGATATGTAAACGGGATAGCAAGAAGAAAGTAACCGAAAATAATGGTATAGTGCACAATGAACAATGGTGGACACATAGCATGACCAAAATTCAACCAACTAAGGCAGTCATGCGAAAAGTGAAACATAGTAGCGAACATCCTCAACAACTTATAATTAGTGAACATCGAAGTAGAAAGGCTCGAAATACGTTCGATCGTAAGGTAAACTTACCTTGAATAGCGGAGAAGAAAGAAGCAGGCTCAGGTGGGGGTGAAGCGGCTTCAGCGAGGACAAATTGGTGACAGTGAGGCGGAGCTATGGGCTGATAAAGGCAACAAATTGTGGCAACGGCGGAGCGACGACTTCGATACTAGATTTGATTTCGGTTGAGACATTGAATGTAACAACCCGTATTTTACGTATCGGAAGATCGTAAAATATTTTTATTGTATTCCCTAAGGGTTGGATCATTCTCATATCTTAATATGTTGTTTATGGGGATGTGAGACATATCCATAAGTTTTACCAATTTTGTTTATGACCATTTTTCCCTCGTCAGTCTTGTACATGGCATAACTTTTGACTCAAGTCGAATCAGGTGTTGAGAACTATGCTATTGAAAGGAAATGATGTTTCCCTTTTCGTAGAATGGTCAGATTAAATATTTAGCTTAGCAGTTTGGGAGGAATCATTGTTTTAAGGTATTACAGTTGGTTGTCCAGGTTTAGTAAGCCATAATGGGCTGATATGGGAAGGCCCATTAGTGGGCTTGTGGGAGGTTATAAATAGGGGATAGGAGGCATGAAGAATAGTTTACTTTCTCCAATCTCTCATTTAGAGGAGCTTTTGATCCTCCATTTCTCCATTATCTTACACCTTTCCACCATTAAAATTCGAGATCTACATTAGAGAACCGAAAATCTACATCGATGGAAGCTAGATCTACATCATTCCAAGGGAGAGATCATCGAATCAAAGAGTTTGGAGCATATTCTTCGCTGTCCGGATCTAGATCTAAGTGTTTTTTTTTAGAATTGGTGGGTGATATGCATCTCTCGCACGGATTCAATCAAGTATATGAGTATTTGATCTAGTTTTTCATCATTTCCAAGTGTTTTTTCATAGATCTACACCACGGTAAGATTATTTTCCTATGAATCGCCGTAGGATCTAATTTAGCAACTTTAAACCGATAATTTACATATATATTCATATGTTTATACAAGTTAGATCCATCGTTTTTAACTCGTATGCTCAATTATCATGATTTTAGTGCTTTATTAGTGAAATTGTCATATTTATGTTGTTCGCAACTTCATAATATGTCTGTGGATGAATTGCATGAATCGGCTTCGTCGATATTTCCGCTTAACGGAGTTTTGGTCGAATTTCGGGTGGAAATCATGATGGATCGGATCTGGAATAGTTCTGGTCGGTCGGGGGCAGGGAGCTGGTCGGTTGTTCGTGCAAAGTAAGGGTGGTCGGTCGGGTCAGTTAGAAGGGATCGGGTCGGTCGGACAAGGGTGCAGGAGGATGGATCGATCCAGAGTAATCGGCCAGGATTGGATCGATCGGGAGCATTGCTTGAATTGGGTCGGTCGTTAAAGAATGGGATCGGTCATGTTCCTGGAGGTGATCGGTCGGTCGTAGTGAGTTCAGGTTAATCGGCTCCAAGAGGATGGGTCAGTCGCACAGGGTCATTTTTGAAAAATTATATTTTTTGGGTACGACCCAGATTTGAACAAAAGGGCCTAAAAATTATTGTTTTCTCGGGGGCGATGCCCCCGAACCCATGTGGCAGCGCAGTGATGTTGTGATTCGAGGAGTATTCAAGTAGGAATATTCGAAGTGTTGAGTGTGTTCGTTGATTGGTGTAAAACAACGAATGAGGTAGCAACTCAAAGGTTATGAGTTGGAGATGGTGGATAATGGTTACTCGAGGAGGTTCCTCGAGTTATGAAAAGTCATCAAGATTGGATGACTAGAGATGCGAAGGCCGAGGAGTTATCGTTGTCGTAAGTTCTAGCAGGCTCAAAGAAGGAGTACAATGGGGGCACCCAAAAGACTGGAAGGTTGCTGATCGAGTACCCAGGGTATCGTTGAAAGGCCTAGTTGTCAAGGTTTAACAAGCATATGTACCGTTGAAAGGCGTATGGAGTTTATGCTATAACTGGGGTTAGCATTAGCCCTAGACTTGTGGGAAGGTTGACCGTCATAAGATTAATGATGGTGTAATGACCCGCATTTTTAGCGAGAGAATAATTTATTTATTTATTTATTAAAAGGTGATTAAGAGGATTTAATGGTCGTTTAATTAAATAACTTGGAATATTTAATTAAAATAATAAATTAAATAATATACTTAATTCTGAAATAATCAGAATTGGCTGAAATGGCGATATGGTGTGAACTGGATCATCGGTGATATTTAATTCAGTTTAGAGTTGAATTGTAATAAAGAATATATTATTTGAACGAAGATTTGAACGTATAATTATATTATAATTATAATCGAGCTCGAAATGGCGCTGCAGTTCGTAAATTGGTGATTCGAACTTCAACTGAATGTACAGGGATCATTTTAAATCGGATTTCTGTGAAACAAGAAACGTATGGAGCTGGTGGAGTATATCATTCTAGTGGAAGAGAAAAATTGGGATTTCGTCATGTATATTTCGATTTATGTCCAAATTAAATATTCAGAAAAAACAGCGGTATATTCGTTCGTGGCCATAACGGTTATTTAAAAGTATTTGAATATCGGGTTTGAATTTAGACAAGGTTCTTTTGAGACATAAAGATAATTTAATTTTTAGAATTTTACTAAAAAATTTAATTAATTAAATAAGCAACTTTTTATTTGGAGTATTTTGCACCCTTAATCAACGATTTTGGGGTTTCACAATATAAGTTAATCTACCGATATTATTATATTTTCAGAATCGTGGCACCTCACTGAACATGACTGTATTATTATTTCAGTCTGCAACGCTTATATATGAGTATAACCGTACATAGTGGGGTGGGTAACTTTTTGAAAACTTTAAAATAAATATCCTAAGTCATTTTTGGGACCAAAAAGTATCCACACATCCTTTATTTCAACCACAAAAAAAATTAGTATTTCTCAATCAAGGATGTCGCCTTCAATAATCCACAAGAGGATCAAAGCAAAATGATATAAAATTGTTCAAACCAAATTCTTGATTCGTTTCAACAAGCCGCCAGGCTTTTATTCTTTTCCAAACCAAACATGAGAAATAAACCAAAAACAATCCAAACTAAAATCATTAACTCACTGGATTTGTGTTTGTGGGCTTCTGGCATATTTATCTTCACCTTGATATACCTCAGCACGGGTTCAACTCATTTTCTGACAATGGGGTTTTTCCAGCGTTCGACTAAGGTTTAAATTCTTGAGATCCTCGAGCTTCGATGATGGAAATAGTCTGTGTATTTAAGCTCGCGACATCAATTTGCATATGTGGGCAAAGACTGATAGGATTCGGTGGGTATTAGCGTAGATACCTGGGGTGAACAGCGTGACGTCGGAATGGGTAAAGGGGGTTCGAGCTCCATCTTTTTGGGTTTGAGGTGATAAGGGATTGAAGAGGAGAAGTTTGAAGTTGGTATTGTTGGATTTTAAATGATGTAAGAAGGAAGAGACGGGAGAAGGGAACTGCGGTGATGTTGTCTGGAGTTTTTCTGGACGAAGTGCGTATTCAGGGAAGAAGCAAGTAATGGGGCGGGTTGGATTTTGTTAGAGGGATGATGTTGGAAAGGTAAAGGCCCACTTAAATAAAACAAAATGAATATTAGTTTAATTTTAACCGAAATAAATTATTAACTTGTATTGGGAATATCTTGGCCATACAGTGTCAGATTTACGAACGGTCGGATCCGTTAGGATCATATGGACAAGAGCTCCATAATGGAATTGACTGGGAAAGGATTGGAGCTTGTTTGAATTTATGGCGATATAAACTATTTGATTCAAATCAAACAACAGTTTATCGTTCTTTAACGATGAACTGCCAATGTGAGTAAATCTCACTAACTCTGAACAGTTTATATTTCTGTAATGTATTTTTAGAACTGTTAAAAACTGGTTGATTGTTGTGTATTGATTTAGTTGATTGAACTGCTAGTCAGATAGTGAATTTATATATATGTATATATATATAAACCGTTAAATACTTATGTGTTTATTCTGTTATCAGAAAAATTCATATTGAACTGAAAGTGATGATAATCATATTGTGTTACATCTGTGGATGCAGGAAAACAGGTTGGAGGAATCCGACTGGATTCCACAATAGTTATTTTATTGTTTTTCATATATTGTGATATATGATGTAGTTTATAATATGTGGTTGATTATATTTGTTTGGACGATATTGATCATCGTGATTTGATGTGTTAAGTACTATAAAATATCGGAATGGGAAAAGGAGATTTTCAAAGTGATATTGAAAACAGAATATTTATAAACTGGAATATTTATAAATAAGAAATAAATTGGGATATTTATAAATAGGAGATTTTTAGAAAAGAGAAAATATTTATAAAAGGAACAAAGATTTTATAAATGGAGATATTTATAAATGGAGATATTTATAATTGGAACTTATTTATAAAGGGAATATTTTTAAATAGGGAATATTGTTAAGTGGAATTATAACTGAAGGGTAATCTTTATAAATGGAATATTTATAAAGTTAATTACTTATTTAGCATAAATTAATAAGATAAGATAATGGGATATTTATTTGTTAAATAAATAAGATAAGATAATGAGATATTTATTTGTTAAATACATAAGGTAAGATAATGAGATATTTATTTGTTAAATAAATAAGGTAAGATAATGAGATATTGATTTGTTAAATAAATAAGACAAGATAATGAGATATTTATTTGTTAAATAAATAAGATAAGATAATGAGTTATTTATTTATATAAATAGGTCATGTTAAGTGAATTATTTATTTATTTACAAAACAAATAACATAATAAAGGGGTTATTTATTTAGGATAAATAAATAAGATATTTTACAAGAAATATTTGTAAACCATTTACAAATAGAATTGAAAGGGTATATTTATTTGGAAAACAAATAAGATATGATTAAAGGAAATATTCATCTTTTGATAAATAAAGAGATATATAAGTCTGAGCTTATATGAAGAAGTAAACAGGAAAATGGGGCATATTAATTTATAAATAATAGTTATAAATTAAGTAAATATTTATCATTGGATAAATAGAATATATATAAGTCAGGATTATATAGAGAAGTAAGAATTGATTTCAACATCGACATCTGAAACTGAATAAGGATGAAGAGTTAACCAGTTAGAGTTAATCAGTTAGAGCTAATCAGTTAGAGTTCTTCAGTTAGAGTTAAATCGAATATTAGTTTATTCGAAGAAAGAAGTTATCGAATATTAGTTTATTCGAAGAAAAGAGTTAAACGAATATAATAGATATTTGAAGTGAGTTAAATTGAATCAGAGATATTTGAAGTGAGTTAATTGAATCAGAGATATTCGAAGGGAGTTAATCGAATCTAGTTATTCGATAGGAGTTAAATCAAATATAGTTTATTCGAAGAAGAGAGATTATCAAATATAAGTTATTCGGATGTAAGTTATTCGAATAAGCGTTAATCCAGTAAGAGTTAAATAGAGTTAGAGTTAATCGAATAAGAGTTATTAGATTGGAGTTATTCGAATAAGAGTTATAGAATAAGAGTTAACCAAATAGGAGTTGATAAATTAGTTGTTCGTGATTTATTTGAGCTAGGAAATAAGAGTTAGATTAAAGTTATTATATTTCAGAAGCAGGAAATTATAACACCACTGTTATAATCAAATGATTCTGTAAAGGAGTTGGACTCGTAAATTATATCCGGAAGTTACGTAAGGAAGTGTTAAAGAGTTAAAAGATGAACTTACCCTATTTCGAGATTTCAAATGTTGTTCAGTTAAGGTCTGAGAGGTAGTTATACCCCAACTTGATTGACTTCGTTTTTAATTTAGAAATGGTTAAGGTTTGAGAGTGAAAGTGGTTAAGTGAATTTAGTAAATAAGTGTAGTGGTTTGAGTTGTCGTCGCGATGTTGATTTAAACATCTGTTTAAATCCAAGCAAAGAAGATTTGGAAATGTTTTCCAAATAGAATCAGAAACGTAATCAAATATTGAAATTGGAAATATGAATTAGAGAAGGAAATGTTCATGTATAAGGAGTTAAGGAATGGAGTTAAGCTAAATCAGAAATTGACTGGAGACTTGTTAAGTTGAATGGTTTCCTAAGTGTCTATCTGATATTGGTTTCGACCTTCGGGATTGGTACTTAGGGAATTGTTCTTATACTAGTTTACAATCAGAGACTGATAGTTGTAGAAGAATAGTGATACGTGAATAAGTTACGGAAATGTTTTCCAGCGTTAACATATATTTTCTAAACATAGAAAATAAGAAAATATGAATATATATATATAGATATATATATATATATATGATTGATAATTGATCGATATAATTTCCGTTTGGAAATAATATCGTTGTTTGCACACCTATTTTTCTTTGATAGTTAACTCACCGACTATCGAAGTTTTTGACCATTTTAACGTTGTTAATATGGGGGAGACCGGTTGGATCATTATCCAAAGAACCACTCCGTATTGGCATAAGCGTTGCGAATCATATATGCCAAAGATAATTGAAGACGGAGTAAAGTGCAAGGGTTGTTGTATTAATCTTAGACAGCAGTGCCTAAGATGGATATACTGAATAGTGCCTTCGGTTTGTCCAGTCCCAGGACAACTTGTATGGACGAAGGTCTGACAGAATATACCTGGTAGATCACGTAATTTGATCATTTCAAACGTATCTACGTTGGCGGCGGAGGAATTCGTTTCTCTTAGCTTTATACCCGTGGTATTTTTGGATAAGTCAATTTGTGATTTGGTGGGTATGACGATGTGACATTCTAAGTGAATGAAGATGTGACATGTAAAAGATAAGCGTAGCTTCTAGCCTCACATCCGGTAAATGATAGAAATAGGGCAGGCAGCATGGCTATGTAGGTCGCAACTATTAAGGTGTATAATCACCTGATCTAGAGTTTCATTTACTTCTAAAAATCTATTGTTGATGCTGTCCCATTCGGAAAACGGTTGTTGATCCCACCCGTTGGTGATATATATTCGATACACTCAAGCGAAATGAGTGGTCGGTCATGTGTGGCCGGGTTGCAAGATGTTCTTGTTGAACCCAGTGTATTCCTCTCTAGAGGTACACTAGCGAAAGGTGGTTCCATACCTTGTCATAGTTGGAAATCCATTACCCAATACGTGCTTTCGGTTTTGATTGTATACCATATATGTAGAACGTGAGATGAAAGCGTTTCTGCTAGATGATTATTATATTGTGGTTGATAGACATTATTATAATGTCAAAAGGTTTTTGATATAAAGATTTTTTTAATTTTCATAAGGGAAAACCTGTGTCGTTATACGGCGTGGTCTTATGAGATATTGTTTACTTGTTCAAACTATTTAAAACTGTTTTACTCACACCAGTCCCATGACTGGGGTTTATTTTGTTTTGTTTTCCCTAAAATCTTGGGTGCCTAAATTTGTACGGGCAGTCAAGTAGTCGGGATTTTACAGATGTACTTGGAGAGCTTGGAGAAGGAGGCTTCAGGATTATATAACTATTATTTATTTCCGCTGTTGTTGTAAGTGTTGTACTCTGTAATGTTATTGTATACATATACTGTTTGTATTTCAAAAGTTATGTTATATTTTATTCGTTCCGCTGTGAGATCCGTGTTTACTCTAATGATGATGTTCTTCTTCTTCTTCTTCTATACTATAAGTTCTATCTTATCTATTCCCACCCTCTAATTTCTTTCATTAACATCCGGTATTTTCGATCCTTGGATGTTCGATATGTGTTGTATATCGGATAACCAAGATCGCCTTTTTCCGGGTCGTTAGAGATGGTTTCGAAGCAGGATTGGTAGTGATAGCCAGAGTCTATCATGGTTGATTAGTTTCCTTGTTTGTACCATCTTACGTAAATTCTCCAATGTCGAAGTAGATGTTTCTTGGGTGCTTGTCTAATATTGGTTTATACCTCTTGGGCTTGTACTTGAGGGATCCTGAATTCGATTAGAATGGTTTGCGTGAGATTCATATAATCTGGATGCTATGCGTATTAGTGGTGTTTGCTTTTGATTGCCATGAATGAACGGTTGTTCTGGTTTTCATGAATGAATGGTTGAAGTGTTTGATGTAAAGGCTATCACTGTCCGATGTGGGGAAGGCAAGGTTGAGTTCTTCTCTGGTGTTGTGGGTAGATTAGTTTCTTTATTACCCATTATCATTTACGTTATTGATGATGTTAGATAGCTGTTTTATCACTCATTAAGATTGTTATTTGACTTAAGGTTTTATGTTTTCCTCTTATTACCTTTGGTTGTTCATCCGATTGTTAGATGGGTAGACTTGGTGTCAGGTGATAGCTTAATGAGGATGATGTTGCAGTTCGGAGGCGAGCAGGAGGCTGGCGTATTATCTTACCTATTATATAGTATTTGGATTTCCGTTGTTTGTTATTCTTCTCTGAGTGATGCAGTGAGGCAAAGTTGTATAAACACTATTGTTGTTATCCACGTGTACAAATATTAGTTTCTAGTGGAAGTTTGGTGTTTTTGGCTTTACTATTGATACCCGTTGTATATATTCTATTATATTTTATCCTTACATTGTAAGTTACGACATGTACTGTTTGTGTTTACCTACTCTGATGATCGTCTACAACTGGCACGCCTTTTAGCGTATTATCCCTCTTGTTTAGTGCAAGGGTTGTAGGAAGTCGTCACATTTGGTATCAGAGCTTTTTTTTTATTTTAACCAAAATTCGAAGATGTAAGTACGTATGAGAGATGTATTTGTAGATTTCAGTTGAATGTACACTATATGATATATATATATATATATGTATATATATATATATATACATACATACACTATTAAAGCTGAGTTATATTTGGATAACTCATAAGCCCCCTCCAATTTTTGTTTGGACCACATCTTAGCATATGCCACGTGGAATGTTGAGTGAACCGTGTCTCCTTCTCATTCAGATCTAAACTCAAACAACACATATCCTTTCTAATTTTCTTTCAGTTACGTCAAACCCTTTTCTTTCCTCTTCCTCTCGTTGTCTGATTTGGCTTTGATCCTCAGCGCACATGTCTTCCCTTTTTTTCCTTTTCTTCACCTACACGATAACATCTATCACCAATTGACACTCATCCGCCCCGCTTTCCTTTTCTCTTGTTAACCACCAACTTTCCATCCCATCTTACGCATGCTCAAAATCAGTTCATCAAAGGGTTTAATGCTGCCTCTTCTTCCGATGTAAGCACCTATTGCTGCTTATTGTTTGCATTAGGTTTAGATTAGTTTGGTAACTCTTATCCCATATTTTCCCTGAATTAGGGTTGTTCATTTCTCCCAACATATTCAACTTTTTTAAACCCTGGTAGGTTATTTGATTAGGGTTGAAGACAAGGTATATTATCCAACAGTTAACTTATGGGATTGTTAAAGTCATGGAAATTGAGTAATGATACACTGTGTATTTATTAGTTAAGATAAGAAATGTGGATTGTTTGTAATAGTTGTGATAGCATATAAAAATTTATTTAGCCACTATTAAATAATTTGTTCCCTGTTTTGGAATGCTCGAGTTTGTGATCAGATAATTAACATATTATCTCACATCACCATAAACATTTGTTCTTTACTTAAGATAAAGTGTGTGATGGAACTGAAATTAGGAAAAAAATTGAACATATTTCTAGATTTTTAAATAGGTATGTTTTACTAAATTTTATTGTTGTTTTAGCTTTAGTGTTTGGAGTTCCCCCATACATATCTGTGGTGCTAGCGTGAATTTAATTTTTTTTCCTACAACTACTATATTTTGGTATAAATTGACAGAACCTGAAAGGTCCTTTACTATATTAAGCTTAATCTATTTTGTGTGGACTTGCTGACTATATTTGATTTCGATACTTATTATTGGTATTTTGCTCCATTTAGTAGGATAACAAGATAATGAGGATGACCTCTGTCTTTTGTAACAACCCGAAAATCTGGGCCAGTTTAAAATTTTTATTTTGGCAATTTTAGCGAATTTTGAATATTTAAAATAGATAATTTTAAATAATAACGACGAGAAATTTATTTTGAATATAATTTGAACGAATATATTATATAGTTAGTCGTTAGAATATAAATAATTATTTATAATTATAAAAGGAATTGAAAATGGCGCGGTAGTTCGATAATTCGATTTCAAACTTCAATTGAATGTACCGGGTGCAAAACAATCCGGATTTTAGTGAAACCAAAAACATTAGGATCTAATTGATAATATCTTTCCAACGAATCCGAAAAATCGAAATTTCATAGCGGGAATCAAAAGATATGTCCAGTTGAAAATTCTGAATAGTCGCTATGGAATCCAGGCCCTTAAAAATAGAAATTTTGCAAACGACCTCGGATTTCGACGAAACCACTTTTGCTGAATCCGCAGTGTCAAATTATTGCTAGATTCCAAATTTCATAATTTTTCGAATCAATATGTGAGCGTGGCAAAGGAAAACGCGTTTCACCAGTTTCAGTTGATTTTAATCGACTGGAAAATGGCCATTTTTCAAACGGTCTCAGAATTCGACGAAACTAGTTTTGTTAGGACCGTATCGTCAATACGAAGCTAGAAACTATTTTTCTGGAATTTTTAAAGTTTGTGTGTGACCCCGGTAATTTGAAATGTGCGTTCAAATTGAATATACTGGTTTATATTGTAAATTTAATGAAAACTGGTCGAAACGGTCGAATTGGCTTATGAAACATATCCCATTGTTTTCAGAATGGGGGTAAAACGTTAGTGACGATAGTCGTTGGGCCCAATTTCGAGTTCGAACGAAAAATGACCTTTTTGGGAATTTTAATTAATTAAATAAATATATAATATAATCCCCCCTATTTCTCTCACTCCCTTTTCTCTCTCACTTCAGAACGATTTAAAATAAAAATAAAAAGAGAAAGGGGGATCGCGCTCCTCCCTCGTTCGTCGCCGCCTGGGGATGCTCGACCGCTGACGCCTCCGCCTGCCCTAGGGCCCACCTCGCGCCACCGTACCCTCTCACCCCACGAATCCCATAACCCCAAGCCTCCCAAGCCCTAGCAGCCCACCCAGGTTTTCCGCCGCCGCCTTGGATGGCGTGCAACCCACCTCCGGCGCCAACTCCAGCGCAACCCCCCCCCCCCCCGATCCCCCTTCTAGCTCACCTCCTCCTCCTACTCCATTGCAGATCCGCACCTCCCCCAAGACCACCCTGACCTGCTGTAACCCCTCCACCGATCGACTTCGCACCAGAAGCAGCCCCTCCCTCTTCTAAAATCCGTAAGTATTTTAGTTTGTTTACTGATTTTCTTTTATAGCATAAAGAACTGAAATTTGTTTGATTTTAAAACTGAATTTTTAAGACGAATTTATATATGTGAAACTGAAGTTTAAAGATAATTTACATAGGAAAAAATTTAGTTTTGTTTGAATGTAAATTAGCATACGAAAGCTTTGATTTTTAAAGGCGAAAGCTTTGATTCTTGAAAAGGCGAAATCTTCATATGTGAAAAGGCGAAATCGTTATATGAAAAATAGCATGATAAAAATATAATTTTTTTTATCTATATAACATCGTTGTGAAAATATAATTTTTATCCATATAGCAAAGTAAAAATTCGATTTTTATATATTGAATAACAAAGTAAAAATTCGATTTTTATATATTGAATAGCAAAGTAAAAATTCGATTTTTATATATGTAGTGAATACGGGCAACAAAAGTGACGAAGGCGAGAACGATGAAGATTTCTCTAAAAGAAGAGTCGAGATGGTTGAATAGCTATCGGTGAGAACTTCTCACTCTAAATTCTCTTTTTCTAGTTATATAAATATATACTAGGATGCAGACGGTGTTTAGTAGCACCCGACACCCATCATCCACAGACCATGGATGGATTGTTTGTTTAATTGTTTGGTTGTGTAGTTGGTTAGATTATTGGTTTGAATTGAATTGTTTGGTGAAATGAAATTGATTTGATTGATGTGTGAATGGCGTGGGCCTTCACTAGACTGGGGATATGGCTAAGCCTTGTCCCGTTTCTAGTATCGTGCCGTTATGCCACCGAAATTTTCTAAAAATAAGTTAGAAAAATAAAGATAATATTTTATTTAATAAATGAATCGAATAGAATATTCATAGGTTGAATAAAATAGTTTGATCGTTAAAAATATAATTTTTAACGTGAATGTGAATAAATAAATATTCATTTACAAACCGGGCGATTTGTTTATGTACACCTATTTGAAGGACATTGATTGGGACGATTAATTTTACACACCGCCCAACTGCACAAATAAAAATCTGTGTTTGATTGCTTGAAACCCCACACGGGTCTTGGGATGATATTTGACGTACACTAATCCCGATTGTTTAGTTGTATGTCGATCGATTGATTGACAGGCTGTTATAAGCGTTGAATATTTATATTTGATGTTTATACAGTGTAGAATGCACTTTGAATGATGGTTGATTATTCATCGTTGTTGATATATACATGTGTTGTAGAAAATCCATATAATTAACATTATATGGTAATTGATTGGGCCTCATTCCAGTTTTAAAATAGAAATATTTGAAAAAGAAATATTTGAAATAGAATATTTGAAAATCGAAATATATGAAGCCGTATTAATTAGATTAACGCCATTTTGACGTGAACGATATTTATATCGAGTTTATTCATTTTATAATGAATATCGAAAGTGATTTCAAAATCTGAAATTTTGAAAAGAAATGAATTCGAATTGAATATATAACGAATTTGATTTCGAATTGAATATAAAACGAATTGGATTTCAATTGAATATATAATGAAATCGAATTGAATAGAAAACGGAAATGAATGGAATATAAAACAATCTCGAAATGAATTGAATAGAAAACGAATTTGATTTCAATTGAATATATAACGAATTTGATTTGAATAGAAAACGGAAATGAATGGAATATAAAACGATTTCGAAATGAATTGAATAGAAAACGAATTTGATTTCAATAGAATATATAACGAATTTGTTTCGAATAGAAAACCAATTTGAATTGGATCGAATAGAAAACCAATTTGAATTGAATCGAATAGAAAACCAATTTGAATTGAATCGAACAGAAAACGACTTTGGAATTGAATTGAATTGAAAACGAATTCAAATTGAATTGAAAGCGAATTGAAATGAATTCAAATTGAATTGAAATTTGAATTGAATAGAAATGAATTTTAAAACGAATTTATAAACAAGAATTCAATTTTGATTTGAATTGAAATGGAAGTTGAAATTGCTTTTGAAACGAATTTAAAACTATTTATATAATTCGTTTTAAATAGAAATCGATGAAATATATATTATATATATTATATATATAATATAATGGTCTGAATAGAATGCGCCGCGCCGCGGTAGTTCGCGAATTTCGACCATTTATTTCAAACGGACATTACGGGAGATCCGACCGTCGGATTCTCCTAAAACCGGAACCGTTGGGTTCGTATCGAAAAGAGCTTTCTAACAAATATTAGAAATTAGAAATCTAACGGTTGGATTTGGAATTATGTCCAAATCAAATTTGATAAAGGTCGCTGCAAGTGCAGTTCGATGACCGTTGATGGAAATCGACTGTACGGGCCTTGATAAAATTATTAAAAATAGTAATAGTTTGTGTAAAATCATAAGAAATGATTTTGAAAGAATTGGGATGAAAAATTCCATATTTGAAAAGATAAAAATAGATTTTTGTTGAAATGAACTAGTTTTGAACTAGAATTATAATTCTATTTATTTTTAAACAAATAAATTGGATTTGAAATGGTTTTGAAAATAACCAGATTTTCCAATGATTGCATTGGAATGGGTTTGAATCGAAATTGTCTTCGGAATATTTCAATGTTGGATTTCGTGATTATACAGATGTTGTTATGGAAATTTGAAAGATATAGATATATATCGTTATTTCCAATATGATATCTGTTGGTCGTAGAATTTGATATTGAATATAAGCCGATATATTTTCTATTCAGAGCCTTGTATTTAATATCAAATGTGATTTGGGTTTGTCGTGAATGGTGTCTTCATTAACATTGTTCTTGAACCCAGTTGAGAAAAGATTAAATCTTTTTATTTAGATTTAATGAAGTGTACCAATTAAACAATATTTAATTGGAATTGAATTGATATTGATTTTTGGGTTTATCGTGGACAGTGTTTTAAATAACACTCGTTCTTTAACCCGATAATTAATGTGATGTGATTTGGGTTTATCGTGAACCGTGTTTTAAATGACACTGATTCTTTAACCCAGTTAACGATTAAAACTAAGTGGAGTTTTACTGAATCTTTAATTAGATTGAAATGATCGAAAATGGAGTATCACCAGTTTTGCTCCAGGCGATAGTTAAATCTTTAATTAGATTTGAACGTGAAATGGTAATTGAATTTACCGATAACACCGTGGTGTTAGATATGAAGTATAACCAGTTTTACTTCATGGGACGAATAGGTTGGGATTGGGAAATTAAAACAAATTATTACTTCGGTAAGGTTCGCTAATCCCGACTAGTTTTGAATTGATATTCAAAAATAGATTAAAGAATAAATTCAAGGGATTTATCTTTGATAAAATTAATGGGAACCTTTCCCTATGAATGTGAAATTTAGAAACTAACTGTCGGTTAGCTAAGTAGAATGGTTTTCTGGATATTGATCTGATGTTGGTTTCGGCCTTCGGGGTTAATATTTGGGGAATTATTCTCTTGTTAATTTACGGTTAGTGACTGATGAATTGGAATGAGGCGTATGTTGTGTTTGTGTAACACTTTTATAATATTTACGCGAGTTATTAAGAAAGACCGGGTTTATCCCATTCTGAATAATTGATACGACGATATGTCGAAGATGAAGACGGTGGTTGAAGACCGGAGGTCTTCACGTCGTTTGGGTAGTTACTGATGATCTTGATTGGGCTGTACACCCAAGAAGATGGAAACAGTTGGTGATCGTCCAGACGTACTTGGAGATCGATGGATATGCGGGGTACTAGGTGCCTCCGGTTTCGTTCAGACCCAGAACGGACTTGTAAATGGACTATGTGTCTGACATTGGATTTTAGCCTGTGTGATTGATTTCTATTAATTATATATCTGTTTGGTGGCGGAGAATTTATTCTCTTGCTTAACGCCCTTCTCTGAGACGTATGAGCTCAGGGGTTATATACTGATGGATATCAAACGCGTGGAGTGAATTGCCTGTGTGGCATGCCTAAGTGGCAATTGATCGAGGCTTCTGTTGAAAAGAAAAGTCTTGTGGTGATGATCAAAGCACAACCTGTGTGGCACAGCTTTGTGTAACGTTTGCTTCGCGAGTTTCACACCCCGGTTGTGAACCAAAAATGGGAGAGGACCTCAGGGAGGACATGCGTTTCTTTCTAGCTAGGGTGGTGTCGGTGACCTACCAGCCCTGACATTTATATACTTTTCACCTGTGTGGTTGTTGCTGTTGCGAGGCGCCTCGGTTTGATCGGACGATCCGGGTCCGATGGAGTCATTCGTTGGCTCATTTGCGCCCCAAAGGGCGGGGAGACGTATTGTTCAGGCATAATAATCCACATCGGTGGACTGGCCCTGACGATCCAGGGGGCAGTTGCGGCTGTTCCTGAGACATGGTAGGCTAGATTGTCTTGAATCGGTAGAGGACGATCCCTGGCCTCGGTTCATAGATGGAAATCCAATTTCCAAATACGTGACATTTGCGGTTTTATTTGTAGAGCCTAGTATGGCGACATAGTGGGATGGGGCGCTTATGCCGTCTATGATTGATACTTATGATTTGAAGTTGTTTTATACACTATGCACTTATAATAGTATTAAATGATTTGTTTTTAAACGTATCAAGCATTCTTGGCTATTATAAGGTAAAAACCCTATCCTCCGGCTTGCGTTGCATTGTGTGATGGAAACTGGGTCTTATAATAGCTTCATTTTTCTTTATTTAGCATTGCGCTGTTTGTTTTATGCACTGGTGTTCTTGGGAGGAAACCCGTTCGGTGTTATACGGCGTGGTCCCTTGATTTACCTAACTTTAAAATAAAGATTTATAACTGTTTTAGTTCTCACACCAGTCCCATGACTGACCTGGAGTTTATTGTTTTAACCTAAACTCTGGGTGCCCTTATTTTCGACACGGGCAGCTAGTAGTTTTGGTTTTGCAGATTTATATTCACAGGATCTTGGTTTACAGCTGGAATGATATCCGGAAAGCTTTGTATCCGTATATCTCTTCTAGTTGTGTATTGTATTATTTTCCGCTACGATGTATTTAAATGTATTTTAAATCTCTGATATTTCTGTGTAATATTCATTTATACTCTGTATATTCTTGTAATCTGATGCATTGTTGTAATATATAATGAAATGTTCTTCCGTCTGCGTTCTGATTTGTCGTGTTCTCAAAACAATTCGTTCTTTCTCTTCTCTTCGGAGACCGGGGAAGTTCGGGTCGTTTCAGTTGGTATCAGAGCTTTGGTTTACAAAGCAGAGAACAAGGCACATTAGAACCATACGAAAGAATTCATCAGATATTGGACTAGTAAAATCCAATGGGAATGACTCGTTAGAGATAGGATCAGTAGTATCCTAGAACGAGTGTGAAGAGTATATTTTTAAAAATGAAAACGAATTTTGTTTTGAAAATTTAAATCAATTATTCGTATTTGATTATTTATTTGTATAGATTAGGACAGTCCAGTATATAAAGATTTTGCATATACGCCTTGCAAACGTGTATTTAAAGTTTTAATATACTGGATAGATATAGAATTACACTCTAGTCGCCCGGGGGTGATTCTGATGGTTGATATATCATCATCAGAATTTATATTCGAGTGACGAACGTGTAAAATCTATATATTTCCTATTGACTGGTGTGAGAACCAAAAATTAGATAAGGCCTATTGCTGTGATTTGGCATCAAAAACTTGATTTTTGTATATGTATCAAAATTATGAATTTGAAACTCTAACTCAGTAATTGATTGATGTTTGTGTTGTTTGTTTATTTGTTTGCTAATTTTTAGCCAATTAGCCTAATTGAATCACATATTGAATTATATTGAAAATTGGTCGCATTTGCTTGCATATACATATACTTACATTGAACAGGTCATAGCAAGGAGGCTAGAGCAGAGAATAAAATTTGTTTGCCCGACAAATAGGTACATGTTTACTACATGATTTACTGTTTTGTTTGGGTGATGATGATTTTATGAGCCTATTGGCTAGCCGCTTGGCTTTTTCTTTTTCTTTTTGAGATCAGAAGGCCTATATGGCTATTTCGGGATTTTCCCGTGGCTCCCGGTGCAGGGGAGGTTATGGCGAAATTTTTCGAAAATTTAGGGTGTTAGCCAAATTTTTGAAAATTTGAAAATTCTCAGAAACTGAAAAGTTGGAGAATGGAAGCCAAATCGAGCGTAGAGTTGATTAATCAAACCACTTTCGACTTTGTTCCTTTTCGGGGACGAAAAGTTTTAAGTGGGGGAGATTGTAACAACCCGAAAATCTGGGCCAGTTTAAAAATTTTATTTTGGCAATTTTAGCGAATTTTGAATATTTAAAATAGATAATTTTAAATAATAACGACGAGAAATTTGTTTTGAATATAATTTGAACGAATATATTATATAGTTCGTCGTTAGAATATAAATAATTATTTATAATTATAAAAGGAATTGAAAATGGCGCGGTAGTTCGATAATTCGATTTCAAACTTTAATTGAATGTACCGGGTGCAAAACAATCCGGATTTTAGTGAAACCAAAAACATTAGGATCTAATTGATAATATCTTTCCAACGAATCCGAAAAATCAAAATTTCATAGCGGGAATCAAAAGATATGTCCAGTTGAAAATTCTGAATAGTCGCTATGGAATCCATGCCCTTAAAAATAGAAATTTTGCAAACGACCTCAGATTTCGACGAAACCACTTTTGTTGAATCCGCAGTGTCAAATTATTGCTAGATTCCAAAATTCATAATTTTTCGAATCAATATGTGAGCGTGGCAAAGGAAAACACGTTTGACCAGTTTCAGTTGATTTTAATCGACTGGAAAACGGCCATTTTTCAAACGGTCTCAGAATTCGACGAAACAAGTTTTGTTAGGACCGTATCGTCAATACGAAGCTAGAAACTATTTTTCTGGAATTTTTAAAGTTCGTGTGTGACCCCGGTAATTTGAAATGTGCGTTCAAATTGAATATACTGGTTTATATTGTAAATTTAATGAAAACTGGTCGAAACGGTCGAATTGGCTTATGAAACATATCCCATTGTGTTCGGAATGGGGGTAAAACGTTAGGGATGACAGTCGTTGGGCCCAATTTCGAGTTCGAACGAAAAATTGACCTTTTTGGGAATTTTAATTAATTAAATAAATATATAATATAATCCCCCTATTTCTCTCACTCCCTTTTCTCTCTCACTTCAGAACGATTTAAAAAAAAAAAAAAGGGGATCGCGCTCCTCCCTCGTTCGTCGCCGCCTGGGGATGCTCGACCGCTGACGCCTCCGCCTGCCCTAGGGCCCACCTCGCGCCACCGTACCCTCTCACCCCTCGAATCCCATAACCCCAAGCCTCCCAAGCCCTAGCAGCCCACCCAGGTTTTCCTCCGCCGCCGCCTTGGATAGCGCGCAACCCACCTCCGGCGCCAACTCCAGCGCACCCCCCCCCCCCCCCGATCCCCCTTCTAGCTCACCTCCTCCTCCTACTCCATTGCAGATCCGCACCTCCCCCAAGACCACCCCGACCTGCTGAAACCCCTCCACCGATTGACTTCGCACTAGAAGCAGCCCCTCCCTCTTCTAAAATCCGTAAGTATTTTAGTTTGTTTACTGATTTTCTTTTATAGCATAAAGAACTGAAATTTGTTTGATTTTAAAACTGAATTTTTAAGATGAATTTATATATGTGAAACTGAAGTTTAAAGATAATTTACATAGGAAAAAATTTAGTTTTGTTTGAATGTAAATTAGCATACGAAAGCTTTGATTTTTAAAGGCGAAAGCTTTGATTCTTGAAAAGGCGAGATCTTTATATGTGAAAAGGCGAAATCGTTATATGAAAAATAGCGTGATAAAAATATAATTTTTTTTATCTATATAACATCGTTGTGAAAATATAATTTTTATCCATATAGCAAAGTAAAAATTCGATTTTTATATATTGAATAACAAAGTAAAAATTCGATTTTTATATATTGAATAGCAAAGTAAAAATTCGATTTTTATATATGTAGTGAATACGGGCAACAAAAGTGACGAAGGCGAGAACGATGAAGATTTCTCTAAAAGAAGAGTCGAGATGGTTGAATAGCTATCGGTGGGAACTTCTCACTCTAAATTCTCTTTTTCTAGTTATATAAATATACACTAGGATGCAGACGGTGTTTAGTAGCACCCGACACCCGTCATCCACAAACCATGGATGGCTTGTTTGTTTAATTGTTTGGTTGTGTAGTTGGTTAGATTATTGGTTTGAATTGAATTGTTTGATGAAATGAAATTGATTTGATTGATGTGTGAATGGCGTGGGCCTTCACTAGACCGGGGATATGGCTAGGCCTTGTCCCGTTTCTAGTATCGTGCCGTTATGCCGCCGAAATTTTCTAAAAATAAGTTAGAAAAATAAAGATAACATTTTATTTAATAAATGAATCGAATAGAATATTCATAGGTTGAATAAAATAGTTTGATCGTTAAAAATATAATTTTTAACGTGAATGTGAATAAATAAATATTCATTTACAAACCGGACGGTTTGTTTATGTACACCTATTTGAAGGACATTGATTGGGACAATAAATTTTACACATCGCCCAACTGCACAAATAAAAATCTGTGTTTGATTGCTTGAAATCCCACACGGGTCTTGGGATGATATTTGACGTACACTAATCCCGATTGTTTAGTTGTATGTCGATCGATTGATTGACAGGCTGTTATAAGCGTTGAATATTTATATTTGATGCTTATATAGTGTAGAATGCACTTTGGATGATGGTTGATTATTCATCGTTGTTGATATATACATGTGTTGTAGAAAATCCATATAATTAACATTATATGGTAATTGATTGGACCTCATTCCAGTTTTAAAATAGAAATATTTGAAAAAGAAATATTTGAAATAGAATATTTGAAAATCGAAATATATGAAGCCGTATTGATTAGATTGACGCCATTTTGACGTGAACGATATTTGTATCGAGTTTATTCATTTTATAATGAATATCGAAAGTGATTTCAAAATCTGAAATTTTGAAAAGAAATGAATTCGAATTGAATATATAACGAATTTGACTTCGAATTGAATATAAAACGAATTGGATTTCAATTGAATATATAATGAAATCGAATTGAATAGAAAACGGAAATGAATGGAATATAAAACGATTTCGAAATGAATTGAATAGAAAACGAATTTGATTTCAATTGAATATATAACGAATTTGATTTGAATAGAAAACGGAAATGAATGGAATATAAAACGATTTCGAAATGAATTGAATAGAAAACGAATTTGATTTCAATGGAATATATAACGAATTTGATTCGAATAGAAAACCAATTTGAATTGGATCGAATAGAAAACCAATTTGAATTGAATCGAATAGAAAACCAATTTGAATTGAATCGAATAGAAAACGACTTTGGAATTGAATTGAATTGAAAACGAATTCAAATTGAATTGAAAGCGAATTGAAATTAATTCAAATTGAATTGAAATTTGAATTGAATAGAAATGAATTTTAAAACGAATTTATAAAGAAGAATTCAATTTTGATTTGAATTGAAATGGAAGTTGAAATTGCTTTTGAAACGAATTTAAAACTATTTATATAATTCGTTTTAAATAGAAATCAACGAAATATATATTATATATATTATATATATAATATAATGGCCTGAATAGAACGCGCTGCGGCAGTTCGCGAATTTCGACCATTTATTTCAAACGGACATTACGGGAGATCCGACCGTCGGATTCTCCTAAAACCGGAACCGTTGGGTTCGTATCGAAAAGAGCTTTCTAAAGAATATTAGAAATTAGAAATCTAACGGTTGGATTTGGAATTATGTCCAAATCAAATTTGATAAAGGTCGCTGCAAGTGCAGTTCGATGACCGTTGATGGAAATCGACTGTATGGGCCTTGATAAAATTATTAAAAATAGTAGTAGTTTGTGTAAAATCATAAGAAATGATTTTGAAAGAATTAGGATGAAAAATTCCATATTTGAAAAGATAAAAATAGAATTTTGTCGAAATGAACTAGTTTTGAACTAGAATTATAATTCTATTTATTTTTAAATAAATAAATTGGATTTGAAATGGTTTTGAAAATAACCAGATTTTCCAATGATTGCATTGGAATGGGTTTGAATCGAAATTGTCTTCGGAATATTTCGGTGTTGGATTTCGTGATTATACAGATGTTGTTATGGAAATTTGAAAGATATAGATATATATATCGTTATTTCCAATACGATATCTGTTGGTCGTAGAATTTGATATTGAATATAAGCCGATATATTTTCTATTCAGAGCCTTGTATTTAATATCAAATGTGATTTGGGTTTGTCGTGAATGGTGTCTTCATTAACATTGTTCTTGAACCCAGTTGAGAAAAGATTAAATCTTTTTATTTAGATTTAATGAAGTGTACCAATTAAACAATATTTAATTGGAATTGAATTGATATTGATTTTTGGGATTATCGTGGACAGTGTTTTAAATAACACTCGTTCTTTAACCCCGATAATTAATGTGATGTGATTTGGGTTTATCGTGAACCGTGTTTTAAATGACACTGATTCTTTAACCCAGTTAACGATTAAAACTAAGTGGAGTTTTACTGAATCTTTAATTAGATTGAAATGATCGAAAATGGAGTATCACCAGTTTTGCTTCAGGCGATAGTTAAATCTTTAATTAGATTTGAACGTGAAATGGTAATTGAATTTACCGATAACACCGTGGTGTTAGATATGAAGTATAACCAGTTTTACTTCATGGGACGAATAGGTTGGGATTGGGAAATTAAAAAAAATTATTACTTCGGTAAGGTTCGCTAATACGGACTAGTTTTGAATTGATATTCAAAAATAGATTAAAGAATAAATTCAAGGAACTTATCTTTGATAAAATTAATGGGAACCTTTCCCTATGAATGTGAAATTTAGAAACTAACTGTCGGTTAGCTAAGCAGAATGGTTTTCTGGATATTGATCTGATGTTGGTTTCGGCCTTCGGGGTTAATATTTGGGGAATTATTCTCTTGTTAATTTACGGTTAGTGACTGATGAATTGGAATGAGGCGTATGTTGTGTTTGTTTAACACTTTTATAATATTTACGCGAGTTATTCAGAAAGACCGGGTTTATCCCATTCTGAATAACTGATACGACGATATGTCGAAGATGAAGACGGTGGTTGAAGACCGGAGGTCTTCACGTCGTTTGGGTAATTACTGATGATCTTGATTGGGCTGTACACCCAAGAAGATGGAAACAGTTGGTGATCGTCCAGACGTACTTGGAGATCGATGGATATGCGGGGTACTAGGTGCCTCCGGTTTCGTTCAGACCCAGAACGGACTTGTAAATGGACTGTGTGTCTGACATTGGATTTTAGCCTGTGTGATTTATTTCTATTAATTATATATCTGTTTGGTGGCGGAGAATTTATTCTCTTGCTTAACGCCCTTCTCTGAGACGTATGAGCTCAGGGGTTATATACTGATGGATATCAAACGCATGGAGTGAATTGCCTGTGTGGCATGCCTAAGTGGCAATTGATCGAGGCTTCTGTTGAAAAGCAAAGTCTTGTGGTGATGATCAAAGCACAGCCTGTGTGGCACAGCTTTGTGTAACGTTTGCTTCGCGAGTTTCACACCCCGGTTGTGAACCAAAAACGGGAGAGGACCTCAGGGAGGACATGCGTTTCTTTCTAGCTAGTGTGGTGTCAGTGACTTACCAGCCCTGACATTTATATACTTTTCACCTGTGTGGTTGTTGCTGTTGCGAGGCGCCTCGGTTTGATCGGACGATCCGGGTCCGATGGAGTCATTCGTTGGCTCATTTGCGCCCCAAAGGGCGGGGAGACGTATTGTTCAGGCATAATAATCCACATTGGTGGACCGGCCCTGACGATCCAGGGGGCAGTTGCGGCTGTTCCTGAGACATGGTAGGCTAGATTGTCTTGAATTGGTAGAGGACGATCCCTGGCCTCGGTTCATAGATGGAAATCCAATTTCCAAATACGTGACATTTGCGGTTTTATTTGTAGAGCCTAGTATGGCAACATAGTGGGATGGGGCGCTTATGCCGTCTATGATTGATACTTATGATTTGAAATTGTTTTATACACTATGCACTTATAATAGTATTAAATGATTTGTTTTTAAACGTATCAAGCATTCTTGGCTATTATAAGGTAAAAACCCTATCCTCCGGCTTGCGTTGCATTGTGTGATGGGAACTGGGTCTTATAATAGCTTCATTTTTCTTTATTTAGCATTGCGCTGTTTGTTTTATGCACTGGTGTTCTTGGGAGGAAACCCGTTCGGTGTTATACGGCGTGGTCCCTTGATTTACCTAACTTTAAAATAAAGATTTATAACTGTTTTAGTTCTCACACCAGTCTCATGACTGACCTGGAGTTTATTGTTTTAAGCTAAACTCTGGGTGCCCTTATTTTCGACACGGGCAGCTAGTAGTTTTGGTTTTGCATATTTATATTCACAGGATCCTGGTTTACAGCTGGAATGATATCCGGAAAGCTTTGTATCCGTATATCTCTTCTAGTTGTGTATTGTATTATTTTCCACTGCGATGTATTTAAATGTATTTTAAATCTCTGATATTTCTGTGTAATATTCATTTATACTCTGTATATTCTTGTAATCTGATGCATTGTTGTAATATATAATGAAATGTTCTTCCGTCTGCGTTCTGATTTGTCGTGTTCTCAAAACAATTCGTTCTTTCTCTTCTCTTCGGAGACCGGGGAAGTTCGGGTAGTTTCATCTTTTGAGCAGGGATGAAATGATTATAGGTATAAAAAGTTTGTATTTAGTTTGGCTTTTGTATTATGCAGAGTAATTTCTATTTCTCCTATTTGAAGCCTATGTTATATTTGTTTGCTGACTTTATGTTTGAAAAAGTATATCTAGCATTTTTCTTACCATAGCCAGATACGTGTAGCTCATATCCAACTCCATTTTTCGATAAAATTTCTCTTTGGCAGCCATGTGGAATCTAAACTCCAGCGGTCGTCCAGTTTTGAAGAGGATGAGACGACGTCGATCGAAAGTGAGGGCAACGTTGACTGTGGGTAAAAGGCTCAAATTAAGGGGAATGCTTCAGTTATTCGTCTTCTTCGCCTGTCAGAGTGGTTGTAGGCAAGGGAGCGTCGATAAGTTGTCATCAGCCTTGCTGAATCCTCTCCCACTGTGTTTTCTGGAGAACCCCTTTTATAGCAGTTTTATCATAGAGAAGGTAATAACACTTATTTGTCTTTTAATTCGAAATTTACTTTTTTCTTTTTCTAGTAGAGATCATTTTCTATTCTTTTGAATGACACCTCTTTGATTCTTGAATTCACTTGCACTAAGCAGTTGACATCAAACTAAGAAGCGACTAAAATGTTCAGGCAATATCCCAAAGAATGCTATGTAGAAATATTGATCAGAAAACAAAATTAGGCATTAAATCTAGACTAACATATTCTGTTAATAAGGAAATCTAATAAATTGGTTGCCATGCATTTCGATCCTTACTGACTTAGCATAATTTAACTTTTTTGTAGCAGCAGGAAAATTTTATTAATGTAAAAACACAAGAGGTATGACTGAATTCTTAAGGAGATTCTTATTTTTTTACGACATCACAAAAAATGTATGGTTATTTTACTACATATGTAATGATCGGCTTTCATGAAGAAATTAACTGCCTTGGGTTTAGGTTACCTAAAGATTGGCATTTTTTATTTTATTATACAATGAAATGGATCTCACCTGCTACTTTTGTCTTATTTTAATACATTTACGTGACATTTTAAATTTATTTTCCTTCATTTGGTGTAATAACTTTATAGTAATATGGTAGATATTGTACTTTTTTATTGTATATACAAGTGAAAATTTGGAATTTCAAATTTGAAACAGCAAGAGAAATTCATGGATAGCATTACATATATGACATGGTTAAAATTTGAATAAAATATTGGATTACAACATCGGTAAATAATTTCCTATTTTGTATGGTCTAAAGTTATATTAAACCTATCATTTAGTTTTCTAAGGTTATATTTGCTTGCTGTTCTAATTTCAATTCCAGTCACTTTCATTTTGGAATCTGGATTGTACACTCACTACCAAATTTATAAATATTGCAGGCAAACTCAAAAGCCACTACTGTTTCAACTACAGGCAAATAATCACCTTGTTTTGCCCCAAGTTACATGGGAGGCAAATTAGCATTTGCCTGTATAAATGACGTTCCAAATAATAATTGGAGGCAAAACGGACAATAAAACTGCCTCAAATGCTCAACGTGCCACATAGGATGCATATGTAGGAAAGGTAAAAAAGGCATTTATAAACGCCTCTGCTGTTAGTTTAATTATTAAAAAAAAATTGAAGGCTTTTATTAGCCTCCTAACATAAATTAAATCATATTCATTCATATTTACATATGATGGATTATAGAATACACTGATAAAAACATAATCCATGAAAAATCAAAACTGAGCATATATATTGCATTTAGCATTACAATTCATGGTACATAATTAAAATTCACTACAAAAACACATTGTTGAACAACTTGCAATAGTATTGTATCATCAAGGCAGCATGAGGAGATGTACAGCTCCATTGAATTTGCTCAAAGCAACAATATCTTAATCCGAAACAAATAACATGCAACATGTTGAACTGGTTGCAAACTTCAAGCCGCCCACTACTGTTATCACAATGGAGAAAAAAGGGGGAAATGAAACTATGAAGTCAGTCCTCATAGAAGATATAAAATAATGAAAACCGGCTCTACAAAATTAACAGATATTCAATTTGATTGATTAGTATCTCCCCTATGTTGGAGAGTTGAGGCATGAAGCTAGAATCAAGAGCAAGAAATAAAAGAGAAGCTCAACAACAACAAAAACTGATCGTTTTGTAATAGGCAGACATCATATTATTATGAAGCAATAATTACTAGAAATATTTCCTTGTTTTTTTAAGAAATTAGATCAGTTTGCAAGACATAAACAGTAACATTTCACACCCATTAGCAATAACAGAAATACAAACCAAAACAACAACATATTTTAACATGTAGTAATTCTGGACAATAATAAAGTTACATATTTAACTCACCTTGATTTTAACTTTGCAAAATGCTTTGTTTCTCACTTTTTTCTTTTTCTTCTAACTGAAAATTACTGCTCTCCTTGCTGACTTGAAATTGTTGCTGCTAAAAACACATCAAAACACCATATTTTAGAATCAAGGGTTGTACACGTTTGCAGCGTTGGGTTCCTACTTTCTATTTTAAGTAATAGATTAGTTTGACCACATACATGTAACTTAGATCATTGTTGTTAAGGCGCGCGCTTAAGCGTGCCTAGGCACGCCTAAGGCTCAAGCTTTGCGCCCCGCTGGACTTCGAGGCGCCTCGACTAACCGAGGCACAAATAAAGCACGCCTTTGGGGCATTTTCTCGAGGCGCCGAGGCTCGACTTAGTGCGTCGCGAGAAATAATTGATTTTATACCAAGCCCACTTTTGTTTGGACTCGATCCGACTCTTAACCATCAAATTCGAATAGTTCTGTTCGATTTGGGGCTTTCCCTTCCGTTTTAACGCATTCTACACTGAAAAAACTGCTGTGACCACTGTTAGGTATATATATGTATACACACACACAAGTGTGTATTTGTATGTATATATATATATATGTGTGTGTGTGTGTGTGTGTGTGTGTGTGTGTGTCAAATATCAACATCAGATTTTTTAACTGTTTTTCATTTAAATTAATAAGTTTAAAGGTTTAAACTTTAATCTAAACTTGTTAGTTAATTTATTGAGTTATGTTTTAAATTTTAAATTAAAATTTAGATATGTTTTAAATTTTGTTGGGTTATGTTTTAATTTCAAAGTTTAAAGAGTTGTGTTTTAAATAATTAAATTTATTGAATTTGTGACCGTTTCAGTTCCTAAATTGCATTTGTGACTTCGTACCTACTAATCTATGTTTTTTTATCACTAAATTTATCATTTTTAGTAGCATTTTGTAATGCAGTTTTTTTCTAGCAAAAAAGCCCATACTTGTACAAAAGTCACACAAAAAAGCCTAAGGCTCAGAAAAGCTCAAGGATCAAGCTTTGCGCCTTAACTACTATGACTTAGATGCACACATTCATGTTCAACTTTGGTGTATATGTGGAAAAAGAGAGCACATAGTTGCATTTTCAAATAAAGCAATACCTATCTCAAGAAAATATTCAAATAAATCAACATCTTTAATTTTTTCTAACATACAGACTAACAACTTTGCATGTAAAAACATCACTCCCCTGTGTATAATAGTAACAGTGAAATTATTGATTGCAATACCAGTTATCCAAATAATTTCTAAGAAAGTGGACTGTTTGCAAACGAATAACAAGTATAAAATAAAAAACCATTGAATCACTTGAGAAGAATGTCACAAACCTTCGTCCCTAAAGTCTTGCAATTTTCACCTTACGACCAGGACTGATTCGAAGGCATTTGATTCCATGGACAAGCTAAGAAAAATTGATTTTGCTTCCCTATTTCTTGAAAACAATAATACTTTTATGTCAAGAAAATGAAAATTCAATTACGAACTTAAAATTGAGTGCAAAATAATTGAAATCGTGCAAGGACAAGAAGATGTCTTTTAACCAATTTCAATTTTGGAAAGTTGAAATACTTTAGAGCTTTGATGGGAATGGTCTGCAAAATTCGATAAGCAACCGAAACATATAAAAATTTACTTGTTCTCTATATGATCTCAAGAAATTTAGAATATCTTAGTTACATTCGATGGTATAACTCGTTTTCATTGTCGAAGCTCGTTGAATTTGGGAATGTTTCTTCAATTGTGTTCATAAAAGAAATTTAGAAATTTACTACAAACATATTTCTTTTCATTTGTGTTCCAAAAGAAATTTGGGTTCATGCAATGTTTATTGCATTCGACATCATTATAATTAAAAAAATTATAGTTCCTTCATAACGTTTAAATTGCTTAAACCGTTCAACAATATGGTGAAACATGTCTTACTAAGTTCATGCAGGCTAGGGTACTTGCACTGTACACAAAGTTTAAGGAATCAGGTTGCTATTCAATTTCTAATAAAGAAGGCAATTTTGGGAACATTTTACATGTAAAGGTTGATCAACAAGAAAAGTCATATACTTCAACAAGCTAAGTGTTATATTCATAGATAATACCTGAAATCTTTGCCATCTTATCTAACTCCAGCGTTGATGTGTGAATATATCCTGAAATGAAAACATATGTACAAGTCTTAGTAATGTACAGAAAAAAAGAGGAAACAAATCCATACAGATGCATACCAAAAGGATTACATATAGTGAACAAATTTGCATATGTAAAAATTTAAAAGATGAAATATCCAACAATGCCTATGTGTAAGAATGTCTGTGATGCTACTTTATGTGTAAGTAGCTACAAGTACTAATAAATTCGAACTAAATTGGAATTTGTATGAGCCATCTTGGCATTTTGAGCTAGGTAGATGATTTCCAAAGGCAAAATGAAATGATTCCTTTAGAAAGTTGGCATGAATAGTCAGATCTCCTAACATATTAACTGGTCACCGATGAACGAAAGTAAGAGGTAAATTTCTCACTCACTCAGACTGCACAAAAAATGTTTAGGATAATTTACCTACATATGAAGTAACCGGCAAGTATACACAAAAATAGAATTATGAAATTTCAAGTTGCATATTAATAAGAGTGCATCTGATGAGCTAAGATAGAGGCAAACTTACGTTGATCAACATAAATAATTTAGAATATATAAAGAAAACAAAGGCATTGCCACATTATTTATACTCTTGTGCATAATTTTTGGAACATGTACAATTATAAATTCAACAATGTAGAGTTCTGAAAGCTGTATGTTTTGGGACCTAATGCTATATGCTAAACATATAAAGCAACATATTTTCAAGGAGGAATCATGAATGAGCAGTGTACAAAAGAGATATTGATAGTGCTTAATTTATAAGTAAATAAAATGATGCTTGAGGCTGAGCTGAGTAAACAAAATCTGGAACTAACTATGATTTACTCATGTGATAATTCAATGTCAAAATTAATGCTCCAAACATCTAAATAAAGCTCCAGCAGCTTCTACAAATACTTTCCAATTTAAGATAGCTCATAATCAAGATGCCACACAAGAATCATTTATGATTAAACAAAAATCAATAAAAAAATCAAATGTCTTAAAACGGCTAATATTTTAACAAGTAAATGAAGGGAAATGATATTCTTATAGGAAGAAACCAAATGATTTATATTTTAATAGCTTAATTTATAGGGACAAAAATTGGAAAATAAAAAATGGAAGTTAATTTGCCTTTATTACTGTGTCCCTAATGTTCACAGTTTTGGTAGTATTGAGTGTGGACCTTGAACTTGTTCATCTAGAACCAAAGAAAGCTATTTATTACTTGACTGTTAAATTTTGCAAGATCATGGTCATTAAGAAGCACAAAAATTAGCAAATATAATAGGTGTAGGACTAAAAGATCACAAGTATATGCATTCCTACTAACAAAAGGAGGTTCACAGTCCAAATAGAAGCAAAAACATGAGATATTCAACAAATCTAGCCTAGATGATCCATAGCTATAAAACATGCCATTAAATTATAACGTAATTATAACAACCTTCTTAACAAATATCAACCAAATTTTTTTATTTCATTTCCAGCTGAAGGTTGCTCCCGATAATCTTTTTCAACATCACTTCCAAAAAATTTAATCTTACCCATCACAAAACAAAAGATGAACAACATCGCAAGCATATATAAAGATCACTAAAAGAGTGTGATGAATTTCATCCATAAAAGCTGGTTGTCGCTTATATATCTTACTCATTTCGAATGACCATTTCTATCTATGTTGCATTCCCATTTTATCCTCTTACTAAGCATGTCGATTGTGTTTGATATTTTGAAATACATGGCAAAGAAAAAAATGATCAAATATAAATCATTGATCTTGCATAAACAACACTGGTATTGATCACATCTTATTAAAGGAAAACAAAAATTCTCAAACTTACTTTAAAATTTGAGAAATGCCCCAACACCTTTTGCATTTACATAATGTATCTTAATAAAAAAGCTATTGTTAGTAATACATGTGTAATCCACCAAAATGTTATATCTTAGATTATATCAATATTTGCACAAATGTTTTGAAAGGTCTTTGTGATATAAAACACTGCAATTCATTCATTGGTGAAATTATCAACTATTAAGATACTAATCATAATCGTACCTTATCTCAACTATTCCAGCAGCACGGACAAGAAAGATTCCAACCTTAAATGATAGTCCATAGGAAACAGAGCATAATAGCGCACTAAGTCATTTTTTTAAAAACCTGTTTTATTCACTATGAGAAAAAGAGTATCATAGTCAATCATAATAAGAAAAACGTCATTTGTACCTAGCACATGCAGCCATAATATGATATGTGTTACTAGTTGTATTGCACTAGCATTTTGTTCATTTTCAGTATCATCTTCGTTTGCTCGACTAATATATCTTATACACCTTCAAAACAAATATTATTTGGGAAGTCAGTATGGCCATAACTTAAAATTGCATTCAGACAATTTCCCTAAAAATTGACTAGGAAATCACTTTTGGTATACCATGCAGCCTTCCATTTCATTTTGAAAAAAAAATACAATTCAAGGAAATATGTATATCAAATCTGTTTTCAACTAAAAACGTAATATGAAAAATTCCATTCAATTATTAATATATATAACAAAGACTCACTGCGTTTTTTTCTATGATCAACAAAAAAACTAATCAAATTAGTATACTTAAAAGTTTACAAATAACAATAATTGTTAATCCTCATTTAAATTCCGTTCAAACTAAATTAAAAGCTGCAGTAATCATAGAAAAGTATTTAGTCATCGAAATAGCTTCATTTCCTTGATAGGTTTCGGGCTACTTCATGCTTGCAATTCAACATAAAAATTACATAAAGCCAAGCTGATTAAATTACAGAAGTCTAAATTAACTATTGGTTATCAGTTATTTTCCATTTTAGCACCAATTAAACCATGCCCTACATATAACAGTGTGATTGTTGATGGATTTTTAACCGCTAGCAAATTTTTCATGAAAATAAAAAAAGTAAAACAAATTTGATGAAATAGCAAACAAAATTACATAATCCTTCATGTGATAATTGTTCATTCCCCAAATTTAAAGTTAAAGCTTATAGTAAAAAAATCCTTAAATAATAAAAAACAATAGAGATAAAAAAAATACCGATTAGCATAAACTTTTAATTCTTGATGGGTGCGAAGGTGCAACTGATTTCTACATGAGTGAAATTTGATTTTGGTTTCAATTGTGATACTCCACGATGCCGTAACAGATCTAATGCCAAGAACTTCGATGATCGATATTGCTCCATGAGAAGATGTAGGAATTTTGGAACTAACTGTAAAACAAACATGGCCATAACTGTTGAATCGGCATCAGGAAACATGCTTTTAATAAAGAGAGAAAGGGAGAGATTGACTACAAAGTTGCATACATTTGGGGAAAAAAATAAATTCAGGGTTTGTGGAATTAGGGAAATGATGTCGTGGAGACGACGGCTGTTTGTTTGGTGAAATAAGAGAAATGGGATAAATATTAGTTTTAGAAGTATAGGCCATGTTATTTGCCTCTATAAATGACTGTAGGGGCTGAACCAAAATTTTGCCTTTAATTTATTAATAATAGGGGCACGTATATTATTAGGCCTGTAATTGAAGGCCTCTAATGCTCTTATTTTCAGTAGTGACTAGATGTAAATCCCTAATTATTTTGATCTGACTTCAATAAGAAACTAGATTTAAACATATATTTTGCTATTTATTTATCTATGGGTATTTATTTATGTCGAGTAATTGAATTTCACAAGCAACATAACAGTTTCCTGTTTATTAAAAAAAATCATAAAAAGGGGGATAAATAGTTTCAGCATTCCTCATTCCAAATTGATGCAAGTCAACATGACTTATTTGGTTTTTAGTATTTTCTTATAATCTGGGAAAACTAATTGCAGGCTTTTAGTTCCTTACTGTTTCTTTTATAATTTTGTTTGCTTTTGATTTCAATATTGTAGATGATTATTTTAAGAAAGACGAAGAAAATAAGGATTTGACATTCTCATTTATAGTGAGGCATTTTCTTTCTTCCTTTTTTTGATTTTTTTTTCTTTTTCGTTTATGGTTAGATAATATTTTAGTTCCTATGTTTTATGTTACTTTAATATTCTGGTTATCATTTATGTCATCCTTCGTCAATACCTCCCTTTTGATCATGTAACAGTTACTTTCGTCTATATCTTATGATTTATATGTAAATACATATATAATATATTGGTTTCCAAATATTTGATTTCAATTTTAAAAATTAGTCAAGTAAATGAGGTAAATGTTGCATTGGTTTTTCTCCCCCAAAAAAAGACGATTTGTTCATTTTGTGAAGGAAGATTCATCACTCTAGCCCATGATCAGTAGCTGTTGTTAATTGGTTGAATTCAAGTTTTGAAAAATAATCATGGTTTCTTAATTTTCTCACCACAGTTGATTGCCCATGATCAGTAGCTGTTGTTAATTGGTTGAATTCAAGTTTTGAAAAATAATCATGGTTTCTTAATTTTCTCACCACAGTTGATTCATCACTCTAGCCCATGATCAGTAGCTGTTGTTAATTGGTTGAATTCAAGTTTTGAAAAATAATCATGGTTTTTTTTCTGATTAATCATATGTCTTTCAAATTATAGTTAATCACTCAAAGATTTCTAGATTTGTTTAAAACCTGCAACGTTTTGATCCAAACAGCCTTAACACATGACCATTTCAACTTGATGAAACTGTTTTATATATATATATATATATATATATATATACATAGTAACTTCCTCTACTTCAGTGATGTGGGACAATTTTTATTTTTTTTGCCATACCTGAGTTATAAAGCTGCGTCCGCCACTGTCCAAATATAAGCTAGCTTACTATTTTCTCTAATTTAAACCTAAATTTGTTTACACTCATTTACATTGTATTTCTATTATAAATAAGGAGAGTTTGTACCTTTATTTTTTAAAATTTCAAATCAGTTTTATAATTAAACTTGGGTTTTGAAACTTGAACCGAACTATAAATTGGCAGTGAGGCGGCAAATTAGATCTGACAACACTAGACTCCAATAGGCCAAAAGGTTGAATTCAAGGGCATTATATTAGTTATTTTAATAACCCTTTTGGATGTATGTTAACATTTAGAATTAAGTACAAAATCCATGAAAGCTATCCTTTTTGTTAAATTACTTACTGACTGATTCATGATTTCATTTCTTATAGTTATTTCAAACTGTTTGTCACGTTTTCAAGACACTAATAGATTTGGAAAGCGACGAATTTGCTAAGCTAAAGATGTTATGGTTTTGCTAGTGTTTCCAAAATTGGTTCCACGATCAATTTTTTTCATGCAGTTCTTCTCAGTTCAATTGTTTAATATACCATTCCCATTGCAGCTTACTTCTATGGCTAATTTCGATTGTGCATCAACTATGATTTGTAGATCTACCTTCGTTTTTGTTTAGCAGTTATGATATTGTAGTACAAGCTGTTTCTTTGCTATGTCTATTGTGGATGCTTACACCTCCTTCTTCAGTAAGTTTCTTCTATAGCAGGTGAACTTCTCTACATGAAAAATCTTTGCATTACATTTACAAAGTTGACCACAGCTACATGCACATATCTGGTAATTATATATGTTACATTCTTAATAAATTCACATTGGTTGCTGGTAATAAAGAATAAGCTCGAGTTCGGCTATGCGTTGTTTGTCCATAACTAATTAATTACGACGAAATGAATCATTTAATTCAGAATCACAAATATTAATTTATTAATCATTATCATTTCTTTGCCTTTTTCTTGACAATCAATTACTCAAGTGTCTATCTAATTAATTAACATTAGTGTAGTGTGTTACATATGCTAGCTCTTTTGCTCCATTAGCTAAATTAAAGTGTCAATATATATATTTTTTCCACCCAAAATGACAATGAATGTAACTTAACTGTAAAGTAACAATCACAGAAACACTTAGCATAACAAAGAATAGTCCATGTTCAGATGATGGAGAAAAACAAATCCATAGGTTTGAATAAGTAAATTTGTAGCAAATTCTGACATATTATTTGTCCATTCGTATGTAATAATTTTGGTTACCTTTTCCTTTGGTAAATTCATCTAATCATTTAGATCATGCCATGATTTTTTTAGAAATGGGAACTGCTTATATGGTGAATCGACATAACTTTGTATTCATTTTCCAACTATATGACCAAAAGCTCTACTAGTATCATTAAAGTTGAATTTGTTAAAAGGACTTGATATACTTGTCAGCAAAGACATGTTGGAATATTTCGACAATTGGGTCACATATGTAAAATAAAATGTGTTGTGCTATTTTGGTGTAAAGCCTAATTAAAGTGATCTAATTTTGGATTATAATTAATAGGCTTAAAGTTTAAGCTATCATGGGCCTAATGTGTAGATACCGGGGCATTTTATAATTTGTTGAAGGGCCGAATTACAAAATGCCAACTCTATAAATAAAGGGTTATGGTCCCCGAATTACACAAGCCTTAGCAACTCTCTAACCTCTTCTACGGAGAGCTGAATCTAATCTAGGGTTTGTGTCAATTTGGAAGACCGAACCAAATTCTTCTTCTTCTACAACAGATAATCTTCTCCGTGGCAACCAATTATGGGATTCAGGTATAGCAATAATTAAATACAGATTCAGGTACGCTTCCGCTAATCAAGTTATCTATTTTCTGATTTGTTCTCGATTAAATCAATATGGTTACATTTCAGATCTAGGGTTTCACAATTGGATATTGTTAAAGTATACTGAAATCCTAACAAGACATAAATAAACTTTTTTCTATATTTTTATTTTTCTATTTCACACGTCTCAATTGGAAGTATTTGTATATGGCCGTGCTTTATATAAATTTCTCTTCATATCGTATTAGAGTGGTAAGAGGGTTTACACAACAAGGTTAATGCTAATAATGAAACATCATAGTTGCATATATTTTTAACTCTTAGGAAAAATTCAAATTAATATGTTTTCTCTATTATGTTTATTCAACTATTTACAGCTTTGGCGAGATCCTTTTGGGCTATGATCTAAACAGTTTGTTGTCCATTTCTACAGATTCAAGTTGTTGCTGCTTTGTTGTTTTTATTCGAGTGCAAATGGAGAACAGTTTAGAAAAGGATGACCTCTTATTTTCAAACCTTTTTAAAAGATGGCAAAGGATGACCTCTTATTTGGTTTTAGATCATTGTTAATATGAAACCAATCACTCGACTTCACATTTTATGATGATGGATAAGTTTATGATTACAGGAATAACATGGACACGATTTTGTGTAAGGTGCTTCTTCTCTATGTATTACTTATCATAGCAAAATGCACTCACTTCTACCTTGACTTCATTATAAAGCCATTTTAGCCGTATAATACAAAATGCAGAAATTGTGTTAGTCAAAATAAGTTTAGAGAAGTCACGGTTTGACAGCTCGCTTAACTTATAAATGGCGTAGCCATTTGAGTAATGTAAAAGTAAAATATGAAGTTACATAGTAAGCAATAAAAACAACAATTCAATGATTATTCGTGAGATATTATGCAATGTTTTAGGATTTAGTGAATATAGAACCAACAATAAAATGAAAAGCATTACATGAAGTACCAATACTGCTTCAGTAATCAAGCATGTAAACTATATTTTAGTTTAGATTACCGGGTTGTTACTATTGCTTTGGAAGTATAGATTTCATCATGGGTATTTTGAAATGAAGGCACACATCAAGACTACTATGTAACAAGTATATAATCTATTATTATTCATATCAGTTTCAAGCCATATATTTCGTATGAATGATTCGACATTCATCAAATGGTTATATCATGACCAATTGACCATGTATTGACATTTCAAGAAATCCATCCCACAAAAAGTCAATTAATAAAGTCATATTTATTTCAGTTTTCCTAATTCATATCAGCAATATAATTGAAATTACTTTCAATTTCAGAAGAAAAAAATATGTCGATGCTTTTACACATACATGGGATCACGTGGGTCTTTAATTAGGATATATCAATTACAGATGGAACTGTGAATGTTCATGATTAATTGATCATTGAGGTAATATTTTAGAAATTATGAAAAAACAACTAAATAAATGTATGCTCATTAAGTTTATGTTTTGGCAGTTGTTTATTTTCCCTTACATATTTGAATGATTATTTCCTCTCTTCCTTACCGCTTAATTTTCCTACAAATTTATGGGTTGTTTGTCAGTTTTTGTAAATTTTGATTTTTCCCTAGAATGCCTTACAAGGTAAGCTACATAGGAAATTGCAGTTTAATAGGTCTTAATAAAGGTTACCCTCTTCCTATGTCCCATGTCAGGGTCATAAGTATTTGCTCTTTACTTTAGTATTAAACAATTGGTGTGCTTACATTGCGCACACAACATTTATCAGTCTTGCATATGCATATAAAATCCCAAGGTGATATGAAGGTTATTTTTGATGCATTAATTTGCAACTTACAAAAAAAAAGATAAACTTATTGTAGAAACATTAGTGTTTTATCATTGCAAACAATAAATGTAAAATTTGATGTATATCATGTGTAATAATTCGAATTTTATTTCATATTTTACACATTGAATATTTGGTCCAATTTTTTAATATCAGATTTAAGGTTTAATTGTCAAGTGATCCATTGTCTATTAGTGTTCTCTTAGATGCATATTATGGAATTTCATTTGTCAATATGATCAATTACCAACGCAATGTCATTAACCCAAATTATATGACATAGCTTACGACTCCAAATATATAAAAGTAGATAATCCAAGAATGATTCATGCACATGTTTTATAACACCTTGTTTTCACCAATGAAACATATTCACACACACAAACAAATCAGTCGTTCACAATTTCATTATATTTTGGTTACATGTGCTGTCTTTTATAAATTGATTTATTATACAATAATCAAGCCAATTCATATTTAATTGATCAATAATTGTGCACGTTTTATTTTATATGCAGGCTCATCCCTTCAAATCAAAATGATTGGTGGTAAAAAATGCACAAGGGAGTTCCAGTGAAAGCCAAAATGGTGCCTGACCTATAACATGTGAACTGCTAAAAAATTTGTTCGCTATTTTAATACTCATTTCTGTTTGAAATAACTGCTATCATTTGTAATAGGTTTTCCTGACCTTAGTTTTATCTGTCTTTCGCACCAATTTTAGAGCTTACTGTATTTCGTGTTTTGATAGTTTTTAAACATGTAATGCAATTTTACGCTAAGAAATGGTAAATTGGTTGTCCAATTGTTTTTTGAATGTATTAGGGTCCCTGCATTCAAGTCATTTCGTCCAGTGTATACTGTGGCGTTTGTTTTAATAATCTGCCGTTTTTCTCAGATAGCGTCTTATCCAAAATATAGTAAAGTTGTTACCTTCTCTCACAAGGCAATGATCAATACTGACCAAAAGTGCATACAGCCGTTACATGAGGTTGTCATTTGCCGAATTTGTGTTCATGTCCGAAGTAGATGTTCATTGTGAAAGTGATGAAGTTTTGTACTAATAACATAAAACCCAAGGGTGTCTGATGAATTATTTACGTCAATTGCTACCACTTCAAGGGCTATAACATGGAATGTTGCTTATGAAAGGTTCAGATGTAAGGTGTGCAAAGAAAGTAAGAGCTTTGTATTCTATATTAGTTCATCCCCTATTATCCTTAGTTCATTTTTGATCATTTGAATACTTTTCTTCTTCAGTTTACTTTGCATAATTAACCAGTAAGTGTTGGGTTTTATGTTGTTTCTCATAGTAACACAGAGTTTTAGTTAGCATTTCCTTTCAATTATCATGTCAAAAGTTTGTTTTGTTATATCTTACATAGACCAACATATAATCTAGCATGGTATACAAATCACTTTTTCAAAGGAAAAGAATGCTAATTCAATTCATGGAAGTTTTCTACTTAAATAATGAATCAAATGGAATGCTCAACCTATCTATGATCAAAATAATGTTTTGTAAGAGAAAAGCAACATTTACTACCAGAAAATATAGCTGCAACCATGTGCGTAGCACGGGTTCATACTAGTTACATAGTATAGTAGTGTTAGTACTTCTTTAGCAGCTTTTCTTGCAAGTGGCTAATCATTCTAATTTGCAGATTTAAAATGAGTCGACGTGCTTCAAGACATATTGGTAAGGATGTGGCTATGCCTGGAGGGGGTAATGACGGTGCACCAAACTATTCAACCATATTTAAGGCCATGATGGAAGCAGCCATGCGAAGGGTACCCGCTCCAGCGGCAGCCATGGTAGATGTAGTGTGCATGTTCCTATAGTTATGGATTCTGCAAAGCTGTGCAAAGATTATACATCTCTAGGAGGGAAATCATTCAAAGGAAATGAGCCAGCTGAGGAGGTTCATAGGTGGATGAGTTCTTGTGTCCATATTTCTGAAGACTTGGGGTTGGATGATGCAACTAAGAGAAATCTTGCGTCGAGGCAATTACAGGGCAGGGCCATGGAGTGGTGGAATTCAGTTACACTTGAGACTCCGGAAGAGGAAATAACTTGGGAGCAGTTCCATGTTAAATTCGAGATGATGTTTATCTCCACTGCTCAGAAGTCTGCTTTGTTTAAGAAGTTCATAGAGTTGATATAAAATGGTCATTCTGCGCTTGACCATGTTAATGATTTCGAGGCCTTGTCCAGATATGCTCGTTTATATATTGATACACCCTATCAGAAGAACGAGAAGTTTGTTTTATGTCTGGATACCTACACAAGAAGACCACTGCTAGAACATCTTGATGATTCATTTGAGAAACTTATGGAAAAAGATGTTCACCATGAAAGCTTGTTTTCTAAGGAAGAAAATGTTGTTGCTGCAACCAAGGAAGTTCAGAAACCACAATAAGGTGGTAATAATAAGAAGAGGAAGCAGCAACAGCAGAAAGGAAAGGATGGCTATAAGAAGTCTAAGAGAGTGGCGGTTTGCTTTAACTACCAACAGAAGGGTCAATGGTTGAATGAGTGCAAGAATCCCAAAGCTGTGAAGAAGTTCTTCAAGTGTGGGAAGCCTGGGCATGAGAAGAAAGATTGTCCAAAATCGGCTAAGGGAAAGCAGGTCATGAAGGCATATGCTTTGGAAGCTATACCGTCTTCTTTTAAGAGCTCCTATTTCAGACGAGAAGGGAAAGGGTGTCGTTGCTCAAGGTACTCTTCCAGTTAATGGTGTTTCAGTTCATGTGTTGTTCGATACTAAAGCATTGCATTCTTTCATTTGCAATGAACTTGTGTGCTGCTTGGGTTTAGAACCCGAGATTTGTGATAAACCATTGATCATTACTAATCCAGTTGGGGGTTCGTCCAGTTTATGCATGTTATGTCATGGTCTAATGCTATCGAGTCATGGTTGCTCTTTTGTGTATGATTGTTTTGTTTTGAACTACGTTGGGTTTGGGATCATCTTGGGCATGGAATAGCTCAAGGGGTATGTGACAAGAGTGAATTGCAAGAAGCTAGAGGTGAGAGTCAGGGATGTGGAAGGGCGAAACGTGTTGATTAGATGTAAGCCAGAAGATGGGGTCTTCGTAAGCTATCTATGTTTGCTTGTGATTCCACAGGAAGACTTGTCATCAGTGCTTATCGCGAATGGGTTTGAAGATGTCTTTGACGAGGTCAAAGGGTTGTCGCCACATCGTGAGATTGAGTTTAGGATCGATTTGGTCGAGGGTGTTAGACCAATCGTTATGCCTCTTAGGCGGATGATGCCTAAGGAACAACGAGAGTTAGAGGTGTAGGTTTGTGACCTTTTGGGAAAAGGATTCATTCGGAGGAGTGTTTCCGAGTGAGGTTCACCAATCATGTTTGCAACCAAGGAAGATGACTCGTTAAGATTGTGTGTGGACTATCGTGAGCTGAAGAAGGTGACCAAGAAGAACAAGTATCCATTACCGAGGGTTGACGAATTGTTCGATCAGCTTCACGAAGCCAAAGTTTTTTCGCAGATGGGTTTGGCAACGGGATTTCACCAGTTGAGGGTGGCTAAGGATAGTGTGCCAAAGACTGCTTTTAGGACACCATCTAGTTTCTTCGAATGGTTGGTGATGTCATACGAGTTGACTAACGTGTCAGTGTACTTTGTCGATCTAATGAACAGAGTTTTCAGAGATCAGTTGAACAAGTTCGTACTTTTGTTCGTGGATGATATTCTGGTTTATTCTCGGAATGAGGAAGAGCACAAGACACACTTGAGAGTTGTGTTGGAAGTCTTGCGAAAGCATTAGTTGAGAGTTAAATTTTCAAAGTGTCACTTCTGGAAGAGCGAGGTGAGGTTCTTAGGCCATGTTGTTTCTGGATATGGTGTAGTAGTTGACCCCGCTAAGGTGGTAGCAATCCAGGACTAGGATTGACCTAAGAATGCAAGGGATGTACGGAGTTTACTAGGGTTGGAAAGTTATTACCGATGGTTTACCAAGGACTTCTCCAAGATAGATGCACTGTTGACAGGACTGAAGAAGAAGAACCAAGTGTTCACATGGGATGCAAAGTATGAGCAAGCGTTTAGAATCCTGAAGGCGAAACTGATGAGTGATCTTGTGTTGACTATTCCAAGTGGTAATAAGGAGATGGTGGTATACACTGATGCATGTAGCATTAGACTTGGAGCAGTGCTAACGCAGAAGGATAAGGTTGTGGCCTACGAGAGTCGAAAGCTGAAGCCACATAAGAGAAATTACCCAACTCATGATTTGGAGTTGGCGACGATTGTGTTTGCTTTGAAGATGTGGAGACATTACCTATTGGGAGTTCGGTTCGAGTTGTTTACGGATCACAAGTCGCTGAAATATTTTTTCTCCCAAAAGGATTTGAATCTTCAGCAGCAACGGTGGTTAGATTTTCTGGCATCATATGATTTTGGTATAACCTATACTCCGGGCAGGGGTAACGTAGTTGCAGATGCGTTGAGTCGAAGACACACAAGTTTGGGATCGATATTTTTGGAATGGAAGAGCCTCGAGTACTTGGCAAGGTTTGATTTCAGGCTAAGGTGCGAGTTGGAACCAAAAATGTTGGCAAGCTTATCGATAAGACCTACTCTTATCGAAAGGATTGGCAAGAGCCAAAAGCGAGATGTGAAGCTTGTCGAGTTTATATAGAAGCTGGAACCAGAGAATAAAGAGTTCGAACTCGATCAAAAAGGTTGGCTTCGAAAGCAAGGGCGATTAGTTAATCCTGATATCGTTTGATTGAGAGAAAAGGTTCTGAGAGAATGTCAACACATGAAGTTGACAATTCATCCCGGTATTAATAAGATGTATCAGGACATGAAGCGAGTTTACTACTAGGAGGGGATGAAGCGAGATGTTGGAAAGTTCATTTCCAAATGCATGAACTGTCAGTTGGTGAAAGATGAACAGAAAAGGCCGAGTGGATTGCTTAAGCCATTGGAAGTTCCTACGTGGAAGTAGGAGCAGATATCGATGGATTTTATCGATGGACTACCTGGAACCAGGGCAGAAAACGAAGGGAATTGGATCATCGTGGATCGCTTGACCAAAAGTGCAAGGTTCATTCCTGTCAGATCAACTAGACAGCATTGAAGTTGGCTGAACTTTATGTGAAATGGATAGTTCGATTCTATGGTATCCCAAAGAGCATAGTGAGTGACCGAGATCCATTGTTCACAAGTGGATTTTGGAAGAGTTTGCAGGAAACTTTAGGAATCGAGTTGTGTTTGAGTATGGCTTATCATCCCCAAACTGATGGTCAAACCGAGCGGGCTAATCGAGTTTTGGAAGATCTCCTAAGGCCTTGCGTATTAGACTTTGGGGGAACGTGGGAAGACCATCTACATCTAGTTGAGTTTGCATATAATAATAGTTATCAGTCTAGCATTAGGATGGCACCATACGAGGCATTGTATGGGAGATCGTGTAATTCTCCAGCTTATTGGTTAGAAACTGGAGATAAGTTGATACTTGGGCCAAAGGTGACTATAGAGATCTTGATTTGTATTGAGATCATTCAGCAACGAATGAAGATAGCCCAAGATCGTCAGAATAGTTACGCCGATAAGCGTCGTAAGGACTTGGAATTCGATGTAGGTGTTATGGTCTTTGTAAAGATTTCACAGTTGAAGCATATAGTTAGATTCGGAAATATAGGAAAGTTAGCTCCAAAGTTTGTTGGATCATTTCTGATAGCCGAGCGAACTGGAAAGCTCGCATATAGATTGGAGTTACCTGAGAAGATGTCGAGTGTGCGTAATATTTTCCATGTGTCATTTCTATGGAAGTTCAAGCATGATTCGTATGTGGTGGTATCTCCAGAGTAGTACGAAGATTTAGAAGTAGAGATCGTAGTTGCAAGAACTCGTAAGCCACTTCATGTTGTGGGGAATGACAGAAAACAACATAGGAGGAAAATGATTAAGCTAATCAAGGTACAATTGAGTGAGGATGGTGACGATTGTACGTGGGAGACGGAAGAGAGCATTAAGGAGACCCATCTGGAAATCTTCATCGGTACGACTCATTAGTATTATGTCATCTTACGTCATTGAAGATTGTACTTTTATGTTTGTGTTAGAATTTCACGTGCTAGGATAAGGCTATGGATGCATGGCTTGATGGCTGCAAGTTTAGGTGATAGAATTGGTTGTTCATGAATGATAGGCATGCAGAATTACTTTGGTTGCTTATGTTTGTTGGGATTTCGAGGGCAAAATTCCTAAAGAGGGGAGAATGTAACAGCCCGTATTTTACGTATCGGAGGATCGTAAAATATTTTTATTTTATTTCCTAAGGGTTGGATTATTCTCATATTTTAATATGTTGTTTATGGGGATGTGTGACATGTCCATAATTTTTACCAATTTTGTTTGTGACCATTTTTCCCCTTTTTGACTTGTACAGCGCATAGCTTTTGACTCAGGTCGAATCAGGTGTTGAGACAAGTGCCTTTGGAAAGGAAATGATGTTTCCCTTTCCGTAAAGTGGTCACATTAAAGATTTGGCTTAGCGGTTTGGGGGGAATTGTTGTTTTAAGGTTTTACAATTGGTTGTCCATGTTTGGTAAGTCATAATGGGTGGACACTACAACAAAAATACCATATTACAACTTTCATTTTACAACGGTGGAAAATGCACAGTTGTAATAAATGTTTTTTACAACAGTTAGTTCACTAAAGTTGTAATAAACATATTTCTAACAACTTTTTTATTGTGATTGTTGTAATAAATGCCTACTACAACTTTTCACTCTTACCTGTTGTAATAAGTGACAATTTTAACAATTAACATTTTATAATTAGTATAATAATAATAATTAATTAATAATATTAATAATTTCCATTAAATAATCAATAATTAGTAAATAATTTTTAATAATTAATATTAATAACTAGTATATTAAATAATAAGTTACCGGTATTGTTAAATAATTAATAATTAATTTTTAGTAATAAATAATTAAGAAATAATCATTAATATTAATAATTAAGAAGTAATATTTAATATTAGTAATTAATTTTGGTAATGATTTTATTAATAAATAGTAGTTTTTTTTAATAATTACTGTAACAGTAAATAATCAGTAATACATACATAATAAATAAATTTTAATAGTTAAAATTCAATTATAACTAAGAAAAATTAATGATATTGATCACTAATTACATTAATATTTAATATTAATAATTAATAATTAATAATAAACTTAGGAATCAATAATATTTATCAATTAATATTAAATAGTTAATAAGTAGGAATAGTTAATTTGAAAAAATAAAATAATTCTTATTAACAACTAGTAATTAGCAATTGTAGTAGTTAATAATTAATATTTAATTAATAATTAGAAAATAATTCACTATTAAATACTAGTGAATTACATTTAATAATATTTTTTTATGAAAGTAGTTACATGTTAAAACTACAGCAATGCATGGTTTCGTAGATCACATGAAAGTACACTAGTTTTTCTGCTCCAACGCAAAAAAATTGTTTGGCTCCAAACCAAAAATTTCTGGCTCCAAACCAAAATTTCGCATCACCGCCCGCTTCTTCTCAAAAGAGAAACCCTAACTCTCGTGTCTTGAATCGCCGCCACAAGAAAAGCTCATCCCTTTATTCATCCGTGGAGACTAGTTCTCCCATTTTCCACAGCAGCATATTTTCCTATTCTGCTTTCTTCGATCCATCCCTCAGCTTTGATTTCCTTCCACCTCTTCCTAACTTTCCCATCGTTGTTAAAGAACAAGCTTTTCAAAAATCCCTTTCAGTTTCCCTCGATTTCGTCATACTTCATATCCACCACAACCCTTCATTTCAAGATTATTTTCAACGTACTCCGCATCTTCTTCTTTCTTGTTTCCCTCAATTCAATGGCCTCTCTGGCTTGTTTGGACTACTCACCCACTATATGTGAACGGAAGCTGCAGGGATTCGGCAAGTGAAGTATAGCGGTGACGGGTTGACAATCCGAAGGAGTCGGAGGATTCTCCCGATGTACAGGTCTGGCAGTATTACAACAAGGGTTTTAAAAATTTTAACCGGGTTTTCATTTTGGTCTAGGTCAGCATCCGATGTATAGGTCGAACTTCGGTTGTTAACAGTTTTTGGTTTTGATTTTCTTCGGGATCTCGGGTTTATTATGCCTGTTACATGTTAATCCAATGTTTGGTATTGATAAAACAGTTGCGATGCCTCTCACTACCCCGCTTGCTGGTCCTCCTCTTTCTGGCCGCTGGAAAATTAATGATACTACGAAAGCTACTATCGATGCTTCATATAATTCAGGTACTACTACATTGTGTCGATCTATCGAGGGTGGAATTTACAGTGAAAGAATCAAACACAATTCTCGTACAACAGTTCTACTATACATTTAACCTCAGCTTTTTTGATTCTAAGGATCATGACCCAATCTTTTATTGACATTTATCAAAATTTCATGTTATAAGATAGAATCGTTTATTTGCCAAAAAAAAAAATTAAAACATGTCCAGCAAGCAATAATATCATTATCAATGCATGGTCAGATAGTAGCAGTGGTAAAAGCTTAATATGGGTTGCAAAATTATTGAGTTTCATTCATGAAAGTTGTAATTTCATACCCTTGAAAATAACAGGGTTTAGTGAGATACTATGTATGTTGTGGCATTTGAAGGAACCATGGATAGATGATGAGCCTTTTGTTTTAAGCGTCGTGCAGCAATTGGGACAAGGATGTATTCTGGAATGGATTTCATCCGACGCTTCTGTGAATAATTTGACATACTAGTCAGTCCAGACCTTGTGCTAATTACCGTCTCGATCCTGTATGTACTTAAATCACTCTTGTATTTTTTTTACATCGATTTTTCATAATGTCCAATGCATTCATAGATTCCATCAAATTCTTGTTAGAATTAAAAATTAAAGAAACTAACTAAAAATTGTTCGAAATTTTCTTTTAAGTTCTATTTAGGTTGGAATTAGATTTTTTTTTTTTACATCATAACCATTAACTCAATCACGATGTAATTTAGGGATTTTCGCCTTTTCTGATTGCTGAAGTTCTGTCCATGCTGTCCCATTTGAGAATGATTAAAGTTGGCCTGGCAGACAAATTCTGGCCTATGATCCTGCTCTTGCTTCAGCATAGCCAAGATGGTTGTACACAGAGTGATATGCTTTGTAATGGTCAAGTATGTAATAATGTATGAAATGTTGTCTAAAACTTATTGTTTGTAATACTGAATATTTGAGTATTTTAATAAATTAGTTTGCAAATAACTGTAATATCTGATTTGCTTATGGAGTATTGCTATATTTAGTGTATTGTTCTTTTCGGTTGCAAAAGATGTTTATTTTTTTAAATACCCAAATGTCAATCACAACGGTGTATAACAGTTGTAGTATATTTTATTACAAGGGTGCATAACTATTGTAATAAAGTTTATTACAACGGTGGAAAAAAGTTGTAAAATATACATATTACAACGGTGTTGCAACAGTGCAAAAAAGTTGTAAAAGATATTAGTCTATTACAACTTCTTAATACACGACGGTTTGCCCACCGTTGTAAAATGTATATTACAACGGTGTTCCACCGTTGTAATTGGGTCATTTTGTTGTAGTGTGATTTGGGGAGGCCCATTAATGGGCTGGTGGGAGGCTATAAATAGGTGATAGGAGGCATGGAAAATATTTTACTTTCTCTATTCTCTCATTTGCAAGAGCTTGTGATCCTCCATTTATCCATTCTCCTACATCCTTCCACCATTAAAATTCGAGATCTACATTAGAGAATCAAAGATCTACATCGTTAGAAGCTAGATCTATATCATTCCAAGGGAGAGATCATCGAATCGAAGAGTTTGGAGCAAGTTCTTCACTGTCCGGATCTAGATCTAAGTGTTTTTGGGTTGTTTTGAAGAAATGGTGAGTGATATGCATCTCTCACATGGATTCAATCAAGTATATGAGTATTTGATCTAGTTTTTCATCATTACCAAATGTTTTCTCATAGATATACACCATGGTAAGCTTATTTTCATATGAACCACCATAGGATCTAATTTAGCAACTTTAAACCGGTAATTTACATATAGTTTCGTATGTTTATACAAGTTAGATCCATCGTTTTTAACTCATATGCTCAATTATCATGATTTTAGTGGATTATTGGTGACATTGTCATTTTTATGTTGTTTACAACTTCGTAATATGTCTATGGATGAATTGTATGAATTGGCTTTGTTGATATTGTCGCTCGTCGGAGTTTTGGAGGAATTTTGGGTGGAAATCATGATGGGGCGGATCTGGAATAGTTATGGTCGGTAGGTCAGTCGGTTGGGGCAGTGAGCTGGTCGGTCATTCGTGCAAAGGTGGTCGGTCGGGTTGGTTAGAAGGGATCAGGTCGGTCAGAAGTGGTCGGTCGATCTAGGGTGCAGGAGAGTGGATCATTCAAGAGTGGTCGGTCAGGATTGGATCATCGGGAGCATTCCTTGAGTTGGGTCGGATGGTAGAGCATGGGGTCAGTCATGTTCATAGAGGTGATCAGTCGTTCGTAGTGAGTTCGGGTCGGTCGGCTCCAAGAGGATGGATCATTTTAAAAAATTATATTTTTCGAGTACGACCCAGATTTAAACAAAGGGGCTTGAAAATTATTATTTTTTCGGGGGCGATGCCCCCGAACCCATGCCACAGAGTAGTGATGTTGTGACTTCGAAGAGTATTCAAGTAGGAATATTCAAAGTGTTGAGTGTATTCGTTGATCGGTGTAGAACAACGAATGAGGTGGCAACTCAAAAGTTGTGAGTGGAGATGGTGGATAATAGCTACTCAAGGAGGTTGCTTGAGTTATAAAAAGTCATCAAGGTTGGATGATTAGAGATGCGAAGGTCGAGGAATTATCATTGTCGTAAGTTTTAGCAGGCTCAAAGCAGGGGTATAATGGGGGAACCATAAAGACTGGAAGATTGCTGGTCGAGTACACTGGGTATCGTTGAAAGGCCTAGTTGTCAAGGTTGGACAAACATACATATCGTTGAAAGGCATATGGAGTTTATGCTAGAACTGGGGTTACCATTAGCCCTTGACTTATGGCAAGGTTGGCCGTCATATGATTAATGATGGTTTCGAACCAGGATTGGTGGTGATAGCCAAAGTCTGTCAAGGTTGATTAGTTTCCTTTTTTGTACCGTCTTACATAAATTGTCCAATGTCGAAGGAGATGTTTCTTAGGTGTTTTTCTGATAATGGTTTAGGCCTCTACGCTTGTACTTGAGGGATATTGAATTCGATTAGGATGGTTTACGTGACATACATATAATCTGGATGCTATGAGTGTTAGTGGTGTTTGCTTCTGATTGCCATGAATGAATGGTTGTTCTAGTTTCCATGAATGAATGGTTGAAGTGTTTGATGTAAAGGCTATCACTGTGCGATGTAGGGAAGACAAGGTTGAGTTCTTCTCTAGTGTTATGGGTAGATTAGTTCGTTTATTTACCCATTCTCATATACTTTATTGATGATGTTAGATAGTTGTTTTATCGCTCACTATGATTGTTGTTTGACTCAAGGTTTTATGATTCCCTCTTATTAACTTGGGATGTTCATTTGATTGTTGGATGGGCAGACTAAGTGGCAGGTGACAGGTGATAGCTTAGTGAGGACGACGTTGTAGTTCGGAGGCGAGCAGGAGGCTGACGTATTATCTTACCTACTATGTAGTATTTGGATTTTCATTGTTTGTTATTCTTCTCTGAGTGTTGTAGTGAGGTAAAGTTGTATAAACACTATTGTTATTATCCACGTGAATGGATATTACTTTCTAGTTGTTATGAAAGTTTAGTGTTTTCTGCTTCACTATTGATACTTGTTGTATATGTTCTATTATATTTTATCCTTGCGCTGTGAGTTACGATAGGTACCATTTGTGTTTACTTAATCTGATGATCGTCCACAGCTGCCTGGCACGCCATTCAGTGCATTACCCCTCTTGGTTAGTGCAGGGGTTGTGGGCGGTCATCACATTGAAATTGGAAAAGGGGAAAAAGAATGGATTTTTTGCTGAAGAAAATAAGGCAGAGGATTGATTTATAGAATACAAGGGATATGAACGAAGTTACATCGTATAGGGTTAGGGTAGTGCAAATTTTCATCAGATAGGTCAGCTTAGTTTTATACCAAGGAAGGTTATATTTAGGTATATTTAAATATTAATCCCTTCCCGAATTAGCTTGTAATGCTCAACAGTTGTACCGCTAACGGAAATCTCCAAATGGGATAAAAATTATACATACCTCTTCGTCTTCACATTCTAAATCTAATAAAATTATCTTAGTTGTAATCTGACTCTTGATTGTATACGACGTTATTTAAATTATTAAATTATTTAGCGGTTCACCGATTTTATTCCGTTTGTTTACCAATAACTCTGTTTGTTTCCAAATTTTGAAAGTTAAATTCCAACTTCTTTATATACCCAAATACACACGTATTCAAACCAATTTTCCATATATTTCAACAAATAAAATTTCCAATTTACGTTAACGATGTATATTTTTAAATTCAACCATTTATAATTTCAGTCAAATTTCAAATCAATTCAAATATCCAACCAAAATCAAATTCAAATATTTAACTATAAATATTTGATTCCCAATCAACCATTTTGAATTAAATATTCAATTCAATTAATACACAACCATATATTCGATTTTTAACTCAAATATCAATATAAAATTGATTAATAATGATTATATCTTTAATTAATTCCATATTCCAGTTGTCGAAATTTCTGGGGACGTTACAATCTCCCCCTATAAAACTTTTCGTCCTCGAAAAGGAGGGATCGTTTGAGTTATACCACTGTATACTTCAAATTTTCATATTCTGGTGAAATTTTCCTATAACTAATTTATATATCAGTATTTATGTCATCGATCCTCTCTGTTTACCCATCATATTCGATTAATCCAGAAAATCAATTTTCTTTTCAAAACCAGCCTCTTCTTAAATTTCAAATTCTGCATAAATTGGATTTACGCATCTCAAATTATTCCGAACTTCCTTATAGACCTCATATGTCCATGTATACCTATCCATTTTACATTTCAATCCAATCTCCTCACATTTAATCCATTAAATTTTTCCTCAATCATTGAAGAGTATATATAACATCTTTTTTCAAGTTACAAATTGTCTACTTGAAAATTCCCAAAATCCAAAATCATTTTGTAATAACCCATTTTTTTTGGGATACTGAATTGGGAATCCAATAATAAATTGGTAATAATTATATTAAATATTGTTTGAAAATTTAATAAATGACAATAAAATATTAAAATGGATGGGAGGAAAAATTGATTACGATTAATAAATCGTTTGTGCATGGTTAATATGAATAATTTCACCAGTTTTGTTTCATAATGTAATTTATTTTAGCAAATGTACTTTTGAAAAAAAAATGTACATTTTTGTTAATAATGGAAGAAAAAAAAAGAGAAAAAGGAAAAAAAATGTAATTATAAGTTCAATCCAGTGGAAAAATGCAAAATTAGTGGAAAATCTTGATTGATTTCATAAAGCGTGTTTATTTCAATGTGTGATATTTTAGTAATATAAAAATAATTCTTTCTTGTGGTTTTCAAGTATGCATTTGTAAAAAAAGAAGAAGAGAAGTTTACATAATGTTGAAAATGTGTGTAATATAAGGTAAAAAGAATTTTATGTCCATTTTTCATAAAAAGAAAATAAAAAGAAAAGAATATAAAAGGAAAAAATGTAAATAAAATAAAAATAAAAATATATATGTATGCATTTTTGAGGAAAGCTCTAGAAACTAATTTAAAATGTATGATATAGAAAAAAATCTCCTAATGAGACAAGGTATAATCATTGTATGCATAGAAGAAATAAAAATAAAAATAATAAGAAGGGGAAAATAATAAAATATGGTGGAGATATTTCATAGGAAGACTCTAGAGGGGGACTTATGAATAAAAATACATGACCCCTCTTTCTACCGATTAAAACATCAGTATACGTATTTTTCCTTCTTCCTCATTCAGAAACTTCATCCACCGTAAAAAAAGAGAGGGAAAAAAAAGATCAAATCTTCTCATCAAATCAAAGTAAAATTAGAAATTTGCAATCTAAGAGTGAAATAGATTCCCAATTCTTCAAGTAAGTATCCTAAATCAATTCTATCATATCTTCTTCCATGAATTGTTATTTAGGCTTTTGATTTTCTGTTGATAACTGAAAAGGGCCGTGAGAGCAATCAAAGCTAGCGGTTTCAGAGCTTAAAGATTGCTTTTTGGAGTTGAAGGTGAGTGAAGTTTCAATCTTTCTCCTTTTTGGTTGATTTAGGTATGCATGTGGGAGGAAAGGTCAAAACCTTTTCGTAGTTATATATTGGCTCCTCCCCTTTTGTGGTTAATCTTTACCTAATTGAATTTGCTGCAAATTGGTTGAAAGAAAATGTTATGTAGTGAAGATTGTTGTAGGTATGTAGTTTTGATGCATGCAAAATGCTTGCTTAATTGCTTCAAAGAGAAGTACATTATTAAACCTTGATGAACAAACCTACATACCTTTGTTAAACTTCAATTCCATTGAAAATAAAGGGGAAAAAAATGCTGAAATTTCAGCGAGGAGAAGGGAGGACTGCTGTGCAGTCCTGTGCAGCTAGGCTGCACTGTGCACCCAGAATTGGGCTGCATAGGCAGCCCAGGCGCAGGCTGCACAGCAGCCCTGTGGTGGGCGGCACAGCAGCCTGCGTTTGGGCTGCCATGCAGCCCAGAAAGGGCTGCAGTGCAGCCCGCGTGCGGGCTGTAGTGTGCAGCCACGTTCGGGCTGCAGTGCAGCCCAAAACGGGCTGCAATGCAGCCCAGAACGGCTGCACCAACCCGTATCTGGGCTGCATGCGGCAGCCCAAAAAGGGGCTGCCATGCAGCCCGTATCTGGGCTGCATGCGGCAGCCCAAAACGGGCTGCCATGCAGCCCAAAAACGGGTTGCCATGCAGCCCGTATCTGGGCTGCATGCGGCAGCCCAGAACGGGCTGCCATGCAGCCCGTGACTGGGCTGTAGGCCGCAGCCCAGCATGGGCTGCAGTGCAGCCCAGAATGGGCTACGGTGCAGCCCAAACAGGCTGTGCAGCAGCCCAAACATGGGCTGCACAGTGCAGCCCAGCAGAGCAGTTTTTTTTTTTTTTTTTTTAAAAAAAATTTACTTTAGTTTAAAATAAGTTTTTCTTTAAAACAATTATATGTTTTATATTAGAAAACTATTATTTACTTTAAAATTTTTGAAAACAAAGTTTTTTTTCCACGAGCAAAAATAATAGCATTATGTACAAATTAAATGGTCAAATAAATTTGTTAATCTCAAACAAGTTTAACATGCTAAACATTGCTTATGTTTCGTTATAATACATAAGTATTATGGGGTACTTGTGTATTAGGGCGAAACGGTAGTGTAATCATCTATGGACATGCGTTGTTAACCTTTTTTTTTGCAAAGTGTACCGAGTTTTATAAAACTTAGTTTTATAAATATTGCCATGATTGGTTCTATATTGTGTTTTGGTATTATAAACACTATGAATTTTTAAGGCATGATTTTACAAAATAATATTTTTTAAAAATACTTTTAATTTTGGGATTGGGATAGATTGGACTCTGTTGTACCAATGGGCCAAAACTCCATCTTGGTCGACCTGATTCGGGTTCGCTACCTGAATCACGGTGGTTTTAACTTTCGCCCACCTACCACCAAAGGTCAAACGGTCTGCTACATTGGGCAATTTTGTTGTTTGATTGGGATTCCCGATCGGCGGGTCACGGACTACATCCGATGGAGGCGTGGGTGTGCCACGTGTAGTGCCGTGAACGGGTAGCATACGGCCTTCGCCTTAGACCGTCTTGGTTATCCTGGGTTGATCGTCAGGTGTCGTTATGGCGTTATGAGTAGGTTACGGTGCTGATGTCTCCGCGCGCGCAAGAGCTCTACCACTGTGATTTTACAATACTAGCGTTTGTTTATTCGGTATCTGTTATGAGTCATATTATATTTATCCCGTACTTCCCATAATTCTTTATTAACTCTTAATTTGTTTGAATAATAATGGGATATTACCCAAGATAACTTAGAGACCCAGTATTTTAACCAACGTTTGATTACATTATCATATTGCTTTACATATGATAACTGTTTTGGTATTGTATTGCTTTACATACAATACCTGTGCCCCTTTAACTTTACTTTTTATATTATCATATTGCTTTACATATGATAATTGGTTTGGTATTGTATTGAGTTATATACAATATCGATGCCTGCGATTATGGCATATTAATGTGATGATCATGCTAAATTGTTCACATTTTTGTAACATTCATACGCCCCATGTTGACTTATACATGTGGCACTCTTATTTGTTAAATTATTTAATGTCCATAGATACTTACTTCACTCATACTAGACATAGTCTGACCCGTGTGATTTGTTTTGTTAAAACAATCCTAGGGTCAGGTTGAGGATTGTTTGCAGGTTAGGTTGCGTGGACTGCAGCAGCGTTCTTATCTTTTTCCACGTTTTGGGGTTTCGGACTATGCAGCTTCAAACTATCAGTAGCGTGTAGTATTATGGTATGTATACTATTATGTATTTTGGGAAGTGATATTATGTATGATGGACCATGTATTCTGGACATCTCTATTATGATATGTATTATGTATTCTGCTGTTGTTATTGTGCTGTGCTTGATTCTATTATATTTTGCACTATGTACCTGGGAAATTTTCTTGTACCATTTCTTTGAACTTATACTGAGCACAAATGGTAAGTTAAGAAGATTTAAATCCTCGTGCCAGTGTTCGTTCAAAGGAATGAGAACAATTTTTAGCCCTATCGAGTCTCATTCTCCGTGCTTTCCGACAGTAACACTTAGTGTTGCTCTTGGTTAGCATGGGTCTAGGGGCCGGGTGTTACATTGTTGGTATCAGAGCCCAGGTTTGACATAGTACAAAATATATTTAGAATATGGATTAGCACAAGACAGTAGAAACATCGTACATGTCTGTTTATTTTACAGTATCACTCCCATTATATAATAATAGTTGTACATACCTGAACCAAAACCCCAATTTTTAGCGTTCTAGTGTGAGTATTATTTTAATTCCAGCTGAGTGATATATCTCACTATATGCAGAGTAGTAAGAAAGATGGCTGGAAGACCTCCCCGTTTGACGATGGAGCAGTGGTTGGAGTTGATGCGGAACATGCCTCAAGCCGCACCCGCTCCTAATGCTGCTCCTAGAGCTGATTTCGCTCGTATGTGTAAGGACTTTACGAGCCTTGGAGGGAAGCCTTTTCTTGGGAAAGAAGGTGTTGTTGAAGTTCAGGCCTGGCTTAAGACTTGTGAGCGTGTTTTTGGGCACATGGGTGTGACTGACCGTCAAAAGGTCGAGATTGCTTCTAGCTTCCTCCAAGGCAATGCCGCTGATTGGTTTGACATTATGAATGCTGAGAGAGGAGAGGAAGAGCTTACATAGGAAAGATTTAGGGAACGATTGAGTTGAGGTTCGTTCCAGAGGCAGAGAAGGCCATCCTTACTCGTAGATTTATTGAGCTTAAGCAGAAAGATATGTCAGTTCAGGAGTACGTCAATACCTTCAATTCCCTCTCTAAGTATGGTGCAGATTTGGTCAACACCCAGTTCAAAAAGAATCAGAAATTTGTAGATGGTCTTCGTAGGAAGCTGAGGGAACAGCTCTTGACTCAGCTTCGTTCTACTTTTGATGAGATTGTGGATCTGGCTTTGAGATACGAGGACCTGTATCGTGAAAGAGATGATGATGCACCTAAGAGGAAAGCTCCATTTTTCCCTAAGAAGAAGCAGAATTCTCAAAAGAAGCAAAAGAAGGGTCAAGCTTCAGGCTCACAAAAGCAACAAAAGGGTGGAGTGGAATGCTATAAGTGTGGTGCAAAGGGGCATTTAGCTAATGTCTGTCCTCAAAGGGAGTGTTATGAGTGTCACCAGATTGGTCATCTAAGAAACGAATGTCCGCAACTGTCAAAGAAAAAGCAAGCAGCTAAGCTTCATGCCATAGAGGGAGATCCGGGTCCAAGCCGAAGGAAAGGAAAACAAGTAATGGAAGGTACAATCCCATTTAGAGATACTTTTATTTGCATGCTTTTTGACACCGGTGCATCACATTCCTTTATATCTAAAGATTTAGTTGATAGATATGGTTTGGATGTAGTTTATCTTGTCACATCTCTAAGGGTTGCGAATCCCATTGGCGGGTCCGCAACGCTTGGAATGGTGTGCAAGAACCTTGAGATATTCTTAGGAGGACTTCCTTTCTCATGTGACTTGCATGTATTTGAGTGTCTTGGTTTTGATATTATTTTGGGTATGGATTGGTTGGAACGATATGAGGCTCATCTTTCTTGCTTAGACAGAGTTGTTACTTTGAAACACCCCTCTTTCAGAGGGCTTGTTAATATAACACTTGATATGCAAGGCCCTAATGCTCATGGTTCTCTCTATTCCATCGAGTTGCGAGAAGATGAGGAGATAGCTAGAGTTCCTGTTGTCAGGGATTTTGGTGATGTGTTTGAGCCTGTTACTGGCTTGCCGCCTAAGAGGGCTGTGGAGTTTCGCATAGATCTTATCCCTGGAGCCCAACCAGTCAGTAGACCTCCTAATCGTATGCCTCGTGTTGAGATGGAGGAGCTTTGGAAGCAGTTGACTGAGTTGGAAGGGAAGCAGTTCATCCGATCGAGTAGCTCTCCTTGGGGAGCCGCTGCAGTCTTTGTAAAGAAGGCTGACGGCTCTCTCCGCTTATGCATTGATTATAGAAAGCTTAATGAGCTGACAGTAAAGAATAAGTATCCACTCCCTCGTATTGATGATCTTTTTGATCAGTTAAGTGGAGCAAAAGTCTTTTCCCAGCTTGACATAGCCACTGGATTCCATCAGTTGCGAGTAGCGGAAGACAGCATCCCTCTCACTGCCTTTCGCACTCGATATGGCTCTTATGAATGGTTGGTAATGCCGTTTGGACTTACGAATGCCCCTGCATACTTTGTAGACCTGATGAATAGAGTGTTCAGAAGCTATCTTGATAGATTCGTCTTGGTCTTCATTGATGATATATTAGTTTATTCCAAGTCTGAGCAAGAGCATGAAGGTCATTTGAGGATTGTTTTGGAGACTTTGAGGGAACATAAGCTGAAAGCAAAGTTTTCCAAGTGCCACTTTTGGCAGAAGGAGGTAAAGTTCTTGGGCCATATTATATCCGAAGCTGGTCTAGCTGTGGATCCTTCTAAGATAGAAGCAATTCAGAATTGGAAAAGGCCTGAGACTATTACAGAGATTCGAAGCTTCCTCGGTCTAGCAGGGTATTATCGTCGCTTTGTTAAGAATTTTTCGAAGATTGTCACTCCTTTGACAAGGCTAACGAAGAAGGGTGTAAAGTTTGATTGGACAGATAAGTGTGAAGAAGCTTTCTCTAAGTTGAAGGAGATACTCACTAATGCACCAGTTTTGGTGATTCCAGAAGGTAATCAAGATCTTGTAGTGTATACTGATGCTTGTGGGTCTGGATTGGGTGCTGTGCTTATGCAGAAAGGACGAGTCGTGGCTTATGCATCTAGACAATTAAGACCCAATGAGGTTAGATATGCTGTACATGATTTGGAGCTGGCAGCTGTAGTTTTTGCTTTGAAGCTGTGGCGTCATTATCTTATGGGTGAGAGGTTTGTCCTTTATACTGACCATAAGTCCTTGAAATACCTCTTTACTCAGAAGGAGCTGAATATGCGCCAGCAGAGATGGTTGGAGTTTTTGGCAGCATATGACTTTGATATTCAGTATACACCTGGAAAAGGTAATCGAGTGGCAGATGCTCTTAGTCGTAAACACCAAGCGGTTGTATCGATGATGATAGATGAATGGCGAGACTTGGAGGTGTTGGCTTCTAGTGGAATCTATTGTAATATGCCCACTCATAGCTCTGGAAGGATGTTGGCCAATATGGTTATGAGACCAAGCCTCATGGATAGGATTTCTCATGCTCAGACAGAAGATCCTACTGCTTTACAGCGTATTCATCGGCTGAAGAATGGAGATGATGCTGATGATTTGAAAGGATTTGAGTTGGATGCTCAAGGTTGTTTAAGGAAGAAGGGCAGGATCTTTGTACCTAATGTTGCAGGTCTTAGGCATGAGGTGATGAGTGATTGCCATTGTTCGCGATATACCATTCACCCAGGTGGTAGTAAGATGTATATGGACATGAAACGTCTATATTACTGGGAAGGAATGAAGCGCGACATAAGCGAGTATGTGAAGAATTGTATTACCTGCCAATTGGTGAAGTGCGAGCATCAAAAGCCTAGCGGTCTTCTTCAGCCACTAGAGATTCCGCTATGGAAATGGGATCAGGTATAAGTGAATTAAAATTCTAAATTGTTTATTTATACTTAGATCCTTCGGCGTAATGCTGTAATTATAAATGCTTTGTTTAGGTATCCATGGACTTCATTGATGGATTGCCGAGATCAAAGCAAGGGCATGATATCATATGGGTAGTAGTGGATCGTTTGACTAAATCTGCCCATTTTATCCCAGTCAAGTCAAAAAGAACCGCTCCTTATTTGGCAAAGCTATATGTGAAGGAAGTTGTTCGTCTCCATGGTGTACCTAGTGCTATAGTTTGTGATAGGGATCCACTATTTACTAGTGGGTTTTGGAGAAGCTTGCAGTCTGCTTTGGGGACGAAGTTGAATATCAGCTCAGCATATCATCCTCAGTCCGATGGGCAAACTGAGCGGGTTAACAAGATATTGGAGGATTTGTTGCGCTCTTGTATCCTTGATTTTGGCGGGTCTTGGGAGGACCACCTATACTTGGTCGAGTTTGCATATAACAATAGCTTTCAGTCCAGTATAGGCATGGCTCCTTTTGAAGCATTGTATGGAAGACCCTGTAGATCTCCTTCGTGCTGGCTTGAGACTGGGGATAGGTTGGTGCTTGGTCCCGACACTATGCATGAAGCTTCTGAGAAGGTGGACCTAATTAGAAGAAGGATGAAAGAGGCGCAGGATAGACAAAAGTCCTATGCAGATCGTCGAAGAAAGGACTTGGAGTTTAGTGTTGGAGATCATGTATTTGTGAAGGTTACTCCTTTAAAAGGAGTAATGAGGTTCAGTAAGACTGGTAAGCTTGCTCCGAGATTTATTGGCCCTTATCCTGTCGTGGAGCGAATTGGAAAACTTGCCTACAGGGTTGCCTTACCCGAACACTTATCGAGTGTGCACAACGTCTTTCATGTGTCTCACTTGAGGAAGTGTTTAAGGGATTCCGAAGAGGTCTTAGAGCCGAAGCAGTTGTAACAGCTTGAGATCGCTCCCAACATGACTTTTACTCGAGAGCCTATTCGTATTATTTCCTCTGAGACGAAGAAGCTTCGTAGCAAAGTGGTTCCTTTAGTTAAGGTGCAGTGGTCAAGTAATCCAAAGGACTGCACTTGGGAAACACAAGAGTCGATGCAGAGGCATTATCCTAAATTGTTTGGCGCTTGAGTAAGGTATGTCCTTTTGTTTTGAGTTGAATCTATAATTTTGGCTACAGATGTATCCCTTACGTAGAAATTGCGAGGACGCAATTTTTGTAAGGGGGGGAAGTCTGTAATAACCCATTTTTTTTGGGATACTGAATTGGGAATCCAATATTAAATTGGTAATAATTATATTAAATATTGTTTGAAAATTTAATAAATGACAATAAAATATTAAAATGGATGGGAGGAAAAATTGATTACGATTAATAAATCGTTTGTGCTTGGTTAATATGAAGAATTTCACCAGTTTTGTTTCATAATGTAATTTATTTTAGCAAATGTACTTTTGAAAAAAAAATGTACATTTTTGTTAATAATGGAAAAAAAGAGAAAAAGGAAAAAAATGTAATTATAAGTTAGTGAAAGTTGTGGACAAGGCTTTTAAAAAGGACAAATTTCAATGCAATGGAAAATGCAAAATTAGTGGAAAATCTTGATTGATTTCATAAAGCGTGTTTATTTCAATGTGTGACTTGCACCCCGAGCTCTCGCTGCTCCCTTGGTGCCATACGACGAAGTGGCATCACTATAGGTCTGGCATCTTTCACTAAATCAATACGGAACTCAATCTCTCGGTGTGGTGGAAGCCCGGTCACCTCCTCGAAGACATCCGGATACCGGCCAACCACGGGCACATCTGACAACTCATCCTGCGGGATGTCGAGGGAATTTACAAAACTAGCCATAACCCCATCACTAGGTAGACTACCAAACACTACCCTCCGCCAATCATCCGCCCTCACTGTCACCAAAAAGCCCTCACAGTCTACCACCACCCCGTATCTTTGGAGCCAATCGACTCCCAATATAATGTCATACCCAGTAAAGCCCAAAACAAAGCAATCACATACAAACATACATCCATGACTCGATAAGACCAAATTCCTACAAATCATACTAAGGCTAGTCGAACCACCAATCGGGTTCGTCACAATCAATGGTCTATCGACTATCTCGGGTTGCAGTCCCAACCTATCTACCAGGTCACTAGATATGAAGGAACGGGAAGCCCCAGTATCAAACAAAACTCGAACTGGTACATCATAAATAGAAAGCATACCTTGAATAACAACATTCTTTCCTTTCTCCGCCGCAGTTGGGGCATTCGACGAAGAAGTAACAGCATCAATAGCATATGCTTTCACAATCTGCTTCTCCTTAAGAGGTTGCGGACACTTGTCCTTGAAATGTCCCACTTGACCACAGTTGAAGCACTTCTTATCCGCTGGCTTGGCCCGACAATCTTTAGCATAATGGCCTTTCTTTCCACAGCTGAAGCACTCAACATCCTTCTTGCTCTTTTTCTGGCCACCCTTAGATTGGTCCTGCTTCCTCTTATTTTGAGAATTATTCTTGCCTCCACCGCCTGCTTGCGGCTTTGGCCCTTCTGCAGATGCAGCCTCAGTCTTTGACTTAGGGTAAAGGCTCTCTGATCTCAAAGCTTTCCTCACTATCGATTCAAAAGTCTCATCGATGTGGTTAATGAGCCTCTCCCCCAAGTACCCATCCAGACCAGTAATGAACTTCTCATTCTTCTTCTCAGGAGTATCGATAAGAGACAGTCCATACTTTGACAAAGTGTCGAACTCAGCAATATAATCAGAAACTGCTCTCCCGTTCTGCTTGAGTTCCAAGAACCTCTTAAATAATACTGACTTCTGGGCAGCTGGAATGAACTTCTCGCTAAAGCGAGCCTTGAACTGATCCCAAGTAACCTGATCCTCTGGAGTAGCTGTTCTAATGGCATTCCACCAATTCATCGCTCGCCCTTGCAGCTGACGAGACGCTAGTCTTCTCTTCATCGCATCCTCGAGACCCAAGTCATCGAAGATATGGTCACAGCTATCCATCCAGTCCTGAACATCCGTGGCCGACTCCGTTCCGTGGAACGGCTTCCCACCAAGATTAGTGTAATCCTTGCACAACTTGGCGAAATCGACCCTAGGCGCCTGCACTACTGGGCCAACACCAACTCCGGGATTGGGAATTGCCCCTTGCACTTCTCTAAGCATGTCTCTCATGAGGTTAGTAAACATCGCCCTCATGTCAGCGGCATTCCCTTGGTTGGTCCCTCTACCAGCACCCCTCGCCTCTCGGCTCATCGTCAATCTGAAAAAGGGAAACGATTAACGACCCCATAATGGTGCTAGTGCAGTGCGACTTCATCTTTATACTACTAATAGTATATATATACATAGCTTTTGAAAACCAAAGTAATCACAAATACGCGCTCTCATATACGTACTATCTCTCCCTAGTGTCTTTCCCTAGGTTAACTACGCAACCTAGAGCTCTGATACCAAGTGTGACGGCCCGCCCGCACCAACCGTCATTTACTCCAAAAGTGCGCTGTACACATGTCCAGTTAGCACGCAACGGGTCGTCAGAAGGGAAAAAGGAAGAAGGAAATGAACATACAAGAACCTGTAGAATGTCTCACAGCGCATAGAACAAAATATAATAATAATATACTTGACATAAAACAGGAGAGACAGTGCATAAGCTGAAAATCAGAACTAAACATCATAGCAGCGGAAATCCAAGATACAGCTTATTACAACTTTTCAACTGTCTCATAGCAAAGTAAGATAAATGAGGTACACTACTAATGCCCAAGTAGCGACCACCAACGACACAGGGAGAATGTGTGTGTATATATATATATATCATAAGTGGAAGCCTCCTGCCCGCCTCCGAATCAGCTACTCGCGCATCACCAGCTAACCTGTCTCTAGTCTGCTCGTGTGAGCACCCAGAGTAATAAGAGGAGACATAAAACTCTGGGTCAGACATAAAGCCTTGTATAAGCGATAAGCATCTAAAGTGAACAATAACAGGTAGACTAAAACATACCTGAACCTGGACCTGCAACCAAAGAGTTAGCACTACATACTGTACAACACTTTAAGGTATCATATCAACGGTATAAAGATACGGAGGTGGGGGAGGTGTGCATGTCATAATGATGGCAAACAGTCAAGCATAGCATCCATCCTCGCATCTCTCACTCGGTGCATAAAGCATACAACATTCACCACTTCGATTACCCAACATTCCTTGCTACGATCACTTTGCCCCCATGAAGTCATAAATGGCTTCACTGCACTGATAACGTAGCCGCTAATCCTTTGCTATGTCCACTTTGCCCCATGGAGTCACAAGAACCCCACTGCACTGGCTCATAGCCTTACCAATCTTTACTATGTCCACTCTGCCCCATGAAGTCACAAGAACCCCACTGCACTGGCTCATAGTCTTACTACGCATTACCTTGCCCCTCGGGTCGTAATGACCCTACTGCACTGATAACGTAGTCTTGCTACCATCACTTTGCGCCTCAGGTCATAATGACCCTACTGCACTGATAAGTAGCCCATCATTCCTTTTTAGTGGTGAATCGAAGTTATGAACGTCGACAACTCCTTAGCATACGTCCCGCAGCAAAGTCCAACCATGAAGTGAACTCGTTGGTTCCCAACTGGTTCCGGGATCCTGAGCTCTAACTTCCCCTATTGGACTACCTTTGCATCTCGGGTTATTGGTCAATACTGGGTCGGGTCGGGTTCTTCCTCAGGTCATCGGTTCGTGTCGGTGTTCTTTATCCGTTCGGGTTGGGTCACACTTCTGATGCGGTTCGGGTCGGCATTCCTCTGGGTTCGAGTCAGCTGCTTCTTCTTCTTCGGGTCGGGTCGGTGCTTCCTTTCGGGTCGGGTCGGGTCCTTCTTGGTTCGTGCTTTCGATCCATCTTCATGCTCCCCTTCATATGCTCCTATCCGATCCGCTTTCGTGCTCCTGCTCTGATTCGCCTTTGTGTTTCCGATCCGATCCGTCCTTCTCGATCCGATCCGTTTTCATCTATCCGATCCGATACCAGTTCAGCTAGCGTGGCCTTCCTTTTTGCCACTTTTCCCAAGTGTTGGGTTCCGATCAGATTCTTCGCTCAGTTCCACATATCCGATCCGAGCCCCCTTATCCGATCCGATCCGAACCCTGCACTGTTTCCTGAAACTGTTCCAGCAAGTGTTTACGCCATTCGACGACGTTTTCGACCATTCTAACTATTGGAATCAATCACAAAGCATTTCATACAGTCATAGCAACATTCATAATCAACCACAAACATCAAAACATCCATATGATAGGTTAAAATGGATCAAACATACCCAAAATCCCATATTTCCCCTTAAGCATGTTTAGGTGAAACTAATGATAGGATTAGCAAATCTTAACCAAATTAACCCAAATTCATATCAGAGGTCTAAAACATCATTCCGAATTTTATAAACATTTTTCCAAAATTTTATCATGTTTAAATTCGCTAATTAACACTAATCAACCCTAATTAGCCATAATTAGTGCAAAACTATGCAAACCACTCACCTTAGCCACAAAATAAAATAAGATCTGAAATAATTCTCTGATTGGATGTGAATCTCAATGCCAAACAGCAGCTCCTTTGTTGCTTTGGTGAAGATCTTCCTCGATTAGGGGTTGCTAAGCCAAATTCTTAACCTAAAGGTGATTTGGAGGTGATTTAGAGGTTGGAGGCCATTTTTAGGGATCCTTGGTGATAAGTGGAGGCTAGAAAACTGAAATGGAATGATTCTCCATCTTATTTCAGCCCTCCCATAACCCTAATCCCGAAATGGGTTATGGGCCTACTTGCTAATCACCCGATTTGGCCCGGTTAAGCAGTTTTTCACCCTCCAAACCTTGTTTCAGCCATATCTCCCAAACGGTAAGTCCGTTTGGCTAATGTGACCACTCTACGGAAAGGTAAACCATCAAACGAATCTAATGGAAGTGGTTTCAGGTCAAAATTCCTTACCAATCAAAAGTTATGGCCAAAACAGTACCGACTAGGGGCAAAATGGTCATTTAAAAATCGACAAAAATCATGAACATAGGAAATGACTCTAATAGAGGTTTCCCAAAGTTACATGACCATACGACTTCACATGGGAAAGAAATAAATATTCTACGATCCTATGATGTGTAGAATACAGGACGTTACACTCTCCCCCCCTTAGGAAATTTCGCCCCCGAAATTCCCTAATCTAAACACACACAAAGGTCCCGCATGCCTATCAATCATAAAACAACAATCAACCATGCAAAACAAGCAAAACAAGTCTATCCTAGCATGCAGAATAACTAAATCGCAAAGTAAATCTTACCAGGCAAAGAGTTCTGGATATGCCTTCCTAATGCTCTCCTCTGTTTCCCAAGTACAATCATTCTCGTCCTCGCCCCATTGAACCTTGACTAGCTTCACCGACTTCCTTCGAAGTTGCTTCGTATCGTGCCCCACAATACGAATCGGCTTGCGGTTCTCAACCGCCTCGGGTTCTACTTCGAAGTCCTCTAACTGATCAGGTGAAATAGTCACATTTGAGTCGTGAACGAACTTCCTTAGTTGGGAAACATGAAATACATTGTGAACTCCCGCCATTTTCTCTGGTAAGCCAACTCTATATGCCAAATTCCCGACTAATTCAAGAACGGGGAACGGGCCAACAAATCTTGGTGCCAACTTGCCTCTCCTGCCAAATCGTATCACGCTCTTCAACGGAGAGATCCTAACAAACACCAAGTCACCAACGGAGAATTTCAAGTCTCTTCTCCTCTTATCGGCATAACTCTTCTGCCTATCTTGGGCAGCATTCATTTGTTGCTGAATGATCTTAATCTTATCTGAAGTTTCCCTCACCACATCTGGTCCAAGCACAAACTTCTCGCCAGTCTCTATCCAACATGATGGTGAGTTGCACGGTCTTCCGTACAAAGCTTCATATGGAGCCATACCGATACTGGATTGGTAGCTATTATTATATGCAAACTCTACTAGATGCAAATGGTCATCCCATGATCCACCAAAATCCAATACACAAGCTCTCAAGAGATCTTCCAATATACGATTCACCCTCTCCGTCTGACCATCGGTCTGAGGATGATATGCGGTACTGAGATGTAATCTTGACCCTAGAGCCTCTTGTAAGCTCTTCCAAAACCCACTAGTGAACAACGGGTCTCGGTCACTCACAATGCTTTTGGGTACTCCATGAAATCTCACTACCCACTTCATATACAATTCTGCCAACTTGGCTGCCGTTCTGGTCGATTTGACTGGTATAAATCTTGCACTCTTAGTCAATCGATCCACAATTACCCCAAATGCTATCATATCCCGATCTAGTCCTTGGTAGGCCATCGATGAAATCCATCGAGACTTGCTCCCATTTCCATTCGGGAATTCCTAATGGTTGCAACAACCCACTAGGCTTCTTTTGCTTGGCTTTAACTAGCTGGCAATTCATGCATTTGGATATAAACTTCCCAACGTCTCTTTTCATCCCTTCCCAGTAGTAAGTCCGCTTCATGTCTCGATACATTTTATTACCACCGGGATGTATAGTTAGTTTTGAGTGATGACATTCTCTAAGCACTTCATCTCTCAAACCATTCACGTTGGGCACAATTAGTCTTCCATTCTTTCGAAGCCATCCATCTCGATCAAGCCCATATACATTCATCTCCTCATCGATACCCATCTCTAACTTGGAGATGATTTCTAATATATTAGGATCGCCCCTCTGGCTAGAACCAATCCGCTCTATCAAAGTGGGTCTGATCGTCAAACTAGCTAGCATAACTGGATCCAATTCGCACCTTGGTCTGAAATCAAACCCTGCGATATACTCCAGTTGCTTCCATTCAAGAAACATTGCCCCTAAGCTGGCATGTCTCCTACTCAAGGCATCGGCTACCGCATTACCCTTCCCAGGTGTATATGCGATATCAAAATCATACGAAGCCAAGAACTCTAACCATCTCTGCTGACGGAAATTCAGATCTTTCTGAGAGAAGAGATACTTTAACGATTTATGATCGGTAAACAACTCAAATCTTTCTCCCAAGAGATAGTGTCTCCACATCTTCAGCGCAAATACAATCGCTGCTAATTCCAAATCATGTGTAGGATACTTCTTCTCATGCGGCTTTAGCTGTCGACTAGCATAAGCTACAACCCTACCTCCTTGCATCAATACAGCACCCAGTCCGGTACCACAAGCATCCGTGTATACCGTCATCTCTTCATTCCCTTTAGGAATGACTAACACTGGCGCACGCGTCAACTTCTCCTTTAGACTCTTGAAGGCATCCTCACACACTCCGTCCCAGACAAAGGACTGATTCTTCTTAGTCAACTGAGTCAACGGTGCTGCTATCTTGGAGAAGTCCTGGATAAACTTACGATAATATCCAGCTAATCCCAAGAAACTTCTTACATCTGTTGCATTCTTGGGTGTAGGCCAATCCTGTACCGTAGCCACCTTCGCAGGGTCCACGGCAATACCACTCTCTGAAACAACATGACCCAAGAATCTTACTTCCCTTCTCCAAAAATGACACTTAGAGAATTTCGCTTTCAATTGGTGTTTCCTCAACACCTCCATCACTATCTTCAAGTGCCCCTTGTGCTCCTCCTCTGTCCTTGAGTAAACAAGGATATCATCCACGAACACAAGAACAAACTTATTCAACTGATCTCTGAATACTCGATTCATAAGATCCACAAAATAGGCTGGTGCATTGGTCAACCCAAACGGCATGACCAACCACTCATAAAATCCAGACGGCGTCCTAAATGCCGTTCTCGGAACACTCTCATCCGCTACTCGAAGCTGATGAAATCCTGTCGCGAGGTCCAACTGGGAGAACACTCTTGCTCCTTCCAGTTGATCAAACAAATCATCTATACGCGGTAGAGGATACTTATTCTTCCTCGTCACCTTATTCAACTCGCGATAGTCCACACACAAACGAAGGGAACCATCTGCCTTAGTGGCAAACACAACTGGTGCTCCCCACTCGGAGACACTCCTTCTAATAAATCCCTTCTTCAAAAGATTGTTGACTTGCACCCCGAGCTCTCGCTGCTCCCTTGGTGCCATACGATGAAGTGGCATCACTATAGGTCTGGCATCTTTCACTAAATCAATACGGAACTCAATCTCTCGGTGTGGTGGAAGCCCGGTCACCTTCTCGAAGACGTCCGGATACTGGCCAACCACGGGCACATCTGACAACTCATCCTGCGGGATGTCGAGGGAATTTACAAAACAAGCCATAACCCCATCACTAGGTAGACTACCAAACACTACCCTCCGCCCATCATCCGCCCTCACTATCACCAAAAAGCCCTCACAGTGTACCACCACCCCGTATCTTTGGAGCCAATCGACTCCCAATATAATGCCATACCCAGTAAAGCCCAAAACAAAGCAATCACATACAAACATACATCCATGACTCGATAAGACCAAATTCCTGCAAATCATACTAAGGCTAGTCGAACCACCAATCGGGTTCGTCACAATCAATGGTCTATCGACTATCTCGGGTTCCAGTCCCAACCTATCTACCAGGTCACTAGATATGAAGGAACGGGAAGCCCCAGTATCAAACAAAACTCGAACTGGTACATCATAAATAGAAAGCATACCTTGAATAACAACATTCTTTCCTTTCTCCGCCGCAGTTGGGGCATTCGACGAAGAAGGAACATCATCAATAGCATTTGCTTTCACAATCTGCTTCTCCTTAAGAGGTTGCGGACACTTGTCCTTGAAATGTCCCACTTGACCACAGTTGAAGAACTTCTTATCCGCTGGCTTGGCCCGACAATCTTTAGCATAATGGCCTTTCTTTCCACAGCTGAAGTACTCAACATCCTTCTTGCTCTTTTTCTGGCCACCCATAGATTGGTCCTGCTTCCTCTTATCTGAGAATTATTCTTGCCTCCACCGCCTGCTTGCGGCTTTGGCCCTTCTGCAGACGTAGCCTCAGTCTTTGACTTAGGGTAAAGGCTCTCTGATCTCAAAGCTTTCCCCACTATCGATTCAAAAGTCTCATCGATGTGGTTAATGAGCCTCTCCACCAAGTACCCATCCAGACCAGTAATGAACTTCTCATTCTTCTTCTCAGGAGTATCGATAAGAGACAGTCCATACTTTGACAAAGTGTCGAACTCAGCAATATAATCAGAAACTGCTCTCCCATTCTGCTTGAGTTCCAAGAACCTCTTAAACAATACTGACTTCTGGGCAGCTGGAATGTACTTCTCGCTAAAGCGAGCCTTGAACTGATCCCAAGTAACCTGATCCTCTGGAGTAGCTGTTCTAGTGGCATTCCACCAATTCATCGCTCGCCCTTGCAGCTGACGAGACGCTAGTCTTCTCTTCATCGCATCCTCGAGACCCAAGTCATCGAAGATACGGTCACAGCTATCCATCCAGTCCTGAACATCCGTGGCCGACTCCGTTCCGTGGAACGGCTTCCCACCAAGATTAGTGTAATCCTTACACAACTTGGCGAAATCGACCCTAGGCGCCTGCACTACTGGGCCAACACCAACTCCGGGATTGCGAATTGCCCCTTGCACTTCTCTAAGCATGTCTCTCATGAGGTTAGTAAACATAGCCCTCATGTCAGCGGCATTCCCTTGGTTGGTCCCTCTACCATCACCCCTCGTCTCTCGGCTCATCGTCAATCTGAAAAAGGGAAACGATTAACAACCCCATAATGGTGCTAGTGCATTGCGACTTCATCTTTATACTACTAATAGTATATATATACATAGCTTTTGAAAACCAAAGTAATCACAAATACGCGCTCTCATATACGTACTATCTCTCCCTAGTGTCTTTCCCTAGGTTAACTACGCAACCTAGAGCTCTGATACCAAGTGTGACGGCCTGCCCGCACCAACCGACATTTACTCCAAAAGTGCGCTGTACACATGTCCAGTTAGCACGGAACGGGTCGTCAGAAGGGAAAAAGGAAGAAGGAAATGAACATACAAGAACCTGTAGAATGTCTCACAACGCATAGAACAAAATATAATAATAATATACTTGACATAAAACTGGAGAGACAGTGCATAAGCTAAAAATCAGAACTAAACATCATAGCGGCGGAAATCCAAGATACAGCTTATTACAACTTTTCAACTGTCTCATAGCAAAGTAAGATAAATGAGGTACACTACTAATGCCCAAGTAGCGACCACCAACGACACAGGGAGAATGTGTATATATATATATCATACGTGGAAGCCTACTTCCCGCCTCCGAATCAGCTACTCGCGCATCACCAGCTAACCTGTCTCTAGTCTGCTCGTGTGAGCACCCAGAGTAATAAGAGGAGACATAAAACTCTGGGTCAGACATAAAGCCTGGTATGAGCGATAAGCATCTAAAGTGAACAATAACAGGTAGACTAAAACATACCTGAACCTAGACCTGCAACCAAAGAGTTAGCACTACATATTGTACAACACTCTAAGGTATCATATCAACGGTATAAAGATACGGAGGTGGGGGAGGTGTGCATGTCATAATGATGGCAAACAGTCAAGCATAGCATCCATCCTCGCATCTCTCACTCGGTGCAAAAAGCATACCACATTCACCACTTCGATCACCCAACATTCCTTGCTACGATCACTTTGCCCCATGAAGTCATAAATGGCTTCACTGCACTGATAACGTAGCCGCTAATCCTTTGCTATGTCCACTTTGCCCCATGGAGTCACAAGAACCCCACTGCACTGGCTCATAGCCTTACCAATCTTTACTATGTCCACTCTGCCCCATGAAGTCACAAGAACCCCACTGCACTGGCTCATAGTCTTACTACGCATCACCTTGCCCCTCGGGTCGTAATGACCCTACTGCACTGATAACGTAGTCTTGCTACCATCACTTTGCCCCTCAGGTCATAATGACCCTACTGCACTGATAAGTAGCCCATCATTCCTTTTTAGTGGTGAATCGAAGTTATGAACGTCGACAACTCCTTAGCACACGTCCCGCAGCAAAGTCCAACCATGAAGTGAACTCGTTGGTTCCCAACTGGTTCCAGAATCCTGAGCTCTAACTTCCCCTATTGGACTACCTTTGCATCTCGGGTTATTGGTCAATACTGGGTCGGGTCGGGTTCTTCCTCAGGTCATCGGTTCGGGTCGGTGTTCTTTATCCGTTCGGGTCGGGTCCCACTTCTGATGCGGTTCGGGTCGGCATTCCTTTGGGTTCGAGTCAGCTGCTTCTTCTTCTTCGGGTCGGGTCGGTGCTTCCTTTCGGGTCGGGTCGGGTCCTTCTTGGTTCATGCTTTCGATCCATCTTCATGCTCCCCTTCATATGCTCCTATCCGATCCGCTTTCGTTCTCCTGCTCTGATTCGCCTTTGTGTTTCCGATCCGATCCGTCCTCTTCGATCCGATCCGTCCTTCTCGATCCGATCCGTTTTCCTCTATCCGATCCGATCCCAGTTCAGCTAGCATGGCCTTCCTTTTTGCCACTTTTCCCAAATGTTGGGTTCCGATCCGATCAGATTCTTCGCTCAGTTCCACATATCCGATCCGAGCCCCCTTATCCGATCCGAACCCTGCACTGTTTCCTGAAACTGTTCCAGCAAGTATTTACGCCATTTGACGACGTTTTCGACCATTCTAACTATTGGAATCAATCACAAAGCATTTCATACAGTCATAGCAACATTCATAATCAACCACAAACATCAAAACATCCATATGATAGGTTAAAATGGATCAAATATACCCAAAATCCCATATTTCCCCTTAAGCATGTTTAGGTGAAACTAATGATAGGATTAGCAAATCTTAACCAAATTAATCCAAATTCATATCAGAGGTCTAAAACATCATTCCGAATTTTATAAACATTTTTCCAAAATTTTATCATGTTTAAATTCGCTAATTAACACTAATCAACCCTAATTAGTCATAATTAGTGCAAAACTATGCAAACCACTCACCTTAGCCACAAAATAAACTAAGATCTGATATAATTCTCTGATTGGATGTGAATCTCAATGCCAAACAGCAGCTCCTTTGTTGCTTTGGTGAAGATCTTCCTCGATTAGGGGTTGCTAAGCCAAATCCTTAACCTAAAGGTGATTTGGAGGTGATTTAGAGGCTGGAGGCCATTTTTAGGGATTCTTGGTGATAAGTGGAGGCTAGAAAACTGAAATGGAATGATTCTCCATCTCATTTCAGCCCTCCCATAACCCTAATCCCGAAATGGGTTATGGGCCTACTTGCTAATCACCCGATTTGGCCCGGTTAAGTAGTTTTTCACCCTCCAAACCTTGTTTCAGCCATATCTCCCAAACAGTAAGTCCGTTTGGCTAATGTGACCACTCTACGGAAAGGTAAACCATCAAACGAATCTAATGGAAGTAGTTTCAAGTCAAAATTCCTTACCAATCAAAAGTTATGGCCAAAACAGTACCGACTAGGGGCAAAATGGTCATTTAAAAATCGACAAAAATCATGAACATGAGAAATGACTCTAGTAGAGGTTTCCCAAAGTTACATGACCATACGACTGGGAAAGAAATAAATATTCTACGATCCTATGATGTGTAGAATACGGGTCGTTACACAGTTCATCCGATCGAGTAGCTCTCCTTGGGGAGCCGCTGCAGTCTTTGTAAAGAAGGCTGACGGCTCTCTCCGCTTATGCATTGATTATAGAAAGCTTAATGAGCTGACAGTAAAGAATAAGTATCCACTCCCTCGTATTGATGATCTTTTTGATCAGTTAAGTGGAGCAAAAGTCTTTTCCCAGCTTGACATAGCCATTGGATTCCATCAGTTGCGAGTAGCGGAAGATAGCATCCCTCTCACTGTCTTTCACACTCGATATGGCTCTTATGAATGGTTGGTAATGCCGTTTGGACTTACGAATGCCCCTGCATACTTTGTAGACCTGATGAATAGAGTGTTCAGAAGCTATCTTGATAGATTCGTCTTGGTCTTCATTGATGATATATTAATTTATTCCAAGTCTGAGCAAGAGCATGAAGGTCATTTGAGGATTGTTTTGGAGACTTTGAGGGAACATAAGCTGAAAGCAAAGTTTTCCGAGTGCCACTTTTGGCAGAAGGAGGTAAAGTTCTTGGGCCATATTATATCCGAAGCTGGTCTAGCTGTGGATCCTTCTAAGATAGAAGCAATTCAGAATTGGAAAAGGCCTGAGACTGTTACAGAGATTCGAAGCTTCCTCGGTCTAGCAGGGTATTATCGTCGCTTTGTTAAGAATTTTTCGAAGATTGTCACTCCTTTGACAAGGCTAACGAAGAAGGGTGTAAAGTTTGATTGGACAGATAATTGTGAAGAAGCTTTCTCTAAGTTGAAGGAGATGCTCACTAATGCACCAGTTTTGGTGATTCCAGAAGGTAATCAAGATCTTGTAGTGTATACTGATGCTTGTGGGTCTGGATTGGGTGCTGTGCTTATGCAGAAAGGACGAGTCGTGGCTTATGCATCTAGACAATTAAGACCCAATGAGGTTAGATATGCTGTACATGATTTGGAGCTGGCAGCTGTAGTTTTTGCTTTGAAGCCGTGGCGTCATTATCTTATGGGTGAGAGGTTTGTCCTTTATACTGACCATAAGTCCTTGAAATACCTCTTTACTCAGAAGGAGCTGAATATGCGCCAGCAGAGATGGTTGGAGTTTTTGGCAGCATATGACTTTGATATTCAGTATACACCTGGAAAAGGTAATCGAGTGGCAGATGCTCTTAGTCGTAAACACCAAGCGTTTGTATCGATGATGATAGCTGAATGGCGAGACTTGGAGGTGTTGGCTTCTAGTGGAATCTATTGTAATATGCCCACTCATAGCTCTGGAAGGATGTTGGCCAATATGGTTATGAGACCAAGCCTCATGGATAGGATTTCTCATGCTCAGACAGAAGATCCTACTGCTTTAGAGCGTATTCATCGGCTGAAGAATGGAGATGATGCTGATGATTTGAAAGGATTTGAGTTGAATGCTCAAGGTTGTTTAAGGAAGAAGGGCAGGATCTTTGTACCTAATGTTGCAGGTCTTAGGCATGAGGTGATGAGTGATTGCCATTGTTCGCGATATACCATTCACCCAGGTGGTAATAAGATGTATATGGACATGAAACGTCTATATTACTGGGAAGGAATGAAGCGCGACATAGGCGAGTATGTGAAGAAGTGTATTACCTGCCAATTGGTGAAGTGCGAGCATCAAAAGCCAAGCGGTCTTCTTCGGCCATTAGAGATTCCGCTATGGAAATGGGATCAGGTATAAGTGAATTAAAATTCTAAATTGTTTATTTATACTTAGATCCTTCGGCGTAATGTTGTAAATATAAATGCTTTGTTTAGGTATCCATGGACTTCATTGATGGATTGCCGAGATCAAAGCAAGGGCATGATAACATATGGGTAGTAGTGGATCGTTTGACTAAATCTGCCCATTTTATCCCAGTCAAGTCAAAAAGAACCGCTCCTTATTTGGCAAAGCTATATGTGAAGGAAGTTGTTCGTCTCCATGGTGTACCTAGTGCTATAGTTTGTGATAGGGATCCACTATTTACTAGTGGGTTTTGGAGAAGCTTGCAGTCTGCTTTGGGGACGAAGTTGAATATCAGCTCAGCATATCATCCTCAGTCCGATGGGCAAACTGAGCGGGTTAACAAGATATTGGAGGATTTGTTGCGCTCTTGTATCCTTGATTTTGGCGGGTCTTGCGAGGACCACCTATACTTGGTCGAGTTTGCATATAACAATAGATTTCAGTCCAGTATAGGCATGGCTCCTTTTGAAGCATTGTATGGAAGACCCTGTAGATCTCCTTCGTGCTGGCTTGAGACTGGGGATAGGTTGGTGCTTGGTCCCGACACTGTGCGTGAAGCTTCTGAGAAGGTGGACCTAATTAGAAGAAGGATGAAAGAGGCGCAGGATAGACAAAAGTCCTATGCAGATCGTCGAAGAAAGGACTTGGAGTTTAGTGTTGGAGATCATGTATTTGTGAAGGTTACTCCTTTAAAAGGAGTAATGAGGTTCAGTAAGACTGGTAAGCTTGCTCCGAGATTTATTGGCCCTTATCCTGTCGTGGAGCGAATTGGAAAACTTGCCTACAGGGTTGCCTTACCCGAACACTTATCGAGTGTGCACAACATCTTTCATGTGTCTCACTTGAGGAAGTGTTTAAGGGATTCCGAAGAGGTCTTAGAGCCAAAGCAGTTGTAGCAGCTTGAAATCGCTCCCAACATGACTTTTACTCGAGAGCCTATTCGTATTATTGCCTCGGAGACGAAGAAGCTTCGTAGCAAAGTGGTTCCTTTAGTTAAGGTGCAGTGGTCAAGTAATCCAAAGGACTGCACTTGGGAAACACAAGAGTCGATGCAGAGGCATTATCCTAAATTGTTTGGCGCTTGAGTAAGGTATGTCCTTTTGTTTTGAGTTGAATCTATAATTTTGGCTACAGATGTATCCCTTACGTAGAAATTGCGAGGACGCAATTTTTGTAAGGGGGGAAGTCTGTAATAACCCATTTTTTTTTGGATACTGAATTGGGAATCCAATAATAAATTGGTAATAATTATATTAAATATTGTTTGAAAATTTAATAAATGACAATAAAATATTAAAATGGATGGGAGGAAAAATTGATTACGATTAATAAATCGTTTGTGCATGGTTAATATGAAGAATTTCACCAGTTTTGTTTCATAATGTAATTTATTTTAGCAAATGTACTTTTGAAAAAAAAATGTGCATTTTTGTTAATAATGGAAAAAAAGAGAAAAAGGAAAAAAAAATGTAATTATAAGTTAGTGAAAGTTGTGGACAAGGCTTTTAAGAAGGACAAATTTCAATGCAATGGAAAAAATGCAAAATTAGTGAAAAATCTTGATTGATTTCATAAAGCGTGTTTATTTCAATGTGTGATATTTTAGTAATATAAAAATAATTCTTTCTTGTGGTTTTCAAGTATGAATTTGAAAAAAAAGAAGAAGTGAAGTTTACATAATGTTGAAAATGTGTGTAATATAAGGTAAAAAGAATTTTGTGTCCATTTTTCATAAAAAGAAAATAAAAAGAAAAGAATATAAAAGGAAAAAATGTAAATAAAATAAAAATAAAAATATATATGTATGCATTTTTGAGGAAAGCTCTAGAAACTAATTTAAAATGTATGATATAGAAAAAAATCTCCTAATGAGACAAGGTATAATCATTGTATGCATAGAAGAAATAAAAATAAAAATAATAAGAAGGGGAAAATAATAAAATATGGTGGAGATATTTCATAGGAAGACTCTAGAGGGGGACTTATGAATAAAAATACATGACCCCTCTTTCTACCGATTAAAACATCACTATACGTATTTTTCCTTCTTCCTCATTCAGAAACTTCATCCACCGTAAGAAAAGAGAGGGAAAAAAAAATATCAAATCTTCTCATCAAATCAAAGTAAAATTAGAAATTTGCAATCTAAGAGTGAAATAGATTCCCAATTCTTCAAGTAAGTATCCCTAAATCAATTCTATCATATCTTCTTCTTTTCTTCTTCCATGAATTGTTATTTAGGCTTTTGATTTTCTGTTGATAACTGAAAAGGGCCGTGAGAGCAATCAAAGCTAGCAGTTTCAGAGCTTAAAGATTGCTTTTTGGAGTTGAAGGTGAGTGAAGTTTCAATCTTTCTCATTTTTTTGGTTGATTTAGGTATGCATGTGGGAGAAAAGGTCAAAACCTTTTCGTAGTTATATATTGGCTCCTCCCCTTTTGTGGTTAATCTTTACCTAATTGAATTTGCTGCAAATTGGTTGAAAGAAAATGTTATGTAGTGAAGATTGTTGTAGGTATGTAGTTTTGATGCATGCAAAATGCTTGCTTAATTGCTTCAAAGAGAAGTACATTATTAAACATTGATGAACAAACCTACATGCCTTTGTTAAACTTCAATTTCATTGAAAATAAAGAGGAAAAAAAATGCTGAAATTTCAGCAAGGAGAAAGGAGGACTGCAGTGCAGTCCTGTGCAGCTAGGCTGCACTGTGCACCCAGAATTGGGCTACACAGGCAGCCCAGGCGCAGGCTGCACAGCAGCCCTGTGGTGGGCGGCACAGCAGCCTGCGTTTGGGCTGCCATGCAGCCCAGAAAGGGCTGCAGTGTGCAGCCACATTCGGGCTGCAGTGCAGCCCAAAACGGGCTGCAATGCGGCCCAGAACGGGCTGCACCAGCCCGTATCTGGGCTGCATGCGGTAGCCCAAAAAGGGGCTGCCATGCAGCCCGTATCTGGGCTGCATGCGCCAGCCCAAAACGGGCTGCCATGCAGCCCAAAAACGGGCTGCCATGCAGCCCGTATCTGGGTTGCATGCGGCAACACAGAATGGGCTGCCATGCAGCCCGTGACTGGGCTGCAGGCAGCAGCCCAGCATGGGCTGCAGTGCAGCCCAGAATGGGCTACGGTGCTGCCCAAACAGGCTGTGCAGCAGCCCAAACATGGGCTGCACAGTGCAGCCCAGCAGAGCAGTTTTTTTTTTTAAAAAAAAAAAAAATTTACTTAATTTAAAATAAGTTTTTCTTTAAAACAATTATATGTTTTATATTAGAAAACTATTATTTACTTTAAAAATTTCTGAAAACAAAGTTTTTTTTCCACGAGCAAAAATAATAGTATTATGTACAAATTAAATGGTCAAATAAATTTGTTAATCTCAAACAAGTTTAACATGCTAAACATTGCTTATGTTTCGTTATAATACATAAGTATTATGGGGTACTTGTGTATTAGGGCGAAACGGTAGTGTAATCATCTATGGACATGCGTTGTTAACCTTTTTTTTTTTGCAAAGTGTACTGAGTTTTATAAAACTTAGTTTTATAAATATTGCCATGATTGGTTCTATATAGTGTTTTGGTATTATAAACACTATGAATTTTTAAGGCATGATTTTACAAAATAATATTTTTTAAAAATACTTTTAATTTTGGGATTGGGATAGATTGGACTCTGTTGTACCAATGGGCCAAAACTCCATCTTGGTCGACCTGATTCGGGTTCGCTACCTGAATCATGGTGGTTTTAACTTTCGCCCACCTACCACCAAAGGTCAAACGGTCTGCTACATTGGGCAATTTTGTTGTTTGATTGGGATTCCCGATCGGCGGGTCACGGACTACATCAAATGGAGGCGTGGGTGTGCTACGTGTAGTGCCGTGAACGGGTAGCATATGGCCTTCGCCTTAGACCGTCTTGGTTATCCTGGGTTGATCACCAGGTGTCGTTATGGCGTTATGAGTAGGTTACGGTGCTGATGTCTCCGCGCACGCAAGAGCTCCACCACTGTGATTTTACAATACTAGCGTCTGTTTATTTGGTATCTGTTATGAGTCATATTATATTTATCCCGTACTTCCCATAATTCTTTATTAACTCTTAATTTGTTTGAATAATAATGGGATATTACCCAAGATAACTTAGAGGCCCAGTATTTTAACCAACGTTTGATTACATTATCATATTGCTTTACATATGATAACTGTTTTGGTATTGTATTGCTTTACATACAATACCTGTGGCCCTCTAACTCTACTTTTTATATTATCATATTGCTTTACATATGATAATTGGTTTGGTATTGTATTGAGTTATATACAATACCGATGCCTGCGATTATGGCATATTAATGTGATGATCATGCTAAATTGTTCACATTTTTGTAACATTCATACGCCCCATGTTGACGTATACATGTGGCACTCTTATTTGTTAAATTATTTAATGTCCATAGATACTTACTTCACTCACACTAGACATAGTCTGACCCATGTGATTTGTTTTGTTAAAACAATCCTCGGGTCAGGTTGAGGATTGTTTGCTGGTTAGGTTGCGTGGACTGCAGCAGCGTTCTTATCTTTTTCCACGTTTTGGGGTTTCGGACTATGCAGCTTCAAACTATCAGTAGCGTGTAGTATTATGGTATGTATAATATTATGTATTTTGGGAAGTGATATTACGTATGATGGACCATGTATTCTGGACATCTCTATTATGATATGTATTATGTATTCTGCTGTTGTTATTGTGCTGTGCTTGATTCTATTATATTTTGCACTATGTACCTGGGAAATTTTCTTGTACCATTTCTTTGAACTTATACTGAGCACAAATGGTAAGTTAAGAAGATATAAATTCTCATGCCAGTGTTCGTTCAAAGGAATGAGAACAATTTTTAGCCCTATCGAGTCTCATTCTCCGTGCTTTCCGACAGTAACACTTAGTGTTGCTCTTGGTTAGCATGGGTCTAGGGGCCGGGTGTTACACATTTATAGTTTTTATACATAAAATATTTGTATAATTACCTCAAAGCTATGGACTTGAAAATACTTCGAAATCCTTTTTCTTAACTTATAACTCTAGGCACATTTTAACTTCAAATTATTTATTTAAAAATACTTTATAACTCGAAGTTTAACAAAGTCTATTGTCATTCTCACAGGTGTTAGGCATACGCTGGCACCTGGATATTGCGTTTATAATTAGAAATCGATTTAAAACATCAAATTTACTTTTTATAGACAACTATAGTTTAGTGAGAGACAATATCACTACCTCGACCAAATTAGATTAACTAGCTTTAAAACGTAGAACTCGCAAATACAAGTCCAATAGAGGAAACGACGTTAAAATCCGACCTCATAAGCAAAAGTGACGAATGACATAAGTTTGAAAATTCATTAAGTAATTAACTAATTTAATTAAAAACTTAACTAATATAATTACCTTCCTATTCCTTCTTCCCCCTTTACCTAATTTCTCCCTTATTACACACGTTATGGGCTGCGCAACAAACCCAAATGCAATTTCTCTCCTCCCATTCTCTCACCCCGGTCAATGAAACGAAGAACAAATTTATCTGATGTATTCTCCTTTGAACAAGCTACGCACCCATCACCTCGATATTTCCATTGGTGCCATAATGTGAAACCTAATCGTGAGCAACCCTTAACCCATGCAATGATATGTTCTGATCTTCAACACCAAATATGCTGAAAATTTGAGTGAAGATTATTCTTTACACGAAAAGTGTAACGCTACCTTCGAATCCATGTATTGATGCCTATATCGAACACACAGTCGGGCTTTAGTTCATAAGCTAGGTACATACATCCTCTAGGACTAAGTGCAACAAATTTGGCATGAGCTTGAAGCTCTCTCCGATATGAACTCAAGAATCTAAAATCTTGATTTTTAGTGAAGAGATGAGATCTATTTTGATTTTTGAAGATGATGATATAATAAGTGGGCATGGTTTTATTCATTATAACGAAGCAGTTATTTCATGATTTAGAGAGAGGGTGTATGGGCCCAAACACTATAGCATAACGACATAAATCATAATATTTTATTAATTTATTATCTAATAGGCATAAAAACCCACAAACTACAATCAAGACGCATCACCTGTCGATTCGTATGTAAAAAGGCCTTCTAAGGATAATGGTACTTATTCGGGGACGAAATTCGATTGTATACAAAAGTTATCCTTTTCAAGTAAAATTATATAATTGTAGTTTTACAGAAATTGGTACATATTTTAATTACGCATGACAAATAGTACATCCAGTCGATATAAAAATTGACGGCTTGCATCATCTCACTATTACAATTTCAAAAATATAAGTTTCATCGCAATCCGACTCCATGCTCCTGAAATGGTAATTTACAAGTATTTCCAGATCATTTTGACCATCGATTAGTTCAAGCTCGGAATATAGCAATCCGTATACTTATAATTTACGAAGCGAACAATCCGAACACAATTGAACTAGCCTCGAGTCGATTCTATTGTTTGTGAAACTTATTTCAGAATCATCAATTGAATAATTAACCGTCAGTATTTAAATATCCCATCTTAAATATATCGGTCGTTACAATGTTAATCTAGTATGCTTTTTAATATTTCTTAACTAAGAATTGATGAAATCATTATGACTTATTTCTTATAGATTATCTTATATTTCAGTGTTTTGTATGAAGTTTTATTGTATAAAAAAAACCATTTAGTGATTAGTTTATCATGTGAAATGTATTGTTTATATTTTGATATCTTTTTTAAAGAATGAGTGAACCATACAATAATAAATAATTTAAATCTAATGAGTAAATATGTATATAATTTAATTTTCATATTAATAAACCAGTTAAAAAACTATGATTAATTTGAATTTTATATATTTGGTTATCTTTCACAGCCAACCGTGATTAATTAAAATAATAAATAAATTAATCACCTATTTTGCAGATTGTTTGAGTCTTCATCTTCCTTTTTTCCTATTAGTAACAACATGAACTATGTTTAGGGGAGGAACGCATTTCCTAATTTTTTATGGATAAACATATTTGCATGCGAGGTAATTTTCCTATACATATTTGAAATCAATTTTAGTTTGGGTGCCTTATTCTCTTTCTTTTCCATTGTTATCATTTACATTTACAACTTAACACTCATATTTCATGCTAATGTTATTGTAATACTTATACTTAAAGTATTCGAGTCCAAGCTTATGTATATGTTTTTTTTTCTAAATAGAAAAGAGGACCCTAAAAAACCATCAAAGAGAATGTGTGGTGAGGTGGATTTGTATATAAATAAAATAGATGGTAAAATGCCTCCCATCGGTGGCTCACAGATAATAAAAAAAGGAAGGCCAAAATCAGAAAGGTCGCGTAAAGTTAAGATAATACATAAAAATTGTATGGAAGAGGCAGTAAAGGTAAAAAAAGCAAATATCCAAAAGCCATTTCGGTCCTTACACAATGAATTAAATGAGCGGACAAAACCCTTAGCGCTAAGTGCCAAGAGTACAACTGAATTATAAATAGGAAGCAAATTGAACGCCCATCGAAGATACATCAACCCCCTAGAACCCTGAAACAAGGAAGAAAATCTAGCTTAAACAAATAACAACAATTTAAAGTAAATCAAAAATTATAGAAAAAATCATGGGTTAGTGGAAGGGTTAAAATCTATGATGAAAAAGATTAAAGAAATCTAATAGTAAGGCACATTTATGGAATAGCAATGAACATGTTTTTTATATCTTCGTGAATAAGATCAAGTATCTTAGTTCCTCAAAGTTATTATTACCATATCTAGATATATTACGAGCACGCCAAATGAGCCAACAAATATACAAGGGGATAATCTTAAAAGAGTGCCTCCGATGGATTAGTTGGACCATCAAGATATGCAACAAACATTGAGGCCAAAGGCGCTAGGGGAACCCATGAGCCGATCAAAATGCTTCAAAATGAAATAGGCAGAATCATTGGAGCAGAAGAGGTGAGAAATTGATTTGCAGTTCCCTAACTCACAATAACAACATTTTGAAGCTACCAAAATTCCAAGTTTTGTAATATTGTGGTCAAGAGGAAGGGCACTATAAAGGAGCTTCCATATGTGAATAGAAATTTTAGGTTGAATATAATGATCCGAAATCAATGAGAAAGGGAGCAGGATAGGGAAGCAAAACCGAATGGCATACCAAGCTTTCTTAAAGGAGAATGAGCCATTAGCCCAAATAAGAGTTATAATATTCAATGTCATATCATATAGAGCTCTATACTTTTGCATACATTTTCAGGTTTCACTCCAATTGTCAGGAGATAATAAAAATCCCGAGTCTCAAGTCTATGATATTTAAGATGGAGAAAATTTTCCTGTAGCGCGTCATCGTGCTGGAAACGATTCCAAAGTTTAATACAATAAGCCTCGTAAACATCCTGCATTCTGCAAGGACTTGGATCCCCTTCAAAATTGAGGCAGCTAGTACGATCTCAGAAACCCGGGTGATGTTTAATATGATCATCCAATGAACTCCAAAAGAATTTAGAGAAAATTTTGTGAAATTCAGAAAAGAAAGCTCTAATGGGAGAGGATACTGTTATTATATCAGGCCCTAGTGTGCTAAGGATCGATTGGATAAGGACAAGCCTACTAGCTTGAGAAAGGATGGAGGCACTTCACTTGTTTATGAGCATACGAGCTTTGATGGTGGGATCTCTAAAGTAATGGTTAATTTTCTAACCATGATAAAGTCGAATCTACAAATATGAAATTGGAATACTGTGGATGGCAAACTTTGTTTCAGCATGAAGCCTCAATTTAAGAGTAGGGAATTCTTGAGTGGAGCAGATAATAGAGCTTTTAGAAGAGTTTATTAGTTGATCAGAGTATCTCTCGAGGTCTTTAATAAACTCGTGAGGCTATGAACGGAGATCGAATCCCCATTAGTAAACACTATAATATCATCAACAAAAGAGATGTATGAAATAATAAGAGCTCCACTAGAAGGATAGAAGTACCTAATTTTTCCAGACATCGCTACATAATGTAAGCCTTTGGTAAGGACTTTAGCAATAATGACGAAAAACCTGGAGATGGAGGATCTCCTTGATGGACACCCCTGTTGACGGAAAGAAATATGGGACAACCATTAATAAGAATCTAGCACCATAAGTTAGAAATAAGTCCCTACACTATGTCAATATTGGTTTCCAAAAAGTTGAATCTTCGAAGGACTTTAGTGAGGAAGAAGCAAGACAGATAACCATTGGCCTTCTGCGTATTCAGCTTTGATAACCATGTTAGACCCTTGCTTTGTGGTTAATTTATGAGAAAAACTCAAGGGTTAAGAGAATGCTAATAGAGATGAGTCTACTTATGATGCTTGAAGTTGTGACACCCCACGTTCGGTAATGTCACTCTTTATCAGAATGCATTAAGCTTCGTGAAGCGTTATATGTAAACAGACATAGAATTTCACAAGACAGATATAAAATAGCTGCGGAAATTTAAAACTTTATTTTCCAACAGAAAATACCATGGTCCAAAATTCAGTTACAACATCAGTCTGAAATACTGAAAACCAATTACATCAAATAAAAGTATCTGCCTTGTAGTAAAACTGTTAGAGTACAAAAATATAAAATCATAGTTTTCAAATATAGCCATAACAAAATAAACAAGTAGTCAAAGCGGTACATCTAACCAGCTCTAGGCAGAAATAGAAGAGAGACTCCTTATCTAGCCTAAGCATTCCCACCCTGAGAACCTTGGAGGGTGGAGGGAAGATAGAGGAAAGGAAACAAAAAGGGTCAGACAAAAAGTTTGGCGAGTCCAGTGACTTTTAGCATATAAAGAGACAAAAGTATTAAGACAGTAAATAAACTATATGCAAGATAACTACAGTATAAAACAGGTATAAATAGGATGGACAGAATAAACCTTTCTTCTCAATTACTTTCTCTGCACAAATACTAGTATACAGAATTGAGTGTTTTTTAATTACTTAAAAGAAACGGAATGATCCCAACATAACATAAATGGTAGACTTAGGTGTACTTCTAGAACAGGTTTTACCTCAAGCAGAAATAATAGGTACCTAAATAGAAATAAGGCGTGTTAGCCCAAACAGAAATAACAGGTACGTAAATAGAACTAGATGTACCCTAATTACTATGTAACCCCCCATGTCCGTTAATGTCACTCACAATGGGAATGCATTAACTTCCATGAAGCATTATAAGTAAACAGAACATAATATTACAAGATAGATACATAAAGTAGTTGTTGAAAAATTTATAACTTTATTACAGCAGAAACAGAAGTAAATTTGGTTACATCTTTCAAAACCACAATATCGGAATTCAAGTACATAAATATCAGTCTTGTACAAAAGCCTTCAGAGTACGTAATTTTAAAGCCATAATCCCCAACAGAAAATGTCATAAATAGGTAGAATCAAAGCCAAGCAATACTTCAAGCACTCTAGCACTTCAAGCATAGAGAAATCTAAGTCAAGCTCTTACGTTCCCAACCTGAGTACCTGGGGAGGGGGGAAACGGAAGAAAAGAGACGAAACAAACTAGGTCATACATACGTCTGGTGAGTCCAGTGACTTTCAGCATATAAACAGATAACAGTATCATGACATGTAAATAAAACTGGATGAGAGATAGCCGTAACAGGAGTAGCAGGTTAACAGAAGAAACAGAATGATATAGGCTAAGCTAAGCTCCTTACTTAGTTTTCACTTCTCTGCACTAATACTAGTATAACAGAATTAGGTGTTGTCCTATTGTCTAAACAGAAAACAGAATGATCTCTTTAGGAACACGATGCTAGAAATGGGCCTTTACGACCCGAACGGAGACAGACGGTACAGAAATAGAATCAGGAACGAAATCAGAGACAGAAATAGAATAATCCCTACGGAAATAGATTATTAGAGTTAGGTGTACACTAGTAATGGGCCTTTACATCCCCAATAGATGGCACCACACAGAAACAGACAGGTGTTACCACCCCAACAAAAACAGACGGTACCCCAACAGAAACAGACAGAACTAAGTGTACCCTAAATTCTACCCCAAGCGATCGGCTCCCTAATACATAAATACCTTGTGTCGGCCCCACAAAAGGGTGTACCACTCCCTAAAATGGCAACCTAGAGACACAGACCTATTTACAGATGTCACGGTGTCTTACATCCTCAGGGCAGACTGGATCCATGCACGCACATGACCCGGTTGGAATGCGCCATCAACACCCCTCGCAATTATCAGAGTGAACCTCTTACAATTAGTTCAGTAAGCGTGCCCGGAACCCTCTTAGTGTTGGGTCATAGTTTTGATACCAGAAAGGGTTATTGACTAATATGGGTCCCAAACAACAGATGACACAAGCAATTGTCCCTCCTAACCTTGTGTCTCCAGACTAACAGATTTCAGATTAACTTGTTTACAAATTTCAGATATACAAAGTTCAGATTAACTAGTTTTCAGATCAGACATAAAAGTTAACAGGTTTTTAGACTAACGGATCAGATGTACAGATTAACAAGGCTTTAGACTAACGGATCAGATATACAGATTAATAGACTTACAGATTGTTTTGCCTAACTTTGTATTGGGCCTACAGATTCACCAAACGGGTTTATCATATTCATCAGTCCAGTTATTTTAACCCTATCCACCCAACACATTTTAGGCATCATATTTATCTTAGATTTGCATTAATTAAATATTAATGCACAGACCTCTCACATTAGGTCGGTAGCTTGTGGCCGCTGGATGGGTCGGGCGGTTCCGGGCAGACTTCTGCCACAAGCCAGACCTAACCTCGTGTCTAAGCATCCTTATGCCTACGACCTCTCACATTAGACTGATAGTTTGCGGTTGCTAGTTAAGCCGGTTGGGTCCGGGCAGGCTTCCACCGCAAACTGAGTCTAACCTCGTGTCTCAGCATTCTTATTTGTAGCTAAAGTTTCCATTCACAGATTATGCCAATATCAGATTAATTATGCCAATTCAACAAATTAACTTCTTTACAGGTTACAGTAGATTATTCAAAGTTCCATTAACATGTTTTGCTCAATTTTAGATCGAGCCTATAGATTACATACCCAAATCACAGTATTCTATTCCAACAGATCTAGCGGATTAGGCAATTTAATAGATTTAAACATATCCTAAAGTTCTATTAACATATCCTGCCTAACCATAAATTAAGCCTCATTTTACATGCCCAAATTATGGTCATAATTCTGAACATAACATATGCCCAAATTTAGTTAGATTTTCCACAATACATAATATTCTCTAAAAGCGCCAAATCATGATATACAATATGAATTATGCCAATTTATAGCCGTTGATTACCGCGTATGTCAAATATCCAAAAATCCGAATTAGGCGTATTCACATTAATAGTTATCCCTATTTTATTATGGGTTTTTCAGGCCTAAGTCACATATCCTTTTTCTTCCAAGTCATAGATCGTCATATAAAATATGCCCCAAATCTAGCTCTTAAATTACAACATGTATTATGTCCTCAAAATCAGATCTTGAATTATAACATGCATTATGTCCCCAAATTACAAGTCATATGTTGTCATACATTAATTCTCCTTCTTCCAAATCATAAACCATCATATATTGTATGCCTAGATCTAGATCTTAAATTACAACTTATGTTGTGTTCTCAATTTAGTCATAAATCAGTTATGTCCAATTATGCATCATTCAATATTTTTCCCAAATTTAGCGTTCGTATGTTAATCTCTTATGAGATTTGGCTCAGGCTCGTGGTAGTCTGGCTATAGAACAGAAGGAAGGAAGAGATACATAATAGTTACAATAAGATAGATCTACACAGAAAAATAGATCTGATAAACAAGAATAAGATGGATCTACACAGAAAAACAGATCTGATAAACAAGAATAAGATAGATCTCCTATTCAGATTTATAACCATGTCAACATCATAATTAAATTTCATATCTGAAAATAACTGTACTCACAAATCGTGGTTTAAGAAAGAGAAGAACGATTCTGGGATCTGATTTTCTGGAGTTGATTTAGCTTTCCGTTGATGTAGGCGTTGATTTGTGATCTTTATCTTCTCTTTTGAATTGATTGATTAGGGTGGAGGCTAGGTCACTTTAGGTTTTAAGAGCATGGAGGCACCATTCCTCTTTGTTAATGAATTAGGGTTTAGGTTTAGGGTCCTTATATAGTTGTAGAGAGTATTTTAGGACCATTAGATTAACCCTGAACCATGAGAACCAATCAAATGCCACATCTACCTTAGAGCGAATCGGCCTACGGGTTGACAGCCAAACACCAGGAATCAACCCTTAGTCGACCTAGCAGGGCTTGGGTCGACCTTAAAAATGGGCCGGATCGGTTATTCCCCCTCTCGATTCGTTGTTTTGAACCATTTTGCATATTTATTTATTTAATTTTTTATATATATCTATATATGTATATATATATTTCTCTCATATGCATACAAACTTCAAGGCTTAATAACATCTTCATAAGGTATCCGTTTTGTGCAAACCAAATGTCTATCTTGACCCAAAATTTTGAAATGAACATAATAGCGCAACCAATTTCACTTAATTCTTCTTCTAAAAATTAAGTATACTTTAATTTGTGAATTTCAATGTTATAAAATTACGGGGTGTTACATTCTCCCCTCCTTAAAGGATTTCGTCCCCGAAATCTCCAAGTTAAGAAAAATGTATCGTACTATCCAATCATCCATCTACTCAACCATAATCCACAAGCATCCATTGTCCTTAAAAGGTTTGTAATGTCGTATGAACATATGCAGAGTGTGTGTATATGTTTCTTATCAAATGCAAAATCAGGCGGTTACTGATCCAATTAACCTCCTTAATGTGAATTATGTTAGTGCCATGAGTCCAATTATGTATGCAAGAAACCCTATTTGATACACATCATTTCTATATGAGTGCATAACCATTCATCCAAATGCAACATCCATGTGATGAGTCAATCATTTTGCATCCAAAAAAATTGAAAAATATACACACATCCATATGCAGTATGAGAGTATTTTTGAGCCGATCTAGTGCCTAGTGTGTGTATATGTATCCGCGAGCAGCCACTTGCATCCACTTACAACCATCAAACATAACATGTCTCAAACACATGTTTACACCCATTAGTTTCTACCTAAAGGTCAAAGACTCGATCGATAGGATTCAGCCGAGTGATAGAAGCAAGTATAATTAAAGAAAAAGTTCTGTTCCCATTACACATCGGTTAAGAGAATAATCCCTAAGTATCAACCACGAAGACCGAAATCAACATCAGATTGGCACCCAGAGAATTAGTCCTATTAAACAATGTCAAAACTGGAAATATACTTCATGCTTCGAGTAAAAACCCTATCCTTTTCAAAAATATTCAGATACTTACAGGCTACTGGTACAGATCAGATTATCAAATGATTCTTAGGAAACTAAGCATCGTAAAACCCCACCATATCCCACAAAAACCAAAGTGTATGCGTCACAGTCAACTTAACGCTTAACACAGATACCTTCAAACCGCAACTTATCACGAACAGATGAGTCGTAACCCTTATGGGGTTTGAGACTATAGCGGGATCAGAAACAAGACTAGTATTAAAGTGCAGAGTCTCAATTACAAAATCAAAATTCCAAAATCAAAAAGAGTTTTAATGCAATAATCAGATAAGGAAATTAAACCTTCTACAGAAATTTTCCTATCTCTATCCTATCCATCAGCCACGAGAGCATTCGCCTGTCCTCCAGAAGTAGGTTCTTCACTTGCCCTCGTTTCTTCGGGCAGTCCCTAGTGAAGTGTCCCATTTTTCCACAGTTGAAGCAAGCACCCTTCCTCTTTCCACAATCCTTGTTTAGATGAGTCAAGCTTCCACAAGTAAAGCACCTTTTCTCCTTCTTATTCTCAGACTTTTCATCCTTCTTTTGTGTTTCCTTTTTGGGCCACGCTTTTTTGTTTTGTGGTCCTTCGAGCTTTTCCTCTTTCTTCTCACTTTTGGCTTCCTCTTCATGCATTAATGCCATGTCAACCAATTTCTCGAAGGTAGCCCCCATAGGAATGTGGGTCATAGCCAACTCGTGTAGCGGTTCATTCAAACCTTTAACGAATCTCAGGGCCTCCTTATCAAGTGTGTTCACCAAGTCTAAGCTAAATCTCGCCAATTGGTTGAACTTGTTAACGTACTCCTTTACTGATAAATTACCTTGCTTTCGTGCTAAGAACCTCTCCATGTATAAATTCTCTTCTGCTCTTGAGAGAAATTTCATCTCGAACCTATGCCTGAAATCCCTCCATGTCTCCATTGGACGCTCTCCATTCGTGACCTCCCACCAAAACGAGGCTTCGTCCTTCATTAACCAAGCAACTAGTTGGATCTTCCTTCCGTCGTCTATCTCGAAGATACCAAATAAATTTTCCACCTCCTTAAGCCAATTCCGAGCTTCAACAAACGTCTCTGACCTATGAAAATGTTTCCCGTCCATCGCTCGAAATTCCTTGCATATCTTCGAAAAAGTATCAACGCGTGGACGGGAAGGAGGAGGAGGAACGTCTGCTAGGCCTGCGGCGGTGGCCCTAGCCTCCAGATACCTTCGGAACCAAGTTGGTATCGGTATGCCCTCGGTTATCTCGGGTACCCCAGACATGCTCAAAAGAAAAAGGGAAGAGATTCAAAACAGAGAATTAAAAGAAAGATATATGACTTTTGGGGATTATGTTTTTCAAAATAAACTCTACTTTTGAAAATACTTCCTTTTTAAAACCTTTTTGTAAATAGTTTTCAAAAACCTTTATCTAATCTGGTAACCTTCGGCTCTGATACCAAGTGTAACACCTCTGTCCGTTAATGTCACTCACAAAGGGAATGCAATAACTTCCATGAAGCATTATAAGTAAACAAAACAGAATATTACAAGATAGATATATAAAGTAGTACTTGAAAATTTTATAACTTTATTACAGCTGAAACAGAAGTAAGTTTGGTTGCATCTTTCAAAGTCACAATATCGGAATTCAAGTACATAAATATCAGTCTTGTACAAAAGCTTTCAGAGTACGTAATTTTAAAGCCATAATCCCTAGCATAAAATGCCATAAATAGGTAGAATCAAAGCCAAGCAATACTTCAAGCACTCTAGCACTTCAAGTAGAGAGAAATCTAAGTCAACCTTTTACGTTCCCAACCTGAGTACCTGGGGGAACAGATGCAAAGAGGCGAAACAAACTAGGTCAGACATACGTCTAGTGAGTCCAATGACTTTCAGCATATAAACAAATAACAGTATCATGACATGTAAATAAAATTGGATGAGAGATAGCCGTAATAGGAGTAGCAGGTTAACAGAAGAAACAGAATGATATAGGCTAAGCTAAGCTCCTTACTTAGTTTTCACTTCTCTGCACTAACACTAGTATAACAGAATTAGGTGTTGTCCTATTGTCTAAATAGAAAACAGAATGATCTCTTCAGGAAAACGATGCTAGAAATGGGCCTTTACCACCCGAACAGAGACTAACGGTATAGAAACTGAATCAAGAACGAAATCAGAGACAGAAACAGAATAATCCCCATGGAAATAGAATATTAGAGTTAGGTGTACACTAGTAATGGGCCTTTACCACCCCAACAGACGATACCACACAGAAACAGACAGGTGTTACCAACCTAACAGAAACAGACGGTACCCCAACAGAAACAGACAGAACTAAGTGTACCCTAAATTCTACCCTAAGCGATCGGCTCCCTAATACATAAATACCTGTGCCGGCCCCACAGAAGGGTGTATCACTCCCTCAAGTGGCAACTTATAGACACAGTCCCATTTACAGATGCCACAGTGTCTTACATCCTCAGAGCAGACCGGATCCATGCACGCACATAACCCGGTTGGAATGCACCATCAACACCCCTCGCCATTATCAGAGTGAACCTCTTGCAATTAGTTCAGTAAGCGTGCCCGGACCCCTCTTAGTGTTGGGTCATAGTTTTGATACCAGAAAGGGTTACTGACTAATATGGGTCCCAAACATCAGATGATGCAAGTAATTATCCCTCCCAACCTTGTGTCCCTAGACTAACAGATTTCAGATTAACTTGTTTACAGATTTCAGATGTACAAAGTTCAGATTAACTAGTTTTCAGATTAGACATACAAGTTAACAGGTTTTCAGACTAACGGATCAGATGTACATATCAACAAGTTCTCAGACTAATGGATCAGATATACAGATTAACAGACTTTTAGATTGTTTTACCTAACTTTGTATTGGGCCTACAGATTCACGAAACGGGTTTATTACATTCATCAGTCCAATTGTTTTAACCCTATCCACCCAACACGTTTTAGGCACCATATTTATCTTAGATTTGCATTAATTAAATATTAATGCACATACCTCCCACATTAGGTTGGTAGCTTGTGGCCGCTGGATGTGTCGGGCAGTTCTAGGAAGACTTCTGCCACAAGCCTGACCTAACCTCGTGTCTAAGCATCCTTATGCCTACGACCTCTCACATTAGACTGACAGTTTGCGGTTGCTGGTTAAGCCGGTTGGGTCCGGGCAGGCTTCCACCGCAAACTGAGTCTAACCTCGTGTCTCAGCATTCTTATTTGTAGCTAAAGTTTTCATTCATAGATTATGCTAATATAAGATTAATTATGCCAATTCAACAAATTAACTTCTTTACAAGTTACAACAGATTATTCAAAGTTCCATTAACATGTTTTGCTCAATTTTAGATCGAGCCTACAGATTACATACCCAAATCACAATATTCAATTCCAACAGATCTGGCGGATTAGGCAATTTAATAGATTTAAACATATCCTAAAGTTCTTTTAACATATCTTGCCTAATCATAAATTAAGCCTCATTTTACATGCCCAAATTATGGTCATAATTCTCAACATAGCATATGCCCAAATTTAGTTAGATTTTCCACAATGCATAATATTCTCTAAAAGCCCCAAATCATGATATACAATATGAATTTATAGCCGTTGATTACCACGTATGTCAAATATCCAAAAATCCAAATTAGGCGTGTTCGCATTAATAGTTATCTCTATTTTAATATAGTTTTTTCAGGCCTAGGTCATATATCCTTTTTCTTCCAAGTCATAGATCGTCATATAAAATATGCCCCAAATCTAGCTCTTAAATTACAATATGTATTATGTCCTCAAAATCAGATCTTGAATTATAACATGCATTATGTCCCCAAATTACAAGTCATATGTTGTCAAACATTAATTCTCCTTCTTCCAAATCATAAACCGTCATATATAGTATGCCTAGATCTAGATCTTAAATTACAACTTATGTTGTGTTCTCAATTTAGTCATAAATCAGTTATGTCCAATTATGCATCATTCAATATTTTTCCCAAATTTAGCGTTCGTATGTTAATCTCTTATGAGATTTGGCTCAGGCTTGTAGAAGCCTGGCTATAGAACAGAAGGAAGGAAGAGATACAGAATAGTTATAATAAGATAGATCTACATAGAAAAACAGAACTGATAAACAAGAATAAGATGGATCTACACAGAAAAACAGATCTGATAAACAAAAATAAGATAGATCTCCAATTCAGATTTATACCCATGTCAACATCATAATTAAATTTCATATCTGAAAATAACTATACTCATAAATCGTGGTTTAAGAAAGAGAAGAACGATTCTGGGATCTGATTTTCTGGAGTTGATTTAGCTTTCCGTTGATGTAGGCGTTGATTTGTTATCTTTATCTTCTCTTTTGAATTGATTGATTAGGGTGGAGGCTAGGTCACTTTAGGTTTTAGGAGCATGGAGGCACCATTCCTCTTTGTTAATGAGTTAGGGTTTAGGTTTAGGGTCCTTATATAGTTGTAGTGAGTGTTTTAGGACCATTAGATTAACCATGAACCATGAGAACCAATCAGATGCCACATCTGCCTTAGAGCGAATCGTCCCATGGGTTGACAGCCAAACACCATGAATCAACCCCTAGTCGACCCAGCAGGTCTTGGGTCGACCTTAAAAATGGGCCGGTTCGGTTATTCCCCCTCCCGTTTCGCTATTCTGAACTTTTTTGCATATTTATTTATTTAATTATATATATATATATGTATATATATATTTCTCTCATATGCATACAAACTTCAAGGCTTAATAACATCTTCATAAGGTATCCGTTTTGTGTAGGCCAAATGTCTATGTTGACCCAAAATTTTGAAACGAACATAATAGCGCAACCAATTTCACTTAATTCTTCTTCTAAAAATTAAGTTTACTTTAATTTGTTAATTTTAATGTTATAAAATTACGGGGCGTTACATACTACCCCCAAGCGATCGGCTCCCTACAGGTAAATACCTTGTGCCGGCCCCATAGTAGGTTGTATTACTTTCTAAAGTGGCAACCACCAGAAGGACACAAACCTATTTACAGGTGTTATGGCATTTTATTTTCCCATACAGACCGGACCCATGCACGCACATGACCCTGTTGGAACGCTCCATCAAAACACCCCATTCCAAATGAACCTCTTATAATTAGCTCAGCAAGCGTGCGCTGACCCCTACCTAGTGCAGGGTCCCCTTTTATACCAAAATGGGTTACTGACTAATATGGGTCCCATATAACAGATGACACAAATCAAACCCCTAAACTTGTGTCCCCAATCAACTAGGATTTCCACAGGTTAAGTTTTACATGGGTTAATAGTGTCCCTACAACCCCAACAGATTAACAATTTTACTTAACCCCCAACATAGTAAACAGGTTTTCTTAACCTTACAGATAAAACAGGTTACATAGGTGACATACAATTTTAATTACACATTCCACTTAATCTTTGAAATTAAGCCTATAGGTTTTACATGTTCATACACCCCAAATTTTAGTCATAATTCATAGTATATGTTATGCCCCTAAATCTCAGTCATATACATAGTAAATTATGCCCCCTAATTATCATCCCCAATCAATCCTAATTTCGTTTGTATGCACATTTCAACGTTATTGGCCTAGGCTCAAAGGAAGCCTAGGCTATAAAAATAAAAAGGGAATAAGAGAGGAAGAAGAACAGAAATAGGCACATATAGAAGAAATAAGCATAGAAATAGGCATATAGCAATAACTGAATAACAAAATAGGTGTATAGAAAATTCCATGTCATTGTAGCAGATATGTTTAAATATTTATCAATTTCTTAACAGGCATAGGTTTAGATCCTGTTTATTAACATGTCAAGAATATTGTTAAATATTTATATCTAAAAGTAACATGAACTCATAGAGATTGGATCTAAGGGAAAGAGAATAGTATAGGCTGTCGTTGTAGAAGATAGTCTAATTCAATCCAAGTTGAGGAAGCATTTCCTTATCTCTATTGTTATAGATTTATAAAACAATAGAAATTCCAACCCTTATATTGACTTTTTCCAATGAATCTCACTCAGAAACAAGTCCAGGTTCAGGGAATGAACCACGCTAGATCTGGGATGGGTCGACCCCGAGGCCCTAGGGTCGACACACACTTGAGTGGGTCGACCCCGCCAGGGCTTGGCTCGACTCCCAACGGGACTAAATCCCGCGTTCGACTCCTGCCTTTGATTTTGAATATTTTTGAAATTTTGGCTTTATTTTGTTCATATATATATATATATATATATTTCTCGTATATGTATACAAACTTCTAATTTTAATATCTTCTTCATACGATATCCATTTCACGTAAACTCGGAGTGTATCTGAACCAGAATTCCAAGATGAACGCAATGGTACAGTCCGTTTTATTTCATTCCCAATATTAAATTAAGTATTCTATAGTTTATTAATGTTCTTTAAAAATACGGCGTGTTACATTCTCCCCTACTTAAAGGATTTCATCCCTGGAATCTCTAAGTTAAGAAGAATGTTATTATCCTAACAACCACAATCATCTACTCATCCATCATCCACAAGCATCCATTGTCCTTAAGATTTTTCTAATGCTTGTATGAACATATGCAATAGTCTGTGTATAAGTCCTTACACTAATGCGAAGTTGACCTCCTTAATGCAATATATGTTCGTGTCATGTAACCAAAATGTATGCAAATAATCCTAGTATATCATGTCAGTTCTATATGCTTGCACAATCATTCATCCAAGTGGAGCATCCATATGATGATACATCCATATAAAATCCTAATCCACACACATCCATATGCAATACGTTAGTGATTGAGCCGATCTAGTGCCTAATGTGTGTGTATATGCATCCACGAGCAACCACTAGCAAACAATTTCATCCACTTGCATCCATCAACCATAACATGTGTCAAACACATGTTAACACCCATTGGTTTTCTACCTAAATGTCAAAGATTCAAACAATAGGATACATAAGAATGATAGAAACAAGTACTAATAAAAGATTGTAAAAAGAAGCTAAGAACATACCCTTGAAAAGAAAAGGTTATGAAGCGCGAATCTTGTCCTCAGTTTCCCAAGTTCCATCCTCGTTGTCATCTCCCAATTGTGCTTTCGTCAACTTAACCTCTCTGTTATGAAGCTTCTTAACCTCTGATCCAAGTATACGGGTAGGTACTCGTCTAACTGTCGCATCCCTTTTACCTCTACCTCCTCAAGCATGCTCGGCTCAACTACTTCTCCAGTATCATGCAGACATTTCCACAAGTGGGAAACGTGGAAAACATCTTGAACTCCAGCCAAACTCTCTGGTAGTCTCACCCTATAGGCCATTTGACCTATCCGCTCTGCCGTAGGAAATGTCCCTACAAACCTTGGTACCAGTTTCCCTACAGATCCAAAGCGAACCACATTCCTCAATGGTGATACTTTGATGAAAACCATGTGTCCTACTTCAAATTCAATGTATGTCCTCCTCTTATCAGCGTAGAACTTTTGCATGTCCTAAGCAGTCTTCATCCGTCTGCGAATAAGATCAATCTTCTCTTAAGTCTCTCTAATCATCTCAAGTCCAAGTAGAAGCCTATCCGTAGACTCCCACCAACAAGTCGGTGATCTACAAGGTTGTTCATACAATGCCTCGAAGGGTGCCATGCGAATGCTAGTTTGATAACTGTTGTTGTAGGAGAACTCCACCAGTGAAAGGTGCTCCTCCCAAGTCCCTTCGAAGTCTAGGATACACAACCTCAAAAGATCCTCAAGAACTCTATTCGCTCTCTTAGTCTGTCCATCGGTCTAAGGGTGATATGCGGTGCTTAAACACAACTGCGTACCTAATGCCTCTGGCAGGCTCTTCCAGACCTCACTAGTGAAGATGGGATCATGATCACTCACTATGCTAGAAGGTACCCCATGTAGACGGACTATCTCACGAAGTTAAACTGATGCCAACCATGCTGTCGTTCTCTTGTTCTTAACAGGAATACAATGAGCGCTCTTAGTAAGCATGCCTACTATAACCCAGGTATTGGTATTTTCTTTCCACGTTCTAGGAAATCCATTGATGAAATCCATAGAGACGCTCTTTCACGTCCACTATGGAACCTCCAAAGGATGAAGCAAACCATCAGGGTTTTTCTATTCAGCCTTAACTTGCTAGCATATTAAATATCGGGCTATGAATTCCGATGCATCTTTCTTTATCCCAACCCAAAAGAAAACACTCTTCATATCTCTATACATCTTATCTCCGCCTGGATGGATAGTCATCCAAGAATGATTGGCTTCCTCAAGGAATGTATTCAACAGACTCCCAACTCAGGGAATACAAAGCCTACCATCTCGTCATAGCCACCCTTTATCATCCACGGAATATCTACTAAGGTGAATAGAAGTCTCCCCTTTACCGAGCCTATCCAAGTTGTATGCTATATGTGGGTCCTCTCGCTGCGAAGATCCTATATGATCCATAAGAGTAGGTCACACTTATAGAGATGCCAACTAACCAGGTGTAAGATATGTAGATGGCCTAAAATTGAAGGTCAATATATACTCCAAATTCCGCCTCTCTACGAATAGAGGACTCAATGTCATCCTCCTCCTTCTCAATGCGTTTGCCACTACATTACCCTTGCCAGGGGTATGAGCGATTTCTAAATCATAGGACGCAAGGAACTCCCTCCATCTTTGTTGTCTCAAATTGAGATCCTTCTACGAGAATAGATACTTGAGAGATTTATGGTCCATGTCTAACTCGAACCTCTCTCCAAGTAGATAATGTGGCCAAGGCTTAAGTAGGCAATTCCAAATCGTGAGTGGGGTAGTTCTTCTAATGAACCTTCAACTATCTACTTCCATAGAATACTATCCTTCCCTCTTGATCAAAATGACACTGAGCCCTGTACCACATGCATTAGTATACACTGTAAACACTTTGATCCCATTAGGCAATGTCAAAATAGGGGTTGTTGTTAGAGCGTTCTTTAATCGTTGAAAAGCATCCTCACAGTGGAGTTGATATCCTTGCGAAGTCCTCAATAAACTTCTTACAGTTTCCCGCTAAACCAAGAAAACTTCTCACCTCCATTGCATTCTTTAGAACTTTCCAATCTTGAACTGCAACTGCTTTTGCGGGATCCATTGCTATCCCTTCCTTGGAGGCCACGTGCCCATAAAATCTCACCTACTTTCTCCAAAAGTGGCACTTGAAGAATTTCGCCTTAAGCTGGAGTACTCTGAGAGTCCTCAAGACCTCTCCTAAATGTTGGTCATGCTCTTCTTCATTATTTTAGAAAATCAGAATGTCATCCATGAAGACCACAACGAATTTATTTAGAAACTCCCTACACATCCAACTCATCAGATCAACAAAATATGCGGGTGCATTCATCAAAACAAAAGGCATGATTACCACTCAAAGAAACCATCCTAAGTTCTGAAAGCGGTCTTATCTATGCTGTCTTTGGCCACTCTCAACTGATGAAATCCCGTAGCCAAATCTAACTGGGAGAAAACAGATGTGCAATCAAGCTGGTCAAACATAGCGTCAATCCTTAGGAGTGGATGCCCATTCTTCTTAGTGAGAATTCGACTCACTGTAATCTACACATAGGAGAAGCGAGCCATCCGCCTTAGTTACAAAGACGACTGGAACACCCCATTCTGATATACTCTGCCTAATAAACCCCTTCTCAATTAGCTTCCCTACTTGCTTGCTGAGCTCCCTCCTTCCCCTAGGATCCATGTAGCGCACAATCAATGCAACTGGCCTCGCATTATCCACCAAATATATCTGGAAATCAATTCGCGCTTCAGAGGTAAGCCCCTAACCTTTTCAAAAACATTTGGATACTCATAGACTACGAGTACAGATTGCAAATCATCGGTAGAAGCATCAAGTAACTCTAGGAAACTAAGCATAACAGACCCAATTGGGTCACAAGAAATCCCGAGAGTCCTCCCATGGCTAGTCAAAAGTCTAACGACCCTCCTCTCATAGTCTAGAATGACACCATAAATGGCTAGCCAGCCCATACCTAAAATCAAACTGTAGCCCATAAAACCAAGCACATATGCATCGCACTCGAACTCGACGCCCAATACATATATCCTCAAGCCCCGAAAAATCATAGACACATGAGCTGCTCTCCCAATGGGGTTTGAGAAAATAACAGGATAAGAAACAATACTAGTACTAAGGTGTAGAGACTCAACTACAGGATAAGACTCCTTACTAGAGGATCTGAAAGAGAAACGAACCTTTAACAGAAACTTTCCTACCTCTGTCCGGTATGCTAGCCTCGAGAGCATGCACTTCCCTCCAGAAGTTCCTTCCCTTTGCTCTTGACCTTGCTTCTTTGGGCATTCCATACTATAGTGTCCAGTTTCACCGCAGCTATAACAAGAATTCTTTCTTTTTCTGCAATCCTTGACCACATAACCCAAGCCTCCACAACCATGACATTTCTTATTCTGAGCTATGTCGTTCTTTCCTTCTTTCTTTCGATGTTGTTCCTTAGGCTACACCTTCTTATTTTGTGTCTTCTTAGTCTTAGCTTCCTTTTTCTCATCTTTACCATCTTCGTGCATCATTGCCATATCAACCAGTCTCTATAAAGTAGACCCCATAGGTATGTGAGATAATGCCAATGCTTGCAGAGGCCGATTCAATCCTTGTGCAACCTTAAAGCTTTCTTGTGCGGGGTATTCACCAGCTCTAGACCAAACCTTGCCAACTGATTAAACTTAATGACGTACTCTTTAACAGACATGCTCCCTTGCTTAAGTGCTAGAAAATTTTCCATCTGCATACTCTCTTCTGCCTGAGAAAGAAACTTCATCTCGAATCTCTGTCGGAAATCATCTCAAGTCTCTATTGGAATTCCAGCTTGCGTCAATTCCCAACAGAATGAAGCCTTATCCTTCAGTTTCATGTGGGTAACTAAATCTTCCTATGGTCGTCAACCTTGAAAATCCCAAACAAATCCTCTATCTCTTTAAGCCAATTTTTTGCTTGCACGAAGATTTTCGTTCCACGGAATGGTTTTCCACCCGTAGCACAAAAGTCCTTTTATATCTTAGAGAAATTATCCGCTCGCGGAGGAGGAGGAACAATAGCTGCAACTGGGGGAGCGGCGTTTGCTTGGCCTCCAGCAGGCGTTGTAGCCTCAAGATATCTACGGAACAAAGCCGGTATCTGAATGCCCTCAGGAAGATTCGGTTCCCCAGACATGCTGAAATGAAAAGGAAAATGGATTTAAATTGAGAATAGAAAGATATTTTATATGGCTTTAGGGAATATGTTTTTCAAAAAAAGACTTTTCTTTGAAAATACTTTGCTTTTATAAACAATTTTCAAAACTTTTATCCGATCTTGCAACCTTCAGCTCTGATACCAAATGTGACACCCCACATCTATTAATGTCACTCTTTATCAGAATGCATTAAGTTAGATGAAGCATTATAGGTAAACAAACACAAAATTTCACAAGATAGATGTAAAATAGAAGCTGAAATTTAAAACTTTGTTTTCCAACAGAAAACATCCTGGTCCAAAATTCAGTTACAACATCAATTTGAAATAAGCAACATCAAACAAAAATATCTGCCTTGTACTAAAACCGTCAGAGTACATAAGTATAAAATCATAGTTATCAAAAAATAGCCATAACAAATTAAACAAGTAGTCAACGCGGTACATTTAAGCAGCTCCAAGAAGAAACAAAAGAGAGATACCTAATCAAGCCAGAGCATTCCCACCCTGAGAACCTAGGGGGAAGGGAAGAGAGAGGAAAGGAAATAAAATGGGTCAGACATAAAGTTTGGTGAGTCCAGTGACTTTTGGCATATAAAGGGACAAAAGTACCAAGACAATAAATAAACTGGATTAAATATAACTATAGTATAAAACAGGAATAAACAGGATGGATAGGATGGACAGAATAAACAGGATAAAATTTGCTTCTCAATTACTTTCTCTGCACCAATACTAGTACACTGAATTAAGTGTTTTGCAATTACTTAAAAGAAACAGAATGATCCCAACAGAACATAAATTGTAGACTTAGGTGTACTTCTAGCAATGGGTTCTACCCCCAAATAGAAATAACGGGTGTTACCTCCAAACAGAAATAACAGGTACCTACATAGAACTAGATGTACCCTTATTATTACCCCCAAGCGACCGACTACTTACCAAGTAAATACCCTATGCTGGGCCCACATTAGGGTATGTTACTTCCTAAAGTGGCAACCACCAAAAGGACACATACCTATTTACAGGGTGTTTAGCATTTTATTTTCCAATACAGATCAGATCCATGCATGCACATGACCCCGTTGGAACACGCCATCAGAATACCAAATTCCAAATGAACCACTTATAATTAGCTCAATAAGTTTTCCCTGACCCCTACCTAGTGCGGGGTCCCCTTTTTGTACCAAAATGGGTTACTGACTAAAATGGGTCCTACACAACAGATGACACAAGTCAAACCCCTAAACTTGTGTCCCCAATCAACTAGGATTTCCACAGGTTAAGTTTTACACAGGTTGATAGTGTCTCTTCAACCCCAACAGATTAACAATTTTACTTAACCCCTAACAGATTAAACAGGTTTTCTTAAACTAACAGATCAAACAGGTTACATAGGTGACCTACAGTTTTAATAACATATTCCACTTAATCTTTGAAATTAAGCCTATAGGTTTACATGTTCATACACCCCATATTTCAGTCATAATTCATAGTATAAGTTATGTCCCTAAATCCCCGTCATATACATAGTAAATTACACCCTAAAATTATCATTCCCAATCATCCCAATTAATCCTAATTTCGTTCGTATGCATATTTCAGCGGTATTGGCCTAGGATCGAATGTAGCCTAGGCTATAAAAATAAAAAGGGAATGGGAGAGGAAGTAGAAAATAAATAGGCATATATAGCAGAAATAAGCATAGAAATAGGCATATAGAAATAACTGAATAAAAGAATACGTGTATAGAAAATTCCATGTCATTATAGCAGATCTATTTAAATATTTATCAATTTCTTAACAGGCATAGGTTTAGATCTGGTTTAGTAGCATGTCAAGATTACTATTAAATATTTATATTTGAAAGTAACATGAACTTACACAGATTAGATCTAAAGGACATAGAATAGTATGTTGATATTGCAGAAGAGATTCATATATACGTATAGGCAGTTGTTGTAGAAGATAGTCTAATTCAATCCAAGCTGAGGCAACATCTCGTTGTCTCCATTGTTTTAGGTGTATAAAACAATAGAAATGCTAGCCCTTATATAGACATTTTCCAATGAATCTCGCTCATAAACAAGTCCAGGTTCAGGCAATGAACCTGGCTGGATCTAGGGTGGGTCGACCCTAGGGTCGACACACCCTGAGTGGGTCGACCCATAGGTCGACCCGCTTGGGGCGTGGGTCGACCCCCAACAGGTCCAGATCCCACGTTTGACTCCCGCCTTTGATTTTGAATATTTTTGAAATTCTAGTTTTATTTTGTTCATATATATTTCTTTTATATGTATACAAACTTCTAACTTTAATATCTTCTTCATACGATGTTCACTGTACGCAAATTCAGAGTCTATTCAAACTAGAATTCCGAGACGAACGCAATGGTACAGTCAGTTTTATGTATTTCCCAATATTAAATTAAGTATTCTATAGTTTATTAATGTTATTTAAAATTACGAGTATTACACGAATTGGATATGATGTTTGGTACAATGTGTGAGATTCTATTGGCAAGAATTTTGATTATGATCTTAGAGTAGAAATTGCACAGACTGATCGATTTTAGAACTAAGGGCTTTTTGTGATTCTCGGTTGTAAGGGTAAGGATGATGTTAGTGGATGTCTAGCTCTGGAGGAGTGGAGAACCACTAAAAAAGGAACGGATGGCCAAAATTAGAGCAGGCCTAATGATATCCCAAAAGGAAAGGTTAAAAAATTATTAAAACCATATGGTCTTGAAAACTGTAATGGCATGAATTTCGGTACCATCTGCGTTGACTAAATACACCACACATCCAACCCAGATTGTACAGAAATATGAATCATTATGAAATAAAGAAGAAAAAGGATAGAAGAAGAAAAGAAATAGCAACACATAATCTCACATCGCAGCAAAATAAAATATAATATATACAACAGTTTTTGGAATGCAAAATTTTGACCGTACATATATACCATTATCGGAGTACATTACATATGAAACAGCGAAAAATAACACTAGATAATTAACACTGAAGCCTTCTGCTCCAAACTCCTCCAAGTATATCTGTAAACACCTGAACTACTTGACTGCCTGTACAAATTTGGGCACCCAAGAGTTTAGGGTAAAACAAAACAAAATAAACTCTGGGTCAGTCATGGGACTGGTGTGACTTAACTCCAACCACTTCGTTTATCTTTTAAAAATCTGTTTTAAAGCAATGAAAAGAAAGTTAGCATTTCTTTAAAATCAATATTTTATGATATTACAATAGTGTCTAAAATGAATAACTAGAAATCTAGCGGAAGGCTTGCATCTCACGCTCCACATACATAATATACAATCAAAAACCATGGGCGCTTACTAGAGATTGGATTCTGACTATGAAAAGGTATGGAACCACCTGCTGATAGTGTATCACTAGAGGGGTATACACTGGGTTCAACAAGAACATCTTGCAACCGATTACGCATGACCGTCCACTCATTTCGCATGAGTGTATCGAATGTATATCACCAACGGTTGGGATTAGCAACCGTTTCCCAAAAGGGACAGTATCGATTGATTAAAGAAGGAAATTAATTTTCTCTAGATAGGTGATAATACACCCTAATTGGGAGCTATCCACTTAGCCATGCTGCCTGCCCGATTTTTGTTTTTTCTCGGTTCTAAGACTTGAGTTTACGATTACTAATTTTCATGGATAGCACAATCACTTTGAATGTCATATTGTCAGATCCATTAACCACGAATTGATTTGCACAAATATATTCTAGATATTATGCTAAGAGAATAAATTCCTTGCCACCAAATGTATATTTGTACAGACCAACTTATGTGGTCGTTGAAAATACTCCGTTAGACATTCGTCCATACAAGTTCGTTTTGGGACTGAACGAAACCGAAGGCACAATTTCCATTAATCCATCTTAGGCAATTTCTACCTAGGATTAAGATTAAAATCCATTGCACTTTACTCTGTCTTTGATTGTCTTCATATAATCTGATTCGCCGCGCTACTGCCAATACGGAGTGGTTCTGAGATAATAATCCAACCGGTCTCTCCATATTGACACGATATTGGCCAACACTTCAATAGTCAGTTATTTAACTATCAAAGAAAAACGAACATTCATCCAAAGCGTCAAACAATCACTGGACCCCTTAATTAATATTTCATTAATTAAATTTTCATTTCTCAATCTCTCTTCAATATCTTTACCCCAATATTTCTCCAAACCTGTTTAGCCTCTAACAATTCTTGGACAAACATTTCTGTCTATCATATCTATTTATTTTCTATATTCCAGAAAATGTCACTTTTTAATGTTGGAAAACGTTTCCGTTTCTTATTCATACATCACTGTTCTTCTTCTTTCATCAGTCCTTGACCGTAAATTAGTAAGAGAACAATTCCTTAAGTATTAACCCCGAAGGCCGAAACCAATGTCAAATCGACACTTAGAAAGCCATTCAACTCAACTAATCTCCAGTCAATTTCTAATTCCCTTAAATTAATTTCTTAACTTCTTATCAACATAATCATTTCAATATGGAAACATTTTCTTTTAAGACATTATTCACTTTAAAACGTGTATACGTTTCTCTTTCCAATCTCCTAAATTTTAATTTTATAAATTCTCTTTCTTCCATATAAAATTCCATTATACGTTTATTTTCTTATTAAATTCTATATATAATTGACAAGTCAGTTTCTAGTTATCTTACTTTTGTTAAATTTTTCTACCTCCATAAATTCTCAGAAAATTTCGCCAGCCTCTCCTTTGTACGGGTCACTCGATACAACTACAAAACGCCTTTGTAGGCCCTATCCATTCAAAAAGAAATTCAAAAGGCCAAGGGCTTGCCGATTCGGCGCATAAAAACTCTTATTGAATTAAATACATATCTCTTTGTCAGGCATTTCAATTTATATCTCTTCATAAACTTCATTCCAAACCTGCTTAACATATATCTACCATTCCCAATTTATTCCAATCCAATCGTTTTAACCCAATTTTCTAATTTATTCTATAATTAGCTCCTTTTCCTACTTCACTTTTAATTTGAACATGACATGTTCATATATATTTTAATTTGCTTATAAACCGATTATAATCAATTTTCAACTCATTTTTCATATTTGAATTTGAATATAAATTCACAACTTCCATTCACTTATCCAAAGTCCAATTTCGATCCAAAATTCTATTAAATAATTATTCTTCTAATTAGTTAACTTTATTCAATAATTAAAAATCTGATTTTGTTTGAAAAATCAATTCAACTACTCCATTTCCGTTCATATTTATTTTATAACTCAAGTCTTGGTTTTTATAATGAAAATCCAAATTTGATTAACCTAAAATCCTTTGATTTTATTTATATAATCGTTATAATTTATAAACGATTATGTCGCTGTTTTTTTGAAAATTTGATTTTAACACATAACTCAAAATCTATAAGACGAAATCTAGATTTTTCTCTTCCATTACAAAACTATTATTCAATCGGTTCTGACGATTATTGTTTCGAATAATTCCGACTTAAACTGAGTTCTATATACATCAAATTACGAACTACTGAGCTGCAGCGAACTTGTTTTAATTTAATTTAAATATAAAATGTTTAAACGTCGTTTGTCTAATAAATTCCAACTTCATTCTTACATATTTCAAATGTAATTAAATATGGTTTTCCAAATCAACTTAATGTTTCGGATTATCCCTAATCGCTGATTATTTCATTGCCCAGTTATAAATTTAATCAGAAGTACATTTTTGATATTAAGTTCCAATTTCATTAGAAATAATATATTTAATAAAGTTCGATATAATCGAATACTAATTATAAATCCCTCGGATTTATCTCAAATCAGTTTATATTTTGAATTCCGGAATAACACCCGTCATTCCATTTTCGAAACAATTTCTAATTCACTTTTAAATTCATACCTGCATTTAATCTAAATTATCTAATGATAATTTATTTCACTAGATTTTAAACATTGTTTACAAATTCAACTTCTTTGATTTATACATTAAAACAAGTTCTATCTCAAAATCTATTTGAAACATGAATTCCTATTTTGGTTTATTTTTATAACCTATATATATAATTATAGAATCTATTTTCATATTTAATTTCAGTTTTTATCTAATGTAATTTAAATATCCTTTCTGGAAATAAATTATATTTATAAATTTGATATAGTTGAATTCCAATCATAAATCTATATGGATTTATTTTTATTCAATTTACATTCCAAACATCGGAATAGATTTCATCATTTCTTTTTGAAACTAATTTCAGTCCGCCTTTTTAAATTCACATTTGAATTTACAAACCCCAGATTATCCAACGATAATTTATTTTACTTCATTTATAAACATCGTCTATATATGAACGGCTTGTTTTTATTCAAAACAAGTTAATATTTCCTAGCCCATTAGAAATTCAAATTCTATTTTAGGAAAATAGATTTTCCCTTTTTAAATCTCAAAATTTCCTTTTCATGATATTTCTATATATCAATATTTAGGTCCAGTGATATTCAAACATTCAAAACACCCAACCATCATTCACATATTTTCTAACGCATCATATATGAATATTGATTAACATAGAAATGTGTTTATTTTATGCTCTTATATCTTATCTTTTGTATATAAATAAATATTACTTGGGTATTGTTTTGTCACTTTTACAGATATTCCAACCATGCCCGCATGCAACCAGAAAAGTAGAGAAATGGAGATCAGATTGCTATATATTTACATTTTGAAGAATTGTAGATGAAGATCTCACATCTAGTTGCTGTTGGACAAAAAAATGATTGATAAAAAGGCCATGCATACCTCAAATTAAAGGAGGCTTGCAAGAGAAAAGGAGAAAAGGCCTAGAACTTGTTCCAAATGAAAAAAGGCCTAAAACTTACTTGAAATAGCTAGGCCCATTTGTAATTAGGGTTAGGGTTTGGTTATCTCCTATAAATACCCTTGTAATATCATTGTAGCCACCATCCTATTTTTCTATCTTAACCTCCATTAATAAAAGTTCTTCTTCTTCTTTTATTTTCTAACATTTTTCTTTTTTTTAGCAATTGGTGTTGTCTTCACAATTAGTTTTGGTAGAACACTAATTGTATTATATATTTTTTTTATTAGCAATTAGTCGTTTGATTAGTTTCAACGACAATCCTAATTTTACTTTTTGTTGTTCGTCTTTTTCTGCAATTTTAATTTCTGCATTTTATTTGTTTTTTGCATTTTATTTTCAAAACAATTTGTGCCATCTATTCAATTAGATTTGATATAGCTCAAATTGTCTTTGCTATTTTATTTTCATTAGTGATTAATCGTTTGATTAGATTCAACGATATTCCTAATTTTGCAATTTCAATTTGTTTTTATTTCAACCAAATCTCCAAACTTTGTCTAACTTGCCTAAGAAATTATATAGATAATTTAATTTAATTTAATTTACCTCCCTGTGATTCGACCTGCATACTACACGATCTGTGCGCTTGCAGTATTATTTCATAAATCGCGCTTTTCTAATTCATAGGAAAGCGTCGATCAAGTTTTTGGCGCCATGCCGGGGAGGCAACAATTAAATTTTATTATTTGTTTAATTTCAGATTCGTGTTGGTTTTTATTTTTATTTTTCCTTTTGTTTTCTTATGTATAGATATAGAAAAAATTCTTGACTGGTTGATTTGGTATTATAAGTTGATACCGTAATCTTCCTAACAAGAGAAAAGAAAATTAATTGCCAAATTCCCTTGCTTTTCTTTTCTTTTCTATTTATTACTTTCCCCTTTTCATTTTTTTCCTTTCTTCATATGTTCCTTCTTTCCAATTTTTACTTCATTATTCGTTGGCATTGTTCATTTATTTTGCCAAATTTTCCAATTTTTCTTTGATTTCTTTCCATCTATTCCTTCTTTCCTTTTACTTCTTTCCAATTGTTAATATACTGGTTTTCATTCTCTTACATCAATAAACAAAAATTCCTTTTTTTTCTTTTCTTCTTTCAACTTTCTTCCCATTTTATTTTTACATTCTCTTCCCTATTTTACAAGTTCCAAAACAAAAACAAAAACAAAAAAATTAACACTTGCCAACTTTTCCTTCAGTTTATTTCCTTTATTTTCATCCATTTCTTCTCCCTTCTTTTATTTATTTCTTTCCATCATACAATTTCTTTCCCTTTCTTTCATTTAATTCTTTCCAATTTTCTACAAACTCCTTCTCTCTTTTACAAATCTCATCCGTAAAAAAATAAAAAAATAAAAATCTTGCCAACTTTTCAATTATTTCCATTTTTCATTTTATTTTGTTTCCACTTTCTTTCTATTTTTCCTTGTACGTTGCATTACTTTCTTCAAATTCACCACTTTCTTCTATTTTTCGATCATTCTTTCTTCAGATTTCTTCTGCCATTTTTTTTCTCTCACAATTCATCACCTTTGTCAACCTAATTTTCACATCCAATTTCCCGACCACCGTTCAGACTAAATTTCACCATCTTTCTCCCTTTTAATCACTGATTCATGGTTCCTTCCAAAACAATTCCCTGCTTCCATCTTGCCAAACACCCATACCACCAACCATACCACAAACAGCCTTCATTGCAACAAAATATTATCACAACGGAAACCGCATCATCACCAAGTTTCACGCCGCCTCACATCCAAATCCACACCCGATTCGAATCCACTGCTAGACCCAAAAACCACATCGATCCAAAGTCGCATCATCCACGATTCGAAGATCAAACTTGAGAATCGAATCGATTTGCTGGAAAAAAGAATGGGAACGAGAATTTTCAGATCTGTTCGGCTCAATTCTTGGGAATATTTGGGTGTTAGTTTTTTTTGGGTACTTTCCGTGCTTTATAAAACCCAATAAAAAGATAGAAGGGGAGGTTTGTTAGTACAGGTCCTAGTGAGTTGCGTATTTGTTTGAACGGGATTACGGTTTTGTTGGTAGCCTCACTGATCTGCTTGCAATTGTTTTAGTTTAGTCTATTTCTTTTTAGTTCTTTTATTCTTTTGGTCCTTTTTATATTTTTTCTTTGGTCTTGTTTTTGTAACGGCCCAGATTTTCGAATAGTTTATTTTAAATATTTAATATGGTTTTAAACATTAAGTTGACAGTATAAATTAATATTTATCTTGTGTTATAGATTCTATAATCGAAATACAATTTGTTTCGAACATTTATAATTATTGAAATATGAGAAGTTGAAATAATTCAATTCGAATTTAAAACGGAGATAAATAATTCAAATGATAAGTATGAATTTTATTTGAATTTAAAAATATAATTTAATCTAGAATTTAAAAATAAATCAAGACGATGAATCGATATAAATTCTAGTTGAATAGAAATGGTAATATTATTAATATTTTTTTTATTATCAAGGAATAAATTTGTTTTGAATTTCAATTATTTATATTGAGTTAATATGGTCATTTATATATACATTCAAATTTAATTTTTTTTTAAAGATATATTCAATTCAGTTTAAAACAGCGCTGTAATATTGATATGTCAGTCCATACGTTAAAATAGCGGTTCACGATTTTTAATTATGAACCCCGATATATTTGTAATGGATAAGATCGAAATCAAATCAAAAACCAAATTGATATCGTTGTAAAAAGAATAAAAATCTCTTTATTTAAAATCAAATTAAATGGAAATCAAATCACATTTAATTAAGTTGTACTTGGCGCAGACTATAATTCTTTAATCACTAAGCTTTCTTCTTCTATAAATCGCGAGTACTTCCTTTCGTCTTTCTCCATTTTTTTCTTTATTTCTGAAATTAGCTCGAAAGCTTCAGATACTGGTTATTTATCAAAGTTCAAATGGACGTCACTCCCTTGAGAATCTCAACACTAGTTATAATCAAACGAAAGGAATTCGCTTCCTTTTTCATTCAGAACCCAAACCAAATCCACCGTTCCAAAATTACCTTAAAATCAAAGCGGTAATGAATTCGATCCATCTGGGAATTGTTCAGCTCCTATATTCACTGATTTCAACCTCGTACGCTCTTTATCAAGCTCGACTTCAGATAACGTGCAACATAAGTGTTTGATTTTTGGGATTTGCAACTAGGGATTCACAATTTATGGGGCTCCTAGTTTTTGTCTGAGACTGGAGCTCAACGCGATGTTGGAAATCGCGATTACTGGGAGACGAGATTAAGGCGATTCAGGGTTGCGACATTGAAAAGGGAGTCTAAGTGATGATTTAAGTCGTGAGGAGCAGTCACGTTTGAAGCTATGGTAATAGGAGGTTGCGATGGAAGCTGGAGGATGGGGTCGTTCACTGTCGGGTTGTCGGTGATTTTGGGGACATTCAAGGGTCAAGCAACGACCTGGGTTGTGGAGTATAGTTGTGTAATTTGGGGAAAGGATGCAGGTTGAGGAGTTGAAGAAAGATTACGGCTTTGGCATTCCCTGAATTCAAAACTGGTAAGAAGGAATTTAATTTTTGAATTAGCATTAATTAAATTTATTCTAAAATTTAATTCTTATAAATTGTATGACCAATTCATATTAGATTCGATTAAGTTAAGATGCTGAATATTGGAGGAGAAGTTGTGTTTGTGTAGCTTGTTCGATGAGTAAGGTATACTCATTTTAAATTTAACTTGTCTAAGATAATATATTAATTTGTTTAAAATTAATATTAGTATGAATTGATAAATACAGATTTAATTTATCATAGGACTCGAGATAAGACATTCGAATATATTCGAAGCCGAGATGATATGGAAATAAACATATATTAGCAAAGAAATTCTCGGTGAGTAAATCTCACTCACCTTTTACTTAGAATTATTTTAATTCGGTGAAAATAATTGTTGTTGCTTGTTGAATGCTTTCTGATTGTATGAAATATATTAGTTATTTAGGGTTGACTATTATATATATATATATATATATATATATATATATATATATATTGGGTTGATGGTTGGATTGATACCCGCAGTCTCATTAACGGATGCTCGCAGTTTCATAGCGGATGATTTCCCTATGCGCCCCACAAATATATATTAGTGGATGACCTTCATATCGCGATATCCTGCCTCGAAGCAGGATGGGTATTATTTCTGAAGCGACCCGAACTTCCTCGGTCTCCGAAGAGATGAGAAAGAACAAATTACTGTGAGAACAGGACAAATCAGAACGCAGACGGAAGAACATTTCATTGTTATTACAACAATTCCATCAGATACAAGAATATACAGAGTATAATTGAATAAATTACATTCGATAAATATCAGAGATTACAATAAATTACATAACAGCGGAAAAATAATACAAAGCACAACTGAAGGTGATATACGGATACAGAGCTTTCCGGATATCATTCCACCTGTAAACCAGGATCCTGTGAATATAAATCTACAAAACCAAAACTACTAGCTGCCCGTGTCGAAAATAGGGGCACCCAGAGTTTAGGTTAAAACAATAAACTCCAGGTCAGTCATATGACTGGTATGAGAACTAAAACAGTTATTTAGAACTTTACTTTAAAAGAGAGTAATTCAAGGGACCACGCCGCATAACACGGAACGGGTTTCCTCCCAAGAATACCAGTGCATAGAAAAGACAACGCAATGCTTTTTCGAAAAATGAAGCTATTATAAGACCCAGGTCCCATCACACAATGCAACGCAAGCCGGAGGATAGGGTTTTCCCTTATAATAGTCAAACATGCTTGGTACGTTTAAAACAAATCATTTGATACTATAATAAGTGTATAGTGTCAAAACAATTTCAATCATAAATATAAATCATAGACGACATGGGTACCATATATCATGTCGCCATACTAGTTCTACAATTAAAACCGCAATACACGTATTGGAAATTGGATTTCCGTCATGAGTCGAGGCAAGGGGCAAGCTCCTCTCCGCTTCGAGATACTCTAGCAAATGCCTCAGGACTACACACTCTGGGTAACCCTGGGATCCTCCAAGACCGGTCCTCACTTACGTTAGAGGATTAATTATTCCTGAACACACGTTTCCCGGCCCAAAAGGACCTATAATCGAGGCGCCTCGCATCTAGATGTAACGACCCGAACTTCCCCGGTCTCCGAAGAGGAGGGAAAACGCGGATTGTTTTTAAGAACACGATAAAATAGAACGCAGACGGAAGAACATTTCATTGTATATTACAACAATGCATCAGATTACAAGAATATACAGAGTATAAATGAATAAATATTACACAGAAATATCAGAGATTACAATAAATTACATAGCAGCGGAAAATAATACAATACACAACTAGAAGAGATATACGGATACAAAGCTTTCCGGATATCATTCCACCTGTAAACCAGGATCCTGTGAATATAAATCTGCAAAACCAAAACTACTAGCTGCCCGTGCGGAAAATAAGGGCACCCAGAGTTTAGGTTAAAACAATAAACTCCAGGTCAGTCATGTGACTGGTGTGAGAACTAAAACAGTTATTAATATTTATTTCAAAGTTAGATAAATCAAGGGACCACGCCGTATAACACGGAACGGGTTTCCTCCCAAGAATACCAGTGCATAAAACAACAGTGCAATGCTAAATAAAGAAAAATGAAGCTATTATAAGACCCAGGTCCTATCACACAATGCAACGCAAGCCGGGGGATAGGGTTTTTACCTTATAATAGCCAAGAATGCTTGATACGTTTAAAAGAAATCATTTGATACTATTATAAGTGTATAGTGTATAAAACAACTTCAAATCATAAGTATCAATCATAGGCGGCATGAATGCCCCATACCACTATGTCGCCATATATAGGTTATACAATCAAAATCGCAAAGTCACGTATTTTGAAATTGGGTTTCCATCTATGAACCGAGGCAAAACATAGTCCTCAACCGATTTGAGACTCTCTAGCCCGAGCCTCAGGCACAGCCGCAACCGTACCTTGGATCGTCAGGGCCGGTCCACCGATGTGGATTATAATGCCTGAACAATACGTTTCTCCGCCCTTTGGGGCGTAAGCCTGGCCCGTCAGCCGACCAGAAGCATCGGCCGAAACCGATATCACGAGGCGCCTCGCTTTTCAGCAAGTAATAATAAGCAACATCCACATGAGTCAAACTCGTCAGCCAGTTCAAGCACTGACGCCACTCCTAACTAGAAAGAAAACGCATGTCCCCCCTGAGGTCCGTCTCCCGTTTTTGGTTCACCACTGGGTTGTGAGACTCGCGAATTCACGTTTCACAAAGCTGTGCCACATGGGCTATGCTTTGATCATCACCACAAGACTTTGCTTTTCAACAGAAGCCTTGATCATTTGCATCTTAGCATGCCACACAGGCAAACCACTCTATGCAACCGATATCAGTCACACAGAATGAAATCCAATGTCAGACACACAGTCCATTTACAAGTCCGTTCTGGGTCTAAACGAAACCGGAGGCACCTAGTACCCCGCATATCCATCGATCTCCAAGTACGTCTGGACGATCACCAACTGTTTCCATCTTCTTGGGTGTACAGCACAATCAAGATCATCAGTAATTATCCAAACGACGTGAAGACTTCCGGTCTTCGACCACCGTCTTCATCTTCGACTTATCGCCGTATCAGTTATTCAGAATGGGATAAACCCGGTCTTTCCGAATAACTCGCGTATATTTTAAATAAGTGTTACACAAACACAACATACGCCTCATTCCAATTCATCAGTCACTAACCGTAAATTAATCAAAAGAATAATTTCCCAAATATTAACCCCGAAGGCCGAAACCAACATCAGATCAATATCCAGAAAACCATTCTGCTTGGCTAACCGATAGTTAGTTTCTAAATTGCACATTCATAGGGAAAGGTTCCCATTAATTTTATCCAAGATAAATTCCTTGAATTTATTCTCTAATCTTCTTTTGAATTTCGATTCAACTAGTCGGGACTAACGAACCTTAACGAAGTAATCATTTGTTTTGATTTCCCAATCCCAACCTATTCATCCCATGAAGTAAAACTGGTTATACTTCATATCTAACACCACGGTGTTATCGGTAAATTCAATTACCATTTCACGTTCAAATCTAATTAAAGATTTAACTATCGCCTGGAGCAAAACTGGTGATACTCCATTTCGATTATTTCAATCTAATTAAAGATTCATTAAAACTCCACTTAGTTTTAATCGTTAACTGGGTTAAAGAATCAGTGTCACTTAAAACACGGTTCATGATAAACCCAAAATCACATTCATTAATTATCGGGTTGAAAAACAAGTGTCATTTAAAACACTATTCACGATAAACCCAAAAATCAATACTAATTCGATTCCAATTAAATATTATTTAATTGGTACACTTCATTAAATCTAAATAAAAAGATTTAATCTTTTCTCAACTGGGTTCAAGAACAGTGTTAATGAAGACACCATTCACGACAAACCCAAATCACATTTGATATTAAACACAAGGCTCTGAATAGAAAATATACCGGCTTATATTCAATATCAAATTCCACGACTAACAAATATCGTATTGGAAATAACGATATATATATCTATATCTTTCAAATTCCCATAACAATATCTGTATCATCACGAAATCCAACATCGAAATAATCCAAAGACAATTTCGATTCAGATCCATTCCAATATAATTATTGGAAATTCTAGTTATTTTCAAAACCATTTCTAATCCATTTTATTTATTTTAAAAACAAATAGAATTATAATTCTAGTTCAAAACTAGTTCATTTCGATAAAAATCTATTTTTATCTTTTCAAATATGGAGTTTTTCATCCCAATTCTTCACAAATCATTTCTAATGATTTTACACAAATTATTGACATTTTTAATAATTTTATCAAGGCCCGTACAGTCGATTTCCATCAATGGCCATCGAACTGCACTTACAACGACCTTTTTCAAATTTGATTTGGACATAATTCCAAATCCAACCGTTAGATTTCAAATTTATAATATTCATTAGAAAGCTCTTTTCGATACGAACCCAACGGTTCCAGTTTTAGGAGAATCCGACGGTCGGATCTCCCGTAATATCCGTTCGAAGTCAATGGTCGAAATTCGCGAACTGCCGCGGCGCGGCGCGTTCTATTCAGGCCATTTATATTATATATAATATATATAATATATACTTCATCGATTTCAATTCAAAACGTGCTTTATAAATCGTTTTAAATTCGTTTTCAAAACGGTTTCAACTTTATATTCAATTTCAAATCAAAATTGAATATTCCAATTTAAATTCATTTTAAATTCATTTCAAATTGATTTCAATTCAAATTGATTTCAAATTCAATTTATTTATATTCAATTTCAATTCGAATTTATTTATATTCAATTTCAATTCGAATTTATTTATATTCAATTCTTTTCAAAATATCAGATTTTGAAATCACTTTCGATATTCATTATAAAATGAATAAAATCGATATAAATATCGTTCACGTCAAAATGGCGTCAATCTAATCAATACGGCTTCATATATTCCTACTTTCAAATATTCTATTTCAAATATTTCTTTTTCCAATATTTCTATTTTAAAACTGGAATGAGGCCCAATCAATTACCATATAATGTTAATTATATGAATTTTCTACAACACATGTATACATTAACAACGATGAATAATCAACCATCATCCAAAGTGCATTCTACATTGTATAAGCATCAAATATAAATATTCAACACTTATAACAGTATGTCAATCAATCGATCGACATACAACTAAACAATCGGGATTAGTGTATGTCAAATATCATCCCAATACCCGTGTGGGGTTTCAAGCAATCAAACACAGATTTTTATTTGTGCAGTTGGGCGATGTGTAAAATTTATCGTCCCAATCAATGTCCTTCAAATAGGTGTACATAAACAAACCGTCAGGTTTGTAAATGAATATTTATTTATTCACATTCACATTAAAAATTATATTTTTAACGATCAAACTATTTTATTCAACCTATGAATATTCTATACGGTTCATTTATTAAATAAAATGTTATCTTTATTTTTCTAACTTATTTTTAGAAAATTTCGGCGGCATAACGGCACGATACTAGAAACGGGACGAGGCCTAGCCTTATCCCCGGTCTAGTGAAGGCCCACGCCATTCACACATCAATCAAATCAATTTCATTTCACCAAATAATTCAGTTCAAACCAAATAATCTAACCAACTACACAACCAAACAATTTAACAAACAAGCCATCCATGGTCTGTGGATGACGGGTGTCGGGTGCTGCTAAGCACCGTCTGCATCCTAGTATATATATTAACTAGAAATTTAAAATAAAAGTGAGGAGTTCTCACCAAAGCTAATCCAACTTCACGACACTTCCTATGTAGAACATCTCCACCGTGCTCGCCTTTTTATCACCTTCGTTGCCCTTATTCTCTACATATGTAAAAATCACATTTTTACTTCGCTATTCAATATATAAAAATCATCTTTTTAACTTCGTTATTCAATATATAAAAATCGAATTTTTACCTTTCTATTCAACATATAAAAATCGAATTTTTACCTTTCTATTCAATATAGAAAAATCTAATATTTACTATGCTATTCAATATAGAAAAATCTAATTTTTCTCACAATGAAAATATTTTTATCGACGCTACTATATAGAAAAGATTATATTTCTTTATCGCTCAACTTCGAATAAAAATTATGTTTTTATTATTTCTTCTATATAAAAATCGTATTTTTAATACTCCTTATTAATAAAAATCATATTTTTATTACTCTATATTAATAAAAATCGTATTTTTATTATTCTAAAAACATAAAAATCATATTTTTATTACATATCACTTCACGTATAATTCATATTTTTAAAGTCATGCTATTTATATTTTCAGATGAATGGTATTTTATATTTTAAAACAAAGTTATTTTATTTTTCAAAATCATATATATGAATCACTCTATATATAAAAATAAAATAAAAAACTGCATTTTCCAAATGTTAAAACTGAATTTTTATGTAGTAGAAAACTACCTTTCTTCCTCCACAGAACAGTCTGTCGTTCTTCCCTTGCGTTGAACCCATCAGCTCGAGTTCTAGGGTTCGGAATTGCCATCAGAACACTGCGCCGGAGGATGATCCAATGCCACGACGGGCTGCACCTCGGAGGGCGCCACCTATCGCCAAAGTTCTGGCGAACTCGCTCGCCTGAATGGCGCTGAAAACTCGCCTGAACTGGACGGCTTTGAGGGCTGATGATGGGGATCGGAGGAGGAGCGTTGGGGGGAATCAGCGATGGTGAAGTGGGGCGGCGCGTTGACGGATAGCGGCGGTGGTGGGCTCAACAAGGGTTTCCCCCTTTTACGTTTTCTTTTTTTTATTATTATTATCCTGAGGTCGGGGTGAGAGAACATGGAGAGAGAGGAAGTTATAGTATATAAATATAAATATTTTAGTATCTTTAATTTCAAAAAGGTAACTTTTAAATACGAACTCGAAATCAAGCCCACCGACTGTCGTCCCTAGCGTTTTACCCCCATTCCGAACACAATGGGATATGTATCGCAAGCTGATTCGATCGTTTTGATCAGTTTCCGTTGAATTTACATTTAAATCACTATATTGAATTTGAACGCACATTTCAATTTACCGGGGCAACATACTGACTTTAAAAATTCCAGAAAAATATTTTCTAGCTTCGTATTGACGATACGGTCCTAACAAAACTAGTTTCGTCGAATTCTGAGACCGTTAGAAAAATGGCCATTTTCCAGTCGATTAAAATCAACTGAAACTGGTCAAACGCGTTTTCCTTTGCCACGCTCACATATTGTTTCAAAAAATTATGAAATTTGGAATCTAGCAATAACTTTACATCACGGACCCAACAAAAGTGGTTTTGTCGAAATCCGAGGTCGTTTGCAAAATTCCCCCTTTTTAAGGGCCTGAATTCCATAGCGACTATTCAGAATTTTCAACTGGACATATCTTTTGATTCCCGCTATGAAATTTTGATTTTTCGGATTCGTTGGAAAGATATTACCAATTAGATCCTAATGTTTTTGGTTTCACTAAAATCCGGATTGTTTTGCACCCGGTACATTCAATTGAAGTTTGAAATCGAATTATCGAACTACCGCGCCATTTTCAATTCCTTTTATAATTATATATAATTATTATATTCTAACGACGATGTATATAATATATACGTTCGAATTATATTCAAAATAAATTTCTCGTCGATATTATTTAAAATAATTCATTTTAAATAATCAAAATTCGCTAAAATTGCCAAAATAAAAAATTTTAACTGGCCCAGATTTTCGGGTTGTTACAATCTCCCCCACTTAAAACTTTTCGTCCCCGAAAAGGAACAAAGTCGAAAGTGGTTTGATTAATCAACTCTACGTTCGATCTGGCTTCCATTCTCCAACTTTTCAGTTTCTGAGAATTTTCAAAATTTCAAAAATTTGGCTAACACCCGGAATTTTCGAAAAATTTCGCCATAACCTCCCCTGCACCGGGAGCCACGGGAAAATCCAGAAATTGCCATATAGGCCTTCTGATCTCAAAAAGAAAAAGAAAAAGCCAAGCGGCTAGCCAATAGGCTCATAAAATCATCATCACCCAAACAAAACAGTAAATTATGTAGTAAACATGTACCTATTTGTCGGGCAAACAAATTTTATTCTCTGCTCTAGCCTCCTTGCTATGACCTGTTCAATGTTATACATGTATATGCAAGCAAATGCGACCAATTTCAATATAATTCAATATTTGATTCAATTAGGCATAATGGTTCAAAATTATCAAACAATTAAACAAACAACACAAACATCAATCAATTAGTGAATTAGAGTTTCAAATTCATAATTTTGATACATATACAAAAAACATGTTTTTGATGTCAAATCACAACAATAAGCCCTATCTAATTTTGGTTCTCACACCAGTCAATAGGAAATATATAGGAAGTCCACTTTCGTCACTCGAACATAAATTCGGATGATGATCGATCAATCATCAGAATCACCCCCGGGCGACTAGAGTGTAATTCTATATCTATCCAGTATATTAAAACTTCAAATACACGTTTGCAAGGCGTATATGCAAAATCTTTATATACTGGACTGTCCTAATCAACATAAAATAAATATGCAAATACGTATACAACAATTTAAATTTTCAAAATAAAAATTGTTTTCATTTTAAAAATATACTCTTCACACTCGTTCTAGGATACTGCTGATCCTATCTCTAACGAGTCATTCTCATTGGATTTTACTAATCCAATATCTGATGAATTCTTTCGTATGGTTCTAATGTGTCTTGTTCTCTGAGCTTTGTAAACCAAAGCTCTGATACCACGATGTAACGACCCGAACTTCCTCGGTCTCCGAAGAGGAGGGAAAACGCGGATTGTTTTTGAGAACACGACAAAATAGAACGCAGACGGAAGAACATTTCATTGTATATTACAACAATGCATCAGATTACAAGAATATACAGAGTATAAATGAATAAATATTACACAGAAATATCAGAGATTACAATAAATTACATAGCAGCGGAAAATAATACAATACACAATTAGAAGAGATATACGGATACAAAGCTTTCCGGATATCATTCCAGCTGTAAACCAGGATCCTGTGAATATAAATCTGCAAAACCAAAACTACTAGCTGCCCGTGCGGAAAATAAGGGCACCCAGAGTTTAGGTTAAAACAATAAACTCCAGGTCAGTCATGTGACTGGTGTGAGAACTAAAACAGTTATTAATCTTTATTTCAAAGTTAGATAAATCAAGGGACCACGCCATATAACACGGAACGGGTATCCTCCCAAGAATACCAGTGCATAAAACAACAGCGCAATGCTAAATAAAGAAAAGTGAAGCTATTATAAGACCTAGGTCCTATCACACAATCCAACGCAAGCCGGGGGATAGGGTTTTTACCTTATAATAGCCAAGAATGCTTGATACGTTTAAAAGAAATCATTTGATACTATTATAAGTGTATAGTGTATAAAACAACTTCAAATCATAAGTATCAATCATAGGCGGCATGAATGCCCTATACCACTATGTCGCCATATATAGGTTATACAATCAAAATCGCAAAGTCACGTATTTGGAAATTGGGTTTCCATCTATGAACCGAGGCAAAAGATAGTCCTCAACCGATTCGAGACTCTCTAGCCCGAGCCTCAGGCACAGCCGCAACCGTACCTTGGATCGTCAGGGCCGGTCCACCGATGTGGATTATAATGCCTGAACAATACGTTTCTCCGCCCTTTGGGGCGTAAGCCTGGCCCGTCAGCCGACCAGAAGCATCGGCCAAAACCGATATCACGAGGCGCCTCGCTTTTCAGCAAGTAATAATAAGCAACATCCACATGAGTCAAACTCGTCAGCCAATTCAAGCACTGATGCCACTCCTAACTAGAAAGAAAATGCATGTCCCCCCTGAGGTCTGTCTCCCGTTTTTGGTTCACCACCGGGGTGTGAGGCTCGCGAATTCACGTTTCACAAAGCTTTGCCACATGGGCTATGCTTTGATCATCACCACAAGACTTTGCTTTTCAACAGAAGCCTTGATCATTTGCATCTTAGCATGCCACACAGGCAAACCACTCTATGCAACCGATATTAGTCACACAGAATGAAATCCAATGTCAGACACACAGTCCATTTACAAGTCCGTTCTGGGTCTGAACGAAACCGGAGGCACCTAGTACCCCGCATATCCATCGATCTCCAAGTACGTCTGGACGATCACCAACTGTTTCCATCTTCTTGGGTGTACAGCCCCATCAAGATCATCAGTAATTATCCAAATGACATGAAGACTTCCGGTCTTCGACCACCGTCTTCATCTTCGACTTATCATTGTATCAGTTATTCAAAATGGGATAAACCCGGTCTTTCCGAATAACTCGCGTATATTTTAAATAAGTGTTACACAAACACAACATACGCCTCATTCCAATTCATCAGTCACTAACCGTAAATTAATCAAAAGAATAATTTCCCAAATATTAACCCCGAAGGCCGAAACCAACATCAGATCAATATCCAGAAAACCATTCTGCTTGGCTAACCGACAGTTAGTTTCTAAATTTCACATTCATAGGGAAAGGTTCCCATTAATTTTATCCAAGATAAATTCCTTGAATTTATTCTCTAATCTTCTTTTGAATTTCGATTCAACTAGTCGGGATTAACGAACCTTACCGAAGTAATCATTTGTTTTGATTTCCCAATCCCAACCTATTCATCCCATGAAGTAAAACTGGTTATACTTCATATCTAACACCACGGTGTTATCGGTAAATTCAATTACCATTTCACGTTCAAATCTAATTAAAGATTTAACTATCGCCTGGAGCAAAACTGGTGATACTCCATTTCGATTATTTCAATCTAATTAAAGATTCATTAAAACTCCACTTAGTTTTAATCGTTAACTGGGTTAAAGAATCAGTGTCACTTAAAACATGGTTCACGATAAACCCAAAATCACATTCATTAATTATCGGGTTGAAGAACAAGTGTCATTTAAAACACTATTCACGATAAACCCAAAAATCAGTACTAATTCGATTCCAATTAAATATTATTTAATTGGTACACTTCATTAAATCTAAATAAAAAGATTTAATCTTTTCTCAACTGGGTTCAAGAACAGTGTTAATGAAGACACCATTCACGACAAACCCAAATCACATTTGATATTAAACACAAGGCTCTGAATAGAAAATATACCAGCTTATATTCAATATCAAATTCTACGACTAACAAATATCGTATTGGAAATAACGATATATATATCTATATCTTTCAAATTCCCATAACAATATCTGTATCATCACGAAATCCAACATTGAAATAATCCAAAGACAATTTCGATTCAGATCCATTCCAATATAATTATTGGAAATTCTGGTTATTTTCAAAACCATTTCTAATCCATTTTATTTATTTTAAAAACAAATAGAATTATAATTCTAGTTCAAAACTAGTTCATTTCGATAAAAATCTATTTTTATCTTTTCAAATATGGAGTTTTTCATCCCAATTCTTCACAAATCATTTCTAATGATTTTACACAAATTATTGACATTTTTAATAATTTTATCAAGGCCCGTACAGTCGATTTCCATCAATGGCCATCGAACTGCACTTACAGCGACCTTTTTCAATTTTGATTTGGACATAATTCCAAATTCAACCGTTAGATTTCAAATTTCTAATATTCATTAGAAAGCTCTTTTCGATACGAACCCAACGGTTCCGGTTTTAGGAGAATCCGACGGTCGGATCTCCCGTAATATCCGTTCGAAGTCAATGGTCGAAATTCGCAAACTGCCGCGGCGCGGCGCGTTCTATTCAGGCCATTTATATTATATATAATATATATAATATATACTTCGTCGATTTCAATTCAAAACGTGCTTTATAAATCGTTTTAAATTCGTTTTCAAAACGGTTTCAACTTTATATTCAATTTCAAATCAAAATTGAATATTCCAATTTAAATTCATTTCAAATTGATTTCAATTCAAATTGATTTCTAATTCAATTTATTTATATTCAATTTCAATTCGAATTTATTTATATTCAATTTCAATTCGAATTTATTTATATTCAATTCTTTTCAAAATATCAGATTTTGAAATCACTTTCGATATTCATTATAAAATGAATAAAATCGATATAAATATCGTTCACGTCAAAATGGCGTCAATCTAATCAATACGGCTTCATATATTCCTACTTTCAAATATTCTATTTCAAATATTTCTTTTTCCAATATTTCTATTTTAAAACTGGAATGAGGCCCAATCAATTACCATATAATGTTAATTATATGGATTTTCTACAACACATGTATACATTAACAACGATGAATAATCAACCATCATCCAAAGTGCATTCTACACTGTATAAGCATCAAATATAAATATTCAACGCTTATAACAGTCTGTCAATCAATCGATCGACATACAACTAAACAATCGGGATTAGTGTACATCAAATATCATCCCAATACCCGTGTGGGGTTTCAAGCAATCAAACACAGATTTTTATTTGTGCAGTTGGGCGATGTGTAAAATTTATCATCCCAATCAATGTCCTTCAAATAGGTGTACATAAACAAACCATCAGGTTTGTAAATGAATATTTATTTATTCACATTCACGTTAAAAATTATATTTTTAACGATCAAACTATTTTATTCAACCTATGAATATTCTATTCGGTTCATTTATTAAATAAAATGTTATCTTTATTTTTCTAACTTATTTTTAGAAAATTTCGGCGGCATAACGGCACGATACTAGAAACGGGACGAGGCCTAGCCTTATCCCCGGTCTAGTGAAGGCCCACGCCATTCACACATCAATCAAATCAATTTCATTTCACCAAACAATTCAGTTCAAACCAAATAATCTAACCAACTACACAACCAAACAATTTAACAAACAAGCCATCCATGGTCTGTGGATGACGGGTGTCGGGTGCTGCTAAGCACCGTCTGCATCCTAGTATATATATTAACTAGAAATTTAAAATAAAAGTGAGGAGTTCTCACCAAAGCTAATCCAACTTCACGACACTTCCTATGTAGAACATCTCCACCGTGCTCGCCTTTTTATCACCTTCGTTGCCCTTATTCTCTACATATGTAAAAATCACATTTTTACTTCGCTATTCAATATATAAAAATCATCTTTTTAACTTTGTTATTCAATATATAAAAATCGAATTTTTACCTTTCTATTCAATATATAAAAATCGAATTTTTACCTTTCTATTCAATATAGAAAAATCTAATATTTAGTATGCTATTCAATATAGAAAAATTTATTTTTTCTCACAATGAAAATATTTTTATCGACGATACTATATAGAAAAGATTATATTTCTTTATCGCTACACTTCGAATAAAAATTATATTTTTATTTTCTCTGCTATATAAAAATCGTATTTTTAATACTCCTTATTAATAAAAATCATATTTTTATTACTCTACATTAATAAAAATCGTATTTTTATTATTCTAAAAACATAAAAATCATATTTTTATTACATATCACTTCACGTATAATTCATATTTTTAAAGTCATGCTATTTATATTTTCAAATGAATGGTATTTTATATTTTAAAACAAAGTTATTTTATTTTTCAAAATCATATATATGAATCACTCTATATATAAAAATAAAATAAAAAACTGCATTTTCCAAATGTTAAAACTGAATTTTTATGTAGTAGAAAACTACCTTTCTTCCTCCACAGAACAGTCTGTCGTTCTTCCCTTGCGTTGAACCCATCAGCTCGAGTTCTAGGGTTCGGAATTGCCATCAGAACACTGCGCCGGAGGATGATCCAATGCCACGACAGGCTGCACCTCGGAGGGCGCCACCTATCGCCAGAGTTCTGGCGAACTCGCTCGCCTGAATGGCGCTAAAAACTCGCCTGAACTGGACGGCTTTGAGGGCTGATGATGGGGATCGGAGGAGGAGCGTTGGGGGGAATCGGCGATGGTGAAGTGGGGCGGCGCGTTGGCGGATAGCGGCGGTGGCGGGCTCAACAAGGGTTTCCCCCTTTTAGGTTTTTTTTTATTATCCTGAGGTCGGGGTGAGAGAATATGGAGAGAGAGGAAGTTATAGTATATAAATATTTTATTATCTTTAATTTCAAAAAGGTAACTTTTAAATACGAACTCGAAATCAAGCCCACCGACTGTCGTCCCCAGCGTTTTACCCCCATTCCGAACACAATGGGATATGTATCGCAAGCTGATTCGATCGTTTTGATCAGTTTCCGTTGAATTTACATTTAAATCACTATATTGAATTTGAACGCACATTTCAATTTACCGGGGCAACATACTGACTCTAAAAATTCCAGAAAAATATTTTCTAGCTTCGTATTGACGATACGGTCCTAACAAAACTAGTTTCGTCGAATTTTGAGACCGTTAGAAAAATGGCCATTTTCCAGTCGATTAAAATCAACTGAAACTGGTCAAACGCGTTTTCCTTTGCCACGCTCACATATTGATTCGAAAAATTATGAAATTTGGAATCTAGCAATAACTTTACATCACGGACCCAACAAAAGTGGTTTCGTTGAAATCCGAGGTCGTTTGCAAAATTCCCCCTTTTTAAGGGCCTGAATTACATAGCGACTATTCAGAATTTTCAACTGGACATATCTTTTGATTCCCGCTATGAAATTTTGATTTTTCGGATTCGTTGGAAAGATATTACCAATTAGATCCTAATGTTTTTGGTTTCACTAAAATCCGGATTGTTTTGCACCTGGTACATTTAATTGAAGTTTGAAATCGAATTATCGAACTACCGCGCCATTTTCAATTCCTTTTATAATTATATATAATTATTATATTCTAACGACGATGTATATAATATATACGTTCGAATTATATTCAAAATAAATTTCTCGTCGATATTATTTAAAATAATTCATTTTAAATAATCAAAATTCGCTAAAATTGCCAAAATAAAAATTTTAAACTGGCCCAGATTTTCGGGTTGTTACACCAAACCACAAAGGTGAAAAGTATATAAATGTCAGGGTTGGTAGGTCACTGACACCACCCATAGCTAGAAAGAAACGTCGTGCACTCCTTGGGTCCTCATCCCGTTTTTGACTCATACCGAGGTGTGAGGCTCGCGAATCCACGCTATACACAAAGCTGCCACGTAGGTCGTGCTTTGATCATCAACCACAAGACTTTGCTTTTCAACAGAAGCCTTGATCCATGCAACTCAGCGTGACACACAGGCAATTCATGCCATGCGATTGATATTTATCAATATATAACCTCTAAGCTCGTACGTCTCAGAGAAGGGCGTTAAGCAAGAGAATAAATTCTCCGCCGCCAAACAGATATATATTTAACAGAAATCAATGAACATAGAATAAAATCCAATGTCAGACACACAATCCATTTACAAGTTCGTTCTGGGTCTGAACGAAACCGGAGGCTCTTTCCTCGCATATCCATCGATCTCCAAGTACGTCTGGACGACCACCAACTGATTCCCTCATCTTGGGTGTACAGCCCAATCAAGATCATCAGTAATCACCCAAACGATGTGAAGACTTCCGGTCTTCAACCACCGTCTTCATCTTCGACATATCGTCGAATCGGTTATTCAGAATGGGTGTAAACCCGGCCTTTCCGAACAACCCGCGTATATTAAAAACAAATGTTACACAAACACAACATACGCCTCATTCCAATTCATATTCTCAGGGAAAGGTTCCCATTAATTTTATCCAAGATAAATTCTTTAAAATTTATCCTTTAATCTTCCTTTGAATGTCGTTTCAAACCAAATTATGGTTTTCCAAACTAGTCGGGATTAGCGAACCATACCGAAGTAATTATTTATTTTATTTCCCAATCCCAACCTATTCATCCCATGAAGCAAAACTGGTAATACTCCATATCTAACACCACGGTGTTATCGGTAAAATTAATTACCATTTCACGTTCAAATCTAATTAAAGATTTAACTATCGCTCTGGAGCAAAACTGGTGATACTCCATTCTCGCTCATTTGCCAAATTTGATAATTTAGATTATCAATTCACATTTCAATCTAATTGCAGATTCATTAAAACTTCTTTTTCTGGGTTAAAGAACTAGTGTCATTTAAAACACAGTTCACGACAAACCCAAATCACATTCTATTTATTTATCGGGTTAAAGAACAAGTGTCATGTTAAACACCCTTCACGATAAACCCACAAATCAATTCTATTTACAACCCATTTCAAATCCAATTTATTTATTTAAAAATAAATGGGCTTTAATTTTAGTTCAAACTAGTTCGTTTCGATAAAAATCTATTTTTATCTTTTCAAATATGGAGTTTTTCATCCTAATTTCCCCCCAAATCATTTCTTATGATTTTACACAAATTATTGATATTTTTAATAATTTTATCAAGGCCCGTACAGTCGATTTCCATCAACGGCCATCGAACTGCACTTACAACGACCTTTTCCAAATTTGATTTGGACGTATCTCCATATCCAACCGTTAGATTTAGAATTTCTAATATCCGTTAGAAAGCTCTTTCCGATACGAACCCAACGGTTCCGGTTTTAGGAGAATCCGACGGTCGGATCTCCCGTAATGTCCGTTCGAAGTCGATAGTCGAAATTCGCGAACTGCCGCGGCGCGGCGCGTTCTATTCAGGCCATTATATTATATATATATATTACATATATATAATATATATTTCGTCGATTTCTATTTAAAACGAACTTTATAAATAGTTTAAATTCGTTTCAAAAACAATTTCTACTTCCATTTCAAATTCAAATCAAAATTGAATTTTTCCTTATAAAATCGTTTTAAATTCATTTCAATTCAATTCAAATTTCAATTCAATTTGAATTCATTTCAAATCGATTTTTATTCTATTTCAATTCGTTTTCAATTCAATTTAATTCGAATTCGTTTTCTATTCGATTCAATTTAAATTGGTTTTCTATTCGATTCAATTCGAATTCATTTTCTTTTCAATTCAATTCGAATTCGTTTTCTTTTCAAGTCAATTCGAATTCGTTTTCTTTTCGATTCAATTTAAATTGGTTTTCTATTCGATTCAATTCAAATTGATTTTCGATTCAATTCGATTCAAATTTCATTTCAAAATATTCGATTTCGAAATCACTTTTCAATATTCATTTTAAAATGAATAAAATCGATATAAATATCGTTCACGTCAAAATGGCGTCAATCTAATCAACACAGCTTCATATCTTTCTATTTTCAAATATTCTATTTCAAATATTTCTATTTCAAAATATTTCTATTTCAAATATTTCTATTTCAAATATTTCTATTATCAAAATGTTTCGTTCAACACATGACTAATCTCAACGGATGAGTACTGTCAACACGTGAACCTTTATTTTATATTGATAAAGATGTAAATTTTATTATTAAAATATTTCGTTCAACACATGACTAATCTCAACGGATGAGTACTGTCAACACGTGAACCTTTATTTTATAATATTCTTTATCTTCTAAATTGGAATGAGGCCCAAACAATTACCATATAAAGTTAATTATATGGATTCCATACAACACATGTATATAATAGCAACGATAAACAATCAACCATCATCCAAAGTGCACTACACCGTATAAGCATCAAATATAGATATCTAACGCTTATAACAGCCTGTCAATCTATCGATCGACATACAACTAATTATTGGGATTAGTGTATGTCATTTATTATCCCAATACCCGTGTGGGGTTTCAAACAATCAAACACAGATTTTATTTGTGCAGTTGGGCGATGTGTAAAATTTATCGTCCCAATCAATGTCCTTCAAATAGGTGTACATAAAAAAACCGTCCGGTTTGTAAATGAATATTTATTTATTCACATTCGCGTTAAAAATTATATTTTTAACGATCAAATATTTTATTTTAACACATGAATTTTTATTCAGTTCATTTACAAAATAAAAATGATATTTTTATTTTTCTAACTTATTCTAGAAAATTTCGGCGGCATAACGGCACGATACTAGAAACGGGACAAGGCCTAGCCTTATCCCCGGTCTAGTGAAGGCCCACGCCATTCACACATCAATCAAATCAATTTCATTTCACCAAACAATTCAATTCAAACCAAATAATCTAACCAACTACACAACCAACCAATTGAACAAACAAGCCATCCATGGTCTGTGGATGACGGGTGTCGGGTGCTACTAAACACCGTCTGCATCCTAGTATATATATATAACTAGAAAAGAAATTAAAGAGTGAGAAATTCTCACCAATAGCTATCCAATACCACGACTCTTCATTGATAGAAATATTCATCGTTCTCGCCTTTTGTCGCTTTCGTTGCCCGCATTCACTACATATATAAAAATCGAATTTTTACTTCGCTATTTAATATATAAAAATCGAATTTTTACTTCGCTATTCAATATATAAAAATCGAATTTTTACTTCGCTATTCAATATATAAAAATCGAATTTTTACTTCGCTATTCAATATATAAAAATCGAATTTTTACTATGCTACTCAATATATAAAAATCGAATTTTTACTATGCTATATGGATAAAAATTCTATTTTTTTCTAATGCTATTATATAGGTAAAAGTTCTATTTTTAAATTGCTTTTATATAGATAAAAATTCTATTTTTACATATAAAGATTTCGCCTTTTCAAATATAAAGATTTCGCCTTATAAAGATTTCGCCTTTTCAAATATAAAGATTTCGCCTTTTCAAATATAAAGATTTAAATCTTTACTTTCTATATAATATAAAAATCGTCTATAATATAAAAATCATATTTTTAACTTCTACGTTATATAAAAATTATATTTTTAACCTTTCTATATAAAAAAAAATTACATTTTTATTCTTCCTATAGTATAAAAATCATATTTTTATCCTCTAGAAATCCAACTTTCTTATCGTTAAAAATCCCAACTTTTCATGTTCTAAAGGTCAATCCTTGTTCATTTTAAAGATCGAATCTTTATATTAATAAAAACTGAATCTTTCTATAAAATAAAAATTAAAGTTTTTAAATTAATAAAACCAATTTTTTTTCCATGCTATAATATATGTAAAAATCTGATTTTTCTAATGTTATAGTCTACATAAAAATCTGATTTTATTAAATAAATGGTGATAAAACACTTACAGGATTTCTAAGCGGACCGGTGTTCGTCGGAGTTGCTGGCGCGCGGCAGAGGAGGGTCGGTGGCGCTGCAGTGGTGGAGGGAGGGCTCAGTAGGTTGGCTGCGGTGTTCGCGGGTGGCACAAGGAGGCGGTTTCGATTTTGAGGGGGGCTTGGCTCGCGTCGATTGGGGGGGGGGGGGTCTTCAGTGTCGCGGCAAGGAGGGGGAAGGGTTTCTGATGGTGGCGCCCCCCTGGAGCAGCGGCGACGAGCGAATCGGGAGGGGGGGTTCTGGGCACGATGGGTTTAGGGTTGGGGTTTTCCAATTTTTTCTTTCTTTTCGTTTCTGATTCGAACTGAAGGGGGGGCCAGAGTATAAGGGAGAAGAGGTTTTTTTTATTATTATTTAATTATTTTATTCATCACTAAAAAGCAACTTTTATTTTCGACCTCTAAACGAGGCCCACCGCCTGTCGTCTATAGCTAATTACCCCCATTCCGAACACAATGGGATATGTACCGCAAGCTGATTCGAATGTTTCGATCAGTTTCCGTTAAAATCAACATATAACTCTTTATATCGAATTTGAACGCGCATTTCAATTTACTAGGGTCATATACTAACTCTATAAATTCCCGAAAAATATTTTATAGCTTCGTATTGATGATACGGTGCTAACAAAACTAGTTTTGTCGAATTCTGAGACCATTGGAAAAAGGGTCATTTTCCAGTCGATTAAAATCAACTGAAACTGGTCAAACGCGTTTTCCTTCGCCACGCTCACATATTGATTCGAAAAATTATGAAATTTGGAACCTAGTAATAATTTGACATCACGGACCCAACAAAAGTGGTTTCGTCGAAATCCGAGGTCGTTTGCAAAATTCCCATTTTTAAGGGCCCGAATTCCATAGCGACTATTCAGAATTTTCAACTGGACATATCTTTTGATTCCCACTATGAAATCTTGATTTCTCGGATTCGTTGGAAATATATTATCAATTAGATCCTATTATTTTTGGTTTCTCTAAAATCCGGATTGTTTTGCACCCGGTACATTCAATTGAAGTTTGAAATCGAATTATCGAACTACCGCGCCATTTTCAATTCCTTTTATAATTATATATAAATATTTATATTCTAACGACGACACGTATAATATATACGCCCGAATTATACTCAAAATAAATTTCTCGTCGATATTATTTAAAATAATTCATTTTAAATGTTCAAACTTCGCTATAATTGCCAAAATAAAAATTTTAAACTGGTTCAGAATTTCCAGGTTATTACAATCTCCCCCACTTAAAACTTTTCGTCCCCGAAAAGGAACAAAGTCTAAAGTGGTTTGATTAATCAGCTCTACGTTCGATCTGGCTTGCATTCCCCAACTTTTCAGTTTCTGAGAATTTTCAAATTCATCAAAAATTTGGCTAACACCCTAAATTTTCGAATAATTTCGCCATAACCTCCCCTGCACCGGGAGCCACGGGAAAATCCCGAAATTGCCATATAGGCCTTCTGATCTCAAAAAGAAAAAGAAAAAGCCAAGCGGCTAGCCAATAGGCTCATAAAATCATCATCACCCAAATAAAACAGTAAATTATATAGTAAACATGTACCTATTTGTCGGGCAAACAAATTTTATACTCTGCTCTAGCCTCCTTGCTATGACCTGTTCAATGTATGTATATGTATATGCAAGCAAATGCAACCAATTTTCAATACAGTTCAAAATTTGTTTAATTAGGCTAAATGGTTCAAAATTATCAAACAAATAAACAAACAACACAAACATCAATCAATTAGTGAATTTAACGTTTCAAATTCATAATCTTGATATATATACTGAAAATCATGATTTTGATGCCAATTCACAACAATAAATCTAGCTATATAAGTTTTGGTTCTTACACCAGTCTAATGGAAATATATAGATATCACACATTCGAAACACGAACACAAATTCTGATGATGATATATCAATCATCAGAATCATCTCCAGGTGTCTAGAATGTGATTCTATATCTATCCAGTATATTAAAACTTCGAATATACGTTCATGACGCGTATATGCAAAATCTTTATATATTGGATTGTCCAAATTCAATATAAATAAATAATCAAATACGTGTAAAACGATTTAAATTTTCAAAACAAAATTGTTTACATTTGAAAAATATACTCTTCACACTCGTTCTAGGATACTACTGTTCCTATATCTAACGAGTCATTCTAATTGGATATTGCTAATCCAATATCTGATGAATTCTTTCGTATGGTTCTAATGTGTCTTGCTCTTGAGCTCTGTAAACCAAAGCTCTGATACCAAATGAAGCGACCTGAACTTCCCCGGTCTCCGAAGAGATGAGAAAGAACGAATTACTGTGAGAACAGGACAAATCAGAATGCAGACGGAAGAACATTTCATTGTTATTACAACAATTCCATCAGATACAAGAATATACAGAGTATAATTGAATAAATTACACTCGATAAATATCAGAGATTACAATAAATTACATAGCAGCGGAAAAATAATACAAAGCACAACTGAAGGTGATATACAGATACAGAGCTTTCCGGATATCATTCCAGCTGTAAACCAGGATCTTGTGAATATAAATCTGCAAAACCAAAACTACTAGCTGCCCGTGTCGAAAATAGGGGCACCTAGAGTTTAGGTTAAAACAATAAACTCCAGGTCAGTCATGTGACTGGTGTGAGAACTAAAACAATTATTTAGAACTTTACTTTAAAAGAGAGTAATTCAAGGGACCACACCGCATAACACGGAACGGGTTTCCTCCCAAGAATACCAGTGCATAGAAAAGACAACGCAATGCTTTTTCGAAAAATGAAGCTATTATAAGACCCAGGTCCCATCACACAATGCAACGCAAGCCGGAGGATAGGGTTTTCCCTTATAATAGCCAAACATGCTTGGTACGTTTAAAACAAATCATTTAATACTATAATAAGTGTATAGTGTCAAAACAATTTCAATCATAAATACCAATCATAGACGGCATGGGTACCATATATCATGTCGCCATACTAGTTCTACAATTAAAACCGCAATACACATATTGGAAATTGGATTTCCGTCATGAGTCGAGGCAAGGGGCAAGCTCCTCTCCGCTTCAAGACACTCTAGCAAATGCCTCAGGACTACACACTCTGGGTAACCCTGGGATCCTCCAAGACCGGTCCTCACTTACGTTAGAGGATTAATTATTCCTGAACACACGTTTCCCGGCCCAAAAGGACATATAATCGAGGCGCCTCGCATCCAAACTACAAAGGTGAAAAGTATATAAATGTCAGGGCTGGTAGGTCACTGACACCACCTATAGCTAGAAAGAAACGTCGTGCACTCCTTGGGTCCTGATCCCGTTTTTGACTCATACCGAGGTGTGAGGCTCGCGAATCCACGCTATACATAAAGCTGCCACATAGGCCGTGCTTTGATCATCAACCACAAGACTTTGCTTTTCAATAGAAGCCTTGATCCATGCAACTCAGCGTGCCACACAGGCAATTCAAGAGAAGGGCGTTAAGCAAGAGAATAAATTCTCCGCCACCAAACAGATATATATTTAACAGAAATCAATCAACACAGAATAAAATCCAATGTCAGACACAAAATCCATTTACAAGTTCGTTCTGGGTCTGAACGAAACCGGAGGCTCTTTCCTCGCATATCCATCGATCTCCAAGTACGTCTGGACGACCACCAACTGATTCCCTCATCTTGGGTGTACAGCCCAATCAAGATCATCAGTAATCACCCAAACGATGTGAAGACTTCCGGTCTTCAACCACCGTCTTCATCTTCGACATATCGTCGAATCAGTTATTCAGAATGGGTGTAAACCCGGCCTTTCCGAACAACCCGCGTATATTAAAAACAAATGTTACACAAACACAACATATGCCTCATTCCATTTCATATTCTCAGGGAAAGGTTCCCATTAATTTTATCCAAGATAAATTCTTTAAAATTTATCCTTTAATCTTCCTTTGAATGTCGTTTCAAACCAAATTATGGTTTTCCAAACTAGTCGGGATTAGCGAACCATACCGAAGTAATTATTTATTTTATTTCCCAATCCCAACCTATTCATCCCATGAAGCAAAACTGGTAATACTCCATATCTAACACCACGGTGTTATCGGTAAAATTAATTACCATTTCACGTTCAAATCTAATTAAAGATTTAACTATCGCTCTGGAGCAAAACTGGTGATAATCCATTCTCGCTCATTTGCCAAATTTGATAATTTAGATTATCAATTCACATTTCAATCTAATTGCAGATTCATTAAAACTTCTTTTTCTGGGTTAAAGAACTAGTGTCATTTAAAACACAGTTCACGACAAACCCAAATCACATTCTATTTATTTATCGGGTTAAAGAACAAGTGTCATGTAAAACACCCTTCACGATAAACCCACAAATCAATTCTATTTACAACCCATTTCAAATCCAATTTATTTATTTAAAAATAAATGGGCTTTAATTTTAGTTCAAGCTAGTTCATTTTGATAAAAATCTATTTTTATCTTTTCAAATATGGAGTTTTTCATCCTAATTTTTCCCCAAATCATTTCTTATGATTTTACACAAATTATTGATATTTTTAATAATTTTATCAAGGCCCGTACAGTCGATTTCCATCAACGGCCATCGAACTACACTTACAACGACCTTTTCCAAATTTGATTTGGACGTATCTCCAAATCCAACCGTTAGATTTCGAATTTCTAATATCCGTTAGAAAGCTCTTTCCGATACGAACCCAACGGTTCCAGTTTTAGGAGAATCCGACGGTCGGATCTCCCGTAATGTCCGTTCGAAGTCGATAGTCGAAATTCGCGAACTACCGCGGCGCGGCGCGTTCTATTCAGGCCATTATATTATATATATATATATATAACATATATATAATATATATTTCGTCGATTTCTATTTAAAACGAACTTTATAAATAGTTTAAATTCGTTTCAAAAACAATTTCTACTTCCATTTCAAATTCAAATCAAAATTGAATTTTTCCTTATAAATTCGTTTTAAATTCATTTCAATTCAATTCAAATTTCAATTTAATTTGAATTCATTTAAATCGATTTTTATTCTATTTCAATTCGTTTTCAATTCAATTTAATTCGTTTTCTATTCGATTCAATTTAAATTGGTTTTCTATTCGATTCAATTCGAATTCGTTTTCTTTTCAATTCAATTCAATTCGAATTCGTTTTCTTTTCAATTCAATTCGAATTCGTTTTCTTTTCGATTCAATTCAAATTGGTTTTCTATTCGATTCAATTCAAATTGGTTTCTGATTCAATTCAATTCAAATTTCATTTCAAAATATTCGATTTCGAAATCACTTTTCAATATTCATTTTAAAATGAATAAAATCGATATAAATATCGTTCACGTCAAAATGGCGTCAATCTAATCAACACGGCTTCATATATTTCTATTTTCAAATATTCTATTTCAAATATTTCTATTTCAAAATATTTCTATTTCAAATATTTCTATTTCAAATATTTCTATTATCAAAATGTTTCGTTCAACACATGACTAATCTCAACGGATGAGTACTGTCAACACGTGAACCTTTATTTTATATTGATAAAGATGTAAATTTTATTATTAAAATATTTCGTTCAACACATGACTAATCTCAACGGATGAGTACTGTCAACACGTGAACCTTTATTTTATAATATTCTTTATCTTCTAAATTGGAATGAGGCCCAAACAATTACCATATAAAGTTAATTATATGGATTCCATACAACACATGTATATAATAGCAACGATAAACAATCAACCATCATCCAAAGTGCACTACACCGTATAAGCATCAAATATAGATATCTAACGCTTATAACAGCCTGTCAATCTATTGATCGACATACAACTAATTATTGGGATTAGTGTATGTCATTTATTATCCCAATACCCGTGTGGGGTTTCAAACAATCAAACATAGATTTTATTTGTGCAGTTGGGCGATGTGTAAAATTTATCGTCCCAATCAATTTCCTTCAAATAGGTGTACATAAACAAACCGTCCGGTTTGTAAATGAATATTTATTTATTCACATTCACGTTAAAAATTATATTTTTAACGATCAAATATTTTATTTTAACACATGAATTTTTATTCAGTTCATTTACAAAATAAAAACGATATTTTTATTTTTCTAACTTATTTTAGAAAATTTCGGCGGCATAAGGGCACGATACTATAAACGGGACAAGGCCTAGCCTTATCCCCGGTCTAGTGAAGGCCCACGCCATTCACACATCAATCAAATCAATTTCATTTCACCAAACAATTCAAACCAAATAATCTAACCAACTACACAACCAACCAATTAAATAAACAAGCCATCCATGGTCTGTGGATGACGGGCGTCGGGTGCTACTAAACACCGTCTACATCCTAGTATATATATATAACTAGAAAAGAAATTGAAGAGTGAGAAATTCTCACCAATAGCTATCCAATACCACGACTCTTCATTGATAGAAATCTTCATCGTTCTCGCCTTTTGTCGCTTTCGTTGCCCGCATTCACTACATATATAAAAATCGAATTTTTACTTCTCCATTCAATATATAAAAATCGAATTTTTACTTCGCTATTCAATATATAAAAATCGAATTTTTACTTCGCTATTCAATATATAAAAATCGAATTTTTACTTCGCTATTCAATATATAAAAATCGAATTTTTACTATGCTATTCAATATATAAAAATCGAATTTTTACTATGCTATATGGATAAAAATTCTATTTTTTTCTAATGCTATTATATAGGTAAAAATTCTATTTTTACATTGCTTTTATATAGATAAACATTCTATTTTTACATATAAAGATTTCGCCTTTTCAAATATAAAGATTTCGCCTTTTCAAATATAAAGATTTAAATCTTTACTATCTATATAATATAAAAATCGTCTATAATATAAAAATCATATTTTTAACTTCTACGTTATATAAAAATTATATTTTTAACCTTTCTATATAAAAAATTACATTTTTATTCTTCCTATAGTATAAAAATCATATTTTTATCCTCTAGAAATCCAACTTTCTTATCGTTAAAAATCCCAATTTTTCATGTTCTAAAGGTCAATCCTTGTTCATTTTAAAGATCGAATCTTTATATTAATAAAAACTGAATCTTTCTATAAAATAAAAATTAAAGTTTTTAAATTAATAAAACCAATTTTTTTCCATGCTATAATATATGTAAAAATCTGATTTTTCTAATGTTATAGTCTACATAAAAATCTGATTTTATTAAATAAATGGTGATAAAACACTTACAGGATTTCTAAGCGGACCGGTGTTCGTCGGAGTTGCTGGCGCGCGGTAGAGGAAGGTCGGTGGCGCTGCAGTGGTGGAGGGAGGGCTCGGTAGGTTGGCTGCGGTGTTCGCGGGTGGCACAAGGAGGCGGTTTCGATTTTGAGGGGGGCTTGGCTCGCGTCGATTAGGGGGGGGGGTCTTCAGTGTCGTGGCAAGGAGGGGGAAGGGTTTCTGATGGTGGTGCCCCCCTGGAGCAGCGGCGACGAGCGAATCGGGGGGGGGGGGGGTTCTGGGCACGATGGGTTTAGGGTTGGGGTTTTCCATTTTTTTACCTTTCTTTTCGTTTCTGATTCGAACTGAAGGGGGGGCCAGAGTATAAGGGAGAAGAGGTTTTTTTTATTATTATTTAATTATTTTATTCATCACTAAAAAGCAACTTTTATTTTCGACCTCTAAACGAGGCCCACCGCCTGTCGTCCATAGCTAATTACCCCCATTCCGAACACAATGGGATATGTACCGCAAGCTGATTCGACTGTTTCGATCAATTTCCGTTAAAATCAACATATAACTCTATATATTGAATTTGAACGCACATTTCAATTTACTTGGGTCATATACTAACTCTATAAATTCCCGAAAATTATTTTCTAGCTTCGTATTGATGATACGGTCCTAACAAAACTAGTTTCGTCGAATTCTGAGACCGTTGGAAAAATGGTCATTTTACAGTCGATTAAAATCAACTGAAACTGGTCAAACGCGTTTTCCTTCGCCACGCTCACATATTGATTCGAAAAATTATGAAATTTGGAACCTAGTAATAATTTGACATCACGGACCCAACAAAAGTGGTTTCGTCGAAATCCGAGGTCGTTTGCAAAATTCCCATTTTTAAGGGCCTGAATTCCATAGCGACTATTCAGAATTTTCAACTGGACATATCTTTTGATTCCCACTATGAAATCTTGATTTCTCGGATTCATTGGAAAGATATTATCAATTAGATCCTATTATTTTTGGTTTCTCTAAAATCCAGATTGTTTTGCACCCAGTACATTCAATTGAAGTTTGAAATCGAATTATCGAACTACCGCGCCATTTTCAATTCCTTTTATAATTATATATAAATATTTATATTCTAACGATGATGCGTATAATATATACGCCCGAATTATATTCAAAATAAATTTCTCGTCGATATTATTTAAAATAATTCATTTTAAATGTTCAAACTTCGCTATAATTGCCAAAATAAAAATTTTAAACTGGTTCAGAATTTCCGAGTTATTACAATTTCTGTTAACTAATGTCTGTGGATGTAGGAAAAACAAGTTGGAGGGATCCAACTGGATTTCTTAAAAATATATTATCTGTTTGCTTGTTTGTTTGCACATATACTGTCATATATGATGTGTTAGAAAACCTGTCAATTATAATTGGTTGTTTTGACTGTTTGAAATATCACTGGGTCTTAAATGTTGATATTTTAAAATACCAAAATGGAAATTTCCAGAGTAAAATAAGAAAATTCCATTTTTCTAAAACAGAATTTGAATTTTTAAATGGATTTGAAATATAAACTTGTTTTGAAAATAAAACAAGTAGTTCCTTTATAAACGGAGTTTATAAATAGTTCATTTATAAGTGAAAAGAATTATCATTGGATAATTCAGAAATAAAAATACAAGTGTGAAATTGAAAAGGGAAATCTATTTTCCAAAAGTAGAAATATCGATTTCAAAAGAAATTGAAATCGAGACTTGTTTAAAAATGAATAAAAAAGAAAATTCAAATAGAAATTTAATATAGAAATTCAAATGTAATTCAAATATAGAATTTGAATATAGAAAATATAAAGGAAATTCAAATATAGAATTTGAATATAGAAAGTGAAATGGAATTTGAATAAAGAAATTTTAAATATAGAATTTGAATATAGAGAATTTGAATAGAATAGAAAATATAAAATTTCAAATAGAATTGAAAATAGAAATTCAAATAGAATTTGGATATAGAGAATTTGAAATAGAATTTAAATATAGAGTTCAAATAGTGTTGAAAAGGGGAATTTGAATATAGAATTCAAATAGAGTTGAAATGGAAATTGAATATAGGAAATTTAAGTAGAATTGAAATGGAATTTGAACATAGAAGATCGAAGTATAAATAAATTTATTTCCAAGTAAGGAAAAATCGACAATTAGAGAAAATCAGAAATGTTAAGTTGGTGTGAGGACCCGTTACTTCCCCGTGAAGGAAAGAGCGGATACTTTGAGAACAACACACAATAGAACGCACACAGAAGAACATTTCATTGTATATTACATCAATTCCATCATATTACAAGAATATACAGAGTAAAAATAAATATTACACAACCGAAAAATATCAGATATTACAATACATTACATAGCAGCGGAAAATAATACAAAACACAACTGAAGGAGATATGCGTATACAAAGCTTTCCGGATATCATTCCAGCTGTAAATCAGGATCCTGTGAGTATAAATCTGCAAAACCGAAACTACTAGCTGCCCATGTCAAAATAAGGGCACCCAGAGTTTAGGTTAAAACAGTAAACTCCAGGTCAGTCATGGGACTGGTGTGAGAACTAAAACAGTTATTAATCTTTATTTTTAAAGTTAGGTAAATCAAGGGACCATGCCGCATAACACGGAACGGGTATCCTCCCAAGAATACCAGTGCATATAACAACAGCGCAATGCTAAATAAAGAAAAATGAAGCTATTATAAGACCCAGGACCTATCACACAATGCAACCCAAGCCGGGGGATAGGATTTTACCTTATAATAGCCAAAGAGTGCTTGATACGTTAAATTTCATGTTTTAAATTTTTAATCAGACTCTAACTGTAAATGAGTAAGAGAATGATTCCCGAAGTATTAACCCCGAAGGCTGAAACCAACATCAGACTAATACCCAGGAAATCACCCATCTTAGCTCGTTTTCAGTTAGTCTCTGATTTTATATACAATCATAAATATCAATCATAGGCGGCATGAATGCCCCATACCACTATGTCACCATATATAGGTATACAATCAAAATCGCAAAATGTCGTATTGGAAGTTGGGTTATCATTTATGGTATGAACCGAGGCTAGGGATCGTCCTCACTGATTCGAGACTGTCTAGCCCGAGCCTCAGGATCAGAGCTCGAGTGACCCTTGGATCGTCACGGCCGGTCCACACGGAGTGGATTAAAATGCCTGAACATGCATTTCCCCGCCCTATGGGGCGTAAATGAGCCAACGAATGACTCCATCGGCTTCACATAGTCACCGATATATCCGAGGCGCCTCGCAAACCAACAACCACATAGGTCAAACTCGTCAGGGCGTGTAAAACCACTGACGCCACTTCTAACTAGAAAGAAATGCATGCCCTCCCTAAGGTCCTTCTCCCATTTCTGGTTCATACCGGGTGTGAAACTCGCGAATTAAACGTTACACAAAGCTATGCTACAAAGGCCGTGCTTTGATCATCAACCACAATACTTTTCTTTTCAACAGAAGCCTTGATCATTTGCCACTTAGGCATGCCACACAGGAAATTTATTCCATGCGATGGATATCCACCAATATATAACCCCTGAGCTCGTACGTCTCAGAGAAGGGCGTTAAGCAAGAGAATAAATTCTCCACCGCCAAACAGATATATATTTAATAGAAATCAATCACACAGACTGAAATCCAATGTCAGACACACAATCCATTTACAAGTTCATTCTAGGTCTAAACGAAACCGGAGGCACCTAGTACCCCGCATATCCATCGATCTCCAAGTACGTCTGGACGATCACCAACTGTTTCCCTCCTCTTGGGTGTACAGCCCAATCAAGATAATCAGTAATTATCCAAACGACGTGAAGACCTCCGGTCTTCAACCACCGTCTTCACCTTCGACTTATCGTCGTATCAGTTATTCAGAATGGGATAAACCCGGTCTTTCCGAATAACTCACTTATATAATAAACAAGTGTTACACAAACACAACATATGCCTCATTCCAATTCATCAGTCACTAACCGTAAATTAATCAAGAGAATAATCCCCCAAATATTAACCCCGAAGGCCGAAATCAACATCAGATCAATACCCAGGAAATCACTCTGCTTAGCCAACCTACAGTTAGTTTCTAAATTTCACATTCTTAGGGAAAGATTCCCATTAATCTTATCAAAGATAAATTCTTTTAAATTTATGCTTTAATCTTCTTTTGAATATCAATTCAAACTAGTCGGGATTAACGAACCTTACCGAAGTAATCATTTGTTTTAATTTCCCAACCCCAACTTATTCATCCCATGAAGTAAAACTGGTCATACTTCATATCTAACACCACGGTGTTATCGGTAAATTCAATTACCATTTCACGTTCAAATCTAATTAAAGATTTAACTATCGCCTGGAGCAAAACTGGTGATACTCCATTCTCGATCTTTTCAATCTAATTAAAGATTCGTTAAAACTCCACTTAATTTTAATCTGTAACTGGGTTAAAGAATCCATGTCATTTAAAACACGGTTCATGATAAACCCAAAATCACATCACATTTCAATCAGTCCCTAACCGTAAATTAGCAAGTGAGCAATTTCCTAAGTATTAACCCCGAAGGCCGAAACCAACATCAGATTATTACCCCAGAAACCATTCAACTTAACTAATACCAATTAGTTTCTGATTTTCTTAACTCCATGGGTCTAAGAACAGTATTATTGAAGATACTGTTCACGACAACCCAAATTCACATTCCATTAATTATCCGGTTAAAGAACAAGTGTTATTTAAAACACTGTTCACGATAAACCCAAAATCAATTCCAATTCAATTCCAATTAAATATTATTTAATTGGTACACTTCGTTAAATCTAAATAAAAAGATTTAATCTTTTTTTTCTGAACTGGGCTTAAGAATAGTGTTAATGAAGACACCATTCACGACAAATCCAAATCACATTTGATATTAAATACAAGGCTCTGAATAGAAAATATATCGGCTTATATTCAATATCAAATTCTACGACCAACAAATATCGTATTGGAAATAACGATATAAATATATCTTTCAAATTTCCATAACAACATCTGTATAATCACGAAATCCAACATCGAAATATTCCAAAGACAATTTCGATTCAAATCCATTCCAATTCAATTATTGGAAATCCTGGTTACTTTTAAAACCCTTTCAAATCAAACTTATTTATTTAAAAATAAATAAACTATTATTCTAATTCAAAATTAGTTCATTTCGATAAAAATCTATTTTTATCTTTTCAAATATGGAGTTTTTCATCCCAATTTTTCCCAAATCATTTCTTATGATTTTACACAAATTATTACTATTTTTAATAATTTTATCAGCGACCGTACAGTCGATTTCCATCAACGGCCATCGAACTACACTTACAGCGACCTTTTCCAAACTTGATTTGGACATAATTCCAAATCCAACCGTTAGATTTATAATTTCTAATATTGGTTAGAAAGCTCTTTTCGATACGAACCCAATGGTTCCGGTTTTAGGAGAATCCGGCGGTCGGATCTCCCGCAATATCCATTTGAAGTCAATGGTCGAAATTTACGAACTACCGCAGCGCCGCGCGTTCTATTCAGGCCATTATATTATATATATAATATATATAATATATACTTCATCGATTTCCTTTTAAAACATATTATATAAATCGTTTTAAATTCGTTTTCAAAATGATTTCAACTTCTTTTCAAATTCAAATCAAAATTGAATTTTTCCTTATAAATTCGATTTAAATTCATTTCAAATTGATTTCTAATTTAATTTCAGTTCCTTTTCAATTCAATTCAATTCAATTTCAATTCGAATTCATTTCTATTCAATTTCAATTTGAATTCATTTCTATTCAGTTTCAGTTCGAATTTCAATTCTTTTCTAAATATCAGATTTTGAAATCACTTTCGATATTCATTATAAAATGAATAAAATCGATATAAATATCGTTCATGTCAAAATGGCGTCAATCTAATCAACACGGCTTCATATATTTCTATTTTAAATTATTCTATTTCAAAACTGGAATGAGGCCCAATCAATTACCATATAATGTTAATTATATGGATTTTCTACAACATATGTACAAAATAACAACGATAAATAATCAACCATCATCCAGAGTGCGTTCTACACTGTATAAGCATCAAATATAAATATTTAACGCTTATAACAGCCTGCCAATCAATCGATCGATGTAATAACCCGGAAAATGTGAACCAGTTTAAAATTTTTTAATTAGGTTATTACCAAGAAATTTGAATAGTTGAAATAGTATATTTCAATAAAATATAGAATTGTGTATAATATGGCAGTTTGAAATTTTGAATATAAACTTTGTCTGACTGTACCGGGTGGAAAATATAACGGATTTTGATGAAACTGAAAATATTTAAATCTGTTTATCAATACCTTTCTAACGAATCTGAAAAATCGAAATTTCATAACGGAAATCAAAAGTTATGGCCAAATGAATTTTCAGAAAGGTCGCTATATAGTATATATAGCCCTTGAAAATTGAGATTTTGCATACGACCTCGGAATTCGACGAAACCACTTTTGTTGGGTCCGGGATGTCAAATTATTGCTAAGTTTCAAATTTCATAATTTTTGAAGCTAGTATGTGAGCGGGGCAAAAGATAACGTGTTTGGTCAAATTCTGTTAAAATGGGTCGACCTAAAAATGGCCGTTTTTCAAATGAGCTCAGAATTCGATGAAACTGGTTTTGTTAGGACCGTATCGTCAAAACAAAGCTAGATATATTTTTCTGGAATTTTTCGATTCAGTTTGTGGCCCTGGCAAATTGAAATGTACGTTTAAATTAAATATCGAATGTTTTATATTTTAAATTGAAAAATAACTGACTGTAACAGTCGAAATGGCCAACGAAACATATCCCATTGTGTCCGGAATGGGGGTATTTAGCTAGGGGCGACAGTCGTTGGGTTTAAAAAGGAGTCCGTTTGCAAAAACACTATTTAAAAATTTCTATAAATTTCTGGCCAATAGGAAATTTTCTTTCAAAAAAAATAAAAATAAAAAAATCTAAAACCCTAGCCGCCAGAGCGCGATTGAACGAACCACGTCGCACGAACCTTCTTCCCCTTTTTCCGACCGCCTCAGGCGATTTCACCGCCGACCCCAGTAGAGGTTTCTGATCGCCGTAGTCCCCTCTCCACATCCGACCAACCCTCCTCCCATCGACTATCGACGCCGGAATTCGAAGAGGAAGGCGCGACCTTCTGAGCGCCGCCGCGACGAGCACAGGCCACCGAACCACTCGCCACCACCGCCGTTCTGGAGGTGCTTCGTAGCTCTTCGACGCAGCGTAGCCTGATCGAAGCATAGAGGTACGGATCGACAGAAAATTGGTGACCTAGTTTCGAAGGTTTTAAAAACCTTTCTGATGAAAATTCTGAAATGAAAATAACACTTTTAAGTGTTGCAAAACTTTGAAAAATAATATCTTTTTCGTTCTTTAACGAAATTCGATGAAACAGGAGACACTGTGACCGCAAGGAGGCTCTCTACATTCTAGAAGAAGCCGCGGATTTTTCTGACCTTCCTACGATTTTTAGCACCGCAATAACCAATGTGAGGAATCTAAACTATTTGTGTGAATGAAATCGCGTTGTATAAATTATATAAGCGAAGTGTAAATTATATACGCATTGTATACCTCATGTACATGTGTTGTATAAGTTATATTAGCGATGTATAAATTATACAAGCGTTGTTTGAAACATATATGCTTTGAATTGTGATGAAATGCAAGTGAATTATTATATTATATATATATATATACACTCCCCTCGTCCACAGACCATAGACGATATTTATTGCTTGTGATTGACGTGATGTTATATGATATGACGAATGGTTGGGAATAATTGTTTGTGGTTGATATTATGGTTGAAAAATACCTTTATGTTTGAAAAATACCTTTGTGGTTGAAAAATACCCTCTTGTGGTTGAAACAAAATAGAATAGGATTGTGGAATTGAAAATAAAACATGCCGCCTGCGTGCGAACTAGATGCATGATCCCCATTGTCAAAAACCGCGTGGTTTTAAGGTAGAGCGAGGAGCCGTACTAGGAACGGTCCCGGTTTTAACTACCCTGCCGTTATGCTGCCGAAATTTTCTGAAATATTTATGTGTTAGAATAATTTTTATTCGTTGAAATAAATTACATATGCTATATAGAATATTCATGTGTTGAGTTGAAATTCATTCGTTGAGTTGAAATTCATGTGTTGAATATTATTCGAATTTAAACAAATGGCTTTAGCGATAAAAATCACATTTTTATATATATTCAAACTATATCGAATATTCATGTGTTGAGTTGAAATTCATTCGTTGAGTTGAAATTCATGTGTTGAATATTATTCGAATTTAAACAAATGGCTTTACCGATAAAAATCACATTTTTATATATATTCAAACTATATCGAATATTCATGTGTTGAGTTGAAATTCATTCGTTGAGTTGAAATTCATGTGTTGAATATTATTCGAATTTAAACAAATGGCTTTAGCGATAAAAATCACATTTTTATATATACACAAACTATATAGAATATTCATGTGTTGAATTGCAATTAATTCGTTGAGTTGAAGTTCATGTGTTGAATGTTATCATCTTTTAAAAATAAAATGAATCGACAATGAAAACTATATTTTTATAGTAAATAAGAATAGTTAAAAATACACATGTGTCGAATAAATATTTTTGATGATAAAAATATTCCTTTTATCATGTATACGCTTAGTTAAAAATACACATGTGTTGAAATCAATAATAATTTGCTAGAAATAATATTATTAGCTTTGTTCTGCATATATATACATGTGTTGAACAGGAAAAATGGATTAGCTGTAGAGTAAAGAAATTATTTGCGTGCCCGACAAATAGGTGAACCTTGATGAGTTGGCTGCGCAATTTTATTTATATATCAACTCCTGTGAATGCCATTGGATGCGGAGTGCTGTTTTTTCTGTGTGAAATAATAAATAACGCCATAGGATAGTAACAATTAATTTTGAACTACACTACATGGCATACTTCTTGACGATAGGCATACTTCATCATATTCCACATAAGCAATTGGAGCTTGTATGACGAGGTGGAAGATTTACCATACAAGCAAGAGGCTTGTATGGCGAGGAATATGTACTACAGGTTGAACTGATGACTGATATGGACTATATAAATTATAACGATAAATTGCCAGATTAATAAAAACCCCACACGGGTCTGGAGTTGACAATAATCACGTCGCTCTAGTTATTAGATACGGCACATGGACTATTTATTTCCACACGGAAACGGGGTGACGGGAATTTATTCTCTGGAGTGATTATCAGTACATGCTCCCCCGTAAACACCAAAATATATCACTATAAATATGTGAATGCTTTTTAGGATTTATCGGGTACCTAATACGGCCCAATAAATTTCCAAACCCCTCCCCGTACAAAGGAGGTTATGGCGAAATTTTTCGAAATATTAAGGCGTTAGTGAAATATTTGAAGTGAAAACGAAGTTGAAAATATAAAATGAACTATAGTTGAAATTATAGAATGAACTATATTTATATATATATAAATATAAATATAATTGAAAGGAATAGAGGCCGTGCAGTTCGCGTTTCGGAATCGTAATTTGAAACGATTAGTACGAGAAATCCGACCATCGGATTTTCCCGAAACCGCAACCGCTGGGTTCGCCTTGGAAATATCTTTCCAACGGCACCAACCTTGTAAAAATCCAATGGTTGGATTGTCCGGAATGTTTAATTCAAATCTGAAGAAAAACAACGCCAAAATCATTTATATTTATATATAAATAAAAATATAATTAAATTAAATCAAATAACGACGCTGCAGTTTGAATTTTGAAACCGTAACTTCAAACGACTAGTGTGGAAGATCCGACCGTCGGATTCTCACGAAACTGGAACCGTTGGGTTCGCTTTGGGAATATCTTCCCACTGATATAGACTTTGAAGAAATCCAACGGTTAGATTTTCCGATATGTGTAAAACAAATTAAGGGAATAACAGCGCCAGTGCCACGGCACGACCTGAAACGTCGTTTAATTAAATATGGCCATTTTTAAATGAATAAAAATGGCGAAAAATCGTTATAAAATATTATAAGCAATATTGTTTGAGAATAAACCAAATGGGCTTGAATTGTTTGATATTTGATGGTTGTTTGTGTATGACATGAAAATAACACTAAAGAACCGAAAGATGGATGTCGAATAATATAACCATAAAACGAATCGATTTAAATTCTAATGACGTGAATTATTTGAAAAGGCCGAGCTAACCCTCATTTCAAATAATTTATCTAGCGATTCGAATTGGAAAATACAAAGATGATTCAAGACCGACGATCTTTCGTATCGGTTGGATGGGCGCTACTGAGGTTCCTGACCGGAGTAGCTACCGGAAAGGGGCGGAAGTAGTAGCCGTCTGAACGTATGTGTTGATTGGACGGATATACGAGGAATTTGACGCCTCCGGTTTCGTTCAGACCCAGAACGGACTTGCAAATGGACTGTGTGTCTGACATTGGATTTTGTTCTATATTGATTGATCTCTGTTAAATATATATCTGTTTGGCGGCGGAGAATTTATTCTTTTGCTTAACGCCCTTCTCTGAGACGTACGAGCTCAGGGGTTATATATCGATGGAAATCAATCGTATGGAGTGGACTGCCCATGTGGCATGCCAAGATGCTGTGATCAAGGCTTCTGTTGCAATGCAAAGTCTTGTGGATGATGATCAAAGCAAGGTCTACGTGGCCTAGCTCTGTGTATTACGTAGATTCGCGAACCTCACACCCCGGTATGAGTTAAAAACGGGATACGGACCGCTGGGAGAGCACGACGTTTCTTTCTAGCTATGGTGGTGTTAGTGACTTACCAGCCCTGACATATATATCTACTTTTCACCTTTGTGGTTGTTGGAATGCGAGGCGCCTCGATTATAGGTCTGTAAGGACCGGGAAACGTGTGTTTAGGAATAAATAATCCTCAAACGTAAGAGAGGACCGACCCAGTCGATCCAAGGGTTACCCAGAGTGTGTAGTCCTGAGGCATTTGCTAGAGTGTCTCGAAGCGGAGAGGAGCTTGCCCCTTGCCTCGACTCATGATGGAAATCCAATTTCCAATACGAGATAACGGACTTGATTGTAGAACTAGTATGGCGACATAGTGGTATGGGGCACTTATGCCGTCTATGATTGATATTTATGATGCTATTCAGTTTTGAAACATATATGCACTAGTAATAATATCAAATGATTTCGCTTTATACGTATCAAGCATATTTGGCTGTTATAAGATAAAACTCTATCCTCCGGCTTGCGTTGCATTGTGTGATGGGACCCGAGTCTTATAATGGCTTCATTCTTTCTAAAAACATTGCGTTGTTTTAAAAGAATTTACTTTGTTTTAAATGCACTAGCAATCAGTGGAGTAAACCCGTTCCGCGAAAGTGGCGTGGTCCAATGATTTGCTATTACTGTTGTTTAACTGTTAAATAGATTCCTCATACCAGTCTCCATGACTGACTCGTTGTTTGTTTCACTTTGCAAACGCAGGTGCCCTTATTTTCACACGGGCAGCCTAGTACACAGGTGACAGGTTGTTTTTGGCTTTGCACTGCTGCATAGAGTGAATTTTTGGCTCATGGCGAGGCTAACTTCACAGAGATGACTTTGACATTTACCGCCATTACTGTATTTATATTATGATTCCGCCACGGGCGATGCAGACTGATTTACTTTCCGTATTTCTCACTATATGTATATGTATTCTGCCTTCGGCGATGTAGACTGATACCCTTATTATGTCTCACTGCATGTATGTATTCCGCCTCTGGCGATGATGACTGATCACTTTCCTTTTCATTTACTAAGTGTATCCCACGTTATGCTATTCTGATATTCCTACATGTTGTGATTCCGCTATCATATCCATGTAAAACTATTTTATTTATTGTTTCTGCAATTATCTGTACTCTGCTATGATGATTAATGTGTTATTTCCTAATGATTATCCTTAATACCGCCCCTCGGATTTAGGGATCGTCACAGTTGGTATCGGAGCTTTGGTTAACCTTAGTTCCGGGATCTAACACATTAAACACCTCGTCAGAATAGAATCAGTAGTGTTCTAATGCGAGTAGCTCATTAGAGATAGGATTAGCAATGTCCTAGAATGAGCTAAGCAGATTAGCAAAACAATTGGATCAGTACATCATCATTATCTTTCTTTGTATTCCCTTGCTTTATCATTTATGAAAAATTATCAAATCTGTGAGCTTGACTCTTTTCTTGCTTATACAGTTCTCTTAGATGGCTACGCGAGGAGCAGCAGCTAGAGGAGGCCGTGGAGGCCGAGGAGATGCAGCAGGAGGACGGGGGAATATCCCCGTAGTAGTGGAAGGCCCTATTTTTCAGCCACCAGCACCAGAAGACTTTGAGCTAGATAAAGTAGCAAAGAGGTACATAAATCTTGGGGGGAAACCTTTTACTGGCACTGGCACAGTGAACGAGGCAATAGCTTGGCTGAAAACCTGTGAGAAAATCTTCGAAGGCATGGGTATGGGAACTAACAACAAAGCCCGACTTGGCATTTGGCTCCTTCAGGAGGAAGCAGAGCTGTGGTGGGATGCCATTACCTCTGAGGATGCAGCTGGTACTATCCGGACTTGGGAGCAGTTCAAGACTTTGTTCAATGAGAAGTTTGTACCGGAACAGGCTCTAGAGAGGATGAGAGAGCAGTTTGCTAATCTCCAGCAGGGAGACCTCTCTATTCAGGATTATCTAAATAAGTTCACTCAGTTATCGCGCTATGCTCCAGAGCTGATTTTGTCCAACAAAGCAAAGAACAAGAGGTTCATATTTGGGCTGAAGCGCAAGTACCACGATAGAGCTATGAGCAACATCAAACTCTCCTTTACAGAACTAGTAGAGATGGCTTGCAATTACGAAGACATGGATGAGAGGCATGCTAGCCAAGACCGCGCTAAAAGCCAAGCAGGAAATAAGCGCAAGGCTTCAACAGATCAACCCAAATCTAGCATTATCGCGGCCGCTACTCAGAAACCTGCAAAGATCCCGAAAGGAAATTGCTACAATTGCAGGAAGCCAGGTCACTTTTCTAATGTATGCAAAGCCCCAAGGAAGCCAAAGGCAAATGACTCAGCCGAATGCTACAACTGCCATAAGAAGGGACACTATTGCAGGAACTGTCCTCTGAAGCAGAATGCTCAAGTGGCTCATGTCTATGACGGGAAGACCCCGCCAGCTATCACCGATGGATCAGGTAAACCCGATGTCTTGCGAGGTACGCTTACCATTAAAAATATTCCTGTTTCTGTACTTTTTGATACTGGTGCATCACGTAGCTTCATTTCTGGTAACATTGTTCACCAATTAAGATTGAAACGAGGAAAACTTAAAGAACCAATTAAAGTTCAAAACCCGATAGGAGGTTCTATTAGTCTCAGTACATATTGTAAAGTACCTATTTCCTTCTCTCGATACAAGTTCTCTTTTAAAGTGATTGTCATGGACCTTTCCGAATTTGATATTATACTGGGGCTAGATTGGCTGACAAAGTATAAGGCAGAAGTTAGATGTGCCGAAAGAATCGTGAAGGTTGAAACAAAACTTGGGCATATCACTATACCATGCCATGGCTCAGAAATTAATAGAGCAGAATTTTGGTCTTCTTTAGAAGTTACTCCCCCTTCGATAGAAAAGATACCGGTCGTTAAAAACTATGCGGATGTGTTTGAAGAAGTAGAAAACTTACCGCCGCAAAGAGAAATTGAATTTAGGATAGATCTAATTCCTAACGCCCGACCAGTAGTACATCCAATAAGAAGAATGGCCCCGAAAGAAAAAGAAGAGCTAAGTGGTCAAACCCGAGAATTGCTTTGGAAAGGTCTAATCAGACCGAGCTTTTCAGCATGGGGAGCAGCAATAGTATTTGTCCCGAAATCAGACAGTACTCTAAGACTTTGTGTTGATTACCGAGATCTCAATAAGCAGACGCTGAAGAACAAATATCCCTTGCCCCGTATAGATGATCTGTTAGATCAATTAAATGGAGTAACAGTATTCTCCAGAATGGACCTAGCTACAGGTTTCCACCAATTACGAATAGCCGAAGACTGTGTTCCTTTAACAGCCTTCAGGGGTCCCGATTTATTCTACGAATGGTTAGTAATGCCATTCGGATTGTGTAACGCTCCAGCATACTTCGTCGATCTTATGAACAGAGTGTTCCGTGGTGTATTGAATAAATTTGTTCTAGTCTTCATCGATGACATTTTAATCTACTCTAAGTCGGAAGACGAGCATGCAAAACATTTAGAACAAGTGTTGAAAATTCTAAGGAGAAATGTCTTGAAAGCTAAATTTTCTAAATGTGTCTTCTGGCAGAATGAAGTTAAATTCCTAGGCCATGTCGTATCAAAGGAAGGAATTGCTGTAGATCCAAGCAAAATTACAGCGATTCAGAACTGGAAACAACCTACTACGCCCACAGAAGTTCGAAGTTTCCTTGGATTGGCTAGTTACTATCGGAAATTCGTTCAGGATTTTTCAAAGATATCTGGTGTATTGACAAAGCTTACCAAGAAGCATGAGAAATTCAAATGGACATCCGAATGTGAAGAAGCTTTCCAAGAGCTAAAACTGAAGTTGACAACCGCGCCAGTATTGACCATAATAGAAGGCAACCAAGACTTGACTGTATGGACAGATGCTTCTATCAGAGGGCTAGGCGCAGTATTAATGCAAAAAGGCCAAGTGATCGCTTATGCCAGTCGTCAACTAAAGCCGCATGAAAGAAACTATGCTACCCATGATCTTGAGTTATTAGCCATCGTGTTCGCTTTAAGAATCTGGAGGCATTATTTACTGGGCGAGAAATTCGAACTATTTACCGATCATCAATCCTTGAAATATCTGTTCACTCAGAAAGATCTAAACTTGAGACAACAGCGTTGGTTAGAATTCCTTGCAGCATATGATTTTGAAATTCTATACACTCCAGGGAAAGCCAATGTTGTAGCAGATGCGCTCAGCAGAAAAAATGAGATCATTGCCAGTTTTGTCATCACGTCTTCATTAATAGACAGGATCTCGACCCTTCAAAAGGAGGATAATTTTGTAAAAGTAATGATCAGAAGGATCAATGGAGGCATAGACTCCAGCTTCCAGGTGGATAGTGAAGGGGTTTTGAGATTAAAAGGAAGAATTTGTGTTCCCGACATCTCCGAGCTAAAAAGAGAAATACTTGATGAGTGCCATAAGTCCAAATTAAGTATCCATCCCGGTGTGAGCAAAATGTATAACGATATCAAACGCACCTTCTGGTGGAAGGCGATGAAAAGGGATATCTCAGTATATGTTAGCAGATGCCCCACTTGCCAGCTAGTTAAGAGTGATCAACAGAAATTGGCTGGATTATTACAACCATTAGAAATTCCAGGATGGAAGTGGGAACAAATTTCTATGGATTTCATCGATGGTCTGCCTCGAACTAAGAAAGGAACCGACAGTATATGGGTAATCGTAGATCACTTCACGAAGACTGCCCATTTCATACCTGTCCGATCCAATAGAACGACTCAAAGCCTAGCACAGATTTACTTCAGAGAAATAGTTAAACTACATGGAGTGCCTCTCAATATAGTCAGCGATAGAGACCCCCTATTTACTAGCAAATTCTGGGAAGCATTCCAGGAAGAATTGGGAACCAAATTAAATCTAAGCACCGCTTATCACCCTCAGACAGACGGCCAAACTGAGCGGGTGAATAGAATTTTAGAAGATTTGCTGCGGGCTTGCGTTATTGATTTTGGAGGTTCATGGGAAGATCACTTACATCTAGCAGAATTCTCTTACAACAATAGCTATCAAGCAAGTTTGGGAATGTCTCCATTCGAAGCATTATACGGTAGACCGTGCAGATCTCCCGCATGTTGGGTAGAACCTGGCAACAGACTTGTGTTAGGGCCCGATATGATTCGAGAAGCATCGGATAAAGTCGATTTCATTAAGAAGCGATTAAAAACCGCGCAGAGCCGACAGAAAAGTTATGCTGATGCTAGAAGAAGGGATATATCGTTTGCCGTTGGCGATTATGTTTATTTAAGAGTTTCTCCAATGCGAGGAGTAATCAGATTTGGCAAGACTGGGAAGTTGGCACCGAGATTTATTGGTCCCTTTCCTATACTTGAACGGATTGGAACTCTTGCATATAGGGTTTCATTACCTAATTGGTTGCCTGGTATACATGATGTGTTCCACGTATCTCAACTCAGAAAACATGTTCATGATCCCGGCCTTATTGTGGAAGAAGCAACACAACATGAAATAGACATAACTCCAGAATTAGCACTCAGTAGAGAGCAATTAAAGATAGTTGGCAAAGAAACCAGAGAGCTAAGGAGGAAAAAGATTCATTTAGTCAAAGTGCAATGGAGTAGTGATCCTAGAGACTGTACTTGGGAAACTGAGGAAAGCATTAAACAAGCCTATCCCAAATGCAGAGTGGACATCTCTGACTAACTCCGGTGCAAGGTACCTTTACAATACTTTGCATTTACATTTCGAGGACGAAAAGTTTTAAGTGGGGGAGATTGTAATAACCCAGAAAATGTGAACCAGTTTAAATTTTTTTAATTAGGTTATTACGAAGAAATTTGAATAGTTGAAATAGTATATTTCAATAAAATATAGAATTGTGTATAATATGGCAGTTTGAAATTTTGAATATAAACTTTGTCTGACTGTACCGGGTGGAAAATATAACGGATTTTGACGAAACTGAAAATATTTAAATCTGTTTATCAATACCTTTCTAACGAATCTGAAAAATCAAAATTTCATAACGGAAATCAAAAGTTATGGCCAAATGAATTTTCAGAAAGGTCGCTATATAGTATATATAGCCCTTGAAAATTGAGATTTTGCATACGACCTCGGAATTCGACGAAACCACTTTTGTTGGGTCCGGGATCTCAAATTATTGCAAAGTTTCAAATTTCTTAATTTTTGAAGTGAGCGGGGCAAAAGATAACGTGTTTGGTCAAATTCTGTTAAAATGGGTCGACCTAAAAATGGCCGTTTTTCAAATGAGCTCAGAATTCGACGAAACTGGTTTTGTTAGGACCGTATCGTCAAAACAAAGCTAGATATATTTTTCTGGAATTTTTCGATTCAGTTTGTGGCCCTGGCAAATTGAAATGTACGTTTAAATTAAATATCGAATGTTTTATATTTTAAATTGAAAAATAACTGACTGTAACAGTCGAAATGGCCAACGAAACATATCCCATTGTGTCCGGAATGGGGGTATTTAGCTAGGGGCGACAGTCGTTGGGTTTAAAAAGGAGTCCGTTTGCAAAAACACTATTTAAAAATTTCTATAAATTCCTGGCCAATAGGAAATTTTCTTTCAAAAAAACTAAAAATAAAAAAATCTAAAACCCTAGCCGCCAGAGCGCGATTGAACGAACCACGTCGCACGAACCTTCTTCCCCTTTTTCCGACCGCCTCAGGCGATTTCACCGCCGACCCCAGTAGAGGTTTCTGATCGCCGTAGTCCCCTCTCCACATCCGACCAACCCTCGACTCCTCCCATCGACTATCGACGCCGGAATTCGAAGAGGAAGGCGCGACCTTCTGAGCGCCGCCGCGACGAGCACAGGCCACCGAACCACTCGCCACCACCGCCGTTCTGGAGGTGCTTCGTAGCTCTTCGACGCAGCGTAGCCTGATCGAAGCATAGAGGTACGGATCGACAGAAAATTGGTGACCTAGTTTCGAAGGTTTTAAAAACCTTTCTGATGAAAATTCTGAAATGAAAATAACACTTTTAAGTGTTGCAAAACTTTGAAAAATAATATCTTTTTCGTTCTTTAACGAAATTCGATGAAACAGGAGACACTGTGACCGCAAGGAGGCTCTCTACATTCTAGAAGAAGCCGCGGATTTTTCTGACCTTCCTACGATTTTTAGCACCGCAATAACCAATGTGAGGAATCTAAACTATTTGTGTGAATGAAATCGCGTTGTATAAATTATATAAGCGAAGTGTAAATTATATACGCATTGTATACCTCATGTACATGTGTTGTATAAGTTATATTAGCGATGTATAAATTATACAAGCGTTGTTTGAAACATATATGCTTTGAATTGTGATGAAATGCAAGTGAATTATTATATTATATATATATATATACACTCCCCTCGTCCACAGACCATAGACGATATTTATTGCTTGTGATTGACGTGATGTTATATGATATGACGAATGGTTGGGAATAATTGTTTGTGGTTGATATTATGGTTGAAAAATACCTTTATGTTTGAAAAATACCTTTGTGGTTGAAAAATACCCTCTTGTGGTTGAAACAAAATAGAATAGGATTGTGGAATTGAAAATAAAACATGCCGCCTGCGTGCGAACTAGATGCATGATCCCCATTGTCAAAAACCGCGTGGTTTTAAGGTAGAGCGAGGAGCCGTACTAGGAACGGTCCCGGTTTTAACTACCCTGCCGTTATGCTGCCGAAATTTTCTGAAATATTTATGTGTTAGAATAATTTTTATTCGTTGAAATAAATTACATATGCTATATAGAATATTCATGTGTTGAGTTGAAATTCATTCGTTGAGTTGAAATTCATGTGTTGAATATTATTCGAATTTAAACAAATGGCTTTAGCGATAAAAATCACATTTTTATATATATTCAAACTATATCGAATATTCATGTGTTGAGTTGAAATTCATTCGTTGAGTTGAAATTCATGTGTTGAATATTATTCGAATTTAAACAAATGGCTTTACCGATAAAAATCACATTTTTATATATATTCAAACTATATCGAATATTCATGTGTTGAGTTGAAATTCATTCGTTGAGTTGAAATTCATGTGTTGAATATTATTCGAATTTAAACAAATGGCTTTAGCGATAAAAATCACATTTTTATATATACACAAACTATATAGAATATTCATGTGTTGAATTGCAATTAATTCGTTGAGTTGAAGTTCATGTGTTGAATGTTATCATCTTTTAAAAATAAAATGAATCGACAATGAAAACTATATTTTTATAGTAAATAAGAATAGTTAAAAATACACATGTGTCGAATAAATATTTTTGATGATAAAAATATTCCTTTTATCATGTATACGCTTAGTTAAAAATACACATGTGTTGAAATCAATAATAATTTGCTAGAAATAATATTATTAGCTTTGTTCTGCATATATATACATGTGTTGAACAGGAAAAATGGATTAGCTGTAGAGTAAAGAAATTATTTGCGTGCCCGACAAATAGGTGAACCTTGATGAGTTGGCTGCGCAATTTTATTTATATATCAACTCCTGTGAATGCCATTGGATGCGGAGTGCTGTTTTTTCTGTGTGAAATAATAAATAACGCCATAGGATAGTAACAATTAATTTTGAACTACACTACATGGCATACTTCTTGACGATAGGCATACTTCATCATATTCCACATAAGCAATTGGAGCTTGTGTGACGAGGTGGAAGATTTACCATACAAGCAAGAGGCTTGTATGGCGAGGAATATGTACTACAGGTTGAACTGATGACTGATATGGACTATATAAATTATAACGATAAATTGCCAGATTAATAAAAACCCCACACGGGTCTGGAGTTGACAATAATCACGTCGCTCTAGTTATTAGATACGGCACATGGACTATTTATTTCCACACGGAAACGGGGTGACGGGAATTTATTCTCTGGAGTGATTATCAGTACATGCTCCCCCGTAAACACCAAAATATATCACTATAAATATGTGAATGCTTTTTAGGATTTATCGGGTACCTAATACGGCCCAATAAATTTCCAAACCCCTCCCCGTACAAAGGAGGTTATGGCGAAATTTTTCGAAATATTAAGGCGTTAGTGAAATATTTGAAGTGAAAACGAAGTTGAAAATATAAAATGAACTATAGTTGAAATTATAGAATGAACTATATTTATATATATATAAATATAAATATAATTGAAAGGAATAGAGGCCGTGCAGTTCGCGTTTCGGAATCGTAATTTGAAACGATTAGTACGAGAAATCCGACCATCGGATTTTCCCGAAACCGTAACCGCTGGGTTCGCCTTGGAAATATCTTTCCAACGGCACCAACCTTGTAAAAATCCAATGGTTGGATTGTCCGGAATGTTTAATTCAAATCTGAAGAAAAACAACGCCAAAATCATTTATATTTATATATAAATAAAAATATAATTAAATTAAATCAAATAACGACGCTGCAGTTTGAATTTTGAAACCGTAACTTCAAACGACTAGTGTGGAAGATCCGACCGTCGGATTCTCACGAAACTGGAACCGTTGGGTTCGCTTTGGGAATATCTTCCCACTGATATAGACTTTGAAGAAATCCAACGGTTAGATTTTCCGATATGTGTAAAACAAATTAAGGGAATAACAGCGCCAGTGCCACGGCACGACCTGAAACGTCGTTTAATTAAATATGGCCATTTTTAAATGAATAAAAATGGCGAAAAATCGTTATAAAATATTATAAGCAATATTGTTTGAGAATAAACCAAATGGGCTTGAATTGTTTGATATTTGATGGTTGTTTGTGTATGACATGAAAATAACACTAAAGAACCGAAAGATGGATGTCGAATAATATAACCATAAAACGAATCGATTTAAATTCTAATGACGTGAATTATTTGAAAAGGCCGAGCTAACCCTCATTTCAAATAATTTATCCAGCGATTCGAATTGGAAAATACAAAGACGATTCAAGACCGACGATCTTTCGTATCGGTTGGATGGGCGCTACTGAGGTTCCTGACCGGAGTAGCTACCGGAAAGGGGCGGAAGTAGTAGCCCTCTGAACGTATGTGTTGATTGGACGGATATACGAGGAATTTGACGCCTCCGGTTTCGTTCAGACCCAGAACGGACTTGCAAATGGACTGTGTGTCTGACATTGGATTTTGTTCTATATTGATTGATCTCTGTTAAATATATATCTGTTTGGCGGCGGAGAATTTATTCTTTTGCTTAACGCCCTTCTCTGAGACGTACGAGCTCAGGGGTTATATATCGATGGAAATCAATCGTATGGAGTGGACTGCCCATGTGGCATGCCAAGATGCTGTGATCAAGGCTTCTGTTGCAATGCAAAGTCTTGTGGATGATGATCAAAGCAAGGTCTACGTGGCCTAGCTCTGTGTATTACGTAGATTCGCGAACCTCACACCCCGGTATGAGTTAAAAACGGGATACGGACCGCTGGGAGAGCACGACGTTTCTTTCTAGCTATGGTGGTGTTAGTGACTTACCAGCCCTGACATATATATCTACTTTTCACCTTTGTGGTTGTTGGAATGCGAGGCGCCTCGATTATAGGTCTGTAAGGACCGGGAAACGTGTGTTTAGGAATAAATAATCCTCAAACGTAAGAGAGGACCGACCCAGTCGATCCAAGGGTTACCCAGAGTGTGTAGTCCTGAGGCATTTGCTAGAGTGTCTCGAAGCGGAGAGGAGCTTGCCCCTTGCCTCGACTCATGATGGAAATCCAATTTCCAATACGAGATAACGGACTTGATTGTAGAACTAGTATGGCGACATAGTGGTATGGGGCACTTATGCCGTCTATGATTGATATTTATGATGCTATTCAGTTTTGAAACATATATGCACTAGTAATAATATCAAATGATTTCGCTTTATACGTATGGAGCATATTTGGTTGTTATAAGATAAAACTCTATCCTCCGGCTTGCGTTGCATTGTGTGATGGGACCTGAGTCTTATAATGGCTTCATTCTTTCTAAAAACATTGCGTTGTTTTAAAAGAATTTACTTTGTTTTAAATGCACTAGCAATCAGTGGAGTAAACCCGTTCCGCGAAAGTGGCGTGGTCCAATGATTTGCTATTACTGTTGTTTAACTGTTAAATAGATTCCTCATACCAGTCTCCATGACTGACTCGTTGTTTGTTTCACTTTGCAAACGCAGGTGCCCTTATTTTCACACGGGCAGCCTAGTACACAGGTGACAGGTTGTTTTTGGCTTTGCACTGCTGCATAGAGTGAATTTTTGGCTCATGGCGAGGCTAACTTCACAGAGATGACTTTGACATTTACCGCCATTACTGTATTTATATTATGATTCCGCCACGGGCGATGCAGACTGATTTACTTTCCGTATTTCTCACTATATGTATATGTATTCTGCCTTCGGCGATGTAGACTGATACCCTTATTATGTCTCACTGCATGTATGTATTCCGCCTCTGGCGATGATGACTGATCACTTTCCTTTTCATTTACTAAGTGTATCCCACGTTATGCTATTCTGATATTCCTACATGTTGTGATTCCGCTATCATATCCATGTAAAACTATTTTATTTATTGTTTCTGCAATTATCTGTACTCTGCTATGATGATTAATGTGTTATTTCCTAATGATTATCCTTAATACCGCCCCTCGGATTTAGGGATCGTCACAGTTGGTATCGGAGCTTTGGTTAACCTTAGTTCCGGGATCTAACACATTAAACACCTCGTCAGAATAGAATCAGTAGTGTTCTAATGCGAGTAGCTCATTAGAGATAGGATTAGCAATGTCCTAGAATGAGCTAAGCAGATTAGCAAAACAATTGGATCAGTACATCATCATTATCTTTCTTTGTATTCCCTTGCTTTATCATTTATGAAAAATTATCAAATCTGTGAGCTTGACTCTTTTCTTGCTTATACAGTTCTCTTAGATGGCTACGCGAGGAGCAGCAGCTAGAGGAGGCCGTGGAGGCCGAGGAGATGCAGCAGGAGGACGGGGGAATATCCCCGTAGTAGTGGAAGGCCCTATTTTTCAGCCACCAGCACCAGAAGACTTTGAGCTAGATAAAGTAGCAAAGAGGTACATAAATCTTGGGGGGAAACCTTTTACTGGCACTGGCACAGTGAACGAGGCAATAGCTTGGCTGAAAACCTGTGAGAAAATCTTCGAAGGCATGGGTATGGGAACTAACAACAAAGCCCGACTTGGCATTTGGCTCCTTCAGGAGGAAGCAGAGCTGTGGTGGGATGCCATTACCTCTGAGGATGCAGCTGGTACTATCCGGACTTGGGAGCAGTTCAAGACTTTGTTCAATGAGAAGTTTGTACCGGAACAGGCTCTAGAGAGGATGAGAGAGCAGTTTGCTAATCTCCAGCAGGGAGACCTCTCTATTCAGGATTATCTAAATAAGTTCACTCAGTTATCGCGCTATGCTCCAGAGCTGATTTTGTCCAACAAAGCAAAGAACAAGAGGTTCATATTTGGGCTGAAGCGCAAGTACCACGATAGAGCTATGAGCAACATCAAACTCTCCTTTACAGAACTAGTAGAGATGGCTTGCAATTACGAAGACATGGATGAGAGGCATGCTAGCCAAGACCGCGCTAAAAGCCAAGCAGGAAATAAGCGCAAGGCTTCAACAGATCAACCCAAATCTAGCATTATCGCGGCCGCTACTCAGAAACCTGCAAAGATCCCGAAAGGAAATTGCTACAATTGCAGGAAGCCAGGTCACTTTTCTAATGTATGCAAAGCCCCAAGGAAGCCAAAGGCAAATGACTCAGCCGAATGCTACAACTGCCATAAGAAGGGACACTATTGCAGGAACTGTCCTCTGAAGCAGAATGCTCAAGTGGCTCATGTCTATGACGGGAAGACCCCGCCAGCTATCACCGATGGATCAGGTAAACCCGATGTCTTGCGAGGTACGCTTACCATTAAAAATATTCCTGTTTCTGTACTTTTTGATACTGGTGCATCACGTAGCTTCATTTCTGGTAACATTGTTCACAAATTAAGATTGAAACGAGGAAAACTTAAAGAACCAATTAAAGTTCAAAACCCGATAGGAGGTTCTATTAGTCTCAGTACATATTGTAAAGTACCTATTTCCTTCTCTCGATACAAGTTCTCTTTTAAAGTGATTGTCATGGACCTTTCCGAATTTGATATTATACTGGGGCTAGATTGGCTGACAAAGTATAAGGCAGAAGTTAGATGTGCCGAAAGAATCGTGAAGGTTGAAACAAAACTTGGGCATATCACTATACCATGCCATGGCTCAGAAATTAATAGAGCAGAATTTTGGTCTTCTTTAGAAGTTACTCCCCCTTCGATAGAAAAGATACCGGTCGTTAAAAACTATGCGGATGTGTTTGAAGAAGTAGAAAACTTACCGCCGCAAAGAGAAATTGAATTTAGGATAGATCTAATTCCTAACGCCCGACCAGTAGTACATCCAATAAGAAGAATGGCCCCGAAAGAAAAAGAAGAGCTAAGTAGTCAAACCCGAGAATTGCTTTGGAAAGGTCTAATCAGACCGAGCTTTTCAGCATGGGGAGCAGCAATAGTATTTGTCCCGAAATCAGACAGTACTCTAAGACTTTGTGTTGATTACCGAGATCTCAATAAGCAGACGCTGAAGAACAAATATCCCTTGCCCCGTATAGATGATCTGTTAGATCAATTAAATGGAGTAACAGTATTCTCCAGAATGGACCTAGCTACAGGTTTCCACCAATTACGAATAGCCGAAGACTGTGTTCCTTTAACAGCCTTCAGGGGTCCCGATTTATTCTACGAATGGTTAGTAATGCCATTCGGATTGTGTAACGCTCCAGCATACTTCGTCGATCTTATGAACAGAGTGTTCCGTGGTGTATTGAATAAATTTGTTCTAGTCTTCATCGATGACATTTTAATCTACTCTAAGTCGGAAGACGAGCATGCAAAACATTTAGAACAAGTGTTGAAAATTCTAAGGAGAAATGTCTTGAAAGCTAAATTTTCTAAATGTGTCTTCTGGCAGAATGAAGTTAAATTCCTAGGCCATGTCGTATCAAAGGAAGGAATTGCTGTAGATCCAAGCAAAATTACAGCGATTCAGAACTGGAAACAACCTACTACGCCCACAGAAGTTCGAAGTTTCCTTGGATTGGCTAGTTACTATCGGAAATTCGTTCAGGATTTTTCAAAGATATCTGGTGTATTGACAAAGCTTACCAAGAAGCATGAGAAATTCAAATGGACATCCGAATGTGAAGAAGCTTTCCAAGAGCTAAAACTGAAGTTGACAACCGCGCCAGTATTGACCATAATAGAAGGCAACCAAGACTTGACTGTATGGACAGATGCTTCTATCAGAGGGCTAGGCGCAGTATTAATGCAAAAAGGCCAAGTGATCGCTTATGCCAGTCGTCAACTAAAGCCGCATGAAAGAAACTATGCTACCCATGATCTTGAGTTATTAGCCATCGTGTTCGCTTTAAGAATCTGGAGGCATTATTTACTGGGCGAGAAATTCGAACTATTTACCGATCATCAATCCTTGAAATATCTGTTCACTCAGAAAGATCTAAACTTGAGACAACAGCGTTGGTTAGAATTCCTTGCAGCATATGATTTTGAAATTCTATACACTCCAGGGAAAGCCAATGTTGTAGCAGATGCGCTCAGCAGAAAAAATGAGATCATTGCCAGTTTTGTCATCACGTCTTCATTAATAGACAGGATCTCGACCCTTCAAAAGGAGGATAATTTTGTAAAAGTAATGATCAGAAGGATCAATGGAGGCATAGACTCCAGCTTCCAGGTGGATAGTGAAGGGGTTTTGAGATTAAAAGGAAGAATTTGTGTTCCCGACATCTCCGAGCTAAAAAGAGAAATACTTGATGAGTGCCATAAGTCCAAATTAAGTATCCATCCCGGTGTGAGCAAAATGTATAACGATATCAAACGCACCTTCTGGTGGAAGGCGATGAAAAGGGATATCTCAGTATATGTTAGCAGATGCCCCACTTGCCAGCTAGTTAAGAGTGATCAACAGAAATTGGGTGGATTATTACAACCATTAGAAATTCCAGGATGGAAGTGGGAACAAATTTCTATGGATTTCATCGATGGTCTGCCTCGAACTAAGAAAGGAACCGACAGTATATGGGTAATCGTAGATCACTTCACGAAGACTGCCCATTTCATACCTGTCCGATCCAATAGAACGACTCAAAGCCTAGCACAGATTTACTTCAGAGAAATAGTTAAACTACATGGAGTGCCTCTCAATATAGTCAGCGATAGAGACCCCCTATTTACTAGCAAATTCTGGGAAGCATTCCAGGAAGAATTGGGAACCAAATTAAATCTAAGCACCGCTTATCACCCTCAGACAGACGGCCAAACTGAGCGGGTGAATAGAATTTTAGAAGATTTGCTGCGGGCTTGCGTTATTGATTTTGGAGGTTCATGGGAAGATCACTTACATCTAGCAGAATTCTCTTACAACAATAGCTATCAAGCAAGTTTGGGAATGTCTCCATTCGAAGCATTATACGGTAGACCGTGCAGATCTCCCGCATGTTGGGTAGAACCTGGCAACAGACTTGTGTTAGGGCCCGATATGATTCGAGAAGCATCGGATAAAGTCGATTTCATTAAGAAGCGATTAAAAACCGCGCAGAGCCGACAGAAAAGTTATGCTGATGCTAGAAGAAGGGATATATCGTTTGCCGTTGGCGATTATGTTTATTTAAGAGTTTCTCCAATGCGAGGAGTAATCAGATTTGGCAAGACTGGGAAGTTGGCACCGAGATTTATTGGTCCCTTTCCTATACTTGAACGGATTGGAACTCTTGCATATAGGGTTTCATTACCTAATTGGTTGCCTGGTATACATGATGTGTTCCACGTATCTCAACTCAGAAAACATGTTCATGATCCCGGCCTTATTGTGGAAGAAGCAACACAACATGAAATAGACATAACTCCAGAATTAGCACTCAGTAGAGAGCAATTAAAGATAGTTGACAAAGAAACCAGAGAGCTAAGGAGGAAAAAGATTCATTTAGTCAAAGTGCAATGGAGTAGTGATCCTAGAGACTGTACTTGGGAAACTGAGGAAAGCATTAAACAAGCCTATCCCAAATGCAGAGTGGACATCTCTGACTAACTCCGGTGCAAGGTACCTTTACAATACTTTGCATTTACATTTCGAGGACGAAAAGTTTTAAGTGGGGGAGATTGTAATAACCCAGAAAATGTGAACCAGTTTAAATTTTTTTAATTAGGTTATTACGAAGAAATTTGAATAGTTGAAATAGTATATTTCAATAAAATATAGAATTGTGTATAATATGGCAGTTTGAAATTTTGAATATAAACTTTGTCTGACTGTACCGGGTGGAAAATATAACGGATTTTGACGAAACTGAAAATATTTAAATCTGTTTATCAATACCTTTCTAACGAATCTGAAAAATCAAAATTTCATAACGGAAATCAAAAGTTATGGCCAAATGAATTTTCAGAAAGGTCGCTATATAGTATATATAGCCCTTGAAAATTGAGATTTTGCATACGACCTCGGAATTCGACGAAACCACTTTTGTTGGGTCCGGGATCTCAAATTATTGCTAAGTTTCAAATTTCATAATTTTTGAAGCTAGTATGTGAGCGGGGCAAAAGATAACGTGTTTGGTCAAATTCTGTTAAAATGGGTCGACCTAAAAATGGCCGTTTTTCAAATGAGCTCAGAATTCGACGAAACTGGTTTTGTTAGGACCGTATCGTCAAAACAAAGCTAGATATATTTTTCTGGAATTTTTCGATTCAGTTTGTGGCCCTGGCAAATTGAAATGTACGTTTAAATTAAATATCGAATGTTTTATATTTTAAATTGAAAAATAACTGACTGTAACAGTCGAAATGGCCAACGAAACATATCCCATTGTGTCCGGAATGGGGGTATTTAGCTAGGGGCGACAGTCGTTGGGTTTAAAAAGGAGTCCGTTTGCAAAAACACTATTTAAAAATTTCTATAAATTCCTGGCCAATAGGAAATTTTCTTTCAAAAAAACTAAAAATAAAAAAATCTAAAACCCTAGCCGCCAGAGCGCGATTGAACGAACCACGTCGCACGAACCTTCTTCCCCTTTTTCCGACCGCCTCAGGCAATTTCACCGCCGACCCCAGTAGAGGTTTCTGATCGCCGTAGTCCCCTCTCCACATCCGACCAACCCACGACTCCTCCCATCGACTATCGACGCCGGAATTCGAAGAGGAAGGCGCGACCTTCTGAGCGCTGCCGCGATGAGCACAGGCCACCGAACCACTCGCCACCACCGCCGTTCTGGAGGTGCTTCGTAGCTCTTCGACGCAGCGTAGCCTGATCGAAGCATAGAGGTACGGATCGACTGAAAATTGGTGACCTAGTTTCGAAGGTTTTAAAAACCTTTCTGATGAAAATTCTGAAATGAAAATAGCACTTTTAAGTGTTGCAAAACTTAGAAAAATAATATCTTTTTCGTTCTTTAACGAAATTCGATGAAACAGGAGACACCGTGACCGCAAGGAGGCTCTCTACATTCTAGAAGAAGCCGCGGATTTTTCTGACCTTCCTACGATTTTTAGCACCGCAATAACCAATGTGAGGAATCTAAACTATTTGTGTGAATGAAATCACGTTGTATAAATTATATAAGCGAAGTGTAAATTATATATGCATTGTATACCTCACGTACATGTGTTGTATAAGTTATATTAGCGATGTATAAATTATACAAGCGTTGTTTGAAACATATATGCTTTGAATTGTGATGAAATGCAAGTGAATTATTATATTATATATATATATATATATACTCCCCTCGTCCACAGACCATGGACGATATTTATTGCTTGTGATTGACGTGATGTTATATGATATGACGAATGGTTGGGAATAATTGTTTGTGGTTGATATTATGGTTGAAAAATACCTTTATGTTTGAAAAATACCTTTGTGGTTGAAAAATACCCTCTTGTGGTTGAAACAAAATAGAATAGGATTGTGGAATTGAAAATAAAACATGCCGCCTGCGTGCGAACTAGATGCATGATTCCCATTGTCAAAAACCGCGAGGTTTTAAGGTAGAGCGAGGAGCCGTACTAGGGACGGTCCCGGTTTTAACTACCCTACCGTTATGCTACCGAAATTTTCTGAAATATTTATGTGTTAGAATAATTTTTATTTGTTGAAATAAATTACATATGCTATATAGAATATTCATGTGTTGAGTTGAAATTCATTCGTTGAGTTGAAATTCATGTGTTGAATATTATTCGAATTTAAACAAATGGCTTTAGCGATAAAAATCACATTTTTATATATATTCAAACTATATCGAATATTCATGTGTTGAGTTGAAATTCATTCGTTGAGTTGAAATTCATGTGTTGAATATTATTCGAATTTAAACAAATGGCTTTAGCGATAAAAATCATATTTTTATATATATTCAAACTATATCGAATATTCATGTGTTGAGTTGAAATTCATTCGTTGAGTTGAAATTCATGTGTTGAATATTATTCGAATTTAAACAAATGGCTTTAGCGATAAAAATCACATTTTTATATATACACAAACTATATAGAATATTCATGTGTTGAATTGCAATTCATTCGTTGAGTTGAAGTTCATGTGTTGAATGTTATCATCTTTTAAAAATAAAATGAATCGACAATGAAAACTATATTTTTATAGTGAATAAGAATAGTTAAAAATACACATGTGTCGAATAAATATTTTTGATGATAAAAATATTCCTTTTATCATGTATACGCTTAGTTAAAAATACACATGTGTTGAAATCAATAATAATTTGCTAGAAATAATATTATTAGCTTTGTTCTGCATATATATACATGTGTTGAACAGGAAAAATGGATTAGCTGTAGAGTAAAGAAATTATTTGCGTGCCCGACAAATAGGTGAACCTTGATGAGTTGGCTGCGCAATTTTATTTATATATCAACTCCTGTGAATGCCATTGAATGCGGAGTGCTGGTTTTTCTGTGTGGAATAATAAATAACGCCATAGGATAGTAACAATTAATTTTGAACTACACTACATGGCATACTTCTTGACGATATGCATACTTCATCATATTCCACATAAGCAATTGGAGCTTGTGTGACGAGGTGGAAGATTTACCATACAAGCAAGAGGCTTGTATGGTGAGGACTATGTACTACAGGTTGAACTGATGACTGATATGGACTATATAAATTATAACGATAAATTGCCAGATTAATAAAAACCCCACACGGGTCTGGAGTTGACAATAATCACGTCGCTCTAGTTATTAGATACGGCACATGGACTATTTATTTCCACACGGAAACGGGGTGACGGGAATTTATTCTCTGGAGTGATTATCAGTACATGCTCCCCCGTAAAAACCAAAATATATCACTATAAATATGTGAATGCTTTTTAGGATTTATTGGGTACCTAATACGGCCCAATAAATTTCCAAACCCCTCCCCGTACAAAGGAGGTTATGGCGAAATTTTTCGAAATATTAAGGCGTTAGTGAAATATTTGAAGTGAAAACGAAGTTGAAAATATAAACTGAACTATAGTTGAAATTATAGAATGAACTATATTTATATATATAAATATAAATATAATTAAAAGGAATAGAGGCCGTGCAGTTCGCGTTTCGGAATCGTAATTTGAAACGATTAGTACGAGAAATCCGTCCATCGGATTTTCCCGAAACTGCAACCACTGGGTTCGCCTTGGAAATATCTTTCCAACGGCACCAACCTTGTAAAAATCCAACGGTTGGATTGTCCGGAATGTTTAATTCAAATCTGAAGAAAAACAGCGCCAGAATCGTTTATATTTATATATAAATATAAATATAATTAAATTAAATCGAATAACGACGCTGTAGTTTGAATTTTGAAACCGTAACTTTAAACGACTAGTGTGGAAGATCCGACCGTCGGATTCTCACGAAACTGGAACCGTTGGGTTCGCTTTGGGAATATCTTCCCACTGATATAGACTATGTAGAAATCCAACGGTTAGATTTTCCGATATGTGTAAAACAAATTAAGGGAAAAACAGCGCCAGTGCCACGGCACGACCTGAAACGTCGTTTAATTAAATATGGCCATTTTTAAATGAATAAAAATGGCGAAAAATCGTTATAAAATATTATGAGCAATATTGTTTGAGAATAAACCAAATGGGCTTGAATTGTTTGATATTTGATGGTTGTTTGTGTATGACATGAAAATAACACTAAAGAACCGAATGATGGATGTCGAATAATATAACCATAAAACGAATCGATTTAAATTCTAATGACGTGAATTATTTGAAAAGGCCGAGCTAACCCTCGTTTCAAATAATTTATCCAGCGATTCGAATTGGAAAATACAAAGACGATTCAAGACCGACGATCTTTCGTATCGGTTGGATGGGCGCTACTGAGGTTCCTGACCGGAGTAGCTACCGGAAAGGGGCGGAAGTAGTAGCCGTCTGAACGTATGTGTTGATTGGACGGATATACGAGGAATTTGACGCCTCCGGTTTCGTTCAGACCCAGAACGGACTTGCAAATGGACTGTGTGTCTGACATTGGATTTTGTTCTATATTGATTGATCTCTGTTAAATATATATCTGTTTGGCGGCGGAGAATTTATTCTTTTGCTTAACGCCCTTCTCTGAGACGTACGAGCTCAGGGGTTATATATCGATGGAAATCAATCGTATGGAGTGGACTACCCATGTGGCATGCCAAGATGCTGTGATCAAGGCTTCTGTTGCAAAGCAAAGTCTTGTGGATGATGATCAAAGCAAGGTCTACGTGGCCTAGCTCTGTGTATTATGTAGATTCGCGAACCTCACACCCCGGTATGAGTTAAAAACGGGATACGGACCGCTTGGAGAGCACGACATTTCTTTCTAGCTATGGTGGTGTCAGTGACTTACCAACCCTGACATATATATTTACTTTTCACCTTTGTGGTTGTTGGAATGCGAGGCGCCTCGATTATAGGTCTGTAAGGACCGGGAAACGTGTGTTTAGGAATAAATAATCCTCAAACGTAAGAGAGGACCGGCCCAGCCGATCCAATGGTTACCCAGAGTGTGTAGTCCTGAGGCATTTGCTAGAGTGTCTCGAAGCGGAGAGGAGCTTGCCCCTTGCCTCGACTCATGACGGAAATCCAATTTCCAATACGAGATAACGGACTTGATTGTAGAACTAGTATGGCGACATAGTGGTATGGGGCACTTATGCCGTCTATGATTGATATTTATGATGCTATTCATTTTTGAAACATATATGCACTAGTAATAATATCAAATGATTTCGCTTTATACGTATCAAGCATATTTGGTTGTTATAAGATAAAACTCTATCCTCCGGCTTGCGTTGCATTGTGTGATGGGACCCGAGTCTTATAATGGCTTCATTCTTTCTAAAAACATTGCGTTGTTTTAAAAGAATTTACTTTGTTTTAAATGCACTAGCAATCACTGGAGTAAACTCGTTCCGCGAAAGTGGCGTGGTCCTATGATTTGCTATTACTGTTGTTTAACTGTTAAATAGATTCCTCATACCAGTCCCCATGACTGACTCGTTGTTTGTTTCACTTTGCAAACGCGGGTGCCCTTATTTTCACACGGGCAGCCTAGTACATAGGTGACAGGTTGTTTTTGGCTTTGCACTGCTGCATAGAGTGCATTTTTGGCTCATGGCGAGGCTGACTTCACAGAGATGACTTTGACATTCACCGCCATTACTGTATTTATATTATGATTCCGCCACGGGCGATGCAGACTAATTTACTTTCCGTATTTCTCACTATATGTATATGTATTCCGCCTTCGGCGATGTAGACTGATACCCTTATTATGTCTCACTGCATGTATGTATTCCGCCTCTGGCGATGATGACTGATCACTTTCCTTTTCATTTACTAAGTGTATCCCACGTTATTCTATTCTGATATTCCTACATGTTGTGATTCCGCTGTCATATCCATGTAAAATTATTTTATTTATTGTTTCTGCAATTATCTGTACTCTGCTATGATGATTAATGTGTTATTTCCTAATGATTATCCTTAATACCGCCCCTCGGATTTTGGGATCGTCACAATCGACATACAACTAATTATTGGGATTAGTGTATGTCATCTATCATCCCAATACCCGTGTGGGGTTTCAAACAATCAAACACAGATTTTATTTGTGCAGTTGGGCGATGTGTAAAATTTATCGTCCCAATCAATATCAATCAAATCAGTGTATATAAACAAATCTCCGATTTGTTTATAGATATTTGTTTTAAATACACATTAAAAATTCTATTTTTAACTATAAAAATATTTTCCACTATAAAATATTTTATTTCATTTCTCATCACATCACACAATCAACTACACATCAAAATCAAACAAACAAGCATACAAGTCGTCCATGGTCTGTGGACGACGGGTGTCGGGTGCTACTAAACACCATCTTCATCCTAGTATATATTTTAACTAGAAAATTAAATTAAAAGTGAGAAGTTCTCACCGGCTAGCTAATCCAAATGCCTCGACTCTTCTTATGTAGGAAATCTTCATCATTTCTTCTTTTGTCGCTTTCGTCGTCCGTATTCACTACATATATAAAAATCACATTTTTATATTCTCTATTATATAAAAATCATATTTTTAATTCGTTACTTCATATCTGTGAAAATAGAATTTTTATCGCTACTTCTATATTGTAAAAATAGAATTTTTATCACTACTTCTATATTGTAAAAATCCGACCTTTTCTATTGTAAAAATCACACTTTTATACAAATGAAAATCTTAACTTTCTTCGCTATCCAAACAGGTAAAAACCATATTTTTATTCGTTATTTTCTATATACAAATTATATCTTTAACTATATAAAAATCCTACTTTTCCTTATATAGAAATCAAACTTTTCATATGTAGAAATCAAACTTTTCCACATATGAAAGATCCAATTTTTACTACACTTCCATATGTATAAAAATCCTATACTTTTCATACATATATAAAATCAAATTTTTATAACTTTTCATATTTAAAAATTCAATCTTTTTATTTATAAATATTCGATCTTTAATCTATATTAAAAAAAATTCAAACTTCATAGAAATAAAAATCATATCTTTGCTTATATATGATTTATAAAACAATTTTTCTCAATAATCCCTTTATATATCTTTCGTATTTTTTTTATATTGAATAAACTAAATTAAACATTTTAGACAAACTAAAATAAAATTAAAATTAAAAACTTACAGCTGAAACGAAGGAGAGGGAGGGACCTACGTCGGGGTGGGCTGCGTTGCGTCGTTCGAGGAGGGAGCGGGGTCTGGTGGCGGCAGGTTCTGGTCATGGGGGGCTGCACTGTCGATTTCAGGCCTGGAGGGGGGGATTTCAAGATGGGAGGAGAAAGGGGGAAAGCGGTGGGAGGGAGGAGGGTCGGAGCACGCCAGAGAGGGGGTGGTGTCTCGAGCGGAGGGGGGCGGCGGCTTGGCGTCGACGGTGGGGCGGCTTCGAGCTCTAGCGGTTTTTTTGTTTCCTTTTGGATCTGAAACTAATGGGAGGGGGGAGGTAAAGGAGAATAAGGGGTTGACTTTATAATATTTTATATATTTATTTAATTCCTAAATCGAAAAAGCAACTTTTTATTTCTAACTCGAAATCGAACCCACCGACTGACGTCCCTAGCGAAATACCCCCATTTCGAACACAATGGGATATGTCACATAGGCCAATTCGATCGTTACGTCCAGTTTTCATCAAAATCAACATATAACTCTATATATTGAATTTGAACGCGCATTTCAATTTACCGAGGTCACATACTAACTCGAAAAATTCCAGAAAAATATTTTCTAGCTTCGTATTGACGATACGGTCCTAACAGAACTAGTTTCGTCAAATTCCGAGACCATTTGAAAATGGCCATTTTCCAGTCGATTAAAATCAACTGAAACTGGTCAAATGTGTTTTCCTTTGCCACGCTCACATATCGAATCGAAAAATTATGAAAATTGGAATCTAGCAATAACTTGACATCACGGATCCAACAAAAGTTGTTTCGTCGAAATCCGAGGTTGTTTGCAAAATTTCCATTTTTAAGGGCCGGAATTCCATAGCGACTATTCAGAATTTCAACTGGACGTATCTTTTGATTCCCGCTATGAAATTTCGATTTTTCAGATTCGTTGGAAAGATATTCTCAAATAGATTCAAATATTTTTGGTTTCACTAAAATCTGATTTATTTTGCACCCAATACATTCATTTGAATTTTGAAATCGAATTATCGAACTACCGCGCCATTTTCAATTCCTTTTATATATATAAATAAATAATTATATTCTAACGACGATCTATATAAAATATACGTTTGAATTCCATTCAAAATAAATTTCTCGTCGTTATTATTTAAAATAATTCATTTTAAATAATCAAAATTCGCTAAAATTGCCAAAATAAAAAAATTTAAAGTGGCTTGGATTTCTGGGTTATTACAATCTCCCCCACTTAAAACTTTTCGTCCCCGAAAGGGAACGAAGCCGAAAGTTTTTTAACAAATCAACTCAACTTTCATTATTTTGATTACGGCTTAAGTTCTTCAACTTTTCAATTTCTAAGAGCTTTTCAAATATTTGGCTAACACCCTACATTTTCGAAAATTTTTGTCATAACCTCCCCTGCACCGGGAGCACCGGGAAAATCCCGAAATTTCCATATAGGCCCTCTGATCTCAAAAAGAAAAAGAAAAAGCCAATCGGCTCATAAAATCATCATCACCCAAACAAAATAGTAAATTATGGTAAACATGTACCTATTTGTCGGGCAAACAAATTTTATTCTTCTGCTCTAGCCTCCTTGCTATGACCTATTTAATGTAAGTACATGTACATGCATGCAAATGCGACAAATTTTCAATACAATTCACTATTTGATTCAATTTGGTTATAGGTTCAACATTTAATTAATCAACCAATAATCAAACAACCCAATCATCAATCCATTAGTTGATTATTGTTTCAAATTTATAACTTTGATATATATTCTAAAAACATATTTTTGATGCCAAATCACCATAATAAGCCCTATCTAATTTTGGTTCTCACACCAGTCAATAGGAAATATATAGAAATCTCACTTTCGTCACTCGAATATAAACACTGATGATGAGGCCTCATCATCAGAATCATCTCCGGGCGACTAGAGTGTGATTCTATATCTATCCAGTATATCAAAACTTCGAATACACGCGGATCAGACGTATACGCAAAATCTGTATATACTGGATAGTCCAAATCAATATAAAATAAATAATCAAATACGTATAAAACGATTTAAATTTCAAAACAAAACTTGTTTTTAATTTTTATTTTAAAAACATTACTCTTCACACTCGTTCTAGGATACTACTGATCCCATCTCTAACGAGTCATTCATATTGGATATTACTAATCCAATATCTGATGAATTCTTTCGTATGGGTCTAATGTGTCTTATTCTCTGAGCTTTGTAAACCAAAGCTTTGATACCAACTATGAGGACCCGTTACTTCCCCGTGAAGGAAAGAGCGGATACTTTTAGAACAACACACAATAGAACGCAGACAGAAGAACATTTCATTGTATATTACAACAATTCCATCAGATTACAAGAATATACAGAATAAAAATAAATATTACACAACAGAAAAATATCAGATATTACAATACATTACATAGCAGTGGAAAATAATACAAAACACAACTGAAGGAGATATGCGGATACAAAGCTTTCCGGATATCATTCCAGTTGTAAATCAGGATCCTGTGAATATAAATCTGCAAAACCAAAACTACTAGTTGCCCATGTCAAAATAAGGGCACCCAGAGTTTAGGTTAAAACAATAAACTCCAGGTTAGTCATGGGATTGTTGTGAGAACTAAAACAGTTATTAATCTTTATTTTTAAAGTTAGGTAAATCAAGGGACCACGCCGTATAACAAGGAACGGGTTTCCTCCCAAGAATACCAGTGCATATAACAATAGCGCAATGCTAAATAAAGAAAAATGAAGCTATTATAAGACCCAGGTCCTATCACACAATGCAACGCAAGCCGGGGGATAGGGTTTTACCTTATAATAGCCAAAGAATGCTTGATACACTAAATTTCATGTTTTAAATTTTTAATCATACTCCAACTGTAAATGAGTAAGAGAATGATTCCCTAAGTATTAACTCCGAAGGCCGAAACCAACATCAGACTAATACCCAGGAAATCACCCATCTTAGCTCATTTTCAGTTAGTTTCTGATTTTATATACAATCATAAATATCAATCATAGGCGGCATGAATGCCCCATACCACTATGTCGGCATATATAGGTATACAATCAAAACCGCAAAATGTTGTATTGGAATCTGGGTTATCATTTATGGTATGAACCGAGGCTAGGGATCGTCCTCACCGATTCGAGACTGTCTAGCCCGAGCCTTAGGATAAAAGCTCGAGTGACCCTTGGATCGTCAGGGCCGGTCCACACGGAGTGGATTAAAATGCCTGGACATGCGTTTCCCCGCCCTATAGGGGCGTAAATGAGCCAACGAATGACTCCATCGGCTTCACATAGTCACCGATATATCCGAGGCGCCTCGCAAACCAACAACCACATAAGTCAAACTCGTCAGGGCATGTAAAACCACTGACGCCACTTCTAACTGGAAAGAAACGCATGCCCTCCTTGAGGTCCTTCTCCCGTTTCTGGTTCATACCGGGTGTGAAACTCGCGAATTAAACGTTACACAAAGCTATGCCACAAAGGCCGTGCTTTGATCATCAACCACAAGACTATGCTTTTCAACAGAAGCCTTGATCATTTGCCACTTAGGCATGCCACACAGGCAATTCATTCCATGCGATGGATATCCACCAATATATAACCCCTGAGCTCGTACGTCTCAGAGAAGGGCGTTAAGCAAGAGAATAAATTTTCCGCCGCCAAACAGATATATATTTAATAGAAATCAATCACACAGACTGAAATCCAATGTCAGACACACAATCCATTTACAAGTTCGTTCTAGGTCTGAACGAAACCGGAGGCACCTAGTTCCCCGCATATCCATCGATCTCCAAGTACGTCTGGACGATCACCAACTGTTTCCCTCCTCTTGGGTGTACAGCCCAATAAAGATCATCAGTAATTATCTAAACGATGTGAAGACCTCCGGTCTTCAACCACCGTCTTCACCTTCGACTTATCGTCGTATCAGTTATTCAGAATGGGATAAACCCGGTCTTTCCGAATAACTCGCGTATATAATAAACAAGTGTTGCACAAACACAACATACGTCTCATTCCAATTCATCAGTCACTAACCGTAAATTAATCAAGAGAATAATCCCCCAAATATTAACCCCGAAGGCCGAAACCAACATCAGATCGATACCCAGGAAATCACTCTGCTTAGCCAACCTACAGTTAGTTTCTAAATTTCACATTCTTAGGGAAAGGTTCCCATTAATCTTATCAAAGATAAATTTTTTTAAATTTATGCTTTAATCTTCTTTTGAATATCAATTCAAACTAGTCGGGATTAACGACCTTACCGAAGTAATCATTTGTTTTAATTTCCCAATCCCAACTTATTCATCCCATGAAGTAAAACTGGTCATACTTCATATCTAACACCACGGTGTTATCGGTAAATTCAATTACCATTTCAGGTTCAAATCTAATTGAAGATTTAACTATCGCCTGGAGCAAAACTGGTGATACTCCATTCTCGATCTTTTCAATCTAATCAAAGTTTCATTAAAACTTCATTTAGTTTTAATCTGTAACTGGGTTAAAGAATCCATGTCATTTAAAACACGGTTCACGATAAACCCAAAATCACATCACATTTCAATCAGTCCCTAACCGTAAATTAGCAAGTGAGCAATTTCCTAAGTATTAACCACGAAGGCCAAAACCAACATCAGATCAATACCCCAGAAACCATTCAACTTAACTAATCTCCAATTAGTTTCTGATTTTCTTAACTCCATGGGTCTAAGAACAGTATTATTGAAGATACTGTTCATGACAACCCAAAATCACATTCCATTAATTATCGGGTTAAAGAACAAGTGTTATTTAAAACACTGTTCACGATAAACCCAAAATCAATTCCAATTCAATTCCAATTAAATATTATTTAATTGGTACACTTCATTAAATCTAAATAAAAAGATTTAATCATTTTTACTCAACTGGGCTTAAGAACAGTGTCAATGAAGACACCATTCACGACAAACCCAAATCACATTTGATATTAAATACAAGGCTCTGAATAGAAAATATATCGGCTTATATTCAATATCAAATTCTACGACCAACAAATATCATATTGGAAATAACGGTATAAATATATCTTTCAAATTTTCATAACAACATCTGTATAATCACGAAATCCAACATCGAAATATTCCAAAGACAATTTCGGTTCAAATCCATTCCAATTCAATTATTGGAAATCCTGGTTACTTTTAAAACCCTTTCAAATCAAATTTATTTATTTAAAATTAAATAAACTATTATTCTAATTCAAAATTAGTTCATTTCGATAAAAATCTATTTTTATCTTTTCAAATATGAAGTTTTTCATCCCAATTTTTCCCAAATCATTTCTTATGATTTTACACAAATTATTACTATTTTTAATAATTTTATCAAGGCCCATACAGTCGATTTCCATCAACGGCCATCGAACTGCACTTACAGCGACCTTTTCCAAATTTGATTTGGACATAATTCCAAATCCAACCATTAGATTTCTAATTTCTAATATTCGTTAGAAAGCTCTTTTCGATACGAACCCAACGGTTCCGGTTTTAGGAGAATCCGACGGTCGGATCTCCCGCAATATCCATTTGAAGTCAATGGTCGAAATTCACGAACTACCGCAGCGCGGCGCGTTCTATTCAGGCCATTATATTATATATATAATATATATAATATATACTTTGTCGATTTCCTTTTAAAACGTATTATATAAATCGTTTTAAATTCGTTTTCAAAATGATTTCAACTTCTTTTCAAATTCAAAACAAAATTGAATTTTTTCTTATAAATTCGATTTAAATTCATTTCAAATTGATTTCAATTCAAATTGATTTCTAATTCAATTTCAGTTCCTTTTCAATTCAATTTCAATTCGAATTCATTTCTATTCAATTTCAATTTGAATTCATTTCTATTCAGTTTCAGTTCGAATTTCAATTCTTTTCAAAATATCAGATTTTGAAATCACTTTCGATATTCATTATAAAATGAATAAAATCGATATAAATATCATTCACGTCAAAATGGCGTCAATCTAATCAACACGGCTTCATATATTTCTATTTTCAAATATTCTATTTCAAAAATGGAATGAGGCCCAATCAATTACCATACAATGTTAATTATATGGATTTTCTACAACACATGTACAAAATAACAACGATAAATAATCAACCATCATCCAGAGTGTGTTCTACACTGTATAAGCATCAAATATAAATATTTAATGCTTATAACAGCCTGTCAATCAATCGATCGACATACAACTAATTATTGGGATTAGTGTATGTCATCTATCATCCCAATACCCGTGTGGGGTTTCAAACAATCAAACACAGATTTTATTCGTGCAGTTGGGCGATGTGTAAAATTTATCGTCCCAATCAATATCAATCAAATCAGTGTATATAAACAAATCTCCGATTTGTTTATAGATATTTATTTTAAATACACGTTAAAAATTCTATTTTTAACTATAAAATATTTTCCACTATAAAATATTTTATTTCATTTCTCATCACATCACACAATCAACTACACATCAAAATCAAACAAACAAGCATACAAGCCGTCCATGGTCTGTGGACGACGGGTGTCGGGTGCTACTAAACACCGTCTGCATCCTAGTATATATTTTAACTAGAAAATTAAATTAAAAGTGAGAAGTTCTCACCGGCTAGCTAATCCAAATGCCTCGACTCTTCTTATGTAGGAAATCTTCATCATTTCTTCTTTTGTCGCTTTCGTCGTCCGTATTCACTACATATATAAAAATCACATTTTTATATTCTCTATTATATAAAAATCATATTTTTAATTCGTTACTTCATATCTGTGAAAATAGAATTTTTATCGCTACTTCTATATTGTAAAAATAGAATTTTTATCACTACTTCTATATTGTAAAAATCCGACCTTTACTATTGTAAAAATCACACTTTTATACACATGAAAATCTTAACTTTCTTCGCTATCCAAATAGGTAAAAACCGTATTTTTATTCGTTATTTTCTATATACAAATTATAGCATTAACTATATAAAAATCCTACTTTTCCATATATAGAAATCAAACTTTTCATATATAGAAATCAAACTTATCCACATATGAAAGATCCAATTTTTATTACACTTCCATATGTATAAAAATCCTATACTTTTCATACATATATAAAATCGAAATTTTATAACTTTTCATATTTAAAAATTCAATCTTTTAATTTATAAAAATTTGATCTTTACTCTATATAAAAAAAATTCAAACTTCATAGAAATAAAAATCATACCTTTGCTTATATATGATTTATAAAACAATTTTTCACAATAATCCCTTTATATATCTTTCGGATTTTTTTTATATTGAATAAACTAAATTAAACATTTTAGATAAACTAAAATAAAATTAAAAACTTACAGTTGAAACGAAGGAGAGGGAGGGACCTGCGTCGGGGTGGGCTGCGCTGCGTCGTTCGAGGAGGGAGCGGGGTCTGGTGGCGGTGAGTTCTGGTCATGGGGGGGATGCGCTGTCGATTTCATGCCTGGAGGGGGGATTTCGAGATGGGAGGAGAAAGGGGGAAAGCGGCGGGAGGGAGGAGGGCCGGAGCACACCGAAGAGGGGCGGTGTCTCAAGCGGAGGGGGGCGGCGGCTTGGCGTCCACGGTGGGGCGGCTTCGAGCTCTAGCGGTTTTTTTTTTCTTTTTCCTTTTGGATCTGAAACTAACGGGGGGGGGGGGGGGGGGGGTAAAGGAGAATAAGGGTTTGACTTTATAATATTTTATATATTTATTTAATTCCTAAATCGAAAAAGTAACTTTTTATTTTTAACTCGAAATCGAACCTACCGACTGTCGTCCCCAGCGAAATACCCCCATTCCGAACACAATGGGATATGTCACATAGGCCAATTCGATCGTTACGTCTAGGTTTCATCAAAATCAACATATAACTCTATATATTGAATTTGAACGCGCATTTCAATTTACCGAGGTCACATACTAACTCGAAAAATTCCAGAAAAATATTTTCTAGCTTCGTATTGACGATACGGTCCTAACAAAACCAGTTTCGTCAAATTCTGAGACCATTTGAAAAATGGCCATTTTCCAGTCGATTAAAATCAACTAAAACTGGTCAAACGCGTTTTCCTTTGCCACGCTCACATATCGAATCGGAAAATTATGAAAATTGGAATCTAGCAATAACTTGACATCACAGATTCAACAAAAGTGGTTTCGTCGAAATCCGAGGTCGTTTGCAAAATTTCCATTTTTAAGGGCCAGAATTCCATAGCGACTATTCAGAATTTTCAACTGGACGTATCTTTTGATTCCCGCTATGAAATTTCGATTTTTCGGATTCGTTGGAAATATATTCTCAAATAGATTCAAATATTTTTGGTTTCACTAGAATCCGGTTTATTTTGCACCCGGTACATTCATTTGAATTTTGAAATCGAATTATCGAACTACCGCGCCATTTTCAATTCCTTTTGTATATATAAATAAATATTTATATTCTAACGACGATCTATATAAAATATACGTTTGAATTCCATTAAAAATAAATTTCTCGTCGTTATTATTTAAAATAATTCATTTTAAATAATCAAAATTCGCTAAAATTGCCAAAATAATTTTTTTTAAATTGGCTCGGATTTCCGGGTTATTACAGTTGGATTTGAAATTAGATTGAATATATACTAAGAAATATATTAGAATAGAGTTGAATTTACTATAAACGAAGTTTAAAAGTTTTAATATATAAATATAATTAAAACGAACTCGCCGCAGCGCTGCAGTTCGTAAATTGGTGTTTCGAACTTCAATTGAGTATACAGAACTCAATTGAAGTCGGAATTCTTTGAAACAAGAAAACGTCAGGACAGATTTGATAATAGTTTTCTAATGGAAGAGAAAATTCTGAATTTCATCGTATAGATTTTGAGTTATGTCAAAATCAAATTTTCAGAAAAACAGCGCCAGAACCATTATAAAACCATAATGGTTTTTTTGAATAAATAAAAGGATTTTAAAGAAATAAAATCCGAATTTGCCATTAGAAGAAGCCACAATGAATAATTAGTTTTTATAATGTTGATTATTCGAGGTAAGTGTTTTTGACTGTTTTGAAGTTAAGGTTGTTTTCAGTCAATGTCTGAGAGGTAATAATACCCCAACTTGATTGACTTCATTTTTAATTGATAAATAGCAAGATCCAATCTCGAAGAGAAGTGTTTGAATAAGAGTTAGTTGAATAAAATATTTTGGGTTGTTGTAATGATGTTTTACACAACATTCGTTTTAACCTAAAGTGGTGGAATTTTGGAAGTATAAGAGTAAATATTTCCTGAGTATAATTAAAGTAGTCGGGAAAGAGATAAGTGATTGAAATTGTTTTCAATTGCAAATAGAATATATTTTCTAAGTACAGAAAATAAAAGAAGGCGAGATTAAGAAACATTTTCCAAATAGCGAAAAGGCCAAGATGATAATTGGAAATATCGTGTTAACAAATATTGATAAGGAAATGGAGAAGTGATTTAATGAAATATCAATTAATGGCCCATTGATTTGTTTGATGGTTGGAATGTTTGTTTATTTTCCTTCGATAGTTAAATAACCGACTATCGAAGCGTTTGCCAATATCGTCGTCAATATGGAGAGACCGGTTGGATTATTATCCGAGAACCACCCATATTGGCAGTAGCGTTGCGAATTAGATTATACGAAGGTAATCGAAGACAGAGTAAAGTGTAAGGGCTGTTTCTATTAATAAAAATTGTGCCTTCGATTTCGTTCAATCCCAGAACGAACGCATATGGACGAATGTCTGACAAAGTACTTCCAATGATCGAATATATTGGTCTATATAAATATATATGGTGGCAACAGATTTATTCCCTTAGCATAATATCCATATTTGTGCAATTCAACTAGTGATTAACGGATCTGACGATGTGTCATTCAAAGTGATTGTGCTACAAATGAATAGAAAGTAATCGTAGCCTCAGGCCTCAACAACCGGGAAATGACAAAAATCGGGCAGGCCGCATGACTATGTGTGTCGCTCCCATTAGGGTGTATTATCACATATCTAGAGATTCATTCAATTCCTTATTCTATTCGATGTTGTCCCATACGGGAAACGGTTGCTGATCCCAACCTTTGGTGATATACATTCGATACACTCAAGCGAAATGAGTGGTCGGTCATGTGTGGGCCGGGTTGCAAGACGTTCTTATTGAACCCAGTGTATTCCTCTCTAGAGATACACTATCAGAAGGTGATTCCGTACCTTGTCATGTTGGAAATCCAATCTCCAATAAGCACCCTACGGTTTTTGATTTTATACTATGTATGTGGAGTGTGAGATGTAAGCGTTTCACTAGATTCTATTTATTTGATGTAGACATTATTATAATATCACTAGATTTGATATCAAAAGTGTTTTGGGTTATAGTAAGGTAAAAACCGTCCATGTTTATGTATGGGTTGGTCTTACTATTATCATTTCTTTTGAAAGGATTTTAAAGTTAAACAAATGATTGGAGTTTACTCACACCAGTCCCATAACTGACCCAGAGTTTATTTTGTTTGTTTTCCCTAAACTCTGGGGTGCCCAAATTTGTACGGGCAGTCAAGTAGTCGAGATTTTTCAGATTTACTTGGAAGAGCTTGAAGCAGGAGGCTTCACCAGTTAACTATAGACTCATATTTTCTGCTGTGTATTATGTTGTATCTGGAAACAGGTGTTTATAAATGTTCCAGAAATAGTTGTTGTGCTCTGATCATGGTATGTATATATACAGTTACTGATTTGTATTTCAAAAGTTATGTTATTTAATATATTTTATTCGTTCTGCTGTGAGATTTGTGTTCTTCATTTTCTTCTATTCTAACATTTCTTTCTTTATATTTCTCATCCTCTAACTTCTTTCTAATAATGATTCGTATTTCTATGCAATTTGGGTTGGAAGTGTGGTGTTATTAGTCAACTCAGATAGCACGGATTTGCGGGCCGTTACAGTTGGTATCAGAGCTTAGGTTGAGCGAATACCTAGGCTTTGTTGGGGATGTGCTCATTAGAGATTGGGTCAGCAGAACCCTAGAATGAGTTGAGTGTATATATACGAGAGCGCGTATTTGTAAATTGATATAAAAACAATTTTATATTGTGTTGGCTAGTCTGTTGGGTGGTTTATGAATTCTGGTCGAATCGTTGGACGCCACGACATCGATACGAGTTTCTAAATACCTGAGTAGAAGATTGAACATGATATTGTTTTAAAGTGGGTAAATGAAATAATTTAACCCAAAATTCTATTTTTGATACAAAAGTAATAATTTTTTGAAATTATTATAATAGATGGATGTGTTGGATGTTGTTTATATAATCAAATAAGATTATAAAATTGAATTGGTTATATATAACCAAAATAGAATTTATATATGAATTAAATATACAAATGAGATGAATCAAATTGAATTCAAACCAGAATTTGGAATTCAAAATCCTGGGAAGTTTGAAAATATTTTCGAAGTATATTAGAATAATATAGCTTTGGCTTGAAAAGGGATTTTTGAATAAAAATCATTTTGAATGGATTTTAAAGGTGATAAAGCACTGAACTCACTTCAGTGGCTGGAAAGTGATTCTGATGAGGACTGCAGCTTCATCAGTGTTCATTTCGAGTTCTAAGTGATGAATTGCTACCTTAAAAAAAAGAGTTTTGATGAAAATTTGTTTGAAAAAGAAAACAAGTTGTTTTGGAAAATTCAAATATTTTGAATTTAAGATGGAAGTAAATATAGGTATATATTTATGTGATTTCAAAAGAATTTGAAATGAAAACCCTGGGATTTGGATTCTGGAATTGAAATTTAACTTAACCTAGTTAAATGGATTGAAGTGAATGAATTGACTCAAATCATTTTGAATATATTTGAATGGAATTTGAATTGATTGTAAATCATGTAGATTAATTGGATGGGAGCATATATAGCGTGCAATGTAAATGGAAACCAAAAGTTTTGGTAGAATGGAAATTGTGAAATATAAAGTGAAGAGTTTCAACATAAGTGAATTTTGAATAAGATAATGGGCTTGTAGCATTTTTCCTACCTTAGTAATTTCGGGGACGAAATTCTTTTAAGGGGGGAAGAATGTAACGACCCGAATTTTCGAACAGTTTATTTTAAATATTTAATATGGTTTTAAATATTAAGTTAACGGTATAAATTAATATTTATCTTGTGTTACAGATTCTATGATCGAAATACAATTTGTTTTGAATATTTATAATTATCGAAATATGAGAAGTTGAAATAATTCAATTCGAAATTAAAACGGAGATAAATAATTCAAATGATAAATATGAATTTTATTTTAATTTAAAAATAAAATTGAATCCAGAATTTAAAAACAATCAAGACGATGAATCAATATAAATTCTAGTTGAATAGAAATGCTAATAATATTATTATTTTTTATTATCAAGGAATAAATTTGTTTTGAATTTCAATTATTTATGTTGAGTTAATATGGTCATTTATATATACGTTCAAATTTAATTTTTTTAAAAGATATATTCAATTCAGTTTAGAACAGCGCTATAATTTTGAAAAGTCGGTCTATACGTTAAAATAGCGGTTAACGATTTTTAATTATGAACCCCGATATATTTGTAATGGATAAGATCGAAATCAAATCAAAAATCAAATCGATATCATTGTAAAAAGAATAAAAATCTCTTTATTTCAAATCAAATTAAATAGAAATCAAATCACAATTAATTAAGTTGTACTTGGCGCAGACTGTAATTATTTAATCACAAAGCTTACTTCTTCTATAAATCACAAGTACTTCCTCTCGTCTTTCTCCATTTTTTTCTTTCTTTCTGAAATTAGCTCGAAAGCTTCAGATACTGGTTATTTATCAAAGTTCAGATGGAAGTCACTCCCTTGAGAATCTCAACACTAGTTAAAATCAAACGAAAGAAATCCGCTTCCTTTTTCTTTCAAAACCCAAACCAAATCCACCGTTCCAAAATTACCTTAAAATCAAAGCGGTAACGAATTCGATCCATCTGGGATTTGTTTAGCTCCTCTATTCACTGATTTCAACCTCGTACGCTCTTTATCAAGCTCGACTTCAGATATCACGCAACATAGGGGTTCGATTTTTGGGATTTGCGACTGCGGATTCATGATTTATGGGGCTCCCAGTTTTTGTCTAAGACTGGAGCTCAACGAGATGTTGGAAATCGCGATTACTGGGAGACGAGATTAAGGCGATTCAGGGTTGCGACATTGAAAAGGGAGTCGAAGTGATGATTTAAGTCATGAGGAGAAGTCACATTTGAAGCTATGGTAATAGGAGGTTGCGATGGAAGCTGGAGGATGGGGTCGTTCACTGTCGGGTTGTCGGTGATTTTGGAGACATTCAAGGGTCAAGCAACGACCTGGGTTGGGGAGTATAGTTATGTAATTTGGGGAAAGGATGCAGGTTGAGGAGTTGAAGAAAGATTACGGCTTTGGCATTCCCTGAATTCAAAAATGGTAAGAAGGAATTTAATTTTTGAATTAGCATTAACTAAATTTATTCTAAAATTTAATTCTTATAAATTGTATAACTAATTTTTATTAGATTCTATTAAGTTACGATGCTGAATATTGGAGGAGAAGTTGTGTTTGTGTAGCTTGTTCGATGAGTAAGGTATACTTATTTTAAATTTAACTTGTCTAAGATAATATATTAATTTGTTTAAAATTAATATTAGTATGAATTGATAAATACAGATTTTATTTATCATAGGACTCAAGATAAGACATTCGAATATATTCGAAGCCGAGATGATATGGAAATAAACGTATATCAGCAAAGAAATTCTCGGTGAGTAAATCTCACTCACCTTTTACTTAGAATTATTTTTATACGGTAAAAATAATTGTTGTTGCTTGTTGAATGCTTTCTGATTGTTTGAAATATATTAGTTATTTAGGGTTGACTATTATATATATATATATATTGGGTTGATGGTTGGATTGATTCCCGCGGTCTCATTAGCGGATGCCCGTAGTTTCATAGCGGATGATTTCCCTAAGCACCCCACAAATATATATTAGTGGATGACCTTCATACCGCGATATCCTACCTTGAAGCAGGATGGGTGTTATTTCTTTAACTAACGTCTGTGGATGCAGGAAAAACAGGTTGGAGGGATCCAACTGGATTCCTCAAAAATATATTATCTGTTTGCTTGTTTGTTTGCACATATACTGTCATATATGATGTATTAGAAAACCTATCAATTATAATTGGTTGTTTTGATTGTTTGAAGTATCACTGGGTCTTAAATGTTGATATTTTAAAATATCGAAAAGGAAATTTCCAGAGTTAAAAAGGGAAATTCTATTTTTCTAAAATAGAATTTGAATTTTTAAATGGATTTGAAATATAAACTTGTTTTGAAAATAAAACAAGTAGTTCCTTTATAAATGAAGTTTATAAATAGTTCATTTATAAACGAAGTTTATAAATGAAGTGAAAAGAATTATCATTGGATAATTCAGAAATAAAAATACAAGTGTGAAATTGAAAAGGGAAATCTATTTTCCAAAAGTAGAAATATCGATTTCAAAAGAAATTGAAATCGAGACTTGTTTAAAAATGAATAAAAAAGAAAATTCAAATAGAAATTTAATATAGAAATTCAAATGTAATTCAAATATAGAATTTGAATATAGAAAATATAAAGGAAATTCAAATATAGAATTTGAATATAGAAAGTGAAATGGAATTTGGATAAAGAAATTTTAAATATAGAATTTGAATATAGAGAATTTGAATATATAGAATTTGAATAGAATTGAAAATAGAAAATTTCAAATAGAATTGAAAATAGAAATTGAATATAGAAATTCAAATAGAATTTGGATATAGAGAATTTGAAATAGAATTTGAAATAGAATTTCAATATAGAATTCAAATAGAGTTGAAAAGGGGAATTTGAATATAGAATTCAAATAGAGTTGAAATGGAAATTGAATATAGGTAATTTAAGTAGAATTGAAATGGAATTTGGATATAGAAGATCGAAGTATAAATAAATTTATTTCCATGTAAGGAAAAATCGACAATTAGAGAAAATCAGAAATGTTAAGTTGGATTTGAAGTTAGATTGAATATATACTAAGAAATATATTAGAATAGAGTTGAATTTACTATAAACGAAGTTTAAAAGTTTTTATATATAAATATAATTAAAACGAACTCGCCGCAGCGCTGCAGTTAATAAATTGGTGTTTCAAACTTCAACTGAGTATACAGAACTCAATTGAAGTCGGATTTTTTTGAAACAAGAAACGTCAGGACCGATTTGATAATAGTTTTCTAATGGAAGAGAAAATTCTGAATTTCATCGTATAGATTTTGAGTTATGTCAAAATCAAATTTTTAGAAAAACAGCGCCATAACCATTATAAAACCATAATGGTTTATTTAAATAAATAAAAGGATTTTAAATAAATAAAATCCGAATTTGCCATTAGAAAAGCCACACTGGAGATATAAAATAAATATGAACTCCAGTGAAGTAAGTGAAATGATTTTTGAAACAAAAATCAGATTTTAGTTATTAAATAGATTTAACTAATTTTGAAGAATAAATAGTTAATCAAGTTTTGAATCGAAATTGGCGTAGGATAAATAAATTGATTTTATGGATTCATATTCGAAATCGAATTTGGAACTCAAGTTAGAAATGAAATTCTACTTGTTTATAAGCGAATTAAAATATATTTGAACATGATATGTTCAAAATAAAGGGTTTTGGCAAAATAGCTAATTAAAGAAGAAATTAGCAAATTGAGTTAGGGATGACCAAACTTAGTTGGGATAAATTGGAAATAGGTAAATATAGGTTGAGCAGGTATGGAATGAAGTATATGAAGATTTTAATTTATGTGCCCGACAAAAAGGTACACGTTTAAATTCCATATGAGGTTTTATGCGCCGAATCGGCTAGTCGCTTGGCCTTTTTTTCTTTTTCTTTTGGATTGGAAAGGGCCATCGGAGGCTATTTGAAATATCCCGATGCTCCCGGTACAAAGGAGGTTATGGCGAAATTTTCCAGAAATTTAAGGAGTTAGAACATTTTTAAGAAAATTTGATAGTTAGAAATCGATGTATCAATATATATAGAATTCGATAAGTAAATGAATTTAAAAATAGAATATTATAAACAAAAGGGAAGTCGATAGTCTGGTAATAGAAATAGAAGTGTATACATGTTTTAAAAATGAATAATTAGTTTTTATAATGTTGATTATTCGAGGTAAGTGGTTTTGACCGTTTTGAAGTTAAGGATGTTTTCAATCAAGGTCTGAGAGGTAATAATACCCCAACTTGATTGATTTCATTTTTAATTGATAAATAGCAAGATCCAGTCTCGAAGAGAAGTGTTTGAATAAGAGTTAGTTAAATAAAATATTTTGGGTTGATTGTAATGATGTTTTACACAACATTCGTTTTAACCTAAAGTGATGGAATTTTGGAAGTATAAGAGTATTAAAGTAGTTGGGAAAGAGATAAGTGATTGAAATTGTTTTCAATTGCAAATAGAATATATTTTCTAAGTACAGAAAATAAAAGAAGGCGAGATATAGAAACATTTTCCAGATAGCGAAAAGGCCAAGATGATAATTGGAAATATCGTGTTAACAAATATTGATAAGGAAATGGATAAGTGATTTAATTAATGAAATATCAATTAATGGCCCAGTGACTTGTTTGATGGTTGGAATGTTTGTTTATTTTTCTTCGATAGTTAAATAACCGACTATCGAAGCGTTTGCCAATATCGTTGTTAATATAGAGAGACCGGTTAGATTATTATCCGAGAACCACTCCGTATTGGCAGTAGCGTTGCGAATCAGATTATACGAAGGTAATCGAAGACGGAGTAAAGTGTAAGGGATTTTTCTATTAATAGAAATTGTGCCTTCGGTTTCGTTCAATCCCAGAACGAACGCATATGGACGAATGTCTGACAGAGTATTTCCAATGATCGAATATATTGGTTTGTATAAATATATATGGTGGAAACAGATTTATTCCCTTAGCATAATATCCATATTTGTGTAATTCAACTAGTGATTAACGGATCTGACGATGTGGCATTCAAAGTGATTGTGCTACAAATGAATAGAAAATAATCGTAGCCTCAGGCCTCAACAACCGGGAAATGACAAAAATCGGGCAGGCAGCATGGCTATGTGGGTCGCTCCCATTAGGGTGTATTATCACCTATCTAAAGATTCATTCAATTTCTTATTCTATTCGATGCTGTCCCATTCGGGAAACGGATGCTGATCCCAACCGTTGGTGATATACATTCGATACACTCAAGCGAAATGAGTGGTCGGTCATGTGTGGGCCGGGTTGCAAGATGTTCTTGTTGAACCCAGTGTATTCCTCTCTAGAGATACACTATCGGAAGGTGGTTCCATACCTTGTCATGTTGGAAATCCAGTTTCCAATAAGCGCCCTGCGGTTTTTGATTTTATACTACGTATGTGGAGAGTGAGATGTAAGTGTTTCACTAGATTCTATTTATTTGATGTAGACATTATTATAATATCACTAGATTTGATATCAAAAGTGTTTTGGGTTATAGTAAGGTAAAAACCGTCCATGTTTATGTATTGGCTGGTCTTACTATTATCATTTCTTTTGAAAGGATTTTTAAAGTTAAACAAATGATTGGAGTTTACTCACTCCAGTCCCATGACTGACCCATAGTTTATTTTGTTTGTTTTCCCTAAACTCTTGGGTGCCCAAATTTGTACGGGCAGTCAAGTAGTCGGGATTTTTCAGATTTACTTGGAAGAGCTTGAAGCAGGAGGCTTCACCAGTTAGCTATAGACTCATATTTTCCGCTGTGTATTATGTTGTATATGGAAACAGGTGTTTATAACTGTTCCAGAAATAGCTGTTGTGCTCTGATGATGGTATGTATATATACAGTTACTGATTTGTATTTCAAAAGTTATGTTATTTAATATATTTTATTCGTTCTGCTGTGAGATTTGTGTTCTTCGTTTTCTTCTATTCTAACATTTCTTTCTTTCTATTTCTCATTCTCTAACTTCTTTCTAATAACGATTCGTATTTCTGTGCAATTTGGGTTGGACGTGTAGTGTTCTTAGTCAACTCAGATAATACAAATTTGTGGGCTGTTACAGTTTTACTTCTTTTCTTCATTCCCAAAAAAAAATTGACTTTGTTTTGCTTCTTATATATTTTTTCTAGTCTAGTTGTTTTGATAATTTAGTTTCTATTTTATTCCTTCCTTCCTATCTAGTTTTATGTATATATTTTTTCTAAGTCTAGTTGTTTTATTGCTTCTAAAAAAAAAGAGGTGAAATATCAATACAAATCAAATGCCAAAGGAAGGAACAGATTCAAGCAATGAACAAGGATTCAAAGGTCAACGGATTTGCAAATAGTGGATTTCAGTCATTAATACTGCTCAATTGTTCTGGATAGATTGTCATACACCGCTACAAACTCTACAGGTGCTTTACTGCAAAGAAAAAAAATATAGACATTGTTTGTAAAAAAATTCTGCAGGGGCAGCGGCTTGCTTGTACAATATTTTAAATTTCTGCACTTGTTATTGTCTGTTTTTTGTGGTTGACTGATATTTCCATAATTGAATTCTTCATTCTCATTGTTTTTAACAAAAAAAATAGACGTTGCAAAATAATTGTAACAACCCGTAAAATGCGAGCCAGTTTGAAATTTTTATTTTGGCGATTTTAGCGAATTTTGAATATTTAAAATGAATTATTTTAAATAATATCATCGAGAAATTTATTTTGAATATAATTTGAACGTATATATTATATACGTCGTCGTTAGAATATATAATAATTATATATAATTATAAAAGGAATAGAAAATGGCGCGGTAGTTCGATAATTTGATTTCAAACTTCAATTGAATGTACCGGGTGCAAAACAATCCGGATTTTAGTGAAACAAAAAAATAATGGAATCTAATTGTGAATATCTTTCCAACGAATCCGAAAAATCAAAAGTTCGTAGCGGGAATCAAAAGATATGTCCAGTTGAAAATTCTGAATAGTCGCTATGGAATTCAGGCCCTTAAAAATGGACATTTTGCAAACGACCTCGGATTTCGACGAAACCACTTTTGTTAGATCCGCAGGGTCAAGTTATTGCTAGGTTTCAAATTTCATAATTTTTCGAATCAATATGTGAGCGTAGCAAAGGAAAACGTGTTTTGACCATTTCAGTTGATTTTAATCGACTGGAAATTGGCCATTTTTCCAACGGTCTCAGAATTCGACGAAACTAGTTTTGTTAGGATCGTATCGTCAATACGAAGCTAGAAAATATTTTTCTGCCATTTTTAGAATTCGTATGAGGCCCCGGTAATTTGAAATGTACGTTTAAAATTCAATATAATGATTTAAATGTAAATTTAACGAAAACTGATTGTAACAGCCGAATCAGCTTACGATACATATCCCATTGTGTTCGGAATGGGGGTGAAACGCTATGGACGATAGGAGGTGGGCCTCGTTTCGAGGTCGTATGTGAAAGTCAACTTTTTAATAAAAAAAAAAAAAACAATATATTCTCTCCCCTTAACTACCAGGCCCCCCCCCCCCCCCCGTTCGTTATTTCTCAAATCAAAAAAAAAAAAAAAACCCTAACAAATCGAGCCGCCGCCGATGATTGCCGCCCCCTCCCCAACACGGCGCCACCTCACTTCGTCGCCCCCTCCTCCTTCTCCACCGCACCGCTTCCCTCTCTCCTCTGCAACAGCCCTCCCCCCCTTTCTTCCATCGAAGACCGCAGCCACCCCCACCCCTCACCTCGAACCCTACCGCCGACGAAGACGAGCCGCGCCCCCCTCTTCGCAGGTATGTGGTTTTATCTTATTTCGTTTTTATTTTATTTTTTTTATCTAAAAATTTCGATTTTTAAAAGAATAATGAAAACTGATTTTGTTTTAAAATATAAAAACTGATTTGCAAAGAATAATGAAAACTGATTTTGTTTTAAAATATAAAAACTGATTTGCAAAGAATAATGAAAACTGATTTTGTTTTAAAATATAAAAACTGATTTGCAAAAATAATGAAAACTGATTTTTTTTAAAATGATTTAAAAACGGATTTTATTTCGAACTTTAATAAAAAAAAAATTAATTTAATTTATAAAAATTCAAATCTTTTAAATATTAAAACATGGTTTTTGTTTAGTTTGTTTTTATATAAAACCATGATTTATTTTCAGTTTTGAAGTAATAAAAAAAAAATGAAGTTAGCGAAGAGAAAATTTTGATTTTTACTTCATAAAGATTTGATTTTATAAAGAAAGAAGAGTTGATATATTTATGTATAAAAAGGGCGAGATTTTCATATAGAAAAGTTTGATTTTTGAAAACGATAAAGCTTTGATTTTTAAGAATGTAAAGCTAAGATTTTTAGCGAAGTAAAAATTCAATTTTTATATATTGAATAGCGAAGTAAAAATAGAATTTTTATATATTGAACTTCGAAATAAAAATAGAATTTTTATATATTGAACTTCGAAATAAAAATAGAATTTTTATCTATTGAACTTCGAAATAAAAATATGATTTTTATATACTGAACTTTGAAGTAAAAATTCGATTTTTATATATATAGTGACTAGCGGACAACGAAGATGACGAAGATGCGGTAGCGACGAAGGTTTCTGCAAATGAAGTGCCGTGGAGCTAGGATAGCTATCTGTGAGAATTTCTCACCCTTCAATTTTATTTCTAGTTATATATATATACTAGGATGCAGACGGTGCTTAGTAGCACCCGACACAATTGTCCACAGACCATGGACTTGTTTGTTTGGTTGCATAGATTAGTTGAATTATTTGTTTGAATTGAATTGTTTGGTGAGGTGAAATTGATTTGATTGATGTGTGAATGGCGTGGGCCTTCACTAGACCGGGGATAAGGCTAGGCCTCGTCCCGTTTCTAGTATCGTGCCGTTATGCCGCCGAAATTTTCTAAAATGTGTTAGAAAAATAAAAATATCATTTTATTTAAAGAATGAACTTAATAGAAATTCATATGTTGGAATAAAGTGTTTTGCCGTTAAAAATATAATTTTTAACGTGAATGTGAATAAATAAATATTCATTTACAAACCGGACGGTTTGTTTATGTACACATATTTGAAGGACATTGATTGGGTCGATAAATTTTACACATCGCCCAACAGCACAAATAAAATATGTGTTTGATTGTTTGAAACCCCACACGGGTGTTGGGATGAAATTAGAAGTTCACTCATCCCGATTGATTGAATATGTCGATCGATTGATTGACAGGCTGTTATAAGCGTTGAATATCTATATTTGATGCTTATACAGTGTAGTGCACTTTGGTTGATGGTTGATTATTTTTCCATGCTATTATATACATGTGTTGTATGAAAATCCATATAATTAACTTTATATGGTAATGGATTGGGCCTCATTCCAGATTTAAAATAGAATATTTGAAATAGAAATATTTGAAATAGAATATTTGAAATTAGAAATTTATGAAGCCGTGTTGATTAGATTGACGCCATTTTGACGTGATCGATATTTATATCGATTTTGAAAACGATTTCGAAATGAATTGAATTGAAAACGAATTCAAAATGAATTGAAAACGATTTCGAAATGAATTGAAAACGAATTCAAAATGAATTGAAAACGATTTCGAAATGAATTGAAAACGAATTCAAAATGAATTGAAAACGATTTCGAAATGAATTGAATTGAAAACGATTTCGAAATGAATTGAATTGAAAACGATTTCGAAATGAATTGAATTGAAAACGAATTCAAAATGAATTGAAAACGATTTCGAAATGAATTGAATTGAAAACGATTTCGAAATGAATTGAATTGAAAACGATTTCGAAATGAATTGAATTGAAAACGATTTCGAAATGAATTGAATTGAAAACGATTTCGAAATGAATTGAATTGAAAACGAATTCAAAATGAATTGAAAACGATTTCGAAATGAATTGAATTGAAAACGATTACGAAATGAATTGAATTGAAAACGATTTCGAAATGAATTGAATTGAAAACGAATTCAAAATGAATTGAAAACGATTTCGAAATGAATCGAATTGAAAACGATTTCGAAATGAATTGAATTGAAAACGAATTCAAAATGAATTGAAAACGATTTCGAAATGAATTGAATTGAAAACGAATTCAAAATGAATTGAAAACGATTTCGAAATGAATTGAATTGAAAACGATTTCGAAATGAATTGAATTGAAAACGATTTCGAAATGAATTGAATTGAAAACGATTTCGAAATGAATTGAATTGAAAACGAATTCAAAATGAATTGAAAACGATTTCGAAATGAATTGAATTGAAAACGATTTCGAAATGAATTGAATTGAAAACGATTTCGAAATGAATCGAATTGAAAACGATTTCGAAATGAATTGAATTGAAAACGATTTCGAAATGAATTGAATTGAAAACGAATTGAAATGAATTCAAAATTGAATTGAAATTTGAATTGAGTAGAAATGAATTTTGAAACGAATTTATAAAGAAGAATTCAATTTTGATTTGAATTGAAAAGGAAGTTGAAATTGCTTTTGAAACGAATTTAAAACTATTTATATAATTCGTTTTAAATAGGAATCGACGAAATATATATTATATATATTATATATATATAATATAATGGCCTGAATAGAACGCGCCGCGCCGCGGCAGTTCGCGAATTTCGACCATTTGTTTCAAACGGACATTACGGGAGATCCGACCGTCGGATTCTCCTAAAATCGGAACCGTTGGGTTCGTATCGAAAAGAGCTTTCTAAAGAATATTAGAAATTAGAAATCTAACGGTTGGATTTGGAATTATGTCCAAATCAAATTCGAAAAAGGTCGCTGTAAGTGCAGTTCGATGGCCATTGTTGGAAATCGACTGAACGGGCCTTGATAAAATTATTAAAAATAGTAATAATTTGTGTAAAATAATAAGAAATGATTTAGAAAGAATTGGGATGAAAAACTCCATATTTGAAAAGATAAAAATAGATTTTTATCGAAATAAACTAGTTTTGAACTAGAATTATAATTCTATTTATTTTTAAATAAATAAATTGAATTTGAAATGGTTTGGAAAATAACCAAAATTTCCAATGATTGCATTGGAGTGGAGTTGAATCGAAATTGTCTTCGAAATATTTCGATGTTGGAATTCGTGATATTACAGGTGTTGTTATGGAAATTTGAAAGATATATATTTGTATCGTTATTTCCAATACGACATTTGTTAGTCGTAGAATTCGATATTGAATATAAGCCGATATATTTTCTATTCAGAGCCTTGTATTGAATATCGAATGTGATTTGGTTTTGTCGTGAATGGTGTCTTCACTAACACTGTTCTTGAACCCAGTTGAGAAAAGATTAAATCTTTTTATTTAGATTTAATGAAGTGTACTAATTAATTGATATTTAATTGGAATTGAATTGGTATTGATTTTTGGGTTTATCGTGAACAGTGTTTTAAATAACACTTGTTCTTTAACCCGATAATTAATCGAACGTGATTTGGGTTTGTCGTGAATGGTGTCTTCATTAACACTGTTCTTGAACCCAGTTGAGAAAAGATTAAATCTTTTTATTTAGATTTAATGAAGTGTACTAATTAAATGATATTTAATTGGAATTGAATTGGTATTGATTTTTGGGTTTATCGTGAACAGTGTTTTAAATAACACTTGTTCTTTAACCCGATAATTAATGGAATGTGATTTTGGGTTTATCGTGAATCGTGTTTTTAAATGACACTGATTCTTTAACCCAGATAATGATTAAAACTAAGTGGAGTTTTAATGAATCTTTAATTAGATTGAAAAGATCGAGAATGGAGTATCACCAGTTTTGCTCCAGGCGATAGTTAAATCTTTAATTAGATTTGAATGTGAAATTTAGAAACTAACTGTCGGTTGGCCAAGCAGAATGGTTTTCTGGATATTGATCTGATGTTGGTTTCGGCCTTCGGGGTTAATATTTGGGAAATTATTCTCTTGATTAATTTACGGTTAGTGACTAATGAATTGGAATGAGGCGTATGTTGTGTTTGTGTAACACTTATTTAAAATATACGCGAGTTATTCGGAAAGACCGGGTTTATCCCATTCTGAATAACTAATACGACGATAAGTCGAAGATGAAGACGATGGTCGAAGACCGGAGGTCTTCACGTCGTTTGGGTGATAACTGATGATCTTGATTGGGCTGTACACCCAAGAAGATGGAAACAGTTAGTGATCGTCCAGACGTACTTGGAGATCGATGGATATGCGGGGTACTAGGTGCCTCCGGTTTCGTTCAGACCCAGGACGGACTTGTAAATGGACTGTGTGTCTGACATCGGATTTCATTCTGTGTGACTGATATCGGTTGCATAGGATGGTTTGCCTGTGTGGCATGCTAAGATGCAAATGATCAAGGCTTCTGTTGAAAAGCAAAGTCTTGTGGTGATGATCAAAGCACGGCCTTTGTGGCGTAGCTTTGTGTAACGTTTACCTCGCGTGTTTCACACCCGGTATGAACCAAAAACGGGAGACGGACCTCAGGGAGGACTTGCGTTTCTTTCTAGCTAGAAGTGGCGTCAGTGGTTTTACACGCCCTGACGAGTTTGACTTATGTGGTTGTTGTTGTTGCGAGGCGCCTCGGTTATATCGGTTTCGGCCGATGCTTCTGGTCGGCTGACGGACCAGACTTGCGCCCCAAAGGGCGGGGAAACGTAGTGTTCAGGCATTTTAATCCACATCGGTGGACCGGCCCTGTCGCTCCTAGGGTCACTCGAGCTCTGATCCTGAGACATGGTAGGCTAGATTGTCTCGAATCGGTTGAGGACTATCTTTTGCCTCGGTTCATAGACGGAAATCCAATTTCCAAATACGTGACATTTGCGGTTTTAGTTGTAATCCTATATATGGCGACATAGTGGGATGGGGCGCTTATGCCGCCTATGATTGATACTTATGATTTGAAGTTGTTTTATACACTATGCACTTATAATAGTATCAAATGATTTGTTTTAAACGTATCAAGCATTCTTTGGCTGTTATAAGGGAAAACCCTATCCCCCGGCTTGCGTTGCATTGTGTGATAGGACCTGGGTCTTATAACAGCTTCATTTTTCTTTATTTTAGCATTGCGCTGTTTGTTTTATGCACTGGTATTCTTGGGAGGAAACCCGTTCCGTGTTATACGGCGTGGTCCCTTGATTTACCTAATGATTTAAAATAAAGATTAATAACTGTTTTAGTTCTCACACCAGTCACATGACTGACCTGGAGTTTATTGTTTTAACCTAAACTCTGGGTGCCCTTATTTTGACACGGGCAGCTAGTAGTTTTGGTTTTGCAGATTTATATTCACAGGAACCTGGTTTACAGCTGGAACGATATCCAGAAAGCTTTGTATCCGTATATCTCTTCTAGTTGTGTATTGTATTATTTTCTGCTGCGATGTATTTAAATGTAATTTAAATCTCTGATATTTCTGTGTAATATTCATTTATACTTTGTATATTCTTGTAATCTGATGCATTGTTGTAATATACAATGAAATGTTCTTCTGTATGAGTTCTGTTGTGGTTTGTTCTCGAACTATCCGACGCTTTCCTTTACGGGGAGGTTGCGGGTCTTTACAGTTGGTATCAGAGCTTTGGTTTACAAAGCTCAGAGAACAAGGCACATTAGAACTATACGAAAGAATTCATCAGATATTGGATTAGCAATATCTAATGAGAATGACTCGTTAGAGATAGGATCAGTAGTATCCTAGAACGAGTGTGAAGAGTTTATTTTTAAAATAAAACAAATTTTTGTTTTGAAAATTTAAATCAATTATTCGTATTTGATTATTTATTTATATTGATGTGGACAATCCAGTATATATAGATTTTGCGTATACGTCTGATCCGCGTGTATTTGAAATTTTAATATACTGGATAGATATAGAATCACACTCTAGTCGCCCGGAGATAATTTTGGTAATGCGGCCGCATTATCAATATTTATATTCGTGTTTCGAAGGGGTGATATCTATATATTTCCATTAGACTGGTGTGAGAACCAAATCTTATATAGCTAGAACACTTTGTTGTGAATTGGCATCAAAAACAAGATTTTCTGTATATGTATCAAAATTATGAATTTGAAACGTTAAATTCACTAATTGATTGATGTTTGTGTTGTTTGTTCATTTGTTTGCTAATTTTGAACCTTTATGCCTAATTGAACCGAATATTGAATTATATTGAAAATTGGTCGCATTTGCTTGCATATATACATACTTATATTGAACAGGTCATAGCAAGGAGGCTAGAGCAGAGAATAAAATTTGTTTGCCCGACAAATAGGTACATGTTTACTACATAATTTCCTGTTTTGTTTGGGTGATGATGATTTTGTGAGCCTATTGGCTAGCCGCTTGGCTTTTTCTTTTTCTTTTTGAGATCTGAAGGACCGGGGAAGCTATTTGAAATTCCCCGATGCTCCCATTGCAGGGGAGGTTATGGCGAAATTTTTCGAAAATTTAGGGTGTTAGAAATTTTTTGAAATTTTAGAAAATTCTCAGAAACTGAAAAGTTAGAGAATGGAAGCCTGATCGAGCGTAGAGTTGAATTATCAAACCACTTTCGACTTTGTTCCTTTTCGGGGACGAAAAGTTTTAAGTGGGGGAGATTGTAACAACCCGTAAAATGCGAGCCAGTTTGAAATTTTTATTTTGGCGATTTTAGCGAATTTTGAATATTTAAAATGAATTATTTTAAATAATATCGTCGAGAAATTTATTTTGAATATAATTTGAACGTATATATTATATACGTCGTCGTTAGAATATATAATAATTATATATAATTATAAAAGGAATAGAAAATGGCGCGGTAGTTCGATAATTTGATTTCAAACTTCAATTGAATGTACCGGGTGCAAAACAATCCGGATTTTAGTGAAACAAAAAAATAATGGAATCTAATTGTGAATATCTTTCCAACGAATCCGAAAAATCAAAAGTTCGTAGCGGGAATCAAAAGATATGTCCAGTTGAAAATTCTGAATAGTCGCTATGGAATTCAGGCCCTTAAAAATGGACATTTTGCAAACGACCTCGGATTTCGACGAAACCACTTTTGTTAGATCCGCAGGGTCAAGTTATTGCTAGGTTTCAAATTTCATAATTTTTCGAATCAATATGTGAGCGTAGCAAAGGAAAACGTGTTTTGACCATTTCAGTTGATTTTAATCGACTGGAAATTGGCCATTTTTCCAACGGTCTCAGAATTCGACGAAACTAGTTTTGTTAGGATCGTATCGTCAATACGAAGCTAGAAAATATTTTTCTGCCATTTTTAGAATTCGTATGAGGCCCCGGTAATTTGAAATGTACGTTTAAAATTCAATATAATGATTTAAATGTAAATTTAACGAAAACTGATTGTAACAGCCGAATCAGCTTACGATACATATCCCATTGTGTTCGGAATGGGGGTGAAACGCTATGGACGACAGGAGGTGGGCCTCGTTTCGAGGTCGTATGTGAAAGTCAACTTTTTAATAAAAAAAAAAAAAAAAAAAATATATTCTCTCCCCTTAACTACCAGCCCCCCCCCCCCCCCGTTCGTTATTTCTCAAATCAAAAAAAAAAAACCCTAACAAATCGAGCCGCCGACGATGATTGCCGCCCCCTCCCCAACACGGCGCCACCTCACTTCGTCGCCCCCTCCTCCTTCTCCACCGCACCGCTTCCCTCTCTCCTCTGCAACAGCCCTCCCCCCCTTTCTTCCATCGAAGACCGCAGCCACCCCACCCCTCACCTCGAACCCTACCGCCGACGAAGACGAGCCGCGCCCCCCTCTTCGCAGGTATGTGGTTTTATCTTATTTCGTTTTTATTTTATTTTTTTTATCTAAAAATTTCGATTTTTAAAAGAATAATGAAAACTGATTTTGTTTCAAAATATAAAAACTGATTTGCAAAGAATAATGAAAACTGATTTTGTTTTAAAATATAAAAACTGATTTGCAAAGAATAATGAAAACTGATTTTGTTTTAAAATATAAAAACTGATTTACAAAAATAATGAAAACTGATTTTTTTTAAAATGATTTAAAAACGGATTTTATTTCGAACTTTAATAAAAAAAAAATTTAATTTAATTTATAAAAATTCAAATCTTTTAAATATTAAAACATGGTTTTTGTTTAGTTTGTTTTTATATAAAACCATGATTTATTTTCAGTTTTGAAGTAATAAAAAAAAAATGAAGTTAGCGAAGAGAAAATTTTGATTTTTACTTCATAAAGATTTGATTTTATAAAGAAAGAAGAGTTGATATATTTATGTATAAAAAGGGCGAGATTTTCATATAGAAAAGTTTGATTTTTGAAAACGATAAAGCTTTGATTTTTAAGAATGTAAAGCTAAGATTTTTAGCGAAGTAAAAATTCAATTTTTATATATTGAATAGCGAAGTAAAAATAGAATTTTTATATATTGAACTTCGAAATAAAAATAGAATTTTTATATATTGAACTTCGAAATAAAAATAGAATTTTTATCTATTGAACTTCGAAATAAAAATATGATTTTTATATACTGAACTTTGAAGTAAAAATTCGATTTTTATATATATAGTGACTAGCGGACAACGAAGATGACGAAGATGCGGTAGCGACGAAGGTTTCTGCAAATGAAGTGCCGTGGAGCTAGGATAGCTATCTGTGAGAATTTCTCACCCTTCAATTTTATTTCTAGTTATATATATATACTAGGATGCAGACGGTGCTTAGTAGCACCCGACACAATTGTCCACAGACCATGGACTTGTTTGTTTGGTTGCATAGATTAGTTGAATTATTTGTTTGAATTGAATTGTTTGGTGAGGTGAAATTGATTTGATTGATGTGTGAATGGCGTGGGCCTTCACTAGACCGGGGATAAGGCTAGGCCTCGTCCCGTTTCTAGTATCGTGCCGTTATGCCGCCGAAATTTTCTAAAATGTGTTAGAAAAATAAAAATATCATTTTATTTAAAGAATGAACTTAATAGAAATTCATATGTTGGAATAAAATGTTTTGCCGTTAAAAATATAATTTTTAACGTGAATGTGAATAAATAAATATTCATTTACAAACCAGACGGTTTGTTTATGTACACATATTTGAAGGACATTGATTGGGTCGATAAATTTTACACATCGCCCAACAGCACAAATAAAATATGTGTTTGATTGTTTGAAACCCCACACGGGTGTTGGGATGAAATTAGAAGTTCACTCATCCCGATTGATTGAATATGTCGATCGATTGATTGACAGGCTGTTATAAGCGTTGAATATCTATATTTGATGCTTATACAGTGTAGTGCACTTTGGTTGATGGTTGATTATTTTTCCATGCTATTATATACATGTGTTGTATGAAAATCCATATAATTAACTTTATATGGTAATGGATTGGGCCTCATTCCAGATTTAAAATAGAATATTTGAAATAGAAATATTTGAAATAGAATATTTGAAATTAGAAATTTATGAAGCCGTGTTGATTAGATTGACGCCATTTTGACGTGATCGATATTTATATCGATTTTGAAAACGATTTCGAAATGAATTGAATTGAAAACGAATTCAAAATGAATTGAAAACGATTTCGAAATGAATTGAAAACGAATTCAAAATGAATTGAAAACGATTTCGAAATGAATTGAAAACGAATTCAAAATGAATTGAAAACGATTTCGAAATGAATTGAATTGAAAACAATTTCGAAATGAATTGAATTGAAAACGATTTCGAAATGAATTGAATTGAAAACGAATTCAAAATGAATTGAAAACGATTTCGAAATGAATTGAATTGAAAACGATTTCGAAATGAATTGAATTGAAAACGATTTCGAAATGAATTGAATTGAAAACGAATTCAAAATGAATTGAAAACGATTTCGAAATGAATTGAATTGAAAACGATTTCGAAATGAATTGAATTGAAAACGATTTCGAAATGAATTGAATTGAAAACGAATTCAAAATGAATTGAAAACGATTTCGAAATGAATCGAATTGAAAACGATTTCGAAATGAATCGAATTGAAAACGATTTCGAAATGAATTGAATTGAAAACGAATTCAAAATGAATTGAAAACGATTTCGAAATGAATTGAATTGAAAACGAATTCAAAATGAATTGAAAACGATTTCGAAATGAATTGAATTGAAAACGATTTCGAAATGAATTGAATTGAAAACGATTTCGAAATGAATTGAATTGAAAACGATTTCGAAATGAATTGAATTGAAAACGAATTCAAAATGAATTGAAAACGATTTCGAAATGAATTGAATTGAAAACGATTTCGAAATGAATTGAATTGAAAACGATTTCGAAATGAATCGAATTGAAAACGATTTCGAAATGAATTGAATTGAAAACGATTTCGAAATGAATTGAATTGAAAATGAATTGAAATGAATTCAAAATTGAATTGAAATTTGAATTGAGTAGAAATGAATTTTGAAACGAATTTATAAAGAAGAATTCAATTTTGATTTGAATTGAAAAGGAAGTTGAAATTGCTTTTGAAACGAATTTAAAACTATTTATATAATTCGTTTTAAATAGGAATCGACGAAATATATATTATATATATTATATATATAATATAATGGCCTGAATAGAACGCGCCGCGCCGCGGCAGTTCGCGAATTTCGACCATTTGTTTCAAACAGACATTACGGGAGATCCGACCGTCGGATTCTCCTAAAACCGGAACCGTTGGGTTCGTATCGAAAAGAGCTTTCTAAAAAATATTAGAAATTAGAAATCTAACGGTTGGATTTGGAATTATGTCCAAATCAAATTCGAAAAAGGTCGCTGTAAGTGCAGTTCGATGGCCATTGTTGGAAATCGACTGAACGGGCCTTGATAAAATTATTAAAAATAGTAATAATTTGTGTAAAATCATAAGAAATGATTTAGAAAGAATTGGGATGAAAAACTCCATATTTGAAAAGATAAAAATAGATTTTTATCGAAATAAACTAGTTTTGAACTAGAATTATAATTCTATTTATTTTTAAATAAATAAATTGAATTTGAAATGGTTTTGAAAATAACCAAAATTTCCAATGATTGCATTGGAGTGGAGTTGAATCGAAATTGTCTTCGGAATATTTCGATGTTGGAATTCGTGATATTACAGGTGTTGTTATGGAAATTTGAAAGATATATATTTGTATCGTTATTTCCAATACGACATTTGTTAGTCGTAGAATTCGATATTGAATATAAGCCGATATATTTTCTATTCAGAGCCTTGTATTGAATATCGAATGTGATTTGGTTTTGTTGTGAATGGTGTCTTCACTAACACTATTCTTGAACCCAGTTGAGAAAAGATTAAATCTTTTTATTTAGATTTAATGAAGTGTACTAATTAATTGATATTTAATTGGAATTGAATTGGTATTGATTTTTGGGTTTATCGTGAACAGTGTTTTAAATAACACTTGTTCTTTAACCCGATAATTAATCGAACGTGATTTGGGTTTGTCGTGAATGGTGTCTTCATTAACACTGTTCTTGAACCCAGTTGAGAAAAGATTAAATCTTTTTATTTAGATTTAATGAAGTGTACTAATTAAATGATATTTAATTGGAATTGAATTGGTATTGATTTTTGGGTTTATCGTGAACAGTGTTTTAAATAACACTTGTTCTTTAACCCGATAATTAATGGAATGTGATTTTGGGTTTATCGTGAATCGTGTTTTTAAATGACACTGATTCTTTAACCCAGATAATGATTAAAACTAAGTGGAGTTTTAATGAATCTTTAATTAGATTGAAAAGATCGAGAATGGAGTATCACCAGTTTTGCTCCAGGCGATAGTTAAATCTTTAATTAGATTTGAATGTGAAATTTAGAAACTAACTGTCGGTTGGCCAAGCAGAATGGTTTTCTGGATATTGATCTGATGTTGGTTTCGGCCTTCGGGGTTAATATTTGGGAAATTATTCTCTTGATTAATTTACGGTTAGTGACTAATGAATTGGAATGAGGCGTATGTTGTGTTTGTGTAACACTTATTTAAAATATACGCGAGTTATTCGGAAAGACCGGGTTTATCCCATTCTGAATAACTGATACGACGATAAGTCGAAGATGAAGACGATGGTCGAAGACCGGAGGTCTTCACGTCGTTTGGGTGATAACTGATGATCTTGATTGGGCTGTACACCCAAGAAGATGGAAACAGTTAGTGATCGTCCAGACGTACTTGGAGATCGATGGATATGCGGGGTACTAGGTGCCTCCGGTTTCGTTCAGACCCAGGACGGACTTGTAAATGGACTGTGTGTCTGACATCGGATTTCATTCTGTGTGACTGATATCGGTTGCATAGGATGGTTTGCCTGTGTGGCATGCTAAGATGCAAATGATCAAGGCTTCTGTTGAAAAGCAAAGTCTTGTGGTGATGATCAAAGCACGGCCTTTGTGGCGTAGCTTTGTGTAACGTTTACCTCGCGTGTTTCACACCCGGTATGAACCAAAAACGGGAGACGGACCTCAGGGAGGACTTGCGTTTCTTTCTAGCTAGAAGTGGCGTCAGTGGTTTTACACGCCCTGACGAGTTTGACTTATGTGGTTGTTGCTGTTGCGAGGCGCCTCGGTTATATCGGTTTCGGCCGATGCTTCTGGTCGGCTGACGGACCAGACTTGCGCCCCAAAGGGCGGGGAAACGTAGTGTTCAGGCATTTTAATCCACATCGGTGGACCGGCCCTGTCGCTCCTAGGGTCACTCGAGCTCTGATCCTGAGACATGGTAGGCTAGATTGTCTCGAATCGGTTGAGGACTATCTTTTGCCTCGGTTCATAGACGGAAATCCAATTTCCAAATACGTGACATTTGCGGTTTTAGTTGTAATCCTATATATGGCGACATAGTGGGATGGGGCGCTTATGCCGCCTATGATTGATACTTATGATTTGAAGTTGTTTTATACACTATGCACTTATAATAGTATCAAATGATTTGTTGTAAACGTATCAAGCATTCTTTGGCTGTTATAAGGGAAAACCCTATCCCCCGGCTTGCGTTGCATTGTGTGATAGGACCTGGGTCTTATAACAGCTTCATTTTTCTTTATTTTAGCATTGCGCTGTTTGTTTTATGCACTGGTATTCTTGGGAGGAAACCCGTTCCGTGTTATACGGGGTGGTCCCTTGATTTACCTAATGATTTAAAATAAAGATTAATAACTGTTTTAGTTCTCACACCAGTCACATGACTGACCTGGAGTTTATTGTTTTAACCTAAACTCTGGGTGCCCTTATTTTGACACGGGCAGCTAGTAGTTTTGGTTTTGCAGATTTATATTCACAGGAACCTGGTTTACAGCTGGAACGATATCCGGAAAGCTTTGTATCCGTATATCTCTTCTAGTTGTGTATTGTATTATTTTCCGCTGCGATGTATTTAAATGTAATTTAAATCTCTGATATTTCTGTGTAATATTCATTTATACTTTGTATATTCTTGTAATCTGATGCATTGTTGTAATATACAATGAAATGTTCTTCTGTATGAGTTCTGTTGTGGTTTGTTCTCGAACTATCCGACGCTTTCCTTTACGGGGAGGTTGCGGGTCTTTACAATAATATAATTGAAAAGCGGTGCTTTGTGAAGTTGATTGTCTCGTATAATTGCACCGCGGATATATAGTCGTTCAATTTATTGAACTATTAGTAAAAGAGGTTGCATACTACCCGTAAAACATTGGTCTTATCCCTTAGTATTTATACTATACGTGAACGGCCATAAGACCCTCTTCCCCCTTCTAACTGAGTCAGTTAATCAATAGAGTGACATAATTTATTCTCACTTCAAAATAGTATAAAATACTAAGCTGCGCTCTATTAATTAACTGACTCAATTAGAAAGGGGAAGAGGGTCTTACGGCCGTTCACGTATAGTATAAATACTAAGGGATAAGACCAATGTTCTACGGGTAGTATGCAACCTCTTTTTCTAATAGTTCAATAAATTGAACTACTATATATCCACGATCCAGTTATACGAGACAATCAACTTCACAAAGCACCACTTTTCAATTATATTATTTTGCAACGTCTATTTCTTTTGTTAAAAACAATGAGAATGAAGAATTCAATTATGGAAATATTAGTCAACCACAAAAAATAGATAATAACAAGTGCAGAAATTTAAAATATTGTACAAGCAAGCCGCTGCCCCTGCAGAAATTTTTTACATGCAATTTCTATATTAATAAGCAACCGCAGCACCTGTAGAGTTCAAATAATTTTACATCTCATCCACCTTTGGGTACGATCTTTCAAATTTAGGAAACGTGCTACAGTGTGGACACTGTTTTGTCCAAGTGTGGGGGGAGTCTGCATTTCATTTATTTTCGTTTTTTTCCCTTTATTTTTCTTTCTTTTCATTTTTAGCCATTTAAATAGGACCGTCATGCATTTTAGATTGTAGTAACATGGCATTTTTTTTAAACATGACTCATTTTAGATTGATACAACAAAATAAGTTAAGGATTGTTAATCAGTTGATAGTATTTTTTTTCTCTCAACTAAGATCAAATAAGAAATAAAATGAAAAGTTTAATTTTGAGGGATAATTGTGTAACCGGTATATAGGGAGATTCTTAGGTGATGGCCATGAAATCTATTCTACATTGTAGTCTTTGTTTAAATAAGTGGAGGACTTAAAATACTTATATTGGCTTTTCGAATCTTTAAAACTAAGTTGTGTTAAGTTGAATTCGCCTAACTCTCTTTTGTGATTATATTTTCAATAGTAATAATAGTAATCTAAGGGTATTCAACATTGTTTGTATATCAAGTGTTGGTGTGCTAACCCGCCAAGCTCTATCCGACATGTTGACAAAGTCAGCGTTGGAATATCATGGTCTCATTTTATTAGATTGGACACCTAAGGATTACCGACATGTTGTTGACAAAGTCAGCGTCGGTCTGCAAAATCCGCAAAGCTCTGTCCTAACTCTCCGTCAGTCCGCAAGGCAGTGTATGGGTGGTATACCTTGGTCTTTTAAGTTAGGTGTATGTAATTAATCATAAATTTTAAATTTTTATAGAATAGAGAATAAGCGATGATGCTCAAACACTTCTTGACCTTATTGATTTGACTAGCCATACATGAGAAAATAATAATACCACTTTGTAAACTGTGCCAAGCAAACTAAGAATCTATTTCATGGCTGCACTATGTTATTAACCGAACCAACTAGAATTTAACATTTGAAAACTTGAATTATATTGAAATTTTGTGACAAGTTGAGGTGTCTAAAATAAAATCAACTGACTAGAAATTGTTAACTTAATTTGTTGTACCATTTTCCTGAAACAAGTCATGTTTCTATTTTTCGTTTTTATTTGCATATGTCCATTGCATTCATATAATTGCATTAGAATCATTGCACATTGCATTTGGATTTTGTGAGTAGTATCCGCTGAAAACCCTTACGAGACACCACTCATCGTACTAGGGACACCTAGAGGTTTAACGGCTTGTTGCATACGCTTAATGCAATCGTGTTTCCAACGAAAGTGTGACCTATCTAGTTAGTTTTTAATTTTTGTTTTACTTGAGGACAAGTAAAAGATAAGTGTGGGGGTATTTGATTAATATAGAAATGTATTTATTTTATGCTCTTATATCTTATCTTTTGTATATAAATAAATATTACTAGGGTATTGTTTTGTCACTTTTACAGATATTCCAATCCAGCCCGCATGCAACCAGAAAAGTAGAGAAATGGAGATCAGTTTGCTATATATTTACATTTTGAAGAATTGTAGATGAAGATCTCATTTCTAGTTGCTGTTGGACAAAAATATGATTGATAAAAAGGTCATGCACATCTCAAATTAAAGGAGGCTTGCAAGAGAAAAGGAGAAAAGGCCTAGAACTTGTTCCAAATGACAAAAGGCCTAAAACTTACTTGAAATAGCTAGGCCCATTTGTAGTTAGGGTTAGGGTTTGGTTATCTCCTATAAATACCCTTGTAATATCATTGTAGCCACCATCCTATTTTTCTATCTTAACCTCCATTAATAAAAGTTCTTCTTCTTTTATTTTCTAGCATTTTTCTTTTTCTTAGCAATTGGTGTTGTCTTCATAATTAGTTTTGGTAGAACACCAATTGTATTTTGCATTTTTTTATTAGCGATTAGTCGTTTGATTAGTTTCAACAACAATTCTAATTTTACTTTTTGTTGTTCTTCTTTTTCTGCAATTTTAATATCTACATTTTATTTGTGTTTTGCATTTTATTTTCCAAGAAATTTGTGCCATCTATTCAATTAGATTTGATAGAGCTCAAATTGTATTTGCTATTTTATTTTTATTAGTGATTAATTGTTTGATTAGATTCAACGATATTCTTAATTTTGCAATTTCAGTTTGTTTTTATTTCAACTATATCTCCAAACTTTGTCTAACTCACCTAAGAAATTATATAGATAATTTAATTTAATTTAATTTACCTCCCTGTGATTCGACCTGCATACTACACGATCTGTGCGCTTGTAGTATTATTTCATAAATCGCACTTTTCTAATTCATAGGAAAGCGTCGATCAAATATATATGAAAACAAACAGATAATAAGTTTTGAGGAATACAGTTGGATCCCTCCAACTTGTTTTCCTGCATCCACAGATGTGAGCCACCATAAATAATACCCATCCTGCTTCAAGGCAGCATATGGCGGTATATAAGGTCATCCACTATAATATATTTGGGGCCTATAGGGTCATCCGCTAATGGTACTGCGGGCATTTGCTAATGGTGTTGCGGGTATCCGCTAATAGTACTACAGGAAGTATCCAACCACCAATATATATATATATATATATGTATGTATGTATGTATGTATGTATGTATATAATAGCCAGAATCACCAAGCCTATATAACTAATATATATAATAGCCACAATAATATTTCAACGCATCCAAACAACCAACAAACATCATATAAAAAATATCTAATATAAAAATTCGTTTATAATAAAATTATAAACCAACCAGAGAGTGTGTTTACTCACTTGATTTTTATTTGCCGAATATCCAAATTTAAATTAAATCAAACACCATGTGATTTAAATTAAATCCCAATCAACGCTGATCAACTCCAAATGAATTCTAGATTACAAGTTTTGCAATTATGAATTTTATTTTACGATTTCCTACCTTGTATAAATTTAATATATTGCATATAAGAATTTTGATTATATAAAATTAAGCGAACTAATTAAATTAATTAATAAATCTATACCTTAACCCATGTTTATCTCCAAGCACCTTCGAACATTTCCCAATAACCGAACTCGACTATGCAATTACACCACCATCAGCCTTCATGAAATCGTTCGCACATCTAGTTTCATCTCTTGTTATTGAAATGTACAGTCTAACCTACTTATAGAAAACCAAACTATCAAACAAGACACCCTTCACAAGTTAAACCACTTCCTCACTAAGACCTGCAGCTCGATGTTTCCCTGAAACTTTGACAGGTTGCGAGAAATGTGTCTTAGGCTATCGTGATTTTCTTTGAAATGTCGGAGCACTTCAAACCACCACAAGAAGTGTACTCTGACGCCGAAAACCCAAAGCACACCCCTAGCGTTGGAAAATTCGCTCAACCCTAATTTAGCATGCTTGATTTCAATCTCCCCATTTTCTCTGTTTTTTTATTTTATGGAACGATCGATCTCGATTGAAGCAGTAACAAGTGCATGACTTCATTTTGATTTAATAATTGGATTAGATCAGAAATGAAAGAATGAGGAGTGGCATTGATTTTTTCGAAGCTGTACGTTGATTCTGAAGAACGAAACAACTGGGAAGGGGATTGGGGATATCGCTGTTTAAATAAAAAGGGGTGCTGCAATGTTTATTTACCTGAAGCTCGATCTAATTTTTAGAAGGAAGAATGGAAGGGGGTATCGCAATTTTTTAGACGAATTACACTTAGGAACGAAGGAATTAGTTTTGTGTGTGGTACGACTTTAGTATATTGGCTAGGGTACGCTAAGTACACTTTTTAAATGCGATTTGATCTTTGATTTAATCTGATTTGAAATAAAGAGATTTTTATTTTATTTAAAACGATATCGATTTGATTTCGAGCTTATCTACTAATCAAATATCTTGGGGTCTATAACCTGATATCATGAACCCCTATTTTAATGCAACGACCAACGTTAAAATGTTATAACGCTAGAACTCCATAGAATAGATTCTGAAATTTAATTCAGACATATATACAACTAATCATACTAAATGATTTTTAAATTTAAAACAATCAAACTCCTCGATAATAACAATATTGATATTATAACTGTTTCTATTCAATTAGAATTTATATTGATTATCTAAATCATTTCGATACAGTTTTAATCTTCGAATTCACTTACGTTTCATATTACGATAATTCGATATATTCTAAATTAAATTGTATTTCAATTATTAAATCGATAACTCAATATAAATATTCATTTATATTACCAACTCAATATTTAAAACAATGTTAAATATCTAAAATTAATCGACCAAAAATCTGGGTCGTTGCACACACTATTTTTATCAAGATAGAAGACGTATTTTTTGAGCTCCTCAACAGATTGCGTATCAGGTATATCAGCGGTTGTAAGATCTAGAATAAAAATAGTAATATACGAAAGAATGTCCATGTCAGGAGACGCAACGACCGCCCACAAATCCAACACTTAACAGGAGAAATAGTGCATTGAAAGACGTGCCTGGTAGCTATGGATGATCATTAGGATAGAACAGATACAACAGTCAATAATAGTGAAGCATGATTGCACAAAAATTTAAACTTTCATATCATCAAGGAGTATCCATAACATCTTTGGATTACATCAATAAACTCTGTATAAAAGGCCTCACTACAACACTTGGAGAAATCTTAATAGCGGAAACAGAATTAGTAGATGTAGAAAATAATATGCCAGCTTCCTGCTCGTGATCGCACAACAACATCGTCTCACCAAGCTATCACCTGTCACCTGCTACTCAGTCTGCCTATCCACAACCGGATGAACATCATAAGGTAATAAGAGGAAGACATAAAACTTTGAGTAAGACAACGGTTTTACTGAGAGATAAAACAACTATCTAACATCATCAATAAAGTATATGAGAATAGGCAGATTAACCAACTAATCTACCAACATCAACAGAGAAGAACTCACACCCGTCTTCCCATATTCGACAGTGATAACCTTTACAAACAAGCATTTAGAAACAACAGTACATTCATGGCAACCATTTATCAAGTGTTGATTATTCTAATCGATATCAACATCTCCTAAGCACAAGCCCCGAAGGCCTAAACCAACATCAGACAAGCACCAAAGGAGATGTCTCCTTCGAAGTCAAACAATCTACACAAGATGATGCAAGCAAAATACTCATCATCTATGACTCTGGCTATCACCGCCAATCTTGGTTTGAAACTATCGTTAATCGTATGATTGGCTACCTTGCCATACGTCGAGGGCTAATGGTAAACCCCGGTTCTAGCAAAACTCCGTACGCCATCGTGACTCATATCTCTAGGCCCATCATGACTTCTCAGGGTAGTTTACCAGTCACTTTTAGTCTTTGGGTGCCCCCGCTTTACCTCTGCATTGAGTCTGCTAGAACCTACAACAACGATAAGCTATTGGCCTTCAATATCTCTAGTCATCATCACCGGCGACTAGCCATTCTCAAGCACCTTCTCGAGCAACCATTATCCACAACTCACCACCTTGAGACGTCTTCACATTCGTTGCATTTCGACGATCAACAAACACATCACGAACATTCCCCCTTGAATTTTCTTTGATGTCACAATCATTCTTGAACCAAAAATAATATCAATTATGGTCCACATCAATCGGGTCGCCCACCCCTAAAACCGACACATTACCAGGTCATTCAAACCATCCAACAACCTGACCCTTTTAGGTATCCATGACCACGTTTTCCCCAGGTACCCAACGACCTGGCCACTCCCAAGTCGTTAACGACCCGCCGTTCACCAATCATAGGACGAGCCACTTCTCCTGAAGTTCAACGACTTGAAGCCATTCACACTAGATGAACTCACTCGAATCGACCCATCTTCCTACGACCTGACGTGTCACGACCTAAGTCCAGATGACTCTCTTTCATTGAGCCAACGGCCCATGTGCTTCAAGAATCCAAATGGCCCGAACAACCTGAATCCTCACGATCCAAGCTTCCACCCGAACAACCCGACTCCATTTGTTGAAGAACAAGACACATGACCTGACCTCCATGCCACGTCACCAACGACTTATTTCCGGATTTGACCAAAATAGCTCCAAACTTGATCAAATCGTCACAAAATGACAACGTCGATTCAAACAACTCATCCAAATCATCCAATTCAAGAATAAACACTTTATGAAATCATCATCATCAAAATGACAATTATTCATCAATAATCGTTCACCAAATCATGATAAATCAATACTTAAACTAAAAAAATGGATATAAGTTGCATAAACATACGAATTAACATGAAAATCACCGATTTAAGTTGCTAGATTAGATCCTATGGTGATTCGAATGAAAACATATTTACCGTGATGTAGATCCTGGTGAAAATAACTTAAAATGATGAAAATAAGGTCAAACAACTGATATACTTGATTGAATCCGTGTGAGAGATGTTTATCACTCACAAAATCTTCGAATTAACTTGAAATCACTAAAGTCTCAATCCGAACAGCGAAGAACACATTTCAAACCTCTTGATTTGATGCAATCTTCCTTTACTTGATGTAGCTTTAGCTTTGATTGATGTAGATCTTCAATCTTCACATGTAAATCTAGATTTTAAAGGTGGAAAGGTGTTTTTGATTGAGCAAGGAGGATTATGAGCTAAAACAAATGAGAGAATGAAGAAAGTAAACTATTCTCCATGCCTCTAACCCCCTATTTATAGCCTCCCACCAGCCCGCTAATGGGCCACTCCAAATCAGCCCATTATGGCTAGCTTAACTTGAACAGAAATTGTGAAACACTAAAACAGTGATTCCTCCCAGATCATTGAACCAAATCTTTAATGTGACCACTCTACAAAATTGGCAACATCATTTCCTTTCAATAGATCTCAACAAATGATTCGATCCCAGTCAAAAGTTATTCCCTATACAAAACTGACAGGGGCAAAATGGTCACAAATAAAATTGGTAAAAATTATGGACATGTCTCACGTCGCCATAACTAACATATCAAAATATGAGAATGATCCAACCCTCAGGAAATTAAACAAAAGTATTTTACAACCCTCCGATATGTAAAATGCGGGCTGTTACATTCATCCCCCCTCCCCCCCCCCCCCAAGGAATTTCTCCCCCGAAATCCTAAGCAAGCACAAGCAACCAAAACAATTCTGCATGCCTATCATCCAAACTAGCATTCATCAAGCTTTGCATCCATAGCCTTAACCTATCACACAGAATTATAACAACGATAGTACAAGCTACAATAATGTAAGATGACACGACATTAATGGGTCGTACCGAAGAAGAGCCCTGGATGGTTCATCTTCATACCCTCTTCCATCTCCCTCATACAATCGTCCTCATCCTCACACCACTGCACCTTGACCAGCTTGGCAGTCTTCCTCCTAAGCTGTTTCGTGTCATTCCCCACAACGCGAAGCGACTTACGAGGTTTCGTAACTACAGTCTCAACTTCTAGGTCTTCATACTGCTCTACAGATACCACTACATTCGAACCATGCACACACTTCCGTAGAAACGACATATGGAAAACCTTGTGCACACTCGACATCTTCTCGGGTAACTCCAATCTATACGCGAGCTTTCCAATCCACTCGACTATCGAAAACGGTCCAATAAAACTTGGAGCTAACTTTCCTTTACTTACAAACCGAAAAACATGCTTCAACGGAGAAATTTTCACGAAAATCATATCGCTAATGTCGAATTCCAAATCTTTTCGATGCTTATCGGCATAACTCTTCTGACGATCTTGGGCTGGCTTCATTCATTGTCGAACGATCTCGATACAATCCGATGTTTCTCTAATCATCTAAGGCCCAAGTATCAACTTATCTCTAGTCTCTAACCAATAAGCCAGAGAATTACAAGGTCTTCCATACAACGCCTCATCTGGTTCTATCCCAATGCTCGATTGGTAGCTGTTGTTATACACAAACTCAACTATATGTAGATGGTCTTCTCATGATCCCCCGAAGTCCAATCTTCCAAAACTCGGTTAACCCTCTCGGTTTGACCATTAGTCTAGGGATGATAAACCGTACTCAAACACAACTCGGTTCCCAAAGTCTCTTGCAGACTCTTCCAAAATCCATTCATGAATAATGGATCTCGATCACGGACTATACTCTTCGAGATACCATGGAATCGAATTATCCATTTTATATAAAATTCAACCAACCTCGATGTTGTCCTAGTCGATCTGATAGGATAAACCTTGCACTCTTGGTCAAGTGATCAACTATGACCCACATTCCTTCATTTCCTTCCATGGTTCTAAGTAGTCCATCGATATCTGCTCCCACTTCCATGTAGGAACTTTCAATGGATGAAGCAATCCACTTGGCTTCTTCTATTCAGCTTTCACCAACTGATGTTCATACACATGGAAATGAACTTTCCAACATCCCTTTCCATACCTTCCAAGTAGTAGGCTCGCTTTATGCCGTAATACATCTTATTACCACCAGGATGAATCATCAACTTCGAGTAATGACATTCCATCAGAACCTTATCTCTCAATCCGTTGATATCAGGATCAACCAGTCGTCCTTGTTTCCGAAGCCAACCTTCTCGATCGACGTCGACCTCTTTATCCTCTGGTTCCAACTTCTGGCTAATCTCAACAAGCTTTGCATCACACATTTGGCCCTAGCCAATCCTTTCGATGAGAGTAGGTCTTATTGATAAGCTTGCCAACATTTCAGGTTCCAACTCACACCGTGGTCTGAAATCAAATCTTGCCAAGTACTTGAGGTGTTTTCATTCCGAAAACATCACACCCAAACTTGTGTGTCTTTGACTCAACGCATCCGCCTTTGCGTTAACTTTACCATAAGTATAGGCGATTCCAAAATCATACGATTCTAGAAACACTAACCACCGTTGCTGCCAAAGATTCAAATACTTTTGGGAGAAAAGACACTTAACAACTTGTGATCCATAAACAACTCGAGTCGCACTCCCAACAGGTAACGTCTCCACATCTTCAGAGTAAATACGATTTCTGCCAACTCCAAATCATGAGTTGGAAATTCCTTTCGTGCTGCTTCAGTTTTCGACTCACGTAGGCCACAACTTTATCCTTCTACATTAGCATTGCTCCAAGTCCACTGCCACATGCATCGGTGTATACCACCATCTCTTCATTCTCACTTGGAATGATCAAAACAGAAGCACTCATTAGTCTCTCTTTCAGGATTCCAAAAGCTTGCCCACACTTCACATCCCATGTGAACACTTGACTCTTCTTCGTTAACCATGTTAATGTTGCAACTATCTTGGAGAAATCCTTAATAAAACGATGATAATATCCCACCAACCCAAGGAAGCTCTGAACGTCCGTCGCATTCTTTGGTCTAGCCCAGTCCTAGATTGCTGCCACCTTAGCGGGGTCAGTCGCTATTCCATTCCCAAAAACAACATGACCTAACAACCTCACTTCGCTCTTCCAGAAGTGACACTTCAAAAACTTAACTCTCGGCAGATGCTTTTGCAAGGTTTCCAAAACAACTCGCAAGTGTGTCTTATGTTCTTCCTCATTCCGAGAGAAAACCAGAATATCATCCACGAACACAAGCATAAACTTGTTCAACTAATCCCTGAATACCCCATTCATAAGATCCATGAAATACGCTAGTGCGTTAGTCAATCCGAATGGCATCACCAACCATTCGAGGACACCGGATGGTGACCTAAAAGCAGTCTTCGACACGTTATCTTTTTCACCCTCAACTGGTGGAATTTCGTTGCTAAATCCATTTGAGAAAACACTTTGGCCTCATGAAGTTGATCGAACAAGTCATCTATCCTTGGCAACAGATACTTGTTCTTCTTGCACCTTGTTCAACTCACGATAGTCCATACACAATCTCAAAGATCATCAGTCTTGATTGCAAGATACAGTTCTCCGAATGAATCCTTTTCCCAAAAGTTCACGTACTTGCACCTCTAACTCTCGCTATTCCTTAGGCGCCATACGCCTTAGAGGCATGACGATAGGTTTAGCACCCTCGACCAAATCAATTCTGAACTCAATCTCACGATGTCGTGGCAACCCTTTGACCTTGTCAAAGACATCATCGAACTCACTATCGACCACACCGATGACAAGTCTTCCTATGGCATCACAACCAGATATGAATAGCTCTCAAAGACACCATCTTCGGGATTATATCAAATCACAACCATTCTCCCTTCCACATTCCTAACTGTCACCTCTAGCTTCTCGCAATCCACTTTTCCTGCATACCTCTTGAGCCAGTCCGTAACCAAAATAATCCAAACCCAGCGAATTCAAAACAAATCAATCACACACAAGGGAACAACCATGACACGACAACACTAGACCATGACAAATCATACAAAAACTGGACGGACCCCCAACTAGATTAGTCACAAAAAAAGGTCTATCATAAATCTCGGGTTCCAAACCTAAGCGACACACAAGCTCATTACAAATGAATGAATGCAATGCTCCAGTATCAAACAACACACGAATTGAAACATCTCCAATAAAAAGAATACCTTGAACGATGACATTCTTCCCCTTTTCCTCTTCCGTAGGAGCCTTTGAAGGTGATGGCATAGCTTCCAATATGCCTTCACAATCTGCTTTCCTTTGGCTGGTTCTGGACAGTCCTTCTTAAGATGCCCAGGCTTGCCATGGTTATGACACTTCCTTTCAACCTTCGGATTCTTATATTCGTTGGAGAAATGGCCCTTCTGTTGGTAGTTGAATCAAACCACCTTGCTTTTTGGTTTCTTCTAGCCATTTTTTTCCATTCTGCTGTTGTTGCTTCCTCCTTTTGTTATTACCACTTTGTTGTGGTTTCGGCTCTTCCTTAGCTGCAACAACAGTCTCTTCCCTGGGAAACAAACTCTCGTGCCTCAGAGCCTTCTCGATGATCTTCTCATAAATGTCATCTAGATGATAAACTAGATGATTCCCAAGATACTTGTCCAAGACCATGACAAACTTATCGTTCTTTTGATAAGTAGTATCAACATATGAATGGGCATACTTCGACAAAGCTTCGAAGACAGAAATATATTCCAGCGTCGGTCTACCATCTGCTTAAGATCAACAAATCTCTTAAACAGAACAGACTTCTGACCAGTAGATATAAATTTCGTCTTAAATTTGACTTGGAATTGCTCCCATGAAATCTCATCTTCCGAAGTCTCTAGAGTGACGGAGTTCCACCAGTCCATAGCTCTCCCATGTAGCTGCCTTAATGCAAGCTTCCTCTTAGTAGCATCATCAAATCCCAAGTCTCCAAAGATCTGAATGCAAGTATCAAGCCACCCTTAAATCTCTTCAATTGGTTATGTCCCCTTAAACTGCTTCCCTCCTAGAGTAGTGAAGTCTTTGCATAACTTTGCAAAGCCCACCGCCCTAAGTACTTGCACTTAAACTCCTACATCAACTGTGGCTGTCTCCTGAGCGGGTACCCTCCTCATGATAGCTGCCATCATGGCCTTGAACATAGCTGGATAATCTGGTATACAGCCATTACCCTCTACAGGAAAAGTATTCTCCCTAGCAGCGTGTCTCGATGGTCGACGAATCATTCTAAATTTGTAATACAGAATGATTAGTCATGCACGAGAATAACTGCAAATGGAGTTCAAACGCTATTATATTATACACTAATATTATTATACATCCATCAGAAATCTACAAATACTTCTCTCATATGCAAATACGTCCTTGAACTTTGGCTAAAATCGATAACCAGAGATCTGATACCGAATGTGACGACCGCCCACAACTCCTGCACTTAACAAGAGAAATAATGCGCTGAAAGACTGGCCAGATAGCTATAGACGATCAGCAGGGTAGGATAACATAAACAGTATATGTCGTGTATCTCACATTACAAGAATAAAATATAATAGAACATATACAATAGGCAATAATAGTGAAGCATGATTGCTTATAAATTTAAACTTCCATTTCATCAAGGAGCATCCGTAACATCTTTGGATACCATTAATAAACTCTGTACAAAAGCCCTCACTACAACACTCGGAGAAATCTTAATAGCGGAAACAGAAATAGTGGACAGTAGAAAATAATACACCAGCGTCCTGCTCGTCATCACATAGCAAAACTCTATATGCCAGCCTCCTGCTCGTCATCGCACAACAAACCTTAAGTCAGACAATAGTCTTAGTGGCGATAAAACAACTATCTATCATCATCAATAAAGTATATGAGAATAGGAAGATTAATCAACTAATCTACGAACATCAAAAGAGAAGAACTCACACCCGTCTCCCCACATCCGACAGTGATAGCCTTTACAAACAAGTATTTAGAAACACCAGCATATTCATGGCAACCAGTTATCAAGTGTAGACCATTCTAATCGATATCGACATCTCCCAAGGACAAGCCCCGAAAGCTCAGACAAATATCAGACAAGCACCCAAGAGATATATCTTTCGACGTTAAATAATCTACACAAGACGATACAAGCAAAACAATCAGCATCCATGACTTTGGCTCTCACCGCCAATCTTGCTTTGAAACCATCACTAATTGTATGATCGACCTCCTTGCCATATGTCAAGGGCTAATGTTAAACCCCAGTTCTAGCAAAACTCCATACGCCATCGTGACTCATATCTCTAGGCCCATCATGACTGCCAAGTGTACTCGACCAGCCACTTCCAGTCTTTGGGTGCCCCGTTATACCCCTGCATTGAGTCCGCTAGAACCTATGCCAATGATAATCTCTCGGTCTTCAAGATCTCTAGTCTTTATCATCGACGACTATCCATAGCTCAAGCACCTTCTCGAGCAACCATTACCTATAACCCACCATCTTGACTCGTCTTCACATTTGTTGCATTACGAAAATCAACAAACAAATCACAGCACTTTGAACATTCCCCATTGAATTTACTTCGAAGCTACAATCATTCTTGAACCAAAAATAACATCAATTATGGTCCATGCCAGTCAGGTCGCCCATCCCTAAAACCGACCCATCACCAAGTCGTTCAGACCATCCAACGACCTGACCCTTCCAGGTATCATACGACCTGATTTTCCCTAGTTATCCAATGACCTGACTCTCTACCAGGTCATTAACGATTTGCCTTTCACCAATCGTCTGACGAGCCACTTCTCCCTTAAGTTTAACGACCTGAAGCCATTCACAATAGCCGACCCGAAGCTACTTACTCGAATCGTCCCATCTTCCTACGACTTAACGTGTCATAACCTAAGTCCAGATGACCCGCCTTCATTGAGCCAACGACCCATGTGCTTTACGAATCCAAATTAACCGAACGACCTGAATCCCCACGATCCAAGATTCCACCTGAATGACCAGACTCCATTTCTCGGAGAACTAGACACAAGACCTGTTCTCCATGCCATGTCACCAATGACCTGACTCCAAATCTAAACAAAATAGCTCCAAACTTGATCAAATCATCACCAAACGACAACATCGATTCAAACAACTCATCTAAATCATCCAATTCAATGATCAACACTTTATAAAATCATCAACATCATCAAAATGAAAAATATTCATCAATAATCATATAAAATTCACCAAATCATGATTAATCAATACATAAACTAAAACAATGGATCTATCTTTCATAAACATATGAATTAACATGAAAATTGCCGATTTAAGTTTGCTAGATTAGACCATATGGTGATTCAATTGAAAACGTACTTACCATGATGTAGATCTTGGTGAAAACAACTTAAAATGATGAAAATAAGATCATAAACCCTGTATACTTGATTGGATCAATGTGAGAGATGCTTATCACTCACCAAATCTTCAAATTAACTCGAAATCACTAAAATCTCTTCCAAAAAACGAAGAACACTCTTCAAACCTCTTGATTTGATGCGATCTTCCTTCTCTTAATGTAGATCTATCTTTGATTGATGTAGATCTTCAATCTTCACATGTATGTCTAGAATTTTAATGGAGGAAAGGTGTATTTGATTGAGCAAAGAGGATCACGAGCTGAACCAAATGAGAGAATGAATAAAGTGAAATATTCTCCATGCCTCTAACCCCTTATTTATAGCCTCCCACGAACCTACTAATGGGACACTCCAAATCAGCCCATTATGGCCAGCCAAACCTGAACAGAAATTGTGTAACACTAAAACAGTGATTCCTCCCATACCGCTGAACCAAATCTTTAATATGACCACTCTACGAAATTGGAAACACCATTTCCTTTCCAATGATATCAATCTTAACACCTGATTCAATTCCAGTCAAAAGTTATGCTCTGTATAAAACTGATAAGGGCAAAATGGTCACAAATAAAATTGGTATAAATTATGGACATGTCTCACATCCCCATAGCTAACATATCAAAATATGAGAATGATCCAACTCTCAGGAAATTAAACAAAAATATTTTACGACCCTACGATACATAAAATGCAGGCTATTACAAGGCACGAGGCAGATGAGAAGCCTTGGAGATCTTGAGGATTGAAACAATAGTATTATGAATTCCATTGCTCTCAAGATCTCGTAACTAATATGATTTTTGAATATTGTGAATAGTGAGTTTATTTCTGTTAATGTTGACGAAGGAGTTTGTAACAGCCCGCAAATCTGTACTATCTGAGTTGACTATATACATCACACGTCCAACCCAAATTGCACAGAAATACGAATCCTTATTAGAAAGAAGTTAGAAGATGAGAAATAGAAAGAAAGAAATGTCAGAATCGAAGAAAAACGAAGATCACAAACTCACAGCGGAACGAATCAAATATATTAAATAACATAACTTTTGAAATACAAATCAGTAACTGTATATACATACCATTATCAGAGCACAACAGTTATTCCTGGAACAGTTATAAACACATGTTTCCAGATACAACATAGTACACAACGGAAATATGATAGTTTATAGCTAACTGGTGAAGCCTCCCACTTCACACTCTTCCAAGTGCATCTGAAAAATCCCGACTACTTTACTGCCCGTACAAATTTGGGCACCCAAGAGTTTAGGGAAAACAAAACAAAATAAACTATGGGTCAGTCATGGGACTGGTGTGAGTAAACTCGAACCATTTGTTTAACTTTCAAAATCCTTTCGAAAGAAAGGATAATAGTAAGACCAGCCCACACATAAACATGGACGGGTTTTACCTTACTATAACCCAAAACCACCTTGATACGAAAATCCAGTGATATTATAATAGTGTCTTAATCAAATAAATAACAATCTAGTGGGACGCTTGCATCTCACGCTCCATATATAATATAAAATCAAAAACCGCAGGGTGCTTATTGGAGATTGGATTTCCAACATGACAATATATGGAACCACCTTCCGATCAGTGTACTCTAGATGAGATACACTGGGGTTCAACAAGAACATCTTGCAACCCGGCCCACACATGTCCAACCACTCATTTCGCTTAAGTGTATCGAATGTATATCACCAACGGTTGGGATCAACAACCATTTCCCGAAAAGGGACAGCATCGATAGATTAAAGAAGTAAAAGGAATTTCTCTAGATAGGTGATTATACACCCTAATGGGAGCGACCCACATAGCCATGCTGCCTGCCCGATTTTTGTCATTTCCCGGTTGTTGAGGCCTGAGGCTACACTTACTTATCATTCATTGATAACACAAATCACTTTGAATGCCACATTGTCAGATCCGTTAATCACTAATTGATTTGCACAAATATATTCTGGATATTATGCTAAGAGAATAAATTCTCCGCCACCATATATATCTATACAGACCAACATATGCGATCATTGGAAATACTCTGTCAAACACTCGTCCATATACGTTCGTTCTGGGATTGAACGAAACCGAAGGCACAATTTCCATTAATAGAAAAAGTCCTTGCACTTTACTCCATCTTCGATTATCTTCATATGATCTGATTCGCAACGCTACTGCTAATACAGAGTGATTCTCGGATAACAATCCAACCGGTCTCTCCATATTGACAACGATATTAGCAGATACTTCGATAGTTGGTTATTTAACTATCAAAGAAAAACAAATATCCATTCAAAGCATCATACAAATCACTGGGCCATTTTATTAATATTCCATTAATTAAATCACTTCTCCACTTCCTTTATCAATATTCATTAACTAAATATTTTCAGTTATCACCTTGGTCCCTTACCCATTTGGAAAACATTTACATATCTTGCCTTCTTTTATTTCCTACACTTAGAAAATATTTTCTATTTATAATTGGAGAACATTCCAATTACTTATTTCTTTCCCGACTATTCATTTATATACTTAGGAAATATTTATTGTTATATTTGCCAAAATTCCACTTATTTGGGTAAAAACGGATGTGGTGTAAAACATCGTTACAACCCGAAAGACTGTATTCAACTAAATCTTATTCAAATATTGATTATCGAGATTGAATCTTGCTATTTATCAATTAGTAATGAAAACAATCGAGTTGGGGTAAAATTACCTCTCAGACCTCGACTGAAAACATCTTTAACTTCAAAACAGACAAAACCATTATTCCCGAAAAATCAACACCATACAAACAAATTATTCATTTTTAAACGTATATATGTTTCTCTTTCTATTACCAGATTATCGATTTCCTTTTTGTTTATAATATTCTATTTTTAAATTCATTTACTTATCAAATTCTATATATATCGATACACTGATTTCTAACTATCAAATTTTCTTAAAAATGTTCTAAATCCTTAAATTTCCGAAATTTTTTGCCATAACCTCCTTTGTACCGAGAGCATAGGGAAAATCCCCAAACTGCAACACATGCCTCTCTAATCAAAAAGAAAAAGCCAAGCGGCTAGCCGATTCGGCGCATAAAATCTCATATGGAATTTAAACATGTACCTTTTTGTCGGGCACTAAATTTATAAACTTCATCCTCTTCATTCCATACCTGTTTAGCACATGTTCACCTGTTTTCAATTCAATTCAACTCAATCCAATCGTTTGAATTCAATTTCGCCCATTTATTCTTTAATTAGCTTCTTAGCCTATTTCACTTGTTATTTGAACATATCACATTCAAAAATAAATTAATTTATTTTCAAAACAGTCGAATGCTATTTCTTATTCAAGTTTCATATTCGATTTCGAATATGAATTTACAAACCTTTTTTTTGATCCAAAGTCCAGTTTCGATTTAAAATTCCATTAACTAATTTTTCATTACATTAGTTAATTCTACTCAACAATTAAACATCTGGTTTGATTTTGTTTCACAAATCATTTCATTACTTCACTCGATTTCAGATATCATTTATAACTCAAATCTGGATTTTTCCTAAATGAAATTCGGATTTTATTTGCTTAAAATCATTTTATTTATTTAAATAAACTGTTATGGTTTTATAATGGTTCTGGCGTTGTTTTCTGAAAATTTGATTTTGACATAACTCAAAATCTATTCGACGAAATCCAGATTTTTCTCCTCCATTAGAAAACTATTATCAAATCGGTCCTGAATTTCTTATTTCAAAGAATTTCGACTTCAATTGAGTTCTGTATACTCAATTGAAGTTCGAAACGCCAATTTACGAACTATCGTGCTGCGGCGAGTTTGTTTTAATTATATTTTTATATATAAACGTTTTAAAATTTGTTTATATATAAATTCCAACTCCATTCTAATATATTTTAATATATATTCAGCATATTTACCAAACCCAACTTAATATTCTCGATTATCCCTATCCGTCGATTACTTCATAACTCAGTTATAAATTTATTTATAACTTAAATTTCTATATCTAATTCTAATTTATTTAGAAATAAATTATTTTATGAAATTCGATATAATCGATTTCCAATTATAATGGATATTTCTAATGCAAATTCAACTTATATTTCAAAATAAAACCAATCGTTCTATTTTAAAACACTTTCCAATTCATTTTTAAATTCATATTGGAATTTAAACTGCTAAATTATCAAATGATAATTTATTTCACTATATTTATAAATAAATTTTCTCATTTCACAAAATACAAGCTTCCCTTTCAATTATCTATTTGAAAATCCAATTTCTTTTATATTTCGAATTCCGAAATAAAACCCATCGTTCTCCCTTTTCGAAATGATTTCAAATTCTATTTTCAAATTCACACCCGAATTTAATATTTTAAATTATATCTTGATAATTAATTCATTCTATTTATAAACACTGTTTATAAATTTCTTGTTTTATATATTTAAAACAAGTTCCATTTCGAAATCTATTTTAAACAAAAATCTTATTTTGGAAATTTTTATTTATAATAACTTATATATATAACACCCAATTTATTTTCATATTCAATTTAACTTCTATTTAAATAAATTTGAATTAATCGAATTCAAATCGTAAATCCTTACGGATTTATTTTAGTTCAATTTATATTCTAAACATCAGAATAAATTCCATTGTTTATTTCTTTAAACAATTTCCCCATCTCTGTTTTTAAATTCACATTTGAATTTAAATATTCAAATTATCAAAAGATAATTTTTGCACTTCATGTATAAACACTGTTTATAAATTCATTTCAATCTCCCAATTTTCCAATGAAAATCATTCCATTTTATTTATAAATGCCATTTATAAATTCATCACTTCAATTTCCTGTATATTTTAATTTATAAACATCATTTATAAATTTCAATACTTGTTTTATTTATTCGAAACAAATCAACATTTTTAATCCATTCGAATTTCAAATTCTATTTTTAGAAAAATATAATTTCCCGTTTAAAATCTCAAAATCTCTTTTACAATATTTTTATAGATCAACATTCAGGCCCCAGTGATAATTAAACAATCAAACCACCCAATTATCAATCAACATATCATATATGATAATATATGTTAAAACAAACAAATAATAATATTTTTGAGGAATCCAGTTGGATCCCTCCAACCTGTTTTCCTGCATCTATAAACGTTAGTCAACATAAATAATACCCATCCTGCTTCGTGGCAGGATATCAAGGTATAGAAGGTCATCCAATATCATAGCGTGGGGCACATAGAGTCATCCGCTAATGATACTGCGGGCATCCGCAAATGGCACTGCGGGAACTATCCAATCACCAATATATATATATATATATATATATATAATAGCCACAACCAAGCCTAAATAACTAATATATAATAACCACAAAAATATTTAGATGCATCCAAGCAACCAACAATTATTTTTAATGATAAAAATAATTTAAAGAAAATTCTTAAGTGAGAATTACTCATCGAGGTGTTTATTTGCGCTGAATGCTCGATGAAGTCTATTATGTAGATTGTACAGTGGTTCCTCCATTTCACTGTTTTTCCAATGTAAATAATATAAATAAAATTTTATTTATCGAATTTTATGAATTTAATTTAATTAATTACCTATGTATAAACCAATTCCAGCATAAATCTTAAATTCACACTTAAACGATTAGTCTATAAATTTTATTTCTTTACTAACTAATTTCCTTTACATAAATTAATTTACTTTAATAAGTTACCAATTTTAAAACTAATTCCTATACATTACATCAATTGCATAAACAAACCTCCTTATGATTTCTAAATTTCAAAAATCAAAAATTATCTCATTAACTTTTTATATAATTGATTCAGTAAATAAATTTCAGTTTTAACACAAATGATAATTTTAGTTTTAACTGAATGGCTAAATTTTAAAACAAAAAATCAAAATTAAGGATTTACCTTAATACACTGTTTGAAACCACCAATCAATACCCTATTCAATCAAATCAGAAAATCAACCGAAGTTTCCACTTCTCCTTCTCCTTACACCCTTCACGTTTAACTCTCCCGAATCCAAATCCTCTGACCTTAGCCAAAAATGCAACTACTAGAAGAAGAAGAAATGATCGAACAGTTTGGATATGAAACCCCTCATCCATTTCCAATACCTGCGCATCACCTCCGATGACCTCATTTAGAACAGGAGCTGGACATCACCGCGGTTTCTACAGGGAATGACATCAGCCCAAAATCCATCGTGACTTCATGCTCGAACACCCCCACTGTATTCGGACTGCTGCTCCTCACGTTAATTCCACAATCAGTGATCCTCCACATCAATACGCACCAAAAGAAATCGGACCCAGGTTCATCTCAAACATCACACCTTCCTCGCTTCATACTGCATCAATCGAAACACGACTTCGATCCCATCTCGCAACCCCAAAATCCGCTCTATCGAGACCTAAAATCCCCAAATCGAGACTTTCTGAAACTCGTCGCACCCTATAAAAGGGGTATGATATTGAAGCTCTAACCAAAAGGAAGGTAATGGACTTTAATTCATTTGATTTAATTGAGGATCGGATTTTATAATATTTTTAAAAGGGGTAGCAAAGGGCCAGATTATTTCGTTCCTGAATAAGGAGAATCAACGAATAGAAGAGGAAAAGAAAATAGAAGAGGAGTGAGGGGGTTAGTCGCGATTTTATACATTAGAAAAGGGGACCAATGTACACAACAAATCTTTATATTTATTTTAAAAATATTTTCTAATTAATTTGATTTGATTTTGATTTGATATAAAGAGATCTTTTATTCTTTTTAAACAAATATCGATTTGATTTTCGATTCGATTTTGATCTTATCCATTATAAATATCTCGGGGTTCACCACTTAACATCACGAACCGCTATTTTAACGTACCGACCGACGTTTCAATATCATTGCGTTATCCTGAACTGAACCGAATATATTTTGATATTTAATTTCAACTATATACCATATTAAATTAATATAATATAATTTAAATTTAGAACTAAGCAATTCGCTGGTAATAAATTATTTTTATTATCGTCTATATTCAAACATAATTTATACCAGTCATCTGAAATTTTTTTTGACCCCATATTTAACTTCGATTTCAACTATATTTCGTATTTCGATAATTTAATATATTCGATATTAAATCAAAATCGATATTTAAAGCAATAACAAAAATATAAAAATTCAAGTATATTATCAAACAAATATTTAAAATGATATTAAATATTTAAAATCGTATTAAATATTTAAAATATATGGATCAAAAATCCGGGTCGTTACAGAGTTAAAGGACTTTCAATTAGAGTCCAGGCGTGGAATTCGCTAATTCCTGACCATTTGTTTCCAGAAAAGCTCTTTGATTTAGAGAACTTAGTCAAAATAATTTTTAGCCTGAAACGAAGAATCTTAATTAGTAAGAGAGGGATTCTCATTGTAAATAGGATCCATAATCAAAACATTTTTATCAGCTTTCTTGACTAGATCAATGATATAAGAGAAAGTGGATTTATTATAAGCACGAATCTGCAACTTGACATTGTGCAGTTTCGTAGAAAAAGTTTGAAGTAAGTTGCCATGAACCGGGGTGGACTACGCAACCTTGGTCATATTGGTCATATCAAGAAATGAGTTATGGGTGAACAACATATTTTAGAATTTGAATGGCTTGGGCCCAAATTCTGATCTTGGTGTTAACCGAAGAAGCATCAGAGCATGATCCGAGTTGGACTTGTGCAGATGGTCAACAACCGAGGAGAAGGGATTAGTAGAACAACCTTAGTTACAAAAAACGAGATCAAGTTTAGTGTCAATGAAATTTTCCCTCTTGATTATTATACGAACTATAAGGGGATCGACCTGGCGAGGCGATAGAATTGTTGAAATTATCAATAGCTTGGTAATTTGTGATATTTCCACCAATTTTCTAATCGTGATGCACAATAATGTAAAATGACCACCAATAACCCAAGGCTAGAAACCCAAACAAGATAGACATGCAATGTCATTCAAAAAACCGTGTTTATCAAACCCGATCATTTGCCATAACATAGGAGAAAAGATGAGGTTCAGATTGCGGTAAAATTTTAATAGAGAAAGGAAAATATGGTCCGAGTCAACAATGATAGAAGTCGTCCAATCATTTCTACAAAACCCAAATTTTCCCATTACAGTTAGAGATATCACCGTTAAAGCCTAATTTCTGTACTAGAGTAAGGAATGATGGCACTCCAGAAGCAATTCTTGAATGAAAATGACGAGAATTTTGTGTTTTCTATAAAAGCAATCGAGTCTATTAACCATTAGTCCATTACCAGTCCCACTAATATTCGAAAATAAAAAATTAGTCATTGCAGATTTTGAGAGGATGAGGATGCACTGAATAGTTTAGCGAGGGCCACCTGCATTTTGGGTCAAATGGTCGGAAATGAGACTTCCTGCATTTAGTATGAGACTATGAAGTAGAGCTTTTAAGCTGAATAGAATGGGAGTTCGAGACTAGGGGGTCTGAGATCGTGGAAATAAGAAATGATTCTAGGCTCGGAGAGGAGTGCTGAGTGAAAATAGAATGGTCAACAGATGGATGGAAAGAAGCTGAAGAATGCTGGATATTAATATAAGATAGTTTTGTTCTCATGAGTGTGTGTGATTCGAATTTGTGTGATTAAAATTAATGTCATAAGAAAAACAATGTTGTTAGTTAAAAATAATTCATAGTTAACCTTAATGAAGCACTTTCAAAGTCCGTCAACGATTGAAAAAGCATGTCAGTCGCTATTGGTAACACTCATGTAGGTTGTTGCATGATATATAAGAGTTCATTAAAGGTAACGGATCAACAAATGTCTTCTCCTCATTGTAATCATAGTAAAAGTAATGTTATGTTATTTGTGTATTCCGATAAATCATGATAAGACAATAACATGGCAAAATTAATGCCATTTTTCTGCATGACATTTTTCGTCATTATAGACATGGCAAAATGAGTATAAATCCATTAACTTAGCGAATACGTTTCCTCATTTTGATTTTATATTTTTCCTTTTTTAGTGAAAAAACATTTAAGATTTTTTTTTCGTGTGGAACCTAAGACTTCACTCAAGGCAGTGAGCTTGTCGGCTCTAGTAATCCCCATGGGCGGTGTATACCCGGATTTTTCAACGTTTTCGCACCACTAAGATAGTCACCCCTAGAAATTAGCAGATGCGACCCTCGAACCTGAGATGTATGTCTCATCCCAATTCTCCCGCCTTCAACCAACTGAGCTAGAGTGTAGGGTAAAACATTTTGTTACAATCATATAACTTTCAAGAAGTTCACTTGGTTTAAAACATTAAAAATTAAAGATAAACGAGTATAATGTAAAAAAATTGATCCATTATGTTACCTTTGCTTTTTTAGAAGTATTCTTAATTAGAGTTACTAATATACGAAATCATGCCAACGAATCAACTAGACACTTAGTAAAGTACACTCATTTTCCTCGTTTATGGAAAATAACCTTCAAATGGAATACCTTAATTATTACCAAATTTCCTAAAGTTGGTTAAAAACTTAAAATGCAGAATGTACATAATTTTTACAGATGAAACTGAATACTTTGTAATGTGCTCTTAGCATGTGTTCACTTAATTAATTTTTCAGTCTTCTTTTTTATCCTTGGCTACTATGGAAAAGCAAGAAGAAAATTTATAACGGATATCATCTTCAATTATTTATATATGGTTATTCAATAATGATTTTTCTATCAAAGTTAAAATTAATATGCGCTCAAAAAAATGTTGACTACCCATATTGTCTTGTTGCAATTTCAATTCTCTATAATTTTTTCATTGAAATTATCTTTGTTATCTTTTTTTCTACAAATATGCAGACCCTTAGAATCACATGTTCCGTCTTCATTCTTTGCATGTAGAGCCTTTCACGTGTGTGGAGTCATAAGCTCTTTGCATGTTGTTTACGTGTACAAAGAAGCTTGTTACATGTTCACATGTTTGTTTTATATATTTTTAACCTATTAACCTGCATGTTCAACACACGTTTACTACTCTCTTTATTCTCCCTACATAAGTCAAATTTCCTTCAAGTGTTGTATACTTACAATTATAGATTATTCACCTTCGTTTGAAAAATGCTCTAATTAGTTTCCTGAAATGCTTAAACTTTATTGAATTTAGTTCTTTTTCTTTTTATTCGTTCCCTTTAGCTCCAATTTGGAAGGATAAGCGATATACTTTGAAATCAAAGTGTTGCCTACTGTTTGTCTATTGAGATATTTAAGTCTTCTATCTTCCAATATAATAGTTCTTTCAGAGGGGTGAAAGCTTAAAGGTTATACTAGTGTTTTATATTTGTATTTGTAAGAAATGTCTGCACAAGGTCTGCAGGAAATGGAATATGAAGGTACAATAAGCCGCGCTATCATTTGTCCTGGTTTATTTCAGAAACTTCGGTAACCATCTTTGCTCATGCATACTTCATATTATAATTTTTAATATTAAGTTTAATTTTGTTGTTAAGTTTTGTTTTTCCTATTTCCATTTTTGATAAAATGACCATGTACAGTGTGAATTCTTCGATTTAAGCCAAAATAAGGAAGAATATAACATCTAATATGAACTAGTTGTATGATTGATTTGACACGAATTGTCTTCGGTAGCATTGTTGCCGTAATATTGTAATTTTAATTGGTGTTAGTTTGATATGTTGAATAGCACTTGTACCTTAATCAAAACCTAGACTTATGGCTTAATTTGGGAGAACACTTTAATCAATTGTTCCAACGTGTAGAAAAATTCATGTTGCAATCCTATTATAGGTCCTTTTTGTTTTAGTGCGGCCTAACTATTGCATGTCGAACACAGCTAGTCAACCTACCTTTCTTTTCTCTGCATAATCAAGGTTATGTTAAAATTTATTGCAACTTAAAAATAAGTTTGTTCTACTTTAACAAGAAAAATGCTACATGACATCTTTCTTGAAATGCTTGACTTTATGGTATCCATTGTTCTTTTCATCTCATTTGTTATTTTTTTCTTAGATTTGCAAGGATGATTGATACATTCAGATTGGGAGGTATTGGAAAAGTCATGGAGGCCTTTTCTCTCCCTTCCCTCAAAAGTAAGCGAACCAAGACCCCATATACACCTAACATTACATATATTAGTTTAGTTACAATTTTATTGTTGTAGAACTTATTCATATAAAAGCTGCATACCATTATATAATAATAAGGAGTGCGTCCCGTGCTATATACACGGGGTTCATCGTACCATTTAGTTGATAGTGTATTTTTTTATTCCTTTTGATATGCAAAGGTGAACAAGTTAATGGATTTCAGTATTTTATTTAAAATTAACTTAAATATTAATATCATTGTTTTTTTATTGCTAAATCTAATTAGACAATCAAGAAGCCATAAATATAACTGATATATATTTATATATAACATGTCGGTTCTATAAATAACATAAACTATTAGTTATTTCTACCTTTTGTAGTTTATCTTAGTGTTCCCAAACCTAAAATAGAATAATTGTACTCAAAGTGAAATAATTTTTAAAATTTAGCTCAATTAAATAACATTTCACTGCATGGGTTAGCGTTGCTAATTAAATCTCAGAAAAACATTATATAACCATTAAAACATCGTCATTTTCTAATACCCCAGTAACATAATGTGACATGTGATTTATATGTAGAATACGCAATTTGTGGATAAATTCTTCGAATAGTTAAATATTTTTTTATTTTTTACTTTAAATATTTGTGCATTCCTAATATTTGAAGATAATATGACATAAAATTAAGTCGGATAACTAGCATAAGTACAAAAGTTATATTTCTGATGCACATCAATCATTTTATATAAAAGTCAATTAAATATGAATTTATATCAAACGAGCGAAAAAAATGATCAACAAAGTGAACTACTAAACATAGCTGTTAGTATTAGAATAAATCAATCATGGATGGTTATATTTTAGAGCCAGAAAAAGTATTTCACTAAATACACGTCTATATGTGCATCGAAGGGATAGTAATATGAAATTAGTTGTGATATTTGTTGAAATAACAATTTGAAAATATTTATAAGTTTGCCGATGTTTGTTCGTTTTGTTATGAATAATAATCCATGAAAGATGTGGCATACTTAGAAAATGTCATTATTGTATAATTAAAAGGCAAAAAGCTTCACTACCAATTATATTGTTAAAATTCCTTATTATTTTCTTCAAAATTCTTTGAAATAATTAATTGAATAAAATATTTAGCATACCTATTCCTTTAACTATCTAATATCACTCTATAGTTAACTCAACATTCAAACAATTTTTTTATTTAATTTGGACTCTTATTTATTAATCCATCACATTTACCTTATAATTTTTGAATAATTAGCATTTACTAAAATTTATACTTAACACGGTATCATGATTCCAATTATTGATAACAAATTTCAATTACAGATCCATATAGGCAATAAACATGAATTTTTGATTAGGGCGATAATTCAACATCTATATGTCACTTATAGTATTTTGTATTTGAAAATCCAGACATCAGCAAAATTTAATAATTATAACCTAATCTTCTCATTTCACGTACATGAAAAAAAATATAATCATGTTTACCGTATATTAAGATATGTTATGCTTTGTTTCAGGCATAAATAATTATGGAAAATGTATATGCATCTATGCATAATATGGAAGTTTGTTGTAAACAAATCACATTAATCATGATGCTATAAAGAGTAAAAGAGACACCAATTAGTGCCCTATTTTGTTTAATAACACAGAAGGTCTCGGAATACAAATTTATACTTGTAGTAGAGAACTGGTGGTTTTATATTAGGGTGCTTTTCCTCCTCAATGACTTCTTTATTTCCTCTTCTGCTCTCTGTATAACCCACCCCTAGGCGTCCCTTGACTCCCATCCCATCAGTAGTATCAAACTGCCAAACATCCCCCTTCCTTGGCTTCTTCATTTTCTGTCTAACAGCTCGATGCGGTGTTTTGGTTTTTGTGTTTAAGGTTTTTTTTTTTTTTTTTTTTTTTTTTTTTTTTTTTTTATATAACATATATTTTTTCTTTGGTAATTTTCATTTTTTGGCGTGTTGCATGCTTCTTCCGCTTCTTCGTACTTCCAGCCTACTGTTTTATGAATGTCAAATAGAGAGGAAGTTTTCACATAATCATGTCTTGGAAGTTTTCGCATAATCATGTATATTTCTTAACCTCATGTTATGTCACTAGAACTCCTCTTTGGAGAAGAGGCCCTTTAGGATTTTAGGTGGGTTTATCTGTCTATGTCTTGTTCAAGGTGTTAAGATTCTAAGTTAAACTTGCAGGCAGTTTTTATACTGGAACGAGGAGAGAAAACTGAGTACGGAGCTAAAACTAAGTACACCCTAATATGTACCATTGGATTCAAGTTCTGTTGTTCTTAGTTGCTGCTGCAATTTGATGTTCTTAGTTCGTCGGCCTCGCCCGTGACATAGCTGATGAACACAGACATGCATTCCCAGATCATTCGCTGTTGTTCTTGCTCCAATTTGCTCCAACTTGCTATGCTACTTTGTTACCTAATAGGCTAGAGCCTATGTTACGCACATGCTATATGGTGTATTGCACTGATAAACTATGGTAATACTTTGTGATTTGTTACATATTCCTTTTGAAATAGCAATTTATACCCCTAGCTAATGTATTTTATATGTAGGTTCTGATGTAATTTTTAATTCAGGGCTAATGGAAATGGAAACTAATTAAAAGAAAATAATAACAACTATAATTTGTGGCAATACTCAAGAAAAAGGTTCATTTCTTACCTTAGATGGGAATTGTTTTCAGCTAAATTAGTTATCGTCATTTAGAACAACTATAATTATTTTGAAACTCGTTAGTAGCGTTCGTCACTCTAATTTTCAACCGTATTTTATGGTATTCAAATTTTACTATAATTCTTCCAATAGGATTACCAGTCATAGACAATTAATTTAAAATTATTAGTTTACATCTATATTTAAAACAGAACATATCGTGTCTATTATTTATTAAAGAATACTAGTGGTGTCGTTTAGAATAATTGTTTGACATAATAAAGATGCCTTACTTATGGCATTAGTCCTATAAAATTTACCAATGTATTATCCAATAACGTACTTCCTTCTTGTAAGTATAAATGCAAGTGGTTTATAATCTGGTATACATGATAAGGATTAAAAAAAAAAACATTTCCATGATACATAGACTTAAAACTCCTTAACTGTTTGCATTAATCACGCAACTAACAATCGAAGAAAATGATGATATTGATAGTATTAAATTTCATATTCCTTTCCATATTATACACGATACAGTGAATGTGTGTGATATGATTTATCGTAAGCTTGAGGCTTCCATTCAAAACCATAGTCGATAAAAGTAAAAGGTAGCTACAGTTGAATAAAAATTCAACATATATATAATTTTGCTTAGTGCCCAGTGGAAATCCCAATATGTTTTGATCACATATGTTTAATCTGTAAAATTTTGATATTTACATTTTTCAAACAATGAACACGGTACTTCATATGACATGCGTCCAGTGGTAAAGTTTGAAGGGCATGACATCTCATTTATAACACATGAAGCGAGTGTAAATTGAGCAAATTATAGCTAAATGGCAGACTAGACACTGTTTCAAATGATAACTTGTAAAACTAACAACATGTAAGAATGAAGAATGCATATATATATATATATATATATATATATATATATATATATATATATATATATATATATAAAATAAAGAAACCCACAGGTCAAGGTTTTCCTATTGATATTTTCTATTTATAGCTTTGGCATCAATTTCAACACATTTTAAGCACTTATAAGTTATAACGGTTGTATTTTTTCAAGATGGGCCAAGTCTCTCTGAATATATCAACCAAAACTCAATCTAAATACAAACCATACAATTTAAAAATTCATATCTACATATTTTTTATGCTATTTAAACTTTGTTAACTCCAGAATTAACATAATTCGTTAAACAATATCCTCACAACAATCATGTATGCATTTCTATAAACACTTATGATTTTAATTTTTTTTATATAATAACTATTTTAGCTAACATCTCAGTAAAAATTAACCAAAAAAATTCTAAGCGCAGTATTATATATTAATGAGATTGTTTTGAACAAAATTCTAATGTTTAAAGCGATAATAAAAAACCGTTAATTTCTAAATAAGTAGACATCTAGTTAAGTCTATTTTGCATAAACCATATATTTCAAATTTAGAAAGCAACACTACGACACTATATCAAGCAAAAATGACAGGTATAAGAACTGTTCTTTCCCAAAACACAAATGATGCCTTAGCGATAAAGAGTAAGTGGTAACCACTAATGGCACTAAATTACAACATAACTTTGCAAGCATATAGTAAATATAGATTCACGGCTCTGGCTATATAGAATGGTCATGTTTTAATGACTAAAATTATAATAAAATAAATCCAAAAATGTGCCTCAACTGCAATAATGTCCCCATATATGGTTATAATTAACAAATCAAAATCTTCTATATGAAAAACTAATGTAACAGTAGGTGGGACAATGAGTGAGTAAAACAATTATCTATAATACTTTCTAACTTTTGTCACGTGGATCATTTTCTTATTACCAAATATTTGAGATAATCTTTTTAATTATAATTGAAAAGTATATATGTAACGAGTTGAAGCTTTGAAAAAATTAAACGATGAATAAATTGAAATTTAAGTTTTCGAAAATTTAAGATTTAATTTATTAATTAATTATATGCCATAAATGAATAAGATTCTTGTATACGAACATGAGTATGGCACCACAAAATAGAATATATATATATATATATATATATATATATATATATATACACACACACACACACACACACATATATATATATATATATATATATATATATATATATTAAAAATTGGCACGCTTTATTGAAAAACCAATCATATGTTTCCGTTATATGCCTCATCAAAACCTTGTAATCCCCCTACTGGGTACCTTACAAGGAAAAAGAGTACATATAAGTTCCACATATTATGAAACGACCCGCAAATCCGTACCCTTTGAGTCGACTAATAACACCACACGACCAACTCAAATGACACAGAAATACGAACCATTATTAGAAAGAAGTTAGAGGGTGAGGAATAGAAAGAAAGAAATATTAGAATAGAAGAAAACGAAGATCACCAACTCACAGCGGAACGAATAAAATATATTAGATAATATAACTTTGAAGCAAAAATCAGTATTTGTATATACATACCATTATCAAAGCACAACGATTATCCCTGGAACAGTTATAAACACCTGTTTCCAGATACAACATAGTACACAGCGGAAAATATGATAGTCCATAGCTAACCGGTGAGGCCTCCTGCTTCGAGCTCCTCCAAGTGAATCTGAAAAATCCTAACTACTTGACTGCCCGTACAAATTTGGGCACCCAAGAGTTTAGGGAAAACAAACAAAATAAACTCTGGGTCAGTCATGGGACTGGTGTGAGTAAACTCCAACCATTTGTTTAAATTTCAAAATCTTTTCGAAAGAAATGATAATCGTAAGACCGATCCACACATAAACAAGGATGGTTTTTACCTTACGATAACCCAAAACATTTGATATCGAAATCTGGTGATATTATAATAGTGTCTACAACAAATAAATAGAATCTAGCGGAACGCTTGCATCTCACGCTCCATATATAATATAAAATCAAAACCCGCAGGCGCTTATTGGAGATTGGATTTCCAACATGACAAGGTATGGGACCACCTCCCGATAGTGTATCTCTAGAGGCGAATACACTGGGTTCAACAAGAACGTCTTGCAACCCGGCCCACACATGACCGACCACTCATTTCGCTTGAGTGTATCGAATGTATACCACCGACGGTTGGGATCAGCAACCGCCTCCCGTAAAGGGACAGCATCGATAGATTTAAGAACAAAAAGAAATTTCTCTAGATAGGTGATCATACATCCTAATGGGTGCGACCCACATAGCCATGCTACCTGCCCGATTTTTGTCCTTTCCTGGTTGATGAGGCTTGAGGTCATAACGTATCTTTTGACAGATCCCACCTCCATTACTTTGAATGCCACATCGCCATACCCGTCAAACCACAAATTGATTTCACCAAAAATACCACGGGTATACAGCTAAGAGAAACGAATTCCTCCGCCACCAAACGTCAGTACGTTTGAAGAGATCAACTTATGCGATCCATTGGATATACTCTGTCAGACACTCGTCCATACACGTTTGTCCTGGGACTGGACAAACCGAAGGCACTATTCTGTAAACAGGATAGCCCTTGCACAACTCCGTCTTCAATATACTCAGCATACTTGATTCGCAACGCTTATGCCAATACGGAGTGGTTCTCTGGATAATAATCCAACCGGTCTCTCCATATTAACAACGTTAAAATGGTCAAAACTTTGATAGTCGGTGAGTTAACTATCAAACGAAAACATGTCGGTGTGCAAACAACGATATTATTTCCCGAAGGAAATTCTATTGAACAATCATCCATTCATTCATTCGTTCATTTCCCTATTCCTGTTGTTTAATGTTTCTTATTCACTATATTTAGAAAATATATATATCATTATCATTGGAAAACCTTTCCATCTCTTGTTTCTATATTCAGAAAACAATTCTGCTTCTCATTTGGAAAACATTCCCAAATCCCTTTCATCTGATTAAACAGATGTTTGAATAAACATCACTATGCCAAATCTCCTTCATTTGGTTTCCACTTAACCACTTTCCACTATCGAACCTTAACCATTTCTTAGTTAAAAACGAAGTCAATCAAGTTGGGGTATAATTACCTCTCAGACCTTAACTGAGCAACATTTCTAACTTCGAAATAGACAAGGTTCATCTTTCCAATCTCTTAACACGCTTCCTTACGTGCTCTCGGATTCGATTATGAATCCACTTCCTTTTCAGGAATCACTTGATTATAACAATGGTGTTATAATTCCCTGCATCCGAAATATAATAACTTTAATATGACCTTTATTTTCTAACTTGAATATCGGAAAACATTTCCAATATATAATTCATTTATTGAGAAAACATCTTTTATTCCAGTTAGAAAACATTTCTAAATTCTTTGAATTTACTGATGTTATAAACATCGTTATTATGACTTAAATCATAAATCATTCGTTAATTAACGATATCACTAACCAACCCTTGCTATCATTCACTTTGAAATATTCAGAGCTCACAACTTTAAACCAAACATTGCTTTCAACAACAGCGTAAAAACCGCTATCTAGCATTATAAAATACTTATCATAACCATAGCATTAAGATTGCTATTAAAACAGTTATTTATAACGGCAGCGTTAAAATTGCTATTTAGATTTACCAAGACATTTATTATAACAGCAGCGTCTAAAATTGCTGTATATATATTAACAACATCTATTATAACAACAGCGCTAAAATCGCTGTTTAGTTTTATAAAAGCATTTCTCACAAAGACAGCGTTCTAATCGCTGTTTAAGATTTTAAAAAGCATTTCTTATAACAACAGCGTTAGGATTGCTGTTTTGAATAAAATACCGTGTGCGACGCACACGCTTCCGTTGTTCATTTATAAACCCTGTTTATTTTAAACAATTCAAGTTCTCCTTTAACATATTTATACATTCTTCTAACCACTTAATTCGATTTCTATAAATCCCCTTTTTATATACATTTTATTTGCAAATTATTTCCTTGTTTTAAACTATTTATTCTTTTACTTTAATCATTTGAAAATCTTTCTTTAAACTTTCCTCTGTAATTTGCTAAATTCAGATCTATTTCCAAATATTGGTTTCAAAACCGATACTCACTTTCAAATATACATTCATATTTGAACTCACCTTTTAATTTATTCAATGGTTAATGATCCACTTAATTTAGATCTTTATTTATAACATTTTTCTTGGTTTACCCAATGGAATAAGTTTCCATTTGCAACTCAATGAAAAGAAATTATTTCTAATTTAGAATTAAATTCTGCTTTTAAATTCTAATTTCTTTTTCACATTCGATGATATTTTACGGTATCTAAAATACCAGTTTCCTAAGGCCAGGGTAAACCAAACACACAAATTCAACCATGGATAGTGTAGCATAACATATATAATCATCAAATAAAACAGTAAATAAAATGTTGAGGGATCCAGTTGGATCCCTCCAACCTGTTTCCCTGCACCCACAGATGTTAGTAACATCAAAAATATCGCATTAATGAAAAAAATCAATCAACGATGTGATTATATCAACCAATTTATCAACTATTCAATCAAGCAACCATTTGCACAGTATGAAATAAATTTAAAAACTCGTTTATATGAAAATATAAACGAAGCAGAATTAGTGAGTTTACTCACCTTGTTTGCAGTTGATGGATCTACTTTTGTTTGTTTCGAACCAAAAGACGTTTTATTTTCTACGAAATTCCAGCAGCACCGTCCTCAACGATACCAGTTGCACAATGGGAATCCCGTCACCAAAATTCTAACGTGACCAGTATGGTTCAAATTCTTAAATTATCCTTTCCTTAATCCTATTTTAGTGTCTCCTAATCTTTACTTCCATCAGTAAGAATACCGAACCTGCTACCGTGTTTAGACCTATCAAAGTATACCTTTGGACTTCCTTCAACATCACAGGTTTATTGGTGATAAGTTTTTCTCCAGAACTTCACGTGGAAACCACAAAAGCAGAGCAATCCCATTTCCAAAAAAAAAAACCACATCAATGTTCTAATCCCACCTTTATATATATATATATAAATATATAATCCGTGTTGACTGCCCCATTTGCCCAACCTCAGCACCGTTGACCACCCTTGATCCTACTGCTCCTTTTTACAGTTCTATGGGCTCCCTTCTTCATGCGAGAATTCAAGCGGCAGTTTTATCTCCATAAATACATACAATCATTTGCAAAACCAAACCCACACTCCACGCTTCATCATCCAATCATGATTAACTCACATTAGTTCATTTCCAGGAAAACACAAATTTCGTACTTCTCTAGTAATATAAAGTCATGGTTTCCCCCTCATTATCTTCCCTTAACTACGCAAAACAATGTACTCCTACAACAAACAACTCCGCACCCCTTGTAAAACACACAATGTCATCCATTCACACCATGTACTTCGCTGTATCCCATGCTATAACCACATCCTCCATTGACTGTAGCTCAATTGAATATAAAATTCCTCAACGATTAAACCTTTAATTACCTTATTCATTATAACAAACCATGATTAGCCGTGATAAACCCTTCTTTCCCAAAGAATTAAGATTGCCTCTTTCAGTATAATTTTCCCAACGCCCTTTTTTTTTTTTTAGATAATCACCCCTTCGGTCCTCCCTATAATATTTCCGAACTTATTACTCTTCATGACCGGTCACTTGTTCACTTCATAGGCTTTGAAAAGCACTCCATAATTTAATTAGGCTAATCCCTTGTTACCGCATTAATCCCCTTCTCCTTCTTTGCATATGCAGGCTTCACCCTCCATAGCCGACTGTTTTCCTTGATTGCGGCACCTTCGATAAGCCATGGTTTTGAAAACCGAGTTCACCACCGTCCATCTCTTCGAAAAATCCCTCCCTATCATCGCCATTGAAAACAACCCGCACCTTTCCTTCGATGGACGCGCCACCATCCCATCTTGCTTCGCCAAAAGTGGTACGGTGCAACTCCTCCAGAGTTCATCAGAAAGCTCTTGAACCACACGCCCTAGATTGCTACGTTGAAACACGCGTGAAGCTCGCTACAGGAATTACTCAAGGGTGAAGCTTTTGATTCAAGCCTTTTAAAGAAGCCAACCCCGAAATTTTTCCATCCAGTTTTAGATTTTAAAATGATTTAATAAATTTCAGGTTTCTCACGTTTTGTTTTGGATCTAAGGAAACTAGAAATGAGGAAAGAGGAACAGTATTTAATAGGAGGGTGGATTGACAGACACGGTTCTGATGTCTTAGAGAGCACGGTTTTTCATTTGCTTGGGACGCACGGGTTGAAATAGATTGGTAAGCACGGCAAGTCTTGGTTTGGGGAACACGGCTCTTAATAGCTTGGCAGGCACACTTTTTTGCTCACCTTACTGAAACTTGCAGTATTAAAATGAGCACACTTCCACAGTTTGGATGACATGGTTTCTAGCTGGCATGTTTAATTAATACTTGGGAAATGAGCGTAAATGTTGGGTGTACGTAGGTTGTATTGGTTTTTTTTTTAAAATTTACGCAGTCACCGTTATACAGGATTTCATTTATGGTCGAGCCGCTACAAACAGAAGTAAGAATACGGTCATGTCCAGCGAGGTACCACGATCCCAAAAATATAATAATATCAGTAGTTTAACTTATATTATGAAACCCCAAAATATTGATATAGGGTGCAAAATACTCCAACTAAAAAGTTGCGTATTTAATTAATTAAAAATTACAATAAAATTCTAAAAACTAAATTATGACTACACCTCAAAAGAACCTTGTCCAAATTCGTAACCAATATTTAAATATATTTAAATAACCGTTATGGCTTATATACGATTCCATAGCGACTATTTGAAAATTTGATTTGGACGTAACTTACAATCTATAAAACGAAATCTCGATTTTTCACTTCCATTAGAAAAATACTGTTAAACAGAACCGAACATTTCTTGTTTCAAAGAAATTCGACTTATTTTGAATCCTGTATATCTAATTGAAGTTCAAAACGTTAAATTACGAACTGTCGTGACTTTACGTGCTTATTTTAATTTATATTATAAATTAACATTCGAACTACGTTTTATAAATAAATTCGTAAAAAAATCCTTTTTATATTTCAAATAAAATATTTAAACGAATTTAAATATTCAGAATTCAACGGCTGAAAATCCGGGTCGTTACATTCCTTCCCCCTCAAAATAATTTCGTCCTCGAAATTGCTAAGGTAGGAAAAGATGCTACGTACCCTGTTAACTAGGTCCAATAATCCCTTTTTTTTTTCACCTCTTAACTCCAGTTTAACTGGACCAATTTATTTCAATTAAAATATTCATTTATTCTTCTTAACGAAACCTTTCAAAATTCTGAAAATTTTCTAATACTTTTAAATTCTGAAAAATTTCGGCAGTATCTCCTCTGCACGGCTCAATCGGCACAACCACAACTCGCCTTTCTAGGCCTTCTCCAATTCAAAAGAAAATCAAAAAGCCAAGTGGCTTGCCTCATAGGCTCATAAAATCATCAACTCAAACAATATTGTAAACATGTACCTTTTTGTCGGGCATAATTCTATCTCTTGCATTTGCTTTCATTCAATATCTGCTCAGTACGCATATATTTCCAATAGTCTCCCAAGTCAATTCAACTTCCACTTTATCAATCCAAGTCTGATTCTCTTTTAAGCCAACCCACCTATTATACTTGAATCCAATTCCACCGCAGTTTAATTCCAACCACATCATCCACTATATATTCAACTTGTTCACACATTAGTCGAATATTTATAATCCGAATCTCAACATTTCTTTATTTACTTCGTTCGAAATAATTTCTAATCTAATCCACTTTTAATTTAACTCGACTTAAGTTAAATTTCAGTTCTTTTGGTACATCTTTACCAATTCATTCTATTTAACTTACACAAGTTAAATTTTAATTTCAGAATTCAAATTCCGGGATTTATTTCAAATTAATTTGAAATCGTATATATATTTATACACATATTTATAATCGGCTCAATTCAAAACATTTGAATTTCTAAAACAACTTGTCCTTTTCAAACAGATTTTCATTTTCAAATTACTATGGTAGCAATCCGTCACTCAGAAACTTGAAAATGAATGCTGATAATGCTGCAGTCCATTATCAGAATTATTTTCTCGCCACTGAAGTGATTTCAGTGCTTAATCACTTTCAAAACTCATCAAAAATCATTCTCATTCAAAAATACCGTCAAGTAATGCTATATTACCTTTATAATACTTCAGAAAATATTTTCTAAATACCCGGAATTTAAATCCACAAATTTTTGGTTTGAATCCAATTCCAATTTAGCTTATTTGTATATCTCATTCATATACAAATTCAATTTGGTTTTATATAACCATTTCAATACTTTATAATTCCATTTGATTGTAATAACAATCAACACATTCGATAATTTCAGAAAATTATCCCTTTATATCAAAATAACTTTTGGGCAAATTATATAACTTACCCACTTTAAAACAATACTGAGTCGATTTGTTCTGTTCGAGAGTTTAGAAACACCTATCGATACGGTTGTACTTCCTGTATCGACCAGAATTCATAAACCACTCAACAAACCAGTCAACACAATATAAAACAATTTTATATCAACTCTACAAATACGCGCTCATATATATACACTCAAACTCAATCTAGGGTATTACTAGCCCCATCTCTATTGAGTTACGCCACAGAGCCAAGGTAATCACTTAACCTTCAGCTCTGATACCAAATGAAACGACCCGCAAATCCGTACCCTTTGAGTCGACTAATAACACCACACGACCAACTCAAATGACACAGAAATACGAACCATTATTAGAAAGAAGTTAGAGGGTGAGGAATAGAAAGAAAGAAATATTAGAATAGAAGAAAACGAAGATCACCAACTCACAGCGGAACGAATAAAATATATTAGATAATATAACTTTGAAGCACAAATCAGTATTTGTATATACATACCATTATCAAAGCACAACGATTATCCCTGGAACAGTTATAAACACCTGTTTCCAGATACAACATAGTACACAGCGGAAAATATGATAGTCTATAGCTAACCGGTGAGGCCTCCTGCTTCGAGCTCCTCCAAGTGAATCTGAAAAATCCTAACTACTTGACTACCCGTACAAATTTGGGCACCCAAGAGTTTAGGGAAAACAAACAAAATAAACTCTGGGTCAGTCATGGGACTGGTGTGAGTAAACTCCAACCATTTGTTTAAATTTCAAAATCTTTTCGAAAGAAATGATAATCGTAAGACCGATCCACACATAAACAAGGATGGTTTTTACCTTACGATAACCCAAAACATTTGATATCGAAATCTGGTGATATTATAATAGTGTCTACAACAAATAAATAGAATCTAGCGGAACGCTTGCATCTCACGCTCCATATATAATATAAAATCAAAACCCGCAGGCGCTTATTGGAGATTGGATTTCCAACATGACAAGGTATGGGACCACCTCCCGATAGTGTATCTCTAGAGGCGAATACACTGGGTTCAACAAGAACGTCTTGCAACCCGGCCCACACATGACCGACCACTCATTTCGCTTGAGTGTATCGAATGTATACCACCGACGGTTGGGATCAGCAACCGCCTCCCGTAAAGGGACAGCATCGATAGATTTAAGAACAAAAAGAAATTTCTCTAGATAGGTGATCATACATCCTAATGGGTGCGACCCACATAGCCATGCTGCCTGCCCGATTTTTGTCCTTTCCTGGTTGATGAGGCTTGAGGTCATAACGTATCTTTTGACAGATCCCACCTCCATTACTTTGAATGCCACATCGCCATACCCGCCAAACCACAAATTGATTTCACCAAAAATACCACGGGTATACAGCTAAGAGAAACGAATTCCTCCGCCACCAAACGTCAGTACGTTTGAAGAGATCAACTTATGCGATCCATTGGATATACTCTGTCAGACACTCGTCCATACACGTTTGTCCTGGGACTGGACAAACCGAAGGCACTATTCTGTAAACAGGATAGCCCTTGCACAACTCCGTCTTCAATATACTCAGCATACTTGATTCGCAACGCTTATGCCAATACGGAGTGGTTCTCTGGATAATAATCCAACCGGTCTCTCCATATTAACAACGTTAAAATGGTCAAAACTTTGATAGTCGGTGAGTTAACTATCAAACGAAAACATGTCGGTGTGCAAACAACGATATTATTTCCCGAAGGAAATTCTATTGAACAATCATCCTTTCATTCATTCGTTCATTTCCCTATTCCTGTTGTTTAATGTTTCTTATTCACTATATTTAGAAAATATATATATCATTATCATTGGAAAACCTTTCCATCTCTTGTTTCTATATTCAGAAAACAATTCTGCTTCTCATTTGGAAAACATTCCCAAATCCCTTTCATCTGATTAAACAGATGTTTGAATAAACATCACTATGCCAAATCTCCTTCATTTGGTTTCCACTTAACCACTTTCCACTATCGAACCTTAACCATTTCTTAGTTAAAAACGAAGTCAATCAAGTTGGGGTATAATTACCTCTCAGACCTTAACTGAGCAACATTTCTAACTTCGAAATAGACAAGGTTCATCTTTCCAATCTCTTAACACGCTTCCTTACGTGCTCTCGGATTCGATTATGAATCCACTTCCTTTTCAGGAATCACTTGATTATAACAATGGTGTTATAATTCCCTGCATCCGAAATATAATAACTTTAATATGACCTTTATTTTCTAACTTGAATATCGGAAAACATTTCCAATATATAATTCCTTTATTGAGAAAACATCTTTTATTCCAGTTAGAAAACATTTCTAAATTCTTTGAATTTACTGATGTTATAAACATCGTTATTATGACTTAAATCATAAATCATTCGTTAATTAACGATATCACTAACCAACCCTTGCTATCATTCACTTTGAAATATTCAGAGCTCACAACTTTAAACCAAACATTGCTTTCAACAACAGCGTTAAAACCGCTATCTAGCATTATAAAATACTTATCATAACCATAGCATTAAGATTGCTATTAAAACAGTTATTTATAACGGCAGCGTTAAAATTGCTATTTAGATTTACCAAGACATTTATTATAACAGCAGCGTCTAAAATTGCTGTATATATATTAACAACATCTATTATAACAACAGCGCTAAAATCGCTGTTTAGTTTTATAAAAGCATTTCTCACAAAGACAGCGTTCTAATCGCTGTTTAAGATTTTAAAAAGCATTTCTTATAACAACAGCGTTAGGATTGCTGTTTTGAATAAAATACCGTGTGCGACGCACACGCTTCCGTTGTTCATTTATAAACCCTGTTTATTTTAAACAATTCAAGTTCTCCTTTAACATATTTATACATTCTTCTAACCACTTAATTCGATTTCTATAAATCCCCTTTTTATATACATTTTATTTGCAAATTATTTCCTTGTTTTAAACTATTTATTCTTTTACTTTAATCATTTGAAAATCTTTCTTTAAACTTTCCTCTGTAATTTGCTAAATTCAGATCTATTTCCAAATATTGGTTTCAAAACCGATACTCACTTTCAAATATACATTCATATTTGAACTCACCTTTTAATTTATTCAATGGTTAATGATCCACTTAATTTAGATCTTTATTTATAACATTTTTCTTGGTTTACCCAATGGAATAAGTTTCCATTTGCAACTCAATGAAAAGAAATTATTTCTAATTTAGAATTAAATTCTGCTTTTAAATTCTAATTTCTTTTTCACATTCGATGATATTTTACGGTATCTAAAATACCAGTTTCCTAAGGCCAGGGTAAACCAAACACACAAATTCAACCATGGATAGTGTAGCATAACATATATAATCATCAAATAAAACAGTAAATAAAATGTTGAGGGATCCAGTTGGATCCCTCCAACCTGTTTCCCTGCACCCACAGATGTTAGTAACATCAAAAATATCGCATTAATGAAAAAAATCAATCAACGATGTGATTATATCAACCAATTTATCAACTATTCAATCAAGCAACCATTTGCACAGTATGAAATAAATTTAAAAACTCGTTTATATGAAAATATAAACGAAGCAGAATTAGTGAGTTTACTCACCTTGTTTGCAGTTGATGGATCTACTTTTGTTTGTTTCGAACCAAAAGACGTTTTATTTTCTACGAAATTCCAGCAGCACCGTCCTCAACGATACCAGTTGCACAATGGGAATCCCGTCACCAAAATTCTAACGTGACCAGTATGGTTCAAATTCTTAAATTATCCTTTCCTTAATCCTATTTTAGTGTCTCCTAATCTTTACTTCCATCAGTAAGAATACCGAACCTGCTACCGTGTTTAGACCTATCAAAGTATACCTTTGGACTTCCTTCAACATCACAGGTTTATTGGTGATAAGTTTTTCTCCAGAACTTCACGTGGAAACCACAAAAGCAGAGCAATCCCATTTCCAAAAAAAAACCACATCAATGTTCTAATCCCACCTTTATATATATATATATATATATATATATATATATATAAATATATAATCCGTGTTGACTGCCCCATTTGCCCAACCTCAGCACCGTTGACCACCCTTGATCCTACTGCTCCTTTTTACAGTTCTATGGGCTCCCTTCTTCATGCGAGAATTCAAGCGGCAGTTTTATCTCCATAAATACATACAATCATTTGCAAAACCAAACCCACACTCCACGCTTCATCATCCAATCATGATTAACTCACATTAGTTCATTTCCAGGCAAACACAAATTTCGTACTTCTCTAGTAATATAAAGTCATGGTTTCCCCCTCATTATCTTCCCTTAACTACGCAAAACAATGTACTCCTACAACAAACAACTCCGCACCCCTTGTAAAACACACAATGTCATCCATTCACACCATGTACTTCGATGTATCCCATGCTATAACCACATCCTCCATTGACTGTAGCTCAATTGAATATAAAATTCCTCAACGATTAAACCTTTAATTACCTTATTCATTATAACAAACCATGATTAGCCGTGATAAACCCTTCTTTCCCAAAGAATTAAGATTGCCTCTTTCAGTATAATTTTCCCAACGCCCTTTTTTTTTTAGATAATCACCCCTTCGGTCCTCCCTATAATATTTCCGAACTTATTACTCTTCATGACCGGTCACTTGTTCACTTCATAGGCTTTGAAACGCACTCCATAATTTAATTAGGCTAATCCCTTGTTACCGCATTAATCCCCTTCTCCTTCTTTGCATATGCAGGCTTCACCCTCCATAGCCGACTGTTTTCCTTGATTGCGGCACCTTCGATAAGCCATGGTTTTGGAAACCGAGTTCACCACCGTCCATCTCTTCGAAAAATCCCTCCCTGTCATCGCCATTGAAAACAACCCGCACCTTTCCTTCGATGGACGCGCCACTATCCCATCTTGCTTCGCCAAAAGTGGTACGGTGCAACTCCTCCAGAGTTCATCAGAAAGCTCTTGAACCACACGCCCTAGATTGCTACGTTGAAACACGCGTGAAGCTCGCTACAGGAATTACTCAAGGGTGAAGCTTTTGATTCAAGCCTTTTAAAGAAGCCAACCCCGAAATTTTTCCATCCAGTTTTAGATTTTAAAATGATTTAATAAATTTCAGGTTTCTCACGTTTTGTTTTGGATCTAAGGAAACTAGAAATGAGGAAAGAGGAACAGTATTTAATAGGAGGGTGGATTGACAGACACGGTTCTGATGTCTTAGAGAGCACGGTTTTTCATTTGCTTGGGACGCACGGGTTGAAATAGATTGGTAAGCACGGCAAGTCTTGGTTTGGGGAACACGGCTCTTAATAGCTTGGCAGGCACACTTGTTTGCTCACCTTACTGAAACTTGCAGTATTAAAATGAGCACACTTCCACAGTTTGGATGACATGGTTTCTAGCTGGCATGTTTAATTAATACTTGGGAAATGAGCGTAAATGTTGGGTGTACGTGGGTTGTATTGGGTTTTTTTTTAAAATTTACGCAGTCACCGTTATACAGGATTTCATTTATGGTCGAGCCGCTACAAACAGAAGTAAGAATACGGTCATGTCCAGCGAGGTACCACGATCCCAAAAATATAATAATATCAGTAGTTTAACTTATATTATGAAACCCCAAAATATTGATATAGGGTGCAAAATACTCCAACTAAAAAGTTGCGTATTTAATTAATTAAAAATTACAATAAAATTCTAAAAACTAAATTATGACTACACCTCAAAAGAACCTTGTCCAAATTCATAACCAATATTTAAATATATTTAAATAACCGTTATGGCTTATATACGATTCCATAGCGACTATTTGAAAATTTGATTTGGACGTAACTTACAATCTATAAAACGAAATCTCGATTTTTCACTTCCATTAGAAAAATACTGTTAAACAGAACCGAACATTTCTTGTTTCAAAGAAATTCGACTTATTTTGAATCCTGTATATCTAATTGAAGTTCAAAACGTTAAATTACGAACTGTCGTGACTTTACGTGCTTATTTTAATTTATATTATAAATTAACATTCGAACTACGTTTTATAAATAAATTCGTAAAAAAATCCTTTTTATATTTCAAATAAAATATTTAAACGAATTTAAATATTCAGAATTCAACGGCTGAAAATCCGGGTCGTTACATATTAACAATACACGGGCTATACGATTATACAACAAATAAGACATGATGATGAACCAAATAAAAATAAAATAAAAGAAGCAAAAGAAAGGCCAACAGCCCAAATTCCAAGCCCAACAACTTCAAAACTTCTTCTTCCAAAACTATCCCGCTTTAACCAGAATCCAACAAGTCAATCCCCCATCGCTGAAGCAGCAAACGATTGGAGGGCGAATCCTTTGTCTTACTTCCATTGCCACGAACTAGGTAAGTAATTTCCTTTACAATCTGGTTATGCTTTGTATAACTTTGAGTTCTACGATTGGAGAAAATACGAGAATTGCGCTCCTCCCAAATGTAATAAATTGTCGTTGTTACAGAGCCAAATGCTATGTCCTGGATTTGATTTCTCTCTAGGAAGGAAGAGACCAGCAAACTTGCTTCATCCTGAATCGAGGGGAGAACCGAAGGATTTAAGTTAAGTTTAAGTTTCAAAGATCCCCAAACAAAGGCAGAATAATCACAAGAAAAAAACAAGTCCTGAGATGATTCGGGGTATTTATCACAAAGGGAACATAGAGTGTTCGATAGAATGCCAAAACGGTGCAATCTGGTTTTCGTGTTCAGTCGGTCTAGTGCAGCTAAAAACGAAACAAATGACATCCGTTTGCTATTTTTTGAATGCCAAATAACCTTATATATGCTCTAAAAAGCTCCCTTATCTCTGATTTTGTCCCATGCAGTGTTGAAAGAGAACTTACCTCCGTCACACCACTCATACGCATCTTGTTGTCTCGCTGGATATACTGGGATGCTCCGAAATTCGTCAAAGACCTCTCTTGTCGCAGGATGTTGCAATGGATTTAGAGAGTTGTCTCAAAGAATTAGACTAACTGAATCATTAGTGTTGCCGAGAATATGAAACCTGCTTATCCCAAGAATATGAGCAAGGCATTTGCAATTAAGCCACGGTTCAAACCATAAAGAGGTATGATTCCCATTCACAATCAATTTAATTAGCAGTTGCCTTCTTGAGGTTCTTAAGCGAAGCATAGCCTTCCAAGTAGATGATGCATTATTATCTACTTGCATAGTCCAAACTGTTTGTGGTAGCAGTATCTTCTTTTCATCCATCGACACCATAGATTATTTTTCGTAAAGTAATTCCATAGCATTTTAATTGCCGCAGCCTGTTTAAGTTCTGTCAATAGCTTTAGGCCAATTCCCCTTCGTTTTTTGGTTTACAAAGTTGGGACCACGAAACCTTATGTATTGAATCCCCCCAAAAAAAATCAGAACAAATCATGTGAAGTTTGTCTAGAGTGAATTATGGTATTTGGTAAACGAAAAGCCAGTACAAGATAATTGGAGTAATCACGGTATGTATCAACTCTGCTCGGCCAGCTAAACTCAACAACTTAGCTTGCCAACCCTCTATCTTGCATTGTACCCTATGTATCAATGAGTTACATTCCGAATAATGAAGGTAATTAGATGACAAGGGAACACCTAAGTATTTGATAGGTAGTTGCCCCACTTCAAAACCCAAAATCTCTATAATTTCATGAACATTTCTAGAGGTTGTGCCGAAAAAAAAAATGGTTTTAGATGTATTAATGTTGAGGCCAGCAAACACACTGAGATTAGTGAGCACTGAGAGAAGTGTGTTAGCACATGCAGCCGTTTTTATAGTGGTCGTACCACTTGTATTATCAAGAAAAGCATTGGTACTCAGCACATGCATAGAGTAACATGTCTGGTTTGAAGTGTCCAGTCACTATTAGTACAACAAAATAGCTAACCACATAGACAGATAACAAAGCTAAACAGTAGGCAAGCTACATTACTCATCCTCCGAGTCATCTTCATAAAAAGTGCCAGTGTAAGGGGTCATATTGCACTTATAGGACCAGAAGCGGAAGGCCATGTCATCTACGTTAGAAGGAGTGAGTAATCTGTTTTTGTCCCATGAAGAATCCTCCATGATCTAAGAGTCATTTTCACCAATTGCACCCTCGTTTGACATTACCAATTTATTACCTCCCGGTCTGTAGAAGAGACGACTAGTAACAATGGAGATAAATAATTTGATAAATTTTCCCCTAGAAGAATGAGAGGAAAAATAAGAAAGGTGTAACGAACCAGCATTTTCCCAACCCTGACACTGCCAGAATTACTGAATTTAGCGACCCTGTTTTTTGTGATAGAATTCTTCATCACTGAATTGCAACGGATTTCCTATGGAAAAGCCACGGCTTTTATTTGTAGAATAAAAGCTCGAAAGTAGCAAGTAAGGTGACAACCGAAATCCATGGCAAATCCATCACTAAATTGCTACGGATTTGCTTTGGACTGCTAAACCATAGCAGAATTTGACATTAAATTTAATAAAAAAAAGATAGCATAAGATTTTCATTGCTAATCTATCGTAATTTTTTGATGGATTTGCAATGTAATTTAAAACTGTAGTTAAATTTTGCTACAAAATATGGAGGGAAATATGAATAGTTGGAGGGAACAATTTTGTGGCTAATCTATCGCAAATTAGCCGTAGATTTGCGATGGAATATAAGACAGTGACTAAATTTGACTATAAAATATGGAGGAAAATAGAAATAATTGGAGTTGTGGCTAATCCATCGCAAATTAGTTAAGCATTTGTGACAGAATTTAATACTATGGCTAAACATAATTATAAAATGTAAAAAAATTATATATGAAAATTTAATACAACAGTCGACTTAAACGACAGAACGTTCCGAACGGCGGTCGACCAGTACCCCATCACAGTATATCTTATTATTATTATTTTTTAACTAAACAAAAAAATTTAATTGAAAAATTAAAACTTAAATTAGTAATCAATTTGCTCTTTTATTTTCCCAGCTCCTCGAATACCCTCCCTTATTTTCCCAGTTCCCTCCTTATTTTCCCGTCCTTTCTTTTCCTCTTCCCTCGTTAACTTTTATTTGCCGCTCTTTCATAATATCCCTAAGGCTATCCCTAAACCTAAATCACCACTCTCACTTCATATATCCCCAAACTTAAATCGCCACTCTCACTTCAGCGAGTAGACAACGAAGATCAATATAGACGACATTCCTGGAACATTAACTTCCCTACTTCTCGGTTTTGTTGATGAAAATATCAATTTGATTATTTTGTGTCTAGAAGGTCAGTTTATTCCTGCCTTTTTTGAAATTATACTCCTGGACCATGCTTGGTCGGTATTAGACCTGTACTTTATTTTCTAACTTGTTTTCTAGTTTGTCAATTCTTCTTGCGATTGTTTAATGTTATGTTAATTTAACTTAGGCAAGAGTAATCATTTTATCTATTTAGAGCTCGCAGTTTTATTTTCTGAATTTTACGATAATTTAACAAGTATTCAGATTTTTAAAATTAAGTTAATTTTAGTTTTAGCTTATGCATTTTGCTTGCACCATTTTTGGAGTGAATATGCCAGATTTATTGATATGAGGAGGATAAAATTTGTTATCAAATTAAATGTTGTCGTTCTTTCATTAGAAAAATATATTTATCACTTGATGTTAACATAAGTTGCGTGGGTTTGTTTTGGTTTGTTTTAGTTTGTACCATGCTTATTTTGTTGAAAGGGGGAAACTGCACGCAAAAAGGTGTTGTATTGGTATTGCTTTATGTCAGATTGATAATGTATAACTAATCATTATACCACCCTTTATTCAGATTGATAATGTATTGTTTTAGTATGTTTTTATTTTGAAAGAACATAAATTTGGACACAAATTTATGGGCTAAGAGTTACATGACAGTTTTGAACATCGGTTGATGTTTATGCATGTTTTGAACGAATGGTCGTTATCTTCAAGTCAGTTTCGAAACATACACAAATTAAAAAACCGCCGTTAGTCTACAACTCAACATCAGTTAACGTTCCGGGCCGTTATCTCCAAGTGTTTTTATTATCTAGATGTTATTTTCTTCTTTGGTTTTAATGGTCAAGTTAGTCGAATCTATATATCTTGTATATATTCTTTAGTAAGAATTTTGATGACTGGTGATTGAACCTCGTTCCAGTTTTTAATATTCTTTGCTGATTGAAGCATGTTATTTGCAAAGTTGCAGTTCCGTTTAGCATATGTTATGAGCAAATGGTTAAACTTAACATCTTATGTCGACTGTTGTATTATTAGTAACTGTTGTAAATTTATTTGTGCTTCATGTTCCTTTGATTTGCTGCTGGAGTTACCACTGTAATCATCTAGGAAAAATTGTAAATGGAGTAACAAGTTGTTTTTTTATTTAAGTAAAGAAATGATTTGACTTCGTAAATGAGAAAATAAAAATAACTTGTAAATACCCTTGCAGTGATAAGCCTTTCAAAAATGGTAGTGATTTTGTCATCGTCCCACGTTTTGTTCGATGTTATTTTCTGTATTCGAACATTGTGCTTTTTTTTTTCATTAAAAAAAAAAGTATTTCGAAAATGGTGATCCTGTAACATTGTAAGCTGGACTGACAATGTTGTTGCTTCAGTTTGCTGTGTCTGCAATTTTTGCACAGGTTCACCATTATTGTGCATTTTCCTTTCTTTACATTGTACAGCTAGTTGTTTGTTCGCCCAAATTCATTTCATGCATTCCCATCAACCCCGCTGTTGCCACTAATACAAGTAGCACCCATGCAATATACTTTCAACGTCCACAAATGCAGACTGCATTCCTCTGATATCACCATCAATCCCACTGTCTTTTAAGTAAAAATTATCTATAGCTTGTTGACAAATGTAGACTGCACTCCTCTGCATCTGTCCTTCCTTCAAGCAGTGTGTTTGCACTGCCTACTGGCAGTGCGTTTGCACTGCCTACTGGCAGTGCGTTTGCCCTGCTTGCGTACACGTTGCACTGCCTGATGGCAGTGCAAGTTTACAACGCAAATGCTTCACACTTCAGGCAGTGCAAACGCACTGCCTTCAGGTAGTGCAAACTTAATGTACTACCACCAGGGGACAATGCAAACTAAACGCACTGCCTTATATATATATATATATATGTATATGTAGATATATATATGTATATGTATATATATATATATATAAAAAAATTAATAGGATTACTTTTGCATTTGTAGAGCAAATACAAAGCTGCATATGATAAGCGATTGACTGCTATTAGAGCCGAAATGGAAGAAGAGGTGGTTGTACTTGTACCAGAGCAGGAGATTGAGATTTTTCATTCCCTTGCTCCATCAAATGCAAAAGGACGTGCATATCCTGTGGGCAGCCTCCCCGATGATGTGAGTAAATTAAGCAGTAATATCTTTTAACATATTTAATGATTTTATTTTGATATGCAGACATGTAGTGTATATATATATATATAGACACACACACGTGTTTTATATGTTGAATCATCCTTATTTCTTGTATAACATGTCACGAACTTCTTGTTTATTAATAATCACTTCTTTAAAATTATAGGTCGGATCTGCTACACAACGACGAAGGTCGACATATAGTAGCAACGACAGTCATTCATATGTTTCAACAATAATGGATCATATATCATCCAACTTTCATGCAATGGAGGAAGAGGTACAACGTGTCAATGATAAGCGTGAGGAAGAGCGTCTAAGAGTTGAACACGAGCGTCTACGAATGAAAGGGAGAGCTGACACGAGACAGAGGCATTTGAGCAAAGAATGTTCAAATCGAACAAAGATTGTTGCTACCTTCTCCTCCATCATGATTTTGTCCATGAGGGACTAATATAAGTATTTATTTACTACTTCATGTATTATTATTGCATTATATTATTATTTTTGTTCACTAATGGTATATGTACTAGTGTTTAGGGACTACTATATGATTATTGATTACTTCATGTATTTTTGTATTACATTAGTTTTTTGGTCGTGTAACAGTACACAATATTACATTTTGATCGTGTTATGATTATCTTTGATTGTATCATGTATTTTCTTTTTTGGATAAATTAATATAGATGCATATTATTGAAAAATATGACGATTGGATCAAGTAATATAATATTATTGATTTTGTAATGGATCTGCGTTGATGGTTTTATGATTTTGCAATGAATTTATGATGGATTTTATCTTTTTATCAATGGTTTTGTGATAGATTTGTGTGGATGCTTTAATATTTTTGTGATGGGATAGATTTAAAATATTTTTAGAAATAATCAAGATAGTGACGAATTTGCATCGGAATTCCAAATCAAGTATGTAATGTGTCATATGTGATTTTTCCATTGCAAATTCGTCATAAAGTAAAATGTTAAAAACACAATAAATTCCTTCACAATTTTGTCGTCATTCCATCACAAATTCCGTAACTATTTCTTAGTGACGGATCTTGCACATGTTTATTGAGACGGAAAATTCCATCATAGATTCGTCGCAAATATTGGTTTAGTGACAGATTTGTGATGGATTTTGTCGTCACAAAATCAGCTTTTTCTGGTAGTGTGATTATCGATACAAACACTATATCGACTAATGAAACACCAGAAATTTCCAGATCATTTATAGAAAGAAGTTAGAAGGTGAGAAATAGAAAGAAATATTAGAATAGTAGAAGAAGAACATAAACTATAACACAGAATCTCACATCGCAGCGGAACAAATTATAATATATAACAACTTTTGAAATACAAAATTTTTAACTTACATACATATCATAATCAGAGTACAACACTTACAATACAACACAAATAACAATACATATCTAACGCTGAAGCCACCTGCTCCAAGCTCCTTCAAAGATATCTTTAAAGACCTGAACTAGTTGATTGCCCGTACAATTTTGGGCACCCAAGAGTTTAGGGTAAAACAAAACAAAATAAACTCTGCACCAGTCATGGGACTGGTATGAGTAAACTCCAACCACTTGGTTTAACTTTTAAAAATCTTTTTAAAGAAAAAATAATCATAAGACCGATCCACACATAAATAGTGATGGTTTTTACCTTACGTTAATCCAAAACATTCTTTAAAATCAATGTTATTCTAATATTAAAATAATGTCTAAATCAAATAAATAGCCATCTACCAGAACGCTTGCATCTCACGCTTTACATACATAGTATACAATCAAAATCATGGGCGCTTATTGGAGAATGGATTCCAACTGGCAAGGTATGGGACCACCTTTCGAGAGTACATTTTTAGAGTGGAATACACCAGGTTCAACAAGAACATCTTGCAACCCAAGCTAAACATGATCGACCACTCATTTCGCTTGAGTGTTCCGAATGTATTGTCAACAACGATTGGGATCAGTAACCATTACCGAAAGCATACACCAGTGATAGAATAAAGAAACAAATCAATTTTCTCTAGAACAGGTGATAATACATCCTAATTGAGAGCTACCCACTTAGCCATGCAACCTACACGATTTTATACTATTTCCTGGTTGTCTTCATTTACTTTGAATGCCATATCGTCAAACCCACCAAAATCATTTATTGATTTCTCCAAAAATATCACGGACATAAAGCTAAGGGTATCGAGTTCTTACGCCACCAACGTAGATACGTTTGAACAGATCAAAGTAGATGATCTATTAGGCTTAATCTATCAGACATTCGTCCATACAAATTGTCCTGGGACTGGACATACTGAAGGCACTATTTCATCAATCCATCTTTGGCAGTTTCTATGTAGAATTAACAGAATAACCTTTGCACTTTTCTCCGTCTTCAATTACCTTCAACATAATTTAACTCACAACGCTTATGCCTATACGGAGTGGTTTTCTAATAATAATCCAACTGGTCTCCCGTATTGACAACGATGGTATTAAATTGGACAATACTTCGATAGCCGGTTATTTAACCATTGAAGAAACAAAATTTCGTCCAAAGATCCTATTCCTAAAGGGAATACTATTAAATAACATCAAACAATCACTGATCCGCTTTTTAATTAATATTTATTTAATTGAATTTGTCATTTTCCAATTTCTCTTCAATATATTTACCTAGATATCTCTCCAAACCCGTTTAGCCTCTCACGATTCTTGGAAAATCATTTCCATCTTAACTATTCATTTTCTGTATTCGAGAAAATATCTCTTTTAAACATTTGAAAACATTTCCAAATATTCACAGATCACTATTCTTTTACATTCATCAGTCCCTAACTGTAAACCAGTAAAAGAAAAACTCCCTAAGTATCAACCTCGAAGGCCGAAACCAATATCAGATTGACACTCAGGAAGTCATTCAACTCAACTAGTCTCTAGTCAGTTTCTAATTTTCTTAATTCCATTTCTTAACTTCTTATCAATAAAATTATTTCAATTTGCAAAACGTTTGCTTTTAAATCATCAATAACTTTAAAATGTGTATATGTTTCACCTTCTAACCTCTTGAGATTTAATTTTATAAAGTCCCTTTTTTTCTTATTAAATTTCATTATATGTTCATTCTCTTGTTAATTTTCATATATAATTGATAAGTTGATTTCTAGTTATCAAACTTTCTTAAAATTTTCGATTACCTCATATTTCCGGAAAATTTCGCCAGCGTTTCCTTTGTACTAGTTAATTGGTACAACTACAAACCAACTCTCTAGGCCCTTTCCATTCAAAAAGAAAATCAAAAAGCCAAGTGGCTTTCCAAATAGGCTCATAAAATCTCATATTCAATTTAAATACGTACATTTTTTGTCGGGTATTCAATTTATATTTCTTCATGCACTCCAAACCTGCTTAGCATATATCTAACCATTCCCAATCATTTTTAACTTAGTTTGCTAATTAAATCTCTAATTAGCTCTTTTGTCTATTTACTTTTTATTTGAATAGATCACGTTCATAAATCGATCAAATGTCATTTCCAACTCAAGTTTCATCTTCGATTTCGAATATACATTCACAAATCCATTTCACAAGTCCAAAGTCCAATTTCGATCCAAAACTCCATTAAATAATTATTCTTCTAATTAGTTAACTATATTCAATAATCAAAAACCTGATTTTTGTTTGAAAAATAAATTCACTTACTCTGCTTGAGTTCATACTTATTTTATATCTCAAGTCTAGGATTTTTTATGGAAATTCGAATTTTTAATCACTTAAAATTCTTTTATTTTATTTAATAAACTGTTATGCTTTATAAACGATTACGCCGCTGTTTTTCTAGAAATTTGATTTTGACATAACTCAAAATATATAAGACGAAATCTAGATTTCTCTCTTCTAGTAGAAAACTATTATTCAATAGGTCTTGACGATTCTTGTTTCAAAGAAATCCGACTTAAATTGAGTTTAGTACACACAATTGAATTTCAAAACGCAAAACTACGAACTACCACACTGCGACAAGTTCGTTTTAATTAAATTTAAATATAGACGTTTAAACTTCATTTATTAATAATTTCCAATACCATTCTTATATATTTTAATATAAATTAATCCAGTTTTCCAAATCCCGATTATTCCTAATCGTTGATTATTTCATAACTTAGTTTTAATTTCATTTATAAATTTTCTATAATAATTTTCAATTATAAATTCCTAGATTTTATTTAAATTCAGTTTATATTTTGAATCCTGGAATAAAATCTATCGTTTCCTTTTCGAATCGATTCCCAATTCCTTTTTAAATTCATAATTGAATTTAAATTCCTAAATTATCCAATGATAATCACTTCACTAATTTATAAACATTGTTTATAAATTAACCTACTTGTTTTATATATTAAAACAAGCTTCCATTTTGAAAATCCATTTGAAACAAAATTCTTATTTGAAATATTATACTATTATCACTTATATATAAACATAGAATCTATTTTCATTTTAATTTTAAATTTTAAATTTAAGTTTATATCTAATACAATTCCAATATCTCTTTTGGTAATTTATTTGTATAAATTCGACATAGTCGAATTCACATCATAAATCCATATGGATTTATTCCAATTCAATTTACATTCCGAATGTCAGAATAAATTTCATTTTTTCCTATTTAAACGATTTCTATTTCCCCTTTTTAAATTTTCATTTGAATTTACATTCCTCAAATTATCCAATGATAATTTATTTCACTTCATTTATAAACATCGTTTATAAATTCAACTATTTGTTTTTATTCTTCAAAACAAGTTAATATTTTCTAGCCCATTCGAAATTCAAATTCTATATTCGAAATATATAAAATTTCTTTTCTTAAAAACACAAATCCTTTTCTTTGCATTCAAATATTTCTTTTGGTTATCTTAAATACCAATACCTAAGGTCAATGTTATTCAAACATCCAAAACACACAATCATCAATCGAAGGTTTTCTAACACATCATATATGATAATATATATGAAAACAAACAATAATAAATTTTGAGGAATCCAGTTGGATCCATCCAACCTGTTTTTCCTGCATCCATGGACGTTAGACAATATAAATAATACCCATCGTGCTTCACGGCAGGATATCGCGGTATAGAAGATCATCCACTATATATATATTGTGGAGCGCATAGGGTCATCTGCTAATGATACTGCGGGTAATCTCCAATATATATAATTATATAATAGCCATAACCACCAACCCTATATGACTAATATGTATGTATATATATACATATATATATATATATATATATATATATATAATAGCTACAATAACATTTCAATGCATCCAAATAACATATAAAAATGATTTAAAGTAAAGATTCGTTTATAATAAAATTATAAACGAATCTAGAGAGTTAGTTTACTCACCTCAATTTTTGCTCGTCGACTATTCATACCTTAAATCAGTTTAATCTAAATTCTAACTGTCCCAAAAATTCTCAACCCACTTCTAGATCGAATATCTTACTGCTACATACTAACCCGTCTTGTTTTCAAGATTTTTAACCTTGTACAAATTAAATACACATTGTTTAAATCAACGATTCCAAATGATAAAATAAAAAATTTAACCTTCCCTTAATTTCATACTTAACGGTTAGTTTACAGTTTAATTACTACACTAGCTAGCTACATAGGTTTATACAATTTAATCGATTAGTAATTTATATAAACCATATTCTATATAAATTTCAAAATAAAAATATACCTTACTCAGTGTTTGATTAACTCACAAAGACCAGATCATACATGCTGCGAACTCCACTCCATTCTTCCGCTGCTCTACAAACTAGAATTATCAATGTTGTCATCGAGCTTATCACCACCAATTACACCTTCCGACCACTTGACACCCCACCCGCAAATCCTTGCCAAAATCCGATCCTCAGCCTCCTCTTGGTCATAGGAAAAATCCACCGACTTCGTTTATCATAAACTCAACTGTGCCCTCAAATTCACCTTTCCTTACTGTTGTCTGTCTACGAAACTCTGCATCTATCCAAAACTGAATCGTGACCTGTAGCATTGTTCCGCCCCTACCATGGGGATGCAACCTTCCCCCAGCGATCGAAATCCATCTAACCAACCTCAACAGATGCGTCATCCCCTTAAAACTGCAACGCAGACCTAGTGAAACGACCCGCAAATCCGTACCCTTTGAGTCGACTAATAACACCCACGTCCAACTCAAATTGCACAGAAATACGAACCATTATTAGAAAGAAGTTAGAGGATGAGAAATAGAAAGAAAGAAATATTAGAATAGAAGAAAACGAAGATCAGAAACTCACAGCGGAACGAATAAAATATATTAGATAATATAACTTTGAAGCACAAATCAGTATTTGTATATATACATACCATTATCAGAGCACAACGATTATCCCTGGAACAGTTATAAACACCTGTTTCCAGATACACAAATAGTACACAGCGGAAAATATGATAGTCTATAGCTAACTGGTGAAGCCTCCTGCTTCAATCTCCTCCAGGTGAATCTGTAAAATCCCGACTACTTGACTGCCCGTACAAATTTGGGCACCCAAGAGTTTAGGGAAAACAAACAAAATAAACTCTGGGTCAGTCATGGGACTGGTGTGAGTAAACTCCAACCATTGGTTTAACTTTCAAAATCTTTTCGAAAGAAAAGATAATCGTAAGACCGATCCACACATAAACACGGATGGTTTTTACCTTACGATAACCAAACACTTTGGAAATCATATATTATATGATATTATAATAATGTCTAATCACAAGTAATTAACATCTAGTAGAACGCTTGCATCTCACGCTCTACATATATAATATACAATCAAACTCGCAGGCACTTGTTGGATATTTGATTCCAACTTGACAAGGTATGGGACCACCCTCCGAACGTGTATCTCTAGAGGCAAATACACTGGGTTCAACAAGAACATCTTGCAACCCGGCCCACACATGACCGACCACTCATTTCGCTTGAGTGTATCGAATGTATACCACCGACGGTTGGGATCAGCAACCGCCTCCCGAAAAGGGACAGCATCGATAAATTTAAGAACAAAAGGAATTTCTCTAGATAGGTGATCATACATCCTAATGGGTGCGACCCACATAGCCATGCTGCCTGCCCGATTTTTGTCCAATTCCGGGTTGTGAGGCTTGAGGTTTGAATTATCTTCCAGAACATCTGGCCACCATTCACTTTGAATGCCACATCGTCAGATCCATCGGAAATCACTAATTGATTCCCACAAAAATACTCAGATTGTTAGGCTAAAGAAGTTTCCCTTCTATGCCACCAACTTCGTACGTTTGAAGAAATCAACGTACGTAATCCCCTTTGGAAATACTCTGTCAGACACTCGTCCATACAAGTTGTCCTGGGTCTGGACAAACCGAAGGCACTAACCCGTAAACAGGATAGCCCTTGCATATTCCGTCTTCATATATTCAGCATACTTGATTCGCAACGCTTATGCCAATACGGAGTGGTTCTCTGGATAATAATCCAACCGGTCTCTCCATATTAAGAACGTAAAAGGATCAAACTTTGATAGTCGGTGATTTAACTATCAAATGAAAACATGTCGGTGTGCAAACAATGATATTATTTCCAAAAGGAAATTCTATCGACCAAACATCATTCAACGTTTATTCCTTTTAGTTCATTCATTCATTTCCCTTTTCACTTTCATGTACATTCCTTATTTAATATATTTAGAAAATATACGCTATTAACATTGGAAAACATTTCCATTATCTGTCCTCTATATTCAGAAAACATTTCTGACTCTCATTTGGAAAACATTTCCAAATCTCCTTCATTTGATTAAACAGATGTTTGAATAAACATCACTATGCCAAATCTCCTTCATTTGGTTTCCACTTAACCACTTTCCACTATCGAACCTTAACCATTTCTTAGTTAAAACGAAGTCAATCAAGTTGGGGTATAATTACCTCTCAGACCTTAACTGAGCAACATTTCTGACCTCGAAATAGACAAGGTTCATCTTTCCAATCTTTTATCACGCTTCCTTACGTTGCTCTCGGATTCGATTATGAATCCACTTCCTTTTCAGGAATCACTTGATTATAACAATGGTGTTATAATTCCCTGCATCCGAAATATAATAACTTTAATATGACTTTTATTTTCTAACTTGAATATCGGAAAACATTTCCAATATATAATTCCTTTATTGAGAAAACATCTTTTACTCCAGTTAGAAAACATTTCTAAATCCTTTGAATTTACTGATGTTATAAACATCGTTATTATGACTTAAATCATAAATCATTCGTTAATTAACGATATCACTAACCAAACCTTTTATCATTCACTTTGAAATATTCAGAGCTCACAACTTTAAACCAAACATTGCTTTCAACAACAGCGTTAAAACCACTATCTAACATTATAAAACACTTATCATAACCATAGCATTAAGATTGCTATTAAAACAGTTATTATAACGGCAGCGTTAAAATTGCTATTTAGATTTACCAAGACATTTATTATAACAGCAGCGTCTAAAATTGCTGTATATATATTAACCACATCTATTATAACAACCGCGCTATGATTGTTGTTTTGAATAAAATACCGTGTGCGACGCACACGCTTCCGTTGTTCATTTATAAACTCTGTTTATTTTAAACAATTCAAGTTCTTCTTTAAACATATTTATAAACTATACCTTCTTCTAACCACTTAATTCGATTTCTATAAATCCCCTTTTCATATGTATTTTATTTGCAAAATATTTCCTTGTTTTAAACTATTATTCTTTTACTTAAAGCATTTGAAAATATTTCTTTAAACTTTCCTCTATACTTTGCTAAATTCAGATCCATTTCAAATATTGGTTTCAAAAACCGATACTCACTTTCAAATATACATTCATATTTGAACTCACCTTTTAATTTATCCAATGGTTAATGATTCACTTAATTTATATCTTTATTCATAACATTTTTCTTGGTTTACCCAATGGAATAGGTTTCCATTTGCAACTCAATGAAAAAGAAATTATTTCTAAATTTGGAAATAAACTCTGCTTTTAAATTCTAATTTCCTTTTCACATTCGATGATATTTTACGGTATCTAAAATACCAGGTTCCTAGGGCCAGGGTAAACCAAACACACAAATTCAACCATGGATAATGTAGCATAACATATATCACCATCAAATAAAACAGTAAATAAAATGTTAAGGGATCCAGTTTGATCCCTCCAACCTGTTTCCCTGCATCCACAGATGTTAGTAACATCAAAATATCGCAGTAATGAAAAAATCAATCAACGATGTGATTATATCAACCAATTTATCAACTATTCAACCAAGCAACCATTTCACATTATAAAATAATTTAAAACTCGTTTATATATAAAAAAAAAAATATAAACGAGAGGTAGTTAGTGAGTTTACTCACTCAGTTTCGTTCGTCGCTGAAACACATTAAATTTAGTTAGAACTCCAATAGCTGCCAACTCTGTCCAAATCGGTTCCTTAATGAAGCGCTAGTCGGTAAGGTTCCATTGTCCTTTGTTTCGTCTAACCTCGTTACTGTATGGCGCAGAGATAAATTTAATACGATATTCGAATTTTAACAATATTATTAAATATTTATTTAAACCCCATACTTACGTTAACATAACCCTTGATTAGGCATTTTAATAGCCCTAATTAAATACTTGGAAATATCGTAGGCTACGCTAAAACCTTGAATTAGATTAATTAATACTTCCTATACTTTAATAATATATTATAGGCTAAATGACCCCTTACGTGAGTTTACCCCATTAGGCATTACATAGCCATGATTAGGCACGCAAGTTTGGTTAGACAAAATTAATACCCAGGTCACGTTAATCTGTATAAAATAAATGGGCATGCTATCCACGTAAATGTACTTCGGCATGCTACAGTATCTCGTAATCATGTATGTATATTAAATTTAACTTGCATTATACTAAGGGAGATTAGGCATTATTAATTGTAATTAGGCATGTTTATTCTTCTCACCTGTCGTGTATTTCGAATCCTGCCAACTCCACCATGAAATGTTTTCTTCCCCGAAACATCAGCTCGAACTGCTTCTACCCCATTAGCTACTACCGAAGCATCTCCACTCCTTCGAACCACCGTCGGCGCAACCAACGGCCACCGGACAGCCTCGACTGACCACCTAAGGACGCCTCCCATCGGTCTGGCCTCAACGCATCTACCGCTCTACACCAAAAACAATTGGATCAAAGCCAGTAGCTTCCATTCCCACTCACGACAGCCCTCTCCTCCTTCCATCCTTCAACGCTTCCTTCACAGCGCCGCCATCGAGAAACCGAGCCACCAGACATCAGCCGCCTCCGGCCACCAGCAACTCTCACTTAGATGAGCAATATTGCTTCCGGGTCATTGCCCAATATAGCATGAGGGTGGAGATCGACGGCGATCTTTGTAGGAGGAATGTTGGCCGTTCGTTTGAGATAGAAGGCACCGCAAAAGGTTCAGCATGGGATTTTGGTTTAATTTTTTTTTTCTGTATTTAATTTCTGGAAGAAAATGGTCTACTGTGGCCTTGTTTATATAGAAACGAAAGCTTGGCACCCACGAAATTCAGCATAGCTGTAGAAATAGGGGTAGATAGGCTTGGGATTTTGATTACTTTGTCGGCAAGGTATTTGAAAATAGATTGACAACCTGTACATGCTATACTGTAGGTTTGTACATTATGTTTAAGAGCTACAGAGGTTTTCATGTATCGAAATTTAGATGTGAAGTAGAAAATTCAATGTGACAAGTCACTGTATCAACTAGAGGAAAGGACAATACTACGACGAAAGATTAAATTTGATGTACGATGCAGTTTTTCCCTTGTTACGGTACTTGAAAATAAAAGTGGCTTCTGTTTACTGATAAAGAACCTTATCTTGGTGTAAAAAGGTATTCTGAACCCAATGGGACAAGTTTCATCGAATTCCGACATCGTTTGGAAAATTTTCCTTTATAAAACCAGAAATCAACACACATTTAAATTTTTCACGGTCATCCGATAAATCAAAACAACTTGAAACTGCGAATACTGACAATAACTTTTCGATACGAACCCAACGGCACTAGTTTCGTCGCATTCTGAGACTGTTGTCCCGGTAGGCTGTTTTTGGCGCGTACCGCACTGCCCTTCTGAACACCAAATTTTCCGATCTCTAAAAATAACAAACTATATACCTATCCTGACTATATCCGACGCTACGAACTCACCGGAACTGGTTTCGTGGCCTGATTTGATCGTCTGTTCAAGTTACACTCTAATATCCCTTTATTCAGTTGAATTAATTTAATTGCACTGAACGAGCGTTTACGGCTACCGTGGTCACATACGACATCGGTTTGCCACGCAATTCAACACCGTACAATAATTTAGCGATACGGTCCCAATGAAACTGATTTCATCGAAATCTGAGTCCGTTTGCAAAACGGCTATTTTAACGCGTATAATTTAAATAACGATTTTCCACAGCGACTATTTCAAAATTTGATTTGACCATAACTAACAAATTATAACACGAAATCTAGATTTTTCTCTTTCATATGAAAATTATAATCAATACGGTTCCAACGTGTCTTGTTTCACAGAAATCCGACTTATAACGAATCCTGTATACTCGGCTGAAGTTCAAAACTCTATATTACGAACTACCGCGCGATTTCGAGTTCGTTTTATAATTATATTATAAATTAACGTTCAAACTTCGTTTTTTAAATAAATTCCATATATTTTCCTATATATAATTCAAATAAAATATTTAAAACAAATTTAAATACTCAGAATTCAACGGCCGAAAATCCGGGTCGTTACATTCCTTCCCCCTTAAAATAATTTCGTCCTCGAAATTGCTAAGTAGGGAAATTGCCACGTATCCTATTAACTAGGTTTAAAATTCCTTTTTATTCACTTCTTAATTCCAGCTTAACTGAACCAATTTTTTCCAATTACAATATTAATTTATTCTTACTAACAAAAATTTTCAAAAATTCTGAAAATTTTCTAACACTTTAAATTCTGAAAAATTTCGGCAGCATCTCCTCTGCATGGCTCAATCGGCACAATCACAACTCGCCTTTCTAGGCATTCTCCAATTCAAAAGAAAATCAAAAAGCCAAGTGGCTTGCCTCATAGGCTCATAAAATCATCAACCCAAACAATATTGTAAACATGTACCTTGTTGTCGGGCATAATCTTTATCTCTTGTATTTGCTTTCATTCAATATCTGCTCAGCATACATATATCCATCTCCAGTTGGTTTCAAATCAATCCAACTTCCAGTTTGAAATCTCTAATCAACTTCTGATTAGTTTACTTCCATTATATCCATTCAAATATGATTCCTATTTACGTCAACCCACTTATTCAGTTTGAATCCAATTCAATTCCAACCAACAACATCCAATATATTCACTTGCTTCTTCATATGTCGACTTCATAATTTGAATCTCATCATTTCTCTTTATTTAAATTCATTCGGAATTTTTTTATAATCCCACCCAATTTTATTTAACTTAAGTTAAATTTCAATTCATTTGGTACATTTTTACCATTTTGATCCATTCAACTTATACAAGTTAAAAATTTAATTTCAGCATTCAGATTCCCGGGTTTTTATTTCAACTAGTTTGAAATCATATATATGTACATATATTTATAATCAAATCAATTCAAAACATTTGAATTTCTAAATCATCTTGTCCTTTTCAAACAAATTTTCATTTTCAAATTACTATGGTAGCAATCCGTCACTCAGAAACTTGAAAATGAATACCGATAATGTCGCGACCCATTATCAGTACTATTTTCTCGCCACTGAAGTGATTTCAGTGCTTAATTACTTTCGAATCCATTTAAACCTTTCTTATTCAAAAATCTCTTCAAACTAATGCCATATTACCTTTAAAATACTTCAAGGAATATTTCAAAACTTCCGGGATTTAAATTCCAACTTATGGTTTGAATTAAATTTCAGTTCAGCTTATTTGTATATCCTATTCTTATACAAATTCAATTTGGTTTTATACAACCATTTCAATATTTTATAATTTCCTTTGATTGTAATAATAATCAACACATTCGATAATTTCAAAAAATTATCCCTTTATATCAAAATAACTTTTGGGCAAATTATATCACTTACCCACTTTAAAACAATACTGAGTCGATTTGTTCTGTTCGAGAGTTTAGAAACACCTATCGATACGGTTGTACTTCCTGTATCGACCAGAATTCATAAACCACTCAACAAACCAGCCAACACAATATAAAACAATTTTTATATCAAATCTACAAATACGCGCTCATATATATACACTCAAACTCAACCTAGGGTGTTACTAACCCCATCTCTATTGAGTCACGCCACAGAGCCAAGGTAATCACTTATCCTTCAGCTCTGATACCAAATGAAACGACCCGCAAATCCGTACCCTTTGAGTCGACTAATAACACCCACGTCCAACTCAAATTGCACAGAAATACGAACCATTATTAGAAAGAAGTTAGAGGATGAGAAATAGAAAGAAAGAAATATTAGAATAGAAGAAAACGAAGATCAGAAACTCACAGCGGAACGAATAAAATATATTAGATAATATAACTTTGAAGCACAAATCAGTATTTGTATATATACATACCATTATCAGAGCACAACGATTATCCCTGGAACAGTTATAAACACCTGTTTCCAGATACACAAATAGTACACAGCGGAAAATATGATAGTCTATAGCTAACTGGTGAAGCCTCCTGCTTCAATCTCCTCCAGGTGAATCTGTAAAATCCCGACTACTTGACTGCCCGTACAAATTTGGGCACCCAAGAGTTTAGGGAAAACAAACAAAATAAACTCTGGGTCAGTCATGGGACTGGTGTGAGTAAACTCCAACCATTGGTTTAACTTTCAAAATCTTTTCGAAAGAAAAGATAATCGTAAGACCGATCCACACATAAACACGGATGGTTTTTACCTTACGATAACCAAACACTTTGGAAATCATATATTATATGATATTATAATAATGTCTAATCACAAGTAATTAACATCTAGTAGAACGCTTGCATCTCACGCTCTACATATATAATATACAATCAAACTCGCAGGCACTTGTTGGATATTTGATTCCAACTTGACAAGGTATTGGACCACCCTCCGAACGTGTATCTCTAGAGGCAAATACACTGGGTTCAACAAGAACATCTTGCAACCCGGCCCACACATGACCGACCACTCATTTCGCTTGAGTGTATCGAATGTATACCACCGACGGTTGGGATCAGCAACCGCCTCCCGAAAAGGGACAGCATCGATAGATTTAAGAACAAAAGGAATTTCTCTAGATAGGTGATCATACATCCTAATGGGTGCGACCCACATAGCCATGCTGCCTGCCCGATTTTTGTCCAATTCCGGGTTGTGAGGCTTGAGGTTTGAATTATCTTCCAGAACATCTGGCCACCATTCACTTTGAATGCCACATCGTCAGATCCATCGGAAATCACTAATTGATTCCCACAAAAATACTCAGATTGTTAGGCTAAAGAAGTTTCCCTTCTATGCCACCAACTTCGTACGTTTGAAGAAATCAACGTACGTAATCCCCTTTGGAAATACTCTGTCAGACACTCGTCCATACAAGTTGTCCTGGGTCTGGACAAACCGAAGGCACTAACCCGTAAACAGGATAGCCCTTGCATATTCCGTCTTCATATATTCAGCATACTTGATTCGCAACGCTTATGCCAATACGGAGTGGTTCTCTGGATAATAATCCAACCGGTCTCTCCATATTAAGAACGTAAAAGGATCAAACTTTGATAGTCGGTGATTTAACTATCAAATGAAAACATGTCGGTGTGCAAACAATGATATTATTTCCAAAAGGAAATTCTATCGACCAAACATCATTCAACGTTTATTCCTTTTAGTTCATTCATTCATTTCCCTTTTCACTTTCATGTACATTCCTTATTTAATATATTTAGAAAATATACGCTATTAACATTGGAAAACATTTCCATTATCTGTCCTCTATATTCAGAAAACATTTCTGACTCTCATTTGGAAAACATTTCCAAATCTCCTTCATTTGATTAAACAGATGTTTGAATAAACATCACTATGCCAAATCTCCTTCATTTGGTTTCCACTTAACCACTTTCCACTATCGAACCTTAACCATTTCTTAGTTAAAACGAAGTCAATCAAGTTGGGGTATAATTACCTCTCAGACCTTAACTGAGCAACATTTCTGACCTCGAAATAGACAAGGTTCATCTTTCCAATCTTTTATCACGCTTCCTTACGTTGCTCTCGGATTCGATTATGAATCCACTTCCTTTTCAGGAATCACTTGATTATAACAATGGTGTTATAATTCCCTGCATCCGAAATATAATAACTTTAATATGACTTTTATTTTCTAACTTGAATATCGGAAAACATTTCCAATATATAATTCCTTTATTGAGAAAACATCTTTTACTCCAGTTAGAAAACATTTCTAAATCCTTTGAATTTACTGATGTTATAAACATCGTTATTATGACTTAAATCATAAATCATTCGTTAATTAACGATATCACTAACCAAACCTTTTATCATTCACTTTGAAATATTCAGAGCTCACAACTTTAAACCAAACATTGCTTTCAACAACAGCGTTAAAACCACTATCTAACATTATAAAACACTTATCATAACCATAGCATTAAGATTGCTATTAAAACAGTTATTATAACGGCAGCGTTAAAATTGCTATTTAGATTTACCAAGACATTTATTATAACAGCAGCGTCTAAAATTGCTGTATATATATTAACCACATCTATTATAACAACCGCGCTATGATTGTTGTTTTGAATAAAATACCGTGTGCGACGCACACGCTTCCGTTGTTCATTTATAAACTCTGTTTATTTTAAACAATTCAAGTTCTTCTTTAAACATATTTATAAACTATACCTTCTTCTAACCACTTAATTCGATTTCTATAAATCCCCTTTTCATATGTATTTTATTTGCAAAATATTTCCTTGTTTTAAACTATTATTCTTTTACTTAAAGCATTTGAAAATATTTCTTTAAACTTTCCTCTATACTTTGCTAAATTCAGATCCATTTCAAATATTGGTTTCAAAAACCGATACTCACTTTCAAATATACATTCATATTTGAACTCACCTTTTAATTTATCCAATGGTTAATGATTCACTTAATTTATATCTTTATTCATAACATTTTTCTTGGTTTACCCAATGGAATAGGTTTCCATTTGCAACTCAATGAAAAAGAAATTATTTCTAAATTTGGAAATAAACTCTGCTTTTAAATTCTAATTTCCTTTTCACATTCGATGATATTTTACGGTATCTAAAATACCAGGTTCCTAGGGCCAGGGTAAACCAAACACACAAATTCAACCATGGATAATGTAGCATAACATATATCACCATCAAATAAAACAGTAAATAAAATGTTAAGGGATCCAGTTTGATCCCTCCAACCTGTTTCCCTGCATCCACAGATGTTAGTAACATCAAAATATCGCAGTAATGAAAAAATCAATCAACGATGTGATTATATCAACCAATTTATCAACTATTCAACCAAGCAACCATTTCACATTATAAAATAATTTAAAACTCGTTTATATATAAAAAAAAAAATATAAACGAGAGGTAGTTAGTGAGTTTACTCACTCAGTTTCGTTCGTCGCTGAAACACATTAAATTTAGTTAGAACTCCAATAGCTGCCAACTCTGTCCAAATCGGTTCCTTAATGAAGCGCTAGTCGGTAAGGTTCCATTGTCCTTTGTTTCGTCTAACCTCGTTACTGTATGGCGCAGAGATAAATTTAATACGATATTCGAATTTTAACAATATTATTAAATATTTATTTAAACCCCATACTTACGTTAACATAACCCTTGATTAGGCATTTTAATAGCCCTAATTAAATACTTGGAAATATCGTAGGCTACGCTAAAACCTTGAATTAGATTAATTAATACTTCCTATACTTTAATAATATATTATAGGCTAAATGACCCCTTACGTGAGTTTACCCCATTAGGCATTACATAGCCATGATTAGGCACGCAAGTTTGGTTAGACAAAATTAATACCCAGGTCACGTTAATCTGTATAAAATAAATGGGCATGCTATCCACGTAAATGTACTTCGGCATGCTACAGTATCTCGTAATCATGTATGTATATTAAATTTAACTTGCATTATACTAAGGGAGATTAGGCATTATTAATTGTAATTAGGCATGTTTATTCTTCTCACCTGTCGTGTATTTCGAATCCTTCCAACTCCACCATGAAATGTTTTCTTCCCCGAAACATCAGCTCGAACTGCTTCTACCCCATTAGCTACTACCGAAGCATCTCCACTCCTTCGAACCACCGTCGGCGCAACCAACGGCCACCGGACAGCCTCGACTGACCACCTAAGGACGCCTCCCATCGGTCTGGCCTCAACGCATCTACCGCTCTACACCAAAAACAATTGGATCAAAGCCAGTAGCTTCCATTCCCACTCACGACAGCCCTCTCCTCCTTCTATCCTTCAACGCTTCCTTCACAGCGCCGCCACCGAGAAACCGAGCCACCAGACATCAGCCGCCTCCGGCCACCAGCAACTCTCACTTAGATGAGCAATATTGCTTCCGGGTCATTGCCCAATATAGCATGAGGGTGGAGATCGACGGCGATCTTTGTAGGAGGAATGTTGGCCGTTCGTTTGAGATAGAAGGCACCGCAAAAGGTTCAGCATGGGATTTTGGTTTAATTTTTTTTTCTGTATTTAATTTCTGGAAGAAAATGGTCTACTGTGGCCTTGTTTATATAGAAACGAAAGCTTGGCACCCACGAAATTCAGCATAGCTGTAGAAATAGGGGTAGATAGGCTTGGGATTTTGATTACTTTGTCGGCAAGGTATTTGAAAATAGATTGACAACCTGTACATGCTATACTGTAGGTTTGTACATTATGTTTAAGAACTACAGAGGTTTTCATGTATCGAAATTTAGATGTGAAGTAGAAAATTCAATGTGACAAGTCACTGTATCAACTAGAGGAAAGGACAATACTACGACGAAAGATTAAATTTGATGTACGATGCAGTTTTTCCCTTGTTACGGTACTTGAAAATAAAAGTGGCTTCTGTTTACTGATAAAGAACCTTATCTTGGTGTAAAAAGGTATTCTGAACCCAATGGGACAAGTTTCATCGAATTCCGACATCGTTTGGAAAATTTTCCTTTATAAAACCAGAAATCAACACACATTTAAATTTTTCACGGTCACCCGATAAATCAAAACAACTTGAAACTGCGAATACTGACAATAACTTTTCGATACGAACCCAACGGCACTAGTTTCGTCGCATTCTGAGACTGTTGTCCCGGTAGGCTGTTTTTGGCGCGTACCGCACTGCCCTTCTGAACACCAAATTTTCCGATCTCTAAAAATAACAAACTATATACCTATCCTGACTATATCCGACGCTACGAACTCACCGGAACTGGTTTCGTGGCCTGATTTGATCGTCTGTTCAAGTTACACTCTAATATCCCTTTATTCAGTTGAATTAATTTAATTGCACTGAACGAGCGTTTACGGCTACCGTGGTCACATACGACATCGGTTTGCCACGCAATTCAACACCGTACAATAATTTAGCGATACGGTCCCAATGAAACTGATTTCATCGAAATCTGAGTCCGTTTGCAAAACGGCTATTTTAACGCGTATAATTTAAATAACGATTTTCCACAGCGACTATTTCAAAATTTGATTTGACCATGACTAACAAATTATAACACGAAATCTAGATTTTTCTCTTTCATATGAAAATTATAATCAATACGGTTCCAACGTGTCTTGTTTCACAGAAATCCGACTTATAACGAATCCTGTATACTCGGCTGAAGTTCAAAACTCTATATTACGAACTACCACGCGATTTCGAGTTCGTTTTATAATTATATTATAAATTAACGTTCAAACTTCGTTTTTTAAATAAATTCCATATATATTCCTATATATAATTCAAATAAAATATTTAAAACAAATTTAAATACTCAGAATTCAACGGCCGAAAATCCGGGTCGTTACACCTAGCTTGCCTCCACCCTTCCTGAAATGCTCACAAATATCTACCCCTAATTTACTGTTTGAATTCGAATAACAATAATGGGCATCGCATCCACTAGTTAGCACGTTTTCGACGTTGAAGTTCTACGCCACTATCGCGATGGCCAAAAATCTCTCCGACATCATCGCGACGTCCACACTTGGATAAATTGAACTCCAAGAAGTTGGTCGAGCTGATTGAAAGTAAATCCTAACTAGTTGAATTTAATTTTCTAATTCGCAAAAACCTTTTCTTTATTAACCGGATGATTCGATTTCGATTTATTTGAAAGGCTTGGGGTTGGTTTTATAGGTGCATAAGGGACCAACGTACAAACGCCATTAAATTTTCTGATTAATTTGGGTTAAAGGCAGGCAACCAATCATACGTGATTAATTTGGGTTAAACGCCATTAAATTTTCTGATTAATTTGGGTTAAAGGTAGGTTGTGTAAGTTAACTTAGGAAGGAAGGAAAAGTATTTATATTTTTTTGTTTATTTAATTTTATTTGAACCAGTATGATTTAATATAAATTATCACATGTTTTCGAACTCCTATTTAAACGTAGCAACTGACATTTTCAAGGTTATACCACTATTTTGAACACACTGGAAAAGGTTTCGAAGCCTCATTTGATCATAAGGAGAAGATTTCAATTTTAATCGATATAATATAAATTAAATTCAAAACAAACAACTTCCAAATAATAAATTATTACTATCGTTTATATTCAAATTTATTTTTATTGAATATCTGAATCATTTCAATCTAATTTTAACTTTGAATTTGATTATATTTCGTTTTTGTTTTACGATAATTCGATGTAATCGAAATTAAATCATTAAAATCCATATAAAAAGCCACTTATATTATCAACTCAACATTAAAAAACAATATTAAATATTTAAAAGTAATCGACCAAAAATTCGGGTCGTTACATTCTTCCCACTTTAAAAGAATTTCGTTCCCGAAACTACGAAGGTAGGAAAAATGCCAAAAACCCATTAAAATACACCTATGCTGAAACTCAACTTTTCACTTTTCTATAATTTAGTTCCAACAAAACTGTTGGTTTTATTTATATTGTACTCTATATATACTCACATTCATTTAATCCGGATGATTTACAATCAGTATATTCATATCGAATTCACAGTCCATTCATATGCATTTAAATTCATTCAAATTGATTCTAATCAATTTATTTATTTCAATCCATTTAACTTTCTTAAGTTAAATTTAAATTCCAGAATTCAAATTCTTGGGTTTTATTCCAAATCCTTTAGAAATCACATAAATATATACATATATTTATAACCATCTCAAATTCAAAGCATTTGAATTTTCAAACCAACTTATTTTCTTTTAATCAAATTTCCATCAAAACTATTTTTAAGTAGAAATTCGTCACTTAGAAACTTGAAAATGAATACTGATGTTGCTGTAGTCGTCATTAGAATTATTTTCCAGCTACTGAAGTGAGTTCAGTGCTTTATCATTTCCAAAATCATTTTAAAATGGTTTTTATTCAAAAATCCTTTCAAAATAAAGCTATATTAGTTCAGAAATATATTTTCCAGCTTCACAGAATTAAATTCTGAATTATGGTTCGGATTCAATTTTAGTTCATCTTATTTGTATATATATCATTCATATACAAGTTATATTTGGTTTTATGTAACCCTTCCAATTTTATAATCTCATTTGATTATACTACGAATAACCAACACATCCATGTATTACAATAATTTCAGAAAATTATTACTTCTATATCAAAATAAAATTTTGGGTAAAGTTATTTCATTTACCCACCACTTTAAAACAATATTATGTCGAATTTCTCTGCTCAAGTGTTTAGAAACTCCTATCGATGTCATGGCGCCCCATGATTCGACCAGAATTCATAAACCACTCAACAGACAAGATGAACAATATAAAACAAGTTTTATATCAACTTACAAAATGCGCTCTCGTTTATATACACTCAACTCATTCTAAGGTGCTACTGACCCTATCTCTAATGAGTAAACCCCCACCAAAGCCTAGGTGTTCGCTCAACCTAACCTCTGATACCACTGTAACGAACCGACCTTTTATCAATCCTAGTTATCAATACAAATACCATATCGAGTAACCAAACACCAAAAATTTTCGGATCAATTATAGAAAGAAGTTAGACGATGAGAAATAGAAAGAAATATTAGAATAAAAGAAGAAGAAGAAGAACAGAAACAACAACACAGAATCTCACATCGCAGCGGAATAAAATATAATATATATATAACGTCTTTTGAAATACAAATTTTTTGACTTAGATAAATATAATTATCAGAGTACAGCACTTATAATACATCAAAAATAACAATACATATCTAACACTGAAGCCTTCTGCTCCAAGCCTCTCCAAAGGTATATGTAAAGACCTGAACTATTTGACTGCCCGCACAAATTTTGGCACCCTAGAATTTAGGGGTGTAACAAAACAAAAAAAAACTCTAAGTCAGTCATGGGACTAGTGTGAGTAAACTCCAATCACTTGGTTTAACTTTTAAAAATCCTTTTCAAAAGAAAAGATAATCGTAAAACCGATCCATACATAAACACATATGGTTTTTACCTTACGATAACCCAAAACTTTCTTTAAAATCAATACTATTATGATATTATAATAGTATCTAAATCAAATAAATAGCCATCTAGCAGAATGCTTGCATCTCACACTCTACATACATATTCTACAATCAAAAACACAGGCGCTTATTACAGAATGGATTCCAACTGGCAAGGTATGGGACCACCTTCTGGCAGTGCATCTCTAATGTGGAATACACCGGGCTCAACAAGAACATCTTACAACCCAGGCTAAACATGATCGGCCAGTCATTTCGGTTGAGTGTCCCGGATGTATTGCCACCAATGATTGGGATAAGTAACCGTTACCAAAAGTATACAGCAGTGATAAAATAAAAAAGGTAATGGATTTTCTCTAGATTATGTGACAATACATCATAATTGGGAGCTACCCACTTAGCCATGCAATGTACCTAATTTTATACCATTTCCCGGTTGTGTGGCTTTAGGCCACGCTTATCTTTTTGACATGTCACATCTACATTTACTTTGAACGCCACATCGTCAAACCCGCCAAAATCATTTATTGATTTGCCCAAAAATATCACAGGCATAAAGCTAAGACAAACGAGTTCCTCCTCTACCAACGTTGATACGTTTGAAGAGATCAATGTAGATGATCTGTTAGGCTTACTCTATTAGATATTCATCCATACAAGTTGTCCTAGGATTGGAAAAACCGAATGCACTATTTCATCAATCCATCTTAGGTAATTTCAACCTAGGATTAACAGAATAGCCCTTGCACTTTACTCCATCTTCAATTATCTTCAACATAATTTGATTCACAACGCTTATGTCAATATGAAGTGGTTTTCAGATAATGATCTAACTGGTCTTCCTGTATTGACAACGATGGTATTAAATTGGACGATAATTGGTTATTTAACTATCGAAGAAACAAACATTCATCCAATGATCTTATTCCCAAAGGGAATACTATTAATTAACATTGAACAATCATTGACCCCCTTTTAATTAATATTTAATTAATTAAATTTATCATTTTCCAATTTCTCTTCAATATATTTACCCAGATATCTCTCCATACCCGTTTAGCCCCTCATGATTCTTGAAAAAAACATTTCCATCTATCATAACTATTTATTTTAAATATTCTAGTAAATATAACTTTTTTTAACATCGTAAATATTTCCATATATTCACAAAGCACTATTCTTCCACGTTCATCAGTCCCTAACTGTAAACTAGTAAGAGAACAACTTCCTAAGGATCAACCTCGAAGGCTGAAACCAACATCAGATCGACACTCAGGAAGTCATTCAACTCAACTAATCTCCAGTCAGTTTCTAATTTCCTTAATTACATTTCTTAACTTCTTATCAATAAAATCATTTCAGTTTGAAAAACGTTTGCTTTTAAATCATCAATCACTTTAAAACGTGTATACTTTTCTCCTTTCAACCTCTCAAGATTTAATTTTATAAATTCCCCCTTTTTCTTATTAAATTTCATTATATATGTTCATTCTCTTATTAAACTTCATATATAATTGATAAGTTGAAGATATACCAGAATACCCAGTTATGTTCAAGGCCATGGCAACAACGATCATGGGGAGGATACCGCTCCAGAGACAGTTGCGATAGATGTGGGGGTTCAGGGGTAGGTGTCTAGGGTTGTGGACTTCGCGAAGCTATGCAAAGACTTCACTACTCTAGGAGGGAACCCATTTAAAGAGACGAAACCGACTGTAGAGATTCAAGGGCGGGTTGAAACTTGCATTCAGATATTTGGAGTCTTGGGCATTGACGATGAAAAAGAGGAAGCTTGCATCGAGACAGCTATAAAGCAGATCTATGGATTGGTTGAAATCTATCACTCTTTAGAGTATAGAATATGAGATTTCATGGGAGCAGTTCCAAGTCAAGTTTGAGACTAAGTTTGTCTCTACCATTCAGATGTCTACTCTGTTTAAGTGGTTGGCTGAGCTTAAGAAGAATGGTCGGCCAATGCTGGGGTATGTTTCTGATTTTGAAGGCTTGTCAAAGTATGTCTGTTCATATGTTGAGATTCCTCATCAGAAGAATGAGAAGTTCGCTATGAGCTTGTGTCCCGCTTGGGTTTGGAACCCGAGATTTGTGATAGACCTTTTGTTGTGCCCAAATCCAGTCGTGGTCTGGTGTTATCGAGTCATGGTTGCTTCGTTGTGTATGATTTCTTTGTTTTGAACTTCGCTGGGTTTGGGATTATTTTGGGTAGGGACTGGCTCAAGAGGTATGTGGCAAAAGTGGATTGCGAGAAGCTGGAGGTGACAATCGGGAATGTGGAAGGGAGAAGGTTGTGATTCGATGTAAGCCCGAAGATGGTGTCTTCGTGAGCTATTTATATTCGCTTGTGATTCCATGGGAAGACTTGTCACCGGTGCTGATCGCATGTGAGTTTAAAGATATCTTTGACGAGGTCAAAGGGTTGCCATCGCATCGCGAGATTGAGTTCAGAATCGATTTGGTTGAAGGTGCTAGACCTATCATCATGCCTCTTAGGCGGATGTCGCCTAAGGAACAACGTGAGTTAGAGGTGCAAGTATGTGACCTTTTAGGAAAAGGGTTTATTCGGAGAAGTGTATCCAAATGGGGTGCACCAGTTGTGTTTATGTTGGCCTGCTTCGTGCTTAAGCCACACAGAAACTAAACATGCACGATCAAGTGCAACACAGAACATGAGATAGCTATTCACGGATAAGGAAGTCATAACAGATCAATGGATGAACTCCAAGTTTGAGGAATAGTTCGCATCATCACAATCTTTAGGCATGAGACTCAGCTCATGGTAATCGACTCACAGTCTTTCCGCTAGCATAATGGAAAACTGGTGCTAGATCGGGTCAAGATGCAGCGATCCGACCCCTATCGCATGAAGAGATAATGGAAACGTAGCCTTGCCCATGATCGCACCACTAACCGGAGAATGTGAATCCATTGCCACGTGTCATGAACCGTCATCATAACCACATCTCCACTCACTCACGAACCGCTCCGAGATTTTAGGGATGAGCGCCACGTCATCCTGTGACCCGCCTGTTGTATACACCTATAAATAGCCTAGGACATGTCATTTTTTGGGATCTTTTTGCACTTGAAGTATTCCAACTCCACCATGATAATATTTCTTGTATTCTATCCAGATTTTACTTCGAGTTGCATAGTATAATTAGATAGATTTCGAGAGATATTTCATTGTGTTTGCGAAATTGAGTGGATATCTGCATTGAACTTGTAATCAATCAGTCAATTGGAAACATATAAAGTGGACGTAGACTCGTTAATGCCGAACCACTATAAATCATGCTTATTTGCTACTTTTTATCATGTTTTGATTAAAGTACTTCTCTATAATCTGTAGTCTACTGGGTACTGGAACCAATTTTTGTTCTAGCATTTTGGCACTTTCATTGAGAGATTGAATTCTTAACATTCCGGACTGTCATTCTACTGTTTGGATTTCTAAGTCCGAAGAGATAGTTTGCATTTTCACCATTTCTGAAGATTTTTCAGAATTCAATGAATTAGAACCCATGGATCTAAAGAGAACTAAGGAACCACAAACTTCTCGTGCAAACGAAATGAATGAAGATCAAAGAGATGATGCACAGGCGATCGACTAGCTGGGGAAGACCCAAGCCGAGGAAGTTGTAGCGACCCGAACCAGTAGTGGAGGGCAGAATGTCTCTGGACCCTAGGTCGCGACTCGACCCGATGGGGGCAACCCGAGCCCATCTACTGGTATTGATGTTCCTACTCAAGCCGATCCAAATGCTCTAACTCTAGCTGCAACTACCAGTCATCAACTCTCTGCTTCCGCACCCGTCTCACATATGGATTTTTCATGTTTGCTCAATATGTTGGATAGAACTAACGACGCCTAAGAGGCCCAGAGATGTGATAGTGTTGCGATTCAAGAGAACGTGAATGCGATGAATAGGCAGATAGAAGAGCTTCATAGGCAGGGAATACCTTCTCCAACTCATCACCTTGCTACAGACAAGACAACTCATGTTCCTCAGAAGAGAATGTAGGACCTCCAAGAAGACCATATGAGAGACTCGAGGATTTCGAACAAATGACATTTGGATCACTGGGATCCCATGAAAACGCAGCCTATGTATTGGGACCTAATGACCCCTTCTTGAGAGAGCCAATGTTGTTACCGATGCGGGGATCTCATGCCCCCTTAGAGACCCAAATATCACTAATCCTACTCAGCGACAACTCCTTCATCCTACCCGTCCTGTGAATGACTAGGACCATGAGGGAAAGGGAATTCCGCTCCTGCAAGAAGTCAGAGGATGCAGCCTGATGTGGGAATTGGAACTATTCGGAGGACAAGAAGTGATGACCTTGAGCCTATACTAACCAATGCTGAAGTGGTGGCTATAGTGCGTCAAATTATGGCCGATAGCCGAGGATACAACAACGAAGATTAGGGCATTGATCGCAGCCATACACCTTTCACTGATGACATCTTGGATTTTCAGTTCCCAAACGGTTCAATCTTCCCAACATGGCCCGATATGGAGGCAGAACTGATCCAAGGCAGCATTTGATGAGATACTCTTGGTACATGAATGCCACTGCAGCTCTTGATGCCGTAAAGTGCAAGGCTTTTCCAATATACATCAAAGATGTCGCATTGACATGGTTCATCCGGCTTCCACCTCAATCGATCTCTAGTTCGAGGAGTTAAGGTGAGAGCTTCATGACTTAGTTTCGACTCCGTGCCCGGACATCCTAAAGCGTCATTGAGCTATCTATAATTAAACAAGCTCCTGGGGAAACTCAAAAAATTGTACTTGGATCATTCTAATTTTGCGGTTACAAAAGTGAATGACCCACATGAAAAGACCAAACCGATGGCATTAATAGACGGAGTCGATAAAGACACTAAATTCGGGAAATACTTAGCTGGAAAACCACCGCTGACTAAGGAGTTATTTTTTGAGAAGGAAACATTCGCCTATGATGAGAAGAGATATATGCTAATCGAAAAAGAAGGTCCGACGAAACCCCGAGAGAAGATATTCAGAGCAACGTCACCATAAAGAAATCTACTGACAGTGCAGGAAAAGTTGAAGTGAATGTCAAAAATAAGGGAGGGGAAAGGGGCCGACAAGGCTGAAATGGTAACAAGAGGAACAAGAATCAGAGAAATGATCCTAAAAAGAGGTCTCGATTTCAATCTTTTGAAAACTACGCGTCGTTGAGTGATACTTTGGAGAATATTTATTTGGATACTTGCAATGTTGTCTAATATAAGAAACCTCCACCTAGAGATTCGACGGAAAAAGAGCGTGAAACCGGGAAGTTCTGTTTGTTTCATGAGACTTACGGCCACTCTACGAATGAGTGTCTCCATTTGAGAGATGTTTTGGAAAAATTGCTTTGTGCTGGGAAATTAGATGAGTACAAGGTTGCCACTAAAGATAGGGGAAAAGAGGACATGCTCCAAACCAGAACCACCTGCCTTTAGATCTACTACCCAACAAAAGGGGAAAGGAATAGTTATCAATACCGTGGTCGGAGGACCACATCCTGCTGGATTTAGCAATAGAGCAATGGAACAGTATGTTAATGCCGCTAAACTCCTGGAAGTGGGAGAGTGCAGCAATCTTGAAGATACTACGCCTGTGAAACAACAAAAAACAGCAGCAAATGATGTTATCTTTCGAGACAGAGAGAGTATAAGATTTGAAACACCAAGCATCGACCCGTTGGTGATAACTTTTACCATCGGACTTGCATTAGTACGAAAAGTTCTTGTTTACTGCGTTAGTTCCGTTAACTTCTTGTTTTAAAAAAGCATTTGACAAAATGAAGTTGGAAATGAAGGACTTAAAGCCATGTGGAGGTTGGATACGTGGCTTTAATGGATTGTCAACTGCTCCGATTGGAATGGTGGATTTATCTGTAGAGTTGGGGAATGAGATCGTCGAAGGGTAAGGATCATCTCGTTCGTGGTTATGGATATTGATTCGCCCTACAACGCCTTTTTAGGACGACCGGGCCTTGCAAAGTTCACGGCCTACCTCACACTCCGGTGTTTGTTCTTGAAGTTCCCAACCAAAGCTGGATTAGGAATGGTTCGCAGCGACCAAGTCACAGTAAGAGCTTGTTATATGGCAGAATTGAAAATGATACGCAATGGAAAAGACATAGATCCGAAGAGTGTTTCCCCTTCTACCGAGGAGGGCTCGGCATAGCAAGTAAAGAGGACACCGCCGAGGGTGTTGTCTGACGACCTGCCCGAGGACAAAGATCCCAGAGAGGATGAAGAACCGTGATACAAGAAGGCCGTAACAGCCTGCATTTTATGTAGTGGAGGATCGTAAAATATATATTTTTGTACCCTAAGGGTTGGATCTCTCTCAAGTTTTGATATGTTATTTATGGGGATATGAGACATGTCCATAATTTTTTCCAGTTTTATTTATGATGATTTTTCCCCTGTCAGTCTTGTACAGGGCATAACTTTTGATTGAGATCAAATCAGGTGCTGAGGTAGGTTTCATTGGAAAGGAAATGGTGTTGTTAATTCTGTAGGGTGATCACATTAAAGATTTGGTTCAGCGGTTTGGGAGAAATCGTTATTTTTGTGTTTTATAGTTTGTTGTCTAGGTTTTTGAACCATTCGTGTGTTGATTTGGAGAGGCCCATTAGTGGGCTAGTCGAAGGCTATAAATATAAGGTTAGAGGTATGGAGAGAGGGTACTTTTCTTCGTTCTCTCATTTGGCTGAGCTCGTGATCCTCCTTGCTCAATCAAATACACCTTTCCACCATTAAAAATTCTAGAGCTACATAAGAGAATCGAAGATCTACATCACTCAAAAGCTAGATCTACGTCAAGTGAAGAGAGATCGCATCAAATTAAGAGTTTAAAGCTAATTCTTTGCTGTTCAAATTTAGATCCATGTGTTTTTGTGTTGTTTCGAAGATTTGTGAATGATATGCATCTCTCGCATGGGTTCAATCAGGTATATGAGTTGTTGATCTTATTTTCATTCTTTTCAAGTTGTTTTCATCTAGATCTACATCATGGTAAGCGTATTATCATTTGAATAACCATAGCATATAATCTAGCAACTTAAACTGGTAAGTTTTTATGTAATTACATATTGTTGTTTTGATGTGATTTGTTGTTGGTTGAATCGTTATTTGAAACGTTGGAATTGAGTGGATCTTGATAGTATGAAATCAAGTCAAAGTCAAGCTTGGATCCGGTCAAGTTTGGCGCAAACATGGTTGCTTGGATCGGATCTATTTTGGTTTAGAAGGTTCAAGGGAGATTGCTCAAAGCATTATTGAAAAGCTTATATCGAAGTGAAAATCATTGATTGAGCAAGGTCCGTGATGGATCGGTGTTGTAGATGCTTTGGCATGGCTCAAGTAGTGGCAAAGGAGCAGATCGACCATGAAAAAGTGAAAGAATCGGCCAAAAATCATAATTTGGAAAAAATATGGAATCTATAGCATTTGGGAAATGCTGTGGTAGGTGGATGGATCGAGCACAAATCCTATTATGGATCGAATCAGTGATCCAACGCGAAAAAATGATGGATCAGGCAAGTTTTGATGGATTTGGCAAAAGCTGAATTTCTGGGTACGATAGCATTTGGGAAACGCTATGAAAAGGCCCTAGATCGGCAACGATCCAGGCATGGATTGTGCAAACCAAAAAGGGGTGGATCGACAAAGAGAACGGATCTCTGGCTTTTGATAGCGTTTTGACAAACGCTGTAGAAAAGTCTTGGATCACAAACGATCCATAGGGATGGATGGATCGCCCAGAAGCAATGACGACGTTCCAGAAACACTATAAAAAGGTGTTTTAAGTGCAAAAGATCCATAGGAGTGGATGGATAGCCAAGAAGCAATGCTAGTGTTCATAAACGATGTGGAAGCTAGTTTTGATGTTTTACTTAGTTTTAACACTGGATTGATGCAGAATTGAACTAGCTGATATGATAACATTCCAGAAACACTGTGAAAGGCTGTTTTGCTTATTTTTTCACACTAGAATGATTCAGAATTGGATGTAGAGATATGGTAGCATTCCAGAAATGTTGTGAAAGGCAGTTTTGACGTTGTGCTTAGTTTTTCATAAAAAGAAAGCTAGAAATGCTATGGAATGCAGAATCGACCGAACATAGCTTGTTTTTGAGTCGATGATGGTTATAGCTTCGACATGAATTCAAGGAGGAATTTTCAAAGTGTTGTGATGCGTTCGTTGATTCTCATAAAGCAACGAATGTGAACACGACTTAAGGGTGTTTAATGTTAGTGGATAATGGTTGCTCGAGGGGGATTTAAGCTTGTGAATGGTCATCGAGGTTGATGGCTAGAGATGCGAAGGCTGAGATATTATCGTTGTCGTAGGTTCTAGCGGACTCAAAGCAGGGGTACTTTAGGAAGTCATGAAGGGCCTTGTACCTTAGGCAATCATGATAGGCCTAGTTGTTGAGATTGGAAAGACAAACATGCCAGTCGTGAAGGCGTATGGAGTTTTTCCTAGAACCGGGGTTTTCCATTAGCCCTTAACATATGGCAGGTGGCCGTTATACGATTAATAATGGTTGCGAAGCAGGAAAGGCAGTGATAGCCAGAGCCATGAGTATGATGTTTGCTTTGCTTGCACCGTCTCACGTAAGTTTTCTGAAGTCGAAGGAGATGATGCTTGGGTGCTTGTCTAATATTGGTTTAGGCCTCTGGGCTTGTGCTTGAGGGATATTGATATTGATTAGGGTGGTTTACATGAGATATAACTAGTTGCTATGAATGTTGTTGGATGTTAGTTGTTATGCTATTGTCTGGTTACTCCTGGTTGTCATGATTGAACTGTTGTTTCTTGATTGCTGGATTGTAAAGGCTATCACTGTTAGCAATTTTCCTTATAGTAGCATTTGAACTCCATTAGCAATTTTCCTTATAAGTGGCTAATCATTCTATATTGCTGATTTAGAATGAGTTGTTAATTGTCGAGACACTGCTAGGGAGGAGACTGTTTCTGGAGGGGGTGATGACTGTATACCGGATTACCTATCTATGTTTGAGGCTAGGATGGAAGTAAACATAAGGAGGGTACCCACTCCAAGAGCATCCACTATAGATGTTGGTGTTCATGTGCAGGTACGAAGGGTGGTTGACTTCGCAAAGCTATGTAAGGACTTCACTACTCTTGATGGGAAAGTCGTTCAAAGGGACAAAGCTGACAGTTGAGATCTAAGTGTGGCTAGATGCTTGCATTAGGATATTTGGAGACTTAGGTATTGAGGATGCGACTAATAGGAAGCTTGCACCAAGACAACTACAGAGTGGAGCTATGGATTGGTGGAACTTTATCACGCTTGAGGCTCTAGAAGATGGGATTACATGGGATCAGCTGCGAGTCAAGTTCGAGACAAAGTTCATTTCGACCGCTCAGTAGTCTGTTCTGTTCAAAATGTTTGTGGAGTTGAAGTAGAATGGTCGATCAGTGATTTTGTATGTTTATCATTTCAAGGCTTTATCTAAGTATGTTCATTCTTATATTGCAACTCCTTATCATAAGAACGAGAAGTTAGTCATAAAATTGTGTGCTCTTGGGTTTGGAACCCAAGATTTATGAAAGACTTCTGATTATGTCCAATCCAGTGGGGGGTTCGTCTAGCTTGTGTATGCTTTGTTGTGGTCTAATGTTGTTGAGTCATGGTTTCTTTTTTGTGTGTGATTGCTTTGTTCTAAACTTCGCTGGGTTCGGGATCATCTTGGGCATAGATTGGCTCAAGAGGTTGTGGCAAGTGTGAAATGCAAGAAGCTCGAGGTGAGAGTTGGGGATGTGGAAGGGTGAAAGGTTTTGATTCGGTGTAAGGCCAAAGATGGTGTCTTCGTAAGCTTTTTATATTCGCTTGGGATTCCACAGGAAGACTTGTCATCTATACTGATCGCAAATGAGTTTGAGGATGTCTTTGACGAGGTCAAAAGGGTTGCCGCCGCATTGTGAGATCGAGTTTAGGATCGATTTGGTCGAGGGTACTAGACCTATCGTTATGCCTCTTGGGTGGATAACGCCCTAAGGAACAACGAGAGTTAGAGGTACAAGTTCATGAACTTTTGGGAAAAGGATTCATTCGGAGGAGTGTATCCGAATGGGGTGCACCAGTTGTGTTTGCAACCAAGGTTGATGGATCTTTGAGATTGTATATGACTATCATGAGCTGAAAAGGGTGACCAAGAAGAAAAAGTATCCGTTACCGATGATTGATGAATTGTTCGATCAGCTTCATAAAGCCAAAGTGTTTTCCTAGATGGATTTGGCAATGGGATTCCACCAGTTGAGGATGGAAAAGGATAGTGTGTCGAAGATTGCTTTTAGGACACCGTCTGGTTTCTTTGAATGGTTGGTAATTCCATTTGGATTGACTAACGCGCCAACATACTTCGTGGATCTTATGAATAGGGTTTTCAGAGACTAGTTGAACAAGTTCGTGCTTGTGTTCGTGGATGATATCATGTTTCACTCGGAATAAGGAAGAGCATAAGATGCACTTGAGAGTTATTTTGGAAATCTTGCGAAAGCATCAGCTGAAGGCTAAGTTCTCGAAGTGTCACTTCTGGAAGAGTGAAGTGAGATTCTTAGGCCATGTAGTTTCTGAAAATGGAATAGCAGTTGACCCCGCTAAGGTGGCAGCCATCTAAGACTGAGATAGTCCTAAGAATGCAACAGACGTGAGAAGTTTCCTTGGATTGGCAGGTTATTACCAACAGTTTATCAAGGATATCTCCAAGATAGCTTCTCCATTAACAGGATTGACGAAGAAGAATCAGATGTTCACATGGGATGAAAAGTGTGAGCAAGCTCTTGGAACCATGAAAGAGAGACTGACGAGTGCTCCTGTTTTGACGATTCCAAGTGGAAATGAAGAAATGTTTGTATACACTGATGCATACAGTACTGGACTTGGAGCGGTGCTGATGTAGAAAGATAGAATTTTGGCCTACACAAGTTTGGGAGTGATGTTTTCGGAGTAGAACACCTCGAGTACTGGGCAGGATTTGATTTTAGACCAAGGTGTGAGTTGGAACCTGAAATGTTAGCAAACTTGTTGATAAGACCTACTCTTATCGAAAGGATTTGTGAAAGCCAAAAGCTAGATGCAAAGCTTGTCGAGTTTACCCAGAAGTTGGAACCAATGGATAAGGAATTCGAGGTTGATCGAGAGGGTTGGCTTCAAAAGAAAGGTTGACTAGTTTCTTTTGATATCGACGGATTGAGAGATGAGGTTCTGAGGTAATGTCATCACTCAAAGTTGACTATTCATCCCGGTGGTTATAAGATGTATCAGAACATGAAGTGATCTTACTACTGGGAAGGGATGAAAAGGGATATTGGAAAGTTTATTTCCAAATGCATGAACTTTCAGTTGGTGAAAGATGAACAGAAGAAGCCGAGTGGGTTGCTTCAGCCATTGGAAGTTCCTACGTGGAAGTGGGAGCAGATATCGATGGATTTTATTGATGGATTACCTCACTACGCCATAGATTGCATACGACAATACCAGAGAAGTGATGCAGAAAGTGCCAAAAAATATTGCTATAGACCAAAAATTAACTGTGGCAACACTTTCTTGGTGTTGCGTTTTACCGCGTTGCCTTAGAGTCAAAGGCAACATCTTTGTGACCTTGGGGCAACATCAGTATAGGTGTTGTCACATGTACTAAATTACAAAAATGTGGGGCCCACTAAGTCTACATCTCGGGTTCACGGAATCCTGTTGTGCCACTAAAATATATATTAGGGTTCACGGAATCCTGTTGTTAGGCCCACATGCATTAATCTATGGCAACACTTTTACCATCCAATGGAAACTCTATATCATAGCTACGACAACATTTGACATCATATACTGCAACATTATATCATAGCTATACCAACATCATATAAAATACTGCAACATAACAGCAATTAGCATCACATACTGAAGTTAATAAAAAAAATCATTTCAGTTAATTTACCAGTAACACAAGTCCTACTTAGTCAACTACAAAATAACAAAACATAGACAATAAATTCATTTTAAAGAGTACTTACAAACACAACCAAACTAAAACAGTTTCAAAATATAGCGCGAGCCTCCAGTGTGTCCAGTGCTCAGTTGCCTCCAGTACCTCTAGTGCCTTCAGTAACAAGTTCTTGAACAACTTCATCACTGCCTCCTTCACTAGCAAAATAGAGCAGTTGCAAAGTCATGCATTTTAGCAAAGCCTTTAGTACAACTAATGCATTTCAACACAACCAAATTCATGCATGCCTCAGTTACAAACTGATGCAATGCCTCGTTTGCATTGCAACACAAATTGACAGACATTCATGCCTTCATTGCATTTCAGCACAAATTATTGCCATAGTATAACTGAGTTTCATTTCAGCACAAAGGCATTTTAGCACAATCTATGGCATGCATATCTTAGTTGCATAACTGCCTGATTGAAGAGACATGCCAGGACTCGTTCAAGCACAAACTCAACCATTGTTTCAATTACGAACTGACACGATCATTGCTGATTGAAGAGAAAATAATATTCTTAAAATTATGTGGTTCATTACTGAAGCATCAGTCTTGTACACGATCAGTTACATTATCACATTTCCTAAAACTTATGTGAAGCCATGATCATCACATTACGCCATAGCAAGCGGCAAAACGCTTAACAAAATAAGTAAGAATTAGACTGATGTATCAGCAAGCGGAATTTGTAAAAATTCTGTAGTTCATTACTAGCTAACCATAAAATTAATCAAAAGTACATACTAGCAGTGTGTGTCTATATACGATCTCTGATTTGCAGAATTTGTAAGGGCCTTGGACTACAGAAACATGAAGTAACGATGTTTATCTGCCTGAATAGAATGTGATAAAACATAAAATTATACCTGAATTTTTTCATCTCCCCAAAATATCAAGAGTACATTGAAATCCTCAACTGGAATTTTTGTACGGCCTACACAGAATGGAGGAATTAATGTTAGAATGACATCAGTTACAAAAAGAAGCCACGAATATGATACATTAGTTACTTGTAAAATAAAATAGTCACTTCACTAAAATGTAATCAAGGCAGAAACAACATTTTCTTACTTAAATTGTGTAGAACATTTACTTGAATAAATATGATAGTGATACACAAAAATTAAGAAGCATTTTCTTTCACTTTGCTAGGTAGAAGGCAAATTCGTCTTATTAGGACATCATCTCTACACCAACGAACATCAAAATCTTGATTTCCCATTCCATAAGCAGGCTGGATGCCATTCAAATCTTCATTTTCATTTACTCTTTCGTTTTCACACTAGTCGCTCGACAATTTCTTGATAACATTGTGGCACATCATATCAATTCGATCTTCTATATAAAACACCTATTGTACTTGTGAAGCCATAACATAATGATCAGATTTCTAGCATAATCGATTAAAATTGACCCGAGTCAGCCTATATAAATGTTTCTCTTCTTGGTACCAACAACACTTAAATAAAACTACACTAAATTCTCCCCAATAATCTAGTTCTAATATTTCTTCAATTGATCCATAGTAATTAACTTCACCAACCAATGGATTTTGATCTTTCAAACTTGCAAAGCTAGTAGTCAAGGCTGCCACAAATACACCACTGTTTGTTTTGTACATCTGGCATCTCTGAACCTTGTACAAAATCTGTATCCATTGATAACATATCTAGTAAACCTGTTAGTTGTTCAAAGAGGGCCCATTGAAAGCAGTTGTAATTTTTTGAAATGTCCTCCTTTTTCCCAACCTCTTCCTTTAACCACTTAAAAATTCTTCACTGTGTTCCCTCTCTCTTTTAAATTTTTTTGATGATGCATGACCATCAATTAAAGCTTGATGTTCCCTAGAATAAAAACCTAGTTAATAAAAGATAGATTTTCTTTTTCTAATTCTTCAATGCTTACTAAAATAAAAATAAAACTTTAAACTTACTCAAGTAAACTCTTTATTTCCTATTTACCACAGTTGAATAGAACATAACGGTTACATTCCTTCCATTGAGAATTTTTAAGATGAATAGCTTTTCCATCTTTGTTTCTTCTTGTGCCAGTAGGATATTTCAGATTCTATGGACAGGGTTCAAATTGCATTTTTCTTGCTCTATTAACTGGCTCTTTGGTTCAGTTCCCAAAAGTACATGAGCCACGCTCGACTCAACGCATCGCATGGAACTAAAGCGGAGTGGGACGCCTAGGAGCAGAGGAAACAGGTTAAAGAGGGATCGCGCCAACAGAGACCTCGCAGTCCAAGCCGCGAATCCGATTCTTGGACAACCAAAACACCCATACCCATGGCCTTCGCACCTCTCATAATGTGAACTTCGCACCCCTAAGTGGTGCGAAATTCGCAGCCAGCATAGTGCGAAATTTACACCGAGCAGGGTGTGAAATTCTTATCGTGGGGTGCGAATTTCGCACCCCAGGAGGTACGAAATTCGTACCCCCGAAGGGTATGAGTTTCGCGCCCAACAGGGTGCAAAATTCGTATCCTACGGGGTATGAATTTCTCACCCTAAGGCCGGGTGTGAAATTCTGGCATGTGTAGGGGTCGGGTGCGAAATTCTGGGTGTGGTCCCTTATTTCTACCTACTCCTACCTACTCCTACCTAACCACTATCCTATAAATATCCCTTGGAATCACACTTTAAAGGGTTGGAATTTGTGACCTTTGGCATCTCCTCTTTGAGGAAGAAGAAGGGAAAAAGTTTCTTTTTCCTAATATATGCAATATATGATAATTGTGGCATCATATAGCTTAGAGACAAATTGAATGAGATGTCATGAGATAGTCTCAACCTTGTAACTTTGGGTTATCAATAATACTCCAACAACTCTTCAAAGTGAATGTAGGCCCCTTTTGAGGCCGAACCACTATAAATCTCTCGTGTTATTTACTGCTTTCTGCTCTTGTATACACAACCAAATTAATAATTCCTAGTAATTGGAATCTTGGGTGTTTACGACATTTTTTGCCATCAACATTTAGTGCATTCACTGAGAGTTGAACTCGTATTTGCGCCTTTGTCGCACCTTGTCACCTCGACTCCGACGAGCTTTAGGTTCCTTTGCTAAACCTGCCGTCAAGTCCGCTTACGATTGCAAAGAGACCAAAGAACGCAATGGTCGACTCTTAAGCCGCAGACGAGGCCGGGACATCCCAACAACCTCAACCGGCGGAACCCCCGGCCACTAATGAAAACAACCCTCCTATTGTGGACCCCGAAGCGCCTGCAACACAAGCTCAGATCTGAGCGCTTGATGAAAAATATGAGAACACAGCGGTCGATCTCAATCAAGCATTAAGGAATAACATTGACCTTATGCGGCAACTGAAAGAAAGTCAGGCGTTGTCGCTCGACTTCAACTAGCTCGGAACAACGCTCGACCTCGATCAACTATCTCGGAAACTTCCTCTTTCGAGTCGAGGGGCCCACATCAATGAAGGAGGTTTAGTATCATCAACAAAGTCGCCGTCCGCACTAACGCCCCCGACAACGGCAATGACAATGATTATGCCAATGGCAATGGCGACCGAACAACAGTCACATATATCGATAGGGCACAATACCGAGACTGCTCTCGCTTGATCATCAACGACGGACCTAGTCCAACCAACCCCTTCCTCGACAAAACCCAACGGTCGCCCATCGAGATGATGGACCTACTATTCCAGCAGCCCGCACTATTCCAGAACAGGATCAACATCAACCTGCTCTGCATCATCATTCACACCAGGATCCAAATATAGATCTCGAGGACATTGAAGAAGACGACCTGACATCCATCATAGAATACGCCTCGCTACCGAACTCCGGAGCCTCACCAAAACCCATGGGTCCCGATGGAAGATCCCCATCCGACTTATCTTCCCGCCATGGTCCGAAGAATCATGAGGGAAATGCAAGGGAATGTGCACGATTCATGGGAAGCGCACATTAGGCGTAACCCCTTCATAAGAAGGGTAAACGAAGCTGAGTGGTCGCGATGCTTCAGCATGCCACAGATTCTGCTTTACGATGACAGCACCAGTCCTTTTGCCTTCCTAAACCGATATGAATATCAAATGGACTCAAGCCAGGGCAATGATCCGGCCTAGTGCAAGTGTTTCCCAGACTTCTTATCAGGAACTGCTCTGTTGTGGTTCTCTCGCCTCCCCCTTGATTCCATCAACAATTTCGGCCAATTAGCAACATAGTTGGTCAAGCAATTCAAGGTGCATATTCCGACTACAAAGAACGCCCTCACCTAGTCCAACCTGTACCAAGGGCCCGCTGAGTCGCTCAAAAGCTACCTCTCTAGGTTTAACATCGCCCTCGCCAAGGTCGAGGATCCAGATCCTCGCAATATACTCTTTCAGTTATCAAAGGGCATCCTCCCTACTTTCGAAGTCGGGGCATGGATCGATGGGAAGCACCAAAAAGCCTCGTTGCTTTCTACGAAAAGGCGGGGCAATAATTATGCTAAGAGGAAGCAAGATGGAACCGTCTCTCCGATACCAGTCACCCCAACGACTCTCAAGCGGAAACTACAAATAACCACCTCAGAGGAAGATAAGTGGGAGAGCCATCTGATCAGAACAAGGGGGCGGGTCCCTCTAGGAAAAGATCGAATAACGGTAGGCAAGGTGGCCGGAATAATGGCCAGGCCCCGACCGAACCATGGAAGCTCGTCCCTTACCGAGCCTACGAGACGTATACCCCACTAAATGAGGACCTAGAAACAATTTACTTGGAGACATGCAACACTTTGCCATACGAGAAGCCACGCACTAGGGAATCAACCGACCTCGAGAAAAATACTAAAAAGTACTGCCAAGACCAAGACGTGTATGGGCATAACACCAATGAATGTCGCCAGCACAAGGATCTAATTGAGAAGCTTATTTGCGAGAAAGGACTTGAGAAATACGTCCAAGAGCCCTTTCTTCCCAAATCAAATTCAAAACCTCCGGTGCCAGCACCTTAGGTGGCCGCCAAGACAGCTACAAGTCCATCTAATCCGAGGCAAGGGATCGTGATCAATATAATATATGGCGGGCCTGGCCCCACACACGACAACTTTTGGAAAATGGAAGAATATGCAAGTTCCATAAAACATGCTACTTATGAAACTTGTTCCACTCCTGATGAATCCGTCCCAGCCAAGCTCCAAAAAACTATGCGCAACGACATTGTTTTCCGTGAAAGGGATTCTACAGGAATTGAAATCCCAACCACTGATCCTCTAGTTATCATGTCCCAAATTGGTTCCACATCCGTCCGAAGAATATTGGTTGACTCAGGAAGCTCAGTCAACATCATTTTCAAGGCTTCTTACGACCAGATGAAATTAGAAGCAAAGGATCTCAAATCATGTTTCATGCCACGATCCACGGCTTCAACGGAGCTTCCAACTGTCTAGTAGGAATCATCGACCTACCCATCAACTCGGCACTAGGGACCGAAGCCGAGTCTGAATCCTCACCTTCGTGGTTATTGACATCATAACCCCATACAATGTCTTCTTCGGATGTCCTTTTCTCATAGAATTTCAGACATGCATGTCACCATAGTCCCTCCTATTGAAATTCCTGATAGAAAATGGGATTGGAACAGTTAGAGGCGACCAAGCCAATGCTAGAGAGTGCTACGCAATAGAATGGAAGAATGCACACAATAAGGACAAGGGCAAAGCCGTGCTCACGCCTTTTTGCGCCAAGACCGCCTCCGCATAGCAATTAGCGGCGTTTGGGCCTTAGCTTATCTTCCATTGCCGTCTTTCCAATGACCTTGACCCATGGAAGGGTGAAGAGCCCGAATACAAGAGGGCTACTCCGGTTGAACCCACAGTGGATGTTTCAGTCAATCCCGACGATCCATCAAGGGTGTTGAAGATAGGATCACATCTCCATCCAGCAGTCAAAGATGAATACGAGAGGGCTACTCCAGTTGAACCCACAGTGGATGTTTCAGTCAATCCCAATGATCCATAAAGGGTGTTAAAGATAGGATCACATCTCCATCCAGCAACCAAAGATGATTTTATGGAATTTTTTTAAAGGCTAACTTAAACGTATTCGCATGGACTCACTCTGACATGAGAGGCAACGACCCTGCGGTTGCTTGCCATTTCCTAAGTATAAATCCTACGATGCCTCCAGTCAAGCTGAAACGCCGCTTCTTGGACCTGAGAGGTCCAAAGCATTCGAGGAAGAGGTAGACCGCCTACTCAACAACGACTTCATCTGCGAAGCCGACAGAGATGACCCAAACTTCCCCGTAAAGGAAAGCCCGGATTAAGTTGAGAACACAACAAATCAGAACACAAACAGAAGAACATTCCATTGCTTATTACAACAATTTACATCAGAGTACAAGAATATATACAGAGTATGAACAAAAAATATACATTAGATAAATATCAGAGATTCAATTTACGTTACATAGCAGCGGAAAATAATACATAACACAACTGAAAGATATAAACGGATAAAGAGCTTTCCGAACATCACTCCAGCTGTAAACCAGGATCCTGTGAATATAATATCTGCAAAACCGAAATTACTAGCTGCCCGTGTGGAAAATAGGATGTAAAGACCCGGGTTTTTGACGACTTTGGTTATCGCCATAAACTCAATGACGACAAACCAAACATCGAAAAATACCGGTCATTAATAGAAAGAAAAACAGAGGGTGAGGAAAGATAAGATAGAAATTTAGAATAGAAGAAGAAGAAGAAAACAACATCAGAGTAACACGAACCTCACATCGGAACGAATAACATATAATATATATAACATAACTTGAAATATACATCTGTACTTGAATATACATCATTATCAAAGTACAACACTTACAACACAGCGGAAATAACTATAGCTATATGATCCTGAAGCCTCCTGCTCCAAGATCTTCCAGTATATCTGTAAATCCCGACTACTTGACTGCCCATACAAATTTAGGCACCCAAGAGTTTAGGGAAAACAACAAAATAAACTCCGGGTCAGTCATGGGATAGTATGAGTAAAACAGTATAAAACAGTTTGAACAAGTAAACAATATCTCATAAGACCACGCCGTATAACATAACGGGTTTTTCCCTTATGAGAATACAAATTATCTTTATATCAAAAACCTTTTGATATTATAATAATGTATATCAACCACAATATAATAATCTTCTAGCAGAAACGCTTTCATCTCACGTTCTACATATATAGTATACAATCAAAACCGCAAGCACGTATTGGGTAATGGATTTCCAACTATGACAAGGTATGGAACGACCTTTCGCTAGTGTACCTCTAGAAAGGAATACACTGGGTTCAACAAGAACATCTTGCAACCCGGCTACACATGACCGACCACTCATTTCGCTTGAGTGTATCGAATGTATATCATCAATGGTTGGGATCAATAACCGTTTCCCGAATGGGACAGCATCAACAATAGATTTTTAGAAGTAAATGAAACTCTAGATTAGGTGATTATACACCCTACTTCGGAGCGACCGACTTAGCCATGATGCCTGCCCAATTTCTGTCATTTACCGGTTGATGAGGCTTGAGGTTACGCTTCATCATCACACCAGATTCACTTCGAATGCCACATCGTCAAATCCATCAAATCACCGATTGACGTCCTCCACAATACATTATGTGTTAGCTAAAAGAAGTTTCCTTCTCCGCTTCCACTCTTGGTACGGTTGGAGAAATCAACATACGCGATCGTTTGGAAATACTCTGTCGGACATTCATCCATACAAGTCATCCAGGAACAGGATGAACCAAAGGTACTATTCAGTATGTCCATCTTAGATACTTTTATCTAAGACTTATACAATAGCCCTTGCACTTTACTCCGTCTTCAATTTTCTTTGGCATATATGATACGCAATGCTTATGCCAATACAGAGTGGTCCTTTGGATAATAATCCAACCGGTCTCTCCATATTAACAATGTTAAAATGGTCAAAACTTCGATAGTCTGTGATTTAACCATCAAAGAAAAACAGGTGTGCAAACAACGACATTATTTCCAGGAGGAAATTATATCGATCAATCATCAATCATATATATATATATCCTTATTTCAATATTTGATTACGTTTCTGATTCTATTTGGAAAACATTTCCAAATCTTCTTACTTTGATTTAAACAGATGTTTAAATCAACATCGCGACGACAACTCAAACCACTATACTTATTTACTAAAATCACTTAACCACTTTCACTCTCGAACCTTACCCATTTCTAAATTAAAAACGAAGTCAATCAAGTTGGGGTATAACTACCTCTCAGACCTTAACTGAACAACATTTCAAATCTCGAAATAGGGTAAGTTCATCTTTTAACTCTTTAACACTTCCTTACGTAACTTTCGTTCTAATAAATCTCTATTCGATAACTCCTCCCTTCGAATAACTATATTTGATAATCTCTCTTACGAATAACTAGATTCGAAAACTTTTCTTCGAATAAACTAAATTCGATTAACTCTATTTTTCTAACCCTAACCGATTAACTCTTTTTACTTAACTCCTTACTTAACCCCTTTCGAATAACTAATTTGATAACTCCTTTCGATTAAACTATAATCGATAACTCCTTTCCATTAAACTATAATTGATAACTCCTTTCGAATAACAAATTCGATAACTCCTTTCGATTAAACTATAATCGATAACTCCTTTCGAATAACTAATTCGATAACTCCTTTCGAATTAACTCTATTCGAATAACTAATTCGATTAAAACTTATTTATTTAACTCTATTCGAATAAACTAAATTCGATTAACTCCATTTGAATAACTTTAGTTCGATATAACTCTATTCAATAACTCTAGTTTGATTTAACTCTATTCAATAACTCTAGTTCGATTTAACTCTATCGATTTACTCTAACTGGTTAACTCTATCTAACCAACTCAACTCGACAAACCACTTTCGAATAACATATTCGATTTACTAACTTTCGAATACCATATTCAATTTAACTCCTTCGAATACCATATTCGATTTAACTCCTTTTGAATACCATATTCGATTTAACTCCTTTATTCGCTTTATAAAGATTTCCTTTTTAACAACGTTTTATTCATTTTTAAACATTTACTTTTAGTAATGGTTCTCCAATTTAAAATGATTTCCTTTTTAACAACGTTTTATTCATTTTTAAAGATTTACTTTTAGTAACGGTTCTCCACTTCAAAATGATTTCCTTCTTATAACAGTTTCCTTTTTATAACGTTTTCCCTTTTATAACGTCCTATTCCATTATAAATAAATTTCCCTTTTTAACTCTATTTATTTTCTAAATATTTCCTATCAATTCTATTTGTAAATGATTTACAAATCTTTCCATTTCTATTATTCTATTTGAAAATGGTTTGCAAATATTTCCTTTTCAAATCTATTCTTTGATTTTATATTTTCCCTTTTCTAAATATCTCCTATTTATAAGTATTCCAATTTATATATATTTCTTATTTATAAATACTCCATTTATAAATATTTTATTTTCAAATATCACTTTGAAAATATTCCCTTATCAACATTTCGGTATGTCATGGTATTCATTATATCAAATCACGATGACCAATATCATTCAAACACATATAATCGACAATAGATTATTTATCACATCATATATAACAATATATGAAAAACAGTAAAATAAATGTTGAGGAATCAAGTTGGATTCCTCCAACCTATTTTCCTGCATCACAGATGTTAAACAATATAGATAACATCACTTTCAGTTCCATATGATATATTCTGTTAAACAGAATCAATATAGAAATTCAACTAACTGTCTAGTAGTTCAATCAAGCAGTCAATACACAGTCAATCAGCCAATATTGAACAGTTCTAAAAATACAACATGAAATTACAAACAGTTCAGAGTTAGTGAGATTTACTCAAATTAGACGATCATCGTTGATAACGATAACCATCGCTCGATTTGATTCAGACGGACAATTTATTTTGCTATAAATTGTAACGAGCACCAATCCACTCCCAGTCAGTTCCATTGGGTAGCGCTCGTCCATGCGATCCCAACGGATCTTGTTTCGCTGAATTTCGATAACGTATGATCAAGTTACGACCTTACGAAGTTAATACACAATATAATTACATAAAAACATGGACTTTTATTTTAAAATGGGCCTTACCCCCTTCTTTCCAAACACCGGCCCAACTACCCAACTAAGTCCGCAACCCGCATCTACAGTACTTCATCTCCCCCATCATTTTTCTGCTCCTCAAACCCAGCCATAGCCGAATATTCCTTCATCCATTCTCCTTCCACAATACACTACAAATCGAACAAACATCGCAACCTAACTCCTCTTCAAAAACCGTTCCTTCCTATCTCCTTAAGGTCACGCTCGATCTCCCATATCAGAACACGACATCAGATCCACCGTGGAACTTGAAACAGCAAACCATGTCGATCTTCACACAAAAATACCACAAGATGCTCATACACTCGCTGAATCCGAAACTAAACTCCCTTTCGCGAATCATTGCACCATTTACATCCAAGATCGAACCCTAGGTTCCATTTCCAATTCGCAGTACACAGTCGGTTTTTCGAAACATGATTCGCACCCATAAACGGGAGCACCAAACTGTAGAGAATCACTATACCATTCCATAAATATATATAACAAAATTTTAAAATTTTTACTTTGATTTTCTTTGGAGTTTGGAAGATCCAAACTTTTATTGGAAGAAAAAAAATAGTGCAGCGTATTGTCTTGTGTTTATACTGTGGTTGTGTGGCTGAAATAAGAGTAGGCGTGGCTTGTTTAGGATCAGACACAGATTAGGATATTTTTTTACTTTATTATTTTATTCATTTATTTTGCAAACGCTGATTTCAGTAGTCCTTAAAAATTCCTATGATCACATACGACACCCAAAAATCATGAAAATTGACATGCAGCTACAATTTGACATTACGGTCACAACGAAACTAGTTTCGTCAAATTCCGACTTCGTGTGCTCACACAGCGTATTTTTAAAGGTCAAAATATCGACTGTTTCTTACATTAAAAATTCGTACGGCCACATAGTGACTCTAAAAATCATGGAACTTGGAATCTAACAATAATTTGATGTTGCGGATCCAACAAAATTAGTTTCGTCGAATTCCGACTTCGTTTGCAAAAGTGGCTATTTTTAAAGCTCTGAATGACCCATTTTAATATATAAATATATTTAAATATGACTAAATTAAAAATTTATAAATAAATATTATCGTATATATATTCACCGTGGAATACCATGCAGCCCTAGAATATTCCTATATGAGTTTCTACTCGATATTCACTTCTGGGTCAACCCGATGTTCGATTTATATTGAAATTCCTTTTTAAAATATAAATAATTCCTTTATAAACTATAAAGGAATTCCACAGCGACTTTTCTAAAATTTGATTTGGACGTGAATTAAAATCTACACGACGAAATCCCGATTTTTCTCTTCCACTAGAAAGATGTACTACACCAGCTCCACACGTTTCTTGTTTCACAGAAATCCGGCTTAAAACGAATCCTGTACATTCAGTTGAAGTTCGAATCGCCAATTTTTGAACTGCAGCGCCATTTCAAGCTCGATTTTAATTATAATATAATTATACGTTCAAACTGTCGTTCAAATAATATATTCGTTATTCTAATTCAATTCTGAACTGAATTAAATATCACAGATGATCCAGTTCACACCATATCGCCATTTCAGCCAATTCTGATTATTTCAGAATTAAATATATTATTTAATTTATTATTTTAATTAAATATTCACCATTATTTAATCCCACGACCATTAAATTCACTATATCACTAATTATATAATTAAATAAATTAATTATAATACCTCTGCAAATGCGGGTCATTATTATCTTCCCCACTTAAAATAATTTCGTCCTCGAAAGTGCTAAGGTAGAGGACGACCCTATCGACTGGTTAGAACATATTTGTTCACTTCTTAACTTCAGTTTCAACTGAACCAATTTAATTTCAATTAAATTATTAATTAATTCTTGTCAACGAAAATTTTGAAAAATCCTAAAAATTTTCTAACGCCTTAACTCTTCGAAATTTTTTGCCAGCTCCTCCTTTGTACTGGTTAATAGCTCAAACTCCAACTTGCCTCTCTGGGCCATCTCCATCCCACAAGAAAATCAAACAGCCAAGCGGCTTGCCAATTCGGCTCATAAAATCTCATACCCAGTATGAAATATAAACTTGTACATTTTGTCAGCATATCACTATATCCTTTCCACCTGTTATCAATTCAGCATATACCAGTGTTATCCCAATCAAATTCCAATCTGCTTTAATCTCTAACACAACCATTCGCTTATAGCCGGGCCAAATATCATTTCAACTCGAGTTTCTTTTCGATTCCCAACTCTTAACTTGATTATTCCATTACACTTCAAATTTGAATCTCACAATCCAATTTGTCTTGATATCATTCTAATTCAATCTCAGTTACCACTTTACTGGCTTTACTTTAATTCAATTTTGCTTTCACAAATTTCTATTAAATTTGTTTTTAATTCAAACAGTCTTTCCCTGGGAGTTTTTAAACAGTTTACTATTTTCAAAAATCAAAATTTCCTTTTGAACATGTCACTGAGCCCTTAATTAATATTCCATTAGTTAAATCACTTCTCTATTTCTTTATCAATATTTGTTAACCAAATATTTTCAATAACCATATTGGCCTTTTATGTTATTTGGAAAACATTTCCGAATATTGCCTTCCTTTATTTTCTAAACTTTAGAAAATATATGCTGTTTACAATTGGAAAATATTCCAATTACTTATCTCTTTTTCGATCTCGTTTATTTCTATACTTAGGAAATATTCTTTATTATATTTCCAAGCTTACACTTATTTGGGTTAAAACAGATGTTGTGTAAAACATCGTTACGACAACCCAAATACTATATTCAACTAATTCTTATTCAACATTGATCTTCGAGCCTGAAATCTTACTATTTATTTGTTAATAATGAAATCAATCAAGTTGGGGTATAACTACCTCTCAGACCTTGACTGAATAACATTTATAACGTCAAAACAGATATGACTACTTACTCGAATAATCAATACCATACAACTACTTATTCATCTTTAAACACGTATACGCTTCCTCTTTCTATTCTTACTAGATTTTATTCTTAGTCTTCCTTTTTGATTTTACTATTCTATTTCTAAGTTCGTTTCCTTATCGACTTCTATATATATCGATACGTTGATTTCTATCTATCAAATTATCTTAAAAATATTCTAACTCCTTAAATTCCCGGAAAAATTCGCCATAACCTCCTTTGTACCAGGAGCATCGGGATATTTCAAATAGCCTCCCATGGCCCTCACCAATCCAAAGAAAAAGCCAAGCGGCTAGCCGATACGGCACATAAAATTTCATATATGAATTAAACATATACCTTTTCATCGAGCATTCTATTTATATACCTTCATACCTTATCCATACCTATCTCATGTATATTTATACTTGCCCAATCTATTTTAACAGTACCTGATCATTTTAACTCAATTCGTTAATAAATTTGTTAATTAACTCTTTAGTCTATTTCACTTTTATATTTGAACATGACATGTTCAAATATATTTTAACTTGCTTATTAACTAGTTTGAATCCAAATTTCAAATTTAAGTTCTATATTCGATTTCGAATATCCATTTACAAATCCAATTCACCTTTCGAAGTTCAACTTCAAATTCAAAACTCAATTAACTAATTCCTCTTCGACTTAGTTAATTCTATTCAATTTCTATTCAAATTTTATATATTCAAATTCTGTAATTTAAATTCCATTTGAATTGTACATTCAAATTCTGTATATTCAAATCCTATATTTGAATTCCATTTGAATTCTATATTCAATCTCCCTTTGAATTTCTATATTCAATTCTATTAGAATTCTCTTTATTAAAATTCTATATTTAAATCTATTTGAATTCTCTTTATTCAAATTCTATATTCAATTCTATATTATAAATCCCATTTTGAAATTCAACACACTTGTCTTTCCCAAAAAAAATTCAAAACAGTATCTCTGGTAGTAATTCGTCACTTACAACTCGAAAATGAATACTGATGATGCAGCTGTCATCATCAGAATCTATTTTCCAGCGATCGAAGTGAGTTCAATACTATAAAACCATTTTTAAACATTTCAACTTTGAAATTCATTTCAAAATATAATTCGCACTACTTGTAAAACAATTTAAAATCTCCTAGGATCTTAAATTTTCCTTATTTTTAATCGAAATCCATTTACAAACACTTATCCAATTTTCCAGAATTTTTTTCAATTTCTGGTTTAAATTTCAGATTTAACTTATCTGATTTCACGTATTTCACTTATATGAATTCTGATTGGTTATTTACATAACCATTTAATTTATAATCTTACTCGATTATAATAACAACCAATATATCCACTATATTAAAATTTTGATATATATATCTTCTCTATATCAAGATATACTTTGGGTAAACTTATTTCAATTTACCCTCTTTTCAAAACATATCGTGTCGACCCATCGTATTCGAGTGTTTATAAACTCCAACCGATACAGTGGATCAAACTGATCGACTAGAACTCATAAACAACTCAACCAATGAATCTCCACAATATAAAACCACTTTATATCAAATTACAAATACACACTCGTATATATACACTCAAACTCAATCTAGGGTATTGCTAACCCTATCTCTACTGAGTCACGCCACAGAGCCAAGGTAATTCCTAACTTAAGCTCTAATACCAATTGTAATGACCCGGGTTTTTGACGACTTTGGTTATCGCCATAAACTCAATGACGACAAACCAAACATCGAAAAATACCGGTCATTAATAGAAAGAAAAACAGAGGGTGAGGAAAGATAAGATAGAAACTTATAATAGAAGAAGAAGAACACAACATCAGAGTAACACGAACCTCACAGCGGAACGAATAACATATAATATATATAACATAACTTGAAATATACATCTGTACTTGAATATACATCATTATCAAAGTACAACACTTACAACACAGCGGAAATAACTATAGCTATATGATCCTGAAGCCTCCTGCTCCAAACTCTTCCAGTATATCTGTAAATCCCGACTACTTGACTGCCCCTACAATTTAGGCACCCAAAAGTTTAGGGAAAACAACAAAATAAACTCAGGGTCAATCATGGGACTGGTATGAGTAAAATAGTTTAAAACGGTTTGAACAAGTAAACGATATCTCATAAGACCACGCCGTATAACGGAACGGGTTTTTCCCTTATGAGAATCCAAATTATCTTTATATCAAAAACCTTTTGATATTATAATAATGTCTATCAACCGCAATATAATAATCTTCTAGCAGAAACGCTTTCATCTAACGTTCTACATATATAGTATACAATCAAAACCGCAAGCACGTATTGGGTAATGGATTTCCAACTATGACAAGGTATGGAACGACCTTTCGCTAGTGTACCTCTAGAAAGGAATGCACTGGGTTCAACAAGAACATCTTGCAACCCGATCACACATGACCGACCACTCATTTCGCTTGAGTGTATCGAATGTATATCACCAACGGTTGGGATCAACAACCGTTTCCCGAATGGGACAACATCAACAATAGATTTTTAGAAGTAAATGAAACTCTAGATCAGGTGATTATACATCCTACTTCGGAGCGACCGACTTAGCCATGCTGCCTGCCCGATTTCTGTCATTTACCGGTTGATGAGGCTTGAGGTTACGCTTCATCATCACACCAGATTCACTTCGAATGCCACATCGTCAAATCCATCAAATCACCGATTGACGTCCTCCACAATACATTATGTGTTAGCTAAAAGAAGTTTCCTTCTCCGCTTCCACTCTTGGTACGGTTGGAGAAATCAATATACGTGATCGTTTGGAAATGCTCTGTCAGACATTCATCCATACAAGTCATCCAGGAATAGGATGAACCGAAGGTACTATTCAGTTTATCCATCTTAGATACCGTTATCTAAGACTTATACAATAGCCCTTGCACTTTACTCCGTCTTCAATTTTCTTTGGCATATATGATACGCAATGCTTATGCCAATACAGAGTGGTTCTTTGGATAATAATCCAACCGATCTCTCCATATTAACAACGTTAAAATGGTCAAAACTTCGATAGTTTGTGATTTAACCATAAAAAAAAAACAGGTGTGCAAACAACGACATTATTTCCAGGAGGAAATTATATCGATCAATCATATATATATATATCTCCTTATTTCAATATTTGATTACGTTTCTGATTCTATTTGGAAAATAGTTCCAAATCTTCTTACTTTGATTTAAACAGATGTTTAAATCAACATCGCGACGACAACTCAAACCACTATACTTATTTACTAAAATCACTTAACCACTTTCACTCTCGAACCTTACCCATTTCTAAACTAAAAATGAAGTCAATCAAGTTGGGGTATAACTACCTCTCAGACCTTAACTGAACAACATTTCAAATCTCGAAATAGGGTAAGTTCATCTTTTAACTCTTTAACACTTCCTTACGTAACTCTCGTTCGAATAAATCTCTATTCGATAACTCCTCCCTTCGAATAACTATATTTGTTAATCTCTCTTACGAATAACTAGATTCGAAAACCTTTCTTCGAATAAACTAAATTCGATTAACTCTATTTTTCTAACCCTAATCGATTAACTCTTTTTACTTAACTCCTTAACTCCTTTCGAATACTAATTCGATAACTCCTTTCAATTAAACTATAATCGATAACTCCTTTCGATTAAACTATAATCGATAACTCCTTTCGAATAACAAATTCGATAACTCCTTTCGATTAAACTACAATCGATAACTCCTTTCGAATAACTAATTCGATAACTCCTTTGTGTTTAACTCTATTCGAATAACTAATTCGAATAACACTTATTTATTTAACTCTATTCGAATAAACTAAATTCGATTAACTCCATTTGAATAACTCTAGTTCGATTTAACTCTATTCAATAACTCTAGTTTGATTTAACTCTAGTTTGATTTAACTCAATCGATTTACTCTAATTGGTTAACTCTATCTAACCAACTCGACTCAACTAACCCCTTTCGAATAACATATTCGATTTACTAACTTTCGAATACCATATTCGATTTAGCTCCTTCGAATACCATATTCGATTTAACTCCTTTCGAATACCATATTCGATTTAACTCCTTTCGAATACCATATTCGATTTAACTCCTTTATTCGCTTTATAAAGATTTCCTTTTTAACAACGTTTTATTCATTTTTAAAGATTTACTTTTAGTAACGGTTCTCCACTTCAAAATGATTTCCTTTTTAACAACGTTTTATTCATTTTTAAAGATTTACTTTTACTAATGGTTCTCCACTTTAAAATGATTTCCTTCTTATAATAGTTTCCTTTTTATAACGTTTTCCCTTTTATAACGTCCTATTCCATTATAAATAAATTTCCCTTTTTAACTCTATTTATTTTCTAAATATTTCCTATCGATTCTATTTGTAAATGATTTACAAATCTTTCCTTTTCTATTATTCTATTTGCAAATGGTTTGCAAATATTTCCTTTTCAAATCTATTCATTGATTTTATAATTTCCCTTTTCTAAATATCTCCTATTTATAAATATTCCAATTTATAAATATTTCTTATTTATAAATATTCCATTTATAAATATTTTATTTTCAAATATCACTTTGAAAATATTCCCTTATCAACATTTTGGTATGTTATGGTATTCATTATATCAAATCACGATGACCAATATCGATCAAACACATATAATCAACAACAGATTATATATCACATCATATATCACAATATATGAAAAACAGTAAAATAAATGTTGAGGAATCCAGTTGGATTCCTCCAACCTGTTTCCCTGCATCATAGATGTTAAACAATATAGAGAACATCACTTTCAGTTCCATATGATATATTCTGTTAAACAGAATCCATATAGAAATTCAACTAACTGTCTAGCAGTTCAATCAAACAGTCAACACAAAGTCAATCAGCCAATATTTAACAGTTCTAAAAATACAACATGAAATTATAAACTGTTCAGAGTTAGTGAGATTTACTCACATTGGACGATCATCGTTGATAACGATAACCATCGCTCGATTTGATTCAGACGGAAAATTTATTTTGCTATAAATTGTAACGAGCACCAATCCACTCCCAGTCAGTTCCATTGGATAGTGCTCGTCCATTCGATCCCAACGGATCTTGTTTCGCTGAATTTCGATAACGTATGATCAAGTTACGACCTTACGAAGTTAATACACAATATAATTACATAAAAACGTGGACTTTTGTTTTAAAATGGGCCTTACCCCCCTTCTTTCCAAACACCGGCCCAACTACCCAACTAAGTCCGCAACCCGCGTCTACAGTACTTCATCTCCCCCGTCATTTTTCTGCTCCTCAAACCCAGCCATAGCCGAATATTCCTTCATCCATTCTTCTTCCACAATACACTACAAATCGAACAAACATCACAACCCAACTCCTCTTCAAAAATCGCTCCTTCCTATCTCCTTAAGGTCACGCTCGATCTCCCATATCAGAACGCGACATCAGATCCACCGTGGAACTTGAGACAACAAACCATGTCGATCTCCACACAAAAATACCACAAGATGCTCATACACTCGCTGAATCCGAAACCAAACTCCCTTTCGCGAATCATAGCACCATTTACATCCAAGATCGAACCCTAGGTTCCATTTCCAATTCGCAGTACACAGTCGGTTTTTCGAAACATGATTCGCACCCATAAACGGGACTGTAGAGAATCACTATACCATTCCACAAATATATATAACATGATTTTAAAATTTTTACTTTGATTTTCTTTGGAGTTTGGAAGATCCAAACTTTTACTGGAAGAAAAAAAATAGTGCGACGTATTGTCTTGTGTTTATACTGTGGTTGTGTTGCTGAAATAAGAGTAGGCGTGGCTTGTTTAGGATTAGACACAGATTAGGATATTTTTTTACTTTGTTATTTTATTCATTTATTTTGCAAACGCTGATTTTAGTAGTCCTTAAAAATTCCTGTGATCACATACGACACCCAAAAATCATGAAAATTGACATGTAGCTACAATTTGACATTACGGTCCCAACGAAATAGGTTTCGTCAAATTCCGACTTCGTATGCTCACACAGCGTATTTTTAAAGGTCAAAATATCGACTGTTTCTCACATTAAAAATCCGTACGGCCACACAGTGACTCTAAAAATCATGGAACTTGGAATCTAACAATAATTTGATGTTGCGGATCCAACAAAATTAGTTTCGTTGAATTCCGACTTTGTTTGCAAAAGTGGCTATTTTTAAAGCTCTAAATGACCCATTTAAATATATAAATATATTTAAATATGATTAAATTAAATATTTATAAATAAATATTATCGTATATATATTCACCGTGGAATACCATATAGCCCTAGAATATTCCTATATGAATTTCTACTCGATATTCACTTCTGGGTCAACCCGATATTCGATTTGTATTGAAATTCCTTTTTAAAATATAAAATAATTCCTTTATAAATTATAAAGGAATTCCACAGCGACTTTTCTAAAATTTGATTTGGACGTGAATTAAAATCTACACGACGAAATCCCGATTATTCTCTTCCACTAGAAAGATGTACTCCACCAGCTCCACACGTTTCTTGTTTCACAGAAATCCGGCTTAAAACGAATCCTGTACATTCAGTTGAAGTTCGAATCGCCAAATTTTGAACTGCAGCGCCATTTCAAGCTCGATTTTAATTATAATATAATTATATGTTCAAACTGTCGTTCAAATAATATATTCGTTATTCTAATTCAATTCTGAACTGAATTAAATATCACAGATGATCCAGTTCACACCATATCGCCATTTCAGCCAATTCTGATTATTTCAGAATTAAATATATTATTTAATTTATTATTTTAATTAAATATTCACCATTATTTAATCCCACGACCATTAAATTCACTATATCACTAATTATATAATTAAATTAATTAATTATAATATCTCTGCAAATGCGGGTCGTTACATAGGGGCACCCAGAGTTTAGGTTAAAATAATAAACTCCAGGTCAGTCATGTGACTCGTATGAAAACTAAAACAGTTATTTAAAACTTTACTTCAAAATCAGATATATCAAGGGAACATGCCTATAACACGGAACGGGTTTCCTCCCAAGAATACCAGTGCTGATAACAAAACAGCGCAATGCTTTTTGGAAAAATGAAGCTATTATAAGACCCAGTCCCATCACACAATGCAAAGCAAGCCGTAGGATAGGGTTTTCCCTTATAATAGCCAAACATGCTTGGTACGTTAAAACAAATCATTTGATACCAATATAAGTGAAGAGTGTATAAAACAACTTCAAATATAAATGTATCAATCATAGATGGCATGGGTACCATATATCATGTCACCATACTAGTTCTACAATTAAAACCGCAAAATCATGTATTGGAAGTTGGATTTCCTTCTATGAACGAAGGCATGGGATTGTCCTTACTGCTTTGAGACGCTCTAGCCTGTGTCTCAGGACCCAGACCTAGGTGGGCCCTTAGATCGTCAGGGCCGGTCCACACGAAGTGGATTAAAATGCCTGAACAATACGTTTCCCCACCCTATGGGGCGTAAACTGGTCATATAACGACCAAGCCATCCGTCTGCACTGCAGTGACCGATACAACCGATGTGCCTCGCTATCCATCATCCACATAAGTAAAACGACTAGGCTTGCAAAACCCTGACACCACTCCTAGCTAGAAGGAAACGCATGCCCTCCCTGAAGTCCTCTTCCATCTATGGTTCACAACGGGGTATGAGGCTCGCGAATTAACGCTATACACAAAGCTATGCTATATTAAAGTCGTGCTTTGATCATCAACCACAAGACTCTTCTTTTCAACAGAAGCCTTGATCATTTGCATCTCTGCATGCCACACAGGCAATTCATGTTATGCAACCAATGTCTATCAATAACACAGAATGAAATCCGATGTTAGACAAACATCCATTTACAAGTTCATTCTGGGTCTAAATCAAACCGGAGGCACCTTATTCCTCATCCCATATGTCCAATACAGGAGAGAGGTCCTCGCATATCCGGTCGGTCTCCAACTACGTCTGGACGATCACCACTTATTTCCTCGTCTTGGGTGTATAGCTCAATAAAGACATCAACAATCATCCAAATGATGTGATAACCTCCGATCTTCAACCACCATCTTTATCCTCGACATATCGTCGAATCAGTTATCTGAAACTGGATAAACCCGGTCTTTCTCAATAACTCGCGTACATAATAAACAAGTGCTATAAAAACACAACATACGCCTCATTCCAATCCAGAATATTCCTTTATTGAAATATTCGTATACTTTGGGAAAGGTTCCCATTAATTTTATCGAAGATAAATTCTTTAAATTTATTCTTTAATCCTCCTTTGGATATCAATTCAAATCAAATTAAGGTTTATCCAAACTAGTCGGGATTAGCGAACCTTACAGAAGTAATCATTTATTATATTTTTCAATCCCAACCTATTCATCCCATGAAGCAAAACTGGCAATACTTCATATCTGACACCACGGTGTTATCGGTAATGTTAATTACCATTTCACGCTCAAATCTAATTAAAGTTTTAACTATCGCTTAGAGTAAAACTGGTGCTAATCCATTCTAGATCATTTCCCGAATATGATAATTTAAATTATCACATTCTCTTTTTCAATCTAATTAAAGATTCATTAATACTCCATTTCAGTTTTAATCTCAAAAATCATTACCAAGTGATTATTCAAAGTTAAGAAATTAATCTTATCTTTAACTGGGTTAAAGAATAAATGTCATTTAAAACACAGTTCACGATAAACGCAAAATCTCATTCCATTAATTATGCAATCTTCACGGAAAAAAGATCAATATATATAATTGATATAAACTTTTGTATCCACCCGATAATATAAATGGAATAATGGCAAAGCCTTTTAAATTCCTTATATATCAACCTTCTGCCTCCACAGAAGCTCACTTCGATTATAATCCAATCAAATTCAATTCCATTCGATTTTAATGTATTAAGTTGGAAAACTTCACATTGGAAAATTTCCCTAAATTTTAATTAAAAGATTTATAAATTCCAAATCAAATTTCACTGTAAATTGGGTTAAAGAACGAATGTCATTAAAACACAGTTCACAATAAACGCAATTCACATTCCATTTTTTCCTGTTACTAAATATTACTGGAAACTCCAATAATCTTATTTAAAAGATTTATTCTTTTCACATGGGGTTTAAGAATAGTGTTAATGAAGACACCATTCACGACAAACCGAAAATCCAATTCTTTTATTCAATTCCAATTAAATCTTAATTAATTGGAAAACTTCTCTAAATCATAATTGAAAGATTTATTCTTTTCTCAACTGGGTTTAAGAACAGTGTTATTTAAGACACCGTTCATGACAAACCCAAAATCTCATTTGATATTAAATACAAGGCTCTGAATAGAAAATATATCGGCTTATATTCAATATCAAATTCTGAAACCAACAAATATCGTATTGGAAATAACGATATAAATATATCTTTCAATTTTCCATAACAATATCTGTATAATCACGAAATCCAACATTGAAATATTCCGAAGACAATTTCGATTCAAATCCATTCCAATTCATATATTGGAAATCCTGGTTATTTTTAAAACCATTTCAAAAAATCCAATTTATTTTATTTAAAAATTATTGGATTTCAAATCTAGTTAATAACTATTTCATTTTGATAAAAATATATTTTTATCCTTTCAAATATGGAATTTTTCATCCCAATTCTTTCCAAATCATTTCTTATGATTATACACAAATTATTGATATTTTTAATATTTTTATCAATGCCCGTACAGTCGGTTTCCAATAACGGCCACCGAACTGCACTTACAGCGACCATTTCCAAATTTGATTTGGACATAATTCCAAATCCAACCGTTAAATTTCAAATCTCTTATATTCATTGAAAGATCATTTCGATACGAACCTAATGGTTCTTGTTTTAAGAGAATCTGATGGTCAGATCTCCCGTAATGTCCATTCGAAGTCAATGGTTGAAATTCGCGAAATGCCACGGCGCGACGCGTTCTATTCAGGCCATTAAATATATATAATATATATATTTCATTAATTTCCATTTAAAACGTATTTTATAAATCGTTTTAAACTCATTTTCAAAACGATTTCAACTTCATTTTCAATTTTAAACCAAAATTGAATATTCTTTAACAAATTCGTTTTAAATTCATTTTAAAATGATTTCAATTTCATTTCAAATTTCAAATCAAATTTGAATATTCCATATCATTTTAATATTAAAAAGACAATATTTTCAAAATATCAAATTTTGAAATCACTTTTCGATATTCATTATAAAATGAATAAAATCGACAAAATTCCCGTTCGTGTTAAAATGGCATTTAACTACCTAACACGGGTTCACATTTCTATATTCACTAAATATTATTTTAAAATTTTCGTTAATTCTAAACTGGAATCAGACGAAGTTAACTACCATATAATTTTATTTATATGGATTTTAAACACACATGTACACGACAATAATCAAACACAGTCAACCATCATCCAGAGTGCATTACACAACTGCATAAGCGTTAAATATAAATAATTAACGCTTACAACAGCCTGTCAACCCATCGATTGACGTACAACTAAATATTGGGATTAGTGTATATCCAATATCATCCTAATACCCGTGTAGGGTTTTCAAACAACAAACACTGACTATAATTTGTGCAGTTGGGCGATGTGTAAAATATATTGTCCCAATCAATATCAATTAATTGTGTGTACATAAACAAATCGTCCGATTTGCAAATGAATATTTATTTTATTCATATACATGTTAAAAATTATATTTTTAACTATAAAATATTTTATTCGACACATGAATATTTTATTTCATTCCACATCACAATCTCAATCAATTTCCACAACATAATTAAATCAAACCAGTCGTCCATGGTTTATGGACGATGGGTGTCGGGTGCTGCTAAGCATCGTCTGCACCCTAGTATATATTTTAGCTAGAAAATAAAATTAAAATGAGAAGTTCTCGCCTTTGGTTTCCACTCTGTCAATCTTTATGGGACGGTTTGGATTCCGTTTTGATTTTAGTCCATTCCATCGCCATCTGTTTCACGCGGAATATGTTAAAAATCACATTTTTAAATGACAATCTTGATAAACAAAAATCACATTTTTATTTCAAAGTTATATGGATAAAAATCATATTTTTAACTTTCTATTCATATGATAAAAATTATTTTTTATACTAATGGTTATATTATAAAAATCATATTTTTATCTTCATAAAAACATTCCAAACATACGATAAAAATAAAATTTTGATCATCATAAAAATATTATTTTTTTCTACTAAAATTCATACCTTTCTCTAATCAAAAAATCAAATCTTTTTCCAATCAAAAATCGAATCTTTTTATTGTTAAAAATGAAATCTTTTCAATGTTAAAAATGAAATCTTTTCAATGTTAAAAATGAAATCTTTGCAATTTTAAAAACAAAATCTTTGCAATGTTAAAAATGAAATCTTTTCAATGTTAAAAATATAATCTTTCATTACAAAAAATATAATCTTTTCAATATAAAAAATATAATCTTTTCGTTATAAAAAATATAATCTTTTCATCATAAAAATTATAATTTTTTCATTATAAAAAATATAATCTTTTCATATGCTACACATTTAAAATCCTATTTTTAATCAATGTTAATGTATTCAAAATCATTTACTGATGTATTACAAAATTTATAAATTATTTATACAAAGAAAAGGCTCACCTTTTTGTTTCCAGAGGGGGTGGAGGGTTGTGGTCAGTGGTCGGGGGAAGGCTCAGGCGGCGGCGGTCAATCGTGGTGGCGGAGGTGGGTTTTCGGGCGATGGGGATCGTTTTGGGGTTTTTTGGGTGAGGTTTAAACGAAGGAGGACGAGGCGGCCCTAGAGGCGAGGGCGTGTTGGCCGGGGATGCTCGTCGGAGGCGGCAATAGTTGGGGGAGGGCGTCGCGACGTTGAACAGTAGCGGTACCGCAAATCTGGAGGGAACGACGGGGGGTAGCAGGATTCTTTTTTTTTTTATTTGAACGTTGACTGAGAGAGGAAAGAGAGGGCAAGGATTATATAATTTTATATATATAATTTATTTTGAATTCCGTAAAGTTCCTTTTGCGTTCGGGCTCCAAATCGAACCCGACGACTGTCACCCCTAGCTAATTACCCCTATTCCGAACACAATAGGATATATATCATAATCCAATTCGGCTGCTACAATCAGTTTCCGCCAAATTTAAAATATAAATCATTATATTTTAAATTCTAAATTACATTTTAATTTACTGGGCCCACATACGGACTCCAAAAATTCCAGAAAAATAAATATAGCTATGTTTTGATGATGCGGTCCTAACAAAACTAATTTCGTCGAATTTGGAGACCGTTTGAAAAACGGTCATTTTCCAGTCGATTAAATTCAAACTAAATTGACCAAACATGTTTAAATTCACCAGGCTCACATATTAATTCAAAAAATTATGAAAATTGGAATCTAACAATAATTTGACATTCCGGATCCAGCAAGTGGTCTCATCGAAAACGGAGGTCGTTTGCAAAATCTTCACTTTTAAGGGCTATATTTCCATAGCGACTATTCTGAATTTTCAAATGGACATAACTTTTTATTCCCGCTATGAAATTTGGATTTTTCGCAGTTGGAAAGATATTTTCAAACAGATTCAAATATTTCTGGTTTCACTAAAATCTGGTTTATTTTGAATCCTGTACATTCATTTGAAATTTGAAATCGAATTTTCAAACTACCGCGCCATTTACAATTCCTTTTATAATTAAAGTAAATATTTATATTCTAACTTCGATTTAAATAAATATATACATTATAATTCTATTCAAATAAATTTCTAGTCGTTATTATTTAAAATAAATCATTTTAAATATTCAAAATCCATTGAAATTGCCAAAATAAAATTTTTAAATTGGTTCTGATTTTCCGAGTTGTTACAATCTCCCCCACTTGAAATCTTTTCGTCCTCGAAAAGGAACGGAGTTGAAAGTTGTTTAACTAACCAACTCAACTTCCATTCTGGAGTTTATTCTTCAACATTTCAATTTCTAAAAAATTTCCAATTCTTCAAAAATTTGGCTAACACCCTAATTTTTTGAAATAATTCTCCATACCCTCCTTTGTACGGGGAGACATTTAAAACCTCAACTAGCCACGCAGGGCCCTCATCCATCCAAAAGAAGAAAAAATAACAAGCGGCTAGCCTTAGGCTCATAAACCTTTAAAAGAAAAAGAAAATGCCAAGCGACCAGCCTTAGGCTCATAAAGCTTTAAAAGAAAAAGAAAATTAGTAAATACATACCTATTTGTCAGGCATACAAGTTTATTCCTCTTCTTAGTTTCCCTGTTATGACCCGTTCATTATATACATGTATAGATGTATGTAATTCAAATCAATTTTCAATTCAGTTCAATATTTGACACAATTTGGCTAAATTTGCTTTACATTCACATATTGGCTCAAACGAATAATCACACAACACAATCAACAATCAATTACTGGGTTAACGTTTCAAACACATAGCTTTAATACATAGTCAAAAACCATATTTTTGATAACAATTAACCCTATCTAGTTTTGGTTCTCACACCAATCAATTGGAAATATATAGAGATCCCACTTTCGAAACTCGAACATAAATACTAATGATGTACGTACTATCATCAGTATCATCCCTGGGCGACTAGAGTGTGATTCTATATCTATCCAGTATATTTGAGACTTCGAATATACGTTCATGACGCGTACATGCAAAATCTTCATATACTCGGTTATCCAAAATAAAATAAAATAATAAACTCAAATACGTGTAAATAGATCGAATTTTCAAAACTAAATTTGATTTTATAATTTTCACTCTTCACACTCGTTCTAGGGTACTACTGATCCCATCTCTAACGAGTCATTCTCATTGGATATTACTAATCCAATCACTGATGAATTCTTTCTTTCAGTTCTAATATGTCTTGTTCTCGAGCTCTGTAAACCAAAGCTCCGATACCAACTGAAACAAGCCAAACTTCCCCATAAAGGAAAGCCCAGATTGAATTGAGAACATGACAAATCAGAACACATACAGAAGAACCTTTTATTGCTTATTACAATAATTTACATCAGAGTACAAGAATATACAGAGTATGAACAAATAATATACATTTGATAAATATCATAGATTTAAATTACGTTACATAGCAGCGGAAAATAATACATAACACAAATGAAAGAGATAAACGGATACAGAGCTTTCCAAATATCATTCCAACTGTAAACCAAAATCCTGTGAATATAATATCTGCAAAACCGAAACTACAAGCTGCCCGTGTGGAAAATAGGGGCACCTAGATTTAGGTTAAAACAATAAACTCCAGGTCAGTCATGTGATTGGTGTGAGAACTAAAACAGTCATTTAAAACTTTACTTCAAAATCAGATATATCAAGGGACCACGCCATATAGCATTGAACGGGTTTCCTCCCAAGTATACCAGTGCATATAATAAAACAGTGCAATGCTTTTTGGAAAAATGAAACTATTATAAGACCCCGATCCCATCACATAATGCAACGCAAGCTAGAGGATAGGGTTTTCCCTTATAATAGCCAAACATGCTTGGTATGTTAAAACAAATCATTTGATACTATTATAAGTGCATAGTGTATAAAACAACTTCAAATATAAATGTATCAATCATGGACAGCATGAGTACTATATATCATGTGACGATACTAGTTCTACAATTAAAACCGCAAAATCACGTATTGGATATTGGATTTCCATCTATGAACCAAGGCAAGGGACCGTCCTTACCGCTTCGAGACGCTCTAGCCCGTGTCTCAAGACCCAGACTCGGGTGGGCCCTTGGATCGTCAGGGCCGGTCCACACGAAGTGGATTAAAATGCCTGAACAATACGTTTCCTCGCCCTATGGGGTGTAAACTGGTCATATATCGACCAAACCATCCATCGGCACCGCAGTGACCGATATAACCGAGGCGCCTCGCTATCCATCATCCACATAAGTAAAACGTCCGGTCTTGCAAAACCCTAACACCACTCCTAGATAGAAGGAAATGCGTGCCCTCCCTGAAGTCCTCTCCCGTTTCTGGTTCACACCAAGTGTGAGGCTCGCAAACTAACGGTATACACAAAGCTATGCTATATTAAAGTCGTGCTTTAATCATCAACCACCAGACTCTACTTTTCAACAGAAGCCTTGATCATTTGCATCTCAGCATGCCACATAGGCAATTCACGCTATGCAACCGATATCTATCAATCACACAGAATGAAATCTGATGTCAGACAAACATCCATTTAAAAGTTCGTTCTGGGTCTGAATGAAACTGGAGGCACCTTGTTCCTCGTCCCATATGTCCAATACAGGAGAGAGGCCCTCGCGTATCCGGTCGATCTCCAAGTACGTCTGGACGATCACTATTTATTACCTCGTCTTGGGTGTACAACCCAATAAAGACATCAGTAATCATCCAAATGATGTGAAGACCTCCGGTCTTCAACCACCATCTTTATCCTTGACATATCGTCGAATCAGTTATTCAGAATGGGATAAACCCGGTCTTTCTCAATAACTCGCGTATATTATAAACAAGTGTTATAAAAACACAACATACGCCTCATTCCAATCCAGAACATTCCTTTATTCAAATATTCTTATACTTTGGGAAAGGTTCCCATTAATTTTATCAAAGATAAATTCTTTAAATTTATTCTTTAATCTTCCTTTGGATATCAATTCAAACCAATTTAAGGTTTATCCAAACTAGTTGGGATTAGCGAACCTTACCGAAGTAATCATTTATTATATTTCCCAGTCCCAACCTATTCATCCCATGAAGCAAAATGGGTAATACTACATATCTAGCACCATGGTGTTATAGGTAAAGTTAATTACCATTTAACGCTCAAATCTAATTAAAGATTTAACTATCGTTTGGAGTAAAACTGGTGCTACTCCATTCTCGATCATTTCCCAAATTTGATAATTTAAATTATCACATTCTCTTTTTTAATCTAATTAAAGATTCATTAAAAATCCAATTCAATTTTAATCTCGAAAATCATTACCTAATGATTATTCAAAGTTAAGAAATTAATCTTATCTTTAACTGGGTTAAAGAACAAATGTTATTTAAAACACAGTTCACGATAAACTCAAAATCATTAGTTATGGAATCTTCACGGAAAAAGATCAATAAAGCCTTTTAAATTCCCTATATATTAACCGTCTTCCTCCACATAAGCTCACGTTGATTATTATCCAATCGAATTACATTCCATTCCAATTTAATGTATTAAATTGGAAAACTTCACGTTGGAAAATTTCGCTAAATCTTAATTAAAACATTTATAAATTCCAAATCACATATCACGGTAAATTGGGTTAAAGAACGAATGTCATTAGAACACAGTTCACAATAAACACAATTCACATTCCATTTTATTCCTGTTACTAAATATTACTGGAAACTCCAATAATCTTATTTAAAAGATATTCTTTTCACAAGGGGTTTAAGAATAGTGTTAATGAAGACACCATTCACGACAAACCCAAAATCCAATTCTTTTATTCAGTTCCAATTAAATCTTAATTAACTGAAAACTTCTCTAAATCATAATTAAAAGATTTATTCTTTTCTCAACTGGATTTAAGAACAGTGTTATTTAAGACACCATTCATGACAAACCCAAAATCTCATTTGATATTAAATACAAGGCTCTGAATAGAAAATATATCGGCTTATATTCAATATCAAATTCTGAAACCAACAAATATCGTATTGGAAATAACGATATAAATATATCTTTCAAATTTCCATAATAATATCTGTATAATCACGAAATCCAACATCGAAATATTCTAAAGACATTTTCGATTCAAATCCATTCCAATTCATATATTGGAAATCCTGGTTATTTTTAAAACCATTTCAAAATCCAATTTATTTTATTTAAAAATTATTGGATTTCAAATCTAGTGAAAAGATTACGGCTAAAGGGTGTTCAAGTTACTGGGGGATGTGCTTTCTGCACTGACGAAGACGAGGACTATCAGCATCTTTTTGTTGATTGCGATTTCGCCTTCTATGTGTGGACGAAGTGTTTAGTTAGCCTTAATATTTGCTTAGACTGGTCTCACTTCATCTCTGACCAATTTCTTTTCTGGAATAGCACTATTATTGCATTACCTGACACTGTCATGCGCCATATGTTTGCTCTTTTGAACTTTGCTTATGTTTGGATCCTCTGGCATGAACGCAACTCACGAAAGTTTAAATGCAAAATAAAACAGCCCAACTCAGTAATTTTTCGCATTCTTAATTTTGTTTCTCTTTGGTCAGGCAAGGAAGAAATCAGGTTTGTTGACACTATTGGAGCTAGAGTGATGGACGGGAACCGTGGTAGCAGAGCTTGATGTTGTCATGTTTCACTTTTCTGGGCTTGCATGCTGTTTACTTGTGGTAGTTTCATAAAAAAATTTTGGCCTCTATGTAAACATGCCTGCGTGCATGTATTTTGATTGTACATATCTATGTAAATATATGTAATTATTGTAGCTAGTAGATAGCTCCATGTATGCTGAACACGTTGTACTAGTTTATTGCTTAATGAATGAATGAAGGCGTGAATCTAGCGATTCACTACCTTTTTGCATCAAAAAAAAAAATAACTAGTTCATTTTGATAACAATATATTTTTATCCTTTCAAATATGGAATTTTTCATCCCAATTCTTTTCAAATCATTTATTATGATTCTACACAAATTACTGATATTTTTAATAATTTTATCAAGGCCCGTACAATCAGTTTCCAATAACGGCCACCAAACAACACTTACAGCGACCTTTTCTAAATTTGATTTGGACATAATTCCAAATGCAACCGTTAGATTTCAAATCTTTTATATCAGTTGAAAGCTTTTTTCAATATGAACCCAACGGTTCTAGTTTTAGGAAAATATGACAGTCGGAACTCCCGTAATGTCCATTCGAAGTCAATGGTCGAAATTCGCGAACTACCTCAGCGCGGCGCAGTCTATTCAGGCCATTAAATATAAATATATATAACATATATTTCATTGATTTCCATTTAAAACTATTTTATAAATCATTTTAAATTCGTTTTCAAAACGATTTCAACGTCATTTTCAATTTTAAACCTAAATTGAATATTCCTTAACAAATTCGTTTTAAATTCATTTTAAAACGATTTCAATTTCATTTCAAATCAAATTTGAATATTCCATATCATTTTAATATTAAAATGATAATATTTTCAAAATATCAAATTTTGAAATGACTTTTCGATATTTATTATAAAATGAATAAAATCGACAAAATTCCTGTTCGTATTAAAAAGGCGTTTGACTACTTAACACGGCTTCACATTTCAATATTCACTGAATATTATTTTAAAATATTTGTAAATTCTGAACTGGAATCAGACACAGTTAATTACCATATAATTTTATTTATACGGATTTCATACATACATGTACACGACAATATTCAAACACAGTCAACCCTCATCCAGAGTGCGTTACACAACTGCATAAGCATTAAATATAAATAATTGACACTTACAACAGCCTATCAACCCATCGATTGACATATAACTAAATACTGGGAATCGTGTATGCCCAATATCATCCCAATACCCGTTTTGGGTTTTCAAACAACAAACACTGACTATTATTTGTGCAGTTGGGCAGTGTGTAAAATATATTGTCCCAGTTAATATCAGTTAAAGGTATATACATAAACAAATCATACGATTTGTAAATGAATATTTATTTTATTCATATACACGTTAAAAATTATATTTTTAACTATAAAATATTTTATTCAACACATGAATATGTTATTCCATTCCATATCACAATCTCAATCAATTTCCACAACACAATAAAATCAAACAAGTCGTCCATGGTCTGTGGACGATTGGTGTCGGGTGCTGCTAAGCACCGTTTGCATCCTAGTATATATTTTAACTAGAAAATAAAATTAAAGTGAGAAGTTCTCGCCTTTGGTTTCCACTCCGTCAATCTTTATGGGACGGTTTGGATTCCGTTCCATCACCATCTGTTTCACGTGGTACATGTTAAAAATCACATTTTTAAACAATGATCTTGATAAATAAAAATCACATTTTTATTTCAAAGTTATATGGATAAAAATCATATTTTTAACTTGCTATTTATATGATAAAAAAATATTTTTATATCGATGTTTATATTATAAAAACCGTATTTTTATAACTTAGTTTTCAATATAAAAATCATATTTTTATCTTCATAAAAATATTCCAAACATACGATAAAAATCAAATTTTGATCTTCATAAAAAATCTTATTTTTATCTACTAAAAATCATACCTTTCTCTAGTCAAAAATCAAATCTTTCTCCAATCAAAAATCAAATCTTTTTATTGTTAAAAAATGAAATTTTTCATTGTTAAAAATGAAATCTTTGCAATGCTAAAAATGAATTCTTTTCAATGTTAAAAATGAAATCTTTGCAATTTTAAAAATGAAATCTTTGCAATGTTAAAAATGAAATCTTTGCAATGTTAAAAATAAAATCTTATCAATGTTAAAAATATAATCTTTTCATTATACAAAATATAATCTTTTCATTATAAAAAATATAATCTTTTCATACGCTACACATTTAAAATCCTATTTTTAATCAATGTTAATATATTTAAAATAATTTACTGATGTATTAGAAAATTTATAAATTATTTATACAAAGAAAAGGCTCACCTTTTTGTTTCTAGAGGAGGTGGAGGGCTGTGGTCAGTGGTCGGGTGGAAGGCTCAGGCGGCGGCGGTCAATCCCGGTGGCGGAGGTGGGTTTTGGGGCAATGGGGATCGATTTTGGGTTTTTTGAGTGAGGTTTGAATGAAGGAGGACGAGGGGGCCCCGGTGGCGAGGGCGTAGCGGCTGGGGTTGCTCGTCGGAGGTTGTGATAGTTGGGGGAGGGCGGCACGACGTTGAACGATGGCGGCGGCGCAAATCTGGAGGGAGCGACGGGGGGTAGCGGGATTCTTTTTTTTTTTTGAACGTTGACTGAGAGAGAGGAAAGAGAGTGTAAGGATTATATAATTTTATATATTTAATTTATTTTATATTCCATAAAGTTACTTTTTCGTTTGGGCTTCAAATTGAACCCGACGACTATCGCCCTAGCTAATTACCCCCATTCCGAACACAATGGGATATGTATCGTAACCCAATTCGGCTGCTACAATCAGTTTCCACCAAATTTAAATCTTGCTATGTTTTAACGATACGGTCCTAACATAACTAATTTCGTCGAATTTGGAGACCGTTTGAAAAATGGTCATTTTCCAGTCGATTAAATTCAAACTAAATTGACCAAATACGTTTAAATTCACCATGCTTACATATTAATTCAAAAAATTATGAAAATTGGAATCTAACAATAATTTGACATTCCGGATCTAACAAAAGTGGTCTCGTCGAAAACGGAGGTCGTTTGCAAAATCTTCACTTTTAAGGGCTATATTTCCATAACGATTATTCTGAATTTTCAACTAGACATAGATTTTATTCCTGCTATGAAATTTGGATTTTTCATATTCGTTGGAAAGATATTTTCAAACATATTCAAATATTTCTGGTTTCACTAAAATCCGGTTTATTTTGAATCTTGTACATTTATTTGAAATTTGAAATCGAATTTTCAAACTACCGCTCCATTTCCAATTCTTTTTATAATTAAAGTAAATATTTATATTCTGACTTCAATTTAAAAAAAAATATACATTCTAATTCCATCACATAAATTTTTAGTCGCTATTATTTAAAACAAATCATTTTAAATATTCATAATCCATTTAAATTGCCAAAATAACTTTTTTAAATTGGTTTTGATTTTCTGGGTTGTTACACCAACTACCCCGAATGGGTATCCAATCAAGTTGTAGTCAAAAAAGCCAATGGTAAATGGCGGACGTGTGTCGACTTCTCCGACTTAAACAAGGCATGTCCCAAGGACAGTTTCCCACTCTCAAAGATTGGCCGACTCGTTGACTCAACCGCCGGATACCAGCTACTACCTTTCATGGACACTTATTCAGGCTACAATCAGATCCCGATGAACCTTCGTGACCATGATCATACCTCTTTCATAACCGACCTTGGGCTTTACTACTATCGCGTCATGCCCTTCGGCCTCAAGAATGTCAGCATCACTTGTCAGCGAATGGTTAATTGACTCTTCAAAAGCCAAATTTTGAAACCGATAGAGGTGTACGTGGATGACATGTCGGTCAAATCAAAAGTGTCCAATGACTATGTCCATGACCTTTCTTAAACGTTCAATATCCTTCGCCGGTACGACATGAAACTCAATCCTCTGAAGTGCTCCTTCGTTGTCGCTTCAGAAAAATTGTTGGGTTTCATCATTAACTCCCGAGGAATCGAAGCTAATCCAAAAAAAAATTCAATCTATCCGAGAAATACAAATCCTCCAGAACATCAAGGATGTCCAAAGTTTAAACGGAAAGGTCGCCACTTTAATTCGGTTCATCTCCAAGGCTATCGACAAGTGCATTCCCTTCTTTGATTTACTTCGAAAGGGGAAACGCAACTTCGAGTGGACCCCAGAATGCATCTCCGCATTTGAGGACCTTCTGGATCACTTAGAGCGACCACATATCTTATCTAAGCCCATAGACCACAAAGACTTATAAGTTTATTTGGCTGTTTCCATGCAGGCAATCAGCTCATCATTAGTATGCATAAGCAAACGATTGACGGAGGAAGAGAAGAAATACCCAAAGCTGGAAAAGCTGGCATTCTACTTATTGATTTCTTCTCGAAAGCTTCTATCATACTTCCAGTCTCATCCCATAAAGATTTGCATGTGTCGTTTTTGCTTATTGATTTCTTCTAGGTTGAGTGTACACATTGTTTTTCATGTGTTGTTTCTATGCAATCATGTGAATGATTCAATGTGGTGGTATCTCCAGGACCGTACGAAGACCTAGAAGTCGAGTCTTTAGTTATGAAAGCTCGTAACCCGCTTCACGTTGTGAGAAATGACACGAACCAGCTAAGGAGGAAGACGGTTAAGCTAGTCAAGGTGCAATGGAATGAAGATGATGACGAATGTACATGGGAGACGGAAGAGAGTACGGAGACGATCCATCCAGAACTCTTCGTCGGTATGACCCATTAATGATGTGTCACCCTACATCATTATAGCTTGTATTATTGTTGGTAGAATTTCGCATATTAGGATGAGGCTATTGATGAATGGCATGATGGATGCTAGTTTGGATGGTAAAATTGGCTACTCGTGGATGATAGGCATGCAGAATTGTTTTGGTTGCTTGTGTTTGTTTGGAATTTCAAGGGCGAATTTCCTAAGGGGATAGATTGTTACAGCCCACATTTTATGTATCGGAGGATCATAATTTTTTTTCCTGAGGATTGGATCATTCTCATATTTTTGATATGTTGGTTATTGTGAGACATGTCCATAATTTTTACCAATTTTATTTATGACAATTTTACCCCTATCAGTTTTGTACATGGCATAACTTTTCACTGGGATCGAATCAGGTTTTGAGATCGATTTCATCAAAAAGGAAATGATGTTTCCAATTCCGTAGAGTGGTCACATTAAAGATTTGATTTAGCGATTTGGAATGAATCATTGTTTTAGTGTTTCACAATTTTTGTGCATGTTTGGCTAGTCATTAATGGGGTGATTTGGTGTGGCACATTAGTGGGTTGGTTAGAGGCTATAAATAGGGGGTAAAGGCATGGGGGATAGTTTTCTTTCTTTATTCTCTCAGTTGGTTGAGCTTGTGATCCTCCTTGCTCAATCAAATACATTTTCCACCATTAAATTCTTGATCTACGCAAGAAGATTGAAGATTAACATCAGTCAAACTTAAACCTACATCAAATGAAGGAAGATCGCATCAAATTGAGTGGTTTGAAGATCATTCTTCAATGCTCGCATCGGAAATTTAGTGATTTCAAGTTATTTTGAAGATTTGATGAGTGGTAAGCATCTCTCACACGGGTTCAATCAAGTAAATGAGTTTTTTGATCTTATTTCCAACATTTTAAGTTGTTTTCACCTAGATTTACATCATGGTTCTTATATTTTCATTTGAATCATCATAGGATCTAATCTAGCGACTTAAATTGATAATTATGATGTTAATTCATATGTTTATGCAAGTTTAGATCCATTGTTTTTGTTTGTTCATTGATTTATCATGATTTGGTGAGTTTCATATGGTTGTATGATGAATAATTTTCATTTAAGTGTTGTAGATGATTTCATAATGTGTTGATGTTTGAATTGGATGATTTATATGAGTTGTTTGCATTGACATTGCCGTTTGGTGATGGATTGGTTTAGATTGGAGATAGATTGGTCAGATCTGGAGTCAGGTCATTTTGTATGTGTCGCATGGCTTAGGAAGCAAGAAGTGATGATTGAAAACGTGAAACAAGGTCGGGTCATTTGAAGTTGGGTCATTCGAGTCAGGTCGTTCGAGGTCGGGTCGTTTGAAGTATGGATTGTGACCTGCAGAGCACAAGATGGAGTTGGGTCGTTTTTGGCTATGGGTCGTTTTTTATAGCTAAGGGTCATTTCTGGCTATGGATCGTTTGTTTTGGCCACGGGTCGATTTTGGCTATGGGGCGTTTTTTATAGCAGAAAGGATGAAGTGCTATGGATTAAATGTAGACCAAAAGTGATGATTATTTTGGTTCAAGAATGAACGTGGCTTCGTAGTGAATTCAGGGAGGAATATTCGAAGTGATATAAAGCGTTTGTTGATCGGTAGAATGCAACGAATATGCAAACGACTCAAGTATGTTTTGAGCTTTTGGATAATGGCTGTTCAAGATGATTTGAGCTTGTTAATGGTCACTGATGATGACGACTAGAGATAAAGAAGGCTGAGGAATTATCATAATCGTAGGTTCTAGCAGACTCAAAGCAGGGGTATAATAGGGACGTCTAAAAGACTAGATTAATAATCTAGTACCCTGGGTAGCGACGAAAGGCCTAGATACGTAGCGACGAAAGGCTTATGGAGTTTTTGCTAGAACCGAGGTTACCATTAGTCCTTGACCAATGGCATGACGATATGGCCAGTCATAGGTTTCAAAGCAAGATTGGCGGTGATAGCCAGAGTCGTGGATGGTAATTGTTTTGCTTGTATTGTCTTGTGTAGATTATTCGACGTCTGAGGAGATATCTCTTGGATGCTTATCTGATGTTGGTTTAGGCCTTTGGGGGTTGTGCTCGGGAGATGTCGATATCGATTAGGATGGTCTACGCTTGATAACTGATTTCCATTAATGTACTATTTGTTTCTACTTGGTTGTTGTAAAGGCTATCACTGTCGGATGTGGGAAATACGAGTTTAGGTTCTTCACTGTTGATGTTGGTAGATTAGTTGATTAATCTGCCTATTCTCATATACTCTATTAATGATGTTAGATAACTATTTATCGCTCATTAAGACTGTTGTCTGACTCAAGGTTTTATGTTTCCACTTATTACCTTGGGTTGTTCATCTATGATGTTGTGGATGGGAGGACTATGTGGAAGATGAAAGGGGATTGATCTTGATGAGACAATGCTGCAGAGCGGTGACAAGTAGGAAGCTCATGTACTATTACTACTATACATATCTTATTGTTTCCACTGTTATGATTTCTCTGAGTGATTGTATTAAGGCACTATGTACAGACTCTTATGTTGTAATCCTTGGATGTATGGATATTATTTCATAATGATATGAAAGAGTTTAAGATTCTTCCCAATTCTGCTTCACTATTATTGCATGTTGTATATGTTCTATTATATTTTATCCCTGCACTGTGAGTTATATGACAGGTTCCGCTTGTGTTATCCTACTCTGGTGATTGTACATAGCTGCCTGGTATGTCTTTCAGGGTAGTTTTTCTTTTGCCTAGTGAAGGAGTTACAGGCAGTCATCATAGGATAACTGAGAAATATTATAAGGAGATGCCTTATTAGGCAATAGTGGTAACAGTAGTTAACCATTATCAGGAGTTGGGGCGTGCTCAAGAAGTAGTGGTACAGGATAAGTGTAGTTCTGAACAAGGATACAATAACACTAATATTTAGATGCCCATCAATGTAAAATAATTAAATGATCTTAACGTTATATTCGAACATAAAGAAAAAGAAGAGAACGATGAGAACAATAAGAAATACACAAAGTCAAATGCTCAATATATTATATAGCTTAACACCGAAGAAACATACAAAGGTAAGGTGAATAAAATGTGTGGAATTACTCCTAAGATTTTGAGGAGCAACTCCTTAAATTCTAAATGTCCATAGTCAGCTAGAATGTTAGAGGTCTAAATGGGGTTACTCGCCAATTAGATCTCTATAATTTTAGAAGGAACCATGCTCCTTCTATCATGAGTATTTTGGAAAATAATCTTAGTGAAGACCATTTAATTTTTTTATGTCTGATAATGGTGATGAATGGCAGTTTGAACCTAATAATGACACTGGTGGTAAAGGTAGAATTTTACTGATGTAGTGTAAATCTATTTGGAATATGCAAATCATTGATAAGGATTATCAACAAATTACCGTGCATGCTCATAATTCTATAGGTCATAATTTATATATTACATCAGTGTATGCAAGTAATTTAGCTTTGAGTAGAAGTACTTATGGGATAAAATTAAATAACTTTATAATCCCATTGGTATTCCTTGGATTATAATGGGTTATTTCCATGCAGTGTTAAAAGCGGATGAGAAAGCTGGTGGGCTTACGCTGAGAGTGTCCTAATTAGAAGAGTTCAATAATTGCGTGGTAGGAGCTGGTTAATTGGAGCCAATCCACTTTGGCCTGAAATATACTTAGAGGAGTGGTGAAAATAAGCATATTTCATGTAAACTTAACAGAGTATTGGTTAGTGTAGCATGAGCATTTTCTAAGATAAAAAATAAATTTTTGCAAAATTCTATAAGTGACCATAGTCCTTTACTTGTGAATTTATTGGAAAGAGACATAAATGATAAAGGGAAGCCTTTCTGATATGTTAATGATTGGTACATGAAAGAGGGTTATCATGAGGCAGTGAATTTTAAAAAATGTACATTTGAACCAGGGTGTCAATCATATATCTTAATACAACTTGTCAAAATTGCAAAAGCCAGACTGAAACAATGGAATAAAGAAAGTCCTAAAGACAATGATAAAATTAATTTGCTAGAAAAGAAAATTGCTGATCTTCTACAACAGATTGACAATGGCACTGCTGATTATGATCCTTAGAAGGAATACCGTTCAATACAAAATAAACTTAAAGAAATTCTCAAGCAAAAGGGATGGAGTTGAAACAATAAGTGAAGGAGAAATGGATCACTGATGGGGATGAATGCACAAAATTCTTCTATACCAAAATGTCTATTTGAACACAGATGAATACCAATTATCAACTAATTAATTTAGATGGTTATTGGTCTAATGACAAATTTAAAATGGAATATGAAGCTTTATAATATTATCATGATCTTTATACTAGTTTGTATGAAATTAAATTACACCGTGTTCATTGTAGAAGGGTGGTCAGTGAGAGTGGTAGGCATATGCTGGGTAACTACATCAGCATTCGAAAAGTTTGGGAAGCTATTGAGTCCATCCCAGATGATGCATCCCGGGGCCCGATGGTCTAGGTGTCGGATTCTTCAAACAACACTAGGACTTCCTGCAAAAATATGTGGTAGCAGCAATTCAGGAATCATTGGACTCAGGGAGAATTCTAAAAGAAATAAATCATACTTTTATCTATCTCATTCCTAAAGTTAAAAGTCCAACAAAAATTCAAGAATACAGACATATTGTTTGTTGTAATGTTATATGCAAAATTCTAAGCAAGGTGATGTGTAACAGAATGAAGAAAGCATTACCAAACATTATTGCTGAGTGTCAGAGTGCATTTATCAATGGTAGAAGCATTTCAGAGAACTCTCTTCTGGCACATGAGATGGTTAGAAATTTCAATAAACTAGGAGTTGACAAATTTTGTTTAAAAGTTGACCTCCACAAAGCATATGATAAAAATTTATCGTAATTTTACTATTCGTATGCTCCTTTCTATGGCGTTCCCCTGTAAGTTTGTAAATCTTATTAAAAAGTGTACTGACACTCCTACCTTTTCCATTTTGATAAATGGGGTTCCGAAAGGACACATTAGATCCAATTGTGGTATCGGTCACGGAGATCCTCTTTCTCCTTATCTTTTCACCATTGCAATGGAATACTTCTCTGTTCAGATGGAGCTTGCTGAGCATAACAAAAGCATTCAAACCATTTGTAATTTCCAACCTAGTCTTATCCACCTTCTATATGCAGTTTACCTGATAATTGTATAAAAGCCTCTGATAAGGTTGCGCAAACTATTAAAAATCTTTTTGGGGATCTTGAGAAGTATGTGGAACTTAAGATGAATGAGAATAAATCCAAATGTTATTTCAACAAATTTTGTAGAACTAAAGATATGGCAAAGAACATTTTTGTGTAGAGGAGGGTGAGTTGCCAGTTAAATGTTAAGGAGTTCCTCTCTCAACCAATAAAATCATAGACGGAGAGTGTGCTACTCTTGGTTCTAATACTAGAGACAAAGCGCAAGGTTGGAGTTCTAAACCACTCTATTTTGATGGTAGGGTAGAACTTATACATACTGTGATACACCCCTAAGTTAACTTTTGGATGAAGACTTTTCAAATTCTTGAAGCTTCTATTAAAAAAATTGAAAGAATTTGTGCACATTTTTTATGGAAGGAGGGAATGCATCTCATAAAATACACTGATTTATGTAGACCCAAGGAGAAAGCAGATGTTGGACTAAGAAACCTAAGAGACGTGAGATAAGTATTCATCCTAAAGCAATGTAACAACCCGAATTTTTACAACACGTTAAATCAAGAATCAAGACAGAATTAAATTATAAATTCTGAATCAAGTGAAACGGTCTGTGCCATTGCGTTCGTCTCGGAAAAATACGCGAAATAGAGTCCGAGTTTTCGAGAATCGGAGTCCGTATGACCCGTTAAAGGCCCAAAGAAGATTTCTGGAAATTTGAACTTCGGAAATAGCTTTGAAAATCAGATCTGGGGCTAGGCGGGAAGTTTCCCGCCTAGGCCACATCGACAGGGCTGTCGACAGGCCTGTCGACTTGGGCCCAGACCAAGTCGACAGCCCTGTCGACTTGCCTGTCGACAGGGGGTGGCCGGGGCAAGTTGCCTGGCGCACCTGTTTGTCTCACCTGGTCTTGTTCTTGGGCTGGTTCTGGAAGCTTCTGAGATCTGATGGTCCTGATCTATCCTAGGGTTAATCTAAGGGCCTAAAACTATCCTAATCTCTATAAAAAGACCCTAAACCTAACCTAAATCCCTAAAAATCAAACCTAGCAACTAAGTGCTGCCAAAATCAATTTTGATCATGGCCTCCATCTCCAATCCCTAGAGCCTATGCATTCAAATCGGGTTCAAATCAAAAGGTGCAAGCTTGCTACACCAAATAGAGGCCAAATCAACGTTGCTATGCGAGTTTCATGACGGATCTTCATCAAAGGAGCCACCTTTCTTCGTCAAAACGATTCATGCTCCTAGTCCTCTTGCCACGCTATGTAAGTTCTAGCTACTTGTAGATTTAAACGATGATCTTGATGTGACATGGGATAAAATGCAAAGTAACATGAGTATGTTAGCCTATGGGAACCTAGTTTGCCCCTTTAGCATGAACATATGACTTTGGGTTATGTTGTAGCGACTAAACCATGCTATTCATGTTACATTGGACCTAGTTTGCCATGCAAGATTGGACCTTTGCTTGTGGTATGTTAGCATGCACACTTGAAACCACTTTGACTCATGAAACATGTGCATGAATGTGACTTTGAGGCTATGCAAGTATATGAACCCGAAATCCCTTATGATAATATGCAAGTTTACCTTTTTATCACATGAGTAACATGGGCATGTTCATCCCTTCATGATAGGTTTATGACATGAACACTTATGCAAGTAATCCCCTTTTATGCTATGCATGTTTGTGGCCAAATCCCCTTGAGATACTATGCATGTTAGTGGCCAAATCACCTAATGACACTATGCATGTTTTTGGCCAAGGTTGTGCATGTGGAAGCCAATCCCTTTTTGGCATCATGCATGTTTTGAGGCCAATATGTGACGTAGTATCCTTACTATGTTGACTCGCTTTTGTTTGCGTTGGAAAACATGACTTTGGGGTAGTTAGATAAACATGAACATGTCGCGAAATCTTAACTTGAATATGACATGTGTATACTTGAAAATATGACTTGAAATATAAACATGGAAGTTAACATGTAAATATGCATAAAAACATGGGCTTGGGAATTTACCTATTAAGTTAGGTCTACCCATTGGGAATTTACCTATTAAGTTAGGTCTACCCAATTGCTTGAAAACTTGACCATGAACATGACACTAGGCTAAACATGAAAGTGGCCAACTCGAGGTTGGGTTGAGTTTGTAGCATAAATCTACCCGGACCCGCCCGGCTTAACTAGTAGCTACAAACAATAGGATCCAATGTGAGAAGTTGGTCATGTCGCGCTTAAGACCCGAGGTTAGACTAAGTTGTGGTGTAAATCTACCCGGACCCGCCCGGCTTAACTAGTAACCACAACAAGGTCTAATGTGAGAGGTTAAGAGTGCATTAATTAAATTAATGCCACATGATAAGGTTAAGTAAATTTGACTAATGACACTTAACCGATATGACACGAATGGGTAGGTTAAGTGGGACCGGACTTGATTTCTTAATGACACTTAACCATGCAAGATGATTAGGGGATGAGGTTAAGCAATTTACACTTAACCAATCCGACTTGGTAATTAGATGAGGTTAAGTAATTAAGACTTAACTAACCTAAACACGGTAATTAGACGGGGTTAGGTAATTGATACTTAACTAGCCTAACCACGGTAATTAGATGGGGTTAAGTAATCCACACTTAACTAATCTAAACACGGTAATTCGATGGGGTTAAGTTAAACACTTAACCAATTTAAACTTGGTAATTCAATGAGGTTAAGTAACCAATACTTAACCAACTTAATGTGATAATTTAATGGGGTTAAGCAACTTATACTTAACCAATTATACATGATGATTTGATGTGGTTAAGTGACCTAAACTTAACCAATCTAACTCGTTAATTTGATGTGGTTAAGTGACCTAAACTTAACCAATCTAACTCGTTAATTGGATGTGGTTAAGTGACCTATACTTAGCCAATCTAACTGGTGAATTTATGGAGGTTAAGTTAACCCATACTTAACCAATATAACGTGAAAACATGATAAGGCTAAGTCACGAATCACTTGAATACGCTTGACCGATTTGACTCGGTAATTTGACAAGGTCAAGTTAATTTATATAATTAACCAATCTAAAATGATAATTAGACGAGGTTAAGTTATGGATTGCTTAATATACTTAGCCAACTTGACACATGGTTTGTAGGGTTAAGTCTTGGACTTGGATACTTAGCCAATTTTGACATGGTTTGTAGACGGGCTAAGTTATGAACTTAAGTGACACTTAACCCATTAGATAAACCCTAATACGGAGGATTAGGTAAATAACCATAGTTAACAAGGATTATGGAAATAAGGCTAAGTGGTAAACCTTAGTTAAGGGAAACTAAGTAATAATTCTTAGTCAAGGAAATTTGGACCATTTCTTAGATAGATTAGTAACCCGATACGTTAGGTCAACGTTTAAGTATGCGTGTAGGAGCAGGCTATCTGATTTAGATAAAGGCTCCAACGAACTGGGTAACGAAGCAGCGGCTTCGGGGAACGTGAGGATATTCTTGGGATCCCTCTGTGAGCTGCTAGGTCATTATACTAGGCTCACGAGAGGTTGAGGTCTGCGGTAGAAGAACCAAGAATATGCCTTGGTTGCTATGCGAGCGACCTAAAGACTGGGGTGGATAGCAGTGAGTCGACGAATACATAAGGTGCCCGAGATAGCAAGTTCGTCGATCATCTACCATCTTGAGTCAAGCGTGTACGTACGGAAAGGCAGGGAACACCCAACAGACCATAATTGCTATCTAATTATGGGTGAGGTAGGCCGTAGGATGTGGGCTGGCCGGAGTGTAGTTCTCATGCAAGATTTTCTCTTGTGTTGCCTTTCACTAGTTGAGGGAGGGGTCTCGTGGGACCATAGCCACGTGTAGAAAAGCAGACCTTAGTATCTGCATCGGCAGATAAATCTAAAGCTCCCGACCGAGTCCTGTATTTCTTGTTTTGTCCTGTGACAGGACTCGGATGGCACGATGTGATACATGTGCATACAGTTATAGAAAAACGATTCACGATGAATGCGTGGGAAAAAGGGCGCGGTTGAGGGTTAGCGTAATCCCTAGTGGCCTAGGTGGTTTAACCCAAACCGAAATACGAAAGCGTGCAATAGGTAAGCGTAATCCCTAGTGGTGCTTGGTGGCGTAAGTCCTAGTAGTTCAAACTATGATTCATATGGAAGAGCCTAGCTAGAACAAGGGTGACAGTCCAAACGATTTCAAGGATAATACGACATGAGGAAGCCCGTACGAGGTACGGCAAAGGACTGAACTTATATACATGGAAAGAAACATATGATTTGAGTAACCTATATATGCGATATATTAGGTTGACATGGACCATTACACGACTTTGAGTAAGGGACATTCATGGTTAACACATAACAAGGCTGGGATACTAGTACGGAGGGTGCAGAGCAAATATACATGTAAAAACCAGTAAAGATATATATATATATATATATATGAAAAATTCCATAGAACGTTAGACTAAATAGATACCATGGGACGTGATGCTTGATAAGAACCTGACGGCCTGATACCTTGTTTTATCTGACATCGTAATTTATCATGACACCTTAGTTTATCTGGGTACAGTAGTTCATCCTGTTAATTTGGTTCAGTTTATCTATCTTGACATCATCCTTGTGTTTACTTTCAGTTTATGCATGTCATGTCACCTTTATCTGTTTTTATGCTGGAAGTAGATAGGACTTACCAGTCTTTATGACTGACCCCGTTTCTTTCGCTTCTTGTCTTCCGTTCCCCCCCAGGTTACAGGGAGGAAATACTATTGTTTAGTTCAGACTTCTTCGGCTTGAAGGTCATCTTGGATGGCTTGGACTTTCCTTGGCTATGGCTGCTTTACTGTTTTAATTGGGGAATAATTTATGAAAAAGGTTTCATGCTTCTTTATTTCAGCAAGACAGGTTTTGATGTACTCTGATGTAAAAAGGCTTTTGACCTCATTTATTAATGTTATGAAAGTTTGTTTTTACTTCCGCTATTTTTATATGTTCTGTCTTGTGATATTTCTGTGGATGTTTACCAATAATGCCCCTCTAAAGCTAGTGCATTCCCTTGCGAGTGACCCTAGCGGAGGCGGGGTGTTACATTTGGTATCCGAGCAGAAGGTTACTAGACTGGGCAAAAGTTTTTAAAGACCTTCTGAAAATTATTTGAAAAACCGTTTACAAAGAAGCATTTTTCAAGAAAATTTTCTTTTAAAAAGAAAAAGGCTATTCCCCAAAGGCCATTAGCATTATCCTTGTTTCCTTGATTGAATCTCTTTTCCTTTCTTTCCTCCATCTGTAGTCACAGTGGTTTTGAATGCGACTAGTCTTTCTAGCTGCGTAAGTGTTTCCCGTACGATGGAGGTGGTTCTCGAGAGACCGTTGCAGAGTTATGCATGAAAGGATAGTAAGAACAAGGATAAAGGATACGAGCTCAGGGATAAGCGACATGTTGGTATGGCTGAGTCCTAAAAGGAGGGAGAAAGATGAACAATGAAACCCATGACGAGAGAGTACCTTTGGCATGGTGAAACGGGACGGATAGTTAAGTATCATGGAACAGGGACCAGATCATTCGGAGGGCAATAGTATGCTCTCATTTCTAGGGTACCTCAGAAGGAGGGTAACGATCTTGTTAAAGGTTTAGCTTTTCTTCTCTATCATCCTGTCGGGACTTTGTTTTGATCACCGCATCTTTTAAATCCGCTTCGATAGTTGAGTCTCTGCACCTTAGTACTAGCGTAGTAGAGGATCCCGTTTTTGTCTCAAGTCCTATTGGAAGATCGGTCCATTTACTCATGGCTTGTTTGGATTTGAGAATGTCTATATCAAGTGTTGAGCTTGGAAATAATGCTTATGTTTATAAGTTGTGGATGGATTCTAGGGATGAAGTGGTTATCCAGTAAGGGGTGCCACTCTCGGTTTTAGAAGGAGGGTAGTTAGACTCTTGGCTTGCTTTGGTAATACCCTTGAAGTATCGCGTAACCTTTTGGGTTCTGTCATGATTAGTTACTTAGAATCCCTAGATGCCTTTGTTGGAAATTAGAAACCTGATCGAATGGTGTTCGCTAATAAGACGGATGGTTTACTTCGATTATGTATGGGTTATGGGAATTACCCTAGTAAGTGCGCACGGTAACTTGTTTACTTTCAAGAGAAAGTTTTTCTACGTGGAATACCTTATGGTACAAGGTCCAGGATTCACTAGTGAATTTTGAGGGCTCGCATGGAATAATGTGTACGCGGTCCTGTTTGCGCCAAGTATTCTAGAAGGAGAATAAGTCCAAGTGGAACGAGAGGCGACGAGGAAATGAGTTCCAACTCATGTTATGGAAACAGGAAATAAGGAGCTGCGAAATCGTGAAGTAAAAGGGGCGGTCAAGGCACGATGGAACTAAGCTCAAGGTAATGCGACTCGGGAGACTGAAGACTAAATACGTGCATGATATCTCTTTTGGGAATATATCCTCGATCCCTGTTTTTCTGTTGAGCTTGCTTGTAGGCTATCTTTTATGGATATCCTCTCGGTCCTGTCTCTGTTACAAACCCCGTACGGAGTTTGTTTTGTTTATCTTCTCGACCCTGTTTCAGGGAATCTTAGGTAGAACCCTATGGATGTAAACATGTATTTGAAACATGTTATGGTTGATATGGTTGCAAATGGTTGCAAGTGGTTGCTCGTGGATGCGCGAATTTACATTAGATATTAGCTCGACTCGGTCACATTTCATATTGCATATGCACGAGTATTTATACTTGTTTATGGATGAAATTGAATGTGTTATCATGCGGATGTTGCATATGGTTGAATGTTTGTGCACGCATATAGTGTATATGACTAGGACTATTTGCATACATGATGGATTCATAGCGCTAAACATATTTTTGCATTCAAAAGATTTTTCAGGCCTGATCATTAGCATTAGCTAAGGAACATGTACACACACGTTTTACATACATTCATAAAGCATTAGGAGTCGTCTAAGGACAATGGTTGCTTGTGGATGATGGTTTGAGTAGATGGATGATGGATGGTAGGATATGTTCTTCCTAACTTTGAGATTTCGGGGACGAAATCCTTTAAGAAGGGGAGAATGTAACAACCCGAATTTTTACAACACGTTAAATCAAGAATCAAGACAGAATTAAATTATAAATTCTGAATCAAGTGAAACGGTCTGTGCCATTGCGTTCGTCTCGGAAAAATACGCGAAATAGAGTCCGAGTTTTCGAGAATCGGAGTCCGTATGACCCGTTAAAGGCCCAAAGAAGATTTCTGGAAATTTGAACTTCGGAAATAGCTTTGAAAATCAGATCTGGGGCTAGGCGGGAAGTTTCCCGCCTAGGCCACGTCGACAGGGCTGTCGACAGGCCTGTCGACTTGGGCCCAGACCAAGTCGACAGCCCTGTCGACTTGCCTATCGACAGGGGGTGGCCGGGGCAAGTTGCCTGGCGCACCTGTTTGTCTCACCTGGTCTTGTTCTTGGGCTGGTTCTGGAAGCTTCCGAGATCTGATGGTCCTGATCTATCCTAGGGTTAATCTAAGGGCCTAAAACTATCCTAATCTCTATAAAAAGACCCTAAACCTAACCTAAATCCCTAAAAATCAAACCTAGCAACTAAGTGCTGCCAAAATCAATTTTGATCATGGCCTCCATCTCCAATCCCTAGAGCCTATGCATTCAAATCGGGTTCAAATCAAAAGGTGCAAGCTTGCTACACCAAATAGAGGCCAAATCAACGTTGCTATGCGAGTTTCATGACGGATCTTCATCAAAGGAGCCACCTTTCTTCGTCAAAACGATTCATGCTCCTAGTCCTCTTGCCACGCTATGTAAGTTCTAGCTACTTGTAGATTTAAACGATGATCTTGATGTGACATGGGATAAAATGCAAAGTAACATGAGTATGTTAGCCTATGGGAACCTAGTTTGCCCCTTTAGCATGAACATATGACTTTGGGTTATGTTGTAGCGACTAAACCATGCTATTCATGTTACATTGGACCTAGTTTGCCATGCAAGATTGGACCTTTGCTTGTGGTATGTTAGCATGCACACTTGAAACCACTTTGACTCATGAAACATGTGCATGAATGTGACTTTGAGGCTATGCAAGTATATGAACCCGAAATCCCTTATGATAATATGCAAGTTTACCTTTTTATCACATGAGTAACATGGGCATGTTCAGCCCTTCATGATAGGTTTATGACATGAACACTTATGCAAGTAATCCCCTTTTATGCTATGCATGTTTGTGGCCAAATCCCCTTGAGATACTATGCATGTTTGTGGCCAAATCACCTTATGACACTATGCATGTTTTTGGCCAAGGTTGTGCATGTGGAAGCCAATCCCTTTTTGGCATCATGCATGTTTTGAGGCCAATATGTGACGTAGTATCCTTACTATGTTGACTCGCTTTTGTTTGCGTTGGAAAACATGACTTTGGGGTAGTTAGATAAACATGAACATGTCGCGAAATCTTAACTTGAATATGACATGTGTTTACTTGAAAATATGACTTGAAATATAAACATGGAAGTTAACATGTAAATATGCATAAAAACATGGGCTTGGGAATTTACCTATTAAGTTAGGTCTACCCAATTGCTTGAAAACTTGACCATGAACATGACACTAGGCTAAACATGAAAGTGGCCAACTCGAGGTTGGGTTGAGTTTGTAGCATAAATCTACCCGGACCCGCCCGGCTTAACTAGTAGCTACAAACAATAGGATCCAATGTGAGAAGTTGGTCATGTCGCGCTTAAGACCCGAGGTTAGACTAAGTTGTGGTGTAAATCTACCCGGACCCGCCCGGCTTAACTAGTAACCACAACAAGGTCTAATGTGAGAGGTTAAGAGTGCATTAATTAAATTAATGCCACATGATAAGGTTAAGTAAATTTGACTAATGACACTTAACCGATATGACACGAATGGGTAGGTTAAGTGGGACCGGACTTGATTTCTTAATGACACTTAACCATGCAAGATGATTAGGGGATGAGGTTAAGTAATTTACACTTAACCAATCCGACTTGGTAATTAGATGAGGTTAAGTAATTAAGACTTAACTAACCTAAACACGGTAATTAGACGGGGTTAGGTAATTGATACTTAACTAGCCTAACCACGGTAATTAGATGGGGTTAAGTAATCCACACTTAACTAATCTAAACACGGTAATTCGATGGGGTTAAGTTAAACACTTAACCAATTTAAACTTGGTAATTCAATGAGGTTAAGTAACCAATACTTAACCAACTTAATGTGATAATTTAATGGGGTTAAGCAACTTATACTTAACCAATTATACATGATGATTTGATGTGGTTAAGTGACCTAAACTTAACCAATCTAACTCGTTAATTTGATGTGGTTAAGTGACCTAAACTTAACCAATCTAACTCGTTAATTGGATGTGGTTAAGTGACCTATACTTAGCCAATCTAACTCGTGAATTTATGGAGGTTAAGTTAACCCATACTTAACCAATATAACGTGAAAACATGATAAGGCTAAGTCACGAATCACTTGAATACGCTTGACCGATTTGACTCGGTAATTTGACAAGGTCAAGTTAATTTATATAATTAACCAATCTAAAATGATAATTAGACGAGGTTAAGTTATGGATTTCTTAATATACTTAGCCAACTTGACACATGGTTTGTAGGGTTAAGTCTTGGACTTGGATACTTAGCCAATTTTGACATGGTTTGTAGACGGGCTAAGTTATGAACTTAAGTGACACTTAACCCATTAGATAAACCCTAATTCGGAGGATTAGGTAAATAACCATAGTTAAAAAGGATTATGGAAATAAGGCTAAGTGGTAAACCTTAGTTAAGGGAAACTAAGTAATAATTCTTAGTCAAGGAAATTTGGACCATTTCTTAGATAGATTAGTAACCCGATACGTTAGGTCAACGTTTAAGTATGCGTGTAGGAGCAGGCTATCTGATTTAGATAAAGGCTCCAACGAACTGGGTAACGAAGCAGTGGCTTCGGGGAACGTGAGGATATTCTTGGGATCCCTCTGTTATGCTGCCAGGTCATTATACTAGGCTCACGAGAGGTTGAGGTCTGCAGTAGAAGAACCAATAATATGCCTTGGTTGCTATGCGAGCGACCTAAAGACTGGGGTGTATAGCAGTGAGTCGACGAATACATAAGGTGCCCGAGATAGCAAGTTCGTCGATCATCTACCATCTTGAGTCAAGCGTGTACGTACGGAAAGGCAGGGAACACCCAACAGACCATAATTGCTATCTAATTATGGGTGAGGTAGGCCGTAGGATGTGGGCTGGCCGGAGTGTAGTTCTCATGCAAGATTTTCTCTTGTGTTGCCTTTCACTAGTTGAGGGAGGGGTCTCGTGGGACCATAGCCACGTGTAGAAAAGCAGACCTTAGTATCTGCATCGGCAGATAAATCTAAAGCTCCCGACCGAGTCCTGTATTTCTTGTTTTGCCCTGTGACAGGACTCGGATGGCACGATGTGATACATGTACATACAGTTATAGAAAAACGATTCACGATGAATGCGTGGGAAAAAGGGCGCGGTTGAGGGTTAGCGTAATCCCTAGTGGCCTAGGTGGTTTAACCCAAACCGAAATACAAAAGCGTGCAATAGGTAAGCGTAATCCCTAGTGGTGCTAGGTGGCGTAAGTCCTAGTAGTTCAAACGATGATTCATATGGAAGAGCCTAGCTAGAACAAGGGTGACAGTCCAAACGATTTCAAGGATAATACGACATGAGGAAGCCCGTACGAGGTACGGCAAAGGACTGAACTTATATACATGGAAAGAAACATATGATTTGAGTAACCTATATATGCGATATATTAGGTTGACATGGACCATTACACGACTTTGAGTAAGGGACATTCATGGTTAACACATGACAAGGCTGGGATACTAGTACGGAGGGTGCAGAGAAAATATACATGTAAAAACCAGTAAAGATATATATATATATATATATATATATATATATATATATGAAAAATTCCATAGAACGTTAGACTAAATAGATACCATGGGACGTGATGCTTGATAGGAACCTGACGGCCTGATACCTTGTTTTATCTGACATCGTAATTTATCATGACACCTTAGTTTATCTGGGTACAGTAGTTCATCCTGTTATTTTGGTTCAGTTTATCTATCTTGACATCATCCTTGTGTTTACTTTCAGTTTATGCATGTCATGTCACCTTTATCTGTTTTTATGCTGGAAGTAGATAGGACTTACCAGTCTTTATGACTGACCCCGTTTCTTTCGCTTCTTGTCTTCCGTTCCCCCCCAGGTTACAGGGAGGAAATACTATTGTTTAGTTCAGACTTCTTCGGCTTGAAGGTCATCTTGGATGGCTTGGACTTTCCTTGGCTATGGCTGCTTTACTGTTTTAATTGGGGAATAATTTATGAAAAAGGTTTCATGCTTCTTTATTTCAGCAAGACAGGTTTTGATGTACTCTGATGTAAAAAGGCTTTTGACCTCATTTATTAATGTTATGAAAGTTTGTTTTTACTTCCGCTATTTTTATATGTTCTGTCTTGTGATATTTCTGTGGATGTTTACCAATAATGCCCCTCTAAAGCTAGTGCATTCCCTTGCGAGTGACCCTAGCGGAGGCGGGGTGTTACAAGCAAGGTTGGAAAATATTACAAGCTGACAATCTATGATCGAAATGGATGAGAGGGAGGTATTTAAAAGGTAATTTCTGGCAAATGAGAATTGATAGTAATGCTTTTGCAAACTGGAAGGCAATTTTAAAAGCCAGAAGAACGATAGCCAAAAATTGTGAAATAATAATTTGCTAAAGGTAAAGAAACAAATTTATGGCTTGATCCTTTGACTGATGGGGAATCATTAGTTATTAACTTGAGGTAGGACACATATTCTGCTTTTGGTTGTCCAACATCTAAAGTGGAGGTCATAATTGATAACAATGAGTGCAAATGTGATATGCTTCCATGTAATTCTGAATACAAGACAAATATTAAAGCAATGCCATTATTTTTTGACAAAGAATTTGACATCTGGTTATGGAAACATAATAAGGACGGATTTACAACCAAAACAACATGGGAAAATAGCAGAAGCAGAAATAATTCAGTGAATTGGGGAAAGGTTGTTTGGGACAAAGCCATATGTCCTAAAATGGCTAACACATTATACAAGGTTTTTCTTCATCGACTTCCAATGAGAGATAGGTTAACTAAATTGGGTATCAGTGATAAAACAAATTATGTCCTATGTAACTCAAATTTGGAAGGTCATGAACATATTTTCTATGAATGTAAGTTTGTTCTTAAACATTGCTGCAAATACTTTGGGATCAGGAATGATAAATCAAAACTTATGGATATCATAGAATACCTGGCCGTCAATCAACATATGATGCACATGAAAACCAAAATCGATAGAACCATCATCGGGGTGACTGTTTGGTTGATTTGGAGAGAGAGAAACCGCTGGTTTTTTGACAAGAAATGCAGAGAAAAGGAGGTAAATAGCAAATTTGCGGTTAGTGAAATTGAAACAATGAGGAAAAGTGTTAAGAAGGGTTACCGATAGTTGGAAACATTTACGAGGTGTGTCAGAAGAAGTGGATCGTCATTTGGAAGTGGAAGAAATTGTTGGAACGAGCTATGAAAACATGGAGATTAATCGGCCTCCAATGATTTCTGGTTGGAAGCTTCGTGATGAATGAAAGTGTCAGAACTGAAATGGGTAAAAACTGTTATTTAATTGGCAACTTTAGTTTATTTTCAGTTGCATCCAATCAGTATGTATTTAACACGTTGTGGTTCAGTGGCTAGTTGCCAGAATGTACGTATTTTGGCATAAGTTACCATATAAAATTTTACCCATTTCCAAAAAATGAAAGATGAAAAGTTAAAGCATTAATTTTAATTAATAATGGAATTGAGTAAAATTGATGAAAACTAAAATAAGATTTCCAAAAGGAAAATGGTTGAATGGATTAGAAAATGGATTTTTGTAATAGGATTTGATAATGGATCAAAAAATAGGATTTTGTAATATCTGTGTTATAAAACTAATTGTTTTAAAGAAGATAAAGTTAAAAGTGATGTTTAGTAAGCAATTACTTAATCCACGAATTAAGTAATAATAATTATATTTAAAAAGGAGATTTTTGGAAGTAAGAAGGTTTTATAAAACCATATTTTTATTAAAATATTTTATTGGAATTTGTTTTGATATTGTGATAAATATCGATATTTGAATTACAACTCATATCTATCTAAAGATAATAACATTGTTGATGAAGGTCTGAGAGGTAAATAAAGTACCGCAACTTGAACGACTTCAGGATTATTTGAGAATTATACTAGTTTGTAATGGTAAAGGGGATATAAATAATTTATTATTTCCATAAGAGAAATAATAGTGCAACGTCAATCGCAAAGGTTTGAGAATATAAAATTATATTTCCAAGGTAACGGAAATAAAAAGATATTTTGTGAAAAAACAAAAATATTTTTGAGAAAAAGGAAGTAAAAAGATGAGAGTATGGAACAAGTTTATTTTAAAAGGATAAATATTAGATATTGTTTCCGGATTATCAAGTAAAGGAGATATCATAAAGTTGCTTTACAAATGATAAGTTGAATTGACATCCCAGTTAGATAGTGAATAATGTAGTAGCAAATGTTTTGGAATAGAAAAATTGGATATGGTTATAAGATATTTTTCTAAGTATCATAAAGAAATGTTTTGAAAATATTAGTATATTAAAATAAGTAGTTAATACTGGTTTAAAAATATTGAAAGATTTAGAAGTTTAATTAACCCTTCATTAATTAGTTTAGTTTAAAAGGCCAACTAATGCCGAGTACTGAACCAGTGAACTCATTTTATTTTCATGATGAATGATTGTTTATTTTATAGTTACATAACTGACCATCAAATCTAGCCTATATGATTGTTGGTACGGAAAGACATGGATCGAATTTATATTCGAAAACTATTCCGAACTAGAGAATACGAAATCATGGAAGATACAAATTGAAGATGGAGCAATTGAAGACCATGGATCTTCATAAGCGTAAGGGCTACTTGATAAATTTCTCTGATTTGCAATAAGAGGTTTTGATGGTAATTCAGTCGTGGTTGAAGTCTACAGATTTCAAGGACTACTCTTTACTGATCCTTGGGATGAATACTATATAGGATATGGTAGGAGGCTGCCTTCGGTTCATCCCTATTCCTGGATGACTTGTATGGACGGATATCTGGCAGAGTATTTCAAAAGGGGTCACATACGTTGATTTCTTCAAATGTACCAATTTTGGTGGCAAAGAAGGAAACTTCTTTAGTTTAACGCCTAGAGTATTTTTATGGAAATCAATTCTGACGTTGTGGCATTCAAAGTGAATGTTGGTGTGCTATCTTAAAAACACAATTATAGCCTCAAGCCTTATCAACCGGAAAATGGTATAAAATCAAGTAGGTCACATGGCTATATGGGTCGCTCCCATTAGGGTGTATTGTCACATGATCTAGAGAAAATCAATTTGCTTCTTTATTATATCACTACTGCTGATTTTGGTAACGGTTGTTGATCCCAATCGTTGGTGGCACACATTCGGAACACTCAAGCGAAGTGAGTGGTCAGTCATGTTTAGTTGGGTTGCAAGATGTTCTTGTTGAAGCCAGTGTATTCCTCTATAGAGATACACTATCGGAAAGTGGTCCCATACCCTGCCATTATTGGAATCCATTCTCCAATAAGAGCCCGTGGTAATTGATTATATACTATGTATGTGGATTTGTCTTATGATTATCCTTTCTTTCAAAGATGTTTTAACTTTAAAATTAGTTGGATGATAACTTAGTGAGTTTTCTCACGCTGGTTCACCAGACTAATTCGTTGCGTTTGCAATTCTCGGGTCAGACCGAGTTTTATAGTTTGGGTTATCGGATGCTATGGAGTCCAAAGATGAGTTGGAGAAGTCCAGACGTATGCTTCATATTATGTATTTATTCCACTATCTGTTGTATATGAGGACAAGTTGTTATAACTATTCAGATGTACTGATGTACTCTGATGATTGTAAGTATTATTTCAAGCTTTCAATAAAAATTTATTTTTATTATTATATTTTGTTCTGCTACGATGTGGGACTCTGTGTTGTCATGTTGTTGTTCTTTTTCTTTTTCTTATATTGTAATATTTCTTTCTTTTCTTACCCTCTAATTTCTTTCTATTAATTATCCGGTTTTTTCGATACTTGGGTTTTGGTAAGTAATGCAGGTTTACATATTATTATCAAAATTTGGGCGTTGAAATACCCCAGGCCATTACAATTAATTTCTCTAGATTAGGTGATGATATACCCTAATGGGTATGACCCATATAGCCCTGCTGCGTGCCCGATTTCTATCATTTCTCGATTAATGAGGCTTGGGGTCAAGATTACCTTTTAGAGACAAAACATTCAACTTTGAATGCCACATTATAGGACCCGTCAATCACTAATTCACCTACACAAATATACTTTGGGTGTTAAGATAAATGAAGCTATCTTCTCCACCACCATTCTTGGTATATTTGTAAAAAGCAACGCATGTGATTATTGGATATCCACTATTAAACATTCGTTGATACAAGTTTGTTTTGGGTCTGAACAAAACCGAAGGCACTATTTCCTATTAATCCATCTTAGCCAATTTCTACCTACAATCTCTTTTATTATACTCTGTCTTTGATTATCTTCAACATAATCTAATTTTCAAAGCTTATACCTATACGAAGTGGGTTTCAGATAATAAGTCTGATCCTTGTCTCTCGGTACAAACAAGGATAATATCGAATTGGCCAAAACTTTGATAGTCGGCTATTTAACTATTAAAGCAATAAACCTTCAACCAAAGATCTTATTTCCAAATGGCTCTTGGGGATTATATTCTTTTCTTTAAAAAACTTTTCTCTTAAAAACATGTTTTTGAAAATACTTCTTCCAAAAATGTTTTTAGAAAAATAATTTTCTAAAAGTTTTATCTGTTCTGGTAACCTTAAGCTCTGATACCACGTGTAACACCCCACACCCGCTAAGGTCACTCACTAAGGGAATGCCTTAGCTTCGGTGGAGTATTTAAGTGAATATAGAACTGAAAAATTACAACAAGACAGATATAAGTGATACTTGAAATTTAAAACATCATTTCATTGCAGCAGAAGGTAAACATGTTTGGTTACATATCAAAAACCCACAAGAGTCAAGTACAAAATATCCATCTCGTTAAAACATAAGTACATAATCCCACTACATACTAATAGCCATAATAGAAAAGATAACCGAGCTTTTCTTCAAGAGTCCAAGCTCCAAAAGATAGATAAAGCAATCTGATCAAAGCCCACTAGTGCTAGGCCCACTCTGAGAACCTGAGGGTTGGGGAAAAAGATAAAAACAACGGGGTCAGACATAAGCCTGAGTGAGCCCTATAACCTTAACAATACAATCATTAAAGTAATTAGGGTATGATATAAACCTGGTACGGTACGACTGGGGATAAATGACTACACTAAGAAGCCAACTAGACTTAGGATGAACTAACATAACGGTAAAGACGCGCCTATCCACCCAAGGATAAATACTACTCTGCACCCCACCAGATCTACCCACCCAAGGATAATTCCTACACTGCACCACACCAGATCTACCCACCCAAGGGTAATTCCTACTTAAAGGTTGATCCCACTAAGTAATTTTTAATGGTAGTTCCGTGTACCCCTAGCTGACTACATAGGTGTTGTCTGCCCCTATCTCCACTAGGTGTACCCACAACTTAGTAATTTTAATAGTAGTCTCGTGTACCCCTAGCTGACTACATAGGTGTCGTCTGCCCCTATCTCCACTAGGTGTACCCACTACTCCCATTCGATCGGATCCCTAACGTAGATACCCGTGCTGGCCCCAAAATGGGGTGTATCACTCCCCAAAGTGGCAACCCGATACAATCAATGGTGCACGGCTTATACCTACACGATGCAACAATGTCTTACCTACCAGCCTGGGTCCACACACGCATATGAAACCCGTTGGACTTGCGTTGCCACCGCTAACCCATTTTTGGCCTCTTATAGTCAAGCCCAGTACGCGTGTCCCATCCTCGACATGAGTCGAGCCCACTAAGATACATATGAGTTACTGGTTGAAATGGGCCCCCACAAGCTACCCACCTAAGCTTGTCATTTTTTTTCTAGTGCATCCCACTTAACCCTTTTTAAAAATCATGTCCACTTACATGTTTAAAGTTTGGTTAAGTCATCTACTCATATTTCAATTGCCACTCAAGGCACCCACTAGATTTCCCCATGCCACCCAAGGCACTTACTTGATTTCCACATGCCACCCAAGGCACTTACTTAACCCTTTAATCATGTTTAATTACATGTTCCGCTTTGGTTAAGTATTTTAATCTTATCTTCCGTTGCCACCCAAGGCAACCACTAGATTTTCCCCATGCCACCCAAGGCACTTACTTAACCCTTTAATCATGTTTAATTACATGTTCCACTTTGGTTAAGTATTTTAATCTTATCTTTCGTTGCCACCCAAGGCAACCACTAGATTTTCCCCATGCCACCCAAGGCACTTACTTAACCCTTTAATCATGTTTAATTACATGTTCCACTTTGGTTAAGTATTCTAATCGTATTTTCTATTGCCACCCAAGGCAACTACTAGATTTTCCTCATGCCACCCAAGGCACCCACTTAACCCCTCATGTCCCTCTACATGCTAATATGGTTAAGTGTTTCTTAATTGATTAAGAACGTAACCGTTGTAAAGACCTCTCACATTAGACTATCTTTTATGGCAGCTGGATTTGCTGGTCGGGTCCGGGCAGCCTTACGCCATAACCGAGTCTAACCTCGTGTCTATACACTTGTCACGTATTTAGTTTATGCCTAAGACCTCTCACATTGGGCCAATCATTTGTAGCCGCTGGATTTGCTGGTCGGTTCCGGGCAGTCTTAAGCTACAAAAAGGGTCCAACCTCGTGTCTTAGTCGATTAATTACACCTAATTAATCACCCCCATATTTCGAATTAATTTTCCCTAATTAATTCCAATTTTAACGATGTACATAATTGACTCAATTATGTCCATCCATTTTTTGGTATGCATAATCATACCAACTTCACACCATTTCATTAACATGTATATTAACCCCATCGTTCCCCACGTAATTCGCTAACATCACATAAAAGGGAACATTCATCACAAATACAATGGGTTCAACTTGCATAACATTAGCATCAACATGGGTTTAAAGGTGTCAACATGCATATAGCATCAACCCAACTAGCATAAATAATCAACCCAAACTTGCATGAATCACATATGTCATAAAGAGGTTAACTTGCATAAGTTATTTATGTCATACAAAGGGGTAAACTTGCATATGTATGTATGACATACAAAGGGGTTAACTTTCATATGTATGCTTATCATACTAAGGTGTAAACTTGCACATGTTATTTGCATAAAATCAAACACCAAACTTGCATAACATGTTATATATGAACTTGCATATAATCATACACCAAACTTGCATAACATATCATATATGAACTTGTGTATAATCATACACCAAACTTGCATAACATATCATATATGAACTTGCGTATAATCATACAACAAACTTGCATAACATATCATATATGAACTTGCATATAATCATACACCAAACTTGCATAACATATCATATATGAACTTGCATATAATCATACACCAAACTTGCATAATCATGGTGTCATAATGGATCAATGTTTATCATAGCAATTTGCATAACTAGCATCATGAACACATAGCCTAACACTTGCATAACTTGCATAACATCGTGATCATGTAGCGTATAACTTGCATAACTTGCATAACATCATGATCACATAGCATATGACTTGCATAACTTGCATAACATCATGATCACATAGCATATGACTTGCATAACTTGCATAACATCATGAACACACAACACATAACTTGCATAACTTGCATAATATCACAAACACGTAGCATATGATAACATAATCTTGCATTGATCCACATTCATAGCCATAACCTCATTATATCCTATCATAATCATTTCGACAATTGTTCATTAAGGCTATAGAAACTCACAACTTGTTGATTAGCACTTCAATGAAGAAGATTAAGTTGCTAGTGTTGATTAGAAGTTGATTTGAGAAGCTTTCCTCCTCTTTAATTTGTTGGTGGCTCCTCCTAGTTGCATTTTGACGGCATAACGACGTTGTCTCCAATTTTAGTATGAATTAGGGTAGTCTTAGGGTGTATTTATAGAATTAGGATGTAGTTTAGGCCCTTAGATTAACCCTAGATTAGGTTAGAGCCGTCAGATCTCATCACAAGCCACCAGACATAGCCCAAAAACCAAACTGGTGCACCCAGGTCACCTGGGCTCGACCAGGGAGGTCGACCCCCAGGTCGACACTAGGGTCGACACCCTAGTCGACCCGGTGGGTAGGTCGACTCCCTGGGTCTGGCGGGAATTTTCCCGCCACTTTTGAAATGTTTGAATTTTTATATTTAAATCTGTTTTGAATTTCTGAAAACTTCTTCGGGCCTTAACTGGGTCATACGGACTCCGATTTTCGAAAACTCGGACTCTATTTCGCGTATTTTTCCGAGACGAACGCAATGGCACAGCCCGTTTCCCCTGATTCAGATTTTTAAATTTAATTCTTCCCTGTTTTATATTATAGCAAGTTATTCAACATACGGGGTGTTACACTACCCATTTGAGACATTAAGCATGTCGTCCTTATGACATGAAGGGCCCCGGTCTTCAGTACTGTCTTTAATGTCTTCAATTGCTCCACCACATCGTATTATTATTGTGTTTGAAAGTTATTTAACACGTATGTATATATTCTGCATAATAATCTTTTCTTTCTTTCAACCGATTGCAAACATGAGAAAAGATGCCAAATTCAAGTTGATATATGCGGGTGGAATAGATGTAGTGGCTGAAGGAAATATTGCATCAACTGATCCGATAGCGATGGTCCATTGTCGTCCATTGGGAAAGGATGCTATAAAATTTTGGGTTGAACAGTGACAACTCCAAATGTAGAGCTATGAAGACCAACATCAGCTCTGACATGCGTGGAAGATGCTTTTGGCACTCCCTTAGCTTGGCCAATGGAAAAAATCATTATTGAAACAAAATGAAAGGTATGTTAATATGTTTTAATATACATTTGGAGTTACTGTGGTATGGAAGATGCCTTATAGGCTTATAGACTTCTAAAACATGTTATATGTTTCAAAAGCCACAACATGGCCTTTTACTATGGTATGGCTATATAAGCTTCTAGATTATAGATATTTATAGGCTTATTTTACAGTAGTATATACTATGTTTTAGAAACAATGGCTTGGGCTTTTACTACGGTATGGCCTTATAAGATTCTGGAACATGTTTTATGTTTTAGAAACCACAGTACAACATGCCAACCAAGAGATGATTCTCAAAGTATTCGTATTCAAATATGTTTTCTACCATAAGAGGTACAACAAAAATATAAGGCATGTATTATAGATTGATATAAACAAAATGGTGAACTAAGGTTTAACCTGCAATGGAATTATGTAGTTAAAAATCTCAAGACACAACAGTTACACATGTACTTGTTTCTTTTAGTCAAAATTATATTGTTGTCGTTATTGTACGCAATGGACATTGGTTATGCAAGAGTTGAGGTTGAGAAAAAATCATGCGTATATAATGTTATGGTTATCATTATATTATGCAAATGAAAATTCTTGAGGTCCAAAATGATACCCGGCATCTGTTTTGGAAGATGGCAGTTTTCAGAAATAAAATCAAAGCATATCCATAGTGTGATTATCCGCACCTATATCGAACTATGCTCCTTTATTCAAGCATGGATGCTACCAGGGTCTTTTTGCTGCAAGTATAGCTTCTTCTTTCCACAGTCATATATTAGCTAGTTTGGTTTCGTCTGATATCGACCATACCATTTTATCCAAAATATCTGGTTGATTTTCCAAAATATTTGAAATTAATCATGATAGAACTATCTAAGACTCCAATCCCAAATCCTATATACTTGAGGAACCTAGATCGTTCTGCAAGATCCACTATTAAACGACCTTTACGTGCAGTGGAATTACTGATTACTGTTTACTACAAGAAAATGATTATGTCTGAAAGGTTTATGTTATGTAGTGTTACATCATTTAGTGGTACATTCAGAGTTTGACTTGCTATTTTTTTCTTAAGTTATGTTTTATTATTTGTTTTAGTAATTACTTGTCATTATTTTCTCAGTCTTTTGTTTGGTACTTTATTTACAGGTAGATTACCCATTTTTGGGGAATCGGCAATAGCAGCACTACGATATTCGCTTGGTAACTTCGTTATTTCAAATGTTTATTTCAGTGTTTAATGTACTTTGGTTATGACATTGTTGTTGGTAGTTTGGTTAAGTATGTTGTGGATGTTTGAATGTACGGCGAACTTTTTGTCTTTACACTTATGTATGTTGTAGATGTTTTAATATGTATGTATCTTGTGGATCTTTTAATGTGTACGTATTTTGTGATTGTTTAATATGTTATGTTCAAAAGTGTACATGTTTGTGTATTATGTTATATAATTAGAGGAAAAATTATGGGTAAATCTGGAATATTATGATACAAATTAGGAACAAATGATAGCAAAAAAATGCTATGGAATATTATTTTTATTCATAGCGTTTAAAACCCACTACATATATATGGTTACATAAATAAAAAACTAATGAGGTGGCGTATACAAAACACTACAAAAAAGTCAAGTGAACGCCATTGAAAAAGAACCGTAATGAAGAAACCTATTCGGTGGCGTTTAATAAACCTACAAAAATAACATTCAAAAGGTTTAAAAAGCGCTATTAAAAATAATTTTTAAGCGACTTTTAGAAAAAGTGCATAAGAATACTCAGTGATTTTTAGTGGCATTTTTTCTCGTATCGATTATCGAAACGCCATCAAAAATGCTTGGTAGCTGTTTTTGGACGCTACAAAAAATCATTTTTCTTATATTGATTATTATATTACCAAACCATACTTACTTGGGTTAAAACGAGTGTTGCCCAAAACATCGTTACACAACCCAAAATACTGCACATTTAACTAGTTGTATTGAAGATTGACCTTTGTTATCGAATATTTTCTATTTATTAATTAATAATGAAATCAATCGAGTTGGGGTATGATTTTTGCTTAGACCTTGATTGAATAATATTCCTAACCTCAAAATGGGCAAAATGTGACGACCTCCTACAACCTCTGCACTAAACCAGAGGAAAAGTGCGCTGAAAGGTGTGTCAGGAAGCTATGGACGATCATCCAGGTGTGATAACACAAGCAAAACCTATCGTAAATATCATAGCATAGGGATAAATATAATAGAACATATACAACAAGTTATATTGGTGAAGCATATTTTAACAGAAATTTCAAGCTTTCGAAGACAACTAGAAAGTATACCCATATACCAGAACTGCAACATATGTCTGTACAAATTTGCCTCTCTATAGCACTCAGAGTAGAATAACAAATAGCGGAAATCCAAATACTATATAGTAAGGGAGATAGTACGCCAGCCTCCTGCTCACTTCCAAACTATCACATCGTCTTTACTAAGCTATCACCTGTCACCTAGTCTGCCCATCCAAGATTGGATGAACAACCCAAGGTAATAAGAGGGAAACATAAAACCTTGAGTCAGACAACATTCTTAGTGAGCGATAAAACAACTAACTAACTTCACCAATAGATTATATAAGAATGGGTAAATAAACTAACTAATTTACCCACAACATCAGAGAAGAACACAACTTCCACCATCCCCACATCGGACAGTGATAGCCTTTGCAATTCATACAACCATTGGAACAACAATTCATCCATGGTAATCAGAACGACCATTCAATCATGGCAAACAGAAGTAACCAATCAATAACACTCATAGCATCCAGATTATAGACCTCATATAAACCATCCTAATCGAATTCAACATGCTTTATGTGCAAGCCCCAGAGGCCTAAACCAATATCAGACAAGCACCTAAGAAATAACTCCTTCGACGTTGGACAAACTACATCAGACGGTACAAACAAAGAAACCAATCATCCATGACAGACTCTGGCTATCACTTCTAATCTTGCTTTGAAATTATCGTTAATCGTATGACTGGCCATATCATACTGCCATCCGTCAAGGGATAATGGTAACCCCGGTTCTAGCAAAAACCCCATATGCCTTTTGACGATACGTACCTAGGCCTTTCAACGATACCCAGGGCACGACCCACATCCGGTCTTTTATGTGCCCCTATTATACCCCTACTTTGAGCCTGCTAGAACCTACGATTACGATAATTCCTCGGCCTTTAGTATCTCTAGTTAACCAACCACGACTTTTCACGCTCAAGCAACCTTCTCAAGCAACTATTATCCACAAACTCATGACCTTTGAGTTGCCACCTCATTCGCTATTCTACACCGATCAACGAACACATTCAACACTTCGAATATTCCCACTTGAACTTACTCCGAAGTCACAACATGTAACAACCCGCATTCTACGCATCGAAGGATCGTAGAATATTTATTTCTTTCCCATATGAAGTCGTATGGTCATGTAACTTTGGGAAACAACCATTATAGTCATTTCCCATGTTCATGATTTTTGTCAATTTTTAAATGACCATTTTGCCCCTAGCTGATCTTGTTTTGGCCATAACTTTTGATTGGAAAGGAATTTTGACCCGAAACCACTTCCATTAGATTCGTTTGATGGTTTACCTTTTCGTAGAGTGGTCACATGTGAAAAACGGACTTACCGTTTGGGAGATATGGCTGAAATAAGGTTTGGAAGGTGAAAAACTGCTTAACCGGGCCAAATAGGGTGATTAGTGAATGGGCCCATAACCCATTTCGGGATTAGGGTTATAGGGAGGCTGAAAGGAGTTAGAGAATCATTCCATTTCAGTTTTCTAGCCTCCACTTACCTCTTAGAAACCCTAAAAATGGCCTCCAACCTCTAAATCACCTCCAAATCATCTTCTAATCAAGGATTAAGCTTAGCAACATCAAATCAAGGGAGATCTACACCAAATCAACGTTAGAGCCACTGCTTAGCATCGGGATTCACACCAAATCAGAGATTTATTTCAGATCTAAGTTTTATTTGTGGCTAAGGTGAGTGATTTGCATAGTTCCTCACTAATTTTGGCTAATTAAGGGTAATTAGTGTTAATTAGAGAATTTAAATATGATAAAATTCTGGAAAAATATTTATAAAATTCGAAATGATGTTTTAGACCTCTGAAATGAATTTAGGTTAATTTGGTTAAGTTTTGATAATCATATTATTAGTTTCACCTAAACATGCTTAAGGGGAAATATGGGGTTTTGGGTAAGTTTGATCCATTTTAACCTATCATATTGATGTTTTGGTGTTTTAGGCCACTTCTACTTGTTGCTATGACTGTATGGTATGCTTTGTGATTGATTAGAATAGTTGGAATGGTCGAAAACGCCGTCGAGTGGCATAAATTGTTTGCTGGAAGAAGTGCAGGAAGGCATCCGAACCGGATCGGATCGGTAGGAGGACCCGATCCGCTCTCATACTCCACTCTTCGATCTATTCGCACTTCTCGTGGCATGCATCATCCGATCCGACCCGCCTGGTGTTCTCCGACCCGATCCGCCATGGTACCCCGACCCGAACCGATGTACTTCGACGAGGCTTGGAAAGAAGAAGCCGATCCGAACCGTGGCAAACTGGAGGACCCCGACCCGAACCGGTGAAGGCGACTGGACGTGGGGTCTCGATCCGATCCGCTGAGGTGAAGATGACCCGATCCGATCCAGAGAAGAAGGAGCACTCTGATCCGTACCGAACTGATGACTAGGGATAGATCCGAACCGATCCGGTGATGACCAATAACCCGAGATGCAAAGGTAGTCCAAATGGAAGTTAGAGCTCAGGATCCAGTTGGGAACCAATGAGTTCACTTCACGGTTGGGCTTTGCTGCGGACGTGTGCGAAGGAGTTGTCGACGTTCATAACTTCGATTCACCATTGAAAATGGATGATGGGCTACTTATCAGTGCAGTAGAGTCACTATGACTCGAGGGGCAAGGTGATGGTAGCAAGACTACGTTATCAGTGCAGTAGAGTCATTATGACTCGAGGGGCAAAGTGATGCATAGTAAGACTATGAGCCAGTGCAGTGGGGTCATTGTGACTCCATGGGGCAGAGTGGACATAGTAAAGAATTAGTGAGGCTATGATCCAGTGCAGTGGGGTCATTGCGGCTCCATGGGGCAAAGTGGACATAGCAAAGGATTAGTGGCTATGTATCAGTGCAGTGAAGCCATTTATGACTTCATGGGGCAAAGTGATCATAGCAAGGTATGTTGGGTGATCGAAGTGGTGAATATCGTATGCTTTAAGCACTGAGTGAGAGATATGAGGATGGTTGCTATGTTTGATTGTTTGCCATCACTATGACATGCATACCCCCACCCCCGTTATCTTTACACCATTTGAAATGGCACCTTAGAGTGTTGTACAGTATGTAGTGCTAACTCTTTGGTTGCAGGTCCAGGTTCAGGTATATTTTAGTCTACCTGTTATTGTTCTGTTTAGATGCTTATCGCTCATACCAGGCTTTATGTCTGACCCAGAGTTTTATGTCCCCTCTTATTACTCTGGGTGCTCACACGAGCAGACTAGAGACAGGTTAGCTGGTGATGCGCGAGTAGCTGATTCGGAGGCGAGCATGAGGCTTCCACATGTGATATATAGATATTCTCCCTGTGTCGTTGGTGGTCGCTACTTGGGCATTAGTAGTGTACCTCCTTTATCTTACTTTTGCTTTTTGAGACAGTTTGAAAAGTTGTAATAATGTTAGCTTTGGATCATAAGTTGTACTTGGATTTTCCGCTGCTATGTTAGTTTGTTTTCAGCTTATGCATTGTCTCACCTGTTTTATGTCAAGTATGTTGTTATTATATTTTGTTCCATGCGCTGTGAGACATTTTACAGGTTCCTTGTTAGTTCATTTCCTTTTTCCCTTTCCTTCTGATGATCCATCCCGTGCTAACTGGACATGTGTACAACGCACTTTTTGGAGTAAATGTCGGTTGGTGCGGGGCAGGCCGTCACTTTTGGTATCAGAGCTCTAGGTTGCGTAGTTTACCTAGGGAAAGACACTAGGGAGAGATAGTACATATATGAGAGCGCGTATTTGTGATTACTTTGGTTTTCAAAAGCTATATATATATACTATTAGTAGTATAAGAATGAAGTCGTACTGCACTAGCACCACTATGGGGTCGTTAATCGTTTCCCCTTTTACAGATTAACGATGAGCCGATATGCTAGAGGTGCTGGTAGGGGAGCCAATAATGGGAATGCTGCTGACATGAGGGTGATGTTTACTGACCTCATGAGAGACATGCTTAGGGAGGTGCAAGGGGCAGTTCCCAATCCCGGAATTGGTGGTGGTCCAGTAGTGCAGGCGCCTTGGGTCGATTTTTCCAAGTTGTGCAAGGATTATACTAACCTTGGTGGGAAGTCGTTCCACGGAACGGAGTCGGCCACAGATGTTCAGGATTGGTTGGATAGCTGTGATCGTATCTTCGATGACTTGGGTATCGAGGATGCGATGAAGAGAAGGCTAGCGTCTCGTCGGGTACAAGGGCGAGCAATGAATTGGTGGAATGCCATTAGAACAGCTACTCCAGAAGATCAGGTTACTTGGGATCAGTTCAAGGCTCGCTTTAGCGAGAAGTTCATTCCAGCTGCCCAGAAGTCGGTGTTGTTTAAGAGATTCTTGGAACTCAAGCAGAATGGTAGGGCAGTCTCTGACTATATTGTTGAATTCGACACTTTGTCGAAGTATGGACTATCTCTTATCGATACTCCTGAGAAGAAGAATGAGAAGTTCATTACTGGGTTGGATGGATACTTGGGGGAAAGGCTTATCAACCACATCGATGAGACTTTTGAATCGATTGTGGGGAATGCTTTGAGATCAGAGAGTCTTTACCCTAAGTCAAAGACTGAGGCTGCATCTGCAGAAGAGCCGAAGCCGCAAGCAGGCGGTGGAGGCAAGAACAACTCTCAGAATAAGAGGAAGCAGAACCAATCTAAGGATGGCCAGAAAAAGAACAAGAAAGATATTGAGTGCTTCAGTTGTGGTAAGAAGGGCCATTATGCTAAAGAATGTCGGGCCAAGCCAGCGGAAAGGAAGTGCTACAACTGTGGCCAAGTGGGACATCATAAGGATAAGTGTCCGCAACCTCTTAAGGAGAAGCAGATTGTGAAAGCATATGCTATTGATGCAGTTCCTTCTTCGTCGAATGCCCCAACTACGGCGGAGAAAGGAAAGAATGTCGTTATTCAAGGTATGCTTTCTATTTATGATGTACCAGTTCGAGTTTTGTTTGATACTGGGGCTTCCCGTTCCTTCATATCTAGTGACCTGGTAGATAGGTTGGGACTGGAACCCGAGATAGTCGATAGACCATTGGTTGTGACGAACCCGATTGGTGGTTCGACTAGCCTTAGTGTGATTTGCAGGAATTTGGTCTTATCGAGTCATGGATGTATGTTTGTTTGTGATTGCTTTGTTTTGGGATTTACTGGGTATGGCATTATATTGGGGGTCGATTGGCTCCAAAGATACGGGGTGGTGGTAGACTGTGAGGGCGTTTTAGTGATAGTTAGGGCAGATGATGGGCGGAGGGTAGTGTTTGGTAGTCTACCTAATGATGGGGTAATGGCTAGTTTTATAAATTCCCTCGACATCCCGCATGATGAGTTGTCAGATGTGCCCGTGGTTGACCAGTATCCGGACGTCTTCGAGGAGGTGACCGGGCTTCCACCACACCGAGAGATTGAGTTCCATATTGATTTAGTGAAAGATGCCAGACCTATAGTGATGCCACTTCGTCATATGGCACCGAGGGAGAAGCGAGAGCTCGGGGTGCAAGTCTGCAATCTTTTGAAGAAGGGATTTATTAGAAGAAGTGTCTCTGAGTGGGGAGCACCAGTTGTGTTTGCCACTAAGGCAGATGGTTCCCTTCGTTTGTGTGTGGACTATCGCGAGTTGAATAAGGTAACGAGGAAGAATAAGTATCCTCTACCGCGGATAGATGATTTGTTTGATCAACTGGAAGGAGCAAAAGTGTTCTCCCAGTTGGACCTCGTGACAGGATTTCATCAGCTTCGAGTAGCGGATGAGAGTGTTCCGAAAACGGCATTTAGGACGCCGTCTGGATTCTATGAGTGGTTGGTCATGCCATTTGGGTTGACCAATGCACCAGCCTACTTTGTGGATCTTATGAATCGAGTATTCAGAGATCAGTTGAATAAGTTTGTTCTTGTGTTCGTAGACGATATCCTTGTTTACTCGAGGACAGAGGAGGAACACAAGGGACATTTGAGGATAGTGATGGAGGTGTTGAGGAAACACCAATTGAAAGCGAAATTCTCTAAGTGTCACTTTTGGAGAAGGGAAGTGAGATTCTTGGGCCATGTTGTTTGAGAAAATGGTATTGCCGTGGACCCTGCGAAGGTGGCTACGGTACAGGAATGGCCTACGCCCAAGAATGCAACAGATGTAAGAAGTTTCTTGGGGTTAGCTGGATATTATCGTAAGTTTATCCAGGACTTCTCCAAGATAGCAGGACCGTTGACTCAGTTGACTAAGAAGAATCGGGCCTTCGTCTGGGATGGAGTGTGTGAGAATGCATTTAAGAGTCTAAAGGAAAGGTTGACGCGTGCGCCAGTGCTAGTCATTCCTAAAGGGAATGAAGAAATGACGGTATACACGGATGCTTGTGGTACCGGACTAGGTGCTGTGTTAATGCAAGGAGGTAGGGTTGTAGCTTATGCTAGTCGGCAGCTAAAGCCACATGAGAAGAAGTATCCTACCCATGATTTGGAACTGGCAGCGATTGTGTTCGCATTAAAGATGTGGAGACACTATCTCTTGGGAGAAAGATTTGAGTTGTTTACCGATCATAAATCGTTAAAGTATCTCTTCTCTCAGAAGGATCTGAATCTCCGTCAGCAGAGATGGTTAGAGTTCTTGGCTTCATATGATTTTGATATCACATACACACCTGGGAAAGGTAATGCGGTAACCGATGCCTTGAGTAGGAGACATGCCGGTTTAGGGGCTATGTTTCTTGAATGGAAGCAACTGGAGTATATCGCGGGGTTTGATTTCAGACCAAAGTGCGAATTGGATCCAGACATGCTAGCTAGTTTGGCGATCAGACTCACTTTGATAGAGCGGATTGGTTCCAGCCAGAGGGACGATCCTAATCTATTGGAAATCATCTCCAAGTTAGAGATGGACATCGACGGTGAGGAGATGAATTTGTATGGGCTTGATCGAGATGGATGGCTTAGAAAGAATGGAAGACTAGTTGTACCCAACGTGAATGGTTTGAGAGATGAAGTGCTTAGAGAATGTCATCACTCAAAACTGACTATACACCCCAGTGGTGATAAGATGTATCGAGACATGAGACAGTCTTACTACTGGGAAGGGATGAAAAGAGACGTTGGGAAGTTTATATCCAAATGCATGAATTGCCAGCTAGTTAAAGCTGAGCAAAAGAAACCTAGTGGGTTGTTACAACCATTAGAAATTCCAGAATGGAAATGGGAGCAAGTCTCGATGGATTTCATCGATGGTTTACCAAGGACTAGATCGGGACATGATAGCATTTGGGTAATTGTGGATCGATTGACTAAGAGTGCAAGATTTATACCAGTAAATCGACTAGAACGACAGCTAAATTAGCAGAATTGTATATAAAGTGGGTAGTGAGATTTCATCGAGTACCTAAAAGCATTGTGAGTGACCGAAACCCGTTGTTTACTAGTGGGTTTTGGAAGAGCTTACAAGAGGCTCTAGGGTCAGAGTTACATCTCAGTACCACATATCATCCTCAGAACGACGGTCAGATGGAGAGGGTGAATCACATATTGGAAGATCTCTTGAGAGCATGCATATTGGATTTTGGTGGATCATGGGATGACCATTTGCATCTAGTAGAGTTTGCATATAATAATAGCTACCAATCCAGTATCGGTATGGCTCCATATGAAGCTTTGTACGGAAGGAGGTGCACCTCACCATCATGTTGGATAGAGACTGGCGAGGAGTTTATGCTTGGACCAGATGTGGTGAGGGAGACTTCAGATAAGATTAAGATCATTCAACAACGAATGAAGGCTGCCCAAGATAGGAAGAAAAGCTATGCTGATAAAAGGAGAAGAGACTTAAAATTCTTCGTTGGTGACTTGGTGTTTGTCAAGGTTTCTCCGTTGAAGAGCGTGATACGATTTGGTAGGAGAGGCAAGTTGGCACCAAGATTTGTTGGCCCATTCCCTGTTCTTGAACTAGTTGGGAATTTGGCGTATAGAGTTGACTTACCAGAGAAAATGGCGGGAGTTCACAACGTATTTCATGTTTCCCAGCTAAGGAAGTTCGTTCACGACCCAGATATGACTATTTCACCTGATCAGTTAGAGGACTTCGAAGTAGAACCCGAGGCGGTTGGGAACCGCAAGCCGATCTGAATTGTCGAGCATGATACGAAGCAACTTCGAAGGAAGGCGGTGAAGCTAGTCAAGGTTCAGTGGGGGCGAGAACGAGAATGACTGTACTTGGGAGACAGGGGAGAGCATTAGAAAGACGTATCCAGAACTCTTTGCCTGGTAAGATTTACTTTGCAATTTAGTTATTCCGCATGCTAGGATAGACTTGTTTAGCTTGTTTACCATGTTTGATTGTTGTTTTATGGTTGGTAGGCATGCGGAACCCTTTTGTGTGTTTTGGTTAGGAAATTTCGGGGGCGAAATTTCTTAAGGGGGGGAGAATGTAACAACCCGCATTCTACGCATCGGAGGATCGTAGAATATTTATTTCTTTCCCATATGAAGTCGTATGGTCATGTATCTTTGGGAAACAACCATTAGAGTCATTTCCCATGTTCATGATTTTTGTCAATTTTTAAATGACCGTTTTGCCCCCTAACTGATCTTGTTTTGGCTATAACTTTTGATTGGAAAGGAATTTTGACCTGAAACCACTTCCATTAGATTCGTTTGATGGTTTACCTTTCCGTAGAGTGGTCACATGTGAAAAACGGACTTCCCGTTTGGGAGATATGGCTGAAATAAGGTTTGGAAGGTGAAAAACTGCTTAACCGGGCCAAATAGGGTGATTAGTCAATGGGCCCATAACCCATTTCGAGATTAGGGTTATGGGGAGGCTGAAAGGAGTTAGAGAATCATTCCATTTCAGTTTTGTAGCCTCCACTTACCTCTTAGAAACCCTAAAAAATGGCCTCCAACCTTTAAATCACCTCCAAATCATCTTCTAATCAAGGATTAAGCTTAGCAACATCAAATCAAGGGAGATCTACACCAAATCAACGTTAGAGCCGCTGTTTAGCATCGGGATTCGCACCAAATCAGAGATTTATTTCAGTTCTAAGTTTTATTTGTGGCTAAGGTGAGTGATTTGCATAGTTCCTAACTAATTATGGCTAATTAAGGGTAATTAGTGTTAATTAGCGAATTTAAACATGATAAAATTCTGGAAAAATATTTATAAAATTCGAAATGATGTTTTAGACCTCTAATATGAATTTGGGTTAATTTGGTTAAGTTTTGATAATCATATCATTAGTTTCACCTAAACATGCTTAAGGGGAAATATGGGGTTTTGGGTAAGTTTGATCCATTTTAACCTATTATATTGATGTTTTGGTGTTTGAGGCCACTTCTACTTGTTGCTATGACTGTATGGTATGCTTTGTGATTGATTAGAATAGTTGGAATAGTCGAAAACGTTGTCGAGTGGCGTAAATTGTTTGCTGGAAGAAGTGCAGGAAGGCATCCGAACCGGATCGGATCGGTAGGAGGACCCGATCCGCTCTCATACTCCACTCTTCGATCTATTCGCACTTCTCGTGGCACGCATCATCCGATCCGACCCGCCTGGCGTTCTCGACCCAATCCGCCATGGTACCCCGACCCGACCGATGTACTTCGACGAGGCTTGGAAAGAAGAAGCTGATCCGAACCGTTGCAAACTGGAGGACCCCGACCCGAACCGGTGATGGCAAATGGACGTGGAGTCTCAATCCGATCCGCTGAGGTGAAGATGACCCGATCCGATCCAGAGAAGAAGGAGCACTCCGATCTGAACCGAACTGATGACTAGTGGTAGATCCGAACCGATCCGGTGATGACCAATAACCCGAGATGCAAAGGTAGTCCAAATGGAAGTTAGAGCTTAGGATCCAGTTGGGAACCAATGAGTTCACTTCATGGTTGGGCTTTGCTGCGGGATGTGTGCTAAGGAGTTGTCGACGTTCATAACTTCGATTCACCATTGAAAATGGATGATGGGCTACTTATCAGTGCAGTAGAGTCACTATGACTCGAGGGGCAAGGTGATGGTAGCAAGACTACGTTATCAGTGCAGTAGAGTCATTATGACTCGAGGGGCAAAGTGATGCGTAGTAAGACTATGAGCCAGTGCAGTGGGGGTCATTGTGACTCCATGGGGCAGAGTGGACATAGTAAAAAATTAGTGAGGCTATGAGCCAGTGCAGTGGGGTCATTGCGACTCCATGGGGCAAAGTGGACATAGCAAAGGATTAGTGGCTATGTATCAGTGCAGTGAAGCCATTTATGACTTCATGGGGCAAAGTGATCATAGCAAGGTATGTTGGGTGATCGAAGTGGTGAATATCGTATGCTTTAAGCACTGAGTGAGAGATGTGAGGATGGTTGCTATGTTTGATTGTTTTCCATCACTATGACATGCACACCCCCACCCCCGTTATCTTTACACCATTTGAAATGGCACCTTAGAGTGTTGTACAATATGTAGTGCTAACTCTTTGGTTGCAGGTCCAGGTTTAGGTATGTTTTAGTCTACCTGTTATTGTTCTGTTTAGATGCTTATTGCTCATACCAGGCTTTATGTCTGACCCAGAGTTTTATGTCCCCTCTTATTACTCTGGGTGCTCACACGAGCAGACTAGAGACAGGTTAGCTGGTGATGTGCGAGTAGCGGATTCGGAGGCGAGCAGGAGGCTTCCACGTGTGATATTTAGATATTCTCCCTGTGTCGTTGGTGGTCGCTACTTGGGCATTAGAAGTGTACCTCCTTTATCTTATGTTTACTTTTTGAGACAGTTTGAAAAGTTGTAATAATGTTAGCTTTGGATCATAAGCTGTACTTGGATTTTCCGCTGCTATGTTAGTTTATTTTCAGCTTATACATTGTCTCACCTGTTTTATGTCAAGTATGTATTTATTATATATATTTTCCATGCACTGTGAGACATTTTACAGGTTCCTTGTTAGTTCATTTCCTTCTTCCCTTTTCTTCTGACGATCCGTCCCGTGCTAACTGGACATGTGTACAGCGCACTTTTGGAGTAAATGTCGGTTGGTGCAGGGCGGGCCGTCACACAACATCACTGAGCCAAATTATATCGCTGTGCTGCGGCCAGAGTTCAGGGGGATTCCCCCCCCCCCCCCCGAATTTTTTTCATGCCCTTTTAATAAAATATGGGTCGTACCCAATTTTTTTTTCTTTCGGAAATGACCCTGTGCAACCGACCCCCCTCCCACTGGGATGCTCGACCGACCACCCTTCTTGCTCGACCACATCATAGTGACCGATCATACCCTGCTCGAGGCACTACCCATGTACTTGACCATGCTCGACCCCATGTATGCACAACCACATCATAATGACCGACCATACCCTGCTCGAGCCACTCCCCATGTACTTGACCATGCTCGACCCCATGTATGCACGACCAGATCACCCTGACCGAGCCTATTCAGCACGACCCGAACCCAACATTGGTCGACCCGATCACTTCTTGCCTCCACCTTGGCCAATCGACTGACCCGAACTCCTCACCGCCTTGACCGACCACTTCCTGTTCGACCCGATCATCACGCTCGACCCGACTAGGAGGCTGCTCGACCGACCACTCTTCTTGCTCTACTAAAACTTTTCCAATCGACAAGATTGATGAAATCTACTCATCTAATTCATCCAATACAATCATAAGCATGTTATGAAATTACTAAAAACATGAATATGATTATTTTCACCAAAATTATGCTAATTTCACCAAAGTAATGATAAATGAACATATGAACAAAACGATGGATCTAACTTGCATGAGCATATAAAATAACATGAAAATTACTGGTTTTAAGTTGCTAAATTAGATCTTATGGCGATTCATATGAAAATAAACTTACCATAAGGTAGATCTATGGAAAACGACTTGAAAATGATGAAAATGTGTGCATATGACTCGTATACTTGCTTGAATCCGTGTGAGAGATGCATATCACTCACCAATTCTTCAAAACAACCCAAAAACACTTAGACCTAGATCCGGACAGTGAAGAATTTGATCCAAACTCTTCAATTCGATGACTCTTCCTTGGAATGGTGTAGATCTAGCTTCAAACGATGTAAATCTTCGATTATCTAACGTAGATCTCGAATTTTAATAGTGGAAAGGTGTAGGAGAATGGAGGAATGGAGGATCACAAGCCCCTCCAATTGAGAGAATGAGAAAAGTAAACTCTTCTCCATGTTTTTTACCCCCTTTTTATAGCTTCCAACCAGCCCACTAATGTGCCTCCCCAAATCGGCCCACTATGGCTTTATAAACCTGAACAACCAACTGTTAAACCTTAAAACAACGATTCCTACCAGACCGCAGAGCCAAATCTTTAGTGTGATCACTCTACGAAAAGGGATATATCGTTTCCTTTCCAATGGCACATGTCTCAACACCTGATTTGATCCGAGTCAAAAGTTACTCCCTGTACAAGACTAACATGGGTAGAATGGTCACAAACAAAATTGCTAAAAATTATGGACATGTTTCACAACCCCATAAGCATCATATTAAAATATGAGAATGATCTAACCTTCATGGAATAAAATAAAAAATATTTTATGATCTTCGGATAAGTAAAATGCGGGCAGTTACATTCTTTCCCCTTTAGGATTTCGCCCCTGAAATCCCAAGCAAACACAAGCAATTCTGCATGCCTATCATCCATGTTCATCCAATTCCCAAACTAGCAGCCATCAAGTTATGCATCCATATTTCTATCCTGGCAAGCGGAATTCTAGCAGCAACAACAACAAAGATAACAACAATAACAACACGTAACAATGATGTAATGATGGCGCGATATCAACGAGTCATATGGATGAAGAGTTTTGGATGGGTTGTCTTTATACTCTCCTCCATCTCCCATGTACCATCGTCGCCATCCTTACTCCATTATACCTTGACTAGTTTAACCATCTTCCTCCTAAGTTGTTTCGTGTCATTTTCCACAACAAGAAGTAGCTTACGAGGTCTCGTAACTGCGGCCTCAACTTCTAGGTTTTCGTATTGTCCCGGAGATACTACCACACCTGGATCATGCAGATATTTCATAGAAACAATTCACGAAAAGCGTTATGCACACATGACATCTTCTCACGTAACTCTAATCTAAAAGGCAGCTTTCCACTTCGCTCGACTATCGGAAACGGTCCAATGAACTTAGGAGCTAACTTTCCTTTACTTCCGAACCTAACCACATGCTTTAATGGTGAGATCTTGACGAAAAACATATTTCCAACGTCGAATTCCAAATCCTGCATTCGTTGATGAACAATCTCGATACAATCTGATGTCTCCCTTATCATCTACGACCCAAGTATCAACTTATCTCCAGTTTCTAACAAACATGCTGGAGAATTACATGGTCTGGGATACAACGCCTCGTATGGTGCCATCCCAATGCTTCTTCTAGACTCTTCCAAACTCCACTCGTGAATAATGGATCTCGATCACTCACTATGCACTTCGGGTACCACGGAATCGAACAATCCATTTTATAAAGTTCAGCCAAATTCGATTTTGTCCTAGTCAACCTGACAGGAATGAACCTCGTACTTTTGGTCAAGTGATCCACGATGACCCAAATTCCTTCATTTCCTACTCTGATTCTAGGTAGACCATCAATAAAAATCCATCGACATCTTCTCCCACGTCCATTAGGAATCTCCAATGGCTGAAGCAATCCACTCGGCTTCTTCTATTTAGCTTTCACCAACTGACAATTCATACACTTGGAAATGAACTTTCCAGTATCTCTTTTCATCCCTTCCCAGTAGTAGACTTGCTTCATGTCCTATTACATCTTATTACCACCGGGATTAACTTCGAGTGATGACATTTCCCTCAGAACCTGATCTCTCAATCCATCGATATCAGGAACAACTAGTCTTCCTTGCTTTTGAAGCCAACCTCCTCAATCGACTTTGAACTCTTTATCCTTTGGTTCCAGCTTTTGGATAAACTCGTGAAGCTTTATATCTCACTTTTGGCCCTCACCAATCCTTTCGATAAGAGTAGGTCTTATCGATAAGGTTGGCAATATTTCAAGTTCCAACTCACATCGTAGGCTGAAATCAAACCTTTCTAAATACTCGAGGCTCTTCCATTACGAAAACATCGCTTCTAAACTCGCATGTCTTCGACTTAGCACATCTGCTCCTGCGTTATTTTTTCGAGGTTTGGTACTTTGAAAGCTTATCCTTCCACTGATGCTTTCACAAGACTTCCAAACAAACTCACAACGAGTCTTATACTCTTCCTCGTTCTGAGAGTAAACCAGGATATCATCCACGAACACAGGCACGAACTCATTCATTGGTCTCTAAAAACTCTATTCTTAAGATCCACAAAATATGCTGGCGCTTTCGTCAATCCAAATGGCATCACCAATCATTCAAAGAAACTGGACGGTGTCCCAAAAGAAGCCTTCGACACACTTTCCTTTACCACTCGCAATTGGTGTAATTCCGTTGCCAAATCCATTTGAGAAAACACTTTGGCATCGTAAAGCTGATCGAACAAGTCCTTGATCCTCGATAACAAATACTTGTTCTTCTTGGTCACCCTATTTAGCTCACGATAGTCCTCACAAATTCTCTACCAGCCGCTAGCCTAGGTTGCAAATATAATTGGTGTACCCCACTCGGAAATACTCCTTCAAATGAATCCTTTCCCAAAAAGTTATGAACCTGCACCTCTAACTCTCACTATTACTTAGGCGCCATCTGCCTAAGGTGCATAACGATAGGTCTAGCACACTCAACCAAATCTGCTCTAAACTCAGTCTCACAACGCGGCGACAACTCTTTGACTTCGCCAAAGACATCCTCAAACTTACTTGCGATTAGCCTGGATGACAAGTCTTCTTGTGGGACTCCAAGCGAATATAACAACTCACGAGAACACAATCTTTGGGTTACCCCGAATCAACACCTTTCGCCCTTGAACATCCCCGACTCTCATCTCTATCTTTTTGCAATTTACTCTTACCGCATACCTCTTGGGCCAATCCATGCCCAAGATTATCAAAACCCAGCGAAAGTTATAACTAAGCAACCATTCATAATTCAGCATCCATGGTCGGCAATATTGGATCCATAAAGTAAGCAATGAGAAGATGAACCCATACTAGATTAGTTATAACCAAAGGTCTATTACAACTTCAAGTTCCAAACTTATTCGGCATACAATCTTATTACATGTAAAAGAAGACAATTCTCTAGTACACAACATAACTTAATCAAACTCCACTGGCAGAAAGCTTATCCAAACTAATAACAACATCTTCTAATTCCTATTAGGAAGGAAATAGGAAATCAGAATAGCTTCCAGAACATATGCTTCCCCTGTTTGTTTATTCTTCAGAAAATCAGGGCAATTCTTCTTCTCATGTCCCAGGATTTTCACAATTGAAGCACTTCTACTCAGCTATGGGATTCTTATAATCCTTGGAAAAATGGCCTTTCTGCCAGCGGTTAAAGCAAGTCACCTCTCCCTTCTGCTTCTTCTTCTTATTCATCTTCTTTGTCGCACTAGGACCAGTGAAAGTTTCTTCTTGAGGTTCATGTCTGTTTTTACAAGCCTTATCCCAAGAAGCATTGATCCTCTCTCCTTGCTTTTTGGTCCGACGTCGAAGTTGCTATAAATATATACTTCTTCTTAACTCATCTTCTTCATTTGTAGAAGAATAATCCCTCTATTGCTTAGCGGAATCACCCTTAGGTACATGTATAGGAACACCACGCCTTATTGCCGCTTTTGGGATGGGCATTCTTAGCAGGACAGTGGCCATCATGGCCCCAAACATAACTAGGCATTATGTCATAACAACGAAAGCTTCCAACCGGTTTCTATCACCTGCCCTTCCAATCGTAGGCTCGTCCTTGGTAGTGTTTCCTAAAGTTTGACGGCTCATTCTAAATCTTAAAACCAGAATGATTAGTCCACATGTAAAATAACTGCTATAATGTTCAAATGCTATTATACTATACACTATTATACAGTATACATCCAACTAAAATCTACAAATATGTTTCTCTTATGTAGTTATGTTTTTGAACTTTATTTAAAAATCGTTAACCAGAGCTCTAATACCAAATGTGATGACTACCCTCAACCCCTGCACTAAACAAGTGGAAAAGTGCACTGAAAGGTGTGCTAGGCAGCAATGGACGATCATCAAGATGTGATAACACAAGCGGAACCTGTCGTAAATCTCACAGCGCAAGGATAAAAATATAACATAACATATACAACAGGTAATATTAGTGAAGCATATTTTAACAGAAATTTCAAGCTTTCAAAAACAACTAGAAAGTATACCCACATACCAAAACTGCAACATATATCTGTAGAAATTTTCCTCACTAAGCACCCAGCATAAAATAACAAATAGCGGAAATCCAAATACTATATAGTAAGAGAGATACTACGCCAACCTCTTGCTCGCCTCCGAACTGCTACATCGTCTTTAATAAGCTATCACCTGTCACCTAGTCTGCCCATCCAAAATTAGATGAACAACCCAAGGTAATAAGAGGGAAACATAAAACCTTGAGCAAGACAACATGCTTAGTGAGTGATAAAACAACTAACTAACTTCATCAATAAAGTATACGAGAATGGGTAAATAAACTAACTAATTTATCCACAACATCAGAGAAGAATAAAACTTCCATCTTCCCCACATCGGACAGTGATAGCCTTTACAATTCAAACAACCAAAGGAACAACAATTCATCCATGGTAATCAAAACGACCATTCAATCATGGCAAACAGAAGTAACCAATCAATAACACTTATAAAATCCATATTATAGACCACATGTAAACCGTCCTAATCGAGTTCAACATCCCTTAAGTGTAAGCGCCAAAGGCCTAAACCAATATCAGACAAGCACCCAAGAAATATCGTTGGACAATCTACGTGAGACGGTACAAACAAAGAAACCAATCATCCATGACAGACTCTGGTTATAACTGCCAATCCTGCTTTGAAATCATCGTTAATCATATGACTAACCTTATCATACAGTCATCTGTCAAGGGCTAATGGTAACCCCGGTTCTAGAAAAATCCCCTACGACTTTCGAAGATACATACCTAGGCCTTTCAACGATACCTAGGGTACTCAACCTACATATGCCCTTTTAGATTCCCCTGTTATAACCCTGCTTTGAGCCCGCTATAACCTACGACAACGATAATTCCTCGGCTTTCAGTATCTCTAGTTATCCAACCACGACTTTTCATATACTTGACCATGCTCGACCCCATGTATGCACAACCACATCATAGTGACCGACCATACCCTGCTCGAGCCACTCCCTATGTACTTAACCACGCTCAACCCCATGTATGCACGACCAGTCCACCCTGACCGACCCCATTCAGCTCGACATGTACCCAACACTGCTCAACCCAACCACTTCTTGCATTCACCTTGGCCAACCGGCCAACCCGAAGTCCTTACCACCATGAATGACCACTTCCTACTCGACCCAACCATCACGCTTGACCCGACCAGGAGGCTGCTCGACCGACCATCCTTCTCGCTCGACCAAAACTTTGCCAATTGAAAAGATCAATGAAATCTACTTATCTAATACAGCCATAAGCATGTTATGAAATTACTAACAACATGAATAGGACTATCTTGGAATAATAAAATCAAATTTCCGTAAAATGCATAAGCATTGTGAAGCCTAGGTTGCTTGAAAAAAAGTGTAGGCTAGTAACACACAACAAGGACTAGTAGTGACTACTAGATAGTGGAAGGGCAAGTAAGCGTTGAGAGTTTATGGTTGGACTTTTCTTCAGTGAAATAGTCTTATGATTCTTGGCCTTTGATAGTAGCTATGCAGGATGTCGAAAGATGGAAAGGCTTAATGAAAAAAATAAGCTAAGAAAGAGAATAGCCTAACTAAGAAGAAAACAACAAATTCAGTAAAGCAAAAAAGTGATGGGAAAAGAAAATGAAAATCTTAAGAAAAGATGAATAAAAATGAAAATTTTCCAAGATAAGTTGAAAAAGAAGAGAAAATTTTCTTATGTAGTTGTACTTGGATAGGAAAATAGGAAATCTATATAGAATAGTTACATAAAAATCCAAGTACAATTAGAAAAGGTACATAAAAGAAAAACGAAAGTTGTGAATTTTTCCGTTTTATACCTTTTTGTAACATAAGAAATCGAATTTAGAAAATTAGATTTTTTTTTAAATTTTGAATTTAATGATGGTTGGTAGGATTTTGGATGCAATAATTTGATGAGCTATGCTCTTATTCTGTAAGAGTGGGGGAAAATTTAGGTGAAAAATGTTTTGATTTTTCAAAAATATTGCATTCATATAGAATTGGAAATATATTTAGGATGTGAGCATCATGTTTTGAAAGAGTTTTTAAAAGCTTGCATACATATAGGTGGTACCAATTAGGCATACATGTATTACTATGATGTATTTCACTTTGCACTTGCGCACAATGTTTGCAAAAATTGGATGCACACGTGATGGTTTGATGCGAGGGATTATATATTTTACCCCTATCGAATTTCGGGGACGAAATTCTTAAGGGTGGGAGAATGTAACACCCTGCATTTTTAATGTAATTAAAAATATGCATATATTATATGCATAGATATATTTAAAGGAAAAATTAAATAATATTAATATAATTACATGTAAGAAATTTATGCAGTGAAATAAAGAAAAATATTGATAAAGAAATTACATGCAATATATGAAATAAGAAGAAATGCAATGAAATGTGAAGAAATGCATGCGAACTTTACAAAATAAATAAAAAGGAGAATTTGAAGAGCCTTCAGAATTTGGTCAGGAAATAAGCGTCATTGCGTTCGTGGTGATTTTCTGATCAATTTAGACCTATAGTTTATAGGAAACTAATTTAAAATGAAGAAGATATCTTTAAACTAAATATTGCAACAAAACATGAAAAAGAGGAATGTGAAAATAATAATGTGTAGCATTGTCCTAAGTTTTGTTAACAAAAGACTTAGTAGCTTATTTGGTTAGTACATGTGACTTGTACACGAGAGGTTCTGAGTTTGATCCCCGCCAGCGCCATATTTTTTATTTTAGGGGGGAATGGCTAAAAAAAGTGGCTTAGTGTGAAAGCAGTTAAAAAGTGGCCTAGTATGAAAAGGGTTAAAAAGGGGTTTAATTGAGAGAATATTTCAAAAGAGGAAAATTCTAACAACCCGTAAAATCTGAACCAATTTAAAAATTTTAAATTGGCTATTTTAGTGAATTTTAAATATTTAAAATAAATATTTTAAATAATAATTATGAAAAGTAGTTTGAATCGATGTTTGAAAATGAATATAATTACTTTGAATTATAAACAAGGCCTGAAATGGCGCGGTAGTTTCAAAATTTCAATTCAAACTTTGACTAACTGTACCGGGTGCAAAATAAAATGGATTTTAGTGAAATCAAAAATATTTAAATCTATTAGTGAATATCTTTCTAACGAATCTGAAAAATCGAAGTTTCAAAGCAGGATTCAAAAGTTATGGCCAAATGAATTTTCAGAAAGGTCGCTATAAAGAATATATAGCCCTTGAAAATAGACATTTTGCAAACGACCTCAGAATTCGACGAAACCACTTTTGTTGGACCCGGGATGTGAAATTATATCTAGGTTACAAATTTCATAATTTTTGAGTTAATATGTGAGCGTGGCGAAGGAAAATGTGTTTGGTCAATTACATTAAATTTGATCGACCAGAAAATGGCCATTCTTCAAACGGTCTCAGAATTCGACGAAACTAGTTTTGTTGGGACCATATCACCAAAACATAGCTAGATTTATTTTTCTGGAATTTTTGGGATCAGTATGTGGCCCCGGCAAATTGAAATGTACGTTCAAATCAAATATTGAATGTTTTATATTTTAATTTGAAGAGAAACTGATTGAAATAGTCAAATGGGCCTACGAAACATAACCCATTATGTTCGGAATGGGGGTATTTAGCTAGGGGCGACAATCGTTGGGCTTTATTTGGAGTTCGGATGTAAAAACTAGTATTTTCGAAAATAAATAATTAAAAATATAAACTAATTTCCTACAAAACCCTAGAATCCTTTGAAGCCGCCATCAGTCGAAAATCAAGGGCTAGGGTTGTTCAAAAATTCAATCTGATTTTTCTTCAAATCCCATCAGTGATTTTAGAAGATTTCAAAACCAAAATCATAAACCTCTCCAAGCTCTTTCCATCTCTACATGTTTGGTGGATTATCGTGCAAAATTGAGAGAGAATTTTGGGCAGGAAGTAACGTCGTTAGGTGGCGTTTTCCGACGCCGTAGGGGGATCAAACTCGACGCCCTTGGGGGCGCGGGGATGTGAGCAAGTGGCGCTCCAGGTGGTCACAGGCGATCGACGTCCGGCGTCTCGAGGTTCATGAAAATTCAAACCCTAGGGATCGAACTATTTATTTGAGCTCGGCCTGTACATTAGATTGAAGAAGAAAGGTTTATTTTTAGTTAATTAATTTATTAATTAACTTTAAAATGTCATTAACGTTTATAAAACCATATCTTTCTCATACGAATTTGAAATCCAGTGAAACAAGAGACAGTGGACTCGTGTGGACGTCTTCTACATTCTAGAAGAGACTGCATATTTTTCTAAGCCTTCTGCAATTTTTGGTGGAGTAGGACCCAATGTGAGATTTCTAATTTATAAAAGATATGGAAAACAACGATGTATAAATTATATAGTCGATGTATGAGTTATATAAGCATTGTACACCTCATGTATAAGCATTGTATAAGTTGTATGTTCGATGTATAAGTTATATATGCATTGTAAAAATTATATATGCGATGAAATGACATTGAAATGACATTGAAATGAATTGAAATGAATTGAAATATATTTATATATGAATATATATATACACACACTCCCCTCGTCCACAGACCATGGATGATATTTATTGGTTGTGATATTGTTTGGATTATTTGGTTGATGTGAAATTTGGTGAATAATGCGAATGGTTGATAGAATTGTTTGTAGTTGAGAATGATTGACTATGGTTGAAAAATACCCATTTGTGGTTGAAAACAAAATTAGGATAGGTTGTGGAAATGAAAGAAAACATGCTCGCCCGCGTGCGAATTAGATGCATGAAAATCCTCATTGTCAAAAACCGCGAGGTTTTAAGGTAGAGCGAGGAGCCGTACTAGGGACGGTCCCGGTTTTAACTACCCTGCCGTTATGCTACCGAAATTTTCAATAATATTCATGTGTTAGAATTATATTCGTGTGTTGAATAGAAATTCATGTGTTGAATAGAAATTCATGTGTTGAACGACATTCATGTTTTGAAATAAATTGTTTTATAATTAAAATCATATTTTTATCATCTATATGAACTATATAAAATAGCCATGTTTTGAAATAAATTGTTTTATAATAAAAATCATATTTTTTATCATCTATATGAACTATATAAAATAGTTGTGTTTTGAAATAAATTGTTTTATAATAAAAATCATATTTTTATCATCTATATGAACTATATAAAATAATCGTGTTTTGAAATAAATTGTTTTACAATAAAAATCACATTTTTATTATATACATGAATTGTTAAAAATAATGAAGTGTTGAAATAAATGTCTGTTGGATAAAAACATCATTTTTATCAAATATAGGAAATGAATATGGTTTTGAAATCGAAGAATAGATTATATTTATATATATAAATATAACTAAAATAAATCGAATAACGAAGCTACAGTCGTGTTTTGAAACCGTGATTTCAAACGATTAGTGCGGGAGATCCGACCCTCGGATTCTGCCGAAAACGAAACCGTTGGGTTCGCTTTGGAAATATCTTTCCAACGACACCCACTTTGTGAAGATCCAACTGTTGGATTGTCTGGAATGTTTAATTCAAATTTAAAGAAAAACAGCGCCAGAATCGATTATATTTATATATATATAAAAATATAATTAAATTAAATCGAATAACGACGCTGCAGTTCGTATTTTGAAATCGTAACTTCAAACGATTAGTGCGGGAGATCCGACCGTCGGATTTTCCCGAAACTGAAACCGTTGGATTCATTTTGAAAAGATCTTTCTAATGATATAAAATTTGTGAAGATCCAACGGATAGATTTGCAGATATGTGTAAATCAAATCTGAGGAAAAACAGCGCCACGGCCGCGTTATGGCCTGAAGCATCGTTTGAATGAATTGGCTATTTTTAAATAAATAAAAATAGCGATAAATCCTGATAAAATATTATAAATGATATGGAATGGAAATAAACTGAATTTGCTCGGTTTATGTGATATTTGATGGTTGAATGTGTTTGGCGTGAAAAGTACATTAAAGAACAAAATTAGTGATATAGAATAATTTAACCACTGAAATGAATTGATTTGAAATTCTAAATATACGTGAATATTTTGAAAAGGCCAAGTTGATTCTCATTTCAAATAATTGTTCGACGAGTGAAAGTCGAAGATAAGAAGACGGTGCAAGACCGATGATCTTCATGTCGAAGGGAGGGGTGCTACTGATGCTCATGATAGGAGTAGCTACCTTGAAGGGGTGGAAGTAGTAGCCGTCCGGATGTACATGTTGATTGTACGGATATGCGAGGAATAAAGATCCTCCGGTTTCGTTCAGACCCAAGACAGACTTGTAAATGGACGGTGTGTCTGACATTGGATTTCATTCCGTCTGATTGATAGACGTCAGTTGCATGGCGTGAATTGCCTGTGTGATCAAAGCTTTTGTTAAAAAGCAGAGCTTTGTGGTTGATGATCAAAGCACGGCCTGTGTGGCATAGCTTTGTGTATAGCGTTGTTTCGCGAGCCTCACACCCTAGTATGAGCCGGAAACGGGAGACAGACTTCAGGGAGGACATGCGTTTCCTTCTAGCTAGGAGTGGCGCTTTGGGTTTTGCACGCACGGGTATTTTACTTATGTCGATGATGGAAAGCGAGGCCTCGGTTTGCTTCGGTCTCTTCGGAGCCGATGGTGTGGTCGGATATGACCAGTGACGTCCCATAGGGCGGGGAAACGCAGTGTTTAGGAATTTTAATCCACATCGGTGGACCGGCCCTGACAATCCAAGGCTTGCCTGCGCGCTTGCCTGAGACACGGGCTAGAGCGTCTCGAATTCGGTAAGGACTATCTTTTGCCTTGGTTCATGACGGAAATCAAATTTCCAAATACGACATCGTGCGGTTTTGATTGTATACCTATATATGGCGGCATAGTGGTATGGGGCACTTATGCCATCTATGATTGATATTTATGATTGTATCTAAAATTAGAAACTAACTGGAAACGAGCTAAGACAGATGGTTTCCTGGGTATTGGTCTGATGTTGGTTTCGGCCTTTGGGGTTAATACTTAGGGAATCGTTCTCTTACTAGTTTACGGTTGGAGTCTGATCAAGAATTAAACAATAAAATTTGCATTTTAGGTGATTTTACTTTACATGTATTAAGCATATCTTGGTCGATATAAGGTAAAACTCTATCCCCTGGTTTGTGTTGCATTGTGTGATGGGACTTGAGTCTTATATCGGCTTCATCTTTATAAAAAGCATTGCGATGTTCAAAAGATTTATTTGTTTTAAAGCACTGGCAATCCAATGGAGTAAACCCGTTCCACGAAAGTGGTGTGGTCCTGTGATTAGCTATATTGTAAAGTGTGTTAAGTAGATTTCTCATACCAGTCTCATGACTGACTCATAGTTTGTTTCACTTGCAAACTCAGGTGCCCCTTTTTCTACACGGGCAGCCTTGTATTCAGGTTTTAGCAGGCTCTTTCTGGATAGCTGGAGCTAAAGATGGATTCTATCATTTATCTCTTTTTATGTTGTTCAGCTCCTGTTGTACATATTATGTTTTCTTTTCCGCAGTAGACATTTATGTATAGATGAACTATATTTTGTACTAAGTATGATCCTATATACTGTGTAACTCTGATGATTATATTTATCCAGTGCATTCTATTGTACATTATCTAGTGTATTTAATTATTTATGTTCTGCTGTTATCTGTTTATGTGTTATATTCCAAAGATTACCCTTGCTACCGTCTTATCGGGGTTTGTGGTCGTCACAAAAATATATATTAGTTGGTTTGAAATTTGAAATTGTTCACATATAAAAGATTAGCATACGCGCAAGAGTTGAATACATATGAATATAATTCAAAATAGAGGTTGCACGCGAACAAAGAAGCAAGCAAAGAAATGATGTTTGAAATTTGATTTGTACACGAATAAATAAATCAAATTTCAAATAAATAAATAAATAAGTAAATAAAAATAAATAAATAAATAAATAAATAATATATATGGGGGATGGCACCCCTGCGCGTCATACTCTACACGTGGACTGTTTTGGTTGGTGGACGCTGCGAGTGGCCAATTCCTATTGGTCGGATGACGTGGCTAGCTCTGATGGAGTTTTAAATTAGATCTAAAGGCCCATAGCTTGCTACCACACCTATAAATAAACCCCTGGACCTAACCATGAACCTCACAATTTGGCGGCTACGCTGGAGCTCTGCCACAGCTTCCTCTCTCTCTCTTCTCAAATATTTTCATAAAATAAAAAGATAGAGCTAGGATTCCTCTACTCCAAAATAAAAGAAAAGAAGTCAGATGCCTAGATTTATGCTTCACAAAAGGGAGAAAATCATGGATCAGATCTAGAATTGGGAGAGCATACGGATTTAAAATACATTTTTTGAATAATAGTAGATCTATCGTTCGCCATTCCCCATTTATACACATAATAAATATATTGAAGAGCTAATCCGATGAAGTGAGTTTGTGGTACTTATAGATTAAAATACCTAATAAGTGATTGGATCTAAGATTTGGACTAGAATCATATCAGTTCACCATAGTTTGTAGATCGGATCTAGTATTCACCTACGCCTAATTTTATCATCATATATTTAACTTGTTATTATGAACAGTTGTTTATGCCTATACTTGTTTTCCTCCCTTCTTTCATTTTTTTAGCTAGGCTTACTTTGAGCCTAACATATTGCGTTGAGATATGCATACGAATAGCGTTAGAATGATTGGGAAAAGTTAGGAAATATGTAACAAAATGAGATTTGGCATAAATTGTTGATGACTACGGATTGGGCATAATTGAATATAACTTTTATACATGAGATTTGGCATAAATTGGTTTGGGCATAATTGTGTATAACTTGTATACATGAGATTTGACATAAATTGTTAATAACTATGAAAATTGGTTCAGGCATAATTTGGCATAACTTGTACACATGGGATTATAGGCATAATTTGGATTTAAAATTATAAACATAATTTAGATTGGGAATTATGAGTAATTGGAATATATTATAATCCAAGATTTGAAAGTGGGACTTGAATCAAGAAAGTGATAATGAACGCCTAAGACACGAGGTTAGATTCAGATTGCGGTATAAGCATGCCTGGAACCACCCGGCATATCCAGCAACCGCAATTTGGTAATCTAATGTAAGAGGTCAAAGACAGAAACTAGATGCGTAATAATGCAATGACACGAGGTTAGATTCGGATTGCGGTATAAGCCTTCTCGGAACCGCCCGGCATATCCAACAACCGCAAACGGTAATCTAATGTGGGAGGTCTTGCAAGATTACCGTTATAATGAATTAATGAACACTTAACCAAGATAAGACATGTGGTAAGACATGGGAATAAAAAAAGGGTTAAGTGGGTGACATGAGTAATATGGATAATTCGTTAAATTGGAATACTTAACTTAATTGAGTCTGTAGTGGTGTTACGAACCAATTCAATTGAGTAAGGGTTAAGTAAACTTGTTAAAGAAGTGGGAAGGATAAAGTAAATCTTAATTAATGCCACAATGGGGAATGATAATAATAATCTATTATGAATAAGCTTAAGAAAAGGAAATGATAGTAGGTAGGCTTGTCCTAGGGACAAGTGGGAATTATAACTTAAGGAACAAGGTAGGTTATAATGAACGATGGAGAAAACATAATAACTTATGGAATAAGGTAAGTTATAAGGAACGATAAGGGAAAATGAAATAACTTATGTAACAAGGAAAGTTGTACCTAATTGAAGATTAAGTAATCTGTAAAGGCAAGAATAAATCTACAAATGAGGATAACATAAGTTATATGAATGACATAACAGAAGGTTGGTTGAGTTGAGTAATTCTCTGAGTGTCAATCTGATGTTGATTTCGGTCTTCGGGCTTGATACTTAGGAAGTTATTCTCTTAACCAATGTATATGTGAATTAAGATGTACTTAATTATAAATTAATTAAAACATGTTATTATAACCATAAGAGGGATAATTATTAGATTATGAGAATAACATGTCATAGGCTTATTAATTAACTTAAAAGGATTAAGTTATAAATGGAATTAATAAGCAAGGATAATTTGGTAAACTTGAAAAGGAAGTAAATGTGAATAACCAAGTTAAATGAGAAAACTGATGAGGTGGCGCAAGCGCGTAATTAATGATTAGACGTAGGGTCCAAGGACAGATAAAACTAAGGCGCTTGAAGCTGTCCGTACGTTATAGGATGAATAGCCCAACGAGGCAGATCATCATGGTGTCATAAGGCACGAGGGGAGGGCACGTTCATTATTCTGGTGGCTCCAACGAATTGGAAGGGGAGGTAGGCGGCTTCCTGAGAAGTTAAAGATGCTCCTGGTAGTCCTCTGTGGTGGTTTAGCTTCGGGCTAGGATTACAGAGGTTGGGTCTGCGCGGAACTACCAGGTGGGTGAACCTTGACTGCACAAGTAGGGACAATCAGAATGTTGTACGCGGTGGCATTAAGGGTGGTTTGGCGGTTGCCTCAGGCGGAGGTGGAGGGTCAAGACCAAACGATAGCAAGATCGTCGGACGCCTGTCACTAACAGCCTAAGGAATGCGAAAAGACAAGAGCTAACCCCTAGAGATCGTTAACCCTTGCTATCAAGAAACGGGTGCGAGGAGACCCCACATGGATGTTTAGATTGTTTGCTTGTTAGGGGTTGTCGCTTAGCTCGTTTGGTCTTTACCATTTGAGGGAGGGGCTGAGGTGGGGCCATAGCCACCATAGAAAAACCAGACCCGAGGGATATCTGTACATTGGACACTCTTTAGAGGCGGGCCCGTACAGATATAGGAAAGCTCACGACCGAGTTCCGTGTTTCTGGTGTAGCCCTGCCACGGAACTCGAGTGCACAAGTAGAGATTATGTGCAGTAAAAACATCGAGTACGATTGATGATACGTACGTGGGAAAGTCTAGGTACAACCATGTCCACTCTGGGTGGTGTATCGTAGACTAGAGGGCATTATTCGATGATGGAACCAAATTCAATTGAATAGTTCGAGGATAGCAGTCAGTACGCTTACGTAGCACAATGATAGTGGTTCTATGCGGATGCAGTGTTGTACGTTACTATGACATAGGATGAGGGATTGCGCATATTACTATGGCGATACGGAGGAGACCGTGCGAGTGAGATACCACGGGGTGTACCTCAGTTTGGGAGATAGCTACATATTCATTATATTAGGTTAATCTACTAGGGGGTAGATGGGTGTGACGTGTGTGTGAAAGCCTTGAGTGCTAATAACACCGATAACCCAATAAATGAGAAAATGTAATATTAAACGGTATACGTAGGATTATTCAAGAGGTGTAGTTTAAATTCATTCACACAAAACTTATGTTCTGATCCCCTCTCATAACATTCGTTGGTTAGGTTCATGACAGAGACTGTATAACTTTGGATACTGGTTTAGCAGTATTGTTATTAGGGTAAAGCTATGTTTTAATTATTTTATATTTTGCTCCTTCCGCTGTGAGATGTTTTCCGAACTCTGACATGTTTTATGTCTCTGTCTTTTCTGCAGGATACCAGAGCAAAACAACACGGGTTTCGATGGATTGGGTTTTTGAAAAAAAATCGGTCCGTCGGAACATGGGTTGTTAAAACGATACTCAACAAAGTTATGCTAATTTCACCGAAGTAATGATAAATGAACCTATGAACAAAACGATGGATCTAACTTGCATAAATATACGAAATAACATGAAAATTACCGGTTTTAAGTTGCTAAATTAGATCCTATGGCGATTCATATGAAAATAAACTAGCCATGAGGTAGATCTAAGGAAAACGACTTGAAAATGATGAAAATGTATGCATACAACTCATATACTTGCTTGAATCCGTGTGACAGATGCATATCACTCACCAGTTCTTCAAAAAAACCTAAAAACACTTAGATCTAGATCCGAACAGCGAAGAGTTTGATCTAAACTCTTCAATTTGATGAACTCTCCCTTGGAATGGTGTAGATCTAGCTTCAAACGATGTAAATCTTTGATTCTTTAAGGTAGATCTCAAATTATAATGGTGGAAAGGTGTAGGAGAATGGAGGAATGGAGGATCACAAGCTCCTCCAATTGAGAGAATGAGAAAAGTAAACTCTTCTCAATGTCTCTTACCCCCTATTTATAACATCCCACCAGCCTACTAATGTGCCTCTCCAAATCATACCATTATGGCTTTATAAACCTGAACAACCAACTGTAAAACCTTAAAACAACGACTCCTCCCAAACCGCTGAGCCAAATCTTTAATATGACCACTCTGCGGAAAGGGAAACATTGTTTCCTTTCCAATGGCATAGGTCTCAACACCTGGTTCGATACGAGTCAAAAGTTATGCCTTGTACAAGACTGATAGGGGCAAAATGGTCACAAACAAAATTGCTAAAAATTATGGACATGTTTCACATCCCCATATGCAACATATTAAAATATGAGAATGATCCAACCCTCAGGGAATAAAATAAAAGATATTTTATGATCTTCCGATACGTAAAATGCGGGCTATTACACAAAGATTACCCATATCTGACATCAACGTCAAATATAGCCTATATATGTTAAAATCTTATATTCAACTTAAATTAATTCCTTTTCAGAATCATTTACTATAACAAAATTGTTATAGTTCACATTTTCCTTTTATTCAGAACGTCTATTTCAACAATAATAGTTGAAATCCACGTTCTGGTACAAATTCATTTACAAAACACTTTACAAAAAACAAATTTCATCTTCAGTTTTGAAATATCACTTCAAAAATATCAACCATTCAATTATCCACTTTTAAACATGTATTACTTTCTAACATTCCAAGATTGAATAATTTGATTTCACACTTGTAAATCCTTGTTTAAAATTCACTTTGTATTTTATAAATTCGCTTAAACATTTCTTTGAAAAACAAAATTTACGTCGTGGCTCATTTACCCAAATCATAAGTTTATTCCTTATAAATTCTGTTGGCATACAAAGTTCTTACTTTGATTTCATAGCAAATTACTTTAACATTTATAAAAATGTAACTAATTCCCATTTTACTGTATGAACTTCTACTTCTAAAATTCTTTTTACTTGTAAAATTTCAACATAATTTTACCTTGAAACAATTTCCCAAACTCACTGTAAATTGGTTTACTATTTCATTTGACTTCAAATCCATTTATAAAATATTATTTTTAAAAACCAATATAAATTCACTCGTCAAATTACAATTGTAAGTTTATATATAATTATAAACTACATTTATAAAACTATTTATTTATTTACAATTTTCATTCTATTAAAATATTCAGCATTTCTCTTTTAAAATATTCCAAAAGCCAAAAAAATTATATACGTAAAAGTACCATTTATTTAATTTTTACAAAACCTTTCTCTTTTTTTTTTTAAGAAAATTGGTAAATTTGCTTTATTAGGCATGAAGGCCTAAAGAGAGACTGATTACACCATGCAACACAGTTTCATAATGTAACGTACTTAAAGTTGGCTTCTAACTAAACATTCCATTTATAAACACGACAGTAACCCAACTTCATCTCCCCTAATTACGCATGCATAAATCATGGTGGCGGCTGAGGGTTTCTGCTTGTTCCTGGAGTTTCGCCCCTCGCCTCCATCAAATTTAGATTTCCTAGTCCAGTAATTATATGTGCCAAGCTTTTGGTATGTAATTTTCGATTGAATCTCTTCTTACTCCATATAATTTCATCAATGGCAATTTTACTGACTACACTCGCTCTTCTTTACTTCTCCTTGAAAAATCTTGTGTTTCTCTCCTTCCACATTGCGCTGGCAACAACTATTACGATGGTGGAATACAATTTGGTCATCAGATTTTTGCTATCATTGTTCCTGGCCAGGTATAACATTTGCTCCTCAAGATTGTAGCTTTGAATTGGTAGCTTAAACGCATCCATGCAGTTCTTTTGAACAGTGGTAGAGTAATCACTCTCAAAGAATAAGTGTTTGTGGGTTTCCTCTGCTGATTTGCATAAAACACATAAGGTTTCATTTGTAATGCCCCAATTTGCAATTCTGTCCCTTGTAGGAAGACGATGCATCATAGCTTTATATACTAGACAAGAATTCTTTGGACAATTTGTTCTGTCCCACACAATATTACTCTATTCAAGTTTATGATGATGAAAACGAATTGCATTCCATGCAGATTTAATTGAAAAATTGCTGCTTGAATTCCATCTCCATATATCATTGTTTCTCCTTGAATATAATGCCTTACCCTGAATTACTTGTTTGTATTCCCTGCCACAATGTATAGAGTCACACTTCCATGACTGATTTTCAATCATAGTGTCCACCGTAAGATAGTATTATATTATTACAAAACTTATATATATATAAACATATAATTCATTTCCATAATTTAAATATTGAAATATTAGTATCTTAAAATGTCTAATTTTAAATTATAGTTTTACTAATAGAATTTAAAATAAATAGCATCCTTCCTGAAAATAAATCATTTATCTTTTTCTTAAATTTTTGACATAGTCAATTTCAAATTATTAACCCCTCTAAATTTACTTAAATTTATTTACATTCCAAACATCCAAATAAAATCTACCATTTCCCTTTCGAATCAATTTCCTGTATTTCTTTAAATTCACACTTGAATTTAAAATTTGAAATTATCCAATGATAACTATTTCACTTTATGTATAAACATCGTTTATAAAGCAAATTCCTTGTTTGATTTGTTAAAAACAAGTTATATTTTCAGACACATTCGAAATTCAATTTCCATTTGAATCGTTTATAAAAATTTCCTGAATTCATAATTCACTTTTAAAATTCCTTTTATATTCAAAAACATTATATGGTACCTAAATACCAAAAATAAGGCTTAGTGCTATTTAAGCATTCAAAACAAACAATAATCTATCAAAGATTATCAAAAACATCATATATCGTTATATATATATATATACACACACGCACGTATATATACATACATACAAACACACACACACACACACACACATATATATATATATATATGTGTGTGTGTGTGTGTGTGTGTGTGTGTGTGTGTGTGTGTGTGTGTGTGGCGAGCGTTCAATGGCACCCCCAAAAAGCAACGCCCCAATAGGCCCCATGAATTCCACCTTTCATTTATATTAGTTTAAGTTAGTGGGAGGTGAGAGAGTGAGTGGAAGGAGAGAGAAAGGGAGAATATGTGGGGGAAAAGAGAGGTGCCATTGGGGTGCTCCACTATTTGAGGTGCCATTGAACCTGCCTCTCTCTCTCTCTCTCTCTCTATATATATATATATATATATATATATATATATATATATATATATTATGGAAACAACAATATAATTATTGAGGAATCCAGTAGGATCCCACCATCCTATTTTTTTGCATCCACATATGTTAATCAACACAAATAATACCAATACCACTTCAAGTTGGGATATCGCGTTATAAAGTGTCATCTTCTATTAAGCAGGGGATAGGGTCTTATCCGCTAAAATGTGCGGAAATAACCAACTACCAAATCTTTATCTACTATATATATAATAGCAAACAATTTATAATAATCTTATCAATCCATCCCAACAACCAACAAATAGCATATAAATATTATGCACCAAATTAAAATTTCATTTATAAAAATTATAAATGAACCATAGATAGTGAGTTTACTTGCTGAATTTATTTCAACCCGTTCCACTTTTTAAATTAAATCGAACCATTCTCGATCAAATTAAAAATTCTGCTAACTCCAACTAATTCCATACCACTTATAACTCGAATTACTTGTAGCCATGTACCATGCCATCTTGTTTTCAAGATTTCTGAACCTTGTATAAATTAAATATACATTGTTTAAATCAACGATTTTTTAATAAAAAAAATCTAACCTTTCCTTAATTTCATACTTAAATGGTTGATTTACAATTTAATTTCTTTACTAGACTATAAAGGTTTATAAAAATTTCTTTAATCAGTTACTAATTACATAAACCAATTTCCGTATAAATTTTAAATTTAAAAATAAAAATATACATTCTTTTTTTGAACAAAATAGGGTACTTATATTACAAAGAAAGGGGTACAAAATAAAGATTGAGCTGTATATAAATGACCACAACCCACGGGAACAAATTCTATACAAAACATTAGAAAAACAACTCGATTTAAGAGACACTACAAAACATACACACATAAAAAAACTCCAGAAAACATCAGCAGTAGAAAGCACAAGGAAACACAAAAGGCTCCAAGATTAAAGCAATAAGACTGCAACTACAGAAGAGCAGCTACTGCCAGGCAAAAGAGAAGATCCACACAATCATTCACATGTAAGTGAGATCACCAGAAAGCCAACAACAAAAACTTTATCCGACCAAGCACCGAAAAAATAGAAACCAAAATATCTGGCCATGCAAACTCAAAGCAAAACATATATCATCCAAACAATAGGAACCAAGAGCACTGGGGGACAAACAGCAAGCATGCAATCATGGAGAACTTCAACAAGACCAAACCAGAAAACAAGGCAAGAGCATAGGCTATCAAAATCCGATTACTTCACCTTTAATGACTCCACCTGTTTTTCCTCCACCTCCTTTTGCTTTTCTTGTTATGGATCGATTCTGGAGTTGTTGCATGAGCTTAACATCCAATAAAATTGGAAAAATATACATTCTGATCACGATAATCTGCAGCCTGTTAGTGACTTCCATTCACTAAATTCAACATTAACAAACCAGCTTCCCCTTACTTATCCTCCTCCCTCACCACTGCTTAATGTTTCCCTGCCACTCCCTCAACACTGCACCATCCCAGATTGAAGTCCATCACAACTTTATCATTAAACCATCATAAATCACTGCATGCCACAAGCAGTCATGTTCATCTCCCATCCGTCAGAACCAAATCTGCATAAAACTACTGCCATCTAACCCAAATCCAAAATCACACCTTGCCTGTGCCAACCGAACGACCATCGCAACTTAACAAACCAAGCTCCAGTAGCTTCCTCGAATTGCAGCCATCACCCGAACATGGGCTCAACCTTCCACTTCCAGTCGCCCTTTCACATGACACCCTCCAAGCTCGAGCACGAATGTCTTTCCATCGAGACTAAATCAAGAAACCTAGCACTCGATCGATTTAAGAAATTGATTTTTTTTGGAGCTAGAGATTAACTTTTAAATCAAAGGAATCATCACGATTCTATCTGAGGATCTAATTTGATTTCATATCAAATGAGGAAAGAAGTTGAGGATATTTTGTTAATGGCACCTCTTTTTGGTTAAGGGGTGTCATTTTGTTAAGGGGACACGGTCTATAAAAAAATTGTTAAGGGGCAACACCAGTTATACTTTTAAGAGACAAAAATAACACTGCTGTACTTCAATGCTCGCGCTCGAACCAGAAAAAACGGTAAGAGTATACCGTTTTTATTTAATAAAAACGATAGCATTAGAGCATCTTTTCTATCTTTATAACAAACTTAACAAAAACAGCGGAAACGGTTATACTCTACCGTGTTTTCACACTAAAAACATTTATAATTTTCTAACTTTATAATGATTGTGCGGTGTTTGCAGGCCGTTTTTCGTATTTTCACATCTACATCATGCTTTGGAAAACGGTGACTTGCGACCGAATTTCACCACATCATGCTTCTTCTTCAGATTAAGGGTAATTTTGTCTTAAGATAATAAATTGTTAAGGGGGGTTTAGTCTTTATTGTGCACCCCTTAAAAAAAATTTAAAAACTAAAATTTGTGACACCCCTTAACCAAAAAGGGGGTGTCATTAACAATCCCTAAAAAAAGAGAAATAGGTCTGTGTTTTGAAAAAATTCGCTCTCGTACAGATTTTAGATCTATGCTTGATTAAGATTAGATTTTATTAGATTTTCATCAGATTTTACTAGATTTTATATAATAATTACCCAAAGTCTCTCGTGGCTCATAAGTCGAAATCCTGAATTCATATCTAGTCACAACGCCCAATGTTTCCAAGGTTATACCGCTATTCTGAACTCAACTGAACATGTTTCAAAATCTAATTCAATCGTATAGACGGAATAATAATATTAAATTGACAATTTACATAAATTTTGATTTATTTATTCGCAGGCGTTTCTACACATATGACCAAACGAAAATTTCCAAATGTTGCGAAATTTGACATCCAGTAATAATACAATATTAAGTATCCAATGGAATTGGTTTCCTCAAAATTCGAGACTTGATCGCTATTTTAATGTGTTGATTAAATCGACGATTTATAAATTAGTATAATCACTTAAATTTCTCGTTACACAACTTACTAACCCAATTCTATTCGAAATAGAATTTATATTCACATTAGATATCATTTTGATTCATATCAAATTCAGAATTCAGTTATTTTATCATCTTTGTTTTTACGACAAATTGTTGTAAAGTGAAACCGTGTTCCACTTAATTAATCCAAAACATCATATAAAAATTCCATTTATGTTTTTAATTAAACATTTAACATAATTTATACTTTCAAATTTAACTAACTAAAAATCTAGGTCGTTACAAATATAATAATATAAATATCTAAAATAGATTTGCCTATAAATATCACTTCCTATCTCTTATAACCTAACTTCATCCTTCTTCTTTTTATGAAATAAAATAGCCATCACTCTTTAATTTCTTCATTCAATTAAATTAAGAGAAATACACTACTAATTGAACATTTTTTGATTAATTGAACTTGTGTTAACTTGTACTTCACTTTGGTAGCCCTCATTTTGGGTTCTATCAAATATTGGGTCGCACCAATTTATCCAGCATAACCTAGGGTTGAAGTAAGATATAAGTTAAGGTGGTAGCTAGGTGTTGGGGAAGGAGGCGTGGATCTTCTAGAGCAAACGGGTGACATAGGGCTTCTTTTGGTGGAGCTCAATGCTGGTTTTGATGGTGTGACAGTTCAGCGAAACGAAGGGGAGGGCATAAGGTTGCCACTTTACTTAAGGGGCCTGAGTTAAAGCGAAGGTGTCGAGCAAGTCGTACTCGTCGAGAGATACGATGGTGAAGTCAGAATTGGATTTCATGAAGTAAATCAAAGTATAGATGAAAATGGTGCACATCAGTGCAATATGTATCAGCATGGGAGAGAGAAGAAGTTTAGAAAGGGGAAGAAAGGTTTGAAAATGGATTTAGTTTAATTTAAAATTTTATTTATAAGTTAATGACGTTTAAATCATATGTTAACTTGTAAACACCGTATCTAGTTTGTACGAAGTGCGATTGACACATGGTTATTTGCATTGGGTTCATATCGACAAACACTATACATACGAAGTGGATTAGTATCATTCTGAGAAGTTTGGGTTTTTGTCTTATTTCAAATGCCTGTTTGGAATTAGATAAAACAATGTGAAATCGTCGTTTGGAATGGAAGGTGAGTTTAACTCAAGCTTTTTGATATACTATTTCTATTGATTATTATTTACATATTTATATATATAATTGGTTGTTTGGATGATTTACTTCTTAATCGGTTGATTTATGGTTGTATATACATGTCCCTGGAGCAGATGACCTTTGGCACTATCTGCTTGTAGTAGAAGATTCATATTATATGAATTTGTTTAGTTGAATTTTTTTACATGTATACGTGTTGACATATGATTTGTGACGGTGGGGGACAACTTAGAGGGATCCAACAGGATTCCTCAATATGATTGTTATAGTTAGGGCTGTCAATTTCCAACACGACCTGAAACCCGCACGGGAAATTAGCAGGTTAACCCGACCCGTTTAATAACGGGTCATTTTAGGGTCAACTAGACTTTGACCCATTTATAAACGGGTGGCTTTAGGGTTGACCCGCGAAACCCGAATTTGACCTGACTAACCTGTTTAGGGACTCTGTATTATTGTAAAATTCTCATCTTAGCTTGAAAATGAAGGATGTCATTATTCAGTTATTCATACACACTAACACTTAACAATCTTTCACGTTTTCATGTTTATTCCCACATTAACAACTTTTTACATTTTTATTCTCATCTTAGCTTGCAACAAGTGAATGACGATAATACCCTTCTTTCATGTATTCATGTTCATTCACATCATTTTATACAAATATTTTTCTTAATGGGTTACACGAATCAAACCCGAAACCCGCATGATTATAAATGGGCCATCCCGAAATAGACCTTTTTAATAAACAGGTTGAGCTGACCCGACCCGAACACGACTAGACCGAACCCAACCCATTGACAACCCTAGTTATAGTATTGTATTCATATTATGTTAATTGACTGAACGATAAACCTGATTGCAGAACCCATTGGTTATATAATGTCATTATACGTGGAACTGTGGTGAAGTGAATATACTATTCTATATAGTATATTGAGTGTGTCTATTTTCACACATTTTGGTGTGCTTGGCATAAATGTACTGAATTGGGAAATAATACGAATTGGAACGGGGAAAGGGAAAATTAAGAGTGAATGGCTTTAAGTATAACACAACTTTTTAATTCTATTTACTTAAAACCTATTTAAATTATTTTTCTACATATACACAAATATATATATACCCATTTTATAAGATTTAGAAATGATTTTGGATTATAACACATGTAACGACCCGCATTCTACGTATCGGAGGATCGTAGAATATTTATTTTATTTTCATACGATGTCGTATGGTCGTGTAACTTTGGGAAACGACTACTGGGGTCATTTCACGTGTTCACGATTTTTGCCGATTTTTAAATGAGCATTTTACCCTTAGCGAATCATGTTTTGCCTATAACTTTTGATTGGTAAACAGTTTTGACTTGAAACCACTTCCATTGGATTCAGATGATGGTTTACCTTTCCGTAGAGTAGTGACAATATTCAAACGGACTTACCGTTTGGGAGATATGGCTGAAATAAGATTTAAAGATGGAAAAATAGCATAATTGGGCTTAATGGGGGTGATTATAGCAGTTATGCTCATAGCCCATTTCAGGATTAGGGTTAAGGGAGGGCTGAAAGGGTTTGGAGAAACATTCCCTTTCATTTTTCCAGCCACCACTAACCTCCCTTGAACCCTAACAATGGCCTCCATCCTCTAAATCTCACCCTAATTGCTTTCTAGTCACTAATTAAGCAAAACTACACCAAATCAAGTCAAATTAGCACTAAATCAGGGTTGGAGATGCTGCAATAAATAGAGATCCGTGCCATAACATTAGAATTTCAGACTAAGATTTTATTTGTGGCTAAGGTGAGTGATTTGCACTTTTAAACTCTAATTACGGCCAACTAAGGGTGATTAGTGATAATTAGCGAAATTACACATCAAAAAAATATGGAAAAATATGTAGAAATTCTAAAATATTATTTTATTTCATTGGTGAAAATTTGGGTTAATTTGGATTAATTTTTCTAATCCTATAGTTAAAACATGCTTAAGGGGATTAAGGGGAAAATCATGCTTTTTGGGTATGTCGGGTCTAAAATATTTCATGTGATTGATGATGTTTTGTTTTTGATTGATTCTATATGTTGTTATTGCTATTTGGTATGTTTTGTGATGTCATAGGAAAGTAAGAATGGTCGAAAACACCGTCATTTGGCGAAATTAGCTTGTTGGAAAAACTGCAGAAAACCATTTTCTGAACGGGGTATGCTTCACGAACCGCCCAGGAGAACTTCGATTCCTGAAGGGGGTATGTCTCATGAACCAATCCAATATCATGATCACGAATTACTCCAAAATCACGGTCACAAACCGCTCCAAGATCATGGTCATGAATCGCTCCAATATGAGGATTCAAGAACCGGGGGAGGGGGTCACGAGCCGGGGGAGTGTCACGAGCGGAGGGGGGTCACAAGCCGGAGGGGTGTCAAGAACCGAGGGGGTCACAAGCCAAAAGGGGTCACGAACTGACCTGGTGGAGGACCACGACCCAAACCTAGATGACTCCGAACCAAACCAGATTCAAACTTCAACTACGCTACGACAATTATGAACTCTTTTGAAGATCAACTACAATCTAACCAAAACCCGAGATGCGAAGGAAGTCCAAATCCAAAGTTATTGCTCAGGATCCAGACGGGGACCAACATGTTAACTTCTAGAGTTCGGTTTTGCTGTGGGACGTGTGCAAAGGGGTTATCGATATCCATAACTTTGGTCATCATTGAGAGAAGGGGCATGTAGACGAACAAGAGCCAGAGGACGTATGAACTAGGAAGGGTTATTGGCTATAGACCAGAAGGGCATGGTCATGACAATTAGTTGTACGGAGTCCAGAAGGGCATGGGCCTATCATGGCCTTAAATGGATTTAGTTAGCAAAGCAATGGATATCGTATGCTTTATGCACTGAGTGAGAGATGTGAAGATGATTGCTATGTTTGATTTTTGTTATGACCATGACGCGTACACTCCTATTTTACACTCTATGTTAATGTTTACCTTAGAGTAATGTACATCTTGTTGTCCTAACGCTTTGGTTGCAGGTCCAAGTCAGGTATGACTCTTTATACCTGTTATTGCTTTATCCAGTATTATAGATTTTCTATTGCTCACAACAGACTTTCGTTTGACCTAGAGTTTTATTTCTCTTCTTATTACTCTGGGTGCTCCTAAACGAGCAGACTAGAGGCAGGTTAGGTGGTGATGCGTGAGTATCTGTCCGGAGACAAGCAAGAGGCTTCCACGTATTGTATACGTATATTCTCCCTGTGTTGTTGATGGTCACTGCTTTGGTCATTAGTAGTGCACCTTCTTTATCTCCATTTTAGAGACAGTATTTTGAAGTTGTAATAATGATTTGGATCATAAGCTATATTTTGGATTCCGCTGCTCTGATGGTTATGGTTTATTTTCAGCTTATGTATTGTCTCGCTTGTGTTATATCAAGTTATGTTACTATTATATTTTATTCCATGCGCTGTGAGATATACTACAGGTTCTTGGTGATTCATAGTTTCAAATCCTTTTTTTTTTTGACGACCATCCCGTGCTAGTTGGGCATTGGCACAACGCATTTCGGGGAAATGTCAGATGGTTTGGGGCGGGCTGTCACACTTGGTATCAGAGCCTAGGTTGCGTAGTTAACCTAGGGGAAGACATCAGGGAGAGATAGTATACGTATATGAGAGTGCAAATATGTGATATTTTGGTTTTCAAAAGCTATATATATACTATTTGTATATCTAAGGATGAAGTTGCACTGCACTGGCACCACTAAGGAGATGGTTAATCGTTTTCTCTTTACAGATTGCACGATGAGACAAAATATGAGGAGTACGGGTTCAGGAGCCAACAATAGGAATGTCCCTGATCTGAGGACAATGATTACTACCTTCATGAGGGAAATTCTTAGGGATGTTCAGGGAGTAGTTCCTAATGCTGCTAACGGTGGTGGTGCAGTAGAGCAGGCGCCTAGAGCCGATTTCGCCAAGCTCTGCAAGGATTATACTAGTCTTGGTGGGAAGCAGTTCCACGGATCGGAGTCGGCTACGAAGTTTCAGGAATAGCTTGATAATTGTGAGCGCATCTTCGAGGATTTGGGGATCGATGATGCAATGAAGAGAAAGCTAGCATTGCGTGAACTTCAAGGACAAGCAATGAATTGGTGGAATGTTATCAAAGCGGCTACTTCCAAGGATCAAGCTTGGAATCAGTTTAAGGCCCGATTCAGTGAAAAGTTTATTCCAACTGGTCAGAAATCAGAATTGTTTAGGAAGTTTTTGGAGTTTAGGTAGAATGGTAGGACATTCTTGGAGTATATTGCTGAATTCGATACCTTATCGAAATATGGATTGTCCCTTATCGATACTGTCGAGAAGAAGAATGAGAGGTTCATAACTGGCTTGGATGAGTACTTGGGGAAAGACTTATAAACCACATCGACGATACTTTCGAGTCTATTATGGGAAATACATTAAGATCTAAGAGCCTTTACCCTATGTTGAATACTGAGGTTGCTATTACACCTGCAGAGGTGCCAAAGCCGCAGGCGAGCGGTGGAGGAAAGAATATTTCCTAGAAAAAGAGGAAACATGATTAAACCACGATGGTAAGAAAAAGAAGAATAAGAAAGAAGTCCAGTGCTTTGGTTGTGGCAAGAAGGGCCACTATATCAAAGATTGTGAGCAAAGCCAGTGGAAAAAAAGTGCTTCAACTGTGACCAAGTGGGACATTACAAGGATAAATGTCCACAATCCCCTAAGGAGAAGCAGATCGTGAAAGCATATGCTATAAACGCTATTCCTTCTTTGTCGAATCCCCAACTGCGACATAGAAGGGAAACGGTGTCGTTATTCAAGGTATGCTTTCTATTTATGATGTTCATGTTCGAGTGTTGTTTGATACCGGGGTTTCCCATTCCTTCGTATCTAATGACCTGGTAGATAGGCTGAGATTAAAACTCAAGATTGTCGATAGATCTTTAGTTATGACGAACCCAATCAGTGGTTCGATTAGCCTTAGTATGATTTCCCGTAATTTGTTCTTATCGAGTCTTGGGTGTATGTTTGCTTGTGATTGCTTTGTTTTTGGCTTTACTTGGTTTGGCATTATTCTGGGAGTCGTTTGGCTCCAAAGGTATGAGGGTGGCGGGATACTGTGAGGGGTCTTCAGTGACCATTAGAGCAGATGATGGGCGGAGGTTGGTATTGGGTTGCCTAACTAGTGATGGGGTGATGGCTAGTTTTCTAAATTCCCTCGACATTCTACATGATGAGTTATCAGATGTGCCTATTGCTGGCAAGTATCCGGACATCTTCAGGGAAGTGATCGGACTTCCACCACACCGAGAGATCGAGTTTCAGATTGATTTAGTGAAAGTTGTCAGACCTATAGTGATGCCACTTCGTCGTACGGCGCCAAGGGAGCAGCGAGAGCTCGAAGTGCAAGTGGGCGATCTTTTGAAGAAGGGATTTATTCGAAGTGTTTACAAGTGGGGAGCACCAATTGTATTTGCTACTATGGTCGATGGTTCCCTTTGCTTATGTGTGGACTACTGCGAGTTGAACAAGGCAACTAGGAAGAATAAGTATCCTCTTCCACGGATAGATGATTTGTTTGATCAGTTAAATGGAGCAAGAGTGATCTCCCAGTTGGATCTCGCGACAGGTTTATATCAGCTCCAAGTGGCAGCTGAGAGTGTACCTAAAACGGCATTTCGGACGTCGTCTGGATTCTATGAGTGGTTGGTCATGCCATTCGGCTTGACCAACGCACCCGCATTTTTCGTTGGTCTTATAAATAGGATTTTCAGGGATCAATTAAATGTTTTTCCTCGTGTTCGTGGATGATATCTTGGTTTACTTGAGGACATAGGAACAACACAAGTTACACTTGAGGACAGTGATGGAGATGTTGAGGAAACACCAATTGAAAGAAAAAATTTCTAAGTGTCACTTCTGGAGGAGGGAAGTGAGATTCTTGGGTCATGTTGTTTTAGAAAATGGTATTGCCGTGGATCCTGCGAAGGTGGCTATGGTGCAAGATTGGTATATGCCTAAGAATGCAATGGACATGGGAAGTTTCTTGGGGTTAGCTGGATATTATCGTAAGTTTATCCAAGACTTCTCTAAGATAGCGACGCCGTTAAATCAGTTGACCAAGAAGAATCAAGCTTTTGTTTGGGATGAAAGTGTGAGAATGCATTTAAGAGTCTAAAGGAGAAGTTAATTTGCGCACCAGTGTTAGTTATTCCTAAGGGGAACGAAGAGATGACGGTATACACGGATGCTTGTAGTACCGTACTAGGTGTTGAACTGATGCAAGGAGGTAGGGTTGTAGCTTATGGTAGTAGGCAACTAAAACCACACGAGAAAAGATATCATACCCATGATTTGGAGTTGGCAGCGATCATGTTCGCGTTAAAGATATGGAGACACTATCTCTTGGGAGAAAGATTTGAGTTGTTTACCAATCATAAGTTATTAAAGTATCTTTTCTCTCAAAAGGATTTAAATCTTCGTCAGTAGAGATGGTTGGAGTTCTTGGCTTCATATGATTTCAATATCGCATACACACCCAGAAAGGGCAATGTGGTAGCTGATGCATTGAGTAGGAGACACGCCAATTTGGAGGCTATGTTTTTGGAATGGAAGCAACAGGAGTATATCGCAGGATATGATTTCAAACCTAAGTGAGAATTAGATCCAGAGATGTTAGCAAGTTTGATGATCAGACCCACTTTGATTGAGCAGATCAATTCCAGTCAGAGGGACGATCCTAACCTATTGGAAATCATCTCCAAGATAGAGATGGGTATCGACGGTTGGGAGATGAACTAGTATGGACTTGATAGAGAAGGATGGCTTCGAAAGAATGGAAGATTAGTTGTACCTAATGTTAATGGATTAAGGGATGAAGTGCTTAGAGAGCGTCATCACTCGAAACTGACTATACATTCCGGTGGTAACAAAATGTATCGAGACATGAAAAAAACCTACTAATGGGAAGGGATTAAGAGAGACGTTGGAAGGTTTATATCCAAGTGAATGAATTACCAGTTAGTTAAAGCTGAGCAAAAGAAGCCTAGTAGTCAGTTACAACCATTGCAAATTCCCGAATGGAAATGGGAACAAGTTTCAATGGATTTCATTGATGGTTTACCAAGAACTAGATCAGTTCATGATAGTATTTGGGTGATTATGGATCGATTAACCAAAAGTGCAAGGTTTATACTGGTCAAGTCGAATAGAACGTCAGCTAAATTAGCGGAACTGTATATGAAGTAGGTAGCGAGATTTCATGGAGTACCTTAATGCAACACACCGTATTTTCTGTGAATATTTAAGTAACGAATTAAAGAATACTTAATTTTAAAAGTGGGAATTAAGAGAAACGGGTTATGTCATTGCGCTCGTCTCGGAATTCTGCTTGAATTAGAGTCCGAGTTCGCGTAAATCGGACACTGTATGCGTAAGTCCGAGTTTCGCTCTCTTTTCTTCCATTTCCCCCCAGGTTCACAGGGAGGGAATATTACCACTTAGCTCAGTTTTCTTTCCAAGCTCGAAGATAGACGATGTATTGCTTTGGACTCTCCTTTCAACAGCTATGGCTGGCCCATGCTTTATTGGGGAATATCATTGTCATTTATTGCTTCTTTATTTTGTTAAACAAGACAGATGCTTTGTTGTAATGGGTATTGGTGTTTTGGTGCTGGAATACAATCTTTGTACAGTCTGTTTTACCAAGTTGTTGTTTTATCAATAAAGTAAAGTTTCATTTATTTTCCGCTATTTAAATTTTGTCTTTTTTTGCAATTTATTTGTTCTATACACTTATGACGCTCTAATGCATTTCCTTTGTGAGTGACCTTAACGGAGGTGGGGTGTTACACGTGGTATTAGAGCTAAAGGTTACCAGAACAGATCAAAGATTTTTCAAAAGCATATTTTAAAAGGAGTGTTTTCTAAAACATGTTTTAAAGAAGCGTTTTTCAAGAGAAAAGTATTGTTTTTAAAAGGCATATTCCCCAAAGCCATATGCTCTATCTTTCGATTCTCTATTTTAATCTCTTCTTCCTTTCTTTTAGCCATAGTTTCGTAGGCATACAGCACATGTCGAGGGCGAAGTAGTGCCCAACCTCCATCTGTAGCCGCAGTAGTTTCACCTGCGGCTAATTTTCTTTCAAGCCTTGCAGGTTGCCATGCAATGGAGGTAGTTTCGAGAAACTAGTCAACAAGATACACAAGGATAGTAAGGATGAGAATAAGGGAGTTTGGGCTAAGGAGTACAATCCCAAGGATAAGAAGCTTGTTGATATGGCTTAATCCACGCAGAAGGAGAAAGGTGAAAAGAAAGAGGTCAAAGTGAAAGAATCACAAATAGTGGATTGGAATATAAGAAGGGTGGAAGAAATAATAGATCCCGCGATAAGAGGAAGTGTCTTTTCTGTGGTATAGCAGGTCATTTAATTATAGGAAGAAGACAGGTGGTTGTTTTCAGTATGGTATAGCAGGGCATCTTATCAACGATTGCCCGAAGGACAAGGACAAGGGACAAAGGACATAATCTTTGAGAGGGAAATAGCATGCTATCACTGCTAGTGTACCTAAGAGAGGTAGGAACATTTCTGTTGAAATTTTAGTTTTTCTTTTCAATCATCCTGTTAGAACTTTATTTGGTTCTGGTGCTTCACATTCTTTTCTATCTACTTCCATAGTTGAGTCTCTGCACCTTAGTACTTGTATAGTAGAAGATCCCATTATTCTCTCAGATCCAATTGGTGGTTCGGCTCATTTATCTTTGGTTTGCAAGGATTTGAGAATAGCTATATTAAGTATTGAGTTTAAGTGCAATGCTTATATTTTGGTTTCATGGGATATGGGTTGATTCTAGGCATGGATTGGTTAGCTAGTAATTGTGAAAGAAGGGTAGTTAGACCTTTGACTTGCCTCGGGAATACCCTCGAGATTTCATGCGATCCTAAGGGATCAGTTCGGCTTAGCTACCTAGAATCACTTGATGCATCTATCGATAATTTGCGATTCGTTGGAGTAGTCCATGAGTACGCTGATGTTTTTGATTAGGTTAGGGGTTTGTCCCCTAAAAACACGAGATAGACTTCCGCATATATCTAGTTGACAATGCAAAGCCAGTTGCATTATCTATATGACACATGAATCCAAGGGAAAGCAAGGGCACAACAAGCAAGTTAAAGAGTTTCTTGAGAAGAGCTTTATTAGGCGAAGTATTTCTGAATGTGGTGCTCTGGTAGTGTTGGCTACTATGGCGGATGGTTCACTTCGCCTATGCGTGGATTATAGAGAATTAAACAAGCTGACTAAAGAAAAATAGGCACCCACTTCCAAGAATAGATGATTTGTTTGACCAGCTTGTAGGTGCGTCTGCTTTCTCCCAACTAGATTTGGCTACAGGGTTTCATCAGCTAAGAGTAGCTGAGGACAGTATAGACAATACTGCTTTTAGGACCCCTGACGGTTTCTTTGAGTGGCTCGTCATGCCTTTTGGTTTGACGAATGCACCCGCTTATTTTGTTGACTTGATGAGTAGGGTGTTTAGGGAGTTCCTTAATAAGTTTGTAGTAGTCCTCGTGGACAATATCTTGATTTTATCAAAGAACGAGGAAGAACATGCTTTGCATTTAAGAGAAGTCATGGATACACTTCGAGCACATCAACTTAAGGCGAAGTTCTTCAAAATGTCATTTTTGGAGAGAATAACTAAGGTTTCTAGGACATGTGGTGTCCAAAGAACGGATAGCAGTAGATCCCGCAAAAGTATTTGCGGTGCAAGACTAGAAGGTCCCAAGGAATGCAACAGAAGTAAGAAGCTTTCTTGGACTAGCGGGCTAATATAGGAAGTTCATTAAGAACTTTGTGAAGGTATTAGCCCCACTTACTGGATTAATGCAGAAGAATCTAACATTTGCATGGGGTATTGATTGTGATGTCGCTTTCCAACGATCGAAGAGGGCTCTTACAACGGCCCCAGTTTTGAATTTTACCTTACGGTATTAAAAGGTTTACGGTATACACGGATGCATGCGGCACGGGACTAGGCGCCATTTTGATGTAAGAAGGAAGGGTAAGGTCGTAGCGGATGCCTTAAGAAGAAAAAGGTTGACTTCAAGTCCTCTTTATGTAAAAAGGAAAAGTTCAGAATATATATCAACCTTTGATTTTAAAACCTTCGGTTAAGTTAGTAGTTGCCGTCGCTAGGAGTAAGACCTACGCTTTTGGATCAAATAGGGACTTCACAAAGAAAAAGACTCTCAGATAGTTGACACAATGGATAAGTTAAGTAGAGAAGAGACCTCTAATCACCTTAATAACTACACCTGGTAACATGGTTAGCATCTGTTTATTTTCAAGAGATAGTTCTTCCACATGGAATACCCTCTAGTGAATTTTGGAAGACCTTTTTTAGCATGACATAGCAGAAGTTGTAGTTGAAACGACCTGAAATCCCCCTTACAGGAAATCGCGGATTGAGTTGAGAACAATCCACATCAGAACGCAGACGGAAGAACATTTCATTGCTTATTACAACAATTCCATCAGAATACAAGAATATAAAGAGTATAAATCAATATTACACATTTACCAAATATCAGAGATTACAATAAATTACATAGCAGCGGAAAATAATACAATACACAACTGAAGGAGATATACGGATGCAAAGCTTTCCGGATATCATTCGAGCTATAAACCAGGATCCTGTGAATATAAATCTGCAAAACCAAAACTACTAACTGCCCGTGTCAAAATAAGGGCACCCAGAGTTTAGGTTAAAACAATAAACTCCAGGTCAGTCATGGGACTGGTGTGAGAACTAAAACAGTTATTAATCTTTATTTTAAAGTTCGGTAAATCAAGGGACCACACCGTATAACACGGAATGGGTTTCCTCCCAAGAATACCAGTGCATTAAACAACAACGCAATGCTAAATAAAGAACAATGAAGCTATTACAAGACCCAGGTCCCATCACACAATGCAACACAAACCAGAGGATAGGGTTTTCCATTATAATAGCCAAAGCATGCTTGATACGTTTAAAACAAATCATTTGACACTATAATAGGTGTATAGTGTATAAAACAACTTTAAACCATAAGTATCAATCATAGACGGCATAAGCGCCCCATCCCACTATGTCGCCATATATAGGATTACAACTAAAATCGAAATGTCACGTATTGGAAGTTGGATTTCCATCTGTGAACCGAGGCAAAAGATAGTCCTCTACCGATTTGAGACGCTCTAGCCCGCCCCTCAGGAACATAACGCATCGTCCCTTGGATCGTCAGGTCCGGTCCACCGATGTGGATTAAAATGCCTGAAGACTGCGTTTCCCCACACTTTGGGGTGTCAATGAGTCAACGAATGACTCCATCGGCTTTACATAGTCACCGATATATCCGAGGCGCCTCGCAACAACAACAACCACATAAGTCAAACTCGTCAGGGCGTGTAAAACCACTGGCGCCACTTCTAGCTAGAAGGAAATGCATGCCCACCCTGAAGTCCTTCTCCCGTTTTTGATTCACAACCGGGGTGTGAGGCTCGTGAGTCAACGCTACACAAAGCCATGCCACACAGGCTGTGCTTTGATTATCAACCACAAGACTCTGCTTTTCAACAAAAGCCTTGATCATTTGCATCTTAGCATGCAACACAGGCAATTCACGCTATGCAACCGATATCAATCACACAGAATGAAATCCAATGTCAGACACACATCCATTTACAAGTCCGTTCTGGGTCTGAACAAAACCGGAGGAACCTTATTCCTCGCATATCCATCGATCTCCAAGTACATCTGGACGATCACCAACTGATTCCTTCCTCTTGGGTGTACATCCCAATCAAGATCATCAGTAATCACCCAAACGACGTGAAGACCTCTGGTCTTCGACCACTGTCTTCATCTTCGACTTATCGTCATATCAGTTATTTAGAATGGGATAAACCTGGTCTTTCCGAATAACTCGTGTATATAATAAACAAGTGTTACACAAACACAACAAACACCTCATTCCAATTCATCAATCACTAACCGTAAATTAACAAGAGAATAATTCCCCAAATATTAACCCCGAAGGCCGAAACCAACATCAGATCAATATCCAGAAAACCATTCTGCTTAGCTAACCGACATTTAGTTTCTAAATTTCACATTCTTAGGGAAAGGTTCCCATTAATTTTATCAAAGATAAATTCTTTTAAATTTATTCTTTAATCTACTTTTGAATATCAATTCAAACTAGTCGGGATTAGCGAACCACACCCCAGTGATCATTTATTTTATTTCCCAATCCCAACCTATTCATCCCATGAAGTAAAACTGGTAATACTTCATATCTAACACCACGGTGTTATCGGTAAATTCAATTACCATTTCACGTTCAAATCTAATTAAAGATTTAACTACCGCCTGGAGCAAAACTGGCGATACTCCATTCTCGATCATTTCAATCTAATTAAAGATTCATTAAAACTCCACTTAGTTTTAATCTTTGACTGGGTTAAAGAATCAGTGTCATTTAAAACAGGGTTCACGATAAACCCCAAAATCACATCACATTTCAATCAGTTCCTAACCGTAAATTAGCAAATGAGCAATTCCCTAAGTATTAACCCCGAAGGCCGAAACCAACATCAGATCAATACCCCAGAAACCATTCAACTTAACTAATCTCCAGTTAGTTTCTGATTCTCTTAACTCCTTTGGGTCTAAGAACAGTATTATTGAAGATACCGTTCACGACAACCCAAAATCACATTCCATTAATTATCGGGTTAAAGAACAAGTATTATTTAAAACACTGTTCAGAAAGTTTTCAGAATTACTGGATGGATTTGGAGAGAATTGTTGAGGAAAAAGGGGAGCGTGAGAATCGTCCATCGTGGAAGGAGGCGGCTTCAATTCCTTTTGACCACGAGACTCGTCTTTGACCGCAGAAATAGGGCTTTAGACCAATGAAAGAAACATATATACTAATTAAATTATTTTAAATTTCTTAAAAGCAACTTTTTTATTTTCAACTCGAAATCGAACCCACCGACTGTTGTCCCTAGTATTTTACCCCCATTCTGAACACAATGGGATATGTCACGATGGCCAATTCGATCATTTCGATCAGTTTTTGTCAAATTTACATTTAAATCATTATATTGAATTTTAAACGCGCATTTCAATTTACTGGGGTCACATACTAACTCGAAAAATTCCTGAAAAATATTTTCTAGCTTCGTATTGACGATACGGTCCTAACAAAACTAATTTCGTCAAATTCTGAGACCGTTTGAAAAATGGTCATTTTCCAGTCGATTAAAATCAACTAAAACTGGTCAAATGCGTTTTTCTTTGTCACGCTCACATACTAGCTTCAAAAATTATGAAATTTGAAACCTAGCAATAACTTGACATCACGGATCCAATAAAAGTGGTTTCATCGAAAACCGAGGTCGTTTGCAAAATTTCCATTTTTAAGGGCCAGAATTCCATAGCGACTATTCTGAATCTTCAACTGGGCATAACTTTTGATTCCCACTATGAAATTTTGATTCCCCAGATTCGTTGGAAAGATATTCTCAATTAGATTCAAATATTTTTGGTTTCACTAAAATCTGGTTTATTTGAATCTTGTACATTCATTTGAAATTTGAAATCGAATTATCGAACTACCGCGCCATTTTCAATTCCTTTTATAATTTAAAATAAATATTTATATTCTAACGACGATCTATACAACTATATACATTCGGATTCCATTCAAAATAAATTTCTCATCATTATTATTTAAAATAATTCATTTTAAATATTCAAAATTCGCTAAAATCGCTAAAATAAATTTTTTAAATTGGCTCAGATTTCCGGGTTATTACAGTAGTGCCGAGTATACTAGAAGGAGAAGGGGGTGGAACGAGAGGCGACAGTGAAATGAGTTCCAACTCATATTTTGGAAACAGAAATTAAGAAGCTACACAATCGTGAAGTTAAGACAGTCAGAGCACAATGGGGTGAAGCTCAAGAAGATGCGACTTAGAAGGCTGAAGGCTAGATACGCGCATCATACCCTTTTTGAGGGGGTATCCTTGATCTCTCTTTTTCTGTAAAGTTTATTGGCATGCTAGTCTTTATCTTTTAAGTATATTCTCTCGATCCTATCTTCGATCCTTAGGTAGAAGCCAATGGATGTAAACATGTGTTTGAGACATGTTATGTTTGGTGGATGCAAGTGGATGTAAGTGTTTGCTAGTGGTTGCTCGTGGATGCATATACACACACATTAGGCACTAGATCGGCTCAGTCACTTTCATATTGCATATGCATATATGTATTTGTATATGGATTGAAACTTGATGTGTTATCATATGGATGTTGCATTTGTATGAATGATTGGGCACTCATGTAGAAGTTATAAAATATGATTAGGAGTAATTGCATACATGATGGACTCATAGCATTGCATTAAGGAGGTCAACTGAATCTGTAGACCACTTGATTGTGCATTAGGGCATGTACACACACTATGCATATGATCATGAAAGCATTAGAAATATTTTTAAGGACAACGGATGCCTATGATTGATGGTTTAGTAGGTGGATGGTGGATGTTAGGATACATTCTTCTTAAATTAGAAATTTCGGGGATGAAATCCTTTAAAGGAGGGAAGAATGTAACACACTGTATTTTCTGTGAATATTAAAGTAACGAATTAAAGAATACTTAATTTTAAAAGTGGGAATTAAGCGAAACGGGTTATGCCATTGTGTTCGTCTCGGAATTCTACTTGAAATAGAGTCCGAGTTTGTGTAAATCGGACAATGTATAAAGAAGTTATAAGCCTTAGAAGTTTCTATACGTTTAGGGGAGAATATATATATATTGGCTTCAGTACTTCAGAAATAGGTCCAGAAAGTCAAAAATGGGTTCGAAATTCAAAATCATCCAAAAACAGGCTGGGCGGGAAAAATTCCCGCTAGAGGGTGTCGACCCCCTTAAGGGGTGTCGACATAGGTGTCGACCCCCCCCCATAGGGGTGTCGACCCCAGTGTCGACCCCCCCTCCCAGATCTGGGTGAAGTACTTCGTTTTGTATCTAGTTGACGAGACAGTGACAAGTTTCTGAGTCGTAGGGCTACGTGGCGACTTCTGATTGGCCTGATGACACATTCTCTTAGACTGGATGGTTTAGATGGGCCCTATGTTGATCTAAAGGCTCTTAATAATCCTAGATATCTATATATACACTCATAACCCAACCCTAATTCTATTGCTCAAAGGCTATGGTGCCGTCATGCTGTTCATCCCCAAACTAGCCTAGCCGTCATTCTTCAACCTAAATTCAAGAAGAAAATTAGAGAGCCTCAAATCAAATTAGAAGACTTGTTTTGCTACAACAATAACAATTCAATTATCTTTTCTTAATCCTAGCAATGTAAGTTCACGTTATTTTCAGATTTGAATACCTAATTGTAATCTTGACATGTAATAAAATGAATCGAAGTCTATGCCTAATTGTAAGATAATCTTTTCAGATTTATCCCTATCCTTCTATTGAATCTATGTGTTTACATGCCTCAGAGGTTATTTTTATTGATTAAATCAGGCCTATCTTTGTTGTACATCGGGTTTATAATCCTCTTTGGTTCGTGACGTTATTCTTATCCCTGCGATAATGATTGTATCAGTTTATTCAAGAATCTATCTTTGCTGGATCTAAATCTCTTGTATTAGGTCTGTTGTTACATGCCTATTTTTATGTTGTTCTTATTTTATGCTCCTTCTCTCTCTCTTCCCCTATTTCCTTTTTCTTTTATGAACCTGAGTTACCTTCGAACCTAGGTTGAAATCGCGAAATACGAACGATTGGAATACAGGGAATATTTTGGGTAAATATTGGGCATAATGTATTCCGTGAAATAATTGGGCATAACATATTCGGTGAAATTGTTGGACATAATTTGTAACTTGTGATTTGGGGTATAAATGTTATTGTTGCGAACTTGGGGTAAATTGAAATGTTAAATCTAGATTGGGAGGAAACTGTAAATTGGAATATTAAATCTAGATTAGGCATAACTATTGGTTAGGATGCCAAGCATAATGTATATTGCGATTTTGGGGCATGACTATTACTGCAAATTTTGGGAAGATTGGTGTAACCTATTTTAAGTAACAACTTGTAACTGAATTTGTTGGGCATAACTTGGAAATTGGAACATGAATAGTTTGGTGAACTTAGGATAATTAGCATATAAAATCTAGACTTGGACATGTATAGTAAATATGTAAAATGGCTAAAGATGAACGTGCCTAACCGAAGGTTAGATTGAGTTGCGGTGCAAGACTGCCCGGAACCGCTCGACACATCCAGCGACCACAACAATATAGATCTAATGTGAGAGGTTAGCACATTAAGCCCAAAACCCGAGGTTAGAATGAGTTTGCGGTAGAAGTCTGCCCGGAACCGCCTGGCACATCTAGCAACCGCAAACAACGGTTCTAATGTGAGAGGTTGAGGCATTAATGAATGAATTAATGCTAATGAATGGACATGCTAAGAATGGTAGGGTTAAGTTAACACAAGAGGGTAACACTTAACCAATATAACATGATGTGTGATAGGGCAACACTTAACCAATATATCATGACAAGTGGTAGGGTTAAGTAACACAAGAGGGCAACACTTAACCAATGTAACATGACAAGTGGTAGGGTTAAGTTAACACAAGAGGGCAACACTTAACCAACGTAACATGATGAATGAGTGGGGTTAAGTTAATGGGAAACACTTAACCAATATAACATGGTGAACGAATGGGGTTAAGCTAAGGGTAAACACTTAACCAATATAATATGATGAATGAACAGGGTTAAGTTAATAGAAAACACTTAACCAATTACAACATGATGAATGAGACGGGTTAGGTTAATAAGAAACACTTAACCAACATGACATGACGTGTGGATGGGTTAAGTTAACCTGAATGGATGGATAACACTTAGCCAATTTGGGGGGTATACGAATAGACCCTAGGAAACCCTAGTAACGGGGACCCATTTCAGCAGTAACCCACATAGATGTATCACGGTACCCTGAACTAAGCAGGGTGGGGCACAATTACTGGGCTGATTATAAGTGGTCAAAATAGCGGCAGGGGGTACGTCAGTGTAGGTTCCGACGAATTACGGGCTTGCACGTACTCCGGAGTGGAAAAAGCAGGCACTAGGTACCAGTAGTTATACATTGTGCATCTTGAATCATGTCGGGTTGCTATCATAGGGATTGATACACCTTATGGTGGGACCAGCACAGGGTATCTACAGACAAGAGAGGGCTAATTGACACAGACACAAGGAAAATTAATACAAGTAAGGAGCCGATTGATAGGGTAGTAAGGGTACATCTAACATCTTCATGGAAATTAGGCTAATTTAGGTAAGATCCTCATACTTGATGTACACCCGAAGGCTACCACAATTACGGGGTTGGGATCACCTTATTATATAACACAGGATACTAGTTGGGACACTAGTAGGGGATACAGATCCTTTTTCACAGGATACTAGTTGGAACACTAGTAGGGAATACGAATCGTTCTATAAAGGACACTAGTTAGGATGCTGGTTGGGTGGTGCAGAGAAAATAGGAAATCAGAGAAAGAACCGAAGCAGATTCAGTGTATCTTACCTTATTATATCTATCGATCATCATTTGTTGTCTTGCTATGCTTATTATCATGGTTCTGACTGGTATCCAGTTTATTCATGTCATGATGCTTTTACCTATTTACATGTTGAAAGTCACTGGACTTACCAAGCTTTATGTTTGACTCTGTTTTGTTTCGTTCTCTTTTCTTCCGCCCCCCCCCCCCCCCCCCCCCCCCGGTTCACAGGGAGGGAATATTACCACTTAGGTCAGTTTTCTTTCCAAGCTCGAAGATAGACGATGTATTGCTTTGGACTACCCTTTCCACAGCTATGGCTGGCTCATGCTTTATTGGGGAATATCATTGTCATTTCATGCTTCTTTATTTTGTTAAACAAGACAGATGCTTTGTTGTAATGGGTATTGGTGTTTTGGTGCTGGAAAACAATCTTTGTACAAGCTGTTTTTACCAAGTTGTTGTTTTATCAATAAAGTAAAGTTTTGTTTATTTTTCGCTATTTAAATTTTGTCTTTTTTGTAATTTATCTATTCTATACACTTATGATGCTCCACTGAAGTTAATGCATTCCCTTTGTGAGTGAACTTAACGGAGGTAGGGTGTTACACGTGGTATCAGAGCTAAAGGTTACCAGAACAGGCAAAAGATTTTTCAAAAGCATATTTTAAAAGGAGTGTTTTCTAAAACATGTTTTAAAGAAGCGTTTTTCAAGAGAAAAGTATTGTTTTTAAAAGGCATATTCTCCAAAGCCATATGCACTATCTTTTGATTCTCTATTTGAATCTCTTCTTCCTTTCTTTTCGCCATAGTTTCGTAGGCATACGGCACATGTCGAGGGGTTTAAGGGGAAAATCATGCTTTTTGGGTATGTTGGATCTAAAATATTTCAAGTGATTGACGTTTTATTGTTTTTGATTGATTCTATATGTTTTTACTGCTGTTTAGTATGTTTTGTGATGTCATAGAAAAGTTAGAATGGTTTAAAACACTGTCATTTGGTGAAATTAGCTTGTTGGAAAAACTGCAGAAAATCGGTTCCTGAAAGGAGTATGCTTCACGAACTTCCCGGGAGAATTTCGATTCCTGAAGGGGGTATGTCTCACGAACCACTCCAATATCATGGTCATGAACCACTCCAAGATCATGGTCACGAACCGCTCCAAGATGATCGTCATGAACTATTCCAATATGAGGACTCACGAGCCGAGGGAGGGGGTAACGAGCCGGGGGGGTGTCACGAGCCGGGGGGTCACGAGCCGGGAGATGTCACGAGCCGGGGGGTCACGAGCCAAGGGGGGGTCACGAATCGACCTGGTGGAGGACCACGACCCGAACCGAACCGAAATGATGGCTCTGAACAAAATTAGATTCAAACTTCTACTAAGCGATGCCAATTGTGAACTCTTCTGAAGTTCACCTACAATCTTACCAAAACCCGAGATGCAAAGGAAGTCCAAATCCGAAGTTATTACTTAGGATCCAGATGGGAACCTACGAGTTAACTTCTGGAATTGGGCGTTGCTGCGGGACGTGTGCAAAGGGGTTATCGATATCCATAACTTTAGTTCACCGTTGAGAGGGGAGGCATGTAGACGGACCAGAGCCAGAGGACGTATGGACTAGGAAGGGTTATTGGCTAGAACAGAAGGGCATGGTCATAATAGTTAGTTGCACAGAGACCAGAAGGGCATGGGCCCGTCATGGCCTCAAATGGATTTGGTGAGCAAAGCGGTGGATATCTTATGCTTTATGCACTGAGTGAGAGACGTGAGGATGATTTATATGTTTGAATTTTGCTATCACCATGACACGTACACTCCCATTTTACACTCTATATTAGTGTTTACCTTAGAGTATTGTACATCTTGTTGTGCTAACTCTTTGGTTGCAGGTCCAGGTCAGGTATGATTCTTTATACCCGTTATTGCTTTATCTAGTGTTATAGATTTTCTATTGCTCACACCAGACTTTCGTCTGAACCAGAGTTTTATGTCTTTTCTTATTACTCTGGGTGCTCCTAAACGAGCAGACTAGAGTTAGGTTAGGTGGTGATGCGCGAGTAGCTGTCCGGAGACGAGCAGGAGGCTTCCTCGTATTATATACATATATTCTCCCTGTTTTGTTGATGGTAACTTCTTTGGGCATTAGTAGTGCACCTTCTTTATTTCCTTTTTAGAGACAATATTTTGAAGTTGTAATAATGATTTGGATCATAAACTGTATTTTGGATTCCACTACTCTAATGGTTATGGTTTAGTTTCAGCTTATGTACTGTCTCGCCTGTGTTATAACCAGTTATGTTACTATTATATTTTATTTCATGCGTTGTGGTTTAGTAGTGCACCTTCTTTATTTCCTTTTTAGAGACAATATTTTGAAGTTGTAATAATGATTTGGATCATAAACTGTATTTTGGATTCCACTACTCTAATGGTTATGGTTTAGTTTCAGCTTATGTACTGTCTCGCCTGTGTTATAACCAGTTATGTTACTATTATATTTTATTTCATGCGTTGTGAGATATACTACAGGTTCTTGGTGATTCATAGTTTCAAACCGTTTCTTTTGACGATAGTCCCGTGCTAGTCGGGCACTGACACAACGCATTTTGGGGAAATGTTAGCTGGTTCGGGGCGGGCTGTCACAACACACCTGTTACAATAAATGATTAATAAATCACTTGTATTTTACCTTGTTGAACAATTATCGATATTTACATCTTTAAATGAATATTTTAATGATAAGAATAAGAATGGTTTTTTAGTTTGTCGTGACAATGTGTTAAATACATTCATCTTTAACCCACTTGGGTTATATCAATAAAGTTAATAAAATTGGATCTTTAAATGAACATTTAAAGATAATTATAAATGGAATTGATTTGGGTTTTTTGTAAACAGTGCTTTAGCAAACTTGTTTTAAAAACTCTAGAGTATAGCTAGACTGGAAATACATTGTTTAACGATTTTGAATATACCTAGATCTTTAATAATGAATTTTAAACATAGTAACAAGTATAGGAACCTTTGAGAGAAAGATATTTAATATGATACTTTAACTTATAAAAGAGAAGAGGCTCTTATTAAATAGTGGTTCGACCTTTTTTATTTTATTCTAAAGAAAGAAAATATTGTAAATGAATTATGGATATACTTATATCGAAGCTAAGTATATGAATACGTTTTGAAGTATTGAAGACTATAAAATAATAGGGAAATCGTAGAATACATATATATACCTTTTATATGTATAAACTGAATATATATACGCTAGTATAAAGGTGTATTAATCAAGTAGTAGCTGTTGATTAATAAATGAAGTCTTATTAGACAAATGAAGTTTTATTAGATAAAAGGACTTTTACTTATAGAAGAAGTTATAATTAATGGAACGCTAGTATTATTACGTGCAAAGTTGTCTATGTACCATTTGGATAATAATGGTGATATCATTTATTGGGGTCTAGATAAGAGTCTACAATATACTTCTAAATCTATGTATAAGTTTCTTAATTTTTCAGGTATTTCTATGTTAATATTTAAGTTTTTATGGAAGACTAATTCTCCGTCAAAAGAAAATTTTCTTATGTGGTTGATTATTCATAAGAAACTTAATATGGTTGAGCAATTAAAGAAGGAAATTATTATTTTTGATGTCAAGTGTTGTTTTTGTAGTATATTAGATGAGAGTGTTGATCATTTATTTTTCTCTTGTACTAAAACCTATTATATTTCAAATATGGTTTTAAGAATTTTTGTTGTTAATTGTTTCAATACTTTTAGAAACTGTGACTATTATTGGAATTGTTTTAGATTTGATTTTATTTTCAAGCACAGATATGTGCTTGATTCATTAGTTACTATTATTAGTTCGTTTATTTGGTTTGAAAGAAATCAGAGATTAATTCAATCTAGTTTTGTTGCTATAGATAAATTAATCATTAGGATTGTTACTTTTAGTCTAGATTGGATGTCTAACCCTCACTATAAGTTATAAAGAGATACTATATTTGAGAGATATCTGATTAAGGTTAGAATTAATTTGAGTTTTTTTATTAGTATAAATAAGTATTTTAGTCATAATAGAATTTGCATTTATTGTTGGTATCTGATTAAATGAGTTTTTTTTACTTATCTCCTTTTTACTATGGCTTTCTTCCAATTTCACATATATATATGGATATATTTATATATATACGTATACACACATATATATATGTGTGTGTTGTAGCTTATGGTTGGCTAGTCTCTTTCAAGTCACAAGTAGTTGATTTAAGCTGAGGAGCTTGTTGGACAGCTGTGGTGACCCTACTTTTCTAACTTAATAAATTTTTTATTTTACATTTCTCCCAAGATCCTGAGACCAATATATACATATCAGTATAGTTAACATAACCCACTATTTGCATGTGTGAAGATATGCAAATATTGATCAATCCATATGATACACATACATCATGGGAAATGAGACAGTGAGATGTTTGTATTGGTGCTTATCATAGACATCATATGAGGTGCACATGTGAGGTGTGCATTAGCTAAGATGATTCATTTCCTTGTTTATAGAAACATGAATAAGCACTAGATTCTTATACATACATAAATAGGAATAGTTGAAACAGATTATCAAGTAATGTACATGTGTGTAGTGTAAATAAACTAAACTGATCCCCATAGATAGATCAAACTGATACCTGTTCTTAATAAAAAAAACATGTATGAGTATCAAGTTATGATATGTGCAAGTATCTGGTTTTTCCATGCACATGTATAAGTATCAGATCATAACATGCACAAGTATCAGTTTTCTTCATACACATAAAACATGCATGATTGAGGCAGATTCGTAGTCGTCTACATGAAAATAGTGTACTTGACATATATTTCTATATCTACTAATTTATATGCAAACAAAAGTCATTCAATTCTCCATGATATCATAAAATTGGATCCATGTATTGACATTACACTTTGTAAATTTATTCCTAATCAATCTATTCCTGGCATACCATTTTTGCTCATTGTGAAGGATTTATCTACTGATACATGCACATCCTATTATCATAAAGTGTTCAAGTGCATATAATTCACTACATTTCATCATTTTAACAAATTACTGAAGAAACAAAACCCTTACTGCACTTGCACCATTATATATTGATTATATAACATGCAAGTTGCACTTTAGGCTAAACAAAACACTTTCAATAATTAAACTGAGTATGACCAATTATATTTAACAAGTTCATAAATCCTTTATTTACTGCACTGCAAACTTTTAAACATACTGGAATCTTACTTAAATTATATAAGCTAATAACTGATTCTTAAACCATATTGCATCATATAACCTTAACAGTTCTTTTACTTAGCAGTACAAAAACATAAAAAGCCTCTATGTCTTCTTCATAAAATCCAGCAAGCACCCTTAAGCATCCTGAAATCAATCACTGGTCTGCCTCATTATCAATGAGACACCCAGTTGATTGCTAGGCAATCAAACCAGGTCAGATAAATCTAGTATGAATATTTACCATTTTATTGTGTACTTAAAGCATAAACATATACAACGGTTTAACCTTTCCAATATCCAAATACTTGACAATTTATTAACATCATTTAGACATAAGAAAAACATCCAAGGTAGCGAAAATACATTAACCATCAATAGTTTTCTAATTCTACCCATTCGCCCTTTCATCCAGGGTATTAATCCCATTTTAATTGGATGTTTCCTGCTTGCTATTTGAACACTAGTATGCATTGTTTGAGGAAATTCCTTCCTATTCCCCAAACACCAAGCCTACAGGGTATTATATACCATGCATATACCTAATCTCCACATCCAGAGATTAAATAGATCAAAAGCGTTCCTGAAACATCACTATCTATGTATGTTAAATGTGTACATAACCCCTTTTCCTTTTATCATCTTGTATTCATATCACTTGCAGATATAAATACATTCAATAAACTGATCTTATGCACATAAAGAATCAATCAATAAAGGAAAATAATCAGTCTTACCTATTTGAGTAACAATCAGGCATAAACTCTTTCAGTATTCATGTGTAATGATCTAGTTTATTTCACAATAAATACATTATCAAATGAAGCAATATTCCATGGTTTTTTATACATATCCTATAGTTGTTTTTACCTCACCACAGATTCAAGCATAAATTGAAACAGTGAGTTACTTCACATATTTTAATTAAAACATATGTATATTATTATATGGCTTCCTTCAATAGGACTTATTACCCTTAACATATTTAAATGAGGTAAATATTCACCTTGCTAAATCTAATTGGCTCCTATCCCAAGAAATATTTGTTCAGCCTTATTTTCATATTTCTTGAAAACTATATTGGAATAGATGGTCTAACCTAAGTGTAATGACTACTAGCCTTTTATAACAACCATCCTGGGGTTTCTATTTTTTGGAAAGTCCAACATTATCCTTCACAAAAATGGGAATTCCTCGGTTGTCATGTAGTCCTACCACTATATTTTACCCTTCTGGAAGTATCAGTTTCTGTTTTTGAATTTCTAAAGGACCTCATTCATACTATTTCCATGCATCATGTCATGTGCGTGACCTTTCTTAAATTGTAAGGAAAACTTAACTATGTACATAATTTTATTCATACAACATAATGTGTGCATCATTTCTTTTCTGGTTCCAGGTTACAATGTTTTATAAACATATATAATAGCCCTTAACCTCTTCTATTAGTCTTCCGTGACACGTATCTTTTACATATTCATTTTAGTTATTATCAACATATTTAATTAATTACTAATGTCCATTTAAGTATGATCTCCACACACTCCTCTCCTAGAAGGAATTGTGTCCCACAATCAATAGTTAATTGTTTTAAACTTCAGTATTAATTTAAAGATAGAAGAAAACATACCTTTTCTTTGTCAAAAGCTCCTTCGACAATGAATAGGCAAGGTTATTTAGCTCAGACTTTGTCTTCAACTTACCATGTACAATCATTTGTGTCCAAGCTCCATTAAACCTTCACCAATTTTATGCTTTTATTCCTTAATTTCTTCTCCTTTCTAGCAACAATACCCACTGGCTCCTTCACATAAACCAGATTTTCTTTTATCCTGACTTGATTTGGAGATTCTAATATAAGTTTTTTGTCATGTACCCATCTCCTCAATTGTGATACATGAAATACATCATGTATTTTTCCCAATTCCTCTAGTAGTTTCAGTTTATATGCCAGTGCTCCTATCCTTTGAATGTTCTCATAGGGTCCAATGTATCTTGGTGATAATTTACCTTCCTTTTCATACCTCAGTACCTTCTTCGTAGGAGATACTTTAAGAAACACATAATCCCCTACATTATACTCTACTGGTCTCCTACCATGTCTGTATATGCTTTCTTCCTTTCTTGTGCACTCCTTATCCTTTGTCTAATTAACTCAATCTTTTCTGAAGTGTCTTTCACTTGATCTGAACCAAGTAAAACCTTTTCTCCTACATCCAACCAACAAGTTGGTGACAGGCAAGGCCTGCCATACAAAGCCTTAAATGGTGTCATTCCTATGGTAGATGGATAGCTATTATTGTATGCAAATTCAGCCAAGCATATATGATCTTCTCAACTACCTCCAAAGTCAAGAACACAAGCTCTCAACAGATCCTCTAAAAATTTATTCACAATTTCAGTTTGCCCATCTGTTTGTGGGTGATATGTTGTACTCAGGCATAATTCCACACACATAGCCTCCTGAAAACTCCCCCAAAACCTAGAGGTAAAAAAGGAATCCCTGTCATTAATGATTGTCTTTGATACTCCATGTAGCCTCACTAATTCTTTCATAACTAATTTAGCCAATTTGTTTGCATTTCTATCAGATTTTATAGGAATAAAATGTGCTGATTTTTTTAATCTATCCACTACCACCCATATGTTATCATTGCCTCTTTGTATTCTTGGCAATCCATATACGAAATCCATTGAGATACTTTCCCATTTCCATTCGCTACTACAGAATTGGCATGTTGCTTCGGTTCTACAACAGAAGCAATTGCAGACGATGCGATAAGTCAAAATGTGTTGCTTTGGCTGGAAAACCGAAGAAAACAACACTTTTTTCTTCAGTTACTTACTCCTATTACTTTGGTTCAACATTTGAAGCAAATAAAGAAGACGCAATGAAACACCCCACCTCCGTTAGGGTCACTCTCAAAGGGAATGCCCTAATTTTGGTGGAGGTTTATAAGTACAAGTCACAGATATACAAGACAGATTATAAGAACACATATTTGTAAAACAGCGGAAGAACAACAAACTTTATTTCATTAAGTCAAATACGTGTTACAACAACATCCTTTCCAAAAACATAACATAACACTTTCATAATCTGTCTTGAGTACATTATTTAAAGAAGCATAAATAAAACATAGATAAACTGCAAAAGCCCCTTGGTGGATTGTCCAAAGCCATAGTTCAAAACAGGAAAGTCCAAGCAATACATTTCTCTTCTTCAAGCTGGATGTTGAGGCTGGTCAAGCTGCTGTGTTCCCTCCCTGAGGACCTGGGGGGGGGGGGACGGAAGAAAGAAGACGAAAGAAAAATAGAGTTAGACATAAAGCCTGAGTAAGTCTAGTACTACTTTGTCTATGAATAAAGAACTGGGTATGATAAGTAAAACAGGAAGTGGGCAAACACTATGAACTTGGTTAAGTTATCTAGGGTCGAATATGCTATCGTACCCCATGTTAATCTCTGAACCCATATAAACTAGTTTCCAATTTGCACCCCATAATCAGGGTGATGTGATCCATTCAATGATGATCGGCTCCTACTCGCAAAGTTACATGTGTCTTACGGCCCCCGATGTCTGTAGTTACCTATGCTGGTCCCACCATGGGGTGTATCAAGTCCCATAGTGGCAACCCGACACAACCTTAGAGTGCACAGGTATGCTACTGGTGTCCAGTGCCTTATTTTTCTGCGCCGGAGTGTGTGCACGCCCGCACTCCGTTAGAACCTACACTGCTACACCACCGCCGTCGATTTGACCTCTTAAAATCAGCCCAGTAATCGTGCCCCACCCTGCCTAGTTTCAGGGTATCATGATACACCTTTTAGGTTTACTGCTGAAAAGGGTCCCCCGTTACTAGGTTTTCTATCTCTAGCCAACATGCTAAGTTGGTTAAGTGTTTCCTACCTAACCCCCACCAGTCCGTTTAGTTTAGCATGTTCCATTTTGATTAAGTTTTTAGTCCACTTAATCCTAACAATCCTGACTCAGCCTTAATTGTCTTATTAAGGCCCTGACCTCTCACATTAGACAGGTATTGTTGTGGCTGCCTGTTGCCGGTTGGTTCCGGGCAGTCTTACGCCACAACTCAGTCTAACCTCGGGTCCTTGCTGGGCTCGATGTTTAACCTCCCACATTGGATAGGTATTGTTGTGACTACTGACAGCCGGGCGGTTCCGGGCAGGTTTACATCACAACTCAATCCAACCTTGGGTTAAACACATCGTATGTTCTACATTTACATATCTTGTCATTCTTCTTTATTTATATGTAAATATTTGCGGCCCATTATTAAGTTAATGGTGTAAAGGTTACACCAATCACGGGCCCAACCCATACTTGAATTTGGGCCCTTCTATTTTATATTTTCATTCATTAATTTATTTTTAACCCAACGTTATTTTCCCCCGTTTTACACGTCCGTTTATATATATATTGGGCTTAGCCTTTTAAAGCCCAATTTAGCCATGCGAAAAGGGGAGGCTTATGGCGTATACACAAAGAGGGGAAGGTGAGCGCATGAACTTGCAATACGACGTTGGAAATACAAAATAGAAATTGGTGTACTTGCATAGTGGTAACATAGGTGACATGAATCAAAGCATGTGAACTTGCATAGGTTTAACTACAACATGAACCTATATTCTTATTTAGGCATAATGTCAAACATAAGCATGTCATAAATATTCCTAGCATAAGCATGGCATAATGTCAAACATAAGCATGGCATAAATACTTCTAGCATAAACATGGCATAATGTCAAACATAAGCATGGCATAGGTAAAGTTCAATTTGTTCATGGCATAAACATAAACAAGTCATGTTCATAAGGTTTCTACATGTTTACAAAGGGGATACTTTGTTACTAACACAAAAGCATAGTTCAACTTAATCATGGTTTAAGTCTAATCACATAACGATGGTATAAATATACTTATGCATAAATATTCCTAATCATGGTGTTTGCTTTAAACTTGCAAAAAGGGATTTTTGAGTCTAACCTAGCCATGTCTCACATATGTCATCATATAACTCTTTTAAACAAGATAGACTTAATCATAGATTTCAATTATGCCAAATATCATTCATAGCCTAGCCATATTCATAAGCATGACTTAATACATGGATTATGGTGTCCAAATTCCAACATAGTTTCATATGAACTATAACAACCAAACTTGTCTCAATTGCTTGCAAAACGATTTATGCACAAAGTATACATCATGACGACATAATAACAAAGCCCCAAACTTGCATAAATTTCACTCAACTACATACATGTAGCTTCAACATAGATTACATAATTTGCGCAATATTCCAAACGTATATTTGCATAGAACTACCGCATGTAGTTCTTTATAATGAATAACATAATTTTGCACAAACATGAATTACTTCCATTGCCACAATTCAAGCATACATATCAACACAGTTGTTTATTTATACCAAAGTAATACTCTACTTACAATGGTTGCGGCGAATTCTCTAATTAAGAGACACGATTCCTTTGTTGAATTGATTAGCTATAGGTTGCTTGAATTGCTTTAGGCTTTAGAACTTTCTTCCTAACTCTCTCTCTAGTCGGCGGCTACTCTTTGTCGTTCCTCAGCAACATGGCGGCTATAGTCTTATTTTGAATGAATAGATTAGGGTTTAGTCTAGGGTTGTTTATATAGAGGTTAGGAATTGATTAGGACCATTGATGTTGCTAGGTTAGATCGTAGCCATTCATTAGGAAGAGAGACCAATAAAAACCCGCCACCTAGCCCTAATGACAAAGCAGACCACAGAAATTCGACCACACACCGACCTGGCCAGCCAGGGCTAGACCAGACCTGGCCAGCAGGTCATTTTTGACCTGGGCGCACTTGGCAGGTGCGCCAGGTCAAAAATGTACTGGCGCACTTCACAGGTGCGCCAGTTCATTTTTGTTCTGGCGCACTTCCCAAGTGCGCCAGTGCATTCTGGCCCTTTTTTTCGGTTTTTCGCCCAACTTCGTTCGTCCATAACTTCTTCATACGATATCCGTTTTTCGAAAACTCGGACTCTATTTCGCGTATTTTTCCGAGACGAACGCAATGGCGTATCCCGTTTCCCTTAGTTCTTTGATTTGAAATTAATTATACTTTAATTTGTGAGTTTCACAGTCATAGAATTCACGGGTGTTACACGCAAATAGATCCAAATCTGTTGCTTCTGTTACACAACTGAAGCAACAAAAACATCCTTTTTGCTTCTGTTATGCTTATGTCAGAAGCAAAAAAATATACTTGACCAAAAAAAAACCTTATTGCAAATTACTATAATTCTCAAACAAGTAAAGGATATATATCATAATTAATTATCTCTTACAATTATATAATCATATTATGTAACAATATAAATTAGACAACTGAATGTAATAATTTCGTTGATAATGCGATAATCAATACATTTAAGAGCAACAACATAATAGAAAACAAAAAAAATTCAGTAATACTTCTAATAATCTGGTCTTAACACAAGTACCAAGTACAAACTAAGAATAAACTTGCTAATTACAAAGTTACAGTTTTAAGGTGGAATGTGATATTTACAAAATGCATCTCTTACTAAAAAAAACTTTCAAAAACAAACCAAGCCTCGAGAATATAGTTTCTTATGAGTTTCTTCTAACATGCTGCCCTTTGATTGTTGGTAACAATCTGACATAGTGCAGTACCTAAACAACAAAGCAAAATGGACGTTTTAGTGAGTATCCAATAATGATGTTGCTAACAGCAGATTATTTTATTGACAGCTAAAAAAGATTTAAACAATTGACGGTTTGACATAATTTGTTATATAATTGACATTTAAAACAACAAATTTAGTACAAAAGTCAGGCTGATAGCATAAACAAGATTGTTACTTCTATTACTACTATGACTTTAACAGTTAACATATTTAGTACAAAAGTTAATTCTATTACTGCTATGACTTTAACAGTTAGGAAAACAAAAGTACCAAGGGTCCAACAAAATAAAACTAAAAAATCACTTGTTCAAATCAGTTAGGAATTTTAAACTTACTACTTTATTTTCTTCATTCAACAAGAAATCAATGCCTACGGATCCAATAACACAAGGAACAACTAATGCAAGTGCAGGCTGCACAAAATCAAAAAAGAGATCAAGATAATTGGCAATAACAATTTAACATAATAATAATGTTTAAAATTCAATCAGAGCAGCTTGAAACTAGTTCATCACAATGATATTTGAACCATACTCTCCAAAAAATAACAATGCATATTCGTTTCTAAGTCAATCAGAAGGATGAAACAAATTGCAAAAAAATAACATATGCTATGTCATCCGCTCGTTAGTTTTTCTACCGACTCTGGAGGGAATCAACTTACCACATGTATCTCAAACTAGTATTTTTCTGATGCTTCCTCCATAAACTGTCAATGCATGTAGCGAACCGAACTTCCCCGATCTCCGAAGAGAAGAGAAAGAACGAATTACTTTGAGGATAAGACGAATCAGAACGCAGACAGAAGAACGTTTCATTATATATTACAACAATTCCATCAGAATACAAGAATATACAGAGTATAAATCAGAGATTACAATACATTACATAGCAGCGGAAAATAATACAATACACAACTAGAAATAATACACGGATACAGAGCTCTCCGAGTATCGTTCCAGCTGTAAATCAGGATCCTATGAATATAAATTTGCAAAACCAAACTACTAGCTGCCCATGTCAAAATAAGGGCACCCAGAGTTTAGGTTAAAACAATAAACTCCAGGTCAATCATAGGACTGGTGTGAGAACTAAAACAGTTATTAATCTTTATTTTAAAGTAAGATAAATAAAGGGACCACGCCGTATAACACAGAACGGGTTTCCTCCCAAGAATACCAGTGCATAAAACAACAGCGCAATGCTAAACAAAGAACAATGAAGCTATTATAAGACCCAGGTCCCATCACACAATGCAACGCAAGCCGGAGGATAGGGTTTTACCTTATAATAGCCAAAGCATGCTTGATATGCTAAATTTCATGTTTTATTATTACTATTAGTGCATAGTATCAAAACAATTTCAATCATAAATATCAATCATAGACGGCATGGGTACCATATATCATGTCGCCATACTAGGCTCTACAATCAAAACCGCAAAGTCACGTATTTGGAAATTGGATTTCCATCTATGAATCGAGGCCAGGGATCGTCCTCTACCGAATTCGAGACAATCTAGCCCATGTCTCAGGGACAGAACGCATCGACCCTTAGGAGCCACAGGGCCGGTCCACAGATGTGGATTAAAATGCCTGAACACTGCGTTTCCCCGCCCATTGGGGGCGTAAATGAGCCAAAGAATGACTCCATCGGACCCGGATCGTCCGATCAAACCGAGGCGCCTCGCAAGAGCAACAACCACACAGGTGGAAAGTATATAAATGTCAGCCAGTTTAAGCACTGACACCACCTCTAGCTAGAAGGAAACACATGCCCTCCCTGGATCCTTCTCCCGTTTATGGTTCACAACCGGGGTGTGAGACTCGCGAATCAACGCTGTACAAAGCTATGCCACACAGGCCGTGTTTTGATCATCAACCACAAGACTTTGCTTTTCAACAAAAGCCTTGATCATTTTCCACTTAGGCATGCCACACAGGCAATTCACTCCATGCGATTGATATCTATCGATATATAACCCCTGAGCTCGTACGTCTCAGAGAAGGGCGTTAAGCAAGAGAATAAATTCTCCGCCACCAAACAGATATATATTTAATAGAAATAAATCACACAGACTAAAATCCAATGTCAGACACACAGTCCATTTACAAGTTCGTTCTGGGTCTGAACGAAACCGGAGGCACCTAGTACCCCGCATATCCATCGATCTCCAAGTACGTCTGGACGATCACCAACTGATTCCCTCCTCTTGGGTGTACAGCCCAATCAATATCATCGGTAATCACCCAAACGATGTGAAGACCTCCGGTCTTCGACCATCGTCTTCATCCTTGACACCACGTCGAATCAGTTATTCAGAATGGGATAAACCCGGCCTTTCTGAATAACTCGCGTATATAATAAACAAGTGTTACACAAATACAACATATGCCTCATTCCAATCCAGAATATTCTTATATTCAAATATTCTTATACTTTAGGAAAAGTTCCCATTAATTTTATCAAAGATAAATTCTTTAAATTTATTCTTTAATCTTCTTTTGGATATCAATTCAAACTAGTCGGGATTAGCGAATCACACCGAAGTAATCATTTATTTTATTTCCCAGTCCCAACTTATTCATCCCATGAAGTAAAACTGGTAATATTTCATATCTAACACCACGGTGCTATCAGTAAATTCAATTACCATTTCACGTTCAAATCTAATTAAAGATTTAACTATCGCCTGGAGCAAAACTGGTGATACTCCATTCTCGATCATTTCAATCTAATTAAAGATTCATCAAAACTCCACTTATTTTAATCTTCACATAAATCAATATCCTGTCTTTAACTGGGCTAAAGAACCAATGTCATTTAAAACACGGCTCACGATAAACCCAAAATCACATTCCGTTAATTATCGGGTTAAAGAACTAGTGTTATTTAAAACACCGTTCACGATAAACCCAAAAATCAATTCAAATTCAATTCCAATTAAATACCATTTAATTGGTACACTTCATTAAATCCAAATAAAAAGATTTAATCTCTTTCTCAACTGGCTTTAAGAATAGTGTTAATGAAGACACCATTCACGGCAAACCCAAATCACATTTGATATTAAATACAAGGCTCTGAATAGAAAATATATCGGCTTATATTCAATATCAAATTATACGACCAACAAATATCGTATTGGAAATAACGATATAAATATATCTTTCAAATTCCCATAACAATATCTATTTCACCATGAAATCCAACATCGAAATATTCCAAAGACAATTTCGATTCACATCCCTTCCAATTCAATTATTGGAAATTCTGGTTACTTTTAAAACCCTTTTCAAATTCAATTTTTTTATTTAAAAATAAATAGAATTATAATTCTAGTTCAAAACTAGTTCATTTCGATAAAAATCTATTTTTATCTTTTCAAATATGGAGTTTTCCATCTCAATTCTTCCCAAATCATTTCTTATGATTTTACACAAATTATTACTATTTTTAATAATTTTATCAAGGCCCATACAGTCGATTTCCATCAACGGCCATCGAACTGCACTTACAGCGACATTTTCCAAATTTGATTTGGACATAATTCCAAATCCAACCGTTAGATTTCTAATTTCTAATATTCGTTAGAAAGCTCTTTTCGATACGAACCCAACGGTTCCGGTTTTAGGAGAATCCGACAGTCAGATCTCCCGCAATATCCATTCGAAGTCAATGGTCGAAATTCACGAACCACCGCAGCGTGGCGCGTTCTATTCAGGCCATTATATTATATATATACTATATACTTCATCGATTTCCTTTTAAAACATATTTTATAAATCGTTTTTTATTCGTTTTGAAAACGATTTCAACTTCATATTCAATTTCTAATCAAAATTTAATATTTCCTTATAAATTCGTTTTAAATTCATTTCAATTCAAATCGGTTTTTAATTCAATTTCAGTTCGTTTTCAATTCAATTCAATTTCAATTCGAATTCATTTTTATTCAATTTCAATTCGAATTCAATTCTATTCAATTTCAATTCGAATTCAATTCTATTCAATTTCAATTCGAATTCATTTTCAATTCGAATTCATTTCAAACTGATTTCAATTCAATTTCAATTCAATTTCAATTCGATTCGAATTCAATTCAATTTAATTCGAATTTCATTTCAAAATATTCGATTTTGAAATCACTTTTCAATATTCATTATAAAAACGAATATAATCGATATAAATATCGTTCACATCAAAATAGCGCATATCTAATCAACACGGCTTTATATATTTCTATTTCAAATATTCTATACAAATATTTCGTTTCAAATATTTCTTCTCAAATATTTTATCCAAATATTCTATTAAAATATTCTATTTCAAAACTGGAATGAGGCCCAATCAACTACCATAGATTTTATTTCTTTGGATTTCCATACAACGCATGTATATATCAACAATGACAAATAATCAACCATCATCCAAAGTGCATTCTACACTGTATAAGCATCGAATATAAATATTTAACGCTCATAAGATTCTGTCAATCAATCGATCGACATACAACTAATTATTGGGATTAGTGTATGTCATATATCATCCCAATACCCGTGCGGGGTTTCAAACAGTCAAACACAGATTTTATTTGTGCAGTTGGGCGATGTGTAAAATTTATCGTCCCAATCAATATCAATCAAATCAGTGTATACGAACAAATCACCGATTTGTTTATAAATATTTATTTCGTATACACGTTAAAAATCATATTTTTAACTATCAAATATTTTCCACTATAAAATATTTCATTTCACATCACATCAAACAATCAACTACACATCAAAATCAAACAAACAAGCCGTCCATGGTCTGTGGACGACGGGTGTCGGGTGCTACTAAACACCGTCTGCATCCTAGTATATATCTTAACTTGAAAAAGAAAATTAAAGGTGAGAAGTTCTCATCAAAGCTAATCCAAACGCCATGTCTCTTCATATGTAGAAAATCTTTGTCGTTCTCGCCTTTCGTCCATTCATTGTTCGTAGCCACTACATATATAAAAATCACATTTTTATATTGTTGCTATGTATATAAAAATCACATTTTTATTTTATCACTTCATGACTAAAAATTATATTTTTATCTCGCTACTATATAGATAAAAATTCTATTTTTACATCGCTACTATATAGATAAAAATTCTATTTTTATCTTGCATTTAATATAATAAAAATTATATTTTTATTACCCTACATGAATAAAAATCATATTTTTATTCTTCCTATGATATAAAGATCGAATTTTTACTATCTATTATAATATAAAAATCATATTTTTATTCTTTCTATAATATAAAAATCATATTTTTATTCTTTCTATAATATAAAAATCACTTGTTTTATATGATAAAAAATTACTTCTTTTCCCAAATAAAAATCCTAACTTTAAGCGAATAAAAATCCTAACTTTAAGGTGTTAAAAATCCTATATTCAAGGTGTTAAAAATCCTATATTTTCCTAAAACTAAAAATCAGAATTAAGTAATAAAAACTTACAGCGTGTTGGAGGAGGGAGGGGATGAGGCAGAGGCGCAGCTGGAGGCACGGTTTTCTCATGGCTTGGGGGTACGGCGGCCTTCAATTCGAAGAGGAGAGGGACATGACGGAGGGGAAGAATCAGAGGAGGGGAGGAAAAGGAGGAGGAGAAGAGAGGGGGGTGGCGCGCCACCTGGGGTGGAGGGGGGCGGTCGATGCTCGATCGTTTAGGTTTTTTCCGTTTCCTGGAATGAAACAGAACCGGAGGGGGGGCTGGTTTGAAGAGGAAAGGAGATAGGGGGAGAATATAATAATATATATTTATTTTAATTAATTTAATTTTCAAAAGTAACTTTTGATTTCGAACTCGAAACGAGACACACCGCCTGACGTCCCTAGCTAATTACCCCCATTCCGAACACAATGGGATATATATCGTAAGCTGATTCGATCGTTTCTATCAGTTTTCGTCGAAATAAAATATAACTCTATATATTGAATTTGAACGCACATTTCAATTTACCGGAGCCACATACTAACTCTATAAATTCCAGAAAAATATTTTCCAGCTTCGTATTGACGATACGGTCCTAACCAAACCAGTTTCGCCAAATTTTGAGACCGTTTGAAAAATGGTCATTTTTCGGTCGATTAAAATCAACTGAAACTGGTCAAACGCGTTTTCCTTTTATAATTATAAATAAATATTTATATTCTAACAACGACGTATATAAATATATACGTTCTAATTCTATTCAAAATAGATTTTTTTGTCATTATTATTTAAAATAATTCATTTTAAATTATCAAAATTCGCTAAAATTGCCAAAATAAAATTTTTAAATTGGCTCGGATTTCCGGGTTATTACAATCTCCCCCAATTAAAACTTTTCGTCCCCGAAAAGGAACGAAGCCGAAAGTTGTTTAACTAATCAACTCAACTTTCAATATTCCATTACGGCTTAAGTTCTTCAACTTTTCAGTTTCTAAGAACTTTTCAAATTTTTCATAAATTTGGCTAACACCCTAAATTTTCGAAAAATTTGGCCATAACCTCCCCTGCACCGGGGACTTCGGGATATTTCATATAGCCTCCCATGGCCTTCTTCAATCCAAAAGAAAAAGAAAAAGCCAAGCGGTTAGCCAATCGGCTCATTAAATCATCATCACCCAAACAAAACAGTAAATTATGGTAAACATGTACCTATTTGTCGGGCAAACAATTTTATTCTTCTGCTCTAGCCTCTTAGCAATGACCTGTTCAATGTAAGTATATGTATATGCAAGCAAATGCGATAAATTTTCAATACAATTCACTTTTTGGTACAATTTGACTAAATGGTTCAAATTTTAATTAATCAAACAACACAACCATCAATCAATTAGTTGATTAGCATTTCAAACACATAATTTTGTTATATAGTCAAAAATCACATTTTTGATGCCAAATCACAACAATAGGCCCTATCAAATTTTGGTTCTCACACCAGCCAATCGGAAATATATAGATATCTCACTTTCGTCACTCGAACATGAATACCGATGACGACTAGTCAATCATCAGAATCACCTCCGGGCGACTAGAGCGTGATTCTATATCTATCCAGTATATTAAAATTTCAAATACATGCGGATTAGACGTACATGCAAAATCTTTATATACTGGATTGTCCAAATTCAATATAAAATAAATAATCAAATACAAATAATTGATTTAAATTTTCAAACCAAAAATTTGTTTTCATTTTAAAAATACTCTTCACACTCGTTTTAGGATACTACGATCCCATCTCTAACGAGTCATTCTCATTGGATATTACTTATTCAATCTCTGATGAATTCTTTCGTTTGATTCTAACGTGTCTTGTTCTCGAGCTTTGTAAATCAAAGCTCTGATACCAAGTGTAGCGACCCGAACTTCCCCGGTCTCCGAAGAGAAGATAAAGAACGAATTACTTTGAGGATAAGACGAATCAAAACGCAGACAGAAGAACGTTTCATTGTATATTACAACAATTCCATCAGAATACAAGAATATACAGAGTATAAATCAGATATTACAATACATTACATAGCAGCGGAAAATAATACAATACACAACTAGAAGTAATACACTGATACAGAGCTCTCCGAGTATCGTTCCAGCTATAAATCAGGATCCTGTGAATATAAGTCTGCAAAACCAAACTACTAGCTGCCCGTGTCAAAATAAGGGCACCCAGAGTTTAGGTTAAAACAATAAACTCCGGGTCAGTCATGGGACTGGTGTGAAAACTAAAACAGTTATTAATCTTTATTTTAAAGTTAGATAAATCAAGGGACCACGTCGTATAATACGGAACGGGTTTCCTCCCAAGAATACCAGTGCATAAAACAACAGCGTAATGCTAAATAAAGAACAATGAAGCTATTATAAGACCCACGTCCCATCACACAATGCAACACAAGCCGGAGGATAGGGTTTTACCTTATAATAGCCAAAGCATGCTTGATACGCTAAATTTCATGTTTTATTATTACTATTAGTGCATAGTATCAAAACAATTTCAATCATAAATATCAATCATAGACGGCATGGGTACCATATATCATGTCGCCATACTAGGCTCTACAATCAAAACCGCAAAGTCACGTATTGGGAAATTAGATTTCCATCTATGAACCGAGGCCAGGGATCGTCCTCTACCGAATTCGAGACAATTTAGCCCATGTCTCAGGGACAGAACACATCGACCCTTAGGAGCCACAGGGTCGGTCCACCGATGTGGATTAAAATGCCTGAACACTGCGTTTCCCCGCCCTTTGGGGCGTAAATGAGCCAACGAATGACTCCATCGGACCCGGATCGTCCGATCAAACCGAGGTGCCTCGCAACAGCAACAACCACACAGGTGAAAAGTATATAAATGTCAGCCAGTTTAAGCACTGACACCACCTCTAGCTAGAAGGAAACGCATGCCCTCCCTGGATCCTTCTCCGGTTTCTGGTTCACAACTGGGGTGTGAGGCTCGCGAATCAACGCTACACAAAGCTATGCCACACAGGTCGTGCTTTGATCATCAACCACAAGACTTTGCTTTTCAACAAAAGCCTTGATCATTTGCCACTTAAGCATGCCACACAGGCAATTCACTCCATGCGATTGATATCCATCGATATATAACCCCTGAGCTCGTACGTCTCAGAGAAGGGCGTTAAGCAAGAGAATAAATTCTCCGCCGCCAAACAGATATATATTTAATAGAAATCAATCATACAGACTAAAATCCAATGTCAGACACACAGTCCATTTACAAGTTCGTTCTGGGTCTGAACGAAACCGGAGGCACCTAGTACCCCGCATATCCATCGATCTCCAAGTACGTCTGGACGATCACCAACTGATTCCCTCCTCTTGGGTGTACAGCCCAATCAATATCATCGGTAATCACCCAAACGATGTGAAGACCTCCGATCTTCGACCACCGTCTTCATCCTCGACACCACGTCGAATCAGTTATTCAGAATGGGATAAACCCGACCTTTCTGAATAACTCGCGATATATAATAAACAAGTGCTACACAAACACAACATAAGCCTCATTCCAATCCAGAATATTCTTCTATTCAAATATTCTTATACTTTGGGAAAGGTTCCCATTAATTTTATCAAAGATAAATTCTTTAAATTTATTCTTTAATCTTCTTCTGAATATCAATTCAAACTAGTCGGGATTAGCGAATCACACCGAAGTAATCATTTATTTTATTTCCCAGTCCCAACTTATTCATCCCATGATGTAAAACTGGTAATACTTCATATCTAACACCACGGTGTTGTTGGTAAATTCAATTACCATTTTACGTTCAAATCTAATTAAAGATTTAACTATCGCCTGGAGCAAAACTGGTGATACTCCATTCTCGATCATTTCAATCTAATTAAAGATTCATCAAAACTCCACTTAGTTTTAATCTTCACATAAATCAATATCCTGTCTTTAGCTAGGTTAAAGAATCAATGTCATTTAAAACACGGCTCACGATAAACCTAAAATCACATTCCGTTAATTATCGGGTTAAAGAACCAGTGTTATTTAAAACACCGTTCACGATAAACCCAAAAATCAATTCCAATTAAATACTATTTAATTGGTACACTTCATTAAATCCAAATAAAAAGATTTAATCTCTTTCTCAACTGGCTTTAAGAACAGTGTTAATGAAGACACCATTCACGACAAACCCAAATCACATTTGATATTAAATACAAGGCTCTGCATAGAAAATATATCGGCTTATATTCAATATCAAATTATACGACCAACAAATATCGTATTGGAAATAACAATATAAATATATCTTTCAAATTCCCATAACAATATCTGTTTCACCACGAAATCCAACATCGAAATATTCCAAAGACAATTTCGATTCACATCCCTTCCAATTCAATTATTGGAAATTCTGGTTACTTTTAAAACCCTTTTCAAATTAAATTTATTTATTTAAAAATTAATAGAATTATAATTCTAGTACAAAACTAGTTCATTTCGATAAAAATATATTTTTATCTTTTCAAATATGGAGTTTTTCATCCCAAATCATTTCTTATGATTTTACACAAATTATTACTATTTTTAATAATTTTATCAAGGCCCGTATAATCGATTTCCATCAACGGCCATCGAACTGCACTTACAGCAACCTTTTCCAAATTTGATTTGGACATAATTCCAAATTCAACCGTTAGATTTCTAATTTCTAATATTTGCTAGAAAGCTCTTTTCGATATGAACCCAACGGTTCTGGTTTTTGGAGAATCCGACGGTCGGATCTCTCACAATATCCATTCGAAGTCAATGGTCGAAATTCACGAACCACCGCAGCGCGGCGCGTTCTATTCAGGCCATTATATTATATATATAAAATATATAATATATACTTTGTTGATTTCCTTTTAAAACGTATTTTATAAATCGTTTATTTATTCGTTTTCAAAACGATTTCAACTTCATATTCAATTTCTAATCAAAATTGAATATTTCCTTATAAATTCGTTTTAAATTCATTTCAAATTGATTTCAATTCAAATCGATTTTTAATTCAATTTCAATTCATTTTCAATTCAATTCAATTTCAATTCGAATTCATTTCTATTCAATTTCAATTCGAATTCAATTTTATTCAATTTCAATTCGAATTCAAATCTATTCAATTTCAATTCGAATTCATTTCAAATTGACTTCAATTCAATTTCAATTCAATTCGAATTCAATTCAATTTAATTCAAATTTCATTTCAAAATATTCGATTTTGAAATCACTTTTCAATATTCATTATAAAAACGAATATAATCGATATAAATATCGTTCGCGTCAAAATAGTGCATATCTAATCAACAAATAGTGCATATCTAATCAACACGGCTTTATATATTTCTATTTCAAATATTCTATTCAAATATTTCTTCTCAAATATTTTATGCAAATATTCTATTCAAATATTTCTATTCAAATATTCTATTTCAAAACTGGAATGAGGCCCAATCAATTGCCATAGATTTTATTTCTATGGATTTCCATACAACGCATGTATATATCAACTATGACAAATAATCAACCATCATCCAAAGTGCATTCTACACTGTATAAGCATCAAATATAAATATTTAACGCTCATAATAGTATGTCAATCAATCGATCGACATATAACTAATTATTGGGATTAGTGTATGTCATATATCATCCCAATACCCGTGCGGGGTTTCAAACAGTCAAATACAGATTTTATTTGTGCAGTTGGGCAATGTGTAAAATTTATCGTCCCAATCAATATCAATCAAATCAGTGTATATAAACAAATCTTCGATTTGTTTATGAATATTTATTTCGTATACACGTTAAAAATCATATTTTTAACTATAAAATATTTTCCACTATAAAATATTTCATTTCACATCGCACAATCAACTACACATCAAAATCAAACAAACAAGCATACAAGCCGTCCATGGTCTGTGGACGACGGGTGTCGGGTTCTATTAAACACCGTCTGCATCCTAGTATATATTTTAACTAGAAAAAGAAAATTAAAGGTGAGAAGTTCTCACCAAAGCTATTCCAAACGCCACGTCTCTTCATATGTAGAAAATCTTTGTCGTTTCGCCTTTCGTCCATTCATTGTTCATAGCCACTACATACATAAAAATCACATTTTTATATTGTTGCTATATATATAAAAATCACATTTTTATTTTATCACTTCATGACAAAAAATTATATTTTTATCTCGCTACAATATAGATAAAAATTCTATTTTTACATCGCTACTATATAGATAAAAATTCTATTTTTATCTTGCCACTAATATAATAAAAATTATATTTTTATTACCCTACATGAATAAAAATCATATTTTTATTCTTCCTATGATATAAAGATCGAATTTTTACTATCTATTATAATATAAAAATCATATTTTTATTCTCTCTATCATATAAAAATCATATTTTTATTCTTTCTGTAATATAAAAATCATATTTTTATGCTTTCTATAATATAAAAATCACTTCTTTTATATGATAAAAATTACTTCTTTTCCCGAATAAAAATCCTAACTTTAAGGTGTTAAAAATCCTATATTCAAGGTGTTAAAAATCCTATATTTTCCTAAAACTAAAAATCATAATTAAGTAATAAAAACTTACAGCGTGTTGGTGGAGGGGGGGATGAGGCGGAGGCGCAGGTGGAGACGTAGTTTTCTGATGGCTTGGGGTGCGACGGCCTTCGAATCGAAGAGGAGAGGGACATGACGGAGGGGAAGAATCGGAGGAGGGGAGGAGAAGAGGGGGGGGGGGGGGGGGGGCGGCGCGCCACCTGGGGTGGAGGGGGGCGATCGGCGCTCGATCGTTTAGGTTTTTTTTTGTTTCCTGGAATGAAATAGAACGGGGGGCCTGGTTTGAAGAGGAAAGGAGATAGGGGGAGAATATAATAATATATATTTATTTTAATTAATTTAATTTTCAAAAGTAACTTTTGATTTTGAACTCGAAACGAGACCCACCGCCTGACGTCCCTAGCTAATTACCACCATTCCGAACACAATGGGATATATATCGTAAGCTGATTCGATCGTTTCGATCAGTTTTCATCAAAATAAAATATAACTCTATATATTGAATTTGAACGCACATTTCAATTTACCGGAGCCACATACTAACTCTATAAACTCCAAAAAAAAATATCTCTAGCTTCGTATTGACGATACGGTCCTAATAAAACCAGTTTCGTCAAATTCTAAGACCGTTTGAAAAAATGTCATTTTCCGGTCGATTAAAATCAACTGAAACTGGTCAAACGCGTTTTCCTTTTATAATTATAAATAAATATTTATATTCTAACGACGACGTATATAAATATATACGTCCTAATTCTATTCAAAATAGATTTTTCGTCATTATTATTTAAAATAATTCATTTTAAATTATCAAAATTCGCTAAAATTACCAAAATAAAAAAATTAAATTGGCTCGAATTTCCGGGTTATTACAATGCATATATTTCAGTTTATATGTTATGCGATTTATATCACTATAATAGGAATCAGTACAGCAAAAATAATAATTAGTATAGCAGAAATACCTGTCTGATAACAATATAAAGTATATTATACCACCCATTTACAGCCATCCAGTAACTGAATATAAATGCTTGCGATTTTCTTGTGGATTTTGTAATGTATATTCAACATAATACAACCCTATCGTATAATTCAGTGTTAGGAAAAAAAAATCTATAATTTATTGCCATATTGACAATTTTTACCAAAACTCATATTTCTGGTATGTCTTTAATAGTTTTGTTACTATTATTTATTTATGATAATTTCTTCAAAAAAAATATATAAGAATTGGAGCTTTTCAGTTTTCATACCATTTGAAGCCTGATAGTCAATGAGTTTAGCAACCAGTCCTGGTGGACTCACCCAACTTCTATCCAATCTGTTCACTTATTCAGAAGAAGCCGGTCTTTGTTGTACTATAAACAAATGTGTTTTAAAACTATAGAAAATGAAAACTGATCATATTATTATAATTTACCAGACTTTCTGCAAACATGTCTACTGAACCATAAGATTTTAGACTAGTGAAATCTGGACCAACTCCAGTGATGACAATAGTAACCGAAAACAGCTTTTAAAAATAAGGAAGTGTGCAATATTTAATTATGTAATGAAAATGTATGAACAAGGAAATTGTACTGTTAGAATCAGAAGCTTCTGTGGGGTAAATTGCAGTAACTGATTTAAAGCTTTTAGTATCTCCTAAACAAATCGACCAACCTGTAAATTATTGATTTGATTTTAAGCATTTATCATGATTAAGCGGTAATGACGTTTTGTGATAAGATAATTTTGGACAATGGTACATGGAAAACCCAAAGTACATTTCATACATGCATAATATATCATCACAAACAAGAAAAGCATGAGCAATTTCATTTCATTTGCATTCAAGCCTCTAGCAAACATATGGAATAAACCCTGATTTTTTTAGTACTTAACAATAATTTGTACAACTGAAATCAACTAATCAATACATAGTAGTACTATTGCATGGTGTATGAGCGTAACTTAATAGTTACAACAGAAATTATATAATGTGCATTAGGAAAATAACCTTGTGGAACCAATATACGAAATTTATTTGTTTAGTCTTCGTAAGTACTAAAGCTGCTTTGTGCTTCTAAAAGACAGACATGGTCAAACACAAAAAATGCCAAATTCCCAGTAATCCCACAGTAATGATGAAAAAAGTAACATTTTCAGCAAAAGAATTTGGAGTTAAAAATTGGAATGATAGTCCAGAAACAAGACTATGAAGCAAAGAATCTCACCTATCAGGCTTACATCACTCATAAATGAAAATACTACGAGATAAATAATGTTTTGTAAGGCGCTAGTTACCTTATAAACAGATTTTTTTTTCAAGGCTATTCTTTACTTTCCAAGGCTATTTTTGAGACATCCCCACCATCCAACTTCACAGTATTTTCCCATACCTTATGCCAAACGCTTTCCAAATTTCAAATAAACATGATATTCTAAATTAATGACACGGTTATTGTTTTAAGAATAAGTTACAAATAAGATAAGATCTAACACTCACAATTACAATTCTTAGCTACTCATGTTGTGCTACATTTAGCCTTCCATTCCAGGAAAAAACAACAGTCCAGTGATATAGTTATGAGATAATAGGAATTAAAGGTAAGCACAAATAAAAAAAGAAACAGGAAAATTTTGCAGGATATAGAAACTAAGTAATTAGAATACATACTAGCGATTTATTGATTGTCTAGTTTCTACTTACATTTCATATATTGACGTGATATATAAGTTCTATTTATACACACCTTGCCAACTATACCGAAATCGGACAATCAATCAACTGGAATTCTGTATTGCTTGTATCTTGACATTGCCATATCTCTCATACGTTGGAGTGCATATATACTTTCTTCCGTTCTAAATATAGTTACAAAAATCCGTACCAGACTACCAAATTAGTAACATATCCATGTACATAGGAAAACAAAAAGCATAATTTTACTTGGGCTTACTTCTCTAACAAAGAATACATTTTCTTGAGTGCAGCTTCACAAAGAAATAGTGGATCAGCAACAAAAGAACTCATCCACTTCTCCAACTTCTCCAAATCTTGATACTCGAATGTTGCCTCCCTTAAAGCGTCTGCCTTCCCTTCGGGCCAGTCAAAGTGCTTCAGTATTGCTCTTTCATCCGCCTTCATATATCAACACTAATATCTTACAGTTCGTTAAGTACACTTATTAATAGTTGCATATCATAAAATTACCAGTAAGGACAATTCTTCGTCCATCCAATTCATGAAAGAAATAAGATGTTCTATCTTTGTAAAAGACGCTTCCCTGACCTCTACGGCTAAGGAGTTGACAAAGTCACCTTGCGTCTCGACATCAGCTTTAACCTGGTAAAAAATTTCACATTGCTCTAATGTTTGAATCTAACAGAAAAAGTTTTGGGTGAGATTTTGGTAAAGGCAATGTACTCACAGCTAACATGAACGTAGATTAATTGGCGATTTCCCCGATCATATTGCTTCTGGCATCGGCTATAGCATTTGATGCTACCGATGCCAAGGATGTAGGCTTCTTATTGGACTCATGCTTCATTAAGGACTGATATCACATCAAAATATGATGTGTTTCCAAGCGACATCTAATTCAGATGACTTTCAGATCCAATGTGAATTCAAATCTTGTCTTGGAAACTAAGGACCGGAGGCGAACTCCAGAAAAAATGACGTTGGGATTTCATATTGCAGACCCAGATCTTAGAAATAGAATGAACGAAGTAATAGATTAAGTTCTTTTTCCTTTCTTTACTAGCAAGAGAACGAAGTAATGGATCTATTTCTAAGATCCTAGTTAATATGGGCAAATATTGTATGATTTCGATTTTAGGGTAAACTTTCTAGAGGAGAACGAAGTATATTCTAAGGGAAAGCAAGAAGATGAATTTTGAATTCTGGGAAATGAAAGCGATATAATACTATGTGAAGGTGGGATAATGAAAAAAATGAGCGTGGCGAGTAAATGAATTAACCGCGTTCATTGCGGTTCACTGATCATTAAATATAAAAAACGATTAATCATTACCTATTAATTATCAAATAGAAATTATTATGTATTACTGTTTCTAAATTATTCATTACGAACCATTAATTGTAATAAACAATCAATATAAATTTAGTATTCATTAATTATAAAATATTGTTTATAAATTTTTATTTATCACTTATTAATTATAAATCAATTATTATTTATTAAATATTATACATTGAAAATAGTAGTTAAGTATTAAATGCTAATTATTAAAAGTTAATAACTGAATTCTATTGAATAAAATGTATTTGCTTCTGTTGTACGGTGATCCGAAGCAAATAACTGAATTTGCTTCCTTGCTGATGCTTCTGTTTCTGCAATCTCTTATGGTAAGTGCTTCTGTTGTAATGATGAAGCAGAAGCAAATAATATTATTTGCTTCTGTTGCTAACACAACGGAAACGAATAAGGCAAAGCAATAGGAGCTTTTTGTACTAGTGATTTAGGCACTTATAATGGTTGCAACATGCCTGAAGGCTTCTGATAATCTGCTTTAACCTGTTGATAGGTTAAACATTTTGCCACATACTTTGCTACTGCAGCCTTCATTCCAGGCCACCAATAAATTCTCCTTAAACCATGATACATTTTTGTTGAACCTGGATGTATTATATATTTAGTTTTGTGATGTTCATCCAGAATTTCTGCCTTTAATTCTTCAATATCAGGCACACAAAGTCTTTTATTTTTCCTGAGGCATCCTTAATGATCCAGTTCAAAATTTTCTATTGCTACATGGTTTAATAGCATTTTTTTCTTCTGTTTTAATTGTTTATCCTGATCATGCATCCTCTTAATCTTATCAATTAAACTTGTTTTTAGAGAAATTAAACTTAATTTCCCATACTCTATCATGTCACACTGCTTCTCTATAAAATCTTGTTCTTCATGTTTCATTTTTGTTTCACTCAAAATTGTTAAGTCCTTAAACTCTTACATCATTAACTTTGCCAAAGTGCCATGATATCTACTTAAAGCATCGCTACTTTGTTTGCTTTGCCAGGGGTATATAAAATGTCCAAGTCATAAGCAACTAAGAATTCCATCCATCTATATTGTATCATGCTAAGATCTTTTTGAGAAAACAAATATTTAAGTGATTTATGATCAGTAAATAATTCAAACTTTTCTCCTAACAAATAATGTCTCCATATTTTTAAAGCATACACAATAGCAGCAAGTTCTAAATCATGTGTTGCATACCTTGTTTCATTGATTTTTAATTGTTTGGATGCATATGCAATTACCTGTCTATGTTGTATAAGTAAATTCCTAGGCCTGATCCACTTGCATCAGTGTACACCACCATCCCCTCATTCCCCTTTAGAACCCTGCAAGATAGGTGCTTATACCAATGCCTTTTTCAATTTCTCAAAAGCTTCTTCACATTTTTCAGTTTAGATATAAGTTTGCTCTTTTCTGGTTAACTTAGTTAAAGGCATTGCTATCCTTGTAAAATCTTTTATGAACCTCCTATAATAACCTACCATCCCTAAGAATGATCTGATTTTATTCACATTCTTTGGCCTTCTCCATGATTGAACAACCAGCACTTTTGCAGGGTCTACTGCTATGCCTTGAGATGAGATTATATAGCCTAAAAATTTAACTTCACTTTGCCAAAATGTACACTTTGCTTTTATGTCATGTTCTCTCAATCTTGACAAGACTGAATGTAAATGGCTTTCATGTTCTTTTTCTGGTTTTGAATAAATTAATATATCATCTACAAACAATAACAAGAATTTATCTAGGAAATCTCTGAATGTCCTACTCATTTAATCCACAAAATAAGATTATGCATTTGTCAAAACAAATGGCATAACCAGAAATTCAAACAGCCCATACATTGTATTAAATGCAATGTACTTTATACTTTCTTCTTCTACCTTCATTTGGTGAAATCCAGAAGCTAAATTAACCTTGACAATACTTTTGCTCCACTGAGTTGATCAAAAAGATCATCTATTCTCGGCAATGGATATTTGTTCTTGATAGTGACTTTGTTCAATTCTCTATAATCTATACACATTCTCAAAGTCCCATCTTGTTTCTTGACAAATACCACTATAGCTCCCCAACATGAACTGCTTAGTCTAATGAATACCTTTTGCTCCAGTTCTTCTAGCTTAATTTTCAGTTCTATTAGTCCCATCCTAGTTGACTTCTTAATGATGGGGGCAACATCAGGTATTAACCTGATTTGAAATTCAACTGGCCTAGTGTGTGACACACCTTTTACTTCCCCAAATATATCTGCATATTCATTAACTATAGGGATTTTCTCCAATTCTTGATTTATTTCCTTTTTAGTTAAACTCCAATTACTCCCTGGACAATTGTTTTTCTCCATTTCACATTTTGCTGTTATGTCATTGCCACATTCAGTTTTCAGTGTTATTGTGAAATTTTCTAATTTTAAAACTGCTTTAAATTAATTTAAGCAATCAACCCCTAGTATAATGCCTATACCTTCATATCTCAATACTAGAGGCCTGATAAAAATATTTGGCCACCTATATTCAATTCTACATTCACACATTTCATCCCTAGCCTGCATGAACTTCCTATAGGACTTTGAATAAATAAAGGCCAATCAACAATGATAGACACAAGTTCCAACTTCCTAGCTATTTCATGGGATATAAATGAGCGAGTAGCTCCTGTGTCATAAATTACCATTATGGGTTGAGTTTTAATAAAAAAAAGTATACCTTCCAATTGTCCAGTTCCCCCTACATTAGCTTCTTCTTCTTTCCCTTCTAATACTTCAACCTTTATTGCTTTCCTTGGTTCTGGGCAGTTCTTCCTGATATGTCCCTCTTTCCCACAGTTATAGCATGAGACTGCATTAGTTGGGCATTTGTTTTTCATGTGCCCCTCCTTCCCACATTTATAACAAAAGACCTTCTTCTTAACATCCGTAGGAATGCTTCCTTCATTTTTCTTAATTTCAGAGTTCTTTTTGTCATAAGGATGAACCCAATCTTTTCCCTTCTTCTTATTATTATTCTTAAAATTACTGAATTTCTCTCTTTCTTTATCATGCTTCTCAAAAGAAAGTGTTAAATCTATCACTTGATCAAAAATTTTATCCTTATAAGGTAGCATAGCTCTACTCAATCCAGCATCCAATCCCCTTATGTACCTACCATTTTTAGATACTTCATCCCCTATTAGCTTTGTGCCATATTTTGAAAGACTTTCAAACCTCAGAGTGTATTTAGTGACACTCATAGTACCTTGCTTTAGCTTGATAAACTCCTCTAAAAGTGATTCCTTAGCTAAGGCTGGCACAAATCTTGTTTCCAACATGTCTTTGAATTGATTCCAGATTATCTCCTGCTCTGGCCTGCCTACTATGATGACTTCCCACCAGTCCAGTGCTGCTCCTTTTTGTCTTCTGGAAGTTATCCGTCTCTTCCTTTGATCATCTACCTGCATGTCAGCAAAGAATCTTTCCAGAGTCCTCAACCAAGTTTGTACTAACATCACCCCTTCAGTGCCTTCAAACTCCTTACCTCCTAAGTTTGAGTATGTCTTCAGGAGCTTCGATAGTTCTTTATGAGGATTTTCTGGTCTATGTCCTATCCCAGTCCTTAAAGCTTGCACAAATTTTTCATATTTATTGTTGGTGGAGCACTTGTTGATCCCCTTCCCATCATTCCTATATATTTATGATATTGTGTAAGTTCCAGTGTCCTTGTAATTATTTAGATGGTAATAGTTTAAATCCTATTCATGCCTAATTTTCATTACAAAAGCATATTATCTATTCTATTTTGTAGCCATGTTTTACTTAACATAGCTCTGATACCAAAACTTTGGTGACCCAATTTTTCTACCTTAATAATTTTTTTTACATTTCTCCCAAGATCCTGAGACCAATATAGACATACAAGTATAGTTAACATGACCCACTATCTACGTCTATAAAAATATGCAAATATTGATCAATTTATACGATACACATACATTATGGGAAATGAGACAGTGAGATGTTTGTATTGGTGCTTATCATAGACATCATATGAGGTGCACATGTGAGGTGTGCATTAGCTAAGATGTCACATTTCCTTGTTTATAGAAACATGAATAGGCACCAGATTCTTATACATACATAAATAGGCATAGTTGAAATAGATTATCAAGTAATGTACATGTGTGTAGTGTAAATAAACTAAACTGATTCCTATAGATAGATCAAACTGATCCTTGTTCTTAAACAAAACATATATGAGTATCAGGTTATGATATGTGTAAGTATCTGGTTTTTTCATGCACATGTATAAGTATCAGATTATAACATGTACAAGTATCAGTTTTCTTCATACGCATAAAACATAATGATTGAGGAAGATTCCTAGATGTCTACATGAAAATAGTATACTTGACATATATTTCTATATCTACTAATTTATATGCAAACAAAAGTCATTTAGTTCTCAATGATATCATAAAACTAGATTCATGTATTAACATTACACTTTGTAAATTTACTCCTAATCAGTATGTTCGTGACATACCATTTTCACTCATTATGAAGGATTTATCTACTGATACATGCACATCCTATTATCACAAAGTGTTCAAGTGCATATAATTCACTACATTTCATCCTTTTAACACATTACTGAAGAAACAAAACCCTTACTGCACTTGCATAATTATATATTGATTATATAACATGCAAGTTGCACTTTAGGGTACACAAAACACTTTCAATAATTAAACTGAGCATGACCAAATATATTTAACAAGTTCATACATTCTTCATTTGCTGCATTGCAAACTTTTAAACATACTGGAAACTTACTTAAATTACATAAGCTAATAACTGATTCTTAAACCATATTGCATCATATAACCTTAATAGTTCTTTTACTTAGCAATCTACAAAAACATAAAAAGCCTTTATTCTTCTTCGTAAAATCCAGAAAGCACCCTTAATCATCCTTAAATCAATCACTGGTCTGCCTCATTATCAATGTGACACCCAGTTGATTGCTAGGCAATCAAACCAGGTCAGATAAATCTGGTATGAATATTTACCATTTTATTGTGTAATTAAAGCATAAACATATATAAGGGTTTAGCCTTTCTAGTATCTAAATACTTAACAATTTACTAACATCATTTAGACATAAGCAAAACATTCAAGGTAGCAAAAACACTTTAACCATTAACTGTTCTCTGATTCTACCCATTCACCCTTTCATCTAGGGTATTAATCCCATTTTAATTGGTTGTTTCATGCTTGCTATTTGAACACTAATATGCGTTGTTTAAGGACCTTCCATCCTATTCCCCAAACACCCAGGCCTACAGGGTATTATATACCATGCATATACCTATTCTCCACATCCAGAGATTAAATAGATCAAAAGCATTCCTGGAACATCACCATCCATGTGAGTATACTTCCTATTGATATGTTAAATGTATACATGACCTCTTTTCCTTTTATCATCTTGTATTCATATCACTTGCAGATATAAATATACTCAATAAGCTGATCTTATGCACATAAAGAATCAATCAATAAAGGAAAATAATCAGTCTTACCAATTTGAATAACAGTCAGGCATAAACTCATTCAGTATTCGTATGTACTAATCCAGTTTATTTCACAAAAAATTCATTATCAAATGAAGCAATATTCCCCGAGTTTTTATACCTATCCTACAATTGTTTTTACCCTACCCAGATTCAAACATAAATTGAAACATTGAGTTACTTCACATATTTTAATTAAAACATATGTATATTATTATATGGCTTCCTTCAATAGGACTTATTACGCTTAACATATTTAAATGAGGTTAATATTCACCTTGCTAAATCTGATTAGCTCTTATCCCAAGAAATATTTGTCCAGCCTTATCTGCCTATTTCTTGAATACTATATTGGAATAGATGGTCTAACCTAAGTGTAATGACTACTAGCCTTTTATAATAGTCATCCTAGGGTTTCTATTTTAGGAAAGTCCAATATTATCCTTCACAAAAATGAGAATTCTTCGGTTGTCATATGGTCCTACCAATATATTTTTACCCTTCGGAAAGTATCACTTTCTATTTTTGAATTTCTAAAGGACCTAATTCATACTATTTACATGCATCGTGTCATGTGCATGACCTTTCTTCACGTAGTAAATTGTAAGGAAAACTTAACTATGTACATATTTTTATTTATAGAACATAATATGTGCATTATTTCTTTTCTGGTTCCAGGTTACAATGTTTTATAAACATATATAAAAGCCCTTAACCTCTTCTATCAGTCCTCCATGACACATTATCTTTTACATATTCATTTTAATTATTATCAACATATTTAATTAATGACTAATGTCTATTTATGCCTAGGTCTCCACAAGAGCTGATTTGGAGTGTAGTTGGTATATGCTATGGAGCTTATTAGAGTGCAGTTCTGGAGAGTATTTTTGAGATGTTCTGATCACATGTATTTGTATATTTTTGTTTGGAGAGACTAGTGTATTAAGTAGGAGTAGATATACTTCCCTATCGGGTGGTGGCCATTCTGGAGCTTGATTTTGAAGTATGATGGGCGGTGGTTTATCTGGAGCTCATTTATCTACCATTATATACAAACATATAGTCATAACTCGAGTAGTTTTTATATATTTTTTGGTTACCTATCAGGCATGTAGGCAGTTTTTGGGGACTATATTTTTCTTTATATATATGTGCGCTCTCTTCTTTTTAGAAGATCACATATTTTTGCTTTCAAAAACTAATGGAACACTAATTAAATGGGAAAGGGATTAGAAGCCTTTTATATGAGTTAATCATGATTTTGTGTAATTAATCATGCATTGTGATTTGATAATTTTTTGGATGATTATTAGTTTGTTATATAAATCAAGCGAGGTTGTTTTCCATATACAATCGTTTATTGTGTAGTCGATTAATCGACTATAGAACGTGACATTGAATATAACAATTAATTTTGAGGAGACCAGGATTGGTAGGTGTTCTACTTATCGTAAACCACTTCAAAACTAGTATACGGGTTCTATGTTTTGGAAGCGGAGGTAAAGTGAATTATATTTGGTGATTCAAAATCTATTGAGATGCTCAAACATTTGTAGTGATTCTAGGATCTGTTGAGGAATCTATGTGTGATTCAGAGATTTATTGATGTATTGGAATTCGTCTATGATTCCGACATCCTTGGAGGAATCTGTATGTGATTTGGAATCTATTATGCTGTGTGATCCCAACTAGAAACACTTGCTCTATTCGAGCGATGAAGACTCATGTGAAATATGCCAAACAAAACCTCGACATCGGATATGGCTAAAGACAGAGTAGGCTACCTAGTCTGGGTTTAGCTTACCCGTTATAGGATATATTGACTTTGTATTTAGAGTACGCTTATAGATGTTACACAAGGAGTTTGATATATATTTGGTTCCACGTGGTGCGCATCGGTGTTTTCGTGTGTGGGCTAGTCACGCTTTCCTTATGGTATATTTTATCTAGAGATTTATGACGCTCGGTAGGTAACTTCTGATCCTTGTGCATGGAGTTCACATTTAGCTTGATCCGAAGAGAAATCTGCGAAAAATCCAATATGCGAGTGTGTCTTAGCTATTTTGTTTGTACCTTAATAGTTGTCGAATGTAACCGTTCCAGCTATATGATTTATTTATATGCTACACCCTGGACATTATCTATTATACAACTATATTTCGCCAAATAAATCATTGGATGTTATTAAGGGGATAAATGCTATGAACATTTGTACACCCTCAAATTCTGTTGATATAACCGTTGCGGACTTCTGTATTCCCTCAGATTGCGTTGGAGCTTCAAAAGAGGAGTTGTGACGAAACATATGCTTATATTCATTTATTTATTCTGTTATGTGTGTTGTCGTACGTAACAAAAATTATAAGGACAGATTATTATTATTGCTCAGGCTAATTAATTATGTACTTTGATTGATGTAAGTATATTATAGTTTTTTGCTTTTTGTAAAGAGCATTGTTTATATCATAGGTTAATCATTCTGTTGTGATATTGTGCTCTATATCTTCTTTCTTCTATTCTTCTATCTGCATTATTTTTCCCTAACAATCAGTCTTTCTAGCACTTGAATTGACATACATTAGTGTAGACCTTCATGAGCCAAAAAGTTGGGTCATAATAAAATGATTGTATGGTGTAACACCCCATAAAAATATACCTAAATAGACTTAAGATAATTTAATTAAATTTAAAATTTAATAATAATAAGTAGTGAAAATCAGCAATAAAATAATAATACATTAATGGATTGAAAAATGAAATTTTACAACATTTGGAATTTAGACACGAAAATAGCCTAGTTGCATTCGTGGCGAGATTTTGATCAATTTTTATATATAATATGTCAGAATCTGAGTCTGTATGAAGGATCTACAATAAAAAGGTGTTGTACACTAATATATATGCAATAGCGTTTGAAACTTGAATCATAAAAATAATACGTGGAATAAAATGGAACTAATTAATGGTTAATTAGAATACTCAATTAATCCAAAATTGTGTGTATATGTATATGCATACAATTAGGGACAAAAATATTATTTAAAAGGTAAAGATATAAATTAATATAAATAACGTTATATAAAATATCTTCCCAGCAATCAACGCAGGCCACATGCACATTTATGACCAGGAGGTCGACCGCCTTCCTAGATGGGATATCGACCGTCGGTTGACCGCCTTCTAGGGAGTGGTCGACCTCCTGGTGCGGCCAAAGACCAGTGAGGGGTAGTTTAGATGGTGTTTTAGATCGGATTTTGTAGAATGGATAGCCTAAATTAGATCTATATTAAACTAATGGTTTCTATTCATCTACACACCTATAAATACCACCTAACTCATCTCACCAATATCTAAACCCTCTCATTCTCCGTGCCTCTATTTTACTGCTGACATCCCAAGATTTTAGGTTTCTTCTTCTATCCATAGCCTATTTCATTTCCAATCTAATCTTGTTTAGTTTTTACTCTGGAATTCTCTATAACTTATATATGAGATTCAAATCTATATGATTCTCATATGTAAATCTGCAGTAGAATCGAAGAACTATGATTTCAGCATTCAAATCAGTATTATCTCTTCTCCAAAATCTCTGTGAGTGGAAATGATACTTGCTTAGGCTAAATTCTACATTTTATAGATTCTTATATTTATTTGTATGCCTAGGGAGATTTGGTTTCACAATAACATCATATTATAAAACCCCCAAATCTCCTATTTATATATATCGCAAAGTTGTCAATCAATATTTGGGTTTGTGAATTGTTTGGGTTATGCATGAAAAATATTTGGGTGATTTAATTTTGTTTAGTTTGATTTATCTCTTTTATTTAATAGTGTTAGTCATGTAAAAAGATTAGGATTTGATTTGGTTTTATTATTTGAATAGGTTTGTGTTTCCATTCTAAAATGGATAATTTGAACGTATTCATATTAGAAACAAATCAAATGTTGATGTTTTTATGTACGACGTAGAAATGGGTATATTGGACTAAATAGAGGTTTATGTATATATGTATATCTGTTAAATATGTATGTATGAAATTAACACCTTGTTTCTAATTCATTACCTGAATTGTTCTAACAAGCCAAGGATACAAGTTTTGACACAAATGTTTTTATTTTTCCCCTTACCGCTCTCATTAATTATGCCATGTATTTATTAGTTTGATGTGGGAATTAGCTTGTATACCTTTAATGTATACCAGATTGACAATTTACATCATTGAAATGTTTTTTCATTCGAGCGAAAATTAGCATTTATAGTACATATTAAATATTATATTTATATAGTGCAATCAATGTATTCAAATGTAATAATGACGTAATAAATATGTTAGAATACGATTAGAAATTTGAAATGTCCCTAAATTAATTGTTGCTTGTATGTGTATAAAACGGTTTATTTATATATTAAATAATGACAAACAGACACGAGATTAGTCATCATTTGTGGTAGAAGTCTGCCTGGAACCCAATGGCAAATCCAGCAACCACAAGTGAGTTTGGCTAATGTGAGAGGTTTGGGTGTCATGGGCCATTAGCTTAGTAAAATATGACACGATGTTAAGCCCGCTTGTAGTAGAAGTCTGCCCGGAACCGCCCAACACATCCAGCATTTGCAAGTAGATGGTTTAACGTGAGAGGTCTAGTGTATATACATATACCTATATTGTGTGTAAATAGGTATGCTTACTATGCCTTGAGAAGGTCGTAAACGACTGATCTCCTTCTTATCTAGTTTTGTGTCTTAAGTGGTCAACGACTAGGACCATTTTGAAGGTTTATTCCTTGGATTTGGACCAAAATCATAGGGCTCACCGTTATTAAATTTGAATTTGTTCTATGGGCCCTCCTCCTCTAAAATTGGTTAGTCATGGCGATAATAGAGTAGGGTTGTTTACCGAAATGTACACTTCCTTTTTGGAGCTTCTCTAGGGCTAACCTAGGGACAAATTTGGTATATGTGGGACGTAGCATGCTATTTAATTAACTAACTGACTAAGGGAAGTCTTAAACGTCATAGGTGTTCTACCGCAATATCAGTTAAGTCGTAACATGAGACGTCCTCCAGAGGGGTCTTAAATGGCTATATGTAGGCCTACCCTAAAACAGTACTAAGCGCCGAGATACTACTTATCATATTACTTGTGAGAATATATATTTAAGAATGTTGACATGCTAGGATGGGGTCTTAAGTGGCTAGGGTCCGCGTTAGGATCATAAGAGGTCACGAGAATCCACCTTTAATAAACATACTATAATGGGGTTAAAGTGACCGAGAAAGTCCACTTCATTGGGTCATCACAGTAAATGCATTAATGAATGTCCTAAGTAATTGATTCAGATATCCACCTCACTGATTTAAAATATATCTTTGTATGTGTGTTTTGTAGACATACCTTGACATTTATAACCTACCAAATATAGGGTACAATCCTTAAACAAATATCATTTTCAGTCACATAGGACTTTATGTTCTGACCCCTCTCCTTAACATATCTGCCATACTACTGGGTGGAGTGGTGGCTTGATGGATGAACGATGATAGAGCCTGAGGAAGGAAGAGAGACCATTACTTTGCTATTAGTTATTATTGCTTCATTATTATTGGAAACTCTAGATAATGAATAATAATGATGTAACGTTATGAACGAAAGTGTTTGACATTTTGTATCTAAATATGTGGCTTTAAAATAAATGGTGCATCCTATTTATTAGTATACTTTCTCGTCCTGCTGCATGAGATTTCTATCATGTTATATTATCTGTTATTCTATGAAAATGTAATTCCTTATAGGAACTAACAACCTGTTTAGAGTGGCTCTAAGTTTCGATGGGCCTTTTCTGGATTGAAATTTTGACCCACTCCAGGCGGGTTGTAATGTTCGGTATCAAATTCTAGGTTACCCGATTATAGGAGAATTATACGTATGAGAGACGTTTTTGTATTTTTAAAATGGTTTTCAAACTATATATATAATATGTATTTACCCCAATATGCATGCACAACTATACTAGGCCACTTTATCATTTTCTTTCCTTTTCAGCTTACATACTATATTAGGAGTATCCACTGAAGGACTCTTCCTTTTGTTTTCAGATAGTATAATGGCTGATAGTCCTTTCTCTCAGAGAAACCAGCCAAGACCTCGGTATTTGCCAGAATGGTTCCGACAGTATCTTTATACTGTGGAGCAAGTCCCTATCGCCAATCCCACCCCAACGGAGCCTGCATCTCCTACCAATGAGGTAGCTTTTGATATACCTTGATTATGTAAGAGTTTCACAAGCCTTGGCGGAAAACCATTCTTAGGAACATAAGGTTTTTTTGGTTCTCAAGCTTGGATAATGGACTATGAAAGGATATTTAAGGCCACAGGATGGTCAAACGAAGTTAAGAGAAGAGTTGCAACCTAGCAATCAAAAGGAGAAGCCCTTGAGTGGTGGAACCTAGTATTAGAGAGAATGAGGGCCGAGTATTTACGTGAACTAAATTCAATACCCGCTTTGAAACAAATTTTCTGCCAAAGGATGAGATGACGATCCAGTTAGAAAAATATTATCCATCTCAAACAAGGAAATTTGAGTCTGCAAGAATATGTGACTAAATTCATCATGTTATGCAAGTTTAGTAGGGGTTTGGTAGATACTCTAGTAAACAAGGCTTTAAGGTTTGTTAAGGGGTTGAACTCCCTATTAAAATACACTTTTTTGGCTAAGTGACATTTGGAGCAACCTTTGAAACATTAGTGGAGATGGCCATCTTATGCACAGTTGAAGGATCTGAGGAGAATAAGACTAGCGAGAAATGAGAAGAAAATTCTAGTTCTAATAAGAATAAGAAGAAAGAGTGGTGTAAGAATAAGAAGAAATGGGGTAAGTTTAAGAAAGAAGTCAAGACTTATACGGGGCGCAATCATAAGGGACATAAGACCAAGGACCGCAGGATTGCATTAACAAAGAGGGAGTTTAACGGAAAGTGCTACAATTTCCATGAGGAAGGATAAAGATTTGCCCAAAGCCTAAAGCTATTCAGAGCAGTCAGAATTATGAATTGGAGGAAACATCAATACAGAGCCGAACCCCAAAAGATCAAGGTCAACCCGCACTGGAATGTATAACTTCTACTTTAGGAATTTCCGCATACGCCTTGTTTGACTCTGTAGCGACCCGTTCTTTTATTTTTAAGAGATTAGTTTATTTGTTGAACCTTTCCTTATCTATCACTAGTAATCTGGTAAAGGTGGCCAACCATATCGGAGGGAGCTAAGTATTTTGATTTGATCTGCAAGGACCTTGTATTGGATATTGATGATATTGAGCTCACCTGCGAAGCATATGCATTGGATTTTATGGGGTATGATCTTGTCCTAGATATGGATTGGGTATTATTTTATGGGGCCGCCCTAGATTGCGACAAGAGATTTGTTCATCTTAGGAGCTAAGGAGGACTGTACTCTGAAAACTCCTTGTGATATTAGAAACAAGGATAAACCCCTCTAGTGTACCTTATCTCCTAGTTTGGAAGGACCGTCTTCGGTCCTTATAGCATATGAGTTTTTTGACATCTTTGAGGAATTAACGGGACTTCCACCCCATAGGGGGACCTCTTTTCGTATTGGCCTAGAGAAGGATGCTAGACCAATAGCTTTAACCTTATGGCACAGGGCGCCAAAGGAAAGGAGAGAATTGGATAAATAGATTTCAGAATTGCTGCAGAAAGGATTCATTCAACGAAGTACGTCTGAATGGGGTGCACCAGCTGTGTTTGCCACCAAAGCAAGGGATCTCTAAGACTTTGAATGGATTATAGAGAGCTCAATTAGCTAACCAAGAAGGATAGGTATCCCTTACCTAGAATTGATGATCTATTTGACAACTTGGAAGGATCCCAAGTATTTTCCTAATTATACCATGCAACCGGATTCCACCAACTGAGAATTTCATAGGACGGTAAAGATAAGACCATGCTTAGGACGCCCAATGAATCGTTCCAATGTAAACCTATGCCCTTTGGACTAACGAATTCGCCTTCCTTCTTTGTTGATCCCATCAGTAGAGTGTTTAGGGGCATTCTAAATAAGATCATGGTAGTTTTTGTAGACGATATACTCATATTTTCAAGGATCATAAAGAGAATGAAAGTCACTTAAGACAGGTCCTAGGGATATTAAGAGAGAACCATTTGAAAGTCATGTTTTCGAAGTGTCATTTCTGGAGAGAAGAAGTTAGATTTTTGGGACATATCATGTCAAGCAAAGGATTAGCAGTAGACCCCACGAAGATCGAGGCAATCAAGGAATGTAGAGTACCTCGAAATGCTACAGAGGTGAGACACTACCTTGGATTAGTAGGATATTACCAAAGGTTTATTAAAGATTTCACAAAGATTGCTACCCCTTTAACTCAACTAGAAAAAAAGAACTTGGTATTTTCTTCATGTAGTAAGTGCAACATGGTTTTAAGAAATTAAAGGAAGCACTGACTAATGCACCAGTTCTTATTGTACCCAATGGCTGAAGCTTGTTCACGGTTTACACTGATGCCTGTGGAACCGGTATAGGAGCGGTTCTCATGCAAGAAGGAAGGGTTGTTGTTTATGCTAGTAGACAACTCAAGGACGCTAAGAAGAGATATCTAGTCCATGACCTAGAGTTAATCGCAGTTTTTTTCTCCTTAAAAATTTGGAGGCATTATCATTTAGGAGAGAAGTTCAATCTTTTTACTAACCATAAATCCCTAAATTATTTATTCCCACAACGTGACCTGAATTTAAGACAACAACGATAGATGGCGTACATTGCCTCTTTTGATGTTATGATCCAGTATAACCCAGGAAAAGAGAACGTCGAAGCAGATGCATCAAGTAGAATGCATGCATCCTTGTATGCAATTTTAGAATGGAGATAGTTAGAGTTTCTCTCTAACTTTAACTTGCAACCCTTGCTAGTTGCTTCTAGTAGTTTTCTTGGAGTTATGCTTGTTAGACCTGATCTAAGAGAAATAATTTGGAATATGCAAGACCTTAACGAAAAGATAAGAAATTTGAAGGAAAAAGTTGGCAAGAAGGAGACCTTTCCTCATTCAGTTAGATATTCACTAGGGGGCAACGAGAGTTTGCCTAGGGATGGATGGCTTTGCGTCCCTAAAGATAAGGAGCTAAAAACAAGAAATTTTAGAGGTGCACCATAGGTTGAGGATAGCCATACACCCCAATGGAGGTAAAATGTATAGGGATATGAAGCGGAATCTCCATTTAGAAAGGATGAAACGGGAGATAGCTGAGTTTGCGGCTAAGTGTTTAACATACCAAAAGTAAAAGCGGAGCAAGGAAGGCTCGGAGGATTAATGTTACCTCTAGAAGTTCCTATGTGGAAGTGGGAACATATTTCTATGGATTTTATTGATCTAGAAATCATAAGGGAAATGAGGCTATTTGGGTTGTAGTAGACTGTTTGATAAAGAGTGCTCACATTATACCGATCAAGAAGAGTAGTACTGCAGTTTTATTGGCCCAATTGTATGTTAGAGAGATATTTAGATTGCATGGTATCCCATCTAGTATAGTGAGCGATCGAGATCCCTTATTCGCGAGCGAATTTTGGATAAGTTTACAAGAAGGATTAGGAATGACCCTCAACTTAAGTACAACTTATCATCCATAAACCGATGGCCAAACAGAAAGAGTAAGTCGGATCCTCAAAGACTTGCTCAGAGCTTGCATAATCGACCTCGGAGGAGTTTGGGCGGAACGCTTGTCGCTTGTGGAGTTTATATATAACAATAGTTTTTCAAATGATGATTGGTATGTCCCTTTTTGAAATGCTTTACGGGAGGCCATGCAAATTGCCAACTAGTACTGACAAGGTTGTTATGATGACCGCCATAAATTCTGCACTTAACAGAAGGAATACTATGCTGAAAGGTGTCCCAGGGAGCCATGGACGATCATCAGGGTAGAATAACACAAGCAAAACTCGTTGAATAACTCACAGTGCAAAGATAAAATATAATTGAACATATACAATAGACATATAATAATGAAACAGAATTGAGCAGAAAATTAAACTTCTATATCAACTCGGAAAAATATCCATACAACAAAGGATAGCAACATAAGAATCTGTACAAAATGCCTCACTACAGTCACTCAGAGAAATCATAACAGCGGAAACAACATGATATGTATAGTAGAACATAATATGTAAGCCTCCTACTCATCATCGCTCTGCAGCATCATCCTCATAAAGTCCTATCACCTGTCACCTACTACCTAGTCTGCCCATCCAACACATGGATGAACGGCCTAAGGTAATAAGAGGAAACATAAAACCTTGAGTCAGACAATAGTCTTAATGAGAGATAAAAAAACTATCTAACATCATCAATAAAGTATATGAGGGTAGGAAAAATAATCAACTAATCTGCTAACACACCCAACCCATCTCCTCCACATTCGACAGTGACAGCCTTTACAACAATTAGATAGAAACAAATAGATATAGCAACTAGTTATCTTGCGTAGGCTATCCTGATCGATATCGACATCCCTTACGTACAAGCCCCATAGGCCTAAACCAACATCAAAGAAGCACCCAAGAGATATCTCTTTCGACATCGAGCAATCTACACAAGACAATACAAACAAAACAATCATCATCCATGATTCTAGCTATCACCGCCAATCCTGCTTTGAAACTGCCATTAATCATATGACTGTCTACGACATTCCTTTTGTCAAGGGCTAATGGTAACCCTAGTTCTAGCAAAAATCCATACGCCATCGTGACTTGTATGCTTGTCTTTTCCATTCTTGATAGTTAGGCTCATCATGACAGCCCAGGTTATACTATCTTTATCAAATTAGATCCTTGTGGGCATCGCCACGATACCCCTTTTTTGAGTCCGCTAGAACCTACAACGACAATCCCTTAGCCTTTGTAACTTTATTCTTCATCACCGACGACTATCCATTAGGTCAAAACACACTTGAGCAACCATTACCCACGAGCTCAAAACACACTTGAGCCGTCTGCACCTTCGTTGCATATCGACAATTAACGAACACTCCACAACAACTTCGAACATTCCTCCTTTAATTCACATCGAAGCTACATCAAGCACTAAGCCAAAAATAAACTCCGATTGATCATATATTTGATGGATCTTTCACTGATCCATCACTGCAGGTCCATCATTGCAGGTCCATCACTATAGGTCCATCATTGCAGGTCCATTACTACAGGTCTATCATTATAGGTCCCTAACTACAGGTCCATCACTGCAGGTCCATCACTGTAGGTCCATCACTGTAGGTCCATCATTGTAGGTCTATCATTGCAGGTCCACAATTTCTAGTCCATCTTTGCAGGTCCATACTTTTTGCCCCATCTTTGCAGGCCCAAACTTTCCGATCTATCTCTGCATGTCAATACTTTCCGGTCCATCACTTTTTGATACGTTTGATCCACTCTATTTCTTGGTCTATATGCCAATGGATCCATAAGTTTCCATAGACGATCCATCATCGAACTCGAGCAATGATACAACTCCAATCTAATTCAAAATTCATGTGACTATTTAAACAAAAATACTATCAACAATCATCACATTAAACAATCATCATTCAATCACTTAGAATTCACCCAATTCATAATATATAATAAACGAATTAAACAAATGGATCTAACATGCAATCACACATGAATTAACATAGAGTTTAACCGGTTTACATTGTTAGATTAGATCCTATGGCGATTCAAATGAAATATACTTACCATGATGTAGATCAAGGTGAAAACAACTTGTAATAATGAAAATAAGATCAAAAAACCCATATACTCAATTGAATCTGCATGAGAGATGTTTACTACTCACCAAATCCGCAAAATAGTTTTAAAACGATGATCTACAAATCCGGGAAGCGAAGAACGATGAAGAACGGTCTCCAAATCAATCACTTTGATGCGATCTACCTTTCTTCGACGTTGTTCTTCAATATATTAATCTAGATCTATGATTTTGATGGATGAGAGATGTATTTGATTGGAGTAGGGAGAATCTCAAACCCAAATAAATGAGAAATGAAAAAGTAACCCCTTCTCTTTGCCTCTAACCCCCTATTTATAGACTATAACTAGCCCACTAATAGGCCATACCAAATCAGCCCATTAATGACTAGTTAATCTATCCAGAAATCGTGTAGCACTAAAACAATGGTTCCTCCCAAACAGCTAAACCAAAATTTTAATGTGACAACTCTACGGAATTGGCAACACAATTTCCTTTCTAGTGAAATCGATATCCGTACCTTATTCGATCCCAGTCAAAAGTTATTCCATGTACAAAACTGATAGGGCAAAATGGTCACAAATAAAATTGATAAAAATTATGGACATGTCTCACATCCCCATAACCAACATATCAAAATACGAGAATGGTCTGACCCTTAAGGAATTAAACAAAATATTTTACGATCCTGTGATATGTAAAATGTGGGTCATTACATTCTTCCCCCTAGCAATTTTGGCCCCGAAATTCCAAGCAAACACATGCAACAAAAACAATTTTGCATGCCTACCATCCATGAGCAACCATTTCACCATCCAAACTAGCATCCATCAAGCCATGTGTCCATAGCCTTAACCTATTACACGGAATTCTAACAAATAGTGCAAGTTACAATGGTGTAAGGTGACAGGACATTAATGGGTCATACCAACAAAGAGTTCTAGATGGATCATCTTTATACTCTCTTCCATTTCTCACAATCATCATCATCCTCACTCCATTGCACCTTGACTAGCTTAACCGTCTTTCTCCTAAGCTGGTTCGCGTCATTCCCCGTAACACGAAACGGCTTACGAGGTCTCGTAACAATAGTCTCGACTTCTTGGTCTTCCTACTGTTCTGGAGATACCACCACATTTGAATCATGCACACACTTCCGTAGAAACGACATATGGAAAACATTGTACACACTCGACAGCTTCTCCGGTAAATCCAATCAATACGCAAGTGTTTCGTTCTGCTCGGCTATAAGAAACGGCCCAACTAATCTTGAGGCCAACTTTCCCTTATTCTTGAACCGTACAACATTCTTCAAAGGAAAAATCTTCACGAAAACCATATCACCAAAGTTGAACTCTTAAATCCTTTCTATGCTTATATGCATAGATTTTCTGATGATCTTGGGCTGCCTTCATTCATTGCCGAATGATACCGATACAATCCAATGTTTCTCTTATCATCTTTGGCTCAAGTACCAACTTATCTCCGGTTTCTAACCACGGGCCGGAGAATTATGTGGTCTACCATACAACACCTCGTATGCTGCTATCCCAATGCTTGACTGGTATCTATTATTATATACAAACTCAACTAAATGCAGATGGTCTTATCGATAAGCTTGCCATTATTTCAGGTTCCAACTCACATCGTGGTCTGAAATCAAATCCTGCCAAGTACTCGTTGTGCTTCCATTTCGAAAACATAGCTTCCTAACCTGCATGTCTTTGGCTCAACGCATCTGGTACTGTGTTACCTTTACCGGGAGTATAGGTAATACCAAAATCATACGATACCAGAAAATTTAACCACTATCACTGCCGAAGATTCAAATCCTTTTGAGAGAAAAGATACTTCAACGACTTGTGATCTGTAAACAACTTGAATCAAACTCCCAACAAGTAATATCTCCACATCTTCAGAGCAAACACGATCGCTACCAACTCCAAATCATGAGTTGGATAATTCCTCTCGTGTTGCTTCATCTATCAACTCGCATAGGCCACAACTCTATTTTTCTGCACGAGTACTGCTCCAAGTCCAGTTCCACATGCATCGGTGTACCACCATCTCTTCATTCCCTCTTGGAATGGTTAAAACATGAGCACTCATCAGTCTCTGTTTCAGGATTCCAAAAGCTTGCTCACACTTTGTATCCCATGTGTACACTTGGTTCTTCTTCATCAATCCTATTATTGGTGTCGCTATCTTAGACAAATCGTTTATAAAATGACGATAATATCCCGCCAACCCAAGAAAATTTCTAACTTCCGTTGCATTTTTAGGTCTATCCCAGTCCTAGGTTTCTGCCACCTTAGCGGGATCAACCGCTAGTCAATTTCCAAAAACAACATGGCCTAAGAACCTCAATTAACTACTCTAGAAGTGACACTGCGAAAACTTGCTTTAGCAAAATTTCCAAAACAACTCACAAGTGCATCTTTTCTTCATCATTTCGGGAGTAAACCAGAATATCATTCATGAACATAAGCACGAACTTGTTTAACTGATCTCTGAAACCCCTATTCATATGATCCATGAAATACGCTGGCGGATTGGTCAATCCAAAATACATCATCAGCCACACAAAGAAACCGGATGGTGTCGTAAAGGCTTTCTTCGGCACATTATCCTTCACCACTCTCAACTGGCGAAATCCCATTGCTAAATCCATCTGAGAAAACAACTTAGCCTTGTGAAGCTGATCAAATAATTCATCTATCCTTTTCAATGAGTACTTGTTCTTCTTGGTTAACATTTTCAGCTCATGATAATCTACACAAAATCTCAGAGATCCATCAGCCTTGGTTGCAAACACAACTGGTGCACCCCATTTGGACATGCTTCTCCGAATGACTCCTTTTCCAAAAAGGTCACGAACTTGCACCTCTGACTCTCGTTGTTCCCTAGGTACCATCCGCCTAAGAGGCATAATGATAGGTCTAGCACCTTCGACCAAATCGGTCCTAAACTCAATCTCGAGATGCAGCGGCAACCCTTTGACCTCGTCAAAGACATCATCGAACTTACTAGCGATTGGCGCAGATGACAAATCTTCTCGTGGAATCACAAGCGAATGTAAATAGATACATCAAATCACAACCATTCGCCCTTCCATATTCCCGACTGTCACCTCGAGCTTCTCACAATCCACTTTTGCCACATAACTTTCGAGCCAATTCGTACCCAAAAAAATCCCAAACACAGTGAAGTTCAAAACAAAACAATCACACACAAAGGAGCATCCATGACTCAACTATTGTAGACCACGACAAATTAAAAACAAACTGGACGAACCCCCTACTGGATTAGTCACAATCAATGGTCTATCACAAATCTCGGGTTCTAAACCCAAGAGGCACACAAGCTCATTACAAATGAAAGAATGTGATGCTCCAATATCAAATCACACACGAACTAAAACATCTCTAATGGAAAGAATATCTTGAACGACGACATTCCTCCCTTCCTCCTCCATCGTAGGAGCCCTCGAAGTAGATGGTACGACTTCAAAAGCCTAGCCTTCACTATATGCTTACCCTTAGCTGGTTCTGGACAATCCTTCTTGAGATTCCTAGGCTTTCCACAGCTGAGACACTTCCTCTCAACCTTCGGATTCTTACAATTCTCGGGAAAAAATGTCCCTTCTGCTGGCAGTTATAGAAATTCACTTTGTTGTTCTGCTTGTTCTGACCTTCTTTTCCTTTCTGATGTTTCTGCTTTCTCCTTTTGTTGTTACTACCCTGCTGTGGTTTCGGTTCCTCTTTAGCTGCAACAACAGTCTCTTTCTAGGGAAACAAACTCTCGTGCCTCAAAGCTTTTTCCACAATCTTCTCACAATTGTCATATAAGTGATCAACCAACTGATTCCCAATGTATTTGTCCAAGTCCATGACAAATTTATCATTTTTCTAGTAAGGAGTCTAGATATACGAACGAGCATTCTTGGACAAAGCTTCAAAGTTAGAAATATACTCCAGAACTGGTCGACCATTCTGCTTTAGCTCAACGAACCTATTGAAGAGAATATACTTCTGAACGGTAGAAATGAACTTTGTCTCGAACTTGACTTGGAAATGATCCCATGTGATCTCATCTTCTAGGGTCTCTAAAGTGATAGGGTTTCACCAATCCATAGCTCTGCCTTATAGTTGTCTCGATGCAAGCTACCTCTTCAATGCATCATCAATGCCCAAGTCTTCGAATATCCGAATGTAAGTACCAAGCCACCCTTGAACCTCTACAGTCGGCTTCGGCCCTTTAAACGGCTTCCCTCTTAGAGTATTGAAGTCTTTGCATAGCTTCGCGAAGTCCACATCGCTAGGAACTTCCTTTTGAACTCCAACATCTACCACGTCTGTCTCTGGAGCGGGTACCCTCCTCTTGATCGCTGCCATCATGGCCTCGAACATAGTTGGGTAATCTAGTATATCACCATCACCCCCTCGAGGAACAGTCTCCTATTTAGTAGTGTGTCTCGACGTTCGACGACTCATTCTAAATCTGAAAAATAGAACGATTTGTTCGCACACGAGAAAAACTGCCAATGGAGTTCAAATGCTATTATATTATACACTAATATATAGTATACGTCCATCATAATTCTACAAATACGTCTCTCATATGATATTACATCTTTGAACTTTGGCTAAAATCGATTAACTAGAACTTCGATACCAAATGTGACGACCGCCCATAACTCCTGCACTTAACAAGTGGAATACCGCACTGAAAGGTGCGTCAGGCAGCTATGGACAATCATCCGGGTAGAATAACACAAGTGGAACCCATCGAATAACTCATAGCGCAGAGATAAAATATAATATAACATATACAATAGGCATATATAGTGAAGCAGAATTGAGCAGAAACTTAAACATCCATACCTAATAGGAAGAATCATATAACAAAGGATAACAACATAAGAATCTATATAAAATGTCCCGCTACAATCACTCGGAGAAATCATAAAAGCGGAAACAACAAGATATGTATAGTAGAACATAATACGTAAGCCTCCTACTCATCATCGCTTTGCAGCATCGTCCTCATCAAGTCCTATCACATGTCACCTACTACCTAGACTACCCATCCAACACATGGATGAACAGCCCAAGGTAATAAGAGAAAACATAAAACATTGAGTCAGACAATAGTCTTAATGAAAAATAAAACAGCTATCTAACATCATCAATAAAGTATATGAGAGTAGGCAGGTTAATCAACTTATCTACCAATGCATTAGAGAAGAACCCAATCCATGTCTTCCACATTCGACAGTGACTGCCTTTACAGTAATGAGATAGAAACAAACAGGCAAGCAACTACTTATCCTGCATAGACCATCCTAACCGATATCGACATCCCCCCAAGCACAAGCCTCAAAGGCCTAAACCAACATCAGACAAGCACCAAAGAGATATCTCCTTCGACGTCGAACAATCTACACAAGACAATACAAACAAAAAAATCATCGTTCATGACTCTGGCTATCACTGCCAATCCTACTTTGAAACCATTGTTAATCGTATGACTGGCTATGACACGCCATTTGTCAAGAGCTAATGGTAACGCCGGTTCTAGCAAAACTCCATACACCATCGTGACTTGTATGTTTGTCTTTTCCATTATCGAAAACTTGGCCCATCATGACTGCTCAGGGTATACGATCTTTATCAAATCAGATCCTTATGGGCGTCCCCACAATACCCCTGCTCTAAGTCCTCTAGAAGCTATGAAAACGATAGTCACTCAGTCTTTATAACTTTAGTCGTCATCACCGATGACTATCTATCAGCTCAAAACACATTTGAGCAACAATTATCCATGACCACAAAACAAAGTTTAGTCGTCTACACCTTCATTGAATTTCGACGATCAATGAACACTACACAATACTTCGAACATTCCTCCTTAAATTCACGTCGAAGCTATATCAAACACTGAGCCAAAAATAAACTCCGCTTGATCATATATTTAATGGATCATTCACTGATCCATTAGTGAAGGTCCAACACTGCAAGTCCATCACTGTAGGTCAAACATCAAATGTCCATAACTGCAGGTCCATCATTATAGGTCCATCATTGCAAGTCCATCACTGTAAGTCCATCACTGTAGGTCCACCACTATAGGTCCATCATTGCAGGTACATCACTACAGGTCCATCACTGTAGGTTCATACTTTTCGGTCCATCTCTAAAGGTCCATACTTTCTGGCCCATCTATGCATGTCCATACTTTCTGGTCCATCTCTGGAAGTCCATACTTTCTGGTCCATCTATGCAGGTCTATACTTTTCGGTCTATCACTTTTTGGCACGTCCGATCCACTCCATTTCTTGGAGTACAAGCCAACAGATCCATACGTTGCCATAGTCGATCCATCCTCGAACTCGAGCCATGATCCAACTCCAATTCGATTCAAAACTCATGTGATTCATACTACCATTCAAACAACAATACTATCAAAATCATTGCATTAAACAATCATCATTCAATCACCTAGAATTCACCCAATTCATAATTAACAATAAACAAATTAAACAAATGGATTGTCAATCAATCATTTAGATGTGATCTACATTTCTTAAATATTGATCTTCAATCTACTAATCTAGATCTATGATTTTGATGGAGGAGAGATGTGCTTGGTTGTTTATTAGGGAGAATCTCTAATCCCAACCAAATAAGAAATGAAGAAAGCAAACTATTCTCCATGCCTCTACCCCCTATTTATAGCCTTCTAACCAGCCCTCTAATGGGCTACACCATATCAGCCCACTAATGACTAGTTAACTTGTTCAGAAATTATGTAGCACTAAAACAACAATTACTCCCAAACCGCTAAACCAAATAATTAATGTGACCGCTCTATGGAATTGGAAAAACCATTTCCTTTCCAATGAATTTGATCTCAACACCTGATTCGATCCTATTCAAAAGTTATTCCCTATATAATACTGATAGGGGCAAAATGGTCATAATAAAATTGATAAAAATTATGGACATGTCTCGCATCCCCATAACCAACATATCAAGATATGAGAATGATCTGACCCTCAAGGAATTAAATAAAAATATTTTACGATCCTTCGATACGTAAAATACGGATCGCTATATTTCTACTCGGACCAGACTTTGTCAGTGATTCCATGGAGAAGATTTCTTTTATTAGGCAGAGGATGAAGGCAGCCAAAGATTGCTAGAAATCGTATGTAGATAAGAGAAGAAGGGAACTTGAGTTCGATATAGGAGACCTGGTATTCATAAAGGTTTCCCTTCTCAAGAAGACTGTTCGGTTTGGGAAGACTAGGAAGTTGGCTCCCAGATTTATTGGGCCTTTTCGAATCATCGAGAGGATAGGGTCTTTGGCTTACCGAGTGGATCTTCCTGAATGCTTATTAGGGATCCATAATATTTTTCATGTATCCCATCTAAGGAAGTGCCTTCATGATTCTGCTGTGAGACTTGATATTGATGAGATTGGGGATAAAGGAAAAATCGAGTTAGTGTCCCGGGTGTCCCGTGCTATTGCAAAGATTGTAGAGCATGAAATCAAGAAGCTCCGCAGTAAAACTGTTCGCCTCATCCAGTACAATGGGGAAATGATTTCGTAGAAAGCACATGGGAGACTGAGGACAAGATGAGACAGACCCACCCAGATCTTTTATTGGGTAATTTTACTCTAAATTACGTTTATGGATGCATTGTGGTTGCTAGACTGGATGCTAGCGAAATGGATCAATACAATTGCACAAGCGTTCATATAGAAATATATACATATTAGGATGTTCTGCATGCATACTACATCACTTATTTCACATACACACTAGGATTGAGCTCACTTTAGTGAGTCTGCAGTTCATAACCACTGCGAGTCATGGATGTTTATGGATGAATTAATAACAACATGGGTGTATAACATGGATTCTTAGAGCGAGTTGTGTTTTTCACCCCTTCAGACAGATTTCGGGATGAAATCTATTTTAAAGTGGGGAGAATGTAATACCCCAAAAGAATATACCTCAACAGACATAAGATAATCATAATAATAATGAAAATCATAAGTAAAATAATAATACCTTAATGGGTTGAAAATGGAATTTTACAACATTTTGAATTTGGCCGCGAAAATAGCGTAGTTGTATTCATGACGAGATTTTGATCAATTTTCATATGTAATATGTCAGAATATGAGTCGTATGAAGGATTTACATTAAAAAGGTGGTGTAAGTTAATATATATGCAATAACAATTGAAACTTGAATTGTAAAAATAAATATATGGAATAAAATGAAACTAATTAATGGTTGATTAGAATATCCCATTAAACTCAAAATTGTATGTGTGTGTGTGTGTATATATATATATATATATATATATACAATTCGGGACAAGAATGTGGTTTAAAAGGTAAGTTATAAATTAATATAAATAGCGTTATATAAAATATCTTCCTAGCAATCAACATAGGCCACTGGCTGCATTTACAACTAGAAGGTCGACCGCCCCTAGAAGGGGTGTCGATCGTCGGTCGACCGCCCTCCTAGGGGAGTGGTCGACTATCTGGTGCGGCCAGAGCCCAGCAAGGGCCTGTTTAGATGGTGTTTTAGGTCAGTTTTTATAAAATCGATAGCCTAGATTAAATCTATATTAATTTAACGGTATCTACTCATCTGCACACTTATAAAACCACCTAACTCATCTCACAAATCTCTAAAACCTCTCATTCTCTGTGCCTCTATTCTTCTACTGACATTCTCGGATTTTAGGTTTCTTCTTCTATCCCTATTTCCAATCTAATCTTATTTAGTTTATATTCTGGATTTATGTATAATTTATATATGAGATTCAAATCTATACGATTCTCTTGTATATATCTGCAGTAGAATCGAAGAACGACGATTTTAGCATTCAAATCAGTATTATCTCTTCTCCAAAATCTTTATGAGTGGATATGATACTTGTGTAGACTAAATTCTACATTTTGTAGATTCTTATATTGATTTGTATTGCCTAGGAGATTTGGTTTTTCGATAACATTATATTATAAAACCCCCAGATCTCCTATTTTTATACGTATCGCAAAGTTGTAAATCAATATTTGGGTTTGTGAATTGTTTAGGTTATTTATGAAGAACATTTGGATGGTCTACTTTTATTTGGTTTGATTTATCTATTTTATTTAATAGTGTTGGTCATGTAAAAAGATTAGGATTTGATTTGGTTCTATTATTTGAATAGGTTTAGGTTTCCATTCTAAAATGGATAATTTGAACGTATTCATATTTGAAACAAATCAAATGTTGATGTTTTTATGTACGAAAAAGAACAGGGTAAATTGGACTAAATAGAGGTTTATATATATATATATATGTTAAAAAATGTATGTATGTATGAAATCAACACCTTGTTCCTAATTCGTTACCTGAATTGTTTTAACAAGCCTAAGATACAAGTTTTGATAGATATGTTGTTATTTGTTGATGGGCCTTTCGGGTAGCCCATCAAGGCGAAATGACGAGGCAAGAATGCTGCTGAAGCATTTGGTGTGGACCGAACTGTGAGGCCCAACGATAGGGCTCTCTTCCCTTGACTCGGCCCTAAGGAGTTTGGCATGACTAGGCTTGACTAGCTTTTCCATCCTCAGAGGATATCCGCAAAACCGGAATTACTTAAACTTAAACTGGAAGGGTTCAACACCAATTGACGCCTATAATTCACGGAGAATACCAAATCTTCAAGAAAAAACCAACTCATTCAATATCAGCTATCTTTTTGGATCTCACGGCACGTGCCCAAGGTGGCTTGATATTATATCATCTATAAATACTCCTTTTCAATTCAGAGAAAGGGATCCATCTTCAATTCTCTGATACAAGAAAAACAATAGCAGAAACCGTTTATAATTTTAATTCTTTTGTTCTACCATTGTAAGCATTTTCTTAGCTGCTGAAACGATCTATAAAATTTTATAAAGTGGACATAGGCTCTTTAACGCCGAACCACTATAAATCTGTGTGTGATTTTTTCTGTTTTGCATTCCCTATATTTTTTAATCTTCATTTTAATCTCTACACAAGTTTCTCTTTTTGGTGTTATGCCAATTTTTGGTGTCAACATTTTGGTGCTTTCACTGAGAATTGTAGTTCTCAGCTTAGTTCTGATTTTTTGCTCTACTTTCGGATCACCAAGTCTAAGACAGAAATCTCATCTTCATTCTTGTATCGTCGAATTATGGTGGGAAAATCAGCTCGTAACACTAGAAAGCAACTACAAGCTGGAACCTCCGCAGAGGCAGCTGGCGGATCTACTGTCCTCGAAATTGCTCAAGATCAATCTGCCATGCTTCTCACGGTAGATCTAAATCCCTCATCAATCTTCTCTACTCGTGACGAGTTTACGGTTGTAATGAATCAACATCGGGAGACGATGGAGGCTCTAAAGACCCATACTCGAGAGAATGCCGCCATGTGGCAAGATATGACTCGCATAACAAGACAATGGGAGGAGCTCAAGAACCAAACCCAGGAATTCAGGGAACATCAGCTTCCTCTCCCTCGGTTGGATCACGTATCCGAACACTCTTCATCGTCTGATGAAGATAGGGATCCACAACGGATTCGGCGCCCGTTAGAAAGAGCCGAAAATGTACGATAGTTGCATCTCGAGGAACATCTAGACCTGGAGGAGGCGAATGAACAAACTGAGGCCGACCCGGCGAGGTAGAAATTATCGATCCCACGGCCCTGCAGGATCGAGGAGTTGCTCCTAAACCGTAGAATGCTGCCCAATTGAATCGAGCCCCCATTCAGCCTCCCCGTAATCTTGTGATTGACCCAGATACCCGGGGAGGAAGGGAGAGGGTCCGGGCACTAGCTCAGGCAATGTACCCTAGCGAAGGGGTCAGGGGAGCCCGTTTGAATGATGAAGGCAACCCGGACCTAGCTGTCCCACCAAATCTGACTGCAATGGTGCGACAAATTTTGAACGATAGTCGCAGACATAGGAACGAAAATTGGGGAGTTGATCGAATCCACACGCCATTCACCGACAATATCTTGCAAGCAGAGTTCCCTCGAAGATTTAATATGCCCCAGATGAATCAATGCGACGGCACCTCTGACCCACAAAAGCATCTAATGAGGTATTCTTGGCACATGGAGGTAGCGGTGGCCCACGACACTATAAAGTGAAAAGCCTTCCCTATCTTCCAGAGTGGGATGGCACTTATGTTGTTCGTGCGTTTGCCCGTAAAATCTGTCCCAAGCTTTAAAGATTTGAGTGAGTTCCTGACTCAATTTTGCCTTCACGCTACCAAGTTAAAGCATGTAATGACACTCTCAACAGTTAAACAGGGAAAGGGAGAATCCCTAAGAAATTACCTTAACCAATTTAACTGGGCGGCCACAAAGGTCAGTAACCCCAACCATGAAACTGTTCTAATGGCCCTGGTCGATGGCATCGACAAATGAACTGAATTTGGGAAATACTTGATTGGGAAGCCGCCAACAACAATTGAGGCCTTTTATGAGAAAGCCCACATCCGATTACGGCTGGAGGATGCGCATTTGGAGGAAGAAGATGGACCGAGAAATGCCTCTATTCCGCCGACTCAGAACAATGTCACGGTCAAGCAATCTGGTGATAGCTCAGGGAAAGTGGAAGTAAACATCGAAAATCGCAACAAGCGAAACAACGAGGGACTAAGAGAACTCGGTGGAAGCTCAGGACAAAGGGGACCCCTCGAAAACAACCGCGGTTCTAGGCGTTCGAAACTTACATTGCCCTGAATGACACGCTAGAAAACATCTACCTTGATACTAGCACATTTTAGTATAAGAAACCTCCTGCTCGTGAACCCACGGAGAGGGAGCGAGCGATTGGAAAGTATTGCCTGTTCCATGACATCTACGAGCATACAACAAACGAGTGTCGACATCTTCGAGACATCATAGAAAAGCTAATTCGGGAAGGAAAGATTGAGAATATAAGACGGCCCTAAGAGAAAGGGGACAAGGGACTTAAACCCCCAGGCAAAGTCAGGTCGCTCCTCGAGCCTCTGAACAAGATAAGGGGAAAGGAATGGTTGTCATGCCATAATAAGGGGGCCACACCCTGCCGGTTTCAGTGTCAAGGCTTTGGAACAATATGTGAATTCCGCGAAGCACCTTCATGTTGCCGAAGCTAGCGTCCCCGAAGGGGGGAATCCCATGAAGCAGAGGAAGACCAAGACGTAAGATGTTTTCTTCCGTAGAAGAGAAGCGATAGGCATCGAGGTTCCAACGGTTGATCCCACGGTAATAACCGCAACCATGGGCCCGTCAATAGTAAGAAAGGTGTTGATCGACAATGGAAGTTCGGTCAATATATTGTTTAAACAAACCTATGAACAAATGAAGCTAGAGCGGCAAGACTTGGAGCCTTGCTCTGGAGAGATACAGGGTTTTAACAGATCTTCCACCGAGCCCATTGGAGTAATCAAACTGCCCATGGAATTAGGAGATGGAGATCGAAGGAGAGTAAGGCCCCTACTATTTGTTGTAATGGATATCAACTCCCGATATAATGCATTCTTATGAAGACCGGCTCTAATGGAGTTTAGAGCCTATATTGCCCCATGGTGCCTACTATTGAAATTCCCAACTGACGGAGGAATTAGTACGGTATGAGGAGAATAGGTAGATGGGAGAGCTTGTTACTTGGAGGAGTGGAAGGATCTCCAGAATAAGGGCAACAAAAAATCAACAGTCGAGTCTCCTCCTACGAAAGATATGAGAGCGTAGCAACTACAGAGAACATCCTGGTCGGCACCATCCGTCTGCGGAGTCGAAGATATCGATCCTAGAGAGGACGAAGAGCCAAGATGTAGAAAGACCGCCACGAATGAAGCAACAGTGGAAATTCTGGTTGATAAAAATGACTCCACCAGGGTCTTAAAAATCGGATCCCATCTAGATTTCTTCCGGACGAAGGAACTGACCGACTTTCTTCGGTCAAACCTAGACGTGTTTGCCTGGACCCATGCTGACATGTGTGGGATATCACCCTCCGTTATAACTCACTCCCTTAGCATCGACCTGAAGTACACCCCGGTTAAACAAAAAGACAAATGCTCGGTCCTGAAAGGTCGATGGCATTGAAAGAGGAGATTGGTAAGTTACAAGCTAATGGGTTCATACGAGACTCGATCTATCCCGACTGGATGCTAACCTAGTGCTTGTAAAAATGGCTAATGGGAAGTGGATAACTTGCATTGTTTTTTTTTGATTTAAACAAAGCATGTCCTAAGGATAGCTTCCCACTACATAGGATTGATCAGTTGGTCGACTCGACCGTAGGACATGTGATGCTCTCGTTTATTGATGCATACTCAGGGCACAATCAGATCGCTATGCATATACCGGACCAAGAGCATACCAGCTTCATCACCGACCTTGGATTGTATTGTTATGTGGTAATGCCTTTTGGCCTGAAAAATGCTGGAGCAACCTATCAACGGCTGGTCAACCAAATGTTCCACGAGCAGATAGCGAAAACGATGGAGGTATATGCAGATGACATGTTAGTAAAATCGAAACAATAATCCGAGCATGTGATTGATCTCTCAAGGATGTTTAACATCCTCCGGAAGTACGTATGAATTTAAATACTTTGAAGTGTTCCTTTGCAGTCGCTTCGGGCAAGTTCCTAGGTTTCATGGTGGGTTCTTGAGGAATCGAGATTAATCCCGACCAAATTTCGGCCCTCAAAATAATTCAAGAGCCTAAACGGATCAAGGATGTCCAAAGCCTGGCGGGTAAGATAGCAGCTATGGGTTGGTTCATTTCAAAGGCGAATGATAAATGTATACCCTTCTTTGAGTTAATTAAAAGAGGGAAGCGAAACTTTGCTTGGATGCCCGAAAGTGTCGAAGCTTGCTCGATCACCTAAAGAAACCACCCATCCTCTCTAAGCCCATCGATCACGAAGACCTATTCGTTTATTTAGCGGTATTTGCACCTGCGATCAGCTCGGTCCTAATTCAAGAAGAAGAGCGGGTATAACGACCGGTCTATTATGTAAGCAAAAAATTGACAGGTGTCGAGCGCAATTATCCGAAAATTGGGAAGATTACTTATAACTCATTGACCGCGTCAAGGAAACTCCGACATTATTTCCAAGCCCATCCAATTAAGATATTTACCGACCAACCCCTTTGGCAAGTTTTGCAGTGATCGGAAGCCAGCAGGAGATTGTTAAAATGGAACATTGAATTAAGTCAGTTCGACTTAACTTTTGTGCCCCGAAAGTCCATCCAAGCGCAGGCCTTAGCCGACTTTATAACAGAATTCACTGCTCCAAAGGATGAAGATCGGAATGATAATCCCGAGCCTTCACGGGTCAAACCTGAACCGATCGCTTGGAAGCTATATACAGACGGAGCTCGAAATGAGCGCCGGCCGGGGGCCGGCATTGTATTACTTTGCCCTGGAGGACAATCGGTTTACTATGCCTTAAGGATTGAGTTTCTTGCGATAAACAATGATTCCAAGTATGAAGCCCTGATTGTCGGGCTATGTGATTTACAAATTATGGTACGACAAGTTTGTAAGGAATATCTTACCAAGGGACAGCGGCTAAGTTCTTATCTTAAACCAGTTGAGAAATTAGTGCAAAATTTTGGACGATACAACATTTCACACTTTCCTCGAAAAGAAAATCAAATAGAGGACGGGCTGGCTAAATTCGCCAGCTCAGACCACCTTGGCGAAACGGAGTTAATCCTCATAGAAACCCTAAGTATACCGAGCATCGAGCAAAAGGAGATCAATCATGTCGACATTGAACCCGAGAAAGAGTCATGGATGACCCCCATCAAGAATTTCTTCCTCTATGGCACATTATCTGAAAGAAAGTATGGAAGACGAGCTTTGGTGTGGCAATCTTCCAGATATGTGATCCAACAAGGCCAGCCATACCGAAGGGGGTTCTCCGTTCCCATGTTTCGATGTGTGGCTAACGATGATATCAAGAACATACTAAAGTAAGTACATGAAGGAGATTGTGGAGCGCACACCAGAGGGCAAATTTTGGCCAGGAAGATACTGCGCTATGGATACTTTTGGGCGACTGTTAACAAAGATGCCGCCAATTACTCTAAAAGATGTGACAAATGTTAGAGGTTCGCACAGATTCCGCGAGCTTCCCGACGGAAATCACCCAAATTGCTGGCCCCTGGCCATTCGTTGTTTGGAGCATAGACATTATCGGAACATTGCCCATTTCGAATGAAGGTGCTAGATATGCAGTAGTAGCGGTAGATTACTTCACAAAATAGGCAATAGCCGAGCAGATGACCACGATAATGACTAAGAAGCTTATCAACTTTATTGTTAGAAACATTATATGCCGGTATGGGGTCCCCCGAACCATTATCACTAACAATGGAACTCAGTTCGATAGCTCAGAGTTCAGGGATTTTTGTGAGAAATATGACATTGAGAAAAAGTATACCGTGATTGCACATCCCCAGTCCAATGGACAAGTCCAGGCGGTTAACAAAATCATCAAGACCATTCTAAAAAAGTGACTAGAACAAGCAAAAGGAAAATGGGTTGACGAATTGCCACTGGCCTTATGGGCCTATCGAACCACCCATAAAACCGCAAGAGGTCATACTCCTTTCGCCTTATCATATGGTTCGGAAGAAGTTCTCCTAATAGAGCTGGAAGTCCCATCACATCGAATGATTTACTATGACCCTTTAACTAAAAAAGCACTCCTCTTAACGTTGTTGGACATGATTGATGAAAAAAGGGAAGAGGCAAATCTTCGTGCAACGGCCCATAAGTAGAGGGTCGCGTGATATTACAAAAAAAGGTCCAGCCGAAGACTTTTGAAATAGGCAACCTTGTTTTGAAGCAGATCTTCTCGGTTCCCATTCATATGGGCCCTCGATGGGAAGGACCCTACGTCATTCAACGAAAACTGGACAACGAAAGTTTTAGATTATCGACCGTTGACGGCCAGCTTTTCCCGAGAGCATGGAACGCAGAGTATTTATGACTTTAACTTTTTTAAATTTTCCAAATATTTTTACTTTCCAATTTGTTTTAGCACTGTAATAAGAAATAATTTGTCGTTTGAAGTAGTATATAAATAAAAAGCTCCGTTCTTGCTTTAATTCTTTGTTGTAAACTTGGACTGATTGGTTTCTTGCCCCTTCTTTGGAAACTATAAGTAAGGGTGACGCCAACTGAATACTATAACTAATCATATGGACACAACTCTAATCCTCACGACTTGAAGACGAGTATAAATGACGAAAGAGCGTGAAAGGCGCACCCCGACTAGAGACTGCTCGAATCTTGACAAAACTCCCCTCTCTTACCAACTAAGAAGGGTGAGTATAAAGGACTGAATGTGTGACCCGCTCAATGACACCCAACCCCTGATCAGGGTTGGATCCGCATGATCACGACTAAATGGTTCGCTGTTCCAAATGGCTTCCCTGACTCCAGGGACAAGAAAGCCGACAAACAACTCCGGTCAGGGAAACGTCTAAATAACCCTAGGAGCTAAGATAAGATGAGGAATTTGAATAATATTTTTGCACATAAGTGACATGAATACTTGCATAACACATGAAATATCATTCGTTTATCATGAGTACAAAATATTGTTGCATGACTGGTACATTTCAAGCATTCTCTTCAAGACATGAAGTTCAATAATTACAAAGACGCGAGGATCATATTTCGCATAAGACTTCCGAAAAGACTGAAAAATAATAATTTTTTTACAAATAAAGCTCAAGATGAGGGCGGCATCTCCCTGCGCTCGAGCGCCTCAGTAGACTCTTTCTGCTTATCAATCTTCATTGCCTTCCCGAAACTCAATGAACATTGAACTCCCCCGAGCGTACTCCTGAAGGAACGAGAGATTAAAGTCGGGGCCTGTGTGTTATCATAATTTGGAAATGGAGGAACTTCAACCGAAGAAAGGATAGTTAGGGGAATAGCTCGAACAGGCTGATTGTTCATAACATCTTCAGACGGGTCAGGTTTTACGTCAGAAATTTGCATCTCCATTCGAGCTTGAACCTCTACCATAGGAGGACGATCACCTTTTCTCGTTTCTGAGATTATTTCGATATCGTCGTCCTCTGATGGCCCTACATTAATTTTCCCTGCCTTCGATCCTCTAACTGTATCACCGTCGTCTTCTCTCTCATCAGTGGAGGCATCCACTTCTGCACTTTCATTTGCTCTAGCGATGCCTAAAAGAAGGAAGGGCAGAGGTAATGTGTAGATCAAGGTGGGATAGATATGCTTAAAATCAATAAGTAACCCTACCTTTGACATCAGGTTCGGTTGGTTTCTCTTAAGCAACTACGATTGGGTCCGGCGGAAGGGCGGATGACGGGCCTTTCTTAATGTTAGCGATGGCGGATGTCTCGACCTGGTTGCTTTCATTTTTCTCTACTGGGATCGACTTCCCTTTTAACCTATAACGCTGTATCGCTATTGTGACCTTTTCCTGCCTTCTCTGTTCGACCAACACTGGCCGTTCTTTCTCGTTCAGAATTTGAGTCATTAAAAGTCCTTCATCTACTGGCTGCCCTCGTGCTTTTCATTTTTCCTCACCCAGGATTATTCCCCACACATCAGCTAAAACCATGGAATATTTCGGCATTCAGGATAGATCCCTGCGACGAAGGAACTTAGCGGAGAACTCGAGAATCATATGAGTGTGCCGCTTCTTTAGCTCGGACTTTTTTTGAGCATGCTTTGAATCAACCGCTGTGATGTCAATGTCGTGCGGAGTCTCAGGTTGCTGGCTAACTGGATCGCTGCAGCGACATTCTGTTCGGCCAGTCGTTTGGCCAATTCGGACGAACGAAGTGTGGCCTTGAAATTCTGCACTTCCAAATTTGGTCGAACCTTGTCAGCCCTTAAAGATTCGATTTAACCTTTCATAAAGTCGCACTCCCGACTCCCCTGCTTGACCCAAGCATCCAAACCCTTTATCATCTTTTCGAGCTCAACTTTGTCAGCAGTCGCCTGTAGTTCTAGGCCGTTAACCTTCTTCTCAAGAGAACCGAAGGCCTTCTTGTCCATCGCCACATCCCTTTGCAAACTGGTAATCTCGGTTATTTTCTCTTTCAGTACTCCACTTATTTTCCCGGCCTACTCACGCAATATGTCGTATTAAGAAAGGACATAATCAAGGTTGTTATGAATACGACGACAGAAACCACCCGACAGTGGCTGTAACTTAGGGACAACTTCAACCTCTGTAAATACGAAATCCAGAAAATCCCTTTCCAGTTCTCTGATTCGATCGATGGAAGAAGGCTCGACCAAAGATCCAGGTCGGTTTAGTGCAGCCCGGGAATGTTCGGATTTTGACTTTTCTTAAAGGCCCTTTCTACGAAGACATGGGGAAACTCGAAGCTTAGAGGACTCATTCTCTTTTTTCTTTTTAAGCGTACCTCCCAGCTGTTCTGTATCTTCCGATATTCGGACATGTTTCTCTAAGCTTCTCTTCTTCTGCCTGCTTCGATCTCGGGCTGACTCTTTCTTTTTTCTTCTTTCCCGTCATCTTTTTTGCTTATTGCTCTCACTTTTCTCACTTCCTCCCTCTTTGATTTTTTCCATATTTCCGTCTTTCTCCTCTTTCTCCCTCCAGCTATTATCAACCACCATGTCGTCGCCTTTTCCAAAGTGTTGTAAAATGGGCTCGTCTGATTTGACATCTGCTAGAAGGGAGGCGAAAAGGTTGCCATAAAACTCCTCGTCAATGTCTCCTGAATAGAAAGAATGAATAGCAGTTAAAACAATCCACATTTGAGTTGAATGTGAAGAACATAATGTTGTGACGTGCAACTTGAATGATATATGACAAATCGTTCAAAATTATCTTAAAGCTGAGAGCGAAGTCATACCTCCGATGTTTTCTTGCCCGGTTGACATCCCTTCAGACTGGTTGTCAAAAAATCGATTCGGGTCTAAACTCCGTAGTGAAAGGATGACACATGTGAGATGACCTGAACTCCCCCGTAAAGGAAAACCCGGATTGAATTAAGAACATGACAATCAGAATGCAAACAGAAGAACATTTCATTGCTTATTACAACAATTTACATCGGAGTACAAGAATATACAGAGTATGAACAAATAGTATACATTTGATAAATATCATAGATTTACAAATTACAATGCAGCGGAAAATAATACAAAACACAACTGAAAGAGATAAACGGATACAAATCTTACTGTATATCGTTCCAGCTGTAAACCATGATCCTATGAATATAAATCTACAAAAACAAAACTACTAGCTGTCCATGTGGAAAATAGGGGCACCCAGAGTTTAGGTTAAAACAATAAACTCCAGGTCAGTCATGTGACTGGTGTGAGAACTAAAACAGTTATTAATTTGATTTTAAAGTTAGGTAAATCAAGGGACCACACCGTATAACACGGAACAGGTTTACCCCCAAGAATACTACTGCATAAAACGAACAGTGCAATGCTAAATAAAGAACAATGAAGCTATTATAAAACTCAGGTCCCATAACACAATGCAACGCAAGCCAAAGGATGGAGTTTTTACCTTATAATAGCCAAAAATGCTTGGTACGTGAAATTTCATATTTTATTATTACTATAAGTGTATAGTGTCAAAACAATTTCAAATATAAATGTATCAATCATAGACGACATGAGTGCCTCACCCCACTGTGTTGCCATACTAGGCTCTACAATCAAAACCGCAAAATGTCGCGTATTGGAAGTTGGATTTCCATCTGTGAACCAAGGCAAGGGATCGTCCTTACCGCTTCAAGATGCTCTAGCCCGTGTCTCATGATCAGAATGCATCGACCCTTAGAGCGACAGGGCCGGTCCACTCGATGTGGATTAAAATGCCCGAGCATTACGTTTCCCCGCCCTATGGGGCGTCAATCTAGTATGTATAAAGACCATATCATCCATTGGCTCTGCAGAGACCGATATAACCGAGGCGCCTCACTATCCATCATCCACATAAGTAAAACATACGGGCGTGCAAAACCCAGACACCACTCTTAGCTAGAAGGAAACGCATGCCCTCCCTGAGGTCCTCTCCCATTTCTGGTTCACATCGAGGTGCGAGGCTCGCGAATTAACGCTACACAAAGCTATGATATATTAAATCCATGATTTGATCATCAACCACAAGACTCTGCTTTTCAACAGAAGCCTTGATCATTTGCATCTCAGCATGCCACACAGGAAATTCACGCTATGCAACTGATATCTATCAATCACACGGAATGAAATCCAGTGTCAGACACACAGTCCATTTACAAATTCTTTATGGGTCTGAATGAAACCGGAGGCACCTTATTCCACGTCCCATATGTCAAATACAGGAGAGAGGCCCTCGCATATGTGTTGATCTCCAAGTACGTCCGACGATCACCAATTATTACCTCGTCTTGGGTGTACAGTCCAATCAAGAAATCAGTAATCATCCAAATGATGTGAAGACCTCTAGTCTTCAACAACCGTCTTCATCGTCGACTTATCGTCGAAACAGTTGTTCAGAATGGGTATAAACTCGGCCTTTTTGAATAACTCACGTATATAATAAACGAGTGCTATAAAAACACCATATGCCTCATTCCAATTAAGGGTATTCTTTTTTCAAATATTCACATCATTAGGGAAATGTTCCCATTAATTTTATTAAAGATAAATTCCATAAAATTTATTCTTTAATCTTCCTTTGGAAATCATTTCAAACCATATTAACGTTTTCCAAACTAGTCGGGATTAGCGAACCACACCGAAATAATCATTTATTTTATTTCCTAATCCCAACCTATTCATCCCATGGAGAAAAACTGGTAATACTCCATATCTAACACCACGGTGTTATCCGTAAGATTAATTACCATTTCATGTTCAAATCTAATTGAAGATTTAACTATCGCTTGGAGCAAAACTGGTGATACTCCATATGGGAAATTATATCCTGTCTTTAACTGGGTTAAAGAACGAATGTCATTTAAAACAAGATTCACTATAAATCCAAAATCACATTCCATTCAATCAGCCTCTAACTAAAAATTAGTAAGAGAACAATTCCCCAAGTATTAATCCAGAATGCCGAAATCAACATCAGATCAATACCCAGGAAACCATTCAACTCAGTTAATCTCCGGTTAGTTTCTAACTTTCTTAACTCCATTGGGTTTAAGAACAGTATTACTAAAGATGCCATTCACGACAAACCCAAAATCCCATTTGATATTAAATACAATGCTCTGAATAGAAAATATATCTGCTTATATTCAATATCAAATTCTGAAATAAACAAATATCGTATTGGAATAACGATATATATATCTTCCAAATTCCTCCACAATGTCCGTATAACACGTAATCCAATATTGAAATATTCTGAAAATAATTTTAGTTCAAATCCATCCCAATTCATGTATTGGAAATTCTGGTTATTTTTGAAACCATTTCAAATCCAATTTATTTATTCAAAAATATTGGATTATAATTCTAACTCATAATTAGTTCATTTCGATAAAAATATATTTTTATCTTTTCAAATATGGAATTTTTCATCCTAATTCTTTCCAAATCATTTATTCTGATTTTACACAAATTATTAATATTTTTAATAATTTTATCAAGGCCCATACAGTCAATTTCCATAAATGGTCATCGAACCGCACTTACAGTGACCTTTTCCAAATTTGATTTGGACGTAATTACAAATCCAACAATTAGATTAAAAATCTCTTATATTCATTGGAAAGCTCTTTTCGATATGAACCCAACAGTTCCGATTTTAGAAGAATCCGATGGTCGGATCTCCCGTAATGTCAATTTGAAGTCAATGGTCGAAATTCGCGAACTGCCGCAGCGCGACGCATTCTATTCAGGCCATTAAATATATATAATATATATATTATATATATCGTCGATTTCCTTTTAAAATGTATTTTATAAATTGTTTTAAATTCGTTTTCAAAACGACTTCAACTTCATATTGAATTTCAAACAAAATTGAATATTCCATATCATTAATATATAAATGGTAATATTTTCAAAACATTAGAAATTTGAAATTATATCCTTTTCGATATTCATTATAAAAATGAATAAAATCGATATAAATATTATTCACATCAAAATGGCGCAAATCTGAACAACACGACTTTATATATTTAAATATTTTCGTGTCCATCCCAAATCAGACATCAAAAATCATATTTTGATTCCTTTCTAAATATTATTTTAAAATATTCCTTATTTTAAAATATTCGTTATTTTAAAATATTACTTCTTTCTGAACTGGAATCAGACACAGTCAATCATCATATAATGTCGTTTTTATGGATTTCATACAACACATGTATACAACAGTCATGATAAACAATCAACCATCATCCAGAGTGTATTTTACACTGTACAAGCATTAAATATAATTATCTAACGCTTACAACAGTCTGTCAACCTATCGATTGACATACAACTAAACAGATGGGATTAGTGTACGTCAAATATCATCCCAACACCGTGGGGTTTCAATCCACAAACATATAATTTATTTGTGCAGTTGGGCGACGTGTAAAATTTATCGTCCTAATCCATATCAGTCAAATCAGTGTACTTAAACAAATCGTCCGATTTGTAAATGAATATTTATTTTAATTCATATATACGTTAAAAATTATATTTTTAACTATAAAATATTTATTTCAACACATGAATATTTTATTATCCATTTCACATCAAAATCACATTCACACAAACAAATCAATCCAAACACACACCCAAACAAGCCGTCCATGGTCTGTGGACGACGGGGAGCAATTCATACATGTAGTTATGAAATAAATAACTGTACAAAGAATTCAGTGAAAGAGTTCTCGCCTTGGGTTTCCACTCCACCATTCTTTATTTCTGAACGGTTTGGATTTCATTTTGATTTCAGTCTGATCCATCGTCATCTGTTTCACGCAGTTGATTATTAAAAATCACATTTTTATACTGTTACTTCATACATAAAAATTATATTTTTATGTTAATGTTCATATTATAAAAATTGTGTTTTTATAATCCAGTTTTCTATATTTTTGTAATTCTTATTTAAAAATCGTATTTTAATATAAAGAGAATTAATATAAAAATCACATTTTTATATCGCCACTTCACATATAAAAGATTGTATTTTTATCTTCATAAAAATATTTCAAACATATGATAAAAATCATATTTTTGATTCAAACAAAAATCTTAACTTTATTCCTATAAAAATCTAAACTTTCTTCGTATAAAAATATTAAATTTCTTCATACAAAAATATTAACTTTCTTCATACCATAAACATCATGCTCTTTTATATAAACAAATCATGTCTTTTATATAAACAAAATCATATTTTTATTGCTATGCTATAAAAAAATATTGATTTTTATAATTTTTAAAAACTAATTACACCAACATAAACAAAAAAACAAACAAACAAATAAATAAATAAATAAAGAAGGCTTACAGTAGAAATCTTGGGGGGGGGGGGTTTACTCGCGGATCAAGGAGGAGAACGTCATCCAGAGGCTCATGGCGGCTGACGGAGGGGGTGTGAGGCGGAGGAGAGGTCGTGGTCCTCGCTTGGGCGGTGGATCTTGACCTGACGTGGCGCGTTAGGGTTTCAGGCTTTAGGAGGGAAGGGTGGTATGTCGTCGTCGCGAGAAGGAGGGGAGGAGGGGCTGGTCATCGATGGTGGGAGGGGCGATGGGAGGAGGAGGCGAGATTTTGAGGATGATTGATTTTCGTTTCTGATTTGGGAAAATAATTTGTTGCGGGAATTATAAAGGAACGAGGGGCTTAAGTATAAAAGTTTATATATATATATATTTAATTTAATTTTTAAATCCAAAAAGTTGCCCTTCTCGTTTGAACCCCAAATCGAACCCAACGACTATCGCCCTAAGCTAATTACCCACATTCCGAACATAATGGGATATGTTTCATAACCCAATTCGGCTGTTACGATCTGTTTTTATCAATTTTAAAATATAATTCAGTATATATTAAATTTGAACGCACATTTTAATTTACCATGGCCACATACGGACTCCAAAAATTCCAGAAAAAATAAATCTGGCTATGTTTTGACGATACTGTCCTAACAAAACTAATTTCATCAAATTTGAAGACCGTTTGAAAAATGGCCATTTTCTGGTCGATCCAATTTAACTTAAATGGTCAAAACACATTTTCTTTTGCCACGCTCACGTATTGATTTCAAAAATTATAAAAATTGGAATCTAGCAATAATTTGACATTATGGTTCCAACAAAAGTGGTTTCATCGGAAACGGAGGTCGTTTGCAAAATTTCCATTTTTATGGGCTATATTTTCCATAGCATCTATTCTGAATTTTCAATTGCACATATCTTTTTATTCCCGCTATGAAATTTGGATTTTTCAGATTCGTTGGAAAGATATTTTCAAATAGATTCTAATGTTTTTGGTTTTTCTAAAATCCGGTTTATTTTGAATCTTGTACATTCGTTTGAATTTTGAAATCGAATTTTCAAACTATCGTGCCGTTTCCAACTCCTTTTATAATTAAAATGAATATTTATATTCTAACGTCGATTCAAATAAATATATACGTTCTAATTCTATTCAAAATAAATTTATCGTCATTATTATTTAAAATAAATCATTTTAAATATTCAAAATTCATTAAATTTGCCAAAATAAAAATTTTAAATTGGTTTTGATTTTTCGGGTTGTTACAATCTCCCCCACTTAAAATCTTTTCGTCCTCGAAAAGGAACAAAGCTGAAAGTTGTTTACCTAATCAACTCAACTTTCATTCTTCAACGTTTCAGTTTCTAAGAATTTTCAGATTCTTAAAAATATTGGCTAACACCCTAGATTTTCGAAAACTTTCGCCATAACCTCCTTTATACGGAAGCATCGGAAAAATCCCCAAACCCCCACATAGGCCCTCTCATCTCAAAAAGAAAAAGAAAAAGCCAAGCGACTAGCCAATCGGCTCATAAAATCATCTAAACCCAATAAATGAGTAAACATGTATCTATTTGTCGAACATACAATTTTATTCCTCTTCTCTAGCCTCCTTACTATGACCTGTTCAATATATATATATATATATATATATATATATATATATATATATATATGCATGTACATATATGCAAATTTGAACTATTTTCAATTCAGTTCAATATTTGATACAATTTGGTTATATGTACCGTTCATTCACATAATGGTTTTACTAGATAACAAATAATCATATAACACAACTATCAATCAATTAGTGAATCAACGTTTCAAAATCATAATTTTGACATATATACAGAAAATCATATTTTCGATGCCAAATCACAACAATAAACCCTATCTAGTTTTGGTTCTCACACCAGTCTAACGGATATATATAGATATCCCACTTTCGAAACTCAAACATAAATTCTAATGATGAAGCTTCAATCATCAGAATCATCTCCGGGCGACTAGAGTGTGATTCTATATCTATCCAGTATATTAAAACTTCAAATACACGTGGATCATACGTATATGCAAATTTTTAATATACTTGATTGTCCAAATCAATTTAAAATAAAATATTCAAATATGTATGATAAGGTTTAAATTTTCAAAACAAAATTTGATTTCATTTTTATTTTAAAAATTTCACTCTTCACACTCGTTCTAGGATACTACTGATCCCATCTCTAATGAGTCATTCTCATTGGATATTACTAATCCAATCTCTGATGAATTCTTTTGTTGGTTCTAATGTCTCTTATTCTCGAGCTCTGTAAACCAATGCTCTAATACCACCTAAGACGACCCAAACTTCCCCGTAAAGGAAAACCAGGATTGAATTGAGAACACGACAATCAGAATGCAAACAAAAGAACATTTCATTGCTTATTACAACAATTTACATCATAGTACAAGAATATACAGAGTATGAACAAATAATATACATTTGATAAATATCGGAGATTTACAAATTACAATGTAGCGGAAAATAATAAAAAACACAACTGAAAGAGATAAATGGATACAGAGCTTTCCGAATATCGTTCCAGCTGTAAACCAGGATCCTATGAATATAAATCTACAAAACTAAAACTACTAGCTGCCCGTGTGGAAAATAGGGCCACCCAGAGTTTAGGTTAAAACAATAAACTCCAGGTCAGTCATGTGACTGGGTGTGAGAACTAAAACAGTTATTAATTTGATTTTAAAGTTAGGTAAATCAGGGTATCATGCTGTATAACACGGAATGGATTTACCCCCAAGAATACCAGTGAATGAAACAAACATCGCAATGCTAAATAAAGAACAATGAAGCTATTATAAGACTCAGATTCTATCACGCAATGCAACGCAAGCCGGAGGATAGAGTTTTTACCATATAATAGCCAAAAATGCTTGGTACGTGAAATTTCATATTTTACTATTACTATAAGTGTATAGTGCCAAAACAATTTCAAATATAAATGTATCCGTCATAGACGGCATGAGTGCCCCATCCCACTATGTCGCTATACTAGGCTCTGCAATCAAAACCACAAAATGTCGCATATTCGAAGTTGGATTTCCATCCGTGAACCAAGGCAAGGGATCGTCCTTACCGCTTCGAGACGCTCTATCCCATGTACCTGGATCAGAATGCATTGACCCTCGGAGTGACAGGGCCGGTCCACTCGGTGTGGATTAAAATGCGTGAACACTACGTTTCCCCACCCTATGGGGAGTCAATCTGGTTTGTATAAAGACAATATCATCCATCGGATCCGCCGAGACCGATATAACCGAGGCTCCTCACTATCCATCATCCACATAAGTAAAACATCCGGGCGTGCAAAACCCAGACACCACTCCAAGTAAGAAGGAAATGCATGCCCTCCCTGAGGTCCTCTCCCGTTTCTGGTTCACACCGAGGTGCGAGGCTCGCGAGCTATGCTATATTAAAGCCATGCTTTGATCATCAACCATAAGACTCTACTTTTCAATAGAAGCCTTCATCATTTGCATCTCAGCATGCCACACAGGCAATTCATGCTATGAAACAGATGTCTATCAATCACACAGAATGAAATCCAATGTAAGACACACAGTCCATTTACAAGTTCGATCTGGGTCTGAATGAAACCGGAGGCACCTTGTTCCTCGTCCCATATGTCCAATACAGGAGAGAGGCCCACGCATATCCGTTGATCTCCAAGTACATCTGGACGATCACCACTTATTACCTCGTCTTGGGTGTACAGCCCAATCAAGACATCAGTAATCATACAAACGATGTGAAGACCTCCGGTCTTCAACCACCGTCTTCATCGTCGACTTATCTTCGAAATAGTTATTCAGAATGGGTATGAACCTGGCCTTTCTAATAACTCGCGTATATAATAAACGAGTGCTATAAAAACACCATACGTCTCATACCAATTCTGAATATTCTTTTATTCAAATATTCACATCATTAGGGAAATGTTCCCATTAATTTTATCAAAGATAAATTCTTTTAAATTTATTCTTTAATCTTCTTTTGGAAATCATTTCAAACCATATTAAGGTTTTCCATACTAGTTGGGATTAGCGAACCACACCGATGTAATCATTTATTTTATTTCCCAATCCCAACCTATTCATCCAATGGAGCAGAACTGGTAATACTCCATATCTAACACCACGGTGTTATCAGTAAGATTAATTACCATTTCAAATTCAAATTTAATTAAAGATTTAACTACCACTTGGAGAAAACCTGGTAATGCTCCATTCTCGATGATCTCAATCTAACTAAAGATTCATTAAAACTCCACTTAGTTTTAATCTTCCTAAAAATCAATATTAATGATTATATAACGTGGGAAATAATATCATGTCTTTAACTAGGTTAAAGAACCTATGTCATTTAAAACAAGATTCACGACGAACCCAAAATCACATTCCATTCCATCGGTCTCAAACCATAAATTAGTAAGAGAACAATTCCCTAAGTATTAATCCCAAAGGCTGAAACCAACATCTGATCAATACCCAGGAAACCATTCAACTCAATTAATCTCCAGTTAGTTTCTAATTTTCTTAACTCCATTGGGTTTAAGAACAGTATTACTAAAGATACCATTCATGACAAACCCAAAATCCCATTTGATATTAAATACAATGCTCTGAACAGAAAATATATAAGCTTATATTCAATATCAAATTCTGAAATCAACAAATATCGTATTGGAATAACGATATATATATATATATATAGGAATATATATATATATATATATATATATTCCAAATTCCTCCACAATGTCCGTATAATCATGGAATCCAATATCGAAATATTCCGAAAATAATTTCGATTCTCCATTCAAATTCATATATTGGAAATTCCGGTTATTTTTAAAACCATTTCAAATCCAATTTATTTATTCAAAAATATTGGATTATAATTCTAGTTCATAATTAGTTCATTTCGATAAAAATATTTTTTTATCTTTCCCAATATGGAATTTTTCTTCCCAATTCTTTCCAAATCATTTAATCTGATTTTACACAAATTATTAATATTTTTAATAATTTTATCAAGGCCCGTACAGTCGATTTCCGTAAATGGTCATCGAACTGCACTTACAACGACCTTTTCCAAATTTGATTTGGACATAATTCCAAATCCATCCATTAGATTACAAATTTGGAATTCTAGTTCATAATTAGTTCATTTCGATAAAAATATTTTTTTATCTTTCCAAATATGGATTTTTTCTTCCCAATTCTTTCCAAATCATTTAATCTGATTTTACACAAATTATTAATATTTTTAATAATTTTATCAAGGCCCGTACAGTCGATTTCCGTAAATGGTCATCGAACTGCACTTACAACGACCTTTTCCAAATTTGATTTGGACATAATTCCAAATCCATCCATTAGATTACAAATCTCTTATATTCATTGGAAAGCTCTTTTCAATATGAACCCAACGGTCCCGATTTTAGGAGAATCCGATGGTTGGATCTCCCGTAACGTCAATTTGAAATCTATGGTCGAAATTCGCGAGCTGCCGCAGCGCCGCGCATTCTATTCAGGCCATTATATATATATATATTATATATTTTGTCGATTTCCTTTTTAAATGTATTTTATAAATTGTTTTAAATTCATTAACAAAACGAATTCAACTTCATATTCAATTTCAAATCAAAATTGAATATTCCATATCATTAATATATAAATGGCAATATTTTCAAAACAATAGATTTTTGAAATCATATCCTTTTCGATATTCATTATAAAAATGAATAAAATCGATATAATTATTATTCATGTTAAAATGGCGCAAATCTAAACAACACGGCTTTATATATTTAAATATTTTCGTGTCCATCCCAAATCAGACATCAAAAATCATATTTTAATTCCTTTCTGAATATTATTTTAAAATATTCCTTATTTTTAAATATTTGTTATTCTAAAATATTACTTCTTTCTGAACTGGAATCAGACAGTCAATCACCATATAATGTTGTTTTTGTGGATTCCATTCCACATATGTATACAACAACCATGATAAACAATCAACCATCATCCAGAGTGCATTCTACACTGTATAAGAATTAAATATAATTATTTAACGCTTACAACGGTTTGTCAACCTATCGATTGACATTCAACTAAACAACCGGGATTAGTGTACGTCAAATATCATCCCAACACCCGTATGGGGTTTTAATCCACAAACATAGAATTTATTTGTGCAGTTGGGCGACGTGTAAAATTTATCATCCCAATCCATATCAGTCATATCAGTGTACATAAACAAATCGTTCGATTTGTAAATGAATATTTATTTTCATTCATGTATACGTTAAAAATTATATTTTTAACTATAAAATATTTATTTCAATAGATGAATATTTTTTTTATCCGTTTTACATCAAAATCACATTAACACAAACAAATCAATCCAAACACACACCCAAACAAGTCGTCCATGGTCTGTGGACGATGGGAAGCAATTCATACATGCAATTATGAAATAAATAACTATACAAAGAATTCAATGAGAGAGTTCTCACTTTGGGTTTCCACTCCGCCATTCTTTATTTCTAAACGGTTTGGATTTCATTTTGATTTCAGTCTGATCCATCACCATCTGTTTCACGCAGTTGATTATTAAAAAATCACATTTTTATGCTATTACTTCATACATAAAAATCATATTTTTATGTTGATGTTCATATTATAAAAATTATATTTTTATAATCCAGTTTTCTATATTTTTATAATGCTAATTGTTATATAAAAATCGTATTTTTATATAAAGAGAATTCATATAAAAATCACATTTTTATATCACCACTTCACATATAAAAGATTATATTTTTATCTTCATAAAAATATTTCAAATGTATGATAAAAATCATATTTTTGATTCAGATAAAAATCTTAACATTATGCATATAAAAATCTAAACTTTCTTTATATAAAAATATAAACTTTCTTCATATAAAAATATTAACTTTCTTCCTATAAAAATATTAACTTTCCTTGTACCTTAAACATCATGTTCTTTTATATAAACAAAGCGTATCTTTTATATAAACAAAATCATATTTTTATTGCTGTGCTTTAAAAAAAATATTGATTTTTATAATTCTTAAAAACTAATTACACTAAAATAAACAAACAAATAAATAAATAAAGAAGGCTTACAGTAGAAATCTCGAGAGGGGGGGTTTCTACTCGCGGATCGAGGAGAAGGGCGTCATCCAATGGCTCACGGCGGCTGACGAAGGGGGTGTAAGGGGAAGGAGAGGTCGCTGTTCTCGTCTGGGCAGTGGATTTTGGACTGATGCAGCGTGTTTGGGTTTAAGGCATCACGAGGGAAGGGGGTGTGTCATCGTCGCGAGGAGGAGGGGAGGAGGGGCTGGTCGTCGACGGTGGGAGGAGCGATGGGAGGAGGAGGCGAGATTTTGAGGATGCCGTGTTTTCGTTTCTGATTTAGGGAAATAATTTGTTGCTGGAATTATAAATTATTGAGGGGCTTTAGTATAAAAGTTTCTATATATATATGTATATAATTATATTTATATTTTATTTAATTTTTAAGTCCAAAAAGTTGTCCTTTTTGTTCAAACCATAAATCGAACCCCACGAATGTTGCCCCTAGCTGATTACCCCCATTCCGAACACAATGGGATATGTTTCATAACCCAATTTGGCTGCTATGATCTAAATTTATTAAATTTAAAATATATTTCAGTATATGTTAAATTTGAATGCACATTATAATTTACCGGGGCTACATACGGACTCCATAAATTCCAGAAATAATAAATCTGGCTACGTTTTGACAATATGGTCCTAACAAACTAATTTCATCAAATTTGAAGACCGTTTTAAAAATGGCCATTTTCTGATCGATCCAATTCAAATGAAATGGTCAAAACACGTTTTCTTTTGCCACGCTCATATATTGATTTCAAAAATTATGGAAATTGGAATCTAGCAATAATTTGACATTCTGATTCCAACAAAAGTGGTTTTGTTGGAAACGGAGGTCATTTGCAAAATTTCCAATTTTAAGGGCTATATTTTCCATAGCAACTATTCTAAATTTTCAACTGGACATAACTTTTTATTCTCGCTATGAAATTTGAATTTTTCAGATTCGTTGGAAAGATATTTTCAAATAGATTTTAATGTTTTGGTTTCGCTAAAATCCGGTTTATTTTGATACCTGTCCATTCATTTGAAATTTGAAATCAAATTTTCAAACTATCACGCCATTTCCAACTCCTTTTATAATTAAAATAAATATTTATATTCTAACGTCGATTCAAATAAATATATACATTCTAATTCTATTCAAAATAAATTTCTCGTCGTTATTATTTAAATTAAATCAATTTAAATATTCAAAATTCTTTAGAATTGCCAAAATAAAAATTTTAAATTGGTTCTGATTTTCTGCGTTGTTACAACTGGGCATCTGCAGTGACTTTAACCCTGGAGGAGGTGACGTGACATGCTCTCCTTGCAAGTTACAGGCCGGAGGGGAATCCTTATCGACCATAGGACCCCTCAAGTAGTTTTTAACGGGGGTTTCCCGTGTTGGCTCTTCTTTTTTCTTTGAAGATTTATCAACAGAAACTCCCTCCCTTCCTCGGCATTCGAGCTTCCGGCGTTTGGCTTCTCGACTTTCGACCTCTCTAATCCGTGGCTTAGACGCAGGTTTCTTCGACCCAAAATTCTTCTTTTCCTTGAGTAAAGGGCGGGCGGAGGATTCCCCGACTAAGGGAGTTGACTTGTTATCCTCTGACTTTCTTTTTGATGGAGTCGTCTCATTCTGACTAGGGGCAATCGACCCGACTCCTTCCTTGTGGGGCCCGATGGATCTGTTTTCGTCTAGGAGAGCATATTGATGAAGGTGTTGGTCAAACAAACAATCCCAAAATCGTCTATGCTTGACATTAATATCGATGAGTTTCCTGTGTCTTCTCTCGAACACCTCCTCCTCGGATCTTGCGGGATAATCTCCTATTAAAGAAGAAGAAATCGAATGTAAAAAGGGGGGAACGAGAGAGGAAAAGTGACGAGAAGGAGAGAAATGAAGGTTCGTCGTAAACGTTCAAATTAACAAATGGACTTACTACATTAAAGCCAATATCGGGCACATCCTGGCTGTTCTTTAATCCAGAACCACTCCCGCTTTGGATCACCCACTTTGCTGGGAATATCCTCTATAATCATCCAACCCCGAGCAGACTCAAAATAAAGAAGAGAAGGAGATTGTTTCTCATTATGCTCGAAACGAAAAAAGAAAGTCAGGTCCTTAAAGGTTGGGGGGTAACCCAAATATCTCATGAAAAGGAAGTACATAGATAGCAGGCTGCCGTAGGCCATCGGATGAAATTGCATGGGGGCTAAGTTCATGCGTCGCAAGAAGTCAACGATGAATGGATGAAAAGGGTGAATAACTCCTACGTTACACATCGGAAGAGACATCGCCATGTAGCCTGCCGAGGGATTGTGAGGCCGAGTGGTGTCTTGTAGAAGAAGAACGTCTGAAAAAGGAATCTTGTGTTTAGCCATCAAGTTCTTTAACCATGTGCGAGTTATTTCAGATTCTAAGGCGTCTGGAGGACTTTTCAAAATTGCAGCTTCTGGATGCGTGTTAAGTGCCATCAGAATTCGGTCTGCCCCATTCAATTCTACCACCACTTCCGCGAGACTCAGGTCCCTTGTCATTCGATTCTGGGAACCATCGTTTAAGTTTGGACTCGAGTCGACCGAGGACCTGGAGAAGCTATCAACCAGGATAGGAGAAGACAAGTTCTTGATTGATTCATGTTTAGGGTCGCCTCGTAACTCAACCATGGTTGATAAAGACACTGTTGATTTGAAATAAAAGAAGAATCAGATTCAAGAAGGAATTAACTTCGCCCAAACCACAGAAAAATGGAAAACTTCGTCCCCCATATGGACTAATCGAACCTCCAAAAGCCACTGTAGCGCCTTTAATAAGGCAAACCAGCATTGTCGACCCTGACCATGGATCCCATAGGATCCAGATTAAGAAGAAAAAAGAAAAAAGGAATCTAATTCCAAAACGACATTGATATGATGAAAATGGCATAAAGAAGAGATCTTTTACCTGAGAAAGATGGGTTAATGCGAAGACAATAAAAAATTTCCAATCTTTCACTTCAAGCAGTAAAGTAATAATTTGCAGCAGAAGAGAAGAGGGAAATGAGATAAGGAAGATTTTCCCTTGTTATATAGTATGGTAAAAAGACTATTCAAACTTAGTTGATATAACCTTCAGATTAGACATGACTGACGCGTGAAGCGGCCAGTAACTCAAGGGTCAGCCAATGATGTAAATACCAAGTAAAACGTTATCATTGCTTGAGCCCTTTAAGGTCCCCGAAGTAATTTGCGGATTTGTTGCAAATTTCAAGGTCCATCGGATGGACTACTCGGCCCAGCTTCTGAAAGGTAAAAAAAGTTTGTTCAGGACACATGTTTTCAAAGTATGTTCCGTTTCCAACACACCATACTTTAGGGGTCAAAGTGTTGATGGGCCTTTCGGATAGCCCATCAAGGTGAAATGACGAGGCAAGAATGCTGCTGAAGTGTTTGGTGCAGACCAACCTGTGAGGCCCAATGACAGGGCTCTCTTCCCTTGACGCGGTCCTAAGGAGTTTGGCATGACCAGGCTTGACTAGCCTTGCCATCCTCAGAGGAGATCTGGAAAACCGACTTAAGGATCAGCTCACCCCAGATTTTTTCCTTTTAAATTACTCAAGCAGGAAGGGTTCAACACCAATTGACGCCTATAATTCGTGGAGAATACCAACTCTTCTGGAAAAACTGACTCATTCAATATCAGCTATCTTTTTGGATCTCACGGCACGTGCTCAAGGCGGATTGATATTTTATCATCTATAAATACTCCTTTTCAATTCAGAGAAAGGGATGCATCTTCAATTCTCTAATACAAGAAAAATTATAGCAGAAACTATTTATAATTTTAATTCTTTTGTTCTACCATTGTAAACATTTTCTTAGCTGCTGAAACAATCTATAAAAGTTTATAAAGTGGACGTAGGCTCTTTAACGCCGAACCACTATAAATCTGTGTGTGAATTTTTGTGTTTTGCATTCCCTATATTTGTTAATATTCATTTTAATCTCTACACTAGTCTGTCTTTTTGGTGTTGTGCCAATTTTTGTTATCAACGTTATTTTCCCCATTACTGCTCTCATTAATTATGCCATGTATTTAGTTGTTTGATGTGTGAATTAGCTTGTATACCTTTAAGGTAGACCTAATTGAAAATTTACACCATTAAACGTTTCTCCATTCGATCGAAAATTAGCGTTTATAGTACGTATTAAATATTATATTTGTATAGTGTAATCAATTCATTCAAACGTAATAATGGCGTAATAAATATGTTAGAATAAGGTTAGAAATCTGAAATGTCCCCAATATTAATTGTTGCTTATGTATGTGTATAAAATGGCTTATATATATATTAAATAATAAAACACAAACACGAGATTAGTCGTCGTTTGTGGTAGAAGTTTGCCTGGAACCCATAGGAAAATCAAGCAACCATAAGTGAGTTTGGCTAATATGAGAGGTTTGGGTGCCATGGGCCATTTAGCTTGGTACAGTATGACACGAGGTTAAGCCCGCTTGTAGTAGAAGTCTGCCCGGAACCTCTCAGCACATCCAGCATCTGCAAGTAGACAGTTTAATGTGAGAGCTCTAGTGTACATATACCTATATTGTGTGTAAACAGGTAGGCTTACTACGCCTTGAGAAGGTCTTTAATGGCTGACCTCCTTCTTATCTAGTTTTGGTCTTAAGTGGTCAAAGACTAAGTCCATTCTGAAGGTATATTCCTTGGATTTGGACCAAAGTCATGGTGCTCACCTTCATTAGATTTGAAGTTGGTCCATGGGTCCTCCTCCTATAAAAGTGGTTACTCATGGCGATAATGGAGTAGGGTAGTTTACCAAAATGTCCACTTCCTCTTGGAGCTTTGTGAGGGCCAACCTCGGAACTGATTTGGTATACGTGGGATGTAGCATGCTACTTAATTAACCAACTGTCTAAGGGAAGTCTTAAGCAACATAGGGGCTCTACCGTAATATCAGTTAAGTAGTAACATGAGGCGTCTTCTGAAGGGGTCTTAAATGGCCATATGCAGGCCTACCCTAAACCAAAATTAAGCAGCGAGATACTACTTCTCATATTACTTATGAGGATATATATATTTAAGAACGTTGATGTGCTAGGACGGTGTCTCAAGTGGCTAGGGTCCGCCTTAGGGTCATAAGAGATCATGAGAATCCACCCCTAATAAACATACTAGAATGGGCCTTCTCAGTCCACCCCATTGGATCTTCATTCTAAATCCATCAATGAAGGTCCTAAGTGATTTATTTGGATATCCACCTCAATGATTTAAAATATTTCTTTGTATGTGTGTTTCGGAGACTCATCTTGATATATATAACCTACTAAATCTTGGTTATAGTATTTAACAAAATATAATTTTCAATCACACAGGACTTTATGTTCTGACCCCACTCCTTAACATATCCGACAGGTTAGTAGGTGGAGTAGTGACTTGATGGAAGAAACGATAAAAGAGCTTGAGGAAGGCAGAAAGACTATTTCTTTGATATTAGTTGTTATTGCTTTGTTATTATTGGTAACTTCGGATAATGAATAATAATGATGTACTGTTATGAACGAATGTGTTTGACATTTTGTTTCTAAATCCATGGCTTTTTAATAAATGGTGCATCCTATTTAATATTATACTTTCTTGTCCCGTTGTGTGATATTTCAATCACGTTATATTATCTATTATTCTGTGCACATGTAATTAATCATAGGAACCGACGACCTGTTTACAGTGGCTCTAAGTTTCGATGGGCCTTCTCCGGCACCCCGGGCGGTTTTTACATATGGGATCCAGTATAAGTTAGATTTATTTAAAATAAGAATCTTCTTGATCAATTTGATTATACTTTCCAAAGGAAAGAGAAAAACCAAGATTTTTTATAGTAAATTTTTAGTTATTTCAAAACCAAGTTTTTATAAAATCTTGATTGGGTAATTTATAAACCAAAATTAATAGTTTAATAAAATAGAGGGTTTAAAATTGGAAATATGAAGTTTTGTCAATATATATATATATATATTATATCGACTTATATAATTCATTATATGTTGACTTGTAGTAAATTTGGGATTTGAATTTTTTTGTTGTTTAAGGAAGCATGAATGAGCGATTGAGTAATAAACTAAGGTCGGTGAGTGTAAGGTGATGCTTAATAGATTATTTACCATACTTGTGTGCGATAAAGTTTATAACTTGGATGAACCAAGATTTATGATTTTTGGTGTTTATAGACACTACATGGTATTGATAGGTGATAGCTGTTTTTGGTTGCATGTAACATTATGTTGCATTTGTGTTATTTACCGATTTGCATCAGTATTGCGAGTTGTATCATGATTTGGTTGTTGCTATGATTGTTGTGTTGTTTACACATATGTTAGTTGTTGTTATATTACTTGTTTATTTGCTTAACTGTTGGTTGGGTGATGTAATTATTTACAGGTATATGGAAAAAAAATGCTTGCTAATAGATTTTGTTTCATGGTAAAAATATGTTTGCCCCACAAAATGATACGTATTTTACATTACATACGTGTTGGGTCTTATATATTGTTTTTCTATGGGTTAGGATGTCTCATCATTGATATGATATGTAGAGTGTCATTATTGATGTAGTGAAATTTTTCAGATAGAGTCTTGCTGTAACAACTAGGGTTTTGGATTCCAAGGCTAAACATATTATAGTGTGTTTTCTGTATTTTAAATTTGGGAAGAATAAAATACGAGTTCAAAAGCCCAACTCGATATAGTATTTCAAAACAGGAAAATAAAGAATTGGTGGTTTGTAGAGTTGTGTGTTGGACTAAATTAAACATCTTTAATATAATAAGTAATTTATTCCAATCTATGTTTATAAATCAATATTTGAAGGTTGGAAACATTTTATTTTAGTTAATTAATTAATTTGTTTAAAATAATGAGGTGAGAAAAATTTGTTGTAGGAATACAAGAAAGTTCGAGCATGGAATAAATATACCGACAAACATGTTGATATTAGTACTTGTGTCAAAAATTGATATTTAAATGTTGTGTAAATGTGATTTAAGGTGTATCTAAATTTTTGTTTCTGGGTTATGTAAATTTAACACCAATTAATTAATGGTGTCTCTGTGTGTGTTAATGAATTAAAAGCATTGTTAGGTCTGTAATTGTGTAATTGAAGTGTAATTAACATTAGTTAACTTCACTTGGGTTGGCTAGGTAGTTTGGCCCGTTTCCACACTTCTAGTGGTTTCTACAGGAGAGAATTGGAAGGTAAGACACTTTCATTTTTCTTTCTTTCCTCTTTCCTTCTTTTGTTCCAGTAACGAAAAAAAAGAAACCATGGCCTCTTTAGTTCTCTTGCCTAAATGTCCTACCATTTTAAAGTGAACAAAAGGTAATCTCATCTTGGGGCCAACTCGAATATATGAATCAAACTGATCTATTAATCTCTAAGAATTCAAGGGAGGAGAAAATACTGTAAGTGTTTGAGGCTATGCATGTTAGTATTCCTTGTTCTACGAGCTCCAAAGGCATAAAATTCTTCTCTTACAAGCCAAAATCAATGGAAATTGTTTCTAATCCAATCTCAGTTGAGTTGTTCAACTCACCCTTTATAGTTTACTATATTTTGAGTTTATATATGTTATGCTTGGCTAAATATGTAATTATTTGTAGCTTCCGCTTCTTGTTGTTCTCTGTTATTCAAAACACCCTGGTTGTTACTTTGGCTTGCTATATCTTATTAGTAGTCCATGGATTTGTGTCATTCCTTATTTAAATTAAAATAGAAGCTTGGTATTTTTTCATGTTTAGCTTCAGGTCAATTGGACCTCACTAACTTGGTTAAAGATTATCAAAATGGCGATCAAAAACAGGTAGTAGCTTGTACCCCCAGCATTCCAAGGATCGACTCCTTGGTCGATCGTTGGGTCGACTTCCCCGAAGGCCAGGCCAACCCCTTGCCTAGCCTGTAATTAGAGTTGCATAGGCAACTCAAGAGGCTTCTGTGTATTTTAATTGATGTTTTAGTGGTTGTTTCTTGGGTTAGTACCATCATATCTATGATGTTTTAGTGATGAATTTCTTCTGGCTTCAATCTAGATATTGTAGGCTTGTATTATCATCGAATTCGTGCATCAAGTTCATAGCTTCATGTTGATTTATGGTTTAAGTTCCATATTTAATTCTTATGTATTTGTGTAACTTGCACATTTTTATAAAATGGCTTCCAAGTAACTGTATATATATGGAATTTTCCTACTTCCTTGAGATATATTAGTTTTTAGGTTTTAGTTTTGAAAATCATCCCGAGGCTATATTATACGTTTTCCAATTATATAGATTTAAAGGAGTACTTTTATGGTATTGAAATCATTTATAATTCCATTTTCGCAAAATCAAGTATTATATATAAAAAAATTGCACCTTTCGAGAAGGCGTTTTGTTGATTGAATGATATCATAGACCTCATTGGTCTAGGATGCATCGGTATATGGTATCAATTAATCCCACATCCATCCAATCGAAGTAATAAATTTTACTGATTCTCCGTGACCCTTTGTGAATCTTCATGAATCTCAGTGATTCCCCATGTGTAACGACATCCATCAAGCGTCACATATACTAGCAACCATATATACACAATTAGTAATCATCAACTAATTTTCAACAAATTATAATTAACAACCAATTATAATTAATCGTTTTAGCTAATTTAAAATTAACTAAACTAGAGTTCTCACCTTCATACCTCCATACTCTTATTATGCATTGAATTTTAAAATAATTACACTTTTCAAAACAATTTATTTTTTCAAAATAATTTATATTTCAGAATACACTCTTAATAGTGATCCTTATGTCAATTCCACTCATTCTAGGATATCGCTATCCTATCTCTAATGAGTTTTTAAAACCAACAAGCTAAGCCTTGTCAAACCAAAGCTCTAATACCAACTCTAAATTAAATCAACTCTAAAATTTTAAATGCCGAAAATTCTGGTTCGTTACACCATGATTCTCAGTGATTTCTATAGTAATCTATGATTTCTTGTGATTTTCTTTGTTTTCTAGTACAAAGCAGACTTATAGTGTTCAAACCGTTAAGTGAGGACGTGTGGCTTGGGACACACAATTACCACCGTTCTGGTTACTATCCGAGGGTTTGTGACACATTCCTGTGTAACCGCCAGTACTAGACCTTCGGTTTATCTTATGTGAACTCTGTGGACCTTCGGGTCTTTCTATGTGAATTCTGTGGGCCTTTGGTTCATTCGAGATCCCTTTCTATGCGATATAAGTACTGACTATGACCTTAAGCCATCATGTAGTTAACAGGTGCTGGCTTGGCCTCAACTTGACAATCATGTTACTGGATCGAAATCATGTTGTTATAGTGATTTATGATTTATTGTTGATTTCAACATTATGACCATTATTATTATTGGTGATTTAGTTGGTGGATTTAAACACTTAACAGAGTTTTAGTTATACTATGATTTAACATTCAGTGATTTACGTGGTTTTGTGATTTCATATTTTGGTTCTTGTGAATCCAAATCTTCTATTTCATGTGTGTAATTCCAAGAGTAGGTTACCCTAGTCATAGAGTTCAGATAATTTTTGCTAAGGCAGTGTTAAATCCATGTTTAGGTTTCTCAATCTCATAGCTTTATATTAATCTCGTGGACTTATAAATTATGTGCTTTGTTGACCTTAGAGTATGACTTTCCTTTCAGATAGAAAGGAAATTATTGTATTTTAGTTCCCATATGAATCTGTGTATTATGATTCCTTTTCTTATGGAAAGGAATTAATGTCGGGCTAATATTTTATTTCTTCTATTCCATAAACTAATTTGTAAGCTAGACTGATCCTTGTATGTAGTACTCGGGTCAAAGCGAGTTGTTTCTAGTTTAGTCTGCTTTTGATTCATGGTCAGTGGATCTAGCTTGGACAATCTTTTGAAGCTATTACCTTTGTTGTATATTAGTACATTCGAGTTGTTTTACTTTTATTCTTTAGTGTTGGTTGTATATATACGGAGGTATAACTATTCGTGATATAGATATGTATATGTTGTACTCAGCGATTATATCTATGTACATCTATTCTTTGATCTATAGTCTATGTGTATTGTATATTATCTAAATACAATCCTTAGCTATCGTAGTTACATATTAGATGTATTGAGCATGTCGATCCACTCGAGAAAAAAAAAGAAATTTTTGCACACGCAATCGACATATTCAATATTTTTCTAAGATGAAATTATGGATGGTCGCTCCTATCCAATCCTATTTTCCCGTTAATAGATGACATTACTCATTAATTCTCTTTATTGGGGGTAGGATTCGGGGTGGGGTATCACATTTGGTATTAAAGCGGAGGATCAAAACAAGATACAATAAACATTGAGTAGAACCGGAATAGTACATGTGTTATAACGTGGAAGGATAACGCTTGTGACTACTCTATTTTTCCCATCGTAATCCTTATCCTGTGATTCCCATTAGTTTTGTTGTGTAAGGTCCAAGATTCCGGAGTACATTTTGGAATATATTTCATCCTATTATATTCCACGTGTAGTGTCCTATCATTTTTAGCCTGCCTTGAGAGAAATTTATGCCCTTGTCCTTTTGGCGCTTTAATCTTGGGTTTTAATTTTCGGGGAAAAGTTTGAACCCTATCCTTTGTGTTTGAGATTGTTGTTAGACTAAATTAATAAATTATGATGGGTTGACGGATTAAATCCAAGATAATCATAGCGTGAATTTCATGTTAGGGTGAGAAAGTGTTAAATGGAAATCAATTAGAGTTGCATAACGGAAACAGGTAAATCGTTTCAGTTATGCAGAATTAAATAAGCAGATAAGTGGAACTAAAGGATAATAGAGATTGACAATTAATTGTTGTTCAGGGTTAAGTGTCTTGTGAATACAAATCAAGTGAATTGATTGTGAAGAGTAGTGTTAAGTTGTTCTTATTTTGATTAATTATGATAATGAATAATTAAACAACCAATGTGTGAACTGGAAGTGTGGTAATTATCTTCGTGTTGGGTTGACTGTTGGGTTTTTTAAGAGGTTCTGACTGCTACGTCTGACCAGCGGTATCAATAAGAATTTCTTAAACACCTAGACGAGACGATTGAGTGCAGTAGCTTATAGGCTAAAATAAGATTTTCGGGGAAGAGTAATGTGAATTGTTTGTGAGAATGGTATTGAACCACGACATTAAATGGGGATAATAAAATTTGAATGGCAACGCATAGCGATCTTATATCGACATCGTAGCCAGATAACGGGATAAATGGTGATGAATGGATAGTTTAATACTATTCGAATCAAACTAAAATTTATTTAACGAAAATTTATGTTTGGTAAGTGTAAGGTGATTGAATATTGGTGTTTCATTAACTCGAGGTGCTTTGAAATGTAAAACAATCTGCTGCATAAGTAGTATTCTAGAATACTCTCTTCTAAAATTCAGTTAAGAAATAGTTGCATCCATCAAGTTGGTAACATATAACAACGAATGGCAAGGCTATTTGATGTTGCAATCAAGTTATTAGTCATTGTTTAGATGAATTAATATAAATGAGATAGCATGGCAACATTTCTATTGATTCGACATTGGATGGAACTGAGTGTGTATTCTAAAGAATCTACTTTGCGAAAGAGTTGTTATAAAGTTTGAATTTTTGTAACATGATATTTGGGGTAAGAATTAGAATTTGTGTAAACCAAGTATTTAAAAATTTTAACATTATTGAGCTATGTTGTCGTTAAGAAAATGAGTTTGAAATTTTGTGGCAATTAATGTATGCTAAATCTTGTTTCCAATTAAATAAATTTTGGGTAAGCTATTAAAAATGAATATATATATATATATATATGTGTGTGTGTGTGTTTTAAATTAAGTAAATTATGGGGGTGTAATTTATTTTGGGGGAGGGGGGTCTTTAACAACTCGGGTTTTGGGTACCCGAGCTAAACATATTATAGCGTGTTTTCTATATTTTAAATCTAAGAAAATTAAAATACGAGTTTGGGAGCATAACTCATATAGTACTTTAAAGAAGGAAAATAAAGAATTTGTGATCTTCAGAATTGTGTGTTGCAGTGAATTAAATATCATTATTATAATAAGTAATTTATTCCAATCTGTGTTTATAAATCAATCTTTGAAGGTTCGAAATATTTTATTTTAGTTAATTGATTTAATTTTTTCAAAACAATGAGGTGAGTAAACTTTGTTTGTAGGAATACAAGCAAGTCTATGTATGGAATAAATATTTTGACAAACGTGTTGATATTAATATTTGTGCCAAAATTTGATATTCAAATGTCGTGTAAATGTGTTTTAAGGTGTATTTAAATTTATATGTTTAGGTTATGTAAATTTAACACAACTTAATTAGCAGTGTGTGTGTTAATAAATTGAAAGTTTTGGTAATGTGTAATTAAAGCGTAAATAGCGTAAGTTAACTTCACTTAGGCTTGATTGGGTAGTTAGGACCATTTCCACTCTTCTAATTGTTTCCAGAGGAGAGAATTGGAAGGTACCACATTTCCGCTTTCTTCCTCTCCTCCTTCCTTATTTTCTTATTGTGACCGAAAAAAGTTGCCTCTTCAATCCCTATACCTAAATTTCTTGCTTATTTAAAGTAAAATAAGGATGGAATCCCTCTTTGAGACCAACTCCAATACATGAATCAACTTGATTTATTAATCTCTAAGAATTCGGAGGAGGATATGAAATGAAATATTATCATCTTTTATGTTATTTTGCACTTCTGTTAATCTTACTGCTGTGTTAATTTACTTATATGAGAATGTTAGTTCTGATTTGAGGGTTTTGTATATTTGTGCATGATACTTGGGTTAGACCGAGTATTATAGTTTAAGATTTGCATCTGGCGTAGCTGGAGACTTGTGAAAAACTCATGCATGTCCGTTACTCTTGTCATTTCATATGTATTAATGAAATCTATGTATTAGCTTTCTGATGTATTAAACTTTCGTAAATATGATGTATCATATTATTTCATTCTGCTATATGATATTGTACTCCATTATGTGACTCTATGATTTGATCCTATTAAAACCTACAAGCAATAATAATCTACCATTTTGAACGGTTTAAGTTGGCTTAATTTTCAACTTGAAGCGATCGAAAAAGCAGGTCATTACAAACTTGTTGTTTGAGGCTCTACATGTCAGTATTCCTTGTTTCTTAAGCTCCAGAAGCCTAAAGTTCTTCTCTTGCAAGCCAAAATCAATGAAAATTGGTTCTACTCCAATCTCAGGCAAGTTGTTCAACTCATGCTTTCTAATTTACTATATTTTAAGTTTATATGTGTTGAGTTGGGCTAAATACGTAATAATCTATAGCTTATGCTTTTGGTTGTTCTCTATTTTGTAAAACGTCCCTGGTTGCTACTTTGAGCTGTTATAGCTTGATCAATAGTTCATGGATTTGTGTCATTCCTCCTTTGAATTAAAGCAAAAACTTTGTCTTTGTTCACTTCCATTTTTTAGTCAATCGGACCTCACTAACTTGGTTAAATGTTTCATCAAAGTGGCGATCAGAAATAGCAGAAGCCTGTAGCTTGAGACAACCCAAACTCCCTGTTACGGGAAAGCTCGGATTGCTTTGAGAACACAACTCATCAGAACACAAACAATAGAACATTTCATTGCTATTACAACAATTTACATCAGATTAAAAGAATATATCAGAGTCTGAATAAATATTACACAGTGGAAAAATATCAGTGATTTAATACATAGCAGCGGAAAGTATAATACATAAATATAATGTGCAGCGAAAAACATCTACAACCACAACTGAAAGAGATATACGAATACAAAGCTTTTCGAATATAGCTCCAACTGTAATCCAGGATCCTGTGAAGAGAAATATCTACGAAAATCAAAACTACAAGCTTCCTGTGTGGAAAATAAAGGCACCCAGAGTTTAGGTTAAAACAGTAAACTCCGAGTCAGTCATGGGACTGGTGTGAGAACTAAAACAGTTATTAGCTTTTATTTTAAGGTTAGGTAAATCACGGGACCATGCTGTATAACATGGAATAGGTTTATCCTCAATGAATACCATAAAAAAAATCTCGGAATGCTAAATAAAAGAAAAATGAAGCTATTATAAGACTCAGGTCCTATCACACAATGCAACGCAAGCCGGAGGATAGAGTTTTACTATAATGACCCGAAAATTCCCCTTGCGGGAAATCGTGGGATTCACTAACTTTGGGCATACAACACATCAGAACAAATAACAGAAGACTTTTATAAACATCATAATAATGTTACATCAGAGTACAGAATATCAGAGTACATCGAATAAATAATAATACAGTGGAAGTTTAATTTACAATAAACTTAACACAATGCAGCGGAAGACTATCATTGATCTGACCACAACTTTAAGCTTCAATCCAGAATCCTGCCTAATAGATGAATATCTGCAAAACAAGCCACTCAACTGCCCATGTGGAAAAGAGGGCAAACAAGTTTGCAAAGTGAAACAAACTACGAGTTAGTCATGGGAGTAGTATGAGAAATCTTACTTAACTTATCTAATAATAATAAGGCTAATCACAGGATCACGCCTCTAACGCGGAATGGGTTTACTCCATTGGATTGCCAGTGTAAGAAATAAATTAAATCGCTAAACAACGCAATGCTTTTTAGAAAAATGAAATATAAGACTCAAGTCCCATCACACAATGCAATGCAAACCGGAGGATAGAGTTTTACCTTATAATTGTCAAACATGCTTTATACGACAAAACGACTTTGATATTATTATTAGTGTATATATGTTTTGAAAACATTTCAATCATAATGTATCAATCATAGATGGCATAACTACCATATACTATGTCGTCAAATATAGGTTTACAATCAAAACCGTACGGTGTCATATTGGAAGTTGGATTTCCATCATGAACCAAGGCAAGGGATCGTCCTTACCGAATTCGAGACAATCTAGTCCATGCCTCAGGATACAGCCGCAACTGCACCTAGGAGTGCCAGGGCCGGTCCACAAATATGTTAGTGGATTAGTTATACCTGAACAATACGTCTCCTTGCCATATGGGGTGTAAATAAAGAGCCACTAGGGACTCAAATCCGAGGTACCTCGCTTTCCATCATCCACATAAGTAAAAATGTCTGGGCTCCATACCATGACACCACTTCTAGCTAGAAATAAACGCATGTTCTCCCTGGGGTCCTTCTCCCGTTTCTTGTTCATACCAGGGTGTGAATCTCATGAAGTAACGCTACACAAAGCTACTGTGCTTTGATCATCAACCACAAGGCTCTGTTTTTCAACAAAAAGCCTTGATCATTTTCATCTTAGCATGCCACATTGTCAATCCATACCATACTATTGATTTCTGCCAATATATAACCTTTAAGCGCATATGTCTCAGAGAAGGGTGTTAAGTAAGATAACAAATTTTCCGCTACCAAACAGATATATATTTAACAGAGATCAACGGGTACAACATAAAGAAATACAATGTCAGACATACCATCCATATACTAGTCCGTTCTGGGTCTGAACGAAACTGGAGACACCTTATTCCTCGTCCCATATGTCCAATACAGGAGAGAGGTTCTCGCATATCCATCGATTTCCAAGTACGTCTGGACGATCACAACTATTACCTTGTCTAGGGATGCCTCCCAATCAAGACATCAGTAATCATCTAAACGATGTGAAGACCTCCGGTCTTCAACCACCATCTTCATCTTCGACTTTTAATCGTCGTAATAATTATTCAGAATGAGTTAAACCCGGTCTTTCTGAATAACTCGCGTATTTCATAATCAATAATTAAGTGATATAAATACACGTCATACGCCTCATTCCAATTCAGAATATTCTTTTAAATAAATATTCACATTATTAGGGGAAGGTTCCCATTAATTTTATCAAAGATAAATTCCTTTAAATTTATTCTTTTATCTTCTTTTTAAAGATTCGTTAAAACTCCAATTTGCTTTTAATATCAAAAGTCATTACTTTATGATTATTCAATTTAAAGAAATAAATCTTGTCTTTAACTGGGTTAAAGAACCAATGTCACTTAAAACAAAATTCGCGACAAACCCAAAATCATCTTCCATTAAAATGGAATTTTCATAGAAATCAAATCAATATATAATCGATATAAATTTCTATATTAGACTAATACTATAAATGGAATAACGACAAAGCCTATTAAGTTCCATATATAATAACGGTCTTCTTCTACAGAATCTCATCTCGATTATTATTAAATCGAATTCCATTCAATTCCAATTTCTTCTATTAAATTGGAAAACTTTACTTTGAAAATTTTCCATTAAATCTTAATAAAAAGATTTATAAATTTCAAATTATATTTTCATTGTTAATTGATTTAAAGAATGAATGTCGTTTAAAACACAATTCACAATAAACCCAATTCACATTTCATTTTATTCCAGTTACTAAATATAATTGGAAACTCTAATAATCTTAATTAAAAGATTTATTCTTTTCATACGGGGTCTAAGAACAGTGTTATTTAAGACACCATTCATGACAAACCCAAAAATCCAATTTATTTTATTTAATTCCAATTAAATATTAGTTAATTGGAAAACCTCATTAGATCTTAATTTAAAATTTATTCTAGTTAATAACTAGTTCATTTCGATAAAAATATATTTTTATCTTTTCAAATATGGGATTTTTTTCATCCGAAATCTTTCCAAATTATTTATTATGATTTTACATAATTTATCCATATTTTTAGTAATTTTATTAAGGCCCGTACAGTCGATTTCCAATAACAGCAACCGAACTGCATCCATAACGACCTTTTTCAAATTTGATTTGGACATAATTCCTTGATTTGGACATAATTCCAAATTCAACCATTAGATTTCAAAACTCTTATATTCATTGGAAAGCTCTTTTCGATACGAACCCAATGGTTCCGGTTTTAGGAGGATCCGACGGTCGGATCTCCCGTTACTTCAATTTGAAGTTAATGGTCGAAATTCGTGAACGGTCATTGTGCGATGCGTTCTTTTCAGGCCATTAAATATATATACATATATATAATACATATCTTCGATTTCTATTTAAAACGTATTTTATAAATCGTTTATAAATTCATTTTAAAATGATTTTAACTTCATTTTCAATTTTAAAGCGAAATTGAACAGTATGTATTTATATCATATTAAAATATTAATATTTTCAAATATTAGATTTTGAAATCCCTTCTTTTCGATGTTCATTATAAAGTGAATAAAATCGATCGATAAACCCGTTTGGGTTAAAATAACGTTTGCTACTTAATTCGGCTTCAGATTTTTATATTTTTGTATCCAACCAAAAATAAACATAAAAATCATAATTTTATTCTTCACTAAATTTATTTTAAAATATTCTTTATTTTAAAAATATTCTTTATTTTAAAAGATTCTTTATTTTAAAATATTCTTTATTTTAAAAGATTCTTTGACACGACCCGAACTTCCCCGGTAAGGAAAGCCCGAATGGTGTTGAGAACAACACACATCGGAACACAAACAGAAGAACAATTCATTGTTTATTACAACAATTCCATCAGATTACAAGAATATATAGAGTATGAATAAATATTATGCAACAAAGAATATCAGAGATTTAAATACAGTACTGCAGCGGAAAAACAATACAAAACACAACTGAAAGTAATACACAGATACAGAGCTTTCCGAGCATTGTTCCAGCTGTAAATCAGGATCCTGTGTATATAAATTTGCAAAACCAAAACTACTAGCTTCCCGTGTCGAAAATAGGGGCACCCAGAGTTTAGGTTAAAACAATAAACTCCAGGTCAGTCATGTAACTGGTGTGAGAACTAAAACAGTTATTTAAAACTTTACTTTAAAAGAGAGTAATTCAAGGGACCACGCCGTATAACACGGAACGGGTTTCCTCCCAAGAACACAAGTGCATAGAATAAACAACTCAATGCTTTTTCGAAAAATGAAGCTATTATAAGACCCATGTCCCATCACACAATGCAACGCAAGCCGGAGGATAGGGTTTTCCCTTATAATAGCCAAACATGCTTGGTACGTTTAAAACAAATCATTTGGTACTATTATAGGTGTATAGTGTCAAAACAATTTCAATCATAAATATCAATCATAGACGGCATGGGTACCATATATCATGTCGCCATACTAGGCTCTACAAATAAAACCGCAATATCACTTATTGGAAATTGGATTTTCGTCATGAGTCGAGGCAAGGGGCAAGCTCCTCTCCGATTCGAGACACTCTAGCAAATGTCTCAGGACCCCACTATGATCCTTGGATCTTCAGGGCTGGTCCTCTCTTACTTTTGAGGATTAGTTATTCCTAAACACACGTTTCCCGGTCCTAACAGACTTATATCCGAGGCGCCTCGCATTCCAACAACCACAGGTGAAAAGTATATAAATGTCAGCCAGTTTAAGCACTGACACCACCACTAGCTAGAAAGAAACGTCGTGCTCTCCCTGCAGTCACTATCCCGTTTTTGACTCATACCGAGGTGTGAGGCTCGCGAATTCATGTTATACACAAAGCTGCGCCACACAGGCCGTGCTTTGATCATCAACCACAAGACTTTGTTTTTCGACAGAAGCCTTGATCATTTGCCACTTAGGCGTGCCACACAAGCAATTCATGCCATGCGACTGATGTCCATCGATATACAACCTCTTAGCTCGTACGTCTTAGAGAAGGGCGTTAAGCAAGAGAATAAATTCTCCATCGCCAAACAGATGTATATTTAATAGAGATCAATCATCACAGAATAAAATCCAATGTCAGACACACAGTCCATTTACAAGTTTGTTCTGGGTCTGAATGAAACCGGAGGCACTTTCCACGCATATCCATCGATCTCCAAGTACGTCTGGACGATCACCAACTGATTCCCTCAACTTGGGTGTACAGCCCAATAAAGATCATCAGTAATCACCCAAACGATGTGAAGACTTCCGGTCTTCAACCACCGTCTTCATCTTCGACATACCGTCGAATCGGTTATTCAGAATGGGTATAAACCCGGCCTTTCCAAATAACCCGTGTATATAATAAACACGTGTTACACAAACACCACATACGCCTCATTCCAATTCAGAATATTCTTTTATTCAAAATTTCACATTCCTAGGGAAATGTTCCCATTAATTTTATCAAAGATAAATTCTTCTAAATTTATTCTTTAATCTTCCTTTGGATATCATTTCAAACCATATTATGGTTTTCCAAACTAGTCGGGATTAGCGAACCACACCAAAGTAATTATTTATTTTATTTCCCAATCCCAACCTATTCATCCCCTGGAGCAAAACTGGTAATACTCCATATCTAACACCACGGTGTTATCGGTAAAATTAATTACCATTTCATGTTCAAATCTAATTAAAGATTTAACTATCGCTTTGGAACAAAACTGGTGATACTCCATTCTCGATCACTTTCCAAATTTGATAATTTAAATTATCAATTCACATTTCAATCTAACTACAGATTCATTAAAACTCCACTTAGTTTTAATCTTTCCCCCAAATAAATATCTTGTCTTTAACTGGGTTAAAGAACCAATGTCACCTAAAACACGATTCACGATAAACCGAAAATCCCATTTGATATTAAATACAAGGCTCTGAATAGAAAATATATCGGCTTATATTCAATATCAAATTCTGAAACCAACAAATATCGTATTGGAAATAATGATATAAATATATCTTTCAAATTCCCATAACAATATCTGTATAATCACGGAATCCAACATCGAAATATTTCAAAGACAATTTCGATTCAAATCCACTTCCACTTTATATATATTGGAAATTCTAGTTATATTCAAATTCAATTTATATATTTCAAAAATAAATTGATTTTAATTCTAGTTCAAAACTAGTTCATTTCGATAAAAATCTATTTTTATCTTTTCAAATATGGAGTTTTTCATCCCAGTTCTTTCCAAATCATTTCTTATGATTTTACACTAATTATTGGTATTTTTATCAATTTTATCAAGGCCCGTACAGTCGATTTCCATCTACGGCCATCGAACCGCACTTACAGCGACCTTTTCCTAATTTGATTTGAACATAATTCCAAATCCAACCGTTAGATTTCAAATTTCTAATATTCATTGGAAAGCTCTTTTCGATACGAACCCAACGGTTCTAGTTTCAGGAGAATCCGACGGTCGGATCTCCCGTAATGTCCATTCGAAGTCAATGGTCGAAATTCACGAACTACCGCAGCGCGGCGCGTTCTATTCAGGCCATTATATATATAATATATATATTATATTTCGTCGATTTCCTTTTTAAAACGTATTTTATAAATCGTTTTAAATTCGTTTTCAAAACCATTTCAACTCTATATTCAATTTCAAATCAAAATTGAATATTTCATATCATTACCATATAAATGATAATATTTTCAAAACGTTATATTTTGAAATCACTACCTTTTCTATATTCATTATGAAAAAGAATATAATCGATATAAATATCATTCACGTCAAAATAGCGCAACTCTAATCAGCACGGCTATATATATTTCAATAAATTCGTTTTTTTATTCAACAAATGAATATTTATTCTATTCAACACATGAATATATATTTCTTTCAACACATGACTAATCTCAACACATAAGTACTGTCAACACATGACTATTTTTGTTATGTAATATATTTTATAAAATTATGGTATCTATCGTTTGATTTTTAATCAGACTCCAACCGTAAAGTAGTTCCTAATCTTAAATATGATAAAGATGTAAATTTTATTGTTAAAATATTTTACTCAACACATGAATAGTTTCAACACATGAATATTCTCAACACATGACCATCGTCAACACATGACTATTTTTATATTCTAATATTCTTTATTTTCCCAATTGGAATGAGGTCCAATCAATTACCATATAATGTTAATTATATGGATTCCATACAACACATGTATATAATAGCAACGATAAATAATCAACCATCATCCAAAGTGCACCACACAACTACATAAGCATTAAATATAAATAATTAACGCTCACACAGTCTGTCGACCAATCGATCGACATACAACTAAATAATTGGGATTAGTGTACGCCAAATATCATCCCAACACCCGTGTGGGGTTTCAAATCAACAAACACCGAATATTATTTGTGCAGTTGGGCGATGTGTAAAATTTATCGTCCCAATCAATATCCTTCAAATAGGTGTACATAAACAAACCGTCCGGTTTGTAAATGAATATTTATTTATTCACATTCACGTTAAAAATTATATTTTTAACGATAATTATTTTTAACTATATAATTATTTTATTTTATTTCAACACAAGAATATTTTATTATCCACTTCACATCAACATCACAAACAAACTTCACAACACAACAAACAAGCATACAAGCCGTCTATGGTCTGTGGACGACGCGTGTCGGATACTAGTAAGCACCGTCTGCATCCTAGTATATATATTTTAACTAGAAAATAGAATTTAAAGTGAGAAGTTCTCACCGACTAGCTAATCCAATACCACGACTCTTCTTGAATAAGAAATCTTCGTCGTGTTCGCCTTTTGTCAATCTCATCGCCCGTAGCCACTACATATATAAAAGTCACATTTTTATATTATAGCTATGTATATAAAAAAATCATATTTTTATAATCACTCTGTATAGATAAAAATTCAATTTTTACACCGCTACTATATAGATAAAAATTCTATTTTTACACCGCTACTATATAGATAAAAATTCTATTTTTACACCGCTACTATATAGATAAAAATTCTATTTTTACTCCGCTACTATATAGATAAAAATTCAATTTTTACTCCGCTACTATATAGATAAAAATTCTATTTTTATCTCGCTAGTAATATAATAAAAATTATATTTTTATTACTCTACATGAATAAAAATCATATTTTTATTCTTCCTATGATAAAAAGATCATATTTTTATATGGCTACTTCTATTAAATCACATCTTTATTACTCTACATTATATAAAAATCGTATTTTTATATTTTCTACCTTATAAAAATCATATTTTTATTATCTATACTGTATAAAAATCATATTTTTATATCTTCTATAAATTAAAAATCGAATTTTTATTCTTTCAAAAATACAAAAATCATATCTATAATCTGAGAATCATTTCTATTCTTTCTACTATATAAAAAAACTGATTTTATATTTTTATAAACTATTTACTTCATATAAATAAAATAAGTAAATAAAAATAAATAAAAAAGAACTTACATTGATCGATCAAGGAAGGAGGTTTTCACTGTCGGAGGGGTGCTCGAGGGGGCCTGCGGCTTCAGGGGGCGGGGGTTTCACTGCATCGCAGGGGGCCAGGGGAAAAGGAAGCGCGCCAGAGTGGGTTCGGGAGGTGACGCAGGGTGCGGTGGGCTGTGGAGCGATTGGCGATGGAGATTTGGGGATTCGAGTGGGGCGCGATTCTGTCGCGTGGAAGAGGCCAGGGGGTTCGAGAAGGGGAGCGGATCGGGAGGGGAAAGGGAAGGAGGAAGAGAGGGGGGCTGCCTAGCTCCGGCGGTGGGCGATGCCGCCCTAGGGGGGCGCAATGGCGGTTCTTCCGCCTCCCTCCCTCCTTTTTTTTGATTACTAAACTAATGGGGGGGGGGGAGAAGGATATAGGTTTTTTTTTAATAAAATTATTTATATATTTAATTTATTTTCAAAAAGGGTTGAGTTTTTGTTCGGACTCCAATCGAGGCCCACTGACTGTCGTCCTTGGCTAATTACCCCCATTAGGCTGATCCGATCGTTCCGATCAGTTTTCGTCAAAATCAACATATAACTCTATATATTGATTTTGAATGCACATTTCAATTTACCGGGGCCACATACTAACTCGAAATATTCACGAAAAATATTTTCTAGCTTCGTATTGACGATACAGTCCTAACAAAACTAGTTTTGTCGAATTCTGAGATCGTTAGAAAAATGGCCATTTTCCAGTCGATTAAAATCAACTGAAACTGGTCAAACGCGTTTTCCTTTGCCACGCTCACACATTGATTCGAAAAATTACAAAATTTGAAATCTAGCAATAACTTGACATCACGGACCCAACAAAAGTGGTTTCGTCAAAAACCGAGGTCGTTTGCAAAATGGCTATTTTTAGGGGCCTGAATTCCATAGCGACTATTCAGAATTTTCAACTGGACGTATCTTTTTACCCCCGCTATGAAATATCGATTTTTCGGTTTCTTTGGAAAGATATCCTCAATTAGATTCAAATATTTTTGGTTTCGTTAAAATCTGGTTTATTTTGCACCCGGTACATTCATTTGAACTTTGAAATCGAATTATCAAACTACCACGCCATTTCAGGCTCGTTGTATAATTAAAATAAATTATTTATTTTCTAATGAAGATCTATATTAATATATACGTTCGAATTCTATTCAAAATAAATTTTTCGTCGATATTATTTAAAATAATTCATTTTAAATATTCAAAATTGACAAAAATTGCCAAAATAAATTTTTTAAATTGGCTCGCACTTCCGGGTTATTACATTCTTTATTTTAAAATATTCTTTATTTTAAAAGATTCTTTATTTTAAAATATTTTTTCTATAGAAATGTTCTTTACTTTAAAATATTTTTTTATAAAAAAATGTATTCTAAATCGGAATGCGACTCAATCAATTACCATATAATTTCAGTTATATGGATTTTCATACATCACATGTATACAACAATAATGATACATAATCATTCAATAATCGATTTACATCCAAAGTGAAGTTTACAATTGTGTGAGCATTAAAATAAATAAATAAAAAACACTCATAACAAACTGTCAATCCATCGATTGACATACAACCAAGTATTAGGACTAGTGTATGTCAAATATCGTCCTAATACCCATGTGGGGTTTTCAAACAACAACAGTTCATCTAAATGAATCTTTGGTTAATGAATTTAACCAATTCTAATTCCGCTAACATGTTGATAATAATGAACAAAACATGTTGTTATATTGCTAACATCAAATAAAAATTTATTTTATTCGCATAATTTCTCTACATGTATCTAATGTCAAATAAATATGTATTTTATTTGCATACATGTTATTCTGCTAATGACAAAAATAAAAAGACAATTTTGTCTACATACATGTTTTCAAATTCAAGTGACAAAATAAAAAGATAATTTTGTCAACATACATATGTTCTAGTACTAATGACAATATAAAAAGAGAATTTATTTATATAACATGTTTAATGTTTCCTAGTGACAAATAAAAGAAAGTTTTTATTTGACAGCAATTCTACTTTTAAATATGACAAATAAAAGGAGATTTTTATTTGTATGAAAATTCATTATTTAGCATAACAAATAAAAATGAATATTTTTATTTGTTTACAATTCTAGTTTTTAACATAACAAATAAAAAATGATATCTTTATTTTAACATAACATTATCTAAATAAATGACATTTTTTAACATAACATGACATTATCTAAATAAATGACACTTTATTTTATACAAAATATGATTCCTAACATAAATGACATATTTGTTAAAAATTATGATTCCTAACATAAATGACATATTTATTACAAAATATGATTTCTAACATAAATGACATATTTATTACAAATTATGATTCCTAACATAAATGACATATTTATTTCCCATGACAATTCCTAACAAAATGATATTTTTATTTAACATAACATGTAATAACCCGGAAATCCGAGCCAATTTAAAAATTTTATTTTGGCAATTTTAGCGAATTTTGATTATTTAAAATGAATTATTTTAAATAATAACGACGAGAAATTTATTTTGAATAAAATTAGAACGTATATATTTATATAAATCGTCATTAGAATATAAATAATTAATTATAATTATAAAAGGAATTGAAAATGGCGGGTAGTTCGATAATTCGATTTTAAAGATCATATGGATGTACAGGATTCAAAATAAACCGGATTTTAGCAAAATCAAAAATATTAGAATCTATTTGAGAATATCTTTCTAACGAATCCGAAAAATCGAAAATTCATAGCGGGGATAGAAAGTTACTTCCAGTTGAAAATTCAGGATAGTCGTTATGGAATTCTGGCCCTTAAAAATGGAAATTCTACAAACGACCTCGGTTTTCGACGGAACCACTTTTGTTGGATCTGGGATGTCTAGTTATTGCTAGATTCCAAAATTCGTAATATTTCGAATCAATATGTGAGCGTGGAAAAGGAAAACGCATTTGACAAGTTTCAATTGATTTTAATTGTTTGGAAAATGGCCATTTTTCAAACAGTCTCAGAATTTGACGAAACTAGTTTTGTTAGGACCGTTTCGTCAATACGAAGCTAGAAAATATTTTTCGGGAATTTGTAGAGTTAGTATATGACCCCGGTAGATTGAAATGTATGTTCAAATTCAATATATAGAGTTATATTTTGATTTTGATGAAAACTGATTGAAACGATCGAATCAGCTTACGATACATATCCCATTGTGTTCAGAATGGGGGTGATTAGCTATGGACGATAGGCGGTAGGTCTCGTTTCGAGGTCGAAATAAAAAGTACCTTTTTGAAATTAAATTAAATATAATAAATAAAAAAAATAAAAAAACCTCTCTCCTCCTTAACCCTTCACCTCCTCCCCCCCCCCTCGTCACATTTAATTCGAAAAAAAAAACCGCAGCAATCTCTCGTTGCCCCCCCTCCATCGATCCACCGCCGCCCCCTCCGTCTGCCCCACCACACTTCGGCGCACCGCTCTCTCTTTCCCCCCCTCTCTCTCTCTGGCCATTCCCCCTCCGTTGCTCCTCCCTCTCTCTCCCCGTTAACCCCAAAATGGCCCAAACCCTAGAAGCCACCGACGAGACACCTGAGCCACCACCTACGCATGCGTACCCCCTCCTCCAACTGAAAGGCCGTTGTCTCCGGCTGACTAAACCCCTCCGATTACCTATGAGGTATTTTTATTATTTGTTTTGTTTTAATTTATTTTAAATATTTAAATTAGTTTAAGTATGTTAAGGTTTTTAATTCATAACAGAAAAGGTTGGATTTTACTTCACACAGATGAAAAATAAAGTTATGATTTTTATTTTAAATAAAGCTGTAATTTTTAACATGTTTAAGGAAGTTTAGGTTTTTATATAACATAAAGAGGTGATTTTATATACGTGAGATGATAAAAATATGATTTTTATATCATATGAAGAATAAAAATATGATTTTTATTTATGTAGAGTAATAAAAATATAATTTTTATTATATTACTAGCAAGATAAAAATAGAATTTTTATCTATATAGTAGCGATATAAAAATAGTATTTTTATCTATATAGTAGGGATATAAAAATAGAATTTTTATCTATATAGTAGCGATATAAAAATAGAATTTTTATCTATATATTAGCGGTATAAAAATGTGATTTTTATATATATAGCAAAGTTATAAAAATGTGATTTTTAATGTAAACTTCATGAAACAGACTGCGTTGGAAGCACGATGAAGATTTTCTACAAATGAAGAGCCGTGGCGTTTGGTTTAGCTAGTCGGTGAGAATTCCTCACTTTTAATTTTATTTTCTAGTTGAAATATATACTAGGATGCAGACGGTGCTTAGCAGCACCCGACCCCCGTCGTCCACAGACCATGGATGACTTGTTTGTTTAATTGGTGTGTTATGAAATTTGATTGTGTGATGTGGAATGAAATAAAATATTTTATAGTGGAAAATATTTTATTGATAAAAATATGATTTTTAACGTGAATATAAAATAAATAGTAATAAACAAATCAGAGATTTGTTTATATACACTTATTTGACTGATATTGATTAGGACGATAAATTTTACACATCGCCCAACTACACAAATAAAAATCTGTGTTTGTTGATTTGAAACCCCACACGGGTGTTGGGATGATATTGACGTACACTAATCCCAATGGTTTAGTGGTATGTCGATCGTTTGATTGACAGACTGTACGAGCGTTGATTAGTTATATTTAATGCTTATGCAGTTGTGTGGTGCACTCTGGATGATTATCATTGCTGTTATATACATGTGTTGTAGAGAATCCATATAATGTATCTATATAATTAACATTATATGGTAATTGATTGGGCCTCATTCCAATTGGGAAAAATAGAAAAATAAAATTCATGTGTTGAATAGAAAAATATATTCATGTGTTGAATAGAAATAGAAATATAAATTCATGTGTTGAAAATAAATTCTTGTGTTGAATTGAAAATAAATTCATGTGTTGAATAGAATAAACATTCATGTGTTGAATATAATAAATATTCATGTGTTGAGTAAAAGTCATGTTGATTAGATTGACGCCATTTTGACGTGAACGATATTTATATCGATTTTATTCATTTTTATAATGCATATAGAAAAGAAAGTGATTTCATAATTTAACGTTTTGAAAATATTATCATTTGTATAACGATGATGTGGAATATTCAATTTTGATTCGAAATTGAATATGAAGTTGAAATCGTTTCGAAAACGAATTTAAAACGATTTATAGAATATGTTTTAAAAGGAAACCGATGAAGTATATTATATATATATATAATATTATGGCCTGAATAGAACGCGCCGCGCTGCGGCAATTCGCGAATATCGACCATTAACTTCGAATGGACGTTACGGGAGATCCGACCATCAGATTCTCCTAAAACTGGAACCGTTGGGTTCGTATCAAAAAGAGCTTTCTATTGAATATTAGAAATTTGAAATCTAATGGTTGGATTTGGAATTATGTCCAAATCAAATTTGGAAAAGGTAGCGGTAAGTGCAGTTCAATGGCCGTTGATGGAAATCGATTGTATGGGCCTTGATAAAATTATTAAAAATAGTAATAATTTGTGTAAAATCATAAGAAACGATTTGTGAAGAATTGGGATGAAAATTTCCATATTTGAAAAGATAAAAATAGATTTTTATCGAAATGAACTAGTTTTGAACTAGAATTAAAATCAATTTATTTTTGAAATAAATAAATTGAATTTGAAAGGGTTTTTAAAAATAACCAGAATTTCCAATAATTGAATTGGAATGGATTTGAATCGAAATTGTCTTTGGAATATTTCGATGTTGAATTTCGTGATTATATAGATACCGTTATGGAAATTTAAAAGATATATTTATATTGTTATTTTCGATACGATATTTGTTGGTCGTAGAATTTGATATTGAATATAAGCCAATATATTTTCTATTCAGAGCCTTGTATTTAATATCAAATGTGATTTGGGTTTGTCGTGAATGGTGTCTTCATTAACACTGTTCTTAAACCCACTTGAGAAAAATATTAAATCTTTTTAATTAGATTTAATGAAGTGTACCAATTAAATGGTATTTAATTGGAATTGAATTTGAATTGATTTTTAGGTTTATCGTGAATGGTGTTTTAAATAACACTCGTTCTTTAACCCGATAATTAATGGAATGTGATTTTGGGTTTATAGTGAACCGTATTTTAAATGACATTGGTTCTTTAACCCAGTTAAAGACAGGATGTGATTCCCCAAGTTAAATAATCATTGATATTGATTTTTGGGAAGATTAAAACTAAGTGGAGTTTTAATGAATCGTTAATTAGATCGAAATAATTGAGAATGGAGTATCACCAGTTTTGCTCCAGGTGATAGTTAAATCTTTAATTAGATTTGAACGTGAAATGGTAATTGAATTTACCGATAACACCATGGTGTTAGATATGAAGTATGACCAGTTTTACTTCATGGGATGAATATGTTAGGATTAGGAAATAAAATAAAAGATTACTTCGGTGTGGTTCGCTAATCCCGACTAGTTTGAATTGATATTCAAAGAAGATTAAAGAATAAATTTAAAGAATTTATCTTTGATAAAATTAATGGGAACTTTTCCCGAAGAATAAGAATATTGGAATAAAAGAATATTCTGAATTGGAATGAGGCGTATGTTGGGTTTGTGTAACACTTATTTATTATATACGCGAGTTATTCAGAAAGACTGGGTTTATCCCATTCCGAATAACTGATTCGACGTGGTGTCGAGGGTGAAGATGGTGGTTGAAGACCGGAGGTCTTCACATCGTTTGGGTGATTACTGATGATCTTGATTGGGCCGTACACCCAGGAGGAGGGAATCAGTTAGTGGTCGTCCATACGTACTTGGAAATCGATGGATATGCGAGGTACCAGGTGCCTCCGGTTTCGTTCAAATCCAGAACGGACTTGTGAATGGACTCTGTGTCTGACATTGGATTTTATTCTGTGTGATTGATTTTTATTAAATATATATCTGTTTGGCGGCGGAGAATTTATTCTCTTGCTTAACGCCCTTCTCTGAGACGTACGAGCTCAGAGGTTATATATTGATAGATATCAAACGCATGAAGTGAATTGCCTGTGTGGCATGCCTAAGTGGCAATATGATCAAGGCCTCTATTGAAAAGCAGAGTCTTGTGGTTTATGATCAAAGCACGACCTGTATGGCATAGCTTTGTGTAGCGTTGATTCGCGAGCCTCACACACCGGTTGTGAACCAGAAACGGGAGGGGACATCAGGGATGGCATGCGTTTCCTTCTAGCTAGAAGTGGCGTCAGTGGTTTTACATGCCCTAACGAGTTTGACTTATCTGGTTGTTGCTATTGCGAGGCGCCTCGGATATATCGGTGATTGTGTGGATCCGATGGAGCCATTTGGCTCATGTTCGCCCTGTAGGGCGGGGGAACGCAGTGTCCAGGGTTTAAGTTTAATCCACATCGGTGGACCAGCCCTGACGATCCAAGGGTCACTCGAGCTCTGATCCTGAGACATGGTAGGCTAGATTGTCTCAAATCGGTGAGGACTATCTTTTGCCTCGGTTTACCGATGGAAATCCAACTTCCAATATGTGACATGTGCGGTTTTGATTGTAGAGCCTAGTATGGCGACATGATATATGGTACCCATGTCGTCTATGATTGATACTTATGATTGAGATTGTTTTATACACTATGCACTTATAATAATATCAAATGATTTGATTTTTAACGTATCAAGCATTCTTTGGCTATTATAAGGTAAAACACTATCCTCCGGCTTGCGTTGCATTGTGTGATGGGACCTGGGTCTTATAATAACTTCATTTTTCATTATTTAGCATTGCGCTGTTGTTTTATGCACTGGTATTCTTGGGAGGAAACCCGTTCCGTGTTATACGGCGTGGTCCCTTGATTTACCTAACTTTAAAATAAAGATTAATAACTGTTTTAGTTCTCACACCAGTCCCATGACTGACCTGGAGTTTATTGTTTTAACCTAAACTCTGGGTGCCCTTATTTTGACACGGGCAGCTAGTAGTTTTGGTTTTGCAGATTTATATTCACAGGTTCCTGATTTATAGCTGGAACGATACTCGGAAAGCTCTGTAACCGTGTATTTCTTCTAGTTGTGTATTGTATTATTTTCCGCTGCTATGTAATGTATTGTAATCTCTGATATTTTCTGTGTAATATTTATTCATACTTTGTATATTCTTGGATTCTGATGGAATTGTTGTAATTAACAATGAAATGTTCTTCTGTCTGCGTTCTAATTTGTTGTGTTCTTAAAACAATCAGGCGTTTCGAACGGTCTTGGTCGGTTTAGCGACTGATTCGGATCGAGCGAAATTCCCGGTCATCACACCTGGTATCAGAGCTTTGGTTTACAAAGCTCGAGAACAAGACATGTTTGAGCCATACGAAAGAATTCATCAGAAATTGGATTAGTAATATCCAATGAGAATGACTCGTTAGAGATGAGATCAGTAGTATCCTAGAACGAGTGTGAAGAGTAAAATTTTAAAATGAAAACAAATTTTGTTTTGAAAATTTAAATCAGTTATTCTTGTTTGATTATTTATTTTATATTGAATTTGGACAATCCAGTATATAAAGATTTTGCGTATACGTCTGATCCGCATGCATTCGAAGTTTTAATATACTGGATAGATATAGAATCAAACTCTAGTGGCCCGAAGATGATTCTGATGGTTGAGTACTCGTCGTTAGAATTTATCTTCGAGTGACGAAAGTGTGATATTTATATATTTCCATAGACTGGTGTGAGAACCAAAATTAGATAGGGCCTATTGTTGTGATTTGGCATCAAAATGTGATTTTTTGACTATGTATCAAAGTTATGTGATTGAAAAGCTAATCAACTAATTTATTACTGATTGTGTTGTTTGTTTATTGGTTGATTAATTAAAATTTGAACCATTTAGCCAAATTGAACCAAGTAGTGAATTGTATTGAAAATTTATCGCATTTGCATGCATATACATGTACTTGCATTGAATAGGTCATTGCAAAGAGGCTAGAGAAAAAGAATAAAATTGTTTGCCCAACAAATAGGTACATGTTTACAAATTTATTGGGTTTTTGACGATTTTATGAGCTGATTGGCTAGCCGCTTGGCTGTTTCTTTTTCTTTTTGGATTGATGAGGGCCATGGGAGGCTATTTGAAATATCCCGAAGTCCCCGGTGCAGGGGAGGTTATGGCCAAATTTTTCAAAAATTTAGGGTGTTAGCCAAATTTTTGAAAAATTTGAAAAGTTCTTAGAAACTGAAAAGTTGAAGAACTTAAGCCATATTGAAAATACTGGAAGTTGAGTTGATTTGTAAAAAAACTTTCGGCTTCTTTCCTTTTCGGGGACGAAAAGTTTTAAGTGGGGGAGATTTTAATAACCCGGAAATCCGAGCCAATTTAAAATTTTTATTTTGGCAATTTTAGCGAATTTTGATTATTAAAAATGAATTATTTTAAATAATAACGACGAGAAATTTATTTTGAATAAAATTAGAATGTATATATTTATATAAATCGTCGTTAGAATATAAATAATTAATTATAATTATAAAAGGAATTGAAAATGGCGCGGTAGTTCGATAATTCGATTTCAAAGTTCAAATGGATGTACAGGATTCAAAATAAATCGGATTTTTGCTAAACCAAAAATATTAGAATCTATTTGAGAATATCTTTCCAACGAATCCGAAAAATCGAAATTTCATAGCGGGGATAGAAAGTTACATCCAGTTGAAAATTCAGGATAGTCGCTATGGAATTCTGGCCCTTAAAAATGGAAATTCTGCAAACAACCTTGGTTTTCGGCGGAACCACTTTTGTTGGATCCGGGATGTCTAGTTTTTGCTAGGTTCCAAAATTCGTAATTTTTTGAATCAATATGTGAGCGTGGCAATGGAAAACGCGTTTGACTAGTTTCAGTTGATTTTAATCGACTGGAAAATGACCATTTTTCAAACAGTCTCATAATTTGACGAAACTAGTTTTGTTAGGACCGTATCGTCAATACGAAACTAGAAAATATTTTTCGGGAATTTATAGTGTTAGTATGTAGCCCCGATAGATTGAAATGTGCGTTCAAATTCAATATATAGAGTTATATTTTGATTTTGATGAAAACTGATTGAAACGATCGAATCAGCTTACGATACATATCTCATTGCGTTCAGAATGGGGGTGATTAGATATGGATGACAGGCGGTAGGTCTCGTTTCGAGGTCGAAATAAAAAGTACCTTTTTGAAATTAAATTAAATATAAAAAATAAAAAAACCTCTCTCCTCCTTAACCCTTCAGCCCCTCCCCCCCCCCCCCCCCCCGTAAAATTTAATTCGAAAGAAAAAAACCGCAGCAATCTCTCGTCGCCGCCCCCCCATCGATCCACCACCGCCCCCTCTGTCTGCCCCACCACACTTCGGCGCACCGCTCTCCCTTTCCCCCTCTCTCTCTCTCTCCAGCCATTCCCCCTCCGTTGCTCCTCCCTCTCTCTCCCCGTTAACCCCAAAATGGCCCAAACCCTAGAAGCCACCGACGAGACACCTGAGCCACCACCTACGCATGCGTACCCCCTCCTCCAACTGAAAGGCCGCTGTCTCCGGCTGACTAAACCCCTCCGATTACCTATGAGGTATTTTTATTATTTGTTTTGCTTTAATTTATTTTAAATATTTAAATTAGTTTAAGTATGTTAAGGTTTTTAATTCATAACAGAAAAGGTTGGATTTTACTTCACACAGATGAAAAATAAAGTTATGATTTTTATTTTAAATAAAGCTGTAATTTTTAACATGTTTAAGGAAGTTTAGGTTTTTATATAACATAAAGAGGTGATTTTATATACGTGAGATGATAAAAATATGATTTTTATATCATATGAAGAATAAAAATATGATTTTTATTTATGTAGAGTAATAAAAATATATTTTTTATTATATTACTAGCAAGATAAAAATAGAATTTTTATCTATATAGTAGCGATATAAAAATAGTATTTTTATCTATATAGTAGGGATATAAAAATAGAATTTTTATCTATATAGTAGCGATATAAAAATAGAATTTTTATCTATATATTAGCGGTATAAAAATGTGATTTTTATATATATAGCAAAGTTATAAAAATGTGATTTTTAATGTAAACTTCATGAAACAGACTGCGTTGGAAGCACGATGAAGATTTTCTACAAATGAAGAGCCGTGGCGTTTGGTTTAGCTAGTCGGTGAGAATTCCTCACTTTTAATTTTATTTTCTAGTTGAAATATATACTAGGATGCAGACGGTGCTTAGCAGCACCCGACCCCCGTCGTCCACAGACCATGGATGACTTGTTTGTTTAATTGGTGTGTTATGAAATTTGATTGTGTGATGTGGAATGAAATAAAATATTTTATAGTGGAAAATATTTTATTGATAAAAATATGATTTTTAACGTGAATATAAAATAAATAGTAATAAACAAATCGGAGATTTGTTTATATACACTTATTTGACTGATATTGATTAGGACGATAAATTTTACACATCGCCCAACTACACAAATAAAAATCTGTGTTTGTTGATTTGAAACCCCACACGGGTGTTGGGATGATATTGACGTACACTAATCCCAATGGTTTAGTGGTATGTCGATCGTTTGATTGACTGACTGTATGAGCATTGATTAGTTATATTTAATGCTTATGGAGTTGTGTGGTGCACTCTGGATGATGGTTGATTATTTATCGTTGCTGTTATATACATGTGTTGTAGAGAATCCATATAATTAACATTATATGGTAATTGATTGGGCCTCATTCCAATTGGGAAAAATAGAAAAATAAAATTCATGTGTTGAATAGAAAAATATATTCATGTGTTGAATAGAGATATAAATTCATGTGTTGAATTGAAAATAAAATCATGTGTTGAATTGAAAATAAATTCATGTGTTGAATAGAATAAACATTCATGTGTTGAATAGAATAAACATTCATGTGTTGAATAGAATAAATATTCATGTATTGAGTAAAAGCCGTGTTGACTAGATTGACGCCATTTTGACGTGACCGATTTTTATATCGATTTTATTCATTTTTATAATGAATATCGAAAAGAAAGTGAATTCAAAATTTAACGTTTTGAAAATATTATCATTTGTATACCGATGATGTGGAATATTCAATTTCGATTCGAAATTGAATATGAAGTTGAAATCGTTTCGAAAACGAATTTAAAACGATTTATAGAATACGTTTTAAAAGGAAATCGACAAAGTATATATTATATATATTATATATATAATATAATAGCCTGAATAGAATGCGTCGCGCTGCGGCAGTTCGCGAATTTCGACCATTGACTTCGAATGGACGTTACGGGAGATCCGACCGTCGGATTCTCCTAAAACCGGAACCGTTGGGTTCGTATCGAAAAGAGCTTTCTAATGAATATTAGAAATTTGAAATCTAATGGTTGTATTTGGAATTATGTCTAAATCAAATTTGGAAAAGGTCGTGGTAAATGCAGTTCAATGGCCGTTGATGGAAATCGACTGTACGGGCCTTGATAAAATTATTAAACATAGCAATAATTTGTGTAAAATCATAAGAAACGATTTGTGAAGAATTGGGATGAAAATTTCCATTTTTGAAAAGATAAAAATAGATTTTTATCGAAATGAACTAATTATGAACTAGAATTAAAATCAATTTATTTTTGAAATAAATAAATTGAATTTGAAAGGGGTTTTAAAAATAACCAGAATTTCCAATAATTGAATTGGAATGGATTTGAATCGAAATTGTCTTTGGAATATTTCGATGTTGAATTTCATGATTATATAGATATTGTTATGGAAATTTAAAAGGTATATTTATTTCGTTATTTTCGATACGATATTTGTTGGTCGTAGAATTTGATATTGAATATAAGCCGATATATTTTCTATTCAGAGCCTTGTATTTAATATCAAATGTGGTTTGGGTTTGTCGTGAATGGTGTCTTCATTAACACTGTTCTTAAACCCAGATAAGAAAAAGATTAATATTTTTATTTAGATTTAATGAAGTGTACCAATTAAAGGGTATTTAATTTGAATTGATTTTTGGGTTTATCGTGAACTGTGTTTTAAATAACACTCGTTCTTTAACCTGATAATTAATGGAATGTGATTTTGTGTTTATAGTGAACCTGTTTTAAATGACATTGGTTCTTTAACCCAGTTAAAGACAGGATGTGATTTCCCAAGTTAAATAATCATTGATATTGATTTTTGGGAAGATTAAAACTAAGTGGAGTTTTAATGAATCTTTAATTAGATCGAAATAATCAAGAATGGAGTATCACCAGTTTTGCTCCAGGCGATAGTTAAATCTTTAATTAGATTTGAACGTGAAATGGTAATTGAATTTACCGATAATACCATGGTGTTAGATATGAAGTATGACCAGTTTTACTTCATGGGATGAATAGGTTTGGATTGGGAAATAAAATAAAAGATTACTTCGGTGTGGTTCGCTAATCCCGACTAGTTTGAATTGATATTCAAAGAAGATTAAAGAATAAATTTAAAGAATTTATCTTTGATAAAATTAATGGGAACTTTTCCCGAAGAATAAGAATATTGGAATAAAAGAATATTCTGAATTGGAATGAGGCGTATGTTGGGTTTGTGTAACACTTATTTATTATATACTCGAGTTATTCAGAAAGACCGGGTTTATCCCATTCTGAATAACTAATTCGACGTGGTGTCGAGGGTGAAGATGGTGGTTGAAGACCGGAGGTCTTCACATTATTTGGGTGATTGCTGATGATCTTGATTGGGCCGTACACCCAAGAGGAGGGAATCAGTTAGTGGTCGTCCAGACATACTTGGAGATTGATGGATATGCGAGGTACCAGGTGCCTCCGGTTTCGTTTAGACCCAGAACGGACTTGTAAATGGACTGTGTGTCTGACATTGGATTTTATTATGTGCGATTGATTTATATTAAATATATATCTGTTTGGCGGCGGAGAATTTATTCTCTTTCTTAACGCCCTTCTCTGAGACGTACGAGCTCAGAGGTTATATATTGATGGATATCAAGCGCATGGAGTGAATTGCCTGTGTGGCATGCCTAAGTGGCAATATGATCAAGGCCTCCGTTGAAGAGCAGAGTCTTGTGGTTGATGATCAAAGCACGGCCTGTGTGGGATAGCTTTGTGTAGCGTTGATTCGCGAGCCTCACACCCCGGTTGTGAACCAGAAACGGGAGGGGACATTAGGGAGGGCATGCGTTTCCTTCTAGCTAGAAGTGGCGTCAGTGGTTTTACATGCCCTGGCGAGTTTGACTTATGTGGTTGTTGCTGTTGCGAGGCGCCTCGGATATATCGGTGACTGTGTGGAGCCGATGGAGTCATTTGGCTCATTTTCGCCCCAAAGGGCGGGGAAACGCAGTGTCCAGGGTTTAAGTTTAATCCACATCGGAGGACCGGCCCTGACGATCCAAGGGTCACTCGAGCTCTGATCTTGAGACATGGTAGGCTAGATTGTCTCGAATCGGTGATGTCTATCTTTTGCCTCGGTTCACTGATGGAAATCCAACTTCCAATACGTGACATGTGCGGTTTTGATTGTAGAGCCCAGTATGGCGACATGATATATGGTACCCATGTCGTCTATGATTGATACTTATGATTGAAATTGTTTTATACACTATGCACTTATGATAGTATCAAATGATTTGTTTTTAGCGTATCAAGCATTCTTTGGCTATTATAAGGTAAAACCCTATCCTCCGGCTTGCGTTGCATTGTGTGATGGGACCTGGGTCTTATAATAGCTTCATTTTTCATTATTTAGCATTGCGCTGTTGTTTTATGCACTGGTATTCTTTGAAGGAAACCCGTTCCCTGTTATACGGCGTGATCCCTTGATTTACCTAACTTTAATATAAAGGTTAATAACTATTTTAGTTTTCACACCAGTTCCATGACTGACCTGGAGTTTATTGTTTTAACCTAAACTCTGGGTGCCCTTATTTTGCCACGGGCAGCTAGTAGTTTTGGTTTTGCAGATTTATATTCACAGGATCATGCTTTACAGCTGGAACGATACTCGGAAAGCTCTGTATCCATGTATTTCTTCTAGTTTTGTATTGTATTATTTTCCGCTGCTATGTAATGTATTGTAATCTCTGATATTTTCTGTGTAATATTTATTCATACTCTGTATATTCTTGGATTCTGATGGAATTGTTGTAATTAAAAATGAAATGTTCTTCTGTTTGCGTTCTAATTTGTCGTGTTCTCAAAACAATCAGGCGTTTCTAACGGACTTGGTCGGTTTAGCGACTGATTCGGATCGACCGAAATTCCCGATCGTCACATAACATGATTCTAAATAAGTGACATTTTTATTTCAACATGACGTTTTCTATATTCTTTAATGACAAAATAAAAAGAGAAATTATTTATATGACATTTTCTATGTTCTTTAATGACAAAATAAATGTGAATATTTATTTGTACACAAATTTTAACCTTTAATATGACAATTAAATGTGAATATTTATTTGTAAGCAAATTCCAATCTTTAATACGACAAATAAATGTGAATATTTATTTGTATGCAAATTTCAATTTTTAATATGACAAATAAATATGAATATTTATTTGTATGCAAATTTCAATCCTTATCTTAGCAATTAAAGATTATATTTTTATTTTACAAAATATAACTCGATAAATCATCACCACCACAGTCAGTCAATCAATCTAAATTTATACGGTGTCTATATTTAATATTACAATAACAATCAATATGTATATATATATACTTCTATATATATAATTTTTTTATTTTTAATTTTAAATCGAGAAATCTCACCGAAAGCTTTCCACTTTGCCAAAATTTAGACGAGCTCCAAATCATTTTCCATTAGTTCCATCATGAAGATCTCGCTTTCATGATTCAAACGCTTTCAGTTTCATGTAATTCCGCTTCTATTTGACAAAGTTACGTTGATTTAAACACTGGATTACATTAATCACTTAAATAAATAATTAATTATTTTAATCATCACCTAATTAATTGCTAAACCGTCGTCTCCACCCTATGTAGAACGGCGTCCTCACGAATCCAAAGCCGCCACTCATCAACATGTTATAACCCGGGAAATGCGAGCCAATTTAAAAATTTTATTTTCGCAATTTTAGTGAAGTTTGAATATTTAAAATGAATTATTTTAAATAATATCAACGAGAAATTTATTTTGAATGGAATTCGAACGTATATATTTATATAGATCGTCGTTAGAATATAAATGTTTATTCATAATTATAAAAGGAATTGAAAATGGCGCGGTAGTTCGATAATTCGATTTCAAACTTCAAATGAATGTACCGGGTGCAAAACAAACCGAATTTTAGCGAAACCAAAAATATGAGAATCTAATTGAGAAAATATTTCCAACAAATCCGAAAAATTGAAATTTCATAGCAGGGATAAAAAGTTATGTCCAGTTGAAAATTTAGAATAGTCGCTACGGAATTTCGGCCCTTAAAAATGGAAATTTTGCAAACAACCTCGGATTTCGAAAAAACCACTTTTGTTGGATTCATGATGTCAAATTATTGTTAGGTTTCAAATTTCATAATTTTTTGAATCAATATGTGAGCGTGGCAAAGGAAAACGCGTTTGACCAGTTTCAGTTGATTTTAATCGACTGGGAAATGACCATTTTTCAAACGGTCTCAGAATTCGACAAAACTAGTTTTATTAGGACCGTATCGTCAATACGAATCTAGAAAATATTTTTCTGGAATTTTTCGAGTTAGTATGTGGCCTCGGTAAATTGAAATGTGCGTTCAAATTCAATATATAGAGCTATATTTTGATTTTGACAAAAACTGATCGAAACGATCGAATTGGCTTACCAGACATATCCCATTGTGTTCGAAATGAGGGTATTACGCTAGGGACGACAGTCGGTGGGTTCGATTTCGAGTCCAAAATTTTAAGTTGCTTTTTATGGAAAATTAAATTAAAAATAATATAAAATTTTATATTACCCCCTCACTCCCTCTATACGCCCTCAGACCCTTCCCCGTTGACCATTCAAAAACGAAATTAAATAAAAAAAAAGAAGAAAATGGGGAGGACGTCGATCCTCCACCACTCGCACCACCGTCGAGGCGTGACCTGCCCCAGCCTCGCGCCCTCGCCTCCAGCCCCCCCTCCGTCCCTGCTCCTCCTCTCCTCCTCCCCCTCTTCTAAATCGATCGCTGAGCCCCCCTTAAAACCCTAACGCCGCCCCTCCTCCTCACCGATCCGCCACCACCCGCGACCCCCCTTCTCCTCTTCTCCGCCAACGCAAACCCCGCTCCTCTTCGGGTCACGGCAACAGCGCCCCTCCCCTTTTCCTTGACCACTGTAAGCTTTATTTTGTTTTATTTATTAATTTCTTTCTTTACATAATGTAAATAAGTTTTAAAATGAAAAATATATCAGTTTCATATATAGTATGATATTGAGAGGGATAAAAATACAATTTTTAATTATGTTGAGGGATAAAAACTTGATTTTTGTATGAGAAGGGTTGGATTTTTATAGGCAAAACGGGTTTGATTTTTCTATGGTGTTCATATAAATAAAGAAGCGAATTTTCTATGGTGGTCATATATATAAAGAAGTGACTTTCATATATGAAATAGCGCATATAAAGACTTGATTTTTATAATATAGAAAAGTTAAAAATATAATTTTTATACTAGTGGCATAATAAAAATATAATTTTTATAAAGTAGAAGTATTGAAAATATAATTTTTATTATATTTGAAAAGGAAAAATCTTTATATTTGAAAAGGCGAAATCTTTATATTTGAAAAGGCGAAATCTTTATAAGTGAAAAAGGCGAAATCTTTATATTTGAAAAGACGAAATCTTTATATTTGAAAAGGTGAAATCTTTATATTTGAAAAGGCGAAATCTTTAAATAGAGAATAGCGTGATAAAAATGTGATCTCTATTATATGAACACCGGTGTAAAAATGGAATTCCTATTTATAAAGTAGCGATGTAAAAATAGAATTCCTGTTTATAAAGTAGCGGTGTAAAAATAGAATTCCTATTTATAAAGTAGCGGTGTAAAAATGTGGTTTTTATATACAAAGAACAATATAAAAATGTGACTTTTATATATGTAGTGAATATGGGCAACGAAAGTGACAAAGGACGAAAAGGTGAAGACTTCTACATAAGAGAGAGTCGAGGCATTTGGATTAGCTTGTCGGTGAGAACTTCTCACTTTTAATTTTCTTTTTCTAGTTATAATATATACTAGGAAGCAGACGGTGTTTAGTAGCACCCGACACCCGTCGTCCACATACCATGGACGACTTTTTTGTTTGATTGAAGTGTGGTGAAAATTTATTGTGTTGTGGAATGATTGAAATAAATTAATTATCGTTAAAAATATAATTTTTAACATGAATATGAATATAGTGAATGTGAATAAATAAATATTCATTTACAAACCGGACGGTTTGTTTATGTACACCTATTTGAAGGATATTGATTGGGAAGATAAATTTTACACGTCGCCCAACTGCACAAATAAAAATAAGTGTTTGTTGATTTGAAACCCCACACGGATGTTGGGATGATATTTGGCGTACACTAATCCCAATTATTTAATGGTATGTCGATCGATTGGTCGACAGGCTGTGTAAGCGCTAATTATCTATATTTGATGCTTATGCAGTTGTGTGGTGCACTTTGGATGATGGTTGATTGTTTATCGTTGCTATTATATACATGTGTTGTGTGGAATCCATATAATTAACATTGTATGGTGATTGATTGGGCCTCATTCCAATTGGGAAAATAAAGAATATTAGAATATAAAAATAGTCATGTGTTGACGATGCTCATGTGTTGAGAAAATTCTTGTGTTGAAACTTATCGTGTGTTGAGTAAAATAGTTTAACAATAAAATTTACATCTTTATCATATTTAAAATTAGAATCTACTTTACGGTTGGAGTCTAATTAAAAATCAAAGGATAGATACCATAATTTTATAAAATATATTACAAAACAAAAATAGTCATGTGTTGATAGTACTCATATGTTGAGATTAGTCATGTGTTGAAGGAAATATAGATTCGTGTGTTGAATAGAATAAATATTCATTTGTTGAATAGAATAACGAATTTATTGGAATATATAAAGCCGTGTTGATTAAACTTGCGTTGTTTTGACGTGAACGATATTTATATCGATTATATTCGTTTTTATAATGAATATAGAAAATGTAGTGATTTCAAAATATAACGTTTTGAAAATATTATCATTTATAAAGTAATGATATGAAATATTCAATTTTGATTTGAAATTGAATATAGAGTTTAAATGGTTTTGAAAACGAATTTAAAATGATTTATAAAATACGTTTTAAAAGGAAATCGACGAAATATATATAATATATATATTATATATATAATGGCCTGAATAGAACGCGCCGCGCTGCAACAGTTCGCGAATTTTGACCATTGACTTCGAATTGACGTTGCGGGAGATCCGACCGTCGGATTCTCCTAAAACCGGAACCGTTGGGTTCGTATCGAAAAGAGCTTTTGAATGAATATTAGAAATTTGAAATCTAACTGCTGGATTTTGAATTATGTCCAAATCAAATTTGGAAAAGGTCGCTGTAAGTGCAGTTCGATGGCCGTTGATGGAAATCAACTGTACGGGCCTTGATAAAATTATTAAAAATATCAATAATTTGTGTAAAATCATAATATGTGAATTGGAAAGAATTGGGATGAAAAATTCTGCATTTGAAAGGATAAAAATAGATTTTTATCGAAATGAACTAGTTTTGAACTAGAATTAAAATCAATTTATTTTTGAAATAAATAAATTGAATTTGAATTGGTTTTGAAAATAACCAGAATTTCCAATATATATAAAGTGGAAGTGGATTTGAATCGAAATTGTCTTTGGAATATTTCGATGTTGGATTCCGTGATTATACAGATATTGTTATGGGAACTTGAAAGATATATTTATATCTTTATTTCCAATACGATATTTGTTGGTTTCAAAATTTGATATTGAATATAAGCCGGTATATTTTCTATTCAGAGCCTTGTATTTAATATCAAATGTGATTTGGGGTTTATCGTAAATCGTGTTTTAGATGACATTGGTTCTTTAACCCAGTTAAAGACAGGATATTGATTTTTGAGAAGATTAAAACTAAGTGGAGTTTTAATGAATCTTTAATTAGATTGAAAGTGAATTGATAATTTAAACTATCAAATCTGAAAAGTGATCGAGGATGGAGTATCACCAGTTTTGCTCCAAGGCGATAGTTAAACCTTTAATTAGATTTGAACGTGAAATGGTAATTAATTTTACCGATAACACCGTGGTGTTAGATATGGAGTATTACCAGTTTTGCTCCATGGGATGAATAGGTTGGTATTGGGAAATAAAATAAATAATTACTTCGGTGTGGTTTGCTAATCCCGACTAGTTTGGAAAACCATAATATGGTTTGAAATGATATCCAAAGGAAGATTAAAGAATACATTTAGAAGAATTTTTCTTTGATAAAATTAATGGGAACCTTTCCTTAGGAATGTGAAATTTTGAATAAAAGAACATTCTGAATTGGAATGAGGCATATGTTGTGTTTGTGTAACACGTGTTTATTATATACGCAGGTTATTCAGAAAGGTCGGGTTTATACCCATTCTGAATAATCGATTCGACAGTATGTCGAAGATGAAGACGGTGGTTGAAGACCAGAAGTCTTCGCATCGTTTCGGTGATTACTGATGATCTTGATTGGGTTGTACACCCAAGAGGAGGGAATCAGTTGGTGATCGCCCAGACGTGCTTGGAGATCGATGGATATGCGAGGAAAGTGCCTCCGGTTTCGTTCAGACCCAGAACAAACTTGTAAATGGACTGTGTGTCTGACATTGGATTTTATTCTGTGTTGATTGATATCTATTAAATATACATCTACTTGGCGGCGGAGAATTTATTCTCTTGCTTAACGCCCTTCTCTAAGACGTACGAGCTCAGAGGTTGTATATCGATGGACATCAGTCGCATGGAGTGAATTGTCAGTGTGGCACGCGTAAGTGGCAATTGATCAAGGCTTCTATTGAAAAGCAAAGTCTTGTGGTTGATGATCAAAGCATGGTCTGTGTGGCGTAGCTTTGTGTATAGCGTGAATTCGCGAGCCTCACACCTCGGTATGAGTCAAAAACGGGATACGGACCCCAGGAGTGCACGACGTTTCTTTCTAGCTATGGGTGGTGTCAGTGCTTAAACTGGCTGACATTTATATACTTTTCACCTTTGTGGTTGTTAGATATGAGGCGCCTCGGTTATAGGTCTGTAAGGACCGGGAAACGTGTGTTCAGGAATTGCCAATCCTCAAAAGTAAGAGAGGACCGGCCTTGGAGGTTCCAAAGGATCATAGTGGGGTCCTGAGACATTTGTTAGAGTGTCTCGAACGGAGAGGATCTTGCCCCTTGCCTAGACTCATGACGGAAATCCAATTTCCAATACATGGTATTGCGGTTTCATTTGTAGAACCTAGTATGGCGACATAGTGGTATGGGTCATTCATGCGGCCTATTATTGATATTTATGATTGAAATTGTTTTGACACTATACATTTATTATAGTATCAAATAATATGTTTTTAACGTATCAAGCATGCTTTGGCTATTATAAGGTAAAAACCCTATCCTCCGGCTTGCGTTGCATTGTGTGATGGGACCTGGGGTCTTATAATAGCTTCATTTTCCTTTATTTAGCATTGCGCTGTTTGTTTTATGCACTGATATTCTTGGGAGGAAACCCGTTCCGTGTTATACGGCGTGGTCCCTTGATTTACCGAACTTTAGAATAAAGATTAATAACTGTTTTAGTTCTCACACCAGTCACATGACTGACCTGGAGTTTATTGTTTTAACCTAAACTCTGGGTGCCCTTATTTTCAACATGGGCAGCTTGTAGTTTTGGTTTTGCAGATTTATATTCACAGGATCCTGATTTACAGCTGGAACGATTCTCGGAAAGCTCTTATCCGTGCATTACTTCTAGTTGTTTTTATATTTTTTTTCCGCTGCTATGTAACTTATTGTAATCTCTAATATTTATCGAATGTATATTTATTCATACTCTGTATATTCTTGTATTCTGATGGAATTGTTGTAATAAACAATGAAATGTTCTTCCGTCTGCGTTCTTTTGTTTGTTTTTCTCAAGGCAATTCGGGCTTTCCTTACCGGGGAAGTTCGGGTCGCTACATAGTGGTATAAGAGCTTTGGTTTACAGAGCTCGAGAACAAGACACGTTAGAACCATACGAAAGAATTCATCAGATATTGGATTAGTAATATCCAATTAGGATGACTCGTTAGAGATAGGATCAGTAGTATCCTAGAACGAGTGTGAAGAGTATATTTTTCAAATGAAAACAATTTTGTTTTGAAATTTAAACCATTTTATACGTATTTGAATAATTTATTTATTTTGAATTTGGACAATCGAGTATATAAAGATTTCGCGTATACGCGTCATGAACGTATATTCGAAGTTTTAATATACTGGATAGATATTGAATCACACTCTAGTCGCCCGGAGATGATGTTGATAATGACCATGGCATCATCAATATTTATGTTCGTGTTTCGAAGTTGTGCAATCTATATATTTCCATTAGGCTGGTGTGAGAACCAAAATATAGCAAGAATACATTGTTGTGATTTGGCATCAAAAACATGATTTTCTGTATATGTATCAAAATTATGAATTTGAAACATTAATTCCCTAATTGATTGCTGGTTGTGTTGTTTGTCTATTTGTTTGAAATTTTAAACCATTTAGCATAACAGAATCAAATATTGAACTGTATTGAAAATTTGTTAGAATTGCATGCATATACATGTAATTACACTGAACATGTCATAGCAAGGAGGCTAGAGGAGAAGAATAAAATTGTTTGCCCGACAAATAGGTACATGTTTACCATAATTTACTGTTTCGTTTGGGTGATGATGATTTTGTGAGCCGATTGGCTAGCCGCTTGGCTTTTTCTTTTTCTTTTGGATTGAAGAAGGCCATGGGAGGCTATATGAAATATCCCGAAGTCCCCGATGCAAAGGAGGTTATGGCGAAATTTTTCGAAAATTTAGGGTGTTAGCCAAATTTTTGAAGAATTTGAAAAGATCTTAGAAACTGAAAAGTTGAAGAACCTAAGCCGTAATGAAAACAATGGAAGTTGAGTTGATTTGTAAAACAACTTTCGGCTTCGTTCCTTTTCGGGGACGAAAAGTTTTAAGTGGGGGAGATTGTAACAACCCGGGAAATGCGAGCCAATTTAAAATTTTTATTTTCGCAATTTTAGTGAAGTTTGAATATTTAAAATGAATTATTTTAAATAATATCGACAAGAAATTTATTTTGAATGGAATTCGAATGTATATATTTATATAGATCGTCGTTAGAATATAAATGTTTATTCATAATTATAAAAGGAATTGAAAATGGCGCGGTAATTCGATAATTCGATTTCAAACTTCAAATGAATGTACCGGGTGCAAAACAAACCGGATTTTAGCAAAACTAAAAATATGAGAATCTAATTGAGAATATATTTCCAACGAATCCAAAAAATTGAAATTTCATAGCGGAGATAAAAGGTTATGTCCAGTTGAAAATTTTGAATAGTCGCTATGGAATTTCGGCCCTTAAAAATGGAAATTTTGCAAACGACCTCGGATTTCGATGAAACCACTTTTGTTGGATCTATGATGTCAAATTATTGCTAGGTTTCAAATTTCATAATTTTTCGAATCAATATGTGAGCGTGGCAAAGGAAAACGCGTTTGACCAGTTTCAGTTGATTTTAATCGACTGGGAAATGGCCATTTTTCAAACGGTCTCAGAATTCGACGAAACTAGTTTTATTAAGACTGTATCATCAATACGAAGCTAGAAAATATTTTTCTGGAATTTTTCGAGTTAGTATGTGGCCTCGGTAAATTGAAATATGCGTACAAATTCAATATATAGAGCTATGTTTTGATTTTGACGAAAACTGATCAAAACGATCGAATTGGCTTACCATACATATCCCGTTGTGTTCAGAATGGGGTATTACGCTAGGGACGACAGTCGGTGAGTTCGATTTCGAGTCCGAAATTTTAAGTTGCTTTTTATGGAAAATTAAATTAAAAATAATATAAAATTTTATATTACCCCCTCACTCCCTCTATACGCCCTCAGACCATTCCCCGTTGACCATTCAAAAACGAAATTAAATAAAAAAAAGAATAAAATGGGGAGGACGTCGATCCTCCACCGCTTGCACCACCGCCGAGGCGCGGCATCCTTCAGCCTCGCGCCCTCGCCTCCAGCCCCCCCTCCGTCCCTGCTCCTCCTCTCCTCCTCCCCCTCTTCTAAATCGATCGCTGAGCCCCCCTTAAAACCCTAACGCCGCCCCTCCTCTTCACCGATCCGCCACCACCCACGAACCCGCGACCCGCCTCCTCCTCATCTCCACCAGCACAAAACCCCCCTCCTCTTCGAGTCACGGCAACAATGCCCCTCCCCTTTTCCTTGACCACTGTAAGCTTTATTTTGTTTTATTTATTATTTTCTTTCTTTATATAATGTAAATAAGTTTTAAAATGAAAAATATATCAGTTTCATATATAGTATGATATTGAGGGGGATAAAAATACAAATTTTAATTATGTTGAGGGATAAAAACTTGATTTTTGTATGAGAAGGGTTCGATTTTTATAGGCAAAAAGGGTTTGATTTTTCTATGGTGTTCATATAAATAAAAAAGCGATTTTTCTATGGTGGTGATATATATAAAGAAGTGACTTTCATATATGAAATAGAGCATATAAAGACTTGATTTTTATAATATAGAAAAGTTTAAAATATAATTTTTATATGGTAGGAATGTTAAGAATATAATTTTTATACTAGTGGCATAATAAAAATATAATTTGTATAAAGTAGAAGTATTGAAAATATTATTTTTATTATATTTGAAAAGGCGAAATCTTTATATTTGAAAAGGCGAAATCTTTATATTTGAAAAGGCGAAATCTTTATATTTGAAAAGGCGAAATCTTTATATAGAGAATAGCGTGATAAAAATATGATCTCTATTATATGAACACGGTGTAAAAATAGAATTCCTATTTATAAAGTAGCGGTGTAAAAATAGAATTCCTATTTATAAAGTAGCGGTGTAAAAATGTGGTTTTTATATACATAGAACAATATAAAAATGTGACTTTTATATATGTAGTGAATACGGGCAACGAAAGTGACAAAGGACGAAAAGGTGAAGACTTCTACATAAGAGGAGTCGAGGCGTTTGGATTAGCTAGTCGGTGAGAACTTCTCACTTTAAATTTTCCTTTTCTAGTTATAATATATACTAGGATGCAGACGGTGTTTAGTAGCACCCGACACCCGTCGTCCACATACCATGGAAGGTTTTTTTGTTAGATTGATGTGTGGTGAAAATTGATTGTGTTGTGGAATGATTGAAATAAATTAATTATCGTTAAAAATATAATTTTTAACGTGAATATGAATATAGTGAATGTGAATAAATAAATATTCATTTACAAACCGGACGGTTTGTTTATGTACACCTATTTGAAGGATATTGATTGGGATGATAAATTTTACACGTCGCCCAACTGCACAAATAAAAATAAGTGTTTGTTGATTTGAAACCCCACACGGGTGTTGGGATGATATTTGGCGTACACTAATCCCAGTTATTTAATGGTATTTCGATCGATTGGTCGACAGGCTGTGTAAGCGCTAATTATTTATATTTGATGCTTATGCAGTTGTGTGGTGCACTTTGGATGATGGTTGATTGTTTATCGTTGCTATTATATACATGTGTTGTGTGGAATCCATATAATTAACATTGTATGTTGATTGATTTAGCCTCATTCCAATTGGGAAAATAAAGAATATTAGAATATAAAAATAGTCATGTGTTGACGATGCTCATGTGTTGAGAAAATTCATGTGTTGAAACTTATCGTGTGTTGAGTAAAATATTTTAACAATAAATTTTACATCTTTATCATATTTAAAATTAGAATCTACTTTACGGTTGGAGTCTAATTAAAAATCAAAGGATAGATACCGTAATTTTATTAAATATATTACATAACAAAAATAGTCATGTGTTGAGATTAGTCATGTGTTGAAGGAAATATAGATTCATGTGTTGAATAGAATAAATATTCATTTGTTGAATAGAATAACGAATTTATTGGAATATATAAAGACGTGTTGATTAGAGTTGCGCAGTTTTGATGTGAACGATATTTATATCGATTATATTCGTTTTTATAATGAATATAGAAAAGGTAGTGATTTCAAAATACAACGTTTTGAAAATATTATCATTTATATAGTAATGATATGAAATATTCAATTTTGATTAGAAATTGAATATAGAGTTGAAATGGTTTTGAAAACGAATTTAAAGCGATTTATAAAATACGTTTTAAAAGGAAATCGACGAAATGTATATAATATATATATTATATATATAATGGCCTGAATAGAACGCGCCGCGGTAGTTCGCGAATTTCGACCATTGACTTCGAATTGACGTTGCGGGAGATCCGACCGTCGGATTCTCCTAAAACCGGAACCGTTGGGTTCGTATCGAAAAGAGCTTTGTAACGACCCAGAAAATCTGAACCAATTTAAAATTTTTAAATTGGCTAAAATAATGGATTTTAAATATTTAAAATAAATATTTTAAACAATGGCGATGAAAACTGAGTTTGAATCGACATTTGAAAACGAATATAATTAATTATAATTATATATAGAATTGAAAATAGCGCGGTAGTTCGATAATTCGATTTCAAAATTCAATTGAATATACCGGGTGCAAAACAATCCGGATTTTAGTGAAACCAAAAACATTAGGATCTAATTGATGATATCTTTCTAACGAATCTGACCAATCGAAATTTGATAGCGGGAATCAAAAGATATGTCCAGTTGAAAATTCTGAATAGTCGCTATGGAATTCAGGCCCTTAAAAATGGACATTTTGCAAATGACCTCGGATTTCGACGAAACCACTTTTGTTGGATCCGCAGTGTCAAGTTATTGCTAGGTTTCAAATTTCATAATTTTTTGAATCAATATGTGAGCGTGGCAAAAGAGAACGCGTTTGACCAGTTTCCGTTGATTTTAATCGAATGGAAATTGGCCATTTTTCAAACGGTCTCAGAATTCGACGAAACTAGTTTTGTTAGGACCGTATCGTCAATACGAAGCTAGAAAATATTTTTCTAGAAATTTTCTAGTCAGTATGTGGCCCCGGTAATTTGAAATGTACGTTTAAAATTCGATATAGTGATTTAAATGTAAATTCAAACGGAAACTGATTGTAACAATCAAATCGGCTTGCGATACATATCTCATTGTGTTCGGAATGGGGGTTAAACGCTATGGGCGACAGGCGGCAGGCCTCGTTTCGAGGTCGTATGTAAAAGTCAGCCTGTTTGCGAAATTAAATAATTAATTAATAAAAAAAATATATATATATATATTAATTTTCTCTCCCTCCTTTTCTTCATTGGCCCCTCCCCGTTCGTTTCATTTAAACAGAATAAAAAAAAAACCCTAAGCAAATCGCCGCCGCCCCCAGACATCGACGCCACCGCCTGTTCCTCCTCCAAGCCCGCCTCCGCCTGAGCCCCCCCGATCGCTCGAGCTCCGTTGAAGCCCCCCCTCGCTCGCGAAGCTGAAGCCGCCGACCACCACCAGGAAACCCCCAGCCGACGATCCTTCCACCGCCGACCGCCACCAGAAAACCCCCCCTCTCTGTAAGTGTTACTTTATTTATTTATTTTATTTTAATTCTGAATTTTTAAAAGCATTTTAAAAACTGAATTTTTAAGAAAAATAAAAACTGGTTTTGTTTTAGAAATATAAAACTGTTTTGTTTTAAAAGTAAAAAACTGATTTTTGTTAAAAATATAAAACTGAATTTTTAAAAGTTTAAAACTGAAATTTTTAAAAAAAGTTTAAAACTGAAATTTTTAAAAAAGTATAAAACTGAATTTTTAAAAGTTTAAAACTGAAATTTTTAAAAAAGTTTAAAACTGAAATTTTTAAAAAAAGTTTAAAACTGAAATTTTTAAAAAAGTATAAAACTGAAAGTTTTAAAAGTATAAAACAGATTTTTATAAAAGAATTTTTAAAACTGGATTTTTTGTAAAGAAAGTAAAAACTGATTTCTTTTAAAAGAATTTTAAAACCTGATTTTTAAAAAGGAAATAAAAACTGAACTTTAAAAAGTAAAAATCATATTTTTATATATCGAAAGTCGAAAGTAAAAATCATATTTTTATATATCGAAAGTCGAAAGTAAAAATCATATTTTTATTTATCGAAAGTCGAAAGTAAAAATCATATTTTTAAATATTGAAAGTCAAAGTAAAAATCATATTTTTAAATATTGAAAGTCAAAGTAAAAATCATATTTTTATATATCGAAAGTCGAAAGTAAAAATCATATTTTTACATATCGAAAGTCGAAAGAAAAATCATATTTTTATATATTGAGTAGCATAGTAAAAATTCGATTTTTACATGTGTAGAGAATACGGGCGAAAGCGACAAAAGGCGAAGATTTCTATAAAGGAAGAGTCGTGGTACTGGATAGCTATTGGTGAGATTTCTGTTTTAAAAATATTATATATGTGTGAAATGAAAGTGAATTGCTATCTATAAATATATCTATATATATATATATACGCCCCTCGTCCACAAACCATGGACGATATTTATTGGTTGAAATTGTTGTGAAAATTGAATGATTGTTTGGGATTGTTTGTGATTGATATTGGTTGATTGCGGTTGAAAAATACCCATTGGTGGTTGTGGAATATTTGGTTGAAACCACATAGGATTAGTTTGTGGAAATGAAATAAATATATACATGCCGCCTGCGTGCGAACTAGATGCATGAACCCCATTGTCAAAAACCGCGAGGTTTTAAGGTAGAGCGAGGAGCCGTACTAGGGACGGTGCCGGTGTAACTACCCTGCCGTTATGCTGCCGAAATTTTGAATAATACTTGTGTGTTTGAATTATTTTCATATGCTTAAACTATATTTATTCATTGTATAGAAAACATTCATGTGTTGAATTGATATTCATTCGTTGTTTAGAAATTCATGTGTTGAATGGTATTCATATTTTGAAATAAATTGTTCGATAATAAAAATCACATTTTTATCTATATATAGAAACTATAGAAAACATTCATGTGTTGAATTGATATTCATTCGTTGTTTAGAAATTCATGTGTTGAATGGTATTCATATTTTGAAATAAATTGTTCGATAATAAAAATCACATTTTTATCTATATATAGAAACTATAGAAAACATTCATGTGTTGAATTGATATTCATTCGTTGTTTAGAAATTCATGTGTTGAATGGTATTCATATTTTGAAATAAATTGTTCGATAATAAAAATCACATTTTTATCTATATATAGAAACTATAGAAAACATTCATGTGTTGAATTGATATTCATTCGTTGTTTAGAAATTCATGTGTTGAATGGTATTCATATTTTGAAATAAATTGTTCGATAATAAAAATCACATTTTTATCTATATATAGAAACTATAGAAAACATTCATGTGTTGAATTGATATTCATTCGTTGTTTAGAAATTCATGTGTTGAATGGTATTCATATTTTGAAATAAATTGTTCGATAATAAAAATCACATTTTTATCTATATATAGAAACTATAGAAAACATTCATGTGTTGAATTGATATTCATTCGTTGTTTAGAAATTCATGTGTTGAATGGTATTCATATTTTGAAATAAATTGTTCGATAATAAAAATCACATTTTTATCTATATATAGAAACTATAGAAAACATTCATGTGTTGAATTGATATTCATTCGTTGTTTAGAAATTCATGTGTTGAATGGAATTCATATTTTGAAATAAATCGTTTGATAATGAAAATCACCTTTTATCGACTATATGAACTATATAGAAAAGTAGTGTTTTGAAATGAATCGTTTTACAATAAAAATCACATTTTTATTGTATGCATAAATCGTTGAAATGTGAAGTGTTAAGAATAGCCACTTGTTCAAAATAAACATATATGAGTTGAAATATTCATTAATTAGCTAATGAAATGATTTGCACTTATTTATGTAACATTAGAATGAATTGAGTTTTTAAACCAAATAGAAATCAAATATGAAGTCGAATAGAAATTGATAAATGATAAGAACTGTATATATATATATGTGCGTGCAATATTCATTAAACAGGTTATAGCAAAGGGGCTAGAGAAGAGAAATAAAATTTTGTGCCCGACAAATAGGTACACATTTACTGATTTGTTTGGGTGATGATTTTGAGCCTGTTGGCTAGCCGCTTGGCTTTTTCTTTTTCTTTTTGAGATTAGAAGGACCGGGAACGCTATTTGCGATTTCCCGATGCTCCCGGTGCAGGGGAGGTTATGGCGAAATTTTTCCAAAATTTAAGGTGTTAGAAAAATATTTGAAGTGAAAACGATATTGAAATTGTTGAATGAACTATATTTATATAAATATATAAATATAAATAAAATTAAAACGAAACGAGGCCGTGCAGTTCGTATTTTGAAACCGTGATTTCAAACGACTAGTGCGGGAAATCCGACCATTGGATTTTCCCGAAACCTCAACCGTCGGGTTCGCCTTGGAATAATCTTTCCAACGGCACCAACCTTGTTAAAATCCAACGGTTGGATTGTCTGGAATGTTTAATTCAATTCTGAAGAAAAACAGCGCCAGAAACGATTATATTTATTTATATATATAAATATAATTATATTTAATCGAATAACGACGCTGCAGTTCGTATTTTGAAATCGAAATTTCAAACGATTGTACCGGGAGATCCGACCGTCGGATTTTCCCGAAACTGGAACCGTTGGGTTCGTTTTGAAAAGACCTTTCTAATGATGTAAATTTTGTGAAGATCCAACGGTTAGATTTTCAGATATGTGTAAATCAAATCTGAAGAAAAACAACGCCACGGCCGCCTTATGGCCCGAAGCGTCGTTTTGAATAAAATGGCTATTTTAAAATAAATAAGAATAGCGATAAATAGTTATAAAATATCATAAGCGATATGGAATGGAAATAAACTGAATTTGCTTGATTTATGTGATGTTTGATGGTTGAATGTGTTTGGTGTGAAAATTACATTAAAGGACAAAACCAGTGTTGTCGAATAATTTAACCATTGAAATAAATCGATTTGAAATTCTAAATATACGTGAATTATTTGGAAAGGCCGAGTTAATTCTCATTTCGAATAATCGACCGACGATTGAAATTCGAAGATGAAGACGATGGTCGAAGACCGGAGATCTTCACCTCGTTTGGATGGTAACCGAGGTCCTGATTGGGAGGCATCCCGAAATATGGATAATGAGTGGTGATCGTCCAGACGTACGTGGTGATCGAAGGGTTTGCGAGGTATTTAGTGCCTCCGGTTTCGTTCAGACCCAGAACGGACTTGTAAATGGACTGTGTGTCTGACATTGGATTTTATTCTATGTTGATTGATCTCTGTTAAATATACATCTGTTTGGCGGCGAAGAATTTATTCTTTTGCTTAACGCCCTTCTTTGAGACGCACGAGCTCAGAGGTTGTATATCGATAGACATCAGTCGCATGGCATGAATTGCCTGTGTGGCATGCTAAGATGCAGTGATCAGGGCTTCTGTTGAAAAGCAAAGTCTTGTGGTGATGATCAAAGCACCGCCTGTGTGGCGTAGCTTTGTGTATAACGTGAATTCGCGAGCCTCACACCCCGGTATGAACCTAAACGGGAGAAGGACCTCAGGGAGGGCATGCGTTTCTTTCTAGCTAGGGTGGTGTCAGTGACCTACCAGCCCTGACATTTATATACTTTTCACCTATGTGGTTGTTGCTGTTGCGAGGCGCCTCGGTCTGATCGGGCAATTCGGGTCCGATGGAGTCATTCGTTGGCTCATTTACACCCCAAAGGGTGGGGAAACGTAGTGTTCATGCATTCTTAATCCACATCGGTGGACCGGCCCTGTCGCTCCAAGGGTCGATGCGTTCTGATCCTGAGACATGGGCTAGATTGTCTCGAATTCGGTAAGGACTATCTTTTGCCTTGGTTCATGACGGAAATCCAATTTCCAGATACGACATCGTGCGGTTTTGATTGTATACCTATATATGGCGACATAGTGGTATGGGGCATTAATGCCGTCTATGATTGATAGTTATGATTTGAAATTGTTTTCAAAACATATAAACACTAGCAATAATATCAAATGCCTTTGTTTTATTCGTATCAAGCATATCTTGGCCGTTATAAGGTAAAAACTCTATCCTCCGGTTTGCGTTGCATTGTGTGATGGGAACTGAGTCTTATAACGGTTTCATTTTTATAAAAAGCATAGCGATGTTTAAAAGAAAGATTTGTTTTAAAGCACTGGCAATCCAATGGAGTAAACCCGTTCCACGAAAGTGGCGTGGTCCTGTGATTAGCCAATTATATATGTGTTGAGTAGATTTCTCATACCAGTCCCATGACTGACTCGTAGTTTGTTTCACTCTCAAACTCGGGTGCCCCTTTTTCTACACGGGAAGCCTTGTATTCAGGTTTAGCTGGTTCTTTCTGGATAGCTGGAGCTGAAGATGGATTCTATCATTTATTTCTTTTTATGCTGTTCAGCTCCTATTGTACATATTTTGTTTATTTCCGCTGTAGACATTTATGTATAGCTGAACTGTATTTGTGCTAAGTAAGATCCTGTATACTGCGTAACTCTGATGATTACTTTTATCCAGTATATTTTGTTGTTCATATCTGGTGTATTTATTTAATTATGTTCTGCTATTATATGTTTCTGTGTTATATTCCAAAGATAACCTTGTTTCCGTGAGAACGGGAAATCGGGTCGTCTCAAGCTTTCCAATGAATATTATAAATTTGAAATCTAATGGTTGGATTTGGAATTATGTCCAAATAAAATTTGGAAAAGGTCGTTGTAAGTGCAGTTTGATGGCCGTTGATGGAAATCGACTGTACAGGCCTTGATAAAATTATTAAAAATATTAATAATTATTTTAAAATCATAATATGTGAATTGGAAAGAATTGGGATGAAAAATTCCACATTTGAAAGGATAAAAATAGATTTTTATCGAAATGAACTAGTTTTGAACTAGAATTAAAATCAATTTATTTTTGAAATAAATAAATTGAATTTGAATTGGTTTTGAAAATAACCAGAATTTCCAATATATATAAAGTGGAAGTGGATTTGAATCGAAATTGTCATTGGAATATTTCGATGTTGGATTCCGTGATTATACATATATTGTTATGGGAATTTGAAAGATATATTTATATCGTTATTTCCAATACGATATTTGTTGGTTTCAGAATTTGATATTGAATATAAGCCGGTATATTTTCTATTCAGAGCCTTGTATTTAATATCAAATGTGATTTGGGGTTTATCGTGAATCGTGTTTTAGATGACATTGGTTCTTTAACCCAGTTAAAGACAGGATATTGATTTTTGAGAAGATTAAAACTAAGTGGAGTTTTAATGAATCTTTAATTAGATTGAAAGTGAATTGATAATTTAAACTATCAAATCTGAAAAGTGATCGAGGATGGAGTATCACAGTTTTGCTCCAAGGCGATAGTTAAACCTTTAATTAGATTTGAACGTGAAATGATAATTAATTTTACTGATAACACCGTGGTGTTAGATATGGAGTATTACCAGTTTGGCTCCATGGGATGAATAGGTTGGTATTGGGAAATAAAATAAATAATTACTTCGGTGTGGTTCGCTAATCCCGACTAGTTTGGAAAACCATAATATGGTTTGAAATGATATCCAAAGGAGGATTAAAGAATAAATTTATATGAATTTATCTTTGATAAAATTAATGGGAATCTTTCCTTAGGAATGTGAAAATTTGAATAAAAGAATATTCTGAATTGGAATGAGGCGTATGTTGTGTTTGTGTAACACGTGTTTATTATATACGCAGGTTATTCAGAAAGGCCGGGTTTATACCCATTCTGAATAACCGATTCGACGGTATGTCGAAGATGAAGACGGTGGTTGAAGACCAGAAGTCTTCACATCGTTTGGGTGATTACTGATTATCTTGATTGGGCTGTACACTCAAGAGGAGGGAATCAGTTGATGATCGCCCAGACGTGCTTGGAGATCGATGGATATGCGAGGAAAGTGCCTCCGGTTTCGTTCAGACCCAGAACGAACTTGTAAATGGACTGTGTGTCCAACATTGGATTTTATTCTGTGTTGATTGATCTCTATTAAATATACATCTGTTTGGCGGTGGAGAATTTATTCTCTTGCTTAACGCCCTTCTCTGAGACGTACGAGCTCAGATGTTGTATATCGATGGACATCAGTCGCATGGAGTGAATTGCCAGTGTGGCACGCATAAGTGGAAATTGATCAAGGCTTCTATTGAAAAGAAAAGTCTTGTGGTTGATGATCAAAGCATGGTCTTTGTAGCGTAGCTTTGTGTATAGCGTGAATTCGCGAGCCTCACACCTCGGTATGAGTCAAAAACAGGATACGGACCCCAGGAGTGCACGACGTTTCTTTCTAGCTATGGGTGGTGTCAGTGCTTAAACTGGCTGACATTTATATACTTTTCACCTGTGTGGTTGTTGGATATGAGGCGCCTCGGTTATAGGTCTGTAAGGACCAAGAAACGTGTGTTCAGGAATTTCCAATCCTCAAAAGTAAGAGAGGACCGTCCTTGGAGGATCCAAAGGATCATAGTGGGGTCCTGAGACATTTGCTAGAGTGTCTCGAACGGAGAGGAGCTTGCCCCTTGCCTCGACTCATGACGGAAATCCAATTTCCAATACGTGATATTGCGGTTTTATTTATAGAACCTAGTATGGCGACATAGTGGTATGGGTCATTCATGCCGCCTAGGATTGATATTTATGATTGAAATTGTTTTGACACTATACATTTATTATAGTATCAAATAATGTGTTTTTAACGTATCAAGCATGCTTTGGCTATTATAAGGTAAAAACCCTATCCTCCGGCTTGCGTTGCATTGTGTGATGGGACCTGGGTCTTATAATAGCTTCATTTTCCTTTATTTAGCATTGCCTTGTTTATTTTATGCACTAGTATTCTTGGGAGGAAACCCGTTCCGTGTTATACGACGTGGTCCCTTGATTTACCAAACTTTAGAATAAAGATTAATAACTGTTTTAGTTCTCACACCAGTCACATGACTGACCTAGAGTTTATTGTTTTAACCTATACTCTGGGTGCCCTTATTTTCAACATGGGTAGCTTGTAGTTTTGGTTTTGCAGATTTATATTCACAGGATCCTGATTTACAGCTGGAACGATGCTCGGAAAGCTCTGTATCCGTGCATTACTTCTAGTTGTGTTTTATATTGTTTTTCTGCTGCTATGTAACTTATTGTAATATCTGATATTTATTGAATGTATATTTATTCATACTCTGTATATTCTTGTATTCTGATGGAATTGTTGTAATAAACAATGAAATGTTCTTCTAACTGCGTTCTTTTGTGTGTTGCTCTCAAGGCAATCCGGGCTTTCCTTACAGGGGAAGTTCGGGTCGCTACACAACACCTCATCGCACCAAAAACCCGCCAGCAGAACTCGATCCACCGTGTCCACGCCATAGGGCGTCAAAGCTCCTCCCCACGCCAGAAGCGCATCCGTGCTCGGTAGCCCCACGCTAGCAGAAAGTTGACCCAAAGGCGTTGACTTTGAACCCATAAATCGAACCTGATACACCTTTAAACTTGATCAAACCCGTATGAGACTAAAGAGCACAAAATTCTCTTCCATTTTTGCTTTGTGAATTTGGAAAATTGCTGAATCAATTTAAAGAAAAGTAGGGAAGAAAATAGGAGCTTTCTGTGCATCCATTCCTGTAGGCGGCGGCTGGTTTTTTTTTTTTTTTTTTTTTTTTTTTTGAGGATATTAGGGTTTGTTTATATTAGGGGTATATATAATAAAATATTATTTAATTCTTTTTAATTGCAAAAAGCCCGCTAATTTCAAATAACTCAAAATTCAGCCCAACTAATGTTGCCCCTAGCCAAATACCCCCATTCCGGACACAATGGGTTAGGTCTCATCAGCACGTTTGACTGTTTCAGCCCACCTTTCTTTAAATTAAAATATAAACCATTTAATTATTTAATTTGATCGTACATATAAATTTGCCCGAGCCACATACTGATTCTAAATATTACAGAAAAATTATATCTAGATTTTTTTAAATGATACGATCCTAAAAAAAATTAATTTCATCAAATTGGGAGACCATTTGAAAAATGTTCATTTTCTAGTCGATACAATTTGACTGAAATTGACAAAACACGTTTTCTTTTGCCACGCTCACATATTAATTCCAAAAATTATGAAAATTGGAATCTTGCAATAAATTAACATTCCAGATCCAACCAAAGTGGTTTCGTCGAAAACGGAGGCCGTTTGCAAAATGGAAATTTATTACATTAAAATATGTATATAAATTCCATAGCGACTATTCTGAATATTTAACTGGCCATAACTTTTCATTTCCGCTATGAAATTCAATTTTTTACATTCGTTGGAAAGATATTTTTATACAGATTTAAATATTTCTGGTTTCGCCAAAATCCGAGTTATTTTGGATCCTGTACATTCAGTCAAAGTTCAAATTCAAATTTTCAAACTACCGCGCTATTTTAAACTCCTTATATAATTAAATTAAAAAAATTCGTTCTAATTTCGATTAAAATAAAATTTTAGTCATTATTATTTGAAATAAATCATTCTAAATATTCAAAATCCATTAAAATTTCTAAAATAAAATTTTTAAATTGGTTCCAAAATTCCGAATTGTTACAATCTCCTCCACTTAAAATCTTTCGTCCTCGAAAAGGAACGGAGCTGAAAGTTGTTTAACTAACTAACTCAACTTTCATTTTTTTAATGGTTTCAACAATTTTATTAGTTGAAGTAATAATCACGCAATGCAATCATAAACCAATTAGTTGATTAGCTTTTCAAAAATATATAATTTTTATATCTCAAAAATCACATTTTCAAAGATCGGATTATTTATATAATCGCAAATATGTTATGTATAGACTTGTCACTCTCAACTCATTCTGGGGCATTTTTGAACCCCATCTCTAACGAGTTTTCCCATTCTAGGATGCTACTAATCCTATCTCTAACGATTATTCTTTTATTGATATTACTATTCTACCTCTGATGAGTCTTTTGTTTGGTTCTAACGAGTTGTACCCCAAAGATTTGAGTTAACCAAACCTTTGATACCACATGTAATGACCAGAAAATTCCCCTCGTGGGAAATTGCCGGATTCACTAACTTTGGGCATGTCAGAACAAATAACATAAGACTTTTATAAACATCATAATAATTTTACATCAGAGTACATAATATCAGAGTACATCGAATAAATAATAATACAGCGGAAGATTAATTTACAATGAACTTAACACAATGCAGCGGAAGACTATCATTGCTCTGGCCACAACTTTAAGCTTCGATCCAGATTCTTGCCTAATAGATGGATATCTGCAAAACAGGCCACTCGACTGCCCGTGTGGAAAAGAGGGCACTCGAGTTTGCAAAGTGAAACAAACTACGGGTCAGTCATGGGACTGGTATGAGAAATCTTACTTAACTTATCTAATAATAATAAGGCTAATCACAGGACCACGCCACTAACGTGGAACGGGTTTACTCCATTGGATTGCCAGTGCAAGAAATAAAGTAAATCGTTAAACAACGCAATGCTTTTTAGAAAAATGAAACCATTATAAGACTCAAGTCCCATCACACAATGCAACGCAAACCGAAGGATAAAGTTTTACCTTATAATGGTTAAAAATGCTTGATACGATAAAACGGCTTTGATATTATTATTAGTGTATATATGTTTCAAAAACATTTCAATCATAATGTATCAATCATAGATGATATAATTACCATATATTATGTCGCCAAATATAGGTTTACAATCAAAACCGCATGGTGTCGTATTGGACGTTGAATTTCCATCATGAACCAAGGCAAGGGGTTATCCTTACCGAATTCGAGACAATCTAGCCCATGTTTTAGGATACAGCCGCAACTGCACCTAGGAGCGCCAGGGCCGGTCCATAAATATGTTAGTGGATTAGTTATGCCTGAACAATACATCTCCCCGCCATATGGGGCATAAATAAAGAGCCACTAGGGACTCAAATCCGGGGTACCTCTCTTTCCATCATCCACATAAGAAAAAATGTCTGGGCTATATACCATGACACCACTTCCAGCTAGAAAGAAACTCATGTTCTCCATGGGGTCCTTCTCCTGTTTCTGGTTCATACCGGGGTGTGAATCTCGCAAAGTAATGCTACACGAAGCTACTGTGCTTTAATCATCAACCATAAGGCTCTGCATTTCAAAAAAAAACCTTGATTATTTGCATCTTAGCATGCCACATTGTCAACCCATAACATACCATTGATTTCTGCCAATATACAACCTCTAAGCGCGTACGTCTCAGAGAAGGGTGTTAAGCAAGAGAATGAATTCTCCGGCACCAAACAGATATATATTTTGCAAAGATCAACGAGTACAGCATAAAGGAATACAACGTCAGACATACCATCCATTTACAAGTACGTTCTAGGTCTGAACGAAACCGGAGACACCTTATTCCTCATCCCATATGTCCAATACAGGAGAGAGGTTCTCGCATATCCATCGATCTCCAAGTACGTCTGGACGATCACCACTTATTACCTTGTCTTGGGATGCCTCCCAGTCAAGACATTAGTAACCATCCAAATGACGTAAAGACCTCCGGTCTTCAACCACCATCTTCATCTTCGACTTTTAATCGTCGTAGTAATTATTCAGAATGGGTTAAACCCGGTCTTTCTGAATAACTTGCGTATTTTATAATCAATAATTAAGTACTATAAAAACACATCATACACCTCATTCCAATTCAGAACATTCTTTTAAATAAATATTCACATTATTAGGGAAAGGTTCCCATTAATTTTATCAAAGATAAATTCCTTTAAATTTATTCTCTAATCTTCTTTTTTAAAGATTCATTAAAACTCAAATTTGGTTTTAATATCAAAGATCATTACTTTATGATTATTCAATTTAAAGAAATAAATCTTGTCTTTAACTGGGTTAAAGAAACAATGTCATTTAAAACACAGTTCGCGACAAAACCAAAATCATCTTCCATTAAATATGGAATTTTCACAAAAATCAAATCAATATATAATCGATATAAATTTCCGTATCAGACTAATACTATAAATGGAATAATGGCAATGCCTTTTAAATTCCATATATAATAACGGTCTTCTTTTATTGAAGCTCATCTCGATTATTATTAAATCGAATTCCATTCAATTCCAATTTCTTCTATTAAATTGGAAAACTTTATTTTGGAAAATTTCCATCATATCTTAATAAAAAGATTCATAAATTTCAAATTATTTTTTCATTGTTAATTGGGTTAAAGAATGAATGTCGTTTAAAACACAGTTCACAATAAACCCAATTCACATTTCATTTTATTCTAGTTACTAAATATAATTGGAAACTCTAATAATCTTAATTAAAAGATTTATTCTTTTCAAACAGGGTTTAAGAACAGTGTTATTTAAGATACCATTCACGACGAACCCAAAAATCCAATTTATTTTATTTAATTCCAAATAAATATTAATTAATTGGAAAACTTCATTAGATCTTAATTTAAAGATTTATTCTAGTTAATTACTAGTTCATTTCGATAAAAATATATTTTTATCTTTTCAAATATGGGATTTTTCTCATCCAAAATCTTTCCAAATTATTTATTATGATTTTACATAATTTATCCATATTTTTAGTAATTTTATTAAGGCCCTTACAGTCGGCTTCTAATAACGGCTACCGAACTGCATCCATAGCGACCTTTTTCAAATTTGATTTGGGCATTATTCCAAATCCAATCGTTAGATTTCAAAACTCTTATATTCATTGGAAATCTTTTTTTGTACGAACCCAACGGTTTTGGTTTTAGGAGGATCCAACGGTCGGATCTCCCGTTACATCTATTTGAATTTAATGGTCGAAATACGCGAACGGTCGCTGCGCGGTGCGTTCTATTCCGGCCATTAAAAATATATATATATATATATAATATCGTCGATTTCTATTTAAAACGTATTTTATAAATCGTTTATAAATTCGTTTTAAAACGATTTTAACTTCATTTTCAATTTTAAAGCAAAATTGAATATTCTATATTTATATCATATTAAAATATTAATATTTTCAAAATATTAGATTTTGAAATCCCTTCTTTTCGATGTTTATTATAAAGTTAATAAAATTGATCGATAAATCCGTTCGAGTTAAAATAACGTTTGCTACTTAATTCAGCTTCACATTTTTATATTTTTGTGTCCATCCAAAAATGGACATAAAAATCATAATTTTATTCTTCACTAAATTTATTTTAAAATATTCGTTATTTTAAAAATATTCCTTATTTTAAAAGATTCTTTATTTTAAAATATTCTTTATTTTAAAAGATTCTTTATTTAAAATATTCTTTATTTTAAAAGATTCTTTATTTTAAAATATTCTTTATATCAAAATGTTCTTTATTTTAATTTTTTTTTATAAAAAAATATTCTGAATCGGAATGCAACTCAATCAATTAACATATAATTTCCGTTATATGGATTTTCATACATCACATGTATACAACAATAGTGATACATAATCATTCAACAATTCATTTACATCCAAAGTGAAGTTTGCAATTGTGTGAGCATTAAAATAAATAAATAAATAAATAACGCTCATCACAAACTGTCAATCCATCGATTGACATACAACTAAATATTGGGACTAGTGTATGTTAAATATCATCCCAAAAGCCGTGTGGGGTTTTCAAACAACAGTTCATTTAAATGAATCATTGGTTAATGAATTTAACCAATTCTAATTCTACTAACATGTTGATGATAATGAACAAAACATGTTATTATATTTCTAACATCAAATAAAAATGTATTTTATTCACATAATTTCTCTACATGTTTCTAATGTCAAATAAATATGAATTTTATTTTATTTGCATACATGTTCTATTCTTCTAATGAATAAAATAAAAAGACAATTTTGTCTATATACATGTTTTCAAATTCAAGTGACAAAATAAAAAGATAATTTTGTCAACATACATATGTTCTAGTTCTAATGACAATATAAAAAGATAATTTATTTATATAACATGTTTAATGTTTCCTAGTGACGAATAAAAGAAAGTTTTTATTTGACAGCAATTCTAGTTTTAAATATGACAAACAAAAGGATATCTTTATTTGCATAAAATTTCATTATTTAACATGACAAATAAAATGAACATTTTTATTTGTTTACAATTCTAGTTTTTAACATAACAAATAAAAAATAATATCTTTATTTTAACATGACATTATCTAAATATATGTCATTTTTTTTACAAAATATGATTCCTAACATAAATGACATATTTATTACAAATTATGATTCCTAAAATAAAATGACATATTTATTACAAAATACGATTTCTAACATAAGTGACATATTTATTACAAATTATAATTCCTAACATAAATGACATATTTATTTCCCATGACAATTCCTAACAAAATGATATTTTTATTTAACATAACATGATTCTAAATAAATGACATTTTTATTTCAACATGACATTTTCTATGTCCTTTAATGACAAAATAAAAAGAGAAATTATTTACAAGACATTTTCTTTGTTCTTTAACGACAAAATAAATGTGAATATTTATTTGTACACAAATTTAAATGTTTAATATGACAAATAAATGTGAATATTTATTTGTACGCAAATTCCTATCTTTAATATGACAAATAAATGTGAATATTTATCTGCATGCAAATTTGAATCTTTAATATGACAAATAAATATGAATATTTATTTGTATGCAAATTTCAATCTTTATCTAAACAATTAAAGATTATATTTTTATCTTACAGAATGTAACACGACAAATCATTACCACCACAGTCAATCAATCAATCTAAATTTATACGGTGCCTATATTTAATATTACTATCACAATCAATATGAATATATATATATATATATATATTAATTTTAATTTTAAATCGAGAAATCTCACCGAAAGCTTTCCACTCTGCCAAAATTTAGACAAGCTCCAAATCAGTTTCCGTCAGTTCCATCACGAAGATCTCGCTTTCACGATTCAAATGCTTTCAGTTTCATGCAATTCCGCTTCTGTTTGACAAAGTTACGTTGATTTAAACATTGTATTACATTAATCACTTATATAAACAATTAATTATTTTAATCATCACCTAATTAATCACTAAACCATCATCTCCACCCTCTGTAGAACGACGTCCTCACAAACCTAAAGCCGCCACTCATCAACATCTCATTGCACCAAAAACCCGCCACCGGAAGTCGATCCACCGTGTCCACGCCGTAGGGCGTCGAAGCTCCTCCCCACGCCAGGAGCGCCTCCATGCTAGGTTGCCCCACGCTGTCAGAAAGTCGACCCATTGGCGTCAACTTTGAATCCATAAATCGAACTCGATAGAACTTGATCAAACCCGTATGAGATTAAAGAGCACAAAATTCTCTTTCATTTTTGCTTTGTGAATTTGGAAAATCGCTGAACCGATTCGAGGAAAAGTAGTGAAGAAAATAGGAGCTTTCTGTGTGTCCATTCCTATTGGCGGCGGCTGTTTTGTTTTTGAGGACATTAGGGTTTGTTTATATTAGGGGTATATATAATAAAATATTATTTAATTCTTTTTAATTACAAAAATCCCGCTAATTCCAAATAACTCCAAATTAAGCCCAACTAATGTTGCCCCTAGCTAAATACCCTTATTTCAGACACAATGGGTTAGTCTCATCAACACGTTTGATTGTTTCAGCCCACTTTTCTTTAAATTAAAATATAAACCATTTAATTATTTAATTTGATCGTACATTTAAATTTACCGGGGCTACATACTGATTCTAAAAATTACAGAAAAATTATATCTGGCTTTGTTTTGACGATACCGTCCTAACAAAATTAATTTCCTCAAATTTGGAGAACATTTGAAAAATGGTCATTTACTAGTCAATCCAATTTGACTTTAATTGACAAAACACGTTTTCTTTTGCCACACTCACATATTATTTCCAAAAATTATGAAAATTGGAATCTTGCAATAAATTGACGTTCCGGATCCAACCAAAGTGGTTTCATCGAAAACGGAGGTCGTTTGCAAAATGGCTATTTATTACACTAATATATATATATATATATATAAATTCCATAGCGACTATTCTTAATATTTAACGGACCATAACTTTTTATTCCCGGTATGAAATTTCAATTTTTTTGATTCGTTGGAATGATATTTTTAAACAGATTTAAATATTTCTGGTTTCGCAAAAATCCGATTTACTTTGAGTCATGTACATTCAGTTAAAGTTCAAATTCAATTTTTCAAACTACCGCACTATTTTAAACTCCTTATATAATTAAATTAAAAAAAATCGTTCTAACTTCGATTAAAATAAATTTTTAGTCATTATTATTTAAAATAAATCATTCTAAATATTTAAAATCCATTAAAATTTCTAAAATAAAAATTTTAAATTTGTTCCAAAATTTCGGGTTGTTACATTTACCTTATAATAGCTAAATATGCTAAGCACGCGAAATTTATCTTTTATTATTACTATAAGTGTATAGTGTAGAAATCAATTTCGAAAGTAAATGTATCAATCCTAGATGGCAGAGTACCCCATCCTATTATGTTTCCATATATAGGTTTACAACTAAAACCGCAAAGCTCGTACTGGAAATTGGATTTCCATCATGATGGCTGCTGATTCGAAAGATCTATCGCATGGTACAATACTCAATGGCTAACGTCCCGTGCATGAGAAAACACCGTAATGCACATCCGCCTTTTGGGGAAATAAAGTATCTCAACTACTTACGTCCCGTGCATGAGAAAACACTATATACTCTATCCCTCTGGGAATCGGGGGGTGTGTCCTATCCCTCTAAGCATGGAGCGACCACACTCATCTCATCTCAATCGACCAAATTCATGACAACACTAAAGGTGTCCATCCTCATCTCAAAAGCATACTGATCTGACCATCCGTTCACCATCATACCGATGTGTGAGGCTCGCGAATTAACGCTACACAATGTTATGCTAATTAAAGCTGTGCTTTGATCATCAACCATAAGGCTCTTCTTTTCAACAAAAGCCTTGATCCATGCATCTCAGCATGTCACATTGTTAATCCATCCCATACCATTGATTTTTGCTAATATATAACCTCTAAGCTCATACATCTCAGAGAAGGGTGTTAAGCAAGAAAATAAATTCTCCGCCACTAAACAGATATATATTTATCAGAGATCAATGAATACAATATAAAGGAATACAACGTTAGACATAACATCCATATGCAAGTCCGTTATGGGTTAGAATGAAACAGGAGGCACCTTATCCTACGTCATATATGTCCAATACAGGAGAGAGGACCTCGCATATCCGAACAATCAACAAGTACGTCCAGACAACTGCCACTATAACCCCTTCCTGGGAGCTAACCTGTCCAGGGCATCAGTAGTAATCCATTCGATGTGAAGATCGTTGGTCTTTAACTACCGCCTTCAATATCTTCGACTTTTAGTCGCCATATCAATTATTCAGAATGAGTTAAACCTGACCTTTCCGAATAACTAGTGTATCTTATAATCAAGTGCCACAAAAACACATCATACGCCTCATTCAAATCCAGAATACTATTTTCTTCAAATATTCTTTACATTGGGAATTATTCCCGTAAACCTTATCAAAGATTTAATTCATTTAAACCTCTTGTTTAAATCTTCACTTGGAAACCATTTCAAAAGATTTTGTATTATCTTTTCACAACTTTAAACAAAATTAAGGTTATAAAACTCATCGGGATTATCGAGCCTTACCGAAGTAATCATTTATTTTATTTTTCCAATCCCAACCTATTTATCCCATTAAGCAAAATTAGTAGTACTCATATCTAACACCCACTGTGTTATTGGTAAATTCAATTACCATTCTACGTTCAAATCTAATTAAATATTTAACTATCAGATGATGTAAAACTGGTGATACTCCATTTTCGAACACTTCTCAAATTTCAAAATTTTAATTACCACATTCACCTTTCAATCTAATTAAAGACTTATTAAAATTCCACTTGGTTTTAATCTCCAAAAATCATTATTTAATGATTATTCAAATTTAGGAAATAAATTCTGTCTTTAACTGCATTAAAGAACGAATGTCATTTAAAACATCATTCACGATAAATCCTAAATCATCTACCATCAAAATGGAGTCTACACGGAAATAATAACAGTGTATAATCGATACAAATTCCTGTATCAGACTAATAATATAAATGGAATAATGGCAAAGCCTTTTAAATTCCATATATAGTAACGGTCTTCCTTTTTTAGCAACTCATCTCGATTATTACCGCATCAAATTCCACTCAATTCCATTTTAATATATTAAATTGGAAAACCTTACTTTGGAAAATTCCATTAATCTTACTTAAAAGATTATAATTTCCAAATCATATCTTCACTTAAAGAACAAATGCTATTTAAAATACCATTCACGATAAACCAGAAAATCCAATTCCAATTCAACTCCAATTAAATATTAATTAATTGGTAAACTTCTCTAAATCTTAATTAAAAGATTTTTTCTTTTCTCAACTGGGTTTAAGAACAGTGTTATTTAAGACACCATTCACGACAAATAAAAAATCCAATTTGATACCAAATACAAGGCTCTGAATAGAAATTATATCGGCATATATTCAATATCAAATTCTGAAACCAACAGATAATGTATTGGGAATAACGATATCTGTATCTCCCAAATTCCTCAAAAATATCTGTATAATCACGAAATCCAATATCGAAATATTTCAAAGATTATTTCCATTCAAATCCATTTCAATTCATATGTTGGAAAAATTCTGGTTATTTTAAAACCCATTTCAATCCAATTTATTTATTTAAAAACATTGGATTATTTTTCTAGTTAATAACTAGTTCATTTCAATAAAAATATATGTTATCCTTTCAAAACTTGGAATTTTTCATCCAAAATCTTTCCAAGTCATTAATATGATTTTACACAACTTTTTCATATTTTAAATAATTTTGATATTGCCATTTCGGTAGGTTTCCAATAACGGCCACCGAACTGCATCCATAGCGACCTTTTCTGAAATTGATTTGGACATAATTTGAAATCAAACTGTTCAATTTTAAATCTCTTATATTCATTGGAAATATCTTTTCAATACGAACCCAACGGTTCCGGTTTTAGGAGAATCCGACGGTCAGACCTCCCATTACATCAATTTGAAGTCAATGGTCGAAATTGCGGACGGTCGCTGCGTGGCGCGTTCTATTCAGGATATTATATATATATATATATATATATATATATATATATATCTCATCGATTTCCATTTAAAATGTATTTTATAAATTCGCTTATAAATTCATTTTAAATCAAAATTGAATATTCCTTATCATTACAATATTAAAATGATAACATTTTCAAAATATTAGATTTTGAAATCAATTTCTTTCTTTTATTTATTATAAAATGAATAAAATCGATCGACAAACCTGTTCGGTTAAAATGGCGAATATCTACCTACTCGGTATCATATATTCCAATATTTTCGTGTCCATCCAAAATCCGACATCAAAATCATATTTTAATTCTTCACTGAATATTATTTCAAAATATTATTTATTTTAAAATATTAGTTATTTCCGAATCGAAATGCGACTCAATCAATTATCATCAGTTATATGGATTTCATACATCACATGTATTGAACAATAATGATAAATAATCATTCAACATTTAAACATCATCGGAGTGCATTTTACAACTGTATAAGCATTAATATAAATAAATAACACCCATCACAGTCTGTCCATCCATCAATTGACATATAATTAAATTCAGGGGAGATGTGGATAAATTACCATCCCCGGACCCATGTAGAGTTTCCAAACAACAACAGTCGATTCAAAATAATTACTGGTTAATAAATATAACCAGTATTAATTCAATTTGAGTTATTTTTCTAATTATCCAATTTTCAATATTTAAATTATAAATAGATATTTATAATTAAATTTCAGCTACCACAAAATAATATTAAATTATTTTTTAATATTTTAAACATTTCAGCATCACAATTAACACATACTGCAGTCAGTTAAATCGTCCATGGTGTGTGGACGAGGGAAGTGAGCTAACAGACACTGTATACAATTTATAATGATTAAAACTGACAAAAATCTACACTGGGAATTCTGTACATTTTTATACATGAATACAATAACATGATAAAATGTAATTTAACGAGAAGAAGTTCTCACTTTGGTTTCCACTCCACCATTCTTTAATTCTGAGTTGTATTTTTCAACTAAATTAAACACGCATTTAATTTAGCTAAAAATCCAGTTTTCTCCATTTTCGTTTTGGTCAATTCCATGTTGTAGTGTTCGTTGAGTGGATTCCAACGGACCCAAGTTTGTTGAATTCCGTGTTCGTATGCAAAAGATATAGCAGTTTAAATATTAACCACTTTAATTACATTATTAATAAACAAATTAAATATTAATTAACTCAATTATTAATTATTAACCTTTCTCCTTCGTTTCCTAATTCCAGGAACAAAAACCGACTGCTGAAACCCAAAGTAACTTTCTAGGGTTAGGAATTGCCATCACCATAGCGCCCCGAAAGTTGATCCAAAGCCATCCCCAGCATGCCGAGGCGCCTCTTGCCATTGCCGTGAGCGGCGGTGAACTCGGCCCCACCTCTTACCCTAAAATCCGCCGCGAAACCCATGCTTCGAGCAACCAAATCTCCTAAGACACCATATTAAAAACGATTTAACCCGTATGAAGCTGAAATGCTCGCGAATCTCTTCAATATTTGCTTTATAAGTTTTGCAAATCAATTCATGGATTGGAAGATATTCAGGGATTTAGTTTCGAGCTTTTCTGGCCTTTAATTTAGAGTGACAGCTTAAATTCTGAACGGGGTAGGGTTTTGAGATATTGAGGGGTGTTTATATAAATATATATTTAATTATATAATTCCAAAAATACCCGTTTATTGATCCGATCTCCAAATCAAACCTAACAACTGTCATTCCTAGCCAAATAGCCCCATTTCGGATACAATGGGATATGGTCTGGAAGCCAATTTGACTGTTTCGATCAATTTTTATCCAAATTACAATATAAATCAATATACCATTCAATATTGAATTTCAATATACATTTTAATTTACCGGAGCCACATACTGACTCCAAAAGTTACAGAAAAATAAGTCTAGCTATGTTTTGACGATACAGTCCTAACAAAACTAATTTCGTCGAATTTGGAGATTGACTGAAAAATGGCCATTTTAACAGTCGATTAAATTTAAACTGAAATGACAAAACACGTTTAAATTTACCACGGTAACATGTTAATTCCAAAAATTATGAAATTTGAAACCTAGCAATAATTTGACATTCCAGATCCAACAAAAGTGGTTTCGTCGAGAACGGAGGTCGTTTGCAAAATGGCTATTTTTAAGGGCTATATTTATAATAATATATATATATATATATTCCATAGCGACTATTTTGAATTTTAATCTGGGCATAACTTTTAATTTATAAAGTGAAATCTCAATTTTTCACATCCTTTAGAAAGATATTGTTAAACAGCTTCGGATGTTTCTGATTTTACTGAAATTCGATTTATTTTGAATTCTGTACATTCAATTAAAGTTTAAAATCAAATTTTCAAACTACCGCGCCATTTCCAGTTTGTTTTAATTAAATTAAATATTTATATGTTCTAACTTCAATTTAAATAAATTTTTAGTCGTTATTATTTAAAATAAATCATTTTAAATTCTCAAAACCCATTAAAATAGCTAGAATAAAAATTTTAAGTTGGTTCAGAAATTCCGGGTTGTTACAATCTCCTCCACTTAAAATCTTTTCGTCCTCGAAAAGGAACGGAGCTGAAAGCTGTTTAATTAACCAACCCAAAGTTCATTCTGCCTTGAGTTCTTCCACTTTTCAGTTTCTAAGAACTTTCTAATTTCTCAAAAATTTGGCTAACACCCTAAATTTTCGAATTTTTTTGCCATAACCTCCTTTGTACGGACTGATCTGTAAAACCACGACCTGCCTCAAAAGGCCCTCATCAATCAAAAAGAAAAAGAAAAAAAACCAAGCGGCTTGCTAGTCGGCTCATAAAATCATCAAAACCCAAGAAAACAGTACCTATTTGTCGGGCATACAATTTTATTCCTCTTCTTAGCTTCCATGCTATGACCTATTCATTATATATACATGCATATGTATCCAATTGCAATCAATTTTCAATTCAGTTCAACATTCGATTCGATTTGGCTTTACTTATCATTCATTTTCATATTGGTCAAATTAATTATCATTCCAATATTTTTTATTAGTTAAGCTAATAATCACACAACACAACCAGCAATCAATTAGTTGATTAAATTTTCAAACATATAATTTTGATGTACTCAAAAATCCTATTTTTAATGCCAAATCACAAATAATAAATTCTACCTATGTTTTGGTTCTCACACCAGTCAATTGGAAATATATAGATATCCCACTTTCGAAACTCGAACATAAACACTGATGATGTCATGGTCATCATCAAAATCATCTCCGGGCGACTAGAGTGTGAGTTTATATCTACCAAGTATATTGGAGACTTCAAATACACGTGGATCAGATGTATATTAAAATCTCATTATACCCGATAGTCCAAAATCAATTTAAAATAAAATACTCATATACGAATAATAAGATATAATTTTCAAAACTAAATTTGTTTTTAATAAATAGTACTCTTCGTACTCATTTTAGGGTATTACTAACTCTATCTCTAATGAGTCATTCTCATAGGATATTACTATTCCAATCTCTAATGAATTCTTTCGTTTGGCTCTAATATGTCTTATTCTCGACCTCTTTAAAACCAAAGCTCTAATATCAACTGAGACGACCCAAACTCCCCCTTTTGGGAGAGCCCGGATTGCTTTGAGAATACGACTCATCAGAACACAAACAATAGAACATTTCATTGCTATTACAACAATTTACATCAGAGTACAAGAATATATCATAGTCAGAATAAATATTACACAGTGGAAAAATATCAGAGATTTAATACATAGCAGCGGAAAGTACAATACATAAATATAATGTGCAGCGAAAAACATCTACAACCACAACTGGAAGAGATATACGAGTACAAAACTTTCCGAATATAGATCTAGCTGTAATCTAGGATCCTGTAAAAAGAAATATCTTCGAAAACCAAAACTACAAGCTGCCCGTGTGGAAAATAAGGGCACCTAGAGTTTACGTTAAAAAAATAAATCTGGGTTAGTCATGGGACTAGTGTGAGAAATAAAACAGTTATTAGCTTTTATTTTAAAGTTATGTAAATCACGGGACCACGCTGCATAACACAGAACGGATTTATCCCCTATGAATATCATAAAACAAAACTCACAATGCTTAATAAAAAAAATGAAGCTATTATAAGACTCAAGTCCCATCACACAATGCAACGCAAGCCGGAGAATAGAGTTTTACCTAATAATAGCCAAATATGCTTGGTACACGAAATTTATATTTTATTATTACTATAAGTGTATAGTGCAGAAATCTATTTCGAAAGTAAATGTATCAATCCCAGATGGCATAATAACACATCCTATTATGTTGCCATATATAGGTTTACAACTACCGCAAAGTTCATATTGGAAATTGGATTTCCATCATGATGGCTGCTGATTCGAAAGAGCTACCGCGTAGTGCAATACTCAACGGTTTACGTCCCGTGCATGAGAATACACCGTAATGCACATCCGCCTTTTTGGGAAATCAAGTATCTTAACGGCTTACGTCCCGTGCATGAGAAAACAACGTATACTCTATCCCTCTGGGAATCAGCGGGTGTGCCCTATCCCTCTAAGCATGGACCGACCACACTCAGCTCATCTCGGTCGACTGAATCCGTGAAAAGCCTAAAGGTGTCTATCCTCATCTCAAAAGCATACTGATCTGACCATCAGTTCACCATCATACCGGTGTGTGAGGCTCGCGAATTAATGCTACACAAAGCTATGCTAATTAAAGTTGTGCTTTGATCATCAACGACAAGGCTCTGCTTTTCAACAAAAGCCTTGATCCATGCATCTCATCCTGTCACATTGTCAATCCATACCATACCATTGATTTATGCCGATATATAACCTCTAAGCTCGTACGTCTCAAAGAAGGGTGTTAAGCAAGAGAATAAATTATCCACCACCAAACAGATATATATTTAGCATAGATCAATGAATATAGTATAAAGGAATACAACGTTAGACATACCATCCATTTCCAAATCCGTTCTGGGTCTGAACGAAACCGGAGGCACCTTATTCCTCGACCCATATGTCCAATACAGGAGAGAGGACCTTGCATATCAGAACAATCAACAAGTACGTCCATACAACTACCACTATAACCCCTTACTGGAAGCTAACCAATCCAGGGTATCAGTAGTAATCCATTCGATATAAAGATCGTCGTTCTTCAACCACTCCTTCATTATCTTCGACTTTTAGTCGCCATATAAATTATTCAGAATGGGTTAAACCCGGCCTTTATGAATAACTCACGTATCTTATAATCAAGTGCCATAAAAACACATCATACGCCTCATTCTTCTTGTAACCCGTAACTTCCCCGGTAAGGAAAGCATGGATTGCTTTAAGGAAAAGACGAATCAGAACACAAACAGAAGAACATTTCATTGCTATTACAACAATTCCATCAGAATACAAGAATATACATAGTATGAATAAATATTACACATTCGACAAATATCAGAGATTTAAATTACATTACTGCAGCGGAAAAATAATACAAAACATAACTAAAAGAAATACACGGATACAGAGCTTTCCGAATATCACTTCAGCTATAAACCAGGATCCTGTTCATATAAATCTGCAAAACCAAAACTACTAGCTGCCCGTGTGGAAAATAAGGGCACCCCGAGTTTAGGTTAAAACAATAAACTCCAGGTCAGTCATGTGACTAGTGTGAGAACTAAAACAGTTATTTAAAACTTGACTTTAGAAATAAATTAAATCAAGGGACCATGCCGTATAACACGGAACGGGTTTCCTCCCGAGAATACCAGTGCATAAACAGTTATAAACAACGCAATGCTTTCTGGAAAAATAAAGCTATTATAAGACCCAGGTCCCATCACACAATGCAACGCAAGACGGAGGATAGGGTTTTCCCTTATAATAGCCAAATAATGCTTGATACGTTTAAAACAAATCATTTGATACTATTATAAGTGTATAGTGTCAAAAACAACTTGGAATATAAATGTGTCAATCATAGATGACATAGTATCCCATGCTACTATGTCGCCATACTAGACTCTACAAATGAAACCAAATGTCACGTGTTGGAAATTGGATTCTATCATGAGTTGAGGCAAGGGGCAGGCTCCTCTCCGTTCGAGACACTCTAACAAATGTCTCAGGACCACACACAACGATCTTGGATCTTCAGGGCCGGTCCTCTCTTACTTTTGAGGATTGGCAATTCCTGAACACACGTTTCCTGGTCCTTTCAGACCTATATCTGAGGCGCCTCGCATCCAACAACCACACAGGTAAAAAGTATATAAATGTCAGGGCTGGTAGGTCACTGACAACACCCATAGCTAGAAAGAAACGTCGTGCTCTCCATGCAGTCACTATCCCATTTTTGACTCATACCGAGGTGTGAGGCTCACGAATTAACGCCACACACAAAGCTATGCTATATAGGCCGTTCTTCGATTATCAACTACAAGACTTTGCTTTTCAACAGAAGCCTTGATCATCTGCCACTTAGGCACGCCACACAGGCAATTCATGCCATGCGATTGATATCTATCGATATATAACCTCTAAGCTCGTACGTCTCAGAGAAGGGCGTTAAGCAAGAGAATAAATTCTCCGCCGCCAAACAAATATATATTTAATAGAAATCAATCATATAGAATAAAATCCAATGTCAGACACACAGTCCATTTACAAGTTCGTTCTAGGTCTGAACGAAACTGGAGGAACTGTATTCCTCGCATATCCATCGATCTCCAAGCATGTCTGGACGATCACCAACTGGTTCCCTCCTCTTGGGTGTACGGCCCAATCAAGATCATCAATAATCATCCAAACGATGTGAAGACCTCCGGTCTTCAACCATCGTCTTCATCTTCGACTTATCGCCGAATCAGTTATTCAGAATGGGTATAAACCCGGCCTTTCCGAATAACCCACGTATATAATAAACAAGTGTTCCACAAATACAACATAGGCCTCATTCCAATTCAGAATATTCTTTTATTCAAATATTCACATTCTTAGGGAAAGGTTCCCATTAATTTTATCAAAGATAAATTCTTCTAAATTTATTGTTTAATCTTCCTTGGGATATCATTTCAAACCATGTTAAGGTTTTCTAAACTAGTCGAGATTAGCGAACCACACCGAAGTAATTATTTATTTCCCAATCCCAACCTATCCATCCCATGTAGAAAAACTGTAATACTCCATATCTAACACCACGGTGTTATCGGTAAATATTAATTACCATTTCACGTTCAAATCTAATTAAAGATTTAACTATCGTTTGGAGCAAAATTGGTGATACTCCATTCTCGATCACTTTAATCTAATTAAAGATTCATTAAAACTCCACCTTGTTTTAATCTTCCCAAAAATCAATATCCAGTCTTTAACTGGGTTAAAGAACCAATGTCATCTAAAACACGGTTCACAAGAAACCCAAAATCACATTCCATTGTTAATCGGGTTAAAGAACATGTGTTATTCAAAACACCGCTCACGAAAACCCCAAAAACCAATTTAAATTCAATTCCAATTAAATACTAATTAACTGGACAATTTCACTAAATCTTAATTAAAAGATTTATTCTTTTCTAAACTGGGTCCAAGAACAGTGTTATTTAAGACATCATTCACAACGGACGCAAAATCCCATTTGATATTAAATACAAAGCTCTGAATAGAAAATATATCATCTTATATTCAATATCAAATTCTAAAACCAACAAATATCGTATTGGAAATAACGATATAAATATATCTTTCAAATTTCCACAACCATATCTGTATAATCACGAAATCCAACATCGAAATATTCCGAAGATAATTTCAATTCAAATCCATTCCAATTCGTATATTGGAAATTCTGATTATTTTCAAAACCATTTCAAATCTTGTTCAAAACTAGTTCATTTCGATAAAAATATATTTTTATCCTTACAAATGTGGAATTTTTCATCCTAGTCCTTTCCAATTCATATATTATGATTTTACACAAATTATTAATATTTTTAATAATTTTATCAAGGCCCATACAGTCGGTTTTCAATAATGGCCACCGAACTGCACTTACAACGACCTTTTCCAAATTTGATTTGGACATAATTCCATATCCAACCGTTAGATTTCAAATTTCTAATATTCATTGGAAAGCTCTTTTCGATACAAACCCAACTGTTCCGGTTTCAGGAGAATCCGATGGTTGGATCTCCCGCAACGTCAATTTGAAGTCAATGGTCGAAATTCGCGAACGGTCGCGGCGCGTTCTATTCATGCCATTTAATATATATAATATATATTATATATATTTCGTCGATTTCAATTCAAAACATATTTTATAAATTGTTTTAAATTCGTTTTCAAAACAAATTCAACTTCATATTCAATTTTAAATCAAAATTGAATATTCCATATCATTGATATATAAATGATAATATTTTCAAAACGTTATATTTTGAAATCACTTCCTTTTCTATATTCATTATAAAAACTAATATAATCGATATAAATATCGTTCGCGTCAAAATGGCGCATATCTAATCAACACGGCTTTATATATTTCAATAACTTCGTTATTCTATTCAACAAATGAATATTTTCTTCAACACATGAATATATATTTTATTCAACACATGAATATTTATTCATTCTTACTTACAATAAAAATGTGAATTTTATTGTATAAATATTTTGTTCAACAAATGAATGGTTTTAACACATGAATATTCTCAACACATGAGTATTGTCAACACATGACTATTTATTCTATTCAACACATGAATCTTTATTTTATAATATTCTTTATTTTCCAAATTGGAATGAGGCCGAATCAATTACCATATAATGTTAATTATATGGATTCCATACAACCCATGTATATAATAGCAACGATAAATAATCAACCATTATCCAAAGTGCACCACACAACTGCGTAAGCATTAAATATAACTAATTATCGCTCATACAGTCTGTCAATCAAACGATTGACATACCACTAAACAATTGGGATTAGTGTGCGTCAAATATCATCCCAACACCCGTGTGGGGTTTCAATCCACAAACACTGAATATTATTTGTGCAGTTGGGCGACGTGTAAAATTTAACGTCCCAATCAATATCCTTCAAATGGGTGTACATAAACAAATTGTTCGATTTGTAAATGAATATTTATTTATTTGCCTTCACGTTAAATTTATATTTTTAACGATAAACAATTTATTTCAATACATGAATATTTATTTTCACTCATTCCACATCACAATCAATTTTCACCACACAACAAAATCAAACAAGTCGTCCATGATCTGTGGACAACGGGTGTCGGGTGCTACTAAGCACCGTCTGCATCCTAGTATATAATTTTATCTAGAAAACAAGAATTAAAGTGATAAGTTCTCACCGATAAGCTAAACCGAACGCCACGACTCTTCATATGTAGGAAATCTTCGCCGTGCTCGCCTTTTGTCACTTTCGTTGTTCGTATCCACTACATATATAAAAATCGCATCTTTATATTTTCTAGTATATAAAAATCATATTTTTATAACTACGCTATATGGAAAAAATCACATTTTTATACTGCTACTATATAGATTAAAAATTCTATTTTTATACCTCTACTATATAGATAAAAATTCTGTTTTTATACCGCTACTATATAGATAAAAATTCTATTTAAATTCTATTTTTATACTGCTACTATATAGATAAAAATTCTATTTTTATACCGCTATTCATATAATAAAGATCATGTTTTTATCACGCTATTCTCCATACAAAAATCACATTTTTAAATATAAAGATCGTATTTTTATATCTCTATAACATATATAAAAATCACTCCTTTACACCGCTACTTCGTGATAAAAATTATATTTTTATCTTGCTAGTAATATAATAAAAATTATATTTTTACTTCTCTACATACATAAAAATTATACTTTTACTTCTCTACATACATAAAAATTATACTTTTACTCTTCTACGTAAAGATTATATTTTTAAAAATCGAATTTCCTATGTAAAGAAAAGATTATATTTTTAATTCGCCAACTTCATTTTTATTTTCTTCCTTCATGTATAAAAATCAGATCTTCATGCAAATAAAAATCGCATTTTTATCTAGCTTTCACAAATATAAAAAACGTACCTTTCATGGTTATAAAATTTAAATTTTCATGTTATAAAAATATAATCTTTCATTAAACAAAAATTAAGTATTTATCACGGAGAAAAATCAAAACTTTATTAAAATTAAAAATCAACTCTTTCTTGTTATAAAAATCTAATTTTTATCATATAAAAAATATAATCCTTATCGTCTATACATAAAAAAATGGGTTTATGCTATTATAAAAAAAAGAAAATTGATTTTTAAAAACACTAAATTAGCAAAAACAAATAAACAAAACTTACAGCGCGATGGTGGTTCAAAGAGGAGGCGTAGGGGGTCGAGAAAGAAGCTCAGGCGCGGCGGTTTGCCAATGAAGTGGCGGCGGCGACTGTTACAGGCGGAGGAGGGTTTGGGGGTATCAATTGGGGAAAGGGGAGAGAAGGAGAGCGGAGGAGAGGAGGGCGATGCTGCGGTGATCGGCCAGGCGGAGGGGCGAGGCTGCGGTGATCGGCTAGGCGGAGGGGCGTCGGTGCGACGGGCTGCAGCTCCCTCTTCCTGTCGCATTTAGGTTTTTTTTTTGGTCTGTCGGGTTTGAACGAAAGGGGGGGGTTGATTGAGTAAGAAGAGAGGGGGGGTTTATTAATTTATTTATTTTATATTTAATTACCCCCAAAAAGCAACCCTTTATTTCGACCTCCAAACGAGACCCATCGACTGTCGTCCATAACTAATTACCATCATTCCGAAAACAATGGGATATGTATCGTGAGCCAGTTCGGCTGTTTTGACCAGTTTCCGTCAAAATCAAAATATAACTCTATATATTGAATTTGAACGCACATTTCAATTTACCGGGGCCACACACAGACTCTAAAAATTCACGAAAATTATTTTCTAGCTTCGTATTGACGATACGGTTCTAACAAAATTAATTTCTTCAAATTCCGAGACCGTTTGAAAATGGCCATTTTCTGGTCGATCGAAATTGACTGAAACTGTTAAAACACGTTATCCATCGCCACGCTCACATATTGCTTTCAAAAATTATGAATTTTGGAACCTAGCAATAACTTGACATCACGAATCCAACAAAAGTGGTTTCATCGAAAACCGAGGTCGTTTGCAAAATTTTCATTTTTAAGGGCCAGAATTCCATTGCGATTATTCTGAATTTTCAACTGAGCATAACTTTTTATCCCCGTTATTAAATTTCAATTTTTCGGATTCGTTGGAGAAATATTTTCAAATATATTCAAATATTTTTGGTTTCACTAAAATCCGGTTTATTTTGAATCCTGTACATTCATTTGAATTTTGAAATCAAATTTTCAAACTACTGCGCCATTTTTAATTCCTTTTATAATTAAAATAAATAATTATATTCTAATGTCGATTCAAATAAATATATACGTTCTAGTTCTATTCAACATAAATTTCTCGTCGTTATTATTTAAAATAAATCATTTTAAATATTCAAAATTCATCAAAATTGCCAAAATAAAAATTTTGAATTGGTTCAGAATTTCTAGGTTATTACAATTCCAATCCAGAATATTATTTTATTCAAATATTCTTTACATTATGAGTTACTCCCATAAGTCTTATCAAAGATTTAATTCATTTAAATTTAATTCATTTAAACCTCTTGTATAAATCTTCACTTGGAAACCATTTCAAAAGATTTTGTATTATCTTTTCACAACTTTAAACAAAATTAAGGTTATAAAACTCATCAGGATTATCGAGCCTTACCAAAGTAATCATTTATTTTATTTTTCTAATCCCAACCTATTTATCCCATGGAGCAAAATTGGTAGTACTCATATCTAATACCCATTGTGTTATTGGTAAATTTAATTACCGTTTTACGTTCAAATCTAATTAAAGATTTAACTATCGCATGAAGTAAAACTGGTGATACTCCATTTTCGAACACTTCTCAAATTTGAAAATTTTAATTACTACATTCACCTTTCAATCTAATTAAAAATTCATGAAAATTACTCTTGGATTTAATCTCCAAAAATCATTATTTAATGATTATTCAAATTTAGGAAATAAATCCTATCTTTAATTGGGTTAAAGAACGAATGTCGTTTAAAACATCGTTCACGATAAACCCAAAATCATCTTCCATCAAAATGGAATCTACATGGAAATCATAACAGTGTATAATCGATATAAATTCCCGTATCAGAATAATAATATAAATGGAATAACACCAAAGCCTTTTAAATTCCATATATAGTAACGGTTTTCCTTTTCAGCAACTCATCTCGATTATTATCGAATCAAATTCCATTCAATTCCAATTTAGAAAACTTTACTTTGAAAAATTCCAGTAATCTTAATTAAAAGATTATAAATTCCAAATCATTTCTTCACTGTTAATTGGGTTAAAGAACAAATGTTATTTAAAACACCATTAACGATAAACCCAAAAATCCAATTCCAATTCAATTCCAATTAAATATTAATTAATTGGTAAACTTCTCTAAATCTTGATTAAAAGATTTATTCTTTTCTCAATCGGGTTTAAGAACAGTGTTATTTAAGACACTATTCAAGACAAATCCAAAATCCAATTTGATATCAAATACAAGGCTCTGAGTAGAAATTATATCGGCTTATATTAAATATCAATTTCCGAAACCAATGGATATCATATTAGGAATAACGATATCTGTATCTTCCAAATTCCTCAATAATATCTGTATAATCACGAAATCCAATATCGAATTATTCAGAAGATTATTTCCATTCAAATCCATTCCATTTCATACGTTGGAAAATTTTGGATTATTTCAAAACCCATTTCAATCCAATTTATTTATTTAAAAACATTGGATTATTTTTCTAGCTAATAACTAGTTCATTTCGATAAAAATATATTTTATCTTTTCAAAACTTGGAATTTTTCATCCAAAATCTTTGCAAATCATTTAATATGATTTTACACAATTTTTCCACATTTTTAATTGTTCTAATATCACCATTTCAGTCGGTTTCCAATAACGGCCACCGAACTGCATCCATTGCGACCTTTTCTGAAATTGATTTGGACATAATTTGATATCCAACTGTTCGAATTTAAATCTCTTATATTCATTGGAAAGATCTTTTCGATACGAACCTAACATTTTTGGTTTTAGGAGAATCCAACGGTCGGATCTCCTGTTACATCAATTTGAAGTCAATGGTCGAAATTCGCGAACGGTCGCTACACGACACGTTCTATTCGGGCCATTTAATATATATAATACATATTATATATATTTCGTCGATTTCCATCTAAAACTTATTTTATAAATTTGTTTATAAATTCATTTCAAAATGGTTTCAACTTCCTTTTCAGTTTAAATCAAAATTGGATATCCGTTATCATTACAATATTAAAATGATAATATTTTCAAAATATTAGATTTTGGAAACAATTTCTTTCTCGTATTCATTATAAAATGAATAAAATCGATCGATAAACCCATTCGGGTTAAAATGGCGAATATCTACCTACTCGACTTCATATATTCCAATATTTTCGTGTCCATCCAAAATTGGACATCAAAATCATATTTTAATTCTCCACTAGATATTATTTTAAAATATTCATTATTTTAAAATATTCGTTATTTTAAAATATTCGTTATTTCTGAATCGAAATGTGACTCAATCAATTACCATATAATTTCAGTTATATGGATTTCATACATCGCATGTATTCAACTATAATGATAAATAATCATTCAACATTCAAACATCATCCAGATTGTATTTTACAACTGTATAAGCATTAAAATAAATAAATAATGCTCATCACAGTCTGTCAATCCATCGATTGACATATAATTAAATTCAAGGGAGATGTGGATAACTTATCATCCCCGGACCCGTGTTGGGTTTCCAAATAACAACAGTCGATTCAAAATAATTACTGGTTAATAAATTTAAATAGTTCTAATTCAATTTGAATTATTTTTCTAATTAGCCAATTTTTACCATTTAAATTATAAATAATTATTTACAATTAAATTTCATCTACCACAAAATAATATTAAATTATTTTTAATATTTTAAACATTTCAGCATCACAACCAACACACAATACAGTCAATTAAATAGTCCATGGTCTGTGGATGAGGGAGGTGAGCTGGCAGGCACCGTATACAATTTATAATGATTAAAACTGACAAAAATCTACACTGGAAATTCAATATATTTTTATACAAGAATACAATAACATGATAAAATATAATTTAGTGAGAAGGAATTCTCACTTTGGTTTCCACTCCGCCATTCTTTATTTCTGAATTTTGGTTTTCAACTAAATTAAACACGCATTTAATTTAGCTGAAAATCCAGTTTTCTCCTTTTCCATTATGGTCAGTTCCATGTTGTAGTGTTCGTTGAGAGGATTCCGATGGATCCAAGTTTGTTGAATTCCTTGTTCATATGCAAAAGATATAGCAGTTTATATATTAACCACTTTAATTACATTATTAATAAACAAATTAAATATTAAATAACTCAATTATTTATTATTAACCTTTCTCCTTCGTTTCCTAATTCCAGGAACAAAAACCGACTTCTGAAACCCAAAGTGACTTTCTAGTGTTAGGAATTGCCATCACCATAGCATGCACAAATTTGATCCAAGGCCACCCTCAGTGTGCTGAAGCGCCTCCTGCCACTGCCATGAGCGGCGGTGAACTCGGCCCCACCTCTTGCCCTAAAATCCACCATGAAACCCATGACTTCGAGCAGCCAAATCTTCCAAGACACCATATTAAAAACGGTCTAAATTGTATGAAGCTGAAGTGCTCGCAAATCTCTTCAATATTTGCTTTATAAGTTTTACAAATCAATTCATGGAATGGAAGATATTTAGGGATTTAGCAAGCTTTTCTGGCCTTTAATTTAGAGCGGTGGCGCAAAATCTGAACGGGGTAGGGTTTTGAGATATTGAGGGGTATTTATATAAATATATATTTAATTATATAATTCCAAAAATACCCGTTTATTGACCCGACCTCCAAATCAAACTTAACTACTGTCGTTCCTAGCCAAATACCCCCATTACGGACACAATGGGATATGATTTGTAAGCAAATTCAACTTTTTTGATCAGTTTTTTTAAAATTACAATATAAATCAATATATCTTTCAATATTGAATTTCAACATACATTTTAATTTAATAGAGCCACATACTGACTCTAGAAATTATAGAAAAATAAATCTAGCTATGTTTTGACGATACGGTCCTAACAAATCTAATTTCATTGAACTTGGAGACCGTTTGAAAAATGGTCATTTTAACTGTCAATTAAATTTAAACTGAAATGACAAAGCACGTTTAAATTTATCACGCTCACATATTAATTCCAAAAATTATGAAATTTGAAACCAAGCAATAATTTGACATTCCGGATCCAACGAAAGTGGTTTCATCGAAAATGGAGGTAGTTTGCAAAATGGCTTTTTAAGGGCTATATTTATAATAAAAAATATATAAATTCCATAGTGACTATTTTGAATTTAAATTTGGACATAACTTTTAATTTATATAGTAAAATCTCAATTTTTCACATTCGTTAGAAAGATATTGTTAAACGAATTTTGATGTTTCTGGTTTTATTGAAATTTGATTTATTTTGAATTTTGTACATTCAATTAAAGTTTAAAATCAAAATTTTAAACTACCACGCCATTTCTAGTTCATTTTAATTAAATTAAATATTTACATGTTCTAACTTCGATTTAAATAAATTTTTAGTCGTTATTATTTAAAATAAATCATTTTTAATTCTCAAAACCCATTAAAATAGCTAAATAAAATTTTTAAATTGGTTCTGAAATTCGAGGTTGTTACAAGCCCTTGCTTTCCATGGGTCGACCACTAGGTTGACCGTGGGGTCGCTCCCCCTAAAGGTGAGGTTAAACCCTAGGTCGACCTGTAACTAGAGTTTCTCAGGAAACTACAGTGGCTTCTAGGTACTTTAATTGATGTTTTAGTGGTTGTTTCTTGGGTTTGTTCTTGCATTTCTATGATGTTGTAGAGATGAATTTCTTATGGATTCAATCAAGATGTGGCAAGCCTATATTATAATTAAATTTGTGCATCGAGTTCATAAGTTCATGTTGATTTATGGTTTAAGTTCCATGTTGAATTCTTATGTATTTGTGACACCTGAACATTTTTATAAAATGAATTCCAAGCAATTGTATATATACGGGTTTTTCCTACCACCTTGGATAAATTAGATTTTATGTTTTCGTTTTGAAAGTCTCGAGGCTATATTATATACTTTCCTATTATACAGATTTAAAGGAATAGTCTAAATGGTTCAGAAATCATAGCCCTCGTGGAATGGAATGTGTCGGTATGTGATATCGATTAATTCCATATTCATCCAATTAAAGTAATAAATTTCAATGATTCTCTATGACTCCTTGTGATCCTTCATGAATATCAGTGATTCTCTATAATTTTCCATGATTTCTATAATTCTTTGTGATTTCTAGCGGTTTCCTATATTTTCTACAATGGAGCGGACTTGCAGTGTGTAGATTGTTAAGTAAGGTCCTATGGTATGAGACACACGATTACCACCTTTCGGGTTACTATCTAGGAGCCTGCGACACATTCATGTGTGACCGCCGGTAATGGACCTTCAGGTCATATTGTGTGAACTCTGTGGACCTTTAGATCTTCCTATGTGAGCTCTATGGACCTTTGGTTCATTCGGGTACCGTTTATGTGTGATATAAATATTGGTTATGCCCTTGAGCCATAATGTTGTTAACACGTGAAAGTGTGACTTTGACTTGCTAATCATGTTGTTGGATCTAAACCATGTTTTTTAATGTTTTTTTGTTTGTTATTGATTTCACCATTTGACCATTATTATATTTGGCGATTTCTTTGGTAGTTTTAAATTCTTAACAGAGTTTCAGTGATTCTATGATTCTGTGAATCCAAAGTCTTCTGTTTTATATGTGTGATTCCAAGTGTTGATTACCCAAGTCGTGGAGTTCGGGAAACGTGTGCTAAGGAAGTGGCAAATCCTTATTCGGATTTCTCACTCTCATAGACTTATACTAATCTTGTGGACTCATAAATGATGTGCTTTGTTGAGCTTAAAGTATGACATTCCTTTCTGATAGAATCTAAATTGCTGCATCTGAGTTTTTGTGCGAATTTGTGTATCGTGATTTCTTTTCTTATGGAAAGGAATTAATGTCGGAGTGATATTTTATTTCTTCTATTTCATAATTGGTTTGTAAACTAAATTGATCCATGTATGTGATACTCGGGTCAGACCAAGTTGTTTCAGGTTTGGTCTGTTGTTGATTCGTGGTCGATGGATCTAGCTTTTGACAATCTTTTGAAGCTATGGTTTCCCCTATCCATACCTATTCTTTGCTGAATAGATGACATTACTCATTAGTGCTCGTTATTAGGGTTGGTCTTGGGGTAGGATGTCGCATATGCAAAGGAGATACTTCCAAAATTTTCCATAATTTCATGTGTTGGAAATTTTAACAAATTTTTGTAAGAAATGTTTTTAATGTACAATTAATCATTTTGCAACATTTTTCTTAACCTGTGATTTTGAGAACGGAATCCTTTTAAGAGGGAAAGGAGGTAACCATCTGGATTTTTAATATAAGAATATTTAATTAATTTAAATATTTAAATGATTAATTTTAAAATTTAATGATTAGATATTTAAAATGATTAATTTTAATATTTAATGGCTTGAATTAAATTTAAATGACAATTTAAATACGAAATTAACTTGAAATTGAAATTATCAAGTTGAAAATTTATTTAATTTTAATTTGAAGCTATGTAACTCCTATTAGGACATAAACGATACTAATAATTTATTACAATAATTTGAGAGTTTAAAATTGAATATTTATTAATCGATTTTCGTTAACACGTAAAATAGTCATTTTTCAAATGATCATGGAATTCAATGAAACTAGTTTTATTAGTTCTAAAATAGTAAATTATTGTAAGATTTCAAGTTTCTTGTCGATCGGAGTTATTGTGTGATCGTGCGCGATATAAATGCATATTGATGAAGGATTTGAAATTATAATAAAATATAATTTGATTCTAAGAATATTTGTTATGCAATTGAATTAGCTTCCAAAAGAGGTTTCATTGTGTTCGGAATGCGGGTTGTAAGCTATAGACGACTGTGAGTATGCTTCGTTTCGAGTTCGGTAATTTTTAGAATCGATTAATATTGTTTTCTGGGAGGCTATATAAGCACCTTAACTCATTTTCATTTCCTAGGATTAAACCCTAGCCTCCACTAAGCTCCATCAATGAGATAAATTTAATCTTTCAATCCGTCAACAACTACCCCAAAATCCAAGCATGAAAGTTGTTCATGTCGACAATATGAGCCAATCCACGCTAGAATTTCATTGATCAGAGGTCGTGGTTGGCCGAAAAACCTAGAAACTGAAACTGGAGCATATTTGTTCGTTCTCCATTTGCATGACCATCGCTGATTAACCGATGATGTGACCAGATCGTAAAGTAGGAGGGGAGGGAGACCTTTCAATTCATGGTGGTCAAAGGTGGTGAGATGGCTCGTGGCACACGCAATCATGAGATGAACTGGTTTTGTTCATCTCGAATTTCTTGCTGAAGGGAGGCATCTGGGAAATCGTGTCCGCTAGTGCAGGTGGCACTCGGTGGCTTCGAGATTCTAGTGAAGTGCGTGAGGTCCGCTGCTTGGGATCGTCGGCGGTAGGTGGATGTAGTTGACGAAGAATTGGTTCATGCTAGGGAGAGATGAAACACGAGTTTGAACAAAGAGAAGGAGATAACACGTTGAATGATGACATGGTTAGGGTGCGAATTATAGTGATTATGTAATGACCCGGAAAATCCGATCCAATTTAAAAATTTTATTTTAAATAATTTGGTGGAAAAATGCGGCAGAAATTAAAATTTTCATTTTTAAATAATATTAAAGCCAGTGGAAATAGTCAATTTTCAAGCGATCTCTGTTTTCAACGAAACCACTTTTTTTGGAACCGGAATGTCAAATTATTGCTAGGTTTCAATTTTTAGAATTTTTCGAGTTAGGTTGTGAGCATGGCGAAGGAAAATGTGTTTTGTCGGTTTCAGTCAAATTTAATCGACTGAAAAATAGCCATTTTTTCAAATAGTCTTAGAATTCGACAAAATTAATTTTGTTAGGACCGTATCGTCATAACAAAGACAAATATATTTTTTCTGGATTTTTCTGAGTCCGTATGTGGCCTCGGTGAATTTATTTATACGAACGAATTAAATTAATAAAGGAATTAATTTTTAAATTAAATAATTCAGGCCACAGACAGCCGTTTAAGCTCACGGGACCTGTCCCATTGGATCCGGAATATGGGTTATTGGCTAGGGTCACTTTCCGCTGGACTGGAAAAGGATCAGTTTAATAGTAACGGACTTATTTGTAAAATAGCAATTAAATATTATAAATAATTGAGAAAAATTAAAACCCTAACACTGTTCCCTCTCGTGTAGCCGCCACCCACCCATATCCATGGCCACCGACTTCCGAACTTCCTCCACCAAGTTCTCCTTCATCTCAACGAATTAAACCTCCTCACTTATACCATATCGAAGAGAGTTTCCTCCTCTACAAATCCATACGACTTGATCGTCCCCTAGTTGCCCGAACCGAGAGCACCAACGCCCCAAAACCCACCGCTTTGCGCCACTGCCGGGCCCACCAGGGTGCACTGAGCTCGCCGCCACCACCCCCATCGAAGCACCGGCCGTTTCTCCCCAGCACCCCCCTGTCTAATCGGCCTCTCAAGCCTCGATCCGCGAGAAAACTTAAACCCTAGGATTGAACAATTTCTGTAAGTGTCGGCCTGTAAAACGGAAGGAAGAAGAAAGGTTATCTTTTTAATTAATTAATTAATTAATATAAATACCATTCATCTTAATTTGATCATAACTCCTTCGTTTGAACACGAAATTCGACGATTTCAGGACCGTCAGGATCGTAATTCAGAGGGCTATTTTTCTATACTGATTAAGCACAGTTCCGAGCCAGTCAAATTTTTGGGTCAAATTCAAAGAGAAGCAACTTTTCTGTGAGAATTCTGATCTATTAAATTAATTATAATTATGAAATCACGATCTGTATGTTATTATTTTTGATCTACGATGTTGTGATTGTTGTATGGTTGTTAAGATGATGTGTGATGTCATGATATAGCCATGTCAGTTTAGATCTATAAATTCTGATGTAATCTCTATAAAGTTCTCATCTTTATTATTTTATTTTATTTCTTTCTAGAAATGAAAATTTGAATTTTTATTTTATTTTATAAAATAAAGTTTGAATTTTTATTTTGTTTTAGAAAATAAAAGAAAGTTAGAATATTTTGAAATAAAATGAAAAGGTTGGATTTATATTTTGATTTACAAAATAAAAAGAAAAGGAATCTTTATTTTGATCAATCAAATTAAAGTTGAATCATTGTTTTGTTTTATGGTTTGCAAAATAAAGGAAAGTACAAATCTTTACTCTTGATTCATAACATAAAATGAAAAGTTGTGTTTTTATTTTGATTAACAAACTAAAAGAGAGGTAAATCTTTACTTTTTGATTCACCAAATAAATGAAAGTTTGAATTTTTATTTTGATTTGCAAAATAAACAAAAAGGTTGAATCTTTATTTCGTTTATGATTTATAAAATAAAGAAAGTTTGAATCTTTTAAATTTTAATAATAAAAAAAATTAGATATTTTATGTACAAAATAAAATAAAGATGAGACCTTTGTTTTGATTCATGAGAAGTATACACCAAATCATATGTATTGATGTGTGTGTTGACATGAAACCTGACACCGAATTATAGTTTCCATCGTTATGTTGACATGAAAACTTAGACACTAGATTACATGTTGGTTGACACCAAAAATTTAGATTGTGATATCGTATTTAACATATACGTTGACACTAAAACTTAGAAATAAAAGTTCACCCTTTTATTTACATTTTACAATGCAATTATTACATAGAAAAATAAGTTCTCTTTGTTTTATTGTTGCGTTCACAAAACAATTATAACATGGAACAAAAAGAGTAATAAAAGAATAACATTTTATTAAGTAATATGATCTACATTTAAAAACATATTTTTATAAAAAAAATATGTTTTACTTTTAAAAACATATCTTTAATGTAGTATTAGGGAATTTACATTTTTCAATGTAAGAGAAAAAGAGATAAGAATTTACCTTTTTTCAATGTAAGAGAAAAAGATATAAAATATTTACATTTTATAAAGATAAAAAAGTACATTTTTATGTATTTAAAATGAATAGGATAAAAAGGACATTTTTATGTATTTAAAATGAATAGGATAAAAAAGGACATTTTTATTTAAATGAATAGGATAAAAAGTACATTTTTATGTATTTAAAATGAATAGGATAAAAAGGACATTTTTTAGAATGAATTGGATAAAAAAGGACATTTTTATTTAAATGAATAGGATAAAAAGTACATTTTTATGCATTCAAAATGAATAGGATAAAAAGGACATTTTTATGTATTTAAAATGAATAGGATAAAAAAGGACATTTTTATGTATTTAAAATGAATAGGATAAAAAGGACATTTTTATGTATTTAAAATGAATAGGATAAAAAAGGACATTTTTATTTAAATGAATAGGATAAAAGTACATTTTTATGTATTTAAAATAAATAGGATAAAAAGGACATTTTTTAGAATGAATTGGATAAAAAAGGACATTTTTATTTAAATGAATAGGATAAAAAGTACATTTTTATGCATTTAAAATGAATAGGATAAAAAGGACATTTTTATGTATTTAAAATGAATAGGATAAAAAAGGACATTTTTATGTATTTAAAATGAATAGGATAAAAAGGACATTTTTAAGTATTTAAAATGAATAGGATTAAAAAGGACATTTTTATTTAAGTGAATAGGATAAAAAGTACATTTTTATGTATTTAAAATGAATAGGATAAAAAAGGACATTTTTATTTAAATGAATAGGATAAAAAAGGACATTTTTATTTAAATGAATAGGATAAAAAAGACATTTTTATGTATTTAAAATGAAAAGGATAAAAAGTACATTTTTATAAAAAAAAACTGGAATAGAGAAAAAGAGTAAAATTAAAGCAATACTTTTATCGTCAGTTTAGGCGTGATAAAAGGATAGATTTTAATAGTTGAAATCCCTTTAGATTTTATATTTATATTTATATATAAATATAGAATTAAACGAAACGCGCACGGCAGTTCGCGTATCGGCAATCGTAACTTTAAACGATTATACCGGAAGATCCGACCGTTGGATTTTCCCAAAACTGGAACCGTTAGGATCGCTTTGGGAAAATCTTTCCAACGATATAAATTTTGTCAAAATCCAACGATTAGATTTTAAGATATGTGTAAATCAAAATGTGGTAAAAACAACGCCAAGGCCGCCCACTGACCCGAAGCGTCGTTTATTTATTTTGAGCTATTTTCAAATAAACAAAAATAGCGATAAATAGATATAAATATATATGAAATGTTTTAAAATATAATTATGCGACAATTATTTGAAAAGACCGAGTTTAACTCATTTCAAATAATTGCACGGCGATTAAATCAAAGATGTAAGAAGACGATGGTTGAAGACCGACGATCTTCACATCGAATGGACGACGACTGCTGATGCCTTGGACTGACTTGCTCCCAGGACGGGGTTGAAGCAGGAATTGTCCGGACGTGTGTGTTGGTCGTGCGGATAAGCGAGCGCCTCTTTGGTGTCTCCGATCTCGTCCAGACCCGGGACGGACTCGTAAATGGATGCGTGTCTGACATTGGAATTCACTCCATGTAATTAAATCGATTTGTATTAATATATGTCTGTTTGGTGGTGGAGAATTTATTCTCTACTTAACATCCTGGTATATAGTAATAGTTATCGATCGCATGGCGTTGAATTGTCAATGTGGCACGCCAAGATGCAATGATCAAGGCTTTGTTGAAAAGCAGGCCTTGTGGATGATGATCAAAGCATAGCCTGGTTAGGCACAACTTTGTGTATAACGTGACTTCGCGAGCCTCACACCCCGGTATGAGTCAAAAATGGGATTAGGACTGCAGGGAGTGCACACGTTTCTTTCTTGCTAAGGGTAGTGTCAGTGCTTAAACTGGCTAACATTTTACTTATGTGGATGTTGGATTGAGGTACCTCTGGTTTTTATAGGCTGGAAGTGGTCATACTATAGGTTCAAAGGAACCGGGAAACGTGTGTTCAGGCATAATTAATCCACTACCGTTAGGTGGGGACCGGCCCTGAAGATCCAAGGACTGTAACGGCAAAGAATTTCGCTCGGTCCGAACCAGTCGCTAAACCGACCCAGACCATTCGAAACGCCCTATCGTTTGAGAACACGACAAAACAGAACGCATACAGAAGAACATTTCATTGTATATTACAACAATGCATCAGATTACAAGAATATACAGAGTAAGAATAAATAAATATTACACAGAAAATATCAGAGATTACATTTAAATACATCGCAGCGGAAAATAATACAATACGCAACTAGAAGTAGATATACGGATACAAAGCTTTCCGGATATCGTTCCAGCTGTAAACCAGGATCCTGTGAATATAAATCTGCAAAACCAAAACTACTAGCTGCCCGTGTCGAAAATAAGGGCACCCAGAGTTTAGGTTAAAACAATAAACTCCAAGTCAGTCATGTGACTGGTGTGAGAACTAAAACAGTTATTAATCTTTATTTTTAAAGTTCGGTAAATCAAGGGACCACGCCGTATAACACAGAACGGGTTTCCACCCAAGAATACCAGTGCATAAAACAAACAGCGCAATGCTAAATAAAGAAAAATGAAGCTGTTATAAGACCCAGGTCCCATCACACAATGCAACGCAGCCGAGGATAGGGTTTTCCCTTATAACAGCCAAAGAATGCTTGATACGGTTAAAAAAAATCGTTTGATACTATTATAAGTGCATAGTGTATAAAACAACTTCAAATCATAAGTATCAATCATAGGCGGCATGAATGCCCCATAACACTATGTCGCCATATATAAGTTTACAATCAAAACCGCAAGACGTCGTACTGGAAGTTGGGTTATCATTTATGGTATGAACCGAGGCTAGGGGCAAGATCCTCACTGATTCGAGACTGCCTAGCCCGAGTCTCAGGATCAGAACGCATCGACCCTTGGATCTTCAGGGCCGGTCCACCGATGTGGATTATTATACCTGAGCACTACGTTTCGTCGCCCTTTGGGGCGTAAGCGAGCCAACTAAATGACTCCATCGGTTCAAGAACGACCAATCAATCCGAGGCGCCTCGCAACAGCAACAACCACATAAGTCAAACTCGTCAGGGCGTGTAAAACCACTGACGCCACTTTTAGCTAGGAGGAAACGTAGGCCCTCCCTAAGGTCCGTCTCCCGTTTTTGGTTCATACCGGGTGTGAAACTCGCGAATCAACGTTACACAAAGCTACGCCACAAAGGCCGTGCTTCGATCATCAACCACAAGACTTTGGTTTTCAACAGAAGCCTTGATCATTTGCCACTTAGGCATGCCACACAGGCAATTCACTCCATGCGATTGATATCCATCAATATATAACCCCTGAGCTCGAACGTCTCAGAGAAGGGCGTTAAGCAAGAGAATAAATTCTCCGCTGCCAAACAGATATATATTTAATAGAGATTAATCACACGGACTAAAATCCAATGTCAGACACACCGTCCATTTACAAGTCCGTTCTGGGTCTGAACGAAACCGGAGGCACCTAGTACCCCGCATACCCATCGATCTCCAAGTATGTCTGGACGATCACTAACTGTTTCCATCTTCTTGGGTGTACAGCCCAATCAAGATCATCAGTAATTACCCAAACGACGTGAAGACTTCTGGTCTTCGACCACCGTCTTCATCTTCGACTTATCGTCGTATCAGTTATTCAGAATGGGATAAACCCGGTCTTTCCGAATAACTCGCGTATATTTTAAATAAGTGTTACACAAACACAACATACGCCTCATTCCAATTCATCAGTCACTAACCGCAAATTAATCAAGAGAATAATTCCCTAAATATTAACCCCGAAGGCCGAAACCAACATCAGATCAATATCCAGAAAACCGTTCTGCTTAGCTAACCGACAGTTAGTTTCTGATTTCACATTCATAGGGAAAGGTTCCCATTAATTTTATCCAAGATCAATTTCTTGAATTTATTCTCTAATCTTCCTTTGAATTTCGATTCAACTAGTCGGAATTAGCGAACTTTACCGAAGTAATCATTGGTTTTAATTTCCCAATCCCAACCTATTCATCCTATGAAGTAAAACTGGTAATACTTCATATCTAACACCACGGTGTTATTGGTAAATTCAATTACCATTTCACGTTCAAATCTAATTAAAGATTTAACTATCGCCTGGAGCAAAACTGGTGATACCCCATTTTCGATCATTTCAATCTAATTAAAGATTCATTAAAACTCCACTTAGTTTTAATCGTTAACTGGGTTAAAGAATCCGTGTCATTTAAAACACGGTTCACGATAAACCCAAAGTCACATTCCATTGATTATCGGGTTAAAGAACGAGTGTTATTTAAAACACTGTTCACGATAAACCCAGAAATCAATATCAATTCAATTCCAATTAAATATTATTTAATTGGTACACTTCATTAAATCTAAATAAAAAGATTTAATCTTTTCTCAACTGGGTTCAAGAACAGTGTTAGTGAAGACACCATTCACGACAAACCCAAATCACATTTGATATTCAATACAAGGCTCTGAATAGAAAATATACCGGCTTATATTCAATATCAAATTCTACGACTAACAAATATCGCATTGGAAATAACGATATATATATATATATCTTTCAAATTTCCATAACAACATTTGTATAATCACGAAATCCAACATCGAAATATTCCGAAGACAATTTCGATTCAAATCCACTCCAATGCAATCATTGGAAATTCTGGTTATTTTTAAAACCCTTTTCAAATTCAATTTATTTACTTAAAAATAAATAGAATTATAATTCTAGTTCAAAACTAGTTCATTTCGATAAAAATCTATTTTTATCTTTTCAAATTTGGAGTTTTTCATCCCAATTCTTTCTAAATCATTTCTTATGATTTTACACAAATTATTACTATTTTTAATAATTTTATCAAGGCCCGTACAGTCGATTTCCATCAATGGCCATCGAACTACACTTACAGCGACCTTTTTCAAATTTGATTTGGACATAATTCCAAATCCAACCATTAGATTTCTAATTTCTAATATTAGTTATAAAGCTCTTTTCGATACGAACCCAACGGTTCCGGTTTTAGGAGAATCCGACGGTCGGATCTCCCGTAATGTCCGTTTGAAATAAATGGTCGAAACTCACGAACTGCCGCGGCGCAGCGCGTTCTATTCAGGCCATTATATTATATATATAATATATATATATTATATATATTTCATCGATTTCTATTTAAAACGAATTATATAAATAGTTTTAAATTCGTTTCAAAAGCAATTTCAACTTCCTTTTCAATTCAAATCAAAATTGAATTCTTCTTTATAAATTCGTTTTAAAATTCATTTCTATTCAATTCAAATTTCAATTCAATTTGAATTCATTTCAATTTGCTTTCAATTCAATTTGAATTCGTTTTCAATTTAATTCAATTCCAAAGTCGTTTTCTATTCGATTCAATTCAAATTGGTTTTCTATTCGATTCAATTCAAATTGGTTTTCTATTCGAATCAAATTCGTTATATATTCAATTGAAATCACATTCGTTTTCTATTCAATTCATTTCGAAATCGTTTTCAATTCAATTCATTTCGAAATCGTTTTTAATTCAATTCATTTCGAAATCGTTTTCAATTCAATTCATTTCGAAATCGTTATATATTCAATTCATTTCGAAATCGTTATATATTCAATTCATTTCGAAATCGTTATATATTCAATTCATTTCGAAATCGTTATATATTCAATTCATTTCGAAATCGTTATATATTCAATTCATTTCGAAATCGTTATATATTCAATTCATTTCGAAATCGTTATATATTCAATTCATTTCGAAATCGTTATATATTCAATTCATTTCGAAATCGTTATATATTCAATTCATTTCGAAATCGTTATATATTCAATTCATTTCGAAATCGTTATATATTCAATTCATTTCGAAATCGTTATATATTCAATTCATTTAGAAATCGAATAAAATCGATATAAATATCGTTCATGTCAAAATGGCGTCAAACTAATCAACACGGCTTCATAAATTTCTATTTTCAAATATTCTATTTCAAATATTTCTTTTTCAAAATAGTTGTTATTACCAAAATATTCGTTCAACACATGACCAATCTCAATGGATGAGTACTGTCAACACATGAACTTTTATTTTATATCGATAAAGATGTAAATTTTATTACTAAAATGTTTCGTTCAACACATGACCAATCTCAATGGATGAGTACTGTCAACACATGAACCTTTATCTTATATTGTTCTTTATTTTTCAAATTGGAATGAGGCCCAATCAATTACAATATAAAGTTAATTATATGGATTTTCATACAACACATGTATAATAGCATTGAAAAATAATCAACCATCAACCAAAGTGCACTACACTGTATAAGCATCAAATATAGATATCTAACGCTTATAACAGCCTGCCAATCAATCGATCGACATATTTAATCAATCAGGATGAGTGAACTTCAAATTTCATCCCAACACCCGTGTAGGGTTTCAAACCATCAAACACAGATTTTATTTGTGCAGTTGGGCGATGTGTAAAATTTATCATCCCAATCAATGTCATTCAAATAGGTGTACATAAACAAACCGTCCGGTCTGTAAATGAATATTTTATTTTATTCACTTCACGTTAAAAATTATATTTTTAACGATAAAACATTTTATTTTAACATATGAATTTCTATTCAGTTCATTCTTTAAATAAAATGATATTTTTATTTTTCTAACTTATTTTAGAAAATTTCGGCGGCATAACGGCACGATACTAGAAATGGGACGAGGCCTAGCCTTATCCCCGGTCTAGTGAAGGCCCACGCCATTCACACATCAATTAATCCATTCATTTCCCCAAACAATTCAATTTCACCAAACGATTCAATTTCACTAAACACTTCAATTTCAAATCAAATCATCTATCTAATCTATGCAACCAAACAAACAAGTCCATGGTCTGTGGACGATTGTGTCGGGTGCTACTAAGCACCGTCTGCATCCTAGAATATATATATAACTAGAAAAAGAAATTGAAAGGTGAGAAATTCTCACCAATAGCTATCCAACCATCTTGACTCTTCTTTAATAGAAATCATCGCCATTCTCGCCCATTGCCATCTTCGTTGCCCGTATTCTCTACATATGTAAAAATCGAATTTTTACTTTGCTATTCAATATATAAAAATCGAATTTTTACTTTGCTATTTAATATATAAAAATCGAATTTTTACTTTGCTATTCAATATATAAAAATCGAATTTTTTCCTAACACTATATATATATAATCACATTCTTATACTATGTTTATATTTTAAAAATGTGATATTTCTATTTTTAAAAACAATTCTACTTCTATATTTTTAAAATCAATTCTGCCTTTATTTTCAAAAATAGTTCTAATTTTATTTTCAAAACTCATGCTATATATATCTTAAAACAATGATTTTTATATTTTAAAAACAATGGTATTTTAAAACCATATGCTATTTTTATATTTACAATAACAGTCTTTTTATTTTTAAAACAACGCTCTTTTCATTTTTAAAACAACGCACTTTTTATTTTTGAAGACAATGCTCTTTTTATTTTTATTATTAATCACAATATTATATTTAATCTATAAAAACTGATTTCTTAATAATGTTATATATGTAATAATAAAAATTGATTTTTTATTTAAACAAATGAAATAAAAATTAAATGGCTGTCTAATTACAAAATTAAGCAAACTGATTACATTGGATTAGGGAGAATTTTGGTCGGCCACTGTTTTTCTTCACCTCTCCTTCAGAACCCCCTGTAACGAGAAAACCCATACCCTCGCACCCAGTTCCTCCTTGCCGCACTCAAACCGAGGCACTTGAGGTCGATCAGCTCCTTCCACGACGAAGCCCTGCCATTGCTCCACCTGCGCCTCCCCATCCCGTCCAACTCGGTGGTCCGATCTGCCTTGGAGCGGCGCTCGAACTCGCCGGATTTAAAGCCCCAATTCACCCCAAATACACAACGAGATTCGATCTTCTCTGTTTACCTTATAAATCTCTATGAGCTCTTCTAATTTGCTTTTGAAATTTGGTGATTTGATAATCGGATTTGGAATAATTTGGGTTTGAATTGCTGAGCGGTTTCATCCGTTCATTTAGAGGGTGGCGGCGGAAAAGAGACTAACGAGGGCTCTAGGGTTCCTTATATAGGAGATTTAATATATATATTATATTCTTTTATTATTATTCAATTTGGAAATTAGGGTTTTTGCATTCGGATGCCAACTCAAACCCAACGATTGCCACACCTTGCCAAATACCCCCATCCCGGACACAATGGAATATGTTTTGTTAGCCAATTCGACTGTTACAGTCAGTTATTCTTCAAATTAAAGTTTAAAACATTTAATTTTCAAATTTGAACGTACATTTTAATTTGCCGGGGCCACAAACTGATTCGAAAAATTCCAGAAAAATAAATCCGGCTATGTGGGGACGATACGGTCCCAACAAAACTGATTTCGTCGAATTCTGAGACCGTTTGAAAAATGGCCATTTTCAGGTCGATCAGAATTGACCGAAACTGTTGAAACACGTTTTCTTTTGCCACGCTCACATATTAATTCAGAAAATTATGAAAATTGGAATCTAGCAATAACTTGACATCCCGGACCCAACAAAACTGGTTTCGTCGAAATTCGAGGTCGTTTGCAAAATGTCCATTTTTAAGGGCCGGAATTCCATAGCGACTATTCAGAATTTTCAACTGGACATATCTTTTGATTCCCGCTATGAAATTTCGATTGGTCGAATTCGTTGGAAAGATATTATCAATTAGATTCTAATGTTTTTGGTTTCACTAAAATCCGGATTGTTTGGCACCCGGTACATTCAATTGAAGTTTGAAATCGAATTATCGAACTACCTCGCCATTTTCAATTCTATTTATAATTATATATAAATATTTATATTCTAACGACGGCGTATATAATATATACGTTCGAATTCTGTTCAAAATAAATTCCTCGTCGATTTTATTTAAAATAATTCATTTTAAATAATCAAAATTCGTTAAAATAGCCAAAATAAAAATTTTAAACTGGCCCAGATTTTCGGGTTGTTACACAAGGGTTCATTGCGGGGAATCCTGAGGCATTTACTAGAGTGTCTCGAATCGGAAGAGGACGATCCCTAGCCTCGATTTCATGACAGAAAACCAATTCCCAATACGATGACATTTCGGTCTTGATTGTAAACTTATATACGGCGACATAGTAGGATGGCGTACTATGCCGTCTAGGATTGATATATTTATATTGAAGTATTTTAATACTGCTTAGACACTAACAGTAATATTAAATTAGTATTTTACACGTATCAAGCATGTTTGATCATCATAAGGGAAAACTCTATCCTCCTGTGTGCGTTGCATTGTGTGATAGGACTTGAGTCTTACGATGATTTCATTTTTTTTCAAAAGTCATTTCGTTGTTTTATATAAACTTTATTAATCATGCACTGGCGATCCAATGGAGTAAACCCGTTCCGCGTTAGTGGCGTGGTCCTGTAATTCGCCATAATGTTAGCTAGTATAGAAAGTTTTCTCATACCAGTCCCACGACTGACTCGATGTTTGTTTCACTTTGCAAACTCGGGTGCCCTCTCTTTACACGGGCAACCAAGTGACAGGTTCATAGAGAGGCATTTGTTGGATTGAAGACTACTTGGAAGGAGAAGGCGAAGACTCTCTTTTATTTTTTATCTTCTGCTTTTAGGGACTTTGTTCTATCTTGGATTTTGATGTACGTTTGGAGTTGGAACTTATTTCCTTTGATTCATACTTTTATTTTGCTAAGCTGTATCCTGTAAACTGCGTACTCTGTGGTTCTGTTGATGTGATGTTTATGACTTATATCTTTCCGCTGCAATAATTATGTGTTATGATATTATCTAAGATCTATTGTTGTTATAAATATGTTGTATTCTAGATGATTATCCTTACTTTCGATCCTCAGAAGTTTGGGGTCATCACAGTTGGTATTAGAGCCTAAGGTTAACCTTAGCTTCAGAATATAACATATTTAGAACAATTCGTCTAGATAGAATCCACATTATTCTAAGGCGAGTAGCTTATTAGAGATAGGGCTGGTAATGTCCTAGAATGAGCACAACAGAATAACACATATTTATAAGTCGTTACAACATTGCCTTTCCATCTTGTCCTTATTTTATCTTTTCTAGAGATTTTTCATTTCGGTTGGTCTGACTCTTTCCTTGATAGTACAGGCTGATTTAAATGGATACTAGAGCAAGAACAGCCTGGGGCGGAACCGGAGGTGGAGCTCGAGGCGGGGCCAGAGGAGGAGCCCGAGTGGGAGCTGGAGGGCAAGCCAGAGATGAGACCCCCATCACTCTGGAAAAACATACTTCAGAGGTCGTAGCACAATCACCGCCACCTCCACAGCCCTTCGATTTGGAGAGAATGTCAAAAAAATTCAAAAACCTAGGAGGTGTACCTTTCACGGGGCGAGAGTCTGCGATTCAGGCAAAGGCATGGCTTAAAGATTATGAAAAGATCCTAGAGGGCTTAGAACTGGAAGATCAACGAAAGCATTACCTAGCAGTATGGCAATTAAAAGAGGAAGCCGGGCACTGGTGGGATACGATCAAGATCTGCAATGACATGGCCAATATGTCTTGGGCCAAATTTAAGGAACTTTTCAATGAGAAGTATGTACCCCCACAAGCTAGAGTGCGCCTACGCGAGCAGTTCGTTAACCTACAGCAAGGGAATATGACTATTTCTGAGTATGTGAGGAAGTTTGATGAGCTTTCCCGATATGCTCCTGGTTTGGTTCAAGATCCGGTAGAGAAGAATAAAAAATTTATCAAGGGTCTGTCAAAGAAATTTTTGAACCGAGTCACTGCTCATATCAAGCTTCCCTTCAATGAAGTAGTAGAGATGGTGTGCCGCTACGAAGAAAATGACGAGTCCGGACCGCAGGATAGAGTGAAAGGCCAAGGCAACAACCAGAAGGAACAGGCTAACAAGAAACCGGAGGCGAGCAATTCTTCTACCGCTAAACCCCAAGGGAAGAAGAGGGACATGAGCAAGGTGACATGCTATAACTGTGGCAAGATTGGACATTTTGATTACGAGTGTAGAGCACCTAAAAAGGTCAAGAGAAATGATTCGGGCCCTAGTCAGAACCGTGGTCAGAGTTCCCAGAATCGTGGCCACAATTCTCAGGACAAGAGGGAATGCTACAATTGTCATCAAAAGGGGCACATTAAGGCAAACTGCCCACTGCTAAAGAATGCTTAGGTGGCGCATGTTTATGAGGGAGCAGATACACCAGCTACGACTGAGGGGCCAGGTAAACCCGATGTCTTTGGAGGTACTCTTAATATTAAAAACATTCCTATTACTGTCTTATTTGATACTGGTGCTGCACAAAGCTTTATTTCTAATGATGTCTTTCAAAAGTTGAAACCGAAACCAAGAAGACTTAAAGAGATGATTAGAGCCAATAGTCCGATAGGAGGTTCTCTTATACTCGATAAATACTGTAGAGTGCCGATCTCTTACTCTTGCTACCAATTCCCTATAAATCTAATTGTTATGAATTTCTCTGGGTATGATGTAATCCTTGGGATTGATTGGTTATCGAGGCATGGGGCTGAAGTCAAGTGTGCTGAGAGGATTGTCAAAGTTAAAACTAAACTCGGTGATGTATGTATCCCCTTCCATGGCTCAGCCACCGATAGAAAAGCATTCTGGTTTTCTCTAGAAGTTGCCCCTACTTCTATTGAGGATATCCCTATCGTCAAAGATTACGCTGATGTATTTAAAGAAGTTGAGGGTTTACCCCCGCATAGAGAAATCAGCTTCAGAATTGATTTAGCTCCGAATGCGAGGCCTGTCGTATATCCCATTCGGAGAATGTCACCAAAAGAAAAATAGGAGCTGAGGAATCAAACCAAGAAACTTTTGTGGAAGGGTCTGATCAGGCCCAGCTTCTCAGAATGGGGTGCAGCAGTGGTGTTCATCCCAAAATATGACGGTACACTCAGGCTGTGTGTGGATTACCGCGATCTCAACAAACAAACACTGAAAAATAAATACCCACTGCCGCGTATTGATGACTTACTTGAGCGCTTGCATGGAGCACGAGTATTCTCTAGGATGGACCTAGCTACAAGCTTCCATCAACTTCGCATTGCAGAAGAATGTGTGCCTTTAACTGCTTTTAGAGGACCGAATATCTTTTATGAATGGCTAGTAATGCCCTTCGGTCTATGTAATGCTCCAGCATATTTTGTTGGTCTGATGAATAGAGTGTTCAGAGATGTTTTAAATAAATTTGTGCTCATGTTCATCGATGACATCCTCATCTTTTCTAAATTCACTACTGAGCATGAACAACATCTGAGAGAAGTCTTGGAGATTTTGCGAAGAAATATGTTGAAAGAAAATTTTTCCAAATGCATATTCTGGCAAGAAGAGGTGAAATTCCTCGGCCATGTTGTATCAAAGGAAGGCATCGCTGTAGATTCAGGAAAGATCTCAACCATCCAAGAGTGGAAGCAGCCTAGAACTCCCACAGAGGTCAGAAGTTTTTTTGGACTGGCTGGCTATTATCGGAAATTTGTCAAAGATTTTTCGAAGGTAACTTTCCCATTGACAAACATGACCAAAAAACATACGAAATTCAATTGGACACCGAAATGCGAGGCAACTTTCCAAGAGCTAAAGAAGAGGTTGACCAATACTCCTGTGTTGACCATCATAGATGACAATCAGGATTTGAAGGTCTGGACCGACGCTTCTACACAAGGTTGTTTCTTTTATAAATTAACATGTCAGAGATAACATATCCTTTAAATGTCAAATCTCATTTTAACATGTTATTCCTTATTTATTTAAGGTATTGGTGCGGTGCTGATGCAAAGAGGCAGAGTAGTCGCATACGCTAGCTGCCTGGTGAAACCGCATGAGAAGAATTACGCCATGCATGATCTTGAGCTAATGGCTATTGTGTTTGCTCTTAAAATATGGAGGCATTATCTGTTGGGTGAAAAGTTCGAAATTTGTATGGATCACAAATCCTTGAAACAACTTTTTACCCAAAGAGATTTGAATATGAGGCCGCAACGCTGGGTTAAATTTCTTGCATCATATGACCTGGATGTCCTATATACTCCGGGAAAAGCCAACGTTGTAGCCGATGCGCTCAGTAGAAAGAATGCAGAAAGCAAAAATCTCATTATCGCCAGTCTCATTATCACTCCTACTTTGATTGATAAAATTTCTGCTCTTCAGAAGAACGATAAATTTATTCAGAAGCTTTGTGAGCGAGTTCGAAAGGGCGAGGCCTCAAGTTTCCAGATTGACAATAATGGGACCCTTAGATTGCAAGGGCGAATTTGTGTGCCAGACATTGCTGAGCTAAAAAGAGAAGTTATGGATGAGTGCCACAAATCTAAAATCAGCGTTCATCCAGGTGTAAACAAGATGTACCATGATCTTAAGCGCACCTTTTGGTGGAAAGCGATGAAGAGAGACATTTCTATTTATGTTGCTAGATGTCCCACTTGTCAACAAGTTAAAAGTGATCAACAAAAGTTGGCCGGTTTGTTGCAACCATTGGGAGTTCCAGGTTGGAAGTGGGAGGAAATTTCTATGGACTTTATAGATGGCATGCCCCGAAGCAGAAAAGGGAATGATAGCATATGGGTGATTGTGGATCGCTTAACAAAGTCTTCACATTTCATCCCTGTTCGGTCCAATAGAACAGCTCGTAGTTTGGCACAGCTTTATTTTAAAGAGATAGTCAGACTACATGGGGTTCCCAAAAGCATTGTCAGTGATTGGGATCCATTATTTACCAGCAAATTCTGGGAAGCTTTTCAAGAAGAGCTTGGGACCAAGTTGAATCTGAGCTCTGCCTATCACCCTCAGACAGATGGCCAGACTGAGAGGGTGAACCGTGTTTTGGAGGACTTGTTGCGAGCTTGCATTCTTGATTATGGCAGTTCATGGGAGGACCACTTGCACTTGGTGGAATTCTCCTATAATAATAGCTACCAAGCAAGCTTGAAGATGTCACCGTTTGAATTACTATATGGCAGGCCATGCAGATCGTCGGCATGTTGGGTGGAGACAGACAATCGACTATTCTTGGGCCCCGAAATGGTTCGTGAAGCATCGGATAAGGTTGACTTGATTAAGAAACGCTTGTTGACTGCTCAGAGCCGACAGAAGAGCTATGCAGACCAGCGAAGAAGAAATCTAGAATTCTCTGTAGGTGATCTAGTATACTTGAAGGTTTCTCCTTTGAGAGGCGTGATTCGCTTTGGGAAGATGGGAAAGTTGGCACCGAGATTCATTGGTCCATTCCCTATCCTCGAAAGGATTGGTACACTCGCTTATAGAGTACAGCTGCCTGACTAGTTGCCAGGGGTACATGATGTATTTCATGTGTCTCAACTCTGCAAGCATGTGCATGATCCAGATCTGATTGAGGATGAACTAAATCAATAGGTCCTAGATATTGCTCTAAATCTAACAGTGAGAAAAGACCCGATTAAGATCATTGGCAAAGAAACCAAAATTTTGAGGAACAAGAGGATCAACCTAGTCAAGGTTCAATGGAGTGGGGATCCTAGAGACTGTACTTGGGAGATAGAGGATAGCATCAAAAAGGCTTACCCCAAGTGCAGAGTGGACATCTCCGAATAACTTTTGTATTAAGGTACGTTTACCCCAATTTACATCTTCCATCTTGTTTCCTACTTTACTTTGTTTCCTTTTCGAGGACGAAAAACTCTTAAGTGGGGGAGATTGTAACGACCCAGAAAATCCGAACCAATTTAAAATTTTTATTTTAAATAATTTGGTGGAAAAATGTGGCAGAAATTAAAATTTTCATTTTTAAATAATATTAAAGCCAGTGGAAATAGTCAATTTTCAAACGATCTCTGTTTTCAATGAAACCACTTTTGTTGGAACCGGAATGTCAAATTTTTGCTAGGTTTCAATATTTAGAATTTTCTGAGTTAGTATGTGAGCGTGGCGAAGGAAAATGTGTTTTGTCGCTTTCAGTCAAATTTAATCGACTGAAAAATAGCCATTTTTCAAACAGTCTCAGAATTCGACGGAATTAATTTTGTTAGGACCGTATCGTCATAACAAAGTCAAATATATTTTTTCTGGATTTTTCTGAGTCCATATGTGGCCTCGGTGAATTTATTTATACAAACAAATTATATTAATAAAGGAATTAATTTTTAAATTAAACAATTCAGGCCACAGACAGCCGTTTGGGCTCACGGGACCTGTCCCATTGGATCCATAATATGGGTTATTGGCTAGGGTCACTTTCTGCTGGACTGGAAATGGATCAGTTTAATAGTAACGGACTTATTTGTAAAATAGCAATTAAATATTATAAATAATTGAGAAAAATTAAAACCCTAACACTATTCCCTTTCGTGTAGCCGCCACCCACCCAAATCCATGGCCACCGACTTCCGAACTTCCTCCACCAAGTTCTCCTTCATCTCAACGAATTAAACCTCCTCACTTATACCATATCGAAGAGAGTTTCCTCCTCTGCAAATCCATACGACTTGATCGTCCCCTAGTTACCCGAACCGAGAGCACTAACGCCCCAAAACCCGCCGCTTTGCGCCGCCGCCGGGCCCACCAGGGTGCACCGAGCTCGCCGCCACCACCCCCCATCGAAGCGCCGACCGTTTCTCCCCAGCACCCCCATGTCTGATCAGCCTCTCAATCCACGATCCGCGAGAAAACCTAAACCCTAGGATTGTACAATTTCTGGAAGTGTCGGCCTATAAAACGGAAGGAAGAAGAAAGGTTATCTTTTTAATTAATTAATATAAATACCATCCATCTTAATTTGATCATAACTCCTTCGTTTGAACACGAAATTCGACGATTTCAGGACCATCAAGATCATAATTCAGAGGGCTATTTTTCTATACTGATTAAGCACAGTTCCGAGCCAGTCAAATTTTTGGGTCAAATTCAAAGAGAAGCAACTTTTCTGTGAGGATTCTGATCTATTAAATTAATTATAATTATGAAATCACGATCTGTATGTTATTATTTCTGATCTACGATGTTGTGATTGTTGTATGGTTGTTAAGATGATGTGTGATGTCATGATATAGCCATGTCAGTTTAGATCTATAAATTCTGATGTAATCTCTATAAAGTTCTCATCTTTATTATTTTATTTTATTTCTTTCTAGAAATGAAAATTTGAATTTTTATTTTGTTTTATAAAATAAAGTTTGAATTTTTATTTTGTTTTACAAAATAAAAGAAAGATAGAATATTTTGAAATAAAATGAAAAAGTTGGATTTATATTTTGATTTACAAAATAAAAAGAAAAGGAATCTTTATTTTGATCAATCAAATTAAAGTTGAATCTTTGTTTTGTTTTATGGTTTGCAAAATAAAGGAAAGTACAAATCTTTACTCTTGATTCACAACATAAAATGAAAAGTTGTGTTTTTATTTTGATTAACAAAATAAAAGAGAGGTAAATCTTTACTTTTTTATTCACCAAATAAATGAAAGTTTGAATTTTTATTTTGATTTGCAAAATAAACAAAAAGGTTGAATCTTTATTTCGTTTATGATTTATAAAATAAAGAAAGTTTGAATCGCTTAAATTTTAATAAATAAAAAAAATTAGATATTTTATGTTCAAAATAAAATAAAGATGAGACCTTTGTTTTGATTCATGATAAGTATACACCAAATCATATGTATTGATGTGTGTGTTGACATGAAACCTGACACCGAATTATAGTTGCCATCGTTATGTTGACATGAAAACTTAGACACTAGATTACATGTTGGTTGACACCAAAAATTTAGATTGTGATATCGTATTTAACATATACGTTGACACTAAAACTTAGAAATAAAAGTTCACCTTTTTATTTGCATTTTACAATGCAAATATTACATAGACAAATAAGTTCTCTTTATTTTATTGTTGTGTTCACAAAACAATTATAACATGGAATAAAAAGAGTAATAAAAGAATCACATTTTATTAAGTAATATGATCTACATTTAAAAACATATTTTTATATTAAAAAAATGTTTTACTTTTAAAGACATATCTTTAATGTAGTATTAGGGAATTTACATTTTTCAATGTAAGAGAAAAAGAGATAAGAATTTACCTTTTTCAATGTAAAAGAAAAAGATATAAAATATTTACATTTTATAAAGATAAAAAAAAAGTACATTTTTATGTATTTAAAATGAATAGGATAAAAAGGACATTTTTATGTATTTAAAATGAATAGGATAAAAAAGGACATTTTTATTTAAATGAATAGGATAAAAAGTACATTTTTATGTATTTAAAATGAATTGGATAAAAAGGACATTTTTTAAAATGAATAGGATAAAAAAGGACATTTTTATTTAAATGAATAGGATAAAAAGTACATTTTTTTGTATTTAAAATGAATAGGATAAAAGGACATTTTTATGTATTTAAAATGAATAGGATAAAAAAGGACATTTTTATGTATTTAAAATGAATAGGATAAAAAGGACATTTTTATGTATTTAAAATGAATAGGATAAAAAAGGACATTTTTATTTAAATGAATAGGATAAAAAGTACATTTTTATGTATATAAAATGAATAGGATAAGAAGGACATTTTTTAAAATGAATAGGATAAAAAAGGACATTTTTATGTATTTAAAATGAATAGGATAAAAAGGACATTTTTATGTATATAAAATGAATAGGATAAAAAGGACATTTTTATGTATTTAAAATGAAAAGGATAAAAAGTACATTTTTATGAAATAAAACTGGAATAGAGAAAAAGAGTAAAATTAAAGCAATACTTTTATCGTCAGTTTAGGCGCGATAAAAGGATAGATTTTAATAGTTGAAATCCCTTTAGATTTTATATTTATATTTATATATAAATATAGAATTAAATGAAACGCGCACGGCAGTTCGCGTATCGGCAATCGTAACTTTAAACGATTATACCGGAAGATCCGACCGTTGGATTTTCCCAAAACTGGAACCGTTAGGGCCGCTTTGGGAAAATCTTTCCAACGATATAAATTTCGTCAAAACCCAGCGGTTAGATTTTAAGATATGTGTAAATCAAAATGTGGTAAAAACAGCGCCAGGGCCGCCCACTGACCCGATGCGTCATTTATTTATTTTGAGCTATTTTCAAATAAATAAAAATAGCGATAAATAGATATAAATATATATATATATATGAAATGTTTTAAAATATAATTATGCGACAATTATTTGAAAAGACCGAGTTTAACTCATTTCAAATAATTGCACGGCGATTAAATCAAAGATGTAAGAAGACGATGGTTGAAGACCGGCGATCTTCACATCGAATGGACGACGACTGCTGATGCCTTGGACTGACTTGCTCCCAGGACGAGGTTGAAGCAGGAGCTGTCCGGACGTGTGTGTTGGTCGTGTGGATAAGCGAGCGCCTCTTTGGTGTCTCCGGTCTCGTCCAGACCCAGGACGGACTCGTAAATGGATGCGTGTCTGACGTTGGAATTCACTCCATGTAATTAAATCGATTTGTATTAATATATGTTTGTTTGGTGGTGGAGAATTTATTCTCTACTTAACACCCTGGTACATAGTAATAGTTATCGATCACATGGCGTTGAATTGTCAATGTGGCACGCCAAGATGCAATGATCAATGTTTTGTTGAAAAGCAGGCCTTGTGGATGAAGATCAAAGCATAGCCTGGTTAGGCACAGCTTTGTGTATAACGTGACTTCGCGAGCCTCACACCCGGTATGAGTCAAAAACGGGATTAGGACTGCAGGGAGTGCACACGTTTCTTTCTAGATAAGGGTAGTGTCAGTGCTTAAACTGGCTGGCATTTTACTTATGTGGATGTTGGATTGAGGTACCTCGGGTTTTTATAGGCCGGAAGTGGTCATACTATAGGTTCAAAGGAACCGGGAAACGTGTGTTCAGGCATAATTAATCCACTACCGTTAGGTGGGGACCGGCCCTGAAGATCCAAGGGTTCACTGCGGGGAATCCTGAGGAATTTGCTTGAGTGTCTCGAATCGGAAGAGGACGATCCTTAGCCTCGATTTCTTGACTGAAAACCAATTCCCAATACGACGACATTTCGGTCTTGATTGTAAACTTATATACGTCGACATAGTAGGATGGGGTATTATGCTGTCTAGGATTGATATATTTATATTGAAGTATTTTAATACTACTTAGACACTAACAATAATATTAAATTAGTATTTTACACGTATTAAGCATGTTTGATCATTATAAGGGAAAACTCTATCCTCCTGTGTGCGTTGCATTGTGTGATAGGACTTGAGTCTTATGATGATTTCATTTTTTTTCAAAAGTCATTTCGTTTTTTTGTATAAACTTTATTAATCATGCACTGGCAATCCAATGGAGTAAACCCGTTCTGCGTTAGCGGCGTGGTCCTGTGATTCACCATAATGTTAGCTAGTATAGAAAGTTTTCTCATACCAGTCCCACGACTGACTCGATGTTTGTTTCACTTTGCAAACTCGGGTGCCCTCTCTTTACACGGGCAGCCAAGTGACATGTTCGTAGGGAGACATTTGCTAGATTGAAGACTACTTAGAAGGAGAAGGAGAAGACTCTCTTTTATTTTTTATCTTCTTCTTTTAGAGACTTTGTAACACCCCACACCCGCTACGGTCACTCTCTAAGGGAATGCCATAACATCGGCGGGGTATTTTAGTGAATATAGAACAGAGAAATTACAGCAAGACAGATATAAGTAATACTTGAAAATTTAAAACAACATTTCAATGCAGCGGAAAGTAAAACATGTCTGGTTACATCACAAAACCATAATAAGAGTTAAGTACAAATATCCATTCTTGCTAAATAAAAATACATAATCCCAATACATGAACTGATAGCCATAAAAGAAAAGGGTAAGCTGAGCTCTACATCTAGGGTCCAAGCTCCAAGAGAGTAATAAAAGCAGCCTGATCAAAGCCCACTCGTACTGGGCCCACTCTGAGAACCTGAGGGTTGGGAAAAAGATAAAAACAACGGGGTCAGACATAAGTCTGAGCGAGTCCTATAACTTTAACAATACAATCATTAAAGTAACCAGAGAAGACATAAACTTGACATACGGTAATGTCTGGGGATGAATGGCTACACTAAGCAGCTTGGTAGACTTAGGATAAACTAAGATAACTGTAAAGACGCATTTACCCACCCAAGGATAATTACTACACTGCACCACACCAGTCATTCCTACTTAAAGGTTGATCCCTCCCAAGGACTTAGAAAATTTACCCAGTAGTTTCGTGTACCCCTAGCTGACTACATAGGTGCCGTCTGCCCCTATCTCCACTAGGTGTACCCACTACTCCCAAATGATCGGCTCCCTACCATAGATACCCGTGCCGACCCCACAGTGGGGTGTATCACTCCCCAAAGTGGCAACCCGATATAATTAACGGTGCACGGCTTATATCTACACGATGCAACAACGTCTTACCTACCAGCCCGGGTCCACACACGCATATGAAACCCGTTGGACTTGCGTTGCCACCGCTAACCCGTTTTGGCCTCTTATAGTCAAGCCCAGTACGCGTGTCCCGTCCTCGACATGGGTCGAGCCCGATAAGATACATATAGGTTACTGGTTGAAATGGGCCCCCACAAGCTACCCACCTAAGCTGGTTCCTTTTCTAGTGCATCCCACTTAACCCTTTAATCATGTTTAATTACATGTTTCCACTTGGTTAAGTATTCTAATCGTATTTTCTATTGCCCCCCAAGGCAACCCACTAGATTTCCACATGCCACCCAAGGCACCCACTTAACCCCTCATGTCCCTCTACATGCTAATATGGTTAAGTGTTTCTTAATTAATTAATTAAGAACATGACCTCATAAAAACCTCTCACATTAGACCGTCTTTTATGACTGCTGGATATGCCGGTTGGTTCCGGGCAGACTTCTGTCATCAAAAGGGTCTAACCTCGTGTCTTTACTTTAATCACGTATTTAATTTATGACTAAGACCTCTCACATTGGGCCAATCATTTGTAGCTGCTGGATTTGCCGGTTGGTTCCGGGCAGACTTCCACTACAAAAGGGTCCAACCTCGTGTCTTAGTTGATTAATTACACCTAATTAATCATCCCCATAATTTGTATTAATTATCCCTAATTAATTACACAATTTTAAGAATATGGGTACACCTAACTCAATAGGTAAATTCCCAATTCCATAGTATGGGTAGACCTAACTTAATAGGTAAATTCCCAACTCCATAATATGGGTAGACCTAACTTAATAGGTAAATTCCCAATTATGTCCATTCATTTTATGTCACACATTTCTATTAACATGCATATTAACCCCATCGTTTCCCACGTAATCCGTTTTCATAACATGTCATATAAATGGGAAGATTCACTATAAATGTAACGGGTTCAATCTTAGCACAACGTTGGCTTTTACATGGGTTTAAAAGGTGTCAACTTGCATCATGATATAAAACCCAACTAGCATCATTAAATAACCCAACTTGCATGTGTACACATATGTCATATAAAGGTAACTTGCATAAGTGTTCATAGGTTGCACAAAGGGTGAACTTGCATATGTGACTTGCATCATAAAATAGGGTAAACATGCATATGTATGCATAGCATACAAAGGTATCATCTTGCATATGTATGCATCTTATTTAAAAAGGGTAAACTTGCATGTCATAAGGTATGCATAAAACCAACCACTTAGCATGCATGAAATCAAGTACTTAGCATGCATAAACCCAAACACTTAGCATGCATAAAATCAAATACTTAGCATGCATAAAATCATGTACTTAGCATGCATAAAACCAAACACTTAGCATGCATAAAATCAAATACTTAGCATGCATAAAATCAAATACTTAGCATGCATAAAATCAAATACTTAGCATGCATAAAACCAAATACTTAGCATGCATAAAATCAAATACTTAGCATGCATAAAACCAAATACTTAGCATGCATAAAATCAAATACTTAGCATGCATAAAACCAAATACTTAGCATGCATAAAATCAGATACTTAGCATGCATAAAATCAAATACTTGGCATGCATAAAACCAAATACTTAGCATGCATAAAACCAAATACTTAGCATGCATAAAATCCACCACTTAACTTGCATAAACCCGCATACTTAACTTGCATAAACCCACATATTTAACTTGCATAAACCCACATACTTTAACTTGCATAAACATAGGGTTAACATTAAACATAGATTAGCAAACTAACATCATATCATATGACTTAAAACCCACTAATCCGCATACAAAACCGCATGATCTCATCATACCTCATCTACTTAATTTAGCAATTGGTTATTAAAGTGATAGAAACTCACCAAAACCAAGATTAGCAAACTTATGAAGTAGAACTAGTTGCTATATTTGAAGATGGTGATGATTAGAGGTTGATTAGCTTGCAACTTTTCTTCATAAACTAGTGGAGGCTCCTCTTAAGTTTGATTTTGGCGGCATGATGGCATCATTTCTATTTTTAGTATGGATTAGGCTTGCATTAGGGTGTATTTATAGGATTAGGGTGTGTTTTAGACCATAGGATTAACCCCAGGCTAAATTAGGTCCGTCAGATTTAGGAAGTTTCTAGAGATTAGCCCAAAACACAGCCAAACCCTAAAATGGTGCACCAGGTTTAACTGGTCGAGCACCCCCTGTCGACCCCCAAGTCGACAGGGCTGTCGACCTGGTGCTACCCAGTCGACTGCCCTGTCGACAGGGCTGTCGACACGGGTAGCTGGGCGGGAATTTTTCCCTCCAGCGCCCAATGGCCCCAATTTTGAATTTTAAACCTGAATTTTAAATCTGTTTTGAACTTTTAATTTTTCTGCAAACTTCATTGGGCCATAATTGGGCCATACGGACTCCGATTTACAAAATTTCAGACTCTATTCTGCGTATTTTTCCGAGACGAACAAAATGACGCAGCCCGTTTCCCCCAATTCCCACATCTGAGATTATTTATTCTGCAATTAGTGAATTTTAGCATTAACCGAAATTCGGGGTGTTACATTCTCCCCTCCTTAAAGGATTTCGTCCCCGAAATCTTTAAGCTAAGGAGAATGCATATCCTACCATCCAAACAACCATCTACCCAATTCATCAAACACGGGCATCCATTGTCCTTAAAACAATTTCTAATGATGTATGAGCATATGCAAAGAGTGTGTGTATATGTTCCCTATCTAATGTATGAACATACGCAAACCATGATAGTGCCATGCATCCATTATGTATGCGAGAGAACCCTATCGACACATACAATATCTACATGAGTGCACAATCATTCACCAAAATGCATCATCCATATGATAACAAAATCATTATACATCCATAAATATAGCTTCCTACACACAATTTTATGCAATATGCAATATGAAGTGATTGAGCCGATCTAGTGCCTAGCGTGTGTGTATATGCATCCACGAGCAACCACTAGCAAACACTTGCATCCACTTGCATCCATCAACCATAACATGTCTCAAACACATGTTTCAACCATAGGTTTACCCTATCTAAAGGACAAAAAGTACTAACGAGAGGACATACTAAAGATAAGATAAGTACTAGACAATGATAGAGGAGAAATTAAAAAAAAACATACCCTCAAAAAGAAATGGGTACAATGAACGCATCTTTGCTTCCGTCTCCCAAGTTGCGTTGCTCTCATCTTCTCCCCATTGCACTTTGACTAGTTGAACCTCTCTGTTTCTCAACTTCCTAGTCTCTGACCAAAGGATGCGAGTAGGAGCTCGTCGAATCGTTGCATCACGCTCTACTTCCACTTCTCTAAGCAAGCTCGGCTCTACCACCTCTACGGTCTCATGTAAGCACTTCCTCAAATGTGACACATGGAATACATCATGTACACCACTAAGTCTGTCGAGCAACTCCACTCTATATGCCATCCGTCCAATCCTTTCCTTAATAGGAAACGGCCCTACGAACCTTGGTGCTAACTTCCCAACAGATCCAAAGCGAACCACATTTCGTAACGGAGACACTTTGACAAAGACCATGTCCCCAACTTCAAACTCAAGATCCGTCCTTCTCTTGTCCGCATAAGATTTTTGCCTATCCTGCGCTGCTTTCATCCTCCTTCGAATCAAGTCAATCTTCTCAGAAGTCTCCCTAACCATATCAGGCCCAAGCAAGATCTTATCCGTAGATTCCCACCAACATGTAGGTGATCGACAAGGCCTTCCATAAAGAGCTTCGAAAGGAGCCATACCAATAATGGACTGAAAGCTGTTATTATATGCGAACTCCACCAATGGAAGATGCTCTTCCCATGTACCTCCAAAATCTAAGATACAAAGCCTCAAAAGGTCTTCTAGGACACGATTCACCCTCTCAGTCTGGCCGTCCGTCTGAGGATGATATGCGGTGCTTAGACACAATTAAGTCCCCACTGCTTCTTGCAAACTTTTCCAGAACTCGCTAGTGAAGATAGGATCTCGATCACTCACTATGCTAGAGGGTACCCCATGCAATCGAACTATCTCTCGAAGATATACTGAAGCTAGCCATGGAGCAGTCCTCTTGCTCTTCACAGGTATGAAATGGGCGCTTTTAGTTAGTCTGTCTACCACAACCCAAATTCCTGTATTACCCTTTCTCGATCTGGGTAACCCGTCAATAAAATCCATCGAGACGCTATCCCACTTCCATTGCGGAACTTCCAATGGGTGAAGCAACCCACCTGGTTTCTTTTGCTCCGCTTTCACCTGTTGGCAGACCAAGCATCGAGCGACATATTCGGCCACATCTTTCTTCATACCGGCCCAGAAGAAAACCCGCTTCATATCTTGGTACATCTTGTCCCCACCGGGATGAATGGTCATCCTAGAACGGTGTGCATCATCAAGAATAGCCTTCCTCAAACCCTCTTCTTGCGGTACACAAAGTCTACCGTCTCTACGCAAGCACCCCCTATCGTCTAGGATGTACCTACTCAAATGGCTGGACGACTCCCCCTTATGAGCCTCTCTACCAACTCAACCAACTGTGGGTCGTCCCTCTGTGCATCTCCAATCCGCCCCAAAAGAGTAGGTCTGACCTCCAAGGATGCTAGCAAACCGGGTATATAGTCAATGGAAGGTCTGAAATCAAACATCGAGATAAATTCCAAGCTTCGTCGTTCCACGAACAATGGACTCAAGGACAACCTTTTTCTGCTCAAGGCGTCCGCCACCACGTTACCCTTGCCAGGGGTATACGCTATCTCGAAATCATAGGATGCTAAGAACTCCATCCACCTTTGCTGTCTCAAATTCAAATCCTTCTGAGAAAACAAGTACTTCAATGATTTGTGGTCAGTGAACAATTCGAATCTCTCGCCAAGAAGATAATGGCGCCAAATCTTAAGCGCAAAAACAATAGCGGCCAACTCTAAATAATGGGTAGGGTAATTTTTCTCATGTGCCCTCAACTGCCTTCCACCATAGGCTATCACCCTTCCCTCTTGCATTAAGACTGCGCCCAGCCCTGTCCCACAAGCATCAGTATAGACAACAAATGGCTTACTCCCATCTGGCAACACTAAAACTGGAGCGGTGGTTAAAGCTCTCTTTAACCGTCGGAACGCATCATCACAATCTACGTCCCATGTAAAAACAAGATTCTTCTTCGTAAGGCGGGTTAAAGGGGCTGATATCTTTGCAAAGTCTTTGATAAACTTCCTATAGTAACCCGCCAACCCCAAGAAACTTCTTACTTCGGTAGCATTCTTCGGAACCTTCCAATCCTGAATTGATACTACCTTCGCGGGATCCACAGCTATCCCTTCCTTGGAGACCACGTGCCCCAAGAACCGCACTTCCTTCCTCCAGAAGTGACATTTAGAGAATTTCTCCTTAAGGCTATGTGCTCGAAGAGTCTTCAACACCTCCCCAAGATGTAGGGCATGCTCTTCTTCACTCTTAGAAAATACTAAGATATCATCCACAAAGACCACCACGAACTTATTAAGGAACTCTCTGAACACCCTACTCATCAAATCAACAAATTATGCAGGGGCGTTCGTCAACCCAAATGGCATCACCAGCCACTCATAGAAACCATCCGGAGTCCTAAAGGCAGTCTTGTCTATGCTATCCTCAGCCACCCTCAACTGATGAAACCCCGTGGCTAAGTCCAACTGAGAAAATACTGAAGCGCCAACCAACTGATCGAAAAGATCATCAATCCTCGGCAATGGGTGTCTATTCTTCTTTGTGAGCTTATTGAGTTCTCTATAGTCTACACAAAGTCTGAGGGACCCATCCGCCTTCATAGCAAATACTACTGGAGCACCCCACTCCGATATACTCCCCTTCTCAAGCAACTCCCCTACTTGCTTATGGAGTTCCCTCCTCTCACGAGGAGCCATGTGGCGCACTGGTAAAGATACAGATTTAGCATTATCCACCAGATATATTTGGAAGTCAATCTCCCGCTTCGGAGGTAAGCCCTTCACCTCCTCAAACACATCCGAGTATTCCCGGACCACTCTAACAGATTGCAAACTCTCGACTGAAGCATCAAGCGATTCAAGATAACTTAGCATAACAGAATCCATGGGATTACAAGAGATCTCGAGAGTGTTACCCAAGCGGGTCATGAGCCTAACAACTCTCCTTTCGCAATCAAGAACGGCACCATTACTGGATAACCAGTCCATGCCCAAAATCAACCCATAGCCCGTGAAGCCTAACACAAAAGCATCACATCTAAACTCAATGCTAAGTATAGAAATCTTCAAACCCAAACATATCATGGACAAGTAAGTGGAGCCCCCAATTGGGTTTGAAACAACCAAGGGATCATCTACCAGACTGGTGTCTAAGTGCAGTGACTCAACTAATGATGATGAGATAAACGAATGTGATGCGCCAGAATCAAACAATGTTCGGACAGGATGATCAAATAGAAAAACCAGACTTTCAACGGAAATAGTTCTACCTCTTTCCTGAATTGGTGGAACCGCGAGAGCCTGTACTTGCCCCCTAGCCTGACCCGGTGCCATAAGAGCTTGCACCTGTCCTCCTGAGGTAGACCCTGTCCTTTGCCCTTTCTTAGGACAGTCTTTCACTAGATGCCCTGCTTCGCCACAGTGGAAGAAGCCAGTCTTCTTCTTCTTGCGACAATCCTTGCTTAGGTGACCAGGTGTCCCACAATTGAAACACTTCTTCTTCTTGCCCTTGCCACCGTTGCCTTTCCCACCTTTGTTTTGCTGTTGTTGCTGAGGTCTCTTTTGATCTCCCTTCTTCTCGGGTGCCTTATTAGCATTGGGACCCTTCTCTTCTTCATGCATGAGTGCCATGTCAACTAGCTTCTCAAAGGTGGCCCCCATAGGGATATGAGTCATAGCCAACCCATGCATCGGTTCATTCAAGCCTTTCACGAACCTCAAAGCCTTCTTCTCCGGTGTATTCACCATGTCTAGGCCAAACCTTGCCAATTGATTAAACTTGTTGACATATTCCTTCACTGAGAGATTTCCTTGCTTTAGAGTCAAGAATCTTTCCATATACAAGTTTTCCTCCGCCCTTGAGAGAAACTTTGCCACAGATCTTTGCCTAAAATCCGCCCAAGAGTCAACGGGGCGTTCTCCATTAGTGACCTCCCACCAGAATGAGGCCTCTTCCTTCATTAACCAAGCAGCTAACTTGACTTTCTTTCCTTCTTCCATCTCAAAGATATCTATCAACTCTTCCACCTCCTTAAGCCAGTCTCTAGCCTCCACAAAAGTTTCAGATCCTCGAAAAGGTTTCCCTCCCATAGCTTTAAATTCCTTGCAAGTCTTAGCAAAAGTATCCGTGCGAGGAGGAGGGGGAGGAGGAAGATCGGGTGCTACGGTTGGTGGAGGAACATTTGCTGGACCCGCAGTGGTGGCCCTAGCCTCCATCAATCTCCTATACCATACTGGTACCGTCACACCCTCCGGAAAGTTAAGATCCTCAGCCATGCTGAAACGAAAAAGGAAAGATTCAAAACGGAGAATTCGAAAGATAAAGATATGGCTATCGGGGATTATGCTTTTCTTTCAAAAACTTTTCTCTTTAAAGACATGTTTTTGAAAATATCTCTTCCTAAAATGTTTTTAGAAAAATAGTTTCCTAAAAATTTTATCTGTTCCGGTAACCTTTGCTCTGATACCACGTGTAACACCCCACACCCGCTACGGTCACTCTCTAAGGGAATGCCATAACATCGGCGGAGTATTTTAGTGAATATAGAACAGAGAAATTTCAGCAAGACAGATATAAGTAATACTTGAAAATTTAAAACAACATTTCAATGCAGCGGAAAGTAAAACATGTCTGGTTACATCACAAAACCATAATAAGAGTTAAGTACAAATATCCATTCTTGCTAAATAAAAATACATAATCCCAATACATGAACTGATAGCCATAAAAGAAAAGGGTAAGCTGAGCTCTACATCTAGGGTCCAAGCTCCAAGAGAGTAATAAAAGCAGCCTGATCAAAGCCCACTCGTACTGGGACCACTCTGAGAACCTGAGGGTTGGGAAAAAGATAAAAACAACGGGGTCAGACATAAGTCTGAGCGAGTCCTATAACTTTAACAATACAATCATTAAAGTAACCAGAGAAGACATAAACTTGACATACGGTAATGTCTGGGGATGAATGGCTACACTAAGCAGCTTGGTAGACTTAGGATAAACTAAGATAACTGTAAAGACGCATTTACCCACCCAAGGATAATTACTACACTGCACCACACCAGTCATTCCTACTTAAAGGTTGATCCCTCCCAAGGACTTAGAAAATTTACCCAGTAGTTTCGTGTACCCCTAGCTGACTACATAGGTGCCGTCTGCCCCTATCTCCACTAGGTGTACCCACTACTCCCAAATGATCGGCTCCCTACCGTAGATACCCGTGCCGACCCCACAGTGGGGTGTATCACTCCCCAAAGTGGCGACCCGATATAATTAACGGTGCACGGCTTATATCTACACGATGCAACAACGTCTTACCTACCAGCCTGGGTCCACACACGCATATGAAACCCGTTGGACTTGCGTTGCCACCGCTAACCCGTTTTGGCCTCTTATAGTCAAGCCCAGTACGCGTGTCCCGTCCTCGACATGGGTCGAGCCCGATAAGATACATATAGGTTACTGGTTGAAATGGCCCCCCACAAGCTACCCACCTAAGCTTGTTCCTTTTCTAGTGCATCCCACTTAACCCTTTAATCATGTTTAATTACATGTTTCCACTTGGTTAAGTATTCTAATCGTATTTTCTATTGCCCCCCCAAGGCAACCCACTAGATTTCCACATGCCACCCAAGGCACCCACTTAACCCCTCATGTCCCTCTACATGCTAATATGGTTAAGTGTTTCTTAATTAATTAATTAATTAAGAACATGACCTCATAAAGACCTCTCACATTAGACCGTCTTTTATGACTGCTGGATATGCCGGTTGGTTCCGGCCAGACTTCTGTCATCAAAAGGGTCTAACCTCGTGTCTTTACTTTAATCACGTATTTAATTTATGACTAAGACCTCTCACATTGGGCCAATCATTTGTAGCTGCTGGATTTTCTGGTTGGTTCCGGGCAGACTTCCACTACAAAAGGGTCCAACCTCGTGTCTTAGTTGATTAATTACACCTAATTAATCATCCCCATAATTTGTATTAATTATCCCTAATTAATTACACAATTTTAAGAATATGGGTAGACCTAACTCAATAGGTAAATTCCCAATTCCATAGTATGGGTAGACCTAACTTAATAGGTAAATTCCCAACTCCATAATATGGGTAGACCTAACTTAATAGTTAAATTCCCAATTATGTCCATTCATTTTATGTTACACACATTTCTATTAACATGCATATTAACCCCATCGTTTCCCACGTAATCCGTTTTCATAACATGTCATATAAATGGGAAGATTCACTATAAATGTAACGGGTTCAATCTTAGCACAACGTTGGCTTTTACATGGGTTTAAAAGGTGTCAACTTGCATCATGATATTAAACCCAACTAGCATCATTAAATAACCCAACTTGCATGTGTACACATATGTCATATAAAGGTAACTTGCATAAGTGTTCATAGGTTGCACAAAGGGTGAACTTGCATATGTGACTTGCATCATAAAATAGGGTAAACATGCATATGTATGCATAGCATACAAAGGTATCATCTTGCATATGTATGCATCTTATTTAAAAAGGGTAAACTTGCATGTCATAAGGTATGCATAAAACCAACCACTTAGCATGCATGAAATCAAGTACTTAGCATGCATAAACCCAAACACTTAGCATGCATAAAATCAAATACTTAGCATGCATGAAATCATGTACTTAGCATGCATAAAACCAAACACTTAGCATGCATAAAATCAAATACTTAGCATGCATAAAACCAAATACTTAGCATGCATAAAACCAAATACTTAGCATGCATAAAATCAAATACTTAGCATGCATAAAACCAAATACTTAGCATGCATAAAACCAAATACTTAGCATGCATAAAATCAAATACTTAGCATGCATAAAACCAAATACTTAGCATGCATAAAATCAAATACTTAGCATGCATAAAACCAAATACTTAGCATGCATAAAATCAAATACTTAGCATGCATAAAACCCACCACTTAACTTGCATAAACCCGCATACTTAACTTGCATAAACCCACATATTTAACTTGCATAAACCCACATACTTTAACTTGCATAAACATAGGGTTAACATTAAACATAGATTAGCAAACTAACATCATATCATATGACTTAAAACCCACTAATCCGCATACAAAACTGCATGATCTCATCATACCTCATCTACTTAATTTAGCAATTGGTTATTAAAGTGATAGAAACTCACCAAAACCAAGATTAGCAAACTTATGAAGTAGAACTAGTTGCTATATTTGAAGATGGTGATGATTAGAGGTTGATTAGCTTGCAACTTTTCTTCATAAACTAGTGGAGGCTCCTCTTAAGTTTGATTTTGGCGGCATGATGGCATCATTTCTATTTTTAGTATGGATTAGGCTTGCATTAGGGTGTATTTATAGGATTAGGGTGTGTTTTAGACCATAGGATTAACCCTAGGCTAAATTAGGTCCGTCAGATTTAGGAAGTTTCTAGAGATTAGCCCAAAACACAGCCAAACCCTAAAATGGTGCACCAGGTTTAACTGGTCGAGCACCCCCTGTCGACCCCCAAGTCGACAGGGCTGTCGACCTGGTGCTACCCAGTCGACTGCCCTGTCGACAGGGCTGTCGACACGGGTAGCTGGGCGGGAATTTTTCCCTCCAGCGCCCAATGGCCCCAATTTTGAATTTTAAACCTGAATTTTAAATCTGTTTTGAACTTTTAATTTTTCTGCAAACTTCATTGGGCCATAACTGGGCCATACGGACTCCGATTTACAAAATTTCAGACTCTATTCTGCGTATTTTTCCGAGACGAACAAAATGACGCAGCCCGTTTCCCCCAATTCCCACATCTGAGATTATTTATTCTGCAATTAGTGAATTTTAGCATTAACCGAAATTCGGGGTGTTACAGACTTTGTTCTATCTTGGATTTTGATGTACGTTTGGAGTTGGAACTTATTTCCTTTGATTCAGACTTTTATTTTGCTAAGTTGTATCCTGTAAACAGCGTACTCTGTGGTTTTGTTAATGTGATGTTTATGACTTATATCTTTCCGCTACAATAATTATGTGTTATGATATTATCTGAGATTTGTTGTTGTTATAAATATGTTGTATTCCAGATGATTATCCTTACTTTCGATCCTCGGAAGTTTGGGGTCATCACAGATTAAACATAAGATAATGATGTGGATTAATATTTAAATTATTTTAATTCATATGTAAACTTATCACATGTTTGTCTTGTTCATACATTATTGGATCTAAGCAAAACAAGTGGAATTGGACTAGTAGCTGCAAATGCTACAGATATGAATTCGATTTGAGTAATTATAGCCGTCTGAAATTTTGACTAATTTCAAACATTTGTTTAAAATTAGATAATATGACATGAAAATGTCGATTAGAATGGATGATGAGCTAACTCTCACACTTTTTGGAACACTGATAAATACTATATAATAATAGTTGTTGGTTGTACCCATTTTGTTGTGTGCTTGGTTGATTGGATGATTTATTGCTTAGTTGAGCAGTAATGGTTATATATTCTCATATGCAACGGATGACTTTTGATGTTACCTGCTTATGAGCGGAAGACTAATCATAAATGAATTAGACTATATTATCTAATTTACATGCATATATAACCGATATATGAACTATGAGCAGGAGTACAAGTTGGAGTGATACAATTGGGTTCGTCAATGTTTTGGAAGTTACTTTCTATCATATTTTACATACTTGAACCATCTTACATAAGTAACATTGAAATCTTATTTGGATGATGGTTGTTGAAGTAAATTCAACAGTGATGTGTTATAAACAAATAAACAGTAATGGTTTAGTGCTTTCCAGCAAATGACCTGAATTTAATATTTTAGAGGCGTTGATTCATTGTAAGGCAAATTGACTAGGGTTGAAGTTAAAATTTTTTTTTCATATCAAAAGTAAGATTTGACTCGAATTTTAAACAAGTTATATAAAATATAAGTTTTATAATAAACCAATATTTAGAAATTTTGTTTTATTAAGAAATTATAAGTTGGTTTATAAAGCGCAACCCTTGTTATGTAATTAGATTTTACAGTCGGATATTTCATGAGTTGAACTTAACAAGTTTTCATAAATAAGTTGTTGAGATTATAAAATCAAGTTTTATAAATGAAAGGGGTTTTAAGTGATACCAAGCAGTTTTGAATGAGTTTAATAAATATTTTTGTTGAACTAGTAAAACGACGTAGAAATGATATTGAATTTTAAATAGAAATTTATGAAAAGATAGATATTCACAAAGAACTTATAAACGATTTAATTTGATTTCAAGCTAAGTTTTAAGTGATTTGATTTAAAATCAAATCATGTTTCAAAAGATTTGGAGTTTATAAAGAAAAGGAAATCAAGTCTTGTAAAAACATTTTAAATGAATTTTACAAAGGAGTATCAGAAAGGGATTTTTATCAAAAATTCCAAGTTTCATAAACAAGGTTTATAAAATAGATTTAAAGCTAATATGATGGTTTTATATGAGGGTTTATTTAATAATCGAATCATGTGAAAAAACAGTTTTATCTGAATGAAATTTTCAAATTCAGGAAATGGTACCTAAACCTTATTTGAATTGAATAGTAAATTGAACTTATTATGATATTTACTAAATGTCAGTTTTTATGTTAACAAATTTCTATTTATCTTGAAGAAATGAAAGTTGCCGAGCCAAGGTCTGAGAGGTAAATAAAGTACTCCAACTTGAACGAATTCGTTCTTATCTAACAGAAGACACTGGTCTGAAAAACGAAAGCAGATGTGGGAAATTAAATTTTATTTCCGTAAATGATTTTAAAAAACTTTAATTTCAATGCTTAGAAGTTAAATAAAACTATTTGGGTTTTGTAGTAAAAAAGGTATTGCATTACATTGTTTGGCCATGTATAATTTGTGACTACTGTATACCATTTGGTTAAGTATATAAAGCTATTTTTGAGTAGTGAAAATAAGATGGTTTTGGAAAAAACAGTTATTGCAAGAAATAAGTGTATGGCGAGGGATTTCGAAGTAATAAAAATAACAGATTTATGAATATACTTACCCCATTGAGATAAGTACATGAAAAGAATTAATGAAATGTTTTAATAAATGAATTAATTTAAAAGGTTTATGCTGCTAACGTACTTAATCATACGATTGGGATTGACAGTTAAGGAACCAACTATCAAAACAATTCCCATTTAACTTATAATGTGTTGGTTCGAGGAATTGGGATTAGAATGGGATCAAGAACCACTTCGGTTCAACTTTGTGTTCGAACTTGAATTTGTAAGATGCCTATGCAAAGACAAAGTATTAAGAGTGCAAGGGTTACTTACTGCTAATACTATGGATGTAGCAGAGTTAATGCCTTTGGTTCGTTCTTTTCCTGAACGACTTCTATGGATGAATGTTGTCAGTACGTTATCATTTAAGGGAGATGAAAATTCAAAGAAGAAAATGTTTCATATGGGAAAGGTAAAAACGTAGCCTTTAGCTTCAACTGTCGGTAATGACTAAAATATGGGGCAAGGTTGCAGAGCTATGTGGGTTGCACCTGTTAGCTTATAACCAACACCATTACATATTCGTTATTGACCCTTTTGTGTATGTTTTGGTGCGGTTGCTGATCTCAACCATGGTGGTGGAATATTTGGTATGGTTAGGTCGGTCCTGTATTTCTTAGGAGCAAGAAGTTCTTGTGGTCCTTAGGTATATCTTCTAGAGGTGTATCATTTTGGGTAGTACCCCAGTACCTAGTTATTGTTTGGAATCCAAATCTCAATAAGTGGTGCGTTTTTGTATGTAGAGCCCATTATGGCACATAATTTAATTATGCGTAACAATTTCGCATATGTTTATTATATTATTTTTTATATGATTTAATAGACATTAAAATAATATCATATTATTTGACATAAAAGTGTTTGGGTCATCATATGGGAAAAACATGTGCCATGTTTATATGTAGTCGTATCTTACAAGAGTTCTGTTCTTTCAAAGAATCCTTGAAATTAAGCAAGTTATTTGCGATCTAAGTTTCCTTATCTAGTATTCTAGACTGATCTTGGTGTTTATCATTTTCTTAAATATTCTCGAGTCGAACTGAGTATATTTTCCTGATTTACTTTGGATTTTCTTGGAGCTAAAAAGAGGAGTGGTAGTCGAGACATATTCTCATATTTCTTGTATTATTTTATATTTGTTGCATCTTGTATTTATCATCCATTATACAGATGGATTATTATGACTATATAGGTTGATCTACTTGTGTACTATAATGAATAATGGATGTATATGTATATAGTTTTCTCTTTTATGTAAATATTTTTGCTATATTATTATTTATTCATTCCTCTATGATATTTTGATCTTTTTTGATTTGTTTGTGTTTTTCTTCTTCTTTTCTCACCTTTTTTCCTTCTTGTTTCTCATCCTCTAACTTCTTTCTTCCAATTGCTGGGTATTCGGTACATAAGTTTTGGTATGTGAATATAGAGGATGCATTATTTTTAGAATTAGAGGATCGAATATCCTTGTTCGTTACACAAGTACAGTTCAGTGAGATACAATATCACTCACTTCAATCAAATCCACCCAAAAACAAACTCTAAAACATTGAATACACCAATATGCGTCCAATGTAAGAAGTGACGTCCAAATCAGATCTCATACGCAAGATTTACAGATGGTATAAGTTTGATGATTCATTAAGTAATTAACTAACTAAACTAAACATTTATCTAATATAGTTACCTTCCTAATCCTTCTTCCCCCCATATCCTAATTGCTTCCTATACAGGAACGCTACATGTTGCGCAACAAATCCAAACCCATGCAACTTCCTTTCTCTCATTCTACCTCTCTAATTCATGAAATGAGAACGGATTTCAACGATGAATTCTCCTTCGAACAAGCGATGCACCCATCACCTCAATATTGCACCCGACGCCATGATGTTAAACTCGACCACGAGCAGTCCCTGACCCATGCAAGGGCACATTTTGATTGAGGACACTAGAGATGCTAAAATTTTGATAGAAGATGCTCCTTTAAGCATATTATGCAACACCACCTTCGAATCCATGTATCGATTCCCAGATAGAACAAAAAGACGAGCCCTAGTTCATAAGCCATGTGCGTCCATCCTCTAGACAAAGATATATACACACACACATATGTACACACACACATGACCAAGTGTGATACACCCCACCTTCGTTAAGGTCACTCACAAAGGGAATGCCTTAACTTCGATGGAGCATTATTGGTAAAAGACACAGATAGTTTACAAGACAGAAATATAAGCAGCGGAAAACAAAACTAACTTTTATTTCATACATGGTTCAATACAAAAAAAACCATTACAGTAAATTGTCTCAACATAACTTCTAAAACAGTCCATCATAATCTCTGTCTTGATTAAAGCATAAAGAAGCCTATAACATAAATAAAACTGCATAAATCCCCAAGTCTAGTGCGTCCAAAGCCATAGCCAAAGATAAGAGATTCCAAGCCGTACATCACAGAGTCTTCAATCTTGGAAAGATGAACGGTCCAAATTAAGCTGAGCTATTCCCTCCCTGGCTACCTGAGGGGAGGGGAACGGAAGAAAAGAAGATGAAAGAAAAATGGGTCAGACATAAGTCTGAGTAAGTCTAGTGACTTTTCAGTATGTGAATAAGGAAAAGGGTCATGATAGGAATAAACTGCAAATAGGACAGTACCAGAACAACAAACTAACATAAAGCTATATAAGGCAGGATAACCGAATATACATCGCACCCATGTTTAATTCTCTGCACCTACTTATACTTGTCCAACTAGCACCACATGTTCATGGTGAAATGATTCCCTTATATCGATCAGCTCCTACTCGCATGCATTTATCACGTGTGCCCTTCGGCCCCCGCTTGACTGTAGATACATGCGCTGGTCCCACCACGGGGTGTATCAAATCCTATGGTGGCAACCTGACACGATTCATGATGCACAGTGTATGACTACTGATGCCCAGTGCCTGCTTTTTCCACTCCGGAGTACGTGCACGCCCGTACTCCGCCGGAACCTACACTGATGCACCACCACCGATGTTTTTGACCGCTTATAATCAGCCCAGTAATCGTGCCCCGCCCTGCCTAGTTCAGGGTTCCATGATACATCTACGTGGGTTACTGCTGAAATGGGTCCCAGTTACGAGGGTTTTCTAGTCAACATGTTAAATTGGTTAAGTGTCCAAATTTACCTAACCCCACCCATCAGTTTAGCTAACATGTTGAATTGGTTAAGTGTTTCCTAAATTGACTTTAACCCTACCACTCTTGACTTAGCTTTATTAGAGCACCAACCACTAACATTAGATAGGTATTGTTGTGGTCACTGGATATGCCAGTCGGCTCCGGGTAGTTTTACACCACAACTCAGTCTAACCTCGAGTCCTTTTGGGCTTAATGCACTAACCACCCACATTAGACAGGTATTGTTGTGGTCACTGGATGTGCCGGTCGGTTCCGGGCAGTTTTACCCCACAACTCAGTCTAACCTCGGGTTAGGCATGTTCATCTTTACTAAATTTACATATTTATCCTTTTATGTAAATTAGCCAACAATTTATTATCATGGCCCAGTTTCTTTTTAAATCAAATTCATAATTTTTGATATGTAAATTATATCATTTCAATGCCATACCATTTACATGGTTATGAGCGAAATATGTTAATTATGTATAATTTCATGTTTTCCCCAACGTTACCCCCGTTGTACGTTTGCAAAATTACATAAGATGTTAGGCTCAACATTTTAGCCTAACTAATAAACTAAAAAGGGAAAAAGAGGAACTTGCAACATTCCAACATGATATAAAAATATGAGTCTAACTACAGATGTGTCATACGAATTTGGCATAATATATTTTTAATTATGAACTTGCAAACTAGATCTATGCAACATGAGTCATAAAATAATAGTTTACAAAGAACTACCGAAATTCTAATTAAACATGTAGCGGTGAACTTGCATAGGGATTGAATAATGCTAATATTGATCTAACATAAAGGCATATGGTTCTAACATGTAAAGTTGTAGATCTAAACATATAGGTTTACATAGTCATGTTTTTAACCTATAAACTTGCATGTATTCATAAAATGATAGCATCACTCAACTTGCATAAACATGGCATAATTTCTAAATTGACATACGACATATATATAATCACCAAATTATACAAGGTCGTAGATCTAAACATGTATGCATCATGGATCTAAACAGTTAGGCATAAACTATGTGACTTAGCCTAAGACTTGTATAATATCACCAAACTTACATATGATAATTTCATAACATCATAGGTTTATTCACCAATTTCCACATAACATGATGGGTTCGATAGACCACAATAATTTCATAGGCATATACGATAGAATAGACATGAATAAACATAAATCAGCATCACATACAACTTGATACAATTCTATTTTACAATTCATTACAAACCATGTCTTTAATTTATTCGCATCTGAAAGATAACTACACTTACAAACAAAAAGGAATTCCTGAGTTCTGGGATCTGTATTATGAAATTGAATTGCTCGCCTTTGATGTTGATCGTTGAATTTTCTTAGTTGAATTAGATTAGATTTAATTTTGACGTAGCTTCAATCTTGCCTTTGAGTTGAAAGAGATGACGGCTATTCTAGGTTCACCATTGACGGCATGGCGACTCTTGGTATGAATATTTGTGATTTAGGGTTGAGAGTTAGGTTGCTTTTATAGAGGTTTAATTAATTTAGAGCTGTCAGATTAACCCTAGAAATAATCAAGACCATCCAGTCAAGATAGGATAACACCTCAGCCCTAATGACTCAGCAGGGAGTTAGAAATCGACCCCCAGGTCGACCCCCAAGTCGACCCCCAGGTCGAACTGTAGGGTAGGTCGACACTATGTTCGACCTGGCCTGGGCAGGAATTTCCTGCCCTGCCCTCTTCTGAGTTTAAATTTGAATTTTGAAATTCTTGAAACTTCTGAAGGCCATAACTTCTTCATACGAAGTCCAATTCATGCAAACTCGGACTCTATCTCAACAAGTATTCCGAGTCGAACGCAATGGCATAACCCGTTTCCCTTAATTCTCAAATTTAGAATTAATTATTCTTTAATTCGTTACTTTAAGGTTTATCGAAAACATGGGGTGTTACATTCTCCTCTCCTTAAAGGATTTCGTCCCCGAAATCTTCAAGTCAAGAAGAACGTATATCCTACCATCCAATCGTCCATCTACTCAACCATCAAACACAGGCGTCCATTGTCCTTAAAAGACTTCTAATGCTTCATGATCATATGCATAGTGTGTGTACATGCCCTTATCTAATGCAAAATCAGGCGGTCTACTGATTCATTTGACCTCCTTAATGCAAGTCATGTTGGTGTCATGCGTCCATAATGTTTGCAATCTTCCCTAATCATACTTTCTACAATCATTCATACAAATGCAACATCCACATGATAACACATCAAGTTTCAATCATATATAAGTACATATATGCATATGCAAGATGAAAGTGACTGAGCCGATCTAATACATAAAGTGTGTGTATATGCATCCACGAGCAACCACTAGCAATCACTTGCAACCACTTGCAATCACTTGCAACCACTTGCAACCAACAATCATAACATGTTTCAAATACATGTTTACATCTATTGGTTTCTACCTAAGGATCGAGAATGGTACTGAGGAAAATACTAAAAAGAGATCAAATATGTACCCTCAAAACGAAAAGGGTAGGTTGTGCGTATTTTGGCCTCAGTCTCCCAAGTCACGTCTTCCTCAGTGTCACTCCATTGAACTTTTACAAGTTTGACTTCGCGGTTGCGTAGATTTTTGAGTTCTATACCCAAGATACGAGTTGGAACTCTTCTTACAGTCACCTCTCGTTCTACATCTATGTCCTTTAATATGCTTGGTTCCACCACTTCCGCAGACTCATGTTAGCACTTTCGTAAGTGAGAAACGTGAAAGACATTATGAACTCCAGCCAATCTTTCGGGCAGCTCTACTCTGTAAGCCATCTTCCCAATCCTTTCAGTGATAGAAAACGACCCTACAAATCTTGTGCCAATTTTCCTGCAGATCCGAAGCGAATGACGTTCCTCAAAGGAGATACTTTAAGGAAAACCCTGTCCTCAACCTCAAACTCAAGGTCGGTCCTTCTCTTATCTGCATAGGACTTTTGTCTATCTTGGGCAGTCTTCACTCTTTTTCATATCAATTCCACTTTCTCTGAAGTTTCTCTAATCATATCTGGTCCAAGTATGAGCTTATCTGTAGACTCCCACCAACAAGTTGGTGATCGACACGGTCTTCCATATAAAGATTCGAAGGGTGTCATATCTATGGTGGCTTGGTAGCTATTGTTGTAGGCAAACTCCACCAAGGGAAGATGATCGTCCCATGTTCCTCCGAAGTCAAGAATGCATAATTTCAAGAGGTCTTCTAATACTCTGTTCACTCTCTCCGTCTGACCATTGGTTTGGGGTTGATAGGTCGTGCTTAAACATAACTGTGTGCCTACAGCTTCTTGCAAGCTCTTCCAAAACTCGCTCGTAAAGATAGGATCTCGGTCGCTAACAATGTTAGAGGGTATCCCATGAAGTCGGACTATTTCTTTAAGATATATGGATGTTAGAGAAGAGGCAGTCCTTCTACTCTTAACGGGTATGAAGTGAGCGCTTTTTGTGAGCCTGTCCACTATTACCCAAATAATGGTATTGCCTCTTCGTGACCGAGGCAGCCCATCAATAAAGTCCATCGAGATGCTATCCCACTTCCACTGTGGGACCTCTAGAGGATGAAGCAAACCACCAGGCTTCCTTTGTTCCACCTTGACTTGCTGGCATACTAAGCACTTCGAGACGAATTCAGCTACATCCCTCTTCATGCCATCCCAAAAGAAAACCCTTTTGATGTCTTTATACGTCTTGTCTCCACCGGGGTGTATGGTCAACTTGGAATGGTGCGCCTCTTTGAGAACCTTCTTCACCAAATCCCTTCCTTGTAGGATGCATAGCCTTCCATCCCGTCTCAACCAACCCTTATCATCGATGGAGTATCTATTAAGGTGACTAGAAGTCTCATCCTTATTTAACTTATCTATCACATCAACTAGCTGAGGGTCTTCATGTTGTGCGGTCCCTGTTGAGTCCAAAAGAGTATTCTGCACCTCTAGCGATGCTAACAAACCAGTCACATGATCGACAGAGGGTCTAAAATCAAAGTCGGCTATGTACTCCAAGCTCTTCCTTTCAACAAAGAAAGGTCTTAAGGTCAGCTTCTTTCTACTCAAAGCGTCTGCTACTACATTGCCCTTGCCAGGGGTATAGGAAATCTCGAAATCGTAGGATGACAAGAATTCCATCCACCTTTGTTGCCTCAAGTTAAGATCTTTCTGCGAGAAAAGGTACTTCAGTGATTTATGGTCAGTATATAATTCAAACTTCTCGCCTAGGAGATAATGGCGCCAAGACTTAAACGCAAAGATGATGGCAGCCAATTCTAGGTCGTGGGTTGGGTAGTTTTTCTCATGTATTTCAGCTTTCGACCTCTATAAGCTACTACCTTCCCTTCTTGCATCAAAACAGTTCCTAATCCCATACCACAAGCATCCGTGTATACGGTAAACATCTTGCTCCCATCCGGCAATGTCAGAACTGGGGCTGTTGTTAGAGCTCTTTTTAAGCATTGGAAAGCAATATCAGAGGGGGGTAGGCCAACCCCCAGGTCGACACTATGGTCGACCTCCTGGTCGACCTGGCCTGGGCAGGAATTTCCTGCCCTGCGCTCTTCTGAGTTTAAATTTGAATTTTGAAATTTTCGAAGGCCATAACTTCTTCATACGAAGTCCAATTCACGCAAAGTCGGACACTATCTCAACCAGAATTCCGAGTCGAACGCAATGGCATAACCGTTTCCCTTAATTCTCATATTTAGAATTAATCGTTCTTTAATTCGTTACTTTAAGGTTTATCGAAAATACGGGGTGTTACAAAGTGTCACAACTTTGGCATGAGCTTGAAGCTCGCTTAAGTATTATCTTAACGATTCTAAAAATGTGAATTTTAGTGAAGAGATGAAATTAAATTTGATTTTTGAAGATACAGATGTAATAGGTGGCCATGGTTTTGTTCATTGTAACGGAAAAGTGATTTCTTAATTTGGGGAGAGGGTGTGTAGGCTCAAACACTATAGCATAAGGGTATAAATCATAAAATTTTATTGATTTGTTCTCTAATAAACCTTAAAACCTGTGAACTACAATCAAGACTTGTTGGGTATGGATTCATATGTAATAAAGCCTTCTTAGAACAATGGAACTTGTTCCAGGACCAAATTCGACTGTATATAGAAGTTAGCCTTTAAAACTTGAATTTTATAACTATAGTTCTCTATAATAATTTACATATGTTTTAATAACTTACGACCAAATAGAACATCTGATCGCTGTGAAACTTGATGGCGTGCATCAACTCACAACTATGATTCAAAAGGTAGAAGTGTTATCACAATCTGATAATGCTCCTAGAAAAGAAATTTACTCATATATCAAGACTATTTTGACCATCAACTGTTCCGATCTCGAAATATAGTGATCCATATCTTATTACTCACATAACGGACAATTCAGACTCAGTGGGTCTAGTCTCGAGTCCTAATTTAATCAATTGTAGAAAATTCTATTTCAAAAACGTCAATTATATAATTGCGATCAATATTTCAATAAATTATTTAAGTACCCACTCGTAAAAATATGGTTCATTACATTCTTCCCTCTTTTCTTCATCCCTGAAATCCTCAATAATGAAACAACATAACCCGACTCTCTCGAATAAGTGATAATACAAAGAAATCTTCACTTACCACTCTCAAAGCAACAACCATTGAATCAATCATAACAAAGGAAATAGACTTGGAATTTGGTATGGAGCCATAATTCCCATTCCTAAGTACAGTTGCAATCAAAATCTGGGATCGATATAGCTAAAGCAAAAGCTTTAATCGTACTTTTATTTCCAAACAAATGGATAATGAAAAACAAGATTGATAACTCGGTAACTGGAAGTTGAATTTCCTCCCGAATTTGGCTAAATTAGCCAAAAAAATTGATAGCACTCCTTTTCACGACTCGATATGGAAAAATTACAACTCGCCAAATATGGTTCATCCCAACAAAAGATAACAAAAGCCCAAAAGTCGATACCTATGTTTAAGGCATAAAATCATCAAAAATGCATCAACGAAGAAAACCAAAACTTTATATCTAATAGATACCATCTTTTCAAGCAAGATTATCATTTTAATGTAAACAATAACGAATAAGCATCTAAACACATAAATCTTTCTTCTATGTACCTCATCATGTGAAAAAAAAGACTAGGCACAATAATAGCAGCAGCAACAAGAAAATAAGCATGCAAATAAATAGAACTTACCTAATATAAATACGTCAAGTCATGTATAGAATTTATCTCGAATAAATAGACGATATAATAACAATACAATTGTCATGCATGTCTAACAAGCATATAAGCATAAGTAGTCATCTAAAACATTAATAATCAAACACGCATGGTAAAATAGTAGCAACCATTCAAAAATATCATCCACGCCTATCCTAACATGTTGGATACAAATCTAATTAGTATGAGACATGAAACATTATATTCGATTCATATATGAGTCGACAACTATATTTTCCATTCAAACTTAGGAATATAGATCCAACATATCTTGTCAATGAATCAGGTATGACTAGAGTGCTATCATACTATTCCAACTCCATGGCAACCTGTTGATGAAACCCACCGACAATTATCGATGCATCAAATGAGAGTTTTGAATAGTTATAGAGAACTATTCGATTTATCCTATTTAGTCATAACAGCTAATATAGCACTCACTAGGAAATGAATGCGCAACCAGCCCTTCTAGTGATGTTTGGAACAAGCAACACTTCTTTTATATGGAACCGATCACTTTTGACTGGTCCGCTCTGTAATAACCCGGAAAATACGGGCCAATTTAAAAATTTTAAATTGGACATTTCAAAGGAATTTGAACAATTGAAATAGAATATTTCAACAAAATAGTGAATTAGAAATAGTGAGTCAGTTTGAAAGTTTGAATTCAAACTTTGACTGACCGTGCAGGGTGGAAAATATAACGGATTTTAGTGAAACAAAAAATATTTAAATCTATTAGTCAATACCTTTCTAACGAATCTGAAAAATCGAAGTTTCATAACGGGAATCAAAAGTTATGGCCGAATGAATTTTCAGAAAGGTCGCTATATAGAATATATAGCCCTGGAAAATTGATATTTTGCAAACGACCTCGGAATTTGACGAAACCACTTTTGTTGGGTCCGGGATGTCAAACTATTGCTAGATTTCAAATTTCATAATTTTTGAAGCTAGTATGTGAGCGTGGCAAAAAAAAATGTGTTTGGTCAATTTTTGTTAAATCGGAACGACCAGAAAATGGCCATTTTTCAAACGATCTCAGAATCCGACGAAAGTAGTTTTGTTGGGACCGTAGCGTCAAAACATAGCTAGATTTATTTTTCTGGAATTTTTCGAATCAGTTTGTGGCCCTGGCAAATTGAAATGTACGTTCAAAGTTAAAAATTGAATGTTTTATACTTTAATTTGAAAAATAACTAACTGTAACAGTCGAATTGGCCAACGAAACATATCCCATTGTGTCCGGGATTCGTATTGGAAAACCCTAATTTTCTGAATAATATATATATCGGCCAATCAGAATTTTTCTTTCATAAATTAAAATATAAAAAACCCGCTTCCTTCGAAACGAACGGCGAAACTCGTTCCAAACTTCCCCGACCGATCGCCGCCGCCTCAGCCCCCTATCGCCGCCGCCACCTACCCCCGTCGACGCGCCTCCTCTTCAAATTCGACCAACCCTCACCTCCCCTCGACCACTGTATCGCCTGAATCGGGCCCAGGAAGTCGCCGACTTCCCAGCGCCGCCCTGATCTCCACCGACCACCGAGCCACCCCAAACCGCCACCGACAGGACCGCCTCTCCTTCCTCTTCCACGTCAGCACCTCCGATCATTCCCTCGTGCCTCGATTTTCGCGAAAACCGCAACCTTAGTTTCGAACCACTTAGAAAGGTGAGTCCTTTTTGATGTTTGCACTTTGAAAAATCATATCTTTTTGGTGTGTTGACGAAATTCGATGAAACAGGAAACATCGGGACCGCAAGGAAGCTCTCTACCACATAGAAGAAGCCGCGGATTTTTCTGAGTCATCTACGATTTTTAGCACTCCGAAAACCAATGTGAGAAATCTAAATTAAATGAATTTGAATGGAAAATGTCGTGTATAAATTATATAAACGAAATATAAATTACACACGTGTTGTATACCTCATGTACATGCATGGTGTAAGCTATATAGGCGAAGTATGAATTATACATGCATAGAATAATTGATATATGTGTAGAAATGCAAGTGAAATATAGTGTATATATATATATATATATATATATATATATACTCCCCTCGTCCACAAACCATGGATGATATTTATTGTTGTGAATTGGTGTGAAATATTGGATGAAAAATGCGAATGGTTGAATAATTGTTTGTGGTTGATATTGTTTGGTTGTGGTTGAAAAATACCCATTGGTGATTGAAATGGATTGGAAATAATTGTGGAAATAAAAATAAAACATGCCGCCTGCGAGCGAATTAGATGCATGAATCCCCATTGTCAAAAACCGCGAGGTTTTAAGGTAGAGCGAGGAGCCGTACTAGGGACGGTGCCGGTTTTAACTACCCTGCCGTTATGCTGCCGAAATTTTGAAAAATATCCATGTGTTAGAATTATTTTCATATGTTGAAATTATCTTCATGCGTTGAAATTAAAGTCATGTGTTGAAACTATGTCCATGTGTGGAAATGTTCATGTGTTGAAAAGTGATGTGTGAAAATTAAATTCATTTGTGAATGAATGAAGTGTTTAAACAATAAAAATCACATTTTTATAATACATATGAAGTATGAAAGATATTCGCCTTATATATAAATAGTTTCAACAATAAAAATTTCATCTTTCTTATATGAAAAACATATATAAAATATCCATGTGTGGAGGTGCTCATGTGTTGAGAAGTGTGTGTATTGGAAAAGTTCATGTGTTGAATAAAAAGATCGAACAATAAAAATTACATTTTTATTGAAACTATGAAGTGTTGAAAACATTCATTTGTCGAATAAATATTTTAAATGACAAAAATATCATTTTTATCATATATGTGATATGCTAAAGGTATGCGAGCATTGAAATAAATATTTGTGAATAAAAAATTATTTTTAACATGCATAGGAACTAAATAAAATAGTCATGTGTTGAAATATATTTTAGTTTGCCAAAATTAACATCTTTGAAATGTGAAGTGTTAAAAATAGCCACTTGTTCAAATAAATATGCATGAGTTGAAATATACATTAATTAGCTAACGATATGATTTTTGCCTATGCATGCAACATTAGAATGAATGGTGTTTTTAAAACGAAGTAAATCAAATATGAAGTTGAATGGAAAATGATAAGTGATGAGAATAGTACATATGTACATGCATATTTATTGAACATGTTATAGCAAAGGGGCTAGAGAAGAGGAATAAAATTTTGTGCCCGACAAATAGGTACACATTTACTGTTTTGTTTGGGTGATGATTTTATGAGCCTATTGACTAGCCGCTTGGCTTTTTCTTTTTCTTTTTGACATGAGACGCCCGTGTGGCTATTTGGGAATTTTCCCAGCCCCTCCCGTACAAAGGAGGTTATGGCGAAATTTTCCAAAATTTAAAGGCGTTAGTGAAATATTTGAAGTGAAAACGATATAGGAATTTTTGAATGAACTATATTTATAAAAATATATAAATATAAATAAAATTAAAACGAAACGTGGCCGTGCAGTTCGTGTTTTGAAACCGTGATTTCAAACGACTAGTGCGGGAAATCCGACCATTGGATTTTCCCGAAACCGCAACCATTGGGTTCGCCTTGGAAATATCTTTCCAACGGCACCAACTTTGTGAAGATCCGATGGTTGGATTGTCTGGAATGTTTAATTCAAATCTGAAGAAAAACAGCGCCAGAAAAGATTATATATATATATATATATATATATATATATATAAATTAAATCGAATAACGACGCTGTAGTTCGTAAATTGAAATCGTAACTTCAAACGACTAGTGTGGAAGATCCGACCGTCGGATTTTCCCAAAACTGAAACCGTTGGATTCGTTTTGAAATGACCTTCCTAATGATATAAAATTTGTGAAGATCCAACGGTTAGATTTTCAGATATGTGTAAAACAAATTTAGTGAAAAACAGCGTCAGTGCATCGGCACGACCTGAAACGTCGTTTAATTAAATGTGGCCGTTTTAAATTAAAAAAATGGCGATATATCGTTATAAAATACTATAGACGATATAGAGTGGAAATAAACCAATTTCGTTGTGTTTGCTTGATATGTGATGGTTGAATGTATTTAACATGAGAATTATAACTAAGGAACTGAAATGTGAATGTTGAATAGTCCAACCATGTGATTAATTGATTTGAAAATCTAAATATACGTGGGTTATTTGAAACGGCCGAGTTCATCTCATTTCAAATAATCGATTGACGTTGAGAGGTCGAAGAGTCGAAGACGGTTGAAGACCGACGATCTTCACATTGGATGGATGGGCGCTACTGATGCTCGTGATTGGAGTAGCTACCATGAAGGAGCTGAAGTAGTAGCCGTCCAAACATACTGTTGATTGTGTGGATATGCGAGGAATTGGTGTCTGCGGCTTCGTTCAAACCCAGAACGAACTTGTAAATGGACTGTGTGTCTGACATTGGATTTTGTTCTTTGCTGATTGATCTCTGTTAAATATATATCTATTTGGTGGTGGAGAATTTATTCTCTTGCTTAACGCCCTTCTCTAAGACGTACGAGCTCAGAGGTTATGTATTGATAGAAATTAGTCGCATGGAGTGGATTGCCTGTGTGCCACGCCTAAGTGGCATATAATCAAGGCTTCTGTTGCAAAGCAAAGTCTTGTGGTTGATGATCAAAGCATGGTCTGTGTGACGTAGCTTTGTGTATAACGTGAATTCGCGAGCCTCACACCCCGGTATGAGTCAAAAACGGGAGAAGGACCCAAGGAGTGCACGACGTTTCTTTCTAGCTATGGTGGTGTCAGTGACCTCCCAGCCCTAACATTTATATATACTTTTCACCTGTGTGGTTGTTGGAATACGAGGCGCCTCGATTATAGGTCTGTAAGGACCGGGAAACGTGTGTTCAGGAATAACTAATCCTCAAAAGTAAGGGAGGACCGGCCTTGGAGGATCCAGGGATTGCTGTGTGCGGTCCCGGGACATTTGCTAGAGTATCTCGAATCGGAGAGGAGCTTGCCCCTTGCCTCGACTCATGAAGGAATCCAATTTCCAATACGAAATATGCGGACATGATTGTATTACTAGTACGGCGACATAGTGGTATGGGTCATTTATGCCACCTATGATTGATATTTATGATTGAAATCACTTTTGAAACATATATGCACTAGTAATAATATCAAACGCTATTGTTTTATTCGTATGAAGCATTTTTGACCATTATAAGGTAAAAACTCTATCCTCCGGCTTGCGTTGCATTGTGTGATGGGACCTGAGTCTTATAATGGCTTCATTTTATAAAAAGCATTGCGATGATTTAATCATTTACTTTATTTCATGCACTAGCACTCATTGGAGTAAACCCGTTCTGCGAAAGTGGCGTGGTCCTTTGATTTGCCTTATTATTGTTGTTAATAAGTTAAGTTGATTTCTCATACCAGTCCCATGACTGACTCGTAATTTGTTTCACCTTGCAAACTCGGGTGCCCTCATTTTCACACGGGCAGCCTCGTTACAGGTTTCTGGCGCACTTTTGGCTCATGGCGAGGCTTGACTACACCGTGCTGACTTTGATTTTCTCCGCCATTATTGTATCTATATTATGATTCCGCCATTGGCGATGTAGACAGATATTTATTTTGTGTACTCTTTATTTATGATTCCGCCTCAGGCGATGGTGACTGATTATGTATCATTATGCACTAAGTTGTATCCTGCACTGTGCTCTCTGATGTGATGATATCTATATGATTCTGCTGTCATATGTGTGTAAATTATTCTATTTTCTGTTTATGCTATTATCTGTGATCTGCTAATGATGATTAATGTGTTATATTCCAATGATTATCCTTAACACCGTGTAACGGGGTTTTGGGATCATCACACGCTCCATGCTACCTTGAGTTATAAAATCAGAACTGGTAATAAACACAAGCGTCACCCACTAACAGAATATCGCTCCTAAATTGGTGTTCACCCAACTTGGTAAATAAACAACTGCATTTCTCATACGCGCACATAGGAAATAAAAAATTGTAGGAGGCCAATAATTCCAACTGTTGTTTTAAACAATGGTTGAGATACTTCTCAAGTGGAGAATACCGGTAATGTGACATCACCGAATGATTTTAACCCCATCACTAATAAATAGTACTTTATATGTTAGAGACTGTGATTTTGATGGTTTTGATAACAAAAACCTTATTTTAATTATTATTCAATTATTATTGTTAGAAAATTTATACTAAAACTATTATTTAGAATATATATATATAGGAAGTCTATGCAGGTATTGATAATGGAAGATTGTACAGTTCAGAAAATCAAGATTTCAAATTTGAAGAGTCCAAGATAGAAGACTCATGAGTATCAAGAATTAAAGATTTCAAGAGTCCAAGAAATATAGAGTAATAGTGTCTAGATATTTGTTAAAACTCTAGTTAGTGCAGAATTTTGTTTTCAAAGTTCTTTAACTATTTTCAAATGATTTCAAAATTACTTTCATGTTTTAAATCTATTTTCGAAAATGATTTCAAAATTACTTCCTTATGTCAAATCTGTATCTATTTATTCTTAATTCCATTTTTACTTCGGAAATTTATTTTAAACTTCTATTTTAAACTATACTTAATAATATTTTAACTCCTAAATTCAAATAGTTTTTACTTTCAAACTTAATACTAAATTTTACTATTGTTACTTATGTTTTCAATTTCCTTATTTATATAAAGTTATAAAGATATTCATATTTTTTTTATAAATATATACTATTAAATTATTTTATACTTTGTTTTTAATCATATTTTAATCGTCTTAGTATATGTTTTTTAATATATATTTCTTCTTGAAAAACCCTAACTAATGTAAAGGGATATATTTTCTATTAACATAGAAATCGCTAAGATTTATTTAAACATCATTTACTTTGATTTAAAATTTTATTTTTGAAATTATACTAGGTTATGTCAGCATATACATTTATGTATGCCGACATATGTACCATTGACTTATTTTTTAATTTTTCAAAAGTTGTATCTTTTGAATTCAACTCTTATCTGAATAGATGTGGCTGCTGGAAAACTATATAAAGGCTTCAGATTTCGATTTTTTTTAACTTCTCATCTCTTTCTTACCCTGCTAATAATCTTCTTATTTTATCAAAATTTATATTTATACTCTGTCGAATTTCAAAGAAATTATATCAATCTTCTTTTCTTTCAATTCTCTATCTAACTCTCTCTTAAGTTCAAATGCTACTCATGATTTATAGGTTGTCTGTAAACAAAGATCGCAAGATCATGTCCTATCAAGTCAATACTACAAAACTAATACTAAGAAAAGGTGCGATCATATACCATAAATCGATTAGGTTTGATTGTAGCCCAGAAATCAATTGGTTAATCTTGTAGCATCAGAAATCAAGAGAGCACCATGTTCTCAGAAGCAGGTGGTGGTGTACCTCGTTGCCGTTGAAACCGAGGATTGTAACTTGAATATTATATTGAAAAGAATTCTGCATAACTCAAAAGTTGTGTGGGAGTGGATGTAGGGTAACCCCGAACCATTATAAAATCTCGGTGTGTACTTTCCTTTTACAACTTTTTATTTTATTTTTTGTATTTGTGTTTGAATATGTGATTGTTGATATCTGTGGTATGCATAACATTCTTTTTAATTCAAAAATAATTTAAGAAACTAATAAAAGCCATAAAACACTATTCATTCCCCCTCTAATGTTTAGTTTGCCTTAAGTTCCTTAATCTGCATCACCAATAATTAGATTAGTGCATTGGTCTTCAAAGTTTTCATAATCTGAATTTTTGAAAAGTTTAAATGAAAATATTTGAATTTTTCAATAACACTAGTTCAAATGTATACATTTCATCATTGTTTCATAAGTCTACATTTAATTTTATTGAAAAATCAAGTTATCTACCGAATCAGTGTGTTGCACAGGAACAAATGAGTTACATGGCTATTGGTGATTCAAAACTTGACAGTCAAATTGTAATAACCCGGAAATTCTGAACCAGTTTAAAATTTTTATTTTGGCAATTTTAGCGAATTTTGAATATTTAAAATGGATTATTTTAAATAATATCGATGAAAATTTTATTTTGAATATATTTAGAACGTATATTATATACGCCGTCGTTAGAATATAAATAATTATATATAATTATAAATAGAATTGAAAATGGCGCGGTAGTTCGATAATTCGATTTCAAACTTCAATTGAATGTACCGGGTGCAAAACAATCCGGATTTTAGTGAAACAAAAAACATTAGGATCTAATTGATGATATCTTTCCAACGAATTCGAAAAATCAAAATTTCATAGCGGGGATCAAAAGATATGTCCAGTTGAAAATTCTGAATAGTCGCTATGGAATTCAGGCCCTTAAAAATAGACATTTTGCTAACGACCTCGGATTTCGACGAAACCACTTTTGTTGGGTCCGTGATGTCAAATTATTGCTAGGTTTCAAATTTCATAATTTTCCGATTCAATATGTGAGCGTGGCGAAGGAAAACGCGTTTGACCAGTTTCAGTTGATTTTAATCGACTGGAAAATGGCAATTTTTCTAACGGTCTCGGAATTCGACGAAACTAGTTTTGTTAGGACCGTATCGTCAATACGAAGCTAGAAAATATTTTTATGAAATTTTTCGAGTCAGTATGTGACCCCAGTAAATTGAAATGCGCATTCAAATTCAAATTCAAATTTGATTTTTATATATTGAACAGCGAAGTAAAAATTCGATTTTTATATATTGAATAGCGAAGTAAAAAATTCAATTTTTATATATGTAGAGAATACGAGCAACGAAGGTGATAAAAAGGCGAGAACGATGAAGATTTCTATCAATGAAGAGTCGTGGTATTGGATGGCTATCGGTGAGAACTTCTCACCTTTTAAAATTCCTTTTTTCAAGTTATATTATAATATATGCTAGGATGCAGACGGTGTTTAGTAGCACCCAACACCCGTCATCCACAGACCATGGATGACTTGTTTGTTAAATTGTTTGGTTTTGTAGTTGGTTAGTTTATTTGGTTTGAATTAAATTGTTTGGTGAAATGGATGGATTTGATTGATGTGTGAATGGCGTGGGCCTTCACTAGACCGGGGATAAGGCTAGGCCTCGTCCCGTTTCTAGTATCGTGTCGTTATGCCGCCAAAATTTTCTAAAATAAGTTAGAAAATTAAAAATATCTTTTTATTTTGAAAATGGACTGAATAAAAATCCATGTGTTAAAATAAAATATTTTATCGTTAAAAATATATAATTTTTAACGTGAAGTGAATAAAATAAAATATTCATTTACGAACCGGACGGTTTGTTTATGTACACCTATTTGAAGGACATTGATTGGGACGATAAATTTTACACATCGCCCAACTGCACAAATAAAATCTGTGTTTGATTGTTTGAAACCCCATGTAACAACCCGTAAAATGCGAGCCAGTTTGAAATTTTTATTTTGGCCATTTTAGCGAATTTTGAATATTCAAAATGAATTATTTTAAATAATATCGTCGAAAAATTTATTTTGAATAGAATTCGAACGAATATATTTATATACGTCGTCGTTAGAATATATAATAATTATATATAATTATAAAAGGAATTGAAAATGGCGCGGTAGTTCGAAAATTCGATTTCTAATTTCAAATGAATATACAGAATTCAATACAAGTCAGAATTGAACGAAACAAGAAATATTTGAATCTGTATAACTATATCTTTGTAACGAAGTTAACAAACTGAGATTTCATTTTAGAAATGATAAGATATGTCCAGTTTAAAATTAGAAATAGTCGCTGTGGAATTTATATATATTTTTATATATATAAGGCCCTTAAAAATAGCAATTTTGCAAACGACCTCGGATTTCGACGAAACCAGTTTTGTTGGGTCCGTGATGTCGAGTTATTGCTAGATTCCAAATTTCATAATTTTTCGAATCAATATGTGAGCGTGGCAAAAGAAAACGCGTTTGACCTGTTTCAGTTGATTTTAATCGACTGGAAATTGGCCATTTTTCCAACGGTCTCAGAATTCGACGAAACTAGTTTTGTTAGGACCGTATCGTCAATACGAAGCTAGAAAATATTTTTCTGGAATTTTTCTAGTTAGTATGTGACCCCGGTAATTTGAAATGTACGTTTAAAATTCAATATGATGATTTAAATGTAAATGCAACGGAAACTGATCGAAACGGTCGATTCAGCTTGCGGTACATATCCCATTGTGTTCGGAATGGGGGTGAAACGCTATGGGCGACAGGCGGTGGACCTCGTTTAGAGGTCGTATGTGAAAGTCAACTTTTTAATAATTAAGTAATAATAAAAAAAAAAATAAACCCTCCTCTCTCCTTAACTACCTAGGCCCCCCCCCCCCCCCGTTCGTTTTATTTCAGATCAATTATAAAAAAAAAAAAAAAGACGGAGGCGGAATCCGTCGCGCCCCTAGGCGGCGGCGACCACCGCAGCTCCCCCATCGAAACCCCACCCCCCCAGTGCCGCGGCGAGCCACCAAAGCACCCCCCCTATCGCGAAGCAACCCCCCCTGAATCGACTGCAGCCCCCCCCCCCCCCCCCGTTCGTCGAACCAGCGACGAGCCTCGAAGCCACCTCCAGCTCCGACGATTCGCGAAACCCCCCTGTAAGTATTTGGTTATTTTATTTTATAATAATTTAAAAATTGTGTTTTTAATTAGGAATGTAAAACTGGTTTTAAAGATTTTAAACTGAAATCTTTAAAAGGAGAAAAACTGGATTTTTAATTAGTTTAAAACTGATTTTCCTTTTAGAGAAAAAAAATGATTTTTATAAATAAAGTAAAAACTGTTTTTTTTTAAAAGTATAGAACTGTTTTTATAAAAGAATTTTTAAACTGATTTCTTTTAAGGAATTTTAAAACTGATTTTATAAAAGTATTATAAAAAAAACTGAATTGATTTATTTTTTTTAAAGTATAAAAAACTGAATTGATTTATTTTTTATAAAGATAAAAACTGAATTGGTTTTTATAAGCAAATAATAAACTGATTTTAAAAGCAAAAATCATATTTTTATATGTGAAAGCAAAAAGTAAAAATCATATTTTTCAATATTGAAAGCAAAGCTAAAAATCATATTTTTATATGTGAAAGCAAAAGGTAAAAAATCATATTTTTATATGTGAAAGCAAAAGGTAAAAATCATATTTTTCAATATTGAAAGCGAAGTCAAAATCATATTTTTATATATTGAATAGCGAACTAAAAAATTCGATTTTTTATATTGAACTTTGAACTAAAAATTCGATTTTTATATATTGAACTTTGAACTAAAAATTCGATTTTTAGATATTGAATAGCGAAGTAAAAATGGGATTTTTATATATGTAGTGAAAGCGAACAACGAAGGTGGCAAAAAGGCGAAACGACGAAGACTTCTGCAAAAGAAGAGCCGTGGAGCTAGGATAGCTATATGTGAGAATTTCTCACCTTTCAATTTCATTTTCTAGTTATATATATATACTAGGATGCAGACGGTGCTTAGTAGCACCCGACACAATCGTCCACAGACCATGGACTTGTTTGTTTGGTTGCGTAGATTAGTTGGATTATTTGATTGAAATTGAATTGTGTGGTGAAATGAATTGATTTGATTGATGTGTGAATGGCGTGGGCCTTCACTAGACCGGGGATAAGGCTAGGCCTCGTCCCGTTTCTAGTATCGTGCCGTTATGCCGCCGAAATTTTCTAAAATATGTTAGAAAATAAAATTATCATTTTATTGTGTAAATGAATTGAATAGAAATTCATAGGTTGAAATAAAATGTTTTATCGTTTAAAATATAATTTTTTTTCGTGAGAATGAATACAGTGAAAGTGAATAAAATAAAATATTCATTTACAAACCAGACGGTTTGTTTATGTACACCTATTTGAAGGACATTGATTGGGTCGATAAATTTTACACATCGCCCAACTGCACAAATAAAATCTGTGTTTGTTTGTTTGAAACCCCACACGGGTGTTGGGATGAAATATGAATTTCACTCATCCTGATTGATTAAATATGTCGATCGATGGATTGACAGGCTGTTATAAGCGTTGAATATCTATAATTGATGCTTATACAGTGTAGTGCACTTTGGTTGATGGTTGATTATTTTTCAATGCTATTATATACATGTGTTGTATGGAAATCCATATAATTAATTTTATATGGTAATTGATTGGGCCTCATTCCAATTTGAAAAATAAAGAAAATTTGAAAATAGAAATTATGAAGCCGTGTTGATTGATTAGATTGACGCCATTTTGACGTAAACGATATTTATATCGATTTTATTCATTTCGAAATGAATTGAATTGAAAGTGATTTCGAAATGAAATGAATTGAAAAAGAATCCAAAGTGAATTGAATTGAAAGTGATTTCGAAATGAATTGAAAAAGAATTCAAAGTGAATTGAATTGAAAGTGATTTCGAAATGAAATGAATTGAAAAAGAATTCAAAGTGAATTGAATTGAAAGTGATTTCGAAATGAATTGAATTGAAAACGAATTCAAAATGAATTGAAAGCAAATTGAAATGAATTCAAATTTGAATTGAAATTTGAATTGAATAGAAATGAATTTTAAAACGAATTTATAGAGAAGAATTCAATTTTGCTTTGAATTGAGATGGAAGTTGAAATAGATTTTGAAACGAATTTTAAAACTATTTATATAATTCGTTTTATATAGAAATCGACGAAATATATATTATATATATTATATATATAATATAATGGCCTGAATAGAACGCGCCGCGCCGCGGCAGTTCGCGAATTTCGACCATTTATTTCGAACGGACATTACGGGAGATCCGACCGTCGGATTCTCCTAAAACCGGAACCGTTGGGTTCGTATCGAAAAGAGCTTTCTAATGAATGTTAGAAATTTGAAATCTAATGGTTGGATTTGGAATTATGTCCAAATCAAATTTGAAAAAGGTCGCTGTAAGTGCAGTTCGATGGCCATTGATGGAAATCGACTGTACGGGCCTTGATAAAATTATTAAAAATAGTAATAATTTGTGTAAAATCATAAGAAATGATTTAGAAAGAATTGGGATGAAAAACTCCATATTTGAAAAGATAAAAATAGATTTTTATCGAAATGAACTAGTTTTGAACTAGAATTATAATTCTATTTATTTTTTAATAAATAAACTATTTTGAAAAAGGGGTTTGAAAATAACCAAAATTTCCAATGATTGCATTGGAGTGGATTTGAATCGAAATTGTCTTCGGAATATTTCGATGTTGGAATTCGTGATTATACAGATGTTGTTATGGAAATTTGAAAGATATATATTTATATCGTTATTTCCAATACGACATTTGTTAGTCGTAGAATTTGATATTGAATATAAGCCGATATATTTTCTATTCAGAGCCTTGTATTGAATATCAAATGTGATTTGGGTTTGTCGTGAATGGTGTCTTCACTAACACTGTTCTTGAACCTAGTTGTGAAAAGATTAAATCTTTTATTTAGATTTAATGAAGTGTACCAATTAAATAATATTAAATTGGAATTGAATTGATATTGATTTTTGGTTTATCGTGGACAGTGTTTTAAATAACACTCGTTATTTAACCCGATAATTAATGAATGTGATTTTGGGTTTATCGTGAACCGTGTTTTTAAATGACACTGATTCTTTGACCCAGTTGAAGATTGAAACTAAGTGGAGTTTAATGAATCTTTAATTAAGATGAAATGATCGAGAATGGAGTATCACCAGTTTTACTCCAGGCGATAATTAAATCTTTGATTAGATTTGAACGTGAAATGGTAATTGAATTACCGATAACATTGTGGTGTTAGATATGAAGTACTACCAGTTTTACTTCATGGGATGAATAGGTGGGATTGGGAAATAAAATAAAATGATTACTTCGGTGTGGTTCGCTAATCCCGACTAGTTTGAATTGATATTCAAAGGAGATTAAAGAATAAATTTAAAGAATTTATCTTGGATAAAATTAATGGGAACTTTTCCCAAAGTATAGGAATATTTGAATAAAAGAATATTCTGAATTGGAATGAGGCGTATGTTGTGTTTGTGTAACACTTTTATAATATATACGCGAGTTATTCAGAAAGACCGGGTTTATCCCATTCTGAATAACTGATTCGACGTGGTGTCGAAGGTGAAGACGGTGGTCGAAGACCGGAAGTCTTCACGTCGTTTGGGTGATAACTGATGATCTTGATTGGGCTGTACACCCAAGAAGATGGAAACAGTTGGTGATCGTCCAGACGTACTTGGAGATTGATGGATATGCGGGGTACTAGGTGCCTCCGGTTTCGTTCAGCCCCAGAACGGACTTGTAAATGGACTGTGTGTCTGACATTGGATTTTAGTCTGTGCGATTGATTTCTATTAAATATATATCTGTTTGGCGCGGAGAATTTATTCTCTTGCTTAACGCCCTTCTCTGAGACGTACGAGCTCAGGGTTATATATTGATGGATATCAAACGCATGGAGTGAATTGCCTGTGTGGCATGCCTAAGTGGCAATTGATCGAGGCTTCTGTTGAAAAGCAAAGTCTTGTGGTGATGATCAAAGCACGGCCTTTGTGGCGTAGCTTTGTGTAACGTTTACTTCGCGTGTTTCACACCCGGTATGGACCAAAAACGGGAGACGGACCTCAGGGAGGACTTGCGTTTCTTTCTAGCTAGAAGTGGCGTCAGTGGTTTTACACGCCCTGACGAGTTTGACTTATGTGGTTGTTGCTGTTGCGAGGCGCCTCGGTTATATCGGTTTCGGCCGATGCATTCTGGTCGGCAGACGGACCAGACTTACACCCCATAGGGTGGGGAAACGTGTTGTTCAGGCACTATAATCCACATCGGTGGACCGGCCCTGACGATCCAAGGGGCAGTTGCGGCTGTTCCGGTGGCTCGGGCTAGAGAGTCACGAATCGGTTGAGGACTATCTTTTGCCTCGGTTCATAGACGGAAATCCAATTTCCAAATACGTGACATTTGCGGTTTTATTTGTAGAGCCTAGTATGGCGACATAGTGGGATGGGGCACTTATGCCGCCTATGATTGATATTTATGATTTGAAGTGTTTTATACACTATGCACTTATAATAATATCAAATGATTTGTTTTAAAACGTATCAAGCATTCTTTGGCTGTTATAAGGGAAAACCCTATCCTCGACTGCGTTGCATTGTGTGATGGGACCTGGGTCTTATAACAGCTGCATTTTTCTTTATTTAGCATTGCGCTGTTGGTTTTATGCACTGGTATTCTTGGGAGGAAACCCGTTCCGTGTTATACGGCGTGGTCCCTTGATTTACCTAATGATTTAAAATAAAGATTAATAACTGTTTTAGTTCTCACACCAGTCCCATGACTGACCTGGAGTTTATTGTTTTGACCTAAACTCTGGGTGCCCTTATTTTGACACGGGCAGCTAGTAGTTTTGGTTTTTGCAGATTTATATTCACAGGATCCTGGTTTACAGCTGGAACGATATCCGGAGAGCTTTGTATCCGTATATCTCTTCTAGTTGTGTATTGTATTATTTTCCGCTGCTATGTATTTAAATGTAATTTAAATCTCTGATATTTCTGTGTAATATTCATTTAAACTCTGTATATTCTTGTAATCTGATGCATTGCTGTAATATACAATGAAACGTTCTTTGGTATGCGTTCTATTTTGTCATGTTCTCAAACGATAGGGCGTTTCGAACGGCCTGGATCGGTTTAGCGACTGGTTCGGACCGAGCGAAATTCCTTGCCGTCACAGTTGGTATCAGAGCTTTGGTTTACAAAGCTCAGAGAACAAGGCACATTAGAACCATATGAAAGAATTCATCAGATATTGGGTTAGTAATATCCAATTAGAATGACTCGTTAGAGATAGGATCAGTAGTATCCTAGAACGAGTGTGAAGAGTATATTTTTCAAATGAAAACAATTTTCTTTTGAAAATTTAAAATCAATTATTCGTATTTGATTATCTATTTATATTGAGTTGGACAGTCCAGTATATATAGATTTTGCGTATACGTCTGATCCGCGTGTATTCAAAGTTTTAATATACTGGATAGATATAGAGTCACACTCTAGTCGCCCGGAGACGATTCTGATGAAGTCTAGACATCATCAGAATTGGAATTCGAGTTTCGAAGGTGTGATTTTCTATATATTTCCATTAGACTGGTGTGAGAACCAAAATTAGATAAGGCCTATTGTTGTGATTTGGCATCAAAACAAGATTTTCAGTATATGTATCAAAATTATGAATTTGAAACTCTAATTCACTAATTGATTGATGTTTGAGTTGTATGTTTATTTGTTTGATAATTTTTAGCCATTTAGCCTAATTAAACAAAATATTGAATTATATCGAAAATTGGTTGCGTTTGCTTGCATATACATATGTATCGTTGAACAGGTCATAGCAAGGAGGCTAGAGCCAGAGAATAAAATTTGTTTGCCCGACAAATAGGTACATGTTTACTACATAATTTACTGTTTTGTTTGGGTGATGATGATTTTGTGAGCCTATTGGCTAGCCGCTTGGCTTTTTCTTTTTCTTTTTGAGATCTGAAGGACCGGGGAAGCTATTTGAAATTCCCCGATGCTCCCGGTGCAGGGGAGGTTATGGCGAAATTTTTCGGAAATTTAGGGTCTTAGCCAAATTTTTGAAATTTTGAAAATTCTCAGAAACTGAAAAGTTGGAGAATGGAAGCCAGATCGAACGTAGAGTTGATTAATCAAACCACTTTCGACTTTGTTCCTTTTCGGGGACGAAAAGTTTTAAGTGGGGGAGATTGTAACAACCCGTAAAATGCGAGCCAGTTTGAAATTTTTATTTTGGCCATTTTAGCGAATTTTGAATATTCAAAATGAATTATTTTAAATAATATCGTCGAAAAATTTATTTTGAATAGAATTCGAACGAATATATTTATATACGTCGTCGTTAGAATATATAATAATTATATATAATTATAAAAGGAATTGAAAATGGCGCGGTAGTTCGAAAATTCGATTTCTAATTTCAAATGAATATACAGAATTCAATATAAGTCAGAATTGAACGAAACAAGAAATATTTGAATCTGTATAACTATATCTTTGTAAATAGTTAACAAACTGAGATTTCATTTTAGAAATGATAAGATATGTCCAGTTTAAAATTAGAAATAGTCGCTGTGGAATTTATATATATTTTTATATATATAAGGCCCTTAAAAATAGCAATTTTGCAAACGACCTCGGATTTCGACGAAACCAGTTTTGTTGGGTCCGTGATGTCGAGTTATTGCTAGATTCCAAATTTCATAATTTTTCAAATCAATATGTGAGCGTGGCAAAAGAATACGCGTTTGACCAGTTTCAGTTGATTTTAATCGACTGGAAATTGGCCATTTTTCCAACGGTCTCAGAATTCGACGAAACTAGTTTTGTTAGGACCGTATCGTCAATACGAAGCTAGAAAATATTTTTCTGGAATTTTTCTAGTTAGTATGTGACCCCGGTAATTTGAAATGTACGTTTAAAATTCAATATGATGATTTAAATGTAAATGCAACGGAAACTGATCGAAACGGTGGATTCAGCTTGCGGTACATATCCCATTGTGTTCGGAATGGGGGTGAAACGCTATGGGCGACAGGCGGTGGACCTCGTTTAGAAGTCGTATGTGAAAGTCAACTTTTTAATAATTAAGTAATAATAATAAAAAAAAAAATAAACCCTCCTCTCTCCTTAACTACCTAGCCCCCCCCCCCCCCCCGTTCGTTTTATTTCAGATCAATTATAAAAAAAAAAAAAAGAGACGGAGGCGGAATCCGTCGCGCCCCTAGGCGGCGGCGACCACCGCAGCTCCCCCATCGAAACCCCACCCCCCCAGTGCCGCGGCGAGCCACCAAAGCACCCCCCCTATCGCGAAGCAACCCCCCCTGAATCAACTGCAGCCGCCCCCCCCCCCCCCCCCCCCCCCCCCCCCGTTCGTCGAACCAGCGACGAGCCTCGAAGCCACCTCCAGCTCCGACGATTCGCGAAACCCCCCCTGTAAGTATTTGGTTATTTTATTTTATAATAATTTAAAAACTATGTTTTTAATTAGGAATGTAAAACTGGTTTTAAAGATTTTAAACTGAAATCTTTAAAAGGAGAAAAACTGGATTTTTAATTAGTTTAAAACTGATTTTCCTTTTAGAGAAAAAAAATGATTTTTATAAATAAAGTAAAAACTGTTTTTTTTTTAAAAGTATAGAACTGTTTTTATAAAAGAATTTTTAAACTGATTTCTTTTAAGGAATTTTAAAACTGATTTTATAAAAGTATTATAAAAAAAACTGAATTGATTTATTTTTTTTAAAGTATAAAAAACTGAATTGATTTATTTTTTATAAAGATAAAAACTGAATTGGTTTTTATAAGCAAATAATAAACTGATTTTAAAAGCAAAAATCATATTTTTATATGTGAAAGCAAAAAGTAAAAATCATATTTTTCAATATTGAAAGCAAAGGTAAAAATCATATTTTTATATGTGAAAGCAAAAGGTAAAAAATCATATTTTTATATGTGAAAGCAAAAGGTAAAAATCATATTTTTCAATATTGAAAGCGAAGTCAAAATCATATTTTTATATATTGAATAGCGAACTAAAAAATTCGATTTTTATATATTGAACTTTGAACTAAAAATTCGATTTTTATATATTGAACTTTGAACTAAAAATTCGATTTTTAGATATTGAATAGCGAAGTAAAAATGGGATTTTTATATATGTAGTGAAAGCGAACAACGAAGGTGGCAAAAAGGCGAAACGACGAAGACTTCTGCAAAAGAAGAGCCGTGGAGCTAGGATAGCTATATGTGAGAATTTCTCACCTTTCAATTTCATTTTCTAGTTATATATATATACTAGGATGCAGACGGTGCTTAGTAGCACCCGACACAATCGTCCACAGACCATGGACTTGTTTGTTTGGTTGCGTAGATTAGTTGGATTATTTGATTGAAATTGAATTGTGTGGTGAAATGAATTGATTTGATTGATGTGTGAATGGCGTGGGCCTTCACTAGACCGGGGATAAGGCTAGGCCTCGTCCCGTTTCTAGTATCGTGCCGTTATGCCGCCGAAATTTTCTAAAATATGTTAGAAAATAAAATTATCATTTTATTGTGTAAATGAATTGAATAGAAATTCATAGGTTGAAATAAAATGTTTTATCGTTTAAAATATAATTTTTTTTCGTGAGAATGAATACAGTGAAAGTGAATAAAATAAAATATTCATTTACAAACCAGACGGTTTGTTTATGTACACCTATTTGAAGGACATTGATTGGGTCGATAAATTTTACACATCGCCCAACTGCACAAATAAAATCTGTGTTTGTTTGTTTGAAACCCCACACGGGTGTTGGGATGAAATATGAATTTCACTCATCCTGATTGATTAAATATGTCGATTGATGGATTGACAGGCTGTTATAAGCGTTGAATATCTATATTTAATGCTTATACAGTGTAGTGCACTTTGGTTGATGGTTGATTATTTTTCAATGCTATTATATACATGTGTTGTATGGAAATCCATATAATTAATTTTATATGGTAATTGATTGGGCCTCATTCCAATTTGAAAAATAAAGAAAATTTGAAAATAGAAATTATGAAGCCGTGTTGATTAGATTGACGCCATTTTGACGTAAACGATATTTATATCGATTTTATTCATTTCGAAATGAATTGAATTGAAAGTGATTTCGAAATGAAATGAATTGAAAAAGAATCCAAAGTGAATTGAATTGAAAGTGATTTCGAAATGAATTGAAAAAGAATTCAAAGTGAATTGAATTGAAAGTGATTTCGAAATGAAATGAATTGAAAAAGAATTCAAAGTGAATTGAATTGAAAGTGATTTCGAAATGAATTGAATTGAAAACGAATTCAAAATGAATTGAAAGCAAATTGAAATGAATTCAAATTTGAATTGAAATTTGAATTGAATAGAAATGAATTTTAAAACGAATTTATAGAGAAGAATTCAATTTTGCTTTGAATTGAGATGGAAGTTGAAATAGATTTTGAAACGAATTTTAAAACTATTTATATAATTCGTTTTATATAGAAATCGACGAAATATATATTATATATATTATATATATAATATAATGGCCTGAATAGAACGCGCCGCGCCGCGGCAGTTCGCGAATTTCGACCATTTATTTCGAACGGACATTACGGGAGATCCGACCGTCGGATTCTCCTAAAACCGGAACCGTTGGGTTCGTATCGAAAAGAGCTTTCTAATGAATGTTAGAAATTTGAAATCTAACGGTTGGATTTGGAATTATGTCCAAATCAAATTTGAAAAAGGTCGCTGTAAGTGCAGTTCGATGGCCATTGATGGAAATCGACTGTACGGGCCTTGATAAAATTATTAAAAATAGTAATAATTTGTGTAAAATCATAAGAAATGATTTAGAAAGAATTGGGATGAAAAACTCCATATTTGAAAAGATAAAAATAGATTTTTATCGAAATGAACTAGTTTTGAACTAGAATTATAATTCTATTTATTTTTTAATAAATAAACTATTTTGAAAAAGGGGTTTGAAAATAACCAAAATTTCCAATGATTGCATTGGAGTGGATTTGAATCGAAATTGTCTTCGGAATATTTCGATGTTGGAATTCGTGATTATACAGATGTTGTTATGGAAATTTGAAAGATATATATTTATATCGTTATTTCCAATACGACATTTGTTAGTCGTAGAATTTGATATTGAATATAAGCCGATATATTTTCTATTCAGAGCCTTGTATTGAATATCAAATGTGATTTGGGTTTGTCGTGAATGGTGTCTTCACTAACACTGTTCTTGAACCTAGTTGTGAAAAGATTAAATCTTTTATTTAGATTTAATGAAGTGTACCAATTAAATAATATTAAATTGGAATTGATTTGATATTGATTTTTGGGTTTATCGTGGACAGTGTTTTAAATAACACTCGTTATTTAACCCGATAATTAATGAATGTGATTTTGGGTTTATCGTGAACCGTGTTTTTAAATGACACTGATTCTTTGACCCAGTTGAAGATTGAAACTAAGTGGAGTTTTAATGAATCTTTAATTAAGATTGAAATGATCGAGAATGGAGTATCACCAGTTTTACTCCAGGCGATAATTAAATCTTTGATTAGATTTGAACGTGAAATGGTAATTGAATTACCGATAACACTGTGGTGTTAGATATGAAGTACTACCAGTTTTACTTCATGGGATGAATAGGTTGGGATTGGGAAATAAAATAAATGATTACTTCGGTGTGGTTCGCTAATCCCGACTAGTTTGAATTGATATTCAAAGGAGATTAAAGAATAAATTTAAAGAATTTATCTTGGATAAAATTAATGGGAACTTTTCCCAAAGTATAGGAATATTTGAATAAAAGAATATTCTGAATTGGAATGAGGCGTATGTTGTGTTTGTGTAACACTTTTATAATATATACGCGAGTTATTCAGAAAGACCGGGTTTATCCCATTCTGAATAACTGATTCGACGTGGTGTCGAAGGTGAAGACGGTGGTCGAAGACCGGAAGTCTTCACGTCGTTTGGGTGATAACTGATGATCTTGATTGGGCTGTACACCCAAGAAGATGGAAACAGTTGGTGATCGTCCAGACGTACTTGGAGATTGATGGATATGCGGGGTACTAGGTGCCTCCGGTTTCGTTCAGCCCCAGAACGGACTTGTAAATGGACTGTGTGTCTGACATTGGATTTTAGTCTGTGCGATTGATTTCTATTAAATATATATCTGTTTGGCGGCGGAGAATTTATTCTCTTGCTTAACGCCCTTCTCTGAGACGTATGAGCTCAGGGGTTATATATTGATGGATATCAAACGCATGGAGTGAATTGCCTGTGTGGCATGCCTAAGTGGCAATTGATCGAGGCTTCTGTTGAAAAGCAAAGTCTTGTGGTGATGATCAAAGCACGGCCTTTGTGGCGTAGCTTTGTGTAACGTTTACTTCGCGTGTTTCACACCCGGTAAGGACCAAAAACGGGAGACGGACCTCAGGGAGGACTTGCGTTTCTTTCTAGCTAGAAGTGGCGTCAGTGGTTTTACACGCCCTGACGAGTTTGACTTATGTGGTTGTTGCTGTTGCGAGGCGCCTCGGTTATATCGGTTTCGGCCGATGCATTCTGGTCGGCAGACGGACCAGACTTACACCCCATAGGGTGGGGAAACGTGTTGTTCAGGCACTATAATCCACATCGGTGGACCGGCCCTGACGATCCAAGGGGCAGTTGCGGCTGTTCCGGTGGCTTGGGCTAGAGAGTCACGAATCGGTTGAGGACTATCTTTTGCCTCGGTTCATAGACGGAAATCCAATTTCCAAATACGTGACATTTGCGGTTTTATTTGTAGAGCCTAGTATGGCGACATAGTGGGATGGGGCACTTATGCCGCCTATGATTGATATTTATGATTTGAAGTGTTTTATACACTATGCACTTATAATAATATCAAATGATTTGTTTTAAAACGTATCAAGCATTCTTTGGCTGTTATAAGGGAAAACCCTATCCTCGACTGCGTTGCATTGTGTGATGGGACCTGGGTCTTATAACAGCTGCATTTTTCTTTATTTAGCATTGCGCTGTTGGTTTTATGCACTGGTATTCTTGGGAGGAAACCCGTTCCGTGTTATACGGCGTGGTCCCTTGATTTACATAATGATTTAAAATAAAGATTAATAACTGTTTTAGTTCTCACACCAGTCCCATGACTGACCTGGAGTTTATTGTTTTGACCTAAACTCTGGGTGCCCTTATTTTGACACGGGCAGCTGGTAGTTTTGGTTTTTGTAGATTTATATTCACAGGATCCTGGTTTACAGCTGGAACGATATCCGGAGAGCTTTGTATCCGTATATCTCTTCTAGTTGTGTATTGTATTATTTTCCGCTGCTATGTATTTAAATGTAATTTAAATCTCTGATATTTCTGTGTAATATTCATTTAAACTCTGTATATTCTTGTAATCTGATGCATTGCTGTAATATACAATGAAACGTTCTTTGGTATGCGTTCTATTTTGTCATGTTCTCAAACGATAGGGCGTTTCGAACGGCCTGGATCGGTTTAGCGACTGGTTCGGACCGAGCGAAATTCCTTGCCGTCACACCCCACACGGGTGTTGGGATGAAATATGAAGTTCACTCATCCTGATTGATTAAATATGTCGATCGATTGATTGACAGGCTGTTATAAGCGTTAGATATCTATATTTGATACTTATACAGTGTAGTGCACTTTGGTTGATGGTTGATTATTTTTCAATGCTATTATATACATGTGTTGTATGAAAATCCATATAATTAATTTTATATGGTGACTGATTGGGCCTCATTCCAATTTGAAAAATAAAGAATATTATAAAATAAAGGTTCATGTGTTGACAGTACTCATCCAGTGAGATTAGTCATGTGTTGAACGAAATATTTTAATAATAAAATATACATCTTTATCATATTTAAAATTAGAACTACTTCACGGTGGAGTCTAATTGAAAATCAAACGATAGATACCCAAATTTTATAAAATATTTTAAATAACAAAAATAGTCACACGTGGACAGTACTCATTCGTTGAGATTAGTCGTGTGTTGACAAAGATATAGAGTCGTGTATTGAAAGAAATATAGATCCATTTGTAGAATATAAAGCCGTGTTGATTAGAGATGCGCTATTTTGACGCGAACGATATTTATATCGATTATTCGTTTTTAAATTTGATTTGATTTGAATAGAAAATGAATTGAATTTGATTTGATTTGAATAGAAAATGATTTGAATCTGAATTTGAATTGAATAGAAAATGAATTGAATTTGAATTGAATATATAACGATTTGAATTCGAATTGAATAGAAAACGAAAATGAATTCGATTTAAATGGAAAACAAATTGAATTTAATTTAAATTGAATATAAAACGATTTCGAAATGAATTGAATATAAAGCGATTTCGAAATGAATTGAATATAAAACGATTTCGAAATGAATCGAATAGAAAACGAATTTGAATTGAATCGAATAGAAAACCAATTTGAATTGAATCAAATAGAAAACCAATTTGAATTGAATCGAATAGAAAACGAATTTGAATTGAATCGAATAGAAAACCAATTTGAATTGAAACGAATTCGAATTGAATTGAAAACGAATTCGAATTGAATTAAAAACGAATTGAAATGAATTCAAATTGAATTGAAATTTGAATTGAATAGAAATGAATTTTAAAACGAATTTATAAGGAAAAATTCAATTTTGATTTGAATTGAAATGGAAGTTGAATTTGTTTTTGAAACGAATTTAAAACGATTTATAAAATTCGTTTTAAATAAAAATCGACGAAATATATATTATATATATTATATATATAATATAATGGCCTGAATAGAACGCGCCGCGCCGCGGCAGTTCGTGAATTTCGACCATTTATTTCAAACGGACATTACGGGAGATCCGACCGTCGGATTCTCCTAAAACCGGAACCGTTGGGTTCGTATCGAAAAGAGCTTTCTAACGAATATTTGAAATTTGAAATCTAACGGTTGGATTTGGAGATACGTCCAAATCAAGTTTGAAAAAGGTCGCTGTAAGTGCAGTTCGATGGCCGTTGATGGAAATCGACTGTACGGGCCTTGATAAAATTATTAAAAATATCAATAATTTGTGTAAAATCATAAGAACTGATTTGGGAAAAGTTGGGATGAAAACCTCCATATTTGAAAAGATAAAAATAGATTTTTATCGAAATGAACTAGTTTTGAACTGGAATTAAAACCCATCTGTTTTTAAATAAATAAACTGGATTTGAAATGGGTTATAAACAGAATTGATTTGTGGGTTTATCGTGAACGGTGTTTTAAATAACATTTGTTCTTTAACCCGATAATAAATAAAATGTGATTTGGGTTTGTCGTGAACTGTGTTTTAAATAACATCAATTCTTTAACCCAGTAAAAGGAGTTTTAATGAATCTGTAATTAGATTGAAATGTGAATTGATAATCTGAATTATCAAATTTGGAAAATGAGCGAGAATGGAGTATCGCCAGTTTTGCTCCAAAGCGATAGTTAAATCTTTAATTAGATTTGAACGTGAAATGGTAATTAATTTTACCGATAACACTGTGGTGTTAGATGTGAATTACTACCAGTTTTGCTTCATGGGATGAATAGGTTGGGATTGGGAAATAAAATAAATAATTACTTCGGTATGGTTCGCTAATCTCGACTAGTTTAGAAAACCATAATTTGGTTTGAAACGACATCCAAAGGAAGATTTAAGGATAAATTTTAAAGAATTTATCTTGGATAAAATTAATGGGAACCTTTCCCTAAGAATGTGATTTCGTGAATAAAAAAGGATATTCTGTATTGGAATGAGGCGTATGTTGTGTTTGTGTAACATTTGTTTTTAATATACGCGGGTTGTTTGGAAAGTCCGGGTTTATACCCATTCTGAATAACCGATTCGACGATATGTCGAAGATGAAGACGGTGGTTGAAGACCGGAAGTCTTCACATCGTTTGGGTGATTACTGATGATCTTGATTGGGCTGTACACCCAAGATGAGGGAATTAGTTGGTTGTCGTCCAGACGTACTTGGAGATGGATGGATATGCGAGGAAAGTGCCTCTGGTTTCGTTCAGACCCAGAACGAACTTGTAAATGGATTGTGTGTCTGACATTGGATTTTATTCTATGTTGATTGATTTCTGTTAAATATATATCTGTTTGGCGGCGGAGAATTTATTCTCTTGCTTAACTCCCTTCTCTGAGACGTACGAGCTTAGAGGTTATATATCGATAGGTATCAATCGCATGGCATGAATTGCCTGTGTGGCACGCTGAGTTGCATAGATCAAGGCTTCTGTTGAAAAGCAAAGTCTTGTGGTTGATGATCAAAGCACGGCCTTCGTGGCGTAGCTTTGTGTATAGCGTGAATTCGCAAGCCTCACACCTCGGTATGAGTTAAAAACGGGATAAGGACTGCAAGGAGAGCACGACGTTTCTTTCTAGCTTTGGTGGTGTCAGTGACTTACCAGCCCTGACATTTATATACTTTTCACCTATGTGGTTGTTGGATGAGGCGCCTCGATTATAGGTCTGTAAGGACCGGGAAACGTGTGTTCAGGAATAAATAATCCTCTAACGTAAGTGAGGACCGGCCCTGAAGCATCCAGGGATTGCCCAGAGTGTGTAGTCCTGAGACATTTGCTAGAGTGTCTCAAAAGCGGAGAGGAGCTTGCCCCTTGCCTCGACTCATGACGGAAATCCAATTTCCAATACGTGTATTGCGGTTTTAATTGTAGAACTAGTATGGCTACATGATATATGGTACCCATGCCGTCTATGATTTATATTTATGATTGAAATTGTTTTGACACTATACACTTATTATAGTATCAAATGATTTGTTTTAAACGTACCAAGCATGTTTGGCTATTATAAGGGAAAACCCTATCTCCGGCTTGCGTTGCATTGTGTGATGGGACCTGGGTCTTATAATAGCTTCATTTTTGGAAAAGCATTGCATTGTTTATCTATATGCACTGGTATTCTTGGGAGGAAACCCATTCCGTGTTATACGGCGTGGTCCCTTGAATTACTCTCTTTTAAAGTAAAGCTTTAAATAACCGTTTTAGTTCTCACACCAGTCACATGACTGACCTAGAGTTTATTGTTTTAACCTAAACTCTATGTGCCCTTATTTTCGACACGGGCAGCTAGTAGTTTTGGTTTTGCAGATTTATATTCACAGGATCCTGGTTTACAGCTGGAATGATATCCGGAAAGCTCTGTATCCGTACATCACCTTCAGTTGTGCTTTGTATTATTTTCCGCTGCTATGTAATTTATTGTAATCTCTGATATTTATCGAATGTAATTTATTCATTTATACTCTGTATATTTTTGTATCTGATGAATTGTTGTAATAACAATGAAATGTTCTTCCGTCTGCGTTCTGATTTGTCCTGTTCTCAAACGATCAGGGGTTTCGAACGGTCTAGATCGGTTTAACGACTGATTCGGATCGAGAGAAATTCCTTGCCGTCACACAAATGGTGCAAATCAAAAGAGATAAATGGATTATTGATAATGGTTGTTCAAGGCATATGTTATAAAATCTCGACTTATGGAATAATATAGTTTATGAAGATGATGGAATGTTTAATTTTTGGTGAAAAACTCAAAAGGATATGTGATTGTTATCGGCAATGTCGGTAATTCTAAAACTCCTACTATTTTCAATGTTTTATTAGTTAGGAATTTAAAAAATAATTTACTTAGTACAAGTTGATTATGTGATAAAGGCTATAAAATCAAATTTGAAAATATAAATGCGTTATCGAAGATATTAATTCAAACATAATTTTTGAAGGAATTAGAAAGAAAATATTTATATCTTAAGTATGAAAATTTCAAATGACAATTTATGTCTTTTGGCAAATACAAGTGGTCCTTAGGTTTGGCATAAGAGATTGGTCATTTGAGTTTCAAATGCCTATCTAGGATCTCTAAATTAGATTCAGTTAGAGGATTACACAAAATGAATTTCAAACTAAATAATTTATGTGACGCTTGTTAATTATGAAAATTAAGAAAAAGTTCATTCAAATAAAAAGATGAGAATACTACTTCAAATCCATTAGAATTAAATCATATGGAGTTATTTGGTCCATCTCAAACACAATCAATAAACCATAGTAAATATGTTTACGTAATTCTTGAAGATTTCTCTAGATTTACTTGGACTCTCTTTCTTAAGAATAAAAGTGATGCTTTTTCTCTATTTGAAACTTTTGCTAAGATAATTCAAAATTTATTATCTTTAGAAATTAAAACTATACATGATGATCACGGTGGAGAATTTGAAAATGAAAATTTTGAGAATTTCTGTAATAAAATGGAATTACTCATATTTTTCTTTTCCAAGAACTCCCCAACAAAATGGAGTAGTTGAGCATAAAAATAGGACGACTCAAGAGTATGAAAGAACTATGCTTTCTGATAGTAATTTACCAAAAAGTTTTTAGGCTAAAGCAGTTGCAATAGCTTATTATATTTTAAATAGAATATTAAATAGACCATTAACTAACAAAACTCCATACGAACTTCTTTATAATAAGAAACCAAAGGTATCTTATTTTAGATTTTTTGGAAGTAAAACTTTTATTTTAAATACTAAAGGAAATCTAGATAAATTTGACCCTAAATAAGATACCGGAATTTTTATTGGATATTCAAATCAAAGTAAAAAATATAAAGTATTTAATTTAAAGCCTAATACCATTGAAGAAACTCTAAATGTGTCTTTTGATGAAAATCATAAAGATTTAAGTAAAAATCATAATGAAGATGAATGTGATAACGATAATGAATTAAATGAAATAAATAATGAAATTAATCAACTGAATAAAAGAATTAGGCTTTAAGAGATCATCTGATAGAAAACATACTAGGAGATATTGAATCTGTAGTTAGAACAAGAAATCAATTAAATAACATAAGTAACTTAGCTTTCGTATCAACTATAGAACCAAAAAATCCAAAGGAAGCATCGTCTGATGATTCATGGGTACTTGTTATGCAAAAGGAATTGAATCAATTCACCATAAGCGATGTATGGGAACTTGTTCCTAGACCAGAGGATAAAACAATAATAGGAACCAAATGGGTTTATAAAAATAAAATAAATAAACTTGGTGAAGTCGTTAGAAATAAAGCGATTAGTTGCTCAAGGATATTGTCAAGAAGAAGGAATAAATTACGACGAAACCTTTCCCCTCGTAGCAAGATTAAAAACTATTAGAATTCTACTTTCTTCGCTAATCATAATAATTTCAAGCTTTTTCAAATGGATGTAAAAAGTGCTTTTCTAAGTGGATTCGTTAAAGAAGTCGTTTATGTATAACAATCCCATTATACGAGGATGAAAATTTTCCACATCACGTTTGTACGTTTAAGGAAGCCTTTTACAGATTGAAATAAGCTCCTAGAGCTTGGTATGATCGAATAAAAACTTATTTGTTACGATCAAACTTTGAAATTGGTAAAGTAGACAGTACATTAATATTAAAAGAAATGGAAATGGTATTCAATTAGTGCAAATCTATGTAGATGATATAATTTTTGGAACAAAAAATAAAATGAATCAAAAATGTTCAGAAATCATGACTAAGGAATTTGAAATGAGCTATATGGGAGAACTCAATTTCTTTTTAGGATTACAGATGAGGAAGTTAAAAATGGAATATTTACTAATCAAGAGAAATATGATAGGGATTTAGTTAATAAATTTAACATGACTAGTACAAAAGGAAAACCAACACACATGGCAACCAATGAAGCGTCAACGACTTTTCAAAAGATGTATATCAAAAACTGTTTTGAGGTATGATAGGTTCGTTATTATATATAACTGCGAGTAGACAAGACATAATGCATAGCGTTTGTCGCAACTCTAGATATCAATCACAACCTAAAGTAACTCATTTAAAAGTTGTAAAATGTATTTTACGATGTGCTAAACACACATTAGACTTTGGTCTACTTTATCCTAAAAACGATTCATTCGATTTAATTTCATATTGCAATGCAGCGAAAAAGTACGAGTGGAACATGTCACTTATTGGGCCAAAATCTGGTGTCCTTGCTTAGTAAAAAAGAAAAATGTTGTTTTCTTGTCAGCAACTGAAGAAAAATATATATTTTGCTTTAGCTTGTTCTCAATTAATATATATGCAACAAACACTAATGGATTTCAGATTAAATATAACCAAATCACCAATTTACTATGACAATACAAGTGCTTTGTATTAACTAAAAAACCTATACATCATGCTAGAATAAAACATATTGATGTGATCATTTCGTTAGAGATAATGTAAATAAGGAAAATATTTCACTAGAATTTATTAAAATAGAAAATCAAATTGCAGATATATTAACTAAACCATTAAATGAAGCAATATTTACTAAATTAAGAAGAGAACAAGGCAGTTCTTCATTAACCAAAGTAAAATTATTAAATATATAATGAAATATAAGGAAAATTAAAATTTTCAAAAAATTACATACATATGTCGAAATACATGATATGTCGACATATAACTCAAAAGATTTAAATTTTACTTTCCATCCAAAGTTAGTTATTCATCTTGTTTAAACTCTCTACTTCGAAAATTCATCTCTTCTCCCTCATTTTCTCAAAAATAAAAACTCTGAAATAATAAAACATTCACTTCTACTTCAGATAACAACCAAAACAACTCCTTTTCGTTTCCTACGCCTACTCTTGGCTCGGTTCAATATTCTACACATTTGATGGTGATCAAAAAAGAGGAATCTATGAAAGATACCCTACAATTGCTCACTAAAATTCAACGTCTACAACTCTGGATGGCCAAAGAACAAGAAAAGAAAGAGAAAATTGTTAGGAATCTTCAGAAATACATAATGGATAACCAAAATAATCCAATTATTTTGAAAATGAATCGTCCAATATTTAAATTCACAATCCTATGGAGGAAGATGAAGAAGAATAAGAAGAAGAAAAGGTTGAAGAAGTAAAGGAAGTAGAGGAAGAAAATTGTAGTGACCCTCCCTCTCGGTCGATCAAAATTGATCGTTAAACCGACATAAATTTAACGAAAAAGGAGGATATGCTAACTTTGGGTGCATAACACATTAGAACAAACAACAGAAGACTTTTATAAACAACATAATAATGTTACATCAAAGTACAGAATATTAGAGTATATCGAAAATAATACAGCGAAAAATAAATTTATAACAAAATGTAATCCAATGCAGCGGAAAAACTAATCTAACACAGTGGAAGACTATCAATTCTCTGGACACAGCTTTAAGCTTTGATCTAGAATCCTGCCAAATGAAATAATATGCAAAACCAAAACTACTGACTGTCTGTGTGGAAAATATGGGCACCCAGAGTTTAGGTAGAAACAATAAATCCGAGTTAATCATGGGATTGGTGTGAGAACTCAAAACAGTTATTAAACATTACTTTAAAGTGAGGCACATCACGGGACCACGTCGCATGTCAGGAACGGGTTCACCCCCATGAATACCAGTGCATAAACAACATCCAGTAATAGACATATGGATCAACAATGCATCATACAACATTCAATTCGTCAATCTACCCATTTAGGCTTAATCCCGAATTTAGATTTTTCCAAAATCCAATTCACTTTACAGAAATTATTCCTTTGGACTTTATTTCCCGATTTCTGATTTAAAATCATTTGAAATACATATCTAGATTTCATATCAAAATAGATTTCACTTCGGGATCTCAAACCAAAATCTTTGGAAATATGAATTCCAAAACACACCAATGCATACAAACAAGTATGCAACCAAATATCGGGCTCCCCTTAGACAAGGCAAATGGTACATACCATACCAACTCGACATATATATGCGCACCTCCCACGATGGAGCAGGCTACATTGATGATGCACAATCCCACGCCATCGGGGACTACACCGCCATCTCACCCATACTATTAGTTGTTTGGGATACCAGAATCTTTAGCCACATACTAAATCATTTTTATATCCCGAAGTAGGGAAAAATCATTTCACAACATAATAATCACAAGTACTTTCAAATATATAGTACTTTACATTAGCATTTCTCACATATAATCAGTCACTATTAATCACATTACCTTGGAGCTTGTACGTCTCAAAGAAGGGTGTTAAGAAAGAGAATAAATTCTCCGCCACCAAACAGATATATCATCAATAACAACTAATAGGTTATGTGATGAACCATAATACATTTCTAAATTATTTTAGAAACATCGAATTTAGCCCTCGAAATCCTTTCTATTTTATAAAACATCTTTATAAAACATTCCCTGTCCAAAATCGGGAATACATTTCTTTTCACTTAAGAAAATATCATTTCAAAATCATTCATTAAATTTCAAATGAACTCAACAACATCGCTAACCATCTCATAGTCAAATCGTGAAGTGTTTCACAAGATGTTAGTATACAAATATGTCTACCCAACCCAATGCTAAATGTAAAAGCATACTTGCTCATAAACTATTCGAGCACAGTCCAAACAATCAATCATAATCAATATCAACAACCAAGTATATTTGGTTTATACCACATCTCATGTTTTGGTAAATTTAATTACCTTCTATTCGTTCCAAATCTAATTAAAGATTTATTAGAAATCTAGTTCTGTTTTAATTTCTGAATTTCATTACTTAATGATTACTCAACTTTAGGAAATTAATCCTTCCTTTAACTCGGTTTAAAGAAAAAATGTTATTTAAAACACAATTCATGATAAACCCAAAATCATCTTCCATCAAAACGGAATCTTCACAGAAATCATAACAGAATATAATCAATATAAATTTACGTATCAAAATAATACTATAAGTGGAATAGCTACAAGGCCTTTTAAATTCCATAAATAGTAATGGTCTTCCTTCACAGAACCTCGTCTCAATTATCACTAAATCGAATTCCATTCAATTCCAATTTAATATTTGAAATTGGAAAACTTTACTTTGGAAAATTTCCATCAAATCTTAATAAAAAGATTTATAAATTCCAAATTATATCTTCATTGTTAATTGGGTTAAAGAACTAATGTTATTTAAAACCTAGTTCACGATAAACCAAAAATCCAATTTCAGTTCAATTCCAATTAAATATTAATTTATTGGTAAACTTCTCCAAATTTTAATTAAAAGATTTATTCTATTCTCAACTGGTTTAAGAACAGTGTTAATGAAGACACCATTCACGACAAACCCAAAATCCAATTAACTATAATGATTCGAAATCCCCCGATCTTCGAATAGACTTAAAAGGCCAAATTGAGTTGAGAACACGACAAATTAGAATTCAAAAAGAAGAACATTTCATTGTTGTTACAACAATCACATTAGAGTACAAGAATATAACAGAGTACGAATTAATAATATACATCATAAAAATATCATAGATTTAAAATACATTACATAGCAGTGGAAAAATAATACTTAACGCAACTGAAAGAAATACACGGATACAAAGCTTTTCGAATATAGCTCCTGCTGTAAATCCAAGATCCTGGAAAAGAAATAACTGCAAAACCCAAAACTACTAGCTGCCCGTGTGGAAAATAGGGGCACCCAGAGTTTAGGTTAAAACAATAAACTCCAGGTCAGTCATAGGATAGGTGTGATAACTAAAACACTTATTTAAAACTTTACTTTAAAAATAAAGTACATCAAGGGACCACGCCGTGTAACACAGAACGGGTTTTCTCCTAGGAATACCAGTGCATAAACAATTATAAACAACGCAATGCTTTTTGGAAAAATGAAGCTATTATAAGACTCAGGTCCCATCACACAATGTAACGCAAGCCGGAGGATAGAGTTTTCCCTTATAATAGCTAAACATGCTTGGTACGTTTAAAACAAATAATTTGATACTATTATGAGCGCATAGGGTTTAAAACAACATCAAATATAAATGTACCAATCATAGATGGAATAGGTACCGTATATCATGTCGCCATACTAGTCCTACAATTAAAACCGAAAGTTATCGTATTGGAAATTTGATTTCCGTCATGAGTCGAGGCAAGGGATGGCTCCTCGCCGATTTGGGACACTCTAGCAAATGTCTCTGGATTACACACTCTGGGCAACCATGGATCTTCGGGGCCAGTCCTCCCTTACATTTGAGGATTGGTTATTCTTCAACACACGTTTCCCGGTCATATATGAAAATTGATATTTATTATATACTGATCTGTTTTTCCGTGAAGATTCCAAAATTAATGGAATGTGATTTTGGGTTTATCGTGAACTGTGTTTTAAATGACATTGGTTCTTTAACCCAGTTAAAGACAGGATTTCATGTCTAACACTGTACTTCGAACTGGATTGTTGATCTCTACTAAATATATATCTGTTTGGTGGCGGAGAATTTATTCTCTTTCTTAACACGCTTCTCTGAGACGTACGAGTTTAGAGGTTATATATCGGCAGAAATTAGTGGTATGGTGTAGATTGTCGATGAGGCAAGTTTGATTTCCCAAAGTTAAATAATCATTAATAATGATTGTTGGAAGATTAAAACTAAGTGGAGTTTTAATGAATCTTTAATTAGATTAAAATGTTAATGTGATAATTTAAATTATCAAATTTGGGAAATGATAGAGAATGGAGTACCACCAGTTTTACTCCAAGCGATGGTTAAATCTTTAATTAGATTTGAATGTGAATTGGTTTAAATTTACTGATAACACCATCGTGTTAGATATGAAGTATTACCAGTTTTTCTCCATGGGATGAATAGGTTGGGATTGGGATAATAAAAGAAATAATTAATTCAGTATGGCTTGCTAATCCCGACTAGTTGGATAAACCTTAATTTGGTTTAGAATTGATATACAAAGGTAGATTAAAGTATAAATTTAAAAGAATTTATATTTGAAAAAATTAATGGGAACCTTTCCAAAAGGATATGAATATTTGAATGAAAGAATATTCAGAATTGGAATGAGGCGTATGCTGTGTTTTTATAGCACTTGATTATAAGATAAGTGAATTATTCGGAAAGGTCGGGTTTATACCATTCTGAATAATCGATTCGACGATAAGTCGACGATGAAGATGGTGGTTGAAGACCAGAGTTCTTCACATCATTTGGATGATTACTGATGTCTTGGTTGGGCTATACACCCAAGACAAGGTAATAAGTGGTGATCGTCTAGATGTACTTGGAGATCGATTGGATATGTGAGAACCTCTCTCCTGTATTGGACATATGGGACGAGGAATAAGGTGCCTCCGGTTTCGTTTAGACCCAGAACGAACTAGTAAATGGATGTGTGTCTGACATTGAATTTTATTCTGTGTTGATTGATTTCCATTAAATAAATACCTGTTTGGTGGCGGAGAATTTATTGTCTTTCTTAACACACTTTTCTGAGACGTACGAGCTTAGAGGTTATATATCGATAGACATCAGTCGCATGGCGTGAATTGTCAGTGTGGCATGATAAGATGCAAATGATCAAGGTTTAAGTTGAAAAGAAAAGTCTTGTGGTTGATGATCAAAGCACGGCTTAAATAGCATAGCTTTGTGTATAGCGTTAATTCGCGAGCGTCACACCTCGTTATGAGTCAAAAATGGGATAGTGATTGCAAGGAGTGCACAACTTTCTTTCTAGCTATGGGTGGTATCATTGTATGAGGCCTAGACTTTTATATTTTTTTACCTATGTGGATGATGGATCGCGAGGCGCCTCGGATATATCAATCACTAAGGGGCCGATGGATATGTCCGACAGGATCGGGAATTGTGTGTTCAGGAATAACTAATCCTCAAACGTAAGGGAGACCGGCCCTGAAGATCCAGGGCTGCCCAGAGTGTGTAATCCTGAGACATTTGCTAGAGTGTCTCGAATCGGTGAGGAGCCATCCCTTGACACGACTCATGACAGAAATCCAATTTCCAATACAATACCTTTCGGTTTTAATTATAGGAATAGTACAGTGACATGATATATGCTTCCCTATGCCATCTATGATTGGTACATTTATATTTGAAGTTGTTTTATATACTATGCTCTTATAATAGTATCAAATGATTTGTTTTAAACATACCAAGCATGTTTGGCTATTATAAGGGAAAACTCTATCCTCTGGCTTGTGTTGCATTGTGTGATGGGTCTTGAGTCTTATAATAGCTTCATTTTTCCAAAAAGCATTGCGCTGTTTATAACTGTTTATGCACTAGTATTCCTACGAGAAATCTCGTTCCGTGTTATATGGCGTGGTCCCTTGATGTATTTCTAAAGTAAAGTTTTAAACAACTATTTTAGTTCCCACACCAGTCCCATGACTGACCTGGAGTTTATTGTTTAACCTAAACTCTGGATGCCCCTATTTTCCACATGGGTAGCTAGTAGTTTTGGGTTTTGTAGATATTTCTTTTCCAGGATCCAGATTTACAGCTGGAGCTATATTCAGAAAGCTTTATATCCATGTATTTCTTTCAGCTGTGTTATGTATTATTTTTCTACTGCTATGTAATGTATTTTAAGTCTTTGATATTTTTATAATGTATATTATTTATTCGTACTATGTTATATTCTTATACTCTAATGTAATTGTTGTAACAACAATGAAATGTTCTTCTGTTTAAGTTCAGATTTGTCATGTTCTCAAATCAAGGAATAGACAAAGACGATCAAGTTATTTGCTTGGCAAAATATGTTTTGATATGGAAGGGAACGTGATTTAATAAAATGAAGAATTCTGCCTCCATTACCCAAGTTGTCCAATTCACGAGTCCCAAATTGTCAAGAGCAATTAATAATTAGGTTTCGTATATTCGTGTAATAGCTATTGTATATAACTATTTATGTAAATTAGCTAAATGTTCTCGTATATTTGTAAAAACAATTAGTATATTTGAAAACAACATATCACAATAATAAAAGCTTGTATTTATATATTGTACTCTTTAATATAGTTCTCTAGTGTTTAGATTTATAGTGTATATAAGGATAGTGTTTGAATTTTGTACTTGGTTTGGATTAGAACGGTTTATGGTTTATTAGTTTTAGTTTTAGATATTAGAACTTTGTGTATGATCTAGGGAGACTATTATAGTCAGGTTCGGATTATATAGTTTTTGTTAATGACAAAGGGGGAGAATTATAAAATAGGGCTTAAAATAAGGGGGAGTTAGTAGTTTTAATAGGTGTTAATGGATTAAGGGGGAGTAAATGGAGAATCAAGACATTAGGTATGAACATGTATAAATATTTTATAAACCAAGGTTGACATCATCAAAAAGGGGGAGATGTCAGAGACTGAGATGTTTATGATGATGGTTTTGATAACAACAACCATGTTTTAATTATTATTGTTATAAAATATGTACTAACACTGTTATCTAGAATATATATATATACAAGAAACTTTGCAGGTATTTATAATTGAAGATTTTACAATTCAGAGAATAAAGATTTCAAAGTAAAAATGTCCCAAGTTACAAGACTCGTGAGTATCAAGAATTCAAAAGTTCAAGAAATATAGATTAATAGTGTCTAGGTATCTTGTTAAAACTCTGGTTAGCACTGAATTCTATTTTCAATGCTCTCTAAATATTTTTATATGATTTCAAAATTACTTTCTTGCTTTTAAGTATATTTTCAAAAATGATTTCAAAATTACTTCCTTATTTTAAATCTCTATCTATTTATTCTTAAATCTATTTTAACTCCTGAAATTTATTTTAAACTTCTATTTTAAAACTTTACTTAATATGTTTTGACTCCTAAATTAAAATAGTTTTTACTTACAAATTAAACACTAAATTTTTTTATTGTTACTTATATTTTCAATTTCCTTATTAGTATTAAGTTTTAAATATATCCATTTATTTATATATATATTTTTCAAACTATTTTGTACTTAGTATTTAATCATATTTTAATCATCTTAATCTATTTTTTTAATATGTATTCCTACTTGAAAAACTCTATTTAATATAGGAATATATTTTGTTTTAACTCAGAAATCACCAGGATTTATTTAAACATTATTTACTTTGATTTAAATTTTAATTTTTGAAACAATACTAGAATATGTCAACATATACATTTATGTATGTCGACATATACATTTATGTATGTTGACATATGTACCGTTGACTTACTTTTTAAATTTTGAAAAGTTATTTCTTTTGAATTCAAATCTTTTCTGCATGGATGTGGTGTTGGATAACTATATATAGGCTTCAAATTTTGATTTTTTTTTTATAAATTCTTATCCCTTTCTTCTCCTACCATTAATCCTATTATTTTCTCAAAATCTATACTTTTACTCTACCGAATTTCAAAGAAATTATATCAATCTTCTTTTGTGTCAATTCTCTATCAAACTCTCTCTCAAATTCAAGTGCTACTCAAGAGTTATAGGTTGTTTTATTCAAAGATCACAAGATCAGATCCTGTAGCCTCGGAAATCACGATAGAGCCCTATGCTCGGAAGAAGGTGGTGGTGTACCTCGTGGCCATTGAAACCGAGGATTGTATTTTGAAGATTATATTTAAAACAAATATGCGCAACACAGATTTGTGTGGGAATGGATACAGGGTAACCCTATACCAGTACAAAACCCCAGTGTGTACTTTCCTTTTACAACTTTTTATTTTATTTTCTGCTTTTGTTTAAATATGTGATTGTTGATATCTTTGATCTACATAATATTATGTTTAATTCAAAAATATTTTAACAAATTAATAAAATCTATAAAATGTTATTCACCCCCTTTAGTATTTAGTTTGCCTTAAGATTGTTAATCTACATCCAACATTATATTCGCTAAAGCAAACTCTATCGCTACGACTCTAGGTGGAAAAAAATCCTCTTCGTATAGCTTTGGTTATTAAATCGAATGTTGCGACCTTCCATTTGGAAACACATCACACTTAAACCATCCATATAACTAAGTGAGCACTATCTGCTTCTCGTTTCTACTTGGAATGAGAAATCATTATCCTCATGGGTGAACTTCAACTTACAAAGCATCGGAACTCTCGTAGGACTTATAACAACATCCTACTCAAGACAACATGACCCATGCTCTCCAATGCTCTTAACAAAAAGTAAAATTCCAACAAGCTAACTAACCAATTGTGTTTTCTCAATACCTACCACACAAACATAAATTACACAAACCACCAGTTGTGCCTTATGCTCTCTTTTCATCCATAGGAAAACAAAACAACAATTGAATAACACAACCACAACTCATTCAAGAGATATCTCAATACAAATCCCAAGAAATGAACAAAATATGTCGACTTGTTAATTGCCCCAAACAGCATAACTAAATAATCAAAATCAAAGAACTGCTTATAACATTGTTCTCTCTCTTCCTACTCATATGGTATCATATGCCCTAAAGGCACAACTACAGGTTCAACACAATAACCAGATCGATACGGAATACGAATAAAAAACAATAGCAATTTGGTCACCTCCATGTGTCCAGGTACTCTCAAGCTACAAGCTCTGGTGATGGCCCACTACTACAGAACTGTCTTAGCCCGCTATCATCCAATCCTAAGCAACTTGCCAATTGAAGATCTAAGTCTATTATTGCTAAATGGAGGACGACTTGCTACTAAAGAGCAAAATGTCCTAGCCGACTATTGCCATCAACAACCTCTCATTACGATTGATGTTTCAGATCTTCTAGTAAGTGAACTACAAGACTCAAATATTAAGCTCAGTTAATTTCACTAATCAAAAATAAGAAACAAATTGGAAAATAAGCAATCGTGACTTGATGAGCTTTAGTTTTGAAAAATCATGTATACCGCAAAGTATAGACAAAATGTGTTGTAACTCTCCCCACTTGGAGGCCCAAAACTAAATGCTCTGGATGCTACAGTCATCCACTATATTTAATTTTTGGCAACCAACATGGGACTCTACACGCCTTTATAATCTAAGTGAGCCCTTAATATGAATAGTCTCAATCAATAAAATCAAATTAATGATCATGAGTACCAATCCTATCCCATCCACCGAACCACAAGATCAAATGGAACTATAAAACCTCGATGTCAAATAAAACACATATGCAAATGCCCTTAATGGAAAATATATATCGATGATGATGTTATTTTCCCTTCTCTTTCATCAAAGGGGAACTCGAAAAAACGGGAATGGCGATCAATACATATGTCTCTATGATCTGTCTCGATAAAGCGGGACAAACCTCTATACTAGTTACAAGCTACGTGCATCCATGATCAACTCCTATAAGCCATCATTCAATCATCTAATGAAATTAATCACCTTCCTAGTCAATCACTCAACGCAGTCAACAAACTCAAACTTCAAGGTGACAACAGAGAAGGAACCGTTCTTCGAATGCATATCAAATTCGGTCACATTCTCTGATACAGACATGTTGCTGAAATAGACGAACTCCTCATCGACTTGTAAGAAGTCGATACAATTCTCCTTGAAGTGAATTGTGGACTGGTCTTGAGCAAATTGATTTCAGAAACTCGAAGCGATAAAGATTCTCAACCAATTCAGGCTTAACCTTGGAGTTGCTTAGGAGTAAACTTCTAATTCACCACAACACCCAACTCCAAGCAGTCGGAGAACTCCTTGCGAGAACCCAAACAACTCTCGTCATACAACAGAACAATCGACTTCGTTCTAAGGAATGATTGCCACATGAATACGTAAGTGTTTATACAATGCAGCATAGTCGACAATAAATTCAAAACTGATTCAAAACTTAATGAATTTTCAAACTTGTATCATACGTAACTTTTGCTTATGAAGTCAGATTTGAATTTTATATATTTGGTTATCTTTCACAACCAACAGTAATTAATTTTAATAATAAATAAATTAATCACCTATTCTGCAAATTGTTTGAGTCATCATCTTCAATTTTTCCTATTAATAATTACGTGAACTATGTTTAGGGGAAGAAAACATTTTCTAAATTTCTGTGGACAAACATATTTGCATGCAAGATAATTTTCCTATACATATTTGAAATCAACTTTAGTTTAGGTGCCTTATTCTCTTTCTTTTCCATTGTTATCATTTACATTTACAACTTAACACTTATACTTCATATTGATGTTATATTAATACTTATACTAAAAGTATTCGGCTCCAAGCTTATGTATGTGTTTTTTCTAAATAGAAAAGAGGACCTTCAAAAACCATCAGAGAGATAGTGTGGCGAGGCGGCTTTGCATATAAATAAAATATATGGTAAAAGCCTCTCATCGGTGGCTCACAGATAGTTAAAAAAATGAAGGCAAAATCAAAAAGGTCGCGTAAAATTAAGATAATACATAAAAATCCAATGGAAGAGGCAGTAAAGGCGAAAAGAAAAAGATCCAAAAGCCATGGCGATCCAAAATTAGACAGTGAATGAAATGAGCGGCCAAAACCCTAAGCACCAACTGGAAAGAGTACAATTGAACTATAAATAAGAAGCAAATTGAATGCCCGTCGAAGACACACCAACCACTAGAACTTCGAAATAAAAAAGAAAAGCCAGCAGATACTAATAACAACAATTAAAAAGTAAACCAAAATTATAGAAAAAATCATGGGTTAGTGGAAATGTTAAAATTTATGATGAAAGATTAAAGAAATCTAATAGTAAAGCACATATATGGAATAGTAATGAACATGTTTTTTATATCTTCGTGAATAAGGTCAAGAATCTTAGCTCTGCAAAAGTTATTGTTATCATATCTAGATTTATTACGAGCATGCCAAATGAGCCAAAAAATATATAAGGGAGTAATTCGTGAAAGAATAGCCCTGGAGGATTTATTTCGAGAGTTGGACCATCAAGAGATGCAACAAGCATTGAGGCCAGAGGCACTAGGGGAAACCTATAAGCCAAAATGCTTCCAAATGAAATAGGCAGCATCACTAGAACCGAATCATAGAGTAAGGGAGCAAGATGGGGAAGCAAAACCGAATGGCATCCCAAGCTTTCTTAAAGGAGAATGAGCCATTAGCCCAAATGAGAGGAATCAAGTTCAATGTCGTATCATATAGAGCTTTACACTTTTACCTGCATTTCCAGGTTTCACTCCAATAGTCTAGGAGACAAAAGATATCCCGAGTCTTAAGTCTACGATATTTAAGATGGAGAAATTTTCCTATAGTGAGTCACCATGGTGGAAATGAATCCAAAGTTTAAAACAATATGCCTCGTAAACATCCCGCATGCTGCAAGGACCTGGACCTCCTTTGGAATTGGAGCAGCATATACGATCTCGAAAAACCCAGTGATATTTAATATGATCATTCAATGAACCCCAAAAGAAGTCAGAGAAAATTCAGTGAATTCAGAAAAGAAAGCTCAAATAGGAGAGGAGACCGTTACTATATCAGACCCAAGTGTGCTAAGGATCGATTGGATAAGGAAAAACCTACTAGCTTGAGAGAGGATGGAGGCACTTCACTTGTTTATGAGCGTATGAGCTTTGATGGTGGGATCTCTAAAGTAATGGTTAATTTTCAAATCATGATAAAGTTGAATCTACAAATATGAAATTGGAAGACTACGGATAGAAAACTTTGTTGTAGCATGAAGCCTCGCTTTAAGAGTGGAAAATTCTTTAGCGGAACAGACAATTGAGCTTTTAGAAGTGTTTATTAGTTGATCAAGTCATCTCTCATAGTCTTTTATAAATTCATGAAGCTATGAATATAGATCGAAATCCCTTTAGTAAACACTAGAATATCATCAACAAAAGTGATGTATGAAATAATAGTAGCTCCACTGGAAGGATAGAAGTGCTCAATTTTTTTTCCGACATCGCTACATAATGTAAGCCTTTGGTAAGGAATTTACCGATAACGACGAAAAGGCCTAGAGATAGAGGGTCTCCTTAATGGAGACTCCTATTGATGGAAATAAATTTTTGGGACAGCCATTATGTGGCACCCCACGTCCGTTAATGCCACTAAGAAGAGAATGTATTAAGTTTCGTGAAGCGCAATAGGTAATCATTACAGAGATATACAAGACAGATAAAATAAGCAATGGAAAATTTTTTAAACTTTATTATGAAAGAAATAAAACATAGTCTCAAAATTACATCAAAACTAGTTACAACTAGCAAACTGTATCAAATCTGTCTTACAAAGCATCTCATGGAAAATACCAGAATACATAAAACCATATCCCTCACCATAAGCCATATTAAAGTAGAGAGCAAGTCAAAATGATACATATTAAGAAATCCAAGTCAAGTCCAAGCTGTAAGAGAAATCCTACTCATCGTTGAGTGCTTCCACTATGAGGACCTGAGGGGGAGGGAACGAAGAAAGGGGAGAAAGAAAGAGGGTTAGACATAAAGTCTGGCGAGTTCCAGTGATTTACGAATATGCATAAATTAGATTTTCCAAGACAGGTAAATAGGATAGGATGAGCAAGGTACAATGTCATATGGATAAGCTGAACATAATAAATAGGAATAAATCATGATCGAGTAATGCTTCACATTTATATCCTAAAACAGGTATGTATGAACATATATATCTGCACCAATACTAGTATAACAGGTTCAACAGGATTAGGTTCTTTTGCCTAATTACATATTAGCAGAAATAAAAAGTGGGATTAAATATCAGAATTAGGTGCACCCTAATTACATAACAGGATTAGGTGTTAACCAAATTACATAACAGCAGGATCAAGTGTAACCTAATTACTACCCAAGCGACCAGCTCCCTACTACGTAAATACTCTGTGCTATCCCCGACAGTAGGGTGTATCACTCCCTAACCCAGCAACTGTATGACAAAGACATATTTAATGGTGTTATAGTGTCTTATCTTCCCTAGTCGAACCCATGCACTCTCATGACTCCACCGGAATGTGCCCATAACCACCCCAATGTTAACCTCTTACTATCAAGTTCAGTAAAGCGTTCCCTGGCCCCTACCGAGTGCGGGGACCCCATTACAAGATACCTACAGGGATACCAACTGATACGGGTTTCAAACAGTAGATTAACACAAGACAAACCTCCTAAGCTTGTGCCCCCAAATAACTAGGAATTAAGAGTCCCCAAAACCTGATACAATTGCAAACAAGGGACCTCTTAGCTTGTTAATGTTTTTGTTTAACCTAGCAGGTTTAGTTTTACTAATAAGTGTGATTGTATATTCATGTCATTATTTGTGTACAACCCTACTCAACACACCTTCCTAGATGTATATTATTTTCTAACAATTTAGTTTATCTAACTACATCCGATTCTTACCCAAAACATATCATTCACTTCATGTCCATTTTAAAGCAAATGTAACATGTCCATTTTAAATCAAATGTAACATGTGCATTTCATATGCATGCCAACAATGTTTCCAAATTATAACATATATAGGTTTGTGCATTTTTTTTACCAAGTTATAGTAAAGTATACACACTACCCCTTTTTAATGTTTTACAACAAGTCTAAGCATGTGTATATTTGTCATTTTCCCCAAATTATGGTCAATAAATCCAAATAAATACATGCCTAAATTCCTCTTTTATATCATTCATTATTGCCCCAAACATACGCATATTTTAATAGGGTATAGCCTAGGCTTCTAAAGGCCTAGGCTTAGCGTAAAATAAAAAGGGAAAATAGAGGATAGAATCAAATCAGGCATATAGGCAAGACTAGAAATAAACATAAAACTAAGAAAATGGGAAAAGGAAGATAGATACATATAACTTGTTAATTTTCCAACATCACAGTCATATGTATAACTTGTTTAATTATCCAATATCATAGGCATATGTATAACAAGTATATATATAACTGATTATAACGGCATAGGTGATTAACAGTGAAAGCAGACATAACATTCAATTTACTTACACTGTAGATCCTAACCAGTTTTATTTAACTGTCATGTTCAAGGCCTAAGAAGTCAGACCTGTAAATAACTGAAACTCACAGTGAGTCTTGGTGAACATAAATATGTATAAAACACTAGGCCATAGAAAGTCCAAGTCCAATTCAAGTTGTATGTATGAAAGTCTTGATGTTGCCTCTGTTTGATCCAATCTTTAGCAGCATTCCCACATTATATGTTTATATTTTTCAGAATAATTTAGAGGTAGAGTAAGATATGAAGAATTTGTGTGAATTAGGAATGAGGGAAGCCATCTATTTATAGAGTTACAGAGCCAACAACAACCCTTAGGTTTTAAATCCAGACCGTACAATCATGCTGAGTCAGCATGAATAAAGTCACAAAATAGTCTAGGTTCAACCGGCAGAATTCGGATAGATCAGGGGTGGGTCGACCCACCTACCACTTGGATAGGTCGACCCAGCCACCCTTGGATCGACCAGGGCTGGAGTGGGTCATCTTCTAACGGGACAATTTCCCGCTTCCTCTTACCGCTTACTACATTCAAAATTCTAGAACTTATATTTAATTTATATTTATACGTAAGCATCTTATATGTATACAAACTTCTAGATAGTATAACTTCTTCATACATGTCCATTTTATGCAAACTTGGGGTCTATCCGAACTAGAATTCCGAGACAAACACAACGATAATGTCGGTTTCACCAGTTTTGAATATTTAATTGAGTTATTCCCAACCTATTATCTTTAAGTACGGTCATGGTGTATTAAGTTTTAGGGTTTCATATATTAACAAGAATCTAGCATCGGAAGTTAGAAATAAGTCTCCACACTATATCAATAAAGGTTCCAAAAAAATCGAATCTTCGATGAACTTTAGTGAGGAAGAAGCAAGATAAATGGCCATTGGCCTTCTCCGTATTTAACTTGATAACCACATTAGACCCTTACTTTGTGGTTAATTGATGAGACAGGCTCCAAGGTTAAGAGAACGCTAATAGAGATGAGTGTACTTTTGATTTTGGTATTTGGAAATGATGTTTGGTACAATGTGTGAGATTCTATTAGCAATAATTTTGGTTATGATCTTAGTGTAGAAATTACACAGGCTAATCGGTTTAATATCTTAAGGCTTTTTGGGATTCTCAGTTGTAAGGGTAAGGATGACGTTAGTGGATGTCTAGCTCTTGGGGAGCGGAGAACCACTGAAAAAAGCATGGATGGCCAAAATAAGACCAGGACCAATGATGTCCCCAAAGGAAACGTTAAAAATTGTTAAAACCATCTAGGCTTGCCATACTTTTCTTATCATGATAGAAGACATATTTTTTGATCTCCTCAACATATGGTGTATCAGCAATAACGGCGTTGGTAGGATCTGGAATAAGAATAGTAATGTACGAAAGAATGTCCATGTAAGGACATGAGATGGATAGGGAGCTTAGGAGATTTTGAAGAATTAAACAATATTATTATCAGTTCCATTTCCCTCGAGATCTTGTAACCCATATGATTTTTGAATTTTATAAATAGTTAATGTTTTTTTCTGTTATTGTTGATCATGGAGTGAAAGAACTTTGAGTTAGAATTCCAAAGTGAATTTCGTTTATACCTTACCATCTGTTTCCAGAAGAGCCCTTCGGTTTAGAGAGCTCGATTAAAATTATTTTTAGCATGAAACCAAGAATTTTAATTAGTAGGAAAAGGATTCTCATCGTAAATAGGTTCTATAATAAAACATTTTAATTAAATTTCTTGACTCGGTTAATGATAATAGAGAAAGTGGATTTACTATAAGCACGAATCTGTAACTTGACATTGTGCAGCTTCACAGAAAAAGTTTGAAGCTAGTTGCCATGAACCGAGGTGGACTAAGAAACTTTGGTAATATTGGTCATATCAAGAAATGAGTGATAGGTAAACAACATATTTTAGAATCTGAATGGCTTGGGCCCAATTCAGATCTTAGTGTTACCCGAAGAAGCATCAAAGCATGACCGAGTTAGACCTGTGTAGACGGTCAACAACCGAGGAGACGGGATTAGCAAAACAACCTTGGTTACAAAAAACAACGTCAAGTTTAGTGTAAATGTAATGGCCCGAAAATCCAATCCAATTTGAGCTGATCAAAAACACAAGTCCAACAACAAATTAAACTGAAAATCAGGAAATTAATAGAAAGAAAACAGAGGGTGAGGAAAGATAAGATAGAAAATTAGAATAGAAGAAGAAGAAGAACACAACATCAGAGTAACATGAATCTCACAGTGGAACGAACAACATATAATAGATATAACATAACTTGAAATATACATCTGTACTTGAATATACATCGTTATCAAAGTACAACACTTACAACACAGCGGAAATAACTATAGCTATATAAACCTGAAGCCTCCTGCACCAAGCTCCCCCAGTATATCTGTAAATCCCGAATACTTGACTGCCCGTACAAATTTAGGCACCTAAGAGTTTAGGGAAACAAACAAATAAACTCTGGGTCAGTCATGGGACTGGTATGAGTAAAACAGTTTAAACACAGTTCGAACAAGTAAACGATATCTCATAAGACCACGCCGTATAACGGAACGGGTTTTTCCCTTATGAGAATCCAAAATATCTTTATATAAAAAACCTTTTGATATTATAATAATGTCTATCAACTACAATAATAATAATCATCTAGCAGAACGCTTTCATCTCACGTTCTACATATATAATATACAATCAAAACCGCAAGCACGTATTGGGTAATGGATTTCCAACTATGACAAGGTATGGAACCACCTTTCGCTAGTGTACCTCTAGAAAGGAATACACTGGGTTCAACAAGAACATCTTGCAACCCGGCCACACATGACCGACCACTCATTTCGCTTGAGTGTATCGAATGTATATCACCAACAGTTGGGATCAGCAACCGTTTCTCAAATGGGACAGCATCAACAATAGATTTTTAGAAGTAAATGAAACTCTAGATCAGGTGATTATACACCCTACTTCGGTGCGACCGACTTAGCCATGCTGCCTGCCCGATTTATGTCATTTACCATATGTGAGGCTAGAAGCTACGCTTTATCATCACATCAGATTCACTTTGAATGCCACATCGTCAAATCCATCAAATCACTGATTTGACGTCCTCAGCCATACATTATGTGTTAGCTAAAAGAAGTTTCCTTCTCCGCTTCCACTCTTGGTATGGTTGGAGAAATCAATATATGTGATCGTCTGGAAATACTCTGTCAGACATCCGTCCATACAAGTCATCGAGGAACAGGATGAACCGAAGGCACTATTCTATAAATAGGATAGCCCTTGCATAACTCCGTCTTCAATTTCCTTTGGCATATATGATTCGCAACGCTTATGCCAATACAGAGTGGTTCTTTGGATAATAATCCAACCGGTCTCTCCATATTAACAACGTTAAAATGGTCAGAACTTCGATAGTCTGTGATTTAACTATCGAAGAAAAACAGGTGTGCAAACAACGATATTATTTCCAAATGGAAATTTATATCGATCAAACATCATTCCACATTTATCTCTTTATTTCATTAGTTTACTTATCTCCTGTTTCCCTATATTCAATATTTCTTATTTTCTAAATTTGGAAAATATACGTTATTAACAATGGAAAACATTTCCATTTCTTGTTTTCTTTATTAGAAAACATTTCTGGTTTCTTATTTGGAAAACATTTCCAAAGCTTCTTCATTGGACTTAGACAGATGTTTAAACAAACCATCTCGATGCCAACTCAAACCATTTCCTTTAATTACTAAATTCACTTTACCATCCTTTACTATCGAACCTTAAGCATTCCTTAGTTAAAAATGAAGTCAATCAAGTTGGGGTAATACTACCTCTCAGACCTTAACTGAACAATGTTTCTAACCTTGAAATAGACAAAGTTCACCCTTCTAATTCTTTAACAAACTTCCTTATGTAACTCTCTTTCAAATCTTTTCTATTCGATAATTCTTTCCTTCGATAAGGTATATTCGATAACTCTATTCAATTTATTCTATTCACTTAACTCTTTTGATTTAACTCTAACTCTATTCACTTAACTCCTATCGAATAAACTATATTCGATAACTCTTTTAATTCTATTTGAATAAACTATATATTCGATTAACTCCTTTTACTCTATTCGAATAAACCATATCCGATTAACTCCTTTATTCTATTTGAATAAACTATATATTCGATTAACTCCTTTTACTCTATTCGAATAAACTATATTCGATTAACTCCTTTATTCTATTCGAATAAACTATATATTCGATTAACTCCTTTATTCTATTCGAATAAACTATATTCGATTAACTCCTTTTACTTTCTATTCGAATAAACTATATATTCGATTAACTCCTTTTACTTTCTATTTGAATAAACTATATTCGATTAACTCTTTTTACTTTCTATTCGAATAAACTATATTCGATTAACTCCTTTTTGGTTTCTATTCGAATAAACTATATTCGATTAACTCCTTTTTGCTTTAACTCTAATCGATTAACTCCAACTGGTTTAACTCTCACTGGTTAAATCTAATTGATTAACTCCATCTGGTTAACTCTAACTGGTTTAACTCTCACTGGTTAACTCTAATTGATTAACTCCATCTGGTTAACTCTAATTCGAATAACAAATATTCGATTACTCTATTCAACTGACTCGACTCGACTAACCCCTTTCGAATAACTAATTCAATTTACTACTCTCAAATACCATATTCGATTTAACTCCTTTCGAATACCATATTCAATTTAACTCCTTTCGAATACCATATTCGATTTCACTCCTTTATTCGCTTTATAAAGATTTCCTTTTTAACAACATTTATTCATTTTAAAGATTTACTTTTAGTAACGGTTCTCCACTTTAAAATGATTTCCTTCTTATAACAGTTTCCTTTTTATAACGTTTTCCCTTTTTCTAAATATCTCCTATTTATAAATATTCCAATTTATAAATATTTCTTATTTATAAATATAACATTTATAAATATTTTATTTTCAAATATCACTTTGAAAATATTCCCTTATCAACATTTCGGTATGTTATGGTATTCAACATATCAAATCACGATGATCAGTATCGTCCAAACACATATAATCGACAACAGACTATATATCACATCATATATCACAATATATGAAAAACAGTAAAATAAATGTTGAGGAATCCAGTCAGATTCCTCCAACCTGTCTCCCTGCACCCACAGATGTTAAACAATATAAAATCAACATCACTTTCAGTTCCATATGATATATTCTGTTAAACAGAGTCAATATAGAAATTCAACTAACTGACTTGCAGTTCAATCAAACGGTCAACACACAGTCAATCAGCCAATATATAACAGTTCTAAAAATACAATATGAAATTATAAACTGTTCAGAGTTAGTGAGATTTACTCACATTGGACTATCATCGTTAATTAACGATAATTGTCGTTGATTTAGATCGGACAATTTATTTTGCCATAAATTGTAACGAGCTCAGATTCACTCCCAGTCAGTTCCATGACGTAGCCACCGTCCATACGATCCCAACGCAACTTACGGTTTGTCAATCCGGTATCGTATGAAGGAGATACGCATTTTAGAAGTTACCACACTATTTTAAATCTAAATTAAAACTTAATTAACTTAACTGGGCTTAGTTTTCCTTACCCGGCCCAACAACCAAAGGCTTAAGACCCAAACCCGTTTTGCCTTTCTTCCCCAATTGCATATGAAATCGCTCCTCAGGCAAAACACAACCAACGTCCTCCTCCATCAACTCCCTCTTCGCTTCAACGTTCAACCAACCGAGATTACCGTTAAACTCCCCTTTCCAAACTCCTTCTCCCCAAAACCCAAACACAGAACTCGACGTCCATTTCCTGTCATGTTCGAACAACCCTCGTCGCGTATATACAGTGAAGTAGCGACACAAATAGCAACCGAACAGAACAAAAAACCTCTTACACGTTCTAATTCTCCCGCTAAGCTCAGAAATGAACTTAAATTCGAGTATCGATGCTCGAAATCCACGGTTTCGAAAGCCCTAGCTACTGCGATTAAAAAGGTTGTGCTCCAGGATGGTGCGAGTTGCACAGGAAGTGTACCAGGCTGAAGAGAAACGATACAGGAATTCAACTACATGCCTCTCTCAATTTATTGAATTTTATCTGAATTGATTTTCGTTTTTTTAAAACTCAAGTTTTGCTGTAAGAAAAAAAAAGGAGCGACGACTAAAAACTGACCAGAAAAAATGAAATTAGGTCTTAAGGTTTTCTAAAGAGGGGTATTTATAATGATGATAAATATGTTGATATTTGTTAGGATATTTTTTAGATATTTCATTATATCATTTTATATCCGTTTCTGCACTCTAAAAATCCGTGTGATCACACATGATACCTAAAAATCACGAAACTGGACATGTAGGTAGAGTTCAACATTACGGTCCCAACGAAACTGGTTTCGTCAAATACCGACTCCGTATGCTCACACATCGTATTTTTAAAAGTTGATTTATCGACTGTATTTCACATTAAAAATCGGTACGACCACATAATGACTTCAAAAATCACGAAACTGGACATCTAACAGTAATTTGATATTACGAATCCAACAAAATTAGTTTCGTCGGATTCCGACTTCGTTTGCAAAAGTGGCTATTTTTAAAGCTCTGAATGACCCATTTAAATATATAAATATATTTAAATATAATTAAATATAATATTAATAAATTAGTATTATCGTATATATTCACAGTGGAATATCATACAGCTCTAGAATATTACTATATGAATTTCTAGCTTGATATTTCAAATCCCGATTTAATCGATATTCGATTTATAATGAAATTCCCTTTTAAAATATAAATAATTCCTTTATAGATTATAAAGGAATTCCAAAACGACTTTTCTAAAATTTGATTTGGACGTAAATCAAAATCTACACGATGAAATCCTGATTTTTCTCTTCCACTAGAAAGATATACTCCACCAGTTCCTAACGTTTCTTGTTTCACAGAAATCCGGCTTAAAACGAATCCTGTACATTCAGTTGAAGTTCAAATCGCCAAATAACGAAATGCATCGCCATTTCGAGCTCGATTTTAATTATATTATAATTCTATGTTCAAACTGTCGTTTATATATTATATTCGTTATTCAAATTCAATTCCAAACTGAGTTAAATATCACAGATGATCCGGTTCACACCATATCGTCATTTCAGCCAATTCTGATTATTTCATAATTAAATAAATTATTTAATTTAATATTTTAATTAAATATTCATCATTATTTAATTCAATGACCATTTAATTCACTATATTACTATTTATATAATTAAATGAATTAATTATAATACCTCTGCCAATGCGGGTCATTACAATCTTCCCCACTTAAAATAATTTTGTCCTCGAAATTGCTAAGGTAGAGAACGACCCTATCGACTGGTTAGAACATATTTGTTCACTTCTTAACTTCAGTTTCAACTGAACCAATTTAATTTCAATTAAATTATTAATTAATTCTTATCAACGAAAATTTTCTAACACCTTATCTTTTTTTGAAAAAATTTCGCCAGCACCTCCTTTGTACTGGTCAATACGTCAAACTCCAACTTGCCTCTCTGGGCCATCTCCAACCCAAAAGAAAATCAAACAGCCAAGCGGCTTGCCTATTCGGCTCATAAATCTCATATCCAATAGAAATATAAACTTGTACCTTTTGTCGGCATATCATTATATCCTTTCCACCTATTATCAATTCAGCAGATACAAGTGTTATCCCAATCAAACTCCAATCTATTTCTATCCACAACACAACCATTCGCTTATATCCAAGCCAAATATCATTTCAACTCGAGTTTCTTCTCGATTCCCAACACTTAACTTGATTATCACATTACACTTCAAATTTGAATCTCACAATCCAATTTGTCTTGATATCATTCTAATTCAATCTCAGTTACCACTTTACTGGCTTTACTTTGATTCAATTTTTCTTTCAAAAATTTCTGTTAAATTTGTTTTTAATTCTAACAGTCTTTCCTGGGAGTTTTTATCAGTTTACTCTTTTCAAAAATCAAATTTTCCTTTTGAACTGTCACTGAGCCCTTAATTAATATTCCATTATTTAAATCACTTCTCTATTTCTTTATCAATACTTGTTAACCAAATATTTTCAATAACCATATTAGCCTTTTATGTTATTTGGAAAATATTTCCGAATATCGCCTTCCTTTAATTTCTAAACTTTAGAAAATATATACTATTTATAATTGGAAAATATTCCAATTACTTATCTCTTTTCTGATCTTGTTTATTTCTATACTTAGGAAATGTTTATTATTCTATTTCCAAGTTTACACTTATTTGGGTTAAAATGGATGTTGTGCAAAACATTGTTACGACAACCCCAATACTATATTCAACTAACTCTTATTCAACATTGATCTTCGAGCCTGAAATCTTACTATTTATTTGTTAATAATGAAATCAATCAAGTTGGGGTATAACTACCTCTCAGACCTTGACTGAATAACATTTATAACGTCAAAACAGATATGACTACTTACTCGAATAATCAATACCATACAACTACTTATTCACTTTTAAACATGTATACGCTTCCTCTTTCTATTCTTACTAGATTTTATTCTTAGTCTTCCTTTTTGATTTTACTATTCTATTTCTAAGTTCGTTTCCTTATCGACTTCTATATATATATATATCGATACGTTGATTTCTAACTATCAAATTATCTTAAAAATATTCTAACTCCTTAAATTCCCAGAAAAATTCGCCATAACCTCCTTTGTACTAGGAGCATCGGGATATTTCAAATAGCCTCCCATGGCCCTCACCATTCCAAAAGAAAAAGAAAAAAACAAGCGGTTAGCCGATACGGCGCATAAAATCTCATATATGAATTAAATACATACCTTTTCGTCGAGCATTCTATTTATATACCTTCATACCTTATCCATACCTATCTCATGCATATTTATACCTGTCTAATCTATTTTAACTATACCTGATCGTTTTAACTCAATTCGTTAATTAATTTGTTAATTAACTCTTTAGTCTATTTCACTTTTATATTTGAACATGACATGTTCAAATATATTTTAACTTGCTTATTAACTAATTTGAATCCAAATTTCAAATTTAAGTTCTATATTCGATTTCGAATATCCATTTACAAATCTAATTCACCTTTCAAAGTTCAACTTCAAATTTAAAACTCGATTAACTAATTCCTCTTCGACTCAGTTAATTCTATTCAATTTCTATTCAAATTTTATATCACTTCTATTATTCAAATCTATATATCAAATTCTATTTGAATTTCTATATTCAAATTCTATATATTCAAATTCTATTCAAATTCTATATTATAAATCCCATTTTGAAATTCAACACAACTTGTCTTTCCCAAAACAAATTCAAAACAGTATCTCTGGTAGTAATTCGTCACTTACAACTCGAAAATGAATACTGATGATGCAGCTATCATCATCGGAATCTATTTTCCAGCGATCGAAGTGAGTTCAATACTATAAAACCATTTCTAAATATTTCCACTTTGAAATTCATTTCAAAATATAATTCACACTGCTTGTAAAACAATTTAAAATCTCCCAAGATCTTAAATTTTCCTTACTTTTAATCCAAATCCATTTACAAACACTTATCCAATTCTCCAGAATTTTAATTCAATTTTTGGATTAAATTTCAGATTTAACTCATCTGATTTCACGTATTTCACTTATACGAATTCTGATTGGTTATTCACATAACCATTTTACTTATAATCTTACTCGATTATAATAACAACCAATATAAATCCTTTATATCAAATATAATTTGGGTAAAAATTATTTCGTTTACCCTCTTTTTAAAACATACCATGACGGTTCATCGTATTCAAGTGTTTACAAAACCCCTACCGATACAGTGGATCAAACTAATCGACCAGAATCCATAAACAACTCAACCAATGAATCTCCACAATATAAAATCACTATATATCAAATTACAAATTCGCACTCGTATATATACACTCAACTCAATCTAGGATATTACTAACCCTATCTCTACTGAGTCACGCCACAGAGCCAAGGTAATTCACTTAACTTAAGCTGTGATACCAACTGTAATGACCCGAAAATCCGGTCCAATTTGAGCTGACCAAAAACACAAGTCCAACCCCAAATTAAACTGAAAATCAGGAAATTAATAGAAAGAAAACAGAGGGTGAGGAAAGATAAGATAGAAAATTAGAATAGAAGAAGAAGAAGAACACAACATCAGAGTAACACGAATCTCACAGTGGAACGAATAACATATAATAGATATAACATAACTTGAAATATACATCTGTACTTGAATATATATCATTATCAAAGTACAACACTTACAACACAGCGGAAATACCTATAGCTGTATAATCCTGAGGCCTCCTGCTCCAAGCTCTTCCAGTATATCTGTAAATCCCGACTACTTGACTGCCCGTACAAATTTAGGCACCCAAGAGTTTAGGGAAACAAACAAATAAACTCTGGGTCAGTCATGGGACTGGTATAAGTAAAACAGTTTAAACACAGTTCAAACAAGTAAACAATATCTCATAAGACCACGCTGTATAACGGAACGGGTTTTTCCCTTATGAGAATCCAAAATATCTTTATATCAAAAACCTTTTGATATTATAATAATGTCTATCAACTACAATAATAATAATCATCTAGCAGAATGCTTTCATCTCACGTTCTACGTATATAATATAGAATCAAAACCGCAAGCACGTATTGGGTAATGGATTTCCAACTATGACAAGGTATGGAACCACCTTTCGCTAGTGTACCTCTAGAAAGGAATACAACTGGGTTCAACAAGAATATCTTGCAACCCGGCCACACATGACCAACCACTCATTTCGCTTGAGTGTATCGAATGTATATCACCAACGGTTGGGATCAGCAACCGTTTCCCGAATGGGACAGCATCAACAATAGATTTTTAGAAGTAAATGAAACTCTAGATCAGGTGATTATACACCCTACTTCGGTGCGACCGACTTAGCCATGCTGCCTGCCTGATTTCTGTCATTTACCGGATGTGAGGCTAGAAGCCACGCTTTATCATCACATCAGATTCACTTTGAATGCCACATCAACAAATCCATCAAATCACAGATTTGACGTCCTCAGCCATACATTATGTGTTAGCTAAAAGAAGTTTCCTTCTCCGCTTCCACTCTTGGTACGGTTGGAGAAATTAATAAACGTGATCGTCTAGAAATACTCTGTCAGTCATCCGTCCATACAAGTCATCCAGGAACAGGATGAACCGAAGGCACTATTCTGTAAACAGGATAGCTCTTGCATAACTCCGTCTTCAATTTCCTTTGGCATATATGATTCGCAACGCTTATGCCAATACAGAGTGGTTCTTTGGATAATAATCCAACCGGTCTCTCCATATTAACAACGTTAAAATGGTCAAAACTTCGATAGTCTATGATTTAACTATCGAAGAAAAACAGGTGTGCAAACAACGATATTATTTCCAAATGGAAATTTATATCGATCAAACATCATTCCACATTTATCTCTTTATTTCATTAATTTACTTATCTCATGTTTCCCTATATTCAATGTTTCTTATTTTCTAAATTTGGAAAATATACTTTATTAACAATGGAAAACATTTCCATTTCTTGTTTTCTTTATTAGAAAACATTTCTGGTTTCTTATTTGGAAAACATTTCCAAAGCTTCTTCATTGGACTTAGACAGATGTTTAAACAAACCATCGCGATGCTAACTCAAACCATTTCCTTTAATTACTAAATTCACTTTACCATCCTTTACTATCGAACCTTAAGCATTCCTTAGTTAAAAATGAAGTCAATCAAGTTGGGGTAATACTACCTCTCAGACCTTAACTGAACAACGTTTCTAACCTTGAAATAGACAAAGTTCACCCTTCTGATTCTTTAACAAACTTCCTTACGTAACTCTCTTTCAAATCTTTTCTATTCGATAATTCTTTCCTTCGATAAGGTATATTCGATAACTCTATTTAATTTATTCTATTCACTTAACTCTTTTGATTTAACTCCAACTCTATTCACTTAACTCCTATCGAATAAACTATATTCGATAACTCTTTTAATTCTGTTTGAAAAACTATATATTCGATTAACTCCTTTTACTCTATTCGAATAAACTATATCCGATTAACTCCTTTATTCTGTTTGAATAAACTATATATTCGATTAACTCCTTTTACTCTATTCGAATAAACTATATTCGATTAACTCCTTTATTCTATTCGAATAAACTATATATTCGATTAACTCCTTTATTCTATTCGAATAAACTATATTCGATTAACTCCTTTTACTTTCTATTCGAATAAACTATATATTCGATTAACTCCTTTTACTTTCTTTTCGAATAAACTATATTCGATTAACTCTTTTTACTTTCTATTCGAATAAACTATATTCGATTAACTCCTTTTTGCTTTCTATTCGAATAAACTATATTCGATTAACTCCTTTTTTCTTTAACTCTAATCGATTAACTCCAACTGGTTTAACTCTCACTGGTTAACTCTAAGTGATTAACTCCATCTGGTTAACTCTAACTGGTTAACTCTAACTGGTTTAACTCTCACTGGTTAACTCTAGTTGATTAACTCCATCTGATTAACTCTAATTCGAATAACAAATATTCGATTACTCTATTCAACTGACTCGACTCGACTAACCCCTTTCGAACAACTAATTCGATTTACTACTTTCGAATACCATATTCGATTTAACTCCTTTCGAATACCATATTCGATTTAACTCCTTTCGATTACCATATTCGATTTAACTCCTTTATTCTCTTTATAAAGATTTCCTTTTTAACAACATTTATTCATTTTAAAGATTTACTTTTAGTAACGGTTCTCCACTTTAAAATGATTTCCTTCTTGTAACAGTTTCCTTTTTATAACGTTTTCCCTTTTTCTAAATATCTCTTATTTATAAATATTCCAATTTATAAATATTTCTTATTTATAAATATTCCATTTATAAATATTTTATTTTCAAATATCACTTTGAAAATATTCCCTTATCAACATTTCGGTATGTTATGGTATTCAACATATCAAATCACGATGATCAGTATCGTCCAAACACATATAATCGACAACAGACTATATATCCCAATATATGAAAAACAGTAAAATAAATGTTGAGGAATCCAGTCGGATTCCTCCAACCTGTATCCCTGCACCCACAAATGTTATACAATATAAAATCAACATCACTTTCAGTTCCATATGATATATTCTGTTAAACATAGTCAATATAGAAATTCAACTAACTGACTAGCAGTTCGATGTGACGACCCCAAACCCCGTACTGACAGTGGCAAGGGTTATCTTTGGAATATAACACAGAAATAGATAATAGCAGAACAGAATTAAATAAATACACCAGATAATGAACAATAGAATATACTGGATAAAAGTAATCATCAGAGTTACACAGTTTACAGGATCATACGTAGTACAAATGCAGTTCAACTATACATATATGTCCACAGCGGAAAATAAACATAATGTACAATAGGAGCTGAACAACATAAAAAGAGATAAATGAGAGAATCCATCTTCAGCTCCAGCTATCCATAAAGAACCAGCTATACCTGAATACAAGGCTGCCCATGTAGAAAAAGGAGCACCCGAGTTTGAAAGTGAAACAAACTACGAGTCAGTCATGGGACTGGTATGAGAAATCCACTCAACATATTTAATATATGGCTAATCACAGGACCACGCCACTTTCGTGGAACGGGTTTACTCCATTGGATTGCCAATGCTTTAAAAACAAATCTTTCTTTTAAACATCGCAATGCTTTTTATAAAAATGAAGCCATTATAAGACTCAGTTCCCATCACATAATGCAACGCAAACCGGAGGATAGAGTTTTTACCTTATAATGGCCAAGATATTCTTGATACGAATAAAACAAAAACATTTGATATTACTACTTGTGTTTATATGTTTCAAAAACAATTTCAAATCATAACTATCAATCATAGACGACATGAGCGTCCCATGCCACTATGTCGCCAACTATATATATACAATCGAAACCGCACAGTCACGTATTTGGAAATTGAATTTTCGTCATGAACCAAGGCAAAAGATAGTCCTTACCGAATTCGAGACGCTCTAGCCCGTGTCTCAGGATCAGAGCTCGAGTGACCCTAGAATCGTCAGGGTCTGTGACGGCCCGCCCCGTACTAGCCGACATTTACTCCAATTGTGCGCTGTACACATGTCCAACTAGCATAGAACGGTCGTCAGAAGGAAAGAAAGAAGGTGAAGAACTAACAAAGAACCTGTAAAATGTCTCACAGCGCATGTTATAAAATATAATAATAAAATACTTGACATAAAACAGGCGAGACAGTGCATAAGCTGAAAACTAAATCATGTCTAACATGGCAGCGGAAATCCAAAATACAGCTTATGATCCAACATCCTTATTACAACTTCAAAAATACTGTCTCTAAGCAAAAGAAAGAAAAAGGTACACTACTAATGCCCAAGCAGTGACCATCGATGACACAGGGAGATAATACATAAATATCATACGTGGAAGCCTCCTGCTCGTCTCCAGTACAGCTACCCGTGCATCCACCTAGCCTGTCTCTAGTCTGCTCGTGTGAGCACCCAGAGTAATAAGAAGAGACATAAAACTCTGGGTCAGACAAAAGTCTGGTATGAGTGATAAGCAACTAAACAAACAATAACAGGTATAATCCAATCATACCTGAACCTGAACCTGCAACCAAAGAGTTAGTACTACATACTGTACAATGCCCTATGGTGCCACTAACATATGGTGTGTAAGCAAACGGGGTGGGGGTGTGCATGTCATAGTGATGGCAAACAAATCAATCATAGCAACCATCCTCACATCTCTCACTCAGTGCATAAAGCATACGATATCCACTACTTTGGTCACCCAATACTTTGGGCCATGACGGAATCCAATCCCGTACAACTATCACTACAAGCCCACTATCCATCTCGGTGGTGAACCAAAGTTATGAATACCGACAACCCCTTTGCACACGTCCCGCAGCAAAGTCCAATCACGAAGTGAACTCATTGGTTCCCAACTGGATCCTGAGCTCTAACTTCCCCTTGGACTACCTTTGCATCTCGGGTTATGGTCATCTTCCTCCGGATCGGTCTTCATTCAGTTCATAGCCTCCTGGTTCGGTTCGCAGTCACCAACTCGTAGTCATCACAGTCGGATCGTGGGGAGTCTTCCTGGTCGGATCGCCATCATCGGATCGCGTCGCGCCATACGGATCGCGCCTCGTCAGCTCGTGGCGCCCTGTCTGGTCGGATCGTGCCCATTAGTTCGTGGCGCCTCATCTCGGATCGCGTCGTGATGACGCACGGGGTCAGATCGGGGTCTTCGTTTGTCCACGTCTCGTGGTGCTTGGGTGGCTCGTGGCGCTTCGGAGCGGATCGTGTAGTGGACTCGGGTCGTGAGCACGTCACGCGAGCGGGTCCTTCTGGCGGATCGTGGCGCATGGTGGCGTGGCGCAGCCTCGGTTCGTGATCATAGGGGGTGCGATCCGATCCGGGTAAATTCCTGCACTTCGTTCCAGCGACAGTCTTTCGCCATTCGACGACGTTTTTGACCAAACTAACACTTCTAAACAATCACAAGACATCTCATACAGTCATAGCAACATATAGTATCGACCACAAACACCAAAACATGAATCATAGCATGTAAAATGGATCAAACATACCCAAAACCCATATTTTCCCCTTAAGCATGTTCAAGCAAAACTGAGGATAGGATTAACAAAACTTAACCAAATTAGCCAATTTTTCTAACAGAGACCTAAAATAATATTTATGAATTTCTGAATATTTTTCCAGATTTTAATCATGCACAAATTCGCTAATTATCACTAATTACCCCTTAATCCCCTAAAATCCGGGATTTGCAAAATTAGTCGAAATTAACCCAAATTCATATCAGAGGCATAAAATGAGGTTTTAGAATTTTAGGAATTTTTCTAGAATTTTCTGAGTTATATTTTCGCTAATCTTCGCTAATTACCATAACTAGCCATAATTAGTGAAAAAGCAAGCTAATCACTCACCTTTGCCACAAAATAAACTATAGATCTGAAATGATTCTCTGTTTGGGTTGAATTCCAATGCTTAGCAGCAGCTCCAACTCTGATTTGATGTTGATTAGCCTTGGTTTTGATGCTAATTAGCTTAATCTTCAATTAGAAAGTGTTTAGAGGTGATTTGGGAGGGTTCTAGATGTTGGAGGCCATGACTAGGTTGAAGGAAAGCAAGTGGCGGCTGGAAAAATGAAGAAGAAACCGAAATTCTAACCCTATCAGCCCTCATATACCCCTAAACCCGAAATCCCCCATTGGGCCTAGTTGCTAATCACCCGGTTTGGCCCAATTAAGCTGTCTTTCCACTTCTGAACCTTAATTCAGCCCTACAGCCCAAACGGTAAGTCCGTTTGACTAATGTGACCACTCTACGGAAAGAGAAACCATCATTCGAATCCAATGGAAGTGGTTTCAGGTCAAAATTCCTTTCCAGTCAAAAGTTATGGACGAAACAAGATCAACTAGGGGCAAAACGGTCATTTAAAAATTGGCAAAAATCATGAACATGGGAAATGACCCTACTAGTCGTTCCCCAAAAGTACACGACCATACGACTTACTAGGAAAAAGAAATAAATATTCTACGATCCTAGATGCGTAGAATGCGGGTCGTTACATTCTCCCCCCCTTAAGAAATTTCGCCCCCGAAATTCCTAAGAAACAAACAATGGGTCCCGCATGCCTATCAACCAATTTCAAACAATCAAACATACATGATAGCACAACAAACCTATCCTAGCATGCGGTTTACTAACAAGGGAAGAACTATCGCCGCTAAAATCTTACCAAGCGAAGAGCTTTGGATACGACTTTCTTATGTTATCCTCTACTTCCCAAGTACAGTCGTTCCCTCGCCATCGATCCCCATCTCTACCCTAGCGGTGATTTCCAATAGGTTAGGATCGTCCCTCTGACTGGAACCGATCCACTCAATCCAGATCGATCTAATCTTCAAGCTTACTAGCGTTTCTGAATCCAATTCACACTTAGGTCTGAGGTTATATCCCATGATATACTATAGTTGCTTCCATTCCAGAAACATGGCCTCTAAACTGGCATGTCTCCTACCTAATGCATCAGCTACTGCACCTAGTCCGGTACTACGACATCCGTCCATACCGTCATCTTCTTAGGTAATCCAACCCTATACGTCAAATCACCAACTACATTCCAAATGTCCTTTCAAGTCTAACCTGAATCTTGCCTACATCCCTACTGCACATCCAACGTATATTCACCTCCTAGAGGCAAACTAGGTCCATCCAATGACCCTAGGCACTACACCTATATCCGTACTGTACGTCTAACGTACATTCACCTTCTAAAGGTGAACTAGATCCATCCAATGAATCTAGGTACCCTACCCAAATTTGTACTGCACGTCCAACGTACATTCACCTTCCAAAGGTGAACTAGACTCATCCAATGAACCTAGGTACTCTTCATATCTCTGTACTGCACGTCCAACGTACATTCACCTTCCAAAGGTGAACTAGACTCATCCAATGAATCTAGGTACTCTACCTATGAGTCCAAGTCCAACTTGAAGCTCCTATATCCGCTGAATCTCCAAGATCAACAGACGCTCCACAATTCCCAGACATACTTCAAGTCTAACGTGAAGTATCTCACACCCGTCATATCACCATGATCAACAAATTTATCTTATTTCCATTCAACAGGATCCTACAGGTGATAGTCTAATCAAGAGAAGAAAGATAAGAACAAACATAGCAATCATAGCATCCATCAAACAAATCCTATCCATCACCTGCTAAAGCTATAAATACGTCTATACCTGTATGTCTGGTCTAACCAACATCAATAACTAATGGAAGCCCCACCATACGTCCAACGTACATTTATCCTCCAAGGATAACTAAAACTAATGGAAGCCCCGCCTCCAAACGGACTACCGTACGTCCAACGTCTGTTTATCCTCCAAGGATAACTAGATTACGTCCAACGTATCCAAGGTAATGGGCGTCCCCATATAACCCTGCTTTTAGTCCTCCTAAAATACTTGAGTCCAACCCAAGTCTACCCATTATCTTGCTGCCCTCTCGAGTCCAACTCGAGCCGAATCTAATTCCTTGCAGCCTTCTCGAGTCCAACTCGAGTCAATCTATAACTCAGACCCAGTCTTGAGTACCTATTCCCGACTAACTCTAGTCCAACGTGAGTCGTCCCCCCTATTCGTTGCATCTCTAAGATCAATCAAACACCTCTTTCCTTTTACGAGTTCAAGTCCAACTTGAATCGTCCTAACCTTCGTTGCATCTTCTATGATCAACGAATACATCCTATTCTTTCAAAAACAACATCAACATAGGGTCCTAAACAATTCATTACTTTGCGTCTTTCTCGAGTCCCACTCGAGTCATCTCCTAACTCTATCGAGTCTAACTCGGGGCAATCCTTACCATTGAATAGTCTTATCCTGTTACAGCTGCCCATCATTCCTCGAGTAAACCAAGATATCATCCAATGAAAATCACAACAACCACTTATCTCCCACGCAGACCACCCTAGTCGACCTCGACATTCCCCGAGCACAAGCCCCAAAGGCCTAAACCAATATCAGACAAGCACCCAAGGAACATCTCCTCCGAGTTCAGACAACCTGCGTGAGATGATATGAGCAAAACATCCAAACACTCAAGCATCCATATCTGACTTTGGCTATCCTCGCCAATCTTGCTTGAAACTATCATCGATCACTTGACCAAATCCTGACCATCCAATGTACATTTTCTTCTTTAACTCCCGTTATCATCTTCTACATAAGGTAGGCAATCTAATACCACCCTACGTCCATCATCCACTCTAATGGTCGTCAAAGGCTCTTCACAATCTACTGTCACTCTATACCTTTGGAGTCAATCGGCTCCCAAAATCAAGCCAAACCTAGTAAAGCTCGAAATAAAGCAATCACAACAAACATACATCCATGACTCGATAAGACCATATTATGACAAATCCTACAAAAGCTAGCCAAACCACCTATCGGGTTTGTCACTACTAAAGGTCTATCGACAATCTCGGGTTCCAATTCCAACCTATCTACCAGGTCACTAGATACGAAGGAATGGGAAGTCCTGATATCAAACAAAGCTAGAACATGAACATTATAAATAGAAAGCATACCTCGAATAACGACACCTTTTTCCTTCTGCGCCGATGTTGGGGCATTCGACGAAGAAGGAACAGCGTTGATAGCATATGCTTTCACGATCTGCTTCTCCCTAGGAGGTTGTGGATATTCATTCTTGTGATGTCCCGCTTGCCCACAATTGAAGCACTTCCTTTCCCCAGGCTTTTCCAGACAATCTCTAGCATAGTGGCCCTTCTTGCCACAGCTAAAACACTCAGAATCTTCCCTGCTTTTCTTCTTTGGACCATCCTTAGCTTGGGCCTGATTCTGCTTCCTTTTGTTCTGGGGATTCTCCTTACCTCCACCGCTTGCTTGCGGCTTTGGTTCCTCTGCTGATGCAATAGCAACCTCAATCTTTGGCTTAGGGTAAAGACTCTCTGACCTTAATGCTTTCCCCACAATTGAGTCAAATGTCTCATCGATGTGGTTTATAAGCCTTTCCCCCAAGTATCCATCCAAGCCAGTTATAAACTTCTCATTCTTCTTCTCGGCAGTATCAATCAAAGATAATCCATATTTCGACAAAGTGTCGAACTCAGCAACGTACTCCGAGATAGCCCTGCCATTCTGCTTCAACTCTAGAAACTTCTTAAACAATACCGACTTCTGAGCAGCTGGGATAAACTTATCGCTAAAGCGAGCCTTGAACTGATCCCAAGTAATCTGGTCCTCGGGAGTAGCTGCTTTGATGGCATCCCACCAATTCATTGCCCGTCCTTGCAGCTGACGGGATGCTAGCCTTCTCTTCATCGCATCCTCGATACCCAAGTCCTCAAAGATGCGCTCGCAGCTATCCAACCAATTCTGAACATCCGTAGCCGATTCCGTTCCGTGGAACGGCTTTCCACCAAGGTTAGTATAATCCTTGCTCAGCTTGGCGAAATCGGCCCTAGGCGCCTGCACCGCTACGCCACCACCATTAACAACATTAGGGACTGCTCCCTGAACATCCCTAATCATATCCCTCATGAAGTTGGTGAACATCGTCCTCAAGTCTGGGTCATTTCCATTGTTACCCCTTCGACCATTGTTCCTCAAGTTTCGGTTCATCGTTCAATCTGTAAAGAGAACGAATTAGCCATCTCTATGGTGGTACTAGTGCAGTGCGACTTCATCCTTAACTATACTAATAGTATATATATCTATATAGCTTTGAAAACCAATTTTGAAAAATCAAAATAATAGCAAATACGCGCTCTCATATACGTATACTAACTCTCCCTGATGACTTTCCCCAGGTTAACTACGCAACCTAGAGATCTGATACCAAATGTGACGGCCCGCCCCGTACTAGCCGACATTTACTCCAATTGTGCGCTGTACACATGTCCAACTAGCATAGAACGGTCGTCAGAAGGAAAGAAAGAAGGTGAAGAACTAACAAAGAACCTGTAAAATGTCTCACAGCGCATGGAATAAAATATAATAATAAAATACTTGACATAAAACAGGCGAGACAGTGCATAAGCTGAAAACTAAATCATGTCTAACATGGCAGCGGAAATCCAAAATACAGCTTATGATCCAACATCCTTATTACAACTTCAAAAATACTGTCTCTAAGCAAAAGAAAGAAAAAGGTACACTACTAATGCCCAAGCAGTGACCATCGATGACACAGGGAGATAATACATAAATATCATACGTGGAAGCCTCCTGCTCGTCTCCAGTACAGCTACCCGTGCATCCACCTAGCCTGTCTCTAGTCTGCTCGTGTGAGCACCCAGAGTAATAAGAAGAGACATAAAACTCCGGGTCAGACAAAAGTCTGGTATGAGTGATAAGCAACTAAACAAACAATAACAGGTATAATCCAATCATACCTGAACCTGCAACCAAAGAGTTAGTACTACATACTGTACAATGCCCTATGGTGCCACTAACATATGGTGTGTAAGCAAACGGGGTGGGGGTGTGCATGTCATAGTGATGGCAAACAAATCAATCATAACAACCATCCTCACATCTCTCACTCAGTGCATAAAGCATACGATATCCACTACTTTGGTCACCCAATACTTTGGGCCATGACGGAATCCAATCCCGTACAACTATCACTACAAGCCCACTATCCATCTCGGTGGTGAACCAAAGTTATGAATACCGACAACCCCTTTGCACACGTCCCGCAGCAAAGTCCAATCACGAAGTGAACTCATTGGTTCCCAACTGGATCCTGAGCTCTAACTTCCCCTTGGACTACCTTTGCATCTCGGGTTATGGTCATCTTCCTCCGGATCGGTCTTCATTCAGTTCATAGCCTCCTGGTTCGGTTCACAGTCACCAACTCGTAGTCATCACAGTCGGATCGTGGGGAGTCTTCCTGGTCGGATCGCCATCATCGGATCGCGTCGCGCCATACGGATCGCGCCTCGTCAGCTCGTGGCACCCTGTCTGGTCGGATCGTGCCCATTAGTTCGTGGCGCCTCATCTCGGATCGCGTCGTGATGACGCACGGGGTCAGATCGGGGTCTTCGTTTGTCCACGTCTCGTGGTGCTTGGGTGGCTCGTGGCGCTTCGGAGCGGATCGTGTAGTGGACTCGGGTCGTGAGCACGTCACGCGAGCGGGTCCTTCTGGCGGATCGTGGCGCATGGTGGCGTGGCGCAGCCTCGGTTCGTGATCATAGGGGGTGCGATCCGATCCGGGTAAATTCCTGCACTTCGTTCCAGCGACAGTCTTTCGCCATTCGACGACGTTTTTGACCAAACTAACACTTCTAAACAATCACAAGACATCTCATACAGTCATAGCAACATATAGTATCGACCACAAACACCAAAACATGAATCATAGCATGTAAAATGGATCAAACATACCCAAAACCCATATTTTCCCCTTAAGCATGTTCAAGCAAAACTGAGGATAGGATTAACAAAACTTAACCAAATTAGCCAATTTTTCTAACAGAGACCTAAAATAATATTTATGAATTTCTGAATATTTTTCCAGATTTTAATCATGCACAAATTCGCTAATTATCACTAATTACCCCTTAATCCCCTAAAATCCGGGATTTGCAAAATTAGTCGAAATTAACCCAAATTCATATCAGAGGCATAAAATGAGGTTTTAGAATTTTAGGAATTTTTCTAGAATTTTCTGAGTTATATTTTCGCTAATCTTCGCTAATTACCATAACTAGCCATAATTAGTGAACAAGCAAGCTAATCACTCACCTTTGCCACAAAATAAACTATAGATCTGAAATGATTCTCTGTTTGGGTTGAATTCCAATGCTTAGCAGCAGCTCCAACTCTGATTTGATGTTGATTAGCCTTGGTTTGATGCTAATTAGCTTAATCTTCAATTAGAAAGTGTTTAGAGGTGATTTGGGATGGTTCTAGATGTTGGAGGCCATGACTAGGTTGAAGGAAAGCAAGTGGCGGCTGGAAAAATGAAGAAGAAACCGAAATTCTAACCCTATCAGCCTTCATATACCCCTAAACCCGAAATCCCCCATTGGGCCTAGTTGCTAATCACCCGGTTTGGCCCAATTAAGATGTCTTTCCACTTCTGAACCTTAATTCAGCCCTACAGCCCAAACGGTAAGTCCGTTTGACTAATGTGACCACTCTACGGAAAGAGAAACCATCATTCGAATCCAATGGAAGTAGTTTCAGGTCAAAATTCCTTTCCAGGCAAAAGTTATGGACGAAACAAGATCAACTAGGGGCAAAACGGTCATTTAAAAATTGGCAAAAATCATGAAAATGGGAAATGACCCTACTAGTCGTTCCCCAAAAGTACACGACCATACGACTTACTAGGAAAAAGAAATAAATATTCTACGATCCTAGATGCGTAGAATGCGGGTCGTTACAGGGTCGGTCCACCGATGTGGATTAAAATTCCTGAACACTGTGTTTCCCCGCCCTATGGGGCGTCAATGAGCCAATGAATGACTCCATCGGTCCCGGATCGACCGATATAACCGAGACGCCTCGCAACAGCAACAACCACACAGGTGAAAAATATATAAATGTCAGGGCTGGTAGGTCACTGACACCACCCTAGCTAGAAAGAAACGCATGCCCTCCCTGAGGTCCTTCCCCCGTTTCTGGTTCATACCGAGGTGTGAGGCTCGCGAATTCACATTATACACAAAGCTACGCCACACAGGCGGTGCTTTGATCATCATCACAAGACCTTGCTTTTCAACAGAAGCCCTGATCATTTGCCACTTAGGCATGCCACAATAGCAATTCATGCCATGCGACTGATGTCCATTGATATACAACCTCTGAGCTCATGCGTTTCAGAGAAGGGCGTTAAGCAAAAGAATAGATTCTCCGCCGCCAAACAGATGTATATTTAACAGAGATCAATCAACACAGAATAAAATCCAATGTCAGACACACAGTCCATTTACAAGTCCGTTCTGGGTCTGAACGAAACCGGAGGCACTAAATACCTCGCAAACCCATCGATCACCACGTACGTCTGGACGATCACCACTCATTATCCATATTTCGGGATGCCTCCCAATCAGGACCTTGGTTACCACCCAAATGAGGTGAAGATCTCCGGTCTTCGACCACCGTCTTCATCTTCGACTTTCAATCGTCGGTCAATTATTTGAAATGAGAATTAACCCGGCCTTTTCAAATAATTCACGGATATTTAGAATTTCAAATCAATTTATTTCAATGGTTAAATCATTCGACCACACCAATTTTGTTCTTTAATGTAATTTTCACACCAAACACATTCAACCATCAAATACTACATAAATCAAGCAAATTCAGTTTATTTCCATTCCATATCGTTTATGATATTTTATAACAATTTATCGCTATTTTTATTTATTTTAAAATAGCCAATTCATTCAAAACGACGCTTCGGGCCATAACGCGACCGTGGCGCTGTTTTTCTTCAGATTTGATTTACACATATATGAAAATCTAACTGTTGGATCTTCACAAAATTTACATCATTAGAAAGGTCTTTTCAAAACGAATCCAACGGTTCCAGTTTTGGGAAAATCTGACGGTCGGATCTCCCGATACAATCGTTTGAAGTTTCGATTTCAAAACACGAACTGCACGGCCACGTTTCGTTTTAATTTTATTTATATTTATATATTTATATAAATATAGTTCATTCAACAATTTCAACATCGTTTTCACTTCAAATATTTCACTAACGCCTTTAAATTTTGGAAAATTTCGCCATAACCTCCTTTGTACGGGAGGGGCTGGGAAAATTCCCAAATAGCCACACGGGCGTCTCATGTCAAAAAGAAAAAGAAAAAGCCAAGCGGCTAGCCAACAGGCTCATAAAATCATCACCCAAACAAAACAGTAAATGTGTACCTATTTGTCGGGCGCAAAATTTTATTCCTCTTCTCTAGCCCCTTTGCTATAACCTATTCAATAAATATGCATGTACATATATACAGTTCTTATCACTTATCATTTTCCATTCAACTTCATATTTGATTCCATTTGGTTTAAAAACACCATTCATTCTAATGCTGTATGCATAGGCAAAAATCCTATCATTAGCTAATTAATGAATATTTCAACCCATGCATAATTATTTGAACGAGTGGCTATTTTTAACACTTCACATTTCAACAATTCATGTATATAATAAAAATTTGATTTTTATTGTAAAACAATTCTTTTCAAAACACTATTATTTTATATAGTTTATGTAGGTAATAAAAATAGGATTTTTATTATAAAACAATTTATTTCTAAACAAGATGATTTTATACATTTCATATTGATGTTAAAAATGGGATTTTTATTATAAAACAATTTATTTCAAAATATGAATACCATTCAACACATGAATTTCAAATCAACGAATGAATTTCGATTCAACACATGAAGATTTTCTATAGTTTATATATATAGATAAAAAATGTGATTTTTATATTTAAAACACGAATACCATTCAACACGTGAATTTCTAATCAACGAATGAATATCGATTCAACACATGAAGGTTTTCTATTCAGCGAATAAATATAGTTTCAGCAAATGAAAATAATTCAAACACATGAATATTATTCAAAATTTCGGCAGCATAACGGCAGGGTAGTTAAAACCGGGACCATCCCTAGTACGGCTCCTCGCTCTACCTTAAAACCTCGCGGTTTTTGACAATGGGGATCATGCATCTAGTTCGCACGCAGGCGGCATGTATATATTTATTTCATTTCCACAAACTAATCCTATGTGGTTTCAACCAAATATTTCTCAACCACAAATGGGTATTTTTCAACCACAAACAATTCCAATCAACCATTCGCTATCAATCAATTTTCACACCAATCACAACCAATAAATATTGTCCATGGTTTGTGGACGAGGGGCGTATATATATATTTATATATAGAAATTCACTTCTATTTCAACAGATATATAATTTTTACAACGCATATACAACTTATACATCGAACGTACAACTTATACAACGCTTATACATGAGGTTCAATCAAACAGTCAACACACAGTCAATCAGCTAATATTTAACAGTTCTAATAATACAACATGAAATTATAAACTGTTCAGAGTTAGTGAGATTTACTCACATTGGACTATCATCGTTAATTAACGATAATTGTCGTTGATTTAGATCGGACAATTTATTTTGCCATAAATTGTAACGAGCTCGGATTCACTCCCAGTCAGTTCCATGACGTAGCCATCGTCCATACGATCCCAACGCAACTTACAGTTTGTCAATCTGATATCGTATGAAGGAGATACGCATTTTAGAAGTTACCACACTATTTTAAATCTAAATTAAAACTTAATTAACTTAACTGGGCTTTGTTTTCCTTACCCGGCCCAACAGCCAAAGGCTTAAGACTCAAACCCGTTTTGCCTTTCTTCCCCAATTGCATATGAAATCACTCCTCAGGCAAAACACAGCCAACGTCCTCCTCCATCAACTCCCTATTCGCTTCAACGTTCAACCAACCGAGATTACTGTTAAACTCCCTTTTCCAAACTCCTTCTCCCCAAAACCCAAACACAGAACTCGACGTCCATTTCCTGTCATGTATGAACAGCCCTCGTTGCGTATATACAGTGAAGTAGCGACACAAACAGTAACTGAACAGACCCAAAAACCTCTTACACGTTCTAATTCTCCCGCTAAGCTCAGAAACGAACTTGAATTCGAGTATCGATGCCCGAAATCCACGGTTTCGAAAGCCCTAGCTGTTGCGATTAAAAAGGTTGTGCTCCAGGATGGTGCGAGTTGCACAGGAAGTGTACCAGGCTGAAGAGAAACGATACAGGAATTCAACTACATGCCTCTCTCGATTTATTGAATTTTATCTGATTTGATTTTCATTTTTTTAAAACTCAAGTTTTGCTGTAAGAAAAAAAAAGGAGCGACGACGCAAAACTGACAAGAAAAAATGAAATTAGGTCTTAAGGTTTTCTAAAGAGGGGTATTTATAATGAAGATAAATATCTAGATATTTGTTTGGATATTTTTTAGATATTTTATTATATCGTTTTATATCCGTTTCTGCACTCTAAAAATCCGTGTGATCACACACGATACCTAAAAATCACGAAACTGGACATGTAGGTAGAGTTCAACATTACGGTCCCACGAAACTGGTTTCGTCAAATTCCGACTCCGTATGCTCACACAGCGTATTTTTAAAAGTTGATTTATCAATTGTATTTCACATTAAAAATCGGTACGACCACATACTGACTTCAAAAATCACGAAACTGTACATCTAACAATAATTTGACATTATGAATCCAACAAAATTAGTTTCGTCGGATTCCGACTTCGTTTGCAAAAGTGGCTATTTTTAAAGCTCTGGATGACCCATTTAAATATATAAATATAATTAAATATAATTAAATAAAATATTAATAAATTAATATTATCGTATATATTCACAGTGGAATACCATACAGCTCTAGAATATTCCTATATGAATTTCTAGCTTGATATTTCAAATCCCGATTTAATCGACATTCGATTTATAATGAAATTCCCTTTTAAAATATAAATAATTCCTTTATAAATTATAAAGGAATTCCACAGCGACTTTTCTAAAATTTGATTTGGAAGTAAATCAAAATCTACACGATGAAATCCCGATTTTTCTCTTCCACTAGAAAGATATACTCCACCAGTTCCTAACGTTTCTTGTTTCACAGAAATCCGGCTTAAAACGAATCCTGTACATTCAGTTGAAGTTCAAATCGCCAAATAACGAACTACATCGCCATTTCAAGCTCGATTTTAATTATATTATAATTCTATGTTCAAACCGTCGTTTATATAATATATTCGTTATTCAAATTCAATTCCAAACTGAATTAAATATCACAGATGATCTGGTTCACACCATATCGTCATTTCAGCCAATTCTGATTATTTCATATTTAAATATACTATTTAATTTATTGTTTTAATTAAATATTCATCATTATTTAATTCCACGACCATTTAATTCGCTATATTACTATTTATATAATTAAATGAATTAATTATAATACCTCTGCCAATGCGGGTCATTACAGTAAACGAGCTTTACCATCTCGATTATTATAATCTCGATTATTGTAATAACCCGGAAATGCGAGCCAGTTTAAAATTTTTATTTTGGCAATTTTAGCGAATTTTGAATACTTAAAATGAATTATTTTAAATAAAAACGATGGAAAATTTATTTTGAATAGAATTCGAATGTATATATTTATATACGTCGTCGTTAAAATATAAATAATTATATATAATTATAAAAGGAATTGAAAATGGCATGGTAGTTCGATAATTCGATTTCAAACTTCAATTGAATGTACCGGGTGCAAAAAAAACCGGATTTTAGCGAAACCAAAAATAATAGGATCTAATTGAGAATATCTTTCCAACGAATCCGAAAAATCGAAATTTCATAGCGGGGATCAAAAGATATATCCAGTTGAAAATTCTGAATAGTCGCTATGGAATTCAGGCCCTTAAAAATAGACATTTTGCAAGCGACCTCGGATTTCGACGAAACCACTTTTGTTGGATCCGGAATGTAAAGTTATTGCTAGATTCCAAATTTCATAATATTTCGAATCAATATGTGAGCGTGGTAAAGGAAAACGCGTTTGACCAGTTTCAATTGATTTTAATCGACTGGAAATTGGCCATTTTTCAAACAGTCTCAGAATTCGACGAAACTAGTTTTGTTGGGACCGTATCGTCAATACGAGGCTAGAAAATATTTTTCTGAAATTTTTTCGAGTTCGTATGTGACCCCGGTAAATTGAAATGCGTGTTCAAATTCAATATATAGAGTTATATGTTGATTTTAACGAAAACTGATCATAACAGTCGAATCAGCTTATGGTACATATCCCATTGTGTTCGGAATGGGGGTAATACGCTATGGACGACAGGCGGTGGATCTCGTTTCGAGTTCGAAATTAAAAGTTGCTTTTTGAAATAATTGAATAATAAATATATATTTTTTTATAAAAGCCCCTACCCCCACCTTCCTCTTCTCATTTCAGAAAGTTTTTTTAAAAAAAAAAAGCAAATCGACGCCACCCCCCCCCCCCCCAATCGACCATCGCGACGCCGCCAGGGGGCCCCCCACCACCGTCGCCTTCCCTTACCTCCCTCCTTCCCCTCCGCCCGATCCTCTGCCATCCCCTTCTTCCCCGATTCGAACTCCGCTACCCCCCCTCTGCCCTAAATCAGCACCGCACCCCCCTGAAGACCTGACCCCACCGCCGTGGGCCCCCAGGCCACCCGACCTCGCCTGCGCCTCCTCCCCTTCGATAGCCGGACCCCGCCAGTACCTCCCCCACCACCTGCGACTGCACCAACGGCCTCCGCCTGACCACCACAGCCCCGCCACCGCACTAGAGCTCCAACGACCCCTCCTCCCGTCCAAGACCGACGATGCCACACCCCCCCCCCCCATTCGCAGATAACAGTAAGTTATTTTTTTTATCCATTTATTTTAATTCTTTTTATTTTTTCTCTTTTTTTTATATATATTAAAACATTGTTTCAAAAAATCTAGGATAGAAAACTATGTTTGATATTTTTAATTAAAGAAAGTTGATATTTTTAATTATAAAAGATGATATTTTTAATCAAGGAAAAACACGATTTTTATGATGTCTTCATTTGGGTAAAGATGCAATCTTTATAAGGTTACCATTAGAATAAAAATTCGATTTTTATATATTGAATAGCGAAGTAAAAATTCGATTTTTATATATTGAATAGCGAAGTAAAAATTCGATTTTTATATATTGAATAGCGAAGTAAAAATTCGATTTTTATATATTGAATAGCGAAGTAAAAATTTGATTTTTATATATTGAATAGCGAAGTAAAAATTCGATTTTTATATATTGAATAGCAAAGTAAAATTTCGATTTTTATATATTGAATAGCAAAGTAAAAATTCGATTTTTATATATTGAATAACGAAGTAAAAATATGATTTTTATATATGCAGTGGCTACGGGCAACGAAAGTGACAAAAGGCGAGAATGACGAAGACTTCTACATTTGAAGTGGCGTGGAGTTGGGATAGCTTTGGTGAGAATTTCTCACTCTTCAATCTCCTTTTTTTTCTAGTTATATATATACTAGGATGCAGACGGTGTTTAGTAGCACCCGACACCCGTCATCCACATACCATAGATGGCTTGTTTGTTTGGTTGATGTGTTGTGAAATTTGTTTGTGTTGTTGATGTGAAATCGATAATATAAATTAATGTATTGAAAGGAAATAAAATATTTATATAGTTAAAAATATTTTATCATTAAAAATATAATTTTTAACGTGTAAGTGAATAAATGAATATTTATAAACAAATCGACCGATTTGTTTATATACACTGATTTGACTGATTGATTGGGATGATAAATTTTAAACATCGCCGAACTGCACCAATAAAATATGTGTTTGATTGTTTGAAACCCCACACGGGTATTGGGATAAAATACGGTATACACTAATCCCAATAATTAGTTGTATGTCGATCGATGGATCGACAGGCTGTTATAAGCGTTAGATATCTATATTTGATGCTTATACAGTGTAGTGCACTTTGGATGATGGTTGACTATGTATCGTTGCTATTATATACATGTGTTGAATGGAATCCATATAATTAACTTTATATGGTAATTGATTGGGCCTCATTCCAATTTAGAAGGTAAAGAATATTTTAAAATAAAGGTTCATGTGTTGACTGTACTCATCCGTTGAGATTAGTCATGTGTTGAACGAAATATTTTAACAATAAAATTTACATCTTTATCATTAGAAAATAAAGGTTCATGTGTTGACCGTACTCATCCGTTGAGGTTAGTCATGTGTTGAACGAAATATTTTAACAATAAGATTTACATCTTTATCATATATAAAATATATTAAATAACAAAAAGAGTCACACGTGGACAGTACTCATTCGTTGAGATTAGTCGTGTGTTGACAAAAATATAGATTCACGTATTGAATAGGATAAATATTCAATTATTGGATAGAATAACGGAATTATTGAAATATATAAAGCCGTGTTGATTAGAGATGCGCTATTTTGACGCAAACGATATTTATATCAATTATATTCGTTTTTATATTTGAATTTAATCGAATAGAAAACCAATTTGAATTGAATTTGATTTAAATAGAAAACGAATTGAATTTGATTTGATTAGAAAACGAATTTGATTTGATTAGAAAACGAATTGAATTTTATTTAAATAGAAAACGAAACGAATTTGATTTGACTAGAAAACGAATTCGAATCGAATTGAAAAGAAAATGAATTCGAATCGAATTAAAATCGATTTGAATTGAAATCAAATAGAAATGAAAGTAAAAAGGATTTATAATAGAAAATTCAATTTTAATTTGAATTTGAAATAAAGGTTGAAATTGTTTTTGAAATGAATTCAAAGCTATTTATAAAATTCGTTTTAAATAGAAATCGACGAAATATATATTATATATATTATATATATAATATAATGGCCTGAATAGAACGCGCCGCGCCGCGGCAGTTCGCGAATTTCGACCATTGATTTCGAACGGACATTACGGGAGATCCGACCGTCGGATTCTCCTAAAACCGGAACCGTTGGGTTCGTATTGAAAAGAGCTTTCCAATGAATATTAGAAATTTGAAATCTAACGGATGGATTTGGAGTTATGTCCAAATCAAATTCGAAAAAGGTCGCTGTAAGTGCAGTTCGATAGCCATTGGTGGAAATCGACTGTACGGGCCTTGATAAAATTATTAAAAATAGTAATAATTTGTGTAAAATCATAAGAAATGATTTGGGAAAAATTGGGATGAAAAACTCCATATTCGAAAAGATAAAAATAGATTTTTATCGAAATAAACTAGTTTTGAACTAAAATTAAACCCGTTTATTTTTAAATAAATAAATTGGATTTGAAACGGGTTTTAAATAGAATTGATTGGTGGGTTTATCGTGAACTGTCTTTTAAATAACACTAGTTCTTTAACCCTATAAAAGGAGTTTTAATGAATCTGCAATTAAATTGAAATGTGAATTGATAATTTTAATTATCAAATTTTGAAAATGAGCGAGAATGGAGTATCACCAGTTTTGCTCCAAAGCGATAGTTAAATCTTTAATTAGATTTGAACGTGGAATGGTAATAAATTTTACCGATAACACCGTGGTGTTAGATATGGAGTATTACCAGTTTTGCTTCATGGGATGAATAGGTTGGGATTGGGAAATAAAATAAATAATTACTTCGGTGTGGTTCGCTAATCTCGACTAGTTTGGAAAACCATAATTTGGTTTGAAATGACATCCAAAGGAAGATTAAAGAATAAATTTTAAAGAATTTATCTTGGATAAAATTAATGGGAACCTTTCCCTAAGAATATGAAATTTAGAAACTAGCGGTAGGTTAGTTAAGAAGGATGGTTTCCTGGATATTGATCTGATGTTGGTTTCGGCCTTCGGGGTTAATATTTGGGGAATTGCTGTCTTACTGATTCACGGTTAATGACTAATGAATTGGAATGAGGCGTATGTTGTGTTTGTGTAACATTTGTTTTTAATATACGTGGGTTGTTCGAAAAGGTCGGGTTTATACCCATTCTGAATAACCGATTCGACGATAAGTCGAAGATGAAGACGGTGGTTGAAGACCAGAAGTCTTCACATCGATTGGGTGATTACTGATGATCTTGATTGGGCTGTACACCCAAGATGAGGGAAATAGTTGGTGGTCGTCCAGACGTACTTGGAGATGGATGGGTATGCGAGGAAAGTGCCTCCGGTTTCGTTCAGACCCAGAACGAACTTGTAAATGGATTGTGTGTCTGACATTGGATTTTATTCTGTGTTGATTGATTTCTGTTAAATATATATCTGTTTGGCGACGGAGAATTTATTCTCTTACTTAACGCCCTTCTTTGAGACGTACGAGCTTAGAGGTTATATATCGATAGATATCAATCGCATGGCATGAATTGCCTGTGTGGCATGCTGAGTTGCATGGATCAAGGCTTCTGTTGAAAAGCAAAGTCTTGTGGTTGATGATCAAAGCACGACCTACATGGCAGCTTTGTGTATAGTGTGAATTCGCGAGCCTCACACCTCGGTATGAGTTAAAAACGGGATAAGGACTACAGGGAGAGCACGACGTTTCTTTCTAGCTTTGGTGGTGTCAGTGACTTACCAGCCCTGACATTTATATACTTTTCACCTATGTGGTTGTTGGATGAGGCACCTCGATTTTAGTTCTGTAAGGACCGGGAAACGTGTGTTCAGGAATAACTAATCCTCAAACGTAAGAGAGGACCGGCCCTAAAGATCCAAGGATTGCCCAGAGTGTGTAGTCCTGAGACATTTGCTAGAGTGTCTCAAAAGCGGAGAGGAGCTTGCCCCTTGCCTCGACTCATGACGGAAATCCAATTTCCAATACGAGATATTTCGGCTTTATTTGTAGAGCCTAGTATGACGATATAGTAGCATGGGATGCTATGCCGTCTATGATTTATATTTATGATTGAAATTGTTTTGACGCTATACACTTATTATAGTATCAAATGATTTGTTTTAAACGTACCAAGCATGTTTGGCTATTATAAGGGAAAACCTTATCCTCAGGCTTGCGTTGCATTGTGTGATGGGACCTGGGTCTTATAATAGCTTCATTTTTCGAAAAAAGCATTACGATGTTTATTCTATGCACCGGTATTCTTGGGAGGAAACCCGTTCCGTGTTATACGGCGTGGTCCCTTGAATTACTCTCTTTTAAAGTAAAGCTTTAAATAACTGTTTTAGTTCTCACACCAGTCACATGACTGACCTGGAGTTTATTGTTTTAACCTAAACTCTGGGTGCCCTTATTTTCGACACGGGCAGCTAGTAGTTTTGGTTTTGCAGATTTATATTCACAGGATCCTGATTTACAGCTGGAACGATGCTCGGAAAGCTCTGTATCCGTGTATCACTTTCAGTTGTGTTTTGTATTATTCTCCGCTGCTATGTAATTTATTGTAATCTCTGATATTTATCGAATGTAATTTATTCAATTATACTCTGTATATTCTTGTATCTGATGGAATTGTTGTAATAGCAGTGAAATGTTCTTCCGTCTGCGTTCGTTTGTGTGTTGTTCTCAAGGTAATCCGCTCTTTCCTTCACGGGGAAGTAACGGGTCCTTACAATTATTATACGAACTATAAGGGGATTGACCTGGTGAGGAGATAAAATGGACGAAATTATCAATAACTCGGTTATTTGTTAGATTTCCACCAATTTTCTCATCCTACTGTGCAATAATGTAAAAAATATCACCAATAACCTAAGGGTGAACAAGATAGAGATGCAATGTCATTCTAAAAATTGTGCTTAGCAAGCCAGATCATTTGGCATAAACATAAGAGAAAAGATGAGGTTTCATATTGGTGTAAAATTTTAATAAAGAAAGCTAAAATCTGATTTGAGTCAATAATGATAGAAGTCATCCAACTACAAAACCCAAATTTTCCCACTCTAGTTAGAGATATCACCGTTAAAGCCTAATTTTTGGACTAGAGTCCGGAAAGATGGGATTCCACAAGTAATTTTTTAATGGAAATGACGGAGATTTTGTGTTTTCTAGAAAAGAAATCGAGTCTATTAACCAATCCCTCTAATATTCCAAAATAAAATATTAGTCATTGCAGATTATGAGAGGAGGACGCATTAAATAGTTTGGCGAGGGCCACCTGCAATTTGGGTCAAGCGGTCGGAAATGAGATTTCCAGCATTTAGTACGAGAATATGAAGTAGATCTTTTAAGCAGAATATAAGGGAGTTCGAGTCTAGGGGATCTGAGTTCATAGAATAAGAAATGATTCCAGGCTCGGAGAGGAATGCTAAGAGGAAATAGAACGGTCAATAGTTGGATGGGAAGAAGCTACAAAATACTTGATACTAATATGAGATAGGTTTTTTGATCGTGAGTGTGTATGATTAGAATTTGTGCGATTAAAATTTGTGTCATAAGAAAAACAATGTGCTTAATTAAAAATAAATCAGAGTTAACCTTAATGAAGCATGTTCACATTCGACAACGATTGAAAAAGCATGTTAGTCGCTATTAGTAAATCCTCATGTTGGTTGTTTCATGATTTAGAAGAGTACATTAGAGGCAACGGATCAACAATGTCTTCTCCTCATTATAATTGTGGTAAAAGTTAATGTTGTGTTATTTTGTGTATTCCGATAAATCATGATAAGAAAACATCATGGCAAAACTAATGCCATTTTTTGTGCATGAAATGTTTCCTCTTTATAGACATCGAAAAATGAATGCAAATCCATTAACTCACTGCATAAATTTCCGCATTTAGATTTTCTATTTTTCCTTTTTTAAAGAAAAAACATTTAAGAATTTTTGTTATATTCATATAACTTTCAAGAAGTTCAATTGGTTTAAAACATTAAAAATTAAATATAAATGACTATAACATAAAAAAATTGATCCATCATATTACCTATGCTTTTTTTAGAAGTATTCTTAATTAGAGTCATTGATATATGAAATCATGCTAAAAAATCAACTAGATACTTAGTAAAGTACATCCCTTTTTATCGTTTGTGAAAAATAAACTTCAAATGGAATACCTTGATTAAAACTAAATTTCCTAAAGTAGGTTAAAGTGCAGAATGTATGTGATTTTTATAGATGAAACTGAATACTTCGTAAACATGCTCTTATCATGTATTCACTTGATTTTTCAGTCTTCTTTTTTCTCCTTGGCTGCAATGGAAAAGTAGGAAGAAAAATTATAATGGATATCATCTTCAATTATTTATATATGGTTATTCGATCATGGTTTTTCTATCGAAGTTAATATTAATATGCTCTCAAAAAAATGTTGATTATCCATATTACCTTGCTGCAATTTCAATTCTCTGTAAAATTTTCATTATAGTTATCTGTGTTATATTACTTTTCTATGAATATGCAGGCCCTTAGAATCACATGTTCCGTGTTGGTTCTTTTCATGTAGAGCCTTTCACGTGTGTGGAGTCATAAGCTCTTTGCATGTTGTTTACGTGTACATAGAAGCTTGTTACATGTTCACGTGATTGTTTTATATATTTCTAGCCTATCAACCGGCATGTTCAACACGCGTTTACTACTCTCTTTGTTCTCCCTACATAAGTCAATTTTCCTTTAAGTATTTCTTACAATTATAGACTTATTCACCTTCGTTTGAAAAATGCTCCAATTAGTTTCCTGAAATGCTTAAACTTTATTGAATTAAGCTTTTTCTTCTTAGTCACTCTTAAGCTTCAATTTGGAAGGCTAGTGATATATTTGGAAATAAAAGTATTGTCGTCTGTTTGTCCATTAAGGTATTTAAGTTTTCTCTCTTCCAATATTATTTTAGAGGGATGAAAGCTTAAAGGTCATACTAGTTTGTTATATTTGTATTTGTAATTAAGAAATGTTTGCACCAAGTCTGCAGGAAATGGAATATGAAGGTACAATAAGCCGCGTTGTCATTTGTCACGGTTTATTGCAGAAACTTCGGTAAGCATCTTTGCTTATACATAAGTCCTATTATAATGTTTAATATTAAGTTTAATTTTGTAGTTAAGTTTTGTTTGTCATATTTCCATGTTTGATAAAATGACCATGCAGAGTGTGAATTCTTCGGTTCAAGCCAGAATAAGGAAGAATATAACATTCAATATGAACTAGTTTTTTGATTGATTTGATATGAATTGTCTTAGGTAGCATTGTTACCGTAATACTGTCATTATTATTAGTTCTAGTTTGATAAGTTAAATGGCACTTGTACCTTAACCATAACCAAGACTTATGGCTTAATTTGGGAGAACACTTCAATCAATTGTTCCAACGTATAGAAAAAATCATGTTGCAAACCTATTATACATCCTTTTTTGTTAGTGCGGCCTAGCTATTGCATGTTGAACACACCTAATCGACCTACCTTTATTTTCTCTATGTAATCAAGGTTATGTTAAAATTTATTGCAACTTAGAAATATGTTTATTCTACTTTAATAAGGAAAATGCTACATGATATCTTTCTTGAAATGATTGACTTTATGGAATCCATTGTTTTTTCTTCTCATTTGTTATATGTTTCTTAGATTTGCAAGGATGATTGATACATTCAAATTGGGAGGTATTGGAAAAGGCATGGAGGGATTTTCACCCCCTTCCATCGAAAGTAAGTGTACCTAGACCCCATATACACCTAACATTACATATATTAGTTTAGTTGCAATTTTATTGTTGTAGTACTTCTACATATAAAAGCTGCATACTATTAGTTAATAATAACGAATGCGTACCCGTGCTATACACACAGGGTTCATCAGACAATTTGTTTCATAGTGTGTTTTTTATTCCTTTTAACATGCAAAGGTGAGTGAATAAGTTAATGGATTTCAACATTTTAATTAGAATTAACTTAAACATTAATATCATTGTTTTTTTATTGATAAATTTAATTAGATGATGAAGGAGCCATAAAATATAAATAAAACTGATATATATTTATATATAACATGTTGTTTCAATAAATAACATAAACTATAAATTATTTCTAACTTTTGTAGTTTTATCTTAGTGTTCCCAAACCTATAATAGAAGATTTGTACTCAAAGTAAAATAATTTTTTAAATTTAGCTCAATTAAATAACATTTTAATGCATGTGTTAACCTTACTAATTAAAGCTTGGAAAACATAATAAAACCATTGAAACATAATCATTTTCTAATACCATTAGCATAATGTTACATGTGGTTTATATGTAAAATACGCGTTTCATGGAAAAAAATTGGAATAGCTAAATATTTTTTATTTTTACTTTAAATATTCATGCAATCCTAATGTTTGAGATAATATGACATAAAAGAAAGTTGGATAACTAGCATAAGTACAAAAAATTATATTTCTTATGCACATCAATTTTTTTAATAAAAGAGTTGGTTAAAAATTAATTTATATCAAATGAGAAAAAGGCGATCAACAAAGTGAACTACTAAACATTGCTTTCAATATTGAAATGAATCAATCATAGATGGTTATATTTTAGTGCCAGAAAAAGTGTTTCGCAAGATACACGTCTATATTGCATTGAAGGGATAATAATAAGAAATTAGTAGTGGTATTTGTTGAAACGACAATTTGAAAATATTTATAGATTTGCCAATGTTTGTTTGTTTTATTATGAATCAAAATCCATGAAAGATGCGGCATACTTAGAAAATGTCATTATTGTAAAATTAAAAGGCAAAAAGCTTCACTATAATTTATATTTGTTAAAATTCCTTGTTATTTTCTTGAAAATTCCTTGTTATTTTCTTGAAAATTCTTTGAAATAATTAGTTGAATAAAAATTATTTGGCATACCTATTCCCTTAACTATCTAATATCACTATATAGTTAACTTTACGCTCAAACAAAATTTTTATTTAAATTGGACTTTTATTTATTAAGCGATCACACTTACCTTATAATTTTCGAATAATCAGCATTTACTAAAATTTATACTTAACACGGTATCATGATTCCAATTATTAATAGAGATTTCAATTGGAGATTCCTATAGACAGTAGACATGAATTTTATTTAGGGTGGTAATTCTACATCTATATGTCACTTATAGTATTTTGTATTCGAAATTCCAGAAATCAGCAAAATTTAATAATTATAACCTAATCTTCTCAATTCACATGCATGAAAACAAAATCATGTTTACCGTATATTAAGATATCTTATGCTTTGTTTCAAGCATAAATAATTATGGAAAATGTAATGTTGCATTTACAGGAATAAGCAAATATTACTGTAATGTTATTTTTTTCCCTTATAGAAGATATTACCTAAATCTACTCTCATTTTTCTAAATTTTTATTTAAAGTTATAGGTGTGAATAAAATTTTGTTGTACTTCCTTTACTATTTCTTTATAGTAAGAAAGCATTAATGAATCTGTGAAATAATTGATATAAAAATTTCGCAGTGTAAAGTTAAAGTATGGCATTATCAATAATTGAAAATGTCTAAAATGTATAACAAAATTCTAAATTAACTAAGCTATGAATACTGTTTAATGAACTTATAACTTTTAGTAAATCTAAGCAGTTTTCTAATATTATTGAAATAGATGGTGCATTTGAAGAAAGAAGAATCTCTAACATAAATGCATTTAAAGTTTGCGAACAATTATTGAAAATTTTCAAAAATGTTACAAAACCTACATGATTTAATGTATGAAGATAAGACCAACCACCATGGAAATTTCATTTACACTTAATCCTAAGTAAAATTAAAAAAGTAAAGTAAATTAAAATATGGATACTTTCTAATTCGTAATCGACTTTAAGCTAATTAGGAAACTATTAACATTGTGGATATAATTTTATAATTATTCAAATGAAAATTTTGATAATTGATTATATATTGATTATTGAATCTAAACTTTTTAATCATAGATAAAATAATAAACTACATAAATTTGTGAATTCATTTGTACTCAAATGTTGATATAAAAAATGAAATAATATGATATTATTCATTTCTATTTGAACATAAAAAATGTTCGTTTAACATACTAGTATTCAACCAAGAAACAAACATGTTAAGTTTTAAGCATATACATAATAGCATTGGGGTTTATAGTTATTGCTTTGATGGTCAACTTTGCCAAATATATAAGCATATGGTAAAGGCAATTCAACCTTCATTCAATTTTTATAAAAAAATCAACTAAATTAGTCATGTTTTAATAAATGTATACTAACAAAAGTTCAACGTATTTTTTCGAAAGTTAGTCATGTTTTCACCAATCATAATTCTTGCATAAGAGTCTAATGTATACAGTTTATGTTTATAAATCATATAAAAAATTAATTATTCATCATAAAAATTAACGAAAATAAATAAATGTGTAGTGCAAGTGTGATATATCTAGGTTAGCGACAATCTTTCTATTATATTGTTAGTTTTTTAGTATCATTAAAACAATTGTTATTCTTATAGTGTTGATTTCAATTATTAAGTCGTAAAATTGGCTACTTATAAAATATTTCAACAAACAATGATAAAAGTGGACAATAAACGGCTATATAATATAGGTTCTAGTTTGGCAACTTATCAAAACTTTTTAAAAAAAATGTCTTGAAGGGGCAAAAAGGACTATATAAGAGATATGTTAGGCAAATTTTGCTACCTATCAAAAAATTTAACAAGAAATGACATCAGAGAATAATATAAGACAATATAACAGAGATGCTAGGTCTCTTATAATGAAAACGATATGAAAATAAAAAGTTAATAATTTTATTCTTCGTCAATATATTACTAGATATTTTACACAAATACAAAAATGTAATTCTATTTTACTTAAAAATTAAGAATGCATTAAAGCTGAAACCTAGGAATTTTTCTTCCAATTTTAAGGGTTTTGATTTATGGGCACTGCGATTTACACAATATGCACAAAGATGTATTCATAGTTCACGTTTTGAATATATATGGTCCAAATTGATATAGACATGATTAAAATAAAACAACCTAATAAAATTCGGCATAAAGGTAAATGCTAGCATTAACGTTTAGATGAACACCAAATTACTTCCATTCACGAAAGCAAAACGCGCTTGATGTGTCCATAATTTTCACAAGAAAGGAAACATCGAGTTTGCCTTCTTTTGTCTTTCATTCCAATACGATTGCCAAAGAGAAGTGAGAGTGTTGACATTTTGTTTCTCATCAATAATTTTTACAACTAATTTCTTACAGCGAATATAATCGAAATTATTTCCATCATTATCTAATCAATGTATTATCTATTGTGTACTAAAGCAATTTCGTTCATTCCCTATATTGTACCATTCAAAACAAGGAGTAGATAAAGACATTCAATTTTCAACTTCTTGTAATCTTTTTTCAAAGCAGTTATGTTAACCTATACACTTTTAGGCATCTCAACCATTAAAACCATAAATCATTCATAAAAGCATACATTTAATTATTACGACTCTTAGAATCCCAATTAACTAAACATAAATACACACAATAACATGAACTAAGCGTGTGAATAAACAAAAAAATATGTGTACCCAATGAACATGCACAAGAAAATTGTATACTATAAGAAACGCATAACCACTGAGAAGAGATTGATATAATTATACTATGATTAAGGTGTAATGTGTTTAACGTAACCATTTTCTAAATTTAGATCCGTTTGTGCCTAATATAGTAATTTGATTAAACAAATCCAAATTATGATGCTACAAAGAGGCACCAATCAGTGCCCTATTTTGTTTAACAACACAGAAGATCTCGAAATGCAAAATTAGTATTTGCAATGGCAAACCGCTAAATAATTCACATACAGGCATTCACTTCCCTCACATACAAGTAACATCATTAACCACTTATTGATTATGGAAAAACAAATGATATCTTTATCAACGTGTAAATATTATGGAAAAACGATTGATAAATCTCCAATATAATTCAATGAACATTTTGTACGCAAACATTGTGGAGCCCTTTACCCATTTCCTCAAAAGTACCATACATATAAGTGATCATTATGATTCAATTAGAGTTGAACCTTTATCTCTGAAAGGAGCAATTTCTCTTGCTCTGGAATCCTCATTGATGTGGGTTAGCGGATGCCTATGAGTTTGATTTCATAAACTGTTGATCTCAGTGGCTTAATTTCTAGTAATATGTCTACCTAGAGAAATATAAATAACATTCACGCATAGGCATTCACACAAAGACATTCACTTGCTCTCATAAACTATTGACCTCAGCGACTTATTTTCTACTAATATGTCTACCTAGGATTGGCTTAAAACTGTGTCCAAGAAGAAAATGAATGCTATATGTGGCTGGTTACATAGCATGCTTTAGGTTGAAATTAATAGTAGAACCTAGAATCACAACATTTTCAATATATGATTCCATATAAGTTCCATGTTGTTGATTTTTTTAGGCAATAAAGTTGCATAAATGCCATTTGAACCATTTTTCATGTAATAAGTATTAGCGAATACCCAAAAACCACCATCCCTAACCGGAGCACTGCCCGTTAACAGGACAATTTCATGCAAATCTCAAATGTGGTCCGGATCATGGGGAAATAACTCCCATAACATGCAGAAATCGCAAACGAAGCTAAGGAGTTGGTCCAGGAATGCGTTTCTGTGTTCATCTGCTTCATCACAAATGAGGTGAATGACAAATGCAAGCACGAGCATCGCAGGACAATGCTGGCTGACGATTTGCTTTGGGCCACGAAGACGCTCGGCTTGGACAACTGAGCTCCTTACCCACTTCCTCCAAAAATATCGTACCATGGAAGGGATCCCCGAGGCTCCATTAGAGGCCAACCTCCATCCTTCAACAGGAACAGCGGCACCTTGGTCATGAATCCTTATGGGAGTGGAGTTGCGGATCCGTATGGGTTTCAGTATACTATTATTAATAACCAGCATCATGGAATTTACGATGGAAGGAATATGGGAAACTATTACCATGCCATGTTGAGGCGCCTCATTGATGTGGCAGGACAAGTACTTTAATCAACACCTAAGTAGCAGAACCACCACCTGAGTAGCAGAATATGATTTCACCTCAACAGCAGAAGAGGACTTCTTGCCTAAGCAACATACAAATACAAAAAATAGTTTTGACAGTATATGTGTTCTTAATAACACAGATAAGTTACAGTTTGAGTATACCCTTTCTATAATCTTCTCCTTTGTACATTTGAAAGCAAGCAAAGAATAAAGAAGGAAAGATGTTTATAATCACAAAATGTTGAATATTTGAGAGAACAAGTGAATATTATATGAAAATATTTCAGAATCAAAGAATATAGAAGTCAAGAAAATTCGATTGTAATCAGTGATTAAAGAAAGTGATTCTGAAGTGCATTTATAGTAAATAAAAGGTTGAATTATTCGTGAGAAGGTTTAATCAAAAGATACCGTCATAACTCTTGGATTAAAGAGTGAGTTATGACTCTTTACAAAGTCGCAACCCTTCAGTTCAACCATCTAAATTTATGATTCGGAAGGCTAAAAAAAGGTTAGAATTTGAAAAAGTGTGCATGTGCACAAAGTCATAATATTCAGCTGTCTGAATGGATTATTCAAACATCTGAATTCTATTTTAAAACAGAAATCAATATAGCCCTTTTGGTTAAAGCACCGACTTTCTAAACTAGTAACTCGAGTTCAAGTCCTAGCAGCTCCTTTCTTTAAAAACTTGGTTTTATTTAAAATAGAGTGTATATATGATATATATAACTTAGGAGAGATTTTAACATTGAATCTAACTAAATACTAACTTAAATATAAATTTATCCTGCCTTTGAATCTTCTTGTATTTCAATCATAATCTCCAATATTTTTCCTATGATATTCGTTAGCATACAATGTTGTTGATATATAGTTGTCATAGTCAGAATATTGCTCAAGAATCGAGGTTTTAACAATATCCTTTTTTATGATGACAACTATATACGACTTTAAGATATATATATATATATAATAAAATAAAATTTTAAATATTACCTGTGGCCCCATGACCCCCTTGTATATATGTTATATAATTTTTTCCCTTTTGTCATCGACAAAAAGGAATAATAGCTTATAGGGAACTAAATGATACCTAGTTCATAAGGCAGAAAAAATGGTAGTGTATATGAACTATTTTTAATAAACTTGATACATATGTTAATAAATATCATAATATCAAGAATAGGTGATCAATAGAACACTGTATTATATTTCATATAACTTTATAGATCATCATCATAGGTTGATCATAATAAAGGGATCTGCAATAATTCAGCCTGTTGTTTTACTAATTCAGACGGCTGAATTTAGAAAAATAATAACCCGAGAGCAAGCCTCATTATGAGCCGGCTGTTTTGTTAAATTCAGACAGCTGAATTTTAGGATAATTTTTTAATGCCATGAACGTTCTGACAAATAAATTTAGAATTTATTTGGCTGAATTTGGAGTTTTTCTAAGATGTGCACATTTTGTTTTCAAAGTTTATGAATTTAAATGCCTATCGTATATATGTGTTAATCTATGAAATTTCTAAGTATATATATGCTTGAACAACATATTGAAGAACATAGATAAAGACCTATACGCATAAATATAAAAATATAGATTCCCTATTGATGTGACCTCCCCCGTCGCTATGATTGTATTTTCTTTCCCTTAAAAGAAAGATGAATATGGATAGGTGTAATAAAGGGTTTTAATGTGGAGAATAGAGTTGAAAAAAATAAGATATAAAAATAAAAGTTATCATATTCTTTGATTTACTCTTTCATTTTGAGTTTTATTTCGAAAGATATCAGAGATACTGAAATAACCTCCTCATTGTTGTGGTGCACCTGCAAAAAATATGATACACACACACACACACACACACACACACACATATATATATATATATATATATATATATATATATATATATTGGTACTCACTTCCTCCGTTAGGGTTTGGGGTTTAGATGGAAGATAATACTCAAATGGGTTTAATGGGACCTTTAAAAATAAAAATTTCATTATTAACTACTAAATTAAAACAGTCATCGATATATTTTTCTTTGTTTAACTAATTTACAGGAACACAAATACTTAAATAACTTCTATTGGTATTTCCTTTCGTATTGTTAGATTTATTATAAATATCTCTAATCATAGAAGTATTCGAATTTCTTTAAAAATTGAATCTTTGATTTATTTGTGCTTTATTACTAGCAGTGATATTTTTATTATACATAAAGGCATATCTAGTACTATTTCTATGATTAGTTTTATTATATCCTAAACCACTTTTGTCGTGTAAAGGTCGAGATCTAGATAAAATCATATTTAAATCATTTTGACCTTTATTAAATTTCATGAACTTACTTGTACATTTTACAAATTTGATTCCAAAATCGCGATTGACATTTTCAAAAGCAATTTTGCTATTTTTTAAATCATCAATTTCCTTAATTAATTCAGAATTCTTCCTTTCTAAAGTACTATTCTCATTTTCGAGATGACAAATTTATGATTCTAAATTATCTAAAGATGATTGCAATTTTTCAAAATTTTCTTTAAAGTCACAAAATTCATTTTGCAAATTTTATTATTAACTCTTAAAAAATCACATCCTTTCAATAATTCTAAGTTCTTTCCAATTAAAGCTTCATTTTCCTTTTTAAGAGATAAAATTAAAGAACTAGAATTGTTTAAAGAATCTTCTAAAGATGTATTTTTATTTCATAACATGTTTATTTCCTTTAAAAGATTATTTTTTTATCTTCAAGATGCTCATTTTGTTTTTGAAGGAAATCCTTTTGAAATACAAGCTCTTCTAAGGTATTTTCAAAGCATTTAATTTGTTTTACAAAAAAAATTATGTTCCTCTTTTACTTTGAATTTTTCTTGCTTATAATCTTATGATTTACCTAAATTAATTGTATTAAGTTTATTCAAAGTTTTAAAATCTTGGAATAATTTTTCATGGTCTAACAAAAGATCTTCATATAATGAATCCATACATAGCGATTGTGATCTGACTTTAGCCATGAGACATTTGTTTGCTTGCTCCTTTGATTCTGCTTTGTTTCTTTTCCACTTTCTAATGTCTTGACTAGATTTCTTTATCGCCATTTGTTCTAGGATGTTGTTACGATCTATAGAATCCTAGGCTCTGATACTAAATGAAAAGAACGAGTGGGGTCCAGTAATATAGAAATGCGGAAGTAAATTATATATGATATATTAATCTTAATATAGTTATGCAAGTAAATATTTAATGATAAAACTATATAGAACTAATATCACAGATAAGCAAAGTAAATGTAGTAAAATAAATTAAATAACACTAGGGATTTTTATGCTGGTTCGGAACACCGTCCTATGTCTAGTCCCAGACTCCTTCTAGAATTCCACTAATCAATACCCTCACTTAACCTAAAGGAACATGTATTACAACACCTGAGTAGCTGAACAGGGATCTGACCAACAGAACAGGATTTCGCCTCAGCAGAAGAAGAGGACTTCGATCTACACTTGAGAAGCAGAACAGGGACCTGAGCAGTAGAACAGGATATCGTCTCAGCAGCGGAAGAGGACTTCCTTACTAAGCAACGAAACAGGACTTCAACAAATACAAAAATAGTTTTAACTGTATATGTGTTCTTAGTAACACAGATAAGTCCCAGTTTGAGTACATCCTTCCTATATTCTTCTAAATTGTATATATATTTGAAAGCAAGTGAAGAATAAAGAAGGATAGTTATTTATAATCATAGAATACTGAATATTTGAGAGCATAAGTGAATATTATATCAAAACATTTCATAATCAAAGAATATTGAAGTCAAGAAAGTTTGATTGTAATCAGTGACTAAAAACAAGTGATTTTGAAGTGCATTTATAGCAAATAAAAGGTTGCAATTACTCTTGAAAAGGTTTAATCAAAAGATATTGTCATAACTCTTGGATAAAAGGGTTATGACTCTTTAAAAAGTCGCAACCCAGCAGCTGACCTGTCTGAATTTATAATTCAGAAGGCTAAAAAGGTTAGAATTTGAAAATGTAGGCATATGCACAAAGTCACAATATTCAGCGGTCTAAATGGATTATTCAGACGTCTGAATTCTACTTAAAAACAAAAACCACCATAGCTTATTTGGTTAAAACACGTGCCTTCCAAACTATTGACACGAGTTTGAGTCCTAGCGACTCTTATTTTTGAAAAGTTGATTTTTATTTAAAATAGAGTGTATATATGATATTATATATATATAACTTAGGACATATTTTAACATTGAATCTAATGAAGTACTAACTTGGATATAGGTTTATACTATGTTCGAATCTTCTTGTATTTGAATCATGATCTCTAATATTTTTCCTGTAATATTAGTAAGTATACAATATTGTCGGTATATAGTTGTTGTGGTCAAAATATATCTCGAGAATTGGGATTCGAACATGATTTTGACTAAACGTTGTTGTGTAGCTATGCATCCCTATCCTCTGTCCATTTAACTGATGCTTTATATGCAACGTTTACGACAATGTTTATAAACGGTGTAAAGGTAAAAATGTAATATTGCTTATATTATTTACAAAAGACACTATTATAGTAGTGATTGCTTCTTTTCTATGAATTAGAAAAGCACGATTTATGAAATAATACTGCAAGCGCACAGATCGTGTAATATGCAGGTCGAATCACAGGGAGGTAAATTAAATTAAATTATTTATATAATTTCTTGGGCAAGTTAGACAAATCTTCGAGGTTGGTTTTGAAAGCAAACGAAATTGAAACTACAATTTAACTATTATTGAATTGAATCAGATCTGAATCTAATCAAATCTATATTCAATCCAATATGACCTAGGAAAGCAATAAAAGAAACAGAAATTAAAATTGCAGAAATTAAATAACAAACGGGAAATAAAATTAGGATTACCTTTGAATCTAATCAGACGGCCAATCACTAATGAAAAATAAATGAAAAATAAATGAAAAATATAAATAATGCACTACCAAATCTAATTGTTAGACAACTCTAATTGCTAAGAAAATAAAAAAAAACAGAAAGGTAAAAGAAATTCTCAATTCATCGATGATGTTTACAATGAGATTACAAGGGTATTTATAGGATAGATAGACAAACCTAACCCTAATACAATGACAAATGGGCCTTAGGGAAACCACAAAAGAGTTTACAATGAGAATTACAAATGGGCCTTAGTGAAATCTAGTAAATTTGGGCCTTTCCTCTTTTCCTCTTGCTTCCTTGACAAATATTCATTGATTTTTGATATGCATAGCCTTTCTACCAGTTATTTTCTTGTCCAAAAAGCAACTAGATGTGAGATCTTCATCGGCAAGTCTTCATATGTAAATATACAACAAGTTGATCTTTATTTTTATATTTTCTGACTGCATGTGGCTAAGTCGGCATATCTGTAAAAGTGACAAAATAATACCCAAGTAATATTTATTTATATACAAAAGATAAGATATAAGAGCATCAAATAGACACATTTCTATGTTAATCAAATATCTCCACACTTATCTTTTACTTGTCCTCGAGTAAAAATAAATAAATGAAAAACTAAACTAGATAAGTCACACTTTCGTAGGAAACACGATTGCATAGAGCGTATGCAACAAGCCGTTAAACCTCTAGGCGTCCCTAGTAGGACGAGTGGTGTCTTGTGAGGGTTTTCAGCAGACACTGCCCACAAAACCCAAATGCAGTATGATATGGTTCTGATGCAACTACATGAATGCAATGGACATATGCAAATAAAAACGAAAAATGAAAACATGACTAGTTTCAGGAAAGTGGTACAACAAATTAAGTTAATGTAATAACCCGGAAAATCAGAACCAATTTAAATTTTTTAATTTGGCTATTTTAGTGGACTTTAAATATTTAAAATAAAATATTTTAAATAATAAAGGTCAAAAGTATATTTGAATCGATGTTTGAAAATGAATATATTTATTTTAAATATAAACAAGGCCTGAAATGGCGTGGTAGTTTCAAAATTTGAATTCGAACTTTGACGGACTGTACTGGGTGCAAAATAAAATGGATTTTAGTGAAACCAAAAATATTTAAATCAGTTTGTGAATATCTTTCTAATGAATCTGAAAAATCGAAGTTTCATAGCGGAAATCAAAAGTTATAGCCAAATGAATTTTCAGAAAGGTCGCTATAGAGTATATATAGCCCTTGAAAGTAGCCATTTTGCAAACGACCTCTGTTTCCGACGAAACCACTTTTGTTGGATCCGGAATGTCAAATTATTGCTAGGTTTCGAATTCCATAATTTTTGAACTTAATATGTGAGCGTGGCGAAGGAAAAATGTGTTTGGTTGATTTCAGTTAAATTGGATCGACCAGAAAATGGCCATTTTTCAAATGGTCTCAGAATTCGACGAAATCAGCCGTATCGTCAAAACATAGCTAGATTTATTTTTCTGGAATTTTTGGGATTAGCATGTAGCCTCGACAAATTAAAATGTACGTTCAAATCAAATATTTAATGTTTTATTTTTTTATTTGAGGAAAAACTGACTGAAACAGTCGAATGGGCCTACGAAACATATACCATTGTGTTCGGAATGGAGGTATTTAGCTAGGGGCGATAGTTGTTGGGTTTGAATTGGTGTTCGGATGAAAAAGTCAACATACTTGGATTTAATTAAATTAAAAATAAAATATAAATTCCCTTGGCCAATAGAAATCCGCTTCATTCATCGTTCAACCCGCTACCTTCAAAACCGACGATGGATAAGCTCTCAGAACTTCTCTCCTCCAATTCTCTCCAACCACGCATCAAAACCCTACGCCCCTTTGCAACTTTTTGAAGTCCTCCTCTGCCTCTTCAAATCAAGACAAACCCCATCACCTATCGTCACCCCAGCTTCGAGATCGAGCTCCCCAAAGTCCCAGACTTTCGAACGCCGTCGAGGACGCCAGGCGCCGTCGATCTGGTTGAAACCACCCTGCATGGAAAGCCTTCTCCACCCCCTTCGACGCTGTGTAGTCTGATCGACGCAACGTTTTTCGGATTGGAAGTTATTTCAAAACTTAGTTTTGAAGATCAAGCTGAGGTAACAGCTGTTTATTTTAGAACTTTAATGCGCTACAAATTGTGATTTCACTGTAAAAATCATATCTTTTTGCTGTGTTGTCAAAATCCAATGAAACAAGAGACACCGGGACCGTGAGGACATCTTCTAAATTCTAGAAGAGACCGGATATTTTTCTAAGCCATCTACAATTTTTGGAGGAGTGGAACCCAATGTGAGATTTTTGAATTATAAACGATATGGAAATGACGATTTATAAATTATATAGTCGATGTATGAGTTATATAAGCATTGTACACCTCATGTATAAGCGTTGTATAAGTTGTATGTTCGATGTATAAGTTATATATGCGTTGTAAAAATTATATATGCATTGAAATGATATTGAAATGAAATCGAAATATATTTGTGTACGTATATATGGTTGATGTGAAATTAGGTGAATATCATGAATGGTTGATTGGAAATGATTGATTGTGGTTGAAATTCCAATAGGATTAGTATATGGGAAAATTCGTCTGCGTACGAACTAGATATTGAAATCCCCATTGTTAAAAGCTGCGAGGCTTTAAGGTAGAGCGAGGATCTGTACTCGGGACAACGCCGGTTTTAACTACCTTGTCGTTATGCTGCAGAAATTTTAAATAATATTCACGTATTAGAATTATTTTCATGTGTTGGAACTATATGCATGTGTTGAAACTATATTCATGTGTTGAATGACATTCATGTATTGAATAAATTCTTTGAAATATAAAAATAACATTTTTATCATATATATAGACTGTATAAAATATTAGTGTTTTAAATAAATTGTTTTAAACCAAAAATCACATTTTTATCATCTATATGAAGTATATAAAATAATCGTGTTTTGAAATAAATTGTTTGACAATAAAAATCACATTTTTATTATATATATGAATTGTTAAAAATAGTGATGTGTTGAAATAAATATCTGTTGGATAAAAATATCAATTTTATCAAAAAATTTAAATGAATATGGTTTTGAAATTGAATAGTGGATTATACTTAGATATATATATATATATAATTAAAATAAATCGAATAACGAAGCTGCAGTTTGTATTTTGAAACCATGATTTCAAATGATTATTGCGGGAGATTCAACCATCGGATTTTCCCGAAACTGAAACCGTTGGGTTCGCTTTGGAAATATCTTTCTAACGACACCAACTTTGTAAAGATCCAACGGTTGGAATGTTTAATTCAAATTTGAATAAAAACAGCGCCAAAATCGATTATATATATATATATAATTAAAATAAATCGAATAATGATGCTGCAGTTCGTATTTTGAAATCGTAACTATAAACGATTGTACCGGGAGATCCGACCGTCGGATTTTCCCAAAACTGGAACCTTGGATTCGTTTTGAAAAGATATTTCTAATGATATAAAATTTGTAAAGATCCAACGGTTAGATTTTCAGATATATGTAAATCAAATCTGGGGAAAAACAACGCCACGACCGTGTTATGGCCTGAAGCGTCGTTTATATAATTGGCTATTTTTAAATGAATAAAAATAGCGATAAATCGTGATAAAACATTATAAACGATATGGAATGGAAATAAACTGAATTTGCTCGGTTTATTGGATATTTGATGGTTGAATATGTTTGACGTGAAATTTACATTAATGAATTGAAATATGGATGTCGAATAATTTAACCATTGAAAGGAATTGATTTGAATTCTAAATATACGTGAATTATTTGAAAAGGCTGAGTTAATTCTCATTTCAAACAATTGGTCGACGATTAGAAGTCGAAGATATGAAGATGGTGCAAGACCGATGATCTTCACATCGAATGGATGGGTGCTACTGATGCTCATGATGGGAGTAGCTACCTTGAAGGGGGCTTAAGTGGTAGCCGTCCGGACGTACTTGTTGATTGTATGAGTATGCGAGGTATAAGGTGCCTTCGGTTTTGTTCAGACCCGTAACGGACTTGCAATGGATGTGTGTCTTATGTTGTATATTGACAACGTGGCATGCAGAGATGCTGTGATCAAAGCTTTTGTTGAAAAGCAGAGCTTTGTGGTTGATGATCAAAGCACGGTTTTGAATTGTTAACTTTGTGTTTAGCGTTGTTTCGCGAGCCTCACACCCCGGTATGAGCCAGAAACGGGAGAGGACCTCAGGAAGGACCTGCGTTTTCTTCTAGCTAGGAGTGATGTTTTGGGTTTTACACGCCCGGGCATTTTACTTATGTGGATGATGGATAACGAGGTGCCTCGGATATATCGGTCGCTCATGGGCCGATGGTTTGGTCGGTGTATGACCAGTTTACGCCCCATAGGGCAGGGAAATGCAGAGTTCAGGTACTATAATCCACTCCATGTGGACCGGCCCTGACGATCCAAGGGGCAGTTGCGGTTGTTCCGGAGACATGGGCCAGATTGTCTCAAAGAGGTAAGGACGATCCCTTGCCTTGGTTCATGACGGAAATCCAATTTCCAAATACGACATTGTGCGGTTTTGATTGTATACCTATATATGACAACATAGTGGTATGGGGCATTAATGTCGTCTATGATTGATACTTATGATTGAAATTGTTTTTCAAACATATAAACACTAGTAATAATATCAAATGCTTTTGTTTTATTCGTATCAAGCATATTTTGGCCATTATAAGGTAAAACTATATCCTTTGTTTTGTGTTGCATTGGTTGATGGGAACTGAGTCTTATAATGGCTTCATTTTTATAAAAGGCATTACGATGTTTAAAATATTTACTTGTTTTAAAGCACTGGCAATCCCATGGAGTAAACTCGTTCCGCATTAGCGGCGTGGTCCTGTGATTGGCCTTATTGTAAAATATGTTAAGTAGATTTCTCACACTAGTCCCATGACTGACTCGTAGTTTGTTTCACTTGCAAACTCGGGTGCCCTATTTTCTACATGGGCAGCCTTGTATTCAGGTTTTAGCAGGCTCTTTCTGGATAGCTGGAGCTGAAGACGGATTATATCATTTCTTTCTTTTTATGTTGTTCAGCTCCTATTGTTATGTTTTGATTCCGCTGTAGACATTTATGTAAAGCTGAACTGTATTTTGTACTAAGTATGATCCTGTATACTGTGTAACTCTGACGATTATGCTTATCATGTGTATTCTATTGTACATTTTCTGGTGTATTTATTTATTTCTGTTCTATTGTTACCTGTTTATGTGTTATATTCCAAAGATTACCCTTGCCACTGTGGAACGGGGGTTTGGGGTTGTCACAATTAACAATTTCTAATTAGTTGATTATACTTTAGATACCACAACTTGTCACAAATTTTCAATATAATTCAAGTTTTCAATATTAAACTCTAGTTTGGTCAGTTGGTTCGATCGATAACATAGTGTAGCTATAAAATTGATTCTTAGTTTGCTTGGCACAGTTTGTAAAGTGGTATTATTATTTCCTCGTGTATGGCTAGTCAAATCAATAAGATCAAGAAGTGTTTGGGCATCATAGATTATTCTCCATCTCTATAAAAATTGAAATTTACGATTAGTTACAAACACCTAACTAAAAAGACCAAGGTATACCACCCATACACTGCGTTGCGGACTGACGGAGAGTTGGGACAGAGCTTGGCAGATTGTGCAGACCGATGCTGACTTTGTCAACAGCATGTCGGTAATCCTTAGGTGTCCAACTCATAAAATGAGACCAAGATATACCAACGTTGACTTTGTCAACAACATGTCGGATAGAGCTTGGCGGGTTTGCACACCAATACTAGATTTACAAGCAAGGCTGGATCCCTTGGATTACTATTATTATTATAGAAAATATAAGAACAAGAGAGTGTTATGCGAATTCAGCTTAACACATCCTAGTTTTAAAGATTTGAAAATCCAATATAAGTATTTTAAGTCATCCACTCGTTTAAACAAAGACTACAATGTAGAACAGATTTCATGGCCATCACCTAAGAATCTCCCTATGTACCGGTTATACTATTATCCCTCAAATTTCAACTTTTCATTATATTTCGTATTCGATCTTAGTCGAGAGAAAAAAATACTATCAACTGGCTAACAATTGTTAACTTATTTTATTGTATCAATCTAAAATGATTCATGCTTCAAAAAAATGGCATGTCACTTCGAGCTAAAATGCATGATGGTCCTATATGGAAAAAAAATAAAAGGATGTAATGCAGACTCCCCCCACACTAGAACTAAATAGTGTCCACAATCTAAACACGTTTTCTAAATGTGAAAGATAGCACCAAGAGATGGATAAGATGCAAAATTATTTGTAGAATGGAATGCAGTCTAACTATATGTAAGAATGGATCATATGTACAATGATATATGTGTTTTCGATGCATGCGATGCAAAGAATGCCACCAACTTTCCCCCACACTTGGTTCTAGCCTAATGAATCACATTCCTACTATGTCTAGGCATTTTTCTAATACGCAAAGATTTTTGAAAACCATCTCATCTTTATACCTAGATTTATAGTCTAGTAGATAAATGTCCAGTGTCATCCTAACCCGAAGTTTTTTAACAGAAGTAATGCTTCCAAGATGATTCATATGTTCCACAAATTTATTAGTGTAATTATCCAAAAAAAATTGATCGGATATAAACTCAGTTACAATCTTGAAATTTAAATTCTGTGTGTTATTCAAGCTTTTGTGACCACGTTTCTCAATTTTATTAATTGACAACGTGTTTTCGACACAGACAATTTCAAGTTCGTTTGAAATGTGAAAATCGAAATTTTCGAACTTGGACTGGTGGCTTGGTTCTATTTCATCCTCATTTGGCAACTAATCCTCATATAATCCAAAAATTCATGTTCATTAAAATCCATTTTCACTTCTGATTTTTGAAAAGTTCAACATTTTCATTTTGTTCAATTTCAAAATTTTCAAGTTTCTCGCAGTTGGAAAGAGAAAGATCAAAATCTAAGCTTAAATCTTTTCCTGAAGAGAATTGAAGTCCAAATCATTTGTTGAATTTTGAACAACTTCATTTAGATCGTTATTCTCAATTTCCAAAGTTGTTATTTGAAAATTTTCACTATTAGTAAAGAATGGACTATTTTCTAATTCATCGCATGTTTGAATTTGATTTTGTTGTTTGAGTTGTTCTTTAAAATATGACATTAAACAAAGAAGTTCATCAAGCTGTCTATCATTTTTATCAAGTTGTCTGTCTTGTTTTTCTACCCTCTCTCTAGGAATGATAAGATGATATTCTTCAGAATCATTGATTTGAAAGCTCTCATTTTGGATTTCATGATTCTCAAAATTATAGTCCACATCAATTTCACAATCAATATTATTTCCAATGTGGTGGTTGTTTGAATTTTCAGAAAAATGACAAAGATATTGGAAATCATTTTGATTGTAAAAATTATGTCCGTAACCAAAACTATTGAAATTCGAGGGAAAATTGCAATTTTGGTTATTTTCGAGATGTTGATATGGGCTATAACTTTGAAACTTTTGGTTTACAACCCCATATTGATGTGGATCAATGCCATATTGAGATCCAAAGCTATTTTGATGTGGATGTGGCCCATAATTGAAATTATTGAAATTTGAATTGAAATCGCAATTTTGATCATATTCATGATTTTGAAAATGTTGGTCGTTTGGAAAATTTTGAAAAATGTTGGCATCGGACTCATGAAATTTCGGAAAATTATGCCTCAAGAGTTGTAATTCATACTCATACTCTTGTAGGGAACGTCTTCTCAGGTTATTATCCCACAATTCTCTTAAAGATTTTTTTTGAATCAGACATTTGAATGAAATCAAGGCAAGACAGAAATTATTCTCAGTTCAAAATAGTATAAAGTACTAAGTTGTGCTCTATTAATTAACTGACTCAATTAGAAGGGAGGAAAGGGTCTTATGGTCGTTCACATATAGTATAAATACTAAGGGATACGACCAATGTTTTACGGGTAGTATGCAACCTCTTTTGCTAATAGTTCAATAAATTGAACTACTATATATCCGCGATCCAATTATACGAGACAATCAACTTCACAAAGCACCACTTTTCAGTTATATTATTTTGCAATGTCTATTTTTATTGTTGAAAATAATGAGAACGAAGATTCAGTTATGGAAATATCAAACAACCACAAAAATTAGATAATGATAACTGCAGATATTTAAAATATTGTACAAGAAAGCTGCTGCCCCTACAGAAGATTTTTACAAGCAATTTCTATAATTTTTTAAGCAGCAGAGCACATGTGCAGTTCAGAAAATTTTACAGTGGTGTATGGTTGTCCATCCAGTGCAATTGAGTAGCTTGAACTCTTTTCTTCACTATTTGGAAATCGACTTTTGAATCCTTGTTTGATGGCTTTGACACTATCTCTTGATTTGGTTTTGAATTTGGGGCTCTCTGTTTTTTTTTTTGAATGTAATAAACAACTAAAAAAAGCACAAGAAAAGAAAGGGAACTAATAAAAAAACCTAAATTGAAAAAAAGGAAAAAATACAAAACAAAAACACTAAACCTAAAAAAAAATTATCACAAACCAAAAACTGATGCACTCAAGTTATAAAAGAATGCACCCAACTAGTGAAACAAACCTCGAGTTAAAACAAACCAATAACACGTAATTATAAACCACACAGCAATTGTTCCCTTTATTCCCAAAAGACAAAAAAATTAAAGACCCGACCAAGTATATTTACCCAACGGCTACTTCAATATAAAGAAGTCAAATAATCAAAATTCTAATCTCCCGGTACCCAAGACTGTACAGAGAAAGAATCGACCCGCCTCCATTTCTGTAAATTTCAGTCGAATAAAAAAAGAATTCGAACTCAACTTCAGATACCCATAGTTTAGAGCAAATAAATTCGATCTCGAGTCCTCTTTTTTTCTAATTGAGTTCAGATCGAATCGGAAAAGTTTTGTGAATCAAATTGAGTTTGGTTGTTTGATTTGCAGAAGTGCGAACTGGGGTTTCGTGGATGGGTGATTTGAAGCTTGTCGAATTGGGTTTCCAGACAGTGCTTGGTTCGGGTTTTCTGGTGTTTCGAAGCGGGTTTGGTAGGGTTTTGGAATTTGGATTTATGGGTTTGTGAGGGATGAAGCATTTTTTGAGGAGGTGATCGGATGTTGGGTATCATGAAGGTGGGTCTGTTTTGGCTGGCGAAATAGTATTGGGTTCGGATCTGGTGAATTACGTGAATTTAGGGTTGAAGAGGAGACGTGGTTGATTTCAAGACGGAGGGTAAGGATGAGAAGATGAATGTGGTACAGTGGGTGAGGGGTAAAGTTTGATGAAGGTAGTGGATGGTAATTGCAGAAACTTGTTGATGAAGTATTGAGGAGTTGTGTGGATAATCGTAGTATAGCTTTGATGTATGGTTTTCAATCGATTGACGGTGAAGATGGAGTTGTATGTAGCAGTTTTTGATGATGATGGATTGTGCAGTCTGCTACTGTTGAAGGGGAGATGGTTTTGGTGAGTCTATGTATGCGATTTTGGATATGAGGGTAGCGGTTCGGTGTTGAACTGATGAGAAAACAGAGGTTGAATTTGCAATGGCGAAGGAGGTGTGGTATGATTTTTTTGTGCGAACTGATTTGTTATTTGTTTTGTGAAGGCGATGTATGGCTTATGGTCTCCGTTGATCTTCTAGAAGAGGATCTAAGTTGTGATGATTTGTGAGTGGTGGATGTCGAGAGGTGATGAAGGGTGGTTTATGGGCGTGGAAAGTATGGTCTGGAGAAATTTAAGCAAGAGAAGCAAAGGAGATTGAAGAAAAACAAAGGAAACAAAAGATTTTTTAATTTGTGTGAACTTGTAAGAAGGAAAAATTTTATAAAAAGGGAAAGCAATAAAAGAGAAGACAAAATACGAAGGATTTTTTTCGGTTTGTTGTTGTAAAACTATAAGAGAGAGAAAATAAAGAAAAAAGAAAAATTTGAAAAGATAAAGAAATAAATGGAGAAGGGAAAGGAAATTGAAACAAAAAATGACAAGAATTTTTTCACTTGATTAGAAGATTATTGTATGAATGAATAATAACGAATCTAGCCAATCAAGAATTATATATATATACAAGAAAAATAAAGGGAAAAAATAAAACTAACATGAATCAGAAATTAAATAAATAATAAAATTCAATAGTTACCTCCCCGGCAACGGCGCCAAAAACTTGTTTGTTTTTTTCAATGAATTAGAAAAGCACGATTTATGAAATAATACTGCAAACGCACAGATCATGTAGTATGCAGGTCAAATCACATGGAGGTAAATTAAATTATTTATATAATTTCTTCGGCAAGTTAGACAAATCTTCGAGGTTGGTTTTGAAAGCAAACGAAATTGAAACTGCAATTAAACTATTATTGAAATTAGGATTACCGTTGAATCTAATCAGACGGTCTATCACTAATTAAAAATAAATAGTACACTACCAAATCTAATTGTGTAGACAATACTAATTGCTAACAAAATAAAAAAATAGAATGGTAAAAGAAATTATCAATTCATCAATGATGTTTAAAATGAGATTACAAGGGTATTTATAGGATAGATAGCCAACCTAACCATAAACCTAATACAATGACAAGTGGGCCTTAAGGAAATCATAAAAGAGTTTACAATGAGAATTACAAATGGGCCTCAGTGAAATCTAGTACATTTGGGCCTTTCCTCTTTTCCTCTTGCTTCCTTGAAAATTCTTCATTGATTCGTGATATGAATAGCCTTTCTACCAGTTATTTTCTTGTCCAAAAAGCAACTAGATGTGAGATCTTCATCAGCAAGTCTTCATATGTAAATATACAACAAGTTGATCTTTATTTTTATATTTTCTGACTGCATATGGCTAAGTCGGCATATCTGTAAAAGTGACAAAATAATACCCAAGTAATATTTATTTATATACAAAAGATAAGATATAAGAGCATAAAATAAACACATTTCTATGTTAATCAAGTAGCATATTATATTATATAATATTCAGTTTAACATACCCTTAAAGAATGGGAATCTCAAAAATCTTTCGAGATACTTATGCATTTCATTTGAATTATTCACTTAGATTAATTTAATTCCATGAGAATGTTAGTCCTAACTAGAGTGTTTTGTTTTACTTTATGCTCAGGTCAAACCAAGTATTATACTCCCTCCAGTTCATATTATAGGTCGTTTTATGAAGTTTGTTGTTTTTCAAAATATAAGACGTTTTGATCCATAATAAATTGTACCTACTTTATTGACTTACCATTAAGCAATTCTATTGGCTCATGTGAGTAGGCGGCTCCTTAAAAAGTCCAAACAATCATTATTTTGTACTTGAAAATAGAGAAAGTAGCTTAATTTTGTATGAAAAAAGGAGTCAACCCAACAAAAAGATGTATTTGAATTTTTTCTTAATTCCCGTGCAAAATTCTAAAACGACTTATATTATGAATCGGAGGGAGTAGTATTGAGATTCCATCTTTCTAAGTTGGAGACTTGTTGAAGACCCTATATCTATCTATTTTATTTTGGTATTCGTTATGTATTGTAAATCCAATGTATTCAGACTTTCGCTGATATGCTTCTATAACTCTGATATTATGTGTAAATTTTAAGATTTTGTATTAAGCAGCTTGATGAACTACTGTTGTATTTTATTTATCCCACTGTGAGATATTCTACTTTCTATGCCTATAATTGTCTGCGATTCTGTGATGAATTTATATTTAAACCCATAACAATAACAATATGCAATTTTAAATGGTTTGAATTGGTTTTATTATCGACTTAAATTGTTGAAAATAGCAAGTCGTTACAGTTGGTATCAGAGCTAGTTTTATGATGTACATGACAGAGGGTTATTGCCTTGTGATATGTAGTGAATCACTTACTCTTATAGGACCCGTTAGGGTTGGTTGTAGTTGAGAGGATATCCGTAAAACTAGCGTTTGTGATACAGGCATCGGCTATCTATGGACAAACAACATTACCATTGTTATTAGAGCTTTGGTTTGAGAAAAGCTTCGCTTACGGGGTTAAAAACCCATTCGAGATAGCGTTGCAATACCCTAGAATGAGTATAACCGGTCCCAGTATCATTCTTCAGTGAGCATATTTTGAAAAGTATAAAAGGTTTTATATGTTTATTAAATGTATTTTTAGATATAAAAATTTGATATCAAATTTTGGCCTTTTTCTTAGAGTTTCCTTCTTTTAGGATTTAACTTCCTATAGGTATCTCATCGATTTAGATTTCCTTAGCTAACCTCGATCCTTGTTTTAAATCTAGCCTTGTAATTGTAATAAATACTTTCCAGAATACTTTACTTTATTTAATTGAAGACTTGATCCTTTGTTGATCCCAATTAGTTGGGTTCTTTCGTTGTTTAGCTTCTAATTCAAGTTTTACACTTACTCTGGCCTAACTAACTAAATAGTTATGAAATTTTAAGTATAATTCATATTAAGAATTAATAGGAAATACAAATGAGCCAATAAATAGGGTAATAATCACTTAGTTCATCAATTAGTGATATGAAGTATTCTGAAATGTAATATCTGAACTTAGAAGATGCTATATTTAGAAAATTTATAAAAATAGGATTTATAAGATGATTAGTTGTAAAGAAATGAGATTAACTGAATACAAAATTTTATATGATATAATGTCAAAATATTAGTGATTTCTTGATACTCATAATATTAATTATGTTCCATAAATTGATTTTCTGAAATTGTTAACATTAATAAGTATGTAACACTAATTTTATTCAGGTAAATGAAACAAGAATATTGATCTAAATTTGGAAAGATGTTTACAAATGGACTTATAAAGAAATGGATTTTGTAAGTACAATTTTGGCAAATTTAATTTTGTGACATGCTGCAAAGCTAATAAAGCTTATTGTAGCTCATTTAATTCTGAGTTGACTTGTTTAGAAATAATTATGAATTTAGAAAAGGTTGAAATAAATTTGAATTTTTGCCATATCAAGGACAATAAGAACAATATTGATGTGAATGTGATTCGATGAGGTAGAATTGAACATAAACTAGATTTGTATACTGTTATAAATAAGAATTTAATTCGTATTCTTAAGGTAATTAGGACTTGAGAACTTAATTAAGATGGAATTAAAGCATAAACTTTATTGTAGGTTTAAGTATGAATTTTGCATTAAAAAATTTAACTTAAGTAAAGGCAAATGTATGCAAAGATATCATACGCATTGTATTATGTTTCAAAATGTGCTTTGAAATATTATATGACTTACATTTGAAAAATTTTAGTTGGTTATATTTGATAAGGAATAGAAGTTAAAATTTTAAAAGAAAAACAGTAGGGGAAAGATATAAATTTTCCCTTTTTACATTTATAATAGATAAATGGTTGAAATGTATACTCTATTTGGAAAGAAAATGTAACGGCCCGCAGATCCGTGCTATCTGAGATGACTGCAACAATACTCGTCCAACCCAAATGGCATAGAAATACGAGTCATCAGGGTTAAAGAAATAAAAATAGATACAAGATAGAACAAAAGACAACATCAGAATCTCACAAGGAATGAATAAAATATATTATATAATATAACCATTGAAATACAAAGCTTTTGTATTAGATATACATACCATCATCAGAGTGCAATACAACATATGACATATATATAAATATATAACAACAATAAATAAAATTTGAGGAATCCAATTGGATCCCTCCAACCTGTTCCCTGCACCCACAGATGTTGGTCAACATAAATAATACCAATCCTTCTTCAAGGCATGATATCGCGGTATAGAAGGTCATCCACTCAATATATCGTCGTGCGATAGGGTCATCCACTAATGGTACTATGGGAAATATCCTATATATATATATATATATATATATATATGTATATATATAGCCACAACCACCAAGCTTAAATATAACTAATATAGCCAAAATTCATTAACAATTATTTAATGCATCCAAACAACCAGTTTTATCTACTTACAAATAATTAAATCTGAGTGAGTTTACTCACCTAATTTTTAATTGTCGAATATCCTGTTAATTCCGTATTGCGTGTCTATGAACCTACTCGACTAGTCTTAAATGAATTTATCAAGTAACTACAACTATTATTTTATTAAACGATTATTAATTTAAATTAATTACTAAAACAAATAAACAAATTATTCTATGAACTTTAAATTTTGTAAAATGTATACCTCGCTCTTCTTGACCAAAACACTAAAGTCGTTCTGACCATTGCAATCGGCGGATACTAGCTACTGATCACCATTGGACTATAACTTGCCACTCAACACCACTGTAATCTGATCACCCTAGCACCACCCACCGCATTGCCATCTCCAATTTTCAATCCCTCCTCTCTTTCAGCTCTTAGTATCCAGACAACAACCCCATCCCATTTATACTCCCTTTTATCTTGCCAAATAGTACTGCTTCACATTCCTATCTCAACCATCATCACTAAAATTCATGTACCATTACTGAACTTCTATTTCTCCATACATCCTCCACACTTTCACGAAATCCAGACCCGAGCATCCCTAAAACTCCACAGCGACGCTTCCGGTTTCCCCTTCCCAAATCCCATCGAGTAGCACAACTCCGACATCGCCAATACCGGACAATCGCGCCAGCATCATTCCATCAACCCAGTATCACAACTTCACATAAACAGTCATCTCGCGCTAGCATCATCGCACCGATGTTCTTCGCCCAAAAATCGAACTCCTACTCGCGATGAATGATTATATATGTATATATATATATATATATATCGTTTTTTGATTTGATTTTAGGTTTGAGGAAAATAAGAAAAGAATTGCAGCATTTTGGATTTATTATGTCTGAGAAATACAAATGGAAAGGGGCAGTTGCGTACGATTTTAGAATAAGGTGATTTCGGTAAGAAGGGACGGCCATTACATTTCGTTTGTTGAAGCATTGCAAAAGTGGAAGAGGAATCGTGATATTTATAAACAAAGCGGGGAACAACACTTACAGTTCGAAGAAGAATAGGTTGGATTTTAGGTTTGTGTTTCCAACAATATAGGTGGCACCATTAAATTTCTGATTCCTTTGGAAAGAAGAAAGGAGACAAGTTCTCCAACTCAAGAAAGATATAGCTGTGTGATTTTCTTCCTTAGGTCTACGTATATGGTGAAGGGATTGCCTGATGATAAAATTTTAATTTGAATTTTAATTAATATGATATACCAAAATATCTTGTGGTTTATAATTCTCAAATCTTGAACCGTTATTTTACTCGTAATGACAGATGTTTCCAACATTATTTGCTTTTCTGGATTCAATGGAGTGGGTTCTGAAATTAAATTCGCTTGTGTGAAGAAGATAACAAATTTAAATCGCCAATTAATATTAAGTACAATAATACAAATCGATTTCAAAACACTTTAATACATTGATAATAAATAATTATTAGCGTTCTAATTTAATACAAAATTTATATTCATCGACTGAATCGTTTTAAATGCAGTTTTTACTTGGAATCCGATTATATTAGTTTTCATATTATGATAATTCGATATTAAATCATATATCGATCATTAAGTTGATAATATAAAAATTCATTTATATTTTCAATTCAACATTTAAAATAAATTTAAATATCCATTATTAAATGGCAAAAAATCAGGGACGTTACATTCATTTACAACAATGAATTTTTTTTACTCAAATTTAGCGTTATTCGGTCAATAAATATCCACTTGTATTTCTAGACAATTCCAATTAATTTCAAATCAATTTATTTATTTCTATCCATTTGACTTGCTTAAGATAAATTTAGATCCCAGAATTCAAATTCTTAGTTTTTTACTTCGAATCCTTTTTAAAATCGTATACATATGTATACATATATTTATTCCCATCTCAAGTTCAAAACATTTGAACTTTCCAAAACAACCTATTTTCTAAAATAAATTTCCATTGGAAATCTCACTATGGTAGCAATCCGTCACTTAGAAACTCGAAAATGAACAATAGTGATGTCGCGGCTCATCATCGGAATTATTTTCCAGTGACTGAAGTGAGTTCAATCCTTTATCACTTTAAAAATCCATTCAAACTGATTTTTATTCAAAAATCCTTCCAAAGTAATGCTATATTATTTACATAAAACTTCTGAAAATATTTACATCCGGGATTTAAATTCCAAATTCTAGTTTCAATCCAATTTTAATTCATCCCATTTGTATATTAAGTTCTAAAGTCAATTCCATTTCGTTATGTATAACCATTTTATTGTTTGATAATAATAATCGACACATCCATATATAATAATTTCAGAAAATTATTCTTTTATATCAAATATAATTTTAGGAAAAATTATTTCATTTACCCACTTTTTAAAACAATACTATGTTGAATTGCTTTGTTCAAGTGTTTATAAGTACCTTTCGATACAGTGTCAACTACCGTATCGAACAGAATTCATAAACCGTTCCACAGACCAATCAACACAATATAAAACAATTTTTTTTATACAATCTACAAATACGCACTCATATATATACGCTCAAACTCATTCTAGGGTACTACTGACCCTATCTGTAATGAGTAAACCCCACCAAAGCCTAGGTGTTCTCTCACCTAAGCTCTGATACCAACAGTAATGGCCCGCAAACCGTACAATCTGAGATGATCACTAAAACAACACTCGTCCAATGCAAATTGCACAGAAACATGATTCATTAGGGTTAAAGAAATAGAAATAAATAGAAGATGGAACAAACGAGAACATCAAAATCTCACAGTAGAACGAATAAAATATATTATATAATATAACCTTTGAAATACAAAACTTTTGTATTAATATACATACCATCATTAGAGTATAATACAATGTATCACATATATCTAAATATGTAACAACAATAAATAAAATTTGAGGAATCCAGTTGGATCCCTCCAACCTGTTTCCTGGCATCCACAGATGTTAGTCAGCATAAATAATACCAATCCTGCTTCAAGGCAGGATAAAACGGTATAAAAGGTCATCCACTCTATATATCGTGGGGCGATACGGTCATCCGCTAATGGTACTGCGGGAAATATCCAGTATATATATATATATATATATATATATATATATATATATATATATATATATATATATATATAGCTACAAACACCAAACCTAAATATAAATAATATAGCCTAAATTCATCAACAATTATTTAATGCATTAAAACAACCAATGATTATTTTTATCTTCTTACAAATAATTAAATCCAAGTGATTTTACTCACCTGATTTTTAATTGTTGACTATCTTGTTAATTCCATATTATGTGGCTATGAACCTAGTCGACTCATCTTAAATGAATTTATCAAGTACCTACAATTGTTTATTTTATCTAACATTTAAACGATTATTAATTTAAATTAATTACTAAAACAAATAAACAAATTATTCTATAACCTTTTAATTTTGTAAAATATATACCTTGCTTTCCATGACTAAAACACTACAGTCTTTCTAACCATTGCCATTACTAACTACTGATCACCATCGGACTAAAACTTGCCACTCAACACTACTACAATCTGATCACCCTTGCAACACCACCGCATTGCCATCTCCAATTTTGAACCCCTCCTCTCTTTCAGCTCTTACTATCCAGACAACAACCCCATCCCATTTACAGTCCCTTCCATCTTGCCAAATAGTACTGCTCCGCACTCCTGTCTCGACCATCATCACTAAACTTCCTCCACCATTACTGAACTTCTATTTCTCTATACATCCTCCACACTTCCACGAAATCCAAACCCGAGCTCCCCTAAAACTCCACAACGACGCTGCTAGCTTCCCCTTCCCAAAACACATCGAGTAGTTGTAACACCCGACACTTTTCTGCGCCCAAATTTCAACAAAAATCAAAACTAGAACGCATCTAAGCATGGATTATATGGTACATACAATAAATGAGCATGTGTGTAATCATAGTACGATGAAATAAAACTCACAGCAGAAACAAAATAGGGTAACTAATGTTAACTCAAGAAACTATCTTTTTAAAGTAAGACACTTTACCAATACTGATCATGAGAGAGAATGAGAACCGAAAGCCAAACTAAAACACCTGTGAGAACCCGAACTTCTCTAGAAAACCTGGGTGGTTGTAATGAGGAGAGGGGTCATACCAAAAAAATTCTGGTGAACAGGAAATGTACAACACAGATTATAATATACATATGTATCATGTTTGGTTTAACCAAATATGTATGCCTACCAAGGTTAGTTATTTTAGCCTAACCTTGTAAATGTTTACGCACGACCCTTCTTCCGGACGTAGTGTTACTGGATATAATAACGAGATAGAATGTTTAAACATATATTTAGGAAGCCTTCACAACTCCTACATCACGAATACCATACAATTGCACCAGCGTCATCACCATCGACTCGGCATCGCAACTTCACATCGATAGTCACCTCGCTGCCCTAAGCTCATCACACCCCTAATCGAACCCAACAGATCATCGCACCCATGTTCTTCCCCCAAAAATGGAACTCTTGGTCGCGATGAACGATTGAATGTGTATATATATTTATATATATCCTTTTCCGAATCGATTTTCGATTTGATGAAAATAAGAAAAGAACGGCAGGGTTTTTGATTTATTATGTCTGAGGAGAAATCAAAATAGAAATGGAAAGGGGTGGTTGCATGCGATTTTAAAAGAAGGTGATTCACAGTAAGAAGGGACGACCACTACATTTCGTTTGCTGAAGCTTTGCAAAAGTGAAAGAGGAAACGTGATATTTATAAACAAAGTGGATAACAATAGTTACAGCCCGAAGAAGAATAGGTCGGATTTTAGGTTTGCGTTTCCAATAGTTTAGGTTGGTGCCATTAAATTTCTGATTCCTTTGGAGAGAAGAAAGGAGACAAATTCTACAGCTCGAGAAAAATATAATTGCGCGATTTTCCTCCTTAGATCTATGTATCAGGTGAAGAGGTCGACTGTAAAATTTTAACTAATATAATATACAAAAATATCTTGTGGTTTCTAATTCGCTAATCTCGTACCGCTATTTTAATCGTAACGACAGACGTTCCCAACATTATTTGCTATTCTGGATTTAACGGAGCAGGTTCTGATACCAAATTTGATTGTATAAAGAAAATAACAAATTTAAATCGACAATTAATATTAAATTCAATAATACAATTCAATTTCAAAACACTTTAATTCATTGATAATGAATAATTATCATTCTAATTCAATACATAATTTATATTCATCAACTGAATCGTTTTAGATTCAGTTTTAACTCTGAATCCGATTGTTGTTTGTTTTCATATTATGATCATTTAATATTAAATCGTATATCGATCATTAAGTTGATAAATTCCATATAAAAATTCTTTTATATTTTCAATTCAACATTTAAAATAAATTAAATGTCCATTATTAAATAACAAAAAATTTGGGACGTTACAAAAAGTTTCAAGCATTGTACATAACATTAATATTAGAATGTCAAGTACAAAAAAAAATTGGTCATATGTCGATATAACGTATGTACTGGATAGATATAGAATCGCACTTCAGTATCATGAATTGATTATGGTGGTGAATACAACATTATCAATGTTTATATCCAAGTTTCGAAAGTGAGATAGATACATAGTGCCAATTGCGATGTCAAGTGAATATTTGAAACCATATTAAAATGTTTGGGAAATATCTAATCCTTGATTTAAATATATTTCAATATATTAATTTAAGTAAGTTGACAAATATACATAGCTTGATTTTAAAATATATTAAATTTCTTGATTACTTTATTCCAACCACGTTCCTTTTCGAGGACGAAATTTTTAGAGTAAGGGAGATTGTAATAATCTAAAGTTTTGAAAATTTGTAAATGATAAATAAATTGAAATTTAAGTATTATTGAATTAAATGAAATGGATTCTTCAATACAAACATGAGTAGGGTCAATTTGACAATATGAATCAAACAGTCGTAAATGCAGGCCTCAATTATTGAGTTATCTTGATTTGTATTATTATTTGAGTGTAAGTACACTTACAAGATTTAAATTTAAATATTAAACTTGTAATATTAACTAATGTGTTTTCCAAAAATTTTGAAATGATACCTTTTCTGAAAAGTTGATTTTGATTAGAATTTATCAAATTTTGAATTGAAATTTTAAAAGTTGAAAATTCAAAATTTCTTTTTTTTATGCTTCTACCAAAAATTCTAAGCTGACTAGCATTTTTCATTTCGTAAAATTCCCAATTCTTTTGCTCTAATCATGCCTTTTACAATTTATAGAACACACAAAATGGTATTATTGTATGTTCAATTTTATATTTCTCTTCTAGCTTACTGTGAATTGTTGCTTGGCTTCTTGAATATTTGAATCAATTAGAAAAATAAAGGATTTTACCTCCCTAATGTCTTTTGTTCTTTTCTTATTTTATAACAAAAAGTAAAGGTTCACCACCTTAATGGCTTCCTCTCCAACTCTCCCACATCATCCTACAACACCCTCCTCTCCGCTCATCACATTTCTACGGCCTATTCCCACCCTTTTGCCACAACTTTTGGTGGTGACTCTTGAACCCCCTCCCCTACCTGGATCCCATGCACGTCGAAGCTGGGATCCAATCTCTATTTACTACTATAACGACCCGCATTTTTAGTTAATTTCAAAATATTCTTTTAAATTGATTTTAGTAAATTTTAAATATTTGAATCAAATTATTTTAAGAATTATCGACTTAGAATTTATTTAAAATGAAGTTCGACTATATAAATTTAAAATTTAATTAAAAAGAACTCGTAATGTCATTGTAGTTCAAAATATTTGGTTTTGGATTTAAGTTGAATGTACAGATTTTAGTATAAGTCAGATTTGTGTAAAATAAGAAACGTTAGGATCTATTTGATTATATCCTCATAAGTGAAAATTTGAGATTTAGTGTTATAAATTCTAAGTTATGTCCAAATCAAAATTTCAAAAAAATCGCTATGGAATTGTTTTATAACGATTTAATAAATCAAATAAAAGGATTTTCATATAAACTGAATATCGTTTGACTAGGAAATTGTGGTATCGAGTCTAAATACTAAGTATGTTTATTTTACAGCTATAAGACATTTCATTTGGATATATGCGATAATAATAATTAGTTTATTATTAATTTGAATAATTTTGGAATTTAATAATATTACATAGGCCTTAAAAATAGTCATTTTTCAAACGACCTCTGTTTTCGACGAAACCAATTTTGTTGGATCCGGAATATTAAATTATTGCAGATTTCAAATTTCGTGATTTTTGAGTTGTATTGTGACCGTACGGAATTTAAATGTGAAATGGTCAATAATTTGACTTTAAACATATGATGCATTAGCAAACGGACCCGGAATTCGATGAAACAAGTTTCGTTGGGTCCGTAATCTCAAGACATAATTAAATATCATTTTTCATCAAAAACAGAATTTGTATGTGGTAATATGAGTTTTTAAACGATGAACATAAGCAATAGTTGAATATAATTGAATATAAAATTAATAAAAATATATATTTTCCTTCCTATATAATATCATTTCCACACTTCAAACCCTTATTCTTCTCTCAATGGTCAGCTAAAGTCATGGCCGCTAGTATTCTTCCCCCAAACCTAAAACATGAACTCATAAAATCATATAAATCAAATAAAATCCTAGAAATCACGAGACATATATTATTGGATTGCTAAGAAGATTCTCTTCGTCACAGTATGAATTCTTCTGGGTTTGACACCCATTTGGTTTACTCGTTTTGGAGACAATGTGTGTCTTAAGCACTAGGGTTGTGATTTTTGAAAGCTAGGATCATCGATGTGCAAAACAAAGTTTATATTTGGAATGAGAGCATCAAACAACAATGGTTTTGAATTTTTGGGGATTATTGAAGAAAAAAAGTGTCGACATTAGGCTATAGGGGTGCATTCACAGGTCTGAAGCTGCAACATGAGAAGGAGGTGCAAGCTTGTTGAGGAGGGGTGGAGAAGAAAGCTTGCGCGAAGAGAAGTCTGACGGATTTAACGGTTTGGATTTCATAAAGTAACGAAGTAGAAATGGCAAGAGGAAGTTTGGAAATGGCCACGGATTTGATGCGTTTTTTCTATTGGAGTAGGAAGAAGAAATGTGAGATGAGGAGTGTAATTAACAAGGTAAAGGGGAGATTAGTATGTATTAATTAAATATTGATTAATGTTAATGACCGTCAATTGTATTCAAACTTGTAAAAATCTTATCTTTTGCATACTTTATCAGAATTCGATGAAACATGATCCGTTGGAACCATATGGATGAGAGCTTCGCAATGAAACTAATTTGGAGAGATTTGGAGATCGTTGCAATTTATGAAAAATAAAACGCCTGATTGAACTATCGAAAAACGATCACTTTATAATGATTTTGAACCGATCAATGTGAGAAATCTCTCGCTTAACTGTTTTTTATGTTACTATAATCATGTTTAAATATGTATTAATTGCCTATGATTGCAATGCTTGCTTTGTGGTTAATGAATGTTTACAGTTATTTCTATTATTATTGTTTAACTGTAAATATATGCATTGACGATGAAAATGCTTATATTATTATCATTGGTTGATGGATGGTAGTTGATATGGATGTATTCATTTTGTTAAGACAACAATTTACACCATGAATATGAGATTTGAAAATATTATTATTTTAATATTATAATAATATGGAATATTCAATTTTGGTTTAAAATTGAATTAGAGTTTGAAATCGTTTTTGAAACGAGATTATAAATTTTTTATAAAATACATTTAAACTGAATCAGTGGAATTTTATTATAGATAATAAAATGGTTTGAATAGGATGATTCGTGCAGTGACCATTGGTGAATTTCGACCATTAACTTCAAATGGACATACTGGGAGATCCAACCATCGGATTTTCAGATTGAAAGCATTCGTTTTTAAATGAAAAGAACTATCAAAAGAAAAGATTTTTTTTGAAATTCAATTGTTAGATTTCAAGATAAGTCCAAATCAGTATTTGAAAAGGTGGCTATAGATGTAGTTCGGTGGCCGAAATTAGAAACCGACTGTAGAGGCCATATTAAAATTATTTAAAATATGGAAAAATTAGGTTAAATCATCATAAATAATTTGAAAGAGTTATGAACCAAATATACTTGGTTTTTGATTTTTACTTTTTTCGATCGATTATTTGGACTGTGCTCGACCAGTCTATGAGCAAACATGCTTTTATATTTAGCATTGGGTTGGGTAGATATATTTGTATGCTAACACCTTATGATTTATTTCATGATTTGACTATGAGGTATTTAGCGATGTTGTTTGGTTCTTTTAAATTAAATTAATGGTTTTTGAAATGAATTTTCATAAGAGAAAGGATGTTATTCTCGATTTTGGACAGGGAATGTTTTATAAAACCAAAATGATTTTGAGGGCTAAACCTGATGTTTTTGAAATATTTTTGAAATGGATTGTGTGTTTGACACTGTAATCCATAACATAACCGATTAGTTGTTTTTGATGACATATCTATTTGGTGGCAAATAATTGACTTTTAGATTAATACCCTCCTTCGAGACGTATGATGTTTGCATGCTTTTTGGTTAAAGCTATCATACGTAAAGTTACTGGTTAGCAACGCGCTCAAGCGTCAAGAACATCGTAAGAAAACACAAAGCAATTTGGTTGAAGTCGCTTCTTAGACATAAAAAGGACCGAAACTCTTATCAGATGACCTCTTTTGGTCACGAAAACATCAATTACGGTGCTAAGCACTAACCCTTGTACCCTCTGAATTAGCTTCAGGTTTGGCTAAAACGGCCTTAAGGTTTGGAAGTTACGCCTGTTTCCGTGAACGTGTGTAGAAAATTCGTATCCCATGTCTCAGGGATTACGGATCCCTCACCACCAAGTATTTCGAACCCCAGGGTTTTGGATCCCAACAAGTCGAATCACGAGGCTACAGAAAACTTCGACTCCCTCTTTACTCTGCCTTAAATTTGGCTATAGAAAACTTTGACTCCCTCTTTACGCCCCCTTAAATTCGTATCCTAGTGGTGCATTTTCCGTACCCCCAAGAGAGATATGAATTTCGCATCACCATGAGGGATACGAAATTCGTGTCCTCTTGAAGGGATACAAATTTCATATCCCCTAGTGGGATACGAAATTTGTATCCCTCAGGTGGGATACGAAATTTTATACATGTTACATAAGGATCCGAAATTCGGAGGTTCTACTCCCAAGGGATCCAAAATTATGCTATGTGGGCCTCGTTTCCTACCTACTCCCACCTAACCTCCCTCCTATAAATACCCCAAGGCTTGGCCTTCATTGGGATCCTTTTTTCAACTGACTTTTGGACTTCTAGAGCTCCAAAATCCTCACTAATGGCTGCCATCTCCTTCTTCATGGCCATTGGACATGGCACAGACAATAGAAATGTGAATACACATTTTCCACCAACAATTAGACATTGACAAGGATAATTATGCTGGTTTTGGGTTGTTTTGGACTTCTTGGACGTTAAAAATAATTTTGGACATAGTTGACCAAGTCAACTCAGTCAAAGAAGAAGAAGAAGGACATTTTAGTCAAAGTTTAGAATTAACAATCATTTTGTTATTCTATTGTAACCCTTTGTACTTAAACATTGTCCGAACTAGTACAACTTTGTAATCAGCAAATATATGATGAATGATTATTATAATGTAGACATAGGCATTAGTGCCAAACCACTGTAAAAAGTTGTGTCTCCCTGCATTAATTAATTATATCTTTGGATTATTATGTTTCAATTACTCATACACATTGGGGGTTTGTGTGTACTGAATAAAGCAACAATTCCCTATGTCAACATATGAGCTCAAAGGTTATATTATTAATAGGAACTTATTATATGTGTGAATCGACAATGTAAAGTACTATAGTTTGAAAGTACTTGTGACTATTATTATTTTGAAATGGTTTTTTTCCTACTTCAGGATATAAAATGGTTTAGTATGTGGCTAAAGATTTGGGTAACCCATATAACATAAATATGGGTATGACCTAGGTACCTTAAATGGTCAGTGGTCGGTGTAGTCTTGCCCCGTTAGTGGGAGGTGCGCGTGCGCGCGCACACACACACACATATATTCATATATTATATATATATCTATCGAGCGAATGAAGGTGTGTGCCATTTTCCTTGTTGATGGGAGAAACCTCCCGATATTAGGTTGCATACATTTTTTATGCATTGATTGTGATATTTTGGATTTTAAATTTCCAAGTGATTTGGCTTGAAATCCCGAAGTGAAAATTATTTTGATAAGAAAGCTAGACATGTATTTCAAATGGTTTTGAAATAAGAAATCGGGAACAAACTCCAAAGAAATAACTTTTGTAAAGTTAATTAAATTTTGAAAATCTAAGCTTGGTAATTAAGCATAAATGGGTAGTTTAAGGAATTGCATATTGTTTGCTGCATCGTAGGCTCCATAAGCTTTTTATGGTAATTGTTTGTGCATTGGCATTCGTGTGGAGGAAACTCGTTCCGTGTTATACGACATGGTCCCGTGATATGCCTTATGCTAAAATAAGTTGTAAATAATTGTGTTGGTTCTCACATCAGTACTATAACTGACCTGGACTTTATTGTTTTCCACCTAAACTCCGGTGCCCATATTTTCCACATGGGCAACTAGTAGTTTTGGTTTTGTAGCTACTTTTAAAACAAGATCTTGGATTACGGTTGGAGCTATCCTCTGGATTATTTGATAGTCCTTCATTGTGTATATTGATATTTCTGCTATATTGTAATTTATTATTCTCCGATATTTTTCTGCTATGTATCGATTATCTGAACTCTAATATCTTATACTCTAACGTAAAATTGTTGTAATAAAAATGAAATGTTCTTTTTATTCTTTCTGATGCGTTGTACGCCCAAAGTTAATGGTTCGAGGATTTCTGCCTCTTGGATCTGACCTGCGTGGTTTACGGTCGATTCGAAAGGAGGGGATTTTTGGGTCGTTACAACTACTCCTCCAGGCCTTTTACCACCTCTGCTTCCTGTTTCTTCGTACCCTCCTTACCGCCGCTCCTATGTGGCTATCGTCGCATTTTCAACACTTACTCCACGAACCACCCACCCTTCCATCCCCAACTCCTATAGGTTGGCCCAAACGGGTCTTTTTGACCGTTTCACTTCTATCCTATGCATTTCAAATTTTTGCAAGTCCAAAAAATGTTGATTTCACTGTGCATGGAAAGAATACATGGCTAGGCCTACCGCAATTCCAAGGTACCTTTCTTGTGTAGTGCATTCGACCACACATCTTCCAACTGCTAGTCTAAATCACTACGCCCACATGCTTAGCTCTTTCCCTTACTTCACCCATGATTACCTCCTTATATCGCACCTCCAATCTAAATTATTCTGTCATTTTTCAGTCCCGACCCCACTTTCTCCCCCTTCTCCCCCCATCTTATTTATCTCGCCAGAACCCCCCTAAATCTTCTAAAATTTCTCTTTCCTTAACCTTCGACTGCCATGGCGCTTTATGACCCCGTCGCTTCTCATGCTATCGCTTCTATAATTGCTGGATATTGGAGTATACAGTCTATCTGTCTGCCTCGCCCTTGCAGCCACGTTCTGGTCTGATGATTAGGACATCAGTCTATCTCCGACACCAAATTCCTAATCAAATTCCTCTCATCTGACCTACTCTCCACCATTGTCAACAGATGCTTCATCTGCGAACTTGGGGACTCCCTACGCATGGAATATTGGAATGCCGGAAGTATGGTTGTACTTAGAGAATTTTGGCCATCCTCATGTATCTGTATTAGCGGCTTCCCTGGACACCTCTGCCATGTTAACGTTTTCCTTTCTACTGTTCTTCATATAATCGGCTTGTTTGACTCGTTGGATGACTACGACTTTACACTTAGCGACCACTATTTTATCTTTGCCAAAATACATACCCTCAAAAGCATCTCGCTCCCTGTCTCATTCTGTGTAACCTTCAACAATTTTGACTTCATGATCATTATGGAGTACTAGGCCCACGTGCACCTCGCTTCCGACCCAACCTCATTGTTGCTTGGCAACGACTTTGATAGAGATCCCGTCATTGATCCCGCACTAGAATCAAAGTTCTTTTTACCCTCCCTTTCCCCTCTCCTGATGACCAGTTTGATGTCATGCAACTTAATTCTACCCTTGGTGCACATACCTCCCCTACCCCCTTGCTTTTACCCTCCATATCCTCTCCCTTCCCATGACTCCTCCTTTGAGGTCGTTGGTCCAAGGGGTTGGGACTTTAGCCCGCATCGGACCATCATTGGAACCCATGTTGGACATCGGCCTATTAGATCCACCCAAACCACCAATCACACCCCATCTCTGCCTATTGCCGAGCCAATAAACCTTGTATTTTCTGCGAACTTACCCAACCCCTACAGCTTGTCCCTTCTGAGCTGGCTCCAAATATGAACACCTACACCTTTACCCCCACAGTGGTCAAAAGAAAGTGCAAGGCTTCAGCGAGATCTTGCTGACTCCTCTATAGTTGGTAGTTACTTTCAACTTGTCGTTTTTTCTTATTCCCACACAGCACTTAACCATAAATTGCACGTTGCATGGGAGTGGACATATCCGATCTATAAAATCCCGCAAATTTTGATCGTTTAATTATTGAATTAATTGAATTTAATCCTTGAATTTAAAATGGTTTGAAAATAAATTTTAGGATATTATTAATAAACGATTTCAAATTTATTTCTAATAAACAACAATTTATGATTAGATGAATGATGATTTATTACAATGGAAACAATTATTAAATTTTGGGGAATTATTAACTTTGAAATATTTTTTATAAAAGGAAAGATAGTTGTCAATCGTGAAATAATAACCGTAATAATATTGAAATGGTTGGCATTAGAATTTATATTCAAACTTTAATTCCATACATGAAAATACATATGTTTGTTTAATTTAAGTAAATTTAAATTAAAAATTAATAATGGAAGTTTCAACGATTTTAATAATGTACGATTTAAATGGTGCAGTTACTCGAAATATTATGTAAAATTTGCAGTCAAATTTAATTACGAAAATTTGATATTAGGAATACATGCAATTTAATACAGCAATGAAGGAATTTTCATAGTAATGTACAAAAGTTCGTTTCGTTTGTAATATAGAGAAAATTTTAAATAAATTAGACCGTTACTAATAAATTGAATTTAATATTGCAATTGAAATAGTAAACATTTTGATTGGAAACGTCACACCTAGTTTGAACCAGTAATATAAGTCTATGGTTTCTTCGAAATTAATGTCGTCCCTTTCTCTGAATCCAGTCATGTTCATTCATTTAATAAATGAAATAAAAGAAAGTGAATCATTTGATTTACCTACCCTTTTCTCTACGTTCTTTTTCTATTCCTTGCAATATTATGTATAGTAAAGCAATGTGTCTTTCCTGATCCATTTCAAATCTATTACCTCTCTCATCTTTTATCTCTTTTGCCTTTTTCCTCATTAGATTAGATCCAGATCCAAAAAAAAGAATCCAAATCGTTTTTCCCAATTTAGAAATAATGGCTCCATCCTCTGAAATAATCGATCCGCTTCGCCTTCCACTGAAATCGCCTTGACCTTGTCCCATCGTTTCCTCCTCAAATGATTCAACGTACGCCTTCAACACCTGGAGCCACCACCACTTTGATCCACCGTGGTCTGCCTCTTCTTAAAGTCTGAATCCCTCATGTCGCTCGCAACAACCACCGTGTCACCAAATGGAAGCGTCGCAGCCAATCTATGTGCACCAATTCCACTATGCCGAAACTCTGTCCGATGCCGCCTGCTGCCCCCATAATGATTGTCGAGTCCTTTTTCTTCACTGATCGATAGTAAGTACTCTTACGATTAAAAATATTTCAAGCGTCTGACTTCACTTTTACACTGATATTATTAGTTTATCAGTTGTCTTTAACTTCCTTGAATTGATTTATCAATGCAAGTTCTTTTTATTTTCATGTTTTTAAATTTGTAATTGGAAAATTTTTTGATGCAAGGGTATGGTAATGATGTATAGGATCTGTATTGACAATTTGTGAATATTTTTGTCAGACTAATTCATTCAATGGTTTACTCTTGAATACGAGCATCAACATAATGAATATCCTAATCTGAAACATTTTAGTGATCAAGTTAGCATCATACTCTTGTAAAGGATCTAACTCATGAGCTAAAACCGTTTATCCCTTGGTATTTTCACCTCTTCTTTGTGTGTTAGCATCGTACCCATTTTTGTTAGAATGTGAATCAGGCTTTCAAATAATTTCTTAAGGATAACTCTTGGTGTCTACAAAATATAGTATAATGAAAAAAGAAAGAAAACATCATGCTTTATGTTAACCCTCTTTTTGGCAAGAGTCTCAATGAACAAGGCCCAAGCCCAAACGGACAATCAGATACAAGTCGCGCTTCAGGAGGCCCAGCAGGGGCGCAACTTAGAGCAATGGCACATCGGCCCAAATCTAACTCAGTCAGATTAACTGTGCATTACCAGAAGAATCGCTCACCAGGGCGACCGAGTTTCTCGCTTCCAAAAAGAACTCGTCAACCGATTATCTCGGGCCAGCGAGGAAGATATCTGTAGAATTAGTCCATCTAATATCCCAACTTTCAAGGCAATAAAGGCGGTCAAACTATATACGGACAAAGCTCTACTTTTAATAAACCTCTTCGTGGATGCCACGTCAGCCACAACTTCCGAGGATACTATTCATGAACAGTGGAATCAGTCCTTCAGCCGCAATTCAAGCCAATAGATGATTCCACGTGTCCAGGCCTTCCCGGAATGGTCGGACCATACCGCAACAACCCAAGCTGCATTCTCCACCTATAAATACCCCTAAGCTAAAAGGAAAAAAGAAGACTTTTGGGGACTGTTTGCCAGACGGTTTTCTCCAAGCTTTTCATCTTTATGCTTCTCCATAACTCCAATCTCTCTCAAAAAAAAGAAGAAAAGACAGTCATTTTCTTTCTCTTCTTCAAACAGAAAAAGCATTGTACTTGTAATAAAAAAAGAAATAATATATAAAGTGGATGTAGGCATCGTCTTTTCCGAACCACTATAAAAATTCTATGTGTGCTCCCCGCTCTTTTACTTTTTATTGCATTTTTTATCTTTATCCGTGTGTTGATCACGCGATTGGGGGTTGATCGTCACTTGTAACCAAACTTTTAACGTCAACACTTTGGCGCGCCAGGTAGGGGAAATGCACTGACATCGTCATTGAACTCCTGCTTATCTCAGGTCATGGCAAATGAACGAAAGAAAGATGCAACATCCTCTCGTCCTGCAAACACCGACGCAGCCGACACCGATGCTGCAGAAGTAAGCCACAAAGTTTCCTCTCATGACGACATGTCTCGATTCCTTACCCGGGACGACATGGATAAAATCATGGTCGAACTCAGAGACCATAAGACATCTCAGGGTAAAGTCCTCGAACGACAGCAGCAGTTAATGGATCACCTTCTCGGTCGATTAGAAACAGGGTTGAATGCTTCAACATCAATTCCTCCACAGGCCGAGATTGGGATAACAGCTGACCCTCAAGTTACTCAAAATCAGGCCACCGATCTTGCTACACCGTTATTTCATCCTGGTTTGGCCCCACCAACCAATCAAGCCCAGCCAAGAGTATTGCTTCCAGCGACCAGCGCGGTTGTGGCCACAGAACATCAGGAGATGGACGATCAAGATCTAGGTCGTCTAGCAAATATGCCTCCGCTCTTTGGTACATCTCGACCTATCGAATCGGTCGAACCACCACCGGGTCCCTCTGAATCAATGCTATTCCCATTACAACCCGGGATCTTACCACAGACCAGTCTAACCACTCTTCCTCTTCAACGAAGAGCTGGATTAGCCTTCCCTTCGAACAAGGGAAGCCAACCTGCAATACCGGCCCTCACCGTAGTAGAAGAAGATGATACCATAGACCCTCCTAACCTCGCTTCAAGCGGGGGCAACCCTGGCATCCGAACATCACATGCTACGCTGGATCAGCCTAGACTCTTTGCGACGGGCATGGCTCAACCCACAACTCATCAGGTTCCAGAGGGGCCATTCTGCCCAGAACCACCCGCCAGATCTCACCTTCCCTCACACCTTTACTCAATTCTCGGAGGTCGAACTGCCGCCCTTCTGAGCGTGCTTTTGCCGGATCCTCGCTCAGAACCTTCTCAGGAGGAAGAGCTAAGTTCATGGAAATGACTCCTCAGAGATGGGAGCCAGCTTGCAAGCATCGTCGGAGCTTCACTCGGGGAAATTCTTCGCAGCAAGACATAGACAATGTCAATCGCAGCCCCTTCACTAGAGAAATCAAAAATTCTCGAAATCCTCCAGACTTCAGGTTCCCAGCCATTGAGCCATACAACGGTCGCACTGACCCAACCATTCACCTCATGCGATATATGCAAGTACTTGGTGCATCGACCAGCTTCATGGCTATGTGCTTTCCTCTCTTTCTCATAGATATAGCCAAAATGTGGTTTCGGCAGCTAACAATGGAGTCGATCAGCAGCTGGAATACTCTGGCCACCCGATTCATCGAACAGTTTCGAGTGCATATCTCTCGATTGAAAAGTGTCATGTTTTTATCTACCATCAAACAACGATCTGGAGAGACGCTAAGATCCTTCCTCGAAAGATTCAACACAATTGTAACATCTGTCGATCGGCCCAAGCCATTTATGGTGCTGATGGCAGCCATCGCGGGAGTTCAGACGAGATCATAATTCTCAAACTCATTAACCAGAGATCCCCCCAAAGATATAGATGATTTTTACTCTGAGGCAGAGAGATTCCTCCGACAAGAGGATGCCAGCCTTGAAATGGAGAGCTTTGAAGTTTTAGTGGCCAAACAACAAGGTCCACTCAACGACGATGGCCAGGATAAAGGAAGAGGAAGGGCCTCGGAAAAGAGTGAACGCAATGTGCGACCTCGAAATGAAAACAAGTATGATTGATATACCGAGCTCAATTCTTCTTTGCTCAATATCTACCTTGATATACGCGAGTCCTTGCCCACTCCAGGACCACCTCGACGAGAACCGACCTAGATGGAACTCGATTCTGGCAAGCATTGTATATTCCACAACGTAGCTGGACATAATACAAATGATTGCCGACATCTACACGATCTCATCGAAGGACGAGTCAGAAAAGGGGAACTCGCTGAATATGTAAAAGATCGCACCCCGGCCATGCCGCCGCGGCCTTCTGCTCAAGCTCCTCAGGCTAGTCCGCGAGCTCCTAGAAACGGAAAGGACCCTAAGACTAGCAATCGTGGCATTATCATTAATTAGATTTTTTTATCTTTTCTTTCGATGTATTTTTTAATAACAAGGACGCCTTGATATGCACACAGGATTTAGCTCTTAAGAATGCTCTGTAATCAATCACTGTCCCCCTAGAATTTCTTTTCTTTGTAATAATTGCTTAGTGGTTATGAATTTCACTTTTTGTAAAAGTAGATCATGTTGTGAAATATCTAAACCGAGCATGGATAATGCTCGCTCCCTTGTTCTGTGTGGTCAGTGCGAAAGCCCGCCATCATTTCAAACACCTACTCCATCAAGTGAGTGAGGTTACATTTTCTAAACACGAGTGTGGACTACACTCTCTTTTCTTTACACCACGAGCATGCACAGCTCGCTAAACTAACTAACCTAACACGAGTCGAGCATAAGAAACACATGCCCTAAGCCGAGCATGGTTTATGTTCGCCACTAAGCCGAGAATGGTTAATACTCGCCCTCTCTAAGCCGAGCCAGATTAGTGTTCGCCACTAAGCCGAGCATGGTTTATGCTCGCCCCTAAGCCGAGCATGGTTTATGCTCGCCACAAAGCCGAGTATCGTTGATGCTCGCCACCCTCTAAAGCCAAGTGGAATAAAATGCTCGATCCATCACCCTCCTCTAAAACAAGGATGGTTTGTTCTGTATTTACAGGACCCAACTCCCGTACAAATGGCCATCATCATCTCGGCCTTAATACGGTTCCCGATGATTGTAGGTTTTCTGGCCTTAATACAACCTGGCGTGGTCATTGGGTTTCCGGCCTTAATACAACATCGGACCATTGGTTTTCTGGCCTCAATATGGTCTGGCGCGACCGTAGCAGTTCGAGTGTTTGTGCTTCGGTTCGGATTTCAGAACACACCTCCCTCTGTCGATGAAGATGCATTCTGCGGGGCAAAGTGTTAACCCTCTTTTTAGCAAGAGTCTCAACGAACAAGGCCCAAGCCCAAACGCATAATCAGTTACAAATCGCGCTTCAGGAGGCCTAGCAGGGGCGCAACTTAGAGCAATGGCACATCAGCCCAAATCCAACTCAGTCAGATTGACTGTGCATTACCAGAAGAATCGCTCACCATGGCGACTGAGTTTCTCGCTTCCAAAAAGAACTCGTCGACCGATTATCTCGGGCCAGCGAGGAAGATATCTGCAGAATTAGTCAACCTAATATCCCGACTTTCAAGGCAATAAAGGCGGTCAAACTATATACGGACAAAGCTCTACTTTTAATAATCCTCTCCGTGGATGCCGCGTCAGCCACGACTTCCGAGGATACTATTTATAGACAGTGGAATCGGTCCTTCAGCTGCAATTCAAGTCAATTGATGAATTCCATGTGTCCAGGCCTTCCCGGAATGGGCGGACCATACCGCAACAACCCAAGCTACATTCTCCACCTATAAATACCCCTAAGCTAAAAAGAAGAAAAAGACTTTTGGGGACTTTTTGCCAGACGGCTTTCTCCAAGCTTTTCATCTTTACGCTTCTCGATAACTCCAATCTCTCTCAAAAAGAAGAAGAAAAGACAATCATTTTCTTTCTCTTCTTCAAACAGAAAAAGCATTGTACTTGTAATAAAAAAAAAGAGAAATAATATATAAAGTGGATGTAGGCATCGTCTTTGCTGAACCACTATAAAAATTCTATGTGTGCTCCTCGCTCTTTTACTTTTTATTGCATTTTTTATCTTTATCCGTGTGTTGATCAAGCGATTGGTGGTTGATCGTCACTAGTAACCAAACTTTTGACGTCAACACTTTAGTTATTTGATGTTGATTTACTATGAGATTTCCAAACCATTGGAAATTAAATAAACCATTTGCTGTGAAAAGTCAAAAACTTATGCATTTCTTGTCTAATATAAATTTCACTTGTTTATGAAATACACACACATACCGGAGTCTGGTGGCGCATTCATTTATATTTTGGGCGAATGGGTTCATTTGAGATTTAACATATGAAATAATACCCTATTCCTTGGGCTTGAAACCCTCGCTCATTTTGCATATTTTATTATTCATGTCTGCCTAGTCAATTTGCATTGTTTCTTCCAGATCTCTTTGCGCATGGAATTTACTCCGCATACATGCTACACTTGAAATTTCCCTGCATGTTCCACCTTTGGTTCCATGCATTTTTTTGTATAAACACAAGCTTGGAAAATATGTTTACACTTTTACTTTGTCTTCATGTTAGCTTGCTATTTCACTTGACTATATACTGTTGCTATTTGAGGTTACTGCCAGTGCATATATTTAAACTGGGTGATTTTCATATGCCTCTACTTTTCATGTTGCACCCTTAACTCTAGTCGTTGCCTGCCATTTATTACCTCACTTGATGTTTAATTATGGCGTGTGTCCCTTTCGTTGTGACCATAAAAATAATTACTATAGTATTTTTGCTACACCCGCTTCCTACTATTTGGAAATAGATGTGTGCCACATTGGACGCCATATTTGTTCCATTTATTTTCAGCAGTTCACTGAATTGGTATACTCAAGTTATTTAATATATTATTAGGAAATATACTGATTATGTTTATGTGTTTATCGAAGTATGCTAACTTGAAATAAGTTTAATCCTGACTCGGGTGTTTTGTGTTTGCATGGAATGCTCGGGTTAGGTCCTAAGTGTTCCAGATTTAAAGATTCAATGCAAAACTGGAGAAAAATATGAAGACGCATACGGCGCGCACTCGTCAAAACTGTAAAACTTTTTTTTTATATATATTTTTAAATGCATGTATATATATTTAATATTTTCCACTGTACAAATTTTGTTAAAAAAACTCTAATATTATTGTATAAAATTTATTTCCGCTGTAAACTGTTTATTTTGTGTCTATGTTATTTTGTTTAAACCTGCTAAGCTAAATAACTACCCGTTGTTTTAAATGTTCTGAGTTGGTTTAATTACCGACTTGAAGCAGTCGAAAAGGCTGGTCATTAGATTTGGTACAAGAGTCTATACCCAACCGGTAATGTGTGTGTAATGCGGCGGATGTCAGTCGGTGTGGTACTGATGCGGATTACATGCACAACGCCTGGGTGGTGATTGATATGAGCCAATGAGGACATTGGGCTCTTTAAGGGCTTAGTCTGTAACACCCCTCTCGAAAATATAACACAAAGATCTTTTGGCATAGTAGTTAGTGCGTGGTGTTGCTTTACGGGAGGTCGGGGGTTCGATATGCGTGGTAGACCTCTCTTTAGCAGCACTGCTCTGAAATTAACTCCCTTCATCTCAGCCCCTGGATCCTTTGGGACAACTTCAATATTACCTACTTCCCATCTGAGAGAAATTCTTGGACTTCTAGTCCGGGCTCTATTAACTTTGATATAGCGATCCATAATTTTGATCGACTAATTTTAAATATTTAAATATTGAGCTGATAATACAAATGAATATTCATATTGAGATATCGATTTAGCAGTCGAATATAATTTAGTTTAGAATATAAATCGAATTATCGTAATTCGAAATATAATTAAATTCGAAAATTTAAAACTGTATCTAAAATGATTCAGATAATCAATATAAAATTCTTACTGAATAGAAACGACGATAATAACAATTTATTTTCAAAGAATAAATTTTTTGGATTTAATTTATATCTATTTAAATTAATATCTTTTCCAGATGATCGAATTGAGCTTCGGAGCTTGTCCAAGTGTGTTCAGAATAGTGGTATAACCCTAAAAATGTCAGTTGTTGTGTTTTGAAAGGAGTTCGGAATCACGGGGTATTTTAAATTAATTAAAATGGTACTGGTTCAAAAGAAATTAAAATAAAATAAAAATAGAATTCCTTCTATCCTAAGCAAACAAGGTACCCTGTAAAGTCTTGTCTATGTCATCCTTGTACCTTACGCTGAGCAAATTACCAAATAACTAAGTATCCATCTTTAAAATATCGCAATGACTCCTCTCCCTATTTTCTCTTTGAATTCATTCACAGGAAAAAGCCTCATGAATTTAAGATTTAATGCACCCCTTTACATTAAACATTGTGATTCCCGTTTTCTTTGAATCACATTTTTGGATCTCGACAAGTAAAGAAATCGAAGCCATTAAAAACTTGTATATCCGCACCTTTTCCTATAAGCCGCGACTTCCTTCTCTTCATTTTTACCTAGAATGTCCTCTTTCAAGTATTAAGTCAAAATCAATTCAACTGTAAAAGCTTCGATTCAGTTTTGTTGGGTGCGCACGAGTCCGTTCCTTATCCTGAATGAAACACGAGACTCCCTGAAGCTCGTCACCAGAATTAGAGCCATTCGCGATTTGGGATTCACTGTTATCGATCACGAGTTTGACATTTGGGTGGGAAGACACCGCGATAAAAAGGAGATCAACATGAGAAGGAGCACGCTAGGGTTCAGGCAATACTCCTGGAGCGCGATTTTTGGGGATTGGCTTCAAAAGAAGATCGAGACAGGGTACAGGGGGCGTGAAAATCAATACGATAAAAGGCCGATCATGGTTCCAGTGGATTAGTGGTTGCAACGGGTTTCAAGAATTCACATGTACTATAGGCATACTAGAGGAGTACGCTTCGTGATTTTGAGGGCTTGCGATCAGAGGATTTACCTCTACTTGAAGAACATAGATACGGCCAAATAAAGTTGCGAACTGGAAGAAAGAAGGTATTAGCATTTTTTAAACATAATTAAGGGAGATTTGGTATTAATTTTAAGAAAGAAGGTATTATCATTTTTTAAACATAATTAAGGGAGATTTGGTATTAATTTTATTTAATTATTTATTTATAAATTAGTAACAGGAAAGAAATTTACATTTACTGTTATTTGAAATTTGGAATATGGAAAGGGGGATTTATTTGACAGATCATTTTATAAATTGTAAACTAGATAAGTGAAAATTAAACTAGAAATCATTAGCTTTTCAAAACCATGAAGTTTAGAAAATTAAAGTAGTCTAATTCGATAATAGAAATTTTATTAATATTGTTTTACATTGAAGAACAGACGGTTGAAGGAATCACCGTGAAATCTATATAATTGGCTTCATTGGGTGTTCAGCAGGAAAAAATAAATCAGTTAAGTAAATCTCACGCAAATTATATTTAAAATTATTTTTAATAGTTAAAAATAATTGTTCGTTGGTTGTTTGCTTGCATTTAAAAAAATTTGTGGCTATAATATATTAGTTATTTAGGATGGGTGTTTGTGGTTATATATATATATATATATATATATGTATATGTATATGTATATGTACCAGTGATTGGATAGTTCCCGCAGTACCATTAGTGGATGCCCGCAGTATCATTAGCGGATGACCCTATGGACCTAAGCTATGATAGTGGATAACCTTCTATACCGCGATATCTTGCCCCGAAGCAGGATGAGTATTACTTATATTGGCTAACGTCTGTGGATGTAGGAAAACAAGTTGGAGGAATCCAGCTGGATTCCTCGAAATTTATTGCTGTTTGTTTTCACATATATATTATCAGATATGATGTATTGATTGAAAATTGGGTGGTTTGATTGTTTAAATATCACTGGGCCCAAAATGTTGATTTATAAAAATACCGTTAAAAGGATATTTCGAGATTTAAAATGGAATTTTTTTTTTCAAAAATAGAATTTGAATTTCGAATGGGCTATAAAGATATTAACTTGTTTTGAATAAATACAACAAGTATTGAATTTATAAACGATGTTTGTAAATTAAATAATACAAGAAATTGATGTGGTGAATTTATAAATGATGTTTATAAATTAAATAACGTAGGAAATAGAAGTAAATTTATAAATGTTGTTTATAAATAAAATAGAATGATTTTCATTAGATAATCAGGGAATTGAAATGAATTTATAAACAATGTTTATAAATAAAGTGGAAAAATTATCATTTGAATATTTAATTGAGAATTTAAAATTTGAAATAGGGAATCGTTTTAAAGAAGTAAACGATTAAATTTATTCTGATGTTTAGACTGTAAATTGAACTAAAAATAAATCCATATGGATTTATGATTTATATTCAATTAGATCGAGTTTGTTTAAATAAAATATTTTCAGAAAATAGGATTTTATTAAATAGGAAGTTTAAATTTAAATATGAAAATAGATTCTAGATTTATATAGATAAGTTATAATAAATAGAATATTCCAAAATAAGATATTGGTTTTAAATAGATTTCGAAATGGAACTTGTTTAAATATATAAAACAAGAAATTTATAAACAGTGTTTATGAATATAATGAATTAATTATCAAGAGATAAATTAAAATATTAAATTTAGATGTGAATTTGAAAATAGGATTTGAAATCATTTCGAAAAGGAGAACGACGGGTTTCATTCCGGAATTCAGATTATAAAATGAATTGGGTTTCAAATAGATAATTGAAAGGGGAGCTTGTTTTATTTTATAAAACAAGAAAATTTATTTATAAACAATGTTTATAAATATACTAAAATAAATTATCATTAGATAATTTAGAGGTTTAAATTCAAATATGAATTTAAAAGTGAATTGGAAATCATTTTGAAAAGAGAACGATAAATCGTATTCGGGAATTTGAAATATAACCGGAACTGAGATAAATCTAAGGATTTTAAATTTAGAATTCGGTTATATCGACTTTTATAAATAATTTATTTATAATTGGAATTCAGTATAGAATATTTAATTATGAATAAATTATAACTAAATTATAAAATAATCGACGGTTAGGCAAACTTAGAAATATTAAGTTGAATTTGGAAAATGGGTTTAATATACACATAAATATATTAGAATAGAATTGAAATTTGTTATAAACAAAGTTTAAACGTTTATATATAAAAATATAATTAAAACGAACTCGTCACAGCGCGGTAGTTCGTAAATTGGCGTTTCGAACTTCAATTGAGTATATAGAACTCAATTTAAGTCGGAATTCTTTGAAACAAGAATCGTTAGGGCCAATTTGATAATAGTTTTCTAACGGAAGAGAAAAATTTAGATTACATCATATGGATTTTGAGTTATGTTAAAATCAAATTGTTAAAAAAAACGCCATAACCATTATAAAACCATAACGGTTTATTTAAATAAATAAAAGTATTTAGGTAAACAAAATCCGAGTTTCCATTAGAAAAATTCATACTTGAGTTGTAAAATTAATGCGAACTCAAGTTATGTAAATGAAATGATTTTTGAAACAAAAATCATATATTTAATTATGGGATGGAAATAATTAATTTGAAGAATAATTAGTTAACCGAATTTTAAATCAAAACTGGATGTTGGATGAGTGAATGAGGTTTATGAATTTATATTCGAAATAAAATATGGAGCTTGAATTGAAAATGGAATTCAATTGGTTTATAAGCAAGTAAATATTTATATCTGAACTGATATGTTCAAATAGAAAACGAAATGGGCAAACGAGCTGATTAAAGAATAAATTAGTGAATCGAGTTAAAATGACCAGATTGAGTTGGAATAAATTATAAACGAATGGATATGTGTTAAACAAGTATGGATTGAAGAGAATGAAGTTTATAAGTTTAGTGCCTGACAAAAAGGAACATGTTTAATTCCATATGAGGTTTTATGTGTCGAATCTGCAAGCCGCTTGGCTTTTTGACAGTGATAGTCTTTACAATAAGCATTTGAAAACAACAATGCATCCATGGAAATCAAAACCAACCGGATAATAGCAATCATACCAACTAGTTATATCTAGCGCAAGCCATCCTAATCGAAATCAACATCCCTCAAACACAAGCCCCGAAGGCCTAAGCCAACATCAGACAAGTACCCAAGAAACATCTCCCTCAATGTTAGACAACTTACATGAGACGGTACAAGGAAAACAACCAACATAAATTACCCTGGTTATCACTTCCTATCTTGCTTTGAAACCATCCTTAATCATTTGACAGCTAACCTTGCCATACGTCAAGGACTAATGCTAACCCAGGTTTATCAAGACGTATCTAAGCTTTTCAACGATACCCAGGGTACTCGACAATTCAACCGGTCTTTTAGACGTCCCCAATGTACTCATGTTTTGAGTCCGCTGGAGTCAAAGACAACGATAATCTCTCAGCCTTCAATATATTTAGTCGTCCTCCCCAACGGCTATTCATAGCTCGAGCAACCTTCTCGAGCATCGATTATCTACAAACTCAACACTCCTAAGTCGTCTTCACATTCGTTGCATTAAGACGATCAACGAACACTTCACGATGCTTCAGACATTCCTCCTTGAATTTGCGTCGAAGCTATAACCATCGTTGACTCAAAAACAAGCTTCGTTTTCATCAACATTCTTTAGGTCTTGAACTCCTTAGGTCTTGCTCCTTAGGTCTTGAAACGATCTAAGACCTAAGACCTAACGACCTACGACCTAAGACCTAATGACCTAACACACTAGCAACCTAAAACCAATGACCCGACCTTCATTCCTTTCTTCAGCAACAAACCACATGACCCAAACTCTATGCCACGTCATCAACGACCTAAGAAAAACGACCCTACTCTGGATCTGACTTAAATATCTCCAATCTTGACCAAATCATCACCAAATGACAACATCGATGCAAAAAACTAACCCAAATCATCGAATTCCACAGTCAACGTCATCAAAATGACAATTATTCATCAATAATCATATAAGATTCACTAATCATGATAAATGAATGAATAAACTAAAATAATGTATCTAACTTGTATAAACATATGAATTAACATAAGAATTACGGATTTTAAGTTTCTAGATTAGATCCTATGGTGATTCAAATGAAAATATACTTACCATGATGTAGATCTAGGTGAAAGAAAATTAAGATGATGAAACTATGAATAAACAACCCATATACTCGATCGAATCCGTGTAAGAGATGATTATCACTCACCAATTCTTCGAATTAACTCGAAATCGTTAAATTCTCAATCCAGATAACGAAGAATATCCTTCAAACCTCTTGATTTGATGCGATCTCTCTTTAGTTGATGTAGATCTAGCTTCAAACGATGTAGATCTTCGATTCTCTTATGTAGATCTAGAATTTTAATGGTGGAAAGGTGTATTTAATTGGGCAAGGAGGATCACGAGCTCAACCAAATGAGAGAATGAGGAAAGTGAACTATTCTCCATGCCTCTAACCCCCTATTTATAGCCTCCCACCAGCCCATTAATGGGCCTCCTCAAATCAGCCCATCAGTGGCTCTAAAAACCTGAATAGAAATTGTGAAATACAAAAACAACGATTCCTCCCAAAAACATTGAACCAAATCATTAATGTGACTACTCTACGGAATTGGCAACACCATTTCCATTCCAATGAAACCAAGTTTAGCACCTATTCAATCCCAGTCAAAAGTTATGCCCTGCACAAGACTGATAGGGGCAAAATTGTCAAAAATAAAATTGGTAAAAATTATGGATGTGCCTCACATCCCCATAACCAACATATCAAAATATGAGAATGATTCAACCCTCAGGGAATTAAATAAAATTATTTTACGATCCTCTAATATGTAAAATGCAGGCTGTTACACTACCTCGGCAGCAGGAGCTGCAGGCGCCGCTAGGCCGGGATTAGCAACAGGGATATGTTCCACAGTACGAAGATACTGTTGGAACCATTCTGGAAAGTATCGGGACCTTGCCTTATTTCCATGTTCAGTAGGATTATCAGCCATTCTACTATCTGAAAAGAAAAGGAAGAATCCTTTAGTATATACTCTTAAGATAGTATTTAAGCTGAAAAGGGAAGAAAATGATAAAGATTCCTAGTATAGATGTGTATGCTTATTAGGGTAAATATATCATATATATTTATATATAGTTTGAAAAACCTTATTTAATATACAAATACATCTTTCATATGTATAATTTGTTGTATAAGACGTAGTTGTATACACAATTATATGTTTTCTGTTTGATGATAACAACCAAATAAATATTATTTTAAATGTGTTTGCTACTGTACTGTTCTATATATACACAGGAATATAATATTTATATTTAAATAGGATACGACTGTACAGACATTCATATATTCATACTGTATTTTATTTAAATTAAATATTATATTTCATGCATTCAAATAGTACAACTATCTATAACTCCACTATTTAAACTCTTCACAGATATTTGTACTTGTAAATAAACTGAATAAAATAGACAAGTTTGTTTGACAACAATAAAATAATATTTTATTTCAAACAAATTTGTTTATTACAATTATCAGTACAATTCTCACATTTTTATACAAAACTCCTCACTACAACTCTCTATCACTACAGTACATTCTCAATCACTCAGTAATTTCATAATCACTACAACACTCAGACATTTCACATTCACTCATATACACTTTTACACACTGTTTTTGGTTTCTGCCTTCTGACTTCTGTCGTCAGTCTTCACTGTCATTCCAGTCATCTACACCTGTCATATACAGAAACACACACAGTACACTGCAATAGAAATAAAAGCAGAATACATGCAAATTTAAATTTTATTTTTGAATTTTTATTTGCCTCAGATTTCTGGTGTGTTTCTCATCATGTTTCATGACTCGATCTGATTTATCAATTTATCTGACTGTGTCCAGACAACTTGTGATATTAACAGTGATACACTGTAAATACCATAAGGCAGTCAGTGTACATACAAAATATTTCTGTGCAGGGACAGAAAAATCTTTTCTATTTACTGCATATACACACGTATATGTATATATATACACACGTGTGCACTGCCTCGCCAATATAGTGAGCAACTGAGGAGAAACCACATGGACCAACTTGACTCAATGCATTCATGAAAAACAACTCAACATATACATGGAAATGGTCGAGATCAAGGCAGTTTGCAAATCAGCTCAAAATATATCAACAAGCAAGTGGCAGATCAGCTCAGCAAAAATACAAGTGCAACTATACAGATCAGATCATGCACAAATGCAGCAGCTCAAGTGTGTTCAAGCAAGTGACAGGAGTGGTGAGACAAGGCAGATCAACACAAAGATCAGTACATGCAAAGTTGGAAAGCAAGCATCCAAACTGCATGGATTTCTTATGAAATACAGGTTTTTCAGACATGGGTCAAGCTGAAATACAAATATGGTCAATGCCTTAGCCAAAAGTGGTTCAGTTCAAGTCATAGTGTAGTGTGCAACTGTTCAGCTGCATGTATAATCATACATATATCAAAACTGGATGTACAGCGACAACATCTGTGCAAGTATGACAATGGTAATGGTGTACACTGTAACACCCCACGCCCGCTACGGTCACTCTCTAAGGGAATGCCATAACATCGGTGGAGTATTTGAGTGAATATAGAACAGAGTAATTACAGCAAGACAGATATAAGTAATACTTTGAAAATTTAAAACATCATTTCAATTGCAGCGGAAAATAAAACATGTCTGGTTACATCACAAAACCATAATAGGAGTCAAGTACAAATATCCATCCTGCTAAATAAAAATACATAATCCCAATACATGGACTGATAGCCATAAAAGAAAAGGGTAAACTGAGCTCTACATCTAGGGTCCAAGCTCCAAGAGAGAAATAAAAGCAGCCTGCTCAAAGCCCACTCATGCTGGGCCCACTCTGAGAACCTGAGGGTTGGGAAAAAGATAAAAAACAACGGGGTCAGACATAAGTCTGAGCGAGTCCTATAACTTTAACAATGTAATCATTAAAGTAATAAGGATATGATATAACTTGGTACGGTGTGACTGGGGATAAATGACTACACTCAGTAGGCAATCAGACTTAGAGTGAACTAAGATAACGATAAAGACGCATTTACCCACCCAAGGATAATTACTGCACCACACCAGTCATTCCTACTTAAAGGTTGATCCCTCCCAAGGACTTAGAAAATTTACCCAGTAGTTTCGTGTACCCCTAGCTCACTACATAGGTGCTGTCTGCCCTTATCTCCACTAGGTGTACCCACTACTCCCAAGCGATCGGCTCCCTATCGTAGATACCCGTGCCGGCCCCACAGTGGGGTGTATCACTCCCCAAAGTGGCAACCCGATATAATTAACAGTGCACGGCTTATATCTACACGATGCAACAACGTCTTACCTACCAGCCCGGGTCCATACACGCATATGAAACCCGTTGGACTTGCGTTGCCACCGCTAACCCGTTTTGGCCTCTTATAGTCAAGCCCAATATGCGTGTCCCGTCACTCGACTAGAGTCGAGCCCACTAAGATACGTTTGGGATATTGGTTGAAATGGCCCCCCACAAGCTACCCACCTAAGCTTGTCATTTCTAGTGTATACCACTTAACCCTTTAATCATGTTTTCATTACATGTTCCACTTTGGTTAAGTATTCTAATCATATTTTCTATTGCCACCCAAGGCAACCACTAGATTTCCACATGCCACCTAAGGCACCCACTTAACCCCTCATGACCCTCTACATGCTAATATGGTTAAGTGTTTCTTAATTAATTAATTAAGATCATGACCTCATAAAGACCTCTCACATTAGACCATCTTTTATGACTGCTGGATATGCCGGTTGGTTCCGGGCAGACTTCTGTCATAAAAAGGGTCTAACCTCGTGTCTTTACTTTAATCACGTATTTAATTTATGACTAAGACCTCTCACATTGGGCCAATCATTTGTAGCTGCTGGATGGCCGGTCGGTTCCGGGCAGACTTCCGCTACAAAAGGGTCCAACCTCGTGTCTTAGTTGATTAATTACACCTAATTAATCACCCCCATAATTAATTATCCCTAATTAATTACACATTTTTAAGAATATGGGTAGACCTAACTCAATAGGTAAATTCCCAATTCCATAGTATGGGTAGACCTAACTTAATAGGTAAATTCCCAACTCCATAATGTGGGTAGACCTAACTTAATAGGTAAATTCCCAATTATGTCCATTCATTTTATGTTATGCTTAATCATAACAACTTTACACCTTTTTATAATCATGCATATTAACCCCATCGTTTCCCCCGTAATTCGTTTACATAACACGTCATACATAGGGACAACTTTGCATATGTTATGCACATCATAAAAAGAGACAAACTTGCATATGACTTGCATGAAACTTGCATATGAACTTGCATATAAACTTGCATAAAACTTGCATATGAACTTGCATATAAACTTGCATAAAACTTGCATATGAACTTGCATATAAACTTGCATAAAACTTGCATATGAACTTGCATACCATGTCATATCACAAAGGCAAACTTGCATATGTTATGCACATCATAGAAAGAGGCTAACTTGCACATGAATCTTGCATATAAACTTGCATATCATGTCATATCACAAAGGCAATCTTGCACATGTTATGCATATCATAAAAAGAGACTAACTTGCACATGAATCTTGCATATAAACTTGCATATCATGTCATATCACAAAGGCAAACTCGCATATGCTATGCATATCATAAAAAGAGACTAACTTGCATATGATCTTGCATATAAACTTGCATAAAACTTGTATATGAACTTACATGACACATCATATCATAAAAAGAGGCAAGTTTACATATGAACTTATAACATATGACAACCACAACTTGCATAATCCACATTTACATCCATAGCCTCCTAATATCCTATCCTAATTAGTTTAGCAATTACTTGCTAAAGGCATAGGAACTCACCAAAACCAAGATTAGCAAACTTATGAAGTAGAACTAGTTGCAATATTTGAAGGAGATGATGATTAGAGGTTGATTAGCTTGCAACTTCCTTCATAAACTAGTGGAGGCTCCTCTTAAGTTTGATTTTGGCGGCATGAGGCCATCATTTCTATTTTTAGTATGGATTAGGCTTGCATTAGGGTGTATTTATAGGATTAGGGTGTGTTTTAGACCATAGGATTAACCTTAGGTTAGATTAGGTCCGTTAGATTTAGGAAGTCTCTAGAACACAGCCCAGCCCTAGCCAGAAAACCAGATCTGGTGCACCCAAGCCAACTGGCTCGACACCCTGTGTCGACAGGCAAGTCGACAGGGCAGTCGACTCCCCAGTCGACAGGCCTGTCGACAGCCCTGTCGACAGCCCTGTCGACATGGGTAGGGCGGGAAGTTTCCCGCCTGGCCCCCTGCTGGCTCCAATTTCGAAGTCTGATTTTTAATTTTTAAATCTGTTTTTAACTTTGAATTTTCTGCAAACTTCATTGGGCCATAACTGGGCCATACGGACTCCGATTTACAAAATTTCGGACTCTATTTCGCGTATTTTTCCGAGACGAACGCAATGACGCAGCCCGTTTCCCCCAATTCTCACATTTGAGATTATTTATCCTGCAATTAGTGAAGTTTAACATTAACTGAAATACGGGGTGTTACATTCTCCCCTCCTTAAAGGATTTCGTCCTCGAAATCCCTAAGCTAAGGAGAATGGATATCCTACCATCCAAACAACCATCTACTCAATCCATCAAACACGGGCATCCATTGTCCTTAAAACAATTTCTAATGATGTATGAGCATATGCAAAGAGTGTGTGTATATGTTCCCTATCTAATGTATGAACATATGCAAACCATGATAGAGCCATGCATCCATTATGTATGCGAGAGAACCATATCGACACATACAATATCTACATGAGTGCACAATCATTCACCAAAATGCATCATCCATATGATAACACAATCATTACACATCCATAAATATAGCTTCCTACACACAATTTTATGCAATATGCAATATGAAGTGATTGAGCCGATCTAGTGCCTAGAGTGTGTATATATGCATCCACGAGCAACCACTAGCAACCACTTGCATCCACATGCATCCATCAAACATAACATGTCTCAAACACATGTTTCAACCATAGGTTTACCCTATCTAAAGGTCAAAGGTACTTAATGAGAGGACATACTAAAGATAAGATAAGTACTAGTCAAACGATAAAGGAGAAGTTAAAAGACATACCCTCAAAAAGGAATGGGTACAATGAACGCATCTTCGCTTCCGTCTCCCAAGTAGCGTTGCCCTCGTCTTCTCCCCATTGTACTTTGACTAGTTGAACCTCTCGATTCCTCAATTTCCTAGTTTCTGACCCAAGGATGCGGGTAGGAGCTCGTCGGATAGTCGCATCACGCTCTACTTCCACTTCTTTAAGCAAGCTCGGCTCTACCACCTCTGCGGTCTCATGTAAGCACTTCCTCAAATGGGACACATGGAATACATCATGTACACCACTAAGTCTGTCGGGCAACTCCACTCTATATGCCATCCGTCCAATTCTTTCCTTAATGGGAAATGGCCCTACGAACCTTGGTGCTAACTTCCCAACAGATCCAAAGCGAACCACATTTCGTAACGGAGACACTTTGACAAAGACCATGTCCCCAACTTCAAACTCAAGATCCGTCCTTCTCTTGTCCGCATAAGATTTTTGCCTATCCTGCGCTGCTTTCATCCTTCTTCGAATCAATTCAATCTTCTCAGAAGTCTCCCTAACCATATCAGGCCCAAGCAAGATCTTATCTGTAGATTCCCACCAACATGCAGGTGATCGACAAGGCCTTCCATAAAGAGCTTCGAAAGGAGCCATACCAATACTGGACTGAAAGCTATTATTATATGCGAACTCCACCAATGGAAGATGCTCTTCCCATGTACCTCCAAAATCTAAGATACAAAGCCTCAAAAGGTCTTCTAGGACACGATTCACCCTCTCAGTCTAGCCGTCCGTCTGAGGATGATATGCGGTGCTCAGACACAATTGAGTCCCCACTGCTTCTTGCAAACTTTTCCAGAACTAACTAGTGAAGATAGGATCTCGATCACTCACTATGCTAGAGGGTACCCCATGTAGTCGAACTATCTCTCGAAGATATACTGAAGCTAGCCATGGAGCGGTCCTCTTGCTCTTCATAGGTATGAAATGGGCGCTTTTAGTAAGTCTATCCACTACAACCCAAATTCCCGTATTACCCTTTCTTGATCTGGGTAACCCGTCAATAAAATCCATCGAGACGCTATCTCACTTCCATTGCGGAACTTCCAATGGGTGAAGCAACCCACCAGGTTTCTTTTGCTCCGCCCTCACTTGTTGGCACACCAAGCATCGAGCGACATACTCGGCCACATCTTTCTTCATACCGGCCCAGAAGAAAACCCTCTTCATGTCTTGGTACATCTTGTCCCCACCGGGATGAATGGTCATCCTAGAACGGTGTGCATCATCAAGAATAACCTTCCTCAAACCCTCGTCTTGCGATACACAAAGTCTACCGTCTCTACGCAAGCACCCCCTATCGTCTAGGGTGTACCTACTCAAATGGCTGGACGACTCCCCCCTTATGAGCTTCTCCACCAACTCAACCAACTGTGGGTCGTCCCTCTGTGCTTCTCCAATCCGCCCCAAAAGAGTAGGTCTAACCTCCAAGGAAGCTAGCAAACCGGGTACATAATCAATGGAAGGTCTGAAATCAAACATCGAGATAAATTCCAAGCTTCGTTGTTCCACGAACAATGGACTCAAGGACAACCTCTTTCTGCTCAAGGCGTCCGCCACCACGTTACCCTTGCCAAGGGTATACGCTATCTCGAAATCATAGGATGCTAAGAACTCCATCCACCTTTGCTGTCTCAAATTCAAATCCTTCTGAGAAAACAAGTACTTCAATGATTTGTGGTCAGTGAACAATTCGAATCTCTCACCAAGAAGATAATGGCGCCAAATCTTAAGCGCGAAAACAATAGCGGCCAACTCTAAATCATGGGTAGGGTAATTTTTCTCATGCATTCTCAACTGCCTTCCACCATAGGCTATTACCCTTCCCTCTTGCATTAAGACTGCGCCTAATCCTGTCCCACAAGCATCGGTATAGACAACAAATGGCTTACTCCCATCTGGCAATACTAAAACTGGAGCAGTGGTTAAAGCTCTCTTTAACCGTCGGAACGCATCATCACAATCTACGTCCCATGTGAAAACAAGATTCTTCTTCGTTAAGCGGGTTAATAGGGCTGATATCTTCGCGAAGTCTTTGATAAACTTCCTATAATAACCCGCCAAACCCAAGAAACTTCTCACTTCGGTAGCATTCTTCGGAACCTTCTAATCCTGAATTGATACTACCTTCGCGGGATCCACAGCTATCCCTTCCTTGGAGACCACGTGCCCCAAGAACCGCACTTCCTTCCTCCAGAAGTGACATTTAGAGAATTTCGCCTTAAGGCTATGTGCTCGAAGAGTCTTCAACACCTCCCCAAGATGTAGGGCATGCTCTTCTTCATTCTTAGAAAATACTAAGATATCATCCACAAAGACCACCACGAACTTATTAAGGAACTCCCTGAACACCCTACTCATCAAATCAACAAAGTATGCAGGGGCGTTCGTCAACCCAAATGGCATCTCCAGCCACTCATAGAATCCATCCGGAGTTCTAAAGGCAGTCTTGTCTATGCTATCCTCAGCCACCCTCAACTGATGAAACCCCGTGGCTAAGTCCAATTGAGAAAATACTGAAGCGCCAACCAATTGATCGAAAAGATCATCTATCCTCGGCAATGGGTGTCTATTCTTCTTTGTGAGCTTGTTGAGTTCTCTATAGTCCACACAAAGTCTGAGGGACCCATCCGCCTTCGTAGCAAATACTACTGGAGCACCCCACTCCGATATACTCTGTCTTATGAACCCCTTCTCAAGCAACTCCCCTACTTGCTTATGGAGTTCCCTCCTCTCACGAGGAGCCATGTGGCGCACTGGTAAAGATACAGGTTTAGCATTATCCACCAGATATATTCGGAAGTCAATCTCCCGCTTCGGAGGTAAGCCCTTCACCTCCTCAAACACATCCGAGTATTCCCGGACCACTCTAACAGATTGCAAACTCTCAACCGAAGCGTCAAGCGATTCAAGATAACTTAGCATAACAGAATCCATGGGATTACAAGAGATCTCGAGAGTGTTACCCAAGCGGGTCATGAGCCTAACAACTCTCCTTTCGCAATCAAGAACAGCACCATTACTGGATAACCAGTCCATGCCCAAAATCAACCCATAGCCCGTGAAGCCCAAAACAAAAGCATCACATCTAAACTCAATGCTAAGTATAGAAATCTTCAAACCCAAACATATCATGGACAAATAAGTGGAGCCCCCAATTGGGTTTGAAACAACCAAGGGATCATCTACAAGACTGGTGTCTAAGTGCAGTGACTCAACTAATGATGATGAGATAAACGAATGCGATGCGCCTGAATCAAACAATGTACGGACAGGATGATCAAATAGAAAAACCACACTTTCAACGGAAATAGTTCTACCTCTTTCCTGAATCGGTGGAACCGCGAGAGCCTGTACTTGCCCCCTAGCCTGACCCGGTGCCATAAGAGCTTGCACCTATCCTCCTGAGGTAGATCCCGTCCTTTGCCCCTTCTTAGGGCAATCCTTCACTAGATGCCCTGCTTCGCCACAGTGAAAGCAACCAGTCGTCTTCTTCTTTCTACAATCTTTGCTTATGTGGCCTGGTATCCCACAATTGAAGCACTTCTTCTTCCCCTTGCCACCGTTGCCTTTCCCACCTTTGTTTTGCTGTTGTTGCTGAGGTCTCTTTTGATCTCCCTTCTTCTCGGGTGCCTTATTAGCATTGGGACCCTTCTCTTCTTCATGCATGAGTGCCATGTCAACTAGTTTCTCAAAGGTGGCCCCCATAGGGATATGAGTCATAGCCAACCCATGCATCGGTTCATTCAAACCTTTCACGAACCTCAAAGCCTTCTTCTCTGGTGTATTCACCATGTCTAGGCCAAACCTTGCCAATTGATTAAACTTGTTGACATATTCCTTCACTGAGAGATTTCCTTGCTTTAGAGTCAAGAATCTTTCCATATACAAGTTTTCCTCCGCCCTTGAGAGAAATTTTGCCACAAATCTTTGCCTAAAATCCGCCCAAGAGTCAACGGGGCGTTCTCCATTAGTGACCTCCCACCAGAATGAGGCCTCTCCCTTCATTAACCCAGCAGCTAACTTGACTTTCTTTCCTTCTTCCATCTCAAAGATATCTATCAACTCTTCCACCTCCTTAAGCCAATCTCTAGCCTCCACAAAAGTTTCAGATCCTTGAAAAGGTTTTCCTCCCATAGCTTTGAATTCCTTACAAGTCTTAGCAAAAGTATCCGTGCGAGGAGGAGGGGGAGGAGGAAGATCGGGTGCTACGGTTGGTGGAGGAACATTTGCTGGACCCGCAGTGGTGGCCCTGGCCTCCATCAATCTCCTATACCATACTGGTATCGTCACACCCTCCGGAAAGTTAAGATCCTCAGCCATGCTGAAACGAAAAAGGAAAGATTCAAAACGGAGAATTCGAAGGATAAAGATATGGCTATTGGGGATTATGCTTTTCTTTCAAAAACTTTTCTCTTTAAAGACATGTTTTTGAAAATATCTCTTCCAAAAATGTTTTTTAGAAAAATAGTTTTCTAAAAATTTTATCTGTTCCGGTAACCTTTGCTCTGATACCACGTGTAACACCCCACGCCCGCTACGGTCACTCTCTAAGGGAATGCCATAACATCGGTGGAGTATTTGAGTGAATATAGAACAGAGTAATTACAGCAAGACAGATATAAGTAATACTTTGAAAATTTAAAACATCATTTCAATTGCAGCGGAAAATAAAACATGTCTGGTTACATCACAAAACCATAATAGGAGTCAAGTACAAATATCCATCCTGCTAAATAAAAATACATAATCCCAATACATGGACTGATAGCCATAAAAGAAAAGGGTAAACTGAGCTCTACATCTAGGGTCCAAGCTCCAAGAGAGAAATAAAAGCATCCTGCTCAAAGCCCACTCGTGCTGGGCCCACTCTGAGAACCTGAGGGTTGGGAAAAAGATAAAAAACAACGGGGTCAGACATAAGTCTGAGCGAGTCCTATAACTTTAACAATGTAATCATTAAAGTAATAAGGATATGATATAACTTGGTACGGTGTGACTGGGGATAAATGACTACACTCAGTAGGCAATCAGACTTAGAGTGAACTAAGATAACGATAAAGACGCATTTACCCACCCAAGGATAATTACTACACTGCACCACACCAGTCATTCCTACTTAAAGGTTGATCCCTCCCAAGGACTTAGAAAATTTACCCAGTAGTTTCGTGTACCCCTAGCTCACTACATAGGTGCCGTCTGCCCCTATCTCCACTAGGTGTACCCACTACTCCCAAGCGATCGGCTCCCTATCGTAGATACCCGTGCCGGCCCCACAGTGGGGTGTATCACTCCCCAAAGTGGCAATCCGATATAATTAACGGTGCACGGCTTATATCTACACGATGCAACAACGTCTTACCTACCAGCCCAGGTCCATACACGCATATGAAACCCGTTGGACTTGCGTTGCCACCGCTAACCCGTTTTGGCCTCTTATAGTCAAGCCCAATATGCGTGTCCCGTCACTCGACTAGAGTCGAGCCCACTAAGATACGTTTGGGATATTGGTTGAAATGGGCCCCCACAAGCTACCCACCTAAGCTTGTCATTTCTAGTGTATACCACTTAACCCTTTAATCATGTTTTAATTACATGTTCCACTTTGGTTAAGTATTCTAATCGTATTTTCTATTGCCACCCAAGGCAACCACTAGATTTCCACATGCCACCCAAGGCACCCACTTAACCCCTCATGTCCCTCTACATGCTAATATGGTTAAGTGTTTCTTAATTAATTAATTAAGATCATGACCTCATAAAGACCTCTCACATTAGACCATCTTTTATGACTGCTGGATATGCCGGTTGGTTCCGGGCAGACTTCTGTCATAAAAAGGGTCTAACCTCGTGTCTTTACTTTAATCACGTATTTAATTTATGACTAAGACCTCTCACATTGGGCCAATCATTTGTAGCTGCTGGATGGCCGGTCGGTTCCGGGCAGACTTCCGCTACAAAAGGGTCCAACCTCGTGTCTTAGTTGATTAATTACACCTAATTAATCACCCCCATAATTAATTATCCCTAATTAATTACACATTTTTAAGAATATGGGTAGACCTAACTCAATAGGTAAATTCCCAATTCCATAGTATGGGTAGACCTAACTTAATTGGTAAATTCCCAACTCCATAATGTGGGTAGACCTAACTTAATAGGTAAATTCCCAATTATGTCCATTCATTTTATGTTATGCTTAATCATAACAACTTTACACCTTTTTATAATCATGCATATTAACCCCATCGTTTCCCACGTAATTCGTTTACATAACACGTCATACATAGGGACAACTTTGCATATGTTATGCACATCATAAAAAGAGACAAACTTGCATATGACTTGCATGAAACTTGCATATGAACTTGCATATAAACTTGCATAAAACTTGCATATGAACTTGCATATAAACTTGCATAAAACTTGCATATGAACTTGCATATAAACTTGCATAAAACTTGCATATGAACTTGCATACCATGTCATATCACAAAGGCAAACTTGCATATGTTATGCACATCATAGAAAGAGGCTAACTTGCACATGAATCTTGCATATAAACTTGCATATCATGTCATATCACAAAGGCAATCTTGCACATGTTATGCATATCATAAAAAGAGACTAACTTGCACATGAATCTTGCATATAAACTTGCATATCATGTCATATCACAAAGGCAAACTCGCATATGCTATGCATATCATAAAAAGAGACTAACTTGCATATGATCTTGCATATAAACTTGCATAAAACTTGTATATGAACTTACATGACACATCATATCATAAAAAGAGGCAAGTTTACATATGAACTTATAACATATGACAACCACAACTTGCATAATCCACATTTACATCCATAGCCTCCTAATATCCTATCCTAATTAGTTTAGCAATTACTTGCTAAAGGCATAGGAACTCACCAAAACCAAGATTAGCAAACTTATGAAGTAGAACTAGTTGCAATATTTGAAGGAGATGATGATTAGAGGTTGATTAGCTTGCAACTTCCTTCATAAACTAGTGGAGGCTCCTCTTAAGTTTGATTTTGGCGGCATGAGGCCATCATTTCTATTTTTAGTATGGATTAGGCTTGCATTAGGGTGTATTTATAGGATTAGGGTATGTTTTAGACCATAGGATTAACCCTAGGTTAGATTAGGTCTGTTAGATTTAGGAAGTCTCTAGAACACAGCCCAGCCCTAGCCAGAAAACCAGATCTGGTGCACCCAAGCCAACTGGCTCGACACCCTGTGTCGACAGGGCAGTCGACTCCCCAATCGACAGGCCTGTCGACAGCCCTATCGACATGGGTAGGGCGGGAAGTTTCCCGCCTGGCCCCCTGCTGGCTCCAATTTCGAAGTCTGATTTTTAATTTTTAAATCTGTTTTTAACTTTGAATTTTCTGCAAACTTCATTGGGCCATAACTGGGCCATACGGACTCCGATTTACAAAATTTCGGACTCTATTTCGCGTATTTTTCCGAGACGAACGCAATGACGTAGCCCGTTTCCCCCAATTCTCACATTTGAGATTATTTATCCTGCAATTAGTGAATTTTAACATTAACTGAAATACGGGGTGTTACATACACAGTCAGGATGTGTGGTCGAGACAAGGTTCATATCATGGTGCATGTGATTGGATACACATTTCAGTTATCATGATGCTGAAATTCAAATGCAGTGCTCATAGTTAAACAAGTGTACAACTTAGTGACCAATGCATGGAAACTCAATACAAATGGCTCAGCAGATTCAAGGAATGTGAAACAATGCAGTTTCAAGTTCAAGTGTGAAGTATAAGTGACCAGCATATGCAGTATGATCAACAATACAACATAACATGAAGATGACATGGCACAACATTTTTTAAGATGATTCAAGTGAAGCATGGCATGTGCAACAAACAATGGTAAAGTCAATACATACCATACAACTAGGTGATGATAGAGCTATACAGTGCACATATTCACAAAACAACACAGGCCAAACAACTAAGTGATGATGGAGCTACACAGTGCTAAAGCAAGATTGTCTCAATCTTAAATCTTTTCAGAAAATCATATTTTTCATATAAGGAATAATCTTTAATGTTTTGAGAATTCAAAACTCCAGCATTATCGGCAGCTTTCTTTTAAAGGAAAATGAATCAGTTTTTTCCAGAAGATCAAAGAGAGCATATCACATTTGGCAAGTGTTAAACTGTAACATTCAATTCAAACCAAGCAACAAATATATTTCCAGAATTTGTCTGAGCAAAAGAGGAATGTTGCTATCTTTTGGAAAACACAGTGGATTCAAATGGTTCATGTTTCAAATCGGTGTGAAATTGGCAAGTTTGAAATCAAGGAGGACCACATAATCATGTCATTCAAGACAGTGTTAAGCCGAGGCACAAAAGGGAATTTTTTTTTAGTAAGAAATATTTGGAAATCCATCATGTTTTCAAAATAGAATTCAGTCCAGGAATCAAAGTTTTATCTTGGGAAAGAAATCAATTTTCGATTTTAAACATTTCCGGAAGTAAACCATAAGTCGAGGCAACAATAATACAACAAATCAATCAAGGGGCAAATATAGGTTTCATCATTCATTCGAAGGGAAACCAGCAAACTTCAGAATCATCAAAGGCCAAGAATCTTTCTGAATTCATCAAATATCACATAATCAAAGCCGAGATTTTTTCATAATTAAAAAGGGGAAACACGCAATAAATCAGGCCAAGTCATATAATTGAAATCAAAGAACAAATATAAGGATTTTTTCTAATCCTATTTTAACACCAATCATCACAGGCAGTTGTGTATCGAAAACCAAAATCACAAATTCGAAGATCAGAGATCAAATCCAGAAAACTTACGATTTTCGATCGCAAGTCAAATCCAAATCCGACGTCAAGAATATCGATCGAGAAAGAAACTCAAAGCACTAGAGCAATCAGAGAAACCACAACATCAATTTATCAGCATTGATCACGATTTGGGGAGTTTTCAGAAACCCTAGTTCAAAGTGTCGGCTGCCATTTTCAAGGAAAAAAAAAGGGAGTCGGGTTCAAACAAATAAACAAAGGGGTGAAACCCTTTTCAATGTGGCCAGTCTATTTTATTTGAGTGGAGTTTATTTTTTTAACTAGGGTTCCCATTATTTTCTTGTTTAAATTTGTATTGTTTTTTTTAAGTTACTTGTAAAATGAATCGAATAGTTTCTAGGTCTGTAAAATCTATGGGATCCAGTCAGGATGTTGACTGACAGTTGCTAGAGTCTGTAAAATCTAGATTACTGGTTATAGGATTGTAATCATGGGAAATCTGATCTAGGGAATTAGATTATTCTAGGGTTTTGAGCGTAGGGTTAGTACAGGAGCAGGGAGTGCGAGTTTACAGTGTTTGTAAGCGGGATCTGTTATTAACTCCTCGTAGAAACCTTAGGAATGCAGCAGTAGGCAGGATTTTGCCGAAGCTGGGTATATCTGTGTGTTATTTCCTTTCTGCTATTTATTTCTACTGCATTTTGTGATCTGGTTATTATTTAATATCCTGTCAGATTTTTGACTCAGCGAAAAACTGTGAACAACCCTATTCACCCCCCTCTAGGGTTAATCTATATCCAATAAGTAGTATCAGAGCCTGGTAATTACATTAACCCTAGAATCATGGATCCTTGTTGTCACTCGTCTGAGAATCAGTCCAGTCGTATTCCATTTATTTTCAATGGTACAGATTTTTTAAATTGGAAATTGGATATGGAATTATATTTAAAAACTGTTGATATTAAATGTTGGGATACTGTTATTAATGGTTATGATATGGACAATAGGAACGATATTGGATTTAATTCTCGTGCTATTCACACTTTGTATTCTTATATTGAAGATGTCCAATATAACCTCGTTTCTCATTGTTTGACTGCACAGGAAATATGAAATTTTTTCTATACGAAGTATGGAAAGATTTACAACAGCAGCTCAAAACCCAAATTGGTCAACTCAGATTCAGATCTAAGCTCAGGAGAAGAAACAAATGAAAATTCAAGTAGATCAGACGACGGAGACTCAACAGACAATGAGACTAAAAGCTTCTCATATGAAGAGTTGGTTTATATGTGTACTGATCTAACAAAAATCGTTGATAAACTCCATCGTAAAAACAAATCTTTAAAATCTAAAAATCATGAGTTAAATAGCAAAATCAACTGTTTGGAATTAGAATTTACAAATGTCATGAAATTAGAAAATTCTGATTGTGAATTTTTTTTTTTGAAATTGAAAACTGACCTCGTTCATCTCTATAAAAGTATTCAAAGGCTTAAAGAGGAAATTATGATTTTAAAAGATAATGAGGTTGAGCTAAAAGATTCAAACAATTCTTTGCAAAAAGAATTTAATAATTTTAAGGCTATCAAAAATTCGAAACATGAAATTGCTGAAAAAGAAAGCTTGTAGAGAAGTGATTTAATTTTAAACAAGCTTGAAAAGGAGATTGAAAATTTCAAGAAACTTGAATTTGAAAAACAAATTAAATTTGAATCCGAAATCTTTGAGTCCAAGACCAAAATCAAACTTCTTGAAAACGAAAATTTGTTTTTGAAACAAAATGATGCTGAAAGGAGAAAGATCAGCATTAATCGTTGTTCAAATTTGATAAAAGAAAATTCTGATCTTAAATCCAAAATTCAACGATTGGAATCAACTTTGGATAAATTTTCTAATGGGAAAAAATCGTTGAATATGCTGTTACAAAACCAATTTTCGGTTGGTCATAAACGAGGTCTTGGTTTTGGAAAAACAAGTGTTTTTGAAAAAGTGAATTCTTGTGATTTTAAAAATCCTTCAAACAACTTTGAAAATAATCGTTTTGAAAATTTGAACTCTGATAATTTCAAAGGATTTTTAAATCATGAACGAAATAAGATTTTGTTTGACAACAATTTGTTTAATCCTTTTTGGACTCCAAAAAGGAAAAAGTGAATTCTCCTAAAGTCAAACAGATTTGGGTTCCTAAAGGTACGAAAATAGATTTGAATGGATTATTATATAAACAGGTTTGGGTACCAAAACGTATGAATATAACTGTGAGTGGTTTTACTACTTTTGTTAGACCACTCAATCCTCTTAACAGTTAGGTACCAAAGGAGGCTGAGGAACTGCATAGCTAAAATTGGATTCAAACTGCTACATATCACAGGATCATTCACAGTTCCTTAGCCACATCTGTTGAGTTAGAGATTCATTTGCTAACACCGATTTCAGGTATAATCTCTAAACTCATCTTTGTAAATATTCTCAGTTTTTTCTTTTCTTTTATTCCTCCTTCTACCCCCTCTGTTTACTTACTTTATCTCTTCTGTTTCAATTTGACACTACCATATTTTTTTAGCTTCATTAACTTCAAATTGCAGAATTCATGATTTTCTGGAAATTCACTTTGATTAAATAAAACTCTGATGTTTTTAATCATTTCTAGATCCTGAATTTATTTTTGTAAATATCTGCAATTGATTCGAAGTTTGTTTTCTGATTCTTTGAATTCATAACAGTGTTGATGCAGTTTTGTCATATCCTGAACACTGTTGATTTGAATTCTAAACTTTTGAATATCTGAAAGTTTAATGGAATTTCACACACTTTTGCTCTTTTGAGTGTCTTCCAATTCAGTTTAGAAAAGATTGAAATATTATACTCATTACAGCACACTACTACTTGTTAGTCGTGGTAATTTCATTGTTTTTTAGATTGGCTTAGATATTCCTGAATGATTGCTTACATCTTGAAATTCTCTTTTATTCATGATCATCTGGTTTGGATTTTTGTTTGTTTAAGATCATTTGAAATTTCTGATATTTTGAATCTCACACACCTCTCAGATCTGGAATTATTAATCCTGTGTGATTGATTCATTGTATCTCAAGAATTACATTCATTTTAAGTGATTTTGAATAAACCATTTTTTTTGGATCATGAATTATCTTTCAAACTTGATGTAAATATTCTTTGGGCTTATCAGAAATAATTTGGAAAAATTCATTGAAAAATCGGTCTTGAAACTCTTTGTTATTTCATGGGTATTTGAGTTAAATATTTGTTTGTTTAAAATCATTAGATGTTATTGATTTATTGAATCTCACACATATCTTAAATCTAAAATTAATAATCTGTTGTGATCGACTAATTGAATCTTGATTTTTTCATATTTCTCAAATGATTTCAAATAAATGGTATTTTTAATCATTGGATCATGAGTTATCTTATGTGATCGTCATCATGACAAGTATGATTTGAAAATATTTTTTGTGCTACTCTGAAAATGTTTTTTTTTGAAAAATGTTTGTTTTGGAATCATCTGTTTGCTGCTCTGATACATGTGCATTATCTGTTATCTTGTCTGCTTGGGCTTTGTACTTATAATTCTATTGTCTTTGATATCCTTGTTTGTCTCCAGTATCTCCTTAAAATCCTCATTAATAGGGACACCAAGTGGTATCAGAAATGCCTTATATTTGTCTCACTCATTTGTACTTAGATTCTAATCTTCACCTTGTATAAATCAACACACTCTTTTTTCCTTGTACAAATTTATCCCTTTTGGCATGTTTAGATCTTCATATCCCTCTTGTAATTGATTTTCAATTTTAAAATTATTTATTGATTATTCATTCAGAAATTGAAATCAATATAAAAACTGAGCTGTATTTATAATTCATCAAAATTATTATCAGATTTTGAAATTGTGATGAATTGTTACTGTAGTATATTTCACAATAAGAGGAAATTTTATTTTTATGTTGGTTGAACATTTATTATAATATCTTTGAATTGGCCATTATTTCATGACCATCTTCATTATATATCATCCTTCTACCATCCATTATGATTTTATAGTAATATGGAGAGTTAATATGTTTTAAAATCTTCTTGAATAAACGGTGGAAATATTTGTGATAGAAATAGGACTATGTTATTTTTTAGAATTATTGACAATTGAAAATTTTCAATGATCTCGGTACAGTTGATCATATTTCATAATATAATTAATTTAGAAATTTATTTCACAGTCCATTTCTGTATCTGCCCCATTTTCTATTATCCATATATTGGTTTTATATTCTGAGGAGTATTTTTTTCTTTTAAAGACTAAAATGATAAATATATATAATAAATATATAAGTGTGTCTCTAACCTCATTTAAAAATCCAAGCTCTGGTCATGCATGGTTAAGAGACAACTTATAATTTAAACTGCGACTGACCTCATTTAAAAATCCAAGCTTTGGTTATGCATGGTCAGTGTGCTCTTAAAAAAAATGTGCTAAATTGAAATTAATCTGAAATTCTCCTTGGTGTATAAAAACTAGCCTATCAATCCATCTTTCTAATCTGTGAAGTGTGTTAATATTTTATGATGTATTATGATTTGTTTATTGATAGGTAGTGGGATTTGGGATTATTCGATTTTGTCACTTAAATTGAATTATTAACTATAGTCCAAATCCATCACTGTTTTTTGTGCTCTTTTTTACAAAATTCTTTTGAAAATAATTGGAAATCATTTTCTTTGTAACTCTCTCTGTTTGTATAAAATTCATCATAAGTCTGTCACTCTCTACAATGTGAAATATACCACCTGTTCTCAGTTTATTGTGATTTTTGTTTGACTGATTGAGATTTATGATGACCGTTCTTCCTCTTAAGATGAAATTATATTGTTTAGTCATTATTTATCTATATTTTAAATTATGTATCCTTTCGATGACAACAAAAAGGGGGAGAATGGGTTGAGATTTTGATATATGAGTGAATATTTTATAAAAAAAATTCAATTTTGAAAATTCGTTCATTTCACTCATGCACAACTATAGGGGGAGATTTCTGTTATAGGTTGAGCTAATAAATAGGGGGAGTTCAATATTCACTGTCAAACACATTTTTATGGCGCTCAAAATCTTTTATTTGTTTGTCATCATCAAAAGGGGGAGATTGTTGTATATGAAGTAGTTGTATACACAATTATATGATTTTTGTTTAATGATAACAACCAAATAAATATTATTTTAAATGTGTTTGCTACTGTACTGTTCTATATATACATAGGAATATAATATTTATATTTAAATAGAATACGACTGTACAGACATCCATATATTCATATAGTATTTTATTTAAATTAAATATTATATTTCATGCATTTAAACAGTGCAACTATCTATAACTCCACTATTTAAACACTTCGCATATATTTGTATTTGTAAATAAACTGAATAAAATAGACAAGTTTGTTTGACAACAATAAAATAATATTTTATTTCAAACAAATTTGTTTATTACAGATATCAGTACAATTCTCACATTTTTATACAAAACTCCTCATACAGCTCTCTGTCACCACAGTACATTCTCAATCACTAAGTAATTTCATATTCACTACAACACTCATACATTACACATTCACTCATATACACTTTTACACACTGTTTTTGGTTTCTGCCTTCTGACTTCAGTCTTCAGTCTTCACTGTCAGTCCAGTGATCTACACCTGTCATATACAGAAACACACACACAGTACACTGCAATAGAAATAAAAGCTGAATACATGCAGATTTAAATTTTATTTGCCTCAGATTTCGGGTGTGTTTCTCATCATTTTTCATGACTCAATCTAATTTATCAATTTATCCGACTGTGTCCAGACAAGCTGTGATATTCACAGTGATACATTGTAAATACCACAAGGCAGTCAGTGTATATACAAAATATTTCTGTGCCGGGACAAAAAATTCTTTTCTATTGACTGCATATACACACGTATGTATGTATATACACACACACGTGTGCACTGGCTCGCCAATACAGTGAACAACTGAGGAGCAGCCAAATGGACCAACTCGACTCAGTGCATTCATGAAAAACAACTCAACATATACATGGAATTGGTCAAGATCAAAACAGTTTGCAAATCAGCTCAAAACATATCAACAAGCAAGTGACAGATCAGCTCAGCAAAAATACAAGTGCAACTATACATATCAGATCATGCACAAATGCAGTAGCTTAAGTGTGTTCAAGCAAGTGATAGGAGTGGTGAGACAAGGAAGATCAACACAAAGATCAATACATGAAAAGGTGGAAAGCAAGCATCCAAACAACATGGATTTCTTATGCAATACAGGTTTTTCAGACATGGGTCAAGCTGAAATACAAATCTGGTCAATGCCTTAGCCAAAAGTGGTTTGGTTCAAGTCATAGTGTAGTGTGCAACTGTTCGGCTGCATGTAGAGTCATACATATATCAAAACTGGATGACAGCGATAACATGTGTGCAAGTATGAAAATGGTAATGGTGTACACAACCAGGATGTGTGGTTGAGACAAGGTTAATATCATGGTGCATGTGATTGGATACACATTTCAGTTATCATGATGCTGAAATTCAAATGCAATGCTCACAGTTAAACAAGTGTACAACTCAGTGATCAATGCATGGAAACTCAATACAAATGGCTCAGCAGATTCAAGGAATGTGGAACAATGCAGTTTCAAGTTCAAGTGTGAAGTATAAGTGACCAGCATATGCAGTATGGTCAACAATACAGCATAACATGAAGATGACATGGCACAGCATTTTTTAAGATGATTCAAGTGAAGCATGGCATGTGCAACAAACAATGGTAAAGTCAATACATACCAAACAACTAGGTGATGATAGAGCTACACAGTGCATATATTCACAAAACAACACAGGCCAAACAACTAAGTGATGATGGAGCTGCACAGTGCTAAAGAAAGATTGTCTCAGTCTTAAATCTTTTCAGAAAATCATATTTTTCATATAAGGAATAATCTTTAATGTTTTGAAAATTCAAAACTCAAGCATTATCGGCAACTTTCTTTTAAAGGAAATGAATCAGTTTTTTCCAGAAGATCAAAGAGAACATATCACATTTGGCATGTGTTAAACTGTGGAATTCAATTCAAATCAAGCAACAAATATATTTCCAGAATTTGTTTGAGCAAAAGAGGAAAGCAGTTATCTTTTGGAAAACACAGTGGATTCAAATGGTTTATGTTTCAAATCGGTGTGAAATTGGCAAGTTTGAAATCAAGGAGGACCACATAATCATGTCATTCAAGACAGTGTTAAGTCGCGGCACAAAAGGGAATTTTTTTTAGTAAGAAATATTTGGAAATCCAGCATGTTTTCAAAACAGAATTCAGTCCAGGGATCAAAGTTTTATCTTGGGCAAGAAATCAATTTTTGATTTCAAACATCTCCGGAATTAAACCATAGTCGAGGCAACAATAATACAGCAAATCAATCAAGGGGCAAATATATGTTTCATCATTCATTCGAAGGGAAACTAGCAAACTTCAGATTCATCAAAGGCCAAGAATCTTTCTGAATTCATCAAATATCACACACTCAAAGCCGGGATTTTTTTCACAATAATGGGAAACACGCATTAAATCAGGCCAAGTCATATAATTGAAACCAGAGAACAAATATAAGGATTTTTTCTATTCCTATTTTAACACCAATCATCATAGGCAGTTGTGTATCAAAATACAAATTCGAAGAACAGAGATCAAATCCAGAAAATTTACGATTTTCGATCGCAAGTCAAATCCTAATCCGATGTCACGAATATCGATCGAGAAAGAAACTCAAAGCACTGGAGCAATCAGAGAAATCACAACATCAATTCATCAGCATCGATCGCGATTTGGGGAGTTTTCAGAAACCCTAGTTCAAAGTGTCGGCTGCCATTTTCAAGGAAAAAGAAAAAGGGAATTTGGTTCAAACAAATAAACAAAGGGGTGAAACCCTTTACAATGTGGCCGGCCTATTTTATTTGAGTGGAGTTTAATTTTTTTTTAACTAGGGTTTCCATTATTTTCTTGTTTAAATTTGTGTTGATTTTTTTAAGTTACTTGTAAAACGAATCGAACAGTTTCTAGGTCTGTAAAATCTGGGGGATCCAGTCAGGATGTTGACTGACAGTTGCTAGAGTCTGTAAAATCTAGATAACTGGTTATAGGATTGTAATCAGGGGAAATCTGATCTAGGGAATTAGATCAGTCTAGGGTTTTGAGCGTAGGATTAGTACAGGAGCAGGGAGTGCGAGTTTACAGTGTCTGTAAGCGGGATATGTTATTAACTCCTAGTAGATACCTTAGGAATGTAGCAGTAGGCAGGATTTTGCCGAAGCTAGGTATATCTGTGTGTTATTTCCTTTCTGCTCTTTATTTCTGCTGTATTCTGTGATCTATTTATTATTTAATATCTTGTCAGATTTTTAACTCAGCGAAAACTATGAAAAACCCTATTCACCCCCCTCTAGGGTTAATCTAGATCCAACATAATTCCCTTATAATCGGGTAATCTAGGCTCTGATACCAAATGTAACAACCCGCCTGGAATGGGCGTAAATTTCGACCTAGAAAAGTCCCATCGAAACTTTGAACCATTCTAAACGGGTCGTTGGTTCCTGTGAGGAATTACATTTGCATAGATAATATATATACACACACTTCGAATGGAAATCTCATGGCAGAACAAGAAAAATATAATACTGAAATATGATGTACCACTTTATTAAAAATCACAGAATTCCAACATAGCGGTCAATATTACATTTGTTCCATGGGTACATCAATAAATTCATTCTCAAAAGTTTCCATAAGAAGTACAGCAATAACAACTAATAATAGCATAATGCCTTCCTCTTCGTCTTCAGCTCCCATCATTATTTCATCCATGGATTCTACCGCACTTACCGACATGTAGGATATGTTAAGGAGAGGGGTCAGAACATAAAGTTTTGTGTGACTGAAATATAGCATTTACTTAAAGTCCATACCCTAGTTTTTAGCAGGTTACATATGTCAAGGTATGTCTACGCAGCACACAAAATTCACACAAACACCAAATGTCTAACCAATGAGGTGGATATCCAAGTCAATCGCTCATTATTATTTTGAGGGTAAAGACCCAACAAGGCGGGCAATCTTGGTCACTTATGGCTCTATTAAAGGTGGATTCTTATGATCTCTTATAACCCTAAGGCGGACCCTAGCCTCTTAAGAACCCGTCCTAATACGTCAACGTTCTTAAGTTTGTACTCCCAATAGTACTATGAGAAGTAGTATTGCGAACATTACTACTTAACTGATATTACGGTAGAACACCAATGTCGCTTAAGACTTCCCTTAGATGGTTGGTGAGCATGCAATGGTCACATATCTTTTATATACCAATCCTCTCTCTAGTTGAGCCCCTATAAGCTTCTAGAGGAAGTGGACATCCCCCGTAAACTACCCCTACTTCCTTACCGCTTATGCCTAACCACTTTTAGAGAAGGAGGACCCATAGACTTACTTCGAATCTAATAAGGGTAGGTCCCATGACTTTGATTCCTCTTCAAGGAATAAACCTTCGGAGATGATCCTAGTCCTAACCACTTAAGTCCCAAATTAGATAAGAAGAGACTCAGCCACTTAAGACCTTCTCAAGGTGTAGTAAACCTGCCTATTTTCACACGCAATAGACTTATTTGTATAGTTATATATATACACTAGACCTCTCACATTAAACTGTATACATGTAGATGTTGGATATGTTGGGCAGTCCTGGGCAGGCTTCTACTACAAGTAGGTTTAACCTCGTGTCATAGTGTATTAGGTTTGAATGGTCCATGGCACCCAGACCTCTGACACTAGTTGGGCCTACTTGTGGTAGCTGGATTAGCCAATTGGTTTCGGGTAGGCTTATACCACAAATGGCAACTAACCTCATGTCTGTGTGTCACTATTTATATATGTAAAGTCATTCTATACACACACAAGCAATCAATATATATGTGGGGACAGTTCAAATTCGAATTCTATCCTAATCGCATTTATTTTGTTAATATTGTGTTAGTTACGTTGATTACGTTAATAAGTATAATAATTATAACGCATAAAAAACGCTAATGTTCGTATAAATGAGAGAACGTTCTAATGGGACAAAAATTGTCAACTTGTCCTAAATTTAGGTATACAAGTTAATTTCCACATTTTGACTGCTACATTTTAGGCATGATGGCATAGTAGCATAATAACAGATAACAGTGAATGGAAAATACAACATACATACAAATTTCTACTTGCTTATTGGAACGATTTTCAATTATGGATCAAGAATAAAGTATAATATACACATATATTCATAAATATATACATGTATATTTATAAGCTCCACTTTATCCAGTTCACCCATTTTTGGTGTATTGCACATAAAAACGTTTATATTTGATAGTCTTCAAGTATGAATACGTTTGGATTCAAAATAGAACCCAAACCTAATCAAGTCATGAATCAAACCAAATTTAAACCCTTTTAGGTTACAGTCAAAGATTTACATGGGAATTAATTATATAAAATAGAACCATAACACCCTTTTTTCTCAAATCAATATTAAGATTAAGATCCATAAACCCAATAACAATAAATTGAAATTCTTCTGCAATATATAAAATAGATGATTTTGGTTTTTTGTACTGATGATATCGTTGCCAAATCCTCTTAGGCATAACTACCAACATGTTAATCTATTAAAAAATAGAATATGCCTAAGAAACACAATATTCCACTTACAGACCTAAAAGGAGGAACAACAGAATTCTTGTTGTAGATTCACATCTGGATTCAGCCTTTGTGATAAATGTGCTCCTATCCTTCTAACATATATATATATATATATATATATATATATATATATATATATATATATATATATATATAAGAATCACCTTTAGAATTTTATGCATACATAAAACTAAATCCTAGAAGTTATACTGAAATCTATATGAATCTAGATTAGAGAAAAGATAAGAATGAAGGTTGGAGGAATAGAAGAGAAATTTTGACCTTTCCGAAATTTAGCAATGGCAGAAGGATAATATGGAGGTGGGTAAAAGAGAGTGGCTAGGGTTTAGTTGTGAGGTTTGAGGGCTCATATATAGTCGCTTGTGTAAGTGTGGGCTGTTAGATTATTTAAATGTAACCCTTACTATATATTTATATATATTTCCCTAGAAAAACCTAACTAACATAGATTCATTGGGCGTTTCAGCCGCTAGGCTATTGACCGGCGGTCGAGACCCATCTAGGGGGCAGTCGGCCTCTTGGTCGCTTGTATCTTCTTCATACTTTTACCCTTCTCAGCATATTATATATAAAAACGATTCAGAATTTCATCACGAATCAAAATAAAAGATTTTTATAGCCTAATTCTTAAAGCTTCAAAATCTCATTTTCCAACCTTATTATTAAATTGTTTATTTTCACTTATTGTTAATATTTATGTCTTTTACAGGGTGTTACAATAATAGAAAACCATGGGCGCTTATTGGCCAATGGATTTCCAACTATGACAAAGTATGCAACCACCTTTCGATAGTGTATCTCAGGAGAGGAATACACTGGATTCAAATAGAACATCTTGCAACCAGGCCACATATGATCGGCCACTCATTTTGCTAGAGTGTACCGAATGTATTATCTCCAACAGTTGTGATCGACAACCGTTCTCGGAAGCATACAGTAGCGATAGAATAAGAAATAAATAAATTTTCTCTAGATCAAGTGGTAATACACCCTATTGGGTGCGACCCACATAGCCACGCGGCCTGCCCGATTTTTGTCATTTCCTGGTTGATGAGGCCTGAGGCTATGTCTTACCTTTATATTACCATCGAATTATTCACTTTGAATGCCACTTCTTTAGATCCGCCAAACCACTAATTGACGTCCTAAAAAATACACTAGGTGTTAAGCTAAGAAAATTTTCCTTCTCCGCCCCCGAATATGGTACATTTGAAGAAGTCAATGTATGTGACCATTTGGAAATACTCTGTCAGACATCTATCCATATAAGTTATATTAGTATAGAATAAACTGAAGGCACCATCCTATCAATCCATCTTAGGCAATTTCTACCTACGATTAACTAAACAGCCCTTGCACTTTACTCCGTCTTCAGTTATCTTCGGCATTGTCTGATTTGCAAATGCAACAATTGGATCAAAGTGCTTTTCGGATAATTAGATATGATTCCAGACTCTTCGAAATGATCAATGAATTTGGTCAAAACTTCGATAATAAGTTATTTAACCATCGAAGAAAACATCCATGCAACTGACGATCATACTTCCAACTGGAAATACTATGGGTTAAGCACCATGCAACACTGAGCCATTTTAAAATTAATATCTGATTAATTTATTCGTTTTCCAATTCACTTTTGAATATCTTACCAAGACATTCTACAAAAACCGTTGGCCTCTCATGATTCTTGAAAAATATTTCCAAATATCATAAACTCTTTATTTATTATATTCCAGAAAATATTTCTTATCACATTTGGAAAACATTTCCATATTTTCACAAATTCACATTTTCTATATTTAGAAATATACGTTATTGATATTGGAAAACATTCCATATATTCACAATTTTTTATATTCTCATTAACCAAATCATTTCATTTTCTATGCTTAGTAAACATCACTAATTTTATTTGGAAAGCATTTCCAAAATTTATTTACTTAGATCTTAAGCACATGTCGTATAGACCATCGCTTTGTCGATTTCAGCATTTACACGGATTAACTCACCACACTTAATCCAACCGTCGCTATTGAACTTTAACCATTCTTTAGTCAACAATGAAGTTAGTCAAGTTAGAGCATAGTTACCCCCTCAAACCTTAACTGAACAACATTTTTAACTTTGAAATGGATAAATCTCACAACTTCAATATTTAACAAATATCACTTACATAACTCTTGAATTCAGTTTAAGAATCCACTTCTTTTACGGAAATCATCGATTATAACGACAATGTTATAACCCGTGCTCCGAAATATAAAATCTTAAAATATAACTTTTATTCATTAATTTGAATAAATAATATTTAAATAAATCAACCAATAAATAATTTAAACATTTATTAAAAATGAAAAGTAAATAGTATTTTCCCAAATTCGACATAGTCAAGTTCCAATGTATAACTCTCTTTCGAATAATCTCTATTCGGTTAATATTCTGAACTTCAGAATGAAATTTACCATTTCAGGCCAACTCGATTTCCACTTTCATTCTAAATTCACCTTTGAATTTATAACTTACAAATTCTTACCAATTTGTCTTATAACCATTCTAATCTTTAAAACATTTGTTTTAGACTGTTATCCACTAAAAATGTGAATATTATTCCTTTATAGAAATCTGGACCCATTTTATCAAATCAATCTTGATTTCATTTGTAAATATCATTACAGGCTTAAATCCCACTTATCGAGCTACTTTATTAATTCACATCATATTTCACTTTATTCATAAACTCCATTTATATGTCAAAACTTCTTATCATTTATCTAACAAGTTTATAAGCTTATATCGATTTTACATTCGATTATAAAATATCGGTTTGGAACCAAATATTAGTTATCTTGTCAAGTTCCGAATTACATAATATATGATTTCTGAAAATAAAATATTTATATAAAATTTGATATAATCGAATTCTAATTATAAATTCTTATGGATTATTTCAATTCGATGCACATTCCGAACATCGGAATAAAATTCATTGTTTCCTTTTGAAACGATTTCCAACTTCCCTTTAAATTCACTCTCAAATTTACATTACCAAATTACCCAATGATAATTATTTCATTTATAAACATTATTTATAAATTAAATTATTAAAAACAAGTTATTATTTCCTAGCTTATTCAAAATTAAATTTCTATTTTGAGAAAATAGATTTTCCTTTCAAAACTTAAATTCTTTTTCCTTTCATTCAAATATATCAAATATATTTTTATTGTATTTAAATACCATTTATTTTAGGGCCATTGTTATTCAAACATCCAACACAACAAAATCAATCACAAAACTCTAACACAGCATATATCATAGAATATAAATGAAAACAAACAATAATAAATTTTGAGGAATCCAAATGGATCCCTCCAACCTGTTTTTACTACATCCACATATATTAGACAACATAAATAATACCAGTCCCACTTCGAGGAGGGATATCGCGGTATAAAAGGTCATCCTCTATTATGCAGGACGCATAGGATCTTATCCACTAAGATGTGCAGGAATATCCAACTACCAACCTTAGGTATAACTAATATGTACATAATAGCAACAAATGGTAATAATATATCAATTCATCTAAACAGTATTCATATGGCATTTAATCATCATTTATCAACTCTAAAATACGTTTATGAAATTATAAACTAGACAGAGTTAGTGAGCTTACTCACTTTAAATTGTCGATTAATCCAATCAGGCATTTTATCTCACCATAAATTCCAATGAGCTCCAAATCGACCCAAACTAGTTCCATTGTTTCGCCTATGTTCATGCGATTCCAACCCGACAGACGACATTCAATTGTGTTCATGTATGACAACACAGTGATTACAAGTTTGTATATGAATTAAATTAGTTTATTGGCCCTAATGACTTCATTAACTCTTAATTATCGTCATCACTCTTTAATAATCACAACCATAACCTTTCTCTCCCAAACGCAAACTCCTGTAGCTTATCCAACCCATTCCCTTGATCTTCACCGCTTCTTTGTCCCTCTCTAATCCACTAATGCATAACCGACTTTACCACTAACCTCCACATAACCAAAGCTTCCTCCACACCACCTCAAAGTCTAGCTTGTAATTACCCTTGGACTCGCGTTCCAGGACAGCTCGCGCAAGCTACAGGCGAAGGTAGTGAACCTTTTAAACACAGAAGTTTACCAAACTTCCTCAATTGAAACACCTAGTCGCAAGAAAAACCCTTGTCACCTTGCCTTGGCCAACCGCTTCTCTAACCCACGTCAAAGTCCAGCTGATACCATACACACTGTTATAGTAGTGTGAATTTTTTCGATGCCAAATCCTTCCAAAATTTTACATGAGAGGCTAAATCCTGCAACGAGTTCAAGTCTATAATCTAATTCACATACCTTGCCTATATCTTCGAAAAAAACGAGCCCTATATCTCGCTTTAGCCTAGGTATCGAACAAAAAAAGTTCAAACCCCTTAAGATATATGTGAGATTGAAGAGGAACTTACCAAGAATTTGAATATATTTGTTTCGAGATTTTTAGTAGAGAATTGAATTTGATTTAAATTTTTGTAGCTAGGCTTTCCATTTTTTTCTTTCTCGGGTTTTTTGTGTGGAAATGAGCGAGAGCTCCTATATATATAAAAAGACAGGAGACACAAGGAACATGCTCTATCTAATTCATGCTGGCCTAAGTACATGACATACATTAAAAAAACTATATTTATTTTGATTTGAGTTTATATATATTTAAATTTGATTTGATATTAAAAAGTTTTAATTTGATTTTTGATTAATGTGATTTGATTTCGATATGATTTATATACATATAGTATATACAGAAAATTTAAGCCTAAAGTGACACGCTTAAATGACCATATACGAACTCCGATCGCTATGTAAATTGCAGTCTTATAAAAAAATTATATTTCGAACACGATGGAACTGGTTTCGTCGAATTCCGAGATCGTTTGTAAAACTTCCTTTTTAATTCACAATGTGAATCGATACGCGATTATACTGCACACGATCACAAAATAAATTCAATTGACTTGAAACTGAAAATTTTATAGTAATTAATTATTATGAATTTTAAAAATTAGTTTCACTGAAATCCAAGGTCATTTAAAAATTTATTATTCTTAAGTTCCATATTAAATTGATATAATATAAATCGATTCCAAAATAAATAAACTTATTGATAATAAATTATAATTATCATATAGACTCAAACATAATGTGCATAGCTTCAGATTATAAACTTAATATTAAATTTGACATTCTGAATTCCAAGTTTAAACGATATTCAGTTTATTTAACATACTAGTTATTTTATTAAATAAATCGTTATGGTTTATAAACGATTCCATGACGACTTTCTGAAAATTTGATTTCGACATTACTCACAATCCCCGTGACGAAATCTCAACTTTTTACTTTCATTAGAAAATTATAGTTCAATAGATTCAAACATTTCTTATTTCAATGAATTCCAACTTATAATGTATCATGTACACTCAATTGAAGTTTAAATCGTAAAACTATGAACTACCACGCCGCTGCGAGCTAGTTTTTAATTAATATAAATTTATATGTATATACTTTGTTTATTTAATGAATTCTATATAAAAATCCATTTATATTACCAATTCAACATTTAAAACTAATTTAAATATTTAAAGTTAAATGCTTAAAAATCTGGGTCATTACAACAAAACTTAGATTTGTTTCAAAATCCTTTTGTAAATCCTTTATAAAATTCTCCAATGAAACTTATTCAAGATCTTATTTACAAAAACTTGATTTCCTTCTTTGCAAACTTGCTTAAAAACTTGGAATTATTCAAAAAAAATCCTGTATAAATCCTTATAAAAATCTCACTAAAGAATATTATTTTAAAACATGATTTCAGTTTCTCATATAAAACTTCAAATCAAGTCAAACCTTCTTTTATTTTAAGTCAAACCACTAAAAACTTATCCTGAAATTGAATTAAATTTATAAATTCTTTATGAACATATAACTTTTCATAAAATTCAATTTTAAAAAATAAGATCATTTCTATGCTGTTTTACAAGTTAAATCATGTTATTTATTAAACTTGTTCAAAATAGTTGAAATCACATATAAACTTATTTATTCGCAGAACTTTATTTTGTAACCATATAAAACATAAAAACTTGGTTAAGTTTTAACATTCAAAATCTCCAATTATAAAACTTAATTATAAAACAAGAATCTCGTTGCTCAAATCATTTTATAATATCTTTTATGAAATCCAATGATAAATATTGATTCATTTATAAAATACTTATTTTATGAAACTTATATAAATCTAATTCAACATCTTACTTTTGTTATAAAAATAAATTTATAACTTCAAACTTAGTCAATTCACCTTACGACAAATCGATGCCTTTTAAAGATATTAAATTCAGCCCATCTGCTACCAACAATTTAATCAGTATTGTTTATTGATTAAAAACGCATTAATTTTGAATTTAATTCAACAATCATTATCCAAATCAGATTTTAATGTTACCTAGGTTAAATAGTTCATATTTGTAAAATATGAAAGCAAGTAACATCCAAAACATTTGAGGAATCATGTTGGATCCCTCCAACCTGTCCCCTGCATCATAGCTCATATATCAGTCTATATACACATATAAATCAGACAATCTAATCTAACACATTTAAGATGAATCTTTGACTTAAAAATTGATTATGTCAAAGGTCCTTCGTTCATAGATGGGAATATATATATATATATTGACAACCGCTAATGAAGCAATAAATCAACCAAACACGCAATTTACATACTAACAAAAATGAATATTATTATATGAAATAATATTTCAAAAAGCATGATAATTAACTCACCATCCATACAATTCAACGATTTCACAATGATTTATATAATTTCAAATAGGCATCCAAATTTACATAAAAATCCAAACAGATCCAAATCACTCTAGTCAAACTCGTATGCATAGTGTTTGCGAATACGAACCCAACACAACTTGTTTCGCTTCAATCTGATTTCGTACGAATGAGATACAATTGTAACTAGTTTGAAATCAAATTAATAATTTAAATCCATTATTGACTTCATTAACACGTTAATACCTTGATTTCCATTTAAATAATCAATGCCTAACCACGTTTATTCTCTAAGTTTCGAATCGAAACCCGTCGCCACCTTCAAACCCTCACCAAAAACTCGCTTCTGCACCGGACCTCCGCCCAACCCCACCGGCACCTCCGACCAACTGCACCATCACCTCCACACCTCGAGCCGACCCTCCACACCAAGCGCCGCCTCCCCATTCGTTGTCATTCGCCACCATTTGCTAGTGATTCCTAGTTGAATGAAAATCATTCAACTTACAAAATCGACCTCCACCAGTTACCCTTTCAACCACAACCACCGATCAAAAGCTCATCCTCCCCTCTTTTATCGCCCTTCAGACCACCTCCATTGGTCAAACGTATAACATAGATGAACTCTAAAAGACGATGCAGATAACTTTCCAGTTGGGAATTTTTACTAACTATAGATGGATTGGAAGATTAAATTTAAACCATTGATTTGAAGAAAAAAGGAGGCTAGGGTATGACCTTGAGATTGTGAACAATGCGATGCTTGTATAGGCTTCCAGAAAACACTATTCATCGGGATCAAAAAATTCCGAACTCGAAACGAAACATTCTAACTGTCGTTCATAGCTAATAACTCATATTTAAAGCACAATGGAAGTTTTTTTGGAAGCTAATTCGATCATATTTGACAATTTTTATTAAAATCAAATTATAAATTCAAATCATTTATCGATACACGTTTATATTGCGCATGCTCACATAACTCCATCGACTGAAATGAAAATTGAAATTTTACAATAATTTAACATTCCAGCTCCGATAAAACTGATTTTTCGAATTTCGAAATGGTTTGAAAAGCAAATACTTTTATGTGTTAAATTAAATCAATAAAATATACATTGATTTCAAAGCACTCATTCCCATTGATAATAAATTATTATTATCAGTCCTAACCAAATAGAATTTGACATAGCTTCAAATTAAACATAACTCAATTTTGAATACAATATTTTCATTTTCAAGTTAATTTAACGTTCAGATTCTCACTTAAATAAATTTCAAGTCATCAAGTCTTGAAATAAATGTTTTTAAATATTTAAATTTGTTAAACCAAAAATTTGGAAAAACAACCGAAGTATTGCTTGACACGTCACCTAATCGGAGGCGAGATGCTTAGAAAGCACGTCACCTTTTCAGAGGCAAGGTGTAAGAATACCTTTACAATTGTGTGAAACCATATCTAAGATCTGAAAACATCCAAATATAAAAAGAAGACAAGAATTTATAGTGGTTCGACCCTTATTGGGGTCTACGTCCACTCTGAAGAGAGAATTCTATTATCCACAAGCTGTTTACAAGGTATAATCTCTCATACATTCAACCAAGCTCTCCCTCACACACATTCTTCACTTCAAATTACAGAATATGGTGGAGAAAATGCCTCGGACAGCGAGGAGATCTCTTTATTATCAAGCTTTTACAATGAATCTTCGATCTTATGCTCTTTCACACACCATTCATAGAAGCCATGGTTGCATACTTCATTGATCTTCTACGAATTCACTAAGGAATTGTGTTTATATGACTGGGAAGGAATGAGGGAATGATCCGACAGCACTTCATCCTCCTTCCAGAAAGTCCCCCCCCCCAAATGATGGAAGTGATCCCCTATTTATAGGTGACGAAATGGATGAAATATGACTTTCAGGTTATGGGTCGGCATTTTGAGTATTTACGGAAATGCAACTGCTTTCTGTTACCAGCTGTCATGCTTTTGTACCAACCAGATCAGCTTTGATCGATCCAAAACCTATTTTAACGACCTGGAGGCTTTGGTGCGGAGCAGACCGACCAGGGGTCTTTGACGTAGGGCGGACCGACCCTGGGGCTTCGGAGCAGGTTGGGGCGACCAGGCTAGAATGGAGGCGGGATTGACCAGCTATGATAGGTTGGAGTGACCCGAAGGCTTTGATCTAGAACAGAACAATCAGGACTCCATGAATGGCAGACCGAACGAGGGTGATAGTAGGAAAGGAACTGATCACTTTTCTTGGAAGTAAAAGCAACCAGGAGCCTTGTGAGGAAAAGGACGACCAGAGACATTGTCCATTTTGACCGACCCTTCATGCAAAATGTTCTAAAGGATTCCGACCGACTAGGAGCTCTTATGAGACCGACTCCTCCTTGAATGTTACAGAACCGACCCCTTCTTAAGTGTTATAGAACCGACCCGTATAAATTTGTCAATAACCCATCAATTATACATATCGATTTTAGTGGATAACATTTTGCCCCTCGGAGTTTCATAATATTTTGTATGAAAAATTATGGACTTCGAAATATTATATGATACGCTGATGGATTTTATTGATCTAATTTAACTAGGGCTCGGTTTTAAACTTAATTTGCATGGGTCGGTTTTTTCTCTTCAGGTTAATTCGGTCTAATCAATAATGGGATGGGCTGGACGGTCTGGTAATATAACTTCACCTTAACCCTTTGATATTCCTCATTTTCCTCAATCCTGACTAATTCATTTTAATGGCGGTGTCCTCTTGAAGAAAACTCTCCAATCTCATTTCGCTCCACTGATTCAATCCAGGAATCCGATCCATTCACGGCTGCTTACCTCGAATCTTTGACAAAGATTTGAATCCCAGTCACTTGAATTCGCATCTCGCTAAAGCCTGGAAGTCCGATCCAAGCTCCTCCAACTAGTTGATCTAATTGCAGGTATATGTCTCTGTTTTGATGTTAATTTGGGAATGATCGATGTTGACTTTGAATTCGACCAGATTCTTAGGGTTAAAATGCAATCAGATTGGGATTGATGGGAAATTGCGGTTTGTGACGTTGTTTGGGGTTGAACTGAATGGATATTGGATTGATGTAACTCTTTTCATGTACTTAAATTCTTGGATTGGGTATTCTTTGATTTTTAGAATAGCTTGAAACAATGTAGAAGTCGGTTTGGATTGTTTTGGGGTTGTATATGATGAAACCAACATGAAACCTTCCATAACATCTTAGTTTTGTAATCATACTAACAACATGTTTGTATAAATGTTTGATTTGATGAAGTTATGGTAATGTCTTGTGTTGCACGTCTGATTTTCCTTCCAAAATCATCCGTTTATACCATCTGTATCACATATTTGTAGCAGTGACCATGTTTGCTTTTAAAGTATGACCGACTCAGGTCGATATTTATGTGTATTGCCTTTAAAACCGACCAGCTTAGAACCGACTAGGGCTTTGGTTGATTTTCGACTGACCTGAGGTGAAGTTTAATGCAAACCGATCCAGGAAAGTGTTGAGTGACCAGAGCTCCAGTTTTTCCTTTAAACCGACCAATCTTAGATAAGTTCTGGGGCGACCGACCGGTCCGGTAGTCATACAGGACCGACCAATCCTTGGATCATGCTGGACTGACCCTATTCAAACTTGATTCTTACCATGTCCTGCATAGATTTAAGCGACTATTTCGAGCCAATATACTCTGTCGCTGACCGCTCGTATCAGCGATAAGTTAGATTAATAATTTTTAAACATAAATGAAATTTCACATGATTCATTGTAACTTATGCTTAGATAGATTTGTTATAGAAATAATTCATTTTGGCATAAGTTTTGAAATAGCCAACTTTCCTTACACATATATGATGCATACATAATTTTCTGCTTAAACCATCATTTCATGACGTTTTCATTATGCATTCGCATCAAATAATTCCTGTTTTCTTTCTAATGCACGACCAGCCTGGTCAATCTTAGCATAATCGAGTTGTGTCGGTCTTAAACTGTTTTTCATAGTCCTGTTGGCCAATTTTTGTTTAATCAACCAGTTTAAAGAGATAGAACAGTGTATGGACCGACCAGCCCTATTATATTTTGCTTCACCGACCAGAGGTGTACACAGAAACGAGCTCGTGCGAGATTGAACAGCTTTACCTGACTGGACCGATCCATTCCATTACCGTTCTGAGTTATGACTGATTTGATACCGACCAGGTCTTGATTGGCTTAGAATTATCCAGATCTGGATTGGCTCTTTAACCAACCAAAAATTGGTTGGTATTAGATTGACCACGGCAGGTTTAAATCTCGACCAATCAGGATGTGGTCTATTTTAGATTGGTCGTAATTGGATTGATAATGGAATGACCAATATTATAATAATTTGCCGACCATGAAGGGTTTAATTTTGTGCGACCAAAAGTTTACTGGTTTTGAGCGACCAGTTCCTGTTTGGCTTTGAACCGACCTGACTTCTAGCTTGCCAAGGCCGACCCTATTAAAACTCACTTAATATTCTTGTAGCTTGTTTTTCAAGTGCACTTGTTTATGTAGAAATGACGACTAGACAAAAAGCTCGCCAAGTTGCTGAGGAAACTTCATTAGCTAGTGAAGCTGGAACTTCTGATCGAAATATTGAAACCTCTTTTGCCGCTGTCACTGAGACGGATGTTGATCAAAACTTTCCAGTCCCTCGATTTCTTACTCATACACCAACTGATAGCTACTTGATGACGCTTGATGTTGACTTGTATCGCAAATTGTGCAAGAAACATAGCCTTTCTGATAACGAAGTCAAGTTCCCTGGAAAAGATGATTTGCCTTATCACCCTCCCCTTGGATATGTTACAGTTAATCATGGGATGCTCCAGAGTGGAGCGATTCCTCCTTTCAATCCTTATATAGAAATGATCCTGAAAAACTTGGCCATTGCTCCTTATCAATTACACCCCAATGGCTATTTTATCCTTATGAGTTTATACGTGTTGTTTATGAGAGTTATAAAACGCGAACCAACTTTCAAAGATATATGCTCCTTATACTCTTTTAATCAAAGGAAGAAGGATCATCCATCCTTTTTCTTCATAGAAAGCAGACAATCTAGGGTCATAACTGGCTTGCTAGAGAGTATCAAAGGATTTCCCGATCAATATTTCTATATCCGGTGTCCTGACATCTTTCTTGGCCGGTGGACCGAAGGAGGTAAATATTCACAAAAATTTCGTTTCACCTTCCACGATAGTTTACTGATTCTCTTCTTCATTTTACAGAGGCTCCTTCTGACCAAGGAACAAATGTTGACCAATCTCTTCTGGAATTACTACTATCTGTTAGCGAAACCGAAAGAAATAGACAGTTTTTGCTTTTCGAAGAATTCCTCCGACAATACGACCTACTTCCCCTATCCCGTACTTTGACGGTGAAGAAGACAGCCAAAAAATACATGAAGAGGTGTACACAAGCTGGTAGTGGTAGCAAGAAACCTTTGGGCACCCCTTAAAAACATAAAGATATTTCTGAAAAACAGGTTGATACTTCGGCAACCCCAGAGAAAATTGCAGAGATTGTTCCTAAAAAACAGGCAAATACCCCGAAAGCCTCAGAAAAAATTACTGAGACCTTGCCTCCTTTAAATACTGGAGAGGAATTTGTACAGCGGGAGGGTAAACAGCTTGAGGTAGAGGAGACAGCTTTAGATAACGAACAGAACGCTGAGGGTGTTCTTATGGACTCATCTATTCCAAGTACCCAAGATGGAGATTCCACGGGTACCTTTGGCGAACTTCCTGACTTAAGATACCATGCGATACCTTAATAAGGACAATACCCCTACCTCAGGTTCCACAGCCTCCAGCGTTCAGCTTGATTCCAACCCTCAAGAGATTCCCGAATCAGTACCGGATGCAAGAATAGACTTAGGATCAAATCCCGACACAAGCTTGCTAGGCATGTTTTTTTTAGGACTAAGCTTACTTTCATAGCCGTATTTTTATCTGTCTACCCCATATGTTGCTTTATTCACATACTTTCAGGTGCTGAAGGAATCTGTTACTTTTACAGGAATGAGGCCGTCCTCTCTTATTGACAATTTCCGGAAAAGTAGACAGTCTTCCTCCACCCTGCCCCATCTTTCGAAGAAACGCTCTAAGCAAGCCCCTCCTTTAACCAAGACATCTTAACCTCATAAGTTACACGACCATCACCCAATTCCTCCGCATGTCTCTTATGAACGAACTACAGAGCAAAGAGCATGGTTTTATGATCATCTAAGGTTAATGGATGATGAGGTAAGGCAAGAAAAAGGGAGCTTACAGATAAAGAGGAAAAGCGGAGATGATCTGAGCATGGAGGTCCCTCAGAAGCATGCACGAGGATATGTTCCTCCTTTTCCAACCCTAGCCGAGCTTCAAGCTATTATTTCAAGGCCGTGCGAAGTACTCGACGTAGAGAAGGAATTTGGATGTTCCAGCCCCCCTCTTTCTCACAGATTCGGAGATTGGGACATGAGAGGGATGAAATTCGACGTAGATCTCTGCCCCGAAGATAAACGGGACATGATCGAGGATGTAGCAAGAGCTAGGGGTATTCTAGACGATGTCAGCAAAGCTATTGACAAGCGTTTCTCAGCATGGCAGCGACTTGGTTATGACTTTCAGAATCTCAATAACAAGCAAATTGAAAGCATCAAAAACTTGAAGGATGAAAAATCCCAGCTTATTCAAGTCATCAAGGCCCAGGAAACACAGATCTCTTCATTAGAAGGGGGTTCTAGGGTTAATGACTTGGAATCCGAGATCGAAAGGCTCCATAGAGAACTCGAGGCTGCCAAACAGAAGGAAATTGAACTGAAAAAACAATCTGAAGATGCCTCAAAGGCACAAGAGGATGCTGAAGCACGGCTAGCCCTAGAAAGAAGGACTTCATCTGCTCGTGAGTTGGAAATCATATCTCTTTGTGACAAACTTGCCGTTGAAACTGCCAAACTTCTTCTTTGGAGAAAGAAAGGCAAGAAGCTTTAGATAATACCCGAAAGATTAAAGAAGAGGATGAAGCAACCTTCATGGAATTTTACGTTTGCAGCATTATATATGGGGGGAGCCTCCGTTTCTTAGGGGATGGTTATGGGAACACCCTTGCCCACGTTTGGGAAGAGGTATTAAAACGATCCGACAGGGCCGAGGACAACCAACTCCAGCTTGACTTATTGGATGAAGAAGATCGAGAGGCTTTGGCTGAAGGTAGAAACTTTCTCAAGAGCCATCGTGGTGAATCATCCGGAGCTAAAACTTCAGGTACTATTGTTGATGATACTTTCACCAGGCTAACTGATGGTGTTAACATCTCAAGCTTTCCAACCCATGCAGATGTCGCAATTCCTCCCCCCACTGCTGGAAGAGAGGGTGATTTTGCTGGAAATTCTGGTAAAAACAAACAGCAGGATTTGGATGGAGTAATAAACATTGATGATTATGCCATCGACACGAACCCTCCCATCTCAGGTAAAGATGACATGCGTCAAGTTATGCTAGACTTAGATTATCTCCTTGCCTCTCTGGGCATCCTAAACTTGTGGACTGTTATAATCATACAATGAGTTTACTTTCACCATTGCCTCTTGTCGGTGGATATACTTCCATGGTGATGAATGCCATCGAAACTGACTTGCCTTCATTTAATACAGGCCCATTTGTTGATGCTTCCACGGAAATAATGCTCTCTCAACCAGGCTCTCAGGAAGAAAGAATTGATGTGATTGTCAACCTTGATCGAGACCTCCATAAACTCCAAGAAGAAGATCATGACTCTGAAGAAACAATCGATGACGTGATTGACAATCAAGGAAAAAAGATCAATTCTCCCACTGGTCGAGGAAACCGAAAGCGTTCTATCAGGAAGAAGGCTACTAGCTTGTCAACCCCTGAGGGTTATGCTTCCAAACCTACATTGAGATCTGGTGATTTGAAGAAGTAGTGGCTTAGACTTGCTCGTTTTGCATTTATCAGACTTTATCCTGACCGGATGTATATGCGAGTGCCGGTCCTCGCTTACTACTTTACAATATCTTGAATTCTGAATAATTTGTATTTGACAATGCTGGGACTTGATTCTGTGTCTGGATGTGATGTGACAATGTTCTGTGTTTTTGTACTTTTGACCTTGTTATTACGTTTTTTCCGCATATTCTGGTTTGAACACCACACTTGCACATCTCACTTTACACATTTTACTTGTTTATGGATTTTTCAACTATATATGGTTGTAATGATCCTTTGGTACGTGAAGAATCAAACAGTCACTTTCGGCTTTCTGATATGATATGCCCCCGTACCAATGGATTGTTCCAACCCTGATATATTGAAAATGGACTAGAGGATTGGATGCTCTAGGTTGTAATCAGAATTTAAAAAGCGTCTGTCATCGCACTGTGACATTTGGAGCTTTTTATTCTTTATACGAACTTTGCATGCATTATCCGGAATTCTCTATCCTTTGCATCTGGAAGTACTAGATATTTGAGAAATGAGTGGATGTCTCTTGAAGAGGTCTTTTACCCAATTTGTGACATTACTTGGTCAGATATTTACTGACTTTTGCAGTCGATTGGGTGCCCCCGGAGAGGTCTTGGGTTAAAAACTTAGTTTGGCAATAACATGGTCAGATTTTTCTGACTTTAAGTTATTTGACTGAGCACCCCCGGGGAGGTTTTGGATCAAACACTCAGTTTGGCAATAACGTGGTCAGATTTTTATGACTTTAAGTTATTTGACTGAGCACCACCGAAGAGGTTTTGGGTTAAAAACTCAGTTTGGTAATAACATGGTCAGATTTTTCTGACTTTAAGTTATTTGACTGAGCACCCCCGGAGAGGTTTTGGATTAAAAACTCAGTTTGGTAATAACGTGGTCAGATTTTTTTGACTTTAAGTTATTTGACTGAGCCCCCCCCCCCCCCCCCGAGAGGTTTTGGGTTAAATTTGTGTCTGCCTAGTTCCACGTAGTGGGTATTGATTTTATTGGACATTCGAATTGATCAAGATGTCTTAGTAGTAAAATCATAACCCTAAATCGATCCTTTCGGATGATGCTCCTTTGGTGGAATTTTAGCGAGTTTTCTTGATTTTATTCCTTTGGTTTTTCCAGCTGGTTGGCCTTGGTGTTTTGTTCTTCTTTTTATCTTATGGAGACATTTCATACTCCCGTATTTTGATGGGCGGTGCTTTATGAATCCATGTACGAAATTTTGTCCTTTTAGAATATGCTATGAACTAACACCGGGCTTTCATCGGACAATGAGCCAGCGGATTTATTATGTCCAGTAATCAGAAATCATAACTTTGCATCCTTGAATATATAATCAAAGGTACGCAAATGTACAATTTAGACAGGAATCAAACGAACTGTTTTATTCGTATTCATGTAATCTCATACAAGGTATCTACTATATTCATAGAAGAATACAAAGGAATATGAGTTAAATGTCATTTGAAATAGCGACGGAGGTGATCACTGTTCCAAGCCCTTGGGAGTTCCACTTCGTCTGTAGTTTTGAGTTTAAAGGTACCATCGAGGAGCTTTTGGTTGATGACAAATGGTCCTTCCAAATTGGGGCCAAGGACTCCTGTTGCGGTCATGATCTTTTTTAACACTAAGTCTCCCTCTTCGAATGTTCTATGCCTGACCTTTTGATTGAAGTGCCGGGCAATTCTTCTTTGGTGGGCGAATATTCTAAGCTCTGTCTCGGCCCCTTTTTTCTTCGAGTAAATCAAGGGCTTCAAGTTGCAACTTTTCATTTTCTTTCTAGTCAAAGTGGATTCTGCGGTGAGTAGGGACCTCTAACTCCATAGGTATCATCGCTTCCGAACCAAATGCCAAAGAGAATGGAGTGTGCCCTTTTGCGGTTTTATGAGTCGTACGGTAAGCCCATAGCGCAAGTGGCAGTTCTTCAATCTAGTTTCCTTTAGCTTTCTCGAGACGCTTCTTAATGGTAGACTTCAGGATTTTATTGACTGCCTCAACTTGCCCGTTGGCCTGCGGATGGGCAACTGCTGCAAAACTTTTCTGAATATGATATTTGTCGCAAAAGTCCCTGAACTCATCACTTTCAAATTGCGTGCCATTGTCGATGATAATCTTCTGCGGAATTCCAAATCTGCATATGATATTTTTCAAAACAAAATTGATCACCTTTCTTGATGTGATGGTTGCCAGTGGTTCAGCTTCAGCCTATTTAGTAAAGTAATCCACAGCAACTATGGCATACTTGAAGCTGGATTTTGCAGTAGGTAATACTCCAATCAAGTCTATGCCCCAGACGGCAAATGGCCAAGGACTCAACATTTGTGTCAACTCAATTGATGGAGCTCTCGGAATTTTTGCGAATTTCTGGCATCGGTCACATTTTTTAGCGAAGATCATAGAGTCGAGCTTTATTTCAGGCCAAAAGTAGCCATATCGAAGAACTTTTTTAGCAAGAGTTTGTCCTCCTACATGCCCTCCACAATCTCCTTCATGTAATTCTGCCAGGATCGCTTTGGATTCTTCCTTTGTTACACATCGTAGCAAAGGTGTTGAATATCCTCTCCTATATAAGCGACCATCTTGGACGAGATACAAGCGAGACTTTCGGAGCCACTTCTTGCGACTCTTCGGGTTTTCAGGAAGTGTTCCATGGAGTATATAGTTCTTGATGGGGGGTCATCCACGAGTCTGGCTCGTCGGTTGTCTCCATAACCCAATCTACATCGGATTCTTCAATACTAGAACTAGATAAAACTTCAACAGGAACTAGATCAAAGATTTGAGGATCTCCGGTACTAGCCAGCTTTGATAAAGAATCGGCTTTCCAATTTTCTCCTCTAGGGATATGGGAAATAGAATAATACTCCAGATTGTCAAGAAACTCTTTGGCTTTGCGTAGATACATCGGAAGCTTTCCCATCTTGGTCTGAAATTTACCTTTGATCTGGGAAACCATCAACTGTGAATCGCTGAAGATTAATAAACTTTTCAGGCTTAATTCTTTCGCAACTCTCAATCCTCCAAGCAAAGCTTCATACTCGGCCTCGTTGTTGGCAACGGGGAATTCGAACCGCATAGCACAACATATCTGCCATTTTTCTGGAGTTTCGAACACTATCCCTGCCCCAGCACAGTATTCATTCTTAGCTCCATCAATAAAAAGTTTCCATCTGGCGACCAATTCATTGGTTTCTTCCATTTCCTCTCCTCTATTAGTGAACTTGGCAATAAAGTCAGCCAGAGCTTGCCCATTTATCGCTTTCCTGGGGTGATAAGTGATATCATATTGGTTGAGCTCAATATTCCACTTTAGTAGTCTCCTTGAGGTTTCTGGACGGAACAACACTTGTTTCAAAGGTTGATCGGTAAAGACTTTAATAGAATGAGATTGGAAATAAGGCCTGAGCTTCTGTGATGCGACGAGCAAGGCATATGCAAGCTTTTCTATCTTCGGATAATTCCTCTCCGCCCCGGTAATCCTTTTACTGATGTAGTATACCGGCCACTAAACTTTATCTTCTTCCCTGATGAGGGTTGCGCTTAGAGCATGGGATGATACTGCAAGATATAGGAACATGCTTTCTCCATCCTTTGGTTTTGACAGCATCGGAGGTGATTCCATGTGCTTGATGAGATCCTCAAATGCTTGCTGGCACTCAGGAGTCCACTGGAAACTCTTCCTTTCCTTTTTCAATGCATCAAAGAGGGGAATACACCTGTCCGTTGCCTTTGAAATGAAACGGCTTAAAGCTGCTACCTTGCCATTCAAGCTTTGGAGTTCCTTTTTAGTCCTCGGAGCTTGCATTTCTCGCAAGGCAACTACCTGCGTTGGGTTTTCTTCAATGCCCTGAGCATTTACCATGAAGCTAAGAAATTTCCCTGAAGCTACACCAAATGAACATTTGAGTGGATTCAGCTTCATGCCGGATTTCCTTAGGATTTGAAACATCTCGTCAAGGTCTTCCATATGACTTTTTGCCTCTTTGGATTTCACCAACAGATCATCAATGTAGACTTCCATGGTCTTTCCAATTTGCCCTTTGAACATTGAATTCACTAGGCGTTGATATGTGGCACCTGCATTTTTCAAACCAAATGTCATTACCTTATAACAATACAACCCACGATCAGTTATGAAGCTTGTACTATCCTGGTCCGGCTCGTGCATCATGATCTGATTATAGCCTGAGTCATGAAAGACAATAGTTCATGCCCCACTGTTGCATCAACAAGCTGATCAATTCAAGGTAGGGGAAACTGTCTTTCGGGCACGCATTGTTTAGATCAGAATAATCAACACACACTCTCCATTTACCGTTTGACTTTTTCACAAGAACTGGGTTAGACACCCAGTCAGGATAGGTGGATTCGCGAATGAAATTGTTCTTCAATAGCCTATCCACCTCATCTTTCAAAGCCTCAGATCTTTCAGGGCCTTGCATCTGTCTTTTCTGTTTCACAGGATGTACGCTAGGATCAATATTCAGCTTATGCACCATCACCTCCGGAGAAATTCCGCACATATCTAAGTGGTTCCAAGCAAAGACATCCAAATTTGACTTTAGAAAAATAATCAATTCCTTTTGCAGCAAAGGATCCAATTGAGAGCCTATCTTCACCACCTTATCTGGATCGTTATCATGAACCTGTATAGAAATGGTAGCTTCAGCTGGCGCTGCCCTTTCATCCCCTGCACTGGTTTTTCGTGGATCCATATCTTCTTGCACGTCGTTGTATTCTCCAGCACAGGGGGAGGTCATTAATTGCTATAAGGGTGCTTCACGGATGTAGAGAGGAGACTCCACATCCTTCTTGATTTCATACTTCCGAGCTTCAATCAATTCTGCCATATAGCAATCTCTTGACTCTTGAGGATCTCCTTTGATTACTCCAACTCCATTTGCAGTTGGGAACTACATCATCAAGCACCATGGAGTAAGAGCTATTCTGAAAGAAGCTAGTGCTGGCCTTCCCAAAAATGCATTATACCCTGAAAGCGAGTCTATTATAACAAAAGGTTGCATCATGGAAACTTGCTTCTTCCCCTCACCAAGCTCTACGAGGAGATCGACCACGCCAATAGGCTGAGTTGGTACACCAGTGAAACCGTGTATTTTATTTTTACTTGCTCGCACATTATCCATAGACAACCCCATCTTAGAGAAAGTATTGTAAAACAGGACATTTACAGATGCCCCATTATCAATCAGTACCTTCTTTACTATTGTTGGACCCAAGCCAATAGTGATCACCATTGGGTCAATAGTTGGAGTCATCATTCCGTTAGAATCCCGATCTTGGAACACCACGTCTTCCCAGGATGTTTTTGGAATTTTCCAACGAAGAGAGTTACTGCAAACTTCGAGTCCATCTTCTTTTGAAGCACTGCTTAGTTCATTTGTATATCTGACAATGTACTCCCAGGTATCTCCTACAGGATGAGGTCCACCACTAATCGTATTGATAATAGGTCGAGAACCGTTTGTAGGTGTTCTTCCATCTTGACTTGGCTGAGCTTGCTGCCCCTGAGTAGGCTCAGTATCTGATGAACGCTTCACATACTCTTGAAGACGGTTTTTTCTTATCAACTCTTCAATCAGATTCCTCAAGTTCCGACACTCATTCGTGTCATGACCCAGTCGATTATGAAACCAACATAACCTTCCTGAATTTGCAGCTTCTTCGGACACCTTTATCGGCTTCGGGCTCGGAAAGTCCTCCGTTTCCTTAGTTGCCATGTATATGTGCTTAATTGTATCATTCAACGGAGTAAGATCTGTTGGCTTGAAGAAGCGTTGCCTTTTCGAATCCTTGTCGTTCCTAGCATCATTTCTGTTTCCTCTTTTTTGCCCCCTCCTAAATTTCCTTGATTGGTTTTTGTAGAAACTTCCTTCCTTTCCGGAACTACATTAGTTTCGACATTGCCAACAGAGTAAATGGGATCATCTTCAAGACACATGTATTCCTCAGCTTTGTCATAAAATTTCTCTAATGTATTGGGTTTCTTTCTCTTTAACCACCTTCCAAATTCAGATTGTTTATCTATGCCCCCCTTTAAAGCCATTAGAATTAGCCTTGGCTCATGGGTCCCCACTTCGGCGGTGGTAGCATTAAAACGATTCAGAAAAGATCTAATCATTTCACTCGGGGCTTGTGCTAACTCGTTGAGGGACATAATATCTCTAACTTTCTTTGTTTGGAGGCGGAACTGGTCTTAGAAGCATCTTGCTAATGTGAAAAAATTATCAATAGACCTGGGAGGCAATTTAGTGAACCATAATGATGCTACCCCTTCCAAGTATACTGAGAAGTACAAACACTTAAGCTCGTCTGTTGCTTGGGCTCCATCCATGTGTTGGTCGTATCGAAACAAAAACACATTGGGGTCGCCTGTCCCATTGTAAGCTTGGATTGTAGGTGGCTTGAATTTCCGTGGGAAAGTCGCATGTTTGATTCTTTTAGTGAGAGGGGTTTTTGATGGCGCGAACTCCCATTCAGCCTCATCATCGTTTCAACATTTGCTTTCTTTCATAATCTGTCGGACCATTTTCTAGAGGCGATCCTTCTCGTGGAGGCTATCTGCGGGGCAGACGCTTTTTTCTCGACCGGAAGCTTGCTTAAGCAAACCATCACGGTTGCGACTCCGGGGTCCTAGCCTTTCTTCATTGGAAAGTGCCCCTTTGGCAGAATTAGCAACTTGACGAGAAGTAATCCTCGCATTACGGTTCCAGTCAGCTAGCTTTTAATTCTCAAGTTTTCCTTTATCAGGATTAGAGATCTCTTGGAAAGATTTTTCTCGATTCGGACTAGAAGAGGAGGAACCGGCATCTTCTACATGAATAGGCTTTGATGCTACCTTTGCCGTTGCGACTTGAATAGCAAAGAGTGAATCTATCCTTGCCAAGATGGCTTTGTTAGCTATCTCCTGCTGTTGTGTCAGTCCAGCGACGGCTTGATCAAGCTCACCTTTTGTGACTTTCATGCCTCCATTCGATGTTTCACCTACTTCAAACCGGTTAACCGCGGGGGTTTCCTCTCGATTTCCCTCATTAGATGCTCTAGCCTTTACTTCCTTATTTTCTTTTGGCGGCGTTATTTCAGAAAGTAGCTTGAACTTTGAGGAGTGTTCATCAGAAGGTCCAACTCGTAGACTTGAACAATCTATTTCGAGACAGGGCTTAAAGATTTCAAGATCTTTGGAATATATTGGATGTCAGAAAGTAGATCTGGCCCCACGGTGGGTGCCTAATTGTTAAACCAAAAATTTGCCAAAACAACCGAAGTATTGCTTGACATGTCACCTAATCGGAGGCGAGATGCTTAGAAAGCACGTCACCTTTTCAGCGGCAAGGTGTAAGAATACCTTTATAATTGTGTGAAACCAAATCTAAGATCTGAAAACATCCAAATATAAAAAGAACAAGAATTTATAGTGGTTCGACCCTTATTGGGGTCTACGTCCACTCTGAAGAGAGTATTCTATTATCCACAAGCTGTTTACAAGGTACAATCTCTCATACATTCAAACAAGCTCTCCCTCACTCACATTCTTCACTTCAAATTACAGAATATGGTGGAGAAAATGCCTCGGACAATGAGGAGATCTCTTTATTATCAAGCTTTTACAATGAATCTTCGATCTTATGCTCTTTCCCACACCATTCATAGAAGTCATGGTTGCATACTTCATTGATCTTCTACGAATTCACTAAGGAATTGTGTTTATATAACTGGGAAGGAATGAGGGAATGATCCGACAGCACTTCATCCTCCTTCCAGAAAGCCCCCCCAAAATGATGGAAGTGATCCCCTATTTATAGGTGACGAAATGGCGGAAATATGACTTTCAGGTTATGGGTCGGCATTTTGAGTATTTACGGAAATGCCACTGCTTTCTGTTACCAGCTGTCATGCTTTTGTACCAACCAGATCAGCTTTGATTGATCCAAAACCTATTTTAACGACCTGGAGGCTTTGGTGCAGAGCAGACCGACCAGGGGTCTTTGACGTAGGGCGGACCGACCCTGAGGCTTCGGAGCAGGTTGGGGCGACCAGGCTAGAATGGAGGCGAGATCGACCGGCTATGATAGGTTGGAGCGACCCGAAGGCTTAGATCCAGAACAAAACGATCAGGACTCCATGAATGGCGGACCTAACGAGGGTGATAGCAGGAAAGGAACCAATCACTTTTCTTGGAAGAAAAAGCAACCTGGAGCCTTGTGAGGAAAAGGACGACCAGAGACATTGTCCATTTTGACCGGCCCTTCATGCAAAATGGTCTGAAGGATTCCGACCGACTAGGAGCTCTTATGAGACCGACTCCTCCTTGAATGTTACAGAACCGACCCCTTCTTTAGTGTTACAGAACCGACCCGTATAAATTTGTCAATAGCCCATCAATTATACATATCGATTTTAGTGGATAACAAAATTAACTAAATATTTCAACATAAAAAATTGGGTCATTACACAAGCACAAATACTACCATTAAACAATTTCAAACACAACATAAATAAAATTTGATTAAAAAAATCACAAACATAAAATGCACATAGTGGTTCTATTAGTATACTAATATTAAACTTAAAAAAACGCTCATCGTTAAGTTGGTTCGCCTTGAGTAGGAGGAGGTTGAGAAGCTCCTTCCATCTACGATAATGGTGGATCGTGTTGAGGTGGAGGTAGATAAGGATCATACCTTCTTTTAGTTATTTGCTCGGGTTGTCTTGGGTGTTGTAGTCAAATTCTAAAAAGAAATGTATTAGTGATTTTTTTTTCAAGTTAAGACATCATGGTCGGACATCTTGCCCGGGTACTCGACTGCATCTGATATCCTCTAACCCTCTGCTCACTATCTATAGTACATCAATCTACAAATTGTATTATTTAATCACGTATAGAAACTTAACTCTAGTAATTGAACGATTTAAGACAACAAACTAAAACAATAAAGCTAATTTGAAGACTTACTACATTTCTCTCAAGCAGTGCACAAGCGGTGTATGCTCGTTTATGAGAAGTTTGATCTGCGACAATGAGTCTTCGAGGGATCGACCAATACCAAGTCATATAACTTGGAACACAAATTGTAGAAATTTGTTGATGAATGATACGATTATGTCTATTATTTCACTGAATAATAGAAAAAACCAAATTTGGATTTGGTTCGCATGGTTCAAAGATGTATTGCTGGAGATCAAATTGTCACATCACTCGATTACAATTATACATCTCAACATAATGCACGCATATGATTGATGTCTTACAAAGCCAACTAGGCATCTCACTTAGGCATATCTAGGGAAAATCGATTAGCATATCTTGTGTGTAAAGATTCCATACGACAGCTTAATCTGTTAACTTGTCGAGTTGGTCACGATATTAAGTGGCAACCAGCTTCGGAGACTCTTGTTGGGGATGTGGATTAAGGATCTTAAGGAAAACTAAACACTAGAGGGGATGGATAGTGTTTTATGGATTTTATCAATTTCTTGAAATATATTTGAATTAAATAGAATGTTATGCAAATCACAGATATTAACAATCATAGAATCAAATATAGATTCAGAAAATAAAAATAAAGAGCAGTAAAAGGAAGGTACACACAGGGTTTTTATACTTGTTCAGAGTTATCCTACATCCAGTCCCACACAACGCTAGATTGTGTAGATTCCGTTTTAATATAATTCCAAATTACAATCCTCGATTTCAATGGCCACGAGGTACACCACCACCTGCTTCTAAGCACATGGTGCTCTCTTGATTTCCGAGGCTACAAGATCACCTAATTAATTTCCAGGCTACAATCACACCCAATCATTTACAGGCTACGATCACACCTTTTCTCAGTATTAGTTTTTGGAGTTTTGAATCGATAGAACTTGATCTTGCAATCTTTGATTACAAACACCCTGTAACTCTTAAGTAGATCTTGAATTTGAGAGGGGTGATAGAGAATTAAAAGAGAATAAGATTGATATAAATATTTTGAAATCCGGAAGAGTATATGTATAAATTTTGAGAATTTAAGAAGAAAATGGAAAGAGAAGAAAGGAAGAAGAAAGAAACGAAAAGTGATTCAAAAATTCTAATTCTAAAGCCTTTATATAGTTGTCCAATAGCCACATCCATTCAAAAAAGATTTCAATTCAAAAGATACAACTTTTCAAAATTTAAGAAATAAGTCAATGACATATATGTCAACATACATAAACGTATATGTCGACATATCCAAGTGTAAATTGAAAACTAAAATTTGAATCAAAGTAAATGATGTTTAAATAAATCCTGGGGATTTCTGAGTTTAAACAAAATGTATTGCTTAATATTAAATAAAGTTTTTCAAGTAGAAATATATATATATATAACATATATTAAGATGATTAACAAATGATCGAAAAACAAAGTATAAAATGATATAAAAGTGTGTGTATATATATAACACTATAAATATATTTAAACTCATAGGTAAGAAAGTTTGAAAACATAAGTAATTGTAAGAAAATTAGTATTAAATTTGTAAGTAAAATATTATTTGAATTAGGAGTTGAAAATATTAAGTATAATACTTAAAACAAGAGTTAAAATATATTTCAGGAGTTAAAGTAAATTTAAGAACAAAGAGATATAAACTGAAACTAAGAAAGTAATTTTGAAATCAATTTGGAAAATAGATTTAAACAAGAAAATAATCTTTGAAATCATTTGAAAATAGTGAAAGAAGTTTTAAAACAAAATTCAGTGCTAACACTTAGACATTGTTACTCTATATTTCTTGAGCTCTTGAACTCTTGAATTCTTAATACTCATGAGTCTTATATCTTTAACTCTTCTACTTTGAAATCTTGATTCTCTGAACTGTACAGTCTTCAATAAACAATTCTTGCATAGATTTCTTATATATATATTCTAGATAACAGTGTTAGTATATATTTTATAGCAATGATAATTGAAACAAGGTTGTTGCCATCAAAACCATCATCATCAACATTTCAGTCCCTAGCAATCTCCCCCTTTTTAATGATGACATTGGTTTATAAAATATTCATACCTGATGTCTTGATTCTACAGTTACTCCCCTTACTCCATTAACTCTTATTAAAACTACTAACTCCTCGTTAATCTAAACCCTATTTTATAATTTTCCCTCTTTGTCATCAATAAAAACTATATAATCCTAACTTGACTGTAATACTCTCCCTAAAACTAAGACTAAGTTCTAATATCTAAGAAATAAACTATTCTAAGTATTAGGACAGAATATAATAATTACTTATCCTAAGCAATAAATTGAATAATTTAAAACTATTTTAGGAAACATTTCAAAGCGTATAATTCAAACCAAATAAAATTTTCAAATTCAAATCAAGTTAATTCAATATATACAATCAAGCAATCCAAACCAAATCACACCAATCTTTTAGTTATTTATTTACAAATTCAAGTTTCAAAGTAATTCAATCAAAACATACAAATCTATGAAGGAAAATTCATATATTTTTGGGAGCTTCTACCCAACCATCTCCACCAAAGATTGGATCAGCCTTTATAACATCCCAGTTTTTGTTGTCTTTGGTGAGAGTTGCTCCGATGATGTTGTTGTCTTCGTCTTTAGAAAGAGAAGCGACTATCCATCTGATTGCATCAAAATCCTTTTCTTGTTGTTTTATCATCTGTATCTAACTCAGTTCTAAGTGTGGCTGATTATAAAGAAGGATAGAGAGAATATTCTTGAAGGAATTATGGATTTCATCAAGATTTTCACTTAAATTATGGATTTGAGTAGCCATGGATTTGAAATAATGAAAGGAAATGAAGGAGGACTGAATAGAGAAATTTTTATGGAAGATGGTTATAAACAGGCTCTAGAATTTGTTTGAATTGACACTTGTCGGTTAAAACAGTTTTCAAATTTAAACAAGTTTGAATTTTACATATTTATATGTTGGCATATGTAAAAAGAGAGCTAGAGTAGGATCGAGTAATATGGAATAGATATTAACTTAGCTGAAGTGTTGATAATTTGATATTAAGTACATATAAACTAAATATAACGATATCACAGATAAATAAAGTAAATGTAGCAAATAAGGTAAATGACACTAGAGCTTTTTATATTGGTTTTGGGCACTGTCCTACAACAAGTCCTAGACTCCTTCTAGAATTTCACTAGCAACACCGTCACTTCAACTGGAGGAACGGGTTCACACACACCAACGAGCAACCGAATGGGATTTCACGCTTGAGCAACCGAACATGACTTCAACAACACGCATGAGCAACCAAACATGACTTCAACAATACAACAGTAGCTTTGACTTTTGAATGCGCTCAAAGTAACACCGATTAGCCAACGATTTGAGTAAACCCTTCCTATAATCTTAACCTTGGATATTTAATCTATTTGTAAAGATATGAAGGAAGTAAATTACTATTGAATCAAGAAATATGAAATAAAATCAATGATTCAAAAGCAATTAGAATATTTTTGAACGCTTTTAGAATGCAAGAGAGTATAGAAAATAAGATAGAAATTAGAACGAGAATCGACGAGTTGGAATGCCAAATTTTTATGTTTAAATAGTGTTTGAAGAGAGGTAATCGTTCATGAAAAGTTTCTTTGAAGAGAAGCAATCATTTTGGTTGAAAAATGGATCATAACACTTCATGAAAGAATATGTCTTTTCAGAAATATGCCCGTTAGTTTCAAATCAGTTGACTGGAGAAAAATGACCAGTCAACTGGTATTTGGAAAAATGTGTATGTGTGTGTATAGGTGCACAAATGCACTGGGCCATGTGAAACACCCCACCTCCATTAAGGCCACTCACAAAGGGAATGCCTTAACTTCGGTGGAGTTTTATAAGTACAAGTCACAGATAAAACACAAGACATATATAAACACACACACACGTATATATATATATAAGTAGCGGAAAACAAACAGACTTTCATTTCATAAATACATGTTTATACAAAACATTTCCATAATTGTCTCACAATAACTTCCAAAACATTACATCATCATTTTTGTCTTGATTATTAAATAAAGAAGCATAAAACGTAATTAAAGCTGCATAAATCCCCACAGAACGTGTCCAAAAGCCATAGCCAAGGAAAGAGAGTCCAAACTATACATCTACTATCTTGAAGCTTGCAAAGAGTCTGACTAAGCTGGGTTGTTTCCTCCCTGTGGACCTGGGGGGAAACGAAAGAAAAGAAGACGAAAGAAAATTAGATTCAGACATAAAGCCTGGTAAGTCTAATGACTCTTCGGTACGAGAATAAGAAAAAGGGCATGATAGGTATAAACTGGAAACAGGAAAGTATCAAAAACTAAGAAAAAGCAGTTTTGAACCGAATATACTATCGCACCCCACACTATATCTCTGCACCTACTTGTATTTGTTCCAGCTGGCGCCCCATGATCAGGGCGAAGTGATCCCCTTTCTAAAGATAGGCTCCTACTCGCAAAATCATGTGTCATACGGTCCCCAATGATTGTAGATACCTATGCTGGTCCCACCATGGGGTGTATCAAGTCCCATGGTAGCGGCCCGACACAATTCTAGAATGCATAGTGTATACTACTGGTGCCCAGTGCCCTGTTTGTCTGCTTCGAAGTGTGTGCATGCCAGCACTCTGTTAGAACCTACACTGCTGCACCAACTATCGTCGCTTTTGATCGCTTACAATCAGCCCAGTAATCGTGCCCACCCTACCTAGTTTCAGGGCACCATGATACCTAATATGGTTACTGCTGAAATGGGTCCCTGTTACTAGGGTTTTCTAGTCAAACATGTTAAGTGGTTAAGTGTCTGTATTAAGCTAACCCCAACCATCAGTTTAGTTAACATGTTGAATTGGTTAAGTGTTTTAGTTAACTTAACCCTACCATCCTTATTCTAGCTTTAATTTATTCATTAAAGCACCGACCACTCACATTAGACAGGTATTGTTGCAGTTACTGGACAGCCGATCGGTTCCGGGCAGGTTTACACTGCAACTCAGTCTAACCTTGGGTCCTTATTGGGCTTAATGCCTTAACCTTCGACATTGGATAGGTATTGTTGTGATTACTGGACAGCCGGGCGGGTCCGGGCAGGTTTACATCACAACTCAATCCAACCTCGGGTTAAGCATATTCGTATTTTCTAAATTTACATATTTGTCTCTTATACTTGTTATATGCAAATGTTATGGCCCATTTTCCAAGTTCGTTATTTTTTTTAGGCATGGCAATTCATACCATTTAAATGTGACCAATTATTGGCATGTGCCAAACATGCCAACACATGTATTTTTCATGTTTAATCCCAACGATATTCCCCCGTTTGTACGTTCGCAAGATTATAATGAATGTTGGGCTAGATATTTCAGCCCAACTTATAAACATAGAAGAGAAAGCCAAGAACATGAAATATTCTATATAACATAAAGGGTGTGTGACATATGAATTTGCAACTTTGCGATCTAATTAACATAAATCATGGGTTTCAACTTGTCATGTGAACTTGCATTCAAATAAGAATCTAATTAAATAGGTGTTACATGAAATGGCATAATTTAGACTTGCATAAAACATAAGCCCAAACATATTTTTATCTAGGCATAACTTCAAACACAAACTATCCTGTGACAAAGTTATTGCATGTCCATAAAAATGTCTATTTTTGACATTAACCCGAAAGCATGAACTAGATCAAATCATTTGTCCTATTATAATATGAAACTTGTAATAATCGTGTGAAACTAAATGGCACTTGGCATGGACCCAATTACAAACTTGCAAAGAACATAGGAACATATACATGGGATTTAATTATGTAGGCATAATGGTATTAACATAGAACATGTGTATATAAGTCTTAACTTAGACTTAGAAAAATGTATACAACCTATGTTAAACATATAAACACATAGGTGTAAATTCTAACATTAACCATATACTTGTATGTGATGTTGCTTTCATTCTAAATGTATAATAGGATCAACATCAAGTCAATCATACCACAAACATCCCAATACCATTCACAATACAATCATTGCAATACACAGATATGAATTAGCATCGTCGTTATACAATAGTAAAATTCCATTTCCACTTTACGTCGAATTAAGTCTTAATTTTATTCTCATCGGAAAAATCACTATACTTACAACAAACGACGAACTTGAGTTCTGGTTACTGAGTTCTGAATTTGAAATTCTTTCCTTTGGGTAGATAAACGTTGTTTCAATCTTGTTTTTACTTTAGATTTGCTCGTCTCTAAGCTTTCTCCAACTAACGGCTACTCTTAATTTCCTCCCGGCAGCATGACGGCTCTAGCTCTATTTTATTTGTGTGAATTTAGGTTGAGTGTTGGGTTATATTTATAGAATTTCAGATTGATTTGAGCTGTCAGATGATCATAGAGTGAATCCAGACCATACATATCAAGAGGAGCCAATCAGAAAGTGACAAATCGGCCCTAGTGACACAACAGAACTCAGAAATTTGACCAGAACTCGACCAGGCCAGCCAAGACCTGACCAGGTCGACCCCCAGGTCGACCCCTGGTCGACCCCCTGGTCGACCTGGTTCCTGGGCGGGAATTTTCCCGCCCAGCCCAATTTGGGTTTGTTTTCGAATTTTGAACTGAATTTTGAACTGTTTGAATTTTAAATTGAATTCTGAAACTTCGGAAGGTCATAACTCCTTCATACGGAGTCCGATTTACGCAAACTCAAACTCTATCTCAAGCAGAATTCCGAGACAAGCGCAATGGCGTAAACTGTTTCCCTTAATTCTTTCATTTTCAATTAAGTATACTTTAATTTGTTAATTTAATGTTAACTGAAAATTTGGGGTGTTACATTCTCCCCTCCTTAAAGGATTTCGTCCCCGAAATCTTCAAGTCTAGAAGAACGTACATCCTAACATCCAATCGTCCATATACTCAACCAACAAACACAGACGTCCATTGTCCTTAAATGACTTCTAATGCTTCATGATCATATGCATAGTGTGTGTACATGTCCTTATCTAATGCAAAATCAGGCGGTCTACTGATTCAGTTGATCTCCTTAATGCGAATCATGTAAGTGTCATAAATCCATTATGTATGCAAATTTTTCCCTACTCATAATTCTACATGAGTGCGCAACCATTCATACAAATGCGACATCCATATGACAACATATCAAGTTTCAACCACATACAACTATAAATACATATATGCATATGCAATATGAAAGTGACTGAGCCGATCTAATACCTAGGGTGTGTGTATATGCATCCACGAGCAACCACTAGCAACCACTTGCAGCCATCAATCATAACATGTTTCAAATACATGTTTACATCCATTAGTTTCTACTTAAAGAGTTAGGAGAAAAAGGACCGAGAAGATACACTAAAAGGTAGATACAAGCATAAACTTATGGAAAAAGAGAGGTCAAAGATGTACCCTCAAAAAGAAAAGGGTAGGCAGTGTGTATTTTGTCCTTAGTTTCCCAAGTCGTGTCTTCCTCGGCATCGCTCCATTGGACTTTAACAAGCTTGACTTCACAGTTGCGTAGCTTTTTGATTTCAGTTCCTACGATTCGAGTTGGAACTCTCCTCACAGTTGTTTCTCATTCTATTTCAACTTACTCTAGAATTCTTTGCTCCACCACTTCTGCAGACTCATGTAAACATTTCCGGAGATGAGAAACGTGAAAGACATTGTGAATTCCAGCCAACCTTTCGGGAAGCTCTACTCTATAAGCCATCTTCCCAATCTTCTCGATGATAGGGAACGGTCCTACATCTTGGTGCTAGCTTTCCTGCGGATCCGAAGCGAACGACGTTCCTTAAAGGAGATACCTTAAGGAAAACCTTGTCCCCAACCTCAAACTCAAGGTCGGTCCTTCTTTTGTCTACGTAGGATTTCTGTCTATCTCGGGCAGTCTTCATTTTCCTTCGTATCAAGTCCACTTTTTCTGAAGTCTCTCTAATCTTGTCTGGCCCAAATATAAGCTTTTCTGTAGACTCCCACCAACAAGTTGGTGATCGGCACAGCCTTCCATACAAAGCTTCAAAGGGCGCCATGCCGATGGTGGCTTGGTAGCTGTTGTTGTAAGAGAATTCCACTAAAGGAAGATGATCCTCCCATGTCCCTCCAAAGTCAAGAACGCACGGTCTCAAAAGATCTTCTAATACACTGTTCACCCTTTCCGTCTGACCATCAGTTTGGGGGTGATAGCCATGCTCAAGCATAACTGTATGCCTACAGCTTCTTGCAGACTCCGCCAAAACTCGCTCGTAAAGATAGGATCTCGGTCACAAACTATGCTGGAGGGTATTCCATGGAGTCGAACTATTTCCTTGAGATAAAGAGATGCTAGAGATGAGGCAGTCCTTCTACTCTTGACAGGTATAAAGTGGGCGCTTTTTGTGAGCCTGTCCACTATTACCCAAATGCTAGTATTTCCCCTTCTTGACCTAGGCAACCCATCAATGAAGTCCATTGAAATGCTATCCTACTTCCATTGCGGGACTTCTAGAGGATGAAGCAGTCCTCCAGGCTTCTTTTGCTCCGCCTTGACCTGTTGGCATATCATGCATTTAGAAACGAAATCTGCCACATCCTTCTTCATGTCGTTCTAAAAGAAAACTCTCTTTACGTCTTTGTACATCTTGTCTCCACCTGGGTGTATTGTCATCTTGGAATGGTGTGCTTCCTCGAGAACCATCTTTACCAAATCCCTTGCTTGTGGGACGCATAGTCTTCCATCTCGCCTAAGCCAACCCCTATCATTGATGGAGTACCTATTGAGGTGACTGGAAGTTTCACCCCTAATTAGCTTATCAATCACATCAACAAGCTGAGGGTCTTCGCGTTGTGCGGCCCCTATTGAGTCTAAAAGAGCGGGTCGTACTTCTATTGATGCCAACAAACCAGGTACAAAATCAGAGGAGGGCCTAAAGTCAAAACTGGCTATATACTTCAAGCTTTGCCTTTCTACAAAGAGAGGGCTTAGGGTCAGCTTCTTTCTACCCAAGTCGTCTGCTACTACGTTGCCCTTGCCAGGAGTATAGGAAATCTCAAAATCATACGAGGCAAGAAACTCCATCCACCTTTGATGTCTTAAGTTAAGATCTTTCTGCGAGAAAAGATAGTTCAACGATTTATGGTCAGTATATAATTTGAACTTCTCACCTAAGAGATAATGGCACCAAGACTTAAGCGCAAAGACGATGGCGGCCAACTCAAGATCATGGGTTGGGTAGTTCTTTTCATGAACTTTCAATTGTATTCCACCATAAGCTACTACCTTCCCTTCTTGCATCAGAACAGCGCCTAGTCCCATACCACAAGCATCCATGTATACTATGAACATCTTGCTTCCATCAGGCAAAGTCAGAACTGGGGCTGTTGTAAGAGCCCTTTTCAAGCGTTGGAAAGAAATATCACAATCCAAATACCAAGCGAACGCTAGATTCTTCTTTGTTAGACTTGTGACTGGAGCTGAGATTTTCGCGAAATCTCTAATGAACTTTCGATAAAAACCTGCTAGCCCGAGAAAGCTGCAGACTTCGGTTGCATTTCTTGGTGCCTTCCAATCTTGCACCGCAACCACTTTCGCAGGGTCCACAGCTAACCCCTCTTTGGACACTACATGTCCAAGTAACCTTACTTCTTCTCTCCAGAAGTGGCACTTGGAAAATTTTGCTTTAAGCTGATGTGCATGGAGAGTATCCATGATCGCCTTCAGATGTTGAGCATGTTCTTCCTCATTCCTTGAGAAGATCAAAATATCGTCTACGAAGACAACCACAAACTTGTTGAGGAATTCTCTGAACACCCGGCTCATTAGGTCTACGAAATAAGCGGGTGCGTTTGTCAAGCCGAAAGGCATGACAAGCCACTCAAAGAAACCGTCTGGGGTTCTGAATGTCGTCTTATCAATGCTATCTTCAGCCACCCTTAGCTGATGGAACCTAGTAGCCAGATCAAGTTGGGAGAAAATCGACGCACCTACAAGCTGATCAAACAGATCGTCTATTCTAAGAAGCGGGTGTCTATTCTTCTTAGTCACCTTGTTTAGCTCCCTAAGTCCACACGAAGACGTAGTGAGCCATCTGCTTTGGTGGCAAACACCACTGGAGCACCCCATTACGAGATACTCCGCCTTATAAACCCCTTTTCGAGAAGCTCCTTAACTTGCTTACTGAGCTCCTTTCTCTCCTTTGGAGCCATGTGTCTAACAGGTAAAGCTACGGGCTTTGCATTATCAACAAGATATATGCGAAAGTCTATTTCCCGCGTCGGAGGTAAACCCTTCACCTCTTCAAAGACATCCGGGTATTCACGGACCACTCTAACCAACTGCAAATTCTCAACAGAAGCATCAAGCGACTCTAGATAACTAAGCATAACAACATTCAAGGGATTACAAGAAATTTCTAGAGTGTTACCGAGCCGAGTCAAGAGTCTAACCACCCTCTTCTCATAATCAAGAATGGCACCATTACTGGATAACCAGTCCATGCCTAAGATCAATCCATATCCCGAGAAACCCAATACAAAGGCACTACATCTAAACTCAACGCTTAGAATAGAGATTTTCAAATCCAAACAAACCATTGACAAATAAGCTGAGCCCCAATTGGATTTGAAACAACCAAGGGATCTTCTACCATACTAGTGTCTAGGTGCAGAGATTCTACTAAAGCAGATGAAATAAAGGAGTGTGATGCGCCAGAATCAAAGAGAGTGCGAACTGGATGATCATAGAGATAAACTAAGCTTTCTACAGAAATATTTCTACCTCGTTCCTGTGGAGGTGCCACCAGCGCGTGAACCTGTCCCCCTGAAGTGGATCCAGTCCTCTGTCCCTGCCCCTGCTTCTTTGGGCAGTCCTTAGCCATGTGTCCAGTCCGCCGCAATGGAAACAACCACCATTCATCTTCGCCTTCTTTTTTCTACAGTCTTTCTCTATATATCCAACAATGCCACAGAAATTACACCTTCTCTTTTCATGGGATTTGTTGTTCTTCCCGCCCTTCTTGAAGTCTGTTTTCTTAGCCTGCAAACCCTCTTTCTTTTCTTAAGGCACTTCCACCTTTGCCTCTTTCTTGCCTTTATCTTCCTCGTGTAGCAGCGCCATGTCCACCAAGCTATCATAAGTCACTCCCATGGGTATATGGGCCATAGCAAGGCTGTGTAGAGGCTCATTCAGACCTTTGACGAAGCGAAGGGTCTTCTTGTGTTGGGTGTTTACTAAATCCAGCCCAAATCTAGCTAGCTGATTAAACTGATTGACGTACTCCTTGATCGTCATACTTCCTTGTTTAAGGGTTAGGAACTTCTCCATCTGCAGGCTTCTTTCAGCTTGGGAGAGAAATTTTATCTCAAACCTCATCCTGAAATCTTCCCAAGTTTCCACTGGCCTCTCAGCATGGGTAACTTCCCACCAATAAGAAGCTTCGTCTTTAAGCAACCACATTGCTAGTTGTATCTTTTGCCTATCATCAACTTCGAAGATGACGAACAAATCTTCGGTCTCCTTCATCTAGTTCCTTGCTACCACAAAGGATTCAGTTCCACAAAAGTCCTTTCCACCGATAGCCTTGAAGTCTCTACAAGTCTTAGCGAAAGCATTCCCACGAGGAGGAGGCGGAGGAGGAGGAACCGCTGCCACTGTGGGAGGAGGAATGTCTGTTGGGCCCGCATCATTGCCCCTAGCCTCTAGGTACCTTTGGAACCAGCCAGGTATTGGTACTCCTTCTGGAAGGTTAAGATCTCTAGACATGATAAAACAAAAAGGAAAGATTCAATACAAAAGGATAGAGAGATAGTGCATATGGCTTTGGGGAATTATGCCTTTTAAAAACAACGCTTTTTCTTGAAAAAAATTGCTTCTTTAAACTTCTTTTTGAAAATAGTTTCAAAACCTTTATCTAATCTGGTAAACTTGTGCTCTGATACCAAGTGAAACACCCCACCTCCATTAAGGTCACTCACAAAGGGAATGCCTTAACTTCGAGGGAGGTTTATAAGTAAAAGTCACAGATATAAACAAACACACATATATATATATATATATAAGCAGCGGAAAACAAACAGACTTTCATTTCATAAATACGTGTTCATACAAAACATTTCCATAATTGCCTCACAATAACTTCCAAAACATTACATCATCATTTCTGTCTTGATTATTAAATAAAGAAGCACAAAACATAATTAAAGCTGCATAAATCCCCATAGAACGTGTCCAAAAGCCATAGCCAAGGAAAGAGAGTCCAAACCATACATCTACTATCTTGAAGCTTGCAAAGAGTCTGACTAAGCTGGGTTGTTTCCTCCCTGCGGACCTGGGGGGGAAATGGAAGAAAAGAAGACGAAAAAAATTAGAGTCAGACATAAAGCCTGGTAAGTTTAGTGACTCTCCAGTATGAGAATAAGAAAAAGGGCATGATAGGTATAAACTGGAAACATGAAAGTATCGAAAACTAATATAAAGCAGTTTTGAACCGAATATTCTATCGCACCCCACACTATATCTCTACACCTACTTGTATTTGTTCCGGTTGGCACCCCATGATCGGGGTGAAGTGATCCCCTTTCTAAAGATAGGCTCCTACTCGCAAAATCATATGTGTCATACGATCCCCAATGATTGTAGATACCTATGTTAGTCCCACCATAGGGTGTATCAAGTCCCATGGTGGCGACCCGACAAAATTATAGAATGCATAGTGTATACTACCGGTGCCTAGTGCCCTGTCTGTCTGCTCCGAAGTGTGTGCACGCCCGCACTCCGTTAGAACCTACACTGCTGCACCAACCGCCGTCGCTTTTGACCGCTTACAATCAGCCCAGTAATTGTGCCCCACCCTGCCTATTTTCAGGGTACCATGATACCTAATTGGGTTACTGCTGAAATGGGTCCCCGTTACTAGGGTTTTCTAGTCAAACATGTTAAGTGGTTAAGTGTTTGTATTAACCTAACCTCACCGATTAGTTTAGTTAACATGTTGAATTGGTTAAGTGTTTTAATTAACTTATCCCTACCATCCTTATTCTAGCTTTAATTTATTCATTAAAGCACCGACCACTCACATTAGACAGGTATTGTTGCGGTTACTAGACAGTCGGTTGGTTCCGGGCAGGTTTACACCGCAACTCAGTCTAACCTCGGGTCCTTATTGGGCTTAATGCCTTAACCTCCTACATTGGATAAGTATTGTTGTGATTACTGGACAGTCGGGCGGGTCCGGGCAGGTTTACATCACAACTCAATCCATCCTCAGGTTAAGAATATTCGTATTTTCTAAATTTACATATTTGTCTCTTATACTTGTTATATGTAAATGTTATGGCCCATTTTCCAAGTTCGTTATTTTTTTTGGCATGGCAATTCATACCATTTAAATGTCACCAATTATTGGCATGTGCCAAACATGCCAACACATATATTTTTCATGTTTAATCCCAACTATATTCCCCTATTTGTACGTTCGCAAGATTATAATGAATGTTGGCCTAAATATTTCAGCCCAACTTATAAACATAGAAGGGAAAGCCAAGAACATGAAATATTCTAAATAACATAAAGGGTGCGTGACATATAAACTTGCAACTTTGAGATCTAATTAACATAAATCATGGGTTTCAACTTGTCATGTGAACTTGCATTCAAATAAGAATCTAATTAAATAGGTGTTACATGAAATGGCATAATTTAGACTTGCATAAAACATAAGCCCAAACATATTTTTATCTAGGCATAACTTCAAACACAAACTAGCCAGTGATAAAGTTATTACATGTCCATAAAATGTTTATTTTTGACATTAACCTGAAAGCGTGAACTAGATCAAATCATGTATCCTATTATAACATGAAACTTGTAATAATCGTGTGAAACTAAATGGTACTTGCATGGACCTAATTACAAACTTGCAAAGAACATAGGAACATACACATGGGATTTAATCATGTAGACATAATGGTCTTAACTTAGGACATGTGTATATAAGTCTTAACTTGGACTTAGAAAAATGTATACAACCTATGTTAAACATATAAACACATAGATGTAAATTCTAACATTAACCATATACTTGTATGTGATGTTGCTTTCATTCTAAAGGTACAATAGGATCAACATCAAGTCAATTATACCACAAACATCCCAATACCATTCACAATACAATCATTGCAATACACAGATATGAATTAGCATCGTCTTTATACAATAGTAAAATTCAGTTTCCACTTTACATCGAATCAAGTCTTAATTTTAGTCTCATCGGAAAAATCACTATACTTACAACAAACGACGAACTTGAGTTCTGGTTTCTGAGTTCTGAATTTGCAATGCTTTCCTTTGGGTAGATAAACGTTGTTTGAGTCTTGTTTTTACTTTAGATTTGCTCGTCTCTAAGCTTTCTCCAACTGACAGCTACTCTTAGTTTCCTCCCGGCAGCATGACGGCTCTAGCTCTATTTTATTTGTGTGAATTTAGGTTGAGTGTTGGGTTATATTTATGGAATTTCAGATTGATTTGAGCCGTCAGATGATCATAGAGTGAATCTAGACCATACATACCAAGAGGAGCCAATCAGAAAGTGACAAATCAGCCCTAGTGACACACCAGAACTCAGAAATTCGACCAGAACCCGACCAGGCCAGCCAAGACCTGACCAGGTCGGCTGGGTAGGTCGACCCCCAGATCGACCCCCAGGTCGACCCCCTGGTCGACCCTTGGTCGACCTGGTTCCTGGACGGGAATTTTCCCTCCCAGCCCAATTTGGGTCTGTTTTCGAATTTTGAACTGTTTGAATTTTAAATTGAAATTGAAACTTCAGAAGGTCATAACTCCTTCATACGGAGTCCGGTCTACGCAAACTCGGACTCTATCTCAAGCAGAATTCCGAGACGAGCGCAATGTTGTAACCCGTTTCCCTTAATTCTTTTATTTTGAATTAAGTATACTTCAATTTGTTAATTTAATGTTAACTGAAAATTTGGGGTGTTACATTATGTGTAAAACCCGAACTTCCCCATGAAGGAAAGCTCGGATTGCTATGAGGACAAGACGAATCAGAACACAAACAGAAATACATTTCATTGCTTATTACAACAATTAACATTAGAGTGCAAGAATATACAGAGTATGAACAAATATTATACATTTGATAAACAACAGAGATTTACAATTTACCATGTAGTGGAAAATAATACAAAACACAACTGAAAGTAATACACGGATACAAAGCTTTCCGAATATCATTCCAGTTGTAAACCAGGATCCTGTGAATATAAATCTGCAAAAACCCAACTACTAGCTGCCCATGTGGAAAATAGGGGCGCCCAGAGTTTAGGTTAAAATAATAAACTCCAGTTCAGTCATGTGACTGGTGTGAGAACTAAAACAGTTATTGATTTTTATTTTAAAGTAAGGTAAAGCAGGGGACCACGCCGTATAACACGGAACGGGTTTCCTCCCAAGAATACCAGTGTATAAAACAAACAGCGCAATGCTTTTTGGAAAAATGAAGCTATTATAAGACCCAGGTCCCATCACACAATGCAACGCAAGCCAGAGGATACGGTTTTACCTTATAATAGCCAAATAATGCTTGATACGCGAAATTTAATCTTTTATTATTACTATAAGTGAAGAAAACAACTTCAAATATAAATGTATCAATCATAGATGGCATGAGTGCCCCATCCCACTATGTCGCCATATATAGGATTACAACTAAAACCACATTGTCGCGTATTGGAATTTGGATTTCCATCATGAACCAAGGCAAGGGATCGTCCTTATCGCTTTGAGACACTCTAGCCCATGCCTCAGGACTCAGACTCAAGTGAACCCTTAGGAGGCACAGGGCCGGTCCATACGAAGTGGATTAATAATTCCCTAAACAATACGTCTCCCCACCCTATGGGGCATAAACTAGTCATATATCGACCAAACCATCCATCGGCACCGAAGTTACCGATATAACCGAGGCGCCTCGCATTCCAACAACCACATAGGTAAATATATATAAAAGCCAGGGCATGTAAATCCTGACAACCCCCATAAATAGAAAGAAACGTATGTTCTCCCTAGATCCTCTCCCATTTCTGGTTCATATCGGGAGGTAAAGCTCGTGAATTAACGCTATACCCAAAGCGGCGCTATATTAAAGCTATGATTTGATCATCAACCACAAGACTCTGCTTTTCAGCAGAAGCCTTGATCCATGCAACTCAGCATGCCAGACAGGCAATTCATGCCATGCGACTAATGCCTATCGATATACAAACTCTGATCCCGTACGTCTCATAGAAGGGTGAAGTAAGAGAATAAATTCTCCTTTACCAGACAGATGTATATTTAATCAACACAGAATAAAACCTAATATTAGACACGCAGTCCATTTCTAAGTTCGTTCTGGGTCTGAACGAAACCGAAGGCACCTTATTCCTCGTCCCATATGTATAATACAGGAGAGAGGCTCTAGCATATCCGTTGATCTCCAAGTACGTGTAAACGATCACCACTTATTACCTCGTCTTGGGTGTACAGCCCAATCAAGACACAGTAATCATCCAAACGAGGTGAAGACCTCCGATCTTCAACCACCATCTTCATCTTCGACTAATCGTCGTATCAGTTATTCAGAATGGAGTAAACCAGGTTTTAAATCAATCGCGTATATAATAAACAAGTGTTACACAAACACAACATATGCCTCATTCCAATTCAGAATATTTTTTTATTCAAATATTCACATCATTATGAAATAGGTTCCCATTAATTTTATCAAAGATAAATTCTTTTAAATTTATTCTTTAATCTTCCGTTGGATATCAATTCAAACCATATAAAGGTTTATCCAAAACTAGCTGGGATTAACGAACCACACCGAAGTAATCATTTATCTTATTTCCCAGTCCCATCCTATTCATCCCATGGAGCAAACTGGTAAAACTCCATATCTTACACCACAGTGTTATCGGTAAATATTAATTACCATTTCACGTTCAAATCTAATCAAAGATTTAACTATCGCTTGGAGCAGAACTGGTGATACTCCATTCTCGATCATTTCTCAGATTTGATAATTTAAATTATCAAATCCTCATTTCAATCTAATTAAAGATTCATTAAATCTCTAATTCAGTTTTAATCTTCCTAAAAATCAATAATAATGATTATATAACTTAGGAAATCATATCCTGTCTTTAAATGGATTAAAGAACCAATGTCATTTAAAACACGGTTCACGATAAACCCAAAATCACATCCATCGGTCTCTAACCGTAAATTAGTAAGAGAACAATTCCCTAAGTATTAGTCCCGAAGGCCGAAACCAACATCAGATCAATACCCAGGAAACCATTCAACTTAGCTAACCTCCAGTTAGTTTCTAATTTTCTTAACTCCATTGGGTTTTCAAGAACGATATTATTGAAGATACCATTAACGAACAACCCAAAATCTCATTCCATTGTTAATAGGGTTAAAGAGCATGTGTCATTTAAAACACCGTTCATGATAAACCCGAAAATCAGTTTCAATTCCAATTAAATATTAATTAATTGGTATACTTCATTAAATCTAAATAAAAAGATTTAATCTTTTCTCAACTGGGTTTAAGAATAGTGTTAATGAAGACACCATTCACGACAAACCCAAAATCCCATTTGAGATTAAATAGAAGGCTCTGAATAGAAAATATATCAGCTTATATTCAATATCAAATTCTGAAATCAACAAATATCATATTGAAATAATGATATATATATATATATATATGTCTTCCAAATTCCTCCACAACGTCCTTATAATCACGGAATCCAATATCGAAATATTCCGAAGATAATTTTGATTCAAATCCATTCCAATTCATATATTGGAAATTAAAGTTATTTTTAAAACCATTTCTAATCCAATTTAATTATTTAAAATTACTGGATTATAATTCTAGTTCATAACTAGTTCATTTTGATAAAATATATTTTTATCTTTTCAAATATGGAATTTTTCATACCAATTCTTTCCAAATCATTTATTATTATTTTACACAAATTAATGATATTTTTAATAATTTTATCAAGGCCCGTACAGTCGATTTCCATAAACGGCCATCGAACTGCACATACAGCGACCTTTTCCAAAATTGGTTTGGACATAATTCCAAATCCAACCATTATATTTCAAATCTCTTGTATTCGTTGGAAAGCTCTTTTCGATATGAACCCAACGGTTTCAGTTTTAGGAGAATCCGACGGTCGGATCTCCCGTAACGTCAATTCGAAGTCAATGGTTGAAATTCGTGTAACGACCCCGATTTTTTTGTGTTAATTTTAAAACATTTAAATTGGTTCTAAATGTTGTATTAGAAGTATAAATGAAATTTATTAATTAAAATGAAATTTGGACATATGGTTTATAATATAATTATAAACGAGCTCGTAACGACATGGTAGTTCCTAATTTAATGTTTTGAACTTCAATTGAATATACATGATCCGATAAAAGTCGGATTTCTTCGAAACAAGAAACATTTGGTTCTATTTGATTATATTTTTCTAACGGAAGAGAAAAATTGAGTTTTCATATTGTAGATTTTGTTATTTGTCCAAATCAAATTTAGAAATAGTCGCTATGAAGTTGTGTATAAGCCATAACGGTTTATTTAATATAATTAAATATTGGTTTAGAATTTGGACAAGATTTTTGAGGCGTAATTATAATTTAATTTATAGAATTTTTCTGTAATTATTATTTTGAAAAATAAGCAACTTTTATTTGAAGTGTTTTACACCCTATATCTGCGTTTTGGGATATCATAATATAAGTTAACCAGTCTATTTCATTATATTTCTGGAATCGTATCACATGTGGACCATAACAGTATTTTTACCTTTGTCGTTTGAGGCTCGAATATAAACGAAGTAGTATATTACAGAGTACCTGTATTTTCTAAATTTATATATGCAGTTGTTCTATCCTATCTTCTAAATTACACTAATACTTCCGTTTGCATCCTAAATGGACATTCTCTTTTGATATGTAAGACCAAACCTACAAGAAGTACAAATTACATACAAATGTTTGGAACCAGTAAGAGTCGATTACCAACATAAGACATTGACACTGTTAACTTAAAAAAAATTAAAAGGGAAAATTAATAAACAAAGAACAGCGTGATGGCCAATCTTTAGACACCGTGCCCCCCACGTTTTCATTTCCGTGCGCGTCAAGGCATCAATACCATGGTAACCAAGCTATTTTTTTCTCTTTAAATACTGTTTCTCTCCTCCTCATTCCCGTTTTCTGAGATCCAACACAAAAATAAAAATAAAACTCTACCTTTCTTTTATCATCATTCGAAACATAGTGAAACACTCATTTCCCCAAGTTTCAATTTCGATTCTTCAATTGAGCGAGTAAAAATCAAAGACAAGTGAAATCAGACGAGGTTTATCCTATTCATTTCGTTCAAGCATGAGCCTCATTTTGGCATACCTTATATACAGTTCAACCACTTTTCTTCTGTCATTTTTCCATGTGGTTAGGGCTGGCAACTCGAGGTAGCCGATGGAGTGGTTTGAGCGGTGACCATTCGAAGGTTGATTTTGGGCAAAGTAGGATGTTGTGGAGTGTTGGGCTTTCAGCAAAAGGTGGGTGTGGGTTAGAGCAGTGACAAGCTCTTGGCTGTAACACCCCACTCCCGCTATGATCACTCACTAAGGGAATGCCATAGCATCGGTGGAGTATTTTAGTGAATATAGAACAGAAAAATTACAACAAGACAGATATAAATAGTACTTGAAATTTTAAAACATCATCTCATAACAGCGGAAGTAAAACATGTCTGGTAACATCATAAAACCACAATAAAGGTCAAGTACAATATCCATCAAAATAAAGAAGTACATAATCCCACTCTCATACAATAGCCAAACAAAAGAAAAGATAACTGGATAACTGGAGCTTTACATCTATCCAAGCTCCTAAAGACTAGAACAGCAATCCGATCAAGCTCCACTACTGCTAGGATCCACCGTAGGACCTGAGGGTTGGGAAAAAGATAAAAACAACAGGGTCAGACATAAGTCTGAGCGAGTCCTATAACTTTAACAATACAATCGTTAAAGTAACCAGAGAAGACATAAACTGATATACGGTAACATATAGGGATGAATGGCTACCCTAAGCAGTCAACTAAACGAAGATAAAGGATAAAGACGCATCTACCCTCCCTAAGGTAAATTACTAAACTGCACCACACCAGTCGTTCCTAACTTAAAGGTTGATCCCACCCAAGGACTTATAAAATTTACTAATTAGTACCTGCGTACCCCTAGGTGACCAAGTAGGCGCCACGGGGCCCTACAATCCACTAGGTGTACACACTACTTCCCATTCGATCGGCTCCCTAACGTAGATACCCGTGCTGGCCCCACCGTGGGATGTATCATTCCCCAATGTGGCAACCTGATGGAACTAAAGGTGCACGGCTTATATCTACTCGATGCAACAACGGCTTACCTACCAGCCCGGGCCCACTCACGCATATGAAGCCCGTTGGACTTGCGTTGCCACCGCTAACCCGTTTGCCTCTTACAGTCAAGCCCAGTATGCGTGTCCCGTCCTCGACATGGGTCGAGCCCACAAAGATACGTATGGGTTACTGGTTGAAATGGGCCTCCACAAGCTACCCACCTAAGCTTGTCCCTTTTTCTAGTATATCCCACTTAACCCTTTAATCATGTTTTAATTACATGTTCCATTTTGGTTAAGTATTCTAATCGTATTTTCTATTGCCACCCAAGGCAACCACTAGATTTTCTCATGCCACCCGAGGCACCCACTTAACCCCTCATGTCCCTCTACATGCTAATATGGTTAAGTGTTTCTTAATTAATTAATTAAGAACGTAACCTTTGTAAAGACCTCTCACATTAGACTGTCTTTTATGACCGCTGGTTAAGCCGGTTGGGTCCGGGCAGCCTTATGTCATAACAGAGTCTAACCTCGTGTCTTTACATTAATTACGTATTTAGTTTGTGCCTAAGACCTCTCACATTGGGCTAACATTTGTAGCAACTGGTTAAGCCGGTTGGGTCCGGGCAGTTTTACGCTACAACTGAGTCCAACCTCGTGTCTTAGTCAATTAATTACACCTAATTAATCACCCTCATAATTTTATATTAATTATCCCTAATTAATCAAGTTTTCTTAACATGGGTAGACCTAACTTAATAGGTAAATTCCCATGGGGTAGACCTAACTCAATAGGTAAATTCCCAACACATAGTATGGGTACACCTAACCAAATAGGCAAATTCCCATACTATGTTTATTTATTTTGTGTTATGCATAATTATATTAATTTCACACAATCTTATTAACTTATGCATTTAATTACCCCATCGTTCCCACGTAATTTCGTTCATGATATAACACATATAAAAGGTGTCAACTTGCATATGAATGAACATGTTTCAAAGGTGCCATCTTGCATATTAACAAACACATAACTTGCATATGAACTTGCATAACATGTCACATAACTTGCATATAATATGTCACATAACTTACATATTCATTTTGCATAACAAACTTGCATATTAGCTTATAGACTTGCATAATGTGTCATCATGAACTTGCATATTAATAAACATGTAACTTGCATATTTACATACATGTAACTCGCATATTAACAAACATGTAACTTGCATATAAAGAAACATGTAACTTGCATATTTACATACATGTAACTTGCATATTAACAAACATGTAACTTGCATATTAACAAACATGTAACTTGCATATTTACATACATGTAACTTGCATATTAACAAACATGTAACTTGCATATTTACATACATGTAACTTGCATAGCATATTACCATGAACTTGCATAACATGCATATGATTACATAGCCCACAACTTGCATATTTAGCATCATGCAAACATAACATACATCATATTAAACTTGCATAAGCTTACATACTCAACATGCATAAACATAAGATTAATGCTAACATCATATCATATGATTCAAAGCTCATTAACCCACATACAAAACCATAAATCTCATCACATCTCCTCTAATTAGTTTACCAAAAGATCATCAAAGTGATAGAAACTCACAACTAGCAACTTTGAACACCAAATGAAGAAGATTAAGATGCTAAGAAGGGATTAGAAGTTGATTAGAGAGTGATTAGTATGCAACCCTCTTCATAAAATTAGTGGAGGCCATGAGAGCTAGCATTTTGCCATAGTTTAGTCACTAGGTTTAATTATGAATGAATTAGGGTAGGTTAGGGTCTTATTTATAGATTAGGCAAGTGTTTTAGGCCATAGGATTAACCCTAGATTCAATCCAAGCCATCAAAGCATGTCTTGGGGAAGAAGTCAAGTGTAGGAACCATCTAGGGCCTTTAGATTAAAGATGGACCATGAGAACCATTCAAATGCAAAATATGCACTTGAGCGAATCGGCCCACGGGTTGACAGCCAAACACCCTGGATTAACCCCTAGTCGACCCAGCGGGCTCGGGTCGACTTCAAAAATCGGCCGGTTCGGTTATTCCCCTCTCCCAATTCGCTGTTTTGAGCATTTTTGCATATTTATTTATTAAATTTTCAATTATATATATATATATATATATCAATATATATATATATATATATATATATATCTACACAACCCATTTCACTTAATTAAGTATACTTTAATTTGGGAATTTTCGTGAAACTTCGCGAGGCCATATCTTGGTCATACGGACTCCGATTTTCGAAAACTCGGACTCTATTTCGCGTATTTTTCCGAGACGAACGCAATGGCATAGCCCGTTTCCCTTGATTCCCATTTTAGAATTAAATTCTGCCTCGATTTATGTTATTACAGGTTATTGAAAATACGGGTTGTTACATTCTCCCCTCCTTAAAGGATTTCGTCCCCGAAATCTTCAAGTTAGGAAGAACGTATCCTACCATCCAATCATCCATCTACTCAAAGCATCATCCACGAGCAATCATTGTCCTTACAAGATTCTAAATGCTGGATGGATATATGCAAAAGTGTGTGTATATGTACTTACCTAATGCAAAAATCAGGCGGTTACTGATACAGTAAACCTCCTTAATGCAAACCATGATAGTGCCATGCATCCAATATGTATGCGAAACCCTATTGACACATACAAATTTCTACATGCGTGCACAACCATACACAAAAATGCATCATCCATATGATAACACAGCCATGATACATCCATCAATCTAACTACCACATCCATTTATGCAATATGCAACATGAAGTGACTGAGCCGATCTAGTGCCTAATGTGTGTGTATATGCATCCACGAGCAACCACTAGCAAACAATTGCATCCATATGCATCCATCAACCATAACATGTTTCAAACACATGTTTCAACCATAGGTTTTACCCTATCTAAAGGTCATAGGTATTAGCGAGAGGATATACTAAAGATAAGATAAGTACTAGTCAAGCAATAAAGGAGAAGTTAAAAGACATACTCTCAAAAAGAAATGGATACAAAGAACGCATCTTTGCTTCCGTCTCCCAAGTAGCATTGCTTTCGTCATCTCCCCATTGCACTTTAACTAGCTGAACTTCTCTGTTCCTCAACTTCCTAGTTTCTGACCCAAGGATGCGAGTAGGAGCTCGTCGAATCGTCGCATCACGCTCTACCTCTACATCTCTAAGCAAGCTCGGCTCTACCACCTCCGCGGTCTCATGTAAGCACTTCCTCAAATGTGATACATGGAATACATCATGAACACCACTAAGTCTGTCGGGCAACTCCACCCTATATGCCATCCGTCCAATCCTTTCCTTAATAGGAAACGGCCCAACAAATCTCGGTGCTAACTTCCCTACGGACCCAAAGCGAACAACATTTCTCAATGGAGATACTTTGACAAAAACCATGTCCCCAACCTCAAACTCAAGATCCGTCCTTCTCCGATCCGCATAAGATTTCTGTCTATCTTGCGCTGCTTTCATCCTTTTTCGAATTAAATCAATCTTCTCTGAAGTCTCTCTAACCATATCCGGCCCAAGCAAGATCTTATCCGTAGATTCCCACCAACATGTAGGAGATCGACAAGGCCTTCCATAAAGAGCTTCGAAAGGAGCCATACCAATACTGGACTGAAAGCTGTTATTATATGCGAACTCCACCAAAGGAAGATGTTCTTCCCATGTACCTCCAAAATCCAAGATACAAAGCCTCAAAAGATCTTCTAAGATACGGTTCACCCTCTCAGTCTGACCGTCCGTCTGAGGATGATATGCGGTGCTCAAACACAACTGAGTCCCTACCGCCTCTTGCAAACTTCTCCAAAACTCACTAGTGAAAATAGGATCTCGATCTCGGTAACCCGTCGATGAAATCCATCGAGACACTATCCCACTTCCACTGTGGAACTTCCAATGGGTGTAGCAACCCACCGGGTTTCCTTTGCTCCACTTTAACTTGTTGGCACACTAAGCATCTAGCCACATACTCGGCCACATCTTTCTTCATACCGGCCCAGAAGAAAACTCTCTTCATGTCTTGGTACATTTTGTCTCCACCGGGATGAATAGTCATTCTTGAACGATGTGCATCATCCAAAATAGCCTTCTTCAAACCCTCATCTTGCGGTACACAAAGTCTACCGTCTCTATGCAACCATCCCTTATCATCTATGGTGTATCTACCCAAATGGCTGGACGACTCCCTTCTTATAAGCTTCTCTACCAACACAACCAACTGTGGGTCGTCTCGCTGAGCCTCGCCAATCCGTCTCAAAAGAGTAGGTCTAACCTCCAAGGATGCCAACAAACCAGGTACAAAATCAACAGAAGGTCTGAAGTCAAACAAAGAAAGAAACTCCAAGCTTCGTCGTTCCACGAACAATGGACTCAAAGATAGCCTTTTTCTACTTAAGGCGTCTGCCACCACGTTACCCTTACCAGGGGTATACGCTATCTCGAAATCATAGGATGCTAAGAACTCCATCCACCTTTGCTGTCTTAAGTTTAAATCCTTCTGAGAGAATAAGTACTTCAATGATTTATGGTCGGTGAACAACTCGAATCTCTCACCAAGAAGATAATGGCGCCAAGACTTAAGTGCGAAAACAATCGCGGCCAACTCTAGATCATGGGTAGGGTAATTCTTCTCATGCACTCTCAATTGTCTCCCTCCATAGGCTATTACCCTTCCCTCCTGCATCAAGACTGCGCCTAATCCTGTTCCACAAGCATCGGTATAAACAACAAACGGCTTACTCCCATCCGGGAGCACTAAAACTGGAGCGGTGGTCAAAGCTCTCTTTAACCGTCGGAAAGCATCATCACAATCTACATCCCACGAGAAAACCAGATTCTTTTTCGTCAAGCGGGTTAATGGGGCTGATATCTTCGCGAAGTCTTTGATGAACTTCCTATAATATCCTGCCAACCCCAAGAAACTTCTTACCTCGGTAGCATTTCTAGGAACTTTCCAATCCTGGATAGATACTATCTTTGCGGGATCCACAGCTATCCCTTCCTTAGAGACCACATGCCCTAAGAATCGCACTTCTCTTCTCCAAAAATGGCATTTAGAGAATTTAGCTTTAAGACTATGCGCTCGAAGAGTCTCCAACACTTCCTTGAGATGTAAGGCATGCTCTTCTTCATTCTTGGAAAAGACCAAGATGTCATCCACAAAAACTACTACAAACTTATTCAGATACTCTCTGAACACTCTACTCATGAGATCAACAAAGTATGCGGGGGCGTTTGTCAACCCAAATGGCATCACTAGCCACTCATAAAAACCATCCGGAGTCCGGAAAGCAGTCTTCTCTATACTGTCCTCCGCCACTCTTAACTGATGAAACCCTGTAGCTAAGTCCATCTGCGAAAATACTGACGCGCCAACCAACTGATCAAAGAGATCATCTATCCTCGGTAATGGGTGTCTATTCTTCTTCGTGAGCTTATTAAGTTCTCTATAATCCACACAAAGTCTGAGGGACCCATCCGCCTTCGTGGCAAACACTACTGGAGCTCCCCACTCCGATATACTTCGCCTTATGAACCCCTTCTCAAGCAACTCCCCTACTTGCTTATGAAGTTCTCTTCTCTCACGAGGAGCCATGTGGCGTACTGGCAAAGACACTGGTTTGGCATTATCCACCAAATAAATTCGGAAATCTATCTCCCGCTTCGGAGGCAAACCCTTTACTTCTTCAAACACATCCGGATATTCCCGGACTACTCTGACAGAACACAAACTCTCGACCGAAGCATCGAGCGATTCAAGATAACTTAGCAAAACAGATTCCATGGGATTGCAAGAGATCTCGAGAGTGTTACCCAAGCGGGTCATGAGCCTGACAACTCTCCTTTCGCAATCAAGAACGGCACCATTACTGGATAACCAGTCCATGCCCAAGATCAACCCATAGCCCGTGAAGCCCAATACAAAAGCATCACATCTAAACTCAACGCTAAGTATAGAAATCTTCAAACCCAAACATATCATAGACAGATATATGGAGCCCCCAATTGGGTTTGAGACAACCAAGGGATCATCAACTAGACTGGTGTCTAAGTGCAGTGACTCAACTAACGATGATGAGATAAAAGAATGCGATGCGCCAGAGTCAAACAAAGTACGAACTGGATGATCCAACAGAAAAACCAGACTTTCAACGGAAATAGTTCTACCTCTCTGCTGAATCGGTGGAACTGAGAGAACCTGAACTTGCCCCCCTGACTGAGGTGGTGCTATAAGAGCTTGCACCTGGCCTCCTGAGGTAGACCCCGTCTTCTGCCCCTTCTTTGGGCAGTTTTTCACAAGATGCCCTGCTTCACCACAATGAAAGCAACCGGTCTTCTTCTTTTTGCGACAATCCTTACTAAGGTGTCCTGGTGTTCCACAATTGAAGCACTTCTTCTTCGTCTTCTTTTTGTCACCATTGCCTTTTCCGCCCTTGCCTTGTTGTTGCTGTTGCGGTTTCTTCTGATCCCCCTTTTTCTCTGGTGCCTTAGAATTCTTATCATCCTCATGCATAAGTGCCATGTAGACAAGCTTCTCAAAAGTGGCCCCCATAGGAATGTGAGTCATAGCTATTCCTTGCAATGGTTCGTTCAAGCCTCTAACGAACCTCAAAGCCTTCTTCTCCGGTGTATTCACCAACTCTATGCCAAACCTTGCTAATTGATTGAATTTGTTGACATATTCTTTCACCGTGAGATTCCCTTGCTTCAAATTCAAGAACTTCTCCATAAACAGATTCTCTTCCGCCCTTAAGAGAAACTTAGCCCCAAACCTTTGCTTAAAATCTGCCCAAGAGTCAACAGGGCGTTCTCCATTAGTGACCTCCCACCAGAATGAGGCCTCTCCCTTCATTAACCAAGCCGCCAACTTGACTTTCTTTCCCTCTTCCACTTCAAAGATATCTAGCAACTCTTCCACTTCCTTAAGCCAATCTCTAGCCTCTACGAAAGTCTCTGAACCAAGAAAAGGTTTTCCTCCTATAGCCTTGAACTCCTTGCAAACCTTAGCAAAATTATCCACTCTAGGCTGAGGAGGAGGAGCGGTTGTCTCTGGTGTAGTAGCATTGGCCGGACCCGCAGCCGCGGCCCTAGCCTCTTGCAACCTCCTATACCATAGTGGTATAACTAAACCCTCCGGGATGTTAAGATCTTCAGCCATGCTGAAACGAAAGAGGAAAGATTCAAAAAGGAGATTCCGAAAGATAAAGATATGGCTATTGGGGATTATGCTTTTCTTTTTCAAAAACTTTTTCTCTTAGAAGACATGCTTTTAAAAATCCTTTCTTCGAAAATACTCTTAGAAAGTAGTTTTTCTCAAAAATTTTATCTGTTCTGGTAACCTTAAGCTCTGATACCACGTGTAACACCCCACTCCCGCTATGATCACTCACTAAGGGAATGCCATAGCATCGGTGGAGTATTTTAGTGAATATAGAACAGAAAAATTACAACAAGACAGATATAAATAGTACTTGAAATTTTAAAACATCATCTCATAACAGCGGAAGTAAAACATGTCTGGTTACATCATAAAACCACAATAAAGGTCAAGTACAATATCCATCAAAATAAAGAAGTACATAATCCCACTCTCATACAATAGCCAAACAAAAGAAAAGATAACTGGATAACTGGAGCTTTACATCTATCCAAGCTCCTAAAGACTGGAACAGCAATCCGATCAAGCTCCACTACTGCTAGGATCCACCGTAGGACCTGAGGGTTGGGAAAAAGATAAAAACAACAGGGTCAGACATAAGTCTGAGCGAGTCCTATAACTTTAACAATACAATCGTTAAAGTAACCAGAGAAGACATAAACTGATATACGGTAACATATAGGGATGAATGGCTACCCTAAGCAGTCAACTAAACGAAGATAAAGGATAAAGACGCATCTACCCTCCCTAAGGTAAATTACTAAACTGCACCACACCAGTCGTTCCTAACTTAAAGGTTGATCCCACCCAAGGACTTATAAAATTTACTAATTAGTACCTGCGTACCCCTAGGTGACCAAGTAGGCGCCACGGGGCCCTACAATCCACTAGGTGTACACACTACTTCCCATTCGATCGGCTCCCTAACGTAGATACCCGTGCTGGCCCCACCGTGGGATGTATCATTCCCCAATGTGGCAACCTGATGGAACTAAAGGTGCACGGCTTATATCTACTCGATGCAACAACGGCTTACCTACCAGCCCGGGCCCACTCACGCATATGAAGCCCGTTGGACTTGCGTTGCCACCGCTAACCCGTTTGCCTCTTACAGTCAAGCCCAGTATGCGTGTCCCGTCCTCGACATGGGTCGAGCCCACAAAGATACGTATGGGTTACTGGTTGAAATGGGCCTCCACAAGCTACCCACCTAAGCTTGTCCCTTTTTCTAGTATATCCCACTTAACCCTTTAATCATGTTTTAATTACATGTTCCATTTTGGTTAAGTATTCTAATCGTATTTTCTATTGCCACCCAAGGCAACCACTAGATTTTCTCATGCCACCCGAGGCACCCACTTAACCCCTCATGTCCCTCTACATGCTAATATGGTTAAGTGTTTCTTAATTAATTAATTAAGAACGTAACCTTTGTAAAGACCTCTCACATTAGACTGTCTTTTATGACCGCTGGTTAAGCCGGTTGGGTCCGGGCAGCCTTATGTCATAACAGAGTCTAACCTCGTGTCTTTACATTAATTACGTATTTAGTTTGTGCCTAAGACCTCTCACATTGGGCTAACATTTGTAGCAACTGGTTAAGCCGGTTGGGTCCGGGCAGTTTTACGCTACAACTGAGTCCAACCTCGTGTCTTAGTCAATTAATTACACCTAATTAATCACCCTCATAATTTTATATTAATTATCCCTAATTAATCAAGTTTTCTTAACATGGGTAGACCTAACTTAATAGGTAAATTCCCATGGGGTAGACCTAACTCAATAGGTAAATTCCCAACACATAGTATGGGTACACCTAACCAAATAGGCAAATTCCCATACTATGTTTATTTATTTTGTGTTATGCATAATTATATTAATTTCACACAATCTTATTAACTTATGCATTTAATTACCCCATCGTTCCCACGTAATTTCGTTCATGATATAACACATATAAAAGGTGTCAACTTGCATATGAATGAACATGTTTCAAAGGTGCCATCTTGCATATTAACAAACACATAACTTGCATATGAACTTGCATAACATGTCACATAACTTGCATATAATATGTCACATAACTTACATATTCATTTTGCATAACAAACTTGCATATTAGCTTATAGACTTGCATAATGTGTCATCATGAACTTGCATATTAATAAACATGTAACTTGCATATTTACATACATGTAACTCGCATATTAACAAACATGTAACTTGCATATAAAGAAACATGTAACTTGCATATTTACATACATGTAACTTGCATATTAACAAACATGTAACTTGCATATTAACAAACATGTAACTTGCATATTTACATACATGTAACTTGCATATTAACAAACATGTAACTTGCATATTTACATACATGTAACTTGCATAGCATATTACCATGAACTTGCATAACATGCATATGATTACATAGCCCACAACTTGCATATTTAGCATCATGCAAACATAACATACATCATATTAAACTTGCATAAGCTTACATACTCAACATGCATAAACATAAGATTAATGCTAACATCATATCATATGATTCAAAGCTCATTAACCCACATACAAAACCATAAATCTCATCACATCTCCTCTAATTAGTTTACCAAAAGATCATCAAAGTGATAGAAACTCACAACTAGCAACTTTGAACACCAAATGAAGAAGATTAAGATGCTAAGAAGGGATTAGAAGTTGATTAGAGAGTGATTAGTATGCAACCCTCTTCATAAAATTAGTGGAGGCCATGAGAGCTAGCATTTTGCCATAGTTTAGTCACTAGGTTTAATTATGAATGAATTAGGGTAGGTTAGGGTCTTATTTATAGATTAGGCAAGTGTTTTAGGCCATAGGATTAACCCTAGATTCAATCCAAGCCATCAAAGCATGTCTTGGGGAAGAAGTCAAGTGTAGGAACCATCTAGGGCCTTTAGATTAAAGATGGACCATGAGAACCATTCAAATGCAAAATCTGCACTTGAGCGAATCGGCCCACGGGTTGACAGCCAAACACCCTGGATTAACCCCTAGTCGACCCAGCGGGCTTGGGTCGACTTCAAAAATCGGCCGGTTCGGTTATTCCCCTCTCCCAATTCGCTGTTTTGAGCATTTTTGCATATTTATTTATTAAATTTTCAATTATATATATATATATATATATATATATCAATATATATATATATATATATATATATATATATCTACACAACCCATTTCACTTAATTAAGTATACTTTAATTTGGGAATTTTCGTGAAACTTCGCGAGGCCATATCTTGGTCATACGGACTCCGATTTTCGAAAACTCGGACTCTATTTCGCGTATTTTTCCGAGACGAACGCAATGGCATAGCCCGTTTCCCTTGATTCCCATTTTAGAATTAAATTCTGCCTCGATTTATGTTATTACAGGTTATTGAAAATACGGGTTGTTACATTGGCCCACGATGAAGTTGGGGTCTTTTGTTTTGTCTTTGATATAGAAGCTTGAAGCTTCTTAAGATTGTTTTGTGCAATAGTGGCGTGTAAGTGGGATGCCGAATTGGAGGAAGCATCAGAGTATTAGCTGGTAAATCATGGTTTATCACAGAAACTAGTGTAATTATACGTAATTAAGGAAGTGTTTGGTTAATGGTGATGTTGGACTATTTCTTCCGTAAGATGAAGAAGGAACGGATTGTTTGTGATGTGGGGAATGTTGTATTCATTGTTGAGGACGGTGGGAAGATGAGTGCTGTAGGTGGGAAGCAAAGCATGGCAAATGGTGTTCGAACTGGGGGTATAAGTTGGAGTGTGGTTCTGTGATCATGGAAGAAGTTGGAACTGAGAATAATAGTCTATAGGAGGAGCCATGTGGAGGTCAAAGATGAGGTCAAAGCTGTCATTGGGTCGTCGAAATTGAAGTTTGCAAGGATTCGAGGCACGGTTGGGTATGTGAAGTTGGTTTTCTTGTTTTGCCGAGTAGTAACTGGAGTTTGATGTGTGAGTTAAACTGTACAGGGGGAGAAAGAAAGGGATTAGGCATGTAGAAGGGACGAGGTGTTTCAGGAGGCATGCAAATGGAAGCAAGGAGTTATATGGTGATGGTACCAGGGGACTTCGTGGAACGGTGAACGAGCGAGGTGTGGGAGACAGTGTTGATTTGATGGTAGGGGTTCGGTTCCGTCCGTTCATTTTGGGAAAATGTACAAGTAGCATGCATTGGGTCAAATCTTGGCAAGGCATGGTCTGGTTTGAATTTATTTACTGGAGTAAGAAGGTTAGTAAAATGTTATGAAGGATTTTAAACCATAGCTGCTACTAGGTGCTAATTGATGTGTTGTGTGTCCATGTTAAGGAATACATCTTCATGCGACGTAAACTCCTGGTAGTTTGCTGCATGGCTTTTAAATGAAAAACGATTTCATTTCTGAACGGTTATAACTCAATAAAGGAATCAGAGTATCAGCTTCATGGGATCAAGGTTTTATAGCTTGGTTCGTACAGAGTGCACTGGGTCAAAATTTCAGAGACACATGGTACTGAAGTCGCAGTTTATGAACCGAGAAGGAGGATAATGGAGAAGACTCGCAATTCGGTATAAGCAACTGATAATCGCGTGATTTAGGGGAAATGGATAATGTTATTGACGTAATCAAATGGTATAAACTTTTTTGTTTATTTTAAATTAATAATTAAGAAAGTTCATTTAATTTAAACTTGTAACCAGTGTAACTTGCTCAATAGTGAACAGAATTAAACACGACAAGTGACGTTCGAATCACATCGAGGAATATAACTAGTACGTGCGAGAATTTGCGGGTTATGGAACTAACCGGAATTTTATATAGTTTCAAATACTTGTTTGAAACTATATAAAACGTGCAAAACCGTCAGCTGCAAACCAAGGTGAGTAAACTCACTACCTCTGTCTCATTTATATTTTTATATAAACGAGCTTTAAATTTATTTATAGCAATTTTATACTGTTCAATGGTTGATTGGTTGAATAGTTGATAAAATTGGTTGAAATGGTTGATATGATTAAATCGTTGATCGATTATCAGTTCTGACATTTTATATTGATGTGAAATTAATATTATTGATGTTGATTAACATCTGTGGATGCAGGGAAACAGGTTGGAGGGACCCAACTGGATTCCTCAAAATTCATATTATTGTGTTTGCATTAGTTGTGACCTATGCTTTGATATATTAACTGTGATTGATCTTGTTGTGTTTAAATATCACTAGCCCTAGAATTTGGTATTTAAATACCATAAACTATTTTCGAATATAGAAAATGAAATTTGAGTTTTAAAAAGAAAATTTATTTCCAAATATAGAAATGTGATTTCGAATAGAGTTCAAATTAAACACATGTTAACGGAGAAAACAAGTAGTGTTTATAAATGAGCATATAAATTAAGTGAATTATTTATCATTGGATAAATTGAAATATAAGTTCAAATATGAATTTATATGGAAAGTAAATATCGGTTTTGAAACCAATATTTGAAATTAATTTGAATTTAACGAAGGGTATTAAATATTAATCTTCGATTAACTATAACTAAAGTGATTATCGAATTGGTTAGTGTTAATAAAGTTAATTATCATTTAATAAGCTTTTAAAAGCGACAATTATACTATTTTTAGTTAATAGCAAAGTCAATCATTTTTAATATATTTTAATTGTTATTTTAATTAATAATAATTAAAACAAGGGTTTTAATTGGAGATTCAATTAAGAACTGATTTTGTGGCATTGTAATTTGATCAAGGAGTGATAAGAGTTTCATAAAGGGATTTGTAATCCAAGTTTTAAATGAGATTTGTAAAATGGGATTTTTCGGTAAATGCAAAGATTTAAACAAGGCTTTTTGTTAAATTTTAAAAGAAAATTCAATGGAAAGATACTTTTAAGGAAGATGGTTAATAGGTTAATAATAGACTAAAACTTGTTAATGGTTTAGAACGAAATCTAAGCTAAGTGGTGAAAAGATGGTAAATGGATTAGTATAAGTGATTAATCCAAACAAGGTTTAAATGAGGTTTTTAAAACCAAAGTGATGACTTTAATTGAATTAAGCAAAGCACTGCAATTGAAATAAAGATTTTAAATGCAAAGGAAAACCCATAAGATAGTTTGTGTTAAACATTGATAAAATCGATTCTTTTGAAAAGAAAAATCCAAGTAAAGAGGTTTTGTTGTAAAGGTGGAAAGCAGATTTTTATGCTTATGTACCTTTATCTTATGGGTTTCGACAAATAGAATGGTATATGTCTGCATTGTGTAAATCCGGACATTTTGACTATCTTTTAAAAATGAACAACGGAAGCGTGTTCGCCGCACACGGTACTTTATTCGAGACAGCGATTATAATGCCACTATTATCATAAATGTTTTGTAAATCTAACAGCGATTTTAGCGCTGTTCTGATAATAGATGTTTTGTAAATCTAACAGCGATTTTAGCGCTATTGTGATAATAAATGTTTTGCATATCTAAACAGCAATTTTAACGCTGCCGTTATAATAAATGTCTTATAAATCAAATATTTGGAAACAACGATTATAACGCTACCATTATAATCAGTGTTTTTCCGTAAAGGAAGTGGATTCTTAGATTGAATCCGGGAGTCGCGTAAGCAATGTTTTGTTGGAAGTCGTGAGCTTTGACTATTTCAGAGAATGTCGTTCAGTTAAGGTCTAAGAGGTAATTATACCCCAACTTGATTGACTTCACAATTAACTAAGGAATGGTTAAGGTTCGGTAGTGAATCTTGGTTATGGATCCGATTAGTAAATGAATAATTAATGAATTGAGTTATAGCAATGATGTTTAATGGGTTTAACTAAATGAAAATGTCTTGGAAACATTTTTCAAAGTAAATCAAAGGTGGTTTCTAAGTATAGAAAATGAAATGATTTGGGATAACTAGAAGTAAGGATTGATAATTGGAAATGTTTTTTTTCCAATATTAATAAAGTATATTTTCTAGAATATAGAAATAAGAATGTATGAATATATAGAAATGGTTTCAAATTGGAATTAGAGATGTATTCTTGAATAAAGAAATAATGACGTTGGAAATGTCTTCCAAGGATCAAGAATTAGATTTGGAAGGATATAGAAGATTGAAAATGGATTTTAAAATCGATAATATAATAAGGAATTAATATAAAAAGGGGCCAATGTTGTTGATGGTTGATCAATAGAATTTCCAAATGGAAATAGGACCATTGATTGTATGGATGTTACTTTGATAGTTAAATCACCGACTATCAAAGTTTTGACTTATTTTATACCTCTGTTGTCAATATGGAGAGACCAGGATTAGAATTAATATTTGAAAATCACTCTGTATTGGCATAAGCGTTACGAATCAACTTATGCTGAATATAATTGAAGACGGAGTAAAATCCAAGGACTGTTCAGTCAATCCTAGGTAGAAATTGCCCAAGATGGATTGATGGAATGGTGCCTTCGGGTTGTACAGTCCTAGGACAACGTATATGGATGGATCTGACAATGTGAAATTCAAAGTAAATGATGGCAAGATATGCTGAAATATAATCGTGACCTCAAGCCTCACCACCCGGGAAATGACAGAAATCGGGAAGGCGGCATGGCCATGTGGGTCATTCCCATTAGGAGTATTATCACCTGATCTAGAGAAATTCATTTGCTTCTTATTCTGTTCGCTGCTGTATGTTTTTGGTAACGGTTGCTGATCACAACCGTTGGTGATAGTATGCTCGATACACTCAAATTAAATGAGTGGTCAGCCATGTGTGGGCCGGGTTCAAGACGTTCTTGTTGAACCCAGTGTATTCCTCTCTAGAGATACACTATCGGAAGGTAGTTCCATACCTTGTCATGTTGGAAATCCAATCTCCAATAAGCACCCTGCGGTTTTTGATTTAATATTTTATATGGAGCATGAGATGCAAGCGTTCCGCTAGATTTTATTTATTTGATGTAGACATTATTATAATATCACTGGATTTGATATCAAAAAAATATTTTTGGTTATCTTAAGGTAAAAACCATCCGTGTTTATGTGTGGATCGGTCTTACGATTATCATTTCTTTCGAAAGGATTTTTGAAAGTTAAACAAATGGATGGAGTTTACTCACACCAGTCCCATGACTGACGTAGAGTTTATTTTGTTTGTTTTCCTTAAGCTCTTGGGTGCCCAAATTTGTACGGGCAGTCAAGTAGTCGGGATTTTACAGATTCACTTGGAGGAGCTTGAAGGAGGAGGCTTCATCAGCTAGCTATAGACTCATACTTTCCGCTGTGTACTATGTTGTATCTGGAAATAGGTGTTTATAACTGTTCCAGGAATAACGGATGTGCTCTGATAACGGTATGTATATATACAGTTATTGAGTTGTTTTACAAGTTATGTTATATAATATATTTTATTTGTTCCGCTGTGAGATTTGTGTTCTTTGTTTTCTTCTATTCTAACTTTTCTTTCTTTCTATTTCTCATCCTCGAACTTCTTTCTAATAATGATTCGTATTTCTGTGCAATTTGGGTTAGACGTGTGGTGTAATTAGTTGACTCAAAGAGTATGGAAATTCGGGTCATTACAATTCACAAACTTCCGCGGCGCGGCGCATTCTATTTAGGCCATTATATATATATATATATATATATATATATATATATATATATCATCGATTTCCGTTTAAAACGTATTTTATAAATCGTTTCAAATTCATTTTCAAAACGATTTCCACTTCATATTCGGTTTCAAATCAAAATTGAATATTCCATATCATCGATAAATGATAGTATTTTCAAATTTCAGATTTTGAAATCACTTCCTTTTCGATATTCATTATAAAAATGAATAAAATCGATATAAATATCGTTCACGTAAAAATGGCGTTAATCTAATCAACATGGCTTTATATATTTAAATATATTCGTGTTCATCCCAAATCGGATATCAAAATCAGATTTGATCCATTATTGAAGATTATTTTGAAATATTCATTATTTTAAAATATTCTTATTTTAAAATATTCATTCTTTCTGAACTGGAATCAGACACAATCAATAACCATATAATGTTATTTATATGGATTTCATACACACATGTACACAACGATAACTATAAACAGTCAACCATCATCCAGAGTGCATTACACAACCGCATAAGCATTAATTATAAATAATTAATGCTTAGAATAGTCTGTCAACCAATCGATTGACATACCACCAAACAATTGGGATTAGTGTACGTCAAATATCATCCCAACACCCGTGTGGGGTTTTCAAACAACAAACACAGATTTTATTTGTGCAGTTGGGAGATGTGTAAAATTTATCGTCCCAATCAATATCAATCAAAAGAGTGTACATTTATAAATCGTCTGATTTGTAAATGAATATTTATTTTATCCATATACACGTTAAAAATTATATATTTTAACGATGAAATATTTTATTTCAACACATGAATATTTTATATTCCATTCCATTCCACATCACAATCACAATCAATTTTCACAACATAACAAAATCAATCAAGTCGTCCATGGTTTGTGGACGACGGGTGTCGGGTGCTACTAAGCACCATCTGCATCCTAGAATATATTTTAACTAGAAAATAAATTAAAGTGAGAAGTTCTCATCTTGGGGATCCACTCCTCCTTTCTTTATTTCTGAATGGTTTTAATTCTGTTTTGATTTCAGTCTGTTCCATCACCTTCTGTTACACGCGGTATCTATATTAAAAATCACATTTTCATTTCAACTCTACATATATAAAAATCATATTTTTATTTCATTACATATATAAAAATCATATTTTTATATTACTATATATATAAAAATCCTATTTCGTTACATATATAAAATCATATTTTTATTTCAATACATATATAAAAATCATATTTTTATATCGTTTCTTACATAAAAATCATATTTTTTCTATGTTAAAAACCATATCTTTATTTTTATTTTTTTTAAAATCAAATCTTTATGTAATTAAAAATCTGATCTTTTCTATACTAAAAATCAAAGCTTTATAAGATTAAAAATCTAATTTTTCCTATACTAAAAATCAAAGCTTTATACGATTAAAACTCCAATCTTTCACTAACTAAAAAAGTCTATGCTTTATACGATTCAAAATCCAATCTTTCATTAACAAAAAAAAATATGCTTTCAGAGATTAAAATCAAAAAGACTTATAGTATTTTCTTTTTAGGGTTTCGATCGGAGAAATCAAGGAATGGGCTGCCGCTGGTTGGAGGTTGCGCGTAGGGGGGTTCGTCGACGTTGGTCAGAGGGTGGCGGGGGTGGAGCTGCAGTTGCCTTTAGTTGATTAGGGCTCGCGGCGGTACTCTGGCTCGCTCGATTTAAACAACGGAGGGGATTTTGTGGGAGGGGAGTAGGCCGGAGTTTGGACAAGGGAGACGACGGGTTAGGGCCACCTCCGGCGGCAGTCACGGCGGCGCGCGTCGCTGGAGGTGGGGCAGGTCGATCTTCCCCCTTATTCTCTTTTTTTATTTATTTTAAACCCACGACGGGTTTTGAGAGAGAAAGGGTTAGCTCCCCCTTTATAAATATATATATTTAATTAATTTTTATTTCCTAAAAGTTGATTTTTAAATCGAACTACAAATCGAACCCAATGCCTGTCATCCATAACTAATTACCCCCATTTCGAACAAAATGGGATATGTTTCGTGAGCCAATTCTATCGTTTTGTTCATTTTTCATCAAATTAAAATATAAATTAATTTTAACATTCAAAACTGATTTTAACGTACATTTTAATTTACCGGGGCCACATACTGGCTCTGAAAATTCCAGAAAAATAAATTTGGCTATGTTTTGACGATACGGTCCTAACAAAACTAATTTCGTCGCCATTTTTCAGTCGATTAAATTCAAACTAAAATTGCCAAACACGTTTTCTGTTGCCACGCTCACATATTGATTCCAAAAATTATGAATTTTGGAATCTAGCAATAATTTGACATCCCGGATCCAACAAAAGTGGTTTCATCGAAAACGGAAGTCGTTTGCAAAATGGCTATTTTTAAGGGCTAAAATTCCATAGCGACTATTCTGAATTTTCAACTGGACATAACTTTTTATTCCCGCTATGAAATTTGGATTTTACGAATTTGTTGGTAAGATATTTTCAAATAGATTCTAATATTTTTAATTTCACTAAAATCCAGTTTATTCTGAATCCTGTACATCCATTTAAAATTTGAAATCGAATTTTCAAACTACCGCGCCATTTCCAATTTATTTTATAATTAAAATAAATATTTATATTCTAACGTCGATTCAAATAAATGTATACGTTCTAATTCTGTTCAAAATAAATTTCTAAATTGGTTCTGATTTTCCAGGTTGTAACAATCTCCCCCCACTTAAAATCTTTTCGTCCTCGAAAAGGAATGGAGCTGAAAGTTGTTTAACTAATCAACTCAACTTTCAGTTTGGCTTTCATTCTTCAATTTTTCAATTTTTAAGAATTTTCCATTTCTTCAAAAATTTGGCTAACACCCTAAATTTTCGAATTTTTTTGCCATAACCTCCTTTGTACAGGAAGCACCGGGAAAATCCCCAAACCGCCACATAGGCCCTCTCATCTCAAAAAGAAAAAGAAAAAGCCAATTGGCTCATAAAATCATCCAAACCCAATAAATTAGTAAACATGAACCTATTTGTTGGGTATACTATTTTATTCCTCTTCTTTAGCCTCCTTGCTATGACTTGTTCAGTATATATGCATGTACATGTATGCAATTTCAACCAATTTTCAATTCGGTTCAATATTTGATTCAATTTGGCTAATGGTTCAAAACTTAATAAATCAAACCAATAATCAGACAACATAATCAGCAATAAATTAGTGATTATCGTTTCTAACACAAAACTTTGATATATATACAGAAAATCAAGTTTTTGATGTCAATTCACAATAATATATCCTATCTAGTTTTGGTTCTCACACCAGTCAATTGGAATCATATAGATATCCCACTTTTTGAAACTCGAGCACAGATGCTGATGATGTGGCCACATCATCAGAATCATCCCCGGGCGACTAGAGTATGATTCTATCTATCTAGTATATTATAACTTTGAATACACGTTTGCAAGGCATATATGCAAAATCTTTATATATTGGATTGTCCAAATCAATTTAAAATAAATATTCAAATACATATAATACGATTTAAATTTTCAAAACAAAAATTTGTTTTCATTTTTATTTTAAAACAACACTCTTCACACTCGCTCTAGGATACTACTGATCATATCTCTAACAAGTCATTCTTATTGGATATTACTAATCCAATCTCTGATGAATTATTTCATTTGGTTCTAATATGCCTTGTTCTTGAGCTCTCTAAACCAATGCTCAGATACAAAATGTAAAGACCCGAACTTCCCCGTGAAGGAAAGCTCGAATTGCTTTGAGGACAAGACGAATCATAACACAAACAAATGAACATTTCATTGCTTGTTATAACAATTTACATCAGAGTACAAGAATATACAGAGTACGAACAAATATTCTACATTTGATAAACATCAGAGATTTACAATTTACCATGCAGCGGAAAATAATACAAAACACACATGAAAGAGATACAAGGATACATAGCTTTTCGAATATCATTCCAGCTGTAAACCAGGATCTTGTGAATATAAATTTGCAAAAACCCAACCACTAGCTCCCCATTTGGAAAATAGGGGCACCCACATTTTAGGTTAAAACAATAAACTCTAGGTCAGTCATGTGACTAGTGTGAGAACTGAAACGGTTATTGATCTTTATTTTAAAGTAAGGTAAATCAAGGGACCATGCCGTATAACACGGAACGGGTTTCCTCCCAAGAATACTAGTGCATAAAACAAACAGCGCAATGCATTTTGGAAAAATGAAGCTATTATAAGACCCAGGTCCCATCACATAGTGCAACGTAAGCCGGAGGATAGGGTTTTACCTTATAATAGCCAAATAATGCTTGATACGCGAAATTTAATCTTTTATTATTACTATAAGTGAAGAAAACAAATTCAAATATAAATGTATCAATCATAGATGGCATGAGCGCCCCATCCCACAATGTCGCCATATATAGGATTACAACTAAAACCACAATGTCACGTATTGGAATTTGGATTTCCATCATGAACCAAGGCAAGGGATCGTCCTTACCGCTTCGAGACACTCTAGCCCGTGCCTCAGGACTCAAACTCAGGTGAGCCCTTAGGAGCCACAGGGCTGGTCCACAAAAAGTGGATTAATAATTCCCTGATCAATACGTCTCCCAGCCCTATGGGGCATAAACTGGTCATATACCGACCAAACCATCCATCGGCACCGAAGTGACCGATATAACCGAGGCGCCTCACATTCCAACAATCACATAAGTAAAAAAATATAAATGCCAGGGGGTAAAAAATATAAATGCCAGGGTGTGTAAAACCCTGACACTACCCATAACTAGAAAGAAACGCATGTTCTCCCTGGATCCTCTCCAGTTTCTGGTTCATACCGGGAAGTGAAGCTCACGAATTAACACTATACTCATAGCGATGCTATATTAAAGCTAAGCTTTGATCATCAACCACACGATTCTGCTTTTCAATAGAAGCCTTGATCCATGCAACTCAGCATGCCACACAGGAAATTCATGCCATGCGACTGATGCCTATCGATATACAACCTTTGATCCCGTACGCCTCAGAGAAGGGTGAAGTAAGAAAATAAATTCTCCTTTACTAGACAGATGTATATTTAATAGAAATCAATCAACACAAAATAAAACCCAATGTCATACACGTAGTCCATTTCTAAGTTCGCTCTGGGTCTGAACGAAACCGGAGGCACCTTATTCCTCGTCATATATGTACAATAAAGGAGAGAGGCCCTCGCATATCCGTTGATCTCCAAGTACGTCTGGACGATCACCACTTATTACCTGTGGGTGTATAGCCCAATCAAGACATCAGTAATCATCCAAACGATGTGAAGACCTTCGGTCTTCAACCACCGTCTTCATCTTCGACTAATCGTCGTATCAGTTATTCAGAATGGAGTAAACCCGGTCTTTCTAAATAACCCACGTATATAATAAACAAGTGTTACACAAACACAACATATGCCTCATTCCAATTCAGAATATTCTTTTATTCAAATATTCACACCATTAGGGAATAGATTCCCATTAATTTTATCAAAGATAAATTCTTTTAAATTTATTCTTTAATCTTCCATTGGATATCAATTCAAACCATAGTAAGGTTTATCCAAAACTAGCCGGGATTAACGAACCACATCGAAGTAATCATTTGTCTTATTTCCCAGTCCCATCCTATTCATCCCATGGAGCAAACTGGTAATACTCCATATCTAACACCATAGTGTTATTGGTAAATATTAATTACCATTTCATGTTCAAATCCAATCAAAGATTTAACTATCGCTTGGAGCAAAACTGGTGATACTCCATTCTCGATCATTTCTCAGATTTGCTAATTTAAATTATCAAATCCTCATTTCAATCTAATTAAAGATTCATTAAAACTCTAATTCAGTTTTAATCTTCCCAAAAATCAATATTAATGATTATATTACTTGGGAAATCATATCATGTCTTTAACTGGGTTAAAGAACCAATGTCATTTAAAACACGGTTCATGATAAACCCAAAATCACATCCATCGGTCACTAACCATAAATTAGTAAGAGAACAATTCCATAAGTATTAGTCCCGATGGTCGAAACCAACATCAAATCAATATCCAGGAAACCATTCAACTTAGCAAACCTCCAGTTAGTTTCTAATTTTCTTAACTCCATTGGGTTTTTAAGAATGATATTATTAAAGATACCATTCACGACCAACCCAAAATCTCATTCCATTGTGGGTTAAAGAGCAAGTGTTATTTAAAACACCGTTCACGATAAACCCATAAATCAATTTCAATTCAATTCCAATTAAATATTAATTAATTGGTATACTTCATTAAATCTAAATATAAAGATTTAGTCTTTTCTCAACTCGGTTTAAGAACAATGTTAATGAAGACACCATTCACGACAAACCCAAAATCCCCGTTGAGATTAAATACAAGGCTCTGAATAGAAAATATATCGGCTTATATTCAATATCAAATTCTGAAATCAACAAATATCATATTGAAATAACGATATATATATATCTTCCAAATTCCTCCTCAACGTCCATATAATCATGGAACCCAACATCGAAATATTCCGAAGATAATTTCGATTCAAATCCATTCCAATTCATATATTTGAAATTCCAGTTATTTTTAAAACCATTTCTACTCCAATTTAATTATTTAAAAATATTGGATTATAATTATAGTTCATAACTAGTTCATTTTGATAAAAATATTTTTATCTTTTCAAGTATGGATTTTTTATTCTAATTCTTTCCAAATCATTTATTTTGATTTTACACAAATTATTGATATTTTTAATAATTTTATCAAGGCCAGTACAGTCGATTTCCATAAACGACCATCGAACTGCATTACATCGACCTTTTCCAAATTTTGTTTGGACATAATTCCAAATCCAACCATTAGATTTCAAATCTCTTGTATTCATTGGAAATATCTTTTCAATACGAACCCAATGGTTCCGGTTTTAGGAGAATCCGACAGTCGGATCTCCCGTAACGTCAATTCGAAGTCACTGGTCGAAATTCGCGAACTGTCGTGGCGCGGCGCATTCTATTCAGGCCATTATTTATATATAATATATATATTATATATATTTCGTTGATTTCCATGTAAAATGTATTTTATAAATCATTTTAAATTCATTTTCAAAACGATTTCTACTTCATATTCAATTTCAAATTAAAATTGAATATTCCATATCATCGATATGTAAATGATAGTATTTTCAAACTTTTTGAAATCACTTCCTTTTCGATATTCATTATAAAATGAATAAAATTGATATAAATATTGTTCACGTCAAAATGTCGTTAATCTAATCAACACGGCTTTATATATTTAAATATATTCGTGTCCATCCCAAATCGGACATCAAAATCCGATTTTGATCCGTTACGAAGATTATTTTGAAATATCATTATTTTAAAATATTCGTTATTTTAACATATTCATTCATTCTGAACTGGAATAAGACACAGTTAGTTACCATATAATGTTATTTATATGGATTTCATACACACATGTACACAACAATAACTATACACAATCAACCATCATCTAGAGTGCATTACACAACTACATAAGCATTAATTATAAATAATTAACGCTTACAACAGTCTGTCAACCAATCGATTGACATACCACCAAACAGTTGGGATTAGTGTACGTCAAATATCATCCCAACACCCGTGTGGGGTTTTCAAACAACAAACACAAATTTTATTTGTGCAGTTGGGCGATGTGTAAAATTTATCGTCCCAATCAATATCAGTCGAATGTGTGTACATTTACAAATCATCTGATTTGTAAATGAATATTTATTTTATCCATACATGTTAAAAAATATATATTTTAACGATAAAATATTTTATTTCAGCACATGAATATTTTATATTCCATTTCACATCACAATCACAATCAATTTTCACAACATATCCAAATCAATCAAGTCGTCCGTGGTTTGTGTACGACGGGTGTCGGGTGCTGCTAAGCACCGTCTGCATCCTAGTATATATTTTAACCAGAAAATAAATTAAAGTGAGAAGTTCTCACCTTGGGGATCCACTCCTCCTTTCTTTATTTCTGAACGGATTTAATTTTGTTTTGATTTCAGTCTGTTCCATCACCTTCTGTTACACGCGGTATCTATATTAAAAATCACATTTTTATTTCAACTCAACATATGTAAAAATCATATTTTTATTTCATTACATATATTGTAACAACTCGTGTTTTTATAACGTGTAATAACCATAAATCAAGGCAAAATTAATTTCTATAATTAGAATCAAGGAAAACGGGTTGCGTCATTGCGTTCGTCTCGAAATTCTGCTTGGAAACGAGTCCGAGTTTTCGAAGATCGGAGTCCGTATGACCAAGTTATGACCTTTCGAAGTTTTCAAGTTCAAAACATACTCAATTCGAATTCAAAATTCGAATTTCAAACCTCAGAATGGACTGGGCGGGAAATTTCCCGCCCAGGACCAGGTCGACCTGGGGGTCGACTATGTAGTCGACCTACCCAGGACCAGGTCGACCATAGTGTCGACCTGGGGGTCGACCTGGTGCCCGAGCCCATTTCTGAAGCTGGATTCAGTTTGATGTATTTGGCCTCGTTTCTGTCCACATTCGTTGACCTGACCCTATAAATACAGCCCCTAACACCAGTCTCTCTACACAAAATTCTTTCTAACTTTATGCTGCTCTAATTCTGGTTGAAAAGCTTGAGAGAGGGACTGCTTCTTCTACGTTGAGACTGCGTTAAGGGAATTGCTGATTTGGGGACTTCTATTAGGACTTGACTAAGCATATTCAACATCGACTCTCTTTTTCTAATTCTCGAACCACGATCTGTAAGCCCCAGTTATTTTCAGATTTAAACTGTAAATGTAATATGAATATGATGTAAATTGAAATTGGACCTATGTATGATGACTGTTTACATTCATTCTTGTTCATCTTGGATCTTGACTCTTGAATATTACTATGACATTGATTTGGGGCCTATTCATGTTGTAAACCAAAGAGAAACCCCTCATATTATCATGTTGAACCTGCTATTAGTCACAAGTTTATGATTATCACCTAATGTCAATCGTTACCATGACTATACTATCACCTTATGATAGTCGTATCATGACTATACTATCACCTTATGACAGTCGTATCATGACTATACTATCACCTTATGACAGTCGTATCATGACTATACTATCACCTTATGACAGTCGTTACCATGACTATACTATCACCTTGTGACAACTGTTATTTTGACTAGTACCTTATCTTGCTAGATTTGGAATCTTTATGTTTGAGGCCAATATTTCATATGCCAGTAATGTTTTAATCTTTTATTTCAAGTCATATCATGCTATGCTAGTAATCACTTTTGCCACATTATACCCGTTCCTTTTTATGTTATTCCCTATTAGATTTGTTTGTATCGATTCGAACTTACGTGCGATGGGAATACGATTTGGGTAAACTAGGTAAAACATAATTTAGCTTTAAACTTGAACATGAATGTTGTTATGACTTGAACCTGAATATGGACATGAACTTGACACGATTTGACATGAAACATGACCAGGGAACTTGACATGAAAACTTGAACGTGGGCATGACAATTAGATAACTTGAAAATGGCCAACTCGAGGTTGGGTTGAGTTTGTAGTGTAAATCTGCCCGGAACCGCCCGGCAAATCCAATGGCTACAAACAATAGGATCCAATGTGGGTAGTTGGTCATATCGCACGTAAAACCTGAGGTTAGACTGTGTTGTAAATCTGCCCGGAGCTGCCCGACAAATCCAGTAACCACAACAGTTAGTCTAATGTGAGAGGTTAGCGTGCACTAATGAATCAATGCCACATGATAGGGTTAAGTCATGAACCACATAAATATACTTAACCAACTTGACACGATGAATTGATATGGTTAAGTCATGAACTGCTTGAACACACTTAACCAACTTGATACACGATCTGGATAGGGTTAAGTCACGAATTTGAATGACAACACTTAACCCATTAGAAACCCTAGTTACGCGGTCCTTTTCAGCAGTAACCCACTTGGATGTATCACGATACCCTGGGACTAGGCAGGGTGGGGCACGATTACTGGGCTGATTGTAAGCGACCAGAACGACGGCTGAGTAGGTACGCCATTGTAGGTTCAGGGGGGCTATGGTCGTGCACGTAGTCCGGAGTTGAAAAAGAAGGCATTGGGCACCCATAGATTTACACTGTGCGTGCTTGATTCGTGTCGGTGGTTGGCACCATAGGACTTGATACACCCTATGGTGGACCTAGCACAGGTAACTACATTTCAGGATAGGGCCGTATGACACAGACACATGACGAGCTAGGACTTGTAGGGAGCCGATCGACTGGTAGATCGTACCGTAGGACCCCATAATGGGTCACTTCATGATACTGGGCCAAGGGATCCTTTCATGGTTAATACTTGACATGGGTTAGAATACTAGTACAGTTGGTGCAGCGAACCTTGAATATGCGATGCCAGACTTGACTTATCTTGTTATCTTAATTAGCCTACCAGTTCTGTTATCACCCTTATGTTTAATTCCAGTTTTCACATATCATGTTACCTGTACTAGTTTTCACACTGAAAGTCACTAGGGCTTACCAGTCTTTATGACTGACCCTTTTTCTTTCGCCCCTGTTTCTTTTGTTCCCCCATCCCCCCCCCCCCCCGGTTCTCAGGGAGGAAACACTAGTTCTTAGCTTGGACTTAGCTGGCTTTCTGACAGCTCATGTACGATTTGGTCTTGAGCTATGCTATGGTTGCTTCTGCTATTTATGGGGAATAATTTACTTTTGTTTTAAGTTTATGTTTCATTATTATGAACTTGATGTAATGGAATAATTTGTATCTTGGATATATGAGCTTTTGACTCTTTTCTGGAAAATAATAAAAAGTTGGTTTTTAATTTCTACCACTGCATTATTTATGTTCTGCCTTGTGAGATCTCTGTGCATGTTTACCTAGATAATACTCCACCAAAACTAGTGCATTCCCTTTGTGAGTGACCCTAGCGGAGGTGGGGTGTTACTTTTGGTATCAGAGCAGAAGGTTACCAGGCTGGGCAAAAAGTTTTCAAAACCTTTTGAAACTATTTTCAAAACCATTTATAAAGAAGCATTTTTCAAGAAAAGTTTTATGTTTAAAAAGGCTATTCCCCAAGAAGCCATTAGCACTTTCCCTTGTTCCCTCGTTTGAATCTTTTCTTTTCGTTTTTCAGCATGGTCGATCTTAACCTTCCTGAGGGAATACCCGTGCCTGGATGGTTCCGAAGGTACTTAGAAGCCAGGGCCAACGACGCGGGCACGGTAGACATCCCTCCTCCTCCTCTCCCAGTGGCCACGGTTCCTCCTCCTCCTGGTACCGCCTTTGCCAAAATATGCAAAGACTTTAAAGCAATGGGCGGCAAGAACTTCGTTGGAACTGAAACCTTCATTGAGGCACGAAACTGGCTAAAGGAGACAGAAGACTTGTTCATTATCTTTGATATGGAGGACCATAGGAAAGTTCAGCTGGCAGCATGGTTGTTGAAAGAGGAAGCTGCATTTTGGTGGGAAGTCACTAACGCTACCAGGCCAGTTGAGACTTGGGCAGACTTTAGAGAGAGGTTTGGGCTTAAATTCTTATCATCAGCAGAGGAGAACCTTCAGATGGAGAGTTTCGTAGCACTCAAGCAAGGGGATATGTCTATGAGGGAGTACATGAATAAGTTTAATCAGCTTGCTCGGTTCGATTTGGATTTGGTCAACACAGCCCAGAAAAAGGATGTACGCTTTGCTCGAGGATTGAACGAGCCACTACACAGCTTGTCCCTAACTCATATACCCATGGGGGCGACCTTTGAAAGCATGGTGGATATGGCTCTACTCCATGAGGAAGACAAGAATAGCAAGAAGGAGGTTAAGCCTAATGAAACTCAGAATAAGAAAGCTGACTTCAAGAAGGGGAACAACAAGAACAATAAGAATAATAAAAGCAACAACAAATCATGTGAGACGAGGAAGTGCAACTTCTATGGTATTACTGGACATCTAGCTAAAGATTGTAGAAAGAAGAAGAGGAAGTTGGGTGAATGCTTTCATTGTGGAGATACTGGACACATCAGCAAGGATTGCCCTATGAAGCAAGGACAGGGGCAAGGGCCGACCCAGCGAGCAGGACCTTCTGGAGGGCAGTTGCATGCTCTCAACACCACTCCAGCTCTTGACCGAGGTAGTAATTTTTTCGTAGAAAGCCTTGTTTACATTTCTGACTTTCCTGTTCGAACCTTATTTGACTCTGGCGCATCGCATACTTTTATTTCTTCTGATATTGTTGAAAATTTGCACCTAAGTACTAGTCTGGTTGAGGATCCCGTTATAGTTTCAAATCCAATTGGGGGCTCCGCCCATTTATCTATGATGTGTGTGGATTTGAGGATCTCTATCTTAAGCGTAGAATTCACGTGTAATGCTTATGTTCTCAGATTCATGGGATACGGTTTGATCCTAGGTATGGATTGGCTGTCCGGTTATGGAGCCATTCTTGATTGTGAACGAAGGGTAGTGAGGCTCATGACTCGCCTTGGTAATACCCTTGAAATTTCTTGTAACCCTAAGGGTCCGGTCATGTTATGTTATCTTGAATCTTTGGACTCGTCCGACGATAATTTGCAATCTGTAAGAGTGGTCCGAGAATATCTAGATGTCTTTGATGAAGTGAGGGGATTATCTCCTAAATGCGAGATAGAGTTCCGAATTTATCTTGTTGATAATGCCAAGCCAGTTTCATTGCCCGTTAGGCATATGGCCCCGCGAGAAAGAAGAGAGCTCAGTAAACAAATCAACGAGTTTCTTGAGAAAAATTTCATAAGACGAAGCATTTCTGAATGGGGTGCTCCGGTGGTATTCGCTACTAAGGCGGATGGATCACTTCGTCTGTGCGTAGATTATCGTGAGTTAAACAAGCTGACAAAGAAAATTAGGCACCCGCTACCAAGAATCGACGATTTGTTTGACCAGCTTGTGGGAGCATCTGTTTTCTCTCAACTCAATCTAGCCATAGGATTCCATCAGCTCAGAGTGGCTGAGGATAGCATTGACAAAACTACGTTTAGGACTCCAGACGGATTCTTCGAATGGCTCGTCATGCCGTTTGGGCTAACAAATGCACCCGCGTACTTTGTAGATTTGATGAGTAGGGTGTTTCGGGAGTTCCTTAACAAGTTTGTGGTAGTTTTCGTGGATGATATTTTGATCTTCTCAAAAGATGAAGAAGAGCATGCTAGGCATCTCAAGGAAGTCATGGAAACACTTAGAGCATACCAGTTAAAGGCTAAGTTCTCCAAATTCCATTTTTGGAGGAAGGAAGTTCGGTTCCTTGGGCATGTAGTCTCTAAGCAAGGCATAGCCGTGGACCCTGCAAAGGTAGTTGTGGTACAGGACTGGAAAATTCCTAAGAATGCAACGGAGGTGAGGAGCTTTCTCGGTCAGGCGGGCTACTACAGGAAGTTCATTAAGGACTTCGCTAAGATTTCATCCCCTCTTACCATGTTAACAAAGAAGAACCTAGCTTTTGTATGGGACATAGAGTGTGACGTTGCCTTTCAGAGACTCAAGAGAGCCCTCACCACAGCTCCAGTTTTGGCATTACCCGATGGAGGTAAGATGTTTACCGTGTACATAGATGCGTGCGGCACGAGATTAGGCGCTGTCCTAATGCAGGAAGGAAGAGTAATATGCTACGGGGGCAGACAACTTAAAGTTCATGAGAAAAACTATCCCACGCATGACTTGGAGTTGGCCGCGATTGTTTTTGCACTTAAAGCTTGGCGCCATTATCTTCTAGGGGAGAGGTTCGAGATGTATACCGACCACAAATCTCTTAAGTACCTCTTCTCACAGAATGACTTGAATCTGAGACAACAGCGGTGGATGGAGTTCTTGGCATCATATGACTTCGATATAGCTTATACCCCTGGCAAGGGTAATGTGGTGGCGGACGCGCTAAGTAGAAAAAGGTTGACTTTGAGCCCCTTGTTTGTTGAAATGAAAAGCCTTGAGTTTATAGCAACCTTTGATTTTACAGCTGTTGTTGAGTTATTGACTGCTACGTTAGCATCTCTTGAGCTAAGACCTACACTTCTAGATCAAGTAGGGACTTCACAGAAGGAAGACCCACAGATAGTTGAAATCATGGACAAGCTGATTAGGGGTGAGACGTCAAGTCACCTCAGTAGGTATGCCATAGATGACAAGGGATGGCTAAGGCGCGATGGAACACTATGTGTCCCACAAGTGGGAGACTTAGTAAGGAGAGTTCTCGAAGAAGCGCATCACTCGAAGATGACTATACATCCCGGAGGGGATAAGATGTACAGGGATATGAAACGCATTTTCTTTTGGGTTGGAATGAAAAAGGACGTGGCAGAGTTCGTTTCGAATGCATGGTGTGCCAACAAGTAAAGGCCGAGTCAAAGAAGCCTGGTGGGCTATTACATCCTTTAGAGGTTCCGCAATGGAAATGGGAGAGTATCTCGATGGATTTCGTGGATGGACTGCCTAGGTCTAGGAAGGGAAATACTAGCATATGGGTCATAGTTGATGGACTCACGAAAAGTGCTCACTTCATTCCGGTGAAAAGTAAGAGGACCGCATCAGGGCTAGCGTCTATTTACCTTCGAGAGATAGTACGATTGCATGGAGTTCCTTCTAGTATAGTTAGTGATCATGACCCGATTTTCACTAGCCAATTTTGGAATAGTCTGCAAGAAGCAATGTGAACACGACTGAACTTGAGCACGGCCTATCACCCACAGACAGATGGACAAACCGAAAGGGTAAATAGGGTACTAGAAGATCTCCTAAGGCTATGTATTCTTGACTTTGGTGGTACTTGGGAAGACCATCTTCCTCTCGTGGAGTTTGCATATAACAATAGTTACCAAGCTAGCATCGGAATGGCACCGTTCGAAGCCCTGTATGGAAGACTGTGCAAGTCACCAACTTGTTGGTGGGAGACGACAGACAGGCTTATACTTGGGCATGATATGATAAGGGACACTTGTGAGAAGATTGAGTTGATACGAAGACGGATGCAAATGGCCCAAGATAGACAGAAATCTTATGCGGACCAGAGAAGGATAGACCTAGAGTTCGAAGTAGGAGATATGGTCTTTATAAAGGTTTCTCCATTACGCAATGTAGTTCGTTTTGGGGCAATTGGAAAGCTAGTGCCAAGGTTCGTAGGATCGTTCCCTATCATTGAGAGGATTGGACGAATGGATTATAAGGTAGACTTACCCGAGAAGTTATTTGGAGTACACAATGTCTTTCACGTCTCGCATCTTCGGAAGTGCTTGCAGGAGTCAGCCGAAATGGTTGAGCCAAGCATCCTTAAAGACGTAGAAGTGGAAAAAGAAGCAACACTGAGGCGAGTTCCGATTCGTATCTTAGGAACGGAGATTAAAAAGCAAAGGAATCGAGAAGTCAAGCTAGTTAAAGTGCAGTGGAGTGAAGCCCAAGAGGATGCAACTTGGGAATCCGAAGAGAAGATACGCGCGCTTTACCCATTTCTTTTTTAGGGTACATTCTCGATCTCTTTTTCCTATAAACTTGAAAACCTTTTCGTATCATGCTTTTAATATCTATGTTTGTCTTGTTATCTTCTCGATCTTATCTTGAGAACCTTAGGTAGAACCATATGGATGTAAACATGTGATTGAAACATGTTATGGTTGATGTTTGCAAATGGTTGCAAGTGGTTGCTAGTGGATGCATGACACACATTAGGCACTAGATCGGCTCAAGCACATTTTCATGTTGCATATGCATGAGTGCTTATACGTGTTCATGGATGGAACTTGTTATGATATCACTTGGATGTTGCATATGGATGAATGGTTGTGCACTCATGTAGAGATTATGAACTATGCTAGGAATTTGCATACATGTTGGATTCATGACACTAACATATTGTGCATTAAGGAGGTTTACTGAATCAGTAACCGCCTGATCTTTTGCATTAGATAAGTACATATACACACTTACTGCATATGTACATGCAGCACTAGAAATCTCTTAAGGACAATGGTTGCCTGTGGATGATTCTTTGAGTAGATAGATGATGGATGGTAGGACACATCCTCCCTAACTTAGAGATTTCGGGGACGAAATCCTTTAAGGGGGGAGAATGTAACAACCCGTGTTTTTATAACGTATAATAAACATAAATCAAGGCAAAATTAATTTTTAAAATAAGAATAAAGGGAAACGGGTTGCGCCATTGTGTTCGTCTCGAAATTCTGCTTGGAAACGAGTCCGAGTTTTCGAAGATCGGAGTCCGTATGACCAAGTTATGACCTTTCGAAGTTTTTAGAAGTTTTCAAGTTCAAAATAGACTCAATTAGAATTCAAAATTCGAATTTCAAACCTCAGAATGGACTGGCGGGAAATTTCCCGTCCAGGACCAGGTCGGCCTGGGGGTCGACTATGTAGTCGACCTACCCAGGACCAGGTCGACCATGGTGTCGACCTGGGGGTCGACCTGGTGCCCGAGCCCATTTCTGAAGCTGGATTCACTTTGATGTATTTGGCCTCGTTTCTGTCCACATTCGTTGACCTGACCCTATAAATACAACCCCTAACACCAGTCTCTCTACACAAAATTCTTTCTGACTTTATGCTGCTCTAATTCTGGTTGAAAAGCTTGAGAGAGGGACTGCTTCTTCTACGTTGAGACTGCGTTAAGGGAATTGCTGATTTGGGGACTTCTATTAGGACTTGACTAAGCATATTCAACATCGACTCTCTTTTTCTAATTCTCGAACCACGATCTGTAACCCCGGTTATTTTCAGATTTAAACTGTAAATGTAATATGAATATGATGTAAATTGAAATTGGACCTATGTATGATGACTGTTTACATTCATTCTTGTTCATCTTGGATCTTGACTCTTGAATATTACTATGACATTGATTTGGGGCCTATTCATGTTGTAAACCAAAGAGAAACCCCTCATATTATCATGTTGAACCTGCTATTAGTCACAAGTTTATGACTATCACCTTATGTCAATCATTACCATGACTATACTATCACCTTATGATAGTCGTATCATGACTATACTATCACCTTATGACAGTCGTATCATGACTATACTATCACCTTATGACAGTCGTATCATGACCATACTATCACCTTATGACAGTCGTTACCATGACTATACTATCACCTTGTGACAACTGTTATTTTGACTAGTAACTTATCTTGCTAGATTTGGAATCTTTATGTTTGAGGCCAATATTTCATATGCTAGTAATGTTTTAATCATTTATTTCAAGTCATATCATGCTATGCTAGTAATCACTTTTGCCACATTATACCCGTTCCTTTTTATGTTATTCCCTATTAGATTTATTTGTATCGATTCGAACTTACGTGCGATGGGAATACGATTTGGGTAGACTAGGTAAAACATAATTTAGCTTTAAACTTGAACATGAACGTTGTTATGACTTGAACCTGAATATGGACATGAATTTGACACGATTTGACATGAAACATGACCAGGGAACTTGACATGAAAACTTGAACGTGGGCATGACAATTAGATAACTTGAAAATGGCCAACTCGAGGTTGGGTTGAGTTTGTAGTGTAAATCTGCCCAGAACCGCCTGGCAAATCCAGTGGCTACGAACAATAGGATCCAATGTGGGTAGTTGGTCATATCGCACGTAAAACCCGAGGTTAGACTGTGTTGTGGTGTAAATCTGTCCGGAACCGCCCGACAAATCCAGTAACCACAACAGTTAGTCTAAAGTGAGAGGTTAGCGTGCACTAATGAATCAATGCCACATGACAGGGTTAAGTCATGAACCACTTGAATATACTTAACCAACTTGACACGATGAATTGAAAGGGTTAAGTCATGAACTGCTTGAACACACTTAACAAACTTGATACACGATCTGGATAGGGTTAAGTCACGAATTTGAATGACAACACTTAACCCATTAGAAACCCTAGTTAGGCGGCCCTTTTCAGCAGTAACCCAATTGGATGTATCACGATACCCTGGGACTAGGCAGGGTGGGGCACGATTACTGGGCTGATTGTAAGAGACCAGAACGACGGCTGAGTAGGTGCGCCATTGTAGGTTCAGGCGGGCTATGGTCGTGCACATAGTCCGGAGTTGAAAAAGCAGGCATTGGGCACCCGTAGATTTACACTGTGCGTGCTTGATTCGTGTCGGTGGTTGGCACCATAGGACTTGATACACCCTATGGTGGACCTAGCATAGGTAACTACATTTGAGGATAGGGCCGTATGACACAGACACATGACGAGCTAGGACTTGTAGGAAGCCGATCGACTAGTAGATCGTACCGTAGGACCCTGTAATGGGTCACTTCATGATACTGGGCCAAGGGATCATTTCATGGTTAATACTTGACATGGGTTAGAATACTAGTACAGTTGGTGCAGCGAACCTTGAATATGCGATGCCAGACTTGACTTATCTTGTTATCTTAATTATCCTACCAGTTCTGTTATCACCCTTATGTTTAATTCCAGTTTTCACATATCATGTTACCTTTACTAGTTTTCATACTGAAAGTCACTAGGGCTTACCAGTCTTTATGACTGGCCCTTTTTCTTTCGCCCCTTTTTCTTTCGTTCCCCCCCCCCAGGTTCTCAGGGAGGAAACACTAGCTCTTAGCTTGGACTTAGCTTGCTTTCTGACAGCTCATGTACGGTTTGGTCTTGAGCTATGCTATGACTGCTTCTGCTATTTAAGGGGAATAATTTACTTTTGTTTTTAGTTAATGCTTCTTTATTATGAACTTGATGTAATGGAATAATTTGTATCTTGGATATATGAGTTTTTGACTCTTTTCTGGAAAATAATAAAAAAGTTGGTTTTTAATTTCTACCGCTGCTTTGTTTATGTTCTGCCTTGTGATATCTCTGTGCATGTTTACCTAGATAATACTCCACCAAAACTAGTGCATTCCCTTTGTGAGTGACCCTAGCGGAGGTGGGGTGTTACATATATAAAAATCATATTTTTATATTACTACATATATATAAAATCCTATTTCGTTACATATAAAAATCATATTTTTATTCCATTACATATATAAAAATCATATTTTTATATCGCTTCTTACATAAAGATCATATCTTTTCTATGTTAAAAACCATATCTTTATTTATTTTTTAAAATCAAATCTTTATGTAATTAAAAATCTAATCTTTTCTATACTAAAAATCAAAGCTTTATACGATTAAAAATCTGATCTTTCCTATACTAAAAATCAAAGCTTTATACGATTAAAACTTCAATCTTTCATTAACTAAAAAATCTATGCTTTATACGATTCAAAATCCAATTTTCATGAACAAAAAAAATCTATGCTTTCAGAGATTAAAATCATAGAGACTTACAGTATTTTCTTTTTAGGGTTTCGATCGGAGAAATCAAGGAATGGGTTGTCGCGGTTGGAGGTTGCGCGCGGGGTGGGGGGGTGGGGGGGTGGGGTTCGTCGATGTCAGAGGATGGCGGGGGTGGAGCTGCGGTTGTCGTTGGTTGATTGGGGCTCGCAATGGGTCTCTGTCTCGCTCGATTTGAACGATGGAGGGGATTTTGAGGGAGGGAGGAGGTCGGCCGGAGTCTGGACATGGGAGGCGACGGATTGGGGCCACCTCCGGCGGCAGTCACGGCGATGTGCATCGCTGGAGGAGGGGTAGCATCGATCTTCCCCCTTTTTCTCTATTTTTTTAAACCCACGACGGGTTTTGAGAGAGAAAGGGTTGACTCCCCCCTTTGTAAATATATATACTTAATTAATTTTTATTTCCTAAAAGTTGATTTTTAAATCGAACCCAACGCTTGTCGTCCCTAACTAATTACCCCTATTCCGAACACAATGGGATATATTTCGTAAGCCAATTCTATCATTTTGTTCAGTTTTCATCAAAATTAAAATATAAATTAATATAACGTTCAAAATTGATTAACGTACATTTTAATTTACCGGCGCCACATACTGGCTCCGAAAATTCTAGAAAAATAAATCTGGCTATGTTTTGACGATAAGGTCCTAATAAAACTAATTTCGTCAAATTTGGAGACCATTTGAAAAATGATCATTTTTCAGTCGATTAAATTCAAACTAAAATTGCCAAACACGTTTTCTATTGCTACGCTCACATATTGATTCCAAAAATTATGAATTTTTGAATCTAGCAATAATTTGATATCCTAGATCCAACAAAAGTGGTTTCGTCGAAAACGGAGGTCATTTGCAAAATGGCTAGTTTAAGGGCTAAAATTCCATAGCGACTATTCTGAATTTTCAACTGGACATAAGTTTTTATTCCCGCTATGAAATTTGGACTTTTCAGATTCGTTGGAAAGATATTTTCAAATAGATTCTAATATTTTCGGTTTCACTAAAATCCGGTTTATTTTGAATGTTGTACATCCATTTGAAATTTGAAATCGAATTTTCAAACTACCACGCGATTTCCAATTTATTTTATAATTAAAATAAATATTTATATTCTAACGTCGATTCAAATAAATATACGTTCTAATTCTATTCAAAATAAATTTCCGATCGTTATTATTTAAAATAAATCATTTTAAATATTCCAAATTCATAAAAATTGCCAAAAAAAAATTATTTGGTTCTGATTTTCCGGGTCATTACATTGTGCACTTTTTGCACACCAATCGACTGGTCTATGCCAAAGTGCACAGTCCAGTGACTGTGTGATTATATGTGTATATATATATTTGTGTTTTTGTGCTTGATGGTTTTGTGATATTTGAGGATAGATTTTAATTAATTTTAGCACAACTAAAATACAAATAAAATAAACATACTAAATAACTCTTCCTTATATCTTCTTTTCTTCGTTTTCATGAATCAAAAACTTGTGAATCAACAATATGTAAACTTATATGTCGTCTTATGTATGCGTATTTCAATTTTTATGTTGTTTTGTTATTTTTTGACTTATATATATATATATATTGAATTTTATTGATTTAATGACTTTCCCAGAGATGTCTGAACAAGAATAACAGAAATATTAAGCTCCATTTCATATAACGATAACGATATATTGATAGAACAAAATATGAAATAGAAACTACAGAAATTGAAATATAAGCGAATACAACTTGATAATGGACTTAAAATTATGTGGAGGAGAATGAGGATAAGCCAAGTTTTCGTCCAACTTTCCCAAAGAACTTGATCATTTTAGTAGATATCTTTTCAAATTTTTTACTAAATGATCCCTTAAGTGTATTTTGATTCTTGGCTAGGATCATTTGGTTTTTGAGAAGGATTTTCTTGGAAGGGTTAGTGGGAAATTCAAAACTTTCTAGGGAAGTATATTCTTTCTCTTCTACGATATCCATTTGATTAGTTTCTCCTTGTTCCAACCTTGCTCGTTTTTCCGCATATGTTTCATAAGGATGAAACACAAGTGGAATCTTCATAAGAGAAATATTTTTGGAATTTAAAACTTTTCCAAAAATAAACTTTTCTCCTTTGAAATCAACACCAAAATATTTGAAAATACGAGTAACGTAAACTCCATGGTATAACATATTTTCTTTTGATGAAATATCCTTTGGTAGAAACTAACTTAAAATCACTTAAGCCCAATTGATGTCATAATTTCCAAAAATAGCAAAAAGGGTTTTACAAACTTTCGAGGTATGGTTATTGAAGTTTCTGGAATGAGGAGTTATGGTATGTTGGAGAAGTAAATTGAAAATTCTTGCTTTGGGACGATAAAAACGATTTTTGAATTCCAAATTTTCATCACTTTCAAAAATATAGTGAAAGGTCTCTAGATCATCTTCGTTGATCTTAAAATCCGAGAGTTCCATTCTTGTATTTTTGCAACCCAAAACAGCAGTTATAACATCGCAACTCAAAGTGATTTGAGTTCCTTTAACACTATTCCAAGTTTCATTTTCATTTCCTTGATTTGCATAAAACATTTTAACTAGATTCGGTTGGCAAACTTCATCGTTTTCCCAACAATCAATAAGACTTAAAATTCCATTATGTTGAAAAATAGATTCAATATCATAAGTTAAAAAATCACTAAAAATAGCAAATTTTCCTATGTCAACTTTAACAAAGTTTAATAGCGTATAATCTTTGATAGCATCAGGGTTGTTGTGAAGGAAGGCTTTTGTTTCTTTGTCAGCCTAATTGTTTATGGAGTGCTTGAGGAAGCCATTAGAGAATGGTATTTGAAGAGTATAAGAATGTAACAGCCTGGGTTTTTAGTCAATTAATTTTAGCATTTAATATTGTTTTAAATGTTGATTTGATAATATAAATGGATTTTATATGGAACTTGTCGATTACGATTTAATTTTAAATACATAAAATAACTGTAATTCAAAAAACGAAATATAATTGAATTTGAAGTTAAAACTAGATCAAAATGATTCGGATGATCAATATAAATTTTATTTGAGTATAAAATATAATAATAACAATTTATTATCAAAAACTTCATTGTTTTGAATTTAAATTGTATTATATCGATTTAATATGGTTATTTTATATATACGTTAAAATTAAATTCCAGAATTTATTCCATTGAATTCAGAATGGTGGTATAACCGTAGAAAAATAGGTGGTTACGTTTAAATAGAATTTCGGAACCACTTGATATTTGATTATAAAATTAAATAGGTCAGTTCAGAAATCAAAACAAATAAATGTGTTGTGCCAAGTGTCTTCCTTCATTCCTAAGCTAACCAACACTTGTACATGCAGGTACCCTAAGACATTTAATCATATCCATCATTGTTTCCCTCCTTCGTTCCAAATTAATCAGAGGATTTAATGGCTTGTGTACGTTTGTTTCCCTCTTTGTCTATATAAACGCAACTAAACCCACTTCTTTCCTTTACTTTTCTACCTCTTCTAACGTTCTCTCCTTTAGAAAAAAAGAAAGATAAATCGAACGGAAATCCCTCTTCAAAAATTGATATATTCAAATTGAAAAAGAGAAAAAAATATCGCATTTGTAAAGCTTCATAAGCTGGTGAGCTTCTGCTCCATAATTTTTCGCGTGAGTTCGATCGTGATTTCTAGAAGTGCAATTTCTGGAATGCGGAATTTTAGGAAACTTAGGGACGAGGGAGAGGAACTACGGTTGTGTGGCATTCACGGGTGTAGGCAAACTAATTTGCAAGATTTGGGGGTGTTCGATTTTGAACAGTCGTACTTATTCTTAGGTAGTTTGTCGACTTAGGTAGAGTGAAGGCGTTGATCTGGAGTAGCGAGGAGGTGGTGCGATCGAAGTTGCAGACTTCGAAAATTGGGGGTTTCAAGTTGTCGTGATTTTGGGCTCGCGATGATGGCTGGAGACACGTGGATATCTAAGCCATTTCAAGTGGTACTTGTGATGCCATAAGGGATGGTGAAGTCGAACTATGTGATCAGGTTCGAAACATGAAAACAAAAATTGCGATGAAGGCAGGTTTGGTGCTAACCTGGAAACTTAGCTGAAGCTAGTTTGTTCGCCAATTGAATTTTGAGGGAAGGTCGGATTTGTGGTTTGATTTGGCGATGTGAAGCTCGGTTGTGATAGGAGTGGTCGACACTTGAAGGAGTTGGTTTAGACAGTGAGGAGCTGATCGTTTTTGAGGTATGAATTTATTTCCAAATAGGTAATCAACTTAAATATTTTTATTAGTATGAAATAGTTTTCATTTAAATGCAAGTAAATTAGTTTATATAAAGGCAATTAGTTAGTAAATAAGTATAAATTGTAAACTAATTATGAGTATGAAACTAAGGTTTAATTTTGAATTGGTTTACACACGGGTAATTAATTAAGTTAGTATAATCCGATAACTAAAATTTATTAATATTGTTTTACATTGAAAAACAAACGTATGGAGGAATCACTGTGAAATATATATAATAGGCTTCATTGGGATATTGGGCAAATGAAAATTACGGTGAGCAAACTCACTCTCTGGATTCGTTTATAATTTTATTATAAATGAATTTTTATTTTAAATAATTTTTATATATGTTATTTGCTGACTGTTTTGATGCATGGAATAATTATTGATGAATTGTGGCTATTATATATATATATATATATATATGTATATATGTATGTATATATTGGTTATATTTAGGCTTGGTGGTAGTCGCTATTATATATATACACACACATATATATTGGATATTTCCTGCAGTACCATTAGCGTATAACCCTATGCGCCCCCACAATATATATAGTGGATGACCTTCTATACAGCGCTATCCTGCCTTGAAGCAGGATGGGTATTATTTATGTTGGCAAACGTATGTGGATGCAGCAAAACAGGTTGGAGGGATTCAACTGGATTCCTCAAAATTTATAATTTGGTTGTTTTCATATATATTATCATATATAATGTGTTGGAAAACCTATGATTGATAATTGGGTGTTTTGGATGTTTGAATATCATTGACCCTAAGTATTGATATATAAAAATATCGTGAAAAGGAATTTTGAGATTTAAAAGGGAAATTTTATTTTTCTAAAATAGAATTTGAATTACGTATGGGTAAGGGAACATTACCTTGTTTTTAATAATAAAAACAAGTAGTTCATTTATAAAGGATCTTTATAAATGAAGTGAAATAAATTATCATTGGATAATTTGGGGAATGTAAATTCAAATGTGAATTTAAAAAAGGGAACTGAAAATAGTTTCAAAAAGAAACGATCGAATATATTCCGATGTTCGGAATGTAAATTGAATTAAAATATATTCATATGGATTTATGATTGGAATTCAACTACGTCAAATTCATAAAAATAAATTATTACTAGAGAAAAATATCGGAATTGTATTAAATAGAAACTAAAATTTAACATTAAATATGTAAATAGATTATATGCATATATATGTTACAATAATAAAATATTCCAAATAGGAATAGAATTTCATATGGATTTTGAAATGGGAACTTGTTTTAGTATATATAAAACAAGGATGAAAATTTATAAATGACGTTTATAAATATAGTGAGATAATTATCATTAGATAAATTTGGAATTTTAAATTCAAGTACAAATTTAAAATGGGATTGGAAAACGATTCAAAAAGAGAACGATGGATTTTATTTTGGAATTCGGAATAAAAACTAAGTTAAGATAATCCAAGGTATTTATAATTGGAATTAGATTATACCGAATTTTATAAAATAATTTGTTACCATGGGAATTGGAATTTAGTATAGAAGATTGAATTATAAATAAATTTACAACTAAATAATGAAATAATCGACAATTAAGGATAATCAGAAATATAAATTTGGAACTGGGAAATAGGCTAAAGCATATATTGAAATATATACGAATGAGATTGGAATTTATATAATAAATGAAGTTTAAACGTTTATATTTAAGTATAATTATAAACAAGCTCGCCACAACGCTGTAGTTCGTAATTTGACGTTTTGAACTTCGATTGAGTATCTAGAACTCAATTTAATTCAGAATTTGTTGAAACAAGAATCGTCCGGACATACTGAGTGAATTTTCTAATGGAAGAGAAAAATCTAGATTTTTTCGTATAGATCTTATGTTATGTCAAAATCAAATTTCTAGAAAAACAATGCTATAATTGTTTATAAACCAACGGTTTATTTGATTTAATAAAAGGAATTTAAGCAAATAAAACTTAGATTTTCATTAGAAACATCCAGACTTGGGTTATAAAATAAATATGAACTCAAGTGAAGTAAATGGATTAATTTTTGAAACAAAAATCATATTTTTTATTATTGAATATAATTGAGTAAGTAGAAGAATAGTTTGTTAATCGAGTTTAAGTTTAGATAAGTGAATGGGAGTTGTGAATTCATATTCGAAATCGAATATGAACCTTGAATTAAAAGGAATTCAATTGGTTTATAAGCAAATTGAAATTGTATATGAACATGTTATATTCAAATAAAAAGTGAAATAGGCAAAATAGCTAATTGGAGAATTAATTAGCGAATTGAGTTAAAATGCCTGGATTGAGTTGGAATAAATTGGAATTGGATGAGTATGTGTTAAACAAGTATGAAATGAAGTAATGGAAGAGAAATAAATTGAACGTCCGACAAAGAGGTAAGTATTTCAATTGAATATGAGATTTTATGAGCCTATTCGGCAAGCCACTTGGCTTTTTGATTTTCTTTTTAGATGGAAAGGGCCTAGAGAGGCGATTTTCAGTTGTACCAAGTGACACGTACAAAGGAGACGTTGGCGAAATTTTCCGAAAATTTAAGGAGATAGGGAAATTTAAGAAAGTTTGATAACTAAAAATCGACTTATCAATTATATATAGAATTTAATAAGAGAATAAACATACAATGAAATTTTATAAGTAAAAAGGGAATTTGTGAAATTAAATTTTAAAAGGTTGGAAGGAGAAATATATACGCGTTTTAAAGTGAATGATGGTTTAAAAGCAAGCGTTTTGCAGATCGAAATGGTTTTGTTGATAAGAAGTAAAAAAATGGAGTTAAGAAAATTAGAAGCTGACTGGAGATTAGTCCAGTTGAATGGCTTCCTGAGTGTTGATCTAATGTTGGTTCCAGCCTTCGGGGTTGATACATAGGGAATTTTTCTCTTACTAAATTGCGGTTAGGGACTAATGAATGTGGAAGAATATTGATGCATGAATAAGAAATGGGAATGTTTTCCAATGTTAATAACATAGATTTTCTTGGAATATAGAAAATAAATAGTTATGATAGATGGAAATGTTTTTTCTAAGAATCATGAGAGGCTAAATGGATTTGGAGAAATATATGGGTAAAGATATTGAAGAGAAATTGGGAAATAATAAATTTAATTAATGAAATATTAATTAAGGGACCTAGTGATTGTTTGATTATTTGGATGAATGCTTGTTTTTCTTCGATAGTTAAATAATCGACTATCGAAGTATTGGCCAATATCATTGTCAATATGGAGAGACTGGGTGGATTATTATCTGAGAATCACTCTGTATTTGCAGTAACTTTGCGGATCAGACTATATGATGACAAGTGAAGACGGAGTAAAGTGCAAGGGCTCTTTCTGTTAATCCTAGATAGAAATTTACTAAGATGGATTAATGGAAATTATGCCTTCGGTTTCATTTAGCCCCAGCACAAACTTGTATAGATGAATGTCTGATAGTGTATTTCCAACGATCGCATATGTTGGTCTGTAGAATATACATATAGTGGCGGAGAATTTATTCTCTTAACATAATATCCAGAAAATATTTGTGCAAATCAATTAGTGATTAACGGATCTGAGAATGAAGCATTCAAAGTGATTGTGCTATCAACGAAAGGTAGGTAATCGTTTCCTCAAACCTCACAACCGAGAAATGACAAAAATAGGGAAGGCAACATGGCTAAGTGGGTCGCATCCAATTAGGTTGTATTATCACCTATCTAGAGAAAATTCATTTCCTTCTTTAATCTATGGATGTTGTCCCTTTTGGGAAACGGTTGCTGATCCCAACCGTTGGTGATATACATTCGATACATTCAAGCGAAATGAGTGGTTGGTCATGTATGTCGGGTTGCAAGATGTTCTTGTTGAACCCAGTGTATTCCCCTATAGAGATACACCATCGGAAGGTAGTTTCATACATTATCATAGTTGAAATCTATTACCCAATAAGCTCCCACGGTTTTTGATTGTATATTATGTATCTGGAGTGTGTGTGACAGCATGGAAAAAAGGGGGGAAGGGTACGTCGCGATCGACAGCAGCATAGGGGGGGTGCGGCGCGGCAGGAGGAGGGGGGTGTAACAACCCGTAAAATGCGGGCCAGTTTGAAATTTTTATTTTGGCAATTTTAGCTGAATTGAATATTTAAATTGAATTATTTTAAATAATATCGACGTGAAACTTATTTTGAATATAATTCGAACGTATATTTTATATACGTCGTCGTTAGAATATAAATATTATATATAATTATAAATAGAATTGAAAATGGCGCGGTAGTTCGATAATTCGATTTCAAACTTCAAGTGAATGTACCGGGTGCAAAACAATCCGGATTTTAGTAAAACCAAAAATAATGGGATCTAATTGTGAATATCTTTCCAACGAATCCGACCAATCAAGATTTCATAGCGGGAATCAAAAGTTTTGTCCAGTTGAAAATTCTGAATAGTCGCTATGGAATTCAGGCCCTTAAAAATGGACATTATGCAAACGACCTCGGATTTCGACGAAACCAGTTTTGTTGGGTCCGCAGTGTCAAATTATTGTTAGATTCCAAATTTCATAATTTTTCGAATCAGTATGTGAGCGTGGCAAAGGAAAACGCGTTTGACCGGTTTTAGTTGATTTTAATCGACTGGAAATTGACCATTTTTCCAACGGTCTCAGAATTCGACGAAACTAGTTTTGATAGGACCGTATTGTCAATACGAAGCTACAAAATATTTTTCAGGAATTTTTAAAGTTCGTATGTGACCCCGGTAATTTGAAATGTACGTTTAAAATTCAATATAGTGATTTAAATGTAAATTCAACGAAAACTGATTCAAACAGTCGAATCAGCTTGCGATACATATCCCATTGTGTTCGGAATGGGGGTAATTAGCTAGGGGCGACAGTCGGTGGGCTTGATTTCGAGTTAAAACGGAAAGTCAACTTTAAATTGAATTAAATAATTAAATTAAAATAAAAAAAATATAACCCTTCCCCTTAAAAACCCGTAGCCCCCCCCCCCCCCCTTATTCTCAGTTTAGAAATCGAATTAAAAAAAAAAAAAAAAAAAAAGGAGAAGGCGACGTTCGCCATCGCCAGGGCGACGCCCTCAACGCCGCCACCCCCAGACCGGCCTCCACCCACCTCCGTTCAAGCCAGGCCCCTCCCCTTCCTCTTCTCCACCTCGTCCGCCTTCTTCCTCCCTCCTCTGCCACGAAACCCCTATCGCCCAAAACCCCTATCGCCCAAAACCCAATCCGACCCACCTCCAGCCCCCCCTCCGATCCTCCGCCTTCTTCTCCCCTCCTCCCTCCACTTCCCCGACGATGAACAGCGCCCCCCTCTCCAATTCGATTTTCCCCCGCTGTAAGTTTTTTTTTCTCTCTTTAATTTTGTTTTCTTTTTCCCTATAAAGAGTTAGGACTTTTTATTTATGAAAGATTGTGAATTTCATAAATAAAAGTTTTGATTTTTATGGCTAAAAAGACTTGATTTTTTTTTAGTGATTAAGATGAGATTTTTAATATGAAGTGGGCGTTGAAAAGATGGGATTTTTATTTTAGTGAATATCATATAAAAATGTGATTTTTTATGTGAAGGATAATAATAGAAAGAAATGATTTTTACAAAGCAAAAGAAATAATTTTTATCTAAGTAATGAAGTAAAAATATAATTTTTATATAAGGAAGATAATCAAAATATGATTTTTATATTTTTAAAGTATTAAAAATATAATCTTTACTATATAGAAATATTAAAAATATGATTTTTATATTTTTAAAGTATTAAAAATATAATCTTTATAGGATAGAGAATATAAAAATATCATCTTTGTATATGTAGCGAAATAAAAATCTGATTTTTATTTTATATACGTTGAGATAAAGTGGTTATTTTTATAAAGGCGAAAATTTTATTTTTATAAAGGCGAAAACTTTATTTTTATAAAGGCGAAAACTTTATTTTTATAAAGGTGAAATCTATATTTTTATAAAGGTGAAATCTATATTTTTGAAATGGGATTTTTATATATTGAATAGCATAGAAAAAAATTCGATTTTTAAATATATGAAGTGATTATAAAAATATGACTTTTAAATTGAAAGTGAATAAATAAAAATGTGATTTTTATTTTAAAAAACATCGAAATATAAAAATGTGTGATTTTTATATATATAGTGACTACGGGCAACGAAGATGACGAAGATGGGATAACGAAGAAGATTTCTATAAATGAAGAGTCAAGATGATTGGATAGCTTTCGGTGAGAACTTCTCACTCAAATCCTACTTTTCTAGTTATATATATATATATATACTAGGATGCAGACGGTCCTTATTAGAAGCACCCGACACCCGTCCACAGACCATGGACTTGTTTGATTGGTTGTGTAGTTGGTTAGATTATTTGATTTGGATTTGATTGTTTTGGTGAAATTGAAATTGATATGATTGATGTGTGAATGGCGTGGGTCTTCACTAGACCGGGGATAAGGCTAGGCCTCGTCCCGTTTCTAGTATCGTGCCGTTATGCCGCCGAAATTTTCTAAAATATGTTAGAAAAATAAAAATATCATTTTTATTGTGTAAGTGAACTGAATACAAATTCAAGTGTTGAAATAAATATTTTTGACGTTAAAAATATAATTTTTAACGTGAAAGTGAATAAATAAATATTTATAAACAAATCGGCCGATTTGTTTATTTACACTGATTTGACGGATATTGATTGGGTTGATAAATTTTACACATCGCCCAACTGCACAAACAAAAATGTGTGTTTGTTGATTTGAAACCCCACACGGGTGTTGGGATGAAATATGAATTTCACTCATCCTGATTGATTAAATATGTCGATCGATTGATTGACAGGCTGTTATAAGCGTTGAATATCTATATTTGATGCTTATACAGTGTAGTGCACTTTGGTTGATGGTTGATTATTTTTCAATGCTATTATATACATGTGTTGTATGGAAATCCATATAATTAATTTTATATGGTAATTGATTGGGCCTCATTCCAATTTGAAAAATAAAGAAAATTTGAAAATAGAAATTTATGAAGCCGTGTTGATTAGATTGACGCCATTTTGACGTGAACGATATTTATATCGACTTTATTCATTTTAAAAATGAATATTGAAAAGTGAAATGGAAATCGACGATTTCGAAATGAATTGAATTGAAAACGATTTCGAAATGAATTGAATTGAAAACGATTTCGAAATGAATTGAATTGAAAACGATTTCGAAATGAATTGAATTGAAAACGATTTCGAAATGAATTGAATTGAAAACGATTTCGAAATGAATTGAATTGAAAACGATTTCGAAATGAATTGAATTGAAAACGATTTCGAAATGAATTGAATTGATAACGATTTCGAAATGAATTGAATTGAAAACAATTTCGAAATGAATTGAATTGAAAACGATTTCGAAATGAATTGAATTGAAAACGATTTCGAAATGAATTGAATTGAAAACGATTTCGAAATGAAATGAATTGAGAACGATTTCGAAATAAATTGAATTGAAAACGATTTCGAAATGAATTGAAAGCGAATTCAAATTGAATTGAAAGCGAATTGAAATGAATTCAAATTGAATTGAAATTTGAATTGAATAGAAATGAATTTTGAAACGAATTTATAAAGAAGAATTCAATTTCGATTTGAATTGAAATGGAAGTTGAAATTGCTTTTGAAACGAATTTAAAACTATTTATATAATTCATTTTAAATGGAAATCGACGATATATATATTATATATATTATATATATAATATAATGGCCTGAATAGAACGCGCCGCGCCGCGGCAGTTCGTGAATTTCGACCATTTATTTCAAACGGACATTACGGGAGATCCGACCGTCGGATTCTCCTAAAACCGGAACCGTTGGGTTCGTATCGAAAAGAGCTTTCTAACGAATGTTAGAAATTTGAAATCTAACGGTTGGATTTGGAGATACGTCCAAATCAAATTTGAAAAAGGTCGCTGTAAGTGCAGTTCGATGGCCGTTGTTGGAAATCGACTGTACGGGACTTGATAAAATTATTAAAAATAGTAATAATTTGTGTAAAATCATAAGAAATGATTTGAGAAGAATTGGGATGAAAAACTCCATATTTGAAAAGATAAAAATAGATTTTTATCGAAATGAACTAGTTTTGAACTAGAATTATAATTCTATTTATTTTTAAATAAATAAATTGAATTTGAAATGGTTTTGAAAATAACCAAAATTTCCAATGATTGCATTGGAGTGGATTTGAATCGAAATTGTCTTCGGAATATTTCGATGTTGGAATTCGTGATTATACAGGTGTGGTTATGGAAATTTGAAAGATATATATTTATATCGTTATTTCCAATACGACATTTGTTAGTCGTAGAATTCGATATTGAATATAAGCCGATATATTTTCTATTCAGAGCCTTGTATTGAATATCGAATGTGATTTGGGTTTGTCGTGAATGGTGTCTTCACTAACACTGTTCTTGAACCCAGTTGAGAAAAGATTAAATCTTTTTATTTAGATTTAATGAAGTGTACCAATTAAATAATATTTAATTGGAATTGAATGGATATTGATTTTTGGGTTTGTCGTGAACAGTGTTTTAAACAACACTCGTTCTTTAACCCGATAATTAATGAATGTGACTTTGGGTTTATCGTGAACTGCGTTTTAAATGACACTGATTCTTTAACCCAGTCAAAGATTAAAACTAAGTGGAGTTTTAATGAATCTTTAAATAGATTGAAAAGATCGAGAATGGAGTATAACCAGTTTTACTCCAAGCGATAGTTAAATCTTTAATTAGATTTGAACGTGAAATGGTAATTGAGTTACCGATAACACTGTGGTGTTAGATATGAAGTACTACCAGTTTTACTTCATGGGATGAATAGGTTGGGATTGGGAAATAAAATAAATGATTACTTCGGTGTGGTTCGCTAATCCCGACTAGTTTGAATTGATATTCAAAGGTGATTAAAGAATAAATTTAAAGAATTTATCTTGGATAAAATTAATGGGAACTTTTCCCAAAGTACAGGAATATTTGAATAAAAGAATATTCTGAATTGGAATGAGGCGTATGTTGTGTTTGTGTAACACTTTTATAATATATACGCGAGTTATTCAGAAAGACCGGGTTTATCCCATTCTGAATAACTGATTCGACGTGGTGTCTAAGATGAAGACGGTGGTCGAAGACCAGAAGTCTTCACGTCGTTTGGGTGATTACTGATGATCTTGATTGGGCTGTACACCCAAGAAGATGGAAACAGTTGGTGATCGTCCAGACGTACTTGGAGATCGATGGATATGCAGGGTACTAGGTGCCTCCGGTTTCGTTCAGACCCAGAACGGACTTGTAAATGGACTGTGTGTCTGACATTGGATTTTAGTCTGTGTGATTGATCTCTATTAAATATATATCTGTTTGGCGGCGGAGGATTTATTCTCTTTCTTAACGCCCTTCTCTGAGACGTACGAGCTCAGGGGTTATATATTGATGGATATCAAACGCATGGAGTGAATTGCCTGTGTGGCATGCCTAAGTGGCAATTGATCGAGGTTTCTGTTGAAAAGCAAAGTCTTGTAGTGATGATCAAAGCACGGCCTTTGTGGCGTAGCTTTGTGTAACGTTTACCTCGCGTGTTTCACACCCGGTATGAACCAAAAACGGGAGACGGACCTCAGGGAGGACTTGCGTTTCTTTCTAGTTAGAAGTGGCGTCAGTGGTTTTACACGCCCTGACGAGTTTGACTTATGTGGTTGTTGCTGTTGCGAGGTGCCTCGGTTATATCGGTTTCGGCCGATGCATTCTGGTCGGCAGACGGACCAGACTTACACCCCATAGGGTGGGGAGACGTAGTGTTCAGGCATAATAATCCACATCGGTGGACCGGCCCTGTCGCTCCAAGGGGCAGTTGCGGCTGTTCCTGAGACACGGGCTAGAGCGTCTCGAATCGGTTGAGGACTATGTTTTGCCTCGGTTCATAGATGGAAATCCAACTTCCAAATACGTGACATTTGCGGTTTTAATTGTAGAACCTAGTATGGCGACATAGTGGGATGGGGCATTCATGCCGCCTATGATTGATATTTATGATTGAAGTTGTTTTATACACTATGCACTTATTATAGTATCAAAGGATTTGTTTTAAACGTATCAAGCATTCTTTGGCTGTTATAAGGGAAAACCCTATCCTCGGCTGCGTTGCATTGTGTGATGGTACCTGGGTCTTATAACAGCTTCATTTTTCTTTATTTAGCATTGCGCTGTTTGTTTTATGCACTGGTATTCTTGGGAGGAAACCCGTTCCGTGTTATACGGCGTGGTCCCTTGATTTACCTAATGATTTAAAGTAAAGATTAATAACTGTTTTAGTTCTCACACCAGTCACATGACTGACCTGGAGTTTATTGTTTTAACCTAAACTCTGGGTGCCCTTATTTTGACACGGGCAGCTAGTAGTTTGGTTTTGTAGATTTATATTCGCAGGATCCTGGTTTACAGCTGGAATGATATCCGGAAAGCTTTGTATCCGTATATCTCCTTCAGTTGTGCATTGTATTATTTTCCGCTGCCATGTATTTAAATGTAATTTAAATCTCTGATATTTCTGTGTAATATTCATTTATACTCTGTATATTCTTGTAATCTGATGCATTGTTGTAATATACAATGAAATGTTCTTTTTGTACGCGTTCTATTTTGTCCCGTTCTCAAAACAATTCGTTCTTTCTCTTCTCTTCGGAGACCGGGGAAGTTCGGGTCGCTTCATTTGGTATCAGAGCTTTGGTTTACAAAGCAGAGAACCAGGCACATTAGAACCATACGAAAGAATTCATCAGATATTGGATTAGTAATATCCAATTAGAATGACTCGTTAGAAATGGGATCAGTAGAATCCTAGAACGAGTGTGAAGAGTATATTTTTAAAAATGAAAACAAATTTTGTTTTGAAAATCTAAATCAATTACTCGTATTTGATTATTTATTTATGTTGATTAGGACAGTCCAGTATATAAAGATTTCGCATATACGCCTTGCAAACGTGTATTTGAAGTTTTAATATACTGGATAGATATAGAATCACACTCTAGTCGCTCGAAGATGATTCTGATGATAGTTCGAACATCATCAGAATTGGTATTCGTGTTTCGAAGGTGTGATATCTATATATTTCCTATTGGCTGGTGTGAGAACCAAAATTAGATAGGGCCTATTGGTGTGATTTGGCATCAAAAATTTGATTTTTGTATATGTATCAAAATTATGAATTTGAAACGTTAAATTCACTAATTGATTGATGTTTGTGTTGTTTGTTCATTTGTTTGCTAATTTTGAACCATTATGCTGAATCGAACCGAATATTGAATTATATTGAAAATTGGATGCGTTTGCTTGCATACATGTACTTACATTGAACAGGTCATAGCAAGGAGGCTAGAGCCGAAGAATAAAATTTGTTTGCCCGACAAATAGGTACATGTTTACTACATAATTTACTGTTTTGTTTGGGTGATGATGATTTTATGAGCCTATTGGCTAGCCGCTTGGCTTTTTCTTTTTCTTTTTGAGATCTGAAGGACCGGGGAAGCTATTTGAAATTCCCCGATGCTCCCATTGCAGGGGAGGTTATGGCGAAATTTTTCGAAAATTTAGGGTGTTAGCCAAATTTTTGAAATTTTGAAAATTCTCAGAAACTAAAGAGTTGGAGAATAGAAGCCAGATCGAGCGTAGAGTTGAATAATCAAACCGCTTTCGACTTTGTTCCTTTTCGGGGACGAAAAGTTTTAAGTGGGGGAGATTGTAACAACCCGTAAAATGCGGGCCAGTTTGAAATTTTTATTTTGGCAATTTTAGCTGAATTTGAATATTTAAATTGAATTATTTTAAATAATATCGACGTGAAACTTATTTTGAATATAATTCGAACGTATATTTTATATACATCGTCGTTAGAATATAAATATTATATATAATTATAAATAAAATTGAAAATGGCGCGGTAGTTCGATAATTCGATTTCAAACTTCAAGTGAATGTACCGGGTGCAAAACAATCCGGATTTTAGTAAAACCAAAAATAATGGGATCTAATTGTGAATATCTTTCCAACGAATCCGACCAATCAAGATTTCATAGCGGGAATCAAAAGTTTTGTCCAGTTGAAAATTCTGAATAGTCGCTGTGAAATTCAGGCCCTTAAAAATGGACATTTTGCAAACGACCTCGGATTTCGACGAAACCGGTTTTGTTGGGTCCGCAGTGTCAAATTATTGTTAGATTCCAAATTTCATAATTTTTCGAATCACTATGTGAGCGTGGCAAAGGAAAACGCGTTTGACCGGTTTTAGTTGATTTTAATCGACTGGAAATTGACCATTTTTCCAACGGTCTCAGAATTCGACGAAACTAGTTTTGATAGGACCGTATTGTCAATACGAAGCTACAAAATATTTTTCAGGAATTTTTAAAGTTCGTATGTGACCCCGGTAATTTGAAATGTACGTTTAAAATTCAATATAGTGATTTAAATGTAAATTCAACGAAAACTGATTCAAACAGTTGAATCAGCTTGCGATACATATCCCATTGTGTTCGGAATGGGGGTAATTAGCTAGGGGCGACAGTCGGTGGGCTTGATTTCGAGTTAAAACGGAAAGTCAACTTTAAATTGAATTAAATAATTAAATTAAAACAAAAAAAAAATATAACCCTTCCCCTTAAAAACCCGTAGGCCCCCCCCCTTATTCTCAGTTTAGAAATCGAATTAAACAAAAAAAAAAAAGGGGGGGAAGGCGACGTTCGCCAGGGCGACGCCCTCAACGCCGCCACCCCCAGACCGGCCTCCACCCACCTCCGTTCAAGCCAGGCCCCTCCCCTTCCTCTTCTCCACCTCGTCCGCCTTCTTCTTCCCTCCTCTGCCACGAAACCCCTATCGCCCAAAATCCCTATCGCTCAAAACCCAATCCGACCCACCTCCAGCCCCCCCCCCCTCCGATCCTCCGCCTTCTTCTCCCCTCCTCCCTCCACTTCCCCGACGATGAACAGCGCCCCCCTCTCCAATTTGATTTTCCCCCGCTGTAAGTTTTTTTTTTCTCTCTTTAATTTTGTTTTCTTTTTCCCTATAAAGAGTTAGGACTTTTTATTTATGAAAGATTGTGAATTTCATAAATAAAAGTTTTGATTTTTATGGCTAAAAAGACTTGATTTTTTTTTAGTGATTAAGATGAGATTTTTAATATGAAGTGGGCGTTGAAAAGATGGGATTTTTATTTTAGTGAATATCATATAAAAATGTGATTTTTTATGTGAAGGATAATAATAGAAAGAAATGATTTTTACAAAGCAAAAGAAATAATTTTTATCTAAGTAATGAAGTAAAAATATAATTTTTATATAAGGAAGATAATCAAAATATGATTTTTATATTTTTAAAGTATTAAAAATATAATCTTTACTATATAGAAATATTAAAAATATGATTTTTATATTTTTAAAGTATTAAAAATATAATCTTTATAGGATAGAGAATATAAAAATATCATCTTTGTATATGTAGCGAAATAAAAATCTGATTTTTATTTTATATACGTTGAGATAAAGTGGTTATTTTTAAAAAGGCGAAAACTTTATTTTTATAAAGGCGAAAACTTTATTTATATAAAGGCGAAAACTTTATTTTTATAAAGGTGAAATCTATATTTTTATAAAGGTGAAATCTATATTTTTGAAATGGGATTTTTATATATTGAATAGCATAGAAAAAAAATTCGATTTTTAAATATATGAAGTGATTATAAAAATATGACTTTTAAATTGAAAGTGAATAAATAAAAATGTGATTTTTATTTTAAAAAACATCGAAATATAAAAATGTGTGATTTTTATATATATAGTGACTACGGGCAACGAAGATGACGAAGATGGGATAACGAAGAAGATTTCTATAAATGAAGAGTCAAGATGATTGGATAGCTTTTGGTGAGAACTTCTCACTCAAATCCTACTTTTCTAGTTATATATATATATATATATATACTAGGATGCAGACGGTGCTTATTAGAAGCACCCGACACCCGTCCACAGACCATGGACTTGTTTGATTGGTTGTGTAGTTGGTTAGATTATTTGATTTGGATTTGATTGTTTTGGTGAAATTGAAATTGATATGATTGATGTGTGAATGGCGTGGGCCTTCACTAGACCGGGGATAAGGCTAGGCCTCGTCCCGTTTCTAGTATCGTGCCGTTATGCCGCCGAAATTTTCTAAAATATGTTAGAAAAATAAAAATATCATTTTTATTGTGTAAGTGAACTGAATACAAATTCAAGTGTTGAAATAAATATTTTTGACGTTAAAAATATAATTTTTAACGTGAAAGTGAATAAATAAATATTTATAAACAAATCGGCCGATTTGTTTATTTACACTGATTTGACGGATATTGATTGGGTTGATAAATTTTACACATGGCCCAACTGCACAAACAAAAATGTGTGTTTGTTGATTTGAAACCCCACACGGGTGTTGGGATGAAATATGAATTTCACTCATCCTGATTGATTAAATATGTCGATCGATTGATTGACAGGCTGTTATAAGCGTTGAATATCTATATTTGATGCTTATACAGTGTAGTGCACTTTGGTTGATGGTTGATTATTTTTCAATGCTATTATATACATGTGTTGTATGGAAATCCATATAATTAATTTTATATGGTAATTGATTGGGCCTCATTCCAATTTGAAAAATAAAGAAAATTTGAAAATAGAAATTTATGAAGCCGTGTTGATTAGATTGACGCCATTTTGACGTGAACGATATTTATATCGACTTTATTCATTTTAAAAATGAATATTGAAAAGTGAAATGGAAATCGACGATTTCGAAATGAATTGAATTGAAAACGATTTCGAAATGAATTGAATTGAAAACGATTTCGAAATGAATTGAATTGAAAACGATTTCGAAATGAATTGAATTGAAAACGATTTCGAAATGAATTGAATTGAAAACGATTTCGAAATGAATTGAATTGAAAACGATTTCGAAATGAATTGAATTGAAAACGATTTCGAAATGAATTGAATTGAAAACGATTTCGAAATGAATTGAATTGAAAACGATTTCGAAATGAAATGAATTGAGAACGATTTCGAAATAAATTGAATTGAAAACGATTTCGAAATGAATTGAAAGCGAATTCAAATTGAATTGAAAGCGAATTGAAATGAATTCAAATTGAATAGAAATGAGCATCGTCAACACATGACTATTTTTATATTCAACATATGAATCTTTGATTTTATAATATTCTTTATTTTCCCGAATTGAATGAGGCCCAACCAATCACCATATAATGTTAATTATATGGATTCCATACAACCCATGTATATAATAGCAACGATAAATAATCAACCATCATCCAAACTGCACCACACAACTGCATAAGCATTAAATATAAATAATTAACGCTTACACAGCCTGTCGACCAATCGATCGACATACAATTAAATAATTGGGATTAGTGTACGCCAAATATCATCCCAACACCCGTGTGGGGTTTCAAATCAACGAACACTGAATATTATTTATGTAGTTGGGCGATGTGTAAAATTTTCGTCCCAATCAATATCCTTCAAATAGGTGTACATAAACAGACCTTCTGGTTTGTAAATGAATATTTATTCATTCACATTCACGTTAAAAATTATATTTTTAACGATAAAATATTTTTAACTATATAAATATTTTATTTTATTTCAACACAAGAATATTTTATTATCCACTTCACATCAACATCACAAACAAACTTCACAACACAACAAACAAGCATACAAGCCGTCCATGGTCTGTGGACGACGGGTGTCGGGTGCTACTAAGCACCGTCTGCATCCTAGTATATAATTTAAACTAGAAAAGAAAATTCAAAATGAGAAATTCTCACCGACTAGCTAATCCAATACCACGACTCTTCATATGTAGAAATCTTCGTCGTTCTCGCCCTTCTGTCTATTTCATTGTCCGTAACCACTACATATATAAAAATCACATTTTTATTTTGTTGTTATGTATATAAAAATCCTATTTTTATAATCACTCTATATGGATAAAAATTCTATTTTTATACTGCTACTATATAGATAAAAATTCTATTTTTACAATGCTACTATATAGATAAAAATTCTATTTTTATCACACTATTCTCTATATAAAATTATATTTTTATATATCTGCTTCTAATATAAAGATCGAATTTTTATATCATCGCTATAAAAATCACATTTCTATTTCAACGTATATATAATAAAAATCAAATTTTTATTTAGCTACATATATAAAGATCAAATTTTTATTCTCTATATAATATAAAAATCGTATTTTTATTCTTTCTATAATATAAAAATCATATTTTTAACCTTCTACTAATATAAAAATTATATTTTTACTCTTTCTAAAATATAAAAATCACATTTTATTATCATACTAGTGTAAAAATTATATTTTTAAACCTCATGTATAATAAAAATCCAATCTTTCTTCGCTATTCGAGTATATGAAAATTCAGTTTTTATTCTATGCTCCACAAAATTGATTTTTATCCTGATTATATTAAATAACCAAACACAAATAATACATAAAACACTCACAGTCGATTTCATAGGCTAGTGGAATCAGAATGGGTGATAGGGAGGTGGAGGAGGCGCTCGCGCGAGGCTGAGGTGGGTTGGAAGCGGCGTCGGGCTGCTGGCCATCGGAGGAGGCCTCGAGGAAGGGGCGGTGGTGTTGGTTACAGGGATCGGTGCTGGGGGTTTCGGGGCATGGGGTTTGAGGTCGGGGGTCTTGCGTGGATCGACGGAGGAGTATGAGGAGAAGGAGAAGAAGATAGGGCGGCAGCGGCTCTGACGGGGGGGCGGCGCACGATGCAGTGGTGGGGGGGACGCGATCGAGGCTGTTAGGGTTTTTTTCCTTTTTTTTGATTTGGAAAGTAACAGGGGGTACTAGGAGATAAGCAAGGGTTTTTTATATATTAATTTTAATTTCAAAAAGTAACTTTTATTTTCGAACTCGAAATTGAACCCACCGCCGGTCTTTCATAGCTAATTACCCCTATTCCGAACACAATGGGATATGTATCACAGGCTGATTCGATCAATTCGATCAGTTTTCGTCAAAATCCAACTATAACTCTATATATTGAATTTGAACGCACATTTCAATCTACCGGGGCCACATACAGACTCTAAAAATTCCCGAAAAATACTTTCTTGCTTCGTATTTACGATACGGTCCTAACAAAATTAATTTCATCGAATTCTGAGACCGTTGGAAAAATAGCCATTTTCCAGACGATTAAAATCAACTGAAACTGGTCGAACACGTTTTCCTTTGCCACGCTCACATATTGATTCGAAAAATTACGAATTTTGAAACCTAGCAATAACTTGACATCCCGGATCCAACAAAAGTGGTTTCATCGAAACCGAGGTCGTTTGCAAAATTTCCATTTTCAAGGGCCTGAATTCCATAGCGACTATTCAGAATTTTCAACTGGACATATCTTTTGATTCCCGCTATGAAATTTTGATTTTTCGGATTCGTTGGAAAGATACTCTCGATTAGATTCAAATATTTTTGGTTTCGCTAAAATTCGGTTTATTTTGCACCCGGTATGTTCAATTGAAATTTGAAATCGAACTATCGAACTACCGCGCCATTTTCAATTCCTTTTATAATTTAAAATAAATATTTATATTCTAACGACGATCTATACAAATATATACGTTCTAATTCTATTCAAATTAAATTTCACTTCATTATTATTTAAAATAATCATTTTAAATGTTCAAACTTCATCAAAATTGCCAAAATAAAAAATTTAAATTGGCTCGCATTTCCAGGTTATTACAATCTCCCCTACTTAAAACTTTATGTCCCCGAAAAGGAACGAAGCCGAAAGTTGTTTAACTAATCAACTCAACTTTCCTTATTTTATTTACGGCTTAAGTTCTTCAACTTTTCAGTTTCTAAGAACTTTTCAAATTTTTCAAAAATTTGGCTAACACACTAAATTTCCGAAAAATTTCTCCATAACCTCCCCTGCACCGGGGACTTCGGGATATTTCATAGAGCCTCCCATGGCCTTCTTCAATCAAAAAGAAAAAGCCAAGCGGCTAGCCAATCGGCTCATAAAATCATCATCACCCAAACAAAATAGTAAATTATGGTAAACATGTACCTATTTGTCAGGCAAACAATTTTATTCTTCTGCTCTAGCCTCCTTGCTATGACCTGTTCAATGTAAGTACATGTATATGCATGCAATTGTAATCATTTTTCAATACCGTTCAATAATCGGTTCCACTAGGCTAAATGGTTCAAAATTTCAAACAAATGAAACCAACAATTAAACAACACAACCAGCAATCAATTAGTGGATTATCGTTTCAAATTCATAATTTTGATACCTATACAAAAAATCATGTTTTTGATGCCAAATCACAACAATAAACCTATCTAGTTTTGGTTCTCACACCAGTCTAATGGAAATATATAGAAATCACACCTTCGAAACTCGAACACACACTACTGATGCTATATAGTCATCAGTAGAATCATCTTCGGGCCACTAGAGTATGATTCTATATCTATCCAGTATATTAAAACTTCGAATATACGTTCATGATGCGTATATGCAAAATCTTTATATACTGGATTGTCCAAATTCAATACAAATAAAATATTCAAATACATGTAAAACGATTTAAATTTTCAAAACAATATTGTTTTCATTTGGAAAATATACTCTTCACACTCGTTCTAGGATACTACTGATCCCATCTCTAACGAGTCATTCTAATTGGATGCTACTAATCCAATATCTGATGAATTCTTTCGTATGGTTCTAATGTGTTTTGTTCTCGAGCTCCGTAAACCAAAGCTCTGATACCAAATGTAAGGGTAAGGAATTTCGCTCGATCCGAATCGATCGTTAAACCGACCAAGACTGTTCGAAACCCCTGATCGTTTTGAGAACAGGACAAATTGGAACGCAGACAGAAGAACATTTCATTGTTTATTACAACAATTCCATCAGATACAAGAATATACAGAGTATGAATAAATATTATATGACAAAGAATATCAGAGATTTAAATACAGTACTGCAGCGGAAAATAATACAATACACAATTGAAAGAGATATACGGATACAGAGCTTTACGAGTATAACACGGAACAGGTTTTCTCCCAAGAATACCAGTGCATAGAATAAACAACACAATGCTTTTTCGAAAAATGAAGCTATTATAAGACCCAGGTCCCACCACACAATGCAACGCAAGCCGGAGGATAGGGTTTTCCCTTATAATAGCCAAACATGCTTGGTACGTTTAAAACAAATCACTTGATACTATTATAGGTGTATAGTGTCAAAACAATTCAAATCATAAATATCAATCATAGGCGGCATGGGTACCATCTATCATGTCGCCATACTAGGCTCTACAAATAAAACCGCAATATCACGTATTGGAAATTGGATTTCCGTCATGAGTCGAGGCAAGGGGCAAGCTCCTCTCCGATTCGAGACACACTAGCAAATGTCTCAGGACACCACTATGATCCTTGGATCTTCAGGGCCGGTCCTCTCTTACTTTTGAGGATTAGTTATTCCTGAACACACGTTTCCCGGTCCTAACAGACCTATATCCGAGGCGCCTCGCATTCCAACAACCACACAGGTGAAAAGTATATAAATGTCAGCCAGTTTAAGCACTGATACCACCACTAGATAGAAAGAAACGTCGTGCTCTCCCTGTAGTCACTATCCGGTTTTTGACTCATACCGTGGTGTGAGACTCGCGAATTCACGCTATACACAAAGCTATGCCACACAGGCTGTGATTTGATCATCAACCACCAGACTTTGCTTTTCAACAGAAGCCTTGATCATTCGCCACTTAGGCGTGCCACACAGGCAATTCATGCCATTCGACTGATGTCCATCAATATAAAACCTCTGAGCTCGTACGTCTCAGAGAAGGGCGTTAAGCAAGTGAATAAATTCTCCACCGCCAAACAGATGTATATTTAATAGAGATCAATCAGCACAGAATAAAATCCAATGTCAGACACACAGTCCATTTACAAGTTCGTTCTGGGTCTGAACGAAACCGGAGACACTTTCCTCGCATATCCATCGATCTCCAAGTACGTCTGGACGATCACCAACTGTTTCTCTCCTCTTGGGTGTACAGCCCAATCGAGATCATCAGCAATCACCCAAACGATGTGAAGACTTCTGGTCTTCAACCACCGTCTTCATCTTCGACATATCGTCGAATCGGTTATACAGAATGGGTATAAACCGGGCCTTTCCGAATAACCCGCGTATATAATAAACACGTGTTACACAAACACAACATACGCCTCATTCCAATTCACAATATTCTTTTATTCAAAAATTCACATTCTTAGGGAAAGGTTCCCATTAATTTTATCAAAGATAAATTCTTCTTAATTTATTCTTTAATCTTCCTTTGGATATCATTTCAAACTGTATTATGGTTTTCCAAACTAGTCGGGATTAGCGAACCACACCGAAGTAATTATTTATTTTATTTCCCAATCCCAACCTATTCATCCCATGGAGCAAAACTGGTAATACTCTATTTCTAACACCACGGTGTTATCGGTAAAATAATTACCATTTCACGTTCAAATCTAATTAAAGGCTTAACTATCGCCTTGGAGCAAAACTGGTGATACTCCATTCTCGATCACTTTTCAGATTTGATAATTTAAATTATCAATTCACTTTCAATCTAATTAAAGATTCATTAAAACTCCACTTAGTTTTAAACTTCTCAAAAATCAATATCCTCTCTTTAACTGGGTTAAAGTACCAATGTCGCCTAAAACACGATTCACGACAAACTCTAATCACATTTGATATTAAATACAAGGCTCTGAATAGAAAATATACCGGCTTATATTCAATATCAAATTCTGAAACCAACAAATATCGTATTGGAAATAACGATATAAATATATCTTTCAAATTCCCATAACGATATCTGTATAATCACGGAATCCAACATCGAAATATTCCAAAGACAATTTCGATTCAAATCCACTTCCACTTTATATATATTGGAAATTCTGGTTATTTCAAAACCAATTCAAATTCAATTTATTTATTTCAAAAATAAATTGATTTTAATTCTAGTTCGAAACTAGTTCATCTCGATAAAAATCTATTTTTATCTTTCCAAATATGGAGTTTTTCACCCCAGTTCTTTCCAATTCATTTCTTATGATTTTACACTAATTATTGATATTTTTAATAATTTTATCAAGGCCCGTACAGTCGATTTCCATCAACGGCCATCAAACTGCACTTACAGCGACCTTTTCCAAATTTGATTTGGACATAATTCCAAATCCAACCGTTAGATTTCACATTTCTAATATTCATTGGAAAGCTCTTTTTGATACGAACCCAACGGTTCTGGTTTTAGGAGAATCCGTCGATCGGATCTCCCGTAATGTCCATTCGAAATCAATGGTCGAAATTCACGAACTACCGCAGCGCGGCGCGTTCTATTCAGGCCATTATATATAATGTATATATATATATTATATATATTTCGTCGATTTCCTTTTAAAATGTATTTTATAAATCGTTTTAAATTCGTTTTCAAAACAATTTCAACTCTATATTCAATTTCAAATCGAAATTGAATATTTCATATCATTACTATATAAATGATAATATTTTCAAAACGTTATATTTTGAAATCACTACCTTTTCTATATTCGTTATAAAAACGAATATAATCGATATAAATATCGTTCACGTCAAAATAGCGCAACTCTAATCAACACGGCTTTATATATTTAAATTAAATTCGTTATTCTATTCAAGAAGTGAATATTTATTCTATTCAACACATGAATCCATATTTCTTTCAACACATGAGCACTGTCAACACATGACTATTTTTGTTATGTAATATATTTTATAAAATTATGGTATTTATCGTTTGATTTTTAATCAGACTCCAACCGTAAAGTAGTTTCTAATCCTAAATATGATAAAGATGTAAATTTTATTGTTAAAATATTTTACTCAACACATGAATAATTTCAACACATGGGTATTCTCAACACATGAGCATCGTCAACACATGACTATTTTTATATTCAACACATGAATCTTTGTTTTTATAATATTCTTTATTTTCCCGATTGGAATGAGGCCCAATCAATCACCATATAATGTTAATTATATGGATTCCATACAACACATGTATATAATAGCAACGATAAATAATCAACCATCATCCAAAGTGCACCACACAACTGCATATGCATTAAATATAAACAATTAACGCTTACATAGCCTGTCGACCAATCGATTGACATACAATTAAATAATTGGGATTAGTGTACGCCAAATATCATCCCAACACCCGTGTGGGGTTTCAAATCAACAAACACTGAATATTATTTGTGCAGTTGGGCGATGTGTAAAATTTATCGTCCCAATCAATATCCTTCAAATAGGTGTGTATAAACAAACCGCCCGGTTTGTAAATGAATATTTATTCATTCACATTCACATTAAAAATTATATTTTTAACGATAAAATATTTTTAACTATATAAATATTTTATTTTATTTCAACACAAGAATATTTTATTATCCACTTCACATCAACATCACAAACAAACTTCACAACACAACAAACAAGCATACAAGCCGTCCATGGTCTGTGGACGACGTGTGTCGGGTGCTACTAAGCACCGGCTGCATCCTAGTATATAATTTAAACTAGAAAAGAAAATTTAAAGTGAGAAATTCTCACCGACTAGCTAATCCAATACCACGACTCTTCATATGTAGAAATCTTCGTCGTTCTCGCCCTTCTGTCTATTTCATTGTCCGTAACCACTACATATATAAAAATCACATTTTTATATTGTTACTATGTATATAAAAATCCTATTTTTATAATCACTCTATATGGATAAAAATTCTATTTTTATACCGCTACTATATAGATAAAAATTCTATTTTTACAACGCTACTATATAGATAAAAATTCTATTTTTATCACACTATTCTCTATATAAAATTATATTTTTATATATCTACTTCTAATATAAAGATCGAATTTTTATATCATCGCTATAAAAATCACATTTCTATTTCAACGTATATATAATAAAAATCAATTTTTTTTAGCTACATATATAAAGATCAAATTTTTATTCTCTATATAATATAAAAATCGTATTTTTATTCTTTCTATAATATAAAAATCATATTTTTAACCTTCTACTAATATAAAATTATATTTTTACTCTTTCTAAAATATAAAAATCACATTTTTATTATCATACTAGTGTAAAAATTATATTTTTAAACCCCACGTATAATAAAAATCCAATATTTCTTCGCTATTCGAGTATACGAAAATTCAGTTTTTATTCTATGCTCCACAAAACTAATTTTTATCCTGATTATATTAAATAAACAAACACAAATAATACATAAAACACTCACAGTCGATTTCAGAGGCTAGTGGAATCGGAATGGGTGATAGGGAGGTGGAGGAGGCGCTCGTGCGAGGCTGAGGTGGGTTGGAAGCGGCGCTGGGCTGCTGGCCATCGGAGGAGGCCTCGAGGAAGGGGCGGTGGCGTCGGTTATGGGGGTCGGCGCTGGGGGTTTCGGGGCGTGGGGTTAGAGGTAGGGGTCTTGCGTGGATCGACGGAGGAGTAAGAGGAGAAGGAGAAGAAGATGGGGCGGCGGCGGGTCTGACGGGGGGGGGGGGGGGGCGATGCGGTGGTGGGGGGGACGCGATCGAGGCTGTTAGGGTTTTTTTCCTTTTTTTGATTTGGAAAGTAACGGGGGGTAATAGGAGACAAGCAAGGGTTTTTTATATATATTAATTTATTAATTTTAATTTCAAAAAGTAACTTTTATTTTCGAACTCGAAATTGAACCCACCGCTTGTTGTCCATAGCTAATTACCCCTATTCCGACCACAATGGGATATGTATCGCAGGCTGATTCGATCAGTTTTTGTCAAAATCCAACTATAACTCTATATATTGAATTTGAACGCACATTTCAATCTACCGGGGCCACATACGGACTCTAAAAATTCCCAAAAAATATTTTCTAGCTTCGTATTGACGATACGGTCCTAACAAAACTAATTTCATCGGATTCTGAGACCGTTGGAAAAATGGCCATTTTCCTGTCGATTAAAATCAACTGAAACTGGTCAAACACGTTTTCCTTTGCCACGCTGACATATTGATTCGAAAAATTACGAATTTTGAAACCTAGCAATAACTTGACATCCCGGATCCAACAAAAGTGGTTTCGTCGAAAACCGAGGTCGTTTGCAAAATTTCCATTTTTAAGAGCCTGAATTCCATAGCGACTATTCAGAATTTTCAACTGGGCGTATCTTTCGATTCCCACTATGAAATTTTGATTTTTCTGATTCGTTGGAAAGATATTCTCGATCAGATTCAAATATTTTTAGTTTCGCTGAAATCCGGTTTATTTTGCACCCGGTATGTTCAACTGAAATTTGAAATCGAATTATCGAACTACCACGCCATTTTCAATTCCTTTTATAATTTAAAATAAATATTTTTATTCTAACGATGATCTATATAAATATATACGTTCTAATTCTATTCAAATTGAATTTCTCGTCGTTATTATTTAAAATAATCATTTTAAATGTTCAAACTTCATCAAAATTGCCAAAATAAAAATTTTAAATTGGGTCGCATTTCCGGGTTATTACATTGTTGTTGTTTGAAAACCCCACACGGGTATTGGGATGATATTTGACATACATGTAACGACCCGTATTCTACGCATCATAGGATCGTAGAATATTTATTTCTTTCACATACGAAGTCGTATGGTCATTTAACATTGGGAGACGACTATTGGGGTCATTTCCCATGTTCATGATTTTTCCCGATTTTTAAATGACCATTTTACCCCTAGTTGGTACTGTTTTGGCCATAACTTTTGACTGGAAAGGAATTTTGACCTGAAACCACTTCCATTGGCCCCGGATGATGGTTTACAATTCCGTAGAGTGGTCACATTAGCCAAACGGACTCACCGTTTGGGAGATATGGCTGAAACAAGTTTCAGATGGTGAAAAACAGCTTAATTGGGCTTAACCGGGTGGTTAACAGCTAGGCCCAATGGGGGATTTCGGGATTAGGGTAAGGAGGAGGCTGAAATCAGTTAGAGAACGATTTTATTTTCATTTCCCAGCGGCCACTTTCTTGCAACCCTAGCAATGGCCTCCAACACCCAAATCACCTTCTAATCACTTTCTAATCAAGTTTTGGCTTAATCTACATCAAATTAAGGAGAGAAAACACGAAAGCAAGGTTGGAGCTGCTGTTAGACATCAGTATTAACCCAAATCAGCGAGGTTTTAGTTCTGAGAATTTCATTTGTGGCCAAGGTGAGTGATTAGCATCGTTTTGGCACTAATTACAGTTAATTAAGGGTAATTAGTGAAGATTAGTGAATTTATACACTAATAAATTCTGGAAAAATGTTTAGAAATTCTTAAATAATATTTTATGCCTCTGTTAGAAATTTGGTTCGATTTGATTAAGTTTCGTTAACCCTATGATTAGTTTTATTTAATCATGTTTAAGGGAAAAATGGGATTTTGGGTATATTTGATCCATTTTGACGTGTAAATTCACTGTTTTGGTGTTTGTGGTTAGTTTTCTATATTGTTATGACTGCTTGGGATGATTCGTGATTGATTAGTATAGTTAGATTTGTCGAAAACGTCATCGAATGGCGTAAACAAGTTGCTGGAAAAAGTTGCAGAAAGTTGTGCAGGGTTTCGGATCGGATCGGATATGGGCTCGGATCGGATTGGAGACCTAGGCAAGGAACCCGTCCCAAACTGGAGTCTGGCACAAACGAGGCTAGGCAAAAAGGAAGGCCATGTTGGTAAAGCTGGGGATCGGATCGACTTAGGGACAAAGGGCTCGAATCGGAACTTGACACTTGGGAGGACTGGCAAGAGGGAAGGCCACGCTAATTGAACTAGGATCAGATCAGATGAAGAAGGAGGGATCGGATTGGAGCACGTGAAGAACGAGGGAGCGGATCGGAGCGGAAGCACGAACTGGAAGGGAGATGGCACCCGACCCGACCCGGAGGAGGACACCCGACCCGACCCGAAGTGGAATACCCGACCCGAACCGATGCGACGATGTGGACCCGAACCGAACCGCTACAGGAGAAGACTATGAACTGACCCGAAGTAGAGGACCCGACCCGAACCGATGGCTAGAAGGAGAACCCGACCCAACCCAGTATTGACCAATAACCCGAGATGCAAAGGTAGTCCAATATGGGAAGTTAGAGCTCAGGATCCAGTTAGGAACCGATGAGTTCACTTCATGATTGGGCTTTGCTGCGGGACGTGTGCCAAGGGGCAGTCGATGTTTATGAACTTTGGATCACTATGTATGGGAAGTACGTGAACGGATTCAGGGCTGCAATGGCCTAGGTATGACTAAAGGGCTATAAACCAATGAAGCGGGGTCATTTGTAAAGATTTGGTCATGACTCCATGTGGTAAGCTTGGTAGTAGCAGTAGTTGTACAAGTTGAACTCCGTCACTACTTCGATGGGTCTAGTGATTGACAGTGGTGGATATCGTATGCTTTACGCACTGAGTGAGAGATGTGAGGATGGTTGCTATGGTTTATTTGTTTGCTATCATTATGACATGCACACCCCACCCCCATATTCTTTACACTATTTATTATGGCACCTTAGAGTACTGTACGGTATGTGGTACTAACTCTTTGGTTGCATGTCCAGGTTCAGGTATGGTTTAGTATACCTGTTATTGTTCTGTTTAGATGCTTATCGCTCATACCAGGCTTTATGTCTGACCCAGAGTTTTATGTCTCCTCTTATTACTCTGGGTGCTCACACGAGCAGACTAGAGACAGGTTAGCTGGTGATGCACGGGTAGATGATCCGGAGACGAGCAGGAGGCTTCCACGTAATATATATATAGTATACTCCCTGTGTTGTTGAAGATCACTGCTTAGGCATTGGTGGTGCATCTTCTACTTTAGCTTTCTTTTGTTTAGAGACAGTAAATTTGGAAAGTTGTAATAAGCTGTATTTGGATTTCCGCTGCTCTGATGTTGATGTTGATTTTAGTTATCAGCTTATGCACTGTCTCACCTGTTTTATGTCAAGTATGTTATTATTATTATATTTTACTCCATGCACTGTGAGACATTCTAGAGGTTCTTGATTAGTTCGTTCCCTTCTTTCCTTTCTCCTGACGACCGTCCCGTATTAGACGGGCATGTGTACATCGCACTCTCGGAGGAGATGCAGGCTGGTGCGGGGCGGGCCGTCGCACTTGGTATCAGAGCTCTAGGTTGCGTAGTTAGCCTAGGGAAGTTATCAGGGAGAGATAATATACGTATACGAGAGAGCGTATTTGTGATTATTTTGGTTTTTAAAAGCTATATATATGTACTATTAGTAGTATAAGAATGAAGTCGTGCTGCACTAGCACCACTATGGGGTCGTTAATCATTTCCTTTTTCAGATTGACGATGAGCCGATATGTTAGAGGTACCGGTAGAGGGGCCAATAATGGGAATGCTGCTGACATGAGGACGATGTTTACTGACCTCATGAGAGAGATGCTTAGGGATGTACAGAGGGCAGCTCCCAATGGTGGAAATGGTGGTGGTCCAATAGTGCAGGCGCCGAGGGTCGACTTCGCCAAGCTAAATAAGGATTATACTAGCCTTGGTGGGAAGCCGTTTCACGGAATGGAGTCGGCCACAGATGTTCAGGATTGGTTGGATAGTTGTGAACGTATCTTCGAGGATTTGGGTATCGGGGATGCGATGAAGAGAAAGCTAGCGTCCCGTCAGCTGCAAGGGCGGGCAATGAATTGGTGGAATGATATAAAGGCAGCTACTCCCGAATATCAGATTACTTGGGAGCAGTTTAAGGTCTGCTTTAGCGAAAAGTTCATTCCAGCTGCTCAGAAGTCAGTGCCGTTTAAGAAATTCTTGGAGCTCAAGCAGAATGGCAAAGCTGTCTCCGAGTATATTGCTGAATTCGACACTTTGTCAAAATATGGGTTATCTCTTATTGATACTACCGAGAAGAAGAATGAGAAATTCATAACTGGTTTGGATCAGTACTTGGGGGAAAGGCTTATTAACCACATCGATGAGACGTTTGAGTTGATTGTGGGGAAAGCATTGAGGTCAGAAAGTCTCTACCCTAAGCCGAAGACTGAGGTTGCATCTGCAGAAGAGCCAAAACCACAAGCAAGTGGTGGAGGCAAGGGTGGTTCCCAGAATAAGAGAAAGCAGAATCAGACTAAGGATGGCCAGAAGAAAAAGAATAAGCAAGATGTTGAGTGCTTCAGCTGTGGTAATAAGGGCCATTATGCTAGTAATTGTCGGGCCAAGCCAGCGGATAGGAAGTGCTTCAACTCTGGCCAAATGGGACATCACAAGGACAAGTGTCCGCAACCCCCCAAAGAAAAGCAAATGGTGAAAGCCTACGCCCTTAATGCTATTTCTTCTTCGTCGAATGCCCCAACTGGGGCGGAGAAGGGAAAGAATGTCGTCATTCAAGGTATGCTTTCTGTTTATGTTGTTCCTGTTAGAGTTTTGTTTGATACCGGAGCTTCCAGTTCTTTCATATCTAGTGACCTGGTAGATAGGTTGGGATTGGAGCCCGAGATTGTCGATAGACCTTTAGTAGTGACGAACCCGATTGGTGGTTCGACTAGCCTTAGCATAATTTGTCGTAATGTGGTCTTATCAAGTCATGGATGCATGTTTGTTTGTGATTGCTTTGTTTTGGGCTTTACTGGGTTTGGCGTTATTTTGGGAGTAGATTGGCTCCGAAGATACGGGGTGGTGGTAGACTGTGAGGGCTTTTTGGTGACAGCTAGAGCGGATGATGGGCGGAGGATAGTGTTTGGTGGTCTACCCAGTGAGGGGGTATTGGCTAGTTTTCTAAACTCCCTCGACATTCCGCATAGTGAGTTGTCAGGTTTGCCCGTGGTTGGCCAGTATCCGGATGTTTTCGAAGAAGTGACCGGGCTTCCACCACACCGAGAGATTGAGTTCCGTATTGATTTGGTAAAAGATGCCAGACCTATAGTGACGCCACTTCGTCGTATGGCACCAAGGGAGCAGCGAGAGCTCGAGGTGCAAGTCAGCGATCTTTTGAAGAAGGTATTTATCAGAAGGAGTATTTCTGAATGGGGAGCACCAGTTGTGTTTGCTACCAAGGCGGATGGTTCCCTTCGTTTGTGTGTAGACTACCGCGAGTTGAATAAAGTGACTAGGAAGAACAAGTATCCTCTACCGTAGATAGATGATTTGTTCGATCAGTTGGGTGGCGCGAGATTATTTTCTCAGTTGGATCTCGCGACAGGTTTTCATCAGCTTAGAGTGGAAGCTGAGAGTATAGCTAAAACGGCATTTCGGACGCCGTCTGGATTTTATGAGTGGTTGGTCATGCCATTCGGGCTGACCAATGCCCCAGCATATTTTGTGGATCTTATGAATAGGGTATTCAGAGATCAGTTGAATAAGTTTGTCCTTGTGTTCGTTGATGATATTTTGGTCTACTCGAGGACAGAGGAAGAACACAAGGAACATTTAAGAATAGTGATGGAGGTGTTGAGAAAACACCAATTGAAAGCAAAGTTTTCTAAGTGTCACTTCTGGAGGAGGGAAGTGAGGTTCTTGGGCCATGTTGTTTTAGAGAATGGTATTGCCGTGGACCCGGCGAAGGTGGCTACGGTACAGGATTGGCCTACGCCTACGAATGCAACAGATGTAAGAAGTTTCTTGGGGTTAGCTGGATATTATCGTAAGTTTATCCAAGGTTTCTCCAAGATAGCAGCACCATTGACCCAGTTGACCAAGAAGAATCAAGCTTTTGTCTGGGATGAAAGGTGCGAGAATTCATTCAAGAGTCTAAAGGACAAGTTGACATGCGCACCAGTGTTAGTCATTCCTGAGGGGAATGAAGAGATGACGGTATACACGGATGCCTGTGGTACCGGACTGGGTGCTGTATTGATGCAAGGCGGTAGGGTTGTAGCTTATGCAAGTTGGCAATTGAAACCGCACGAGAAAAGATACCCTACCCATGATTTGGAATTGGCAGCGATCGTGTTCGCGTTGAAGATGTGGAGACACTATCTCTTGGGAGAAAGATTTGAGTTGTTCACAGATCATAAGTCGTTGAAGTATCTCTTCTCCCAAAAGGATTTAAATCTCCGGCAACAAAGGTGGTTAGAATTCTTGGCTTCCTATGATTTTGACATCGCATATACACCGGGAAAGGTCAATGCGGTGGCTGATGCATTGAGTAGGAGACATGCCAGTTTAGGGGCTATGTTTCTAGAATGGAAGCAACTGGAGTACATCGCTGGGTATGATTTCAGACCAAAGTGCGAATTGAATCCAGAAATGTTAGCAAGTTTGGCGGTCAGATCCACTTTGATTGAGCGGATCGGCTCTAGTCAGAGGGACGATCCTAACCTATTGGAAATTTTCTCCAAGTTAAAGATGGGTATCAATGAGGAGATGAACAAGTATAGGCTTGATCGAGATGGATGGCTTAGAAAGAATGGAAAGCTTGTTGTACCCAATGTCAATGGATTGAGAGATGAAGTACTTAGAGAATGTCATCACTCAAAACTGACTATACACCCCGGTGGTAACAAGATGTATCGAGACATGAAGCAGACCTACTACTGGGAAGGGATGAAAAGAGACATTGGGAGGTTTATATCCAAATGCATGAATTGCCAGCTAGTTAAAGCTGAGAAAAAGAAGCCTAGTGGGTTGTTGCAACCATTAGAAATTCCCGAATGGAAATGGGAGCAAGTCTCGATGGATTTCATCGATGGTTTACCAAGGACTAGATCGGGACATGATAGCATTTGGGTAATCGTGGATCGGTTGACTAAGAGTGCAAGATTCATACCAGTCAAATCGACCAGAACGGCAGCTAAGTTAGCAGAATTGTATATGAAGTGGGTAGTGAGATTTCATGGGGTACCTAAAAGCATTGTGAGTGACCGAGACCTGTTGTTCACTAGTGGGTTTTGGAAGAGCTTACAAGAGGCTCTAGGGTCAGAGTTACATCTCAGTACCGCATATCATCCTCAGACCGACGGTCAGACGGAGAGGGTGAATCGTATTTTGGAAGATCTCTTGAGGGCATGTATATTGGATTTTGGTGGATCATGGGATGACCATTTGCACCTAGTTGAGTTTGCATATAATAATAGCTACCAATCCAGTATCGGTATGGCTCCGTTTGAAGCTTTGTACGGAAGACCGTGCAACTCACCATCATGTTGGATAGAGACTGGCGAGAAGTTTATGCTTGGACCAGATGTGGTGAGGGAAACTTCAGATAAAATCAAGATCATTCAACAACGAATGAAGGTTGCCCAAGATAGGCAGAAGAGTTATGCTGATAAGAGGAGAAGAGACCTAAAATTCTCCGTTGGTGACTTGGTGTTTGTCAAGATTTCTCCGTTGAAGAGCGTGGTACGATTTGGCAGGAGAGGCAAGTTAGCACCAAGATTTGTTGGCCCATTCCCTGTTCTTGAACCAGTCAGGAATTTGGCATATAGAGTTGACTTACCAGAGAAGATGGCGGGAGTTCACAACGTATTTCATGTTTCCCAACTAAGGAAGTCGTCCACGACTCAGATATGACTATTTCACCTGATCAGTTAGAGGACTTCGAAGTAGAACCCGAGGCGGTTGGGAACCGCAAGCCGGCCCGTATTGTCGAGCACGACATGAAGCAACTTCGAAGGAAGGCGGTGAAGCTAGTCAAGGTTCAGTGGAGCGAGGACGAGAATGATTGTACTTGGGAGACAGAGGAGAACATTGGGAAGGCATACCCAGAACTCTTTGCCTAGTAAGATTTTGACTTCGATTTAGTTTTCCGCATGCTAGGATCGGCATGTTTGCTTGCTTTGCATGTTTGATTGTTGTATGAGGCTGTTAGGCATGCGGGATCTTTTTTATGATTTAGGTTAAGGAATTTCGGGGACGGAAATACTTAAAGGGGGGGAGAGTGTAACGACCCGTATTCTACGCATCATAGGATCGTAGAATATTTATTTCTTTCACATACAAAGTCGTATGGTCACGTAACTTTGGGAGACGACTATTGGGGTCATTTCCCATGTTCATGATTTTTCCCGATTTTTAAATGACCATTTTACCCCTAGTTGGTACTATTTTGGCCATAACTTTTGACTGGAAAGGAATTTTGACCTAACACCACTTCCATTGGCTCCGGATGATGGTTTACAATTCCGTAGAGTGGTCACACTAGCCAAACGGACTCACCGTTTGGGAGATATGGCTGAAACAAGTTTCAAATGGTGAAAAACAGCTTAATTGGGCTTAACTAGGTGATTAACAGCTAGGCCCAATGGGGGATTTCGGGATTAGGGTAAGGAGGAGGCTGAAATCAGTTAGAGAACGATTTTATTCTCATTTCCCAGCCGCCACTTTCTTTCTTGCAACCCTAGCAATGGCCTCCAACACCCAAATCACCTTCTAATCACTTTCTAATCAAGTTTTGGCTTAATCTACATCAAATTAAGGAGAGAAAACACGAAAGCAAGGTTGGAGCTGCTGTTAGACATCAGTATTCACCCAAATCAGCGAGGTTTTAGTTCTGAGAATTTCATTTGTGGCCAAGGTGAGTGATTAGCATCGTTTTGGCACTAATTACAGTTAATTAAGGGTAATTAGTGAAGATTAGCGAATTTATACACTAATAAATTCTGGAAAAATGTTTAGAAATTCTTAAATAATATTTTATGCCTCTGTTAGAAATTTGGTTCGATTTGATTAAGTTTCGTTAATCCTATGATTAGTTTTATTTAATCATGTTTAAGGGAAAAATGGGATTTTGGGTATATTTGATCCATTTTGACATGTAAATTCACTGTTTTGGTGTTAGTGGTTAGTTTGCTATATTGCTATGACTGTTTGGGATGATTCGTGATTGATTAGTATAGTTAGATTTGTCGAAAACGTCGTCGAATGGCGTAAACAAGTTGCTGGAAAAAGTTGCAGAAAGTTGTGCAGCGTTTCGGATCGGATATGGGCTCGGATCGGATTGGAGACCTGGGCAAGGAACCCGACCCAAACTGGAGTCTAGCACAAACGAGGCTGGGCAAAAAGGAAGGCCGTGTTGGTTAAGCTGGGGATCGGATCGACTTAGGGACAAAGGGCTCGGATCGGAACTTAACACTTGGGAGGACTGGCAAGAGGGAAGGCCACGCTAATTGAACTAGGATCGGATCAGATGAAGAAGGAGGGATCGGATTGGAGCACGTGAAGAACGAGGGAGTGGATCGGAGCGGAAGCACGAACTGGAAGGGAGATGGCACCCGACCCGACCCGGAGGAGGACACCCGACCCGACCCGAAGTGGAATACCCGACCCGAACCGATGCGACGTTGTGGACCCGAACCGAACCGCTACAGGAGAAGACTACGAACCGACCCGATGTAGAGGACCCGACCCGAACCGATGGCTAGAAGGAGAACCCGACCCGACCCAGTATTGACCAATAACCCGAGATGCAAAGGTAGTCCAATATGGGAAGTTAGAGCTCAGGATCCAGTTGGGAACCGATGAGTTCACTTCATGATTGGGCTTTACTGCGGGACGTGTGCCAAGGAGCAGTCGATGTTTATGAACTTTGGATCACTATGTATGGGAAGTACGTGAACGGATTCAGGGCTGCAATGGCCTAGGTACGACTAAAGGGCTATAAACCAATGAAGTGGGGTCATTTGTAAAGATTTGGTCATGACTCCATGTGGTAAGCTTGGTAGTAGCAGCCGTTGTACAAGTTGAACTCCGTCACTACTTCAATGGGTCTAGTGATTGACAGTGGTGGACATCGTATGCTTTACGCACTGAGTGAGAGATGTGAGGATGGTTGCTATGGTTGATTTGTTTGCTATCATTATGACATGCACACCCCACCCCTATATTCTTTACACTATTTATTATGGCACCTTAGAGTATTGTACGGTATGTGGTACTAGCTCTTTGGTTGCAGGTCCAGGTTCAGGTATGGTTTAGTATACCTGTTATTGTTCTGTTTAGATGCTTATCGCTCATACCAGGCTTTATGTCTGACCCAGAGTTTTACGTCTCCTCTTATTACTCTGGGTGCTCACACGAGCAGACTAGAGACAGGTTAGCTGGTGATGCACGGGTAGATGATCCGGAGATGAGCAGGAGGCTTCCACGTAATATATATATATAGTATACTCCCTGTGTTGTTGAAGATCACTGCTTGGGCATTGGTGGTGCATCTTCTACTTTAGCTTTCTTTTGTTTAGAGACAGTAAATTTGGAAAGTTGTAATAAGCTGTATTTGGATTTCCGCTGCTCTGATGTTGATGTTGATTTTAGTTATCAGCTTATGCACTGTCTCACCTGTTTTATGTTAAGTATGTTATTATTATTATATTTTACTCCATGCGCTGTGAGACATTCTAGAGGTTCTTGATTAGTTCGTTCCCTTCTTTCCTTTCTCCTGACGACCGTCCCGTGTTAGACAGGCATGTGTACATCGCACTCTCGGAGGAAATGCAGGCTGGTGCGGGGCGGGCCGTCACAATACACTAGTCCCAATATTTAGTTATATATCAATCGATGGGTTGATAGTCTGTGATGAGCGTTATTTATCTATTTTAATGCTCACAAAGTTGAAAATTTCACTTTGGATGTGAATGGACTGTTTAATGATTATTTATCATTATTGTTGAATACATGCAATGTATGAAATCCATATAACTGAAATTATATGGTAATTGATTGGGTCGCATTCCGATTTAGAATAAAGAATGTTTTAAAATAAAGAATATTTTAAAGTAATTTTTTTTAACAATAAAAATCACATTTTTATTGTATGTATAAACCAATAAAAGAAGCATATGTTAAAATACATTTTTAGTTAGATAAAAAAAATTGTCAGCTTTAACATGTTAATGAAGAAGAAAAAGAATCATACGTTAAAATAGTTTTGTTAGACAAAAATATTATTTTTAACATGTTAATGAAGTGAATTAAATAGTCATGTGTTGAATAAAAAATTTTGAACAATAAAAATATTATTTTTATTGAATGTATAAACCATATAAAATATTCATGTATTGAATAAAATATTCAAACAATAAAAATATCATTTTTATTGAATGTATAAACCATTTAAAATATTCATGTGTGGAATAAAATATTTAAACAATAATACAAAATAATATTTAATGAAGAATAAAATTATGAATTTGATGTCCGTTTTTGGGTGGACACAAAAATATTGAAATTTGTGAAGCCGAGTTAAGTAGCAAACGCCATTTTAACCCGAACGGGTTTATCAATCGATCTTATTCATTTATAATGAATAAAGAAAAGAAGTGATTTCAAAATCTATTATTTTGAAAATATTATCATTTTAATATGATAGAAATATAGAATATTCAATTTGGATTAAAAATTGAAAGTGAAGTTGGAATTGTTTTAAATTAAATTTATAAACGATTTATAAAATACGATTTAAATGGAAATTGATGAAATATATATATATAATATATATTATATATATAGTATATTATATATATATATATATATATTTAATGGCCTGAATAGAACATGCAGCGCAGCGACCGTTCGCGAATTTCGACCATTGACTTCGAATTGACATTATGGGAGATCCGACTGTTGGATTCTCCTAAAACCGGAATGTAAGAACCCGAGACTTCCCCGGTAAGGAAAGCATGAATTGCTTTGAGGAGTAGACGAGTCAAAATACAAACAGAAGAACGTTTCATTGCTTATTACAACAATTCCATCAGAGTACAAGGATATACAAAGTATGAATAAATATTACACATTTGACAAATATCAGAGATTTAAATTACATTTAAATACATAGCAGCGGAAAAATAATACAAAACATAACTGAAAGAAATATACGGGTACAGAGCTTCCCGGATATCATTCCAGCTGTAATCAGGATCCTGTGAATATAAATCTGCAAAACCCAACTACTAGCTGCTCGTGTCGAAAATAAGTGCACCCAGAGTTTAGGTTAAAACAATAAACTCCAGGTCAGTCATGTGACTGGTGTGAAAACTAAAACAATTATTAATCTTCATTTTTAAAGTTAGGTAAATCAAGGGACCAAGCCGTATAACATGGAACGGGTTTCCTCCCAAGAATACCAGTGCATAAAACAAAACAGCGCAATGCTTTTTGAAAAAATGAAGCTATTATAAGACACAGGTCCCATCACACAATGCAACGCAAGCCGGAAGATATGGTTTTCCCTTATAATAGCCAAACATGCTTGGTACGTTTAAAACAAATCATTTGATACTATTATAAGTGTATAGTGTCAAAACAAATTCAATCATAAATATCAATCATAGACGGCATGGGGTACCATATATCATGTCGCCATATTAGGCTCTACAAATTAAACCGCAATGTCACGTATTGGAAATTGGATTCCATCATGAGTCGAGGCAAGGGGAAAGCTCCTCTCCGTTCGAGACACTCTAGCAAATGTCTCAGGACCACACACAGCGATCCTTGGATCTTCAGGGCCAGTCCTCTCTTACTTTTGAGGATTAGTTATTCCTGAACACACGTTTCCCGGTCCTATAGGACCTATATAATGGTCAGTACGTCATCTCACATAGTGCCAGTTATCGACCATATATTCGAGGCGCCTCGCATTCCAACAACCACACAGGTAAAATGTATATAAATGTCAGGGCTGGTAGGTCACTGACATCACCCATAGCTAGAAAGAAATGCCGTGCTCTCCCTGCAGTCACTATCCCGTTTTTGACTCATACCGAGGTGTGAGGCTCGCGAATTCACTCTATACACAAAGCTATGCCACACAGGTCGTGCTTTGATCATCAACCACAAGACTTTGCTTTTCAACAGAAGCCTTGATCATTTGCCACTAAGGCATGCCACACAGGCAATTCACTCCATGCGACTGATGTCCATCGATATACAACCTCTGAGCTCGTACGTCTCAGAGAAGGGCGTTAATCAAGAGAATAAATTCTCCGCTGCCAAACAGATGTATATTTAATAGAGATCAATCAACGTAGAATAAAATCCAATATCAGACACACAGTCCATTTACAAGTTCATTCTAGGTCTGAACGAAACCGGAGGCACTTTCCTCGCATATCCATTGATCTCCAAGTATGTTTGGACGATCACCAACTGATTCCCTCCTCTTGGGTGTACAGCCCAATCAAGATCATCAATAATCATCCAAACGATGTGAAGACTTCTGGTCTCCCACCACCGTCTTCATCTTCGACTTATCGTCGAATCGGTTATTCAGAATGGGTATAAACCCGGCCTTTCCGAATAACCTGCTTATATAATAGACAAATGTTACACAAACACGGCATATGCCTCATTCCAATTCAGAATATTCCTTTATTCAATTTTTCACATTCTTAGGGAAAATGTTCCCATTAATTATATCAAAGATAAATTCTTCTAAATTTATTCTTTAATCTTCCTTTGGATATCATTTCAAACCGTGTTAAGGTTTTCCAAACTAGTCGGATTAGCGAACCACACCGAAGTAATCATTTTATTTCCCAATCCCAACTTATTCATCCCATGTAGCAAAACTGGTAATACTCCATATCTAACACCATGGTGTTATCGGTAAATATCAATTACCATTTCATGTTCAAAACTAATTAAAGATTTAACTATCGCTTTGGAGCAAAATTGGTGATACTCCATTCTCGATCACTTTAATCTAATTAAAGATTCATTAAAACTCCACTTAGTTTTAATCTACCAAAAAATCAATATCCTTCCCTTAGCTGGGTTAAAGAACCAATGTCATCCAAAACACGGTTTATGATAAACCAAAAATCATATTTCATTGTTAATCGGGTTAAAGAACAGGTGTTATTCAAGACACCGCTCACAATAAACCCAAAAAAACCAATTTAAATTCAATTCCAATTAAATACTAATTAACTGCACAATTTCACTAAATCTTAATTAAAAGATTTATTCTTTTCTAAACTGGGTTCAAGAACAGTGTTATTCAAGACACCATTCACGATGAACCCAAAATCCCATTTGATATTAAATACAAGGCTCTGAATAGAAAATATATCGGCTTATATTCAATATCAAATTCTGAAACCAACAAATATCGTATTGGAAATAATGATATAAAATATATCTTTCAAATTTCCACAGCCATATCTGTATAATCACGGAATCCAACATCGAAATATTCTGAAGATAATTTTGATTCAAATCCGTTCCAATTCACATATTGGAAATTCTAATTATTTTTAAAACCACTTCAAATCTAGTTCAAAAGTAGTTCATTTCGATAAAAAAATTATTTTTATCCTTTCAAATGTGGAATTTTTTCATCCTAGTTCTTTCCAAATCATATATTATGATTTTACAAAAATTATTAATATTTTTAATAATTTTATCAAGGCCCGTACAGTCGGTTTTCAATAACGGCCACCGAACTGCACTTACAACGACCTTTTCTAAATTTGATTTGGAGATAATTCCAAATCCAACCGTTAGATTTCAAATTTCTAATATTCATTGGAAAGCTTTTTTCGATACGAACCCAACGGTTCCAGTTTCAGGAGAATCCGACGGTCGGATCTCCCGTAACATCAACTCGAAGTCAATGGTCGAAGTTCGAGAACTACCGCGGCGCGGCGTGTTCTATTCAGACCATTAATATATATAATATATATACTATATATATTTCGTCGATTTCAATTCGAAACGTGTTTTATAAAGTGAAAATTAGTGTCACATCCCTATTATGTTTCAAAATTAGGCTCAGGTCCGGTCTTAAACTTATTATAATTTTGATCCCTGTTTTCATTTTTACGTGTTATTCATAATATTTGCATACATGTATGCAAATATTCTGAATGAATATTTGCATACATGTATGCAAATATTTTGAATTTTTGCATATATGTATGCAAATATTCATTGAAATAGTTGCATACATGTATGCAAATATTCAAAATATTTGCATACATGTATGCAACTAATCTAATGAATATTTGCATACATGTATGCAAATATTATAAGTTTTTACATATTGCAGCTATTCTAAACGAATATTTGCATACATGTATGCAAATATTCATCAGAATAGTTGCATACATGTATGCAAATATTCTAAATTTTTGCATATATGTATGCAACTATTCTAAACGAATATTTGCATACATGTACGCAAATATTCTGAATTGTTGCATACATGTACGCAAATAAAGTTGAACTAATGCTGATGAATTGTAGCAGAAATGCATGTAATTTTTCTAAATAGAAAAATAGGGACCTAATTTATAATAAGTTTAAGAGCGGATGTGAGCCTAATTTCGAAACTTAACAGGGACCTATGCCAAAAGTACCCTTTTATAAATCGTTTTAAATTCGTTTTCAAAACAATTTCAACTTCATATTCAATTTCAAAGCAAAATTGAATATTCCACACCATCGATATACAAATGATAATATTTTCAAAACGTTATATTTTGAAATCACTTCCTTTTCTATAATCATTATAAAACGAATATAATCGATATAAATATCGTTCGCGTCAAAATGGCGCATCTCTAATCAACACGGCTTTTTATATTTCAATAACTTCTTTATTCTATTCAACAAATGAATGTTTATTCTATTCAACACATGAATCTATATTTCTTTCAACACATGAATATTCTCAACACATGAGTATCGTCAACACATGACTATTTTTGTTATTTAATATATTTGATAAAATTATGATAAAGATGTCAATTCTATTATTTAAAATATTTTACTCAACACATGAATATTTTCAATACATGAATATTCTCAACACATGAGCATCGTCAACACATGACTATTTTTGTTATTTAATATATTTTATAAAATTATGATAAAGATGTAAATTCTATTGTTTAAAATATTTTACTAAACACATGAATATTTTCAACACATGAACATTCTCAATACATGAGCATCGTCAACACATGATTATTTATTCTATCCAACACATGAATCTTTATTTTATAATATTCTTTATTTTCCAAATTGGAATGAGGCCCAACCAATTACAATATAATGTTAATTATATGGATTCCATACAACACATGTATATAATAGCATTGATAAATAATCATCCATCATCCAAAGTAGACCACACAACCTCATAAGCATTAAATATAACTAATTAATGCTCATACAGTCTGTCAATCAAACGATCGACATACCACTAAACAATTGGGGTTAGTGTACGTCAAATATCATCCCAACACCCGTGTGGGGTTTCAATCCACAAACACTGAATATTATTTGTGCAGTTGGGCGATGTGTAAAATTTATCGTCCCAATCAATATCCTTCAAATAGGTGTACATAAACAAACCGTCCGGTTTGTAACTGAATATTTATTTATTCACATTCACGTTAAAAATTATATTTTTAATGATAATTAATTTATTTCACACATGTATGTTTTATGTAATGGCCCGAATTTACGTACCCTTTGGGTCGACTAATAACACCACACGTCACACCCAAATTGCAGAGAAACACGAATCATTAATAGAGAGAAGTTAGAGGATGAGAAATAGAAAGAAAGAAAAGTTAGAATAGAAGAAAACGAAGAACAAAAATTTCACAGCGGAACGAATAAAAATATATTATATAACATAACTTGTGAAAAACAAATCATTAACTGTATATATACATACCATTATCAGAGCACAACCGTTATTCCTGGAACAATTATAAACACATGTTTCCAGATACGATATAGTACACAGCAGAAATATGGTAGTCTATAGCTAACTGGTGAAGCCACCTGCTTCCAGCTCTTCCAAGTGAATTTGAAAAAACCCGACTACTTGACTGCCCGTACAAATTTGGGCACCCAAGAGTTTAGGGAAAACAAACAAAATAAACTCTGGGTCAGTCATGAGACTGGAGTGAGTAAACTCCAACCATTGGTTTAACTTTTAAAAATCCTTTTGAAAGAAAAGATAATCGTAAGACCAATCCACACATAAACACGAATGGTTTTTACCTTACGATAACCCAAAACATTTTGATATCAAAATCTAGTGATATTATAATAATGTCTACATCAAATAAATAGAATCTAGCAGAACGCTTGCATCTCATGCTCCATATATAATATAAAATCAAAAACCGCAGGGCGCTTATTGGGGATTGGATTTCCAAAATGACAAGGTATGGGACCACCTGCCGATAGTGTATCTCTAGAGACGAATGCACTGGGTTCAACAAGAACGTTTTGCAACCCAGCCCTCACATGACCGACCACTCATTTCGCTTGAGTGTATCGAATGTATATCACCAACGGTTGGGATCAGCAACCGTTTCCCGAAAGGGACAGCATCGATAGATTAAGAACAAATGGAATTTCTCTAGATAGGTGATTACACATCATAACGGGTGCGACCCACATAGCCATGCTGCCTGCCCGATTTTTGTCAATTCCCGGTTGTGAGGCTTGAGGCTTGAATTATCTTCCAGAAAATCTAGCCACCATTCACTTTGAATGCCACATCGTCAAATCCATCGGAAATCACTAATTGATTCCCACAAAAATACTCAGATTGTCAGGCTAAAGAAGTTTCCCTTCTATGCCACCAACTTCGTACGTTTGAAGGAATCAACGTACGTAACCCCTTTTGAACTACTTTGTCAGACACTCGTCCATACAAGTTGTCCTGGGTCTGGACAAACCGAAGGCACCATTCTATTAATCCCTCTTAGACAATTTCTACCTAGGATTAACAGAACAACCCTTTCACTTTACTCCGTCTTCATAATCTTTTCAACATAAGTTGTTTCATAACGCTTATACCAATACAGAGTGGTTTTCAGATATTAAATCTGATCCCGGTCTCTCCATACTGACAACAGAGGTATAAAATAAAATAAAACTTTGATAATCGGTGATTTAAATATCAAAGCAACATCCATACAATCAACGGTCTTATTTCCAATTGGAAATTTCTATCGATCAATCATCAACCAACACTGGGCCCATTTTAATTTAATTTCTTATTAAATTATCGTTTCCAATTCCGGTCTCTTAATTCTACGTTGACCAATTCATTTCATTTTCTAGGTGTAGAAAATATCACTCCTTTTATTTGGGAAAACATTTCAAATTAACACGATGTTGTAAACATCGTTATTATAACTCAAACCATTCATCAATTATTAGCTAACCATATTGCTTAACCAAGTTTCACCATCGAACCTTAACCATTCCTCCATCGATCATGAAGTCAATCAAGTTGGGGTATATTTACCTCTCAGACCTTAATTGAACCACATTCTCAACTTTGAAATAGTCAAAGCTCACAATTTTAAACAACCCATCGCTTACGCGACTCTCGGATTCGATCTAAGAACATACCTCCTTTACATAAAAATATTGATTATAACGGTAGCGTTATAATCACTGTCTCAAAATATTTGATTTATAAAACATTGCTTTTAACAACAGCGATACAACCACTGTCCAGAATTATAGAACATTTATTATAGCAATAGCGTTAAGATCGCTGTTAAGATTTACAAAACATCTTTTATAACAACAGCGTTAAAATCGCTGTCTAGAATTTACCAACACTTGTTATAGCAGTAGCGTTAAAATCGCTATCTAGAATTTACAAAACATTTATTACAATTTATATTACAGATGTTGGAATAAAACTCAACGTTTTCATTTTAAACGATTATCCATTTCCCTTATTCAAATTCCAATTCGATTTCATATTTCAAATCTAAATTTCTTTTAGATATCTCGTTTGCAACATATTTGCTTTAGCCATTATTCACTTTAACCGGTAATACATCAAATCCATTTGATTTTATCATTTCAAATCCAATTTCATCTATAACTTCTATTAGGATTTGTCTATAGAAAATCTCATTTCTAGGTCCTAAATATTTATAATATCGTTAACAATTTCTTTTATAACTGCAATGATAAAACTAATTTACAAATAACAGTTTCAAAACCTTTACCACTTTTCAATTGATCCCAGTATAAATACTTCATTAAATTTTAAAACGTTGAATCATAATTTGATCCTCTCAGTTAATTGGTAAAAACAAATTTCTATTTAAAATCTCTTCTTAAAACCTTATAGCGATTTACATTCAATAAATAAATACCGATTTCATGGCAAATACTAGTTTCCAATAATAAAAAAATTTCCCTTCTTCCATAATTATTGTTCATAACTTTAACAAGTTTTCTACCATCAAATCTATTTGAAATTCTATTTCTAATTACAAAATTAAATTTTCTTTTTAAATTTCTTTCCTACATTTGAAAATACTTCATGGTATTAAACACCAAAATTATAGGGTCAGTGTAATTCATCACAACAAAATCAATCACAATATATGTGCATCACAACATATATCATGATGAAGAATAAACAGCAATATAAATGTTGAGGAATCCAGTTGGATTCCTCCTACCCGTTTCCTGCATCCACAGATGTTAACCACATCAATAATATTATTTCACATCAATATGAAATATCAGAACTAATAATCAATCAACGATGTAATCCTACGAACCAATTTTATCGACTATTCAACCAAGCAAACATCACACAGTATAAAATTACTATAAATAAATTTCAAAGCTCGTTTGTATAAAAATATAAACGAGGCAAAGTTAGTGAGTTTACTCACCTTGATTCGCAGTTGACGATTCTGCTTTTGTTTCGTTTAAAATCAACAGCAGTTGATTTTACAATAAACTTCAATAGTTTTGTTCTCAACCACCACGATCTCATTACGTAGATGTTGTCGCTACGACTTCAACGTGACTAATTTTGTCTATTTCTGTTCATATACGTGAGCATTATGCATTTATATTAGTCCATGGTTAAATTTTAAAAATCAATAATTCCTTAGTTAAATATCGGTTAGGCTAATTACATCGATTAGAAAAGCAGAGCCTGATAGAACTCATTTCTTTCTCGCTCCTTTCTTCAATAAATGTTGCTTCGTGATTTCTGATGAAAACACAAAACTATCATTGGCTAAATTGTCAGTTAAATAAAAACTGTTAATTATTTTCCTTTGAAATTAACCAGGTCTGTTACCATTTTCGTCTCCCCACGATATGCCCTTTTGAACCACTTGCTTCTCCCCCAGTACTCTAGACGTCGGCTCCACCAACTCCCGGATCCACAAACCAAAAGCTGAAACCCATAAATTTCAGACATCATCTCCTTCCAGTTTCTGTGAATACCACTTTCAATACTAATTTCAATCCGTTCACTCTTCCTGAACAAAACTCCATGCCCACCGCACATCCCGTACCAAACTTCAAACCGAGGTTACCATTCACATTACGATTTCTGTATGGCTTTTTCCCAGTTTTCAAATTCCTGATTATTGGCTAATCACATTTAACAAACGCAATTTCCCTGTCTTGACTCCCAGGATTTCACAACCGGCCCACCATTAGCTTCAACGTTCAGCAAGCCTTCACGGTGCACAACCCCATTTGAAACTGCAAACCTGCTTCTTCCCAAAAATCAAAACAAACCCATCTAATGGCACCTCCTCCACCTTCACTCAACACAGCACACGCAACCACCCACATAGTTCATCAGAGGGCCGAACTCCTCCCATCACAGCTCTATCAAATCGAGCCTCTGCAATAATCATCGCGTCACCCATTTTCATCGTTCTTCCACAACCCCTCAACTGAAAACTTTTCGCCACCAGATATCTGCCAACACCATCCAGACTACGCTGAGCCTCCCATCATGATTGAATCCCGAAACAGCTTATCCCATAAAATCCATGCAACCAACCCAATTTGCGACGTGAATTTAGGGTTCAGAAATCCAATACGAGCTGATTTTGGTGCTCTTTAAGGTCCGAGTTTTGTTTGTCTCTCAAAAGGAAAGAGGATTCGCTCTAACTTTCCAAGTGGCAGCGAGCATGTGCGTTAGTGGAGGAAGAAACAGTAACTGAGAGGGGTGAGAGGATTGGCACCATTCGATTTTTATCTTTGAAGGATTTAAAAGGGCCGGCTGTTTGTAAATCGAGCTACGGGAATAGTGAACGAAGTAAACAATTCGGGTATCAGGCTACAGCTTGTGATTTGAGGAGTCAAATGAATGGAAGAACAACCAATTTCATGAAGAAATGGAATTTAAACGAATTTATGAAGAATGAAATCAAATACGGATTTGTTTTGGATCTGAAAAACCAAAAATTTGGGAAGAAGGTTGAACCGTATTTAAAAGGGGAAACAGCGTGGTAGTCATGGCATTGATAGCTTGGAGGCCACGACGTTAAATAGCTTGGGATGCATGGAAACTTATTGATGTGGAGAACACGCTATTGTAAAACATGGCATGTTATTTTGTACGGTATTAGTTATATTCAAAAAGAATGTATCGAAACAAATTTTCTAAGCCAACGAAAATGACTTATGTTTTAAAAACAGTCCATGCACTTCATTTAAACAACTTTCATACAATAATAATATTATTATATATTAAGTTCAGATATGTGTACAAGACTTTAATGATAATAATTATAGAAAGATCCTTGTTTATTGTTTTGGCTAAGCAGTTTATAAAAAGAAATTTTCGAACTTCATTGTCTAAAATTACGTTCAGGTCCGAGCTGTTACGGACAGAAGTAAGAATGCGATAGTATCCAGCGAAGCGTCAAGATCCCAAAAATATAATAATATCGGTAGTTGAACTTATATTATGAAACTCCAAAATATCGATATAGGGTGCAAAATAACCCAAATAAAAAGTTGTGTATTTAATTAATTAAAAATTACAGTAAAATTCTAAAAATTAAATTAACACTACATCTCAAAAGAACCCTGTCCAAATTCGTAACCAATATTTAAATATATCAAAATAACTGTTATGGCATATATACGATTCCACAGTGACTTTCTGAAAATTTGATTTGGACATAACTTTTTATTCCCCCTATGAAATCTGAATTTTTCACACTCGTTGGGAAGATATTTTCAAACAGATTTAAATATTTCTTGTTTCACAAAAATCCGATTTATTTTGAATCCTGTACATTCATTTGAAATTTGAAATCGAATTTTCAAACTACCGCGCCATTTTGAACTCATTTTATAATTATATTAAATTAACGTTCAAACTTCGTTTTATAAATTAATTCGTTATAAATTCCTATATATAATTCAAAATAAAATATTTAAAATAAATTTAAATACTCAAAACTCAACAGTTGAAAACCCGGGTCGTTACATTCCTTCCCCCTTAAAATAATTTCGTCCTCGAAATTGCTAAGGTAGGAAAAGATGCTACATACCCTATTACTAGGTCCAAAAATCCTTTTTATTCAATTCTTAATTTTAGTTTAACTGGACCAATTAATTTGAATTAAAATATTAATTTATTCTTACTAACGAATATTTTCAAAATCTTTGAAAATTCTCTAACACTTTAAATTCTGAAAAATTTCGGCAGCATCTCCTCTGCACGGCTCAATCGGTACAACCACAACTCGCCTTTCTAGGCCTTCTCCAATCCAAAAGAAAATCAAAAAGCCAAGCGGCTAGCCCCATAGGCTCATAAAATCATCAAACCCAAGTAATATTGTAAACGTGTACCTTTTTGTCGGGCATAATTCTATCTCTTGCCTTTGCTTCCACTCAATATGTGCTCAACATACATATATCCATTTCTGGTTGGTTCCAAATCAATCCAACTTCCAGTTTTTAACTCTCTAATCAACTCCTGATTAGTTCACTTTCACTCTATCAATCCAAATCTGCTTTCTATTTCAGGAATCAATCCAACTACCCCGTTTGAGTTTCAATTTCCATTCACACTTAAATTCCAAACAACAATATCTAATATATATTCAACTTGTCCATACGTAAGTCGAATTCACTTTAAAATTTTAAATCTCAACATTTTTCCTCATTTAATTTCATTCGGAATTATTTCTAATTCAATCCAATTTTATTTAACTTAGCTCAAGTTAAATTCCAATTTATTTTATTTCTACCATTTCAATCTATTCAACTTATATAAGTTAAATTTAAATTTCAGAATTCAAATTCCCGGGTTTTATTTCAAATTAGTTTGGAATCATATATATATACATATATTTATAATTGACTCAATTCAAAACATTTGAATTTCTAAAACAACTTCATTTTTTCTCAACAATTTCCATTGATAAATCTACTATGGTAGCAATCCATCACTTAGAAACTCGAAAATGAATACAGATAATGTCGCGACCCATTATCAGAATTATTTTCTCGTGACTGAAATGATTTCAATGCTTAAACACTTTTAAAAAAAATCCATTTAAAATCATTCTTATTCAAAAAAAAATCAAAGTAATGTTATATTACTTTTAAAAATATTTCTAATCCTTCGGGATTTAAATTCCAAATTTTGGTTTGAATTCAATTCCATTTCATCTTTGGACACATTATCCATATACAACTATATCTAGTTATATATAACCATTTCAACATTTCGTAATTCCATTTGATTGTAATAACAATCAACACATTCAATAATTTCAGAAGATTATCACTTTTATATCAAAAATATCCTTTGGGAAAAATTATATCATTTACCCATCTTTAAAACAGTACTATGTCGAATTGTTTTGTTCGAGAGTTTAGAAACGCCTATCGATACAGTTGTACTTCCTGTATCGACCAGAATTCATAAACCACTCACCAAACCAATAAACACAATATAAAACAATTTTATATCGAATCTACAAATACGTGCCCTTATATATACACTCAAACTCAATCTAGGGTACTACAAACCCTATCTCTATTGAGTTACGCCACAGAGCCAAGGTTATCACTCAACCTTCAGCTCTGATACCAAATGTAATGGCCCGAATTTCCGTACCCTTTGGGTCAACTAATAGCACCACACGTCACACCCAAATTGCACAGAAACACGAATCATTAATAGAGAGAAGTTAGAGGATGAGAAATAGAAAGAAAGAAAGGTTAGAATAGAAGAAAACAAAGAATACAAATTTCACAGCGGAACGAATAAAAATATATTATATAACATAACTTGTGAAAAACAAATCATTAACTGTATATATACATACCATTATCAGAGCACAACCATTATTCCTGGAACAATTATAAACACATGTTTCCAGATACGATATAGTACACAGCAGAAATATGATAGTCTATAGCTAACTGGTGAAGCCACCTGCTTCCAGCTCTTCCAAATGAATCTGAAAAATCCCGACTACTTGAGTGCCCGTACAAATTTGGGCACACAAGAGTTTAGGGAAAACAAACAAAATAAACTCTGGGTCAGTCATGGGACTGGTGTGAGTAAACTCCAACCATTGGTTAAACTTTTAAAAATCCTTTCGAAAGAAAAGATAATCGTAAGACCGATCCACACATAAACACGGATGGTTTTTACCTTACGATAACCCAAAACATTTTGATATCAAAATCTGGTGATATTATAATAATGTCTACATCAAATAAATAGAATCTAACAGAACGCTTGCATCTCACGCTCCATATATAATATAAAATCAAAAACCACAGGGCGCTAATTGGGGATTGGATTTCCAACGTGACAAGGTATGGGACCACCTGCCGATAATGTATCTCTAGAGACGAATACACTGGGTTCAACAAGAACGTCTTGCAACCCGGCCCTCACATGACCGACCACTCATTTTGCTTGAGTGTATCGAATGTATATCACCAACGGTTGGGATCAGCAACCGTTTCCCGAAAGGGACAGCATCGATAGATTAAGAACAAATGGAATTTCTCTAGATAGGTGATTATACATCCTAATGGGTGCGACCCACATAGCCATGTTGCCTGCCCAATTTTTGTCAATTCCCGGTTGTGAGGCTTGAGGCTTGAATTATCTTCCAGAACATCTGGCCACCATTCACTTTGAATGCCACACCGTCAAATCCATCGGAAATCACTAATTGATTCCCACAAAAATACTCAGACTGTCAGGCTAAAGAAGTTTCCCTTCTATACCACCAACTTCGTACATTTGAAGGAATCAACGTACGTAACCCCTTTGGAACTACTTTGTCAGACACTCGTCCATACAAGTTGTCATGGGTCTGGACAAACCGAAATAACCATTCTATTAATCCCTCTTAGACAATTTCTACCTAGGATTAACAAAACAACCCTTGCACTTTACTCCGTCTTCATAATCTTTTCAACATAAGTTGTTTCATAACTCTTATACCAATACAGAGTGGTTTTCAGATATTAAATCTGATCCCGGTCTCTCCATACTGACAACGGGGGTATAAAATAAAATAAAACTTTGATAATCGGTGATTTAACTATCAAAGCAACATCCATACAATCAACGGTCTTATTTCCAATTGGAAATTTCTATCGATCAATCATCAACCAACACTGGGCCCATTTTAATTTAATTTCTTATTAAATTATTATTTCCAATTCCGGTCTCTTAATTCTACGTTGACCAATTCATTTCATTTTCTAGGTGTAGAAAATATCACTCCTTTTATTTGGGAAAACATTTCAAATTAACACGATGTTATAAACATCGTTATTATAACTCAAATCATTCATCATTTATTAGATAACCATATTGCTTAACCAAGTTTCACCATCGAACCTTAACCATTCCTCCATCGATCATGAAGTCAATCAAGTTGGGGTATATTTACCTCTCAGACCTTAATTGAACCACATTCTCAACTTTGAAATAGTCAAAGCTCACAATTTTAAACAACCCATCGCTTACGCGACTCTCAGATTCGATCTAAGAACATACCTCCATTACATAAAAAATATTGATTATAACGGTAGCGTTATAATCGCTATCTCCAAATATTTGATTTATAAAACATTGCTTTTAACAACAGCGTTACAACCGCTGTCTAGAATTATAGAACATTTATTATAGCAATAGCGTTAAGATCATTGTTAAGATTTACAAAACATCTTTTATAACAGCAGCATTAAAATCGCTGTCTAGAATTTACCAACACTTATTATAACGGTAGCGTTAAAATCGCTATCTAGAATTTACAAAACATTTATTATAATTTATATTCCAGATGTTGGAATAAAACTCAACGTTTTCATTTTAAACGATTATCCATTTCCCTTATTCAAATTCCAATTCGATTTCATATTTCAAATCTAAATTTCTTTTAGATATCTCGTTTGCAACATATTTGCTTTAGCCATTATTCACTTTAACCGGTAATACATCAAATCCATTTGATTTTATCATTTCAAATCCAATTTCATCTATAACTTCTATTATGATTTGTCTATAGAAAATCTCATTTCTAGGTCCTAAATATTTATAATATCATTAACAATTTCTTTTATAACTGCAAAGATTAAAACTAATTTACAAATAACAGTTTCAAAACCTTTACCACTTGTCAATTCATCCCAGTATAAATACTTCATTAAATTTTAAAACGTTGAATCATAATTTGATCCTCTCAGTTAATTGGTAAAAACAAATTTATATTTAAAATCTCTTCTTAAAACCTTATAGCGATTTACATTCAATAAATAAATACCGATTTCATGTCAAATACTAGTTTCAAATAATAAAAAATTTCCCTTCTTCCATAATTATCGTTCATAACTTTAACAAGTTTTCTACCTTCAAATCTATTTGAAATTCTATTTCTAATTACAAAAATAAATTTTCTTTTTAAATTTCTTTCCTACATTTGAAAATACTTCATGGTATTAAACACCAAAATTATAGGGTCAGTGTAATTCATCACAACAAAATCAATCACAGTATATGTGCATCACAACATATATCATGATGAAGAATAAACAGTAATATAAATGTTGAGGAATCCAGTTGGATTCCTCCAACCTGTTTCCTGCATCCACAGATGTTACCCATATCAATAATATTATTTCACATCAATATGAAATATCAGAACTAATAATCAATCAACGATGTAATCCTATCAACCAATTTTATCGACTATTCAACCAAGCAACCATCACACAGTATAAAATTACTGTAAATAAATTTCAAAGCTTGTTTATATAAAAATATAAACGAGGCAAAGTTAGTGAGTTTACTCACCTTGATTCGCATTTGACGGTTCTGCTTTTGTTTCATTTAAAATCAACAGTAGTTGATTTTACCATAAACTTCAATAGTTTTGTTCTCAACCACCTCGGTCTCATTACGTAGATGTTGTCGCTACGACTTCAACGTGACTAATTTTGTCTATTTCTATTCATATACGCGAGCGTTATGCAATTATATTAGTCCATGGTTAAATTTTAAAAATCAATAATTCCTTAGTTAAATATCGGTTAGGGTAATTACATCGATTAGAAAAGCAGAGCCTGATAGAACTCATTTCTTTCTCGCTCCTTTCTTCAACAAATGTTGCTTCGTGATTTCTGGTGAAAACACAAAACTATCGTTGGCTAAATTGTCAATTAAATAAAAACAGTTAATTATTTTCCTTTGAAATTAATCAGGTCTGTTACCATTTTCGTCTCCTCACGATATGCCCATTTGAACCACTTGCTTCTCCCCCCGTACTCTAGACGTCGGCTCCACCAACTCCCGGATCCACAAACCAAAATCTGAAACCCATAAATTTTAGACATCATCTCCTTCCAGTTTCTATGAATACCACTTTCAATACTAATTTCAATCCGTTCACTCTTCCTAAACAAAACTCCAAGCCCACCGAACATCCCGTACCAAACTTCAAACCGAGGTTACCATTCACATTACGATTTCTGTATGGCTTTTTCCAAGTTTTCAAATTCGTGATTATTTGCTAATCACATTTAACAAATGCAATTTCCCTGTCTTGACTCCCAGGATTTCATAGCCGGCCCACCATTAGCTTCAACGTTCAGCAAGCCTTCACGGTGCACGACCCCATTTGAAACTGCAAACCTGCTTCTTCCCAAAAATTAAAACAAACCCATCCGATGGACCTTCTCCACCTTCACTCAACGCAGCACACGCAACCACCCACATAGTTCATCAGAGGGCCGAACTCCTCCCCTCACAGCTCTATCAAATCGAGCCTCTGCAATAATCATCGCGTCACCCATTTTCATTGTTCTTACACAACCCCTCAACTGAAAACGTTTCGCCACCAGATATCTGCCGACACCATCCAGACTACGCCGAGCCTCCATTCACGATTGAATCCCGAAACAGCTTATCCCAGAAAATCCATGCAACCAACCCAATTTGCGACGTGAATTTAGGGTTCAGAAATCCAATACGAGCTGATTTTGGTGCTCTTTGAGGTCCGAGTTTTGTTTGTCTATCAAAAGGAAAGAGGATTCGCTCGAACATTCCAAGTAGCAGCGAGCATGTGCGTTAGTGGAGGAAGAAATAGTAACTGAGAGGGGTGAGAGGATTGGAACCATTCGATTTTTATTTTTGAAGGATTTAAAAGGGCCGGCTGTTTGTAAATCAAGCTACAGGAATAGTGAACGAAGTAAACAATTTGGGTATTAAGCTACAGCTTGTGACTTGAGGAGTCAAATGAATGGAAGAACAACCAATTTCATGAAGAAATGGAATTTAAACGAATTTATGAAGAATGAAATCAAATACATATTTGTTTTGGATCTGAAAAACCAAAAATTTGGGAAGAAGGTTGAACCGTATTTAAAAGGGGAAAGAGCGTGGTAGTCACGGCATTGATAGCTTGGAGGCCACGAAGTTAAATAGCTTGGGATGCACGGAAACTTATTGATGTGGAGAGCACGCTATTGTAAAACATGGCATGTTGTTTTGTACGGTATTAGTTATATTCAAAAAGAATGTGTTGAAACAAATTTAATAAGCCAACGAAAATGACTTATGTTTTAAAAACAGTCCATGCACTTCATTTAAACAACTTTCATACACTAATAGTATTATTATATATTAAGTTCAGATCTGTGTACAAGACTATAATGATAATAATAATAGAAAGATCCTTGTTTATTGTTTTGTCCAAGTAGTTTACAAAAAGAAATTTTCGAACTTCATTGTCTAAAATTATGTTCAGGTCCGAGCCGTTACGGACAGAAGTAAGAATGCGATCGTATCCAGCGAAGCGTCACGATCCCAAAAATATAATAATATCGGTAGTTGAACTTATATTATGAAACCCTAAAATATCGATATAGGGTGCAAAATAACCCAAATAAAAAGTTACGTGTTTAATTAATTAAAAATTACAGTAAAATTCTAAAAATTAAATTATCACTACATCTCAAAAGAACCCTATCCAAATTCGTAACCAATATTTAAATATATGCAAATAACTGTTATGGCATATATACGATTCCACATTGACTTTCTGAAAATTTGATTTGGACATAACTTTTTATTCCTCCTATGAAATCTGGATTTTTCACACTCGTTGGGAAGATATTTTCAAACAGATTCAAATATTTCTTGTTTCACAAAAATCCGATTTATTTTGAATCCTGTACATCCATTTGAAATCGAATTTTCAAACTACCACGCCATTTTGAACTCATTTTATAATTATATTAAATTAACATTCAAACTTCGTTTTATAAATAAATTTGTTATAAATTCCTACACATAGTTCAAAATAAAATATTTAAAATAAATTTAAATATTCAAAACTCAACAGTTGAAAACCCGGGTCGTTACATTTTATTATCCATTTCACATCAACATCACAAACAAACTTCACAACACATCAAACAAGCATACAAGTCGTCCATGGTCTGTGGACGAAGGGTGTCGGGTGCTGCTAAGCACCATCTGCATCCTAGTAGATATTTTAACTAGAAAACACGATTTAATGTGAGAAGTTCTCACCGACTAGCTAAACCAATACACCGCGACTCTTCATATGTAGAAATCTTCGTCGTGCTCGCCTTTTGTCAATTTCATTGTCCGTAGCCACTACATATATAAAAATCACATTTTTATATTGTCTATGTATATAAAAATCACATTTTTATAATCACTCTATATGGATAAAAATCACATTTTTAGACCGCTACTATATAGATAAAAATTCTATTTTTATACCACTACTATATAGATAAAAATTCTATTTTTATACCGCTACTATATAGATAAAAATCATATTTTTATACTGCTACTATATAGATAAAAATTCTATTTTTATTCTCTATACATGTATAAAAATCTAATTTTTATCTTCGCTTTCTATGTATAAAAATCCTACTTTTTCTCATGAAATACAATCATGTTTTAAATCTAAGAACTCATATTTTTACGCTATGTTTTTCTATATAAAATTTATATTTCTTACACTATGCTACTATACACAGAAAAATCTGATTTTAAAACCATGTTATTACATTTAAAAATTATATTTTTAGTTGCCTAAATAAATAAATAAAGAATTTAAAACTCACCGGCGGCAAAAGGGGGGTCCACGGTTAGAAATGGAGGTGGAGTGGGGCGGCACTGGGCCTGACATGGTGGCGTTGGCCTTCTGGTGGTCGTGGGAGGCTGTGGCTGCGGATGGTTCAATTTGGGGGGGGTTTCGACGGTCGAGATGCAGAGGGGGCGGCGATGGGTGCAGGCGGCACGGGGAGGGGTCGGAGGTCGATGCGCCGCTGGGGGGCGCGATGGTGGGCGGTGGCGGCTAGGGCAGAGTAGCGGTGGATTTTTTTCTTCTGAATCTCGATTTTGAAGGATTGAGGGAGAGAGAGAAAAGGGGTGCTATTATAAAGTTTTTAATTAGTTTATTTATTTAATTCTTAAAAGCAACTTTTTATTTCGATCTCGAAATCGAACCCACCGACTGTCATCCCTAGCTAATTACCCTCATTCCGAACATAATGGGATATGTATCGTGAGCCAGTTCGGTTGTTACGATCAGTTTTAATTTAAATTATAACATGAATCTATATATTCACTTTTAAACGTACATTTCAATTTGCTGGGGTCACATACGAACTCTAAAAATTCCCGAAAAATTATTTCTAGCTTAGTATTGGCGATATGGTTGTAACAAAACTAATTTCGTCAGATTCCTAGACCGTTTGAAAAATGGCCATTTTCTGGTCGATCGAAATTGACTAAAACTGCCAAAACACGTTTTACTTCGCCATGCTCACATATTGATTCAAAAAATTACGAATTTTGGAATCTCGCAATAACTAGACATCCCAGATCCAACGAAAGTGATTTCGTCGGAAACCGAGGTCGTTTGCAGAATTTCCATTTTCAAGGGCCAGAATTACATAGCGACTATTCTGAATTATCAACTGGGCGTAACTTTTGATTCCCGCTATGAAATTTCAATTTCTCGAATTCGTTGGAAAGATATTCTCAAATAGATTCTAATATTTTTGGTTTCGCTAAAATCCGGTTTATTTTGAATCTTACACATTCATTTGAACTTTGAAATTGAAATTTCAAACTACCGCGCCATTTTCAATTCCTTTTATAATTATAAATAATTATTTATATTCTAACGCCGATTCAAATAAATCTATACGTTCAAATTCTATTCAAAATAAATTACTCGTCGTTATTATTTAAAATAATTCATTTTAAATAATCAAAATTCGCTAAAATTGCCGAAATAAAAATTTTAAATTGGCTCAATTTCCGGGTTATTACAATCTCCCCCACTTAAAACTTTTCGTCCCCGAAAAGGAACAAAGCTGAAAGTTGTTTAACTAATCAACTCAACTTCCATTATTTTCATTATGACTTAAGTTCTTCAACTTTTCAGTTTCTAAGAACTTTTCAAATTTTTCAAAAAATTTGGCTAACACCCTAAATTTTCGAAATTTTTTGCCATAACCTCCCCTGCAACGAGGACTTGGGATATTTCAAATAACCTCCCATGGCCTCACCAATCCAAAAAGTAAAAGAAACAGCCAAGCGGCTAGCCAATTGGCTCATAAAATCATCCAAACCCAATAAATTTGTAAACATGTACCTATTTGTCGGGCAAACAATTTTATTCTTCTGCTCAAGCCTCCTTGCTATGACCTGTTCAATATAATACATGTATATGCATGCAGTTGTAATCATTTTTCAATACAGTTCAATATTCGGTTCAATTTGGCATAATGGTTCAAATTTCAAACCAATAATCAAACAACACAACCATCAATCAATTAGTGAATTAACGTTTCAAATTCATAATTTAATATATATACAGAAAATCATGTTTTTGATGCAAAATCACAACAATAAACATATCTAGTTTTGGTTCTCACATCAGTCTGATGGAAATATATAGATTTCCCACTTTCGAAACACGAACACAAACTCTGATGATGATATATCAATCATCAGAATCATCTTCGGGCGACTAGAGTGTGATTCTATATCTATCCAGTATATTAAAACTTCGAATATACGTTCATGACGCGTATATGAAAAATCTTTATATACTCGATTGTTCAAATTCAACACAAATAAAATATTCAAATACGTATACTTGAATTTTACTTTCAAAACAAAATTTGTTTTCAATTTTTATTTTAAAAACATGCTCTTCACACTCGTTCTAGGATACTACTGATCCTATCTCTAATGAGTTATTCTTATTGGATATTTCTAATCCAACCTCTGATGAATTCTTTCGTTCGGTTCTAATGTGTCTTGTTCTCGAGCTCTGTAAACCAAAGCTCTGATACCACTGTAAGAACCCCTAGACTTCCCCGGTAAGGAAAGCACGAATTGCTTTGAGGACAAGACGAATCAGAACACAAACAGAAGAACATTTCATTGCTTATTATAACAATTCCATCAGAGTACAAGGATATACAAAGTATGAATGCATATTACACATTTGACAAATATCAGAGATTTAAATTACATTTAAATACATAGCAGTGGAAAGATAATAAAAACATAACTGAAAGAAATATACGGGTACAGAGCTTCCCGGATATCATTCCAGCTGTAAATCAAGATCCTGTGAATATAAATCTGCAAAACCCAACTACTAGCTGCCTGTGTCGAAAATAAGGGCACCCAGAGTTTAGGTTAAAACGATAAACTCCAGCTCATTCATGTGACTGGTGTGAGAACTGAAACAGTTATTAATCTTTATTTTTAAAGTTAGGTAAATCGAGGGACCACGTCATATAACACGGAACGGGTTTCCTCCCAAGAATACCAGTGCATAAAACAAAACAGCGCAATGCTTTTTGGAAAAATGAAGCTATTATAACACCCAGGTCCCATCACACAATGCAACGCAAGCCGAAGGATAGGGTTTTCCCTTATAATAGCCAAACATGCTTGGTACGTTTAAAACAAATCATTTGATACTATTATAAGTGTATAGCGTCAAAACAATTTCAATCATAAATATCAATCATAGATGGCATGGGTACCATATATCATGTCGCCATACTAGGCTCTGCAAATAAAACCGCAATGTCACGTATTGGAAATTGGATTCCATCATGACTCGAGGCAAGGGGCAAGCTCCTTTCCGTTCGAGACACTCTAGCAAATGTATCAGGACCACACACAACGATCCTTGGATCTTCAGGGCCGGTCCTCTCTTACTTTTGAGGATTAGTTATTCCTGAACACACATTTCCCGGTCCTATAGGACCTATATAATGGTCTGTACGTCGGCTCACATAGTGCCAGTTATTGACCATATATTCGAGGCGCCTCGCATTCCAACAACCACACAGGTAAAAAGTATATAAATGTCAGGGCTGGTAGGTCACTGACATCACCCATAGCTAGAAAGAAACGTTGTGCTCTCCCTGCAGTCACTATCCCGTTTTTGACTCATACCGAGGTGTGAGGCTTGCGTATTCACGCTATACACAAAGCTATACCACACAGGCCGTGCTTTGATCATCAACCACAAGACTTTGCTTTTCAACAGAAGCCTTGATCATTTGCCACTTAGGCATGCCACACAGGCAATTCACTCCATGCGACTGATGTCCATCGATATACAACCTCTAAGCTCGTACGTCTCAGAGAAGGGCTTTAAGCAAGAGAATAAATTCTCCACCGCCAAACAGATGTATATTTAATAGAGATCAATCAACACAGAATAAAATTCAATGTCAGACACACAGTCCATTTACAAGTTCGTTCTGGGTCTAAACGAAACCGAAGGCACTTTCCTCGCATATCCATCAATCCCCAAGTACGTCTGGACGATCACCAACTGATTCCCTCCTCTTGGGTGTACAGCCCAATCAAGATCATCAGTAATCACTCTAATGACGTGAAGACCTCCGGTCTTCGACCACCGTCTTCATCCTCGACACCACGTCGAATTAGTTCAAAACTAGTTCAAAACTCGTTCATTTCACATCAACGTCACAAAAAAACTTCACAACACATCAAACAGGCATACAAGTTGTCCATGGTATGTGGACGACGGGTGTCGGGTGCTGCTAGGCACCGTCTGCATCCTAGTATATATTTTAACTAGAAAACAAGATTTAAAGTGAGAAGTTCTCACCGACTAGCTAAACCAATACACCATGACTCTTCATATGTAGAAATCTTCGTCGTGCTCGCCTTTTGTCAATTTCATTGTCCGTAGCCGCCACTACATATATAAAAATCACATTTTTATATTGTTGCTATGTATATAAAGTTCACATTTTTATAATCACTCTACATGGATAAAAATCACATTTTTATACCGTTACTATATAGATAAAAATTCTATTTTTATACCGCTAATATATAGATAAAAATTCTGTTTTTATACCGTTACTATATAGATAAAAATCATATTTTTGTACCACTACTATATAGATAAAAATTCTATTTTTATTCTCTATACATGTATAAAAATCTAATTTTTATCTTCGCTTTCTATGTATAAAAATCCTACTTTTTCCCATGAAATACAATCATGTTTTAAATCTAAGAACACATATTTTTACACTATGTTTTCTATATAAAATTTATATTTCTTACACTATGCTACTATACACAGAAAAAACTGATTTTAAAACCATGTAATTCCGTATAAAAATTATATATTCAGTTGCCTAAATAAATAAATAAAGAATTTAAAACTCACCGGGGGCAAAAGAGGGTCCACGGTCAGAAATGGAGGTGGAGTGGGATGGCACTGGGCTGACATGGCGGCGCTGACCTTCTGGTGGTCTTGGGTGGCTGTGGCGGAGGATGGGTTCAATTTGGGGAGGGTTTGGGGGTTTCGACGGTCTAGATGCAGAGGGGGGGCGGCGATGGGTGCAGGCAGCGCGGGTAGGGGTCGGAGGTTGGTGCGCCGCTGGGGGGGCGCGATGGTGGGCGGTGGCGGCTAGGGCAGAGCGGCGGTGGATTTTTTTTCTTTTCTGAATCTTGATTTTGAAGGAGTGAGGGAGAGAGAGAGAAAAGGGATGGCTATTGTAAAGTTTTTAATTAATTTATTTATTTATTTCCTAAAAGAAACTTTTTATTTCGACCTCGAAATCGAACCCGCCGACTGTTGCCCCTAGCTAGTTACCCCCATTCCGAACACAATGGGATATGTATCGTGAGCCAGTTCGGCTGTTACGATTAGTTTTCGTTTAAATTATAACATGAATTTATATATTCACTTTTAAACGTATATTTCAATTTACTGGGGTCACATACGAACTCTAAAAATTCCCGAAAAATTATTTCTAGCTTCGTATTGGCGATACGGTTCTAATAACACTAATTTCGTCAGATTCCGAGACCATTTGAAAAATGGCCATTTTCTGGTCGATCGAAATTGATTGAAACTGCCAAAACACGTTTTACTTCGCAACGCTCACATATTGATTCGAAAAATTACGAATTTTGGAATCTCGCAATAACTAGACATCCCGGATCCAACGAAAGTGGTTTCGTCGGAAACCGAGGTCGTTTGCAAAATTTCCATTTTCAAGGGCCAGAATTCCATAACGACTATTCTAAATTTTCAACTGGCCGTAACTTTTGATTCCCGTTATGAAATTTCAATTTCTCAGATTCGTTGGAAAGATATTCTCAAGTAGATTCTAATATTTTTTGTTTCGCTAAAATCCGGTTTATTTTGAATCCTGCACATTCATTTGAACTTTGAAATCGAAATTTCAAACTACCGCGCCATTTTCAATTCCTTTTATAATTATAAATAATTATTTATATTCTAACGCCGATTCAAATAAATCTATACATTTAAATTCTATTCAAAATAAATTTCTCGTCATTATTATTTAAAATAATTCATTTTAAATAATCAAAATTCGCTAAAATTGCCAAAATAAAAATTTTAAATTGGCTCAGAATTTCCGGGTTATTACAATCTCCCTCACTTAAAACTTTTCGTCCTCGAAAAGGAACGAAGCTGAAAGTTGTTTAACTATCAACTCAACTTCCATTATTTTCATTATGACTTAAGTTCTTCAACTTTTCAGTTTCTAAGAACTTTTCAAAAAAATTCAAAAATTTGGCTAACACCCTAAATTTTCGAAAAATTTCGCCATAACCTCCCTTGCACCGGGGACTTCGGGATATTTCAAATAGCCTCACATGGCCCTCGCCAATCCAAAAAGAAAAAGAAACACCCAAGCGGCTAGCCAATCGGCTCATAAAATCATCTAAACCCAATAAATTTGTAAACATGTACCTATTTGTCGGGCAAACAATTTTATTCTTCTGCTCTAGCCTCATTGCTATGACCTGTTCAATGTACATACATGTATATGCATGCAGTTGTAATCATTTTTCAATACAGTTCAATATTCGGTTCAATTTGGCATAAGGGTTCAAAATTCAAACCAATAATCAAACAACACGACCATCAATCAATTAGTGAATTATAGTTTCAAATTCATAATTTGATATATATACAGAAAATCATGTTTTTGATGCCAAATCACAATAATAAACCTATCTAGTTTTGGTTCTCACACAAGTCTGATGGAAATATATTGATATCCCACTTTCGAAACACGAACACAAACTCTGGTGATGATATATCAATCATCAGAATCATCTCCGGGCGACTAGAGTGTGATTCGATATCTATCCAGTATATTAAACTTCGAATATACGTTCATGACGTGTATATGCAAAATCTTTATATACTCGATTGTCCAAATTCAATACAAATAAAATATTCAAATACGTATACTTGAATTTTACTTTCAAAACAAAATTTGTTTTCAATTTTTATTTTAAAAATATACTCTTCACACTCGTTCTAGGATACTACTGATCCTATCTCTAACGAGTTATTCTTATTGGATATTTCTAATCCAACCTCTGATGAATTCTTTCGTTCGGTTCTAATGTGTCTTGTTCTCGAGCTCTGTAAACCAAAGCTATGATACCACTGTAAGAACCCTAGACTTCCCCAGTAAGGAAAGCACGAATTGCTTTGAGGACAAGACGAATCAGAACATAAACAGAAGAACATTTCATTGCTTATTACAATAATTCCATCAGAGTACAAGGATATACAAAGTATGAATAAATATTACACATTTGACAAATATCAGAGATTTAAATTACATTTAAATACATAGCAGTGGAAAAATAATACAAAACATAACTGAAAGAAATATACGGGTACAGAGCTTCCCGGATATCATTCCAGCTGTAAATCAGGATCCGGTGAATATAAATCTGCAAAACCCAACTACTAGCTGCCTGTGTCGAAAATAAGGGCACCAAGAGTTTAGGTTAAAACAATAAACTCCAGGTCAGTCATGTGACTGGTGTGAGAACTAAAATAGTTATTAATGTTTATTTTTAAAGTTAGGTGAATCAAGGGACCACTCCGTATAACACGGAACGGGTTTCCTCCCAAGAATACCAGTGCTTAAAACAAAACAGCGCAATGCTTTTTGGAAAAATGAAGCTATTATAAGACCCAGGTCCCATCACACAATGCAACGCAAGCCGGAGGATAGGGTTTTCACTTATAATAGCCAAACATGCTTGGTGCATTTAAAACAAATCATTTGATACTATTATAAGTGTATAGTGTCAAAACAATTTCAATCATAGACGGCATGGGTACCATATATCATGTCGCCATACTAGGCTCTACAAATAAAACCGCAATGTCACGTATTGGAAATTGGATTCCATCATAAGTCGATGTAAGGGGCAAGCTCCTCTCCGTTCGAGACACTCTAGCAAATCTCTCAGGACAACACACAGTGATCCTTGGATCTTCAGGGCCGGTCCTCTCTTACTTTTGAGGATTAGTTATTCCTGAACACACATTTCCCGGTCCTATAGGACCTATATAACGGTCTGTACATCGGCTCACATAGTGGCAGTTATTGACCATATATTCGAGGCGCCTCGCATTCCAACAACCACACAGGTAAAAAGTATATAAATGTCAGAGCTGGTAGGTCACTGACATCACCCATAGCTAGAAAGAAACATCGTGCTCTCCCTGCAGTCACTGTCCCGTTTTTGACTCATACCGAGGTGTGAGGCTCGCGAATTCACGCTATAAACAAAGCTATGCCACACAGGCTGTACTTTGATCATCAACCGCAAGACTTTGCTTTTCAATAGAAGCCTTGATCATTTGCCACTTAGGCATGCCACACAGGCAATTCACTCCATGCGACTGATATCCATCGATATAGAACCTCTGAGCTCGTACGTCTCAGAGAAGGACGTTAAGCAAGAGAATAAATTCTCCGCCGCCAAACAGATGTATATTGAATAGAGATCAATCAACACAGAATAAAATCAAATGTCAGACACACAGTCCATTTACAAGTTCATTCTGGGTCTGAACGAAACCGGAGGCACTTTCCTCGCATATCCATCGATCTCCAAGTACGTCTGCACGATCACCAACTGATTCCCTCCACTTGGGTGTACAGCCCAATCAAGATCATCAGTAATCATCCAAACGATGTGAAGATTTCCGGTCTTCAACCACCGTCTTCATCTTCGACTTATCGTCGAATCGGTTATTCAGAATGGGTATAAACCCGGCCTTTCCGAATAACCCGCGTATATAATAGACAAATGTTACACAAACACAACATACGCCTCATTCCAATTCAGAATATTCCTTTATTCATTTTTTCACATTCATAGGGGAACTGTTCCCATTAATTTTATCAAAGATAAATTCTTCTAAATTTATTCTTTAATCTTCCTTTGGATATCATTTCAAACCGTGTTAAGGTTTTCCAAACTAGTCGGGATTAGCGAACCACACCGAAGTAATCATTTTATTTCCCAATCCCAAACTATTCATCCCATGTAGCAAAAATGGTAGTACTCACCACGGTGTTATCGATAAATATTAATTACCATTTCACGTTCAAATCTAATTAAAGATTTAACTATCGCTTTGGAGCAAAACTGGCGATACTCCATTCACGATCACTTTAATCTAATTAAAGATTCATTAAAACCCCACTTAGTTTTAATCTTCCCAAAAATCAATATCCTGCCTTTGACTGGGTTAAAGAACCAATGTCATCTAAAACACGGTTCACGATAAACCAAAAATCACATTTCATTGTTAATTGGGTTAAAGAACAGGTGTTATTCAAAACACCGCTCCCAATAAACCCCAAAAAAAACCAATTTAAATTCAATTCCAATTAAATACTAATTAACTGGACAATTTCACTAAATCTTAATTAAAAGATTTGTTCTTTTCTAAACTGGGTTCAAGAACAGTGTTATTCAAGACACCACTCATGACGAACCCAAAATCTCAATTGATATTAAATACAAGGCTCTGAATAGAAAATATATTGGCTTATATTCAATATCAAATTCTGAAACCAACAAATATCGTATTGGAAATAACGATGTAAAATATATCTTTCAAATTTCCACAGCTTTATCTCTATAATCACGGAATCCAACATCAAAATATTCCGAAGATAACTTCGATTCAAATCCATTCCAATTCACGTATTGGAAATTCTTATTATTTTTAAAACCACTTCAAATCTAGTTCAAAACTAGTTCATTTCAATAAAATATATTTTTATCCTTTCAAATGTGGAATTTTTTCATCCTAGTTCTTTCCAATTCATATATTATGATTTTACACAAATTAGTAATATTTTTAATAATTTTATCAAGGCCCGTACAGTCGGTTTTCAATAACGGCCACCAAACTGCACTTACAGCGACCTTTTCCAAATTTGATTTGGACAAAATTCCAAATCCAACCATTAGATTTCAAACTTCTAATATTCATTGGAAAGCACTTCTCGATACGAACCCAACGGTTCTGGTTTTAGGAGAATCCGACGGTCGGATCTCCCGTAACGTCAACTCGAAGTCAATGGTCGAAGTTAACGAACTGCCGCTGCGCGGCGCGTTCTATTCAGGCCATTAATATATATAATATATATTATATATATTTCGTCGATTTCAATTCAAAACGTATTTTATAAATTGTTTTAAATTTGTTTTCAAAACAATTTCAACTTCATATTCAATTTCAAAGAAAAATTGAATATTCCACACCATCGATATACAAATGATAATATTTTCAAAACGTTATATTCTGAAATCACTTCCTTTTCTATAATCATTATAAAATGAATATAATCGATATAAATATCGTTTGCGTCAAAATGGCGCATCTCTAATCACCACGGCTTTTTATATTTCAATAACTTCGTTGTTCTATTCAACAAATGAATGTTTATTCTATTCAACACATGAATCTATATTTCTTTCAACACATGAATATTCTGAACACATGAGTATCGTCAACACATGACTATTTTTGTTATTTAATATATTCGATAAAATTATGATAAAGATGTAAATTCTATTGTTTAAAATATTTTACTCAACACATGAACATTTTCAACACATGAATATTCTCAACACATGAGTATCGTCAACACATGACTATTTTTGTCATTTAATATATTTTATAAAATTATGATAAAGATGTAAATTCTATTGTTTAAAATATTTTACTCAACACATGAATATTTTCAACACATGAATATTCTCAACACATGAGCATCGTCAATACATGACTATTTATTCTATTCAACACATGAATCTTTATATTATAATATTCTTTATTTTCCAAATTGAAATGAGGCCCAATCAATTACCATATAATGTTAATTATATGGATTCCATACAACACATGTGTATAGTAGCAATGATAAATAATTAATCATCATCCAAAGTGCACCACACAACTGCATAAGCATTAAATATAACTAATTAACGCTCATATAGTCTGTCAATCAAACGATCGACATACCACTAAACAGTTGGGGTTAGTGTACGTCAAATATCTTCCCAACACCCGTGTGGGGTTTCAATCCATAAACACTGAATATTATTTGTGCAGTTGGGCGATGTGTGAAATTTATCGTCCCAATCAATATCCTTCAAATAGGTGTACATAAACAAACCGTCCGGTTTGTAAATGATTTTTTATTTATTCACATTCACGTTAAAAATTATATTTTTAATGATAATTTATTTATTTCACACATGTATGTTTTATTATCCATTTCACATCAACATCACAAACAAACTTCACAAGACATCAAACAAACATAGAAGTCGTCCATAGTTTGTGGACGACGGCTGTCGGGTGCTGCTAAGCACCGTCTGCATCCTAGTATACATTTTAACTAGAAAACAAGATTTAAAGTGAGAAGTTCTCACCGACTGGCTAAACCAATACACCACGACTCTTCATATGTAGAAATCTTCGTCGTGCTCGCCTTTTGTCAATTTCATTGTTCGTAGCCGCCACTACATATATAAAAATCACATTTTTATATTGTTGCTATGTATATAAAAATCACATTTTTATAATCACTCTACATGGATAAAAATAACATTTTTATACCGCTACTATATAGATAAAAAATTTATTTTTATACCGCTACTATATAGATAAAAATTCTATTTTTATACCGCTACTATATAGATAAAAATCATATTTTTATACCGCTACTATATAGATAAAAATTCTATTTTTATTCTCTATACATGTATAAAAATCTATTTTTTATCTTCGCTTTCTATGTATAAAAATCCTACTTTTTCCCATGAAATACAATCATGTTTTAAATCCAAGAACACATATTTTTACACTATGTTTTCTATATAAAATTTATATTTCTTACACTATGCTACTATACACAGAAAAATCTGATTTTAAAACCATGTTATTCCTTTTAAAAGTTATATTTTTAGTTGCCTAAATAAATAAATAAAGAATTTAAAACTCATCGGTGGCAAAAGGGGGTCCACGGTCAGAAACGAAGGTGGAGTGGGGCGGCACTAGGCCTGACATGGCGGCGCTGGCCTTCTGGTGGTTAGGGTGGCTGTGGCGGCGGATGGGTTCAATTTTGGGAGGGTGTGGGAGGTTTCGACGGTTTAGATGCAGAGGGGGGCAGCGATGGGTGCAAGCGGCGCGGGAAGAGATCGGTGCACCGCTGGGGGGCGCGATGGTGGGCGGTGGCGGCTAGGGTAGAGCGGCGGTGGATTTTTTTCTTTTGAATCTTGATTTTGAATGAGTGAGGGAGAGAGAGAGAGAGAGAAAAGGGGGGCTATTATAAAGTTTTTAATTAATTTATTTATTTTATTCCTAGAAGCAACTTTTTGTTTCGACCTCGAAATCGAACCCACTGACTGCCGTCTCTAGCTAATTACCCCCATTCCGAACATAATGGGATATGTATTGTGAGCCTGTTCGGCTGTTACGATCAGTTTTCGTTAAAATTATAACATGAATCTAAATAATCACTTTTAAACGTACATTTCAATTTACTGGGGTCACATACGAACTCTAAAAATTCCCGAAAAATTATTTCTAGTTTTGTATTGATGATATGGTTCTAACAAAACTAATTTCGTCAAATTCCGAGACCGTTTGAAAAATGGCCATTTTCTGGTCGATCGAAATTGACTGAAACTACCAAAACATGTTTTACTTCGCCACGCTCACATATTGATTCGAAAAATTACGAATTTTGGAATCTCGCAATAACTAGACATCCCGGATCCAACAAAAATGGTTTCGTCGGAAATCGAGGTCATTTGCAAAATTTCCATTTTCAAGGGCCAGAATTCCATAGTGACTATTCTGAATTTTCAACTGGGCGTAACTTTTGATTCCCACTATGAAATTTCAATTTCTCAGATTCGCTGGAAATATATTCTCAAATAGATTCTAATATTTTTGGTTTCGCTAAAATCCAGTTTATTTTGAATCCTGCACATTCTTTGAACTTTGAAATCGAAATTTCAAACTACTGCGCCATTTTCAATTCCTTTTATAATTATAAATAATTATTTATATTCTAACGCCGATTCAAATAAATCTGTACATTCAAATTCTATTAAAAATAAATTTCTCGTCATTATTATTTAAAATAATTCATTTTAAATAATCAAAATTCGCTAAAATTGCCAAAATAAAAATTTTAAATTGGCTCAGAATTTCCGGGTTATTACATGGAACCATTAGGTTAGTATCGAAAAGAGCTTTCCAATGAATATGAGATATTTGAAATCTAATGGTTGGATTTGGAATTGTGTCCAAATCAAATTTGGAAAATGTCGCTATGGATGCAGTTTGGTGGCCGTTATTGGTAACCGACTATACGGGCCTTGATAAAATTATTAAAAATATGGAAAATTTATGTAAAATCATAATAAGTGATTTGGAAAGATTTTGGATGAATAATTCCATATTTGAAAAGATAAAAATATATTTTTATCGAAACGAACTAGTTATTAACTAGAATAATAATCCAATGTAATTAAATAAAGTAAATTTGATTTTTGGGTTTGTCGTGAATGGTGTCTTAAATAACACTGTTCTTAAACCTATTTGAGGAAAGGTTAAATCTTTAAATTAGATTTAGATAAATTTACCAATTAATTAATATTTAATTGGAACTGAAATGAAAGTTGATTGTGGGTTTATCGTGAACTGTGTTTTAAATGGCATTTGTTCTTTAACCCAATTAAATGTGAAAATATAATTTGGAATTTATAAATCTTTTATTAAGATTTAAATGGAAATTTTCCAAAGTAAAGTTTTTCAATTTAATATATTAAATTGAAATTGAATGGAATTCGATTTGGTAATAATCGAGATGAGCTTCTGTGAATGAAGACTGTTACTATACATGGAATTTAAAAGGCTTTGCCGCTATTCCATTTATATTATTAGTCTGACACAGGAATTTATATCGATTATGTACTGTTATGATTTCTGTGTAGATTCCATTTTGTTGGAAAATGGTTTTGGGTTTATCGTGAATTGTGTTTTAAAAGACATTGGTTCTTTAACCCAGTTAAAGATAAGATTAATTTCTTAAATTTGAATAATCATTAAGTAATGATTTTTTAGATTAAAAAAATGGAGTTTTAATAAATCTTTAATTAGATTGAAATGAGAATGGAATAATTAAATTTATAGAATTCATGAAATGATCGAGAATGGAGTACCACCAGTTTTAGCGATAGTTAAATCTTTAATTAGATTTGAACATAAAAGGGTAATTAATTTTACTCAGAACACCGTGGGTGTTAGATTTGGAGTGCTACCAGTTTTGCTCCGTGGGATGAATAGGTCGGGATTGGGAAATAATAAATGATTACTGTGGTAAGGTTCGATAATCCCGACTAGTTAATAAAATCTTTTCAAATTGATATACAAGGGAAGAATGAAGAATAAATTTAAAAGAATTTATCTTCGATAAAATTAATGGGAATCTTTCCCTAATTATGTGAATATCTTATTAAAGAATATTCTGAATTGGAATGAGTCGTATGATGTGTTCTGATAGCACTTTATTATTGATTATAAAATACGCGAGTTATTTGGAAAGATAGGGTTTAACCCATTCTGAATAATTAATACGACGACTAAAAGTCAACGATGAAGACGGTGGTTGAAGACTGAAGTTCTTCACATTGTTTGGATGAATACTGATGTCTTGATTGGGCTGTACACCCAAGACAAGATAATAAGTGGTGATCGTTCAGACGTACTTGGAGATCGACGGATATGCGAGGACCTATCTCCTATATTGGACATATGGGATAAGGAATAAAGTGCCTACGATTTCGTTCAGACCCAGAACGGTCTTATAAATAGACGTGTGTCTGACATTGGATTTCATTCTGTATTAATTGATTTCTATTAAATACATATCTGTTTGGTGGCGGAGAATTTATTCTTGTTATCCATAAAAGTTGAGAGCAATGCAGATCGGTCTGGATCACTTGAGGAATGGGTCGGTCAGGTTATCAAGGAGGTGGATCGGCCTGATTGCTTAAAAGTGGGTCAGTGTAATGCCACAAAGCAATGAATCAGGTCGGACTAGTCTATTGGTCGAGTCGGTTTGGATAACACAAAGTGGATCGGTCTGTTCGTGAAGCATTGGATCGGTCTGTTAGCTGTGAAACGGGTCGGCCTGCTTTGTCCTAATTGAATCAATATGGTTGAAAAGCATCTGGATCATCTAGGTTATAGAAAACTGGATCGGCTAGTATCTGAATCGGCTGGAACAAGCTTGATTGAACCATTTTGGATCAGTCAGAACCATTCTGGATCGGTCAGGAGCCTAAAAACTGGCAATTAGCTGGCAGTGACATTTTTGTAAATACTCAATAGCCCTATCCAAAACCTGAGAGCTATATTTCATTCAACATTCATTCCTCACTTCTGTAAATAGGGGTTCAAAACCACTTCAAAAGGGAGGATTTTGATGACCGCGAAGGGCTGCTCAATCCAATCTTTGGTCTTTTCCAAGTGATTTGATCATCACAGCCATCTCAAATTAAAGATCTAACTCCGAATTCACCATGAAGACATGAAGACTCATCGAAACTAGTGAGAAAGCTTAGATTTGTTCTACCATTAGCTATATTTAAAGGATCTCATCGATTTCTCCAAAGAATTTTCATTATCTCAAAGAGTGGGATTGTAAGGTTAATGATGGATGTATTGAGAGTATATACTTGCCTTGTAACTCCAAATGCAATAATGGAATCATACTTCAAAGTGGATGTATATCAAGCTTGATTGAACCACTATAAACTTTGTGTCTCTCTTTACTTGCATTTACTCTAGCTTGTGGCTCCACTTCTCTTATTTTTCGAGCATATTGTGAAGTGCATTTTGTACTCTCGGTGTTGACTCAAATTTCGAGATCAACATTTAGCGCCCACCGTGGGGACGATTCAATCCTCCGTTCTCTCGCACTCTCCCGCAAGTTTCAAAACGTCGCATTAAGAATCTAATCCTTTCTCACTACGATCTAATTCAAGTCCTCACCTAAAACTATGGGTAAACCAGGTAGACCACTAAAGAAGGTCACTAATCAAAATGCCGAGAATGATGATAATGTCGCCGATCATGAAACTGCTCCTCCTACCAACCAATTTGAAGTTGGGGAAAGTTCTAAGGCCGGAGCCGCCATAACAAGACGAGAATTGGATGAGATTGCCACAACTTTAACTAGCCAAATGGATATTGCAAACGAGGCCATGATGAAAAGGCTTGAAATAATGTTCGCCATGCAAGCTGCTATGGCAAAAATACCATGAAATCTGCCCACGCTAAATCCGTTCAAACTCCACAAACGGAAAATGCAGATTCCTCTTCTTCAAGAACAAACCAAAAGAATTTTGTTTAGGAAGTGGCAGATCCTACTCGGAAGGAAGCAAAACCCTCCGCTCACAACTAGTCCGATAAGACAACTTCTCAACAAGTGCTCGGTTCCGCCAAAGGGGTACTTCCCCAAGTAGGAGGTTCAGGGCCCCGAAATCCAAACCGCAACTGTCTACCTAGGCAGACATCCGGTAAGGAAGACGGCGTCTTCCCTACGGGCCGACACAATGAGGAGGAGCGTATAACGGAAATGGTCCATAAAATCATGGAAAGAAGCCAAAAGAAGTAGGATGACGAGAAATAATGGGGATTTGTTCCTACAAAAACCCCACTCACGGAAAGGATTAAAATAGCTCCATGTCCAAATAAGTTCAAGCCCCCGAAAGTGCAAGCCTACAATGGAACAACTGATCCTAATGTGTTTCTGTTTAAGTACGATCACCACATGGATGGAGCTCGAGCGACTGACAAGTTGAAATGCTTGTACTTTCCAACTTATCTCAAGGGGGTTGCTTCGCTTTGGTTTACCAAGCTACCACCTAGGTCGGTGGATGATTTTGCTACGTTGGCGAAGCTATTCAGGGAGCAATTCTATAACACCCCACGTCTATTAATGTCACTCACTAAGGGAATTCATGAACTTTGATGGAGTATTATATGAGTATAGAACAGAATATCACAAGACAGATATGTAAAATGGTACTTAAGAAAATTCAAAATTTATTCATTGCAGCGGAAAAGCAAAACATGTTTGGTTACAACATCAAAACCACATACTAGAGCCAAATACACAAATATCCATCTTGAACAAAATTATTATCAGAGTACATAAAAGTAAAACCATAATCCCACTCCAAATAGCCATAATGTAAAAGAGATAAAGCTGAGCGTTACTTTCAACACTTCCAAGCACTTCAAGAAGAAAGAAATCCAGGTCAAGCTCCACTAGTCCCACCCTGACGACCTGGGGGGGAAGAAAGAAAAGAGGCAAAACAAAAAGGGTTGGACATAATTTGGCGAGTCTAGTGACTTTAACAATATAATCAGTAAAGTAATAGGATAAGAACATAAACTGGATATAAGAGATGACTGTAACATAAGCAGATATGACAAGGTAAACAAGATGAATAAGATATAACATTAATTGCGCTTCTAATCACTATAAGATAATTCCTACACCGCAACAATACTAGTTCCCTATTGAAAGTTGATCCCTCTTACTAAACATAATAATAACAATAATGATGGTAGTTTCATGTACTCCTAGCTGTTGTCATAGGTGCCGCTTGCTCCTATCTCCAATAGTTGTACCCACTACCCTACCCATTCGATCGACTCCCTAACTCGTAGATACCCGTGCTGGTCCCACAGTAGGGTGTACCACTCCCTAAAGTGGCAACCCGATACTACTAAAAGGCACGGCTTATACCAACACGATGCAACAACGTCTTACCTACCAGCCCGGACCCACGCACGCACATGACTCCGTTGGACTTGCACTGCCATCGCTATCTCTTTATTGACCTCTTACAATCAACCCCAATAAGCGTGTCCCAATCGTCGACCTAGTTCGAGCTTATATAAATACTAAAATGGGTTACTGGTTGAAAAGGGTCCACCTACTTGACACAAGCTTCCCTCCTAAGCATGGTCCCCACTAGAAATTCCCACTTAACCTCTCTTTATCCTCATGTCTAATCACATTTCTCATCTTGGTTAAGTGTTTTAATTATGTTTCACATGCTGCCCATGTTACCCACTTTACCCTTTATCATTCTCATGTCTTACCACATGTCTTATCTTGGTTTAGTGTTCAATAATTCATTATAATCGTAATCTTGCAAGACCTCTCACATTAGATTGCTGTTTTGCGGTTGTTGGATATGCCGAGCGGTCTCGGGCGGTCCCGGGCGGTCTTATACCACAATTCGAATCTAACTTTGTGTCTTTGCATTATTACGTATCTAATTTCTGCCTTTGACCTCTCACATTAGATTACCAAATTGCGGTTGCTGGATGTGCCAGCGGTTCCGGGCAGTCTTATACCGCAATTCGAATCTAACCTCGTGTTTTAGGCATTCATTATCACTTTCTTGATTCAAGTCCCAATTTTTAAACCTTGGATTAAAATATATTCTAATTACCATAATTTCCAATGTTTATAATATTAATCCAAATTAGGCCTACAATCTTACGTATACATGTTATGTCAAATTACGCCCAAATTAATTTGCGTTCATTGTTATCAACAACTTATGCCAAACATCATGTATACAAATTATATCCAATTATGCCCAATCCAACTTATGCCAAATCTCATGTATACAATTTACACACAATTATGCTCAAATTGATTTATGCCAATAATCTCATTTCAAGTTTCCCCAAACTTTTCATAATCGTTCAACCGTTATTCATACGCAAATCTCAACACAATATGTTAGGCTCAAAGTTAACCTAATCTCATTAAAAAAATGAAAAAAAAGAGGAGAAGAGAATCAACATCAAAATTGGCATAAACATAAGAAACATAAACAGGCATATAACGATAAACTGGATCAGAAAGGCATATTGCAGATTTATGGGTATAGAGCTAAAAGATAATGATTTATAAACTTGATAAGATTCATCTCAGCCACAGGTATATATATTAGATCCAATTTACAATCCTATCACAATTACTTTTAAATTAATTATATATGAAAGTGACACAGACTCACAGCGATAGGATTCTTAGAAAATTAGGCATTATTGTAGCAATTCGGATCTTGAATAATCTCTACTTGATTGATGTAGATATGATCTTCTAATTTGATTGAAGAAGAACTATCTCTAAATCCCTACTTTGATTTTGGTTGGAGAAGAAAGGCTAGGTTAATTTAGATTAGACCAGCATGGAGGCGCCATGGATGAATAACATTGAGAATAGGGCTAGGTTTAGGGGTATTTTATAGATGCTTTAGGTGAATTAGGACCCTTAGATTAGATTAGATTAGGATCCAATTGAACCATCCAAACCAGAAAAACATGTCATCCAGCCAATCCCAGAAGGACACATCAGCCCTAAACCATCAAAACTCGTTAGACCAGATCTGGGCCGATGGAGGTCGACACCCCTATAGGCGGGTCGACACCCCTATAGGCGGGTCGACACCCCTATAGGGGGGTCGACACACCCCTATAGGGGGGTCGACACACCCCTATATGGGGGTCGATACCTATGTCGACTCCCCTAGAGGGGGTCGACACCATAGAGCGGGAAATTTCCCGCTCACCCACGTTTGGCTGATTTTGATTTTTGAATTCATTTTTGATTTTTAATTATTCTTTTAATTTAAATTTTGCTTTAAGCTGAATTCTTCTAAGCTTCATCATTTCTTCATACCCTATCCGTTTTATGCAAAATCGGACTCTATCCCAAGCAGAATTCGGAGATGAACGTAATGGCGCAACCCGTTTCCCCTTAATTCTTCTTATAAAAATTAAGTATTCTTTAATTATCCCTTATGTCATGTTTTAAAATTACGGGATGTTACATTCTCCCCTCATTAAAGGATTTCGTCCCCGAACTCTTCAAGTTAAGAAGAATGTATCCTACCATCCAATCATCCATCTACTCATCCATCATCCACAATCATCCATTATCCTTAAAAGATTTCTAATGCTATATGAACATATGCAAAAGTGTGTGTATATGTTCCTTATCTAATGCAAAGATTAGGCGGTCTACTGATTTAGTTGACCTCCTTAATGTGAAACATGTAGTGCCATGCGTCCATTATGTATACAAAAGAATCCTAATGATACATATCATTTCTATATGAGTGCACAACCATTCATTCAAATGCAACATCCATATGATAGCACATTAAATATACATCCATTAATTTAAATATGCACACTCATTCATATGCAATATAAAGGTGATTGAGTGGATCTAGTGCCTAATGTGTGTGTAAATGCATCCATGGGTAACCACTAGCAGACACTTACATCCACTTGCATCCACCAAACATAAAATGTCTCAAACACATGTTTACAACCATAGGATTTTCTACCTAAGGGTCAAAGACATAATCGAGAGGATACACTAAACGATAGAACAAGTATAAACAAAGCGGTAGAAAAAAGAGAAGTTAAGAACATACCCTCAAAAAGGAAAGGGTACGACGTGCGTATCTTGTCTTCAGTCTCCCAAGTCACGTCTCCTTGATCATCTCCGCATTGGACTTTAACCAACTTGACCTCTCGGTTGCGTAGCTTCTTGACCCTCGATCCAAGGATGCATGTAGGACTTCGTCTAATCGTGGCATCTCCCTTCACTTCCTTAAGCATGCTCGGCTCTACTATTTCCGTGGTATTATGTAAACACTTCCGCAAATGCGACACATGAAATACGTCATGAATGCCACTAAGCTTCTTAGGCAACTTCACTCTTTAGGCCATCTATCCAATTCTTTCTGTAATGGGGAATGGCCCTACGAACCTTGGTGCCAATTTCCCTACAGACCCAAAACAAACTACATTCCTTAATGGTGATACTTTAATAAAGACCACGTATCCAACGCTAAACTCAAGATCGGTCCTTCTCTTATCAGCATATGACTTTTGTCGGTCGTGTGTCGTCTTCATGCGTCTTCTAGTCAAGTCTATCTTATATGAAGTTTCCCTGATCATCCCAGGCCCAAGCAAAATCTTATTTGTAGACTCCCACCAACAAGTTGGTAATCGACAAGGTCGTCCATATAGAGCCTTAAAAGGTGCCATGCCAATACTAGTCTGATAGCTATTGTTGTAGGCGAACTCTACTAATGGAAGATGTTCCTCCCATGTCCCTCCAAAGTCCAAGATGCATAACCTCAAAAGATCTTCTAGAATCTGATTCACTCTTTCTGTTTAGCCGTCCATCTGAGGGTGATAAGTGGTGCTCAAACACAATTTCATTACTACCGCCTCTTGCAAGCACTTCCAAAACTCACTAGTGAAAATGGGATCTCGATCGCTTACGATACTAGATGGTATGCCATGTAGACGAACTTTCTCTCAGAGATAAACAGATGCTAACCATGTCGTTGTTCTTTTTCTCTTAACGGAAATGAAATGGGCGCTTTTGGTAAGTCTATCTACTACTACCCAAATCCCCGTATTACCCTTCCTTGACCTCGGCAACTCGTCGACAAAATCTATGGAAACACTTACACATTTCCATTGTGGAACCTCTAAAGGGTGAAACAAACCACCAGGCTTTCTTTGCTTAGCCTTGACTTGCTGCCACACTAAGCATCTAGAAACGAACTCAGCCACATCCTTCTTCATTCCGACCCAAAAGAAAACTCGCTTCATGTCCCTATACATCTTGCCACCACCGGGATGTATGGTCATCTTAAAACGATGTCCTTCTTCAAGGATTGTCTTTTTCAAATTCTCGTCTCGAGATACGCAAAATCTCCCATCTCTATGCAACCAACCTTTGTCATTTATAGTATACCTACTAAGATGGCTCAAAGACTCCCCTCTTATGAGCTTGTCTACTATCTCTATCAACTGTGGGTCATCTCGCTGTGCTGGACCTATCTATCCCAAAAGCGTAGGTCGTACCTCTAATGATGCAAACAAACCGGGTATATAATCGATAGAGGGTCTAAAGTCAAAGGTAGAGATATACTCTAAACTCTGTCGCTCGACAAACAAAGGACTCAAAGTCAACTTCTTTCTACTCAAGGTGTCAGCTACAACGTTACCCTTGCCAGAGGTATACGCAATCTCAAAATCGTAGGATGCTAAGAACTCCATCCACCTTTATTGCCTTAAGTTTAAATATTTTTGGGAGAATAAGTACTTTAGTGACTTATGGTATGTATACAACTCTAACCTCTCTCCAAGCAAATAGTGATGCCAAGACTTAAACACAAAAACTATGGCAGCTAACTCTAAGTCGTGGGTAGGGTAATTCTTCTCATGAGCCTTTAACTACCTTCCACCATAGCATATCACCTTTCCCTCTTGCATCAAAATTGCGCCAAGCCCTGTCCCGTAAGCATCGGTATACACTGTGAACGGTTTACTCCCGTCAGGCAAAACTAAAAATGGAGCTGTCATCAATGCCTTCTTCAAACGTTCGAAAGCATCGTCACAGTCAACATCCTACGAAAAGGTCAAATTCTTTTTCGTCAACCATGTAAGTGGGGCTGATATCTTAGCAAAGTCCTTGATGAACTTTCTATAATAGCCCGCCAAACCAAGAAAAGTTCTTACTTTTGTAGCGTTCTTAGGATTCTTCCAATCTTGGATTGTTACCACCTTCGCGGGATCCACAGGTATCCCTTCCTTGGAGACGCCCTAAGAACCTCACTTCCTTTCTCCAAAAATGACATTTGGAGAACTTAGCTTTGAGTTGATGTGCTCGAAGAGTCTTTAAGACTTCCCTAAGGTGTAGGGCATGTTCTTCCTCGCTTCTAGAGAATATCAATATATCATCCGCAAAGACCACCAGAACTTGTTCAGAAACTCCCTGAACACCCTACTCATCAAGTCTACGAAATAGGTGGGTGCATTCGTCAAACCAAAAGGCATGACGAGCCATTCAAAGAAACCGTCGGGAGTCCTAAAAGCAGTCTTATCTATACTATCCTCAGTTACCCTCAATTGATGAAATCCTATAGCTAAGTCCAACTACGAGAAAACCGAAGCTCTAACCAACTGATCGAACAGATCATCTATCATCGGCAATGGATGTATGTTCTTCTTCATAAGCTTATTCAGCTCCCTATAGTCCATGAACAATCTAAGCGAACCATCGGCCTTTGTAGCAAAAACAACAGGAGCACCCCACTTTGAGATACTTCTTCTTATGAACCCTTTCTCAAGCAACTCTTTCACTGGTTTACTAAGCTCCCTCGTTTTTCTTGGAGCCATGTGGCGCACCGGCAATGCAACTGGCTTTGTATTGTCCACCAAATATATTTGGAAATCTATCTAGTGTTTTGGAGGTAAGCCCCTAACCTCCTCAAAGACATCTGCATACTTACGGACTACTCGAACAGATTGCAAATCATCAATAGATGTGCCAAGAGATTCTAGGTAGCTAAGCATAACAGAACCCTTAGGATCGCATGAGATATCAAGAGTATTACCCAAACTAGTCAATAGTCTAACTACCCTCTTTTCACAGTCAAGAATGGCACCATACATGGATAGCCAATCCATTCCTAGAATCAACCCATAGCCCGTGAAGCCAAGCGCATAAGCGTTGCATTCGAACCCAATGCCATACACATATATTCTCAAATCCTGACATAACATAGAAAGATGAGTCGTATCCCCCAATAGGATATGAGACAGCAACGGGATCCATAACTAGACTAGTATTTAGATGTAGTGTTTCAACTAACGAAGTAGATATAAACGAATGGGAAGCACCAGAATCATACAAAGTTCGAACAGGATGATCAAAAAGGAAAATCAAACTTTCTACAGAAATGTTTCCAACTCTCTCCTATCCTGGTGCCATGAGAGCATGAACATGACCTCCAGAAGTAGGTCCTGTCCTCTACCCATTCCCTTGTTCTTGCCTGGTCAAGCAGTCTTTAATCATATGTCCTGCCTCACCACATTGGAAGCAACCCGTCTTCTTCTTCTTCCTACATTCCTTGCTTAACTGGCCTGGTGTTCCACAATTAAAACATCTTTTCTTCCTTGGCCCTTGTTATCCTTACCACCTTTCTTTTGTTGTTGTGCTTTCTTTGGATCTGCTTTCTTATCCTGTGCCTTAACTACACTAGCACCTTTCTCCTTTTCATGTATCAGCGCCATATCAACAAGATTCTCGAAAGTAGCCCCCATAGGAATGTGGGACATTGCCAAACCGTGTAATGGTTCATTCAAACCCTTGGCAAATCTCAAGGCCTTCTTATGTGGTGTATTAACTAATTTCATACCAAATCTTGCTAACTGGTTAAACTTGTTAACACACTCCTTCACAGACAAACTCCCTTGTTTCAAAGCCAAGAACCTCTCCATGTATAAACTCTCCTCTGCTTGTGAAGGAAATTTCAACTCGAATCTTCGTCTGAAGTCTATCCACGTCTCCACTGGACATCCTCCATTAGTTACTTCCCACCAAAAGGAAGCTTCATCCTTCATCAACCAAGCAGCTAGCTGAACTTTCCTTCCCTCGTCTATCTCAAAGATACCAAACAAGTCCTCCACTTCCTTGAGCCAATTCCGAGCCTCCACAAACATCTCAGTCCCATAAAATGGCTTTCCGCACCATCGCATGGAAGTCTTTGCATATCTTAGAAAAAACGTCTACACGGAGGGGAGGAGGAGGAGCGGCTGCAGCTGGGGGAAGAGGAACTTCTGTTGGGCCTGCGGCAGTAGCCCTAGCCTCCAGATACCTTCTGAACCAGCCTGGTATCTGTATGCCCTCGGGTATAACGGGTTCCCCAGACATACTGAAAGGAAAAAGGAAGAGATTCAAAACAGAGAATCGGAAGATAGATATATGGCTTTAGGGGATTATGTTTTTCATAATAATAAAACCTTTCTCTTGAAAATACCCTCTTAAAACATGTTTTTGAAAATACTTCTTAAAAAAATGCTTTAGAAAACGGTTTTCAAAATCTTTTATCTGTTCCGGTAACCTTCAGCTCTGATACCACGTGTAACACCCTACGTCCATTAATGTCACTCATTAAGGGGCTGCATTAACTTTCATGGAGTATTATAAGAGTATATAATAGAATATCTGTAATAACCCGGAAATCTGAGCCAATTTAAAAATTTTATTTTGGCAATTTTAGCGAATTTTGAACATTTAAAATAGATTATTTTAAATAATATCAACGAGAAAATTATTTTGAATATAATTCAAACTAATATATTTATATACATCGTCGTTAGAATATAAATAATTATATATAATTATAAAAGGAATTGAAAATGGCGCGGTAGTTCGATAATTCGATTTCAAACTTCAATTGAACGTACCGGGTGCAAAATAAACCGGATTTTAGTGAAACCAAAAATAATATAATCTAATTGAGAATATCTTTCCAACAAATCCGAAAAATCAAAATTTTATAGCGGGGATCAAAAGATATGTCCAGTTGAAAATTCGGAATAGTCGCTATGGAATCCAGGCCCTTAAAAATGGGAATTTTGCAAACGACCTCGGATTTCGACGAAACCACTTTTGTTGGATCCGGATGTCAAATTATTGTTAGGTTTTAAATTTCATAATTTTTCGAGTCAATATGTGAGCGTGGCAAAGGAAGACGCGTTTGACCAGTTTTAGTTGATTTTAATCGACTGGAAAATGGCCATTTTTCAAACGGTCTCAGAATTCGACGAAACTAGTTTTGTTAGGACCGTATCGTCAATACGAAGCTAGAAAATATTTTTCTGGAATTTTTCTAGTTAATATGTGGCCCCGGTAAATTGAAATGTACGTTTAAAATTCAATATAATGATTTAAATGTAAATTTGACGGAAACTGATCGAAACGATCGAATCAGCCTACGATACATATCCCATTGTGTTCGGAATGGGGGTAAAACGCTAGGGACGATAGGCGGTGGGTCTCGTTTCGAGGTTGAAAATAAAAGTTACTTTTTAGAAAGTTTAATAATAAAATATATATTTATTTATATATAACTACACTCCTCCCTCCCTCCTTCTTTCAGAAGCGTTGACCAAATGAAATAAAAAAATACGATCGATCTCCATCACGATGGCGTCTCCGACCATTGCTACCCGTCGCCGCCACGTCAGCATCCGATCTCCCCCCCCCCTTCCTCTTCCATCCGCCACCACTCCCCTTTTCCACCCATCGTCCCACCAGATCGGCAGTCGCTCCGTCGATCCCTCCCCCTACCCCTCCTCTAGAGCCGCATGCCACCCTCTCGCCAATCCGACGCAGGCGAGCTCCAAAACCCCTCATCCCAGAGACGCAGCAACCAACCGACATCAATACCACCTCCGCTCGTGCCTGACCACCATCCCCGATCACTCTTGGCTCCGCCGTGAACCTCATATCCCCCTTTTTCGAACGCTGTAAGTGTTTTTGTTTATTTGTTCATATTTATTTATAGTTTTCAGTTAATAAAAATAATATATATATATATATATATATATAATTTTGATAATATAGAAAGGTCAAAAATATAATTTTTTATACTAGTGGCATATTAAAAATATGATTTTTATCATATGTGAAATATAAAAATTCGATCTTTATTATGTAGGAGGTATAAAAATAGAATTTTTATCTATATAGTAGCGATGTAAAAATAGAATTTTTATCTATATAGTAACGATGTAAAAATAGAATTTTTATCTATATAGTAGCGATGTAAAAATAGAATTTTTATCTATATAGTAGCGATGTAAAAATAGAATTTTTATCTATATAGTAGCGATGTAAAAATAGAATTTTTATCTATATAGTAGCGACGTAAAAATAGAATTTTTATCCATATGGAGTAATTATAAAAATAGAATTTTTATATACATAGCAACAATATAAAAATGTGATTTTTATATATGTAGTGGCTACGGGCAACGAAAGTGACAAAAGGCGAGAACAGTGATGATTCCCTACATTAGAAGTGTCGTGGAGTTGGGATAGCTTTGGTGAGAACTTCTCACCTTTTAAATCTTTCTTTTCTAGTTATATAAACATATACTAGGATGCAGACGGTGTTTAGTAGCACCCGACACCATCGTCCACAGACCATGGACTTGTTTGTTTGGTTGTGTAGTTGGTTGGATTATTTGGTCTGAATTGAATTGTTTGGTGAAATGAAACTGATTTGATTGATATGTGTATGGAGTGGGCCATCACTAGACCGGGGATAAGGCTAGGCCTTGTCCCGTTTATAGTATCGTGTCGTTATGCCGCTGAAATTTTCTAAAATAAATTAGAAAAATAAAAATATCATTTTATTGAATAAATGAACCGAATAGAATATTCATAGGTTGAATAAAATAATTTGATCGTTGAAAATATAATTTTTAACTTGAATATGAATATAGTGAATGTGTATAAATTAAATATTCATTTACAAACCAGACGGTTTGTTTATGTACACCTATTTGAAGGACATTGATTGGGACGATAAATTTTACACATCGCCCAACTGCACAAATAAAATATGTGTTTGATTGTTTGAAACCCCACATGGGTATTGGGATAAAATACGACATACACTAATGCCAATAATTAGTTGTATGTCAATCGATCGATTGACAGGCTGTTATAAGCGTTAGATATTTATATTTGATGCTTATACAGTGTAGTGCACTTTGGGTGATGGTTGATTATTTATCGTTGATATTATATACATGTGCTGTATGGAATCCATATAATTAACATTATATGGTAATTGATTGGACCTCATTCCAATTTAGAAAATAATGAATATTATAAAATAAAGGTTCATGTGTTGACAGTACTCATCCGTTGAGATTAGTCATGTGTTGAACGAAATAGTTTAACAATAAAATTTACATCTTTATCTTATATAAAATTAGAAACTAATTAGAAAATAGATAAGATGAGTGGTCTCCTGGGTATTGATCTGATGTTGGTTTCGGCCTTCGGGGTTAATATTCAGGGAACCGTTCTCTTACTAATTTACGGTTGGAGTCTGATTTGAAATTAAACGATAGATACCATAATTTTTATAAAATATATTGAATAACAAAAATAGTCACACGTGGACAGTACTCATTCGTTGAGATTAGTCATGTGTTGACAAAAGTATAGATTCACGTATTGAATAAAATAAATATTCATTTGTTGAATAGAATAACGGAATTATTGAAATATAAAAAGCCGTATTGATTAGAGATGCGCTATTTTGACGCGAACGATATTTATATCGATTATTTTTGAATTTGAATTGAATTGAATAGAAAACGAATTTGAATTGAATTGAAAACGAATTTGAATTGAATTGAAAAGAAAACGAATTCGAATTGAATTGAATAGAAAACGAATTTGAATTGAATAGAAAACGAATTTGAATTGAATTGAAAAGAAAACGAATTCGAATTGAATTGAATAGAAAACGAATTCGAAATGAATTGAATTGAAAACGAATTGAATTAGATTAAAAATCAATTTGAAATGAATTCAAATTGAATTGAAAATATAATTGAATTGAAATGAATTCAAAACGAATTATATGGGATATTCAATTTTGATTTGAAATTGAATACGAAGTTGAATTTGTTTTGACAACGAATTTAAAACGATTTATAAAATTCATTTTAAATAGAAATCGACGAAATATATATTATATATATAATATAATGGCCTGAATAGAACGCGCCGCGCCGCTGCAGTTCGCGAATTTCGACCATTGACTTCGAACGGACATTACGGGAAATACGACCGTCGGATGCTTCTAAAACCGGAACCGTTGGGTTCGTATCGAAAAGAACTTTCTAACGAATATTAGAAATTTGAATTCTAACGGTTGGATTTGGAGATAAGTCCAAATCAAATTTTGAAAAGGTCGATGTAAGTGCAGTTCGGTGGCCGTTGATGGAAATCGACTATACGGGCCTTGATAAAATTATTAAAAATAGTAATAATTTGTGTAAAATCATAAGAAATGATTTGGGAAAATTGGGATGAAAAACTCCATATTTGAAAAGATAAAAATAGATTTTTATCGAAATGAACTAGTTTTGAACTAAAATTAAAACCCATTTATTTTTAAATAAATAAATTGGATTTGAGACGGGTTTTAAATAGAATTGATTTGTGGGTTTATCGGGAACGGTGTTTTAAATAACACTAGTTCTTTAACCCGATAATAAATAGAATGTGATTTGGGTTTGTCGTGAACTGTGTTTTAAATGACATTAGTTCTTTAACCCAGTAAAAGGAGTTTTAATGAATCTACAATTAGATTGAAATGTGAATTGATAATTTAAATTATCAAATTTAGAAAATGAGCGAGAATGAAGTATCACCAGTTTTGCTCCAAGCGATAGTTAAATATTTAATTAGATTTGAACGTGGAATGGTAATTAATTTTACCGATAACACCGTGGTATTAGATATGGAGTATTACCAGTTTTGCTTCATGGGATGAATAGGTTGGGATTGGGAAATAAAATAAATAATTACTTCGGTGTGGTTCGCTAATCCCGACTAGTTTGGAAAACCATAATTTGGTTTGAAATGACATCCAAAGGAAGATTAAAGAATAAATTTAAAGAATTTATCTTGGATAAAATTAATGGGAACCTTTCCCTAAGAATATTAAATTTAGAAACTAGCTGTAGGTTAGCTAAGAAGAATGGTTTCCTGGGTATTGATCTGATGTTGGTTTCGGCCTTCGGCGTTAATATTTGGGAAATTGTTCTCTTGTTGATTTACGGTTAGTAGCTACTGAATTGGAATGAGGCGTATGTTGTGTTTGTGTAACATTTGTTTACTAAATACGCGGGTTGTTCGGAAAGGCCGGGTTTATACCCATTCTGAATAATCGATTCGACGATATGTCGAAGATAAAGACGGTGGTTGAAGACCGGAAGTCTTCACATGGTTTGGGTGATTACTGATGATCTTGATTGGGCCGTACACCCAAGATGAGGGAATCAGTTGGTGGTCGTCCAGACGTACTTAGAGATCGATGGATATGCGAGGAAAGTGCCTCCGGTTTCGTTCAGACCCAGAACGAACTTGTAAATGGATTGTGTGTCTGACATTGGATTTTATTCTATGTTGATTTATCTCTATTAAATATACATCTGTTTGGCGGCGGAGAATTTATTCTTTTGCTTAACGCCCTTCTCTGAGACGTACGAGCTCAGAGGTTGTATATCGATGGACATCAGGCGCATGGCATGAATTGCCTGTGTGGCACGCCTAAGTGGCAATTGATCAAGGCTTCTGTCGAAAAGCAAAGTCATGTGGTTGATGATCAAAGCACGGCCTACGTGGCGTGGCTTTGTGTATAACGTGAATTCGCGAGCTTCACACCTCGGTATGAGTTAAAAACGGGATAAGGACTGCGGGGAGAGCACGACGTTTCTTTCTAGCTTTGGTGGTGTCAGTGACTTACCATCCCTGACATTTATATACTTTTCACCTATGTGGTTGTTGGATGAGGCGCCTCGATTTTAGGTCTGTAAGGACCGGGAAACGTGTGTTCAGGAATAATTAATCCTCAAACGTAAGAGAGGACCGGCCCTGAAGATCCAAGGATTGCCCAGAGTGTGTAGTCCTGAGACATTTGCTAGAGTGTCTCGAAAGCGGAGAGGAGCTTGCCCCATGCCTCGACTCATGACGGAAATCCAATTTCCAATACATGTATTGCGGTATTAATTGTAGAACTAGTATGGCGACATGATATATGGTACCCATGCCGTCTATGATTGAAATTGTTTTGACACTATACACTTATAATAGTATCAAATGATTTGTTTTAAACGTACCAAGCATGTTTGGCTATTATAAGGGAAAACCTTATCCTCCGGCTTGCGTTGCATTGTGTGATGGGACTTGGGTCTTATAATAGCTTCATTTTTCGAAAAAGCATTGCGTTGTCTTTTCTATGCACTGGTATTCTTGGGAGAAAACCCATTCCGTGTTATACGGCGTGGTCCTTTGAATTTCTCTCTTTTAAAGTAAAGTTTTAAATAACTGTTTTATTTCTTACACCAGTCACATGACTGACCTGGAGTTTATTGTTTTAACCTAAACTCTAGGTGCCCCTATTTTCGACACGGGCAGCTAGTAGTTTTGGTTTTGCAGATTTATATTCACAGGATCCTGGTTTACAGCTGGAATGATATCCGGAAAGCTCTGTATCTGTATATCACCTTCAGTGGTTCTTTGTATTATTTTCCGCTGCTATGTAATTTATTGTAAACTCTGATATTTATCGAATGTATAGTATTCATTTATACTCTGTATATTTGTGTAGCTGATGGAATTATTGTAATTAACAATGAAATGTTCTTCCGTCTGCGTTCTGATTTGTCTTGTCCTCATAGTAATTCATTATTTCTCATCTCTTCGGAGATCGGGAAAGTTCGGGTCGCTACATTTGGTATCAGAGCTTTGGTTTACAGAGCTCAAGAACAAGACACATTAGTACCATACGAAAGAATTCATCAGATATTGGATTAGTAATATCCAATTAGAATGACTCGTTAGAGATAGGATCAGTAGTATCCTAGAACGAGTGTGAAGAGTATATTTTTCGAATGAAAACAATTTTATTTTGAAAATTTAAACCATTTTATACGTATTTGAATATTTATTTATTTTGAATTTGGACAATCGAGTATATAAAGATTTTGCATATACGCGTCATGAACGTATATTCGAAGTTTTAATATACCGGATAGATATAGAACCGCACTCTAGTAGCCCGGAGATGTTCTGATGGTGGTTCGAAACATCATCAGCATTTATTTTCGAGTGACGAAGGTGTGATATCTATATATTTCCATCGACTGGTGTGAGAACCAAAACTAGATAGGTTTATTGTTGTGATTTGGCATCAAAAATGTGATTTTTGTATATATATCAAAAATTATGAATTTGAAACGTTAATCCACTAATTGATTGATGTTTGTGTTGTTTGATTATTGTTTGTCTATTTGAATTTTGGACCATTATGCCTAATTGTACTAAATATTGAACTGTATTGAAAATTGGTCGCATTTGCTTGCATATACATGTACTTACATTGAACAGGTCATAGCAAGGAGGCTAGAGCAGAGAATAAAATTTGTTTGCCCGACAAATAGGTACATGTTTACTATAATATACTGTTTTGTTTGGGTGATGATGATTTTATGAGCCGATTGGCTAGCCGCTTGGCTTTTTCTTTTTGAGATCAGAAGGCCTGTATGGCAATTTCGGGATTTTCCCGTTGCTTCCGGTGCAGGGGAGGTTATGGCGAAATTTTTCGAAAATTTAGGGTGTTAGCCAAATTTTTGAAGAATTTGAAAATTCTTAGAAACTGAAAAGTTGAAGAACTTAAACCGTAATCAAAATACTGGAAGTTGAGTTGAATTGTTAAACAACTTTCGGCTTTGTTCCTTTTCGGGGACGAAAAGTTTTAAGTGGGGGAGATTGTAATAACCCGGAAATCTGAGCCAATTTAAAAATTTTATTTTGGCAATTTTAGCGAATTTTGAACATTTAAAATAGATTATTTTAAATAATATCGACGAGAAATTTATTTTGAATATAATTCAAACTAATATATTTATATAGATCGTCGTTAGAATATAAATAATTATATATAATTATAAAAGGAATTGAAAATGGCGCGGTAGTTCGATAATTCGATTTCAAACTTCAATTGAACGTACCAGGTGCAAAATAAACCGGATTTTAGTGAAACCAAAAATAATAGAATCTAATTGAGAATATCTTTCCAATGAATCCGAAAAATCAAAATTTCATAGCGGGGATCAAAAGATATGTCCAGTTGAAAATTCTGAATAGTCGTTATGGAATCCAGGCCCTTAAAAATGGGAATTTTGCAAACGACCTCGGATTTCGACGAAACCACTTTTGTTGGATCCGGGGTGTCAAATTATTGTTAGGTTTTAAATTTCATAATTTTTCGAGTCAATATGTGAGCGTGGCAAAGGAAGACGTGTTTGACCAGTTTCAGTTGATTTTAATCGACTGAAAAATGGCCATTTTCAAACGGTCTCAGAATTCGACGAAACTAGTTTTGTTAGGACCGTATCGTCAATACGAAGCTAGAAAATATTTTTCTGGAATTTTTCTAGTTAATATGTGGCCCCGGTAAATTGAAATGTACGTTTAAAATTCAATATAATGATTTAAATGTAAATTTGACGGAAACTCATCGAAACGATCAAATCAGCCTACGATACATATCCCATTGTGTTCGGAATGGGGGTAAAACGCTAGGGACGACAGGCAGTGGGTCTCGTTTCGAGGTTGAAAATAAAAGTTACTTTTTAGAAAGTTTAATAATAAAATATATATTTATTTATATATAACTACACTCCTCCCTCCTTCTTTCAGAAGCGTTGACCAAATGAAATAAAAAAATACGATCGATCTCCATCACGATGGCACCTCCGACCATTGCTACCCGTCGTCGCCTCGTCAGCATCCGATCTCCCCCACCCCCTCCCCCCCCCCCCCCCCGCGGCTTCCTCTTCCATCCGCCACCGCGCATAGGCCACCGCTCCCCTTTTCCACCCATCGTCCCACCAGATGGGCAGTCGCTCCGTCGATCCCTCCCCCTCCCCCTCCTCTAGAGCCGCAGGCCACCCTCTCGCCAATCCGATGCAGGCGAACTCCAAAACCCCTCATCCCAGAGACGCAACAACCAACCGACATCCATACCACCTCCGCTCATGCCTGACCACCATCCCCGATCACTCTTGGCTCCGCCGTGAACCTCATATCCCCCTTTTTCGAACGTTGTAAGTGTTTTTGTTTATTTGTTCATATTTATTTATAGTTTTCAGTTAATAAAAATATATATATATAATTTTGATAATATAGAAAGGTTAAAAATATAATTTTTTATACTAGTGGCATATTAAAAATATGATTTTTATCATATGTGAAATATAAAAATTCGATCTTTATTGTGTAGGAGGTATAAAAATAGAATTTTTATCTATATAGTAGCGATGTAAAAATAGAATTTTTATCTATATAGTAACGATGTAAAAATAGAATTTTTATCTATATAGTAGCGATGTAAAAATAGAATTTTTATCTATATAGTAGCGATGTAAAAATAGAATTTTTATCTATATAGTAGCGATGTAAAAATAGAATTTTTATCTATATAGTAGCGATGTAAAATAGAATTTTTATCTATATAGTAGCGATGTAAAAATAGAATTTTTATCCATATGGAGTAATTATAAAAATAGAATTTTTATATACATAGCAACAATATAAAAATGTGATTTTTATATATGTAGTGGCTACGGGCAACGAAAGTGACAAAAGGCGAGAACAGTGATGATTCCCAACATTAGAAGTGTCGTGGAGTTGGGATAGCTTTGGTGAGAACTTCTCACCTTTTAAATCTTTCTTTTCTAGTTATATAAACATATACTAGGATGCAGACGGTGTTTAGTAGCACCCGACACCATCGTCCACAGACCATGGACTTGTTTGTTTGGTTGTGTAGTTGGTTAGATTATTTGGTTTGAATTGAATTGTTTGGTGAAATGAAACTGATTTGATTGATATGTGTATGGCGTGGGCCATCACTAGACCAGGGATAAGGCTAGGCCTTGTCCCGTTTCTAGTATCTTGCCGTTATGCCGCCGAAATTTTCTAAAATAAATTAGAAAAATAAAAATATCATTTTATTGAATAAATGAACCGAATAGAATATTCATAGGTTGAGTAAAATAATTTGATCATTGAAAATATAATTTTTAATGTGAATATGAATATAGTGAATGTGAATAAAATAAATATTCATTTACAAACCGGACGGTTTATTTATGTACACCTATTTGAAGGACATTGATTGGGACGATAAATTTTACACATCGCCCAACTGCACAAATAAAATCTGTGTTTGATTGTTTGAAACCCCACACGGGTATTGGGATAAAATACGACATACACTAATCCCAATAATTAGTTGTATGTCAATCGATCGATTGACAGGCTGTTATAAGCATTAGATATCTATATTTGATGCTTATACAGTGTAGTGCACTTTGGGTGATGGTTGATTATTTATCGTTGATATTATATACATGTGTTGTATGGAATCCATATAATTAACATTATATGGTAATTGACTGGGCCTCATTCCAATTAGAAAATAATGAATATTATAAAATAAAGGTTCATGTGTTGACAGTACTCATCCGTTGAGATTAGTCATGTGTTGAACGAAATATTTTAACAATAAAATTTACATCTTTATCTTATATAAAATTAGAAACTAATTGGAAAATAGATAAGATGAGTGGTCTCCTGGGTATTGATCTGATGTTGGTTTCGGCCTTCGAGGTTAATATTCAGGGAACCGTTCTCTTACTAATTTACGGTTGGAGTCTGATTTGAAATTAAACGATATATACCATAATTTTTATAAAATATATTGAATTACAAAAATAGTCACACGTGGACAGTACTCATTCGTTGAGATTAGTCATGTGTTGACAAAAGTATAGATTCACGTATTGAATAAATTAAATATTCATTTGTTGAATAGAATAACGGAATTATTGAAATATATAAAGCCGTATTGATTAGAGATGCGCTATTTTGACGCGAACGATATTTATATCGATATATTCGAATTTGAATTGAAATGAATAGAAAACGAATTTGAATTGAATTGAATAGAAAACGAATTCGAATTGAATTGAAAAGAAAACGAATTCGAATTGAATTGAATAGAAAACGAATTTGAATTGAATTGAATAGAAAACGAATTTGAATTGGATTGAATAGAAAACGAATTTGAATTGAAAAGAAAACGAATTCGAATTGAATTGAATAGAAAACGAATTCGAAATGAATTGAATTGAAACGAATTGAATTAGAATGAAAATCAATTTGAAATGAATTCAAATTGAATTGAAAATATAATTGAATTGAAATGAATTCATAACGAATTATATGGGATATTCAATTTTGATTCGAAATTGAATACGAAGTTGAATTTGTTTTGACAACGAATTTAAAATGATTTATAAAATTTGTTTTAAATAGAAATCGACGAAATATATATTATATATATTATATATATAATATAATGGCCTGAATAGAACGCGCCGCGGCAGTTCGCGAATTTCGACCATTGACTTCGAATGGACATTACGGGAGATCCGACCGTCGGATTCTCCTAAAACCGGAACCGTTGGGTCGAAAAGAACTTTCTGACGAATATTTGAAATTTGAAATCTAACGGTTTGATTTGGAGATACGTCCAAATCAAATTTGGAAAAGGTCAATGTAAGTGCAGTTCGGTGGCCGTTGATGGAAATCGATTGTACGGGCCTTGATAAAATTATTAAAAATAGTAATAATTTGTGTAAAATCATAAGAAATGATTTGGGAAAAATTGGGATGAAAAACTCCATATTTGAAAAGATAAAAATAGATTTTTATCGAAATGAACTAGTTTTGAACTAAAATTAAAACCCATTTATTTTTAAATAAATAAATTGGATTTGAAACGGGTTTTAAATAGAATTGATTTGTGGGTTTATCGGGAACGGTGTTTTAAATAACACTAGTTCTTTAACCCGATAATAAATAGAATGTGATTTGGGTTTGTCGTGAACTGTGTTTTAAATGACATTAGTTCTTTAACCCAGTAAAAGGAGTTTTAATGAATCTGCAATTAGATTGAAATGTGAATTGATAATTTAAATTATCAAATTTAGAAAATGAGCGAGAATGGAGTATCACCAGTTTTGCTCCAAGCGATAGTTAAATCTTTAATTAGATTTGAACGTGGAATGGTAATTAATTTTACCGATAACACCGTGGTATTAGATATGGAGTATTACCAGTTTTGCTTCATGGGATGAATAGGTTGGGATTGGGAAATAAAATAAATAATTACTTCGGTGTGGTTCACTAATCCCGACTAGTTTGGAAAACCATAATTTGGTTTGAAATGACATCCAAAGGAAGATTAAAGAATAAATTTAAAGAATTTATCTTGGATAAAATTAATGGGAACCTTTCCCTAAGAATATGAAATTTAGAAACTAGCTGTAGGTTAGCTAAGAAGAATGGTTTCCTGGGTATTGATCTGATGTTGGTTTCGGCCTTCGGGTTTAATATTTGGGAAATTGTTCTCTTGTTGATTTATGGTTAGTAGCTACTGAATTTGAATGAGGCGTATGTTGTGTTTGTGTAACATTTGTTTACTAAATACGCGGGTTGTTCGGAAAGGCCGGGTTTATACCCATTCTGAACAACCGATTCGACGATATGTCGAAGATGAAGACGGTGGTTGAAGACCGGAAGTCTTCACATCGTTTGGGTGATTACTGATGATCTTGATTGGGCCGTACACCGAAGATGAGGGAATCGGTTGGTGGTCATCTAGACGTACTTGGAGATCGATGGATATGCGACGAAAGTGCCTCCGGTTTCGTTCAGACCCAGAACGAACTTGTAAATGGATTGTGTGTTTGACATTGGATTTTATTCTATGTTGATTGATATCTATTAAATATACATCTGTTTGGCGGCGGAGAATTTATTCTTTTGCTTAACGCCCTTCTCTGAGACGTACGAGCTCAGAGGTTGTATATCGATGGACATCAGTCGCATGACATGAATTGCCTGTGTGGCACGCCTAAGTGGCAATTGATCAAGGCTTCTGTTGAAAAGCAAAGTCTTGTGGTTGATGATCAAAGCACGGCCTACATGGCGTGGCTTTGTGTATAACGTGAATTCGCGAGCCTCACACCTCGGTATGAGTTAAAAACGGGATAAGGACTGCGGGGAGAGCACGACATTTCTTTCTAGCTTTGGTGGTGTTAGTGACTTACCAGCCCTGACATTTATATACTTTTCACCTATGTGGTTGTTGGATGAGCGCCTCGATTTTAGGTCTGTAAGGACCGGGAAACGTGTGTTCAGGAATAATTAATCCTCAAACATAAGAGAGGACCGGCCCTGAAGATCCAAGGATTTCCTAGAGTGTGTAGTCCTGAGACATTTGCTAGAGTGTCTCGAAAGCGGAGAGGAGCTTGCCCCTTGCCTCGACTCATGACGGAAATCCAATTTCCAATACGTGTATTGCGGTTTTAATTGTAGAACTAGTATGGCGACATGATATATGGTACCCATGCCGTCTATGATTGATATTTATGATTGAAATTGTTTTGATACTATACACTTATAATAGTATCAAATGATTTGTTTTAAACGTACCAAGCATGTTTGGCTATTATAAGGGAAAACCTTATCCTCCGGCTTGCGTTGCATTGTGTGATGGGACTTGGGTCTTATAATAGCTTCATTTTTCGAAAAAGCATTGCGTTGTCTTTTCTATGCACTGGTATTCTTGGGAGGAAACCCGTTCCGTGTTATACGGCATGGTCCCTTGAATTACTCTCTTTTAAAGTAAAGTTTTAAATAACTGTTTTAGTTCTCACACCAGTCACATGACTGACCTGGAGTTTATTGTTTTAACCTAAACTCTAGGTGCCCCTATTTTCGACACGGGCAGCTAGTAGTTTTGGTTTTGCAGATTTATATTCACAGGATCCTGGTTTACAGCTGGAATGATATCCGGAAAGCTCTGTATCCGTATATCACCTTCAGTTGTGCTTTGTATTATTTTCCGCTGCTATGTAATTTATTGTAATCTCTGATATTTATCGAATGTATAGTATTCATTTATACTCTTTATATTCGTGTATCTGATGGAATTGTTGTAATTAACAATGAAATGTTCTTCCGTCTGCGTTCTGATTTGTCTTGTCCTCACAGTAATTCGTTCTTTCTCATCTCTTCGGAGATCGGGAAAGTTCGGGTCGCTACAATATCACAAGACAGATATGTAAAATGGTACTTAAGAAAATTCAAAATTTATTCATTGCAGCGGAAAAGCAAAACACGTTTGGTTACAACATCAAAACCACACACTAGAGCCAGGTACACAAATATCCATCTTGAACAAAATTATTATTAGAGTACATAAAAGTAAAACCATAATCCCACTCCAAATAGCCATAATGGAAAAGAGATAAAGCTGAGCATTACTTTCAACACTTCCAAGAGCTTCAAGAAGAAAGAAATCCAAGTCAATCTCCATTAGTCCTACCCTGATGACCTGGAGGGAAAAAGAAAGAAAAGGGGCAAAACAAAAAGGGTCAGACATAAGTCTGGTGATTCTAGTGACTTTAACAATATAATCAGTAAAGTAACAGGATAAGAACATCAACTGGATATAAGATATTACTGTAACATAATCAGATATGACAAGATGAACAAGATATAACGTTGTGATTGCGCTTCTAATCACTATAAGATAATTCCTAAACCGCACCAATGATAGTTCCCTACTGAAAGTTGATCCCTCTTACTAAACATATTAATAACAATAATGATGGTAGTTTCGTCTACTCCTAGCTGCTGCCATAGGTGTCGCCTGCTCCTATCTCCACTAGTTGTACCCACTACCCTTCCCATTCGATCGGCTCCCTAACTCGTAGATACCCGTGTTGGTCCCACAGTAGGGTGTATCACCCCCTAAAGTGGCAACCAAATACTACTAGAAGGCACATATTATACCTACACGATGCAACAGCGTCTTACCTACCATCGCGGACCCACGCACGCACATGACTCCGTTGGACTTGCACTGCCATCGCTATCTCTTTATTGACCTCTTACAATCAACCCCAGTAAGCCTGTCTCAGTCCTCGACCTAGTTCGAGCTCATATAGATACTAAATTGGGTTACTGGTTGAAAAGGGTCCACCCACTTGACACAAGCTTCCCTCCTAAGCTTGGTCCCCACTAGGAATTCCCACTTAACCCCTCTTTATCCCCATGTCTGGTCACATTTCTCATCTTGGTGTGTTTTAATTATGTTTCACATGCTACCCATGTTACCCACTTAACCCTTTTATCATTCCCATGTCTTACCACATGTCTTATCTTGGTTAAGTGCTCATTAATTCATTATAATCGTAATCTTGCAAAACCTCTCACATTAGATTGCCATTTTGCGGTTGTTGGATATGCCGGGCGGTTTCGGGCAGTCTTATACCGCAATCTGAATCTAACCTTGTGTCTTTGCATTATTACATGTCTAATTTCTACCTTTGACCTCTCACATTAGATTACCAAATTGCGGTTGCAGGATGTGTCGGGCGGTTCCGGGTAGTCTTATACCGCAATTCAAATCTAACCTCGTATCTTAGGCGTTCATTATCACTTTCTTGATTCAAGTCCCTATTCTAATTACCCATAATTTCCAATGTTCATAATTTTAATCCAAATTAGGCCTATAATCGTATGTATACATGTTATTCCAAATTACGCTCAAATTAATTTGTGTTCATTGTTATCAACAACTTATGCCAAAACTCAGGTATACAAATTATATCCAATTATGCCCAATCCAACTTATGCCAAATCTCATGTATACAATTTACACATAATTATGCTCAAATTGATTTATGCCAATAATCTCATTTTAATACAAGTTTCCCAAACTTTTCCCAATCGTTCAAACGTTATTCGTATGCAAATCTCAACACACTATGTTAGGATCAAAGTTAGCCTAATCTCATAAAAAAGGAAAAGAAGAGGAGAAGAGAATCAACATCAAAATTGGCGTAAACATAAGAACATGCATATGAAACATAAACAGGCATATAACGATAAACTAGATCAGAAAGGCATATGGCAGATTTATGGGTATGGATCCAAATGATAATGATTTATAAACTTGATAAGGTTCATCTCAGTCATAGGCATATACATTAGATCCAATTTACAATCCTATCAAAATTACTTTTAATATAATTATATGTGAAAGTTACATAGACTCACAGCGATAGGATTCTTAGAAAATTAGGCGTTGTTGTAGCAATTCGGATCTTGAATAATACTACTTTATTGATGTAGATCTGATCTTCTAATTTGATTGAAGAAGAACTATCTCTAAATCTCTACTTTGATTTTGGTTGGAGAAGAAAGGCTAGGTTAATTTAGATTAGAGCGGCATGGAGGTGCCATGGATGAATAACAATGAGATTAGGGTTAGGTATAGGGGTATTTTATAGATGCTCTAGGTGAATTAGGACCCTTAGATTAGATCAGGATCCATCTGAACCATCCAAACCAGAAAAACACGTCATCCAGCCAATCCCAGAAAGACACATTAGCCCTAGACCATCAAAACTCGTCAGGCCAGATCTGTGCCGATGGGGGTCGATACCCCTATAAGGGGGTCGACACCACTATGGGGGGTCGACACCTATGTCGACTCCCCTAGGGGGGTCGATACTCTAAAGCGGGAAATTTCTCGCTCACCTACGTTTGTCTGATTTTGGTTTTTGAATTCATTTTTATTATTGATTGTTCTTTTAATTTATATTATGCTTTAAGATGAAATCTTCTAAGCTTCATAATTTCTTCATACTGTATCCGTTTTACGCAAACTTGGACTCTATCCCAAGCAGAATTCCGAGACGAACGCAATGGCGCAACCCGTTTCCCTTAATTCTTCTTATAAAAATTATGTATTCTTTAAGTTTCCCTTATGTTATGTTTTAAAATTATGGGGTGTTACAAATTTAGGCTCCAAGCCACAAAGGTGCGAGATGTTATGGAATTGAATGAGCTCGAGCAAAGACTGGGAGAACCAATCAAAGCGTTCCTCACTTGCTTCAATACTACTGTTGCCGAGGTAGGGAATTATGAGCCTCGTTTGACCTTAATGGCCTTAAAGGGGGCTAGAAGCAAAAGGACTAAGCTTGGGCGGTGGATCAAAAGAAAAAGCCAAGTACACTTTAGGAGTTGTTTGATAAAGCATAAGAATATATAGGCGTGGATGAAGACCCAGCCTGTACCATGGACATTCCAGAAAGCAGCATGCAACCTGAAAAGAAGAATAATGATGCAAAAAGCAATCAGAAAAACCTTGGAGGTCAGAAAAGGGGTAATGACGGGAAAGACAACCGGGCCAATAAAAAGTTCCGTTTCTTCAAGAACTCGGAGTTGACTCCCTTAAATGATACAGTGGAAAACATTTTCATGGCCACCAAGAAAACTGAGGAGTACCCAGTACCGAAGCAAATAAAGGTCAGCGATGCCGCTATAAAATCTGGAAGATTCTATCAATTTCATAATCAGCCAGGGTACAACACAAATGAATGTAGTCGTCTAAAGAGCCTAATTGAGGAACTGATAAGGAAGAACAGGCTTCAGCAGCACACAAAGAATCCGCAAAATACCCAAGTTCCTCAAAGTCAGGGAACGTCCTCCGGACAACTGAGGCAAGGTGAGACTGATGCAAATGCCATCACACCAAGGTTGATCATTAACAGCATTTCAGGAGGTCTGCACCCGGCCAGAAGAAGTTGGGGGAACATTGTGTAGTATGCCAATGAAATGAACCTCCTTAAAGGAGAAGAACTCATGATTATGGATGAAGATTTATCATCAAAAATACCAAGATCTCCCTAGGATGACATTGTGTTTAAAGATCAGGACTCAGAAGGATTGATAACTCCATCTGTGGATCCAATGGTGATAACCATAGGCTTGGGTCCTACTATTGTCAGAAGGGTTTTAGTTAACAGCGGAGCATCTGTCAATGTCCTTTTCATCAATGCCTTTTATAGGATGAATCTCTCCATGGAAGATGTGAAAGCATGCCAGAACAAAATCCATGGATTCACAGGGGAGGTCGTGCAACCAGTTGACTTGCTCATTGAACTCGGGGATGGGGAGCAGAAAGCTGCACAAAAGCAGGATTTTGTTGTAATCGATGAGTTATCCGCTTATAACGCCTTCCTTGGAAGACCAACCCTCACAGCATTCAGGATAACGATGGCTCCGTAGTGTATGACAATGAAATTTCCTGCTGAAAGGAGTTGGCGTGGTAAAAGGCAACAACATGCGGTGAGAAAATGTTATCTAGCTGAGCTTGCAGAGATGAGAAAGAAAGAAGTGAAAAAGGGTGCAGGGCTTCCGCCCCGCGTCCATGACTCCTCCTTATAACAATTAAGGCAGGGCCCCCATACTGATGAGCACAGTGGAGCCCAAAATGAAATTGATCCAAGAAAAACCAGTATGGGGGAAAATAGAGCGGCGCCGGCTGAGGACACTATCTCCATTCCAGTACATGATAAAGGTCTTAATTGAGTCCTCAAGATAGGTTCTCAGTTGGGCCTGAAATTGTAGAATGATTTGATATTGTTTTTAAAAGCAAACTTATATGTATTTGCATGGATGCACTCCAACATGTATGGAATATCAATAGATGTAATTGTTCACAAGTTGAATACAAATCCTTGTTTAACTTCTGTAAAACAAAAAAGACAAATGCAAGGACCTGAAAGATCTATAGCACTAAAAGAAGAAGTAGATAGATTGTTTAAAACAATTTTATAAGGGAATCTACGTATCTTTCTTGGGTTTCCAATCCGATCCTTGTTAAAAAAATATAATGGTAAATGGAGAGTGTGCTAGATTACTCAGACCTTAACAAAGCATGTCCCAAAGACAGTTTTTCGTTACCAAGAATTGACTAACTTGTTGACACAACAGCGGGGCATAGCACTAAAAGAAGAAGTAGATAGATTGTTTAAAAACAATTTTATAAGAGAATCTACGTATCTTGCTTGGGTTTCCAATCCGATCCTTGTTAAAAAAATCTAATGGTAAATGGAGAGTGTGCTAGATTACTCAGACCTTAACAAAGCATGTCCCAAAGACAGTTTTTTGTTACCAAGAATTGACCAACTTGTCGACACGATAGCGGGGCATGAGCTATTGTCATTCATGGATGCATACTCTAGGTATAATCAGATCATGATGCATAAACCAGTCAAATAAAACACGAGCTTCATAACCGACAGAGGTTTATATAGCTATAAAGCTATGCCGTTTGGATTGAAGAATACGAAAGCAACAATGCCTCGTGAATTCCATGTTCAAATCCCAAATTGGGAACACTATGGAGGTTTATGTAGATGATATGTTGGTAAAGTCGAAAAAGGCAGAGAATCATCTGGAAAACTTGGCCGAGATGTTTCATATCATTAGAAAGTACGGTATGAAATTAAATCCTCTAAAATGCACATTTGGAGTTTCATCAGGAAAATTCCTTGGGTTCATAGTCAATGCCAGGGGCATTAAGGCGAATCCTTCCCAGGTCACGACATTACGAGAAATGCGAGCTCCAAGAACAAAGAAAGAGCTCCAAAGTTTGAATAGGAAAGTCACGGCCCTTAACCGATTCATCTTTAAAGCAACAGATCGATGCATCCCACTTTTTGATGCTTTAAAAAAAAGACTTCCAATGGACCCCTCAATGTCAAACAACTTTCGAAGAATTGATTAAGCACATGGAGTCTCCACCAATGCTTTCCAAGCCCAGATATGGAGAAGATCTATTCCTATACTTGACTGTTTCATCACATGCTTTAAGCGCTGCACTTGTTCAGGAGGATGCCAAGGTTCAGTGGTCAGTTTATTACATAAGCAAGTGACTCGCCGGGGCAGAATTAAACTACCCAAGGTTGGAAAAACTAGCATACTGTCAGCTTGTTGCCTCAAAAAAGTTAAGACCATACTTCCAATCCCATCCAATAAAAGTTCTCATCGATCAACCACTAAGGAAAGTTCTATTTCTCGCAGAAACTTCGGGAAGGTTATTGAAGTGGAACAATAAGCTTAGCCAATATGACATCACTTATCACCCTTGAAGAGCTATTTAATGGGCAAGATTTAGCAGATTTCTTTGTCGAGTTCATGGACAAGGGAGAAGAAACTAAAGAACCAGAAGAGACAGTTGCTAGCTGGAAACTATACTGCGATGGTTCCACGAATGATTACCATTCAGGAGTCGGAGTTGTCTTAGAAACTCTGGACAGCCATTCTCTATGTTATGCCATGAGATTGGAGTTTCTATCGACAAATAATGAAGTCGAATATGAAGCATTGATAACAGGGCTGAAGTTGGCGAAGGAGCTAAAACTTTGCAAATCTTTAGTGATTCTCAACTGATAGTGTATCAGGTCATTGGAGAATTCCAAACTAAAGTTGGAAACCTCCCTTCTTATCTTATCAGAGCCATGGAACTTCTCAACGACCTCAACCATTATACTATATCCCATATTCCGATGGAAGAAAATTCAAAGGCAGATTCTCTTGCCAAATATGCAAGTTCTTCAGATGCACAATTACTGGGAATAATACTAGTTGAAATCCTTACAATCCCTGCTATTGAAGAAGTGAATGTCGATTGGATCATGGAGACAATTGAAGAGCCTGTGTCTTGGATGACGCCAATCAAGGAATATATTCTCAACAGAATGCTTCCAGAGGAGCCAAAAAGGCAAAGAAAGGTATATCGCACAACTTCGTTGTACCTTGTCCAGGATGGGAGGTTATATAGGCGAGGGTTCTCCATGCCACTCCTACGGTGTGTGTGTGTGTGTCAAAGCAGGAATCGAAAGCAATTTTGGCAGAGTTACACGAGGGAGATTGCGGTGGTCACATTGGCGGTCAAACACTAGCCAAGAAAATTATGTGGTACAACTATTTTTGCCCGATGTAAACCTGGATGCGATGAATTACGTCAAAAGGTGTTATAAGTGCCAAAGATTTGCAAAAATTCTGAGAGCACCTCCTACCGAACTGACTCAAATGATTAGCCCATGGCCATTTGCTGTCTGGGGCGTAGATTTGATTGGGGCACTGCCCACTACAAAGTCAAATATGAAGTATGCGATAGTGGCAGTCGACTATTTCACCAAATGGGCTGAGGCGGAACCACTAGCTACTATTACATCAAAGAAGGTGATCAACTTCGTCTTGAAGAACATTATCTGCAGATTCGGTGTGCCGCAGAAAATAATCACCGACAACGTAACTCAATTCGAGAGCAATGAGTTCCTGGACTTTTGTGCCAAGTACAAAATCAATAAGAGTTTTTCAGCTGTTGCTCACCCACAGGCCAATGGGCAAGTTGAAGCAATCAACAAAATCTTAAAGTCAATCATCAAGAAGCGGCTTGAGAAAGCTAAGGGTGGTTGGGTAGACGAGCTTCCACGAGCACTATGGGCATATCGTACCACCCACAAAACTGCAATATGGTATTCTCCTTCCTCGCTTGCGTTTGGATATGAAGCCATGATCCCGGTAGAGCTAGAAGCCCCAACTCATAGAAGAATCCACTTTGATCAAGTAGAGAACGAGAGATTCAACTCGAAGCGCTCGATTTGCTCGAAGAAAGAAGAAGAGAGTCGGAACTCAGAGTTATGGCACACCAGAGAAGAGTATCTTGTTATTTTAACGCTAAGGTGAAGCAGAGAACCTTCCAAATTGGGGATCTTGTTCTTAAAAGAATCATAACCGGAACTGGAGTGCTCGGACCTAACTGGGAAGCAACATATATGATAAGTCAGAAATTCTCATATGGCACATTTAAGCTGAAAACAACGGAAGGAGTCCAACTTCCAAGAGCATGGAATGCTATACATCTCCATCGCTACTTCACTTAATGTTTCTTTCATATGTTCCGAAAAAGTTGTAAATATAATGCATTGTAAATACCATGCAACACTATTAGAACTTTGTAAATATAAATGAAAGGAATTGTTTCACTTGCCTAAATCATACGTTTGCAAAAAAATTCGCTAAGATTCGATTTTGACTGCAAGCCCTCTAAAAGGAGCTCCGACACTATTACGACTTAATGAGTCCTGGCAACCGTTGCAGCACATCCTGATTAGGATAGCTCAAATGTTCGCTACTTAATGCTTGAAACATCATTCACAATCAACTCGAAGATGTTGAAGCACAGCAGCGTAAGGACGAGACGCCAAGGATTGGTCTATCAAATGGTGTGGCGTTCAAGTTACAAACAAAGATGTGAATTTCACCAAAGGGACGCCTTCTTAATTGCAAGGTTGCAAGCCATAGCTCCAGCAAATCATAATAAAAACCGATAAATGAGATAGTGTTTGTCCCGAGAAACCACATAATAATAAACCAACGACCTCCCCGAGGAGCACCCAGTTGATTGCCAATGCCATTAATACATGGCAGGATTGTGACGAACATTGGTTTTCTAAACCAAAAACATCCCCGAGGGGCACTCGGTTGATCGTCAACGCCATTAATACATGGCTGGATAATGATACAAACACTGGGTTTTAAAAGACCTCTTCGGGGGCATCCGATCAGATGCTGAATCTTCCAAATCTAGCTATCAATTCTGGGCCTTCCAAACCCAGCTACTGACGGATCACAAAAGACCCCTCACCGGGGCATCCGATCATATGCCGGGTCTTCCAAATCCGGTTAGTGACGGACCAAAAGACCTTCTCGGAGGCACCCTATAAATTCTACAAGTGGCTGAGTTGTTTAGTCATAACGAATAACGGGTTTACAAACACCTCTCCAGAGGAATGAAATATAAGACCTCTCAAGTAGGGGCATGAAGACAGGAGTCCTTCTCCACAAAAAGAAATGAGAATGATCGAATCGACTGGAAACTCCTGATCATGATCATGTCACATGATCAAAAAAACCCAAATTCAGCAATGATGCTCCGAATCTTTGGAGTGGTGACTAATTTTGGTATGGGGGCATCACTTAAGAAAATTCAACAGTGCTCAAAACATACCATAAACTCGTCACAACTCTAAGGTCAAAATCGATAACTCCGGCATTATGACAAACATAAAGGTGGTTACTCACAAAAAATCCCAAAGAATTGCCAATAGTCAAAATCAAATAAATCTAGCAAAATTGGTCAAGTATGGTCCAATTAATAGTGATCCGTGGTTTCAATTGGAAAACTAATTTACCCAGAACACCATGAGATCATTTTTATACCAAATATTGTGTTAACAAATGACTTGCAGTGTAAAAAAATTTGTGTTGCAACATGAAAATATGATAAGTGCAGAATGCAAAGCAGTGAACGATAAAGCTCAAGTACAATAAGCAGAACATATTTTCATTACAACAACATGGAATCAAAGCACAAAGTTACTAGTTAAGTATCAGACACAAAAGTGCATAAGTAACAAGCATAAAAGTAGTAAGCGAGGGCCGACACTCGCATATACAAGTGGTCTGAATAAAGTGCATAAGGGAAATGACAGGAAATAAAGGAAACTGGTGGTAGGAGAGACTTCACTTCTCCTTTCCATTCTTCGGGTCCCCAGAACTTAGAGCCGGTCTACTTGATAGGTCCCCATCTTTGTTCATCGGACCACTGGGACTCTCTTGGGAGGATACAGCGATGACCTTTCCCTTCTTTTTCTTCTGCTTGGTAGTGACCTTCTTTCCCTTACGACTTGATGGCGTTCCCCGCTTTCCTTAGGTCTCAATGTGCTGCGTCGGAGTTTCACCAGTCTGCTCGGAGTCTTCCTCACTTGGGAAATTGTCTTCATCCTTTTTCAAGTCAGCAATCGCACCAATTTTAGCATCCTGCGACCCTGGGGTCTTAGCGTCAAACAAAGATTCATCACCCAAAGGAGAAGTATGAGCTGAGGCAGAAGGTGTCGATATCAGGGCTAAATCAGTAATTATGGCTTCAGTCATCATAGCGGTAAACCCACTAGAAGGAAGCTTTGGTGAAATTAGACCTAAGGCAGACAAACAATGAGTTAAGTATGCAGTGGTGCGAAGAGAGGAGAATACACAGTCTAAGTTCGGTATAATTTGAGCAACCTCGGTTTTACCTACAGCTGTAAGACTCGCTTCAATATTCTTGCGTGCTTCAATCTCAAACCCGCTTGCATCAAAGGTTCTATCATCATCGTTATCTCCGCCTTTGTCCCGTTGAGAAGCAGTAAGGTCAAAAAGAATCTATGAAACAGAAGCCTCGATGTCGGTAGTGATGGCATGAGCATCAACATTTAAATCTTGAATGGGTCCTCCCGAGGACCCAGTCGTTTCCTTAACAAAGCCTCTAGCCTCCGCCAACTTGTCCTTCCAAATAACCAAAGCATCGCAAGACTCTGGGTCGAGGAGATCCTTAATGAGATCGTCTTCACTGCGATCACCCCCATTAATTTCTAGAATCCGCTCCCAAACAAGAGCCAAAGTGATCTCAAAATTTTCTTCCAAAAAACGCAAGCTTCCTTTGTTTATAACGCAATAGACATAAAAGTCAAAAAAGGAAGCTTCGTTCTCCAAGCGAACCCTCTCAAGATCAGTAGCAGCTTTAGTATTCTCCCTCAAAGGCTGTATTAAGTGAAGAAGGCCTCTCGTGAAGAATGGTATTCTTTTGTTGGTGGGCGGCAGACGAGTTCTTTTCCATAGCTAGTTGGGATTCGGTCAACTTTCGAGCAGTTTGAGCTCCGTGTAGTTGTGCTGCTAGAGTAGTTTCATTTAGCTTCGTAGCAGCAAGCTCCTCCTTGAGTTTTTTGTTTTCCAGCTCTAAGTTTGACAGCTCTAAATCTTTCTGGGAGTGGGAAGCAATGGTTTTCTCCTGTGATTTTATGACTTTAATCAGTTCGGCATTATCACTTTCTAAGGTAGCAATATGATCAAGAGTGATTCCGTTGACCCTTGAAAGTTCACGAGCAAAGGACCCCGCCACAGTCCCAATTGCTTCTCGGTCTGACTTTTGAGTTTGTCGAACTTTACATCAAATTGACCCCTAGCCACTTCCAGCTGATTTTGAGCCACGTCAAACTGTGCGGATGTACTACCCTGCAAGTCATCAAACTTCTCAAGTATATCCCGCTTGTCATTGGGATAGAGGTCCAGGTTGAGGAACGTGCCCATAAGATTCCAGTCCGGGAACCGGTCAGCAAGGCCAAAATTGGCTGGGCCAGGAATGTAGCAAGGCCCATTCATAATTGTCTCAAGGTCGGCAGGAGTGGGAGTGACCGATGGAGAGGCTAGGGATACTTCTCCGAAAGTAGCATTAGTGTCTGGCATAGGAAAATCATCCGACTTGTGGCATTTCCGAAGGTCACTCTTGCTCCAATCATCTGTACTGCTTTTCGCTTGGATTTCTTCTTCTCAATTTCTTTCCTTTCCTTTTCCACCCATCGAGCTTCATCGTCCTCCCTCTATCGCCTTTTCTCATCGGTTTCGGGAAGCTCTGGAAGTGGTCGGGACTGATGAGACGATTGTAAGTGCTGAGGGGGATCGAGCCGATGAGAATATCGCGAAGGACGAGATTTGTTTAAAAAACGCTTTGGATCTTGCTGCCTTCGCTTTTCATTGAAATCCTTCATGAACGAAGACTTCGGCATCGCTCCTGTAACTAAGAAAAGAGACATGACAAGAATTTAGTACTCACATTAATAGAGGTTGAGACAGCTTCAAAAGGTAAATGCAAAAGAACAGTAAGCAGTGATAAAAGTAAGCGCTTATCAGAATAGATTTAGTAACCAACCAATCTTAAGAGGCTCATATAAAAAGAATCCTATATCAGCAGCTCATTTTCCAGGACAAGGATTCCTGTAAGGGTCATCTAAGAAAATTCCTACATCAATAGCCCTCTTAGCCTTATCCTTTGCAGATAAGGCAAGGGTTGATGATGAAACATCGCTGGGAATAATATGTTTAGCAGAGCTAATATCGCTTAAATCCTTAAAAGTATCCAAAGAGTAACCCTTGGGAGTAACCGGTGTAGTGGGATTCTTAGAAGTTTTCTTAACACCGGTGTTGTCATCAGAAGTAACTTCAACATTTCCTACTGATTTATTTCCCTTGGTCAGATCAGAAAGGGTTCTTAAAGAGGTCAAATCTTTCTCAACTCCCTCATCCACTTCCTTGATTATTTCACTTCCATCCTTGTCATGATCGGACTTCCTTCCTTGATAGAAGACAGCTTAGACTTAGGAGACGTCTTACTGCTTCCTGCAGTGTCAAACCATTTTTGTAAGGGGGATCTATGAGCAGGACCTTTACCGGAAATCCCTTTTTTAGGAAACAAATGCAATTTGAGAGTACGACAAGGGTCAAGCAAATGATACTGATAAAAAGTTGCTCCGTGATCAGGAATCTCCTACTTCTTTCTGCTTCGGGTATAGTCTGTAGGGTATTATATAACTCATCACCGGTGTATCATCTAAACCAGAAAAAGGCAGTATTGCAAAATAAAAAATGGTTTAATATTCGGTAGCTAACTGTAGGGATGAGGAAAAAATGTGCGAATATGCTATTACCTCCTTCCATCCATCTTCGATAGAAATTTTCGGGGCAACGTATGAAGCAATAATTTTCTAAGTAGCCCTTGGCACTATCCATTAGATCGGTTACAATCTTGGGGTATTTCCCTTCCAAGCTAATGATCGATGGTGAAGGTTGCTTCTTTTTGAAAGTATACAGTGAATAGACCTCTTCAAAGGTCGGAGAACGTTCCTTAATTCTCATAAAAAGTATGTAGAGACAGGTTAAGATAGCATAACCATTAGGATGAAGTTGCATAGGGGCAACGGCTGGACGCTTTAAAAACATCTCTATGAAGGGATTAAAAGGGAGGACGCCACTCATCGTCAACATATGTCGGTTGATAGCAATAAATCCAGGGGAGGACTGTCAGCAAACTCATTCTCCTTTGGAAGCTCAACCTCAGTCTCTGATATTTTAAATTAAGAACATAATCTCTTATACCCGCGGTCACCCAGTTTGTTTGGTTTACTATCACCGTATTTTTCAGTAAAAGGCTTGGGTATCAGAAATTCTAGGTTAATATTGGATCCGGAAGTATTAGCTACATCCGTGGTCTGGGTAGAAGTACTAGCCAGTGTGGACTTAGATGTTGCCTCAAGCTGTTGGCGTGATTTCTGTCTGGTATCCATTTCTACGCAGGCAAATATGTTTGACAATAGAGTACAAGTATATATTTCCTATAACAAAAATCTTGTGTGCAACTTAATAAAGATGAAGCTTGAGTCGTCATAACATAAGTCATCGATCTCGAGTTTTATTATGAACTTATGCTTAAATGTTTAAGTGAAACGGCTGATAAAATCCTTTAACACCAATGGAACACTTCAGTATAAGTTATGAAAGCTGCACACAAGGTTTCTATATTATCTAACTTATTATCGATATAGGCAATCGATGATAGAGTATATTGGCCCAAAACAAGTGTTTCAATTACAGGGTAGTAAATAATAAAGAGTCAGACCCTGAGATGGATCGACCATCATGATTAGAATGGATCAGTCATGACCAACCCAGATTGAATCGGCCAAGACCAACCCAGATTAAATCGGCAATGACCGATCCAGATTGGATCGATCACAACCAATCCATATCGGATCGATCAAGACTGATCCAGAACAGATCGGTCATGAACCATCTAAACCAAGATGGCCGTGTCAAACTCGATTCGGGTCAGAGGAATCTTGTGCTTTGCAACCTTTGGCAAACGCAATCGGCACGACAAGCATCTCACGATGGCAAGATCAAGTGCAAGAATTCAATTATTTTAGACAAATTTATGGTTCGAGCATTTCGTCGAACATGTTATATGTGTCAAAAAGAGATCAAGGCTCAATGGATTTTGTATAGTTCGAGTTCATCGTACACAACCACGAGCTCGTTCCAATAAGTTCCAATCCCATTAAAAATCATTTCAACAATACAAATTCATGATCTAAAGCCTTATGACCCAAAGAATGAGCTCGAGTTAACAATCCATAAACTTCTCAGTCCTAACTCATTTCAATCTGAATTCGAAAGCAAGAATTACCAAAGAGAACACAAAATACCTGTAATTGTGTGAATTTGAAGAACTGATTCGGATCCAGGGGATTTGGAGAAGCATGCGTCTAAAAAGCTGGATCGTCGGCTTGAGCTGATCAAAGGGAAGCGGCTTGGATGCGAATTGAAGTAAAGACCTGGATTAGGGACGCGAATCGAGTTAATTCGTTTCAGAAAGATGTTGCTGCCATTGGAAAACTTTGGGTATGCTGAAGTGAAAATGTGAAGAGAAAGAGGCGGGAAAGCACTTTATAATGGACTTGCTTATTGGGCTGACCGATCCACTACCAGAATCCTGATCCATTAGCTAACCGATCCATACGAAGCGATTCACCACCGATCCATAGCTGAACGTTTCATCATAAAACCTATTTCAGAATTCAAAGTTCTTTTCCAAACAAAAAATACGAATTTCGAGGAGCAAAATGTTATCCATAAAAGTTGAGAGCAATGCAGATCAGTATGGATCACTTAAGGAATGGGTCGGTCAGGTTATCAAGGAGGTGAATTGGCCTGATTGCTTAAAAGTGGGTCAGTCTAATGCCACAAAGCAATGAATCGGGTCGGGCGAGTCTATTGGATCGGGTCAGTCTGGATAACACAAAGTGGATCGGTCTATTCGTGAAGCATTGGATCGGTCTGTTAGTTGTGAAACAGGTCATCCTACTCTGTCCTGATTGAATCAGTATGGTTGAAAAGCATCTGGATCGGCCAGGATACAGAAAATTGGATCGGCTAGTATCTGAATCAGCTGGAACAAGCTGAATCGGGCCATTTAGTGATGAAACAAATCGGTCAGGTCAAACAAACACAGCTTTGTTACCTTTGGATTGGATCGGACTAGTATAGAACAACACTTGGTTCGGGTCGAGACATTCTGGATCGGTCAGAACCATTCTGGATCGGTCTGGAGCCTAAAAACTGGCAATTAGCTAGCAGCGGCATTTTTGTAAATACTCAATAGCCTGATCCAAAACCTGAGAGCTATATTTCATTCATTCCTCACTTCTATAAATAGGGGTTCAATCCCATTTCAAAAGGGAGTATTTTTTATGACCCCGAAGGGCTGTTAATCCAATCATTGGTCTTTTCTAAGTTACTTGATCATCACAACCATCTCAAATTAAAGATCTAACTCTGAATTCACCGTGAGACATGAAGACACATCAAAACTTGTGAGAAAACTTAGATTTGTTCTACCATTAGCTATATTTGAAGGTTCTCATCGATTTCTCCAAAGAATATTCATTAGGTCAAAGAGTGGGAATTGTGAGGTTAATGATGGATGTATTGAGAGGATATACTTGCCTTGTAACCCCAAATGTAGTAATGGAATCATTCTTCAAAGTGGATGTAGATCAAGCTTGATCGAACTACTATAAACTTTGTGTCTCTCTTTACTTTCATTTACTCCAGCTTGTGGCTCCACTTCTCTTATTTTTTGAGCACATTGTGAAGTGCATTTTGTACTCTTGGTGTTGACTCAAATTTTGAGATCAACAATTCTCTTGCTTAACACCCTTCTCTGAGACGTACGAGCTTAGAGGTTATATATTGATAGACATCAGTTGTACGACATGAATTATCAGTGTGGCATGCCAAGATGCAAATGATCAAGGCTTTTGTTGAAAAGCAGAGTCTTGTGGATGATGATCAAAGCACAACTTTATTTGGCATAGCTTTCTGTATAACGTTACTTCGCGAGCCTCACACCCCGGTATGAACCAGAAACGGGAGAATGACCCCAGGGAGGACATGCGTTTCTTTCTAGCTAGAAGTGGTGTCATGGTATGGAGCCCATAAATTTTTACTTATGTGGATGTTGGAAAGTGAGGTACCTCGGATATTGAGTCCCTAGTGGCTCATAATTAATGCCCCATAGGGCAGGGAAACGTATTGTCCAAGCATAACTAATCCACTAAAGTATTTGTGGTCTGGCCCTGGCGCTTTTAAGGGCTTACCTGAGTCTAATTCCTGAGACATGGACCAGATTGTCTCAAATTCGGTAAGGGCGAACCCTTGCCTTAGTTCATGATGGAAATCCAACTTCCAATATGACATCATGCGGTTTTGATTGTAGAACTAGTATGGCGACGTAGTAGGATAGGTTACTGTAACGGCCCGCCCCGCACTAGCCGACATTTCCAATGAAAGTGCGTTGTGCCGATGTCCAACCAGCACGGGACGGTCGCCAAAGAAAGGAATTCGAACTAACAAGGAACCAGTAAAATGTCTCACAGCGCATGGAATAAAATATAATAATAACATACTTGACATAAAACAGGCGAGACAATGCATAAGCTAAAAACTAAATCATAATCACCATAGCGGCGTAAATCCAAAATACAGCTTATGATCCATAACCATTATTACAACTTCAAAATACTGTCTCTAAAGCAAAAGAAAGGAAAGGTACACTACTAATGCCCAAAGCAGTGACCATCAACAACACAGGGAGAATATATGTAGATAACACGTAGGAGCCTCCTGCTCGTCTCCGGATCAGCTACTCGTGCATAACCAGCTGACATGTCTCTAGTCTGCTCGTTTAGGAGAACCCAAAGTAATAAGAAGAGACATAAAACTCTGGGTCAGACAAAAGTCTGGTATGAGCGATAAGCAGCAAAACAGAATAATAATAGGTATATTAAACCATACCTAAACTTGGACCTGCAACCAAAGAGTTAGCACTACATACTGTACAATACTTTAAGGTGCCACTAACATATGGTGTAAAGAATACGGGGGTGGGGGTGTGCATGACATAGTGATGGCAAACAATCAATCATAGCAACCATCCTCACATCTCTCACTCAGTGCGTAAAGTATACGATATCTACCACTTTGACCACCCAATTCCTTGCTACGATCACTCTGCCCCATGGAGTCATAATGACACCACTGCACTGATCCATAGCCACTAATCCTTTGCTATTTCCACTCTGCCCCATGGAGTCATGATGGCTCCACTGCACTGGCTCATAGACTTGCTACGATCACTCTGCCCCATGGAGTAGTAACTATCCCACTTCACTAATACATAGCCCAACACCCGTCTTGGTGGTGAATCAGATCTATAGACGTCAATAACCCGTTAGCATACGTCCCGCAGCAGAGCCCAACGAATGAAGTTAACTCGTTGGTTCCCATTTGGATACTGAGCTCTACTTCCTATTTGGACTTCCTTTACATCTCGGGTTTTGGTCGAATTGGAGTTGGTCTTCAAAAGAGTCGTCGCGTAGAAGTAGCTTAAGTCTGGTTCAGTTCGGCTATACATTATCTTCAGATTTCTCGTTCGGTTCGGGTCCTCTGGTTCGGCTCGGGTCTCCCCATCCAGTTCGGTTCGGATTCGCCATCGTGGTTTGGTTCAGCTCCTTCATTTCCAGCTCCACTTACGTTGATCCAATCCGACTCCCTAGCTTCAGTCCGATCCAATCTCCATGCCCTTGTTTTCGATCCGATCTCCACGCCCTTACTTCAGATCCGAACCCAACTCCAACTCTGATGAAAATGGCCTTCCTTCTTGCCAAGCCTCTTGTGCCAAGTTCCGACCCAAATCGAATCCCCTTGCTCAGTTCCCTTATCGGATCCGAGCCCCATACCCGATCTGATCCGGTCTGAAACTCTGCACATTTCCTGCAACTTTTCCAGCGACTGTTTTACGCCATACGACGGCGTTTTCGACCAATCTAACTTTTTTAGTCAATCACAAAACATACCATACAGTCATAGCAACATATAGAATTGACCACTAACACCAAAACAACAATTTGATAGGTTAAAACGGATCAAACATAGCCAAAATCCCATATTTTTCCCTTAAGCATGTTTAAGCAAAACTAATGATAGGATTAGTAAAACTTAACCAAATTAACCAAATTTTCTAACAGAGGCCAAAAACAATATTTCGAAATTTATAAATATTTTTCCAGAATTTAATCATGTTTAAATTCGCTAATTAACACTAATTACCCTTAATTATCCATAATTATTGAGGAACTATGCAAATCACTCACCTTAGCCACAAACAAAACACCAAATCTAAAATTATCCTCTGTTTGGTGCTGTTCCCAAGGCTATACAGCAGTTCCGACCTTGATTTGGTGCTATTTCTCCTTAATTTGGTGAAGATTAGGCTAATACTTGATTAGAAAGTGATTAGAAGTGATTCTAGATGTTGGAGGCCATTACTAGGGTTCCAAGAATGAAAGTGGCTGCTGAAAAAGTGTCTAAAGAAATGTTTTCTAACCCTAATCAGCCCCTATATACCCCTAATCCCGAAATTCCCCAATTGGCCTAGCTATTAACTACCCAATTAAGCCCGATTAAGCAATTTTTCACCTTCTAAATATTGTTTCAGCCATATCTCCCAAACGGTGAGTCTATTTGGCTAATGTGACCACTCTACGGAATTGTAAACCATCAACCAAATCCAATGGAAGTGGTTTCAGGTCAAAACTCCTTACCAACCAAAATTTATGGCCGAAACAAGATTAGCTAGGGGCAAAATGGTCATTTAAAATTCGGCAAAAATCATGAACATGGGAAATGACCCCAATAGTCGTCTCCCAAAGTTGCATGACCATACGACTTCGCATGTAAAAGAAATAAATATCCTACGATTCTCTGATGCATAGAATGCGGGTCGTTACATTCTCCCTCCCCCCTTAAGAAATTTCGTCCCCGAAATTCCTTAACCCAAAACATACAAAGGATCCCGCATGCTTACCAATCATTAACAAAACAATAAAGCATACAAAACAGCACAACAAGCCTATCATAGCATGCGGTTTACTAACAAGGGAGTACTATACCGATATAAAAACCTTATCAGGTAAAGAGTTCTGGATACTTCCTCCTTATGTCCTCCTCTGTTTCCCAAGTACAGTCTTCCTCATCATCACCCCACTGAACTTTGACTAGTTTCACCACCTTCCTTCGAAGCTGCTTCGTATCGTTCCCAAGAATACGCATAGGCCTGCGGTTCCCAACCGCCTCGGGTTCAACCTCGATATCGTTCAACTGATCCGGTGTAATAGTCACACTAGGGTTGTGCACAAACTTCCTTAACTGGGAAACATGAAATGCGTTGTGAAATCCTGCCATCTTCTCTAGTAATTCAACTTTATATGCCAAATTCCCAATTTGCTCGAGAACTGGGAATGGTCCAACAAATCTTGGTGTTAACTTGCCTTTTCTGCCAAATCGTATCATGCTCTTTAACGAAGAAATCTTGACAAACACCAAGTCGCCTACAGAGAACTTTAAATCTCTTCTCCTTTTATCAGCATAACTCTTCTGCCTATCTTGGGCAGCCTTCATTCGCTGTTGAATAATCTTAATCTTATCTGAGGTTTCTCTTATCACATCTGGTCCAAGCACATACTTCTCACCAGTTTCTAACCAACATGACGGTGAGTTGCACGGTCTTCCGTACAAAGCTTCAAATGGGGCCATACTAATACTGGATTGATAACTATTATTATATGCAAACTCTACTAGATGCAAATGATCATCCCATGATCCACCAAAATCTAATATGCAAGCTCTCAAGAGATCTTCTAACACTCGATTCACTCTCTCTGTCTGACCGTCGGTTTGAGGATGATACGCGGTACTGAGATGTAATTCCAATCCTAACGCCTCTTGTAAGCTCTTCCAAAACCCACAAGTAAACAACGGGTCTTGGTCACCCACAATGCTTTTAGGTACTCCATGAAACCTCACTACCCATTTCATATATAGCTCAGCTAACTTAGCTGCCGTTCTATTTGACTTGACGGGTATAAATCTTGCACTCTTGGTCAATCGGTCCACAATCACCCAAATGCTATCATGGCCCGATCTAGTCCTTGGTAACCCATCAATGAAATCAATTGAGACTTGTTCCCATTTCCATTTTGGAATTTCTAATGGTTGCAACAAACCACTAGGCTTCTTTTGCTCAGCTTTAACTAATTGGCAATTCATGCATTTGGATATAAACTTCCCAACGTCTCTTTTCATCCCTTCCCAGTAGTAGGTCTGATTCATGTCTCGATATATTTTGTTACCACCGGGATGTATAGTCAGTTTTGAGTGATGACATTCTCTAAGCACTTCATCTCTCAATCCATTGACATTGGGCACAACAAGTCTTCCATTCTTTCTAAGCCATCCATCTCGATCAAGCCCATACTTGTTCATCTCTCCATCGATTCCCATCTCTAATTTTGAGATGATTTCCGATAGGTTAGGATCGTCCCTCTGACTGGAACCAATCCGCTCAATCAAAGTGGGTCTGATCGTCAAATTTGCTAACATTTCTGGATCCAATTTGCACTTTGGTCTGAAATCATACCCAGCAATGTACTCCAGTTGCTTCCACTCAAGAAACATAGCTCCTAAACTGGCATGTCTTCTACTCAATGCATCAGCTACCGCATTGCCCTTTCCTGGTGTTTATGCGATATAGAAATCATAGGAAGCTAAGAATTCTAACCATCTTTGTTGTCGGAGATTTAGATCCTTCTAAGAGAAAAGATATTTTAACGATTTTTGATCGGTAAACAACTCGAATCTTTCTCCCAAGAGATAATGTCTCCACATCTTCAATGCGAACACGATCGTTGCCAATTCCAAATCATGGGTAGGATATCTTTCTCATGTGGTTTTAGTTTCCAACTTGCATAAGCTACAACCCTACCTCCTTACATCAGTACAGCACCTAGTCCGGTACCACATGCGTCTGAATATACTGTCATCTCTTCATTCGCCTTAGGAATGACTAATACTGGTGCACATGTCAACTTTTCCTTTAGACTCTTGAATGCATTCTCGCACTTTTCATCCCAGACGAAAGCTTGATTCTTCTTGGTCAACTGAGTCAACGGTGCTGCTATCTTGGAGAAGTCTTGGATGAACTTATGATAATATCTAGCTAATCCTAAGACACTTCTTACGTCTGTTGCATTCTTGGGCGTAGACCAATCCTGTAACGTAGCCACCTTCGTGGGATCCAAGGCAATACCATTCTCTAAAACAACATGGCCCAAGAATCTCACCTCCCTCCTCCAGAAGTGACACTTAGAAAACTTTGCCTTCAATTGTGTTTTCTCAACAACTCCATCACTATCCTCAAGTGTTCCTTGTGTTCTTCCTCTGTCCTCGAATAAACAAGTATATCTTCCACGAACACAAGAACAGACTTATTCAACTGATCTCTGAATAGCCTATTCATAAGATCCACAAAATACGTTGGTGCATTGGTCAACCCGAATGGCATGACCAACCACTCATAGAATCCTGACGGCGTCCGAAATGTCGTTTTAGCTATACTTTCAGCTTCCACTCTAAGCTGATGAAAACCTGTCGTGAGATCCAACTGGGAGAACACTCTCGCTCCACTCAATTGATCGAACAAATCACCTATTCGCGGTAGAGGATATTTATTCTTCCTCGTCACCTTATTCAACTCGCGGTAGTCCACACAGAAACGAAGGGAACCATCTGCCTTAGTAGCAAATACAACTGGTGCTCCCCACTCAGAAACACTTCTTTTGATAACTCCCTTCTTCAAAAGATCGCTTACTTGCACCTCGAGCTCTCGCTACTCCCTTGGCGCCATACGACGAAGTGGCATCACTATAGGTCTGGCATCTTTCACTAAATCAATACGGAACTCAATCTCTCGGTGTGGTGGAAGTCCGGTCACTTCCTTGAAGACGCCCGGATACTGGCCAGCCACGGTCACATCTGACAACTCATCATGTGGAATGTCGAGGGAATTTAGAAAACTAGCCATTACCCTATCACTAGGTAGACCACCAAACACTACCCTCCGCCCATCATCCGCTTTAACTGTCACCAAAAAGCCCTCACAGTCTACCACCACCACGTATCTTTGGAGCCGATCGACTCCCAAAATAATGCCAAACCCAGTAAAGCCCAAAACAAAGCAATCACAAACAAACATGCATCCATGACTTGATAAGACCACATTACGACAAATCATGTTAAGGCTAGTTGAACCACCAATCGGGTTCGTCACTACCAAAGGTCTATCGACAATCTCGGGCTCCAATCCCAACCTATCTACCAGTTCACTAGATATGAAGGAACTGGAAGCTCCGGTATCAAACAATACTCGAACAGGAACATCATAACCAGAAAGCATACCTTAAATAACAACATTCTTTCCTTTCTCTGTTGCGGTTGGGGCATTCAACGAAGAAGGAACAACATTGATAGCATATGCTTTCACAATCTGCTTTTCTTTAGGGGGTTGCGGACACTTATCCTTGTGATGTCCCACTTGGCCCCAGTTGAAGCACTTCCTATCCGCTGGCTTGGCCCGACATTCTTTGGCATAGTGGCCCTTCTTTCCACAGCTGAAGCACTCAACATCTTTCTTATTCTTTTTCTTTCGTCCATCCTTGGTCTGTTTCTTCTTTCTCTTATTCTGAGAACCATTCTTGCCTCCACCGCTTGCTTGCAGCTTTGGCTCCTCTGCAGATGCAACCTCAGTCTTTGACTTAGGTTATAGACTCTCTGATCTCAAAGCTTTCCCCACAATCGATTCAAACGTCTCATCGATGTGGTGAATAAAACTTTTCCCCAAGTACTGATCCAAGCCTATTATGAACTTCTCATTTTTCTTCTCGGGAGTGTCAATGAGGGATAATCCATACTTCGATAAAGTATCAAACTCTACAATGTACTCCGAGACTTCCCTACCATTCTGCTTAAGCTCCAGAAATTTCCAAAACAACTCTAACTTCTGGGCAGCTGGGATGAACTTATCACTGAATCGGGCCTTAAACTGATCCCATGTAACTTGATCCTCTGGAGTAGCTGCCTTAATAGCATTCCACCAATTCATTGCCCGTCTGTGCAGCCAACGGGATGCTAACTTCCTCTTTATCGCATCCTCAATACTCAAGTCTTCGAAGATACGCTCACAGCTATCCAACCAATCCTGAAATTCTGTAGTCGATTCCGTCCCGTGGAATGGCTTTCCACCAAGACTAGTACAATCCTTGCAAAGCTTGGTGAAATCGGCCCTAGGAGCCTGCATCGCGGCACCACCACCATTGGCAACATTGGGAATTGCCCTCTGAACGTCCCTAAGCATCTCTCTCATGAAGTCAGTGAACATAGTCCTCATGTCAGAAGCATTCCCATTATTGGCTCCTCTACCAGCACCCCTCGTATATCGGCTCATCGTTCAATCTGTAAAGAGAAACAATTAACCATCCTCTTTGTGGTGTCAGTGCAGTGCGACTTCATCCTTAGCTATACTAATAGTATATATATATAGCTTTTGAAAACCAAAATAATCACAAATACGCACTCTCATATACGTATTATCTCTCCCTGGTGTCTTTCCCTAGGTTAACTACGGAACCTAGAGCTTTGATACCAAGTGTGACGGCTCGCCCCGCACCAGCCGACATTTCCAATGAAAGTGCGCTGTGCCGATGTCCAACCAGCACGGGACGGTCGCCAAAGAAAGGAATTCGAACTAACAAGGAACCTGTAGAATGTCTCACAGCGCATGGAATAAAATATAATAATAACATACTTGACATAAAACAGGCGAGACAGTGCATAAGCTGAAAACTAAATCATAATCACCATAGCAGCGGAAATCCAAAATACAGCTTATGATCCATAACCATTATTACAACTTCAAAATACTGTCTCTAAAGCAAAAGAAAGGAAAGGTACACTACTAATGCCCAAAGCAGTGACCATCAACAACACAGGGAGAATATATGTAGATAATACATAGGAGCCTCCAGCTCGTCTCCGGATCAGCTACTCGTGCATAACCAGCTAACCTGTCTCTAGTCTGCTCGTTTAGGAGCACCCAGAGTAATAAGAAGAGACATAAAACTCTGGTTCAGACAAAAGTCTGGTATGAGCAATAAGCAGCAAAACAGAATAATAACAGGTATACTAAACCATACCTGAACCTGGACCTGCAACCAAAGAGTTAGCACTACATACTGTACAATACTTTAAGGTGCCACTAACATATGGTTTAAAGAATACGGGGGTGGGGGTGCATGACATAGTGATGGCAAACAATCAATTATAGCAACTATCCTCACATCTCTCACTCAGTGCGTAAAGTATACGATGTCTACCACTTTGACCACCCAAATCCTTGCTACGATCACTCTGCCCCCATGGAGTCGTAATGACACCACTGCACTGATCCATAGCCACTAATCCTTTGCTATGTCCACTCTGCCCCATGGAGTAATGATGGCTCCACTGCACTGGCTCATAGCCTTGCTACAATCACTCTGCCCCATGGAGTAGTATCTACCCCACTGCACTGATACGTAGCCTAACATCCGTCTTGGTGGTGAATCAAAGCTATAGACGTCGATAACCCCTTAGTACACGTCCCGCAGCAAATCCCAACTGATGAAGTTAACTCGTTGGTTCCCATCTAGATACTGAGCTCTACTTCCTATTTGGACTTCCTTTGCATCTCGGGTTTTGATCGAATTGGAGTTGGTCTTCAGAAGAGTCATCGCGTAGAAGTAGCTTAAGTCTGGTTCAGTTCGGCTATACATCATCTTCAGATTTCTCGTTTGGTTCGGGTCCTCTGGTTCGGCTCGGGTCTCCCCATCCGGTTCGGTTCGGATTCTCCATCGTGGTTTGGATCAGCTCCTTCATTTCCAGCTCCACTTACATTGATCTGATCCCACTCCCTAGCTTCAGTCTGATCCGATCTCCATGCCCTTGTTTCCGATCCGATCTCCACGCCCTTACTTCCGATCCGAACCCAACTCCAACTCTAATGAAAGTGGTCTTCCTTCTTGCCAAGCCTCTTGTGCCAAGTTCCGACCCAAATCGAATCCCCTTGCTCAGTTCCCTTATCGGATCCGAGCCCCATACCCGATCTGATCCGGTCCAAAACTTTGCACATTTCCTGCAACTTTTCCAGTGACTGTTTTACGCCATTCGACGGCGTTTTTGACCAATCTACTTTTCTAATCAATCACAAAACATATCATACAGTCATAGCAACATATAGAATTGACCACTAACACCAAAACGACAATTTGATAGGTTAAAACGGGTCAAACACAGCCAAAATCCCATATTTTCCCCTTAAGCATGTTTAAGAAAAACTAATGATAGGATTAGTAAAACTTAACCAAATTAACCAAATTTTCTAACAGAGACCTAAAACAATATTTCGAAATTTATAAATATTTTTCCAGAATTTAATCATGTTTAAATTCGCTAATTAACACTAATTACCCTTAATTAACCATAATTAGTGAGGAACTATGCAAATCACTCACCTTAGCTACAAACAAAATAACACTAATTACCCTTAATTAACCATAATTAGTGAGGAACTATGAAAATCACTCACCTTAGCTACAAACAAAATGCCAAATCTAAAACAATATTTCGAAATTTATAAATATTTTTCTAGAATTTAATCATGTTTAAATTCGCTAATTAACACTAATTACCTTAATTAACCATAATTAGTGAGGAACTATGCAAATCACTCATCTTAGCTACAAACAAAATAACACTAATTACCATTAATTAACTATAATTAGTGAGGAACTATGCAAATCACTCACCTTAGCTACAAACAAAATACCAAATCTAAAACTATCCTCTGTTTGGCGCTATTCCCAAGGCTACACAGCAGTTCCGACCTTGATTTGGTGCTATTTCTCCTTAATTTGGTGAAGATTAGGCTATTACTTGATTAGAAAGTGATTAGAGGTGATTCTAGATGTTGGAGGCCATTACTAGGGTTCCAAGAATGAAAGTGGCGGCAGAAAAAGTGTCTAAAGAAATGTTTTCTAACCCTAATCAGCCCCTATATACCCCTAATCCCGAAATTCCCCAATGGGCCTAGCTATTAACTGCCCAATTAAGCCCGGTTAAGCAGTTTTTCACCTTCTAAACATTGTTTCAGCCATATCTCCCAAACAATGAGTCTGTTTGGCTAATGTGACCACTCTACGGAATTGTAAACCATCATCTGAATCCAATGGAAGTGGTTACAGGTCAAAACTCCTTACCAACCAAAAGTTATGGCCGAAACAAGATCAACTAGGGGCAAAATGGTCATTTAAAAATCAGCAAAAATCATGAACATGGGAAATGACCCCAATGATTGTCTCCCAAAGTTGTATGACCATACGACTTCACATGTGAAAGAAATAAATATCCTACGATTCTCTGATGCGTAGAATGCGGGTCGTTATAGTTACCATGCCATCTATGATTGATATATTTATATTTGAAGTTGGTTTTTTAACACTATGCACTTATAATATCAAAATAATTTGTTTTACATGTACCAAACATGTTTGGCTATTATAAGGGAAAACTCTATCCTCCAGCTGGCATTATATTGTGTGATGGGACCTGAGTCTTATAATAGCTTCATTTTTCAAAAAGAATTGCGTTGTTTTATTTTAAACTGAGGTTCATGTGGAGTAAATGCGTTCTGTGTTATACGGCGTGGTCTCATGATTTCCCCAACTTTTAAAGTAAAGAAGTTTTAATAACTGTTTTAGTTCTCACACTTGTCCCATGACTGACCTAGAGTTTATTGTTTTAACTTAAACTATGGGTTCCCCTATTTTCCACACGGGCAGCTAGTAGTTTTGGTTTTGTAGATATTATATTCACAGGATCCTGGTTTACAACTGAAGCGATATTCGGAAAGCTTTGCATCCGTGTATTTCTTTCAGTTGTATTTTGTATTATTTTCCACTGATATTTAAATGTAATTTAAATCTCTGATATTTATCATATGTATATTATTTATTCATGCTCTGTTATGTTCTTGTACTCTGATGTAAATTGTTGTAATAAGCAATGAAATGTTCTTTTGTTTGTGTTTTGATTTGTCGTGTTATCAACGCAATTCGGGCTTTCCCGAAAAGGGAAGTTTGGGTCGTTTCAGTTTGGTATCAGAGTTTTGGTTTACAGAGCTCGAGAACAAGGCACATTAGAATCGAACGAAAGAATTCATCAGAGATTGGATTAGTAATATCCAATAAGAATGACTCGTCAGAGATGGGATCAGTAGTATCCTAGAACGGGTTTCAAAGAGTGTTATTTTTAAAATAAAAATGAAAACAAATTTTGGTTTGAAAATTTAAATTGTATTATACGTAATTGAATATTTTATTTTAAATTTATTTGGACAATCGAGTATATGAAGATTTTGTATATACGCCTAGCTAGCATGTATACGAAGTCTCAAATATACTGGATAGATATAAAATCACGCTCTAGTCGCCCAGGCATAATTCTGATGATGAAGTATACCATCACCAGTATTTATGTTCGAGTTTTGAAAGTGGGATATCTATATATTTCCAATTGACTGGTGTGAGAACCAAACTTAGTTAGAATTTATTGTTGTGAATTAGCATCAAAAATTTATTGTTGTGAATTAGCATCAAAAACATGATTTTGTGTATATGTATCAAAGTTATGAATTTGAAAATTTAATTAACCAATTGATTGCTGGTTGTGTTGTTTGATTATTGGTTAATTAATAAAACCAACATGTAAATGAAAGGTAAAATTAGCCAAATTGAATCAATTATTGAATCAAATTGAAAATTGATTGAAATTGCATATATGTACATGTGTAACATGAAAGCTAGAAGAGGAATAAAATTGTGTGCCCGACAAATAGGTACATATTTAGTGTATTTATTGGGGTTTGATGATTTTATGAGCCAATTGGCTAGCCGCTTGGCTTTTTCTTTTTCTTTTGGATGATGAGGGCCCTGTGAGGCTAGTTGCGGTTTTAAATATCAACCCGTACAAAGGAGGTTATGGAGAAATTTTAGGGTGTTAGCCAAATTTTTTGAGAAATTAAAATTTTTTAGGAACTGAAAAGTTGAAGAGTGAAAGCCAAAATGAAAGTTGAGTTGGTTAGTTAAATAAATTTCAGCTCCGTTCCTTTTCGAGGACGAAAAGATTTTAAGTACGGAAGATTGTAACAACCCAGATTTTCAGAACCAAATTAAAATTTTTATTTAAACTATTTTACTGGGTTTGGAATAGTTAAAATGATTCATTTTAAATAATAAAAGCTAAAAATTTATTTTAATTGAAGTTAGAAAACATAAATTTATTTTAATTATAAAACGTGCCTGAAATGGCGCGGTAGTTTGAAAATTTGATTTCAAATTTCAATTGAATGTACAAGATTCAAAATAAATCGGATTTCAGTAAAACCAAAAATATTTGAGTTTGTTTAATTATATCTTTCTAGCGAATGTGAAAAATCCATATTTCATAACGGGAATTGAAAGTTATGTCCAGTTTAAAATTTAGAATAGTCACTATGGAATTTATATATGTTTTATATAATATATAGCCCTTATAAATAGCCATTTTGCAAACGACCTCCATTTTCGACGAAACCACTTTTTGTTGGATCCGGAATGTCAAATTATTGCTAGATTCCAATTCTCATAATTTTTGGAATTTATATGTGAGCGTGGTAAATTAAAACTTGCTTGGTACTTTCAATTTGAATTTAATCGACTGGGAAATGGACCATTTTTCAAACGGTCTCCAAATTCGATGAAATTAGTTTTGTTAAGACTGTATCATCAAAAACATAGCTAGATTTATTTTTCGGGATTTTTTTGAGTCAGAATGTAGCCTCGATAAATTAAAATGTATGTTCAAATTAAAATATAGTGATTTATATTTTAATTTTGATGAAAATGGAATGAAACAGTCGAATTAGGTTATGAAACATATCCCATTATGTCCGAAACGGGGGTAATTAGCTAGGGACGATAGTCTTTGGGTCAGATTAGCAGATTAGATCGATAAACTAGTCATTTTTGGAATTAAAATAATAGTATATATATAAACTAATTTTCTCAAAACCCTAAATACATTATTCTGTGAAGCCGCGCCAGTCTTTTTTTTTAATGGCCATGAACTCCTGATTTTAATTAATCAATTTCTTTCTATCCGCTGCGAATTAAACTGTGAAATCAAAGAAAACATTGTAGAGATTTCTATCCTCGTTCGATACATACGATTTTGATGAAAAACCGTTGTGTGGTTCTCGGAATTCTGGGGTTCGAACATCGCTGGTTTGAGGGCGATTTCTGATGGGTACGAGGGTGCGAGTTCGATGGCAGGAGGCGCGCTGGCGGAGCTTGCGGCGGCCGATGAGGTGGCACATCCTGATCTGGTGCTGGAGCCTCGAGTTGCATGCAAATCTGTGCCCTAGGGGCTTGCTATTTGGGTTCAACGTTCTGCTGTATTCCAGGAACAAGAAGGTCATCGGCCTAATCTTTAACTAAGGGTAATAAGGTGATTATAGAAGGGTTAACTAATTAAATTATATTTTAGGTATCCTAAGTTGTAATCAAATGTTTAAAAAAAACTGTAACTTTTTCAAACAACAACGGAATTGAGCGATTTTGAATGCATTGAATTAAAAGAGAATTTTTACATATAAATATATCCTAAGTTGTAATCAAATGTATCCTAAGTTGTAAATAATGATGTTTTTACATATAAATATTATAGTTTTAAAAGAGAATTTTTACATATAAATATTATTGTTTTAAAAGATAATTTTTACATATATATCATTGTGATAAAAATGTGATTTTTATTATAAAATGATTTTAAATTAAAAATATGATTTTTAATTTATATAACAATGGTATAAAAATATGATTTTTTTAAAATATATATAGAATTGTTTTTAAAATATAAATAGCATTGCTTTAAAATAAAATAGCGTTGTAAATAAAAATATAATTTCTATAAAATAGCATTATAAATAAAAATATGATTTTTATAAAATAATTTTAATAAAGATATGACAAAATAGAAATAGCATTGGTTTTTATTATATAAAATAGCATGGATTTTTTTAAATAGAAAGAGCATTGTGTAGAAATGTAATTTTTATATAAAATACCATTGTAATTGAAATGTGATTTTTTATATAGAAAAATCATTGTTTTTAAAAAAAAAGCATATAATAAAAATGGAATTTTCATATATGAAAAACATTGTTTTTAGAAATGATTTTTTATGTGAAAAGCATTGTTTTTAAAATGTGAGTTTATTTAATATATATAGCATTGATTAAAAATGTGATTTTTTTTTTAATGTAAACATCGTATTAAAAATGTGATTTTTGATATAAACTGCGTGAAACAGATTACGTTGGAGTCATGGTGAAGAATACAAAGCACTGGAACAAATCCAAACTATTCAGAAATAAACTGGCGGAGTGGAAACCAAAGTTGAGAACCCTTTCTCACTCTGTTTATTTTACAGTTAAATATATACTAGGATGCAGACGGTGTTTAGCAGCACCCGACACTATTTATTGTATAAACCATGATTGTCTATTTGGATTGAATTGGCCGCATTGTGTGTTGTTTGTGATATTTAAATATTTAAAGTATAAAAATAATGTTAACATTAATGTGCTAGTTGAAATTAAATTATAAATATTTATTTATAATTTAAAATAGTGTAAATTGGATAAATTGAAAATAATTCAAACCGAATTAGAATTGGTTAAATTTATTAACCAATGATTTATTTAAATAATTTGTTGTTGTTTAAAAACCCCATACGATCGATGGGTTGACAGTCTGTGATGAGCGTTATTTATCTATTTTAATGCTCACACAGTTGAAATTTTCACTTTGGATGTGAATGGACTGTTTAATGATTATTTATCATTATTGTTGAATACATGTGATTAGGAAATCCATATAACAGAAATTATATAGTAATTGATTGAGTCGCATTCCATTCAGAATAAAGAATGTTTTAAAATAAATTATCTTTTAAAATAAAGAATATTATAAAATAAAATGTTTTAACAATAAAAATCACTTTTTATTCTATGTATAAACCAATAAAAGAAGCATATGTTAAAATACATTTTTGGTTACATAAAACATGTTAATGAAGAAGAAGAAAAATCATATGTTAAAATATTTTTGTTAGATAAAAATATTATTTTTAACATGTTAACGAAGTGAATTAAATAGTCATGTATTGAATAAAAAATTTTGAACAATAAAAATATCATTTTTATTGAACGTATAAACCATATAAAATATTCATGTATTGAATAAAATATTTAATAAATAAAAATATCATTTTTATTGAATGTATAAACCATTAAAAATATTCATGTATGGAATAAAATACTTAAACAATAATATAAAATAATATTTAGTGAAGAATAAAATTATGAATTTGTTGTCCGTTTTTGGATGGACACAAAAATATTGAAATTTGTGAAGCCGAGTTAAGTAGCAAACGCCATTTTAACCCGAACGGGTTTATCGATCGATCTTATTCATTTATAATGAATAAAGAAAAGAAGTGATTTCAAAATCTATTATTTTGAAAATATTATCATTTTAATATGATAGAAATATAGAATATTCAATTTGGATTAAAAATTGAAAGTGAAGTTGGAATCGTTTTAAAATAAATTTATAAATGATTTATAAAATACGATTTAAATGGAAATCGACGAAATATATATATATAATTATTTTAAATGGCCTGAATAGAATGCGTCGCGCAGTGACCGTTCATGAATTTCCACCATTGACTTCGAATTGATATTATAGGAGATCCAACCGTCGGATTCTCCTAAAACCAGAACCGTTGGGTTCGTATCAAAAAGAGCTTCCAATGAATACAAGAGATTCGAAATCTAACGGTCGATTTGGAATTACGTCCAAATCAAATTTGGAAATGGTCACTACGGATGCAGTTTGGTGGCCGTTATTGGAAACCGACTGTACGGGCTTTGATAAATTTTTAAAAATATGGAAAAATTATGTAAAATCAAAATAAGTGATTTGGAAAGATTTTGGATTAAAAATTCCATATTTGAGAAGATAAAAATATATTTTTATCGAAACGAATTAGTTATTAACTAGAATAATAATCCAATGTAATTAATTATAGTAAATTGGATTTTTGGGTTTGTCGTGAATGGTGTCTTAAATAACACTATTCTTAAACCCAGTTGAGGAAAGGTTAAATCTTTAATATAGATTTAGATAAATTTACCAATTAATTAATATTTAATTGGAACTGAAATGAAAGTTGATTGTGGGTTTATCGCGAACTGTGTTTTAAACAACATTTGTTCTTTAACCCAATTATCAGTGAAAATATAATTTGGAATTTATAAATCTTTTATTAAGATTTAAATGGGAATTTTCCAAAGTAAAGTTTTCCAATTTAATATATTAAATTGGAATTGAATGGAATTCGATTTGGTAATAATTGAGATGAGCTTTTGTGAATGAAGACCGTTACTATATATGGAATTTAAAAGGCTTTGTCGCTATTCCGTTTATATTATTAGTTTGACATGGGAATTTATATTGATTATGTACTGTTATGATTTCCATGTAGATTCCATTTTGATGGAAAATGATTTTGGGTTTATCGTGAACTGCGTTTTATATGACATTGGTTCTTTGACCCAGTTAAAGATAGGATTAATTTCTTAAATTTGAATAATCATTAAGTAATGATTTTTGAGATTAAAATCAAATTGGAGTTTTAATAAATCTTTAATAAATTGAAATGAGAATGGAATAATTAAATTTATCGAATTCATGAAATGATCGAGAATGGAGTACCACCAGTTTTACTCAATGCGATTGTTAAATCTTTAATTAGATTTGAAAGTAAAAGGATAATTAATTTTACTTAGAACACAGTGGGTGTTAGATATGGAGTGCTACCGGTTTTGCTCCATAGGATGAATAGGTTGGGACTGGGAAACAATAAATGATTACTGAGCTAAGGTTCGATAATCCCGACTAGTTAATAAAATCTTTTGAAATTTATATACAAGGGAAGATTGAAGAATAAATTTAAAAGAATTTATCTTCGATAAAATTCATGGGAATCTTTCCCTAATAATGTGAATATTTTATTAAAGAATATTCTGAATTAGAATGGGTTGTATGATGTGTTCAGATAGCACTTTATTATTGATTATAAAATACGCGAGTTATTCGGAAAGACCGGTTTAACCCATTCTGAATAATTAATACGACGACCAAAAGTCGACAATGAAGACGGTGGTTGAAGACTGAAGTTCTTCACATCGTTTGGATGACTACTGATGTCTTGATTGGGTTGTACACCCAAGAAAAGGTAATAAGTGGTGATCGTTCAGATGTACTTGGAGATCAACGGATATGCGAGGACCTCTCTCCTGTATTAGACATACGGGACGAGGAATAAGGTGCCTCCGGTTTCGTTCAGACCCAGAACGGACTTGTAAATGGATGTGTGTCTGACATTGGATTTCATTCTGTATTAATTGATTTCTATTAAATATATATTTGTTTGGCAGGCGTAGAATTTATTCTCTTGCTTAACACCCTTCTCTGAGAAGTACGAGCTTAGAGGTTATATATTGATAGACATCAGTTGTATGGCATGAATTGTCAGTGTGGCATGCCAAGATGCAAATGATCAAGGCTTTTGTTGAAAAGCAGAGTCGTATGGATAATGATCAAAGCATAGATTTATTTGGCATAGCTTTGTGTATAGCGTTACTTCGCGAGCCTCACACCTCGGTATGAACCATAAACGGGAGAAGGACCCCGGGGAGGACATGTGTTTCTTTCTAGCTAGAAGTGGTGTCATGGTATGGAGCCCAGACATTTTTACCTATGTGGATGTTGGAAAGTGTGGTACCTCGGATATTGAGTCCCTAGTGGCTCATATTTTATGCCCCATAGGGCAGGGAAACGTATTGTTCAGGCATAACTAATCCACTAAAGTATTTGTGGACCGGCCCTGGCGCTCCTAAGGGCTCACCGGAGTCTGAGTCCTGAAACATGGGCTAGATTGTCTCGAATTCGGTAAGGACGATCCCTTGCCTTGGTTCATGATGAAAATCCAACTTCCAATACGACATCATGCGATTTTGATTGTAGAACTAGTATGGCGACATAGTAGGTTGGGGTACCATGCCGTCTATGATTGATACATTTATATTTGAAGTTGTTTTTTTAACACTATGCACTTATAGTATCAAAATAATTTGTTTTACACGTACCAAGCATGTTTGGCTATTATAAGGGAAAACTCTATCCTCCGGCTTGCGTTGCAATGTGTGATGAGACCTGAGTCTTATAATAGCTTCATTTTTTAGAAAGCAATGCGCTGTTTTATTTTAAATTGAGGTTCATGTGGAGTAAATCCGTTCCATGTTATACACCGTGGTCCCATGATTTCCCCAACTTTTAAAGTAAAGAGGTTTTAATAACTTTTTTAGTTCTCACACCAGTCCCATGACTGACCTGGAGTTTATTGTTTTAACTTAAGCTCTGGGTGCCCCTATTTTCCACAGGGGCAGCTAGTATTTTTTGTTTTGTAGATATTATATTCACAGGATCTTGGTTTACAGCTGAAGCGATATTCGGAAAGCTCTGTATCCGCGTATTTCTTTCAGTTGTATTTTGTATTATTTTCCGCTGCTATTCAAATGTAATTTAAATCTCTTATATTTATCAAATGTATATTATTTATTCATGCTCTGTTATATTCTTATACTCCGATGTAAATTGTTGTTATAAGCAATGAAATGTTCTTCCATTTGTGTTCTGATTTGTCGTGTTCTCAACGCAATCTTGGCTTTCCCGAAAAGGGATGTTTGGGTCGTCTCATACATCACCACTTGCTTCCGAGCACAGGGTGCCCTCTTGATTTCCGAGGCTTCAAGATCATCTAATTGATTTCCGGGTTACAGTCACATCCAATCGTTAACAGGCTACAATCGCACCTTTTCTAAGTATCAATTTTTGGAGTTTTGACTCGATAGGACTTGATCTTGCTATCTTTGATTACAAACAACCTATAATTCTTGAGTAGCACTTGAATTTGAGAGAGTGTATGTGATAGAGAATTGAAAAAGAAGAAGATTGATACAACTTCTTTGAAATCCTGCAGAGTATGAGTATAGATTTTGAGATTTTAAGAAGATTAGTGGCAGGAGAAGAAATGAAGAAGAAAGAGATGAAAATTGATTAAAAAATTCAAATTTTGAGCCTTTATGTAGTTTTCCAACAGACACATCCATTTAGAAAATATTTGAATTCAAAGGACGCAATTTTTCAAAATTTAAAAAACAAGTTAATGACACATATGTCGACATATATAAATGTATATGTTGACATATCCTAGTGTAAATTCAAAAATAAAATTTTAAATCAAAGTAAATGATGTTTAAATAAATCCTGGTGATTTCTGAGTTAAAACAAAATATATATATTCCTTTATATTAAATAGAGTTTTTCAAGTAGAAATATATAAAAAAAACATATATTAAGATGACTAAAAATGATCCAAAAACTAAGTATAAAATGATATAAAAATGTGTTTACATATACCTATAAATATATTAAAACTCGGTATAGGTAAGAAAGTTGAAAACATAAGTAACTGTAATAAAATTAGTAATAATTTTGCAAGTAAAATATCATTTGAATTTGGAGTTAGAAACATTAAGTGTAATATTTAGAACAGGAGTTAAAATAGTTTCAGGAGTTAAATTAAAGAGATATAAATTTAAAATAAGGAAGAAATTTTAAAATCAATTTGAAAAATAGATTTAAACAAGAAAGTAATCTTTGAAATCATTTGAAAATAGTGAAAGAAGTTTGAAAACATAATTCAGTGCCAACAGAGTTTTAACAAGATATCTAGACACTATTACTCTATATTTCTTGAGCTCTTGAACTCTTAAATTCCTGATACTCACGAGTCTTGTATCATGAACTCTTCTACTTTGAAATCTTGATTCTCTGAACTGTAAAGTCTTCAATAAACAATTCTTGCGTAGATTTCCTGCATATTCATACACATACACATACATACATACATATATATATATATATATATATATATATATATATATTCCAGATAACAGTGTTAGTTTATATTTTATAACAATAATAATTGAAATATAGTATTGTCATCAAAATCATCATCATCAACATTTCAGTCCCTAACAACTCAATCCAAATCCTATTTCCAAACTACCTGTATACATAGTTAGCATTTAGTTTTTTCCTAGCAAAAAAAACACAAATATGTAAATGTAAATCAACTACCTTGCACTATAAGACAATGTCCTGTCGATCTGCACGGACAAAGTCATATTTGGACAACTGATGAGAAGATGTGTCCATGACCAGAGTCATAAAATATATATAAAAAATTGAATACAGTAGAATTACATATTACATACGACCATTAACAATTATACATATTAATAATGTTCATGTAAAAGCGAAATACAGTTACTTAGCTGTGTAATAGTAACAAGATTTCCTTCCACTGCAACACCTAAAAGACAATTGATATCTTGTAATGTGATGGTAATTTCACCAGTCGGAATATGGAAGTTGAAGTCTTCGGTCTCCACCTATCTACCAATGAAGTAACTAATGCATGATCTATTTTGAAAAAGCTCAATATAGATATTTCTATAAATCCAGCTCTTTGTAGTGCCACTCGAACTCTTGGTGTATTAGAAGTAGTGAATCTGAATTTGCTTGAATGATCATGACACTCAATTGGCACATCGCTCTACAAATTTAAATTAGGACAAAAGTATAAAAATATTGTGTGAGAAATGAACAAAATGTTGAGCTCATCCATGAGAAACATTCAATATACCTTCATCAAGTCACGATCATTACTTCGATACTCATTTTTAAGATACAAAACACTAGTGTTCACTGGACTCGGTGTCAACTCTACAAGAAAAGAAATGTGATTTTATGAAGAAAAGAAAGCAAGTTTTGAGTTGAGCTAGCTTTTAAAACACCATTTACGTCTAACAGGAATTAAAATGAGCATGTTTTGGGTTAACCTAATCTATAAAACATCAAATAGCTACTAATTTAAAGTAAAACGAGCAAGTGTTAAGAATTGTAATTGAACAAGATCATCAATTGTACATAAACAAAGTTGAGCAAGTATTGTTAATAATTTACCTCTAATTTAGGAAAAACACGATGATCCTTCTATTTTCTAAGTAATTTGATGAAAAAATATTTAACAATGATGTTGTTTGGTAATTTAGATTTTTTGGATTTTAGGGATTTTAAGGTAAAAGAAAGGTTGGATGAAAGTGAGAAGAAAAGGCAGCTGCCTGTGTCATGTACACAGGATGGGGAGCACTTCAGAAGTGTGCCTTTGCAAATTTGCAAAGGTGGACCTGCAAAGTGCGCTCATAAATAACTGCAATCTAAAACCTAAAGTTGTGTTGTAACATTCACATACAATATTCACTTACAAAAACAACTACAAAACATTCACTCACAACATCCACTTATAAATTTGTCGATAACTTCAAAACATCGCAATAACCAAACAAATCGATAACTTCAAAACATTGCATCAACTGAACAAAATGTCAAGTACAAGTCCAAATCATTCAATCACAAAATACTTACATCAATTAAATAGAAATCATTTTGACGGACAAGTCGATCTTTTATGCTTTTTTTAACCACATTTGTTGTAAGTATTTTGTTTACTTCTTTCCATTTTATCCATCATGCATTTGATTCTTGTTGAACGCAAATGTGTCGTCTTCCTTTTTGTATGCGGAGGCAATATGGTTGGACCGTGATATGCATCCCAATATCTATTATCTGGAATAGGATGAAATCTTGGAGCATGAATTGCTTTATATTATTCGATGGAAAACCATATTGAACAAAAATCATAATATGATATATTCGCTCATCAAACGGTTTGACCACAAACGGCCATTACATGCAAACATGACATCACATGCAAACATGACAACTTTTGCAATAAAGGAATGTTGCAAGTGTAAGTACATACATTATCTTGTAAGGTCACGGTAAATGCTTTTCTACAATTGATCATTTTCTTGTCATTCAGTTTGATTGAATCTAACGATTCCACGATATCTTTCTTGTAACAACATGGAAAATCAGAATCAATTTAAAAATTTTATTTTGGCAATTTTAATGAATTTTGAATAATAACGACTAGAAATCTATTTTGAATAGAATTAGAATGTATATATTTATTTGAATCAAAGTTAGAATATAAATATTTATTTTAATTGTAAAAGGAATTGGAAATGGGGAGGTAGTTTGAAAATTCGATTTCAAATTTCAAATGAATGTACAGGATTCAAAATAAACCGGATTTTAGTGAAACCAAAAATATTTGAATCTATTTGAAAATATCTTTCCAACGAATCTAAAAGACTGAAATTTCATAGCAGGAATAAAAGGTTATGTCCAGTTGAAGATTCAGAATAGTCGCTATGGAAATATAGCCCTTAAAATAGTGATTTTGCAAACAACCTCCGTTTTCAAGAAGACCACTTTTGTTGGATCCGGAATGTCAAATTATTGCTGGATTCCAATTTTCATAATTTTTGGAATCAATATGTGAGTGTGGTGGATTTAACGCGTTTGGTAATTTCAGTTTGAATTTCGACTGGAAAATGACCGTTTTCCAAACGGACTCCAAATTCGACAAAATTAGTTTTGTTAGGACCGTATCATCAAAACATAGCTAGATTTATTTTTCGGGAATTTTTGGAGTCAGTGTGTGGCTCCAATAAATTGGAATGTACGTTTAAATCCATATTTGAATGTTTTATATTTTAATTTGAAGAATAACTGAATGAAATAGTCGAATGGGCTTACAAAACATATCCCATTGTGTTCGGAATGGTTGTAATTAGCTAGGGTCGACAGTCGTTGGACTTGAATAGAAGTTCGGATGTGAAATCAACTTTATGGAATAAAATAATATTAAATTATATATATATATATTCAAAACCTTTTAAACCTAAACCACTTTCTCCACTCAGTCAAACCGCCCCTTTTCTTCAACCCGACGCTCGGGAACCCTCCCTCCCCTTTTCAGTCGACGCGCCACCATTCCAGGCGCTGACCCACCGCCCGCCTTTCCCCAAAGCTTCGCCGCTCTCCCCTCCTCCCTTTCCCTACTCTCTCCTTTACCTTCTCTTCAATTCGACACTCCACCGCCCAAAAACCCTAGCTGCGCCGCCCCTGACACCTACAACCGACGTCGTGACCGCCTGAACGAGCCCCACCACCTCAGCGCCACCATCTCTACCCCGATTCAGCCGGTAAGCTTTAATTTAATTTAATTTAAATAATTGTTCTAATTTAAATAAATAGCAGCGTTTAAATCCGGTTTTTATATAGACATTAGTGAGGTAAAGAACCGATTTTTATATAGAAATTAGCGAGGTAAAGATTCAATTTTTATATATACCATGTCAAAATATAAATATGATTTTATGAATATGATTTCAAAATAAAAGTACGATTTTTATTTGTTTGTCACTAGAATAAAAATACGATTTTTATTGTTTGAATGGAAGTATAAAAATATGATTTTTATTATCTAGATAGCGGTATAAAGATGTGATCTTTATATATGTAGCGATATAATAAAAATACGATTTTTATTATATGTATAGCGATACAAATACGATTTTTATATATGAAGTGGAAAGTAAAATATGATTTTTATACAGAAAACTGCGTTATAAAAATATAATCTTTTTTATACATGTAGAGTTATGAAAATATAAATATCTTTGATTCGAAAATATAAATATTTTTGATTTGAAAATATAAATATCTTTGATTTGAAAATATAAATATTTTTGATTTGAAAATAAAATTGTCATTGTTTTTAAAATATAAAATATACATTGCTTTGAAAATTAAACAGAGAGCGGAATAAAAATATGATTTTTATTATAATCATAGCAGAATAAAAATATGATTTTTATTATATACATAGCAGTATAAAAATGTGATTTATATATATATATATATATATATATATATATATAAAGCGATGTTAAAAATAGGATTTTTAGATCAAGATTGGATATTTATAATCAAGAAGATTTGAGTTTTATAAAGATAAAAATAGGATGTTTATCATAGGTAAGAAATAATTTTATGAAGATAAAAATAGGATTTTTGTCGTATATAGGAAAATATTTTTTTTAATCGATAAAAATATGATTTTTATCGTATATATGTTATTTATATAATAGTTAGGTTAAGAAATTATTTTTAGAAGGCTAAAAATATGTTTTTTAGATTATAAATATTATTTATAAAATAATCATACGATGAAATAATTAATGATAGATGAAAAACATGACTTTTAACACATGTATGTTATTTGTAAAATAGACGTGCTGGAGCTCTGAGAAAAGTCTAAAATTGACAACCAAGGCACGGTGGAGTGGAAACCAAAGTTAAGAACTTCTCACTTTAATTTTATTTTCTAGTTAAAATATATACTAGGATGCAAACGGTGCTTAGCAGCACCCGACACCGTCGTCCACAGACCATGGACGACTTGTTTGATTGTATGTTGTGGTGTAAATTGATTGTGATCGTGATGTGAAATAAAATAAAATATTCATGTGTTGAATAAAATATTTTATCATTAAAAATATAATTTTTAATGTAAAATGAATAAAATAAATATTCATTTACAAATCGGACGATTTGTTTATGTACACTCATTTTACTGATATGGATTGGGACGATATATTTTACACATTGCCCAACTACACAAATAAAATCTGTGTTTGTTGATTGAAATCCCACATGGGTAGTTGGACGATATTTGACGTACATTAATCCCAATTGTTTAGTTGTATGTCAATCAATTGGTTGACATACTGTTATAAGCGTTAATTATTTATATTTAATGGTTATACAGTGCAGAATGCACTCTCGATGATGGTTGATTTTTTATCGTTATTATTGTATACATGTGTTGTATGAAATCCATATAAATAACATTATATGGTAATTGACTGTGTCTGATTCCATTTCAGAACGAACAAATATTTTAAATAATATTCAGTAAAAGATCAAAATATAATTTTGATGTCCAATTTGGAATGGACACGAATATATTTATATATATAAAGTCGTGTTGATTAAATTAACGCCATTTTGACGTGTTATATCGATTTTATTCATTTTTATAATGAATATCGAAAAGGAAGTGATTTCAAAATCTAATGTTTTGAAAATATTATCATTTATATATTAATGATATGGAATATTCAATTTTGATTTGAAATTGAATATGAAGTTGAAATCGTTTTGAAAACGAATTTAAAACGATTTATAAAATACGTTTTAAATGGAAATCGACGAAATATAATATATATATATATATATATTATATATTTAATGGCCTGAATAGAACGCACCGTGGCAGTTCGCGAATTTCGACCATTGACTTCGAATTGATATTACGGGAGATCCGACCGTCAGATTCTCCTAAAACCGGAACCGTTGGGTTCATATCGAAAAGAGCTTTCTAACGAATACAATAAATTAGAAATCTTACGGTTGGATTTGGAACTATGTCCAAATCAAATTTGGAAAAGGTCTTTGTAAGTGCAGTTCGATGGCCGTTTATGGAAATCAACTGTACGGACCTTGATAAAATTATTAAAAATAGAAATAATTTGTGTAAAATCATAGTAAATGATTTGGAAAGAATTGGGATGGAAAATTCCATATTTGAAAAGATAAAAATATTTTTTTTTCGAAATGAACTAGTTATTAACAAGAATTATAATCCAATTATTATTTTTAAATAAATAAATTGGATTTGAAATGGTTTTAAAAATAACCAAAATTTCCGATATATGAATTGGAATGGATTTGAATCGAAATTATCTTCGGAATATTTCTATATTGGATTTTGTGATTATACGGACATTGTGGAGGAATTTGGAAGATATATATATCGTGTAACACCACGTATTTTCTATGAGTATTAAAATAACGAATTAAAGAATAATTAATTTTAAAAGTGAGAATTAAGTAAAATGGGTAGCGCCATTGCGTTCATCTCGGAATTCTGGTTGGAAAAGAGTCCGAGTTTGCGTAAATCGGACTCCGTATGAGGAAGTTATGAAGCTTAGAAGATTTCAGTTCAAAGCAGAATTAAATTAAATAATAATTAAAAATCAGAAAACAAATTCAAATTTTGAAAATCAGCCAATAAAAGATGAAAGGTAAAAATCCCGCCCGAGGGTGTCGACCCGCAAGGAGGTGTCGACAGGGATGTCGCCCCCTATAGGGGTGTCGACCCCCCTATAGGGGTGTCGACCCCTATCTTCCCAGATATGGGTAACGAATTCTGAAGGATTAAGGCTTATGTGTCGCACTGTGGTTGGCTGGGTGACGTGTCTCTTTGGTTTGGATGGCTCTGATGACTCCTATGTTAATCTAAAGGCCATAGTTTGTCTAACACATCTATAAATACATATCTAAACTTAACCCTAATCTCATAACCTTATTCTACGGTGCCTCCATGTTGTCCATCTCTAAACTAGCATAGCCTCCTTCTTCTCCAAAGTAAAAATCAAATTAGAGAGCTTCAAATTGAAGAAAAGGTTTTCCACTTCAATCAACAAAGAAAGATTAAAATCGCTACAACGTCAACTAATTCTCTTTTTCTAATCCTATCGCTGTAAGTTCATTTATTATTCAGATTTGAACACATAATAGAAATCATGACTATAATGAATCGAATCTAGAACTATGCCTAATTGTAAGATAATCAATTCTGATTCATGCTTATTCTTTTGTCAAATCTGAAATTACTAATGCCTATGAGACTGTTGTGATTGAAACTATCATGTTGTACATCAAATTAGTAATTTTTTTATGTTCAATAATATCAAATCTATATACCTATGATGTATTTTCCTTAGTTTGCTCATATTCGTTGTTAACGTACAACGTGCCTATTGGAACCATGATTCTTGTGTTTGGTACACCTTTACATGCCTATTTTCCCTTATGTCAATTCTTGTATTTCTTCTATATCCCCTTTCCGTTTTATTTTATGAGTACTTGGAATTTGGAAACCTTGTTGAATCTTGTTTTACGTGCGATTGTAACGCGGGGAATTGGGTATAACCTATTGGAGTAATCTTGGACATAACAAGTATATTGGTCATAACTTGAATTGGCTACAATTATGGATAATTGGCATACAAAAAAATCTAGACTTGGACATGAATGGTAAATATGTAAATTGGATAAAAGATGAACATGCCTAACCCGAGGTTAGATTGAGTTGCGGTGTAAGACTGCCTGGAGCCACCCGGCACATCCAGCAACCACAACAACAGGTCTAATGTGAGAAGTTAGCGCATCAAGCCCAAAACCCGAGGTTAGAATGAGTTTGCGGTAGAAGTCTACCCGGAACCGCCCAGCACATCTAGCAGTCGCAAACAACAGTTCTAATGTGAGTGGTTGGTGCATTAATAAATTAATTAATGCCAATGAACAGACATGATAAGAATGGTAAGGTTAAGTAACATATGAATATGCGACACTTAACCAATGCAATATGTTAATTAAACAAATGGGTGGGGTTAGGTTAGATTTAGAACACTTAACCGCTATAACATGTTGATTAGGAAACCCTAGCAACAGGGACCCATTTCAGCAGTAACCCACATAGATGTATCACGGTACCCTAAACTAGGCAGGGTGGGGCACGATTACTGGGCTGATTATAAGCGGTCAAAATAGCGGCAGGTGGTGCGTCAGTGTAGGTTCCGACGGAGTATTGGCGTGCACGTACTCTGGAGTGGAAAAATCAGGCACTGGGCGTCAATAGTTATACACTGTGCATCTTGAATTGTGTCAGGTTGCCATCATAGGGATTGATACACCCCATGGTGGGACCATCACAAGTATCTACAAACAAGCGAGGCCGAATTCGACACAAGTAATAAATACATGCGAGTAGAAGCCGATCGATAAAGGGATCATTTTATTATGAACACATGAGGCTAGTTGAAACAATTGTTAGTAGGTGTAGAGAAAAAGAAATGGTGTGATAGCATATTCAGTTTATCTTGCCTTATCTTGTCTTATGTTATCTTGTTACTATGGTATTGTCTTATATTCGGTTTATTCATGTCATGATCCTTTTTCTTGTTTACATGCTGAAAATCACGGGGCTTACCAGGCATTATGTCTGACCCGTTTTCTTTCGTCTTCTTTTCTTATGCCCCCCCCCCAAGGTCCACAAGGAGGGAATACTTCAGCTTAGTTCAAACCTTTTCCAGCTTGAAGAGAGCAGATGTATTGCTTGGATTCTCTTTTCTTGGATTATGGTTGTGGTTACACTTTTATTGGGGATTTATGTTGCTTTACTACTGTTTTATGCTTCTTTATGTATTTGGAGTTTTAAATTAAGACAGAGGTTTTATTGTAATGATTTGGAAGTTGGGTGTTGAGACAATGGTTGTAATGTTTTGACTGAACCACGTTGCTTATGAAATGATTTCACTTTTTCCGCTGTTTGTATGTCTATCTTGAAAATTATCTGTATCTTTTACCTATAATGCTTCACCAAAGTTAATGCATTCCCTTTGTGAGTGATCTTAACGGAGGTGGGGTGTTACACTTGTTATCAGAGCTGATGGTTACCAGATCAGATAAAAGTTTTTGGAAACTATTTTTCAAAAAGAAGTTTTATAGAAGCATTTTCAAGAAAAGTGTTGTTTTATTTTAAAGGCATATTCCCCAAACCCATATGTACTATCTTTCTATCCTTTGTTTTGAATCTTTTTCTTTTTGTTTCTGCATGTCTGGGGATCTTAATCTTCCAGAGGGAGTGCAAGTACCTGCCTGGTTCCGTCGGTATTTAGAGGCTACGGCCCCCGCCGAAGGACAAGCGGATGCTCCTCATCCCCCAGCCGCAGATGTTGCTCCTCTTCCTCCCCCAGCTGCAGACGCCGTTCCTACTCCTCCTCCGCGTCCGAATGCTTTCTCGAAGATATGTAGGGACTTTCGAGCTATGGACGGAAAGAAATTCCATGGGACTGAATCATTCATGGAAGCAAGAAACTGGATCAAGGAAACAGAAGATCTGTTTGTTATCTTTGAAGTGGACGATAGGCGAAAGATATAGCTGGCTGTATGGTTACTTAAGGACGAAGCCTCTTTTTGGTGGGAATTTGCTAATGCTGAGAGACCAGTTGTGACTTGGGAGGACTTCAGAATGAGATTTGGGATGAAGTTCCTCTCGCATGCTGAACAAAGCCTACAGATGGAGAAGTTCTTAGCACTCAAACAGGGAAGCCTATCGGTTATGGAATATGTCAACAAGTTCAACCAGTTGGCTAGATTTGGACTGGAGTTGGTAAACACTCTACATAAAAAGGCTCTCCGTTTCGCTAAAGGGTTAAATGAGCCACTGCACGACCTAGCTATATCCCATATACCCATGGGCGTGACTTATGAGAGACTGGTGGATATGGCACTGTTACATGAGGAAAGCAAGGGTGAGAAGAAAGAGGTGAAGATGAAAGAACCTCTAAATAAGAAAGTAGAGGAATCGCAGAATAAGAAGACGGATTATAAGAAGGGTGGAAAGAATAACAAACCCCATGACAAGAGGAAGTGTAATTTTTGTGGCATACCTGGACATTTAATTAAGGATTGTAGAAAGAAGAAGAGGAAGATGGGTGGTTGCTTTCAGTGTGGCGAGGCAGGATATATGGCTAAGGATTGCCCAAGAAAGCAAGGGCAAGGGCAGAGGACAGGATCTACTTCTGGAGGGCAGATTCACGCTCTCACAGCACCTATGCAAGCAAGAGGTAGAAATATTTCTGTTGAGAGTTTAGTTTATCTTTCTGATCATCCTGTTCGTACTCTTTTTGATTCTGGCGCATCACACTCTTTTATATCTACTGCTTTAGTTGAATCTCTGCACCTATATACCAGTATAGTAGAGGATCCCATGGTTGTTTCAAATCCAATTGGGGGTTCGGCTTATTTATCAGTGATTTGTTTGGATTTGGAAATTTCTATACTAAGCGTTGGGTTTAGATGCAATGCTTATGTTTTGGGTTCCACGGTCTATGGATTGATTCTAGGCATGGATTGGTTATCCATTAATGGTGCCATCCTCGATTGTGAAAAGAGAGTGGTTAGACTTTTGACTCACCTCGGTAATACACTCGAAATCTCTTGTAATCCTATGAATTCTGTTATGCTTAGCTACCTAGAATCTCTAGATGCGTCTGCTGAAAATTTGCAATCTGTTAGAGTAGTCCGTGAGTACTCGGATGTCTTTGACGAAGTGAAGGGTTTACCTACAAAGCGAGAGATAGATTTCCGCATATACCTAGTTGATAATGCAAAACCATTTGCTTTACCCGTTAGACACAAGACTCCAAGGGAAAGGAAGGAGCTCAGCAAGCAAGTTAAAGAGTTGCTCGAAAAGGGGTTCATAAGGCGGAGTATTTCTGAATGGGGTGCTCCAGTAGTGTCTGCAACCAAAGCGGATAGTTCACTTCGCGTATGCGTGGATTATAGGGAGCTAAACAAGCTGACCAAGAAGAATAGGCACTCACTTCCAAGAATAGACGACTTGTTCAACCAGTTCATAGGTTCATCGGTTTTCTCCTAACTAGATCTGGCTACCGGATTTCATCAGCTAAGAGTGGCTGAAGACAACATAGATAAGATTGCGTTCAGGACTCCGGATGGTTTCTTCGAATGACTTGTCATGCCTTTCGGTTTGACAAATGCACCCGTCTATTTCGTAGACTTGATGAGTAGGGTGTTTAGGGAGTTCCTTAATAAATTTGTAGTAGTCTTCATGGACAACATTTTGATTTTCTCAAAAAGTGAGGAAAAACATGCTTTTCATTTAAGGGAAGTTATGGATACTCTTTGAGCACATCGGCTTAAAGCAAAATTCTCAAATGCCATTTTTGGAGAGAAGTAAGGTTTCTTGGACATGTGGTATCCAAAGAAGGAATAAATGTGGAGCCCGCAAAAGTAGTGGCGGTGCAAGATTGGAATATTCCAAGGAATGCAACCGAAGTACGAAGTTTTCTTGGACTAGCGGGTTATTACAAGAAGTTCATTAAAGAGTTTGCGAAGATCTTAGCCCCACTTACTAGATTGACGAAGAAGAACCTAATTTTTGCTTGGGATTTGGATTGTGATGTTGCTTTCCAACGATTGAAGAGGGCTCTAACAACAACTCCAGTTCTGACATAGCCTGATGGAAGTAAGATGTTTACAATATACACAGACGCATGCGGCACGGGGTCAGGCATTGTCTTGATGTAAGAAGTAACGTAGTTTGTTATGGAGGAAGGCAATTGAAGGTACATGAAAAGAACTACCCAACTCATGATTTGGAACTAACTGCCATTGTTTTTGCTCTTAAGTCATGGCATCATTACCCACTAGGAGAAAGGTGTGAATTGTTTACTGACCATAAATCATTAAAATACCTTTTCTCACAAAAAGATCTTAACTTAAGACAGCAAAGGTGGACAGAATTTCTTGCCTCATACGATTTTGAGATGCTTATACCCCTAGCAAGGGTAATGTGGTAGAAGACGCCCTAAGTAGGGAAAGGCTGACCTTCCGTCCTCTGTTTGTAGAAAGGCAAAACTTGGAGTACATAAAAACCTTTGACTTTAGACTCTCCTTTGAGTTTGTACCTGGTTTGTTAGCATTGCTAGAGGTGCGGCCTACGTTTTTGGACTCAATAGGAGCTGAGCAACGGGAAGACCCTCAGATAGTTGATGTGATGGATAAATTAATTAGAGGTGAGACTTCTAGTCATCTCAATAAATACTCCATAGATGACAAGGGTTGGTTGAGACAGGATGGAAGACTATGTGTCCCACAAGCAAGGGAATTGGTGAAGACAGGTCTTGAAGAAGCACACCATTCTAAGTTGACTATACACCCAGGTGGATACAATATGTATAAAGATATGAAAAGGTTTTCTTTTGGAATGGAATGAAGAAGGATGTAGCTGAATTCGTCTCTAAGTGCTTAATATGGCAGCAAGTCAGGCGGAGCAGAAGAAGCCCGGTGGTCTGCTTCATCCTCTAGAGGTCCCATAGTGGAAATAGGATAGCATTTCGATGGACCTTATAGATGGGTTGCCTAGGTCAAGAAGGGACAATACCAGTATTTGGGTAATAGTTGACAGGCTCACTAAAAGCGCTCACTTTATACCTACTAAGAGTAGGAGGAGTGCCTCATCATTAGCATCCATTTATCTTAAAGAAGTAGTTCGACTGCATGGGATACCCTCTAGCATAGTAAGTGATCGAGATCCTATCTTTACAAGTGAGTTTTGGAAGAGTTTGCAAGAGGCTGTAGGGACATAGATATGCTTAAGCACTGCTTATCACCCTCAAATCGATGGTCAGACTAAAAGGGTGAACAGAGTACTAGAAGATCTTTTGAGATTGTGCATTCTTGATTTTGGAGGAACGTGGGAAGATCATCTTCCTTTGGTGGAGTTCGCCTACAACAATAGCTACCAAGCCACCATAGGCATGGCACCCTTTGAGGCTTTATATGGAAGACCATGCCGATCACTAACTTGTTGGTGGGAATCTACAGACAACCTCGTACTTGGACCCGACATGATCAGAGAGACTTCAGAGAAGGTGAACTTAATACGAAGATGAATGAAGAGCGCATAAGATAGAAAGAATTCCTACGCGTATAAAAGAAGGACCGACCTTGAGTTTGAGGTTTGAGACAGGGTTTTCCTTAAAGTATCTCCTTTGAAGAATGTCGTTCGCTTTGGATCCATAGGAAAATTGGCACCAAGGTTTTTAGGGCCATTTCCTATCATTGAGAGGATTGGAACGATGGCTTATAGAGTAGAGTTGCTCGAAAGATTGGCTGGAGTTCATAATGTTTTTCATGTTTCTCATCTATGAAAGTGCTTACATGAGCCTGCGGAAGTGGTGAAGCCGAGCGTACTAGAAGAAGTAGAAGTGGAACGAGAAGTGACGGTGAGAAGAGTTTCAACTCATATCTTGGGAACATAAGTTAAGAAGCTACGCAATTGTGAGGTCAAGCTAGTTAAAGTTTAATGGAGTGACGCTAAAGAAGACGCGACTTGGGAGACTGAAGACAAGAAACGCACAGCCTACCCTTTTCTTTTTTAGGGTACATCCTTGGTCTCTTTTTCATAAGTTTATGCATGCTTGTGTCTATCTTTTAAGTATATCTCCTCGGTCCTATTCATGATCCTTAAGTAGAGACCAATGAATGTGAACACGTATTCGAAACATGTTATGATTGATGGTTGCAAGTGGTTGCTAGTGGTTACTCGTGGATGCATATACACACACATTAGGTACTAGATCGGCTCAGTCACGTTCATATTGCATATGCATATATGTATTTGTATATGGATTGAAACTTGATGTGTTATCATATGGATGTTGCATTTGTATGAATGATTGTGCACTCATATAGAAGTTATAAAGTACGATTAGGAATAATTGCATACATGATGGACTCATGGCACTGACATAATTTGCATTAAGGAGGTCAACTGAATCAGTAGACAACCTGATTTTGCATTAGATAAGGGCATACACACAAACTATGCATATGATCACGAAAGCATTAGAAATCTTTTTTTAGGACTATGGATACCTGTGATTGATGGTTGAGTAGATGGTTGTTGGATGTTAGGATACATTCTTCTTAACTTAGAGATTTCGGGGACGAAATCCTTTAACGAGGGGAAAATGTAACACCCCGTATTTTCTATGAATATTAAAATAATGAATTAAAGAATACTTAATTGTAAAAGTGGGAATTAAGTAAAATGGGTAGCGCCATTGCGTTTGTCTCGGAATTCTGGTTGGAAAAGAGTCCGAGTTTGCGTAAATCGGACATCGTATGAGGAAGTTATGAAGCTTAGAAGATTTCAGTTCAAAGAAGAATTAAATTAAATAATAATTAAAAATCAGAAAACAAATTAAATTTTCGAAAATCATCCAATAAAAGATGAGCGGGAAAAATCCTGCCCAAGGGTGTCGACCCCCCTCCCCCTCGGGGTGTCGACAGGGGTGTCGACCCCTATCTTCCCAGATCTGGGTGACGAATTCTGAAGGATTAGGGCTTATGTGTCGCGCTGTGGTTGGCTGGGTGACGTGTCTCTTTGGTTTGGATGGCTCTGATGACTCCTATGCTAATCTAAAGGCCATAGTTTGTCTAATGGTTGGCTGGGTGACGTGTCTCTTTGGTTTGGATGGCTCTGATGACTCCTATGCTAATCTAAAGGCCATAGTTTGTCTAACATATCTATAAATACATATCTAAACTTAACCCTAACCTCATTACCCTATTCTATGGTGCCTCCATGCTGTCCATCTCTAAACTAGCCTAGCCTCCTTCTTCTCCAAACTAGAAATTAAATTAGAGAGCTTAAAATTGAAGAAAAGGTTTTCCGCTTCAATCAACAAAGAAAGATTAGAATCGCTACAACGTCAACTAATTCTCTTTTTCTAATCTAATCGCTGTAAGTTCAGTTATTATTCAGATTTGAACACATAATAGAAATCATGACTGTAATGAATCGAATCTAGAACAATGCCTAATTGTAAGATAATCAATTCTGATTCATGCTTATTCTTTTGTCAAATCTGAAATTATCTATGCCTATGAGACTGTTGTGATTGAACCTATCATGTTGTACATCAAATTAGTAATTTCTTTATGTTCAATCCTATCAAATCTGTATACCTATGATGTATTTTCCTTAGTTTGCTCATATTCATTGTTAATGTACAACATGCCTATTGGAACCATGATTCTTGTGTTTGGTACACCTTTACATGCCTATTTTCCTGTATGTCAATTCTTGTGTTTCTTCTCTATCCCCTTTCCATTTTATTTTATGAGTACTTGGAATTTGGAAACCTTGTTGAATCTTTTTGTACGTGCGATTGTAACGCGGGGAATTGGGTATAACCTATTGGAGTAATCTTGGACATAACAAGTATATTAGTCATAACTTGAATTGGCTACGATTATGGATAATTGGCATACAAAAAAATCTAGACTTGGACATGAATGGTAAATATGTAAATTGGATAAAAGATGAACATGCCTAACCCGAGGTTAGATTGAGTTGCGATGTAAGACTGCCCGAAACCACCCGGCACATCCAACAATCGCAACAACAGGTCTAATGTGAGAGGTTAGCGCATCAATCCCAAAACCCAAGGTTAGAATGAATTTGCGGTAGAAGTCTGCCCGGAACCATCCGGCATATCCAGCAACCGCAAACAACAGTTCTAATGTGAGAGGTTGGTGCATTAATAAATTAATTAATGCCAATGAACAGACATGCTAAGAATGGTAAGGTTAAGTAACATATGAATAGGCGACACTTAACCAATGCAACATGTTAATTAAACAAATGGGTGGGGTTAGGTTAAACTGAGAACACTTAACCACTATAACATGTTGATTAGAATACCTTAGAAATGGGGAACCATTTCAGCAGTAACCCACATAGATGTATCACGGTACCCTGAACAAGGAAGGGTGGGGCACGATTATTGGGCTGATTATAAGCGGTCAAAATAGCGGCAGGTGGTGCGTCAATGTAGGTTCCGACGGAGTACGGGTGTGCACGTACTTTGAAGTGGAAAAATCAGGAACTGGGCATGAGTAGTTATACACTGTGCATCTTGAATTGTGTCGGGTTGCCATAATAGGGATTGATACACCCCATGGTGGGACCAGCACAGGTATCTATAGACAAGCAGGGCCAAATGACATACGTAATAAATACATGCGACTAGAAGCCGATCGATAAAGGGATCATTTTATTATGAACACATGAGGCTAGTTGAAACAATTGTTAGTAGGTGCAGAGAAATAGAAATGGGTGCGATGGCATATTCGGTTTAACTTGCCTTATCTTGTCTTAAGTTATCTTGTTACTGTGGTATTGTCTTATATTCGGTTTATTCATGATCCATTTTCTTGTTTACATGCTTAAAATCACTGGGCTTACCAGGCTTTATGTCTGACCCGTTTTCTTTCTTCTTCTTTTCTTCCGTTCCCCCTCCCCCCAGGTCTACAGGGAGGGAATACTTCAGCTTAGTTCAGACCTTTTTCAGCTTGAAGAGAGCATATGTATTGCATGGATTCTCTTTTCTTGGGCTATGACTGTGTTTACACTTTTATTGGGGATTTATGCTGCTTTACTACTGTTTTATGCTTCCTTATGTATTTGGAGTTTTAAATCAAGACAGAGGTTTTGTTGTAATGATTTGGAAGTTGGGTGTTAAGACAATGATTGTAATGTTTTGACTGAACCACGCTGTTTATGAAATGATTTCAGTTTTTCCACTGTTTGTTTGTCTGTCTTGAAAATTATTTGTATCTTTTACCTATAATGCTTTACCAAAATTAATGCATTCCCTTTGTGAGTGACCTTAACGGAGGTGGGGTGTTACATATCATTATTCCCAATACGATATTTGTTGGTTTCAGAATGTGATATTGAATATAAGCCGATATATTTTCTATTCAGAGCCTTGTATTTAATATCAAATTGGATTTTGGGTTTATCGTGAACAGTGTTTTAAATAACACTTGTTCTTTAACCTTGTAACGACCAGAGGATTTTCAGCGCCGAAAATCGGCAAAAATACCTTTACTGTAACTCATGCCGACCTTCCATCACCGAAAACAGCGGGACGTTATTAGAAAGAATTTAGAGGGTGAGATAAGAAAGAAAGAAATATAAGAATAGAAGAAGAAGAAGATCCAACACAACACAGAAGCAGAGTCTCACATTGCAGCGGAACAAAATATAATACAGAAATAAAAACTTTATTGATAGCTTTTAAAAATACTTACAATATCAGAGTACAGCACATTGCACACCTCTGGACAGTGATAATAACTTGTCCTCATATACATCACATAGCGGAATAAATACTATATACAATAAGTCTGAACAACTCCAGCTCGTTTCTGGCCTATGATAACCTGAACCTGTACACCCGGGCTAACCCGAGCATTTACAAAACATCGGGTCAGTCTAGTGAACCAGAGTGAGAAAAACTCGCACAGTATTATGGGTATCACACAACTTGGTCTTAAAGCCAAAATCTTTTCGAAAGAAACGGATAATTGTAAGACCAAATCCACACATAAACACGGACGGTTTTTACCTTACGATAACCCAAAATATTTTTGAAATCAATATCTTTTCTGATATTATAATAATGTCTAAATACAAGTAAATAACAATCTAGTGGAACGCTTGCATCTCACGCTCCACATATATAGTATACAATCAAAACCGCAGGCGCTTATTGGAGATTGGATTCCGTTCTTGACAAGGTACGGGACCACCTGCCGATAGTGTATCTCTAGAGGCGAATACACTGGGTTCAACAAGAACGTCTGGCAACCCGACCCTCACATGACCGACCACTCATTTTGCTTGAGTGTATCGAATGTATATCACCAATGGTTGGGCTCAAACCACCGTTTCCCGAAAAGGGACAGCATTTAAATAGATTAAAGAAGGAAATAGATTTTCTCTAGATAGGTGATTATACACCCTAATGGGAGCGACCCACATAGCCATGCTGTCTGCCCGATTTTTTTTCATTTCTCGGTTGATGAGGCTTGAGGCTACGCTTCATCAGCACATCACATTCACTTCGAATGCCACATCGTCAGATCCATCCACAGTCACTAATTGACGTCCACAACAATATATGTGTTAGCTAAAAGAAGTTTCCTTCTCTGCTTCCACTCTTAGTACGATTGAAGAAATCAATGTATGTGACCTTTCTGGAAATACTCTGTCAGACATTCGTCCATACATGTCACCCAGGAACAAGATGAACCGAAGGTACCCTCCTAATGCATTCTAGGAATCACCATGAGAATTAGTAGCGAGAAGTCCTTGCGAACCCGTAGATTCCAACCACGACAGAATCACAGTATATCTCTACTAGCAAGTCAGAGATTTTAAGTAATCCTTCCGCTTATGACGATCCACGGTCTTCAAAAGCTCCATCTCGAATCAGCATCTTTAACGTAATCGTATTTGTTGGACGGAATGGTTTTCGAATATATATTCGATACTGGTCTTTCCACACCAACAATCGTATGGGCAAATTTGATAGTTAGTTATTTAACTATCAAATAAACAAACATTCATCCATAAAAGAAAATGGATTCACTGATCCAATACTCAGTATCATTTAGCCTCTTCAATGAACCGTCTATTTATTTTATTCTTCAATTTTACCCATATTTCAGCATTGCTTTTATTTCTTATTAAAAATAAGAATATTCTCCAAATTTATTTTATTCAAATTATAAACTTTTTGAAAAAAGTTTATAATATCATCTGCGGGAATCATAACTTATGTTTCCCTCAACTCTCTCGTTTAGAAACTAATATCATTCTTGGATAATCATGAAGTCGTTCAAGTTGGGGTATTTTATTTACATCCCAGACCTTGACCAACAACATTCATATCTTCAGAACAAATAGAAGTTTATTAACAACATGTTCCTTTAAAAATCTGATTTAAACCTCGACAAAACTTCGATTCTATTAGAAATAGAATCCTTAAGAAAATTCCTTAATATCTCTTTATTATAATATTACAAATTATTTCAAAATTTCAAATTCATTTGTTTAAAACTACATAAACAAAACTTTTATAAATCTCATATTAATACCTTATACATTTGTTATATTGATATACTTTTCAAATTCTTATATTGATCTAAACAATTTAACTTATCATCTGTAACAACATTACAGATTTCATTTCAAAGCCATTTTACTTCCACTTATCACATTCTCTTTAAATAACACTCGACTACTTATTTGTTATCTAAAATTATATGATAATCCTTTAAAAACTTATGTCTAAAATAGTTCATCCCATTTGTAACCAATGTTACAAAGCACATTTACAAACCACTCACTTTATTTACTAACTCAAATTCATTTCCAAAACATTAAACTTCCATTTACAAAATCTTTTGTAAATTAATTACGATAACTTACCATTCACTTTCACTTTCACATTATTAACTGCATTTAAAAATCCCGTTTCCAATTCATTATTGATAACTAACATTCGTTGTCGTTATTCAAATCTTTAACTTCATTTACTAGTCATACCTTTAGTTAATATTCCGAACTTCAGAATAATGCATTCCGAACCTCGGAATAACTCAATTTCATTTATTTGACAAAATCTCATTTATAAATTTCATTTAAAAATAAATAGTCATAATTTCAACTTTGATTTCATTTGAAATATGGAAAACCTCATTTCCAAATCACCACTCATTTCCAATCCATTTATTTGTTAATCTCATTCACGAAATGTCATTTAGTCACATTTCATAAAATTTGAAACACCGTTTACAAAAAACGATCATTTATTACAAAATATTTCTCTTTGAACCCTTTTACACATTCTCGTATATTCACGATCTAATGATTCTATTTTGAACTACACTTAAACTTCCCTTCCGATCGATAAGGCTTTTACAAAATCATTTCAACATTTAAATAGCCAATTCGATAAATTTATATCGTTTAAACATTTATCTGATAATCTCTTACATTTGTAAATTTGACTTCGACTATTATCTTTGCCATAAGGGTCGCATTTCAAAATCATATAAAAATATATTTATAACTTTGAAACCGCTAGAAATCCATTTAATGTCGATTTCGAAAATCATTTCTTTCCATCGACAGTACTAAAGAGGCAAAAGGCTACTATAGTACCAAACCGTGAAATATACACTAATTTTACATTTTATAACAACAATTTTATCATATTGATAAATGTTATCAGTATTATCCAACCTGCTATTCCCTGCAAAATAATGGTTATCACAATTTCAATCATTCAGTTCAATATTCGTTTTCATCTAGACAGATGAAATAAAACAGATTAATAATAAAGGTCAATCAATACTGGGATAATAACAGCATTTCAAGCATTCATCTATTTGATCATAACGTTTATAGTGTTATAAACGTAACCATTGAGGTAAGTTACCTCAATTTGATTTAATCGTTAAAAATAACGATTTGGTTTTAAATAAATTAAACGAACATTTAATTTAACTGTTCAGTCCATACATGAATATAAAATCAACAACGAATAAACAAACAAACAACCATAGCACACAAATTTAAAACCCTACTTATATAAAATATAACGGGGAAGAACTGAGTGAGTTTAACTTACCTTGATTCGCTTGCCGCTGAAACAGTCCGTTTTAATTAAATTAAACTGACGTTTAATTTAATTAAAATTCCTATGGCTACCCACTCTGATCAAATCAGTTGCGTCCGGTTGTGCACGTCGACATGGTTCCGATGCTACTTGTTCATTTCAATCTCATTGTTGTATGACACGATTATAACATTTACATTATTTCTCATTAATATATTAAAACTTTGATTGTAACGACCCGGAAAATGGCGATCTTGATTATCCGATATACAACACATATCGAACATCAAGAGTCGAAAATAACCGAATAGTTAATGAAAGAAAATAGAGGGTGAGAATAGGTAAGGTAGAACTAATAGAATAGAAGAAGAAGAAGAAGAACATCATCATCAGAGTAAACACGAATCTCACAGCGGAACGAATAAAATATAACATAACTTTTGAAATACAAACAGTTATATATACAATAGCACTTATCAGAGTGCAGCACTTACAACAACAGCGGAAATAATAATAGTAATAGAATCCTGAAGCCTCCTGCTCCAAGCTCTCCAAGTGTATCTGAAAAATCCCGACTACTTGACTGCCCGTACAAATTAGGCACCCAAGAGTTTAGGGAAAACAACAAAGTAAACTCCGGGTCAGTCATGGGACTGGTATGAGTAAAACAGTTTAAAAAGGTTTGAACAAGTAAATGATATCTCATAAGACCACGCCGTATAACGGAACGGGTTTTTCCCTTATGAGAATCCAACAACTTTGTAAACAATATCATTCTGATATTATAATAATGTCTAAGTACAAATAGATATAAATCTAGCAGAAACGCTTTCATCTCACGTTCTACATATATAGTATACAATCAAAACCGCAAGCACGTATTGGGTAATGGATTTCCAACTATGACAAGGTATGGAACCACCTTCCGATCAGTGTACTCTAGGAACGATACACTGGAGTTCAACAAGAACATCTTGCAACTCAGCCACACATGACCGACCACTCATTTCTCTTGAGTGTATCGAATGTACATCACCAACGGTTGGGATCAGCAACCGTTCCCATATATATATGGGACAGCATTGATAGATTAAAAGAAGCAAATGAATATTCTCTAGATAGGTGATTATACACCCTACTTCGGTGCGACCGACTTAGCCATGCTGCCTGCCCGATTTCAGTCATTTACCGGATGTGAGGCTAGAAGCTACGCTCATCTTTTCACATACCACATCTTCATTCACTTAGAATGTCACATCGTCATACCCTTTAAATCACAAATTGATTTCCCCAAAAATACCATGGGTATAAGCTAAGAGAAACGAATTCCTCCGCCACCAACGTAAATACGTTTGAAACGATCAACTTACGTGATCTACCAGATATACTCTGTCAGACCTTCGTCCATAAAAGTTGTCCTGGGACTGGACAAACCGAAAGTACTATTCCGTACATCCATCTTAGGCACTGTTATCTAAGACTTGTACAATAGCCCTTGCATTTTACTCTGTCTTCAATTTTCCTTGGCATATATGATTCGCAACGTTTTTGCCAATACAGAGTGGTTCTTCGGATAATAATCCAACCGGTCTCTCCATATTAACAACGTTAAAATGGTCAAAACTTCGATAGGCTGTGATTTAACTATCAAAGAAAAACTCGTGTGCAAAACAACGATATTATTTCCAGATGGAAATTCTATCAATCAATCATCAATCATATATATATATATATATATATATATATATATATTCATATTTCCTTATTTTCTATGTTTAGAAAATATACGTTAACACTGGAAAACATTTCCACAACTTATTTGCACATCACTATCATTCCACAACTATTATTCCCTAACTGTAAACTAGTAAGAGAACGACTACCCAAGTATAAATCCCGAAGGCCGAAACCAACATCAGATCGATACCCAGAAAGCTGTTCAACATAACTAATCCCCAGTCAGTTTCTGATTTAGCTTAACTCCATTTTCTTAATTCCTTATACATGAACATTTCCTTTTCTAATTCATATTTCCAATTTCAATATTTGATTACGTTTCTGATTCTATTTGGAAAACATTTCCAAATCATCTTTACTTGGATTTAAACAGATGTTTAAATCAACATCGCGACGCCAATTCAACCACTATACTTATTTACTAAATTCACTTAACCACTTTCACTCTCGAACCTTAACCCTTTCTAAATTAAAAACGAAGTCAATCAAGTTGGGGTATAACTACCTCTCAGACCTTAACTGAACAACATTCAAATCTCGAAATAGGGTAAGTTCATCTTTTAACTCTTTAACACTTCCTTACGTAACTTCCGGATATACTTTACGAGTCCAACTCCTTTACAGAATCACTTGATTATAACAGTGGTGTTATAATTTCCTACTTCTGAAATATAATAACTTTAACCTAACTCTTACTTCCTAACTCGAATAAATAACGAACAACCAATTTATCAACTCCTATTTGGTGAACTCTTATTCTATAACTCTTATTCGAGTACTCCAGTCTAATAACTAGATTCGATTAACTTACTTCGAATATCTCTGATTCGATTAACTTACTTCGAATATCTCTGATTCGATTAACTCACTTCGAATATCTCTGATTCGATTAACTCACTTCGAATATCTTATTCGATCTCTTTCTTTCGAATACGCTATATTCGATAAATCTCCTTTCGAATAACTTATATTCGATTAACTCGACTCGACGAAACATATTTGATTAACTTAGCTCGACGAACTTAACTCGACTAACTTAACTCGACTCGACTAACTCGACTAACTTGGTTCGACCTACTCGATTCGATTAACTAGGCTCGACTAACTTGGCTTATTTAACTCAACTTAATTAACTCCTATCGAATAACTAATATTCGATTTAACTCCATTCGTTTGACTCTAGATCGCAGCGATCACAAATGGTTACACCTGATTCACTCAGGAAACATCCGACCGCCTTAGGCTATCTGTAGCCCTACGAATTTCGCTAGCAGTCGTGCTAAATGGCATCTCATTTGGATTAACTCTAGCTCTAACTGATTTACTCTAACTGGTTAACTCTAACTGGTTAACTCTAACTGATTAACTCTAACTGGTTAACTCTAACTGAACTGGTTAACTCTAACTGAACTGGTTAACTCTAACTGAACTGGTTAACTCTAACTGAACTGGTTAACTCTACTGAACTGGTTAACTCTAACTGAACTGGTTAACTCTACTGAACTGGTTAACTCTAACTGAACTGGTTAACTCTAACTGAACTGGTTAACTCTAACTGAAATGGTTAACTCTATTGAACTGGTTAACTCTAACTGAACTGGTTAACTCTAACTGAACTGGTTAACTCTAACTGACTTAACCAAACTGGTTAACTTGGCTTACTTAACCCAACTGGTTAACTTGACTTACTTAACCAAACTGGTTAACTTGACTTACTTAACCAAACTGGTTAACTTAACTTACTTAACCAAACTGGTTAACTTAACTTACTTAACCAAACTGGTTAATTCTTTTGCTTTATAAAGATTTCCCTTTTTATAACGTTCATTCATTTGAAAAGATTTACTTTTAAATAACGGTTCTACACTTTACAAATGATTTCCTTTTTAAATATGTTTTCCTCTTTATAACGATTTCTGCTTTTTAACGTTTTCCCTTTTCTATTCTATTTGTAAATGGTTTACAAATATTTCCTTTTCAAATTTATTCTTAAAAATATTCTAACTCCTTAAATTTCCGGAAAAATTCGCCATAACCTCCTTTGTATCGGGAGCATCGGGAAAATCCCCAAACCCGCCACACAGGCCTTTCCATTCAAAAAGAAAATGGTTTGAAATCATTTCCTTTTTGAATATCTCATATTTCCATATATTTCAATTTATAAATATTTTATTTATAAATATTCCAGTTTATAAATATTCTGTTTTCGATATCACTTTGAAAATCTCCTTTCCCACACCCGGTATGTTATGGTGTTTAACATATCAAATCACGATGATCAATATCGTCCAAACACATATGATCGACAACAGATTATATATCACATCATATAACACAATATATGAAAAACAATAAAATAACTGTTGAGGAATCCGGTCGGATTCCTCTAACCTGTTCTCCTGCATCCACAGATGTTACACAATAAAATTAACATCACTTGCAGTTCCATATGATATATTCTGATAAACAGAATCAATATAGAAATTCAACTAACTGACTAGCAGTTCAATCAAACGGTCAACACACAGTCAATCAGTCAATATCTAACAGTTCTAAAAATACAACATGAAAATATAAACTGTTCAGAGTTGGTGAGTTTTACTCACATTTGCGCGTTAGCCGTTAAATAACGGTTTGCGTTATTTGATTCAGTCGGACAATTTATTTTGCCATAAATTGTAACAAGCTCGGATTCACTCCCAGTCAGCTCCAGTGCGTAGTGTCCGTCCATACGATCCCAACGCAACTTACGGTTCGAAATTCTGACCACATACGAACGAGATATTAAATAAACAAGTTCGTACACTTATTTGAATTTATAACTTAAATTAAAATCTTGTTGGGCTCACCCCATTTCATTCCGGCCCACCACCACATAAAAGCCCATACCCGTATTACTTCATCTCCCCAAACAAAACACGCTGGAGCTCCAATGTCCATTACCACAATTTCATTCAATCCAATCTCCTCCTACACTCCACCGAATTTCCTGATACCACCACAAATCTTTACCTCATCTGAGTCTCCTTCTAACCACCTCAACATCATACCACTCGACGCTACCCAGTCGAACACGATCTCGAGAAGCTACAGGGAACTCATCGTCAAAAACATCCACCGAACACCCTCAGAAGATCATCACCGAAGCTAAAGCCTACCAGAAACCCGATTCCAACATTTAAATCCTGAATCGATGCTTCATACTCGCGAATCCCTCAACCCTAAATCCTCTTTGCTAAACGACGAACCCCAGAACGAGTGTCGAACCATACCAAAATGGTATGAAAGTGAAGAGGATAACACCTGGAATCCATACATATATATTACTTGATTTATAGGTTATTCTCTCATTTGTTTTTGATTTATCTTTGGTTCGAACTTTACTGGAAAGTGAATAAATGTGGCGGCGCCTATTTGAGCTGTGGAAAAACTGAATTAGGTTAGGAAAATTATTAGGGGGTATTTATAAGAGATTTTGATATTTTTTTAGATATTTTATTTTATCATTTTATATTCGTTTTTGGCTTCTAAAATCCGTGTGATCACATACGATACCCAAAAATCACCAAACTGGACATGTAGCTAGAGTTCGACATTATGGTCCTAATGAAACTGGTTTCGTCGAATTCCGATTCCGTATGCTCACACAGCGTATTTTTAACTATCAAAATACTGACTGTTTCTCACTCTAAAAATCCGTACGACCACACAGTGACTCTAAAAATCACGAAACTGGAAATCTAACAACTATTTGACATTGCGGATCCAACAAAATTAGTTTCGTTGAATTCCGACTTCGTTTGCAAAACCGGCTATTTTTAAAGCTCTAAATAGCCCATTTAAATATATAAATATATTTAAATAAAATTAAATTAAATATAAATAAATTTATATTGTCGTATATATTCACAGTGGAATACCATACAGCTTCAGAAAAATTATATACTTGATATTTCAAGTCCAGGTTGAATCGATATTCAATTTATATTGAAAATCCATTTATAACGTAAATAAACCGTTACGAATTAGAAAGGAATTCCACAGCGACTTTTCTGAAATTTGATTTGGACGTAAATCAAAATCTACACGACGAAATCCAGATTTTTCTCTTCCACTAGAAAGATATACTCCACCAGCTCCACACGTTTCTTGTTTCACAGAAATCCGGCTTAAAACGAATCCTGTACATTCAGTTGAACTTCAAATCGCCAAATAGCGAACTGCAGCGCCATTTCGAGCTCGATTATAATTATAATTAAAATTTATACGTTCTGACGTCGTATATTAAATATATTCGTTATTTAAATAGTTAAATAACTTCATTATTACGTTGCTAAAATTCCAGGTCATTACAATCTTTCCCCCTTAATAAAATTTCGTCCTCGAAATTTGCTAAGCTAGGGGACGACCCTATCTACTGGGTAAAAATTTATCTGTTTACCTCTTATCTCCGGTTTCAACTGAACCAATTAATATCAATCAAAATATTAATTTATTCTGACTAACCAAATTTTCAAAAATCATGAAAATTTTCTAACGCCTTAACTTTTCGAAAAATTTCGCCAGCACCTCCTTTGTACTGGTCAATAACTCAAACTCCCACTCGCCTCTCTAGGCCTTCTTCAACCAAAAAGAAAATCAAAACGCCAAGCGGCTTGCCAAATCGGCTCATAAATCACCAAACTCATATGAAATATAAACTTGTACCTTTTTGTCGAGCATATCAACTTTATCACTTCCATATGCTATCAACTCAGCATGTACCAGTGTTATCTCAATCAAATTCCAATCAGTTCATATCCTCAAATCCAAATCGAATTTCATTCGAACCCCAATATCAAATTTCATATTCTTAACTCATCAACCCAATTCCATAACAGATTATTCTCTAATCCAATTCAATTCTATTTAACTCAGTTCAAGTTAAATTCAATTTATTTTTACCATCTCATTTTTATTTAACTTCATTAGTTAAATTTTAATTCCAGAACTCAAATTCCAGGGTTTCTTTCAAATCAATTTGAAATCATAACAACAATTCAAAACCTTTGAATTTCCTAACACCTTGTTTTCACAAACGATTTTAAAACAAAATCTTTGGTAGTAATCCGTCACTTACAACTCGAAAATGAACACCGATGATGTCATGATCATCATCGGAATCTATTTTGAAGCTATCGAAGTGAGTTCAATACTATATCACTTTCAGTTTGAAAAATGTTTTCAAAATCTCCCAGGAACTTAAAATTTCCTTATTTTAATTCCAATTCTGATTTAACTTCAGATTTACTTCATCTTATTTCACATACTTTACTTATATGAATTCTGATCAGTTATTTATAACCATTTCACTTTTATAATCTTACTCGATTATAATAACAACCAATACAACCAATTATACTATGTAAATTTCAAAACATATCATGCTGGTTCATTGTATTCGAGTGTTTAGAAACCTCTATCGATATTGTGGTGCCCCACTATCGACCAGAATTCATAAGCCACTCAACCAATAAAGCTCCACAATATAAAACAGTTTTTATATCAATAACAAATACGCTCTCTCGTATATATACACTCACTCAATCTAGGATATTACTAATCCCATCTCTACTGAGTCACGCCACAGAGCCAAGGTAATTCACTTAACCTTAAGCTCTGATACCAACTGTAACGACCCGGAAAATGGCGATCTTGATTATCCGATATACAACACATATCGAACATCAAGAGTCGAAAATAACCGAATAGTTAATGAAAGAAAATAGAGGGTGAGAATAGGTAAGGTAGAACTAATAGAATAGAAGAAGAAGAAGAAGAACATCATCATCAGAGTAAACACGAATCTCACAGCGGAACGAATAAAATATAACATAACTTTTGAAATACAAACAGTTATATATACAATAGCACTTATCAGAGTGCAGCACTTACAACAACAGCGGAAATAATAATAGTAATAGAATCCTGAAGCCTCCTGCTCCAAGCTCTCCAAGTGTATCTGAAAAATCCCGACTACTTGACTGCCCGTACAAATTAGGCACCCAAGAGTTTAGGGAAAACAACAAAGTAAACTCCGGGTCAGTCATGGGACTGGTATGAGTAAAACAGTTTAAAAAGGTTTGAACAAGTAAATGATATCTCATAAGACCACGCCGTATAACGGAACGGGTTTTTCCCTTATGAGAATCCAACAACTTTGTAAACAATATCATTCTGATATTATAATAATGTCTAAGTACAAATAGATATAAATCTAGCAGAAACGCTTTCATCTCACGTTCTACATATATAGTATACAATCAAAACCGCAAGCACGTATTGGGTAATGGATTTCCAACTATGACAAGGTATGGAACCACCTTCCGATCAGTGTACTCTAGGAACGATACACTGGAGTTCAACAAGAACATCTTGCAACTCAGCCACACATGACCGACCACTCATTTCTCTTGAGTGTATCGAATGTACATCACCAACGGTTGGGATCAGCAACCGTTCCCGTATATATATGGGACAGCATTGATAGATTAAAAGAAGCAAATGAATATTCTCTAGATAGGTGATTATACACCCTACTTCGGTGCGACCGACTTAGCCATGCTGCCTGCTCGATTTCAGTCATTTACCGGATGTGAGGCTAGAAGCTACGCTCATCTTTTCACATACCACATCTTCATTCACTTAGAATGTCACATCGTCATACCCTTTAAATCACAAATTGATTTCCCCAAAAATACCATGGGTATAAGCTAAGAGAAACGAATTCCTCCGCCACCAACGTAAATACGTTTGAAACGATCAACTTACGTGATCTACCAGATATACTCTGTCAGACCTTCGTCCATAAAAGTTGTCCTGGGACTGGACAAACCGAAGGTACTATTCCGTACATCCATCTTAGGCACTGTTATCTAAGACTTGTACAATAGCCCTTGCATTTTACTCTGTCTTCAATTTTCCTTGGCATATATGATTCGCAACGTTTTTGCCAATACAGAGTGGTTCTTCGGATAATAATCCAACCGGTCTCTCCATATTAACAACGTTAAAATGGTCAAAACTTCGATAGGCTGTGATTTAACTATCAAAGAAAAACTCGTGTGCAAAACAACGATATTATTTCCAGATGGAAATTCTATCAATCAATCATCAATCATATATATATATATATATATATTCATATTTCCTTATTTTCTATGTTTAGAAAATATACGTTAACACTGGAAAACATTTCCACAACTTATTTGCACATCACTATCATTCCACAACTATTATTCCCTAACTGTAAACTAGTAAGAGAACGACTACCCAAGTATAAATCCCGAAGGCCGAAACCAACATCAGATCGATACCCAGAAAGCTGTTCAACATAACTAATCCCCAGTCAGTTTCTGATTTAGCTTAACTCCATTTTCTTAATTCCTTATACATGAACATTTCCTTTTCTAATTCATATTTCCAATTTCAATATTTGATTACGTTTCTGATTCTATTTGGAAAACATTTCCAAATCATCTTTACTTGGATTTAAACAGATGTTTAAATCAACATCGCGATGCCAATTCAACCACTATACTTATTTACTAAATTCACTTAACCACTTTCACTCTCGAACCTTAACCCTTTCTAAATTAAAAACGAAGTCAATCAAGTTGGGGTATAACTACCTCTCAGACCTTAACTGAACAACATTCAAATCTCGAAATAGGGTAAGTTCATCTTTTAACTCTTTAACACTTCCTTACGTAACTTCCGGATATACTTTACGAGTCCAACTCCTTTACAGAATCACTTGATTATAACAGTGGTGTTATAATTTCCTACTTCTGAAATATAATAACTTTAACCTAACTCTTACTTCCTAACTCGAATAAATAACGAACAACCAATTTATCAACTCCTATTTGGTGAACTCTTATTCTATAACTCTTATTCGAGTACTCCAGTCTAATAACTAGATTCGATTAACTTACTTCGAATATCTCTGATTCGATTAACTTACTTCGAATATCTCTGATTCGATTAACTCACTTCGAATATCTCTGATTCGATTAACTCACTTCGAATATCTTATTCGATCTCTTTCTTTCGAATACGCTATATTCGATAAATCTCCTTTCGAATAACTTATATTCGATTAACTCGACTCGACGAAACATATTTGATTAACTTAGCTCGACGAACTTAACTCGACTAACTTAACTCGACTCGACTAACTCGACTAACTTGGTTCGACCCACTCGATTCGATTAACTAGGCTCGACTAACTTGGCTTATTTAACTCAACTTAATTAACTCCTATCGAATAACTAATATTCGATTTAACTCCATTCGTTTGACTCTAGATCGCAGCGATCACAAATGGTTACACCTGATTCACTCAGGAAACATCCGACCGCCTTAGGCTATCTGTAGCCCTACGAATTTCGCTAGCAGTCGTGCTAAATGGCATCTCATTTGGATTAACTCTAGCTCTAACTGATTTACTCTAACTGGTTAACTCTAACTGGTTAACTCTAACTGATTAACTCTAACTGGTTAACTCTAACTGAACTGGTTAACTCTAACTGAACTGGTTAACTCTAACTGAACTGGTTAACTCTAACTGAACTGGTTAACTCTACTGAACTGGTTAACTCTAACTGAACTGGTTAACTCTACTGAACTGGTTAACTCTAACTGAACTGGTTAACTCTAACTGAACTGGTTAACTCTAACTGAAATGGTTAACTCTACTGAACTGGTTAACTCTAACTGAACTGGTTAACTCTAACTGAACTGGTTAACTCTAACTGACTTAACCAAACTGGTTAACTTGGCTTACTTAACCCAACTGGTTAACTTGACTTACTTAACCAAACTGGTTAACTTGACTTACTTAACCAAACTGGTTAACTTAACTTACTTAACCAAACTGGTTAACTTAACTTACTTAACCAAACTGGTTAATTCTTTTGCTTTATAAAGATTTCCCTTTTTATAACGTTCATTCATTTGAAAAGATTTACTTTTAAATAACGGTTCTACACTTTACAAATGATTTCCTTTTTAAATATGTTTTCCTCTTTATAACGATTTCTGCTTTTTAACGTTTTCCCTTTTCTATTCTATTTGTAAATGGTTTACAAATATTTCCTTTTCAAATTTATTCTTAAAAATATTCTAACTCCTTAAATTTCCGGAAAAATTCGCCATAACCTCCTTTGTATCGGGAGCATCGGGAAAATCCCCAAACCCGCCACACAGGCCTTTCCATTCAAAAAGAAAATGGTTTGAAATCATTTCCTTTTTGAATATCTCATATTTCCATATATTTCAATTTATAAATATTTTATTTATAAATATTCCAGTTTATAAATATTCTGTTTTCGATATCACTTTGAAAATCTCCTTTCCCACACCCGGTATGTTATGGTGTTTAACATATCAAATCACGATGATCAATATCGTCCAAACACATATGATCGACAACAGATTATATATCACATCATATAACACAATATATGAAAAACAATAAAATAACTGTTGAGGAATCCGGTCGGATTCCTCTAACCTGTTCTCCTGCATCCACAGATGTTACACAATAAAATTAACATCACTTGCAGTTCCATATGATATATTCTGATAAACAGAATCAATATAGAAATTCAACTAACTGACTAGCAGTTCAATCAAACGGTCAACACACAGTCAATCAGTCAATATCTAACAGTTCTAAAAATACAACATGAAAATATAAACTGTTCAGAGTTGGTGAGTTTTACTCACATTTGCGCGTTAGCCGTTAAATAACGGTTTGCGTTATTTGATTCAGTCGGACAATTTATTTTGCCATAAATTGTAACAAGCTCGGATTCACTCCCAGTCAGCTCCAGTGCGTAGTGTCCGTCCATACGATCCCAACGCAACTTACGGTTCGAAATTCTGACCACATACGAACGAGATATTAAATAAACAAGTTCGTACACTTATTTGAATTTATAACTTAAATTAAAATCTTGTTGGGCTCACCCCATTTCATTCCGGCCCACCACCACATAAAAGCCCATACCCGTATTACTTCATCTCCCCAAACAAAACACGCTGGAGCTCCAATGTCCATTACCACAATTTCATTCAATCCAATCTCCTCCTACACTCCACCGAATTTCCTGATACCACCACAAATCTTTACCTCATCTGAGTCTCCTTCTAACCACCTCAACATCATACCACTCGACGCTACCCAGTCGAACACGATCTCGAGAAGCTACAGGGAACTCATCGTCAAAAACATCCACCGAACACCCTCAGAAGATCATCACCGAAGCTAAAGCCTACCAGAAACCCGATTCCAACATTTAAATCCTGAATCGATGCTTCATACTCGCGAATCCCTCAACCCTAAATCCTCTTTGCTAAACGACGAACCCCAGAACGAGTGTCGAACCATACCAAAATGGTATGAAAGTGAAGAGGATAACACCTGGAATCCATACATATATATTACTTGATTTATAGGTTATTCTCTCATTTGTTTTTGATTTATCTTTGGTTCGAACTTTACTGGAAAGTGAATAAATGTGGCGGCGCCTATTTGAGCTGTGGAAAAACTGAATTAGGTTAGGAAAATTATTAGGGGGTATTTATAAGAGATTTTGATATTTTTTTAGATATTTTATTTTATCATTTTATATTCGTTTTTGGCTTCTAAAATCCGTGTGATCACATACGATACCCAAAAATCACCAAACTGGACATGTAGCTAGAGTTCGACATTATGGTCCTAATGAAACTGGTTTCGTCGAATTCCGATTCCGTATGCTCACACAGCGTATTTTTAACTATCAAAATACTGACTGTTTCTCACTCTAAAAATCCGTACGACCACACAGTGACTCTAAAAATCACGAAACTGGAAATCTAACAACTATTTGACATTGCGGATCCAACAAAATTAGTTTCGTTGAATTCCGACTTCGTTTGCAAAACCGGCTATTTTTAAAGCTCTAAATAGCCCATTTAAATATATAAATATATTTAAATAAAATTAAATTAAATATAAATAAATTTATATTGTCGTATATATTCACAGTGGAATACCATACAGCTTCAGAAAAATTATATACTTGATATTTCAAGTCCAGGTTGAATCGATATTCAATTTATATTGAAAATCCATTTATAACGTAAATAAACCGTTACGAATTAGAAAGGAATTCCACAGCGACTTTTCTGAAATTTGATTTGGACGTAAATCAAAATCTACACGACGAAATCCAGATTTTTCTCTTCCACTAGAAAGATATACTCCACCAGCTCCACACGTTTCTTGTTTCACAGAAATCCGGCTTAAAACGAATCCTGTACATTCAGTTGAACTTCAAATCGCCAAATAGCGAACTGCAGCGCCATTTCGAGCTCGATTATAATTATAATTAAAATTTATACGTTCTGACGTCGTATATTAAATATATTCGTTATTTAAATAGTTAAATAACTTCATTATTACGTTGCTAAAATTCCGGGTCATTACATTGATAATTTAATTACTAAATCTTACGTCTATTACTTTGTTTAGGCGCGTTGGAAAGTTATTAGGCATATAAAGTACCGAGGCCATCTTGAAACATTAACTAATTAGATATACCATGATATACACGCCGGTTGATACTATATAAACTAGTCAATAGGCATGTTGTCATATTTAACGTAAGTTGCAATCAATGCAAAACCACATGTTAAATAACTATAGACTAGGCCTGTTAAAGAGTGGATTAGGCATACTATGGTATAACTAGGTACACTTCGCACATAATAATTCTTATCCAGGTTATGAAATAAATTATTTAAAGTAATAATATAATACGAACTTAAGTTCGTTTATGCCATGATTAGGCACTTCGCATTTACTATTTATCATCGTCCTCCATACTGCTGTATCTTCTGCTCCTCCTCACTTCTGTATATATTTCCATACTACTCTCTTCATTGTTCTGATTCCCACTTCTATGCACCAACCCTTCCAACGTACAACAAACCGCTTCCTCCCATTTGCATACATCACCTTCAACCACTCAACGTCACCTTTTGTTTTCATATTTTTTTGTATGAACCGTTACCTCCTCCAATGCTGAAAACATCACCACACCTTATTCCACCTGAAACCCGTCACCCCACTTTGTTGCGTCAATTCCTCCGCTCCATTCACCAGGCACACCGCACACTTGTGAACACCAATATCTCTTCCTGTTTAATGCTTTCCAAACCCATCCTTTCCTTACCCCCACGCATAAGTTTCCCAAACACTTGCTACTACACACGAGCAGCCTACACCACATTCATCGCAATCAGACTCCCTGCCCTTCATCGTCAGGCTGCTCGAACGCGGCCTCACACCCATGCACGAGACCCATGAACACTGCGCCGCTGCAGTCCCCCTTGGCACACACTCCGCTGCTCCAGGCGTTGAAGGCTTCCCAAAGCCAAACTATTTTGTAGCTTGTTAGAAGCTCCCAGGCGTGAGAATATATACTCACGTATACAGATGTTTTTTTTTCATTAGCTTGTGAAAAGAAATTTTAGTTTTCGTTTATAATATAAGGGAAAGCTGCGATCTGTTTTTGGGCTTGCAGAAGATGAGATGGAAAGGGAGTGTGTTGATCAATTTATAGGGAATACATACGTGGGAGCCAAGGTTTAGGTATATAGTGTTGCAGTGAAAAGGTAGGATAGCTAGTACGATTTTGTGGGGGTTTCAAAATAAAGCGTGGTTGTCATGGTGTTAAGTGGATTGGTGGCCGCGGAAATGGAAGTTCGGTACGCAAGCTATAGGGAAGATTGGGACGCAAGAAAGACAATGTTTGATGCCCAATAAATAAATTGTTTGCACACAAGAAAAAAAAATCGATGGTGGGAAGGATTTAATATATATTTTAATGTGCGAAACTTCGTTATGAGAAATCACGTTAAAAACCACTATAGAAGATTTTTGTTTTCTGATAAAAAGGCTAATCTTAGTGTAAAAAGGTATTCCGGACCCAATGGGACAAGTTTCGTCGTAATCCGACATCGTTTAAAAAAAAATCCTTTATAAAACCGGAAATCAACACGCGTTTAAATTTTTCTAGATCACCAGATACACCTAATCAACTTGAAACTTTGAAATCCTAAAATAATTTTTCAATACGAACCCAACGGCACTAGTTTCATCGTATTCTGAGACCGTTTTCCCGGTAGGCTATTTTTACGCGCACCGCGATGCCATTCTGGACACCAAATTACACGGTCTTCAAAAATAGCAAACTATATATCTATCCTGACTCTAATCGATGATACGAATTCAACGGAACTGGTTTCGCGGCTTAATTCGATCATCTGCTCAAGTTATCCCCAGATATCCCTGTTAGACCAAAAAATGGCGCTAAAACCCAATTGATCATGTTTTGCAGAGAATAATAAGAAATCATGTATGAAAAAGCAAGAGAAATCAATCAACACACAAGATTTATAGTGGTTCGGCGTTAATGAGCCTACATCCACTTTATAGTTCCTCATTTCATTCCGGAATTACAATTACACCGAATATTTACACTCAAACACTCAAATACAATGAATCATTCTCTCCAAATTCATTATTTTCATTGGAGAATAAGGTGGTTATTTATGGAGGAATTCGACCAGGCTACCATGTATAAATGAAGTGCAAAAAAGTCCCCAAAATGATGCGTTATATGTGTATTTATAGGTAGAAATTCGGTTAGGGTTGAGTGGCCACGTGGCAGCTTCAGAGTAAATCTCGAAAGCAGTGGAGAAAATGGTGAAATAGTCTTTAACTGCCCAGAATTCGGTTAGGGTGAGTGACCCGATCCGGATGGCCCGATCCGAATGTCCCGATCCGGATGACCCGATCCGGTTGACCCGATCCGGTTTACCCGATCCGGTTTGGTCGGTCAGAAATATTCGCTTTAGCTTGATCCAAAATGGTGGAATCCAACCCAAGGCTTATGTGCGCAGGAATACGAGTTTTCCATCCTTTGTTACTTCGTCCAAGCAGATGCCAATCTCTGCCAGTTCATACTCAATCCCTGAGTGGCCTTCCTGATAGAGTTCTTGGGCTTTGGATAGTCTGGTCACAAAGCAGGCTAACATTTTGCCCCCCAAAGTACATCTTATTGCAAATGAGATGTGCTTTGAATAAGTCGAGCTAAATCTTTTTGGAACGTCATCCACCCTTGAGGAGGCTTTATCAGACTATTGTGTCCTATTGAGTATTGAGTAGTTCCGTCGTATGGATCTTTTCCTGTATAAATGGCTTGTTATATACCACACTGCTTCCATTGATGTTTATCAGGCCAAATTCCATGGCTAGAGTGGTTAAGATGATCAAGTAATCGTTTAGACCTCATCGAATCAAGAGGTTGAATTCCTTCATCATAGGTCATGCAATATCATTAGCTCCCGTGTGAGATTGTATATGCACAAGTTAATGCTAAACGACACTGTCTTCCTAAACAAGTCAAGTGCATTACTAAGCTAGTATTTCTTTTATGTATAAGTCAACGTATAAAATAGCCATCCAAGTCATAGGGTGGTGTCAGAATCTTCGTGTTTTGAGCTATGGATCGTTGGGACAAAGCGCATCAGAGTTGGCATATGAATCTGTCATTTTTTCTTGGATTTGGATTATCTCGATATCAGGATATTAATCTAGTACTCCATGATTGCGTCAAATCGTAACAATAGGGTATCCGAAAGCCATGATCACTCCGGATCGTTTTATAATCCCGTGATCACATATGAGTCAATACGAGATGTTATTGAAAACATGCAAGCCAATAGCTGGTAGGATTATCACAATCGTAAGGCAGAAGAGGGGTTCATCATACTCTCCATACGATGCAGTTACGGATCAAGTCATTGGATTTATGCTTGATTCGTTAGTTGGCTCACTTAGATGGTTGAGATGAATCACGTCATATTCTAAAGATATAATGTATACGTTCTGAATCATGCATTGAGTCAGGGTCATGTTCAAAGTCAATCTATCGGTTGAAGATGATGCTCCCAGCATCAGTGGAGGACGAGCGATGTTAGTGCTTATGCCCTCAGCATCGGTGGGGGTTATGCAAAGTCAATCGGACATCCAGTCTTTTAGCCTTTGTACTTTTTTCCGCCGCATCGGGTTAGAGATGCAAGTTCAGCAATCTCAGTCACTCTGTGTCATTTTGTGCACTTTCCCAGGTCATCAAGGGTTGGAGTTATATATGCGAATGGTCGAATTATATTCATGTTGGGGTCATCCCATCTGTTTAGTCAGAAAGCAGTGATCGCCTTATTGAGTATCAGCAAACTTAGATACTCTCCTTGCATCAGCCACAAAGTTGAGTAAGCTCGTCAATCTTGCAAGCGAGAAAATGTCGTTAGTGAGTTATTCAAGCTCTTTCGTTCATACTTTGGCATGATCCGAAATAACCATCATAGTTTTGTTGAGTCTATCTCCCATGCTTGGTTCCATTAAGCCCGACAATCAAAATCGTGGGCTCGATTAATGAAATTGGTCTTTTCCAGAATTGTAAATTCCTGTCAGTCATTCCTAGGGCTTTTCTTTTTCCTTTATCATTTCAAGAGTCAGATGCTGCTCCATTTTGTCGTGAAGACATTGAGATCATCCATTTCAACATTAGCACCCTCTTATTGCATGAATCTGTCTGTCTCAGGATAGGATTTTCCAATGTTTCTAGGAAAATCTCATGGTAGAGAGATACCAAGGTTTGTTTCAGAAGTGAATCTTCCAAGTCCTCTTGGTGGGTCTCGTTGCAGAGAGATTTTGAAGTTTGAGATATCCAGAATGCCGGATACTGCTGCGATCAACACCATATATGGTCCAGGTCGATTTACCGATGTCACTGCAGCATTGAATCTTTCAAGCAATGCATGCAGGGTCTCGCCGGAGCTCTGTTGAAGCATCAATTAATGTTGGAAATCTGTCCCTCGCCTTTGAGAAGTTGTCGCCAATTGTCCAATTTAGCGCGGGTGCCCACGGTATGAAGTCTTGAAGTGGGTGGAAGCCAGTCTCTGGCTTCTTGGTTGCGCATATATAATAGCCGTCAATCAGGCTTCTGTCTTTTAATTATGGATGGTGATCCGCTACTCGGATGTATGCAGGTTGTCCTTAAGGAGCCATTCTTTTGGTTATAGTCTGGGATCTTGCGGAACTCCGATAATAGAAAATGTGCCTAAAGTTGGCGGATAGTCAAATTATGTGCTCGAAGCTGGTATCCCGCACTCCCCATCCACAGGGATTTTACTAAACGGTAATCATCAAATCCACGTATTCTCTGAATTCATACTCCCTCATCAAGCTGTGAGTTAGAGTTTGATACAAAATGATTTGTTCGTGTCCATCCCATGTTAGTCTTCGATCTCCTATCCAATCTCTGAGGTTCGGAGTCGGGTAGCGATAAAGTCAGATTATAGTTGTATCAAATGCGCTCGTTTGCCCCCTACATGGGGAGCCTCATGTTGAGGTTGAGCTGGATTTTAAACATTCATCTGAACTAGAGCAAAGGTTGGTCGGGCTCCATTTAAGTTCTCAGTGACTCTTGCATATCCATCGTTTTCATCCAAGATGTTATGGCCAGAAGTTGCATGCTACAAATGCCTGGGAGGAGGTTGGTTGCATCTTGTTTCATTAAAGACGACTATGCCAACTTGCCCTAGGGCATCATATGATCTGGACCATGGAGCAAGGAGTGTTTGAGCCAAGTTCATTGTCGCTTGAATTTCCACGGTGCTCGCTCCAGTAAGTAAGTCGTAGTTACTCGGCCTTCCATCTATCCAAGTAAAGAAGTTATCCATCTTTTTCTGTCATTTCCGGAGAAGTTCATCTCGCCGAACCATCTGAGTTCTCAAATCAGCAAGCGTACCATCCATTTCATATCTAGCTTGACATGCTGAGGGATCATTGTAAGAAGAAATCAACTGACTTCGTTTGTTCCTAGCACCTTCTGCGCCAATATCCTCAGCACGAAAGAAATTTATATCTTCCTTCTTATCCTTTAAGTCGGAGTATCAAGTAGATCGCTTCTTTGCAAGCTAGAATTCAAAGTAATGGCGTGCCCCCTTATCCAAGGTCTTTCAATCGGGAAGTTGGTTAGGATTAGCAAATGGACGTTCAGTCTGCATCCATTCCATGGTCCTCGAGTGGCTTTCAAAGATCAAGTGATTGAGTTATCCAAGTGCTCGAGTCGACGCGTTTTTCATTCAGTGTATTTGCGAGGTGGCACTCGTCATTGCACTTGTGCTATGGTCAGTCACACGTAGGCATGTATGTTGATTTGATACATCACTCTTAGGGCCTCCTTTCGGTTGTTGCCTTAAGTCGTGTGATACGTCATTAAACAATTCACTCTCAAGGCCTCCTTTCGGTCATCATCTTGATTCGCAAGGGAAGTTTAGTATTGGGCATCAGTGTCAGCTTTCTGGGCGTTGCCCTTTTTTGTTTTCCACTAGTCTGTCGTGGTTGTCGCGAGTGCAACCCTCGCATTCTTGTCTCGTTATTTGGTACAAGCCTGCACTTTGTAAACAAAGTGAATCTATAAGTAATAGGTAATAAAGCACATCACAATCAAGTAAGGGTTCTAATTCAGAATCCACGCAATCAAATAATATCTAGCAAATCATATAGAATTTATCTAAAGGGGGTGATGTGTGTGTGCCCCCAATCAATCATGGATAAAGTGCCCAGTTAGGGCTTGTTCGACATTGTGTTGCCCCCAATCCTTCCGCAGGGGACATCGGCTCAGCTTTCAATCTTATCCCCAATCCTTCAGTGGGGTAGGAGCCTTTTGTCTTCGGTACTTAATCTTAGCACCTTTATACTCTCCCGATGTATGCCCAGGTTAGAGTGTAATCAAGGCGGTCTTTAATCGTGGTGCACCATCACGCCTTGAGGACGTCGTCTTCCCGTCCTTTATACTCTCTCTCGAATCATGAGAGTTAGAGTTAATTAGGTGAACAATCGCATCGTTCACCCCGGCACTCCTTCTACACTCTATTTCCAAGAGTGGGAGTCCACCGTGTCGAGTGTCATTCTCAAACTCGGTTTTAGTCCTTACTCCATGCTTTACTCTGGCGGATGGAGTTTTTTCGGGCAAGCGGTCGGACCACACTCGCCGGGGCGCTACCTCATAATCCCTGATTCATGGGTAAAGGTGGCCATTTGCAATAATCAAATCTCTCTTGTCCCGTCGACTCATGGGATGGAGTTTGATCGTACATTGCAGTATCGTCCTTTAAACGCTCTCTCAAATCATAAGAGTTAGCGTCATGGATCGATTGGTCTTTAATCCTGGGGTGCCCCTCACACCCGTCCTAGGTTCATACATCTATCCAAGCTCTGAGGATTAGAGTTAGTTGGGAAAACAGTTAGAAAAGGTTTGCCAACGCTCTGCGTTCCTTCGATCAATCCATGTGAGGAGTGATTGGCATCGAACTTTGGGTACCTGCATCATTTATATTGCATGAGTTAGTTATGTCAATAACTTGGGAAGCATGTAAGAGTAAATTGCATGATTGAAAAGTAAGCATATCAAGAGGCAGTGCTGCCTCCTTTATTTGGATTCATGTAATTTGGTGGCATCAAATATAGGATCGAGCCATGCAGACGGTCGAACTGCATCCATCTGAAATCGGATTCCAACTTTGAAATGCAAAAGTCAACGCATAATTATCTTTAGCTCTGCCACGTATGAGCCTAGGAGTGAATGGTCATCTCAAATCCACCTTGAGTTATACAACCTCTTTCAGGTGGAGTGCGTGGCTTTGTATACGAGAAGTTCAGTCGACCCCATTATGGGTTTATTCCATAACTCCATATGCGGGTGCTAGAAGTTTGATCGATGTCAAAACCGAGGTACCTATACCATTCACATGTTAATTCATCTGAGTCAATTACATCAATAACTTATAAAGCATGAAAATATAAGAGTCATGGTTAAAGAGTAATCCTCTTAAAGGGATGAATATCATTCGAAGCGAAAATGGCACTGTAGGTTCTTTGTAGTTCCATTTTTCCTTGCCTAATCTCTGTCAGGGGATGGCTTGATTGGGGTCTTGGAGCGACAAAGGAAGTTATGTAAACACTGTAAGCGAATGACGAGGTTGCATCTCCTTTGAATCACCTTCTTGCCCTCATGCCAAAGGCAAGGATTGAGTGCCAGGGAGTCACGTCTGTATTGCTAATAGTAGCACATCATCATATTGGTTCTAGGACGGTGGTTGGCATGAGAACAATAGATCTATGGTTAGAGAAACTTTGCACTCTCCATGCTATGAGGTAGGACATGGCTGAAAATGGGTCCATTCTTAAAGGATTTTTGCCCCTGCTACGCCAGGAAGTTGGTTTGGGAGCCATAAGGATAAATATGCCTCATCCGTCTGTAGATATGCTTTCGATCCCATGCCGAAGACAAAAGGTTATACACAAACAATCAATCAACATCCAGGTTTAAGTGTTCCAAACCCTCAACTCGCCACTCTTCCGGAAAGACAAAGGCAATTGTTCATGCAGGCTTATGATGTATCAGCATTGAATTAGATGATGTAATCATGAGCAATCCACGCTTGAGACTCCTATTGCCCCCGACATTTGGAGCATGAGTTACTTGGCAGATAATCAATCAATGGGGGTGGAATTGTGAATCTTTATTTCTAACTCTAAGATGTCTTTCGTTAGAAGCTTCATTCGTGTACATCTCCCATCTAGTGGGAAGTTGATGAGTGCTTTTGTCTAATCATTCAGGTTGGTTTATTTAGCAATAGGACTCGTTGCCGTCAATCTTAGGAAAACCCTCCAAGGGAAATAAGTAATGTCGCCTTGCTGGATGCAGTCCATGCCACGGGAAATTCTTTATGGGGGTTGTCTATGAATCTCTTTCGGGTTCGGTCTCCAACACTGGATCAACTTCCATCAGATCAATGGTCGGAGTTTGTAATGTCTTGATTGGGATTATCTTCATCTCTTCTGTATTGTCGGAACTTTCTGACTTAGCCAGGTAAATTGCTTTCTAATTTTCTGTGTGCAGAATTCGAGACATGTTGTAATGTTCCCATCCATCTAACATCTCTTCTACCTATTCTATGTAAGCTGCGAGTCGTAGTCCCTTCATTTGGGACGTCCTTCGAATCAATACAACTCCAATGTTGGACTATCAGTTATTCTTTGCACCGTCTGTATACAACATCCATGTGCTTGGTTTTCATCTTTCATTTTGAGGGGCCATCTTCTTCATCTATTACGCCCACTTCGGGAATGGTAAACTTAATGATGAAGTCAGTTAATACTTTCCCCCATATGGACTTCTATAGGAGGGAATTATGGTCAAACTGACTCGGTTTGATGTTTCGTTCGAGTAATCATCCAGATGCCTTGGGTCGTTGTAGGACCTGTCGTATTGGCCAATCAGTGTGTATCACAATTAGACGAACTTGGAAATAGTGGTGGAGTTTCCTCGTAGCAATCATCAAACTGTAAGAAAGCTTTTTGATCTTTGGGCAGTTGCTTCATTATATGTCGCCCTCCTATATCCTGAATCTTCATCTTATTTAAGATCCACGTCTTCGGGCAGATCATCGGGCAACTCTTTGTGTGATGTTTCCTTTGCTTGCTAAACCAATGTCTCCTTTACACTCCATCTCATCAAGAGGGGAAGTGTATTTGGGTTCTGTCTCTGATGTGTAGCATATTCCATCTCGTCCCCACTCCAGTTTCGGTTGGGAATTTTGAGCAATAGACATTAGGCTACAGTTTAAGTTCTGAATTCTATTGGAGCTGGTCGGTCTAGACCTTGATCAGATAAGCTTGAATACGACATCATAATTTGCAAGACTTTAGTAATATTCATGCGTTATGTCACAATGGAAATAAGAAGTAGAGAGATGATGGTTGATTCATATTTGCTTTAATCTTGAGCTCTGATTACTTGACCAAGATCGTATGGTGGCTGGTGAGCAGTCAAGTTGTTATAATCCGGGAAAGGATCCATATGTCTAATCATAGCGTGTGGTGGTTCAACTAGTACCTAACTCTGGGCACCAAAGTATGTTGACCTCTTATTCGATGGAAATCAGTCTTTGTCGATGCGGTTGATAGCAAATAGCCATTGCAAAGGTTAGCCGAGTTTTTTGTGAGGTGAACTGCAGGACATATGTCATTCATCACATCTTACAACTGAAGTGTAGCTTTGGGATGTTGGGATCCTTAGCTGCTTTCTGGTATCCCATTATTGACAATCATGGTCACAAAGATCATATGAATCATCTTTGAAGCAGTGCTCGGACTGTTTTATATAACCGTTATTCGATGCTCCGCCGATTGGACAGGTTTAAGTCACATAAATGAGGCGATCACTACTCATTAGGGAACAACATCAGTTGCATTGCTGAAATCTATACACTATCGGAGTTCCAAAAGAGGAGGCTACTATTAGACAATCATTATCTCATATATTGTCATTGATAGCAAGCTAAATCTGATCTCCTCACATTGATTAACATCGACAAATAGAGGTCATAGCTTCTGGAGGAATCCCAGTCGTTGCCATTTAGTTGTCATATTCTTTGACTATCCGTCTAATCTTCATTGACAATCTTTGATGACTACTATTGGCCAAAATATACATCGAGTCGAAGGCGAGCCGTGCTCCGAGCCGAAGGCGAGGCCGTCAGCGGGTCCGTGCGCAGCGCCGGTGGGGGTCCGGGTCCCCACAGTCCCGACGGCGATCGACCTAACCAGTTAGGTAGAAAATGTGGGCACCGCACGATTTTTTCAATTTTGGAAGGTGGAGCCTTTTATGAAATGATCAGAAAAATGCATTTTTTTCCAAAAACAACTGTTTCGGGTCGGATCAGATCATGCCTTCAAGTGGCGGTTCGAAGATGTCTTCACGTTGGGTCGGATCGGACCAGTTCCTCCGATCCTGATCGGAGCATTGTCAGCTGATCGGTTCGGGTGCTCCTCCTACGGTTCGGCTCGGGTTCACTCTTCCAGGTCGGATCGTGGTGTCACCCTTGGGTCGGTGGTATACTCATCTGCCTTATCCGAACCGGTTACTTTGATCCCAGTTACTTCGATCCGAGCCGGTTACATCGATCCGAGCCGGTGGTATGCTTATCTACTGCGTCCACACCAATTTCCATCCGATCCGACCTTTTGCTCGATCCGATCCGCAAGGACTGTGCAGCTTTTTTAAAATCTACTTCAGTATATCCAACTTTGACTTCCAATCAAAACGCTATTGGTTCATCACATCTCCAACTCCTTCGGCCCATCTAAGCAGCAAGCGACTCTTTCAGAATTGAATACGGATCTCCCCTCAATGAACTATGACATCCATTAGTAGATGAGGAGATCTATGTTTGACAATCAGTCCGTTCTCAGTGAAAGCACCAAAATGTTAGACCAAAAAATTGCACTAACACCCAATTGATCATGTTTTGCAGAGAATAATAAGAAATCATGTATGAAAAAGCAAGAGAAATCGATCAACACACAAGATTTATAGTGGTTCGGCGTTAATGAGCCTACATCCACTTTATAGTTCCTCATTTCATTCCGGAATTACAATTACACCGAATATTTACACTCAAACACTCAAATACAATGAATCATTCTCTCCGAATTCATTATTTTCATTGGAGAATAAGGTGGTTATTTATGGAGGAATTCGGCCAGGCTGCCATGAATAAATGAAGTGCAAAAAGTCCCCCAAAATGATGCGTTAGATGTGTATTTATAGGTAGAAATTCGGTTAGGGTTGAGTGGCCACGTGGCAGCTTCAGAGTAAATCTCGAAAGTAGTGGAGAAAATGGTGAAATGATCTTTAACTGCCCAGAATTCGGTTAGGGTGAGTGACCCGATCCGAATGGCCCGATCCGAATATCCCGATCCGGATGACTCGATCCGGATGACCCGATCCGGTTTACCCGATCCGGTTTGGTTGGTCAGAAATATTCGCTTTAGCTTGATCCAAAATGGTGGAATCCAACCCAAGGCTTATGTGCGTAGAAATACGAGTTTTCCATCCTTTGTTACTTCGTCCAAGCAGATGCCGATCTCTGCCAGTTCATACTCAATCCCTGAGTGGCCTTCCTGATAGAGTTCTTGGGCTTTGGATAGTCTGGTCACAAAGAAGGCTAACAATCCCTTTATTAAATTTAATTACGCGCTATAGAACGGGCGTCTGTGGCTGCCGTGGTCATATACGACATCAGTTTGCCACACAATTCAACATCGTATAATAATTTAATGATACGGTTCCAATGAAACTGGTTTCGTCGAAAACAGAGTCTGTTTGCAAAACGACTATTTTAAAGGCCGATAATTTAATAACGATTTTCATAGCGACTAATTTAAAATTTGATTTGGCCATAACTAACAATCTATAACACGAAATCTGAATTTTTCTCTTTCGTATGAAAATTACCATCAATACGGTTCCAACGTTTCTCGTTTCACAAAAATCCGACTTATATTGAATCCTGCATATCCAGTTGAAGTTCAAAATTCAATATTACGAACTGCCGCGCCATTTCGAGCTCGTTTTATATTATAAATAAAATTAATGTTAAAACTTCGTTTTAAATGACGAATTCAATATTAAAAACCATTGATATTCCAAATACAATATTTAAAATAATAAATATTTGGCTACCAAAAATACGGGACGTTACATTCTTCCCCTCTAAAAATAATTTCGTCCTCGAAATTGCTAAGGTAAGAAAGAATGTTGCAAACCCATTAATTTCCAAATCCAATTTATTTTAAATTAAAAATAATTCAATATCATAAATAAATATTTCAAAAATGCCAAAAAAAATCTAACACTTTTAAATTCCTGAAAAATTCGGCAGAGTCTCCCCTGCACGGAGTGACATCTGCGATATCGCAGGAACAGATAAGATATACATCGACCCATACGGTCGGAAAGCAAAACCAAAAGCCAAATTTTATATTTTCGCGTAGGCGTACCTTTTACGAGCGCTATTGAGCATACTTTGTCTCTTTTTTGCGATTCACTCAACCAAACTCAATTCTCCAGTCTTCTGGTACCTAAATTTACTCGATTCAACATATAAGCAACCCATACATGAAATTTTCAATAACCTTCCAGTTATTAACCAGAATACCAAACAATGTCCCACAATCCAACATATACCATCATTCATATGTAAACACAAGTTTAAATTATCCAGTTTCACTTCATATGTGTTTTCTTTTGAATTTATAATTCTGGAATTCAAATTTCCAATTCATTCAACTCTATTGTTAAACAGTTGATGAATTTATATTCAACCAATCAAACACCCAATCAGCACCAATCAACAACCAGTGTATCACCAACTCCACCAAAACAATTGAATTTGTATTCAATATTTATATTTACTTTGGCTTAACATATTTCAATAACAATTCATCAAAATTTCAAATCCAAATTAATTTTATTTGGTTTCAACATCATTCCTCAATTTAGTTTCACTTAACCAAGTTAAATTTCAATTAAAATTCTTAATCCAAATTTGAATATTATTCAAATCAATCAACCATCCCAATATAATAAAATTGTTTCTTTTTTATACAAAAATATATTTGGGCAGAATTATTTCATTTACCCCCTTTATAAAACAATATTGTGTTTATTGTCAGTTCATTGCTTCTCAACACTTGAACCGATCAACAAACACAATACAAAACATTTGTATACAAAATTTACAAATACGCTCTCATATATATACACTCAATCTCGATCTAGGGTATTAGTAACCCCATCTCTATCGAGTTACACCACAGAGCCAAGGTTATTACTAAACCAATAGCTCTGATACCACTGTAACAACCAGAGGATTTTCGGCCCCGAAAATCGACATAAATACCTTTACTGTAACTCATGCCGACCTTCCATCAACGAAAACACCGGGTCGTTATTAGAAAGAATTCAGAGGGTGAGATAAGAAAGAAAGAAATATAAGAATAGAAGAAGAAGAAGATCCAACATAACACAGAAGCAGAGTCTCACATCGCAGCGGAAGAAAATATAATACAGAAATAAAAACTTTATTGAGAGCTTTTAAAAATACTTACAATATCAGAGTATAGCACACCACTAGACAATGATAATAACCTGTCCTCATATACATCACACAGCGGAATAAATACTAGATACAATAAGTCTGAATAACTCCAGCTCGTCTCTAGCCTTCGATAACCTGAACCTGTACACCTGGGCTAACCCGAGCATTTACAAAACACCGGGTCAGTTTGGTGAACCAGAGTGAGAAAAACTTGCACAGTATTAAGGGTACCACACAACTTGATCTTAAAGCCAAAATCTTTTCGAAAGAAAAGGATAATCGTAAGACCAAATCCACACATAAACACAGATGGTTTTTACCTTACGATAACCCAGAACATTTTTGAAATCAATATCTTTTCTGATATTATAATAATGTCTAAATACAAGTAAATAACAATCTAGTGGAATGATTGCATCTCACGCTCCACATATATAGTATACAATCAAAACCGCGGGCGCTTATTGGAGATTGGATTCCGTTCTTGACAAGGTATGGAACCACCTGCCAAAGGTGTATCTCTAGAGGCGAATACACTGGGTTCAACAAGAACGTCTTGCAACCCGGCCCTCACATGACCGACCACTCATTTAGCTTGAGTGTATCGAATGTATATCACCAACGGTTGGGCTCAAACCATCGTTTCCCGAAAAGGGACAACATTGAAATAGATTAAAGAAGGAAATAGTTTTTCTCTAGATAGGTGATATACACCCTAATGGGAGCGACCCACATAGCCATGCTGCCTGCCCGATTTTTGTCATTTCTCGGTTGATGAGGCTTGAGGCTACGCTTTATCAGCACATCACATTCACTTCGAATGCCACATCGTCAGATCCATCCACAGTCACTAATTGACATCCATAACAATACATTACGTGTTAGCTAAAAGAAGTTTCCTTCTCTGCTTCCACTCTTGGTACGGTTGAAGAAATAAATGTACGTGACCTTTCTGGAAATACTCTGTCAGACATTCGTCCATACACGTCACCCAGGAACAGGATGAACCGAAGGTACCCTCCTACTGCATTCTAGGAATCACCCTGAGAATTAGTAGCGAGAAGTCCTTGCGAACCCGTAAATTCCAACCACGACAGAATCATAGTATATCTCTGCTTGCAAGTCAAAGATTTTAAGTAATCCTTCCTCTTATGACGATCCACGGTCTTTAAAAGCTCCATCTCGAATCAGCATCTTCAACGTATTCGTATTTGTTGGACGAAAATCGAATATATATTCGATACCGGTCTTTCCGCACCAACAATCATATGGGCAAGTTTGATAGTTGGTTATTTAACTATCAAATAAACAAACATTCATCCATAAAAGAAAATGGATTCACTGATCCATTACTCAGTATCATTTAGCCTCTTCAATGAACCGTCTATTTATTTTATTCTTCAATTTTACCCATATTTCAGTATTGCTTTTATTTCTTATTATAAAATAAGAATATTCTCCAAATTTATTTTATTCAACTTATAAACTTTTTGAAAACAGTTTATAATATCATCTACGGGAATCATAACTTAAGTTTTCCTCAACTCTCTCGTTTAGAAACTAATATCGTTCTTAGATAATCATGAAGTCGTTCAAGTTGGGGTATTTTATTTACCTCTCAGACCTTGACCAACAACATTCATATCTTCAGAACAAATAGAAGTTTATTAACAACACGTTCCTTTGAAAATCCGATTTAACCCTCGACAAAACTTCGATTCTATTAGAAATAGGATCCTTAAGAAAATTCCTTAATATCTCTTTATTATAATATTACAAATTATTTCAACAGTTCTAATTCATTTGTTTAAAACCACATAAACAAAACTTTTATAAATCTCATATTAATACCTTATACATTTGTTATATTGATATACTTTTCAAATTCTTATATTGATCGAAACAATTTAACATATCATCTGTAACAACATTACAGATTTCATTTCAAAGCCATTTTACTTCCACTTATCACATTCTCTTTAAATAATACTCGACTACTTATTTGTTATCTAAAATGATATGATAATCCTTTAAAAACTTATGTCTAAAATAGTTCATCCCATTTGTAACCAATGTTACAAAACACATTTACAAACCACTCACTTTATTTACTAACTCGAATTCATTTCCAAAACATTAAATTTCCATTTACAAAATCTTTTGTAAATTAATTATGATAACTTACCATTCACTTTCACTTTCACATTGTTAACTGCATTTAAAAATCCTGTTTCCAATTCATTATTGATAACTAACATTCGTGGTCGTTATTCAAATCTCTAACTTCATTTACTATTCATACCTTTAGTTAATATTCCGAACTTCAGAATATTGCATTCCGAACCTCGGAATAACTCACTTTCATTTATTTGACTAAATCTCATTTATAAATTTCATTTAAAAATAAATAGTCATAATTTCAACTTTGATTTCATTTGAAATATGGAAAGCCTCATTTCCAAATCTCCACTCATTTCCAATCCATTTATTTGTTAATTTCATTCACGAAATGTCATTTAGTCACATTTCATAAAATTTGAAACACCGTTTACTAAAAACGATCATTTATTACAAAATATTTCTCTTTGAACCCTTTTACACATTCTCGTATATTCATGATCTAATGATTCTATTTTGAACTACACTTAAACTTCCCTTCCGATCGATAAGGCTTTTACAAAATCATTTCAACATTTAAATAGCCAATTCGATAAATTTATATCGTTTAAACATTTATTTGATAATCTCTTACATTTGTAAATTTAGCTTCGACTATTATCTTTGCCATAAGAGTTGCATTTTAAAATCATATAAAAATATATTTATAACTTTGAAACCGCTCGAAATCCATTTAATGTTGATTTTGAAAATCATTTCTTTCCATCGACGGTACTAAAGAGGCAAAAGGCTACTATAGTACCAAACCGTGAAATATACACTAATTTTACATTTTATAACAACAATTTTATCATATTGATAAAGGTTATCAATATTATCCAACCTGTTATTCCCTGCAAAATAATAGTTATCACAATTTCAATCATTCAGTTCAATATTCATTTTCATCTAGACAGATGAAATAAAACAGATTACTAATAACAGTCAATCAATAATGGGATAATAACAGCAGTTCATGCATTCATCTATTTGATCATAACGTTTATAGTGTTATAAACGTAACCACTGAGGTAAGTTAACTCAATTGGATTTAATCGTTAAAAATAACGATTTGGTTTCAATTAAATTAAATGAACGTTTAATTTAACTGTTCAGTCCATACATGAATATAAAATCAACAACGAATAAACAAACAAACAACCATAGCACACAAATTTAAAACCCTACTTATATAAAATATGACGGGGAAGAACTGAGTGAGTTTAACTCACCTTGATTCGCTTGCCGCTGAAACAGTCCATTTTAATTAAATTAAACTGACGTTAATTTAATTAAAATTCCTATGGCTACCCACTCTGATCAAATCAGTTACGTCCGGTTGTGCACGTCGACATGGTTCCGATGCTACTTGTTCATTCCAATCTCATTGCTGTATGACACGATTATAACATTTACATTATTTCTCATTAATATAATAAAACTTTGATAATTTAATTACTAAATCTTACGTCTATTACTTTGTTTAGGCGCGTTGGAAAGTTATTAGGCATATAAAGTACCGAGGCCATCTTGAAACATTAACTAATTAGATATACTATGATATACACGGTAGTTGATACTATATAAACTAGTCAATAGGCATGTTGTCATATTTAACGTAAGTTGCAATCAGTGCAAAACCACATGTTAAATAACTACAGACTAGGCCTGTTAAAGAGTGGATTAGGCATACTATGGTATAACTAGGTACACTTCGCACATAATAATTCATATCCAGGTTACGAAATAAATTATTTAAAGTAATAATATAATACTAACTTACGTTCATTTATGCCATGATTAGGCACTTCGCATTTACTATTTATCATCGTCCTCCATACTGCTGTATCTTCTGCTCCTCCTCACTTCTGTATATATTTCCATACTACTCTCTTCATTGTTCTGATTCCCACTTCTATGCACCAATCCTTCCAACGTTCATCAAACTGCTTCCTCCCATTTGCATACATCACCTTAAACCACTCAACGTCACCCTTTGTTTTCATTTTTTTTGTATGAACCGTTACCTCCTCCGATGCTAAAAACATCACCACACCTTATTCCACCTGAAACCGCACACTTGTGAGCACCAATATCTCTTCCTGTTTAATGCTGTCCAAACCCATTATTTCCTTACCCCCACGCATAAGTTTCCCAAACACTTGCTACTACACACGAGCAGCCTACACCACATTCATCGCCATCGGACCCCCCGCCCTTCATCGTCAGGCTGCTCGAACGCGGCCTCACATCCATGCACGAGACCCATGAACACTGCGCCGCTGCAGTCCCCCTTGGCTCACACTCCGCTGCTCCAGGCGTTGAAGAATTCCCAAAGCCAAACTATTTTGTAGTTTGTTAGAAGCTCCCAGGCGTGAGAATATATACTCACGTATATAGATTTTTTTTTTCATTAGCTTGTGAAGAGAGATTTTAGTTTTTGTTTATAATATGAGGGAAAGCTGCGATCTGTTTTTGGGCTTGCAGAAGATGAGATGGAAAGGGAGTGCGTAGATTAATTTATAGGGAATACATACATGGGAGCCAAGGTTTAGGTATATAGTGTTGCAGTGAAAAGGTAGGATAGCTAGTACGATTTTGTGGGGGTTTCAAAATAAAGCGTGGTTGTCACGGTGTTAAGTGGATTGGTGGCCACGGAAATGGAAGTTTGGTACGCAAGCTACAGGGGAGATTGGGACGCAAGAAAGACACAGTTTGATGCCCAAGAAATAAACTGTTTGCACGCAAGAAAAAAAATAAAATCGATGGTGGGAAGGATTTAATATATATTTTAATGTGCGAAACTTCGTTATGAGAAATCACGTTAAAAACCACTATAGATGATTTTTGTTTTCTGATAAAAAGGCTAATCTTAGTGTAAAAAGGTATTCCGGACCCAATGGGACAAGTTTCGTCGTAATCCGACATCGTTTGAAAAAAAAATCCTTTATAAAACCGGAAATCAACACGTGTTTAAATTTTTCTCGATCACCAGATACATCTAATCAACTTGAAACTTTGAAATCCTAAAATAATTTTTCAATACGAACCCAACGGCACTAGTGTAGTCGCATTCTGAGACCGTTTTCCCGGTAGGCTATTTTTACGCGCACCGCGATGCCATTCTGGACACCAAATTACATGGTCTTCAAAAATAGCAAACTATATATCTATCCTGACTCTAATCGATGATACAAATTCAACCGAACTAGTTTCGCGGCGTAATTCGATCGTCTGCTCAAGTTATCCCTAAATATCCCTTTATTAAATTTAATTACGCGCTATAGAAATTGAATGGGCATTTGTGGCTGCCGTGGTCACATACGACATCGGTTTGCCATGCAATTCAACATCGTATAATAATTTAACGATACAGTTCCAATGAACTAGTTTCATCGAAAACAGAGTCCGTTTGCAAAACGGTTATTTTAAAGGCCTATAATTTAATAACGATTTTCATAGCGACTATTTTAAAATTTGATTTGGCCATAACTAACAATCTATAACATGAAATCTGAATTTTTCTCTTTTGTATGAAAATTACCATCAATACGGTTCCAACGCTTCTCGTTTCACAGAAATCCGACTTATATTGAATCCTGCATATCCAATTGAAGTTCAAAATTCAATATTACGAACTGTCATGCCATTTCGAGCTCATTTTATATTAAAATTAACATTAAAACTTCGTTTTAAATAAGGAATTCAATATTAAAAACCACTAATATTCCAAATACAATATTTAAAATAATAAATATTTGGCTACCAAAAATACAGGACGTTACAAACCCGATTAATAATGGAATGAGATTTTGGGTTTGTCGTGAGTGGTATCTTTAATAATACTGTTCTTAAACCCAACGGAGTTAAGAAAATTAGAAATTAACTGTAGATTAGCTAAGTTGAATAGTTTCCTGGGAATTGATCCGGTGTTGGTTTCGGCCTTCGGGATTAACACTTAGGGAATTGTTCTCTTACTAATTTACAGTTTGAGAATAATGGGATGGGGTCTTCAGTAATACTGTTCTTAAACCCCATGTGAAAAGAATTAATTAAGATGTAGAGAAGAATTACCAATTAATTCACATTTAATTGGATTTGAAATGGAATGTGAATTGGGTCTATTGTGAACTGCGTTTTTAACGACATTCGTTCTTTAACCCGATTTACAGTGAAATGTGATTTAGAATTCATAAATCTTTTGTTAAGATTTAAAGCAGATTTTCCAAAGTAAAGTTTTCCAATTTAACATATTAAATTGGAATTGAATGGAATTCGATTTGATAATAATCGAAGTGAGCTTCTGTAGAGGAAGACTGTTAATATATACGGAATTTAAAAGGCTTTGCCGTTATTCCATTTATATTATCGGTTTGATATGGAAGTTTATATCGATTATATATATCGATCTGTTTTCCACGAAAATTCCATTGTTAATGGAATGAGATTTTGGGTTTATCGTGAGCTTTGTTTTAAATGACATTAGTTCTTTAACCCAGTTAAAGATAAGATTAATTTCTTAACTTCGAAGAAAATCATTAACTAATGATTTTTGGAGATTAAAACTGAATTAGAGTTTTAACGAATCTTTAAATAGATTGAAAGGTGAATTTGATAACTAAAATTATCAAATTCAAGAAATGATCGAGAATGGAGTATCACCAGTTTTGCTCCAAGCGATAGTTAAATCTTTAATTATATTTGAACATGAAATGGTAATTAATTTTACCGATAACATCGTGGTGTTAGATATGAAGTATTACCAGTTTTACTTCATGGAATGAATAGGTTGGGATTGGGAAATTGAACAAATGATTACTTCGGCAAGGATCACTAATCCCGACTAGTTTGGATAAACCATAATTTGGTTTGAACTGATATCCAAAGGAAGATTAAATAATAAATTTTAAAGAATTTATCTTTGATAAAATTAATGGGAACCTTTCCCAAAGTATATGAATATTTAAATAAAAGGATATTCAGAATTGGAATGAGGCGTACGTGGTATTTTTATAGCACTTGCTTATTATATATGCGAGTTATTCAGAAAGGTCGGGTTTATCCCATTCTGAATAACTGAATCGACGATGAAGATGGTGATTGAAGACTGGAGGTCTTCACATCGTTTGGATGATTACCGATGTCGTGATTGGGTTGTACACCCAAGACAAGGTAATAAGTGGTGATCGTCCAGACGTACTTGGAGATCGACCGGATATGCGAGGACCTCTCTTGTAATGTCCCGTATTTTTACGGTATTATAATTAATTAATTTAATTATTTAAATAGTGATTTAGGGAATCAGATCGTTGTTTAATTAAATAATAGTGAATATTTAATTAATTTAAATAATATAATAATATATTTGATTCCGAAATAGTTGGAAATAGTGAATTGACAATACAATGTGAAATGGACAATTTAAAATATTTAATTCAACTTAGAATTTGAATTAGAATAACGAATATATTACTTGAACGATAGTTGAAAGTATAATTTATATTATAATTATAATCGAGCTCGAAATGGCGCGGCAGTTCGCTATTTGGCGATTCGAACTTTAAATGAATATACAGAATCCGTTTTAAATCGGATTTCTGTGAAATAAGAAACTTTCGGAGCTGGTGAAGTATATTTTTCTAGTGGAAGAGAAAAATCGGGATTTCATTGTGTAGATTTTGATTTATGCCCAAATCAAATTTTCGAAAAGTCGCTATGGAATTCCTTTATAATTTATAACGATTTATTAAAGGATTTAAATATAAATCGAATATCGATATAACTCTGATAATGAAATATCGAGTTGTAAATCCGTATATATATATTCTGGAGCTTTATGGTATTCTATTGTGAATATATACGATAATATTAAATTATTTTTATTTAATTTAATTGTTTTTAAATATATTAATATTTAAATGGGTTTATTTAAGAGCTTTAAAAATAGCAAATTTTGCAAACGAACTCCGTTTTCGACGAAACTAATTTTGTTGGATCCGGAATATTAATTTATTATTAGGTTTCAATTTTCGTGATTTTTGGAGTCAGTGTGTGGCCGTACGGGATTTTAATATGAAAGACAGTCAATATTTGACAGTTAAAAATATGCTGTGTGAGCAAACGGAGTCGGAATTCGACGAAATCAGTTTCTTTGGGTCCGTAATATCAAACTTTAGCTGCCTATCCATTTTCTTGATTTTTTGGTCATATGTGATCATATGAATTTTTATAATACGAATATGAATAACGATAGCTTAAAAATCTAATATAAAAATCGAATAAAAAAATATTAAAATTTTCCTATATATAGACCACTTTTCCCTTAACCCTAAACACAAATTCTTTGGTCAATACTCATTTGAGCCGTCACATTTTTCCATCTCCAGTAAACACAATTCATCTATGAAAAATCAATAAGAAATCATACAAATTGTTATAAATTCCAAAAGTTATATTGATGGAATAGTTGGATGGAGAGCTTCAAATTGGTGCTCCTGGTTTAGGGTGCGATGTCAATTTTGGTTCGAGGGTTTCTCGGCGCAAGCTAGGGTTAAAATGTACAGTAAATCGAAGCATCGATTGATGTTTTAAGCACTTGTTTTGGGTTTAGGGTGGAAAATGGTAGGGTTTGGCAAAGTATTGGGATGTTCGGTGGTCATGAAGTTCGTAAGTTCCTGTAGCTGGCACTGTGAGGGAGCGCGACGCATGTTGGCTAAGAGAATCGAGTTTCATGTTTTTGGGTTGAGGTTAGAGAGGGTTGAAGGAGGTGAATTGTGGTTATTTTTATAGATTTTATAATGGAGTGTAAATGGAGTTTGAACCTTGCAAGAATGCGACCATGAGGATGGTGGAGCTTCAGCGGGTTCGTGGAGTTTTTGATTGAGGAAGATGATTTGTAATGGGTTGGGAGGAATGGTAATGGGCCGCAAGTTAAAAGGTTAAGCCCAATATAGTAAAAGGAAATCAAATTTTTATTTAAATAAAAATAGTTTAACTTGTATTATTAATATCTTTGTCATACGTAATCGAAATTCAACGAAACAAGATCCGTTGGGATCGTATGGACGGCGGCTACGCAATGGAACTGACTGGGAGTGAATTGGAGTTCATGACAATTTATTGCAAAATAAAACGTATGTCTGAATCAACGATAGTTAATCGTTATTTAACGATAACTGTCCAATGTGAGTAAAACTCACTAACTCTACCAGTTCATATTTTTATAATGTATTTTTAGAACTGATAAATATTGGTTGATTGCTGTATGTTGACTGTTTGGTTGAACTGCTAATTGATTGGTTGAAATTATAGATAACGATATATATATATATCATTAATCAAATATTGATTCTATTTATCAGAATATTTCAAATTGAAATGAAGTTGATGTTAATTATATCGTTTAACATCTGTGGATACAGGGAAACAGGTTGGAGGGATCCAACTGGATTCCTCAATATTTATAATACACTATTGTTTTCATATATTGTGAGATATGATGTGATATATAATCTGTGGTTGATTATGTGTGTTTGGATGATATTGATCATGGTTATTTGGTATTTTAAATACCATAAGAAATACTGGAATGTGTAAATGGGAATTTTCAAAGTGTATATTGAAAAGAAATTTATTTATATAATCAAATGTTTTTATAAAAGAAAATATTTATAACATCAAAGGATTTTATAAAAGGAAATATTTATTTGTTAAATAAATAGAAATGAAAAAGGAAACATTTATTTGTTGAATAAATAGAATAAGATAAAGGAATATTTATTTGTTAAATAAATAGAATAAGATAAAAGGGATATATATTGGGAAAATAAATTGAATTATACAAGGAATTACTTATAAAATCAAATGATTTAATAAAAGGAATATTTGGAAAATGAATAGAATTATTAAAAAGGAGATTTCAAATTATAAAAGAAATTGTGAGATGATTTATTTAAATTAGATATCAAATAAAAATATGTTTTAACGGATGAATTGAGAGGAATAATTTATAAATAATATTTAATAAATTAAGTAAAATATTTATCATTGGACAAATGGAATATATAAGTCAGGACTTATATAGAGAAGTAAGAATCGATTTCAACATCGATATTTGAAACTGAATATGGACGAAGAGTAAATCGAATATTACTTATTCGAAAAGGAGTTAATCAAAACAAGTTAATCGAATATAGTTATTCGAATAGAGTTAATTGACTAGAGTTAATCAACATAGAGTTAATCGACTAGAGTTAATCGAAATAGAGTTAATCGAATTAGAGTTAATCGATTAGAGTTAATCGATTAGAGTTAATCGAATTAGAGTTAATTGATTAGAGTTAATCGAATTAGAGTTAATCGGCTAGAGTTAATCGAGTTAGAATTAATTGAATAGAGTTGAAGGAGTTAATCGAATATATTTTATTTGAAAGGAGTTATCGAATATAGTTATTCGATAGGAGTTATCGAATATAGTTATTCGAAAGGAGTTATCGAATATAGTTTATTCGAAGGAAGATTATCGAGTATAGTTTATTCGAAGAAAGGAGTTAATCGAATAGAGTTTATTCGAAAGGAGTTAGTCGAATATAGTTATTCGAAAGAAGGTTATCGAATATAGTTTATTCGAAAGAGAGATTATCGAATATTAGTTATTCGAAGAGAGTTAATGGAATATAGTTTATTCAAAAAGGAGTTATCGAATAGAGATTATTCGAAAGAGAATTATACGTTGAATTCGATTATATCGAATTCGGGAAAGTACTATTCACTTTCCGTTTTAAATCAAGATTTATTTATTAATAAATTAGCTATTTGTTTATTTATCCAAATTAATTAGTAAAAGTTATATTGAAGTTATTATATTTCAGAAGCATGGGATTTTAACACTATTGTTAAAATTAAATGATTTATGTAAAAGAAGTGGATTCGTAAAAAGAATCTGAGAGTTACGTAAGGAAGTTCGTTAGAGGTTTAAAAGGGTGAACCTTGTCTACTTCAAAGTTTGAAATGTTGTTCAGTTAAGGTATGAGAGGTAGCTATACCTCAACTTGATTGGCTTCGTTTTTAACTGAGGAATGGTTAAGGTTCGATATTGAAGGTTGGTTAAGTGAAATTAGTTAATCAGTGTAATGTTTTGAGTTGGCATAGTGATATTTTATTAAAACATCTGTTTAAATCCAAATGTAGGAGTTTTGAAAATGTTTTCCAAATAAGAATCAGGAATATTTTCTAATATAGAAAATAAGATATGGAAACGTTTTCCAAAGTTAATAACGTATATTTTCTAAAATTAGAAAAAAAGGATTTGATGAGTATATGGAAAAGAGAAATGGGGAAATGAATTAATGTTGATTGATGATTGGTCGATAGAATTTCCATCTGGAAATAATTTTGTTGTTTGCACATGTGTTTTTCTTTGATAGTTAACTCACTGATTATCGAAGTTTTTGACCATTTTTCCGTTGTCAATACGGAGAGATCGGGATCAGATTCATTTTCTGAAAACCACTCCGAATGGGCATTAGCGTTGCAATCAAATATGATGAAGATAACTGGAGACGGAGTCATGCAAGGGCTGTCCTGTTTACAGAATAGTGCCTTGGGTTTGTCCAGTCCCAGGACGACCTGTATGGAAGAATGTCTGACAGAGTATATTTAATAGATCGCGTAAGTTGTTCTCTTCAAAAGTATATACGTTTGGTGGCAGAGTAATTCGTTTCTCTTAGCTGTATACCCGTGGTATTTTTGGGGAAATCAATTTGTGATTTGGCGGGTATGACGATGTGACATTCAAAGTGAATAAATGTGTGATATGTCAGAGATAAGCGTGGCCTTTAGCCTCACAACCAAGAAAGGACAAAAATAGGGCAGGCAGCATGACTAAGTGGGTTGCTTCCAGTTAGGGTGTATTGTCACCTGATCTAGAGTTTCATTTACTTCTTTAATCTATTCGATGTTGTCCCATTCGGGAAACGGTTGCTAATCCCAACCGTTGGTGATATACATTTGATACACTCAAGCGAAATGAGTGGTTGGTCATGAATAGCTGGGTTACAAGATGTTCTTGTTGAACCCAGTGTATTCCTCCCTAGAGGTACACTATCGGAAGGTGGTTCCATACCTTGTCATAGTTGGAAATCCATTACCCAATAAGTGCTCGTGGTTTTGATTGTATACTATATATGTAGAACGTGAGATGAAAGCGTTTCTGCTAGATGATTATTTAGTTGTGGTTGATAGACATTATTATAATATCAAAAGAGTTTTGATATAAAGATTATCGTTTCTTCCAAAAGGATTTTGAAAGTTGAATCAAATGTTTTGGATATTCATAAAGGAAAAACCCGTTCCGTGTTATACGACGTGGTCTTATGAGATATCGTTTAATTGCTCAAACTGTTTTTAAATTGTTTTACTCACACTAGTCCCATGACTGACCCAGAGTTTGTTTTGTTTTGTTTTCCCTAAATCTTGGGTGCCCAATTTTGTATGGGTGGTCAAGTAGTCGGGATTTTACAGATATACTTGGAAAGCTGGAACAGGAGGCTTCAGCAGCATTTATATAGCTATTGTTTATTTCCGCTGTGTTGTAAGTGTTATACTCTGATAAATGTTATTGTATACATATACTGATTTTACTTCAAAGTTATGTATCTATTATATATTGTTCGTTCCACTGTGAGATTCGTGGTTACTCTGATGTTTTATGTTCTTCTTCTTCTATTCTAAGTTTCTATCTTATCTATTCTCACCCCCGTATGCTTTTTATTAGTTTTCTGGTTTCCAGTTCAATTTGGGTTGGACTTGTGTTATTTGGTCAGCTCAAATGGTATTGGAATTTCGGGACACTACAGTTGGTATCAGAGCTGATGGTTAAGAAATTACCCTGGCTCTGTGGCGTGACTCAATAGAGATAGGGTTAGTAATGCCCTAGATTGAGTTTGAGTGTATATACATGAGCGTGTATTTGTTACCTGATATAAAAAAAATTATTTTATATTGTGGAGATTTATTGTTTGAGTTGTTTATGAGTTTTGGTCGATTAGTTTGATCCACTGTATCGTAGGGGTTTATAAACACTCGAATACGATGAACCGACATGGTATGTTTTGTAAAGAGGGTAAATAGAATAATTTTACCCATAATATATTTTGTTATAAAAGAAATATATATCTTGGAATTAGTATCGTATATTGGATGTGTTGGTTGTGGTTATAATCGAGTGAGATTATAAAATGTGAAATGGTTATGTAAATAGGCAATCAAAATTCATATAAGTGAAATACGTGAAATCAGATGAATTAAATCTGAAATGAAAAATCGGAATTGGAATTAAAATTCCTAAAATTTGAATAAGTGTTTGTAATTGGATTTGGATTGAATATATGAGAATTTTAAAATCCTGGGAGATTTTAAATTGTTTACAAGCATTGTGAAGGATATTTTGAAAGTGATTTCAAAATGAAGGTATTTAAATACGGTTTTGAAATTGTTATAGTATTGAACTCACTTCGATAGTTGGAAAATAACCTTGATGATGATGGCCACATCATCAGTGTCATTTTCGAGTTGCTAAGTGAATGATTACTACCAAAGATTTTGTTTTTGAATTGTTTTGTGAAAAGCAAGTTGTTTTGAATCCTGAAAAAAGGATATCTGGTTTTAGAAAAGCTAAACTGTTTGAAATTGCCTGGGGAAGATTGTTTGAATTAAAACAAATTAAAGTAGAATTTGTAAAAGCAAATAGAAATAGAAATTGAATTGAAACCAGCTAAGTGGAAAATGAATTGAGATAGAAAATATCGAATTATATTGGATTAGAGACAATCCGAAATGAAATTGGACTGGTAAGTTAAGAGTTGAATTTAAAAATGGAATCTGAGTTAAGAACAGAATTCGGCTTGGGTATAATCGAATGATTGGGACGACATTGGTATATGCAGAATTTGTAACAGATGGAAAGGATGTATTGATATGCCCGACAAAAGTTACCAGTTTATTTTACATATGGGTTTGTGATTTTGATGAGCCGAATTGGCAAGATGCTTGGCTGTTTGATTTTCTTTTGGGTTGAAGAAGGCCTAGAGAGGCGAGTTGGAGTTTGAGCTATTGACCAGTACAAAGGAGGTGCCGGCGAAATTTTTCGAAAAGTTAAGGCGTTAGAAAATTTTCAGGATTTTTGAAAATTTTCATTAGTAGGAATGAATAAATATTTAATTAAAATTAAATTGGTTCAGCTGAAACTGAAAAAGAAGTAAACAAATAATTTGTAACTCAGTTAATAGGGTTTGTTTTCTACCTTAGCAATTTCGAGGACGAAATTATTTTAAGGGGGGGGGGGAGAATGTAATGTCCCATATTTTTATAGTATTATAATTAATTAATTTAATTATTTAAATAGTGATTTTAGGGTCAAACCGTTGTTTAATTAAATAATAGTGAATATTTATTTAATTTAAATAATAGAATAATATATTTAATTCCGAAATAGTCGGAAATAGTGAATTGATAATATAATGTGAACTGGACAATTTAAAATATTTAATTAAGCTTAGAATTTGAATTAGAATAACGAATATATTATTTGAATGACAGTTGAATGTATAATTTATATTATAATTAAATCGAGCTCGAAATGGCGTGGCAGTTCGCTATTTGGCGATTCGAACTTTAAATGAATATACAGAATCTGTTTTAAATCGGATTTCTGTGAAACAAGAAACGTTCAGAGCCGGTGAAGTATATTTTTCTAGTGGAAGAGAAAAATCGGGATTTCATTTTGTAGATTTTGATTTATGCCCAAATCAAATTTTCGAAAAGTCGCTATGGAATTCCTTTATAATTTATAACGATTTATAAAAGGATTTAAATATAAATCGAATATCGACATAACTCTGATAATGAAATATCGAGTTGTAAATCCATATATATTTATTCTGGAGCTGTATGGTGTTATATTGTGAATATATACGATAATATCAAATTATTTTTATTTAATTTAATTGTTTTTAAATATATTAATATTTAAATGGGTTTATTTAGATCTTTAAAAATAGCCAGTTTTGCAAACAAACACCGTTTTTGACGAAACTAATTTTGTTGGATTCGGAATATTAATTTATTGTTAGATTTCAATTTTAGTGATTTTTGGAGTCAGTGTGTGGCCATACGGGATATTAATATGAAAAACAGTCGATATTTTGACAGTTAAAAATACGCTGTGTGAGCAAACGGAGTCGGAATTCGACGAAACCAGTTTCTTTAGGTCCGTAATGTCAAACTGTAGCTGCCTGTCCATTTTCGTGATTTTTTGGTATCATATGTGATCATATGAATTTTTAGAAGACGAATATGAATAATGATAGCTTAAAATCTAATATAAAAATCGAATAAAAAATATTAAAATTTTCCTGTATATAGACCACTTTTCCCTTAACCCTAAACACAAATTCTCTAGTCAATACTCATTTGAGCCGTCACATTTTTCCATCTCCAGTAAACACAATTCATCTTTGAAAAATCAATAAGAAATCATACAAATTGTTATAAATTCCAAAAGTTATATTGATGGAATAGTTGGGTGAAGAGCTTCAAGTTGGTGCTCCTGATTCAGGGTGCGATGTCAATTTTGGTTCGAGGGTTTCTCGATGCGAGCTAGGGTTAAAACGTACAGTAAATCGAACATCAATTGATGTTGTAAGCACTTGTTTTGGGTTTAGGGTGGAAAATGGCAAGGTTTGGCAAAGTATTGGGATGTTCGGTGGTCTTGAAGTTCGTGAGTTCCTGTAGCTGACACTGTGAGGGAGCGCGACGCATGTTGGCTAAGAGAATCGAGTTTCATGTTTTTGGGTTGAGGTTGGAGAGGTTGAAGCAGGTGAATTGTGGTTATTTTTATAAATTTTATAATGGAGTGTAAACGGAGTTTGAACCTTGCAAGAATGCGGCCATGTGGATGGAGAAGCTTCAGCTGGTTCGTGGAGTTCCTGATTGAGGAAGGTGATTTGTAGCGGGTTGGGAGGAATGGTAATGGGCCGCAAGTTAAAAGGTTAAGCCCAATATAGTAAAAGGAAATCAAATTTTATTTAAAATAAAAACAGTTTAACTTGTATTATTAATATCTTTGTCATACGTAATCGAAATTTAGCGAAATAAGATCCGTTGGTGTCGTATGGACGGCGGCTACCCAATGGAACTGACTGGGAGTGAATTGGAGTTCATGGTAATTTATTGCAAAATAAAACGTCCGTCTAAATCAAAGATAGTTAATCGTTATTTAACGATAACTATCCAATGTGAGTAAAACTTACTAACTCTACCAATTCATATTTTTCTAACGTTGACTGTTTGGTTGAACTGCTAATTGATTGGTTAAAATTATAGATAGCGATATACATATATATATATATATATATATATATATATATATCGTTAATCAAATATTGATTCTGTTTATCAGAATATTTCATATTGAAATGAAGTTGATGTTAATTATATTGTTTAACATCTGTTGATACAGGGAAACAGGTTGGAGGGATCCAACTGGATTCCTTAATATTTATAATACTGTTGTTTTCATATATTGTGATATATGATGTGATATATAATCTGTGGTTAATTATGTGTGTTTGGATGATATTGATTATGGTTATTTGGTATTTTAAATACCATAAGAAATATTGGAATGTGTAAATGGGAATTTTCAAAGTGTATATTGAAAAGAAATTTATTTATAAAATCAAGTGATTTTATAAAAGAAAATATTTATAACATCAAAGGATTTTATAAAAGGAAATATTTATTTGTTAAATAAATAGAATGGAAAAAGGAAACGTTTATTTGTTGAATAAATAGAATAAGATAAAGGAATATTTATTTGTTAAATAAATAGAATAAGATAAAAGGGATATATATTGGGAAAATAAATTGAATTATACAAGGAATTATTTATAAAATAAAATGATTTTATAAAAGGAATATTTGGAAAATGAATAGAATTATTAAAAAGGAGATTTCAAATTATAAAAGAAAATGTGAGATGATTTATTTAAATTAGATATTAAATAAAAATATGTTTTAACAGATGAATTGAAAGGAATAATTTATAAATAATATTTTATAAATTAAGTAAAATATTTATCATTGGATAAATGGAATATATAAGTTAGGACTTATATAGAGAAGTAAGAATCGATTTCAACATCGATATTTGAAACTGAATATGGACGAAGAGTAAATCGAATATTACTTATTCGAAAAGGAGTTAATCAAAATGAGTTAATCGAATATATTCGAATAGAGTTAATTGACTAGAGTTAATCGAAATAGAGTTAATCGACTAGAGTTAATTGAAATAGAGTTAATTGACTAGAGTTAATTGAATTAAAGTTAATCGATTAGAGTTAATCGAATTAGAGTTAATCGATTAGAGTTAATCGAATTAGAGTTAATCGGCTAGAGTTAATCGAGTTAGAGTTAATTGAATAGAGTTAAAGGAGTTAATCAAATATAGTTTATTTGAAAGGAGTTATCAAATATAGTTATTCGAAAGGAGTAATCGAATATAGTTATTCGAAAGGAGTTAATCGAATACAGTTTATTCGAAAGAAGATTATCAAGTATAGTTTATTCGAAGAAAGGAGTTAATCGAATAGAGTTTATTCGAAAGGAGTTAGTCGAATATAGTTATTCGAAAGAAGGTTATCGAATATAGTTTATTTGAAAGAGAGATTATCGAATATTAGTTATTCGAAGAGAGTTAATCGAATATAGTTTATTCGAAAAGGAGTTATCGAATAGAGATTATTCGAAAGAGAATTATACGTTGAATTCGATTATATCGAATTCGGGAAAGTACTATTCACTTTCCGTTTTAAATCAAGATTTATTTATTTATTAATAAATTTGCTATTTGTTTATTTATCCAAATTAATAAATAAAAGTTATATTGAAGTTATTATATTTCAGAAGCATGGGATTTTAACACTATTGTTAAAATCAAATGATTTTTATAAAAGAAGTGGATTCGTAAAAAGAATCCGAGAGTTACTAGAGGTTTAAAAGGGTGAACCTTGTCTATTTCAAAGTTAGAAATGTTGTTCAGTTAAGGTCTGAGAGGTAGTTATACCCCAACTTGATTGGCTTCATTTTTAACTAAGGAATGGTTAAGGTTCGATATTGAAGGTTGGTTAAGTGAAATTAGTTAATCAGTGTAATGTTTTGAGTTGGCATAGCGATGTTTTATTGAAACATCTGTTTAAATCCAAATGTAGGAGTTTTGGAAATGTTTTCCAAATAAGAAATGGAAACGTTTTCCAAAGTTAATAACGTTAATTTTCTAAAATTAGAAAATAAGGATTTGATGAATATATGGAAATGAGAAATGGGGAAATGAATAAATGTTGATTGATGATTGATCGAGAGAATTTCCATCTGGAAATAATGTCGTTGTTCGCACACGTGTTTTTCTTTGACAGTTAACTCACCAACTATCAAAGTTTTTGACTATTTTTCTGTTGTCAATACGAAGAGACCGGGATCAGATTCATTATCTGAAAACTACTCCGTATGGGCGTTAGCGTTACGATCAAATATGATGAGGATAATTGGAGACGGAGTTATGCAAGGGTTATCCTGTTTACAGAATAGTGCTTTCTGTTTGTCCAGTCCTAGGACGACCTGTATGGAAGAATGTCTGACAGAGTATATTTAAAAGATCGCGTAAGTTGATCACTTCAAACGTACATAAGTTTGGTGGCGGAGGAATTCGTTTCTCTTAGCTGTATACCTGTGGTATTTTTGGGAAAATCAATTTGTGATTTGGCGGGTATGATGATGTGACATTCAAAGTGAATAAATGTGTGATCTGTCAGGGATAAGCGTGGCCTCTAGCCTCACAACCAGAAAATGACAAAAATCGGGCAGGTAGCATGGCTAAGTGGGTTGCTTCCAATTAGGGTGTATTGTCACCTGATCTAGAGTTTCATTTACTTCTTTAATCTATTCGATGTTGTCCCATTCGGGAAACAATTGCTAATCCCAACCGTTGGTGATATACATTCGATACACTCAACCGAAATGAGTGGTCGGTCATGTGTGGTCAGGTTGCAAGATGTTCTTGTTGAACTCAGTGTATTCCTCTCTAGAGGTACACTATCGGAAGGTGGTTCCATACCTTGCATAGTTGGAAATACATTACCCAATAAGTGCTCGCAGTTTTGATTGTATACTATATATGTAGAACGTGAGATGAAAGGTTTCTGCTAGATGATTATTTAGTCGTGGTTGACAGACATTATTATAATATCAAAAGAGTTTTGATATAAAGATTATCATTTCTTCCAAAAGGATTTTGAAAGTTGAATCAAATGTTTTGGATATTCATAAAGGAACAACCCGTTCCGTGTTATACGGCGTTGTCTTATGAGATATTGTTTAATTGCTCAAACTGTTTTTAAATTGTTTTACTCACACCAGTCCCACGACTGACCCAGAGTTTGTTTTTCTTTGTTTTCTCTAAACTCTTAGGTGCCCAATTTTGTACGGGCAGCCAAGTAGTCGGGATTTTACAGATATACTTGGAAAGCTGGAGCAGGAGGCTTCAGCAGCATTTATATAGCTATTATTTATTTCCGCTGTGTTGTAAGTGTTATACTCTGATAAATGTTACTGTATACATATACTGATTTTATTTCAAAGTTATGTGTCTATTATATATTGTTCGTTCCGCTGTGAGATTCATGTTTACTCTGATGTTGTATATTTTTCTTCTTCTTCTATTCTAAGTTTCTATCTTATCTGTTCTCACCCTCTGTATTCTTTCTATTAGTTTTCTGGTTTCCAGTGCAATTTGGGTTGGACTTGTGTTATTTGGTCAGCTCAAATGGTACCGGAATTTCGGGACACTACATCTCTCCCGTATTGGATATATGAGACATGGAATAAGGTGCCTCCGGTTTTGTTCAGACTCAGAACAAACTTGTATGGATGTGTATCTGACATTGGACTTCATTATGTGTGATTGATAGGCATCAACTGCATGGCCTGAATTGCCATTGTGGCATGCTAAGATGCAAATGATCAAGGCTTCTATTGAAAAGCAGAGTCTTGTGGTTGATGATCAAAGCACGACTTTAATATAACATAACTTTGTGTATAGCGTTAACTTGCGAGCCTCGCACCCCGGTGTGAACCAGAAACGGGAGAGGACATTAGGGAGGACATGCGTTTCCTTCTAGCTAGGAGTGGTGTCTGGGTTTTGCACACCCAAATGTTTTACTTATGTGGATGATGGATAATGAGGCACCTCGGATATATCGGCACTTCGGGGCCGATGGATGTTATGGTCTTTATACAAACCAATTTTACGCCCCATAGGGCGGGGAAACATAGTGTTCAGGCATTTTAATCCACATCGGGTGGACCGGCCCTGACGATCCAAGGGTCGATGCATTTTGATCCAGAGACATGGGCTAGATTGTCTCGAAGCGGTAAGGACGATCCCTTGCCTTGGTTCACAGACGGAAATCCAACTTCTAATACGTGACGCTTCGGTTTTGATTGTAGAGCCTATTATGGCGACATAGTGGGACGGGGAACTATGCCGTCTATGATTGATACATTCATATTTGAAGTTGTTTTCATATACTTTACACTATAATAGTACCAAAATGATCTGTTTTAAACGTACCAAGCATGTTTGGCTGTTATAAGGTAAAACTATATCCTCCGGCTTGCGTTGCATTATGTGATGGGACCTGAGTCTTATAATAGCTTTATTGTTCTTTATTTAGCATTGCGCTGTTTATTTTATGCACTGGTATTCTTGGGGGTAAACCCGTTCCGTGCTATACGGCGTGGTCCCTTGATTTACCTAACTTTAAAATCAAAATAATGACTGTTTTAGTTCTCACACCAGTCACATGACTGACCTGGAGTTTATTGTTTTAACCTAAACTTTGGGTACCCCTATTTTCCACATGGGCAGCTAGTAGTATTGGTTTTGTAGATTTATATTCACAGGATCCTGGTTTACAGCTGGAATGATATTCAGAAAGCTCTATATCCGTATATTCCTTTCAGTTGTGTTTGTGTTAGTTTTCCGCTGCTATATATTTAAATGTAATTTTAAATCTCTGATATTTATCGAATGTATATTATTTATTCATACTCTGTTATATTTTTGTATTATGACGGAATTGTTGTAATAAGCAAGGAAATGTTCTTCGGTTTGTGTTCTGATTTGTCGTGTTCTCAATTCAATCCGGGCTGTCCTTCACGGGAAACTTCGGGTCGTTATATTTCGTGTTTTGCTCTTTTGACTAAAAGCGTTTCAACTTTTGGACTTATTTGCATTTCAAATCCCTCGACATCGGAACGACATTTCATGAAATAATCGTTTAAATGACAAAAGTTTTTGCTACTAATGATTTGACCGGCAAAACTCGAGCACCTCGTTGAACTTTATTAAAATTTTCCGACACATTTGTTGTCATCATCATAAATCTTCCATCGTTATCCTTGCATATAAGCCAATTATCCTCCGCACCTCGCAAACTCTTTTCAACTCAAGCATGTGCATCTAGAGCAATAGTTTACAAGTGTCTCCTTAACTCTTTGTAATGCAATTCATCTGTAGTGCTAACATATGAATAAAACAAGTCTACTAATTTCTTTTGAGTAAATCCAACAACTTCGAGGTTAGCTTTAAGATGTCTAGCACAAAAGTGGTGATGGCGTTCTTGAGGCCAACTGTCTAGTGCTCTCGGAATATCTTCCGTTCGATTGGATATGAAAGTCAAATACCTATTGTGAACACTATGTAGGTGGTAGTACATGCATCTAATAAGCCAATCCCAGCTATCTTTTGATTCAGAGTCTACAATTGCATACGCTAATGAAAATATACAATCATTTGCATCAACTGCAGTCATGACTAGCAAGGTACATTGATATTTGTCGTATAAATGGGTGCCATCAATGCAAATTAACAGTTGATAATGCGCAAAACCATCAATGGATGCACCGAATGCCTAAATGCACTCTTGAAAAGGACTTTATCATTCGTAATTCTTCCAGTTTCAACCTTAAAAACGGTTACTGGATTATGTTTTTTAATAGAAGCCAAATACCATGGTAACTTAGCATATGTTGTTTCCCAATCTCCAAAAACTCTCTCAAGTGCTTTCTACAATGCTCTATATGCCTTTAAGTAGCTTATTTTGATGAAAAAAGTTTCTGATATTAAACCTTGAATCGCAGAAGGAGTGGTATTCAAACCTGTTTTTATAAAAAGAAGTATTTTATTAGCAATAAATCTACTTGTTGCTTGCTTATGATTAAAATTAATAATCGGAAAAGAAGTATGATTGCCGTTATATTTTCTAACTTCCCACCATCCCACCAATGATTTTATAGGAACAATTGCACGTATTCTCCAATGACAATTTTTATCAACATTACAAATTGAAGTGTATTTTTTTGGGGGATTTTATGGGCTTAAAAGAAAAAAAATTCTTAATGGACCACTCACTTAGTTGCTAAATAAGCATTTTCTTTGTTTGAAACTGCATTTCCACTTGAAACCCCGAATCAACACAATTTGTGGTAAATACGTCTCTAATAGGAGCAACATTTTCAATCAATGATGTCATCATAATTTTTGCACTACATAAATCATTTGTCAAAGACATCTCAAATTCCATATACTCGTTGTTATCGTCTTCATCGTCTTGCACTAACGATGCTCCATTATTTTTGTTTCCATTTTCATGATCAATTTCAAACTCTAGAGGATCATTGTTAACTTCCATATTCTCTATCCATGGCATAATTATCCATTGAATCAATTTGCATGCTATCTATATGCCACGAACTACAACCTACATTATCATTTGCCGGTTTAGAGCTTGAACCACCCGAATGCACCATATAATTGTAAAAAAAGAGTATAAGGTCTAAACACTATGATTTTCAACTACTCAAATGCAAATAATTTACTAACTTACTTATTTTGTATTCGCACATGTAGGAAATATTGGACCTGGATTGCTCTGATCAGGACATTTCAGAATAATACCAAGAATTTGAATAGAATGTTGGTTTAAATTAGTACTAATTGTCTCTTCAAAATGCCCCAGCTCCTCTTTATTACAAATAACTCAATAACTTTCATATTAAAAGAAAACATTGCATCAACATCTTCATTATCATTTGCATCGATAGCAGAAGAACAAGAATCCGCCACTCACTTACTTGCTAATTTTACAATTTTTTGACTTTTGAAGCATTTTGTTTGTCATCCACATATACCGACACATTGTTTTCTTTTGTATCCAACTTTCCATCAAAGTATCAAATAACTGGAATGAAATCCGATATAGGTCTACAAATGGAAAATATGATTAATTTTTAAACAATTAATTACTAAACAAATATTGCTGACATAATAAAGCACAAAAATGAACGAGTAGATTTCTGAAACATAAAAATTTGTGTTAGGGTTTGAGTTTAAATTAAGTTAATACCTTCAAATTGACGTCCAATAGCTGGTAGAAGTAATCCGATAGATAATCCTTGTTTACTTTGATATTTTATGATGATTTTAAAGAATTTTGAGGTGAAAGGAAGGACAATACGAATTTTGATATACACGTAAATGTGTATATTTTATCCGCTTATTTATCTTATTTTCCCTTTAAAATAATTGATACTTTGTATTTATAGCTGTATTTTCAGATTGTTGACAAGAAGTATGGTTTAGATCATTTGATGAATAAAGCATGAAGATTTTGCTGAAAAAGAGTGAAGTTTAAAATTGCTAAAGCTTGAAGAGTCTAAAGCTTGAAGAACGGTTGCAATTATATTTCAGTTAAGAAGATTTGGCTCAATAAAGACTCCAACCGCATTCACATTAGCTCATTTGGAAGGCCTCTTACTCATGTTGCGTTCACACTAGCCTATTTGCTAGACCACTCACTCTAAAGCTGCGTTCACACTGGCTTATATGTTATTTGGGTTATTTCTTTAGTCCCACATTATGTAATTAGCTAGCTAGCCTTTGTCATCTCAGCTATAAATACATTGTATCTTAGTCTTGTAAAAAACACATTGGGTTTTATTATGTAATTCTCTTCTTGGAATAAAATCATTCTTCTTCCTCTTTTCTATTTAGTTTTAGTTTTCTTTATGTTCGTGTTATTTAATTTCTGTTTTTCTTCTTCTTTAGCTATGTCTAGCTAATCCCCTTTGATTAGGGGGTGATGACGCTGATAGTATGATTCAATATGAATCACATAGCCAAAGGATGAGGAATTCATGTATATAGATCTAGAGCTGAACCAAGGGTTAGATCTGAACCTTAATATCCTGTGTCGTTTAAGAGCTATGCTCCTTCACAGGGTATATTCGAGTTCGGTCTAACACTTATCAGATTTAGATTTAATATTTAGGGTTTTAGAAATAAAATAGTGAATCTGTCCTGATAGCCTATGGTTGTAGAGCTGAGCTGCTGCATAGGCTATGCTTGTCGTTATTTACATATTTGTTTCTAAAAACCTATAATCGTTGATTCATGTTTGTGACAGAAACATGTATTAGATCTGGTTAATCTTTTGGCTATTGATGATTATGAATCTGATCTATGTCATTATCCCCTAATTGCTTTCACTTATTGTTAAAACTCCCTTTTATTTAATTTCTGCTATTTTCTTTGTTTTCCACCAATCAAAAGTTAGGGATAACTTGATTGGATTTATTAATAAAATAATTTGGTCCCAGAGTTCGACACCCTCTACAACAATCCTTGTTGTTTAGGAAAGCCGAACGGATTTTACAGTTGTTTACAACTGCATAATTTGTTCGCAATCAAATTTTGGCGCCGTTGCCGGGGACCAAAAAGATTTTTATTTTTAAATTCTTCGGGTTATAGTTTTATTTCTATTTTATTATTGAAAAAAAAAATCAATTTTTTTTTTATTTTGTTCCCCTTTGTTTCCTAGCATAGATAGAAGAAAAAAAATTTGTAACTTTTTGTTTGATTTCTTTCCTTTCATTGCCTTTTGCTTTCTTTCCCATTACACCGCCTTCCATTATTCAGCAAATCTCTATAAAAAACAAAAAAGATTTTTCATTGATTCCCTTTCCTTGCCTATCGCTTGCCATTTTTTCTAATTTATTTCCATTCATCTCTTTCCTTTTTATAAATTTCTGAAAAAAAAAATCTCTGCATTTGTGTTTACATTTATTTGCACTTTTGTTTACAATTTCTCCAGTCCATTACAATCATCTCATCCCTCATCCAAACAATCACTGTCATACCAACCCCTCCATCTCAAACTCCAGCATACTGCTCTACAATCAACCCCAACCTCTTCGTGACCATCACCAAAACCACATGCCTACCTCAACTCACCTCCACAAAGCTACAAAACTAACAGCCACCACAATTATACCATCAACCACTTCACAAATTCCACCATCATCATTCTTCACCTCGTAGACCACCTCGTCAATATTCTTCTCAACATCACTACACGCATAACCCAAAAAAAAAACATCAGCGTCCTCTTCACATATCTACACCCTCCTCAACAGTGCATCCTTTCAAATACCGCATCTCGAAACACAGTTTCGACCATAACACTTCAACATAAACTAGCCTCAAACCTTCATTACTCCCTTCCACTGCCACACGGCATACAAGCACCTCCTCCCCTCTTCAACCAAAAGCCCAAAACTGCAGTCACCACTCCGCCCACGCAACCATCAATACACCCTCATCTTGCCAATTCTCAACTCGACACGTTTCATTCGACAGTCTCCAACTGTCAACACAGAAACAAGTGACAGCACCCATACTTACATTTACTTCCAAACCAAAACTTTCCCTTGCTATACTATTACATCTTCACTGTCTTCAATTCAATACATCACCCAACAATTCACACAGACAAAACCTCATTGCCTTAAACAACCATTGCTTCAACCAGCCTTCAACAAAGAACTGACCATCTTCACCCTCACATCAAAACCGCAACAGTTCGAACTTTGAACTTCCCAAATTCCAACTCGAACACCCTCAATTCGCGATTGATAGTGGCAGCAAACCCGATTCTTACCCTATCCCAAATCGCAGATCCGAAATCCACCCTCAAATTCGAACCCAGATCCTACGATCCACCTTCGCCCTTTTTCACTCACCTCCTTCGCCATTCAACTCAGACGTGATTCGGTAGTCAGCTCATTAAAATCAAGTTTTATTTTCACTCGATTTATGCTGTTGCTCAACGTTGATTTTTGCGGTCTCGTGAATTGGTGAAGTGAATTGAGAATAGTTAGTCACACTGTTTTCTGTTGATTTATTTGGGAAAATATTGGGTTTGTGGGCTTCATAAACTTGTGGGCCAAAACGTTTGTTCTAAATTTTATTTGACTAGGCTCGCAAGGTTTTTATTTTTTATTTTCTTTTTTGTTTTGTTTTGAATTTTCTTTATAGGATCCAAAAAAAAAAAATAGGTACAGTGGAAATTAGAAAAAGTCTTTAAAAAAAATTTTTTAACCCGTGCCGCAGCGCAGACAAGAAATTAATAGGAGGCGGCAACAACAGATAGTAGTAGACGATTCGGAGTTGGAGCGGTTGCACACCAAGTGGGGTGTGAACGCGCTAGCGCGACTCAATTGCACTGGACGGACTGCCGATCAAGGTGAGTATTTTCTAACTCTACAGGGACTGCTGCTGCAAATAAAAAAACATATATAGAAACTGCTTGTAAAAATCTTCTGCAGGGGCAGCGGCTTGCTTGTAAAAATTTTATTTCTGCAATTTATCATTCTTTAACTGTCTGTGATTGATTATTTTGATTGTTGATGTGTGGTTGGAAATTTTAAAATAAATGTGGACTAAATTATTTTTGAAATCAAATTGAGGATTCCCCAGAGCTCATATGACAAAATATTCGTTAAATTGACAATTAGGATTGATACTCTCTGAGGTGTCTAAGGAACGGTAGAGTCTAGAACTCAAACAGGTTCTTAAACCTTCAGTTGTGTTTCTACGGTGATTCGTGGCACACTGATAATCCCTGTCCGAACCTGGCCCAGACTTGTATTCATATAATCCGAATTTGTTAATTTTAACAATTTTTTAGAAGCTTCTTGAAAATGTCCCAATTCCCTTTTTCCAACGGATTTTACGATAGTTGTGAAAATCAATATAATCCATATAATTTTACACCAAATTCATATGGATATTTTAATAACAACTTTTTTACAAACAATTTGGATTTTACGCCACCAACTTTTCAAAATTTTCAGGATAATCCCGATTGTACATCATCAAATTTTCAAAATGATGATCAGCCCTCAACTCTTGAAACATATGTTGAATCTTTACTTGAAATGAGCATACAACAAAATAAAGAAATAAATGAATTGTGTAAGTTATACATGTGCAACAATTCAAGTGAAAGCTTTCAAAATAATCAAAATTCGATTTCACCTCCTAATTCAAATGATTCTGATTATAACCCTTGTCAATTCAATTTTGAAGTCCAGAATGAATTTCAAATTCAAAATGGAAATGTAAATCACTTTTCAAATGATTTTGGCAACGGGAATAATTTCAATTGTGGTGCTACTGAAAACTTTTGTTCTCAACAATTTCAAAGTGAAAATTCTCATGTAAATAATTATAACTTTGATTTTGTTGAGCAAACGAACATACTTGACGATTACTTGAAGTTTCGTGAGAAACAAAATCGGATCCAAACTTGTGATGATTCAAATAAAAATCCACCTTTGCCCACAATCAACGATTTTCAAATAACAACTTTTGAAATCGATGAAAATCTCAATGAAGTTGTTGAAAGCTCTGTGATTGATTTGAATTTAAATTCTTTTGAAAACAAAGACGTCAATCTTCTATTCGATCTTCCTCTCTCAAATTATGAAAATTTAGCAACTTTAGATTATCAATATGACAAAAATGATAAAGTTGTTGATAACTGTTTATGTGAGGACGATTTTGATGAGCGAAAACTTCTTAAACTGATTGACAACGATGTTGTTGGGTCTGAAATTGAAAATGAAACATTTGAAAACTTTGAAATTCTTGAGGTTGAAAACAATGGGACTATTGAATGTGATCTCAAACATGATGACGATTTTTCTGAAATTGTTGAAACTCCTTGCGACCTGATCATTTCAACTGAACCACACCGTGATCACTCGTTTTTCACTGATAAATTTCTACAGTATATGAACTCGTTTTGGAATAACACTGTTTTTGAGAAAACACGATTTCGAAATTTACTGAAAATTCATTTGTTTGGTTTAAACTTTAGGTCTACGAATGAACCTTTAGTTAACAAAATTTCAAATATCAAAGCAAAACCGAACAATATTTCTCAAAACAAGTGTGGGGGTGAGAGTGATGCACACGTCTCTCAATTTATACATCATCTGAACAAGTCAAACTTTGTTTTTGAAACTTTTATTGAACCCCAGCCCGATGACCTCTCTTTTGTTGCTATAAAAATTCAATTCGATTTCAGGATCAATTGTAAGCTCAAGCTTTTAAAACTAGCAACTCAAACTTTTGAAAAAACGAAATTTGTTTTTCCAAATCTGTCACGTAATATACAATCCTTTATGATTTGGTTTTCTGTGCTTCAGCTGTGTCTCATAATCTTAATGAGGCTGATCCATTGGTCCATTGTGGACCGGTACATCTATTCGATGACTGCGTATTTTCTGCACACACATCCGGTAAGCCGTGCTGACCCTCTTATTTTTATTTCCCTTTCACTAAGATATGTCCGATTAACGACTGTGAGGACACAGTCACACTCAAGTGTGGGGGGAATTTACATTACATAAGCAATCAAATTTTATGAACTAGGTCATTCATTGAACAAGGATTAACTTAAATTCATAAATAACACCTTGGTTCTTGTTTGATAAGTTGAATTTTTGGGTGATGGGAATGAACATTATTTATTCATTGAATTGTAATGTGTCTTTTTAAGATGCTAGCTTGAGACTGTGCAGACGTTAGTCGTGTTCTGGAGTAAGCGTGTCAACCCTTGTTATACGTGTTAGAATGTGCAAGTAAAAATAATCAAAAAAAAAATCAAGAAATAAAATGATTTTGCACCTACATATGTTGGAATTTCTGAGTTCGTTTTCATGCATAATATTTTCTTTTCCACTCAAATTTTCAAAATCGTAAGTTCTAAAATCCACTTGGCCCAATTAAGGAGAAATGACTCATTGTAGCATTCTTCTTCGATACCCCACATTATTCAAACCCAAGTTTAGTCGAATTACATCCATGTTTCGACAAGTTTATCCTATATTGGTATACTCAAGAACCTTTTCACTGATTTATGTTTAAAGGTCAAAAACGTCACTTTTTACATACCAATATTACACTACCCATTCCGTACTTGTTTTAAGGTAGGATAACCATATACCACATCTTATTTTATATGGGTTATCTATCTTATGAAACTTTGCTTATCATTCCTTTCAGTTTTTTGTATAACATCAATCCAGACTTGTGTGTTGAATTAAGGTTATAGAAGTAGAGTGACTAGGGCACAAAACTTTCCTTTCATGAAGTGTTGGTAGTAGAGGGGGAATCAAATGAAATCAAGTACGTCATCATTCCATCTCCATTCATCATTCATCATGCAAAAGAAAAAGAAAAAAAATAAAAAATAAAAAAATAAAGAGAGAGTCTCTCTGAATAAAATAGTCTTCATCATTCTTGACTATGAAGCATCCATTTCCATTCCATCCACATCCATTCTACCGTACTTGAAAGTGAGGATTGTAGTAGAGGAGATGAAAGGAAATAAAAATGTTCATATGTGCCTTAGTATTACTTTATCTTTTGTAGCTTGAAGTTCAACTAATACACTTGCCCTCTTATCTATAACATTTTTAGAACTTACAAAATTTTCCTTCATCTATGCATAACTCACATCCAATACATTACAGTTACATTGGTGCAAAATTATTCAAAAAAAAAAAAAAAAGGGTCAAATAAATGATTGGGTGTACATTGTCGATGTGTAGAACTTTGGTTGACACCACACTCTTAACCTTCAAGACAATTACAGTGTTATCAAGGAATTACGATTCAGCTTAAAAATTTTTATTCATTTTTGCACCAACAATGGGATGGACAATTTGGGGCTAAACCGTTATTATTGAAGTTAGGTGAAATCCTTGGAATGTGAAAGATCTTAAATATATTGTTTGATTAATCCGCGTACATAAGACGCTTTGGATTTTGTGGGTAGTATCCGCTGAAAACCCTCACGAGACAACACTCGTCCTACTGGGGACACCCAGAGGTTTAACGGTTTGTTGCGTACGCTAAATGCAATCGTGATTCCTACGAAAGTGTGACATATCTTAGTTTAGTTTATTCGAGGACGAATAAAAAGATAAGTGTGGGGGTATTTGATATACACGTAAATGTGTATATTTTATCCGCTTATTTATCTTATTTTCCCTTTAAAATAATTGATACTTTGTATTTATAGCTGTATTTTCAGATTGTTGACAAGAAGTATGGTTTAGAGCATTTGATGAATAAAGCATGAAGATTTTGCTGAAAAAAAGTGAAGTTTAAAATTGCTAAAGCTTGAAGAGTCTAAAGCTTGAAGAACGGTTGCAATTATATTTCAGTTAAGAAGATTTGGCTCAATAAAGACTCAAACCGCATTCACATTAGCTCATTTGGAAGGCCTCTTACTCATGTTGCGTTCACACTAGCCTATTTGCTAGACCACTCACTCTAAAGCTGCGTTCACACTGGCTTATATGTTATTTGGGTTATTTCTTTAGTCCCACATTATGTAATTAGCTAGCTAGCCTTTGTCATCTCAGCTATAAATACATTGTATCTTAGTCTTGTAAAAAACACATTGGGTTTTATTCTGTAATTCTCTTCTTGGAATAAAATCATTCTTCTTCCTCTTTTCTATTTAGTTTTAGTTTTCTTTATGTTCGTGTTATTTAATTTCTGTTTTTCTTCTTCTTTAGCTATGTCTAGCTAATCCCCTTTGATTAGGGGGTGATGACGCTGATAGTATGATTCAATATGAATCACATAGCCAAAGGATGAGGAATTCATGTATATAGATCTAGAGCTGAACCAAGGGTTAGATCTGAACCTTAACATCCTGTGTCGTTTAAGAGCTATGCTCCTTCACAGGGTATATTCGAGTTCGGTCTAACACTTATCAGATTTAGATTTAATATTTAGGGTTTTAGAAATAAAATAGTGAATCTGTCCTGATAGCCTATGGTTGTAGAGCCGAGCTCCTGCATAGGCTATGCTTGTCGTTATTTACATATTTGTTTCTAAAAACCTATAATCGTTGATTCATGTTTGTGACAGAAACATGTATTAGATCTGGTTAATCTTTTGGCTATTGATGATTATGAATCTGATCTATGTCATTATCCCCTAATTGCTTTCACTTATTGTTAAAACTCCCTTTTATTTAATTTCTGCTATTTTCTTTGTTTTCCACCAATCAAAAGTTAGGGATAACTTGATTGGATTTATTAATAAAATAATTTGGTCCCAGAGTTCGACACCCTCTACAACAATCCTTGTTGTTTAGGAAAGCCGAACGGATTTTACAGTTGTTTACAACTGCATAATTTGTTCGCAAACAAATTTGTACTTTTTATATCGAATATAAACTAATAGACAATAGACAGAAGATTGCAGGTAAGTTGGGGTTTATTGGCGGAATTATATTGGCACACTTGGCCAGCTCATTTGTTCCTGATAGAAGGTTGCAGGAATTTGATTTCCCAGTAGGTTGCAGGTAAGTTAGGGTTTACTGAAAGAATTTTAAGGTGAATGGAAATAAAATACAAATTTGTACTTTTTATCTCGAAATATGCCCCGCGTTATATTTTTTTTTTAAGATGGTCAGCTCGTCACTGAAGTGGCCAAAAATAGCCTATAAGTGCAAATAGTTTTGTATGCAGCCTATTTGTGCCATTAGCTTGAAAAGGTAGTGTCTTTTGAAAATTTGTCCTTTATTTTTTTTTGCCCGATCTCCTTTTCTTTCTACCTAGGATCTCTTTGAGAAATAAAAAAAAATTGTTGTTTCAGTTCTCCTATTGAATCCAGGGGCGGATCCACACTAGGGTCGCCGCCCTAGGTGGAAAAAACAACTGCTGGCAGAGCCAACCAGGATCCAACATTTCAGCCCTATCTGGACTTAAGCGTATGCCCTATCTCAAGGCCCAAGCTGCCAGCACATGCCCACAAGCCACAGCTCCACTAGTTAATTTGCCTTAGACCGAGGCATATTGATATATATGCAAAAGAGGTTTACTTAATTTTGTGATGTGGGACAAATGGTTTATATTTTGGCCCTACCTCAGATTTTATGCTGGATCCGCCACTGATTGAATCAATATGTTCTACTTTGATTTGTTTTGATGATCGATCTTTCCGCTTTAATAGTTCTTGGTGCTTCTCGGTTACAGTTGGCTATATATAATTGGGTATATATATATATATATATATATATATATATATATATAAGAATAAAATTCCTATAGTTTCGTATTCTTTGATTATTTGATTTGAATATTTCAACCGATGAATTTTATTTGTAGGATTCCGTATATATCTTTGACTTCCTAAAAGAAATTGTTCTCGACTTTTTCATATACGATACATTCGAATATATGGTCACATAAGCATAATTTTTTCGATTTTGATAATTTCTTTTGCTGGATTTTATTTTGACACGTTCAAATTTCAATTCGATTCTAGAAATAATTTTGCCACATCGTCATATATTGTTCCTTGCTATGAACTTCTGGATTGTTGCATAAATATTTTCTATCTGGATTGACATATTTGGTTTGATTAAATCGTCCTTGTGGCTGCTTTGATTTGTTGTATGAATTGGACTCGCTCTTCTTGCTCATTGTTGTGTTACGTTTGATGTCTTTTGGTCATAAACTGAAATTGGTTTGGTTGCATCTGTGTGTATCCATGTGCCATTCGCTCTAAACTATTTTGGCTTGAACATAATGCCTCATGTATTTGCATTTTTGTACTTGCTAAGATGAATAGATATTATTATTACGAGCGTAACGGCACGCGCTCCGCGCGTGATTGTGGCATGCGCTCCGCGCGTGATCGTGGCACGTGCTCCGCGCGTGGGTTACTAATTCTCAAATATTTTATATTTTTATAGGCAAGTACAAATGTTGCATAATTTATAAACTGTCAATGCAAGAAAAAGAAATAAAAATATTAAATATAAACAAATTCTAAAGTAATGGCTACAAAATATTATTCAATTATTTTATCTTTCAGGAGATATTAAACATTTCTGCTCCTATTTCCGTGTTTTAAATTTCTCTATCTTTTATGATGTTCAAAAGTTTGTGTAATCGCTAATATACATGTAAACAAATGACACTTAAGCACCATTGGGACAATAAATATTTTCCGCTAGCAAACATGGCCTTATTGTAACCCTGTTCCCTTGTAACATTACATGGAAAGATTATATCATCCAGTGTATGCTATGTTCCTTCATTGTCATCGATGGTTGTGTAAACTGTATCATCAGACACATTAACATTTGAATATGCATGGGCCTTATCTGTTTTATCTTCTTGAGTAGGTTCATCAGCATTTAGATACATTGGAATGGCTTGCTTCTTCATCCTGAAGTATATAGAATGAGTTTTGTAGAGATAATGAATATTATAGTAAAATGCATTATTGATAAACATTAAAAATCTAGCAGCATAATTTTTCTAAGAACTTACCAAAGACAAAATTAAGTCCTTACCTAATATCTGCCCTACAAAATTCACTAAACATATCACAGTTAAAAAAAAAGTGAAGCAGTAAATAATTAAAACCTACCACCAAACTGGTCGGTCTTCAAAACAGGTGGTGATGAAAGCATGTAGATTTATGGAATATAAAATAGGGTTTTGAAATATTGCAGAATATATATCTTTAAAGTGGAGTTTACCTGAAGCCAAATACTTCTGTAGAGTAGCTGAAAGAGGAAGGAAAAAAGAGAGAGAAGTAGAGAAGTTGATATGTGGGATTGAGGAATAAAAGAAGGTATGTGCATTTATAAATGAAATATTGCGGGATTCTAGCAGATGTATTGACCAAGGAAATATAGTGATTCAATATTCAAGAAGGAAACATATATATCAGCGCATATAATTAAGTAAAGGTGATGTCATCTTTTGTGATAATAAAAAATATAATATATTATTTTCCCGAAATAAGTATAATATAAATTCTAATAGATGCTCATGCGTGAAAATTGCTATGATCGGCTCGGTTTCCATGTTCAAGAAGATCTTTTTATTTGAATTGTTATACCATGCGCCAATGTTGATTTTTTAGATCTAATTTCTTTAGGTTCTAAAAGATTCCTTTTATATATTTGAATTGCCCTTCAATGCGCGAACGGAACTTTTTGTGGATCCATTAAGATATGTTCAAATTGATTAAAAGGTATAATATATTATGATCCATTATTCAAGGAGGAAATATATATATCAACGCAGATAATTAAATAAAGGTGATGACATATTTTGTAATAATAAAAGATATAATGTATTATTTTCCTGAAATAAGTATAATATAAATTCTAATTTCATGTAAATGACGTGGGGACATTTAATAATATAAATTTTAATTTCATGTAAATGACGTGACAACATTTAATAATGATAAGATGTATAATATAAAGGGATCCATGGATATTTCCAGCATTCTATATTTGTTCAAATGAAGCCTTGAATGTTTCACAATAACAAAAGAAAATTCTAGTACCTATGTGTAGATGAGCGTGCGTGAAAGTTGCTATGATTTTGGCGTGGTTTCTATGTTTAAGAAGATCTATTTATTTGAATTGTTATACCATGCGCCAATGCTAATATTTTGAATCTAATTTATTTAGGTGCTAAAAGATTCCTTTTATATACTTGAATTTCCCTTTAATGCGTTGATGGAACTTTTTGTGGATTTATTAAGATCCGTTCAAATTGATTAAAGGGCATTTTCGGTAGTTTGCGTGTACAACAAAAAAGTGTGACACCAAACCTATTCCAACTATTATTAAAGATTTTTAATGGGCTTTATGTGAAATAAAGCGATCTCAATAGCACCAGGCCTTTTCTTCGTTTCAGCCACGGATTTTGTATCCAGGAAATGATTTGAAGGGTGGCTGTATCGGAAGGGTGTTGGTCTCTTCGCTTCTGTTTTGCCTCTATCTAAATCCCAAACCCTGTGTCCGAAGGATTATTTTGCGAAAAATCATGTATCGGCTCTCGACTAAATTGCCGATCAGAAAGGTACTATTTCTTCAATTGTTTTCCCCAGTTTTCCAGTAATACTGATTGATTACTCTTAAATTCGATCGTAAAGCGGCGTAGAACGATAGAGAGTCAAATGAAAGTCCCAGACTGAGTTCTAACCATAGAAAGCTATAAAGTTCCGATTTCAAAGGGAAAAGAAGTTCGTTTATGTTATTGCTTACTTCGTTTAATTATTTGAACTTTGTTTTAGCATTATAACGCCACCTTGATATTTCATACTATTAAAGGTAGGTTGGTTGATATAATTTTCTATGCTACTGTTGACTTTTTGGATGTACATTTACATTTACATATTTGTCGATTTAAAGTATCATCAAATTTGTTTCATTGCCGTCTAATTTTTGTTTACTCGAATTGGTTGAAAGCTTGAACAAGGAATGTTCGATAGTTTTAAAACCATATCACAGTTGGAAATTCTAATAGGGAACAGAAGGTTATATATCGTGTAATTAACGCTGTAACAGTTAAGAGGAACAAAGAATGCACCAATGCTAAAATGACAGAGCGGCAGAAAAAATAAATAAACAACTGATAGGAGGGAAAAAAAAAAGAGGAATTGAGGTAAGGAACTAACGTGTTAGAGCTGGGTGTTCTAACTAACATGTTATGACACTTCTAAATGAATGAACATAGACTTCCAAAAATTAGGAGGCCTATATAATGACCACACCTGGGAATACAAGTGTTCACTTGTAAGAAACATTACATTCTCCAAGTCATTTAGTACGAGTAACAATAATTTATAAACTTATGACATACTAATCATGAATGTAATACATTATTTTAGTAACTTTCATCTTTGTCACATGCCTTTACCGAGTCGATGACGGCGAGGAAATTGTATCATTACTTTTGTCTATTCATGATCCTCATAACGTTTTTAATGGGGGAAGAAAACATGTTGATTTGTCTTTTTCAAAAATGAAATTGTTATAGCGTAGGGTAAACAAAATGCTTATCATGTTATAACTTCAATCATCATGGAGAATTTAAAGCTATCCAGTCAATCCTTGTATACCAGGTGAGATAAGCAACATGTTAGTTACAATTGTTATAATATAGTTTGTGTAATATGATAGTGCATATTATGGTTTAGAATTTTGTCTGGTATACTAGAATTCAAGTGATCCATAGAAAATAAATAAAATGGAATTGTAACAAAATCCAGGTTCCAATTCAGACAATTAGAAAAAAAAAAGATACAAGTCTCATTTACATCAAAGAAAAATCTACCAAAACATCAACAACTTTGGGTTTTAGGCATCAATTAAATATTTTACCACTTAGATATAAAACTCAAGTGCAAAATCAAATAAACACAAATTCAGCTTTATTAAAAAAAAATACATGGTCAAACTGTAAAAAAATTCTTTGCCGTGCCTATAAAAGATGAGGGGTTTGCACAAATGAAAACAAAAACACATACCATAATTATATTATGCTCAAAACTACACTCAATTTGTGATTAGAAAATTATTTTCCGAAAAGAATAAACCTCAAACTACACTGGCAAAACATACATAAAAATCCTAAAAAACATAGCTCAATAACAGCCATTTATTTTCTGATAATTTGATTTATAATCTTTATGTAAATACATCGTATGTTATGTTTGTGATATTTTTATTGTATTCATACGAGAAGAAGTACCAAAAAAACACCAAATATCAAAAGCGAAAATGGAATGGAATTTGCTTAGTTTTCGTAATGAAGTTGAAATTCAAATGACTGAACTAAAATCAGAAAATGTAGTTTAATACCTTGATGTATACAAGCGTATAGTGGAATCAATGTTTTAAGAGGTGCACCTCAGGACCTGCTTCTAAGCGAGTGAAGGCAAAACGCCTTAAAAATTGCTTAGAAAGAGTTTTTATATTCAAGATGTATACTTCAATAGCCTAAAACGTGCAGAATGTACAAAATCTCATAGCAAACAAAATAAAAGAACACAATCAGAAAACAACTAGCTTCAAAATGAATATCGTAATTTGCTAAGTTGAAATCAGTTTCTGATTTCGAACTAAATTTTAAAAAAATGAGAAAATCGGCAGGGAGGAGATGGAAGGATAGCTTAGCTCTTTCTCTTGTTTGTAATAATGTGTTTAGTTTTTTTGTTGTTGTTTCTTTAAATTGCATGTTGCGTGTAATGGTCTATATTTCAACTTGAAACTATATGTTATCTCAACTTGAAACTATGTGTTGTTTTGTTTATGCTTGCAATGGTTTGTTTTTAAATGAAATGATGTCTTTATATTTCATTAATATGTAAGTACTAATAAATGTTGTATAAGTTGGTTTTTTTAATTTAAATGGAGTGTTTTATGTGTAATGGATTATATTTTGTTTGTATCACTTTTTGAGTTTTTGATAGTTCTTATTTTTATGTGCGTTTAATATCCTCCATTTGATCATTTGATCTTTATGCGTGTAATGTTTAATTGAATAACTTACATCTCTACTTCTATAAAAATATATCTTGCCTTTGTACGCCTCAGCGTCTCAGGACTAATGTGTTGCCTTGTGATTTGTCTTCTCTTTTGATTATTATGAGTGGAACATATAACTATAACATCACTTTCAATCTTCTTATTGTGGAGTTTTGTAATTGCTTGATCGCCTAATCGATCATGTTACCCATAATATGTTGCTAATACTGCACCATGTCAAATATCAATATTATATGTTGTATTGGTTTTATAAACATTCTAAAATATTATTAAACATGTGGACTCTTAAAAAATTCGAAATTTGTTTGTATCCGTATTCAAAAAATGAAAATTCGAAAAAAAATCTACGGATGCAGGTAGTTACATTTAAAAATTGTCTGTCCAGCTTTTTATCATAATAACACTTTATATTATGTGTTCCACAAAATAGAATGATCGATGTTTCGGGCATTTAAGATTTTAATCGTCTCAGTTGATTTCATCAATTTTGGAAACTTCTTTATCAGTTTCGGATTTTGATTTTTGTAATAAACATGAATAAGTGACATGTTCACTAAGATGAAATTGAATTACTGGTTGAAAACATGAATGTTACTCTATAACACATTTAGATATACAAAAAACCCAATATATTATAGCAAGGTTATCACGACGCCAAGTCGAGCCACTACCGTCTAGAAGACTAGTCCTGACTAGTCGACAAGTCTTTTACATATATATGTTTATTAGACTTAAAATATATAATATAATTAGATATAATTATAAATTTATAATAAGTTCGAATTCAACAAAGATAACATAATAATATGTTCAAATTCTTTATCATCATCATCATCAAGCTGCACCCGTTTATTCTTCTTTTTTACTTTGCATAAAATCACTCATTTCTCTAGTAATCTCTCTAGTTGTCTTTGGACATTTATGAATATCCGGAAAACCACCAATCAAATGTTGCTTGAATCTGTTAATGCCGGCATGATTTTCATCCCGCAAAGAATGCATTTAACCACATCTTTATTGCTCAAGTTTGGCCAAAATGCATACTTCCAACCGGGATCATTTGACTTAGCTTTCCTCTTAGGATCTTTAGCCATCTCATGGCAAGTATTTTCTGTGTTACTCTCTATTTCAACCGCTGCGTATATGATTAAAATTTAATAACAAATCAGTTAATTATTTACTTAGGTTATAAACTTATCAGTTAATTAAAAACAATTCAGTCAAAAAAAAAGTGATCAGCCGTTAATTACCAGTTAATTAAAAACTGATCAGCCGTTAATTAAAAACAATTCAGTCAAAAAAAAAAAAAAAAAACTGATCAGCCGTTAATTAAAAACAATTCAGTCAAAAAAGAACTTATCAGTTAATTAAAAACAATTCAGGGCTAATTCTTATGAACAAATCAGCTAATTAAAAACTGCTCAGTTAATTAAAAACAAAAGCTGCTACTGAAATAATTTTTTCAATGAAAAAAAAAAACAAATTGATTAACATACCTGGGCTGGCGGCGGATGAGCAAGGAGGAGGAGCAGCGGCGAGGCAGCGAGATGCAATTAGGAGTTTTTTTTTTTTTTTTATCGATGCTCGATTTACTGATTTATGAATTATACAAAGAGGTAATTCGATGTTGACTCAGCTCAACTAGGGTTTCTGGGCTCGAATTAGGGTTTTGGGCTCGAATTGGCCCACCATCGTGGAAATGCAAAAGTCGAGAGTCGTGGAATCCCTCCGGGCGACTTCTCGACTAGTCGTCGACGTGATAACACTGTATTATAGTCCACGATCACATTATAGTTCCAAATTCTCTTCATTCTACGACTTTATGAATAGTAAAATAAAAAAAGCTTTGTAGAAGCATACCCATAACATTTCAGCCTATCATGTTGGTATAAGGTATAAACCAAACTCTAATTCTATTTGTCAGCCACACAAACCATAAGCTTCATTATGCAACTATAACAAAAAAAAGGAGATGAATTCAACAAATTTGGAAACCTTGGTCTATTTCATTTAATCTATTCAACAAATCAAAGAGGAATTGGGGATTCTCGGCATATGATCTGTAATTTATATTTATAGTAATTTCAATTCATGATTATTATTTTTCTTTCTTCTCATTTCCGATTTCTTTGTTTTTTTTCCCATAAAACATCGAAGTTTGCAAAATAATCCTGTTTTGTTGACTGAAGCCATAATTTCCCATAGCCTCACCTGGTGACTGGAACCTCATACCTTGATATTTACCATTTTAACAGTGTAATAATTTATATCGTGTATAAAAATGATATTAGATGCTTAAAACCATATTTTATTGTTATATTTATATTTTTATAAGCACTAGTAGTGAAACAATTTTACGTTGAGCCTAAGTCTTCTATTTATGTTTAAAACATGAAATGTGAGCTGATAAGATGTATCCGATGCGGATTTAGATGTAATGCAGATATGACATTCATATCCGAAAGCATTTGTCTACAGGTAGCCATTTGAAATTGCTGTATGAACCTATTGGCATTTCTTACTGACATTGTTTCAGTTGCATCAGCTTCTTAATGGAGCTCGTAGCAATATATCCAGATACATTTCACATGGAGCTGATATGTCATCAAATACCAGTTATGCAAAAATATTCCCTCCCTTATCTCAGCCTTATAAAGTTGTTGGAATTGACCAATCTCCTTATTTGCCGGATGTTGTGGAAAGATGCCCTACCAGAGTAACTACGCTTCCAAATGGTCTTAGGATTGCTTCTGAAGATGCGATGGTATGTCAATGTGTGTTCTCATGTGTTACAGGTCACCTTCCATTTATGTTGATGACTTGTATAATAGGGTGTTTGAGTTGAATGTCATCACTGGTACTGTTTATGGTGTATAGGGTGTCTATTTGCTTTTAGCGGTAACATATTTGTGACAATCTGCTGTAACTTTCCATGATCTTAAAGGTATATATGCTACATCATGCTATGTATAATTCGATCTTCATGTGCTCAGTTATACAACTGTTCAATATTTATTCTTTCGGTGAAATACTTTCTTTCAGTTCCTAACAAAATTTGGAAAATGACAGGTCCATATAGATTTTTTATGTGCCAGTGATTGAATGAATGGATATTATAGTGGAAGCAGGCAATTATCTTAAAATTTTGGGAGGCAAAAATATCAGTTTTTTAAATTAGAACACCTTATCCTCAGGGCTGGCACAACACATTGGTAGATACATATATACATAATTAGAAGCTTAGAGTGTTGACATGTTCAGTAAGAATCATGTGGAGTTCCGTGCAGCTGCTGCTTAAAAACTTACTCTTGACTACTGATTTGCATCGCTTGTATATTAAAAAAAAATACATTGAATTTGGTGAATTTTGTTCATATGGACCATCTTGGACTTTGACTCCAAATTTTCAAATTCAGCAATTAAGTAGATTTCCGGCTCAGTTTGAGCAAAAGTTCATTTATAATTATGATAAATTCGTCAATCTTGAATGGTTACTTATTATTAACAAAGATCTGAAAATATGCTGAACATGGTTCCATGAATGTTAAATCTATACAATAGTAGAAATGTATGGTTTCCACATTTACAAATAATATGGCTACTTCACAATCATTAAGCATGCACATACCAAATGTAAATCTGAAATGTGAAAATCAGTTGAATTGATGATTACCTTTTGTTTAGGGGCCTGCAGCTTGCATAGGCATTTTTGTAGATAGCGGGTCAATATATGAATCGGACGAGTCTATTGGTGTTACCCACCTATTAGAAAGGCTAGCATTCAAAAGCACAAAAAATCGTAGTCATCTTCAAATAGTGCATGAAGTTGAGAATACCGGTGGCAACATAACTGCATCAGGTTCTCGTGAACAAATGGCATACAGTTATGATACCATAAAAACTTTCCTGCCTGAAGCTGTGGACTTGCTTGTGGACTGTATAAAAAATCCACTGTTTCTTGATAATGAGGTGGAAGAACAGGTTAAAAGTTCTTTCTTCTTCTTCTTCTTGTTTTCTTTCCCTTTTTTCTCTGTAAATGAAGATGCGGCACCAACATTCTGTAACTGTTTAAAAAATTAATAAATTTTGTGCATGTTATAAAATATTTAATGCAGTTGATTCTCACTTTCAGGTGGGGGTAATATTTTTTATCCATGACACTAACATGCATATTCTTTGTAAATTTGCATTTTTTTAGTAAGAGTAGTACTTTATTCAAACATATTATTCATTCATTTTGATGTTTCGAGGGTTTGAACCGATGCTCTCTAGAACCAATGTCTAGAGCTCATTGACCAGTCGGGATAGTCAGTCAAATTTGATTTGAACTTTGATTGGCCTCATCAGATTCTTTACCTTTGACTTTTGTTAGTTGATAACATTTTCATCTGGTATAATATTCGTTTTTTTCCTTTTGTTTTTCCGGTTAATTTACTCTTTACTGAATAAAGCAGGTTGCCCAGGTTAAAAGAGAAATTAAAGAAGTAATATCCGATCCTCAAAAGTATCTCTTGGAAATGCTGCAAGCTACTGCCTATTCTGGTCCACTGGGGAACCCGTTGCTAGCTCCTGAATATGTATTAGAACACATTGATGGAGCTATTATCAGAAAGTTTTATCACGTAAGAGCTAATATGATCTTTCAAGTTATAAATTGATTGTATATCAAAAATCTACTGTTTAGCTTCTCCATCATTTATTGTGTTATTTGTGTTTGGTGGTAGGGTGTAAATAACTAGAGCCATGTATGGCAATTTTCCAATCTCCCTTGTTTGATTGAAATTATAAATATTTGCTAGTTTGTCCTCTCAAATAGCACGATCACATGCGTTCTCCGTACTTGATAAAAGATATATCGTTAACTTATGGTACTTGCACATTCACTATATTTGTGAAATCTAACTTCTAATTTTTTTTACCATTTAAGTGGTGTAACTGCTTCAGAATTTGTAGCTTCTTATGTAGTGATAAGCTATATTTTATCAATATCTTTTGGGTGTGAGCAATCTTTGGTTAAACCAAATAAACCACCCTAACCAATTCATTTTGATCAGTTTGGTTTTGAAAATAAGTTGGTTTATTTTCAACCCGTAGAGGAATTCAATTTTGTTACCGATTTAACTAAATTAACCAAACTTTTAATATATTTTCAAAACTACTAATGTTATAAATATTCCTTTTAGATTTGTTTAGTGATCTATACTAATTTGCAATTAGAAAATATAAGAACGGTAAATAAATTACTTTAACCATATATTTAGGTTATATTTCAAATTACAATAAATATTCCAAACATAAAAATGCAAATCGTTCTTAGTTCGGTTAAATTGGATAATCAACCGAACCAACTAATGTTGGTTTGATTGGTTTTGGTTTAGTCTGCATTTTTAGTTCAGTTTGGCAATTTCCTTCATCGATAAACCAAACAACGAAACTCTCACCTTATTATCTTTGAAGGAAATGTTACGTTCTTTATGCAAGAGAATTTACATTTCTACCGATCTTATTCCAAATGGTTGGCCCTTTCAAGGCACAGCCATATCTGTTTAAAATGTCCAAATATGAAAGAAAAAAACTACCATCTGCATTGTAGACCTGTTTAAGTTCAGTAATTGGATTTTAAAATCATAGCATGTTCTTTAGTTAATTGAATATATCAAATTCAAAATACCATCCATCTTATGATATAAATAAATTTCTTTAACATACAAACACATATACACGCATGTATACTGAGTGCTTTTGAAGACCTAGTGAATCAAGTTTGCGCACTATGCTAACAAGTTAATAACACATACTTAGATAATAAAATGGATCGAATGTCTATGGATGTGGCACAATGAAAATGGGTGCCTAGATTGCTAACAGACACAGGTACGAGTCCTGCCTTGCACACATTCTCACAAAAAAGTATTGGGGGATTATAGGTGCTATTAGTTGAAGCGGACAAACACAACTTAATTTCCTTAGAGTTTGCCGTCCCGTTGGGTTTTCCTAGAGTATATTCCCCAAAAAAAAGGTATATTTAAAAAAAAAAAGGATTAATGTAGATGATGTAGATATGAAATAAATTTTTATGTGTTACATTTTAGATATGCAGTGATGAAATATCATGTAGATATTATACTATTATTTTTACAAAGATTACGCTTTCGGCTGATAAAGCTTGCAAGTGAGGGATGGAAACAATAAACTCTGGAGTTTATTTTCTTTTTAGCTATATCCAAAGCCACCGTCTGTGGATACTTTTCCTGAGCTTAAATGTTAAAATGTGTAATTTCAATAGTTCAAGTGACACAATATAAATATATAGTCCATGCGACACTATGTAAAGTGTACAGCATGATATGGATCGATATTTCGCTCAATACTGAGATCATATGAAGTTAAATGCCTATGATACAAGCTCCATAACCTAAATGAACAACAAGTATATGCTTGGATTTAGGGTTCGAAAGCCTCTTCATGGTAGGCACTAGACCAATCAACGAGTATGACCTCCTCAACTACAACTTGCTAAAACGAACTTGCAGATTAAGGCCAAAAACACCACGATAAATCAACTCTGGTCCAACAGTGTTAGAATAAAGCAACCATTATAGGCTAACATTGTCACTGCAGCACAACAAATTGGTCGATGATCAAAGCAAAGCATAGCCAACAGGCATACTCCATCCACAAATTACATGTCATCAATCTGCACGAATCAGTGATCTAGCAGATTATTTTGTGTATCAAATATTAATCCAGGATCTTCAAATAGCCAGGTCAACACCCGACAGCATTCTCAGCTACTATAAATAGATGGTCCAGTAATCAATAGATGACTAGGAGATGTTACAGCTGCCAAATGAATTACACTCATCTTTAATTTAATTTTCTGCAATTTGGAATCAATCCAAGCATTATAAAGAGATTTAGCGGCGGTCAATAATTTTGTAGCGACCTTTGGCAAAAGAGCAACGACTAAAAGATATCATCAAAAGTAGAGGCATGTGATCCTCCAAACTACTGTATTTTTTTGGGGGCCTTTTTAATGCTTTCAGCTTTTCTCTCTACTGCTCACAGCTGACTTCTAGCCTTACATCTGTCGGGTTATCTCTAAATGACAAGACCTTTTTTTTTGCCTCAGAAGAACTTGCATTACCTCTGAACACTGAGGAGTTAGTGTAGGAGGAATAAGTTTGATCCAATTCTGGTTTGTTAGATTGTTAATAACGTTTTCCCACCCTATGTATTTTTATTCTTTGGTGTCGACTATAGAGTAAAATGTGCATTTCTAGCTAAGAGATGAAGTATGGGTAAAATGCAACTTAATTTTTATTTTTTAGTGAAAAAAATCTGTGGAGTAGTAGTGAGACTTGGCTCTATGGCTTCCCCACTTTACCTTTTTACTAGAGTGGGGGTACCCTGCAAAGTCATGTGTAGTATTTATTGGTAAATGGCTGAGATATATTTTGGAATTTATGCCGGTGATTTTGCAGTGTGCCCCTATGATATAAAAAGGTAAAGCAGAGAAACCAAACCTGGAGTAATGGAGATGAATGGAGAAAACATGATGATGAAAGCATGAGGAGATGTGAACAAAATAAAGCAAGGGAAAACACGGGAAATAAATATAATGGAGAACTTGCTAATAACCTGTATGTATATCCACTTCATCACTATAAAAGGACCTACAATAGAAGGAAAAAAGCATTGAGGTGGATTAATTGCATTTGTAGCCTATTAACAATATGAGCCCTTGCCCATGCCAGGAGTGATAAATACAATCGCCTTTAATTACATTTGAAAATTTTGAAGTTTCATATTTCACTTTTCAGTGATATTTTATAATGTGAAATTGTGTGTGACCGGAAAGTCTAATGAGAACTGTGTTTGCTTGCCAAAACCAAGTGTTAGATTTCTTCAATCATGCGAAATTCTCTGTGGATCTATTTGGCAGTTCAAAATTAAGGGGACATACCTAATTTGTGTACATAATTTTGTAGGAGAACTATTCAGCTAACCGCATAGTTCTGGCTGCATATGGTATTGAACATGATCATTTATTGGCTTTAGCAGAGCCTTTATTGAATGACATAGAGATGCGCCCCTCCGTGGAGTTGCCCAAATCTGTCTACACAGGTGGCAACTTTAGGCAGTCACTGTCCTTGGAGGTATATATATATTCTCTAGTTATCTCTATCTCTGACCATCAAAAAAATTCACTAGCTCGATCGGCTTATCCTATTTTTGTTGAATCAGATGACCCATGTTGCGCTGGCCTTTGAAGTGCCAGGCTGGCATCAAGAGAAATGTGCAACAGCCCTCACTGTAATGCAGGTAGTTACATTATTAATATAACAGTCATGGTTTCAATTTTGGCATCATTCTAGAAGATATGCATGCATGTTTATTCCACTAGTTTTCATATATGACCTAATTATACATTACAAATGCTAATTCAACGCAGACTTTAATGGGTGGTGGTGGTTCATTCTCTGCTGGTGGACCAGGGAAGGGGATGCATTCTCGACTTTGTGAGTATTTCCTGACAACTTCTGAGTTTATCATCTTAATTCCCCTGTTATTTAGGTATTTTGATTGTCATTTAGTAGCCATTTGCTAGAATTCTTGTAACGCCATAAAAATAGTAGTTCACTTCACAAAAATCATTAATAAAGCATTGACATATGTATACCATAATCGTCATAACAAACAAGGTGATTCCTCTTAATGAACAAAAGTATACACCCTAGCTTGGCCAATTGCGATGAAGGGATACAATATTTGTGTAGTTTGTGAACGCTGATTGGTAGTTGTTACAGACGTTATAAGGTGTGTTTCCAACTGAAATTATGAATTGTAACGTTGCAATTAGATGGATCTAGAGTATATGCGAGGCCTAAATAAGCCAATACAGATGTTATAAGGTGTGTTTCCAATTGAAATTGTGGGTTGAAACATTGCGGTTACTTGGATATGGGTCAGGAGTGTATGCTGCACCTAAATAAGCCAAGTTCATTAGCCTAAATCCAGTTAAATATCCTGGCACAATAATGCATAAATTAATTGGCTATACAAACAAATTCCTGAATAATGAAAAATGGAAACCTATAGAAAACCTAAATTGTCCCTTAACTCTTCGTCAGCATATTGTTTATTAATCGTTCAAGTTTCTGTTTCAGATCTTCGAGTCCTAAATGCATATCAAGAAATTCAGTGCTTTACAGCAATTAGTGCTATAAATGATGATTCTGGGATCTTTGGCATTTTTTTAACAACAGTAAGCATCTTTCTGAATTTTCTTTTGTGGTGAGATTATGTATTAATTTCTGTTTCCATCCTCAATTCAATGGACATTTACTGCGAGAATATATAATTTTGACATCTTGTACTTAATGGTAGTTATTAGGCATAAACAGGTGGATTTGCCCAATTATTTTATACCTAGATATGATATATGCAGATATGCTTGATGAGTAGATGTCTACAGAGTAACATGACCTACTTTGGATTTGAAATTGTTGGTATTGGCGGTTGGAGTTATACTTGTGCTTTTTTCTTTACTTTGGTGGCGAGGAATGTATGTAGTCCGAGAAAGCATATCCTCATGCCATTTAAACAACAACAACGGGATAATATTTATAGTTGGTACAAGAAACGATTGCAATTTAAACGGAGAAACCGTAGTTGTTTATCCTCACAGTATTTGATAAGTAACAACAACAACAACAACAACAACAACAACAACAATGGTAACAATGATCCTCCTCTTCCAATTGTTCTTCCTCCTCCTCTTCCTCTTCCTCCCCCTTCGTCCTCCTAGTTCTCTTCCTCCTCCCCCTTCTCCTCTTTGTCCTCTTCTGGTTGTGATTCTGATTCGGAGAGGGTAAACAAAATTGTATTCACAAGAAGCTTTGGCTGTGTGATTGTTTTACGGCCACTGATGCTCTGATGTACTTTTTTTTGCAGAATTGTGGTTGGGAAGGGTATCTCAGTTGATATTTTCGCATGCCCTAAATGTTTATTTCCTGATGTTTGAATATGGTACCAACTGCTTGTCGTTACAAGATTAAAAGAATTTACTGTAACTCTTTAAATGTGGCAATTTTGGATCTACACATCTTCACTGCAACTATAATATATAGCAGGTCAGAGTCGTCAGACCATGGAATGCTCAATAAAATATTCACCGCAACTATAATTTGTAGCGTGTGAGTCCATGGATGCTAATAAAATGGAAGATGTTTCAGTTGTTAATTAGTGCATCTATGGTTTATGTTGTTTAAAATTTTATCTCTCTGACTTTATTCTGTAAGTTATGATAAGTGTGAGCAATGCACTTTATATGTTTTCAAATATGCTTGCTTCTTCCATTCTCAGATTAAGTTTGCTTTTCTGTATATAGCAAGATACATCAGTTTTAAATTTCAACAATCAGTGCAAAAGCTTCTTGTGCTGCTATGTAAATCAGCTTATTTAGCTCAGTTAATTCTAAGGAATGTAATTACTGGACATTTACTCATGCAGGGATCGGATTTTGTGAGCAAAGCTGTTGATATAGCTGCTTCTGAGTTGTTAGCTATTGCAGCTCCAGGAAAGGGTGTGTTTTTAATCTCAGCAAGCAACTAAATCCTCAAAAAGTTGTCCGCGTAACTTATGTACATTAAAAATCAATTTGAACTTTTACAACAAAAATTCTATCTGAAACTTGTCTAAATTGATTGTGTGTGTGTGTGTGTGTGTGCATTCGGAATTTTGTGTGTGTGCGTGTGCGCGTGTGTGCGTACGAGCGCGTTTTTGTGCTTTAACTAACAAAATTTTAAATGAACTCCGGGTCTTGAACAAATCCTTTTCCATAAGATATTGGAGTTATCCAAGGACCATTAGCTTTAATTAAGTGCATGCTGATATAATTCATGCATGATATTTTGCAGTAACACAGAGTGAATTTAGTCGAGCTAAAAATTCTACCAGATCAGCTGTTTTAGCGAATCTGGAGTCCAGGGTACTTTTGAGGACTATATTCTTGTTTTTCAATTATTATTCTAGGATTAAATAAATGTTTCATATGCAATTACAAATTTTTACAGGGAATTGTTGCAGAAGATATCGGCAGGCAAGTGTTGACTTATGGTTGTAGGTATGCAACTTCTGATTTAGCCTTGAAATTAGATAATTTTTAACAATTTTGTATCTGATTACAGTTGCAATTGGATTTAGTATTCTCTTACATTACGGACATTAAAAAAAGTTGCAGTGATTGACGTTGGGAAGCACTAAGGGCATGCATAGTGCATCTACCATCTACGCTATTGAGCCTTATAAATTAGTATTAATTAGAAAAGGGATCTCTGTTTTACACCTCTATCATTTATCATAATAGGTAAAAGTTCCCTGTCACTTTTCGTCTTGTAAATCAAATGCATAAACTAACAATAAGAAAACTGTATACAAATTCAGTACAATAAAAAATTATTTATTAGGATCGCTCTTTCACTAAAAAAGAAAAGTTACCAATAACATGACTTCAAATCCAAAGAATTCAAACTATTGTGTTTAAAATTGCTTGCACCTTCTAAAATGGGAGGTAGCAAACAAATATACATAAATGATAACATCTGAACATATCATTTGATGAATATATATATATATATATATATATATATATATAATGTTATATTAATTTAATCCAACTTATTGTAGATCTTCACAGAAATTGCATTATAAAAAACAGTGAATTGAATAAAAACATGCGCTTTGCGTTGTTAAAAATACAGTGTAAGAAAAGGAACCAAAAGTGCATAAAAACACATTACTATGAACCATGGTGTAAGGTTTCGGTTGGATCCAAGAATTCTGGTTGTTTTGTTTCAGTTCCAGCTAGCCAAAACGGGACTAAGCACCATCTTGGTTTCGCTCATTAACCCTAAAAAAAAAGATTCAGTCTATCTCAGAAGTTATTTAGAAAGAGGAAAACACAAAGAAAACCAAAGGAAAACAGAAAACAACAACAACAACAAAGCCATATATCCCAAACAAGTTGGGGTTGGATAGATATGGAACCCAAAATAAAAAAAATAAAAAATAAAGAAGAAGATAAATAATCGAATAGGAAACCCAATAAAAGAGAAACTAAAAGTAACATAATTTTCTTGTTAATTAATCGGTATCAATTGCATATACTATTTCTGATGTTATTACCTAATTATTCAGTGTGATTTTCTGAATTTGTAGTTTTAGTTAATAGAGATGACACATTTTGGGATTTTCTAGATTGGGTCGATTTTCTTAAACTGGATAAGGGAGAATTTTGTATTTGTTTTTGAAGTGGGTTGGCAGTAATGTTCTTTGGGCTAAGTATAAAATTTGTTATATTGTGTTTGGTACCGAGTTACGTTTAATTTATTTCAAATGGATGTTGTTTCTGGTATTACTATTGAGTTATGTTTAGTTTATTTCAAATGGACATTGTGTTTGGCATTGAGTTATATTTAGTTTAATTCAAATGGACGTTGTGTTTTGGCATTGAGTTATGTTTAATTTTTATCAAATGGTTGTGTCATGTATTATAGTTAAAGAAGTACAAAAATTGTAAATTGAAAACATAAAACATAGACGTGGGATTTGATAAATGTAGATTATATGCATTTTCACTGAGAATATAATCTGAATTTGAAGGGAATCCAAAACTAGAACTTTAACCTGTACTTTCATTTATTTTTTTGGAAATCTATTGAAATCTCAAAAGTTTCAATTGACAGAGGCTGAGATCGAAACCTAGATCTTGAACCTTGTTACGAACACTTTCTATTTTATAACATCTGTCTTCATTTAACATGCTATTCTAATTACAAAATGCAAGACGTTTTAGTTGAAAACTTATTATTCCACTCAGAGTTATTATCATTAGTGCACTAAAGCGTAAAAATTACCAATATTGCAGGTTATATGCTATTCAACCTATAGTAGCGCACATGTCATCCATCACATAAAATATCATGTAATTTTGTTGAAAGTATAAAATAGGGTGTAACCTAAAATAGTACGCTGTTTTTGTTTATTTATTGCTGTTTTGTTTATTTACTTTAGGTGTGTACATTGAAAAAAAAGCTCAAATAAATATGAATGACGCAAGCGGGAAGTGGGTACAATAACCAATTATGTATCTTCAATAATAAATCAAAATAGCTTATCGAAGGATGTCCATGATTACATCAAATAAAAATAAAATGTAAGTGTTCAATAGGTGTATAATGCATATTACTCGAAACGTGTACATGGAAAATGCTAATACTTCTATTTTTTTAAGGCTATATTTATAGGTAGAAACTTCATAACCTCAAGAGTTCATTTTAAATTTGATGGTGATGTTATTTATCCCATTTAACGTTTTTAAGAACTTTTGTTGTGTAGAACTTATTCTTTTGAATAAACACTTATTATTTTTATTTATTTTTCATTTTGATACAACATTATAGGATTATTTTTTCCATATGTCAAAAGTGCTTCTTGACAGATACTCTAGAAATAATCCTATGACTACTTCATTTTTGCGGTGCAAGAAGACAATATCTTCGTTATAGGATAGGGGTGAACAAATGGTTGGTTTGATTTCAAACCAATCATAAATGTTGAAACCAAAATAACCATTCAAGAAACATAAACCGAACCAAACTAAATCAATATTTTTTGAAATCAAAACCAATCGAACCGATAATATTTGGTTCGGTTTGGTTGGTTTACCTTAAAATGAAATAGATTTCTAGTTGTTGATATAACATGGATTAAAACAGATAATTGAGTTTGTATGATGCAGATATTTGACAAATCAAACTCTTCTTCTAAAAATGTGAGTAAGACATTAAAGGAAAAATAATATTGTCATGAAAATATAGTAAATAATAGCATTGTTAGTTGTAACTTTTATCTTTTAAATAAATAAAATTTTAAGTTTGGTTTAATTGGTTGGTTCGGTTTTCAAATATTAAAACCAAACCCGACCAATAAACTGAAGTAATATAAAATAAAAACCAAAACCAACCAATTAACTTACAAAACCAAATCAAACTGACCAAACTTAACCAGTTTAATTGGTTTTAACCAATAAATGCTCATTCCTATTACATGATACTAAATTTTGATGCATAATCAATCACACTGTACTTAATTGTTTTCATGGAAAAAAACAGTCATTCAACCTAGTAACAAGTGTTTTGATTTTTGATCTATTGATGCCAAATATTACGATGCAGTTGTGTAAATTCGTATGTGACTCCAGTTCCTTGTTCATACCAACTTTAACTAGATGAAAGACTAAACGATAGGAGTTTTTTTTCATCTCTTTTAGATTATGGGCATTCAAAATGTACATATGTTTTAGTATCATACCAGCTTTAACTTGAACTTTTCTCACCAAATTCGATCAAATTATTTATAATAATGCTTCCTTAATTCTTTGACAAAACAAACCATTATGAAATCACAATCAAATCTCTATCCAATCGAATTTGATCATCTTATTGTTTCAAAATCAATCAGATAATAACAGTATTTATCATATTAATGCATGATATGATTATAACTAGTCATGGTTAAAAGGGATAAAGTGGGGATTTAGTCGCAAGTTTCTCTTAATCAATATTAAATTTGAATTCCTTTGTTTCGCTTTTTCGTTAAATATTTTTTCATTTACAGTAAAGCTCTCTTGTGAAATGACAAATAAGACAATAGTATAGTAAATAAGATGGTTTTGCCTCGCGAAAGTTTGGTCTCAAAGTTGGATTTTTGAATCTCATCGAAACAAATACTAGTTCTCAAATTATTTCTAGTGACCCTTTTTATATAGGGAGGCAGCTGGATAAATTTGTATAACTCGTGCAATTAGTTTGTGTAACTGGTCATATCTCAAATGATGTGCCATAATTTCACTAGATGTCGAAGACCCTCATTTCGATTGGTTACATACATGCATAAATATTAATTACACAGTCTATCACATAATTTATTTTTTGTTTAGATTAAAATTGTCAAAAAAAAAAATCTTACTAATAATTGAGATATCGAATTTAGATCTCGGTCGACATCTCGACAAATTTATTGAAAATGAGATTTTCATCGAAATTGTGTTTCATTTCGCTATAACTTATCCCTGAGACTTCGGTCGAGATATCGGCCGGGATGACCGAGATTTGAATGTGCGTCCACCATTTGCACTAATCATTTTGTCTTGCATGCGAGAAGTGCTTGCTATTAGAATTCATTTTAATAGACAATACTCATTATTCATACATATGCATATTGACTAATGTCAAAGATTCCTGTTATCACTCCTTGATGGTTGGAGACTTGCATAGCATCAATAATTTGGTAAACTTGCTTACAAAAATACATAACAGTAAGAAATAAAACAATAAGGATCTGCTTGATTTGTAGTTTTCAGTTTTGGATTTCCGCATGATAAAATGCAGTGGATTTCTATAAACGATCAATTCGGATAATGGTTTTAACATGTAAAGTTAAAAATGTTTTTTTTTTTTTTTGGTTCTGCATACGTCTTCCCACGCCCATATCCTCCCATTTCACACATTTTTGAATACATAGCTAAAATGCAAAATTCTGAATTCTGTTTTTGATGCAAATAGACCTCGAATTTTTTTGAGTTATTTTGGAATAGTCAAGCTATTTATGATCTTTGAACCATCAAATCATATATGAAATCCAAAACAAATGAAGTAAATTGCATCAAACAATTCAAATTACTTGTAGTTTTTATCAAGGATTTGGGGAACAAATTTTTAACTGGAAGGCATAATTCCAACATCATGGAGTAGTAGTCCAAAAACTATGATGCTTTTTGTAGAGACAATTTTTATAATCTAATCAAATAATCAACAAATCTAAACCATTAGAATAAAATTGATGCAATAATTGATAGGATCAAAAAGAACAAAGGCCAAATAGCTACAACACGTAAAAAAAAAAAAAAAAAAAAGAATGCTTCGATTTTACCCCTCAAATAGAGTCTGAAGAGTGGAATGGAAATTGAATTACAATTGCTGCCTTTTGGATGAAACTTTGAATTAGGGTTTTAATTTAATTAGTCAGATCGAGAACAAAGAATGAAGTGAAGAGCATCAACGCTGACGACACAGATGTATAGGGTTACCGCCTACGGCTTGAGAGATGCGAGCGGAAGGATGTCGAAATCTCAAGCGCATACTTTTTTCTTTTCTTTTTGATCCTTTTCTTATTCTTAGGTTTCCCAAGGAAATCTTGGGTTGGGCAAGTGCCCACCCGGCCCATGCTCTAGATTCGTCACTGCACACGTGCGTGTATATAAATATATGTACGTACGGATGTTTAACATGTAAATCAGTGCATGAATTTATTAATTAAAAATAATCATACTTTAAGGTTTGAGTAAGTTTCATAATTTTCTTACGGTTTTTTCGAAAACAAATTTAGAAGTTTCAAATAGCTTGCTTGTAAAATCACAATGTCTGTCAGCTCGATTAAATATTCAAAAGGGGAGAGAGATTGTTAAAAAAAAAAAAAAAAAAAAAAAAAAAAAAACAAGGTTGTAGACGTATTTTTCATATTTCAGAAAGCTAAGAATACTGAAGTAACGGTAGGATGTTTGATTAGTGGATTGTCAATGAGGCTCCAGGTTCGGTTCTGCAGGTGGCAAAAATTTTGGTAGCTTCCAATCAAATATGACCTTTTTTGCTATATTCGGCAGCCCTTTGCCGAATACCTCCTTGAAATTCAGTGGTAACGCACTACATCCCCCTCCTCCCCCCCCCACCCCCCCCCCCCCCGGTTCTTTTTCCCTCTCTGTTTCTTCTGTGAAAACCCCGGAGTCTCTTTAACATTCCCTTTGGTTATTTTACACGAAAAATTGTGGAATGGGGTTAACTATAAATTTCTTTAGCTAATTCAATTATCTGTCTGCTTTGCTGAATCCTGAATAAAAGTTGACCCATGTCTGATTGATGTTAAAAAAACACACAGGATAAAAAATACTGGGTTTTAAGGTGAAATTTCACAAAGCTAACAACGGATGAAGTTTATATTAATTTGCACACAAATTTCTTTAATGAGCTTCGTATTTTGTTTCAAAATCTTGTATCCTTACTTCATCGCATTTAGATTTCGGTAGCTTTCTTTATGTGTGTGTACTTATAAATCAATACACAGGAAACCGGTGGAGCATTTTCTTCAAATGTTAGATGAATTGACTATGGATGATATTACAATGCTTGCTCAGAAGATGTTGTCTTCAAAGTTGACAATGGCTTGCTTAGGGGATGGTAGCTAACTAAATTTCTAATTTTCATTTATTTTCTAATAATTGTATCCTGTGTTGTCATGCTACTGAAACTAATAGTAATTACAGTGCATCACTAAATTCATACAACTTTTGCAGTTTGGAAAGTGCCAGATTATGATACAATGAGCCGAAAATTTCGTGCATCATTTTGAAGTGGTTGGATTACTTTTGGAGCGGCAGCAGATGATCTTTCTTGATAGTTTAGTGCTTAGTAAGACAATACATCGCAGCATGTATTCTAAATTAAAGCAACTTTTTAATTGTAATATTTGATTAATATAAATCAAAATTTATCTTCCATCCGCACGAAGGTGATGCATCAAATCCATTGTTTTTAGTGAATATCCGATTCCAGCTTCATACATGGAACTCAAGGGGATCATTGTGAACTATGCAATTGTAATGAAAAATACGATAAACCACATTGATAGGAATTCTGATAATTCTGTATTTTCAAAGTTGCATTTTGCTGAATACATGGACTACTGTCCTGCAACCGTAGTATTATCTCGAATGATAATTGCTTGCTTTGGTTTAATTATAATGTACAGTGGATATTTGCAACTTTTTCTTAAATCATGTTTCTTTCTGACAGTGATAGTGCTGCTGTTTGAAGTACGATAGTCTTGCAAATTGAGAGGTAGGTTTCTACTATAAGGACCATTTCAACTAAATTCATTTTCTGCAATACTGATATATGGCATTAAGTTTTTTTTTTTTTTTTTTTAAATCATTGGCATTTGCAGTGCTTAGGCACGTTTCTGTATTATTAGATGGTTCTTTTCATCACCGATGTAACTTGTGCTTGAATCAACTGTATGCTATTTATTTGATCTGGTACAGAAGTTTCAAGATCAAATTTGTTGTTGCTAACCACTTCACACTAATTATGCATGTACCCAATGTACCAGTAGTTTGCTGCTCAATCTAGCTCCCATATGTCCCTGATGTCTACAATTACTCAAATCAGTGATGTTAGTTTAAAGGCCTAGAATCTTTTTTGTGAATGTTCTTAGAATGATATGTTGACTTTGCGTAAATACATATTATTAAAATTTACAAGAAAATGAATTTTCTACTTTTCCCCATACCAAAATTTTAGCTACAGAACCAAGTAACGTAAAATATAAGAGCATTAACTAAAGTTTCTTTGATGTGATTCAATTTATTATTTGTTTCAAAGATACTTGAAGTGTGATGCATGCATGAGATGAGATATGATGTTGCTTTGATGGCAAGAGTAAATAGTCTTGCTTTTGCATTTAGTAGGGCAATTAAGTTGAGTTGTATGTAATCAAAGCAAAAGGCAAAGAAATTTAATGGCAGAAACAAAACTTAAATTAAATTCAGCAGTGGTGGTGGTGTGGTGGAAGAGTTGAAATTGAATTTTGTATTTATTTATATGACGTAAACTTCTTTGATTATCCTCAACTGCCTCAATAACTCATTGCATTGATATTTCATTTTTAATAATCTGATGCATTTACCTTTGAAAATAGTCTACTCTTTGAATGCGCCACTTTCTTTGTTTTGGGCTGTGACTTATGACATGCACCATTTTTATATGTTATCTCATTGCATTTGCTTACATGCTAAGGAGTTATATTGTTCGTGTACAAGTAGTATCTACATAGATGTCCTTCATTTTAGGTGATTTTGCTTTTGCAACAAAAGATGGAGGAAAAATATGCATAATAGAGAAGAACACAGACTGTCAAAGTGCAGGTTACTGCATTTAATTAAACCTTTTTACATGTTAAAGAACATAATTTTGAAGCTGATATAGTCTTCTGCACTTCTTCAGTCATATGGTTTCTCTCATTTCTGTTTATGAGAATTATGAAATACTGAAATGGCTATATGTCACTGGATATGACTGAAATATCATATTAAAATACATTATGAGGCAAAATAAGGCCCACCTTACATTGTCATGAAACAAAAAAGAAAAACAGAGATACTTAGATTGGTTTCCCCAAATCAAAGGAAACATAATCCACAGAAAACTAGGAGAAAGCCTAAATGAACACTAAAATGCATGGAAATGAATGAAAAATACTTTTTCCACCAACCTGATTCTGTCTATAACACTGTAAAACAACTCATAGGTGGGTAGAAAAAGTAAATTTCAGACATATTATAAAATCTTCAACTTTTGCTGCTCTTCTTACTATTATCAAGAAAGTCCAGCAAAACATCGTTTTTGCATTTCGGGCATTTGGGGTCATTTTCAGCTAGCATTACATACATCAGACATTGAGGACATGCTGCTAGCACCATGGAAGTTGCTTCTGGACTGCTTGCATATTCGGATGAAACACACGAGCTTGGCGATGAAGAATTGTTTGCTGATCCTTCTTCGTTGTCTGTTTGCATTCTTGATGTGTTCTCTCGGATTTGAATTCTAGACAGCGGCAAATTCAGTTTCAGACTCAGGTTTGGTTTCGATCCTGCTCCATTGTTGTTTCTTCTGCTCATTTTTCCTTTTGCTCTGTTGCTGCAATAATACAAGATACATGTTAAGTAAACAAAAATAGGGACTAAATGAGAAAAAGAAAGAAAGAGGGAGAAGAGGAGATGGTAGATGTTTACCTTAGAAAACTATGGAGATGAAAGAGTAGATGGTAAGAGAAGGAGGAGAAGCTCAAAGTTCATTATATAAGAGAGAAGAGGGAGATTGAGAGGTGATGGGGTTTTCTTTAATACAGAAGACTACAATGAATGGATTAATTAGCAATTAACTCCTTTGTCTTTCTTTTCTTGTTTCTATTCTGGACATTATATGTAGATGTTGATTTTTCAAATTATATAAAACTTGGTGCATAGGGACTGCGAGGAGACATCAATGAGTGAATTTACATAATGCTCCTTTGTTAGAATTGAGGTATAAATGTATCTGTCATAATGTATTAGTACTTTTAATATTGTTAGAAGCTATAATACATGCTGTGAAGTATTATAATATGTAAATTTACTTGTAAAAGTTGCCTCAAAGGCTTTTTTCACCTATACAAAGACGCCCATCATCTTTGTAGAAATATAGCCATTATTGTTAAAGTTTATACAAAATATGAAATGATATTTCATAATATGAAGTACATGAAACATTTTGTCAATAGAATTTGTATTCAGTTTGATCTGGAGTCCCACCAATAAGCTCTTCTAACTAAATGTCTGGATATATTGCATAAGATACTGAAACTGTTCATCATATGGACGCATCAAGGCAACTTGGGATCCAAAAAATTAGATATACCTTTCAAGAGAAAATAAAAATAATAAAACATTATATTTAAAGATATTTTGTTATTTATTCTATTAATTCAGATGCTCTTTTATATTTTGTATTCGTTTGATAATATATCGTTTAAACAATTTGTTTTTCTTCCTTAGTTCATGATATTCTTTAGTGGTGGGTTTCGATGTAATACGGTTCGATTTTGGTTCGGTCCGGTTTGAATCTGTATTAAATATGAAATAAGAAAATTACTTTCATCAACAATCAATTTACGATTGTATGACGTTGTGTCACCTGTTAAAACACATAGTGTTATCTTTAATTAATAGAACTACAAAGTACGTTGAAAATAAAATATATATCGTTAAATTAAAAGTTAGATAGGAATTTGTTAATTTTTTTATCATAACATTGTCGGTATAGCTATGCGGTTCCGTTCGGTTTAATATGGTTTGGTAAAAGTTCAAACCGCAACCGGATCGTATCGTTGCGAGTCGGTTCGATTTGGGTTGTTTGCTTTAAAAAGAGAATCTGATGCGGTTTTCATACCGTTTTTGCTGTTCGGTCTGGGTGATTTTCGCATTGCGGTGCGGTTTATGCCCACCCTAATATTCTTAATGCCTTAACTCATGCTCAACAGAAATACTTAGCTTGGCTAAGCAAAGTAAAAGGAATTAAATGCTCCTATGATGTATCTTAGTGAACTGATTTTGACCATTTTTCTGGCCTGTAATAAATATTGACGTTTATCTTGTAATTTTACATTAAAAACCACGAGACGTGTTGCTTCACAACTTCTTTCACGAAATGTGATAAGCAACCATTAATTAGACTGTAATGAAGTGAGCGTTGACTTTGTTGCGTAATTGATTTGAAATATTTGAATTCCTTTCATTTGTTGATAGCTGGTTCACTGGACCGTAAAGAAGGTTTTATAAAAAAAAAAGATTCTGAGTAGTGATAAGATTTCTTTATTTCTTTCCTTTTTTGCCTAAGAAGAAAAAAAGAAAGGGAAAGAGATTTCAAAATATAGTTTGCAATATTTGTTATTTAATTATTTGATAAGGATCATCGTAAATTCGTAATACAGTTCGCGTCGCACAAATTTGATGTGAAAACAAGCTTCTTCCAATGAAATTTACGTAGTGTTTTGTTTATTTTGCGTTTTGAGTTTAGAGTTTTCAGCGTTAATTATGAAAGTTGGAAAAATTTGAAGTACATCGGAGGTGACGGATCAAAGGAGAAGGAGTGATGGAGGAAACCGTAGCATGGTGCATAGATGAATTTGTTATCATCCTTCTTAAAATATGTAAAATAATAAAAAGTTGTTTTTGTTTTTTGTGTTAACTTCGTTTTGTAAAACGATCGTTTTTCACAGTATGTGTGCATCGTCGGTACTTTTGCATATGCGAAAACCCAAAATTTAAAAAATGTAAATCAAACGCACCCTTATGTTTTAGTTAAGAAAATGCAAGAGATCGACAGAAAATCATACAACATAATTGATTGGTTTTTCTAAAAGACTAGGGTTCCAGTGCGACATGAGTAGTTTGGATTATTGGCTTGAGAGAATGACCAACCATGGCCTGTCAATTCTTTAATTTGCTGTTTGGCATTTCAGTTCTACAATTTGCTATTAGCGCCATGCTTTTCTGCTCCTAAATTCTCTGGCAAATTTTTTGGCTTTTGTCCTTTTCAGTAGGCTTTTTGCTCTTTTTGTCCTTGTGGCAAAAATCTCCCTTTATTTTATTTTATGTAGTTTTGAAATGATTTTGGGTCTTAAAATTAATTTTGATAATAGTTCGGTGCTACGCTTAAATAATAGGCAAATTGTTCAAACGTCTTATTGTTAGTACTCTACACTGTAAAATCATAAAATCCTATAATACTTAAGTTTTAAGATTATACTAACTTATCGAAAAGGAAAGTTTACAAACAATAATCGATAAAAGTAGTATAGAAGCACCCGTTTGGAACAACATATTTTTGACTAGAGTCGGCAAAATTATTCTAATAAACATTGTTTTATTAGCTCTTTGGACTTGCTAACTTTTTTCAAAATGGATAATTGACAAAAATAGGAAATGTTAAAAGTATGCTTTGGGTTCCTATGTTGAGGGGTAAGACCTCTAGAACTATTAAATGTCTAGCTAATTAAGAAACGCTTTGCAAATTCGAAGAAGAGGGGATGCTAGGAATTATAATAATATTCGCATAACTTCTTCAGTGTGTCACTGTTAGGAAATGACTCTGAAAATTCAATAATAATAAGGAAAACTTATTAGGAAGGATATTACTTCAAATCTATTTTATAGAAGTTCCTATAACCTCATGTCCCACTTTTGAAAATTCATCCTAAATTTTTTGAAATTTAAATCTTAAGATTAATAATATAATTCACTTAGGTAATAACATGTTATTTTGGCACAACTGTTGCATCTAGTACAACGAAAAGAATATATGATTATTCAGGAAAAACAATTCAAAAAAGCTGTATATTCGACATGTTATAAAAAATAGTAGCTTGGTTATAGCACAAAATAAACTATTATAAAACGATCAACTTTTATAGTGCTTCTCATGCACAATTATAATTATTTATAACAAATTAATTAACGCTATATATCGGCTGTTGTAATAAAACCAAACTATTTTCAACACAAAAAAGCACTATAGTATTTTTTACTTTCAATAAAGCTTTCTTAGTGTTGCATTTTAGTTTTTAAAATCTGCTGCATCCTTGTAGACCATGATAGTTAATACATATCAAAATGCTACATAAAGAATATTTCTGAAATATAAATACATTTAAATAATGAAAAATCATTAAAATTATTAAACGTAAAGATGGAGCACATATTTATTCATTTATCTTTTTAATAAAAGAGAGTAGTATATAATAACCAAAAAGTGAAAATAGTCATTCTCCAGTGTCTTACCAAAATCTGCCCAGAAGTTCAACACAAACAACTGATACTGGGACAAGACGAGTGAAACCTCACAAACATTAAAAAAACCGAAAAACAAATAGCCTCATGCACGCCCAAAATAAGTAACAAGGCGAGCCCTTCCACGACAAAGGGAGCGATGACCAACATCACCCAAGCTAGCGAACACCTAGCAACGCAGAACATAACCAAATCCAAACTACGTCTCCATCAAGCAAACAAAACACAAGCCTGAAACCCAATCTACGAAGCACACTGAGTAGATCATCCAACCAGCTAGTAGATCCTGACAACAACCCAAGTCTCACAGACATCCATCCACGACAAGAAAAATCGCATATAGCAGCGGTAGTATCTGCTTCTAATTCGCCGCTAAATAAGCCTTAGCGACGAATTTCCTGCATAATGTTGTAGTTGGTAAAAACCATGATGGTATCTGTATACGATTTTGCGACCGAATTTAGCATGAGTTTTTGACAATTTTTCGTCATTTTACTAATTATATAAAAAAAATATTTATTAATTTAATTTATATACCGACTATTTACTGACGGATAATTAATTTTATAATAAATTATTATTTATAAAAGGCGTCAGTAAATCCTTACTAATTGCCAAGGGATTAGCAACGAAAATTAAATTGAAGTAAACTTAGCCTCCCTTTTTTGTTAGTAATCCACAGGTATTCCTCTTCTGATCTGCGCGCGCGCACACACACACACACACACACACTTGTATACATACTCATCCCACACATAATTTGTGTTCCATTCAATACACAATTCTAATGTAAATACAACATAATTAATATCAACACACACACATCTCATAATCAATGTATTATATTAATTACTCATCTTATAATCAACATTCAACGTTACATTTTTTCAAATAAAATATTTTCTAATCTTATTCTATACTCGTTAATTTCCATATGTTATAACATGAAAATCAACATCAATTCATCAGAACAAATCTACTGCTACACTATTCACAACCTTCCTTCACCTTAACTCATTCCTTACAATCTTTGCCATTTCTTTTCGACCATCCACGGATATACTTCACTTTTTTCAGGGATATACTTCACTTAACGTAAATTAGCATCTGCCATTTCTTTAAGAGATTGTTCCAAATCATCTAGTTTTTGATCCTTAGATATAAATAATACAATTAATAAGAACTGAACCTGCAAATTCATATAATTAATAAGAACCATTGTCAAAAAACTATTTTGATTAGAGGAAACAATAAAAAGCTTAGTAAATGGCATAATGAGATGACCACTGTACATATACTTACCAAAAATATCTTTCATGTTAACTGCACATACCTTAAACTTAGTAAATGGCATAATGGAATCTGTTATAGTGTTATTTAATACAAACATAGGCCAATAACATGTACCTTAAGTTTAATAACCCGGAAATCCGAGCCAATTTAAAATTTTTATTTTGGCAATTTTAGTGAATTTTGATTATTTAAAATGAATTATTTTAAATAATAACGATGAAAAATTTATTTTGAATAGAATTAGAACGTATATATTTATATAGATCGTCATTAGAATATAAATAATTATTTATAATTATAAAAGGAATTGAAAATGGCGTGGTAATTCGATAATTCGATTTCGAATTTCAAATGAATGTACCGGGTGCAAAATAAACCGGATTTTGGTGAAACCAAAAATATTAGAATCTAATCGAGAATATCTTTCCAACGAATCCGAAAAATTGAAATTTCATAGCGGGAATCAAAAGTTATGCCCAGTTGAAAATTCAGAATAGTCGCTATGGAATTCTGGCCCTTAAAAATGGCCATTTTGCAAACGACTTCGGTTTTCGACGAAACCACTTTGTTGGATCCGCGATGTCAAATTATTGCTAGGTTTCAAATTTCATAATTTTTCGAATCAATATGTGAGCGTGGCAAAGGTAAACGTGTTTGACCAGTTTTAGTTGATTTTAATCGACTGGAAAATGACCATTTTTCAAATGGTCTCAGAATTTGACGAAATTAGTTTTGTTAGGACCGTATCGTCAATACGAAGCTAGAAAATATTTTTCGGGAATTTTTAGAGTTAGTATGTGACCCCGGTAAATTGAAATGTGCGTTCAAATTCAATATATAGAGTTATATTTTGATTTTGACAAAAACTGATCGAAACGATCGAATCAGTCTGCGATACATATCGCATTGTGTTCGAAATGGGGGTAATTAGCTATGGATGATAGTCGGTGAGCTCGATTTTGAGTTCAAATGTAAAGGTTGCTCTATATGGAAAAATTAAAATAAAATATATTATTATCTATGGCCCCCCCTCTTATCTCTCCCTCCCCTTCCTCATTACCACGGTCAAACTCAAAAAGAAAAAAAGAAAAAAAAAAACGCTACAGCCTCCGTTAGCCCGCCTCCACCCTCCAGGTGTTCGCCGCCGCCCCTAGCCCACCGCGCCGCCATGACGAGGTCCTCCCACCGCCTCTCTCCTTCTTCCCTCAAGATCGTCGTGAAACCCTAGCGCCTCAATCAGCCCCAAATCGAGCCATTTTGCCTGCCGCACCCCCCTTCTCAGATCCAACTCCGCTCCCCTCCGCCGACACTGCAAGCCGAGCCCCTCTCAGACTGAAAGACCCCCATCCCCACCTCCAAAAGCTTCAGTGAGTTTTTAATTTCCATTTCTATTTTATTATGTAAATAAAAATTCAATTTTTATAGTAGAGATTTGAAATGTGAACATGATTTTTAATATACATAGCTTCATATAAAAAAAATATGGTTTTGTTTATAAAGAAAAATAAAGATATGATTTTATTTAAAACTAAAGAGATCATACTTTTATCATAGAGAAAGGTTGGATTTTTATATATTGAATAGCAAGTAAAAATTCGATTTTTATATATTGAATAGCAAAGTAAAAATTCGATTTTTATATATTGAATAATAAAGTAAAAATTCGATTTTTATATATGTAGTGAATACGGATGACGAAAGCGATGAAGAAGGAACGGCGAAGACTTCTACATTTGAAGAGTCGTGGCGTTCGGTTTAGCTAGTTGGTGAGAGCTCCTCACTTTTAAATTTATTTCTAGTTAAAATATATACTAGGATGCAGAAGGTGTTTAGTAGCACCCGACACCCGTCGTCCACAGACCATGGACGGCTTGTATGCTTGTTTGTTTGATTTAGCTGTGTAGTTGATTGTGTGATGTGAAATGAAATAAAATATTTATATAGTTAAAATATTTTATAGTTGAAAATAGAATTTTTACCGTGTATTTAAAATGAAATAAAAATAAACAAATCGGACGATTTGTTTATATACACACATTTGACTGATATTGATTGGGACGATAAATTTTACACATCGCCCAACTGCACATCTGTGTTCGATTGTTTGAAAACCCCACACGGGTATTGGGGTGATATATGACATATACCAATCCCAATAATTAGTTGTATGTCGATCGATTGATTGACAGGCTGTTATAAGCATTGAATATTTATATTTGATGCTTATACAGTGTAGAATGCACTTTGGATAATGGTTGATTATTTGTCATTGTTGATATATACATGCGTTGTGTGGAAATCCATAGAAATAAAATCTATGGTAATTGATTGGGCCTCATTCCAGTTTTGAAATAGAATGTTTGAATAGAAATATTTGAACAGAAATATTTGTAAAAGAAATATTTGAAATAGAATATTTGAAAATAGAAATATATGAAGCCGTGTTGATTAGTTGACGCCATTTTGACGCAAACGACATTTATATCGATTGTATTCGTTTTTACAATGAATATTGAAAAGTGATTTCAGAATCGAATATTTTGAAATTGAATTCGAACCGAATTGAAATTGAATAGAATTGAATTTGAATGGAAAATGAATTCGAATTGAAATTGAATAAAATTAGATTCGAATTGAAAATGAATTCGAATTGAAATTGAATAGAATTGAATTAGAATTGAAATTGAATAGAAATGAATTAGAATTGAAATTGAATTGAAAACGAACTGAAATTGAATTAAAAATGAAATTGAATTGAAATCAATTTGAAATGAATTTAAAACGAATTTATAAGGAAAAATTCAATTTTGATTTGAATTTGAAATGAAGTTGAAATCATTTTGAAAACGAATTTAAAATGATTTATAAAATATGTTTCAAAAGGAAATCGACGAAGTATATATTATATATATTATATATATATATATATATAATATAATGGCCTGAATAGAACGCGCCACGTTGCGGTAGTTCGTGAATTTCGACCATTGACTTCGAATGGGTATTGCGGGAGATCCGACCGTCGGATTCTCCTAAAACCGGAACCGTTGGGTTCGTATCGAAAAGAGCTTTCTAATGAATATTAGAGATTTGAAATCTAATGGTTGGATTTGGAATTACGTCCAAATCAAATTTGGAAAAGGTCGCTGTAAGTGCAGTTCGATTGCCGACGATGGAAATCAACTGTATGGGCCTTGATAAAATTATTAAAAATAGTAATAATTTATGTAAAATCATAAGAAATGATTTGTGAAGTATCGGGATGAAAAACTCCATATTTGAAAAGATAAAAGTAGATTTTTATCAAAATGAACTAGTTTTGAACTAGAATTATAATTCTATTTATTTTTAAAAATAAATAAATTGGATTTGAAATGGTTTTGAAAATAACCAGAATTTCCAATAAGTGAATTGGAATGGATTTGAATCGAAATTGTCTTCGGAATATTTCGATGTTGGATTTAGTGATGATACAGATATTGTTATGGGAATTTGAAAGATATATCTATATTGTTATTTCCAATACGATATTTGTTGGTCGTAGAATTTGATATTGAATATAAGCCAATATATTTTCTATTCAGAGCCTTGTATTTAGTATCAAATGTGATTTGGGTTTATCGTGAATGGTGTCTTCATTAACACTGTTCTTAAGCCCAGTTTAGAAAAAGATTAAATCTTTTTATTTAGATTTAATGAAGTGTACCAATTAAATGGAATTTAATTGGAATTGAATTGGTATTGATTTTTGGGTTTATCGTGAACAGTGTTTTAAATAACACTTGTTCTTTAACCCGATAATTAATGGAATGTGATTTTGGGTTTATAGTGAATCGTGTTTTAAATGACATTGATTCTTTAACCCAGTTAAAGATTAAAACTAAGTGGAGTTTTAATGAATTTTTAATTAGATTGAAATGATCGAGAGTGGAGTATCCCCAGTTTTACTCCAGGCGATAGTTAAATCTTTAATTAGATTTGAACGTGGAATGGTAATTGAATTACCGATAACACCGTGGTGTTAGATGTGAAGTATCACCAGTTTTACTTCATGGGATAAATAGGTTGGGGTTGGGAAATAAAATAAATAATTACTTCGGTATGGTTCACTAATCCCGACTAGTTTGAAGTGATATTCAAAGGAAGATTAAAGAATAAATTTAAAGAATTTATCTTTGGTAAAATTAATGGGAACCTTTCCCAAAGTGTAAGAATATTTGAATAAAAGAATATTCCGAATTGGAATGAGGCGTATGTTGTATTTGTGTAACACATGTTTATTATCTACGTCAGTTATTCAGAAAGACCGGGTTTATCCCATTCTGAATAACTAATTCGACGTGGTGTCGAAGATGATGACGGTGGTTGAAGACCGGAGGTCTTCACATCATTTGGGTGATTACTGATGATCTTGATTGGGTCGTACACCCAAGAGGAGGGAATCAGTTGGTGATCGTCCAGACGTACTTGGAGATCGATGGATATGCGGGGTACTAGGTGTCTCTGGTTTTGTTCAGACCCAGAACGAACTTGTAAATGGACTGTGTGTCTGACATTGGATTTCAATCTGTTTGATTGATTTCTATTAAATATATATCTGTTTGGCGGCGGAGAATTTATTCTCTTGCTTAACGCCTTTCTCTGAGACGTACGAGCTCAGGGGTTATATATTGATGGATATCCATCGCATGAAACGAATTTCCTGTGTGGCATGCCTAAGTGGCAATGGATCAAGGCTTCTGTTGAAAAGCAAAGTCTTGTGGTTGATGATCAAAGCACGGCCTGTGTGGCGTAGCTTTGTGTAACGTTGATTCGCGAGCCTCGCACCTCGGTTGTGAACCAAAAACGGGAGAAGGACCTCAGGGAGGCATGCATTTCCTTCTAGTTAGAATTGGCGTCAATGGTTTTACACGCCCTGACGAGTTTGACTTATGTGGTTGTTGCTGTTGCGAAGCGCCTCGGATTTATCGGTCGTTCTCGAACCGATGGAGTCATTTAGTTGGCTCATCTACGCCCCAAAGGGCGGGGAAACGCGGTGTTTAGGCATTTTAATCCACATCGGTGGACCGGCCCTGTCGCTCCAAAGGTCACTCGAGCTCTGACCTGAGACATGGACTGGAGCGTTTCGAATCGGTGAGGACTATCTTTTTCCTCGGTTCGCAGATGGAAATCCAATTTCCAAATACGTGACTTTGCGGTTTTATTTGTAGAGCCTAGTATGGCGACATAGTAGCATGGGATACTATGCCGTCTATGATTGATACTTATGATTTGAAGTTGTTTTATACACTATGCACTTATAATAGTATCAAATGATTTGTTTTAAACGTATCAAGCATTCTTGGCTATTATAAGGTAAAAACCCTATCCTCCGGCTTGCGTTGCATTGTGTGATGGGACCTGGGTCTTATAATAGCTTCATTTTTCTTTGTTTAGCATTGCGCTGTTTGTTTTATGCACTGGCATTCTTGGGAGGAAACCCGTTCCGTGTTATACTTCGTGGTCCCTTGATTTACCTAACTTTAAAATAAAGATTAATAACTGTTTTAGTTCTCACACCAGTCACATGACTGACCTGGAGTTTATTGTTCTAACCTGAACTCTGGATGCCCTTATTTTGACACGGGCAGCTAGTAGTTTTGACTCGTGACTCCCCGGTAAGGAAACATCGGATACTTCGAGAACAACACACAAAAGAACGCAAACAGAAGAACATTTCATTGTTAATTACAACAATTCCATCAGAATACAAGAATATACAGAGTAGGAACAAATATTACACAACAGAAAAAAATATCAGAGATTTAAATTACATTTAAATACATCGCAGCGGAAAATAATACAATACACAACTGAAGGAGATATACAGATACAAAGCTTTCCGGATATCATTCCAGCTGTAAACCAGGATCCTGTGAATATAAATCTGCAAAACCAAAACTACTAGCTACCCGTGTCAAAATAAGGGCACCCAGAGTTTAGGTTAAAACAATAAACTCCAGGTCAGTCATGGGACTGGTGTGAGAACTAAAACAGTTATTAATCTTTATTTTTAAAGTTGGGTAAATCAAGGGACCACGCCGTATAACACGGAACAGGTTTCCTCCCAAGGACACCAGTGCATAAAACAATAGCGCAATGCTAAATAAAGAACAATGAAGCTATTATAAGACCCAGGTCCCATCACACAATGCAACGCAAACCGGATGATAGGGTTTTTACCTTATAATAGCCAAGAATGCTTGATACATTTAAAACAAATCATTTGATACTATTATAAGTGCATAGTGTATAAAACAACTTCAAATCATAAGTATCAATCATAGACGGCATAAGCGCCCCATCCCACTATGTCGCCATACTAGGCTCTACAAATAAATCCGCAAAGTCATGTATTTGGAAGTTGGATTTCCATCCATGAACCGAGGCAAGGGATCGTCCTCCACCGAATTCGAGACGCTCTAGCCCGCCCCTCAGGCAAGTACTCAGTCAAGCCTTTGGATCGTCAGGGCCGGTCCACCGATGTGGATTAAAATGCCTGAACACTGCGTTTCCCCACCCTATGGGGTGTCAATGAGTCCAATGACTCCATCGGTCCCGGATCGACCGATATATCCGAGGCGCCTAGCAACAACAACAAACACATAAGTCAAACTCGTCAGGGCGTGTAAAACCACTGACGCCACTTCTAGCTAGAAGGAAACGCATGCCCTCCCTGATGTCCTCTCCCGTTTCTGGTTCACAACCGGGGTGTGAGGCTCGCGAATCAACGTTACACAAAGCTATGCCACACATGCCATGCTTTGATCATCCACCACAAGACTCTGCTTTTCAACAGAAGCCTTGATCATATTGCCACTTAGGCATGCCACACAGGCAATTCACCCCATGCGTTTGATATCCATCGATATATGACCCCTGAGCTCGTACGTCTCAGAGTAGGACGTTAAGCAAGAGAATAAATTCTCCGCCGCCAAACAGATATATATTTAATAGAAATCAATCACACAGACTAAAATCCAATGTCAGACACATAGTCCATTTAAAGTCCGTTCTGGGTCTGAACGAAACCGGAGGCACCTAGTACCCCGCATATCCATCGATCTCCAAGTACGTCTGGACGATCACCAACTGATTCTCTCCTCTTGGGTGTACGACCCAATCAAGATCATCAGTAATCACCCAAACGATGTGAAGACCTCTGGTCTTCGACCACCGTCTTCATTTTCGACACCTCGTCGAATCAGTTATTCAGAATGGGATAAACCCGGTCTTTCTGAATAACTCGTGTATATAATAAACATGTGTTACACAAACACAACATGTGCCTCATTCCAATTCGGAATATTCTTTTATTCAAACATTCTTATACTTTGGGATTCCCATTAATTTTATCAAAGATAAATTCTTTAAATTTATTCTTTAATCTTCCTTTGGATATCAGTTCAAACTAGACGGGATTAGCGAACCATACCAAAGTAATTATTTATTTTATTTCCCAATCCCAACCTATTTATCTCATGAGGTAAAACTGGTAATACTTCATATCTAACACGACGGTGTTATCGGTAAATTCAATTACCATTTCACGTCCAAATCTAATTAAAGATTTAACTATCGCCTGGAGTAAAACTGGGGATACTCCATTCTCGACCATTTCAATCTAATTAAAGATTCATTAAAACTCCACTTAGTTTTAATCTTTAACTGGGTTAAAGGATCAATGTCATTTAAAACACGATTCACTATAAACCCAAAATCACATTCCATTAATTATCGGGTTAAAGAACAAGTGTTATTTAAAACACCGTTCACGATAAACCCAAGAATCAATTCAAATTCAATTCCAATTAAATTCCATTTAATTGGTACACTTCATTAAATCTAAATAAGAAGATTTAATCTTTTTCTCAAATGGGCTTAAGAACAGTGTTAATGAAGACACCATTCACGACAAACCCAAATCACATTTGATATTAAATACAAGGCTCTGAATAGAAAATATATCGGCTTATATTCAATATCAAATTCTACGACCAACAAATATCGTATTGGAAATAACGATATAAATATATCTTCCAAATTCCCATAACAATATCTGTATCATCACGAAATCCAACATCGAAATATTCCGAAGACAATTTCGATTCAAATCCATTCCAATTCACTTATTGGAAATTCTGGTTATTTTCAAAACCATTTCAAATCCAATTTATTTATTTTTAAAAATAAATAGAATTATAATTCTAGTTCAAAACTAGTTCATTTCGATAAAAATCTACTTTTATCTTTTCAAATATGGAGTTTTTCATCCCAATACTTCACAAATCATTTCTTATGATTTTACACAAATTATTACTATTTTTAGTAATTTTATCAAGGCCCGTACAGTTGATTTCCATCAACGGCCATCGAACTGCACTTACAGCGACCTTTTCAAAATTTGATTTGGACATAATTCCAAATCCAACAGTTAGATTTCTAATTTCTAATATTCATTAGAAAGCTCTTTTCGATACGAACCCAACGGTTCCGTTTTCAGGAGAATCCGACGTTCGGATCTCCCGCAATATACATTCGAAGTCAAAGGTCGAAATTCACGAACTACCGCAGCGCGGCGCGTTCTATTCAGGCCATTATATTATATATATAATATATATAGTTCGTCGATTTCCTTTTAAAACTTATCATATAAATCGTTTTAAATTCTTTTTCAAAACGATTTCAACTTCCTTTCAAATTCAAATCAAATTTTTTCCTTATAAATTCGATTTAAATTCATTTCAAATTGATTTCAATTCAAATCGATTTTTAATTCAATTTCCGTTCATTTTCAATTCAAATCAATTTCAATTCGAATTCGTTTCTATTCAATTTCAATTCGAATTCATTTTCTATTCAAATTCAATCCTTTTCAATTTCAATTCGAATTTCATTTCTATTCAATTTCAATTTCATTTCCAAATATTCGATTTTGAAATCACTTTTCAATATTCATTATAAAAACGAATATAATCGATATAAATTTCGTTTGCGTCTAAATGGCGTCAATCTAATCAACACGGCTTCATATATTTCTATTTTCAAATATTTCTTTTTCGAAACTGGAATGAGGCCCAATCAATTACCATATAATGTTAATTATATGGATTTTCTACTACACACATATATAACAGCAACGATAACTCATCAACCATCATCCAAAGTGCATCCTACACTGTATAAGCATCAAATATAGATATTTAACGCTTATAACAGTCTGTCTATCAATCGATCGACATACAACTAATTATTGGGATTAGTGTATGTCATACATCACCCCAATACCCGTGTGGGGTTTTCAAACAATCAAACACAGATTTTATTTATTCAGTTGGGCGATGTGTAAAATTTATTGTCCCAATCAATATCAGTCAAATGTATGTACATAAACAAATCGTCCGATTTGTTTATAATTATTTCATTTCAAATACACGTTAAAAATTCTATTTTCAACTATATAAAATATTTTAATTATATAAATATTTTATTTGATTTCACATCACATCACACAATGAACTACACATCAAAATCAAACAAACAAGCATACAAGCCGTCCATGGTCTGTGGACGACGGGTGTCGGGTGCTACTAAACACCGTCTGCATCCTAGTATATATTTTAACTAGAAAATTAAATTAAAAGTGAGAAGTTCTCACCGACTAGCTAATCCAAACGCCACGACTCTTCTTATGTAGAAAACTTCGTCGTGCTCGCCCTTTTGTCACTTTCGTTGCCCGCTTTCACTACATATATAAAAATTGAATTTTTACTTCGCTATTCAATATATAAAAATCAAATTTTTATATGGCTACTTCTATAAAGATCACATCTTTATTATTTCTACTATATAAAAATCACATTTTTATTCTTTCTATGATATAAAAATTATATTTTTATTCTTCACATATAAATAAAAATCATCTCTTTTCATTGTTAAAAATTTCGCCTTTTCATAGTTAAAAATCTTGTCTTTTCATAGTTAAAAATCTTACCTTTCTAACATTAAAAATCCTACCTTTCATGGTATAAAAATCTGACTTTTATTTACCTTTCACACATGTAAAAATCCGATTTTTATTCACCTTAAAAATCCTTTCTTTGTTAAAAATTTAATCCTTTCGGCATATAAATCTAACTTTCTTTAATAAAATTCCTATGTTGCCCTAATATAAAAGAAAATAAAAACTGATTATATATATATAAAAAATAAACACTTACAGTTTATTATTTCTACTATAAAAATTCGATTTTTATATATTGAATAGCAAACTAAAAATTCGATTTTTATATATTGAATAGCAAAGTAAAAATTTGATTTTTATATATTGAATAGCAAAGTAAAAATTCGATTTTTATATATTGAATAGCAAAGTAAAAATTCGATTTTTATATATTGAATAGCAAAGTAAAAATTCGATTTTTATATATGTAGTGAATATGGATGACGAAAGCGATGAAGAAGGAACGGCGAAGGCTTCTACATTTGAAGAGTCGTGGCGTTCGTTTAGCTAGTTGGTGAGAGCTCCTCACTTATAAATTTATTTCTAGTTAAAATATATACTAGGATGCAGACGGTGTTTAGTAGCACCCGACACCCGTCGTCCACAGACCATGGACGGCTTGTATGCTTGTTTGTTTGATTTTGCTATGTAGTTGATTGTGTGTTGTTCTCGAAGTATCTGCTCTTTCCTTACCGGGGAAGTTACGGGTCCTTAACAATCAGGCGTTTCGAACGGTCTGGGTCGGTTTAGCGACTGATTCGGATCGAGCGAAATTCCCGTTCGTGACATCGTGGTATCAAAGCTTTGGATTACAAAGCTCAGAGAACAAGACACATTAGAACCGAACGAAAGAATTCATCAAAAATTGGATTAGTAATATCCAATGAGAAAGACTCGTTAGAGATAGGATCAGTAGTATCCTAGAACGAGTGTGAAGGGTGTTAACTTTTCAAAATAAAATCGAAAACAAGTTTTGTTTTGAAAATTTAAATCAATTATTCGTATTTGATTATTTAATTTATATTGATTTGGACAATCCAGTATATAAAGATTTTGCATATACGTCTGATCCACGGGTATTCAAAGTTTTAATATATTGGATAGATATAAAATCGCACTGTAGTCGCTCGGGGATAATTCTGGTGATGTCGCGACATCAACAGTATTTGTGTTCGAGTTTCGAAGGTGTGATATTTATATATTTCCTATTGACTGGTGTGAGAACCAAAGCTAGATAGGGCTTATTGTTGTGATTTGGCATCAAAAATCTGATTTTTAGACTATGTATCAAAATTATGTGTTTGAAATGATAATCAACTAACTGATTGATGGTTGAGTTGTTTGATTATTGTTGGATTAATTAAAATTTGAACCTTTAGCCAAATTGAACCAAATAGCGAGTTGTATTGAAAATTAGTCGCATTTGTATGCATGTACATGTATATCTATTGAACAGGTCATAGCAAGGAGGCTAGAGCAGAAGAATAAAATTGTTTGCCCGACAAATAGGTACATGTTTACCATAATTTACTGTTTTGTTTGGGTGATGATGATTTTATGAGCTGATTGGCTAGCCGCTTGGCTTTTTCATTTTCTTTTTGATTGAAGAAGGCCATGGGAGGCTATATGAAATATCCCGAAGTCCCCGGTGCAGGGGAGGTTATGGCGAAATTTTTCGAAATTTTAGGGTGTTAGCCAAATTTTTTGGAAAATTTGGAAAGTTCTTAGAAACTGAAAAGTTGAAGAACTTAAGCCGTAAAGAAAATAATGAAAGTTGAGTTATTAAACAACTTTCGGCTTCGTTCCTTTTCGGGGACGAAAAGTTTTAAGTGAGGGAGATTGTAATAACCCGGAAATCCGAGCCAATTTAAATTTTTTATTTTGGCAATTTTAGTGAATTTTAATTATTTAAAATGAATTATTTTAAATAATAACGATGAAAAATTTATTTTGAATAGAATTAGAACGTATATATTTATATAGATCGTCGTTAGAATATAAATAATTATTTATAATTATAAAAGGAATTGAAAATGGCGCGGTAGTTTGATAATTCGATTTCGAATTTCAAATGAATGTACCGGGTGCAAAATAAACCGGATTTTGGCGGAACTAAAAATATTAGAATCTAATCGGGAATATCTTTCCAGCGAATCCGAAAAATTGAAATTTCATAGCGGGAATCAAAAGTTATGCCCAGTTGAAAATTCAGAATAGTCGCTATGGAATTATGGCCCTTGAAAATGGCGATTTTGTAAACGACCTTGGTTTTCGACGAAACCACTTTTGTTGGATCCGCGATGTCAAATTATTGCTTGGTTTCAAATTTCATAATTTTTCGAATTAATATGTGAGCGTGGCAAAGGAAAACGTGTTTGACCAGTTTTAGTTGATTTTAATCGACTGGTAAATGACCATTTTTCAAACGGTCTCGGAATTTAACGAAATTAATTTTGTTAGGACCGTATCGTCAATATGAAGCTAGAAAATATTTTTCGGGAATTTTTAGAGTTAGTATGTGGCCCCGGTAAATTGAAATGTGTGTTCAAATTCAATATATAGAGTTATATTTTGATTTTGACGAAAACTGATCGAAACGATCAACCTGCGAAACATATCCCATTGTGTTCGGAATGGGGGTAATTAGCTATGGATGACAGTCGGTGGGCTCGATTTTGAGTTCAAATCTAAAGGTTGCTCTATATGGAAAAATTAAATTAAAATAAAATATATTAATATCTATGTCCCCGCCCCTCTTATCTCTCCCTCCCCTTCCTCATTACCACGGTCAAACTCAAAAAAAAAAAAATGCTACAGCCTCCGTTATCCCGCCTCCACCCTCCAGGCATTCGCCGCCGCCCCTAGCCTACCGCGCCGCCATGACGAGGTCCTCCCACCGCCTCTCTCCTTCTTCCCTCAAGATCGTTGTGAAACCCTAGCGCCTCAATCAGCCCCACATCGAGCCATTTTGCTTGCTGCGCCCCCTTCTCAGATCCAACTCCGCTCCCCTCCGCCGACACTACAAGCCGAGCCCCTCTCAGACTGAAAGACCCCCATCCCCACCTCCAAAAGCTTTAGTGAGTTTTTAATTTCCATTTCTATTTTATTATGTAAATAAAAATTCAATTTTTATAGTAGAGATTTGAAATGTGAACATGATTTTTTATATACATAGCTTCATATAAAAATATATGATTTTGTTTATAAAGAAAAATAAAGATATGATTTTGTTTAAAACTAAAGAGATCATACTTTTATCATAGAGAAAGGTTGGATTTTTATATATTGAATAGCAAAGTAAAAATTCGATTTTTATATATTGAATAGCAAAGTAAAAATTCTATTTTTATATATTGAATAGCAAAGTAAAAATTCGATTTTTATATATTGAATAGAAAAGTAAAAATTCGATTTTTATATATGTAGTGAATACGGATGATGAAAGCGATGAAGAAGGAACGACGAAGACTTCTACATTTGAAGAGTCGTGGCGTTCGGTTTAGCTAGTTGGTGAGAGCTCCTCACTTTTAAATTTATTTCTAGTTAAAATTTATACTAGGATGCAGACGGTGTTTAGTAGCATCCGACACCCGTCGTCCACAGACCATGGACGGCTTGTATGCTTGTTTATTTGATTTTGCTGTGTAGTTGATTGTGTGATGTGATGTGAAATGAAATAAAATATTTATATAGTTAAAATATTTTATAGTTGAAAATAGAATTTTTAACGTGTATTTAAAATGAAATAAAAATAAACAAATCGGACGATTTGTTTATATACACACATTTGACTGATATTGATTGGGACGATAAATTTTACACATCGCCCAACCGCACAAATAAAATCTGTGTTTGATTGATTGAAAACCCCACATGGGTATTGGGGTGATATATGACATACACCAATCCCAATAATTAGTTGTATGTTGATCGATTGATTGACAGGCTGTTATAAGCGTTGAATATTTATATTGGATGCTTATACAGTGTAGAATGCACTTTGTATGATGGTTGATTATTTGTCATTGTTGATATATACATGCGTTGTATGGAAATCCATAGAAATAAAATCTATGGTAATTGATTGGGCCTCATTCCAGTTTTGAAATAGAATGTTTGAATAGAAATATTTGAACTAGAATATTTGAAAAAGAAATATTTGAACAGAAATATTTGAAAAAGAAATATTTGAAATAGAATATTTGAAAATAGAAATATATGAAGCCGTGTTGATTAGTTGACGCCATTTTGACGCAAACGACATTTATATCGATTATATTCGTTTTTATAATGAATATTGAAAAGTGATTTCAGAATCGAATATTTTGGAATTGAATTCGAACCAAATTGAAATTGAATAGAATTGAATTTTAATGGAAAATGAATTCGAATTGAAATTGAATAAAATTAGATTCGAATTGAAAATGAATTCGAATTGAAATTGAATAGAATTGAATTCGAATTGAAATTGAATAGAAATGATTTCGAATTGAAATTGAATTGAAAATGAACTGAAATTGAATTAAAAATGAAATTGAATTGAAATCAATTTGAAATGAATTTAAAACGAATTTATAAGGAAAAATTCAATTTTGATTTGAATTTGAAATGAAGTTGAAATCGTTTTAAAAATGAATTTAAAACGATTTATAAAATACGTTTTAAAAGGAAATCGACGAAGTATATATTATATATATTATATATATAATATAATGGCCTGAATAGAACGCGCTGCGCTGTGGTAGTTCTTGAATTTTGACCATTGACTTCGAATGGGTATTGCGGGAGATCCGACCGTCGGATTCTCCTAAAACCGGAACCGTTGGGTTCGTATCGAAAAGAGCTTTCTAATGAATATTAGAGATTTGAAATCTAACGGTTGGATTTGGAATTATGTCCAAGTCAAATTTGGAAAAGGTCGCTGTAAGTGCAGTTCGATGGCCGCTGATGGAAATCAACTGTACGGGCCATGATAAAATTATTAAAAATAGTAATAATTTGTGTAAAATCATAAGAAATAATTTGTGAAGTATTGGGATGAAAAACTCCATATTTGAAAAGATAAAAGTAGATTTTTATCGAAATGAACTAGTTTTGAACTAGAATTATAATTCTATTTATTTTTAAAAATAAATAAATTGGATTTGAAATGGTTTTGAAAATAACCAGAATTTCCAATAAGTGAATTGGAATGGATTTGAATCGAAATTGTCTTCGGAATATTTCGATGTTGGATTTAGTGATGATACATATATTGTTATGGGAATTTGAAAGATATATCTATATCGTTATTTCCAATACGATATTTTTTGGTCATAGAATTTGATATTGAATATAAGCCGATATATTTTCTATTCAGAGCCTTGTATTTAATATCAAATGTGATTTGGGTTAGTCATGAATGGTGTCTTCATTAACACTGTTCTGAAGCCCAGTTGAGAAAAAGATTAAATCTTTTTATTTAGATTTACTGAAGTGTACCAATTAAATGGAATTTAATTGGAATTGAATTGGTATTGATTTTTGGGTTTATCGTGAACAGTGTTTTAAATAACACTTGTTCTTTAACCCGATAATTAATGGAATGTGATTTTGGGTTTATAGTAAATCGTGTTTTAACCCAGTTAAAGATTAAAACTAAGTGGAGTTTTAATGAATCTTTAATTAGATTGAAATGATCGAGAGTGGAGTATCCCCAGTTTTAGTCTAGGCGATAGTTAAATCTTTAACTAGATTTGAACGTGAAATGGTAATTGAATTATTGATAACACAGTGGTGTTAGATGTGAAGTATCACCAATTTTACTTCATGGGATAAATAGGTTGGTGTTGGGAAATAAAATAAATAATTACTTCAGTATGGTTCGCTAATCCGGACTAGTTTGAAGTGATATTCAAAGGAAGATTAAAGAATAAATTTAAAGAATTTATCTTTGATAAAATTAATGGGAACCTTTCCCAAAGTGTAAGAATATTTGAATAAAAGAATATTCCGAATTGGAATGAGGCGTATGTTGTGTTTGTGTAACACATGTTTATTATCTACGTGAGTTATTCAGAAAGACCGGGTTTATCCCATTCTGAATAACGGATTCTACGTGGTGTCGAAGATGAAGACGGTGGTTGAAGGCCGGAGGTCTACGCGTCATTTGGATAATTACTGATGATCTTGATTGGGCCGTATACCCAAGAGGAGAGAATCAGTTGGTGTTCGTCCAGACGTACTTGGAGATCGATGGATATGCGGGGTACTAGGTGCCTCCGGTTTCGTTCAGACCCAGAACGAACTTGTAAATGGACTGTGTGTCTGACATTGGATTTCAGTCTGTGTGATTGATTTCTATTAAATATATATCTGTTTGGCGGCGGAGAATTTATTCTCTTGCTTAACGCCCTTCTCTGAGACGTACGAGCTCAGGGGTTATATATTGATGGATATCCATCGCATGGAACGAATTGCCTGTGTGGCATGCCTAAGTGGCAATGGATCAAGGCTTCTGTTGAAAAGCAAAGTCTTGTGGTTGATGATCAAAGCACGACCTGTGTGGCGTAGCTTTGTGTAACGTTGATTCGCGAGCCTCACACCTCGACTGTGAACCAAAAATGGGAGAAGGACCTCAGGGAGGGCATGTGTTTCCTTCTAGTTAGAAGTGGCGTCAGTGGTTTTACACGTCCTGACGAGTTTGACTTCTGTGGTTGTTGCTGTTGCGAGGCGCCTCGGATTTATCGGTCGTTCTCGAACCGATGGAGTCATTTAGTTGGCTCACCTACGCCCCAAAGGGCGGGGAAACGCAGTGTTCAGGCATTTTAATCCACATCGGTGGACTGGCCCTATCGCTCCAAAGGTCACTCGAGCTCTGACCTGAGACACGGACTGGAGCGTCTTGAATCGGTGAGGACTATCTTTTGCCTCGGTTCGCAGATGGAAATCCAATTTCCAAATGCATGACTTTGCGGTTTTATTTGTAGAGCCTAGTATGGTGACATAGTAGCATGGGATACTATGCCGTCTATGATTGATACTTATGATTTGAAGTTGGTTTATACACTGTGCACTTATAATAATATCAAATGATTTGTTTTAAACGTATCAAGCATTCTTGGCTATTATAAGGTAAAAACCCTATCCTCCGGCTTGTGTTGCATTGTGTGATGGGACCTGGGTCTTATAATAGCTTCATTTTTCTTTATTTAGCATTGCGCTATTTGTTTTATGCACTGGCATTCTTGGGAGGAAACCCGGCCGTTCCGTGTTATACGGCGTGGTCCCTTGATTTACCTAACTTTAAAATAAAGATTAATAACTGTTTTAGTTCTCACACCAGTCACATGACTGACCTGGAGTTTATTGTTTTAACCTAAACTCTAGGTGCCCTTATTTTGACACGGGTAGCTAGTAGTTTTGGTTTTGCAGATTTGTATTCACAGGATCCTGATTTACAGCTGGAACGATACTCGGAAAGATCTGTATCCGTGTATTACTTCTAGTTGTGTATTGTATTATTTTCTGCTGCTATGTAATGAATTGTAATCTCTGATATTTTATAATGTATATTATTTGTTTATACTCTGTATGTTCTTGTATTCTGATGGAATTGTTGTAATTAACAATGAAATGTTCTTCTGTCTGCGTTCTTGTGTGTTGTTCTCGAAGTATCCGCTCTTTCCTTACCGGGGAAGTTACGGGTCCTTAACAATCAGGCATTTCGAACGGTCTGGGTCGGTTTATCGACTGATTCAGATCGAGCGAAATTCCCGGTCGTGACATTAAGTTTGGCCCTGGCTGCACATAGTAAAAGCTTTCGGGTTGGAACCAAAAATGTATGAAATATAGTTTAATAATCTAAAAAACAGAAGCATTTAAAATTGAAGAAAGTACTTCATAACGATTGCGACTGCCTTCGTATGTCTTTTTGCTCGTCAAATAAATAAAGATCTAGGAGTAAAAAGTCAACTGACATTTTAATGTAGATCATAACATGCAATGTTTTTAAACTATATTAATGCAAAGGTAAAACATGCACAACTGAACGTTATGTATTTTTGTTTATAGTTGCAACTTTCCTTTACCTAAAGCTATCAATTTTTTCTCCAGCTGGTCTGCACAGCTATTTTCTGTTGCCTGAGGCAACCCATACTATCAAGCCGACCCTGCTTAGAAGGAACGTGCATTTGCAGTTTATAGACTCATCCAACTGCCATATGATTTAACGATAAATATATTTACAAAAAAAAGACGCGATGAGAATCAAAGTAAGAATATGAATTATGAAGATAAATGATTTTTAAACAGTAAATGTCTATGATCAAATCTACATCGTCATTTGTCTCTTTATATTTGTCCTAATCAGCAATCAGTGATTTTTTTTTTTATATAAATGCATACATAGGTGCATACAAATATAATGTGGCCTTAAGGATGTATATACCGGAATAATAAATGTAATCTTCTACTATATAATGAAAATATATCCTGTGAGCTGAACTCGATAATGGAAACTATATCCATTTGAAATAATAGGAAATTTACTTAAAACGTGAAATCGTAATAAATTTGAGTAATAAACATTTAATCAGCTGCAATATTTCATGAACATGCTATGAGCAAACTCGTTACTTTTCAGATATTCAACCCATTTTTGGTGTTGTTGTTGTTCATTATGCCCAACCTGTCCCAGTCTTATCAGTCAACCTTTTCACCTCAGTTTTCAAAAATGACCAAACTTGCAACAATGCTTATGAATTAATTGAAAAAATGCACTTTTAATTGAGGATAAATTATGCTAACCTAAAAGATTTTAGATCAAGAAATTGGTACATTAACTAACTGGGCTAATAATATCTAATCAGACAATCAAAATAATAATAAAGATGAATGTATAGTAAACAAGAAATTAGTCTGCCAACTAAAAGAATTTGAATCTGACAGCTAAGTATAAGAAATGAAATAAGAAGCTCGAAACCTATAATTACACCCAGAATATCCCCACGAGCTCTAATTCATCGAAAGTTAAAAACTAATCAATTCTTAGGGCAATAATTATAAGAAAAAACCGGATTAATAATTTAAAGTATGAATATTAAACGATTGCTAGAAGCGAAAATCAAACGAATACCTGTATATTAAAAGTGGCCATTAACCGAAATTATCAAAAGTAACTTCATACCATCAACCTACGAGAAGAAGAGCAGAGTTATTGAAGTTTCCTTTTGTGAAGATTGCACGAACTTCAGCATCGCTGCACCCCTTTCTCAAATTTCGCTGAACCCGTAACACAATATAATACCATCATTAGCTGGAGACCACCGCTGGAGATCTTGAGCTTGTCAACGAGCTGGAGACCATCGCTGTCATGCGTACAAGTCGGATTCACATGATGCAGTACTCTGGACGAGATCAACCTGAGGGATTCGAAGCCCTAGATGTCAACGATTCAGCAGAAGACTGGATTTTTAGGAGTCTGTCGAATTGGATCGTGGAACTATGTGGTGGCTTCAGATATGAATTTGGGCATTTGGTTTGTAGTGAAAATTTTAAATAAAATTATACTTGTTGTGGCTAGCAATGGTTGAAGAGAATGGAGCCAAAATTTCATCGTTTGGAGCCAAGACCTGTTTAGTATGACATAAGTTTTTTTAATGATTCAAATGATTATAAAAGCCATAATTTGGGATATTGGTTACCTGAGGAACACATTTGTAGCCTGAGCGAACAATTTTTCAAAAAAATTACCATGTATAAATATTTATTCAAACACAACGGAGATGTACCATTATTAAACATTTTGAACTATCCTATTTTTTATTGCATTTAATTTCTGCTAAATGATGACACCATTCATTTAATTTTTTTTCCAATTTAAGTACTAATTTAATATAAATCTAAAAATACTTAAAAAATTAAAATATTAATATTAACGATTATTAATAACAAACGATTAATTAATTCACAAAAGTAAATCTTTTACATACAAATTGTAAATTAATTAATAGAAAAAATTATTAAAAATACTAGTTAATATTAGTTCGTAGCCTGTTACCAATTATTTGTTGTAATACACTTACTAGTTAATTAATATTATTAGTACATATTATTTCACATTTCAAATTAATTAATATCCATTAGTTTATTATTATTAATAGATTATTAATTATTGGATATTACATCAAAATTATTAAATATTACTTATTTAATATATATTAAATGTTAAACATAATTAATGAATAATAAATATTAATTATTCAATATTTTAAAATGTTAATTATGTTTATTTATTAATAAATGTAATTAGCAAATATTAATTATGAATTACTAATTATTAGTAAAGAGCAATAACAATTCATTAGATAAAAAAATAGTATTAATTAGTATTAATTTATTATAATAGTTAGGAATTGAAAATTATTTTAAAATAATTATTATGTATTGAATATTACTTCTTAATTGTTTAATATTAAATTATTAATTATATTTATTATTTATTGAATTTAATTAATAAATATTAACAATAATTTACTAATTAATAATAATTAACTATTATAAACTGCTAAATGTATAAAAAAATTACTTATTGATAATAATCAGTGAAAAAAAGCTGCTTAAGATAAGTTTGGAAAACTTTCTAAAAAAACTTCACACTTATTAATTATCAAAAGTTTATTACTCGATATTAAATATCATTTATTAATTATTAAATTTTATTTCTATTTATTAACAATTAATTATTCAATAATAAATTTAATTAAACAACGAATATTAATCTATTTTATTAATTATTATTACCTCTTATTTATATTTTATAGTAATTACTAATTAACCAGTACTAACTATTGAATATTATTTACTTTTAATAGTAATTATTTATTATTAATATATTATTAACATTAATTATTTAGAATTTATATTTACTTATTAATTACTAAGTAAAAACACAAATGTTAAAGTCCTTTTCAATCTCTTGAAAGCTGCTGCAAAAATAGCGTCAAAGTTTTGACGATGGTAAACATCCTCTATCTGCAACGGAATTTAGCGTTAACTTTTTTATGATGGTAAAGTGCTCCAATTTCCAATGATTTAGCGACAGAAATTAGATTCGACGGTAATAATTTAAAATAAGTTGACATATAAAATCCAAAATATTATCACTTACAAAGTCCACGAAAATCGATAGCTAATTTGCGATGGAATTTTCCGCTGCTAAAAATCTGCTGCTATATACAGCTTTTCTTGTAGTGATCCCTAGTCCAAAAAGGCCACCCGATGAGTGATATTTCTAATAAGATATCCCGAGACATATATATATATATATATATATGTAAGGATTCACCCACGCCCGCAAGTGGAAGCGAACACCATGTAACATTGAAAGCACGAGCCAATGCTAAAGAACGATGGCGAAGGTTACCCATGAAAGGCTACCTCAAAACGTAAAGTATACATCATCCTTAACTTTACGAATGATGGAACATGACATCATTGGTGACTCATCGAAAACAACCTTGTTTTGAGAGCACGAAAGGTGCCAACATATGAGATAAGGAATAAGCCGAAAGAGGATAAACCAGAGATCCTTTTCGGACTCCCTTCCCACTAAGGGTGTAAACGGGTTAGACCAGACCGGATGGAGGTGTGTCCTAGTCATGTCCTATAAGAGATTCAGATGGACACAGACCAGACACCATAGAGCTTCGGACCGAGCCAAACAACGGAGTGTCATGTCCGATATAGCCTTGAATGATAGAAAAACATCGAACATTTTGGATCAGACCGAATACTGATGTTTCCTAGTCCTGTCTTATAAGAGAACTGTATACGGACCTGACATCATATAACATCGGATCGAGCCGGACAACATACTGTCGTGTCCGGTATAAAGCCTTGCTTCCCGCCAGGAATGAAGCAAGTCAATTAGAGAATGATGTCTCCCCTAAGACCTACCAAAACCTCAAAGAAAGACCAAATATCATGGGAGCAATCGCTAAACAAAAATAAGTTAGCAGTCGATTCAAAATCTCCTGCTCTACAACACTTGCAATGAGACACAAACGGGATACTGACCTCAGTAGGTTAATATCCAATGGTAACCCTCATGTAGGATTTTTCACATAAGAGTGAAAACTTTTGGATGGATTCGGAAATTCCAAATGTAATAGAAGACGGGGATTCTCGGCACCGGAATTCTAGCAGAATTCCAAGCTGCTCTCAGAGAGAAAGGACCACCATTTCAGTTGGTACCTCCACCGTGAGAGTGAGGAAAGGCCTTCACCGATTGCATCCATTTCCACATCTCACTAGCGTAAGACGAGGTTCTATAGAAATCTAAAAGAAAAAGGCGACGGTACTTAGCATAAAGAAACATTGCCCATAGAGAGTCACTAGAACAGAACGTAACCAAATCTTATAAGTGTAAGCTTTTCAGACTTACTTTGGGTTCCGAAACCCTAGACTACTTTCGTGTTTGGGATGGAAAATGATTTCTTAAGAGACCCAGTGATGTCTCTTCGCATCGTTCTTTTCCCTAAAAAAAAAAGAAGATGCCAAAGAGCGAAAAGATCGAAAAAAGGAGGAGGTGGGTGTCATGGCAGCGAAAACATCAGACCCAATAAAATCAAGAGCTAACTTATTGAGAACAAGTCTATCATCTTGGGAGATGAGAGAGGAGTTCCATACAAAAAAACTTCCCATAGCTTTATCAGTAAAAGGGTCGAAGATCGCGTTGAGCTTGTGATCTCTATAAAGAACAACATCATGGTAAGGCAAAGGAAGGGAGGAAACTCTAAAACCAGAAAAGGACTTTATCCAAGAAATCTTTACTTATCCATAGACTTGGAGGGAACAAGGCAACTCATAGGCGAGTTGGCCCGAGCAACGTTTATAGAGATGCATAAATGTCAGAAGCTGATGATTGGGGAGTTGGTTCCCATTGGAAAAAAAATGATGTTATTAGCAAATGACAAAGAAGAGATCACAGGTGTAACAACCCGCAAATTCTGAACCAATTTAAAATTTTTATTTTAGAAATTTTAATGGGTTTTTAATATTTAAGATTGTTTATTTTAAATAATAATGATTAAAAATTTATTTTAATCGAAGTTAGAGCAAATGTATTCATTTTGATTTCGAAAGCAATTAGAAATAGTACGGTAGTTTAAAAAGTCAAACCTTCACTTTGACCGAATGTACCGGATTCAAAATTTAACAGATTATAGTGAAACAAAAAATATCTAAATCTGTTTGAAATTATCTTTCCAACGAATCCGAAAAATCTAAATTTCATAGAGGAAATCAAAAGATATGGTCAGTTGAATATTTAGAATAGTCGCTATATAATTTATATATTTTTTAATATAATATATATAGCTTAAAAATAGCCATTTTGCAAACGACCTCCGTTTTCGACGAAACCTCTTTTGTTGGAACCGGAATGTCAAATTATTGCTAGATTTCAATTTTCATAATTTTCTGAATTAATATGTGAGCGTGGCAAAAGAAAATGTGTTTTGTCAATTTCAGTCAAATATAATCGACTTGAAAATGGCCATTTTTCAAACAGTCTCAGAATTCGACGAAATTAATTTTGCTAGGACCGTATCATTAAAACAAAGCCAGTAATAAATTTTTTGGATTTTTCTAAGTTCGTATGTGGCCCCGGTGAATTTAAATATGCGATCAATTTAATTTATTAAAGGATTTAAATATTAGATTAAATAATTCAAGCCACAAACAGTCGTTTGGGCTGACGAGGCTTATCCAATTGGATCCGGAACGGGAGCTATTGAGACGACCCAAACTTCCCCTTGAAGGAAAGCCCGGATTACCTTGAGAACATGACAAATCAGAACGCAAACAGAAGAACATTTCATTGTATATTACAAAAATTTCATCATAATACAAGAATATACAGAATATGAATTAATATTACACAGAAAATATCAGAGATTTAAATTACATTTAAATACATCGCAGTGGAAAAACAATACAAAGCACAACTGAAAGTAATACATGGATACAGAGCTTTCCGAGCATCGTTCCAGTTGTAAATTAGGATCCTGTGAATATAAATTTGCAAAACCAAAACTACTAGCTTCCTGTGTGGAAAATAGGGGCACCCACAGTTTAGGTTAAAACAATAAACTCCAGGTCAGTCATGTGACTGGTGTGAGAACTAAAACAGTTATTAATCTTTGTTTTTAAAGTTAGGTAAATCAAGGGACCACGCCGTATAACACGGAACGAGTTTCCTCCCAAGAATACCAGTGCAGAAAACAAACAGCGCAATGCTAAATAAAGAACAATGAAGCTATTATAAGACCCAGGTCCCATCACACAATGCAACGCACGCCGGAGGATAGGGTTTTCCCTTATAATAGCCAAATATGCTTGATACGTGAAATTTCATCTTATATTATTACTATAAGTGAAGAAAACAATTTCAAATATAAATGTATCAATCATAGACGACATGGGTACCATATATCATGTCGCCAATACTAGGCTCTACAATCAAAACCAAAAAATGTCATATTTGGAAATTGGATTTCCATCATGGTGGCTCCTGATTCGAAAGATCGATCGCGTAGTGCCATCCACAACGACTTACGTCTCAGCTAGAGAAAACATTGTAATGCACATCCGCACTTTTAGGAAATCGAGTATCACTGCGGCTTGCGTCTCGGCGAGAGAAAACACCGCTTACCCTATCCCTCTGAGCACTAAGCTCAATCTCGGTCGACCGAATCCATGACAGCACTAAGGTGCCCATCCACTAAAAAGCATACTGATCAAACCATCAGTTTACCACAATACCGGGGTGTGAGGCTCGCGAATCAACGCTATACACAAAGCCGTGCTATATTAAAGCTGCGCTTTGATCATCATCCACCAAACTTTGCTTTTCAACAAAAGTCTGGATCACTACATCTCAGCATGCCACACTATCAATCCATATCGTACCACTGATTTCTGCCAATATATAACCTCTGAGCTCGTATGTCTCAGAGAAGGGCGTTAAGCAAGAGAATAAATTCTCCGCTGCCAAACAGATATATATTTAGCAGAGATCAACGAATACAATATAAAGGAATACAATGTCCGACACACCATCCATTTACAAGTCCGTTCTAGGTCTGAACGAAACCGGAGGCACTTTCCTCGCATATCTGTCGACCTCCAAGTACATACGGACGGCTACTACTTTAGCCCCTTCAAGGTAGCTACTCCCATCGTGAGCATCAGTAGCACCCATCCATTCGATGTGAAGATCGTCGGTCTTGCACTGTCTTCAATCTCTTCGACTCATCGTCGAATCAGTTATTCAGAATGGGTTATACCCGGCCTTTCTGAATAACTCGCGTATCTTAATCAACAAGTGCTATAAAACAAAATATATACCTCATTCCAATTCAGAATATTCTTTTATTCAGATATTCACACTCCTAGGGAGAGGTTCTCATTAATTTTATCAAAGATAAGTTCTTTTAAATTTATTCTTTAATCTTCCTTTGGATGTCATTTCAAACCAGATTATGGTTTTCCAAACTAGTCGAGATTAGCGAACCACACCGAAGTAATTATTTATTTTATTTCCCAATCCCAACCTATTCATCCCATGGAGCAAAACTGTTATTACCCCATAACTAACACCACGGTGTTATCGGTAAATTTAATTACTATTTCACGTTCAAATCTAATTAAAGATTTAACTATCGCTAGGAGTAAAACTGGTGATACTCCCCTTTCGATCATTTCTAAATTTTGATAATTTGAATTATCAATTCACATTTCAATCTAATTACCGATTCATTAAAACTCCTTTTACTGGGTTAAAGAACTAATGTCATTTAAAACACAGTCCACGATAAACCCAAATCACATTCTATTTATTATCGGGTTAAAGAACAAGTGTTATTTAAAACACCGTTCACGGTAAACCCATACATCAATTCTAATTCAATTCCAATTAGATATATTAGAAATTCTGGTTATTTAAAACTCACTTCAAATTCAATTTATTTATTTCAAAAATAAATTGGTTTTAATTCTAGTTCCAAACTAGTTCATTTCGATAAAAAACTAATTTTACCTTTTCAAATATGGAATTTTTCATCCCAGTTTTTCCCAAATCAGTTCCTATGATTTTACACAAATTATAGATATTTTTAATAATTTTATCAAGGCCCGTACAGTCGATTTCCACTAATGGCCATCGAACTGCACTAACAATGACCTTTTCCAAATTTGATTTTGGCATAATTCCAAATCCAGCCGTTAGATTTCAAATTTCTAATATTCATCAGAAATCTCTTTTCGATACGAACCCAACGGTTCCGGTTTTAGGAGAATCCGACGGTCGGATCTCCCGCAACGTCAATTCGAAGTCAATGGTCGAAATTCGCGAACTACCGCAGCGTAGTGCGTTCTATTCAGACCATTATATTATATATATAATATATATAATATATATTTCGTCGATTTCCTTTTAAAAATGAATTTTATAAATCGTTTTAAATTCGTTTTCAAAACGATTTCAACTGCATTTCAAATTCAAATCAAGATTGAATTTTTCCAATATAAATTCGTTTTAAATTCATTTCAAATTGATTTCGATTCAAATTCAATCCTATTCAATTTCAATTCGAATTCATTTCTATTCAATTTCAATTCGAATTCATTTTCTATTCAATTCAAATTCATTTTATATTAAGTTCAATTCGAATTCGTTTTCAATTCTATACAATTCGAATTCATTTTCATTTCTATTCAATTCAAATTCATTTTATATTCAATTCAATTCGAATTCGTTTTATATTCAATTCAATTCGAACTCGTTTTATATTCAATTCAATTCGAATTCGTTTTATATTCAATTCGAATTCATTTTATATTAAATTCAATTCGAATTCGTTTTATAATCAATTCAATTCGAATTCGTTTTATATTCTATTCAATTCGAATTCAGTTTCTATTCAATTCAATTCTTTATAAAAAAACGAATATAATCGATATAAATATCGTTCACGTCAAAATAGCGCATCTCTAATCAACACGGCTTTATATTTTTCAATAATTTCATTATTCTACTCAACAAATGAATATTTATTCTATTCAACACATGAATCTATATTTCTTTCACCACATGAATAATCTCAACAAATGAGTACTGTCAACTCGTTAATCTTTATTTTATAATATTCTTTATTTTCCCAATTGGAATAAGGCCCAATCAATTACCATATAATGTTAATTATATGGATTCCATACAACACATATATGTAATAGCAACGATAAATAATCAACCATCATCCAAAGTGCACCGCACAACTGCATAAGCATTAAATATATATAATTAACGCTTACACAGTTTGTCGACCAATCGATCGTCATACAATTAAATAATTGGGATTAGTGTATGCCAAATATCATCCCAATACCCGTGTGGGGTTTCAAATCAACAAACACGAATTTTTATTTATTCACATACCCGTTAAAAATTATATTTTTAACAATAAAATATTTTTAACTACATAAATATTTTATTCCATTTCACATCACACAATCAATTTTCACCACAACAAACAATCAAACATACAAGCCATCCATGGTCTGTGGACGACGGGTGTCGGGTGCTACTAAACACCATCTGCATCCTAGTATATATATTTATAACTAGAAAATGGAATTTAAAGTGAGAAGTTCTCACAGAGGGTTCCACTCCGCCGTGCTTTGCTGTTGAACTGCTGAACCATCTGGATCGGTTTGAAATTCCAACACATTTCTTTTCACGCTGTTCAAATAAAAATTATATTTTTATTGCTTCATTCAATAAATAAAAATCATATTTTTATTTTTACTTCATATAATTTTTTTTCGACGCTTTCTTTCTATATAAAAATTATATTTTTATTATCTATACTATATAAAAAATCATATTTTTATAAACTTTACTTTATTTATAAATATCACATCTTTGCAAATATAAAAATCAATTTTTTATATGGTTACTATATATAAGAAAGACAATATTTTTATATTTTATTTTAAAACAAAGTATATTTTCTTTTCTATAACAAAGATTTTTCTTCTGCCCTTTTCTATTTTCAAAAACTACATTTAAAACAATGTTCTTCATATAATCAGGAAAATAAAACAATGCTAGTTTTCACCTTTCTGCTGTTTGAACCCGTTTGCATTCCTTGTACCAAAGCCGAATAGAGCCGCCAACCTAGGGTTTGAAAAACCCACCACCTCGTCGCTCCGGCCAGCCATCAACCACCCCCACACTGCTGAGCTTCACGTCGCCTATCATCTCGCCTAGCCCCTTGAAGTTCGAAGCCCCCTGGTGGTCGAGCCAGCGCTGCAAACGGAGCAGCTTTCCACTGAAAATCTGAGCTCCACGTTGACTAAAAATTAATCACCCCTGCACAGATTAAAAGCCCCCTCCAAGCACTCGAGATCTCGTTTTAGGAGTTGGGGGAAATAACGTAAGGATTGGGAATAATTTTGATTTGAAATCGGGATGTTGTGGTCATCGATTTGGGTGGAGAGCGGCTGCGTATGAAGGGTTTGACCACGGGAGGATAAAATGAAGGGTTTGACCAAACTTGGCCTTATATATAATATATATTTTAATTATTTTAATTCGTTTATTTTGTGATCTTTCATTAGGACTCTAAATTAAACCCAACGACTGTCGCCCCTAGCTAAATACCCCCATTCCGAACACAATGGGATATGTGTCGTAAGCCGGTTTGGCCGTTTCGATCAGTTTTCATCAAAATCAACATATAACTCTATATATCGAATTTCGAACGCGCATTTCAATTTACCGGGGCCACATACTCACTCGAAAAATTCCTGAAAATATTTTTTAGCTTCGTATTGACGATACAGTCCTAACAAAACTAATTTCATCGAATTCTGAGACCGTTTGAAAAATGACCATTTTCTAGTCAATTAAAATCAACTAAAACTGGTCAAACGCGTTTTACTTTGCCACGCTCACATATTGATTCGAAAAATTCTGAAAATTGGAATCTAGCAATAATTTGACATCACAGATCCAACAAAAGTAGTTTCGTCGAAAACCGAGGTCGTTTGCAAAATTTCCATTTTTAAGGGCCAGATTTCCATAACGACTATTCTGAATTTTCAACTGGGCATATCTTTTGAACCCCGCTATGAAACTTTGATTTTTCGGATTCGTTGGAAAGATATTCTCTAATAGATTCTAATATTTTTGGTTTCGCTAAAATCCGGTTTATTTTGAATCCTGTACATTCATTTGAAGTTTGAAATCGAATTTTCGAACTACCGCGCCATTTTCAATTACTTTTATAATTTAAAATAAATATTTATATTCTAACGACGATCTATATAAATATATACGTTCGAACTCTATTCAAAATATATTTCTCGTCGATATTATTAAAAATAATTCATTTTAAATATTCAAAATTCACTAAAATTGCCAAAATAAAATTTTTAAATTGGCTCGCATTTCCGGGTTGTTACAATCTCCCCCCACTTAAAACTTTTCGTCCCCGAAAAGGAACAAAGCTGAAAGTTGTTTAACTAATCAACTCAACTCATTATTTTCATTACGGCTTAAGTTCTTCAACTTTTCAGTTTCTAAGAACTTTTCAAATTTTTCAAAAATTTGGCTAACACCCTAAATTTTCGAAAAATTTCGCCATAACCTCCCCTGCACCAGGGACTTCGGGATATTTCATATAGCCTCCCATGGCCTTCTTCAATCCAAAAGAAAAAGAAAAAGCCAAGCGGCTAGCCAATCGGCTCATAAAATCATCATCACCCAAACAAAACAGTAAATTATGGTAAACATGTACCTATTTGTCGGGCAAATAATTTTATTTCTCTGCTCTAGCCTCCTTGCTATGACCTGTTCAATGTAATTACATGTATATGCATGCAATTGTAATCATTTTCAATACAGTTCACTATTTGGTTCAATTAGGTTTAAATGGTTCAAAATATCAAACAAATAAACTAACAACACAACCATCAATCAATTAGTTGATTAGAATTTCAAACACATAACTTTGATATATATACAGAAAATCATGTTTTTGATGCCAAATCACAACAATAAATCTATCTAGTTTTGGTTCTCACACCAGCCTAATGGAAATATATAGAAATCACACCTTCGAAACACGAAAATAAACCACTGATGCCGTACGTCATTAGTGGAATCATCCCCGGGCTACTAGAGTGCGATTCTATATCTATCCAGTATATTAAAACTTCGAATATACGTTCATGACGCATATATACAGAACCTTTATATACTAGATTGTCCAAATCGATACAAATAAAATATTCAAATACGTATACTTGAATTTAACTTTCAAAACAAAATTGTTTTCATTTTAATTTGAAAAATATACTCTTCACACTCGTTCTAGGATACTACTGGTCCTATCTCTAATGAGTCATTCTAATTGGATATTACTAATCCAATATCTAATGAATTCTTTCGTTTGGTTCTAATGTGTCTTGTTCTCGAGCTCTGTGAACCAAAGCTCTGATACCAAAATGAGACGACACAAACTTCCCCGTGAAGGAAAGCCCGGATTACCTTGAAAACACGACAAATCAGAACGCAAACAGAAGAACATTTCATTGTATATTACAACAATTCCATCAGAATACAAGAATGTACAGAGTATGAATTAATATTACACAGAAAATATCAGAGATTTAAATTACATTTAAATACATCGCCGCGGAAAAAAAATACAAAGCACAACTGAAAGTAATACACGGATACAGAGCTTTCCGAGCATCTTTCCAGCAGTAAATCAGGATCCTGTGAATATAAATCTGCAAAACCAAAACTACTCGCTGCCCGTGTGGAAAATAGGGGCACCCAGAGTTTAGGTTAAAACAATAAACTCCAGGTCAGTCATGTGACTGGTGTGAGAACTAAAACAGTTATTAATCTTTGTTTTTAAAGTTTGGTAAATCAAGGGACCACGCCGTATAATACGGAACGGGTTTCCTCCCAAAAATACCAGTGCAGAAAACAAACAGCGCAATGCTAAATAAAGAACAATGAAGCTATTATAAGACCCAGGTCCCATCACACAATGCAACGCACGCCGGAGGATAGGGTTTTCCCTTATAATAGCCAAATATGCTTGATACGTGAAATTTCATCTTATATTATTACTATAAGTGAAGAAAACAATTTCAAATATAAATGTATCAATCATAGACGGCATGTGTACCATATATCATGTCGCCAATACTAGACTCTACAATCAAAACCGCAAAATGTCATATTTGGAAATTGGATTTCCACCATGGTGGCTCCTGATTCGAAAGATCGATCGCGTAGTGCCATCCACAACGGCTTACGTCTCAGCTAGAGAAAACACCGTAATGCACATCCGCACTTTTGGGAAATCGAGTATCACTGCGGCTTACGTCTTGGCGAGAGAAAACACCGCTTACCCTATCCCTCTGAGCACTAATCTCAATCTCGGTCGACCGAATCCACGACAGCACTAAGGTGCCCATCCACTAAAAAGCATACCGATCAAACCATCAGTTTACCACCATACCGGGGTGTGAGGCTCGCGAATCAACGCTATACACAAAGCCGTGCTATATTAAAGCTGCGCTTTGATCATCATCCACCAAACTTTTCTTTTCAACAAAAGTCTGGATCACTACATCTCAGCATGCCACACTATCAATCCATATCGTACCACTGATTTCTGCCAATATATAACCTCTGAGCTCGTATGTCTCAGAGAAGGGCGTTAAGCAAGAGAATAAATTCTCCGCCGCCAAACAGATATATATTTAGCAGAGATCAACGAATACAATATAAAGGAATACAATGTCAGACACACCATCCATTTACAAGTCCGTTCTAGGTCTGAATGAAACCGGAGGCACTTTCCTTGCATATCCGTCGACCTCCAAGTACGTCCGAACGGCTACTACTTTAGCCCCCTTCAAGGTAGCTACTCCCATCGTGAGCATCAGTAGCACCCATCCATTCGATGTGAAGATTGTCGGTCTTGCACCGTCTACAATCTCTTCGACTCATCGTCGAATCGGTTATTCAGAATGGGTTATACCCGGCCTTTCTGAGTAACTCGCGTATCTTAATCAACAAGTGCTATAAAACACAATATACGCCTCATTCCAATTCAGAATATTCTTTTATTCAGATATTCACACTCCTAGGGAGAGGTTCTCATTAATTTTATCAAAGATAAGTTCTTTTAAATTTATTCTTTAATCTTCCTTTGGATGTCATTTCAAACCAGATTATGGTTTTCAAAACTAGTCGAGATTAGCGAACCACACCGAAGTAACTATTTATTTTATTTCCCAATCCCAACCTATTCATCCTATGGAGCAAAACTGTTATTACCCCATAACTAACACCACGGTGTTATCGGTAAATTTAATTACCATTTCACGTTCAAATCTAATTAAAGATTTAACTATCGCTAGGAGTAAAACTGGTGATACTCCCCTTTCGATCATTTCTAAATTTTGATAATTTGAATTATCAATTCACATTTCAATCTAATTACCGATTCATTAAAACTCCTTTTACTGGGTTAAAGAACTAATGTCATTTAAAACACAATCCACGAAAACCCAAATCACATTCTATTTATTATCGGGTTAAAGAACAAGTGTATTTAAAACACCGTTTATGGTAAACCCATAAATCAATTCTAATTCAATTCCAATTAGATATATTAGAAATTCTGGTTATTTAAAACTCACTTCAAATTCAATTTATTTATTTCAAAAATAAATTGGATTTAATTCTAGTTCAAAACTAGTTCATTTCGATAAAAACCTATTTTTATCTTTTCAAATATGGAGTTTTTCATCCCAGTTTTTCCCGAATCAGTTCCTATGATTTTACACAAATTATAGATATTTTTAATAATTTTATCAAGGCCCGTACAGTCGATTTCCACTAATGGCCATCGAACTGCACTTACAGCGACCTTTTCCAAATTTGATTTGGACATAATTCCAAATCCTACCATTAGATTTCAAATTTCTAATATTCATTGGAAAGGTCTTTTCGATACGAACCCAACGGTTCTAGTTTCAGGAGAATCCGAGGGTCGGATCTCCCGCAACGTCAATTCGAAGTCAATGGTCGAAATTCGCGAACTGCCGCAGCGCGGCGCATTCTATTCAGACCATTATATTATATATATAATATATATTTCATCGATTTCCTTTTAAAAACGAATTTTATAAATCTTTTTAAATTCGTTTTCCAAACGATTTCAAATGCATTTCAAATTCAAATCAAAATTGAATTTTTCCAATATAAATTCATTTTAAATTCATTTCAAATTGATTTCAATTTAAATTCGATCCTATTCAATTTCAATTCGAATTCATTTCTATTCAATTTCAATTCGAATTCATTTTCTATTCAATTCAAATTCATTTTATATTCAATTCAATTCGAATTCGTTTTCAATTCTATACAATTTGTATTCATTTTCATTTCTATTCAATTCAAATTCATTTTATATTCAATTCAATTCAAATTCGTTTTATATTCAATTCAATTCGAATTCGTTTTATATTCAATTAAATTCGAATTCGTTTTATATTCAATTCGAATTCGTTTTATATTCAATTCAATTCGAATTCGTTTTATATTCAATTCAATTCAAATTCGTTTTATATTCAATTCAATTCGAATTCAATTTCTATTCAATTCAATTCGTTATAAAAAACGAATATAATCGATATAAATATCGTTCGCGTCAAAATAGCGCATCTCTAATCAACACGACTTTAAATTTTTCAATAATTTCGTTATTCTATTCAACAAATGAATATTTATTCTATTCAACACATGAATCTATATTTCTTTCACCACATGACTAATCTCAACAAATGAGTACTGTCAACACGTTAATCTTTATTTTATAATATTCTTAATTTTCCCAATTAGAATGAGGCCCAATCAATTACCATATAATGTTAATTATATGGATTCCATACAACACATGTATATAATAGCAACGATAAATAATCAACCATCATCCAAAGTGCACCACACAACTGCATAAGCATTAAATATATATAATTAACGCTTACACAGTTTGTCGACCAATCGATCGACATACAATTAAATAATTGGGATTAATGTATGCCAAATATCATCCCAATACCCGTGTGGGGTTTCAAATCAACAAACATGAATTTTTATTTATTCACATACCCGTTAAAAATTATATTTTTAACGATAAATTTTTTTTAACTACATAAATATTTTATTCCATTTCACATCACACAATCTATTTTCACCACAACAAACAATCAAACATACAAGCCATCCATGGTCTGTGGACGACGGGTGTCGGGTGTTACTAAACACCGTCTGCATCCTAGTATATATATTTATAACTAGAAAAAGGAATTTAAAGTGAGAAGTTCTCACAGAGGGTTCCACTCCGCCGTGCTTTGCTGTTGAACTGCTGAACCGTCTGGATCGGTTTGAAATTCCAACGTAGTTTTTTTCACGTTGTTCAAATAAAAATTATATTTTTATTGCTTCATTCAATAAATAAAAATCATATTTTTATTTTTACTTCATATAATTTTTTTTCGACGGTTTCTTTCTATATAAAAATTATATTTTTATTATCTATACTATATAAAAAATCATATTTTTATAAACTCTACTTTATTAATAAATATCACGTCTTTGCAAATATAAAAATCAAATTTTTATATGGTTACTATATATATGAAAGACAATATTTTTATATTTTATTTTAAAACAAAGTATATTTTCTTTTCTAAAACAAAGATTTTTCTTCTTCCCTTTTCTATTTTCAAAAACTACAGTTAAAACAAGTTTCTTCATATAATCAGGAAAATAAAACAATGCTAGTTTTCACCTTTCTGCTGTTTGAACCCGTCTGCATTCCTTGTACCAAAGCCGAATAGAGCCGCCAACCTAGGGTTTGAAAAACCCACCACCTCGTAGCTTCGGCCAGCCATCAACCACCCCCACACTGTCGAGCTTCACGCCGCCTATCATCTCGCCCCTCGAAGTTCGAAGCCCCCTGGTTGTCGAGCCAGCGTTGCGAACGGAGTAGCTTTCCACCAAAAATCCGAGCTCCACGTTGACTAAAAATCGATCACCACTGCACAGATCGAAAGCCCCCTCCAAGCACTCGAGATCTCATTTTAGGAGTTGGGGGAAATAACGCAAGGATTGGGAATAATTTTGATTTGAAATCGGGATGTTGTGGTCGTCGATTTGGGTGGAGAGCGGCTGTGTATGAAGGGTTTGACCACGGGAGGATAAAATGAAGGGTTTGACCAAACTTGGCCTTATATAATATATATTTTAATTCGTTTATTTTGTGATCTTTCATTCGAACTCTAAATTAAACCCAACGACTATCGCCCCTAGCTAAATACCCCCATTTCGAACACAAAGGGCTATGTGTAGTAAGCCGGTTTGGCCGTTTCGATCTGTTTTCGTCAAAATCAACATATAACTCTATATATCGAATTTCGAACGCGCATTTCAATTTATCGGGGCCACATACTAACTCGAAAAATTCCTGAAAATATTTTCTAGTGTCGCATTGACGATACGGCCCTAACAAAACTAATTTTATCGAATTCTGAGACCGTTTGAAAAATGGCCATTTTCTAGTCGATTAAAATAAACTAAAACTGGTCAAACGCGTTTTCCTTTGCCACGCTCACATATTGATTCGAAAAATTATGAAAATTGGAATCTAGAAATAATTTGACATCACGGATCCAACAAAAGTGGTTTCGTCGAAAACCGAGGTCGTTTGCAAAATTTCCATATTTAAGGGCTAGAATTCCATAGCGACTATTCTGAATTTTCAACTGGACATATCTTTTGACCCCCGCTATGAAACTTTGATTTTTCGGATTCGTTGGAAAGATATTCTCTAATAGATTCTAATATTTTTGGTTTCGCTAAAATCCGGTTTATTTTGAATCCTGTACATCCATTTGAAGTTTGAAATCGAATTTTCGAACTACCGCGCCATTTTCAATTCCTTTTATAATTTAAAATAAATATTTATATTCTAACGTTGATCTATATAAATATATATGTTCGAATTCTATTCGAAATAAATTTCTCGTCGATATTATTTAAAATAATTCATTTTAGATATTCAAAATTCACTAAAATTGCCAAAATAAAAATTTTAAATTGGCTCGCATTTCAGGGTTATTACAGCTATTGGGTAGGGTCAACTCCGGTTGGACTGAAATCGGATTAGGTTAAGATGTATGGATTTATTTGTAAAAAATAGCATTAAAACAATATAAAAATAGATCATCTTCCACAAAAAAAAACCCTAGTCTATTCAGCGCCGCCACCCCCTATTCCAATGGCCGAAAATGCTCTTCCTTTTTCCACCAAATTATTGCAATCCTCTCATTAAAACACCTCCCTCCTTCTCAGTTTATTGGAGAGCACTTCATCACCTTCGATTCTATACGGTTTGAACTTGAAACCGTTGTGTATTCAAGGTGTTGCAGCACCCCAAAACCGACGGCTTGAAGAGCCGCCGCACTCCCCATAGCTCGAACGAGCTCTACCATTTTAGGCCCCCTTGTGCGCCTCGCTCTCCTCTTCGACGTCCTACTCTCCGATCGTCATACCGTTGCAGCTTTTGATCACAAAAAGGAACCCTAGGATCGAACTTAGTTTGAAAGCTTACGACCTTAGTTTCTGAAGTGGAAGAAGAAGGTTTAACCCTTAAATTATTTTATTAATTTATTTTTAAATTATAATCTATTTTGTTTAAATCCTAACCAATGCATATGACATCGAAAATTAACGATTTCAGATCCTATTCGATCGTGAAATTGAGATCTACGCTGCTGTCCAGACTAGATCCAATTTTGAGCAGTTCAAATTTTGGACCAATGTGCGTTACGATGGTGAGAATTCTTCTTTTTATAATTAATTAATTAATTTAATTGTTATGTGATGATTGAATGTGCATAATTCATATCTGTTATGTGATGATATGGTGGATGTTTTATTTGTTGTTGTTGATGTATAAACACAGATTTTGTGGTCTTTTAATAAAATAATCACCTTGTTCATTTATTGATTTGGATTTCCAAATCAATAAAAATAATCACGTTACTACGTTGAATTTCATTGGATTAGAATTCACAAATCGATGAAAATAATCATTATTGTTTATTTATTGATTTGGATTAAAATTTCCAAATCGATGAAAATAATCACCTTGTTTATTTATTTATTTGGATTAGAATTTCCAAATCGATAAAAATAAATCATTTTGTAAAATCATTGATTGGGAATAGAATTGCCATTCCGATAAAAATAAATCATTTTGTTATGTTGAATTGCATTAGATTCCCAATTCAACATCAAAACATTATTTGGATTATTTTTGTTGACTTGAATAAAATTGTCAATTCAATATAAAATTATTATCTTGATCATATTTATTTAATTGAATAGATTGTCCATTCAATATTTAAAATATCTTTTTAACATTTTTGAGCATTGAATTAGGATTATTAAATTAACATAAAACATTATTTTATCATTTTTATTGTGTTGAAATAGAAGTGTCAATACAATGGAAAATATATCATTTTTTTTAATCATTGAATTGAGAATAGTTATTCCTTCATTTGCATTCTTTTATGCAAATATACATTGAAATAAAATTGTTCTTTTATTTGCATTTCGCTAATGCAAATATACATTACAAAATAAAGAATGTTCTTTTATTTGCATTCTTTTATGCAAATATATTTAGAAAATTTTAAAATGTTCTTTTATTTGCATTCTTTTATGCAAATATACATAGACAATTAAAATGTTCTTTTATTTGCATTCTTTTATGCAAATATACATAAAAATATAAAATGCTCTTTTATTTGCATTCTTTTATGCAAATACACTTTGAGATATAAAATATTCTTTTATTTGCATTCTCTAACGCAAATATGCTTTGGTATAAGAAAATCATATTTTTGTTTGCAATTTTAGATGCAAACAAAACATTAGAATTAAAATCATCATTTTGTTTACATTTTAGATGTAAACATAAACATTAGAATGAATATACATTTTTATTTTGTATATTGAATAGAATTATAAATGGTTTAAAAGGTTACATTTTTGTTTGTAAATTAAGTTGCAAACAAAACGTTTAGAAAAAGATTTCATTTTTATTTGCATATTTAGATGCAAATAAACATTTAGAAAAAAGATTTCATTTTTATTTGCATATTTAGATGCAAATAAAAAACATAGTAAAGATTTCATTTTTATTTGCATATTTAGATGCAAATAAACAACATAGAAAAGATTTCATTTTTATATGCATATTTTGATGCAAAATCAACACCATAGGAAGAATTTGCATTTTGTTTACAAAATTGGTTATAAACAAAACATTATAATAAAAGTTACATTTTGTTTACATTTTAGATGTAAATAAAAGCTTAAATTAAAAAGTTACATTTTTATTCAATTTAGATGTGAATAAAGGAGTGGATTAAAAAGTTATAATTTTTATTTACATTCTGGAAGTAAATAAAAGAATAAATTAAAGAACTACATTTTTATTTACATTTTAGTTAAAATAAATGAATAGAATTGAAAGTTTCATTTTTGTTGTCATTTTAAAGACAATAAAGGAGTTGAACTAAATGTCACATTTTATGGTAATTTTATATTAAACAAAAAGAACAGGTTTAAATTGTTCATTTTATTGTCATTTTAGAGACAATAAAAGAATGGATTTTAGTGTTATATTTTGATTGTCCTTTCATATGCATTAAAAAGAATTAGATATTAAAATGGAATAGGTGAATAGTAAAATATATGTAACAACCCGCTCATTCGACGATTTTAGATTTTAGATATTTTATCTAAATATATCGTCGTATCTTATGTGTCACTCAAAATGTTGTTTTTCACAAACGATATAATTAGGACTCGGGACCACTTTCATTGAGTCTGGATCATCGTTTACGATCTTTTTGACTATAAACATCGATACCTTTTGAGTTGAGTAATTTTGGTCTTTTTCATTGGGTATATGACCAAAATATCACTTTCTGCATATAAACGAATTTGGGCTCGAAACTACTTCCATCAAGTTCAAAACGTCGTTTAGGTGTTTGAAAACTATAAGGTTTGATATGTTCTGAGTTTCGGAGATTTGGGACTTTGGGCTAGGGCTTGGTTAGCCAACCTAGCTCATTCACTTAGGAGCTCCACCTTGCTCTCTCCTCCTTCATTCATTCTCACTTCAAAGAAAATAGAGAATGGGGAAGGGAACGGGAAATAGAAATTTCCTAAGCTAGGGCCTTCAATCTAGAGCTCAATTCTTGTGCAAATCCAATCCTAAGATATGGGTAAGCTCTCTACTCTCCCTCTCTACCTTATACTCCTCTCAATTTCGGATTTTTGATCATGCCCTAACACTCATGTGTCTTCATTTGTGTTTATGAGGTGATTATTGAGGAGCTATTGGAGAATGAGAGGTTCTTTGTGCGTGTTGATGCTTGTTCTTCCTTGTTGGAGCTTCTTCTTCGTCATTTGAAACCAAGGTGAGTTCTTCTTGAACTCACATCTATGCCACAAGCCATTGGCTTGTACAAGTGTAATTTAGTATTCATACGAGTTTGCTTGTGCTTGTGAATTGGTTAGGTTAGTGTAACTTAGCCGATTTCATGTGTTTGTGTTTCATTGAGTTGAAAATTATAATTATAATTGTCCACACAATCTAATTCATAAGCTACTAGTTGATTTGGTGATATTGCGAAGCTACGTTGTCGCATCAGCAAGTTCTAGGACATCACAATTCACTTATATCGTATTTGATTGCTTTTATTTGGAATTTAGTTTACATTTGAATTTATAAGCCGAATCATTGCAAATATCTTGTGTGAATGTTTGTGTATGTTATAGGTGAAGTTATTATGTCCACCCATGCTCTTGTAGCTTCCCTTTAGCATTGCCAAACCATCTTGTTCTAGTTTGAATCGCGTTTGATAGCTTTGGTTTGAAATTTAGTTCACCTTTGAACTTATGATCGAAACCATCGCAAATCTCTTGTATGAATGCTTGCATGTTTGTGTATGTGTTCTTGAGTGTTTTCGATGAGCTAAGGAGGCTTCATTTTCAATTAGAAAACGTTATAAGCCATCACCATTGATCCGAGCTCGTCCGAGAACTGTTTGCACCTCATTTCCTAAGCAAAAATGGCCATACTACAACTCAGACGTCTGTCCGGGAGGGGGACAGACGTCTGTCAATGTTTGGGGAAGAAAATAAATAATTGCTTTAGCTCAGACGTCTGACCAAAATGGGTCAGACGTCTGTCCCGGCTCTCGAAAAAAAAACCCGCTAACTGTCAGCTCAAACGTCTGTCACTACAGTGACAGACGTCTGTCTGCCTGAAACAGCTATTGACCGGTGATCCACGGTCAATAGTTTAGTATCGTTTGAGCTCATTCCCGGCCAATTTTTAGCCCATTTCGACGTCGTTTGTGACCTGTCAGTTTCTCTGGTTCGCAGATTTCTGCATCTCGATTCCTTTACTTTGATTCTCATGTGATTCTTCCAATGTTGATCCTCCTTGGTCGGTTCACATTTGTTTATGATGTGAATTGAATAAGTGATCATTCTAAAGCCCGTGCGCTCTATTTTGTATATCGAATTTATTCAATACTCTTGCTAATATGATTCACAACTCTAAAATTTGAATTATCGGCTCGATATCCTTCGAGCCCATTCCGATATAGTCTAAAACATTCGGGTCCTAATTTGGGATTTCGATTCGTTCGTTGATTGAAATTACAATCATTATCCCTTGATTTCCTATATGTTGTTGTAATGTGAGTTTTTGATTCATGATGTTTGTGTTCTATTCGCTACGGTGACGGTTTTCATGAATAATTGAACCACAATGGATAATGGGGTTTTATATTGCCAATGGGCATCGAACCAACGTTTAATCAGTTTTTAAATTCAAATCCTTTTAAAATAAATTCGGTTTCTAAATCTGGTTCTGATTCTATTGATTTATATATGATTCCTTATCCTATCGATCGGACGAGAAATTTAGTTTATTTACCTTATAAAAACTGAGGACTATGACCCCTTATACGTTTACTTCGGCGAATAACTCTTAGACTCGTGCGTTCGAGCATGTGTGGTGATTTTCTTTGTTTTGAATAGAAACCAATTACGGGTTCGTAAATATTCGAGAATAACATGTGGTTATGGGACATGTCGCTATTTCCTTGTATTAACTAGCTCGGAGTAATTTCTATTCACCTGGATCGATGTGATCCTTTATGACTTGTGTTTTGTGGTCCTCGATCACCCGAGCGGGATTTACGATTCTTGGATTTCACCTATGGGACTTCGGTCCAACTTTCTATGATTTATGATGTTTTCTAGGGATTTCATAATTTATGTGTTTTCTCTCTACCGGGGTCATGACCCGGCTTCGTGGGAAGCTTCGGCTCAAACTTATGGGTTCACTACCTAGAGATCGTATCTCATCTGTGAACAAACCTGCCCCCTCTTTATGATGTTTTCTAGGGATTTCACGCTTATGTGTTTTCTCTCTTCCGGGGTCACGACTCGGCTTTGTGGGGAGCTTCGGCTCAAACAAATGAGTTCGCTACCTAGAGATCGTATCTTATCTATGAACGAGTCTGCCCCTTTATGATGTCTTGATGATTTATGATGACTTTGATGATTTATGATGTCTTGATGATTTATGATGACTTTGATGATTTATGATTACTTTGATGCATAGCGCGTCAATTTGAGAAATGATTTATGATTCATGATTTACTTTGATGCGATGGTCATCAATTTGATGTGTATTTGGCATTCCGCTGTTATTTCCTGTTGTGTGCTATTATTTGAATGTTGCATTCTATATTAACTAGGAGATTATTTAGAGATATTTATATGCTGACATTCCATTGTCATTTCCTGATTGTGTCGACATGCCATGTTCATGTCAACCTGTGTTATATCTCCTGTTATCTCGGTTTGTTTGATAAGTACAGCTAGACTGATCTATTTATTGTTTATTTTCTTATAAATAATACTCGGGTCAGGCCGAGTCATTTTAGGTACTCCTTTGGGACTCCTCGCAGGATTGATCTTCCGCTTTCAGCTTGCTACTCTGTCTCCGCAGCTTTATGTACTTTTGTACCTATGACATTATCTATCGTTGTGTACATATTCTTTTGTAGATCTTGGTGCATGTATCTAATATTTTGGGATTAGTGGATCTTTGTTGACCATTAGCTTGTGTACACATTCTTGGTTTAATCATATCTATTCCGCCTTTGTGATATGATTGTCCTGTGTCTGGCTGTGAGATATACCATGTTTATATTGTTGTTGTCTATTTTATACTGCTTTCCGGATTACATATAGCCGTTGTGTAGTTGCCCTGTGTGCCGAATGGTCATGTCGAAAATTTAATCGGTATCGGAATTCGATGTGCATTCCTCACATGGAATAATCATACAATCAGTCGCCCTTCACAAACCTCATTCTCCGTTATGGTATATGACATTTCTCTGAAATGAACTGGACGATAGTGGGTATAGAGGTGGGGCGTTACAATATACATCTTTGTTTCGTATGTAGGAATCATTAAAATTTCTCATTGTTGAAATGTTACACTTCCATTTACAAGTCGTCCGACTTGTTTATGTGATTGGGACGATAATTTTTCACACATCGCCCAAGTGAACAAATTATCTATTACTGGTTGTTGGTTGAAACCCCACACGGATGTTGGGACGACATTTGATATACACTAGCCCCCAATATTTAATTAATTGTCAATCGATGAATTGACAGTCTGTGTTGAACATTACTTATTTATTTATTTTAACGCTCACACAGTTATAAATCTCACTTTGGATGTGAATGTATTGTTTGATGATTGTTTATCATTATCATTGAACATATGCCAGGTATGAAATCCATATAACTGAAATTATATGGTAATTGATTGAGTTACATCCCGATTCAGAATATTTTTAATAAAATAATATTTTTAAAAATAAAGAACATCTTTATATAAAGAATATTTTGAAGTAAAGAATCTTGTAAACAAAGAATATTTTAAAATTACGAATATTTTAAAATAATATTCTGTGTAAAATAAAAGTATGATTTTTATGTCCGTCTTTGAATGGACACAAGAATATAAAGTATAAAGCCATGTTATGTAGGGATACTATTTTTAACCCGAACAGGTTTATCGATCGATTTATTTCATTTTAAAATGAATATAAAAAGAAGTGATTTATAATTCTAATATTCTGAATATAAATATTTTAATATGATAAAAATATAGAATATTCAATTTTGCTTTAAAATTGAAAATGAAGATAAAATCATTTTAAAATAAATTTATAAATATTTTATAAAGTACATTTTAATAGAAATCGACAATACATATATATATGTATATATATAATGGCTTGAATAGAACGCGCCGCACAGCGACCGTTCGCGAATTTCGACCATTAACTTCAAATTGACGTAACGGGAGATCCGACCGTCGGATTCACCTAAAACCAGAACCGTTAGGTTCGTATCGAAAAGATTTTTCCAATGAGTATATGAGTTTTGAAATCTAACAGTTAGATTTGGAATTATGTCCAAATCAATTTCAAAAAAGGTCGCTATGGATGCAGTTCGTTGACCGTTTATGGAAATCGACTGTAAATACCTTAATAAAATTATTTAAAATATAGGAAAATTATGTAAAATCATAGTAAATGATTTAAAAAGATTTCAAGATGAAAAACTCCAATTTTGTAAAGGTAAAATATATTTTTTATCAAAATGAACTAGTTATTAACTAGAAAGATAATCCAATGTTTTAAAATTAATAAGTTGGATTTTGGGTTATCGTGAATGGTGTCTTTAATAACACTATTCTTAAAACCCCGTGTAAAAGGAATAAATCTTTTAATTAAGATTAATAGAGTTTTCAAATTATATTTAGTAATTGGAATAAACTGAAATGTGAATTGGGTTTATCGTGAACTGTGTTTTAAAACGACATTTGTTCTTAAACCCATTTAACTGTGAAAATATAATTTGAAATTTATAAATCTTTTATTTAGATTTAATTGGAAATTTTCAAAATAAAGTTTTCCAATTTATTTCCTTAAATTGGAATTGAATGGAATTTGGTTCGGTAATAATCGAGATGAGCTTCTGTAAAAGAAGGCTGTTACAATATATGGAATTTAAAAGGCTTTGCCGTTATTCCATTTATATTATTTGTCTGATAAAAAAATTATATCGATTATATATTGATTTGATTTCTATGAAAATTCCATATTTAATGGAAGATGATTTTGAGTTTATTGTGAACTGTGTTTTAAATGACATCGGTGCTTTAACCCAGTTAAAGATAAGACTAATCTCTTAAACTTGTATAATCCTAAAGTAATGATTTTAGAGAATAAAAAAGAATAACTTTAAAGAATTTTATCTTTGATAAAATTAATAGGTACTCTTCCCTAATATTGTGAATATTTTACTAAAAGAATATTCTGAATTGGAATCAGGCGTTGGATGTGTTTTTATAGCACTTGTTTATAAATTACGCGAGTTATTCGGAAAGACCGGGTTTAACCCATTCTGAATAATGAATACGACGACTAACAATCGAAGAAATTGAAGACAATGCAAGACCGATGATCTTCATGTCGATTGGATGAGTTGCTAGCTCATGATTGGAGTAGCTACCTTGAAGGAGCTACAGTGGTAGCCGTCCGGACGTACTTGTTGATTGTTCGGATATGCGAGGAATAAGGTTCCTTCGGTTTCGTTCAAACCCAGAACGGACTTGTAATGGATGGTATGTCTGACGTTGTATTCCTTTACATTGTATTCGTTGACTTCTGCTAATATATATCTGTTTGTTAGTGGAGAATCCATTCTCTTCCTTAATACCTTTCTCTGAGATGTATGAGCTCAGAGGTTATATATTGGCAGAAATCAATGGTAGGGATTCACAATGTGGCATACAAAGATGCATGGATCAAGGCTTTTGTTGAAAAGCAGAGCCTTATGGATGATGATCAAAGCATAGCCTATTTAGGCATAGCTTTGTGTATTACGTTACCCGCGAGCCTCACATCCCAATAGAGTCAAAAACGGGACAAGGGAACGCAGGGAGTGCACACGTCTCTTTCTAGCTAGAAGTGGTGTTTGGGTTTTTACACGGCCTTACATTTTTACTTATGTGGTTGATGGATTGAGGCACCTCGGATTTTTATTGGTCGCCATGGCCAATTTATAGGTCCAATAGGATCAGGAAGCGTGTGTTCAGGAATTGCCAATCCACTAAAGTATTTGTGGACCGGCCCTGCAGGATCCAAGGGTTCGCCAGCATCCGAATCCTGAGACACTGCTAGAGTGTCTCGAATCGGTTAGGAGATCGTCCCTAGCCTTGACTCATGATGGAGCCCAACTTCCAATACGACCCCGTGCGGTTTTGATTGTATAACTAGTATGGCGACATAGTATATGGTATTTATGCTGTCTATGATTGAAACATTATGATTGAAATGTTTTTGATACATATATTGACTAATAATACTATCAAATCCGTTTTTATCGTATCAAGCATCTTTTGACCATTATAAGGTAAAATCTATCCTTCGGTTTGCGTTGCAATGTGTGATGGGACTTGAGTCTTATAATGGTTTCATTTTTCTAAAAAGCATTGCGTTGTTTAATGAGTTACTTTATTTATGCACTGGCAATCCAATAGAGTAAACCCGTTCCGCGTTAGCGGCGCGGTCCTGTGATTAGCCTTATTATTAGATAAGTAAGATTTCTCATACCAGTCCCATGACTGACCTGTAGTTTGTTTCACTTGCAAACTCGGGTGCCCTCTTTTCCACACGGGCAGTCGAGTATCTTATTTTGTAGATATATTAAGCAGAATTCTGGATCGAAGCTTAAAGCGGTGTCCAGAGTGTAGATAGGCTTCCGCTGTATCAGTTTAGTTATTTCCGTTGCTTTGTATTAAATCTTTTGTAAATTTTCTTCCGCTGTATTATTTTCAATGTACTATGATATATTCTGTACTCTGATGTTATATTATCATGATGTAATAGAGTCTGTTGTTATTGTTCTAATGTATTGTATTCCCAAAGTTAACGTATGCGGGTTTTGAATGATTTTAATCGATCTAGCGATCGATTAAGGTCAGGCAACATGCGTATCGTTATAGTTGGTATCAGAGCTCTTGTTAGCTCAAATCTTTGGGGTACAAATCGTTAGAACTGAACAAAAGACTCATCCGAGGTAGGATTAATAATATCCTATAAAACAATGATTCATTAGAGATGGGATTTGTAGTATCCTAGAATGAGTCCGAAGAGTGTTATTTTTATAAAAATGAAAACAAAATTTAGTTTTGAAAATTTTATCTTAAAATACATATTTGAGATATTATTATATTTTAATTTGGACAATCGAGTATATAGAGATTTTAATATACGTCTGATCCACGTGTATACAAAGTCTCAAATATACTGGGTAGATATAGAATCACACTCTAGTCACCCGGAGATGATTCTGGTGATATATATATATCATCATCAATATTTATGTTCGAGTTACGAAAGTGGAATATCTATATATTTCCAATCGACTGGTATGAGAACCAAAACTAGATAGGGTTTATTGTCGTGATTTGCACTAATTGATTGCTGGTTGTGATGTTTGATAATTATTTTAACTAATTAAAATGTTGGTATGATAATTAATTTAACCAATATGAGAAAGAATAATAAATTGAGCTAAAATTTAATATTGAACTAAATTGATCAGAAAACAAAATTGAGTTGGTTAATTAAACAGCTTTCAGCTCCGTTCCTTTTCGATGACGAAAAGATTTTAAGTGGGGGAGATTGTAACAACCCGCAAATTCTGAACCAATTAAAAAATTTTATTTTAGAAATTTTAATGGATTTTTAATATATAAAATTGTTTATTTTAAATAATAATGATTAAAAATTTAGTTTAATGAAAGTTAGAGCAAATGTATTCATTTTGATTTCTAAAGGAATTAGAAATAGTACGGTAGTTTAAAAAGTCAAACCTATACTTTGACCGAATGTACCGAATTCAAAATTTAATGGATTTTAGTGAAGCTAAAAATACCTAAATCTATTTGAAATTATCTTTCCAACGAATCCTAAAAATCAAAATTTCATAGCGGGAATCAAAAGATATGGCCAGTTGAATATTCAGAATAGTCGCTATAGAATTTATAAATATTTTAATATAATATATATCCCTTAAAAATAGCCATTTTGCAAACGACCTCCGTTTTTGATGAAACCACTTTTGTTGGAACCGGAATGTAAAATTATTGCTAGGTTTCAATTTTCATAATTTTCCGAATCAATATGTGAGCGTGGCAAAAGAAAATGTGTTTTGTCAATTTTAGTCAAATTTAATCGACTTGAAAATGGCCATTTTTCAAACAGTCTGAGAATTCGACGAAATTAGTTTTGCTAGGACCATATCGTTAAAACAAAGCCAGAAATAATTTTTCTGGATTTTTTTGAGTTCGTATGTGGCCCCGGTGAATTTAAATATGCGATCAAATTAATTTATTAAAGGATTTAAATATTAAATTAAATAATTCAGGCCACAAACAGTCGTTTAGGATGACGAGGCCTATCCCATTGGATTCGGAACGGAGCTATTGGGTAGGATCAACTCCGGTTGGGCTGAAATCGGATTAGTTTAAGATGTATGGATTTATTTGTAAAAAATAACATTAAAATAATATAAAAATAGACCATCTTCCACAAAAAAACCCTAGTCTATTCAGCGCCACCAACCCCCTATTCCAATGGCCGAAAATGCTTTTCCTTCTTCCACCAAATTCTCACAATCCTCTCATTAAAACACCTCCCTCCTTCTTAGTTTATTGAAGAGCACTTCATCACCTTCGATTCCATACAGTTTGATCTTGAAACCGTTGTGTATTCGAGGTGTTGCAGCACCCCAAAACCGACGGCTTGAAGAGCCGCCGCACTCCCCATAGCTCAATCAAGCTCCACCATTTTGGCCCCCCCTTGTGCGCCTCATTCTCCTCTCCGACGTCCTACTCTCCGATCATCAGACCATTGCACCTTTTGATCGCAAAAACGAACCCATGGATCGAACTTAGTTTGAAAGCTTACGACCTTAGTTTCTGAAGTGTTAGAAGAAGGTTTAACCCTTTAATTATTTTACTAATTTATTTTTAAATTATAATCTATCTTATTTAAATCCTAACTAATGCATACGACATCGAAAATTAACGATTTCAGATCCTATTCGATCGTGCAACTAAGATCTACGCTGCTGTCCAGACTAGATCCAATTCCGAGCAGCTCAAATTTTGGACCAATTTGCGTTACGACGGTGAGAATTCTTCTTTTTATAATTAATTAATTATTTAAATTAATTGTTATGTGATGATTGAATGTGTATAATTCAGATCTGTTATGTGATGATATGGTGGGTTTTATTTGTTGTTGTTGATGTATAAACACATATTTGGTTGTGTTTCAATAAAATAATCACCTTGTTCATTTATTGATTTGGATTTCCAAATCAATAAAAATAATCACCTTGCTATGTTGAATTTCATTAGATTAGAATTTACAAATCGATGAAAATAATCATTATTGTTTATTTATTGATTTGGATTAAAATTTCCAAATCGATGAAAATAATCACCATGTTTATTTATTTATTTGGATTAGAATTTCCAAATTGATAAAAATAAATCATTTGGTAAAATCATTGATTGGGAATAAAATTGCCATTCCAATAAAAATAAATCAATTTGTTATGTTGATTTGCATTAGATTCCCAATTCAACATCAAAACATTATTTGGATTATTTTTGTTGACTTGAATAAAATTGTCAATTCAATATAAAATTATTATCTTGATTATATTTGTTGAATTGAATAGATTGTCAATTCAATATTTAAAATATCTTTTTAACTTTTTTGAGCATTGAAATAGGATTATTAATTTATATAAAACATTATTTTATTATTTTTATTGCATTGAAATAGAAGTGTCAATACAATGGAAATATATCATTTTTTTATCATTGAATTGAGAAAAGTTATTCCTTCATTTGCATTCTTTTATGAAAATATACATTGAAATAAAATTGTTCTTTTATTTGCATTTCGCTAATGCAAATATACATCACAAAATAAAGAATGTTCTTTTATTTGCAATCTTTTATGCGAATATATTTAGACAATTTTAAAATGTTCTTTTATTTGCATTCTTTTACGCAAATATACATAGAAAATTAAAATGTTCTTTTATTTGCATTCTTTTATGCAAATATATATAGAAATATAAAATGCTCTTTTATTTGCATTCTTTTATGCAAATGCACTTTGAGATATAAAATATTCTTTTATTTGCATTCTCTAACGCAAATATGCTTTGGTATAAGAAAATCATATTTTTGTTTGCAATTTTAGATGCAAACAAAACATCAGAATTAAAAGGTCATATTTTATTTGTAATTTTAGATGCAAACAAAACATTTGAATTAAAATCATAATTTCGTTTACATTTTAGATGTAAACATAAATATTAGAATGAATATACATTTTTATTTTGTATATTGAATAGAAGCATAAATGGTTTAAAAGGTTACATTTTTGTTTGTAAATTAAGTTGCAAACAAAACGTTTAGAAAAAGATTTCATTTTTATTTGCATATTTAGATGCAAATAAACATTTAGAAAAAAGATTTCATTTTTATTTGCATATTTAGATGCAAATAAACAGCATAGTAAAGATTTCATTTTTATTTGCATATTTAGATGCAAATAAACAACGTAGAAAAGATTTCATTTTTATATGCATATTTTGATGCAAAATCAACACCGTAGGAAGAATTTGCATTTTGTTTACAAAATTGGTTGTAAACAAAACATTATAATAAAAGTTACATTTTTTTTTACATTTTAGATGTAAATAGAAGCTTAAATTAAAAAGTTACATTATTATTCAATTTAGATGTGAATAAAGGAGTGGATTAAAAAGTTATAATTTTTATTTACATTCTAGATGTAAATAAAAGAATAGATTAAAGAACTACATTTTTATTTACATTTTAGTTAAAATAAAAGAATAGAACTGGAAGTTACAATTTTGTTGTCATTTTAAAGACAATAAAAAGAGTGGAATTAAATATCACATTTTATGGTCATTTTATATTAAACAAAAAGAACAGGTTTAAATTCTTCATTTTATTGTCATTTTAGAGACAATAGAAGAATAGATATCAGTGTTATATTTCTATTGTCCTTTCATATGCATTAAAAAGAATTAGATATTAAAATGGAATAGGTGAACAATAAAATATACATCTTTGTTTCGTATGTAGGAATCATTAAAATTCTCATTGTTGAAATATTACACTTCCATTTACAAGTTGTCCGACTTGTTTGTGTGATAGGGACGATTATTTTTCACACATCACCCAAGTGCACAAATTATCTATTATTGGTTGTTGGTTGAAACTCCACACGGGTGTTGGGACGACATTTGATATAAACTAGCCCCAATATGTAATGAATTTTCAATCGATGGATTGACAGTCCGTGTTGAGCATTACTTATTTATTTATTTTAACACCCACACAGTTATAAATCTCACTTTGGATGTGAATATATTGTTTGATGATTTTTTATCGTTATCATTGAACATATGCCATGTATGAAATCCATATAACTGAAATTATATGGTAATTGATCGAGTCACATCCCAATTCAGAATATTTTTAATAAAATAATATTTTTAAAAATGAAGAACATCTATATATAAAGAATATTTTGAAGTAAAAAATCTTGTAAATAAAGAATATTTTAAAATTATGAATATTTTAAAATAATATTCTGTGTAAAATAAAAGTATGATTTTTATTTCCGTCTTTGAATGAACACAAGAATATAAAGTATGAAGCCGTGTTATGCAGGGATGCTATTTTTAACCCGAATGGGTTTATCGATCGATTCATTTCATTTTAAAATGAATATAAAAAGAAGTGATTTATAAAACTAATATTCTGATAATATAATATTTTAATATGATAAAAATATAGAATATTCAGTTTTGCTCTAAAATTGAAAATGAAGATAAAATCATTTTAAAATAAATTTATAAATATTTTATAAAGTATGTTTTAATAGAAATCGACGATATACATATACATATATATATATATATGTATGTATATGTATAATGGCCTGAATAGAACGCGCCGCACAACGACCGTTCGCGAATTTCGACCATTAACTTCAAATTGACGTAACGGGAGATCCGACCGTCGGATTCTCCTAAAACCAAAACCGTTAGGATCGTATCAAAAAGAGCTTTCAAAAAATATGAGAGTTTTGAAATCTAACGGTTAGATTTGGAATTATGTCCAAATCAATTTCAGAAAAGGTCGCTATGGATGCAGTTCGTTGACCGTTTATGGAAATCAACTGTAAAGGCCTTAATAAAATTATTTAAAATATAGGAAAATTATGTAAAATCATAATAAATGATTTAAAAAGATTTTAAGATGAAAAACTCCAATTTTTTAAAGGTAAATTATATTTTTATCAAAATGAACTAATTATCAACTAGAAAGATAATCCAATGTTTTAAAATTAATAAATTAGATTTTGGGTTATCGCGAATGGTGTCTTTAATAACACTATTCTTAAAACCCCGTGTAAAAGGAATAAATCTTTTAATTAAGATTAATAGAGTTTTCAAATTATATTTAGTAATTGGAATAAAGTGAAATGTGAATTGGGTTTATCGTGAACTGTGATTTAAAACGACATTTGTTCTTTAACCCAATTAACAGTGAAAATATAATTTGGAATTTATAAATCTTTTATTAAGATTTAATTCGAATGTTTTCAAAATAAAGTTTTCCAGTTTATTTCATTAAATTGGAATTGAATGGAATTTGATTCGGTAATAATCGAGATGAGCTTCTATAAAGGCTGTTACTATATATGGAATTTAAAAGGCTTTGCCGTTATTCCATTTATATTATTGGTTTGATACAGAAATTTATATCGATTATATATTGATTTGATTTCTGTGAAAATTCCATATTTAATGGAAGATGATTTTGGGTTTATCGTGAACTGTGTTTTAAATGACATCGGTTCTTTAACCCAGTTAAAGATAAGACTAATCTCTTAAACTTGAATAATCCTTAAGTAATGATTTTAGAGATATATATAAAAAAAGAATAACTTTAAAGAATTTTATCTTTGATAAAATTAATGGGGACTCTTCCCTAATTTTGTGAATATTTTACTAAAAGAATATTCCAAATTGGAATGAGGCGTTGGATGTGTTTTTATATCACTTGATTATAAATTACGCGAGTTATTCGGAAAGACCAGGTTTAACCCATTCTGAATAATGAATACGACGACTAACAGTCGAAGAAATTGAAGGTGGTGCAAGACCGCCGATCTTCATGTCGAATGGATGAGTTGTTACTGATGCCCATGATTGGAGTAGCTACCTTGAAGGGGCTACAGTGGTAGCCTTCCGGACGTACTTGTTGATTGTTCGGATATGCGAGGAATAAGGTTCCTCCGGTTTCGTTCAAACCCAGAACGGATTTGTAAATGGATGGTATATCTAACGTTATATTCCTTTACATTATATCTGTTGACTACTACTAATATATATTTGTTTCGTAGCGGAGAATTCATTCTCTTGCTTAATACCCTTCTTTGAGGCGTATGAGCTCAGAGGTTGTATATTTGCAGAAATCGATGGTAGGGATTGACAATGTGGCATACTAATATGCATGAATCAAGGCTTTTGTTGAAAAGCAGAGCCTTGTGGATGATGATCAAAGCATAGCCTATTTAGGCATAGCTTTGTGTATTACGTTACCTCGTGAGCCTCACACCCCGGTAGAATCAAAAACGGGACAAGGGAACGCAGGAAGTGCACACGTTTCTTTCTAGCTAGAAGTGGTGTTTGGGTTTTTACACGGCCCAACATTTTTACTTATGTGGTTGATGGATTAAGGCGCCTCGGATTTTTATTGGTCGCAATGGCCAATTTATAGGTCCAATAGGATCGGGAAGCGTGTGTTCAAGAATTGTCAATCCACTAAAGTGTTTGTGGACCGGCCCTGCAGGATCCAAGGGTTCGCCAGCGTCCGAATCCTAAGACATTGCTAGAGTGTCTCGAATCGGTTAGGAGATCGTCCCTAGCCTTGACTCATGATGGAACCCAACTTCCAATACGACCCCGTGCAGTTTTGATTGTATAACTAGTATGGCGACATAGTATATGTTAGCTATGCCGTCTATGATTGATACATTATGATTGAAATGTTTTTACACATATATTCACTAATAATACTATCAAATCCGTTTTTATCGTATCAAGCATCTTTTGACAATTATAAGGTAAAACTCTATCCTCCGGTTTGCGTTGCATTGTGTGATGGGACTTGAGTCTTATAATGGTTTCATTTTTCTAAAAAGCATTGCATTGTTTAACGATTTACTTTATTTATGCACAGGCAATCCAATGGAGTCAACCCGTTCCGCGTTAGCGGCGTGGTCCTATGATTAGCCTTATTATTAGATAAGTAAGATTTCTCATACCAGTCCCATGACTGACCTGTAGTTTGTTTCACTTGCAAACTCGGGTGCCCTCTTTTCCACACGGGCAGTCGAGTAGCTTGTTTTGCAGATATATTAAGCAAGATTCTGGATCGAAGCTTAAAGCGGTGTCCAGAGTGTTGATAGGCTTCCGCTGTATCAGTTTAGTTATTTCCGCTGCTTTGTATTAAATCTTTTGTAAATTATCTTCTGGTGTATTATTTTCAATGTACTCTGATATATTCCGTACTCTGATGTTGTATTATCATGATGTAATAAAATTCCGATGTTATTGTTCTAATATATTGTATTCCCAAAGTTAACATATGCGGGTTTTGAACGATTTCAATCGATCTAGCGATCGATTAAGGTCGGGCAAAATGCGTATCGTTACAACAGGACAACCGGTTGGGATACCAAAAGGGTGGATTTGGCCAAATATCATAAGAGAATGCACTCCCGGACCAAAGCTTCTACGGTGATGACGAAAAGCGTGGGGGAAAGGGGATCTCCTTGGCTTAGTCCTTACCCGATTGGAAGAAACCCTTCGCTGATCCGTTAATAAGAACCGAGAACAGCAGTTCGAGATAAGCTTCCATATAAGAACTAAAAGAGACCCAAGGAACCCAATAGCATAGATAACCTTGATAATGAAAAGACATGCGATCGTAAGCCTTCTCCATATCGAGCTTAATCATCACATTAGAACCCCTAACCATACGATCAATTTGGGAGATAAGTTCTTGAGCAAGAAGGACGTTGTTAGTGATAAGATGTCCTTTTAGAAAAACTACTTGGGACGTCGAGATAATACGATCAAGAACAACGGCTTCTAGATGACCTTGCTCGAGAAGTTGCACAGGTTAATCGAACTTAAATTAGCACTCGACCGAGGGTTCTCAATTTTAGGGATGAGAACAAGATTGATGGAAGTCCATCCCTTAGGAAGTAAACTACTCGAAAAGGAATACCAAATCATCAAGCAGATGTCTAGTTGAATGATTGGTCAGACATTCGATAAAAAAACTTTTTGAAGCCGTCCGGACCACTCGCACTGTCTTTGCTAAGCATAAACACAGAAGAGTGACTCTCCTCAAAGAGGGATGTTGAGACCAGCATACTCTTCAGGTAGAACCAAGCGAGGGATATAAGACAAAAGATCCTGATCAGATAGAGTAACAAATAGACATTGAAGAAAGGATTGGAAGTGGGAAACAATAGTCTCTTCTACATCCACACGAGTGGAGGCCAAAGAGAGGTAAGGGTGAAGAATCTGGTGAAGAGCCATAATATTATTCTTCTTCCTAATAGTTAAATGAAAGAATTTCGAATTTGAGTCTCCATCAATGATCCGTTTGATTCTAGCCTTCTAATGAAGGAAGTCATTCTCAATGCGCAATTCGGAGGAGAAGGAAAGCTGGGCTTAAACCCAACCCGCCTTATTAGAAATAGTAGGATCTTCATCGTAAGATGCTTTTGCTAAGATAAGAATTTCTTCGACCGTATGAACTATGTTAAAAATATTCTTAAAAATCTGAGAATTCCAAATCTTTAGACAAGATTTAAGACATTTGAGCTTAAGCGAGAAAACAACACAACTACCTATTGTTGGGATAGACCAAGATTCTTCAACAGTTTGAAAGAAAGAATGATGCAATCTCCACATGGAATGAAAATGAAACGAAGACGGTCTCATTAAAGCGAAAGGTGAACAATGCAGTAACTTCATAGCGTAGTCCGAGTTAAACCACCCCTATGATTTAAAAACCCAGTCGAGATGGGAAAGGATCCTTCTGGGGCCCTCTTTGTTATTACAACAAGTAAAGGCAAAACCAATAAAAGGCACCTCCGGCAAACCCAATCGATGATGAAAGAATTGAAATCCTTAACCGCTAGGTGATTTATAGAGGATTCCCCCATGCTTCTCCGATTGGCACGAAACAACATTGAAATCGCCTCTAATGACCTTGGCCTCAAAACCAAGGTCAAAAAGAGAAAATATCATTCCATAAGCACAAATGCTCAATACAGTCACATTTGGCGTAGACAACAGTAAAAAGGAAAGGGAAGAGAAAGAAGAAAGAAAACACTCAACTAATATAAGTTGACGTGAATCAAAGAGATAGCGCATGTAAACGTCTTTTGCCCAAAAGATCCAAATCTTCTTGGAAACATTGGGTATGCCACCTCCGAGACCAAGAGAAAGGACAACGTTAGAGAGCACTTCAGAACCTATGAATGGCTCTTGTAGTGCTACCAACCAGATGAAATGTTTCTTAACAACGCACTTTAGCCAAGCGATAGAGGCACCACTACCAATACCTCAGATATTCTATGTAATAACCCAAATTTTTTAACTAAGTTTTCTCTGAAAATAAAATGAATGTAATAAGGTTTAAATACAAATTTTGATTTAATAATCTTTATGAATATGTTATTTTATTAAGATATAAGAATATGGATTTTATAAAGAATTGTTAATCTATTTTTAGGGTTATATTTAATATAAGATTTTATTTAAAACAAATATAAATAAGTAAGAATGTTATTCAATTATAATAACATGTAATGATGCTTATATAACTAAACTATAAGGATATACATTTTCGTAATGATTTATTAAGTTACAAATTTTATATAAGACAATTTTGGTTAACATGGTTTGATATATATATATATATATATGTAAAATAAATAAAATAAATGTTTTTGAAATATTAATGAGTTGAAAATATTAATTATTAAATGTTAACATGAATTTTGATATTTATATAATTAAACCCTAACTTAGAAGTAATGAAACACTTACATTTATAAATGCTGATAATGTGTTACATTCATAAGTGTTACAAATAATGCTGCTAATTTAAATTAATTATTTAAAACCTTAGGATAAGGATCTTAGGTGTCAGTATATGTGTAATTATGCGTGGAAAGACATTTATGTCAGGTGACATGTGTTCATTGTTTAATTTACTAAATTAGCCTTAGAATTTTCCTATATTAGAAGACCTAAAACCTCATTTTCCTACACACTTCATTCCTCTTCTCTACACCATCCACTCCCTCACTTCTTCCCTCTCCATTGCTGCTAATACCCATTGTCGATAGCCTCCACCAACCTTCTCCACCATTGCGCCTTCCACCTACAAGAAAATCCTTCCCTCCCCTTAAAAATCCACGGCATCACCCCATTTCACCCAAAACTAAGTCACAGTCTCTCCCCTTCCAGGCTTCACCACCGTCGTACCTCCCCCACCAAGCACCACCGCTGATAGCCTACACCCCTAGCACCCCCCAGGTCTGCCCCCACCCTTGGCCAGTGGACCCCACCTCCCTCTCTCGTCCTTGAAAGCCACGGTCTCCCCTTAAAAACCATACACCATTTCACCACCTTTTCTCTCTCCTCACCACCTCATCAGCCTATAACCCCCTCCGATCATCCAGCTCCGCCATCTACTCCTCCCCATGCCGTTCATAATCCCCGACCTTCCTCTTCATTAAAAAAAGAAAAAGTGCGAAAGTGTGTGTGTGTGTGCGTGTGTATATATACATCTTAGTTTGGGAAAAGGAAATTGTGCACGTAGCAATACTCGTTTGCTCATTCGTAGTTGCCAAGGAAGCTCTGACAAAAAAGAATTGGAAGCAATAGCGGTGAGAGTCTCTAATTTAATTATTTTTAAATTAGTAGAAATTAGTTAATTATAATTAGTTGAAATTAATTATAATTAGTTTAAGATGATTGGTTGCACATGGATGTTGATTATTGTATGCAATGTTGAATGGATGTTCATGTAGTTAGAAACACATTGAACACTGATAAGCATTAATAACCATAAGGCTTGTCCAAAATTAAATGGTTGTTTTAATTGTTATGATGAATGAATTCATGCATGCTCATGTTGTTGAAATATGGTTGATTATGGTTGTATGAAATCACACACACCGTAATAATGAAATTATATGGGTAATAGATTCAAATCTCCCTTCCATATGAATGGAGATTATATTATTCTAATATTAAAATAATAGTTGAAAATAAAGTTTTGAATTTGGATTTTGAAACTATTTGGAAATCTAAGTTAAGTAAATACGAATAATATTTGTAAAAGACAGAAAGGTTTTGGAAATATTTTCAACTATTTATGGGCTATCAAAAATTGAACCGGGTTTTGAAATTAAATGTGAAAGGTGATTTTGAGTTAAGTATATAAATATTGGTTTCTATACAAACCATTTGTTTTGCTATTCTTATTTATTTTTATAATGGCTATTAGAAAATTTTGGGAACAATCGGACTAGTTTTGGAAATTTATGTTATTTTATTAATATAATATTATTGTAATATCAAGTTTTCAGTTGAAATCGACATTAGAGTTTGAGATTTAAAATAAGGTTTTAAATCAAAGTTATATATGTTTATGGAAATTTAAAATTATACTAGAGAAAACTGAGATGAATTATATTATAAATCGTTATATGGTCTGAATAGGACGTGTCGCACGGAGACAGCTCGCGAATTTCGACCATAAGTTTTAAACGGCTATAACTAGAGTATTTTAAATCTGATTGGCGTAAAACAAAAAACATTGGATTTATAATAATGATATATTTTGAATAGAAAAGGAATTTTCAATTTCTACGAACGGTTTTTAAGTTATGTTAAAGCCAAATTAAAAAAAGGTCGCTATACATGGAGTTTAGTTACCGTAACTAGAAATTGAGTAAAACGGGTTTATAAAAATTATAAAAAAATGGGGAAATTATGACAAATCATAATTGTTATTTAAAAGTGATTTGAGTTGAAAATATTGAATTTTGAATGATTTTAAATCTATTCGATTCAATTAGCTATTTTGCAACACTTTTCGGTAACGCTTTTAAATGTTATTATAACTCTTCTTTTGAAAATGATTGGTTTTGAAGTTTATAACTCATGAACTTTTATTTGAACTTTAAGTAATATTTTTAAAGGTTTGTCAAATGTTTTGGAAGGTTTAAAAGATATTAAAATATTTTGTATGGAATTTATTTAATATTTACCGATTTTAAGTTAAGTTCGGAAGCTTGAAATTAAAAGGAAATGGGTTTGGTTTGAGATAGTCTTCAGATATTCGATATGGAATTCCAGGTTTAGACGAATACTATTTGAGAAATTAGAAAATATTTACATTGAGATTCTGCTTGTAGTATTCGCTGATTTTGTGAATTGATATCAAATATAAGTCGATTAAACTCTATGTAAACTTGTGTTCGAATATAAATTATTTTGGATTATTGTAAATGGTATCTTTAATCCAAGTAAAGACGAAGTTGAGATTTGGTAATTTGAAGACTTAAGGTTAACAGAAAATGAAGGAATTATGTTTTGAGAAATTAAAGGTTGATAAAGTGAATAAATGGAGATTTTAAAGTACGAGTTCAAATTGTAACTGAACTTAAGAAATTTGGAATAAATCAAATTTTGGTTTGTAAGTTATGAAATCTTAATTTAAGAATGAATTGATAACGATTTGGTAGGAAATTTGAATTGAAATCCTATATAGTCCATAACTATTGTTTAAAAAAAACGCTTACTACTTAGAAAGATCGGGATCAGAGATATGTCTGAAAACCATTCCAAATAATAATACGACATTAAGAAGCAATTCAAGGCTTGGAAAACGATGAGTGAAGACCGAGAATCTTCAGATTGTTTGGATTGATCGCCGATGTCTCGGATCGGGCCGTACACCGATACGAGCTTATAAGTGGCATGGGATGTGGACATATTTAGAGATTTTTGGATTTTGGTTTCGTTCAGACCCAAAATAGACTTGTATGGATTATGTGTCTGACATTTTAATTGATGGTGTAACACTGATCTTTATTAATATATATCTATTTCGTGGCGGAGAATTTATTCTCTTAGCTTAACACCCTTTTCTGAGACATACGAGCTCAGAGGTTATATATTGATGGATATCAGTGACATGTGGTGAATGGACAATGTGGCATACTTAAGTTATGTGATGAGCTATTGATGATCAAAGTATGACTTATTTAAGCGTAGTTTTGTGTAACATAACCTCAGCATGCCTCACACCCCAGTAATGGCCTAAAATAGGATTGTTGCAGCAAGGATAAATGGGTCGCGCTCATTAGGGTATGGTCATTCCCTTCTAGATAAATGTGGTACTATGGTATGGAGCCAAGTTATTTACTTATGTAGAAAAATCTACTTATGTGGATGTTGGTTTGCGAGAGCTTGGTTAAACATTGGTAACGACCGTGGGATGGTCGTATTCGTGTTGCCATCTAGCGCAGTCATCATATGGAGACGGTCTGACCTTGTGTAGCATAGGAAGTATGAGTTGTTTTCTCATGGGTTAGTCCCTTTAGAGGCGTTCCCAAGGTTCGTTAAGGAAGATCCTTTGCCTTGGTCTTGTTGGAAATCCGATTCTCCACTACGGGCCCGTACGATTTTGATTGTATACTTATACATCAACATAATAGGATGTGGTATTATGTTATTTAAGATTAATATATTTATTTTTAAAATGATTTTTCACACTATGCACTAATAATAATATGAAAGAAGATTTTTCACGTGTGAAAGCATTTTTGGTTATCATAAGGAAAAACTCGCCCTTGGTGTGCGCTTGCATTGTGTGACATAGGACGAGCTTATGATAGCTTCATTTTTCAAAAGTCATTGCGAATTTCTATGCATGGTATTCACATAAAGTAAACCCGTTCCGCGTTAGCGGCGTAGTCTAGTGAATTAGCTAACTTTAAAATAGACCCTAAAAAAACAACTGTTTTGATTTCTCAGACCAGTTCCATGACTGACCTGGAGTTTATTGTTCCCAGACCTAAACTTTGGGTGCCCAAATTTTTTTCATGAGTAACTAATAGTTTGGTTTGCAGATTTAGTCTTTAGAGCTGGATTTAGGTTTGGAGCTAGAGTTATGCTTTGGATTATACTTCTTCTGCTGAAGGCCTATCTGTATTTCTTTTCGCTGAGTTTATGTTGTACTCTGTTATTCCTTGTAACTCTGACGTAATATTATTGTAATGAAAAGAAAAGTTCTATTATTTTTTTGCAGATGTGTATATACCATAACAATATGTCTTTATGAACAATTTAAGTTGGATTAATTACTAGCAAAACTAAGGCAAGAAGGCGGGTCGTTACATTTGGTATTAGAGCTTTGGTTTGTACAAAGCTATGGGGTACGACATATTTGAACAAAAAAAGGACTCATCAGAGTAATAATATCTCACTAGAGATAGGGTTAGTAATGCCTTAGAATGAGGTTATGGAGTATTATATTTGAGAGAGCGTTAAGGTTTTGCACTAATCCATTTTGAAAAATAACAAGAATTGCATTAAAAAATAAACATGGGTAATATTTTTAAGGATATTAGTGACTTTCCTTTAAACAAATTAATTAATATAGTTAGAAATAAATTGGTAAATTGACCCTTGACTCTATGTTACTTCTTTTTCTTATTTTAGCGCCATAGACATCTAAGTGTTAGACAACACCTATCTCAGTTTCTTCTTGGTAGTAGTGATAACAGCTCTGGGTCCGACTTAGAGCACTCAATCATAGACATATCCAGTGATGACCCTAATGATCACGAGATCATAAAAATTTTAGACTCTACCCCTACTAAGGATTAGGCAGAGTATCCTGATAGTGATATGGACCTTGGCTCTGACCATGACATTTCTGATATATTAGCAGAGGACATTCATCCACAGTAAGGTGATGACATTGATATGTATCAGGATTTTCCCCTAGGCCCAGTGATTGTAGATCAATGACATGGATAGAGGCCGCAGTTTACTTTGTCATAGAGATACCTCTAGGATTTGATGATGATATGATGGATGAGATATGGCAGGAGGTATTAGGTGAGAGAGACCAGCAGTTATTAGGGAAGGTAATGGTAGACGAGGGTTCTGAATGGGACCTGGTTCCTAAGTTAGGTGATGAGATTGATGGTATTATCGATGAGTTAGAGCATCTGGTAGACGAGGGCGATACAGTTATTGAGGATGATGGACATATGGTAGATAAGGATGATGATAGAGAGGTGATAAATGGTGATGGATATGTAGCGGATGATGAGGATGAGTTTTCCATGAGAAGCGTGAGGAGCTTATTCTGTCTGGTCCATCAAACGATGGATTAGATATGTCAAAGGATTAGTTGGTTGAGAGTTTGCACATTGTATATAGTTATCTTAAGTGCTTAGATGCACTAAGACGTTTTGGGTTAGGATGCATTTATGGACTAGTACCTTGATAGGTATACTTTTTGTGGTCGTATATTATTGGACTACCTCAAGTACGTAGTACATGCTTGGGTAAGGGGATGTTATACTTTTGTATTCTGACCAGGATGATATCATAATATGAAACTTTTTACGGTTGACTATGACATATGTGTTCTGTTATGGATTTATGTGATGATCTGAGCATGTTAAACCATTTTATCTGACATTTTAAAATCACTTTTAAACATATATAATGGAGTTTAAATCTACTCGTTTTCCTTTTCGAGGACGCAAAGTTTTAAGGTTGGTGAATGTTTTTAACTAAGATTAAATTTTATTTTTATTTTATAATTTGGATTTTCTAAAAATAAAATGAATGTAATAAGGTTTAAATGCAAAATTTGACTTAATAATCTTTTATGTATATGTTTTTTTATTAATATATAAGAATATGGATTTTATAAAGAATTGTTAATCTATTTTTAGGGTTATATTTAATATAAGATTTTATTTAAAACAAATATAAATTAAATGAATATTTTTAAGTATTAATAGTAATAATGCTATATAATTATAATAACATGTAATGATATTTATATAACTAAATTACAAGGATATAAATTTTCATAATGATTTATTAAGTTCCAAATTTCATATAAAACTATTTTGGTTAACATGGTTTCGATACATACATACATACATACATACATACATACATATATATATAATAGGTAAAATAAATGTTTTTGAAATACTAATGAGTTGTAAATATTAATTATAATATAATAACACGAATTTTGATATTTATATAATTGAACCTTAACTTAGAAGTAATAAAACACCTACATTTATAAGTGTTGACAATTTATTACATTCATAAGTGTTACGACTAATGTTGCTAATTTAAATTAATTATTTAAAACCCAAGGATAAGGATCAAGATTAGGTGTCCATATATGTGCAGTTATGCATGGAATGACTTCATGTTAGGTGAAATGTATTCATGGTTTAATTTACTAAATTAGCCTTAGAAATCTCCTATATAAAAATACCTAAAACCTCATTTTCCTACACAGTTCATTCCTATTCTCTACACCATCCCCTCCCTTTACTCTTCCTCTCCATTGCTGCGATTACCTATTGTTGATAGCCTCCACCAGCCTTCTCCTCCACTGCACCTTCCACCTACAAGAAAACTCCTCCCCTTCCCTTGAAAACCCATGACATCACCCCCTTCACCCCAAATCAAGTCATGGCCTCCCCCTTTGTGATGACCCGCCCCGCACCAGCCGACATTTCCAATAAAAGTGCGCTGTGCCGATGTCCAGCCAGCACGGGACGATCGCCAAATAAAGGAAAAAGAAGAGAACTTACTGGTGAACTAACAAAGACCCTGTAGAATGTCTCACAGCACATGGAATGAAATATAATAATAACATAACTTTGACATAAAACAGGCGAGACAGTGCATAAGCTGAAAACTAAACCATCATAGTAGCGGAAAAATCCAATTACAGCTTATGTTACACATCATCATTATTTTAAAACTGTCTCTAAAGCAAAAGAAAGGAAAGGTACACTACTAATGCCTAAAGTAGTGACCAGCAGCGACACAGGGATAATATCTAAATATATCATACGTGGGAGCCTCATGCTCGTCTCCGGTACAGCTACCCGTGCATACCACCCAACCTGTCTCTAGTGTGACCGTTTAAGAGCACCCAGAGTAATAAGAAGAGACATAAAACTTTGGGTCAGACAAAAGTCTGGTATGAGCGATAAGCATCAGAACAATAACATGTATACAAAACCATACCTGAACCTGGACTTGCAACCAAAGATTTAGCACAATATGCCGCTCAATACTCTAAGGTGTCACTAACATAGGGTGTAAAGGATACGGAGGAGGGGTATGCATGTCATAGTGATAACAACAATCAAGCATAGCAACCATCCCCACATCTCTCACTCAGTGCGTAAAGCATACGACATCCACCACTTTGATCACCCTATTCCTTGCTATAATCACTCTGCCCCATGGAGTCATGATGACACCACTGCACTGATCCATAGCCCCTAGTCTTTGCTATGTCCACTGTGCCCCACGAAGTCATAACAACTCCACTGCACTGGCTCATATCCATGCTACGATCACTCTGCCCCATGGAGTAATAACTACCCCCACTGCACTGATACATAGCCTAACATCCGTCTCGGTGGTGAATCAAAGATGTAGACGTCGATAACCCATTTGCACACGTCCCGCAGCAAAGCCCAACTCATGAAGTCAACTCGTTGGTTCCCAACTAGATCATGAGTACAAACTTCCCACTTGGACTACCTTTGCATCTCGGATTTTGGTCTTCTAAGGATCGGTCTTCATTTGGTTCGCAACCTATGCCTTGCGTTCAAACTTCTGAGTTCGGTTCGTGGTCATCCTCCTCCTTCGGATCAGTTCGAGCCACCTGCATCGGATCGGGTCGTGGTGCCCAAGCTCCTGGTCGTGACATCATGCTCCAGTTCAGTTTATAGGTGATCCCTGCTCCGGGTCGGATCGTGCCGCGCCTCCCTGATCGAATCGGCCTCCCTTTGGTTCGAGCTGAGCTTCGGTTCGTGGGACCCCTTCGGATCGGGTCGAGTTCCTTTATTTATTCAGATCGACTCGTGGATTCCCCCTCAAGGCGGTTCAGATCAGAGGACTTCAGGTCGTGGCACAAGCATCAGTTCGTGATTAGTAAGCGCGAGCGGTTCGGATCGGAGTTGCCATCATTCGTGAGCGGATCGGGGTCGGGTAGGGCAATTCGATCCGGTTCCTGCACAGTAACCTGCAACTTTCTAGCGACTGTTTTACGCCATATGACGGCGTTTTCAACCAATCTAACTTTTTTAATTAATCACAAAGCATACCATACAGTCATAGCAACATATACAGTTGACCACAAACACTAAAACAACAATTTGATATGTTTAAATGGATCAAACAAAGCCAAAATCCCATATTTTCCCTTAAGCATGTTTAAGCAGAACTATTGATAGGATTAGTAAAACTTAACCAAATTTTCTAATAGAGGCCTAAAACAATATTTCGAAATTTATCAATATTTTTTCTAGATTTTAAACATGTATAAATTCACTAATTAACACTAATTATCCTTAATCAACCATAATTAGTGAGGAACTATGTAAATCACTCATAGCCACAAATAAACTTTCAAAACTGAACTATCCTCTGATTTGGCGCTGCTCCCAAGACAACATAGTAGTTCTAAACTTGCTTTGGTGCTATTCCCCTTTGATTTGACGTAGATTAGGCTAATACTTGATTAGAAAGTGATTAGAGGTGATTCTAGATGTTGGAGGCCATTGTTAGGGTTCCTAGAATGGAAGTGGCGGCTAGAAAACTGAAATAAAATGAAAACCTAGCTCATTTCAGCCTTCCCATAACCCTAATCCCGAAATGGGTTATGGGTCCATTCACTAATTACATCATTTGGCCCGGTTAAGCTGTCTTTCATCTTCCAAACCTTATTTCAGCCATATCTCCCAAACGGTAAGTCCGTTTTCCACATATGACCAATCTACGGAAAGATAAACCATCATCCGGACCTAATGGAAGTGGTTTCACGTCAAAAATCCTTTCCATTCAAAAGTTATGGCCGAAATAAGATCAGCTAGGGGAAAATAGTCATTTAAAAATCAGCAAAAATCACGAATAGGGGAAATGACCCCAATAGTCGTCTCCCAAAGTTACATGACCATATGACTTCGTATGTGAAAGAAATAAATATTCTACGATCCTTTGATACATAGAATGCGGGTCGTTACATTCTCCCCCCTTTAAGAAATTTCATCCCCGAAATCCCTTAACCCAAAACATACAAAGGATCCCGCATGCCTACTAGCTATATGCAACAATCAAACAAAACAAACCTATCCTAGCATGCAGAAAGACTAAATCGAAATGGAAATCTTACCAGGCGAAGAGTTCTGGATATGTCTTCCTAATGCTCTCCTCTGTCTCCCAAGTACAATCATTCTCATTCTCACCCCATTGAACTTTGACTAATTTCACCACCTTCCTTCGAAGTTGCTTCGTATCGTTCCCAACAATACGCATAGGCTTGCGGTTCCCAACCGACTCGGGTTCAACATTGATATCATCCAACTGATAAGGTGAAATAGTCACATCGGGGTCGTGCATGAATTCCTTGACTGGGAAACATGAAATACGTTATGAACTCCTGCCATCTTCTCTGGTAATTCAACTTTATATGCCAGACTCCCAATTTGCTCAAGAACTGGGAATGGACCAACAAATCTTGTTGTTAACTTGCCTTAACTGCCAAATCGAATCACGCTCTTTAACGGAGAAATCTTGACAAACACCAAGTCGCCAATGGAGAACTTTAACTCTCTTCTCCTCTTATCAGCATAAACTCTTCTGCCTATCTTGGGCACCCTTCATTCGTTGTTGGATATTCTTTATCTTAGCTGAAGTTTCTCTTATCACATCTGGTCCAAGCACAAACTTCTCACCAGTTTCTAACCAACATGATGGTGAGTTACACGGTCTTCCATACAAAGCTTCAAATGGAGCCATACCAATAGTGGATTGATAACTATTATTATATGCAAACTCTACTAGATGCAAATGATCATCACATGGTCCACCAAAATACAATATGCAAGCTCTCAGGAGATCTTCTAATATACGATTCACCCTCTCTGTCCGACCGTCGGTTTGAGGGTGGTACGCGGCACTGAGATGTAATTCTGATCCTAACGCCTCTTGTAAGCTTTTCCAAAATCCACTAGTAAACAACGGATCTCGGTCACTCACAATGCTTTTAGGTACTCCATGAAATCTCAATACCCATTTCATATATAGCTCAGCTAACTTAGCTGCCGTTCTATTCGACTTGACTGGTATAAATCTTGCAATCTTGGTCAATCGGTCCACAATCACCCAAATGCTATCATGGCCCGATCTAGTCCTTAGTAACCCATCAATGAAATCCATTGAGACTTGTTCCCATTTCCATTCTGGAATTTCTAATGGTCGCAACAAACCACTAGGCTTCTTTTGCTCAGCTTTAACTAGTTGGCAGTTCATGCATTTGGATATAAACTTCTCAACGTCTCTTTTCATCCTTTCCCAGTAGTAGTCTGCTTCATGTCTCGATACATCTTGTTTCCACCAGGATGTATAGTCAGTTTTGAGTGATGACATTCTCTAAGCACTTCATCTCTCAATCCATTGACATTGGGCACAACAAGTCTTCCATTCTTTCTAAGCCATCCTTCTCGATCAAGCCCATACTTGTTCATCTCCTCATCGATACCCATCTCTAAATTGGAGGTGATTTCCAATAGGTTAGGATTGTCCCTCTGACTAGAACCAATCCGCTCAATCAAAGTGGGTCTGCACGTCAGACTTGCTAACATTTCTGGATCCAATTCGCACTTTGGTCTGAAATCATACCCAGCGATGTATTCCAGTTGCTTCCATTCTAGAAACATATCCCCTAAACTGGCATGTCTTCTACTCAATGAATCAGCCACCGCATTGCCCTTTCCTGGTGTATATGCGATGTTGAAATCATAGGAAGCCAAGAATTCTAACCATCTTAGTTGTCGGAGATTTAGATCCTTTTGAGAGAAAAGATACTTTAATGATTTATGATCGGTAAACAACTCAAATCTTTCTCCCAAGAGAAAATGTCTCCACATCTTCAACGCGAATACGATCGCTGCTAATTCCAAGTCATGGGTAGGGTATCTTTTCTCGCGCGGTTTCAATTGCCGACTTGCATAAGCTACAACCCTACCTCCTTGCATCAGTACAGCACCTAGTCCGATACCACATGCATCTGTATATACTGTCATCTCTTCATTCCCCTTAGGAATGACTTACACTGGTGCACATGTCAACTTTTCCTTTAGACTCTTGAATGCATTCTCGCACTTTTCGTCCCAGACGAAAGCTTGATTTTTCTTAGTCAACTGAGTCAACGGTGCTGCTATCTTGGAGAAGTCTTGGATAAACTTGCGATAATATCCAGCTAATCCCAAGAAACTTCTTATATCCGTTGCATTCTTGGGCGTAGACCAATCTTGTACCGTAGCCACCTTCGCAGGGTCCACGGCGATACCATTCTCTGAAACAACATGGCCCAAGAATCTCACTTCCCTCCTCCAGAAGCACTTAGAAAACTTTGCTTTCAATTGATGTTTTCTCAACACCTCCATCACTATCCTCAAGTGTTCCTTGTGTTCTTCCTCTGTCCTTGAATAAACAAGTATATCGTCCACGAACACAAGAACAAACTTATTCAACTGATCTCTGAATACCCTATTCATAAGATCCACAAAATATGCTGGTGCATTGGTCAACCCAAATGGCATGACCAACCACTGATAGAATCCAGACAGCGTCCGAAAGGCCGTTTTACCTATACTCTCAGCTTCCGCTCTAAGCTGATGAAAACTTGTCGCGAGATCCAACTGGGAGAACACTCTCGTGCCACTTAACTGATCAAACAAATCATTTATCCGTGGTAGAGGATACTTATTCTTCCTTGTCACTTTATTCAATTCGCGGTAGTCCACACACAATCGAAGGGAACCATCTGCCTTGGTAGCAAACACAACTGGTGCTCCCCACTCAGAAACACTTCTTCTGATAAACCCCTTCTTCAACAGATCGCTTACTTGCACCTCGAGCTCTCGCTGCTCCCTTGGCTCCATACGACGAAGTGGCATCACTATAGGTCTGGCATCTTTCACTAAGTCAATACGGAACTCAATCTCTCGGTGTGGTGGAAGCCCGGTCACTTCCTCGAAGACGTCCGGATACTGGCCAGCCATGGGCACATATGGCAACTCATCATGCGGGATGTCGAGGGAATTTAGAAAACTTGCCATTACCCCATCATTAGGTAGACCACCAAACACTACCCTCCGCCCATCATCTGCTCTAACTGTCACCAAATAGCCCTCACAGTCTACCACCACCCCGTATCTTTGGAGCCAATCGACTCCCAAAATAATGCCAAACCCAGTAAAGCCCAAAACAAAGCAATCACAAATAAACATGCATCCATGACTCGATAAGACCACATTACGACAAATCATGCTAAGGCTAGTTGAACCACCAATCGGGTTCGTCACTACCAAAGGTCTATCGACAATCTCGGGCTCCAATCCCAACCTATCTACCAGGTCACTAGATATGAAGGAACTGGAAGCTCCGGTATCAAACAATACTCGAACAGGAACATCATAAACAGAAAGCATACACTGAATAATAACATTCTTTCCTTTCTCCGCTGCGGTTGGGGCATTCGACGAAGAAGGAACAACATTGATACCATATGCTTTCACAATCTGCTTTTCTTTAGGGGGTTGCGGACTCTTATCCTTGTAATGTCCCACTTGGCCACAGTTGAAGCACTTCCTATCCGCTGGCTTGGCCCGACATTCTTTGGCATAGTGGCCCTTCTTACCGTAGCTGAAGCACTCAACATCTTTCTTATTCGTTTTCTTTTGGCTATCCTTGGTCTGATTCTTCTTTCTCTTATTCTGAGAACCATTCTTGCCTCCACCGCTTGCTTGCGGCTTTGGCTCCTCCGCAGATGCAACCTTAGTCTTCGACTTAGGGTAAAGACTCTCTGACCTTAATGCTTTCCCCACAATCAATTCAAATGTCTCATCGACATGGTTTATAAGCCTTTCCCCCAAGTACTGATCTAAGCCTGTTATAAACTTTTCATTTTTCTTCTCGGTAGTATCAATAAGGGATAATACGTATTCCAATAGAGTATCGAACTCTGCAATGTACTCTGAGACTGCCCTTCCATTTTGCTTAAGCTCCAAGAACTTCCTAAATAACTATGACTTCTGAGCAGTTGGGATAAATTTTTCACCGAATCGGGCCTTAAACTGATCCCATGTAACTTGATCCTCTGGGGTAGCTGCCTTCATAGCGTTCCACCAATTCATTGCCCGTCCTTGCAGCTGACGGGACGCTAGATTTCTCTTCATTGCATCCTCGATACCTACGTCTTCGAAGATACGCTCACATCTGTCCAACCAATCCTAAACTTCTGCAGCCGATTCCGTTCCGTGGAATGGCTTTCCACCAAGACTAGTGTAATCCTTGCAAAGCTTGGCGAAATCGGTTCTAGGCGCCTGCACCGCTGCACCACCACCATTTGCAGCATTGTGAACTGCTCCTTGCACATTTCTAAGCATCTTTCTCATGAAGTCAGTAAACATAGCCCTCATGTCAGGAGCATTCCCATTACTGGCTCCTTGTAACGACCCAGCGGATTTTCGACCCCAAAAATCGACATCAAATCGCCATGTCGACTATTCAAGCATCGAAAACACTGGATTGTCAATAGAAAGAAATTAGAGGGTGAGATAAGAAAGAAAGAAATATTAAAATAGAAGAAAGAATAAGAACACATCATCAGAACCTCACAGCGGAACGAACAAAATATAATATAACAAATCCTTTATACCAAGAAACTATATATATACATACCAATCATCAGAGTACAACATATATCAGCCACAGCAGAAACAGCTCTATATAACTAGCGGTGAAGCCTCCTGCGTCTAGCTCCTGGAACTCCAAGCGAAACCTAACCTGGAACATACTCGGTCTGACCCGAGCACATTTGATTTAAAACAAAATACACCGGGTCAGTCTGGAATACTATCAGTGATAAATTCATAGAACACACACTGGTTTAACTTTGGAAAATCCTTTCTGAAATCAAAAGGTAATAGTAAGACCAGCCCACACATAAACCCGGACGGTTTTTACCTTACTATAACCCAAAACGGTTTTTTAAATCATAGCTTGATCTGATATTATCATAATGTCTAAATACAAATAAATATCAATCTAGAGGAATGCTTGCATCTCACGCTCCCCATATATGGTATACAATCGAAGACCGCAGGCTCTTATTGGATATTGGATTCCAACCTTGACAAGGTATGGGACCACCTTCCGCACGTGTATCTCTAGAGGCGAATACACTGGGTTCAACAAGAACGTCTTGCAACCCGGCCCTCACATGATCGACCACTCATTTCGCTTGAGTGTATCGAATGTATATCACCGACGGTTGGGATCAGCAACCGCCTGCTCGAAAAGGGACAACATCGAATATAGATTAAAGAAGCAAATGGAATTTCTCTAGATAGGTGATCATACATCCTAATGGGAGAGACCCACATAGCCATGCTACCTGCCCGATTTTTGTCATTTCCCGGTTGATGAGGCTTGAGGCTAGAATTTACCTTAAAACATCTGGCCACCATTAACTTTGAATGCCACATCGTCAAATCCGTCAGATCACATTTGATTGACGTCCACAAAGATACTCTAGTTAACTGGCTAGAGAAAAACCATTTCTCCGCCATCAACTATAGTACGTTTGGAGAAATCAACGCGTGCATTTCCTTTGGAAATACCCTGTCAGACATCCATCCATACAAGTCATCCAGGAACAGGATGAACCGAAGGTACTCTCCTACTGCATCTCATATAGGAATCACCCCATGGATCAGTAGCGAGTAGGCCTTGCAACCCGTAGATTTCAACCACGACAGAATCACAAAATCAAAATAACTCCAGTTGCAAGCCAGAGAGATTTGACAAGTAGTTCTTCCGCTTACGAAGATCCACTGTCTTTGATTGCTCCATCTTCAATTACATCTTCACGTATTGTTGGTCGGAATGGTATTCGAATGTAATTCAATCCCGGACTTTCCATACCAATAAGCGTATTGGTCTAGTTTGATAGTCGATGATTTAACTATCAAATAACAAATAGTGTGAATACAATGAGTTTGCTGATTCAGCACTTGACACAACTCGACCTCTTTCAAAATATATTTAACCAAATTTCCTTTTTACTAACTCTGACTGATTTACTTTAATTGATTAACCCTAACTTGACTAACTCGACTTATTTAACTCAACAAGACTAACTTGATTTGATTACTCTTAACGCTTAACTAATATTGGACTTAACTCCATTCGCTTGACTCTAGATCGCAGCGATCACAATGGTTACGCCTGATTCCCTCAGGAAACATCCGATCGCCGTAGGCTATCTGCAACCCTGCGAATTACGCTAGCATTCGTACGCAATGGAAACTCTTCCTAAATAACTAGGTTGCTTAATTCTACCTCAAAACTATATTCGATCAATTCTAAGTGAATAACAATTGTTCCATATAATTTGAAATCAACATCTTATTTCTTTTGAAAACTAACATGTAATATTAGTTATTTTCCAAAAACCTTGCATTAGAGTTTGATATTACTCGAATAAGATAAAACCAATTTCAACGCTTCCACTCGTCCCAAACTAATACCATTCCTCGATAGTAGTGAAGCCAACCAAGTTGGGGTATTTTAGTTACCTCTCAGACCTTGATCGACAACGTTCTTACCTCAGAATACTATCAGTTTGTCACTTAACTATTAACATCTCAATTTCCCCTTTCGGTTTCCAATCCGGTTTTATAAACCTTTTCTTACTTTGAAATCTTTGTTCGATAATCTCTTTACTTAATTACCTTAATTAAGTAAACACAATTTTAACTTCACACATTATTACACTTACAACATTTGATTTATAATATAAATCTCTCGTCAACAAATTTGGTTTCTTTTATTTGGATATTTTTATAATCAACTTTATCGTCTCTTTGGCTGAATCTCATTTGTCAATTAATCACTTGCAAATTGAATTTCCATTCATCAGCCTTGTTTGAAACTTGGATTTATAAATCCCTTTAATAAAATCTTATTTGGATCTTTAATCAAACTTAGCGACGCTTACCCTTTCTTAATTAAATATCCATTTACAAATCATTTCTTTAATTATTATCAATTTAAATAATAATTATCTTTAATATTAACTATAATAAAAATTGTTAACTCTGTTATTAGCCAAAGGTAGGATAATTAACACCCTTCATGAGGTTTATCAAATACAAATTTACCTTATTAATTCTAACTATCCCAGTAATTACTTGAATTATAGTAAATCCGAAGATTTACTAATATTCAACATCATATATTCGATAATTCCCTTTTTGATTTATAGTCAATCCAAAATTTACTACTAATTTACACTATTCATTAAACTTAACGAATACACAGTTCAGTCAAATTGATTCCATCCTCGATTTCAACCAAACACGGTTGATTTTGCCAACCATACAGATCAGTTATATATTAACTGAGTTTTCCTGTCATTTCCCTTTTTAAATGAATTAATTAACTAGCTTAATTAATTTAAAATACCATTTTATTATTTTAAAACAATTATTCTATTTTGCAACCCGTAGGTAAATCCTTGGGTTTTCTCCACTTTCAAAATTGATATAATCCATTTAGACAATGGCTTTAAAAACTCGATAAAATGTATTTTTTTTAATAAATTTCCATTCAATTTATTTATATAATTTTATTTAAACTTAAAACCAGTTATAAAATGATTTATAACTTTAAACCTGCGTCAATTCACCGAGTGTCAACTGACGTCAGAAACGACACATTTAGGCTGTTCACTGCTCATTTACCAAATCAACGCTGTCGGTTGATTTTAAACACAACAGGTACATATACATTCAACCATCAATATACAAACAGGTTTTAGTGTCACTCAGGTTGAACAACTCATATATTTGCACACCAAACAAAAATACAATTAATTTGAGGAATCCGGTTGGATCCCTCCACCCTGTCCTTCTCTGCATCACAGATGTCAGTTGGATAAAAATATACGAATTAAATAAATATGTAACTGCAACCAATCAGACAATAGCAACCAGTTTGCATCCATCGCATCCAATCAACCAATTTATACTGTAAATTGTAAAGTATATTTTACTGTGAATGTACCACATCACAGGATTCCAAAAGGTGTGAGAATCAACTCACCAGAGTTTGTTCTGGTCGACGGTTGACGCGTTTGTCACTTTTTATTTTGAACGGACGTTCAAAATTAGCTGAATTTTCAACTGTCTCATATCAGTGCCTAGTCAGTGCCATCGCCTAGGTTTTGTCCCTGCGATCCCAACAGATCCAGTTTCGTCAGATTTCGTTAAAGTATGAAGAAGTTACGCTATTTTAAATTTTGAATATAAACACGATTTATAATTTAACTATTAATTAATAAATTAATTAAATCATTAAGTAATCATTACCCTAATCATACCTGATCCACGTCAGCACCGTTAATCCCACGCGTTTTCTCTCTTGAGACTACCTGAAACCCGACTTTCTCATCCCCATGAAAACACGAACAGGACCTTCCTTCAACCCTCCACCGTCCGTCCTCCTGACCACCGGAACCGGCGAGCCACCCTCCATCAGGACCGCCATGGTCCCTTCCTCCATTACCAGAACTGGCGAACCCCAGAACCCATCTGACGCCGCCGGAATCGAAGGGGAACCCAACCCCGTTTAAACCGAGATTTTCATCACCTCCGGCCGTCGCAGCTGACCGGACCACCGCCGTCCCCTCGGCCTCGCCACCCCGCTTCTCTGGCCACCAGACCCGACACCCTCGACGACCATCGACGTCGGAATTGCCCAAAACCCCATCGTCACTTCAAAACCGAACCCAAATTAACACCCCTCCGTTCATCTCAGTCCCCACGCCACCACAGACCACCGCCAAATCGAAGCCCTACTCCTCCTCTACAAAACCCCTAAGGTCCCGTCCCTCCAAATCAACCGTACCTCTTCAATTTAGGCCAAAAACAAAACTGGAATTTCACTGTTTATCGCGAATTCCGACCACCAGCCTCGACGAAACCTCCCCAACTTTTTGCTATAGGTAGACAACCTACCGATCTACAACTTTTGCTTTGGTACCCCCCACAAATTCATCACGGATTGGAAAATATAATTGATTTTGCATTGGAGGACTTATTTGCAAAATTACATGAGAAGAATGAGGCTTGGCTCAGATTTTCTGGTGGGAAGGGGTTTATATAGGCGGGAAATAATATAATTTAAGTTGACGTGACGTGTGATGACGACTAACGATTTTTATTTCGTGTCTATCGCGTTTTCGAATATCGTTTATTCGCTGCTGTGCTCACATACAAACCCCGTTCAAGACGCAACTAGACGACGTAGTATAATCTGATGATACGGTCTTAACGAATCTTGTTTCTTCGAATTCCATGTTCGTATGCTCAAACAACGTTTGTTTACGTTCAAATAGTCGTGTTTATTTTACATTTTATTTTGCCACGCTCACAGAATACCCCCGATTGACGCGCCGTCTGAAAATCTAGCAATAATTTACTGTTACGGTCCAAACAAAATTTGTTTCGTCGAAAACAGAGGTCATTTGAAAAATGTCCCTTTTGAACTGGCCGATTTGAATTAAAATAACCCAATTTTAAAATACTTCAATATAATATAATTATATTACCGCAATTGGTCATACCCGACCAGAATCTGATATATTATCAAGGAAAAATATCACAGGTTGAATTTCACGCCAAATCGATACTCAAAATATTTAAAAATCGATATTATATATATACAGAGCGCTATATATATAAAGGGAATTCTGGTGCTGTTTTTCAGAGAATTTGATTTGGACATAAAACAAAATCTACATGACGAAAACTGGATTTTTCTCTGCCGTTAGAAAGATATCGTCAAGCCGGTCCCAACATTTCTTGTTTCAAGGAAATCCGACTTATTTTGAATCCGGTACAACCCCTTGAAGTTCAAAACGCCAAAACGCGAACTGCCGCGCCGCTGCAACTCGTTATTTAATTTAATTATAATTATTTATATTTTATCGTCTTTTCTAAGCGAATCGCCACTAACATCCCAACACGGACAAATATTGAACCCATTCAAATTCCCGATCGCGTTATACTTCGAATTCTATTTTTCCAAATATTCTAGGGATTAAAAATATTATTTTATTATTTATTTAAATAATATATTCCAAATTAAATCGTTAAATTCGATTATTTAAATTCCAACCAATATTTTAAATTATTAAAATAACTAAAAATAATCAAATAAATAGGTAGAAAAATGCAGGTCGTTACACTCCTCTACCAGCACCCCTCGTATATCGGCTCATCGTTCAACCTGTAAAGAGAAACGATTAACCATCCTCTTTGTGGTGTCAGTGCAGTACGACTTCATCCTTAGATATACTAATAGTATATATATATTGTTTTTGAAAGCCAAAATAATCACGAATTCCCGCTCTAATATACGTATTATCTCTCCCTGGTGTCTTTCGCTAGGTAAACTACGCAACCTAGAGCTCTGATACCAAATGTGACGACCCGCCCCGCACCAGCCGACATTTCCAATGAAAGTGCGTTGTGCCAATGTCCAGCCAGCACGGGACGGTTGCCAAATAAAGGAAAAAGAAGAGAACTTACTGGTGAACTAAGAAGAACATGTAGAATGTCTTATAACGCATGGAATGAAATATAATAATAACATAACTTTGACATAAAACAGGCGAGACAATGCATAAGCTGAAAACCAAACCATCATAGCAGCGAAAAATCCAATTACAGCTTATGTTCCACATCATCATTATTACAATTTTAAAACTGTCTCTAAAGCAAAAGAAAGGAAAGGTACACTAATAATGCCCAAAGTAGTGACCAACAGTGACACAGGGAGAATATCTAAATATATCATACGTGGGAGCCTCGTGCTCGTCTTCGGTACAACTACCCATGCATACCACCTAACCTGTCTCTAGTCTGCCCGTTTAAGAGCACCCAGAGTAATAAGAAGAGACATAAAACTCTGGGTCAGACAAAAGTCTGGTATGAGCGATAAGCATCAAAACAGAAAAATAACAGGTATACTAAACCATACCTGAACCTGGACCTGCAACCAAAAAGTTAGCACAATATACCGCTCAATACTCTAAGGTGCCACTAACATATGGTGTAAAGAACACGGGAGAGGGGTGTGCATGTCATAGTGATAATAACAATCAAGCATAGAAAACATCCTCACATCTCTCACTCAGTGCGTAAAGCATACGACATCCACCACTTTGATCACCCTATTCCTTGCTATGATCACTCTTCCCCATGAAGTCATGATGACGCCACTACACTGATCAATAGCCACTAGTCTTTGCTATGTCCACTCTTCCCCATGAAGTCATAACAACTCCACTGCATTGGCTCATAGCCATGCTACGATCACTCTACCCCATGGAGTAATAACTACCCCACTGCACTGATACGTAGCCTAACTTCCGTCTCGGTGGTGAATCAAAGTTGTAGACGTCGATAACCCCTTTGCACACGTCCCGCAGCAAATCCCAACTCATGAAGTCAACTCGTTGGTTCCCAACTGGATCCTGAGTACAAAATTCCCACTTGGACTACCTTTGCATCTCGGTTTTTGGTCTTCTCCGGATCGGTCTTCATTTGGTTTGCAACTCATGCCTCGGGTTCAAACTTCCGAGTTCGGTTCGTGGTCATCATCCTTCTTCCGATCGGTTCGAGCCACCTACATCGGATCGGGTCGTGGTGCCCAAGCTCTTGGTCGTGACATCATGCTCCAGTTCAGTTCGTAGGTGATCCCTGCTCTGGTCGTGTCGTGCCGCGCCTCCCTGATCGGATCGGCCTCCCTTTGGTTTGAGCTTAACTTCGGTTCATGGGACCCCTTCGGATCGGGTTGAGTTCCTTTATTTGTTCGGATCGACTCGTGGATTCCCCCTCAAGGCAGTTCGGATCGGAGGACTTCTGGTCATGGCCCAAGTATCGGTTCGTGATTAGTAAGCGCGAGTGGTTCGGATCAGAAGTGCCATCATTCATGAGCGGATCGGGGTCGGGTAGGGCAATCCGATCCGGTTCCCGCATAGTTTCCTGCAACTTTCCAGCGATTGTTTTACGCCATACGACGGCGTTTTTAACCAATCTAACTTTTCTAATCAATCCCAAAGCATACCATATAGTCATAGCAATATATAGAGTTGACCACAAACACTAAAACAACAATTTGATATGTTAAAATGGATCAAACACGGCCAAAATCCCATATTTTGCCTTAAGCATGTTTAAGCAGAACTAGTGATAGGATTAGTAAAACTTAACCAAATTAACCATATTTTCTAACAGAGGCCTAAAACAATATTTTGAAATTTATCAATATTTTTCCAGATTTTTAACATGTATAAATTCGCTAATTAACACTAATTACCCTTAATCAACCATAATTAGTGAGGAACAATGCAAATCACTCACCTTAGCCACAAATAAACTTTCAAAACTGAACTATCCTCTGCTTTGGTGCTGCTCCCAAGACAATACAGTAGTTCTAACCTTGCTTTGGTGCTATTCCCCGTTGATTTGATGTAGATTAGGCTAATACTTGATTAGAAAGTGATTAGAGGTGATTCTAGATGTTGGAGGCCATTGTTAGGGTTCCTAGAATGAAAGTGGCGGCTAGAAAACTGAATTGAAATGAAAAACTAGCTCATTTCAGCCTCTCCATAACCCTAATCCCGAAATGGGTTATGGGACCATTCACTAATCACCTCATTTGGCCCGGTTAAGCAGTCTTTCATCTTCCAAACCTTATTTCAGCCATATCTCCCAAACGGTAAGTCCGTTTTTCACATATGACACAATCTATAGAAAGGTAAACCATCATCCGGACCTAATGGAAGTGGTTTTAGGTCAAAACTCCTTTCCATACAAAAGTTATGGCCGAAACAAGATCAGCTAGGGGCTAAACAGTCATTTAAAAATCATCAAAAATCATGAATAGGGGAAATGACCCTAATAGTCGTCTCCCAAAGTTACATGACCATATGACTTCGTATGTGAAAGAAAGAAATATTCTACGATCCTTCGATACGTAGAATGCGAGTTGTTACACCCTTCCAGGCTTCACCGCAGCCATACCTCCCACACCAGGCACACCGCCGACAGCATGCACCCCCAGCACCGCCCAGGTCCACCCCCACCATCGGCCATGAGGTCCCTACCTCCCTCTCTCCTCCTTGAAAGCCACTACCTTTTCTCTCTCCTCCATATGCCATGTCATCAGCCTATAGCCCCCTCCGATCATCCAGCTCAGCCATCTACTCCTCTCCATTCCGTTCAAAAGCCCCAACACTCCTCTTCTTTGAAAAAAGAAAACTATTTATTGTGTTGTAGTGTGTATATATTATTTATATATACATCTTATTTTTCAAAGAAGGAAGTCGCGCACGTAGCCTGGCTCGTTCGTGGTTGCTAAGGAAGCCTGACAGTAAAGATTTGGAAGCAATAGTAGTGAGAATCTCTAATTAAATTATTTTTAAATTAGTAGAAATTGGTTAATTATAATTAGCTAAAATAAATTATAATTAGTTTAAGATAATTATTTGCGTATGGATGTTGATTATTGTATGCAATGTTGAATGGATGTTCATGTAGTTAGAAACACACTGAACACTGATAAGCGTTATTTACCGTAACACTTGTGCACAATTAAATGGTTGTTTTAATTCTTATATTAAATGAATTCATGCATGCTTATGTTGTTGAAATATGGTTGTATGAAATCACAGACACCGTAGTTATGGAATTATATAGGTAATAGATTCAAATCTCCCATCCATATAAATGGCGATTTTACTATTTCAATATTAAAATAATAGTTGAAAATCAAGTTTTGAATTTGGATATCGAAAATGTTTGGAAATCTAAGTTAAGTAGGTTCAAATAATATTTGTAAAAGGAAGAAACAATTCTGGAAATATTTTCAACTATTTATAAGCTATAAAAGTTTGAACCGGGTTTTGAAATTAAATGTGAAAGGTGATTTTGAGTTAAGCTTATAAATATTGATTTTTATACAAACCGTTTATTTCTCTATTCTTATTTATTTTTATAATGCCTATGCGCAAATTTTAGGAATAATTAGATGAGTTTTGGAAAATTATATTATATTATTTTATTAATATAATATTATTATAATATCAAGTTTTCAATTTAAATTAAAAATGGAGTTTGAGATCTGAAATATGGTTTTAAATCGAAGTTGTATATGTTTTGGAGAATGGAGTTTTGATGACAACAACCTTATTTCAATTATCATTGATTATAAAATATATACTAGAATATATAGACATATATATGCAGGATTTCTATATAGGATTTAAGTACTAAAGACTGTACAGTTTTAGAGTTTCAAGAGATTTAGAATTCAAGATAGATTCAAGACTCATGAGTTATCAAGCTATCAATATTTCAAGGAAAATGCAGCAATAGAGTCAAGATTATGTAAGACTCTGAATAGCACTCCAGGTTCAAATTCTGTTTTCAAATTTCAAATTCTCTTTTTCAAATTTTCAAATTTCAAAATTTTGATTTTCAAAATTCAAATTCTAATTTAGAACTATTTTACTTATGATTTCAAACACATAAGTTTAAAGCTTTAATATATACAAGTTTATATAGTTTTTTAATTTTAAACCTTATAATTTTATGCATATGTATATGGTTTTACACTTTAGAATATTTATTTATATTATTAAAATTTTGATTAAAGAATTTCAAACTTATGATTTCAAATATATTTCCTAATTTATAAGTACTCTTATTTTTGTAGTTTTATTAAATATATTTTACTAAGTTTATATTTGATTCTACATATAACCTTTTGTTTGTATATAGTTTATAAATATTTCTTTAAAAATTCCTATATATATGTTTGTAGTTATATTATTTATGTTTATAATTATATTTAATATAGTTTTCATATCACATATATATTAAGTATTTAATTATATGTTTAAATACTATTTTCTTATGTTTTTATACATGAAAAATAATGTTTTAGCAATTAGTTTTGTTTCAGGAATTTCCACAATTTAAATACTTAAAAAATGATTTAAATATAAAAAATAAGGTAGGTATGTCAACATATAGTTATTTGTATGTCGACATATAACGGTCATTTTTTGAATTTTAAAAGGAATTGTCTTTTCACTAATTGTGATGGTTCTGAAGCATTGCAACCTTTCACACACTTTAAAAAGAGCTTGACTTCGAGTTTTTATTCATCTCTTCTTCTCTAACTTCATCCTTTTTCTTTATACCATTATTCTTAATCAATTTTATGATTTCTACACTTATACTCTACCGAATTCAATTCCGTTTTGATCAAACTTCTTCTCTAACTTTATCCTCTTTCTTTATACCATTATTCTTAATCATTTTTATGATTTCTACACTTATACTCTGCCGAATTCAATTCCGTTTTGATCGAACTTCTTCTCTTTACATTGTCTACTCTCTACTCTCTGAATCAAGTGCTATTGAAGAGTTATAGGGCTGTTTGTAATTGTTTGGCTTGAGTAAAGGAATCTTTGGTATCCCTTGTAGCCGTGAAATCAAGGATGGAATCAATGGTATCACTTGTAGTCGTGAAATCAAGGACGGAATCAATGGTATCCCTTGTAGCCATAAAATCAAGGAGGTTGTAATTGGATTTTGATACAGTACGCAATCCAGCGTTACGTAGGACTGGACGTAGGAGCAATCTGAACCAGTATAAAATCCATTATGTTCTTTCCTTTTCTGCATTTATATTTCTGTTTATTTTGCATCTGTGTATGATTCTGTGTCTTTGATTGTTTCTGTGGTGTGTGATTCATATAGTTTATCACTTAAGTTTTAGATTTTGTTTAAATTCTCAAAAACACAATTCACCCCCCTCTTGTGTTTATTTTGTCTTAATGATTCTTTTCGCAATCCCTAACAATTGGTATCAAAGCGAGGTCTTTCAAAAAATTCATAATCTGTTTTTTGAAAATGATAAATGACAAAATTTGAACACTAGTTTAAATTCATGCATTGCATCAGTATTAGATGATTTTGCATTCAATTTGATTGAAAATTCGAGTTATCATGATATGATTTCTTGAAAAGTTTAAATAGATATATCACAGAATAATCATGATGTTATTATCTCAAATTACAATTAGTTATTTTTAAAAGTCACTTGATTCTTCGAAAAAGTATGTTGTTTTGCATGAAAGAAGTTATTTCTGATTACTGTCACTACACCTATCAGCCAATTTGGCACACAACGTTGCGGGGATAAAATATGGTTTATAGCCGTACCATATTTGATAGGTCTTAGAGCCGTAGCAAACTACATTTTGCGATCCGCACCACCCTAAACACCATAAATTTGACCGTCCATCGGGGATGTCCGGATCGGTTCATCTAACATGGCCTTTGGCCAAATCTAATTCGTATCATATTGTGCACCCCTTCAGGCACTCCAAATACAAATTTTGGCCGCTCCCTTTTCCTTTTGTTTTAGTTTAATGGTGACCGAAAACCCAAATTAGGGTTTTCGATCGGTGACCAAATCGTGCCTCCACCTTTCTCTGGAATCTCCTCCTCCGGCAGAGATGATTCGATTTGTGTGTCTCCAGCTTTGCACTGGTCAGATCACCGGCATCACTGGCACCAATGATCGACCAACACAAAGCTAGAGACCCCAAATTTGGGTAATTTGAAGATTGTGGACTTTGGGTAATTCCGATGTGCTAATCAACTTATTCTTAATTTGTATCGTTACATTCAGGTAATTCTTTTCACTTGTTCATACTATCTTAATGTCACTCTCAAGGACGGAGCCAAGATTTTAATTTCCTCCAGGCTAAGTAAAAGATTAATTAAAAAAGGAGCGATCTTGATTATAATAACGTCATTCACTGAGTAGATTTGGGGATAAGAATAAACATTTGTACTTGTAGGCAAATGCAATTTAGATAACCACATTTACTTGGTTCTTCACAGAGTAGATTTGGCGATGTAGTTGGGTTGGCAGTTTTATGTGCTTTTTTAAAAACATAGAAGATTGAAACAGGATCTCCTATCTTGAAATGTAAGAAAACCATGCAGGCAACCAAGTTGCATTATTTCTATCCTATGTGTAATAATAGATAGATGGATTTCAAGGTGTACAACCCTTCATGTAATATGAGAAGTTGTTAGTGTTTTGAACCGTATAATAGGTTATAACTATGCATTAAAAACTTAATTGTGTAGGGTCTGCTGGATTGGGATTTCTGTCATGGTACTTAGCAGGAAAAATCAGAGCATTTTTGATATAAACTTCAGGTAATATCTTGCTTTTTTCCATCCCCTCATCTCGGATACACTACATTAGCTAGATTAGGGTGATAGAATAGAAAGGGCAAGGCTATAGCAATGTTATATCTACAATATTGCATCCAAGTGACAAGGAGAATTGTAATGAGTTTGTGGTTTAACACTTTAGAGCGAATTAGTGAGTCATTATGTGAAAATCATGTTTGCGGAGATTTTGGAGAATGAAAAATAAACTGGTTCAAAGCAAAGGAATTGTTTCGGAGAATGAAATCATGTCATGTAGCACTACATAAACATGTTATATATATAATTGACAAATATGCACACAGGAATACAAAGACACGATATGCCTTTCACTGTTATCAGTACAAACACAAAGACACGATATTTTGTGTGCAATCAGGCATAAAATTACTTCTTTTTTCCTGTAAATTTTGGGCGCTTTTGTGTTGCTGGAACTCAGGCGATGGCTATCATGATTCAGTTTGCTGCCAATTGTCAGGTTGGCCTTTTAAGTTTTTGTTTTATACTGTGTACATAGTAACATATATAAATATTTATGTTGTTATATATAAAACTTTATCATTAGCATCATGAGCTAGCTTATTCTCATAGTAGTACTACTTTGATTTACAACAAACACATGGATTTCATCGGCATATTGATCAGCACGTACGCTCAATATTCCCGGCCTCGACTGGAGTTATATATATCAGGCTGATCATATTTTTTTTACCTTTTTTTGTTAGTTCGTACTGTTATGAAAATCTTTGATAGTTTCCTTTGTATATGTTAGTATGTTATACATTGTGTTCGTGTTATGAAAAATCTTATAAATGCTTTGAGTATATATATAAAATATAAATTGTGTTATACTTGTGTATAAATTGTGGTATATATGTTGTGTTATATGAAAAATATGTGCTATAGTTTCTATATATATATATATATATATATGCATATATATAAATATGTGCACACACAGATATAATTCGATACGGTCAAAGGCCGTGTCTGAAAACTACTTAGATACGGCTATAAGCCGTATGTTATTGCTTATGAGGTACGGTTTGTAGCCGTATCTAAAAATTTAACACGCCATTTTTTTGATACGGCTATTGGCCGTGTTTAAGAGCCTTAGATACGGCTAAAAACACAGCTTAATCAGCATATATGGTGTAGTATGTTTGCCGAAAGACACCAAGATGATTATTCATCAATCAAGAAAAGAAGAGTTTATGAAGAGATATGACATTTGGGATTATAGTAGTTGAAGTGTCTGTTCATTCAAAATTCAAAATTTTGGAGCTAAGTTGGTTAAACTACTAAATCACCGATCTCATCGTCAAATTTTGGAAAGATGTAAATATGATTTAGATTCATCATCAACCGATGGAGAGCCAGAAATAGGAGATTCAAATATGTGTTTCACAACAATTCAGAATTCAGAGAATATCGAAAAAAATGGATCTAAGAACCGGGTACGCCTTAATTAATTTTTGAATTTTTGGTTGAATGGATGTTTTGTTTTATTTGTTTTGAAAATTAAAATTCAAACTTAAAATTTAAAATTCAAATTAAAAATTTGAAATTCAAAATAACAATATAATAATAATAATAAATGTAATAATAAATTTTGAATGTTGGTTAGGATTAATATTATTTCAAAAATAGTTAAACCTGAAATATAAATCAATAGTTTAATACCAAGAGTCAAAAAACCTTATGTCCTTTGAAATTATACATGTATATCGACACACATAAATGAGCATGTCGACATGTGTCCCAATAATTTCAAATTTTGAATTTTCAAACTTCTCTTCATCCTTTCAATAAGAAAATGCCAATTCAAATTCTGGCTATTAACTTTATTTGTCTACTTATTTTCTAATACCTTGTTTCTATATATATATATATATATTAAAAGCATATAAATTAATAAAATTTTATAAACATATTAATGCGATATACAAAGTTAATATAACTTTTGATATTGTTATATAATATAAATTTATTCATCTTTTATATAGTTTAAACATGCATAGTTTAACTTATATATCATTCTTATGATTTCATAACAATTTTGGGTTACATTATCACAAATATTATTTGTAAATTAAACACTTATTTTGATTTCTTATTAAGATTTATGAAGGCTTAAATATTTAACCTAATATTTTGGTATAAAAATAATAATATACATATATATGATTTTATGTCTTAAATATAAGAAATTATAGTTTTAGAGTTTAATTTATATCTAGATTTCATAATTTTGTTATGAGTATAGATTTCTTAACAAATTAATATATTTTTATTTCTAAAAGTTTAAATTTAAAATTGATTTGTATCAAAAGATTGATTTATATTTCATAATAAATTAAATTTTGAACCGTTATAAAAAATAATATATATATATTTATATATATATATATGACTATATGTTTACTTCATATGATACAATTCTAAAAGATCTTCAATTTTTACTATATTAAAGAAGCACCCTATTAAGATTATTAAACTCCACATTTCTCATAGAATTATTTTAAATATTTTATTATATATTATGAATACGTAAAACTTTTATCTTTACTATCCTTTCAATCTCTTTCATAAGTATCATTAACCTAAGTCTAGAAATTAATATATATTACCCTTGTATATATTTATATGCATAACAGTTAGATAGTACTTTGAATATATATATATATATATATAATTACCAAATCATTCTGCATACTATCATTACACATCTTATTTCATATCATACATCACTATTATTGTAACGATTTGGATTTTGCTCGGACCAAATCAATTGCTAAATCGACGAAGACCGTTCAAAACCCGAATACGCTAACTTTAGGCATACAACACATCAGAACAAATAACAGAAGACTTTTATTAACATCATCATAATGTTACATCAAAGTACAGAATATATCTGAGTACAGAATATATCAGAGTACGTCGAATATAAATAATAATACCACAGCGGAAGCTAAATCTACAATAGATTGTAATACAATAATTTCAATACAATGCAGCGGAACAATTCCATGCTCTGGACATAGCTTTAAGCTTCGATCCAGAATCCTGCTTAAAATATAAATATCTGCAAAACAAGCTACTCGATTGCCCGTGTGGAAAAGAGGGCACCCAAGTTTGCCAGTGAAACAAACTACGAGTCAGTCATGGGACTGGTATGAGAAATCTTACTTAACCAATCTGATAATAATAAGGCAAATCACAGGACCACGCCGCTAACGCGGAACGGGTTTACTCCATTGGATTGCCAGTGCAAGAAATAAAGTAAATCGTTAAACAACGCAATGCTTTTTAGAAAAATGAAACCATTATAAGACTCAAGTCCCATCACATAATGCAACGCAAACCGGAGGATGGAGTTTTACCTTATAATGGTCAAAAATGCTTGATACGATAAAACGGATTTGTTATTATTATTATTAGTGTCTATATGTTTCAAAAACATTTTAATCATAATGCATCAATCATAGACGGCATAGCTACCATATACTATGTTGCCATACTAGTTATACAATCAAAATCGTATGGTGTCATATTGGAAGTTGGATTTCCATCATGAACCAAGGCAAGGGATCGTCCTTACCGAATTCGAGACACTCTAGCCCGTGCCTCAGGACTCAGTCGCAACTGCACCCGGAGCGCCAGTGCCGGTCCACAAATATGTTAGTGGATTAGTAATGCTTGAACAATACGTTTCCCCACCCTATGGGGCGTAAATAGAGCCACTAGGGACGCAAATCCGAGGTACCTCATTTTCCATCATCCACATAAGTAAAAATATATGGGCTTGTAAAACCCAGACACCACTTCTAGCTAGAAAGAAACGCATGCTCTCCCTGGGGCCCTTCTCCGGTTTCTGGTTCATACCGGGGTGTGAGGCTCGCGAAGTATCGCTACACAAAGCTATGCTAAATAAAGCTGTGCTTTGATCATCAACCACAAGGCTCTGCTTTTCAATAATAAGCCTTGATCATTTGCATCTTAGCATGTCACATTGTCAGTCCATACCATACCATTGATTTCTGCCAGTATATAACCTCTAAGCTCGTACGTCTCAGAGAAGGGTGTTAAGCAAGAGAATAAATTCTCCGTCACCAAACAGATAAATATTAAGCAGAGATCAACGAATACAATATAAAGGAATACAACGTCAGACATACCATCCATTTACAAGTCTGTTTTGGGTCTGAACGAAACTGGAGGCACCTTATTCCTTGTCCCATATGTCCTATACAGGAGAGAGGTCCTCGCATATCTGGTCGATCTCCTAGTACGTTTGGACGATCACCACTTATTACCTTGTCTTGGGATGCCTCCCAATCAAGACATCAGTAATCATCCATACGATATGAAGACCTCCGGTCCTCAATGTAACAACCCGAAAAATATGGGCCAATTTGATTTTTTTAAAATTGGTTATTTCAAAGGAATTTGAACAATTGAAATAGAATATTTCAACAAAATAGTGAATTAGAAATACTGAGTCAGTTTGAAAATTTGAATTCAAACTTTAACTGACTGCACCGGGTGCAAAATATAACGGATTTTAGTGAAACCAAAAATATTTAAATCTGTTGATGAATATCTTTCTAACGAATCTGAAAAATCGAAGTTTCATAGCGGGAATCAAAAGTTACAGCCAAATGAATTTTCAGAAAGGTCGCTATATAGAATATATAGCCCTTGAAAATAGACATTTTGCAAACGACCTCGGAATTCGACGAAACCACTTTTGTTGGGTCCGGGATATCAAACTATTGCTAGGTTTCAAATTTCATAATTTTTGAAGCTAGTATGTGAGTGTGGAAAAAGAAAATGTGTTTGGTCAAATTCTGTTGAATTGGATCGACCAAAAAATGGCCATTTTTCAAACGATCTCAGAATTCGACGAAACTAGTTTTGTTGGGACCGTAGCGTCAAGACATAGCCAGATTTATTTTTCTGGAATTTTTCGAATCAGTTTGTGGCCCTGACAAATTGAAATATACGTTCAAATTGAATATTAAATGTTTTATACTTTAATTTGAAAAATAACTGACTGTAACAGTCGAATTGGCCAACAAAACATATCCCATTGTGTCCGGAATGAGGGTATTTAGCTAAGGGCGGTAGTCTTGGGTTTGGATTGGGGTTCGTATGGCAAAACCCTAATTTTCTGAATAATATATATATCGGCGAATCAGAAAATTCCATTCATAAATTTTAAAAAACCCGCTTTCTCTCTCGTATCGACGGCGACTGGAGTTCCTTTCTTCCCGACCAGATTCAGATCGCCGCAGCTACCTTCAAGCGCTGCCACCACCCTGACTCGACGCCGCCGACTCCCCTCTTCAAATACGACCAAACCCCGCCCTTTCTCCCTTCGCCAGCGTCGAGAACGACGCCTAGAAAGTCGCCGACTTCACGTCGACGCCACGATCGCCAGAGGCGATCACACCTTCTCCTCCGACCACCGACAGGACCGCCTCGCTCCCCTCTTTCACGTCCCACCCTCTGATCGGGGAGCATAGATTCACGGATTTTCTAAAAAATCCGAACCCTAGTTCGAACCACTTTGAAAGGTGAGACCTTTATTTTATCTGAACTTTGAAAAATCATATCTTTTTCGTGTATTGACGAAATTCGATGAAACATCGGGACCGCAAGGAGGCTCTCTACCACATAGAAGAGACCGCGGATTTTTCTGAGCCATCTACAATTTTTAGCACTCCAAAAACCAAAGTGAGAAATCTAAATTAAATGAAATTGAATGGAAAATATCATGTATAAATTATACAAGCGAAGTATAAATTATACACGTGTTGTATACCTCATGTACATGCGTTGTGTAAGCTATATGAGCGAAGTATGAATTATACATGCATAGTATAATTGATATATGTGTTGAAATGCAAGTGAAATATGGAAATAACATATATATATATATATATATATATATATATATATATATATATATAATCCCCTCGTTCACAAACCATGGACGATATTTATTGTTGTGAATTGGTGTGAAATATTGGATGAAAAATGCGAATGGTTGAATAATTGTTTGTGGTTGATATTGATTGATTCTGGTTTAAAAATACCCATTGGTGATTGAAATAAATTGGAAATAATTGTGGAAATGAAAATAAAACATGCCGCCTGCGTGCGAATTAGATGCATGAATCCCCATTGTCAAAAACCGCGAGGTTTTAAGGTAGAACGAGGAGCCATACTCGGGACGGTGCCGGTTTTAACTACCCTGCCGTTATGCTGCCGAAATTTTGAATAATATTCAAGTGTTAGAATTATTTTTATATGTTGAAATTATCTTCATGCGTTGAAATTAAAGTCTTGTGTTGAAACTATATCCATGTGTGGAAATGTTCATGTGTTGAGAAGTGATGTGTGAAAATTAAATTCATGTGTGAATGAATAAAGTGTTTAAACAATAAAAATCACATTTTTATAATATATATGAAGTATGTAAAATATTTTCCTTATATATAAATAGTTTCAACAATAAAAAATTTCATCTTTCTTATATGAACAAAATATATATAATACCCATGTGTGGAGATGATCATGTGTTGAGAAGTGTGTGTATTGGAAAAGTTCATGTGTTGAATAAAAAGATCGAACAATAAAAATTACATTTTTATTGAAATTATGAAGTGTTAAAAACATTCATGTGTTGAATAAATATTTTAGATGATATACCATTTTTATCATATATGTGATATGCTAAAAATATGTGAGCGTTGAAATAAATATTTGTGAAAGAAATAATATTTTTAACATGCGTAGGAACTAAATAAAATAGTCATGTGTTGAAATATATTTTAGTTCGCCAAAATTATCATTTTTGAATTGTGAAGTGTTAAAAATAACCACTTGTTCAAATAAATATGCATGAGTTGAAATATTCATTAATTAGCTAATGATATGATTTTTGCCTATGCATGCAACATTAGAATGAATGGTGGTTATAAACCAAATTGAATCAAATATGAAGTTGAATGGAAAATGATAAGTGATAAGAATTGCATATATGTACATGCATATTTATTGAACAGGTTATAACAAAGAGGCTAGAGAAGAGGAATAAAATTTTGTGCCCGACAAATAGGTACACATTTACTGTTTTGTTTAGGTGATGATTTTATTAGCCTATTGGCTAGCCGCTTGGTTTTTTCTTTTTCTTTTTGAGATGAAATGCCCATGTGGCTATTTGGGAATTTTCCCAGCCCCTCCCGTACCAAGGAGGTTATGGCGAAATTTTCCAAAATTTAAAGGCGTTAGTGAAATATTTGAAGTGAAAACGATATAGGAATTTTCTTATGAACTATATTTATATAAATATATAAATATAAATAAAATTAAAACGAATCGTGGCCGTGCAGTTCGTGTTTTGAAACCATGATTTCAAATGAATAGTGCGAGGAATCCGACCATTGGATTTTCCCGAAACAGCAACCGTTGGGTTCGCCTTGGAAATATCTTTCCAACGGCACCAACTGTGTAAAGATCCGACGGTTGGATTGTTTGGAATGTTTAATTCAAATCTGAAGAAAAATAGCGCCAGAAACGATTATATATATATATATATATATATAAAAATATAATTAAATTAAATCGAATAACGACGCTGCAGTTCGTAATTTGAAATCGTAACTTCAAACGACTAGTGTGGAAGATCCGATCATCGGATTTTCCTAAAATTGAAACCGTTGGATTCGTTTTGAAATGATCTTTCTAATGATATAAAATTTGTGAAGATCCAACGGTTAGATTCTCAGATATGTGCAAAACAAATTTAGTGAAAAACAGTGCTAGTGCCTCGGCAAGGCCTGAAACGTCGTTTAATTAAATATGGTCGTTTTAAATAAATAAAATGGCGATATATCGTTATAAAATACTATAGACGATATAGAGTGGAAATAAACCAATTTTGTTGTGTTTGCCTGATATGTGATGGTTAAATGTTTTTAACATGAAAATTATACTAAGGAACTGAAATGTGAATGTTGAATAGTTTAACCATGTGAAAAATTGATTTGAAAATCTAAATATACATGGGTTATTTGAAAAGGCCGAGTTCATTCTCATTTCAAATAATCGATCGACGTTGAGAAGTCGAAGTGTCGAAGACGGTTGAAGACCGACGATCTTCACATTGGATGGATGGGCGCTACTGATGCTCGTGATTGGATTAGCTACCTTGAAGGGGCTGAAGTAGTAGCCGTCCGGACGTATTGTTGATTGTGCGGATATGCGAGGAATTGGTGCCTCCGGTTTCGTTCAAACCCAGAACGAACTTGTAAATGGACTGTGTGTCTGACATTGGATTTTGTTCTGTGTTGATTGATCTCTGTTAAATATATATCTGTTTGGCGGCGGAGAATTTATTCTCTTTCTTAACGCCCTTCTCTGAGACGTACGAGCTCAGAGGTTATATATTGATAGAAATCAGTCGCATGGAGTGGATTGCCTGTGTGGCACGCCTAAGTGGCATATGATCAAGGCTTCTGTTGCAAAGCAAAGTCTTGTGGTTGATGATCAAAGCATGGTCTGTGTGACGTAGCTTTGTGTATAACGTGGATTCGCGAGCCTCACACCTCGGTATGAGTCAAAAACGGGATAGTGACTGCAGGGAGAGCATGACTTTTTATTTCTAGCTAAGGTGGCGTCAGTGACCTACCAGCCCTGACATTATATATACTTTTCACCTTTGTGGTTGTTGGAATGCGAGGCGCCTCGGTTATAGGTCTGTAAGGACCGGGAAACGTGTGTTCAGGAATAATTAATCCTCAAAAGTAAGAGAGGACCAGCCCTGAAGATCCAAGGATCATAGTGGGGTCCTGAGACATTTGCTAGAGTGTCTCGAATCAGAGAGGAGCTTGCCCCTTGCCTCGACTCATGATGGAATCCAATTTCCGATACGAAATTGCGGATGTGATTGTATTACTAGTATGACGACATAGTAGATGGTAACTATGCCACCTAGGATTGATATTTATGATTGAATTTGCTTTTGAAAACATATATGCACTAGTAATAATATCAAACACTTTTGTTTTATACATATGAAACATTTTTGGCCATTATAAGGTAAAACTCTATCCTTCGGCTTGCGTTGCATTGTGTGATGGGACCTGAGTCTTATAATGGCTTCATTTTATAAAAAGCATTGCGATGATTTAATCATTTACTTTATTTCATGCACTAGCACTCATTGGAGTAAACCCGTTCCGCGAAAGTGGCGTGGTCCTTTGATTTGCCTTATTATTGTTGTTAATAAGTTAAGTAGATTTCTCATACCAGTCCCATGACTGACTCGTAGTTTGTTTCACCTTGCAAACTCGGGTGCCCTCATTTTCACACGGGCAGCCTAGTTACAGGTATCAGGTGCACTTTTGGCTCATGGCGAGGCTTGACTACACCGTGCTGACTATGACTTTTTCCGCCATTATTGTATATGTATTATGATTCCGCCGCTGGCGATGTAGACTGATGTTTAGTTTGTGTACTCTTTATGTATGATTCCGCCTCTGGCGATGATGACTGATTATGTATTATTATGCACTAAGTTGTATCCTGCACTGTGCTCTCTGATGTGGTGATATCTATATGATTCCGTTGTCATATGTGTGTAAATTATTCTATTTCTCGTTTATGCTATTATCTGTGATCTGCTAATGATGATTAATGTGTTATATTCCCATGATTATCCTTAACACCGTGTCACGGGGTTTTGGGAACATCACACTCAACCACCGTCTTCATCTTTGACTCTTAATCGTCATAGTAATTATTTGGAATGGGTTAAACTCGGTCTTTCCGAATAACTAGCGTATTTTACAATCAATAATTAAGTGCTATAGAAACACATCATACGCCTCATTCCAATTCAGAATATTCTTTTAAAAATGTTCTTTATTCTAAATCGGAATGCGACTCAATCAATTACCATATAATTTCAGTTATATGGATTTCATACATTGCATATATTCAACGATAATGATAAACAATAATCAAACAATACATTCACATACAAAGTGAAGTTTATAACTATGTGAGCATTAAAATAAATAAATAATGCTCATCACAGACTATCAATCCATCGATTGACAATATAGGGATTAGTGTATGTCAAATATCATCCCAATACCCGTGTGAGGTTTTCAAACAACAACAGTTTATTGAAATAAAACACTGGTTAATAAATCTTATTTAATGATTCATTTACATTAAAGATGTAAATTTTAATGTAAAAACATTTTTCATCATGCAATGGATATTTTTATTTTGTTGACAATTCTATTTCAACAAAAACAAATAAAAGTGATATTTTTGTTTTGGTAACAGTTCTAATTCATCAAAAATAATAAAAATGATAATTTTGTTTTGGTGACAATTCTAATTCAGCAAAACAAATAAAAATGGTATTTTTGTTTTGTTGACAATTCTAATTCAACGAAACAACTAAAAATGATAATTTTGTTCTAACACAAATTTATTTAAAAAAGATGTTATTTTTATTTTAACTCAAATCTATTTAAACCAAAATGTAATCTTGGTTTTTAACCATCATATTTTGACAAAATATATATCTTTGTTTCAACTAGACTATTGACAAAAATGAATATCTTTGTTTCAACTCTTTTCTATTTAACCAAAAACGAATATCTTATTCCACTTGACATTTTCTAATTAAAATGTTATTTTTATTTTGACATAACATTATCTAAAAAAATGTTATTTTTATTTTGACATAACATAATCTAACAAAATGACACTTCTTTATAACATGAATACAATCTAAATAAATGACATATAGAAAATGATATTAAATTGTAAACAAATAAAAATGATACTTTTGTGTTGTTGACAATTCTAATTCAACAAACAAATAAAAATGATATTCCTATTTTGTTGATAATTTCCTACATTAACATATAAATGATATTTTTCTGTGTCTTCCAAATTCTACATTAATATGCAACATAAAAATGATATTTTTATTAGTGTAACATTTTCTATGTTTTCTAATGACAAACTAAAAAGGAGAAATTTATTTGTGTGCAAATCCTATGTTTCATATGACAATAAAAAGAACATTTTTATTTTCTAACAAGTTCAATGTTTTTTTTTCAAACATGAACGTTTTAATGGTACATGTTCACAATAAAAATCTGACTTTTATTGTATAAACAGTTTTTTTTATCAAACATTAACAATTTACATGTTCATATGTACACAAGTAAATCCAGTCATTCATCACAGTCACAAACGATCAATCCAAAATTTTGTACAACATTTATATAGTGTACATATTTAATATCGCATCATAGCCAATAATTAATTTTTAATTATAAAAAAAAAGAAATCTCACTGTTGATTTTACTCCTTCTGGATTTGTAGCTAACTCCGAATCAGTTCCGGTCAGTTCCATTGTCTATATCCTGAATTTACAATTCCAATGCTTCGAAAATCGTCAAATTCTGATTAGATTTGTACAAGATATTTAGATTTAAGTTTTAATTACATTATTAAAATGATTAAAAAATAATTAATTAACTTTTAATTATTCCTAATCCTTCTTTACCATTTGCTCCCCGTCGCTCCTTAACTGGAAACCCATCGTCCCCAAAACAATCCGTCGTCGCTTCATCTACCAGGGGTCGGAACCCCATTCGAGCCTCCCACATGAACCATCGCCACATGTGCTGCCGCCGCCCACCACGGCCTGCAGTTCGAACACCCTTAGGTGCCAGAAATCCGATTCTAAGCTTGCCACTTTGCAGCGCCGCCACATCCACCAGCGAGCACCATTACCGATCATAGCCATTGATCGACCAGAACTCGACACCCTCTTCGACGTTGCTTCAGGAAATTTGGAAATCCATTGAATCGATTTAGAGAAAATAGAGGAAGAAGATTTGAAGGCGGTGGCCCTCCATTTTGTTTCAGGCGGCGGCTATGTATAATGGAATTAAGTTTAGGGTTTGTAATTACCTAGGTGTTTATAATAAAATATTATTAAATTCATTTATTTACAAAAAAAACCATTATTTCAAAGAAACCCCAATTCAAGTCTAGCGAATGTCTCCCCTAGCCAAATACCACTATTCCGGACACAATGGGCTAGGTCCCGTCAGCCCATTTGATCGTCTCAACCCACTTTTCTTTAATTTAAAATATAAAACATTTAATTATTTAATTTGATCGTACATTTAAATTTACCGGGGCCATATCTGACACTTAAAATTCCAAAAATAATATTTCTTGTTATGGTTTGATGATACGGTCCTAACAAAACTAATTTTATCGAATTTGGAGACTGTTTGAAAAATGGCCATTTTCGGGTCGATCGAAATTGACTGAAATCGACATAACAAATTTTCTTTTGCCACACCCACATATTGATTCCAAAAATTATGAAAACTGGAATCCTATAATAATTTGACATTTCGGATCCAACTATGGTGGTTTCGTCGAAAATGGAGGTCGTTTGCAAAATGGCTATTTATACGGGCTATATATACATTAAAAATATATATAAATTCTATAGCAACTATTCTGAATATTCAACTGGCCATAGTTTTTATTCCGGCTATAAAATTTCAATTTTTCAGATTCATTATAAAGATATTGTTAAATAGATTTAAATATTTTTGGTTTGACTGAAATCCGATTTATTTTGATTCATGTACATTCAGTCAAAGTTCGAATTCAAATTTTCAAACTACCATGCTATTTTAAACTCCTTTTATAATTAAAATAAAAAAAATTCGTTCTTACTTCGATTTAAATAAATTTTTAATCGTTATTATTTAAAATAAATTATTTTAAATATTCAAAATTCAATAAAATTGCTAAAATAAATTTTTTAAATTGGTTCTGAAATTCCGGGTTGTTACAATCTCCCCCACTTAAAATCTTTTCATCCTCGAAAAGGAATGGAACTGAAAGTTGTTTAATTAATCAATTCAACTTTCATTATTATTGGTTTCGATGATTTCATTAGTTGAACTAAAAATCACACAACACAATCATCAATCAATTAGTTGATTAGCTTTTAAAAATATATATAACTTTTATCAGAAATCATATTTTATAAGATAGGATTATGTATATAATCACAAGTACGTTAATTATAGACTTGTCACTCTCGACTCATTCTAGGGCATTTCTAACCCCATCCCTAATGAGTCTTCTCATTCTAGGATGCTACTGATCCTCTCTCTAATGGGTATTCTTTTATAGGATATTACTAATCCTTCCTCTGACGAGTCTTTTGTTTAGTTCTAACGAGTTGTACCATAAAGATTTGGATTACAAAGCTCTGATACTAACTGTAACGATTTACTTTATTTCTTGCACTGGCAATCTAATGGAGTAAACCCGTTCCGCGTTAGCGGCGTGGTCCTGTGATTAGCCTTATTATTATTAGATAGGTTAAGTAAGATTTCTCATACCAGTCTCATGACTGACTCGTAGTTTATTTTACTGGAAAAATCGGGTGCCCTCTTTTCCACACGGGCAGTCGAGTAGCTTTTTTTGCAGATATTTATCTTTTAAGCAGGATTCTGGATCGAAGCTTAAAGCTGTGTCCAGAGCATGGATAGACTTCCGCTGAGTTAGATTTTTGTTCCGCTGCATTGTATTAAATTTATTGTATTACAATCTATTGTAGATTTAGCCTCCGCTGTTGTATTATTATTTATATTTGATGTACTCTGATATGTTCTGTACTCTGATATATTCTGTACTCTGATGTAACATTATGATGATGTTAATAAAAGTCTTCTATTATTTGTTCTAATGTGATGTATGCCCAAAGTTAGCATATTCGGGTTTTGAATGGTCTTGGTCGATTTAGCAATTGATTTGGTCCGGGAAAAATCCAAATCGTTACAATTATAAATTATAGTACATCTCGAATTAAAGTCGTTCATATCACAAGTTGCATTTCATTCAATATATCACTTCATATAGATTTGCATATGACATACTGCATTATAACCAGCACACTGCATTACATATTAACTTTAACTCCACACATAATATAGTATGAAAAGTTTTTATCTAATTAGAAATTTAGGATTTTTAATCAAATACATAACATATTTACTTTGTCTTGATTAACTTGATTGATTTGTTTGGCTTGGTTGAATTGATTGGCTTGATTGGCTTGATTGAATATCTTGACTTATTTGGTTTGTTTGACTTAAATAACTTGATTGACTTACCTTAACACGGTTAAATTTCATTAGTGGTTGATAGGTTTGTTAGAAATATACTTGTGCATTTGTAGTTGATAGGAAATTTATTGGTTTTAGGATTAGTATAAGTTACAAGAAATGTTTGGTTTCATGTTTGAATTTGATGTTTTGTGACAACAAAACTTAAATTGATTGATTATATTGAATTACCTTACTTATATCATAATTTTAAGGATATCTTATCAATGTTATTTCTAAGACTGGATTAAGGTCTTATTATAGTTTGAAGGGAATTATAATTTAGGATAGGTTTAGTCTAGTATTAAATTAAGGGGGAGTTTTAGAGTTTCTAAGGATTAGTTGAAGGTTTCATAGTACTTTGGCTGATTTAATTATTTAGATTGATTGTTTGGATTAATTTTCTTGTTTGAATTGATTGGTTTTTTTTTAGTTTATTATTCTTCTATTTACTTTATTAAACTAGTGTAGTCATAGATTTAGGGGGAGTTATAGAAATTTATAGAGAATCATATATTAAGGAAGAGTTACAGATTTAGGGGAAGTTATATATAGAATTAGGATAATATATAGGCATAAATTTAGGGGGAGTATTTTATAAGGTATAGATAGATTTCAGATTCAGGGGGAGTACTTTACTTTAGTATAGGAATTATTTATATAGTTATAGGATTTAGGGGAGTAGTTTTAGAATTCCTTTTTGATAATTCCAAAGGGGGAGAAATTATAAAATATAGACATAGTTTATAGGATTCATATAGTCAAGGGGAGATATTAGAGGATCATCATTAACAGGTATATACAGGTATGATATTTTATAAACTAAGGTTGTCATCATCAAAAAGGGGAAGATCGTTGGAGAATGGAGTTTTGATGACAAAACCTTATTTCAATTATCATGGATTATAAAATATATACCAACATTTCTATCTAGAATATGGAGACATATATATGCAGGATTTGTGTACAAGACTTTAAGTACTAAAAACTGTACAGTTTTAGAGTTTCAAGAGGTTTAGAATTCAAGATAGATTCAAGACTCATGAGTTATCAAGCTATCAGGATTTCTAGATTTTAAGAGTTCAAGAAAAATATAGTAATAGAGTCTAGATTATGTAAGACTCTGAATAGCACTCTAGGTTTAATTCCAAATTCTGTTTTCAAATTTCAAATCTCAAATTCTCTTTTTCAAATTTTCAAATTTCAAAATTTCGATTTTCAAAATTCAAATTCTAATTTCAATTTTTTTACAAAAGATTTCAAACATATAAGTTTAAAGTTTTTATACATATATAAGTTTATATAGTTTTAAACCTTATAATTTTATACATATGTGAATGGTTTTACACTTTAGAATATTTATTTATATTATTAAAATTTTGATTAAAGAATTTCAAACTTATGATTTCAAATATATTTCCTATTTATAAGTATTCTTATTTTTGTAGTTTTATTAAATATATTTTACTAAGTTTATATTTGATTCTTCATATAAACTTTTTTTTATATATAACTTCTAAATATTTCTTTATAAATTCCTATATAGATGTTTATTATTATATTATATCTATTTATAATTATATTTTATATAGTTTTCGTATCACATATATATTAAGTATTTAATCATATGTTTAAATATTGTTTTCTTATGTTTTTATACTTTAAAAATAATGTTTTAGCAATTAGTTTTGTTTCAGGAATTTAAATATTGATTCAAATACTTAAAAAATTTAAAATACAAAAATAAGGTAGGTATGTCGACATATAGTTATTAGTATGTCGACATATAACTGTCATTTTTTGAATTTTGAAAGGAAGTGTCTTTTCACTAATTGTGATGGTTCTGAAGCATTGCAACCTTTCACACACTATAAAAAGGGCTTGAATTCGAATTTTTATTCATCTCTTCTTCTCTAACTTCTTCCTCTTTCTTTACACCATTATTCTAAATCATTTTAATGATTTCTACACTTATACTCTGCCAAATTCAATTCCTTTTTGATCAAACTTCTTCTCTCTACACTCTCTACTCTCTGAATGAAGTGCTATTGAAGAGTTATAGGGCTGTTTGCAATTGTTTGGGTTGAGTAAAGGAATCAGTGGTATCCCTTGTAGCCATGAAATCGAGGACGGAATCGGTGGTATCCTTTGTAGCCGTCAAATTAAGGGGGTTATAACTGGGTTTTAATATAGTAATAAAACTTTGTGCAATCCAGCGCTGTGTGGGACTGGACGTAGGAACAATCCGAACCAGTATAAAATCTAGTGTGTTCTTTCCTTTTCTGCATTTATATTTCTATTTATTTTGCAACTTTGTATGACTCTATGTCTATAATTGTTTTTGTGGTGTTTGATTCATATAGTTTATCACATAAGTTTTAGATTTTGTTTAAATTCTCAAAAACACTATTCACCCCCCTCTAGTGTTTGTTTTGCCTTAACAATCCTTTCCGTAATCCCTTGCAATTGGTATCAGAGCAAGATCTTTTCAAAAGTTCATAATCTGTTTTTCGAAAATCATAAATGGCAAATTTTGAACACTAGTTTAAATTTATGCATTGCATCAGTATTAGATGAGTCTGCATTCAATTTGATTGAAAATTCAGGTTATCATGATAAGATTTCTTAAAAAGTTTAAATAGATATATCACAGAATCATCATGATGTTATTATCTCAAATTACAATTAGTTATTTTTAAAAGTCACTTGATTCTTTAAAAAAGTATGTTGTTTTGCAGGAAAGAAGTTATTTCTAATAATTGTTGGCCGAAAGACACCAAGATGATTATTCATCAATCAAGAAAAGAAGAGTTTATGAAGAGATATGACTTTTGGGGTTATAGTAGTTGAAGTGTCCGTTCATTCAAAATTCAAAACTTTGGAGCCAGGTTGGTTAAACTGCTAAATTATCGATCTCATTGTCAAATTCTGTAAAGATGTAAATATGATTCAGATTCGTCATCAAGCGATAGAGAGACCGAAACAGGAGATTCAAATATGTGTTTCACAACAATTCAGAATTCAGAGAACATCGAAAAAATATGGATCTAAAAACCGGGTACGCCTTAATTAATTTTTTATTTTTTGGTTGAATGGATGTTTTGTTTCTTTATTTTGAATTTGAAAATTAAAATTCAAACTTGAGATTTAAAATTCAAATTTGGACTTTGAAATTAAAAATATCAATATTATAATAATAATAAATATAATAATGAATTTTGAATGTTTGTTAGGATTAATATTATTTCAGGAAATAGTTAAAACTGAAATATAAATCGATAATTTAAAACCAACAGTCACAAAACCATATGTCCTTTGAAATTATACATGTATATCGATATACATAAATGAGCATGTCGACATATGTTCCAATAAATTCAAGTTTTGAATTTTCAAACTTCCCTCCATCCTTTCAATAAGAAAATGCTAATTCAAATTCTGGCTATTAACTTTATCTGTCTACTTATTTTCTTATACGTTGTTTCTAAATATATATATATATATATATTAAAAGTATATAAATTAACAAAATTATATAAGCATGTTAATACGATATACAAATTTAATATAACTTTTTGATATTATTATAAAATATTATTTTATTCAATTTTTATATAGTTTAAACATGCACAATTTAACTTATATATTATTCATATGATTTCATAACAATTTTGGGTTACATTATCGCAAATATTATTTGTAACTTAAATACTTATTTTGATTTCTTATTAATATTTATACAAGCTTAAAATATTTAACCTAATGTTTCGTATAAAAATAAAAATATACATATATATGATTTTATGTCTTAAATATAAGAAATTATAGTTTTAGAGTTTAATTTATATCCAGATTTCACAATTTTGTTGTGAGTATAGATTTCTTAACAAATTAATATATTTTTATTTCTAAAAGTTTAAATTTAAAATTGATTTGTATCAAAAGATTGATTTATATTTCATAATAAATTAAATTTTAAATCCTTATTAAAAATAGTTTATATATATATGACTATATATTTACTTTATATGATATAATTCTATATTTTCTTCAAAAAGGTCTTCAATTTTCACGATATTAAGGAACCACCCTATTAGGATTATTAAACTCCACATTTCTCATAGAGTTATTTTTAATATTTTATTATATATTATGAATACATAAAACTATTATATTTACTATCCTTTCAATCTCTTTCATAAGTATCGTTAAGCAAAGTCTAGAAATTAATATATATTACCCTTGCATATATGTGTATGCATAATAGTTAGATAGTACTTTGAATATATAGATATAATTACTAAATAATTCTGCATACTATCATAACACATCTGATTTCATATCATACATCGCTATTATAAATTATAGTACATCTCGAATTAAAGTCATTCATATCACAAGTTGCAATCCATCCAATATATCACCTCATATTGGTTTGCATATGACATACTGCACCAGCACACTGCATGACATGTTAACTTTAACTCCACACATAACAAATATATAGTATGAGAAGTTTAATCTAATTAGAAATTTAGGATTATTAATGTAACGATACAGATTTCGCTCGGACCTAATCGATCGCTAAACCGACCAAGACCGTTCGAATCCCGCAAACGCTAACTCTGGGCATACACACATCAGAACAAATAACATAAGACTTTTATAAACATCATAATAATGTTACATCAGAGTACAAAATATATCAGATCATATCGAAATCAAATACAACGGAAGATTAATTTACAATAAATGTAATACAATGCAACAGAAACAAATAAACTAACACACCGGAAGACTATCAATGCTCTGGACACAGCTTTAAGCTTCAATCCATAATCCTGCTCAAAAAATAAATATATGCAAAACAAACCACTCGAGTGCCTGTGTGGAAAATAAGGGCACCCAAGTTTGCAAAGGAAAAGCAAACTACAGGTCAGTCATGGGACTGGTATGAGAAACTCTATAGTTAAAATTAACTTATTTAAATGATAAAGCAAATCACAGGACCACGCCGTATAAAACGGAATGGGTTTACCCCCATGAACGCCAGTTGTATAAAAAACAATCAGTAATATAGATATGGATCTACTATGCATAAATCAACATGCAATATCCCAATCTACCCATTTAGATTAATCACCACTCTTAAATTTTCCAAATCCAATTCAATTTTCAGAAATTATTCCTTTGGACTTTATTTCCCGATTTCTATTTCAAATCATTTGAAATACATATCTAACTTTCATATCAAAGTAGATTTTACTTCGGGATCTCAAACCAAATCATTTGGAAATATGAATTCCAAAACATAACAATGCATACAAACTGTAACGACCCGGACTCCGCCCGACCCCAATCGATCGCAGGATCGATCAAGGCCGTTCAAATTCCGCGTACGTTAACTTTGGGCATACAACAACATCAGAACAACAACACAGACTTTTATAACATCAATAATAAATGTTACATCAGAGTACAGAATATATCAGAGTACATCGACAAATAATACAACGGAAGATAAATTACAATACATTAAAACATTGCAGCGGAACTAATCACAGCGGAAGGCCATCAATATTCTGGACCCAGCTACAGGCTTCAATCCAGGATCCTGCTTAACTATATCTGCAAAAAGCTACTCGACTGCCCGTGTGAAAAGTGGGCACCCGAGTTTGCAAAGTGAAACAAACTACAGGTCAGTCATGGGACTGGTGTGAGAATTCTATACTTAACTTATCTAATAAGTAGGCTAATCATAGGACCACGCCGCTAATGCGGAACGAGTTTACTCCATTGGATTGCCAGTGCATAAATAAAGTAAATCGTTAAATAACACAATACTTTTTAGAAAAATGAAACCATTATAAGACCCAGGTCCCATCACACAATGCAACGCACACCAGAGGATAGGGTTTTACCTTATAATGGTCAAAGATGCTTGATACGTAAAATACGATATTATTATTAGTGTGTACATATATATTTAAAACATTCAAATATAATATCAATCCTAGACGGCATAGATACCATCTATTATGTCGCCATACTAGTTATACAATCAAAACCGCAAGGGCGTATTGGAAATTGGGTTTCTATCACGAGTCAAAGCTAGGGAGGATCTCCTGACCGATTCGAGACACTCTAGCAATGCCTCAGGATTCGGACGCTGGCGAACCCTTGGATACAGCAGGGCCGGTCCACAAATACTTTAGTGGATTAGTTATGCCTGAACACACGCTCCCCGATCCTATTGGACCTACAAATCAGCCGAGGGCGACCGATAAGAATATACCGAGGCCTCGCAAAAATTCCATCAACCACATAAGCAAATGTCGGACCATGTTAAAGCCCAACACGACTTCTAGCTAGAAAGAAACGTGTGCACTCCCTGCTTTCCCTTCTCCCGTTTTAGACTCAACCGGTGTGTGATGCTCGCGAAGTCACGATATACACAAAGCTATGCCTAAAGAGACTGTGCTTTGATCATCAACCACAAGGCCTGCTTTTCAACAAAGCCTTGATCATTTGCATCTTAGCATGTCACATTGTCAGACCCTACCATATTATTGATCATCTACCAATATATGTATAACCTCTAAGCTCATACGTCCTAGAGAAGGGTGATAAGTAAAGAATAAATTCTTCACCACCAAAAAGAAATATATAATCAGTAGCGTTCAACAAATACAGTAGAAAGGAATACAATGTCAGACACACAATCCATTTACAAGTCCGCTCTGGGTCTGAGCGAAATAACGTGTCCATCGATCTCCAAATGCGTTTGGACGATCATTACTAAATACCTTGCCTTGGAAGGCCAATCCCAATTCAAGATACCAGCCATCATCATCCCAACGATGTGAAAACCTTTGGTCTTCAATCACCGTCTTCATCTTCGACTCTTGATCGTCGTGATGATTATTCAGAATGGGTTAAACCCGGTCTTTCTGAATATCTCGCGTATTTTGTGATTAGAAAGCAAATATTGGAAAATCACACATTACGCCACATTCCAACTCCGAGTATTCTTTCAATAAGATATTCATGTTAAAAGATTCTCATTAATTTTATAAAAGATAAACTCTGAAAATAAAATCTATAAATCAATTTCCAAAATATGGAATTCCACAGAAATCAAATCAATACAAATCGATATAAATTTCTGTATCAGACTAACAATATACATGGAATAACGACAAAGCCTCTTAAATTCCATATATGATATCGGTCTTCTTTTACAGAAGCCCATTTCGATTATTACCAATCGAATTTCCACTTAATTCCTATTTAATACATTAAATTGGAAAACTTGGTTTTTTTAGAAAATGCCTTTTTAAATCTACAAAATATATTTATAAATTCCAAATAATAATTTCAATGTAAATTGGATTAAAGGACAAATGTTGTTTAAAACATCGTCCACGATAAATCCACTTCACATCTCAATTTATTTAATATCACAAAATATAATTGCAAATCTTAATAATCTTTCTAAAACCTATTTTAAAATAATCATAAAACTATTCTTTATATAAAAAACTCTAAATGGAGATTTCTATCTTTTCAAATATTCGTTGTTTTAACATATACTTGATTAAAAATATATTTTTATGGAAATATAATAAGGATTTCTAATGTAAAAATATTCTTATTTAAAAGAACACCTGAATCGAAAAGCGACTCAAACATTTACCATATAATTTGGATTATATGGATTTCACACATATCATATATATGACAATAACAGTATAATCATCAAATCATCCATCTACATCCAAAGTGTAATTTCCGCTGTGTAAGCGTTAAAATGAAACAATAACGCTCATCGCAGCCTGTCGATCTAACGATCAACATACAACTGAATATTGGGATTAGTGTATGTTAATTTTCATCCCAACACCCGTGTGGGGTTTCAACCAACAAACAAATAATAAACTAATTTGTGCACTTGGGCGATGTGTGAAAATAATCGTCCCAATCACATAAACAAGTTGGGTAACTTGTGAATGGAAGTGTAATACACAACATATATAATGATGAAAAGAAAATATCTCTATTGCAATGAATGAATAAGCATAATAACTTCATCTCTATTGACAATTTCTATTTTGCTAGTTTAAATTCAAACAAAAATGGTTATTTTGTTTTGGCCATTCTAATAGGACAAAAATGATAATTTTGATTTAACTATCCTATCTTGACAAGTATATATCTTGCCAAACATATGATATATATATATATATATATCTATATACAAATTGCTTTAACTAATTCATTTTGACAAAAATGAATATTTTTGACAAAATGTCTATTTTGGTTTAACCAGTATAAATTGATTAAAATAAATAATTGTTTTTAACTAATATAAATTAACAAAAATGAATAATTGGTTTTAACTAATTTAAATTTACAATAGTGATTAAATAAACATTTTCAATTCATTCTTTTTGAAGTGACAAAAAAGAACTCCTTGTATTTCATTTAAGACATTTGACAAATTGGCTCTTTTCATTTCCTATAGAATTGCAATAAAAATGCACTTCTAAAATCTTTTATTTATATCTAGAAATGTGAATAAAAAGGTATTCCTTAATTTGAAAATAAAATGAAAGATTTGATTCATGTTTTATTTGCATTGGAGGATGCAAATAAAAATGCCACTTTCAAACAATATTTTATTCATATCAAAATTATATATCAAAAATGTAACTTTCATTCTGATGGTTTGTTTGCATTATTGAATTGCAAACAAAGATAAAATCTTAATTTTTATGTTTTATTTGCAACAAAGGATGCAAATAACAAATGTAACTTATATTTCTAGTTTGTTTGAAACAAGGAATGCAAATAAAGAACAAATTCTATTTTTTGATGTATGTTTTCATTTGTAATTACAAATAAAAGAACAACTTTGTTTTTAATATATATATATATATGCATTTGTGAATGCGAATAAAAGAAAAATCCTTATTTCAATGGGTATTTGCATTTGTGGATGCAAAGTAAATACAACTTCCATTTGTAAAGTTTATTTGCAGTAATAAATGCAAATAAAAGAACAAATTTCATTTTAAAAGTTTATTTCACTTCAAAGCATATATTATTTCAAAGTATATTTGCATTTGTGAATGCAAATAAAAGAAACAACATTTATTTCCAAGTTATATTTGCATTGGTGAATGCAAACAAAAGAATAGTTTTGTTTTCAAAGTATATTTTTAACAAATTCTATTAAATGTATAAAAGTGTGTATATTTGTATTGGTGAACATAGATAAAAAGATAGACTTTAGTTTCATTGAATATTTGCATTGATAAACGCAAATAAAAGAATAAACCTTAATTTCAATGCATATTTGCATTGATAAATGCAAATGAAAGAAATAAACTTTATTTTCAATATATGTATTTGCATTGGTGAGTGCAAATGAAAGAATAATTTGTTTCAACATATATTTGCATTGGTAAATGCAAATAAAAGAACAATTTCTATTTACTATATATATTTGCATGGCTGAATGTAAATAGAAGAACAAACTTTATTTTCAAAATATATTTACATTTTTGAACACAAAATAAAAAACAAAACTTTATTTTAATATATGTTTTATTTTCTAGTTTTATTTGTGTTGTCAAACACAAATAAAAATGTACTTTTTATTTTCAAGTTATGCTTACATTGCGAGATGCAAATAAGAAAAATGAATTTTATTTCATGCTATATTTGCATTGAAAAGTGCAAATGGAAAGCAAACTTTTAATTTCTATGTTTATTTGCGATGAAAAACATGAATAAAATATCTATCCAATTTCTATGTAACTTCTGAAAATAATTTCTTATTTACATATAAAACGTAAACAAAATTGTTACTTTCATTTCAGTAATCAAGTTTTGACAAAAATGATATTTTCAATTCAATAATCAAGTTTTGATAAAAGTGAAAATTTCAATTCAATAATCAAGTTTTGATAAAAGTGATATTTTCATTTCACTAATAAAGTTTTGACCAAAAATGTTCACTAATAAAGTTTTGGCCAAAAATGTGATCTCTTATTTCAATACTTATGCTTTAACCAAAATGTTATTTTTATTTCAATTTTAATTATATTGAAAATATAATCATTTTACTTCAATTTTAATTACATTGAAAAATGTAATCATTTTATTTTAATTTTAATTACATTGAAAAATGTAATCTTTTTTATTTTATTTCTAATTACATTGAAAAATGTAATCTTTTTAATTTATATATTTGTTTGCATCTAAAATTGCAAAACAAAAATGTAATTTTAATTCTAATAAAATTACAACGAAAATGTACTTTTTAATTTTCAACTAAATGACGGTAAAAAGAAAAAAAAATGTCCTTTTTAAATCTAGCAAATTTAACAGGGCAAATTGTTCTTTTTATTTCAAACAAATCTCACGGTGAAATAATATTCATTTTATTCTAACTAATGACAGTTATGATTCGACTACCCAAATATGGCAATGATGATAATTTTAATTATCTAATTATAACCAACATGAATACATACAATTCCAAACAGAGGTTCATCACATTCACCAAACAATCAACATTTCAACAGATACATACAACAGCAACAAGAATTATACATAGATTAAATATATAAATTTCACGATGTAATGAATAAATAATTAATTTATTTAAAATAGAAATCTCACACTGATATGGCTGAAAATTCGACTGTCTCAGATTCAGCTCTGGTCTGCGCATCGCGAAGATCTCGGAAAGACGAGTCCAACGCAACTTACGGTTCGTCAAACGGCCCTCGTACGAAAGAGTTATCGATTTTTAAAGATTAGATAAATTAAATATTAAATAAATAAAATAATATTAAAATAACAACCTTTTCTTCCTCGTTACAATGACACGGCCGAACCCAATATCCATCTCCGAACCCTCCATGTCGCTCCCCCCTTTGGCCACCTAGGCGCCTATCGAACACCGCCACTCCGAAGCCCGAACCGCGAGCCACCACCGCCCAGAAGCCCAGCCAACTCGGCCCCCTCCTCGCCTCGAAATCCAAACCCGAACGCGGCCCCTTCCTCGCCAAAATTCGCGAAATTCGTGCACCAAAACCCGATCTTAACCGTATAGACTCGAAGCTCTCTGAATTCTCTTCGATTTGGTATATAGTTTGTAGATTTTCATTGAACTGATTGAGAGAAATTGATGTTTGAAAATCGGAGCTTTCTGGCCATCGAAAGGAATAGGACGGCGGCTGAAAGAATTAGGGTTTCTTTTTATTTTTTTATTATTAAATTCATTGAAAAACGTGTTATAAACGTGGATTTCTGGATTGTCTCAGAATTGGGCCTGCTTACTGTCGACCTTAACGTTTTGAGGACTTCTGAATGCAAAGGTATAGGTCTCGGGGTCCAATTCCGAAATCTGTAGAAAATTTATTTAAAATTCCATTAAAAATTAATTAATTAAATATTGACCGTACATTTAAATATGTCGGGGCCAAATATGACCTCAGAAAATTCCAAAAAAAAATATTTTTAGCTTTCTTATGACGATACGGTTCTAACAAGACTAATTTTGTCGAATTCTGAGACTGTTTGAAAATTGGCTATTTTCAAGTCGTTTAAATTTAACTGAAATAGTCAAAACACATTTTCTTTTACCACGCTCACATATTAACTCAAAAAATTCTGCAAATTGAAACCTAGCTGTAATTTGTCATTCCGGTTCCAACAAAAGTGGTTTCGTCGAAAACCGAGGTCGTTTGAAAAATGACTATTTTCAAGGGTTATATATTTAATATTAAAAATACATTTTGAACAAATAAATCCTGAAACTCAAAATATATAAGTGTTCATACTTTTTAAATGCAGAAACATCATTCCAGACTCAGTGGAAGTGGTTTCGAGTCTAAATTCCTTCATATGTGAAAAGTAGCCCTTCGGGCCATATATAAATTCTACAGCGACCTTTCTAAATATTAAATTGGCCATAACTTTTGATTTCCGCTATGAAATATCAATTTTTCAGATTCGTTAGAAAGATATGATTAAACAGATTTAAATATTTCCTATTTCCACTCAATTCTGACTTATTATGAATCCTGTACATTCAGTTAAAGTTCAAAATTAAAATTTTAAACTACCGCGCCATTTCAAACTCCATTATATTTAAATTAAATTTATTCGTTTTAACTTCAATTAAAATAAATTCTAGGAATTATTATTTAAAATAAATTATATTATAACGCCAAAATTCATTAAAATTTTCTAAAATAAAATTTTTAAATTAGTTCAGAATTTGCGGGTTGTTACACAAACAAGTATGCAACCAAATATTGGGAATCTTCCCTCAGATAAGGCAGTAAGCGCCCCTCCAACTCGATATATATATATATATATATATATATATATTATATGCACCTCCCACGCATGAAGCAGGCCACACTGCTGTCCACTGACCCTAAGGCACTGAATCCAGCCCATACTTTTAGTCGCTCTCGTGTGTAATGACCCTGCTTTTTGACCGCTCCAAGTCGGTAATTAAACCAACTCGAACCGTTCAAAACGACAGATTGTTATTGCTTATGTAGTTGAAATACAAATCATCACAGAATTACTGACACAGAACACATAATATCTCACAGCGGAAGAATTTTTTTTGCGATAACACAAAATCATTAAACTTACATAATCAGAGTACAGAATAAATATAGAAACAACGGAATACTAAGAACCTTGCTAATACATGAATAGCCTACCGAAGTGAGGTAACTACATCAGTGATAAGATGTATGACCGGATCTTCAACAAATCCCAAGCGCTAATAGACAGATTTCCAAGCTGTAATACTCGATCTGACCCGGGCATTTGCAAGGAGTAAAACAAACAAATACTCGAGTCAGGACTAACATTCTCATTTAAGTGAATTAATTCAAGTGACATGTTTAAATGGAATGCATCCGTAACTTAAAGGATGGTTGGGATTTCCATCCCTTAAGGATCCGTTAAACTAATACATATAGTATAATACGCTATTATACTAGTGTCTATTCAGTAAAATAAATATATCAAAATAGCGTAAACGAGATTACATTTTTACCCTTACACCGTTTATAATACCGTAGTCTATACAGTACCGTAAACCGATGGCATCAAAAGGCACTCCATAGGTACGATACAAATCAAAATTGTAGGGGCTCGATAAGGATAATATGACAAGGCACTCGAGGCAGTACCCAGGATAGGATTCTACCATTTGCACTCTCGGACCGGTGGTAACGCATAGCAGCCACTACCGCCCACCTCTGAACACACTCCCATAATCAAAGTGTGCACCCAAATCATAAATGTAGTCATAGAAATGGTATCGAAGAAGCGTGTCCGATCAGAGGTGCGACCTCAGTTAGTCACGGTATAGCTCCTGTTTTAGTCATTTTAATTATGACCCGAAGGTCAAGGCCAATCCACCAGCGTTCTCTTTCTTCAAATCCAGTAATCGCCTCCATACCATCCTACTTCATTTTTGGAATCTTCACCACGTACACAGTTGTTAAAGTGGTGTCGGCATTGGCAGAGATTATGGCATCTACTGACTCCGGTCTCTTTAACAACCGATCGTTTACATTTTTTCACACCGTGGTCATTAGATTTGAAGTCATGTTTCGAGTATCGCTAATCTATTTGTTCCAACTTTGCCCCAAAATCAATTAGTCAAATAATTTATCGTTGGTTTGATTACGATTACAAATCCAATATTCACAATCATCCTTCGCCAACCATTTGGTTTCAAAGTTTCAATTCCCACGAAATATCATTATTACTTGAAATCCTTATTCCAACTCTTCAGATTCACTAGATTGGATTGGACCTAAATCTTATTTGAAATTATAAAATAAATCTAAATTAGTTAGGTTTGAAAATAATACAAGTATTAAATTAAAAACAATGTATCCACACATATATATACTTATACAAGTAGTTGTAAGAAGGTACATAAATCTTATTTATAAAAATAGTAATAAGTTTACTTTGAAATTATAAAAACATGGGTAGAAGGTAACTTTTAGAAATGTAGTGCAAATATATATACTTATATAAATAGTTAGAAACCGTTATAAATTTTATAAAGTTGAGTAGTCTAGAAAAGTTACTTTTACATAAAAATATAGTTTTATTCAAGCAATAGTGATCCAATCCACTCTAAGTCTGTGTTTCATAATTTCCCTTTAATCCATTAAGATTTCACATTTGAATCAAATTCCCTTTTCATCTGGTTCAAATTTCAATATCATTGTTAAAGTATCCTCAACCCACTGTTCACCTTGGATTTCACACATCTTAAATATAATACATTCCCAATATTTGATGTTAGTTGCTAGTTCCAAGTAATGCTTGTTAAATCCCCATTGTTATCAAAACTAATATTTGCCATGTCTTAAGATAAAACATTTTTCTCTTATGTATGAATTTAACAAATTTCGCTTACTAAAAATCCCTTTCCATAATTTAAAAAAATGGTGAAAGGTTACTTGACAAATCTAATTCCAAAATGAGTTCCAACACTTTAACAAATCCTTACAAAATCCTTTGTATTGAATTCATACCCGACTTAACTTCATATTACAAAATCTAATTATATGAACCCAAAGTTTACACAGAATTTGTTTAACATCAACTTTGCTCTAAATGTCAACCCATATAATCCCTTTTGAAACTTATTTACATCAAATCGGATTTCTTTAAAATTTCAAGTTAAGTTTGAACAAAATTTCCTTTAATATTTCTTTATGCTATATGAAGATTTCATGAAAAATCCTATTTACAAAAATCGATATAATGTTTTTAAAATACTTATATTTTATTGACCATGGTGTCCGTATATAATTTTCTATCCTATGGTCAAGTAATACGGATATTTATCATTTCAATCCATTCTTTAAAATATTCGAATCTCGGGTATGTATCATTTCAACCTGCATCCCAAATCGATTCGAATATACAGTTCTTCGGGTATTTATCATTTCAACCCGCAATGGTTTTTCTAATATAAGGGGAACTTGCATGGTGAGAAAAAAATATAGCATATCACACATTCACATACAAATTGTGTCATATAAGATAATGGTGTGTGTCATATGTGCACAATCATGAAGCAATCAATTTCTAGAACAACCTAACATTCCATTCAACATCTCGGATATTTAATTCACTTAATAATTAGTTATTCTGTGAGTGAGAAAACTCACCTTGGTTTGAGATTTTTCATAGAGAATGGATATAAACTAAAACCAAACATGCTTGATTTTAGCCTAAGTCCCAACAAGCTCCTAAATATCCAATCCTATTAAAAGATGCAGTTAAGATCAAGCGAGTTCATCAAATCCAACGGCATTCGATTTTTATCTAATACAGGATATAAATTGCATTTATCAATTTTTCAGTATCAGTTGATAATTATATTAATTAATTTAAACTAGATGTTAATTAACAAATTACCATCTTTGCTCTCCATTGCTACTGCTTACTGACTTGAAGTTGCTAGGATCACTGTGTTCAACATCCATCAACTAACCCCCACAAATTTGTAAACCATCTCATACTTGCCACTTCTTATCTTTCATTACGGCTAACCTCAACCCCAAATGCCTATAACCTCCACCAGTTCACCATCTCGATTTCATGTTTCTTCACTCAGCAGCAACTGTGGCCATTTAACCTCCAACACTACTGACCGCCACTCCCAACTGAAATCGCCGACCACCGCAAAATTTCTGGCTTAAGCTCATCGCGTCCATCCCACGACACTTGCATCACCAACTCAACCTGTCGCTCACTGCTACAATAATTCCCAAACGAAGACTGCTACCTTTTTAACCGAACTTTTCCTCACTTTCGCCCAACTATGGAAAGACCGATCTATAGAACATCGCGTGAATTGGAGAAGGCGCTGCCTTGTGTTGCGCGCGAGGAGGTTCAAAATGAACGGAGTTCGGTTGATCAAAGGAGACTTGCGATGAAGGTTTGGACTCGATGAGGTTTCAAGTGGGAGGTGCGAATTAGCGAGGACGCTGTGATTTGAGAAGGAGGAAGGGAGAAGATGTGACTAAGGGGAAGTTTGACCATGAAATCGATTTGAGAAGCTCTGGTTTTCTGCCATTTTCAAAGAAAACGGCTTAATGTTTTTTTTCTTTTCGAGATTTGATTTACAAAAAGGGAAAGTGAGGAGAGAAGTTAAGGTAAGTGAAAAAGGGATGCGTGTTCAAGGATGTCCACACGTGTAATTAGATTTCTAATGGTTTCAACGTGTTGTTTGCCTCTTGAATCAATTCAACGCGTGGAGGAATGATGTGAGGATATCATGTACGCGTGTTAGTAATGAACAAATGCCCAATGTGCCTTTCAAAACTCCACCAGTGTATGTTTGCTGATTAATTAATTTTAACTTCAAACAATATATCAGTTATCACTACCGTATATTGATCGCGTAAATCGATCTAAACGGAGCAGCGAGCTTAAACATTTACGCTACAGAATTGCTTAGATTAATTCCATGTAATGAATTAAAATTCTCAAGACTTAACGTTTTATAATTTATAGATTCCGCTTTTATATCAATAAACGAATATAAATTGTAACTTGTCACACACATATATTTATTTTTCAACACAACATAAAAAGGGATTTTTTTTAGCTTCTAATCCATATTAAGATTACAAACATTCTCTTTAAACATTAAATCCTTTATTAATTTTATATTTTCAGACATCAAAATTTTTGGTTCGTCGCATTCTCCCCCACTCAGTGCTTTTCATCCTCGAAAAGGAAAACCGTATAGAATCATACATACATACATATATATATATATATATATATATATATATATATATAATAACACTTACACTTGTACTTATGAGACTTTCAATTAGCTTAAAGCTTATTAGAAGAAAAACAAGTTATAGAAATTTTTAAGGCTCAAAATTTTTCTAACTCCCAGATCTACAGAAAATTTCGGCAGCATCTCCTTTGTACGGTGTGCCCGGAAAATTTACAATTTCAATATACATCTCATTCGCACGATGAGGCATCCCAGTATAGGGGAAACAAAACAAAATCAAACCAAATGCGATATATAAACTGAGATACATACCTCTTTTAGCGTTTTTAAAGCGTACTAGCTTATTTCCTTAGCATTTGCGCAAAAGCGAGCTTCAAAACGCAAAGCACGTCATTGCAACCTACTAAGACACTTAAAATATATTGAGAATCAACGTACACATAAAGCAACAACAAGAAACATATATCATAACTCAGCATTTTTAACATGTAAATGAGACATAATAATGTACATAATCTTCCAAATATGCAGTCCCATGTTTCACTCTTATTTTTAATGTAACATTTTAATTCATGCACCAGCTTAATTGCGTTTTTATTAACCAACATCTCACTTATACGGATTTTATTTGCTTTCAGGTTGGGAATGTATGATATGTCACAAAGTATGAATGGTTTCAATTGATTCTCAAGAGTCCAACATTAAAGTTACAACACAATATATATGACATTTCAAGCTATATTAAGTTTGGCGAATTATTCTCATTTCAACTTATGCACATGCTCTATACTTGCGTGTCATTTATCCACTCTTTCTATCTCTCTTCAGTTTTCAATCTAGTTCAGTTTTTTTTTCTTTTTTTTTTCCACAGCAGGGTGCTGCAGCAGCAACAAGGCTGCTGCAGCGTGCATTTTCCTCCTTGCACACCGTATTGTTAGCAGTGTATGGTTAGGCCGGAGCGTGTTCGAGCTCCGCTTTGCTAAAATCTTCTTTTTAATTCAAACACAAGAAAATCCCACTTCCTAGATTTAATTGATCTACACCTCAATTCTCGGTATTTCTTGAATGGTCTTCTATATATAACTAAAGACATAGCAAGTAGTTGTTAACAACATGGGTATGGATGTGAATCTCATTTATAGTTGATTGGCTGGCTTCATGAAAAAAAATCAACTAGCTACATTCAACTAGGATTAGGTGGTGATTGAATAGCATCAATAGTACTTAGTCATATGTCTTAAGAAAATCACAGGACCTTACTACTTGCTAGCAATAAATATTTACCCTACATAATTTAAAATACACCACTCAGGTTTTTTTTATCCTCACTTCCCTTGAGATAGGATTAACAAATTCATAACATATATGAGTTCCACAATTAGAAATTCCCATCATATAAATCCCACTTATTTAGATTTTCCTTACATGTCGAGTTCCAATACTTTTCCAATTTATCTAGAGCGTAGGTTGTTGTATTATAGTTATAAGATCTATTGAATTTCACAAGTTCAGAATATACAAATTTTGATGCGAATGCTATTTTACTTTATTAATTCAAAACCAACCTTTATTGCTTATTAAATTTTCACATTCTTTCAAAAATAAGGTTTCACAGAAAATGTTGGAATTAAATAGCCTGTAAGTGGTGACACTCAACCATAACACTCCATAAAGCATGTCTGCATCACATTCATGAAGTTAAATATTGTAAGTAAAATGTGGTCGATCAGTGATATTTAGTCGTGACCAAAACTTGTCTTCCTAAAATGTCTCATTATCTTATCGAGGATATACTTGGTAGCATTAGCATCTTCTTCCCATTGCAGTACACTATTATCATAATGGATGTTTCCTTTCATGTGCAAATAGATTCTATGTAAGCCACTCGCGTTTATTTGCTCAACCCAAAGTTTTTCTTTCTTTTCCTAAAGTTAACAAATGTGAAATGCCATACGTGTTAGATAACAGTGATTCTCTCTATTAACTTCATTTATTTACAAAGGTATATAAAATGTTGCTTATCCCTACTCTCTTATTTGTCAAACTAAAGTTCCAAATATATTCTTTTTTTTTTTGCAAGGCTTACGGGGTTGAGTGGACCCTTACCACTTATTAAAGAACCGGGACACGGTTCTCCAAGAACAAGAAAACAACAAAAACAAGACAAATATTACATAAGTTTGCTGAGAATTCCAGGGTCAAAAGTGAAGTTAAGATTTCTAACTCCATCTCTTATAACTCTCCTAACATGACTTCTTAGCTGTGAACTATTCTTTGCTCTGTCTCGGTCAAATACATAAGTGTTTCTTTCCCTCCAAACCGTGCACACGAATTTTTTCAGCACAAAATTAAGTAACCGTCCTCTACCTCTTCTACTTCCAGTTTGTTTATGCAATTTTCTCCATTGTAAGACCAAGTTTTGACAAGCATCCTCTCTCCCAATATCAGACAAAACATCTTCCCAGATTTTACAAAGAACATTCCAAATATATTCTTTTCAAATGATTTGGGTTCCAAGCTTGTTTTACATGATTCATTCACCACTATTCTGAGCTTATATTCACATAAGGGAAATTTTAACGTCTCTAATAAACACTCCTTTATGTGTCGAACTAACATTTTATTTTATTAGTTTAGAGTCAACTTCCAAATTATTTAATTTAAAATAAAAGAATTCATTCTTTCTTACAGGTTTACAAAATGAGTTCTTAAATAAATTTGACGTCTTCATTGGGTTATATTTTTATCTCACTTTCGAAGCTCAAAATAAATGCCGGTGATGCTGCAGTCATCGCCAGATTTATTCCCAAACGACTATAGTGATTCTATAGCCATCTAGTGTATACAGAATTTAGTACATACGTTAGCTAGGTGTATGTCCAAACTCTTCATGCACTCGATAGTCCAAGTTATATATGTGAATTTTCTAAATTTATGTCAAAATAACATATTTTAATTGCAATCGTTTCTCTTTTTCCTTCCAAAACCTTAAATTTAGTGTTTGCTTGCTTATAAAATATAGAAATATTTACCTAAGTCTCATTCACTTTTATTTTCAATTATCACTTTACACAAGTTTACTTGCTTACTATTTATTAATTTACAACCATTTAAGTCATTACTATAGGATTTTTCCTAATATAGTGTTATAAATTTACACATCACTCATTACTATTGGGTCTTCCGATTTATTTAGTTTAATCCTTACTACCAAGTGTTTATTTTCTATTTATGCACAAGTTGTTTAAGTTCTTAGGCATTGTTTAATTAACTGAGTTCAAGTTCTGCTAGGGATTTAGTTTAGAGGTTGAATCAACGATCGAATCTAATCGACATGAAATTTCGATGATGATAATTAAATTAGAGAACATAAGGATATTTTTTTTGGAAGCGATGAATTATGGACTTCCGAAGATGGGACAAAACAAGATCGAGATCTAAATAAGGAAAAATCCTAACTTGAGAGGGATCTAGATGAATGGACGAGTTCGAAGGAATGAAATTTAAACAAAGATATATTTTTGAAACAAGGCTAATATTTCAAACCCTTTTCATATATGAAAATCCTTTTAAAAGTCACTTAAAAATCATTTTAAAATATTTTTTAAAATATGCTCTCTCGGGAATGGTTCTAAGATGATTTCACTCATTCTAGGGTATTTTGTACCCTATCTCTAATGAGTGTTTCAACTTCATAAGCTAAGCTTTGTATAACCAAAGCTCTGATACCAACTTGTAACGACCTGGCTTTTTGACCGCTCCAAGTCGGTAATTAAACCAACTCGAACCGTTCAAAATGACAGATTGTTATTGCTTATGTAGTTGAAATACAAATCATCACAGAATCACAGACACAGAACACATAATATCTCACAGCGGAAGAAAAATTTATGCGATAATACAAAATCATTAAACTTACATAATCAGAGTATAGAATAAATATAGAAACAACGGAAGACCCGAAGTGAGGTAACTACATGAGTGATAAGATGCATGACTGGATCTTCAACAAATCCCAAGATCTAATAGATAGATTTCCAAGCTGTAATACTTGATCTGACCCGGGCATTTGCAAGGAATAAAACAAACAAATACTCGAGTCAGGACTAACATTTTCATTTAAGTGAATTAACTCAACTGACATGTTTAAATGGAATGCATCTGTAACTTAAAGGATGGTTGGGATTTCCATCCCTTAAGGATCCGTGAAACTAATACATATAGTATAATACGCTATTATACTAGTGTCTATTGAGTAAAATAAATATATCAAAATAGCGTAAGCGGGATTACATTTTTACCCTTACACCGTTTATAATACCGTAGTTTATACAGTACAGTAAACCCACCGTAAACCAATGGCATCAGAGGGCACTCCACAGGTATGATACAAATCAAAATCGTAGGGGCTCGATAAGGTTAATATGACAAGGCACTCGAGGCAATACCCAGGATATGATTCTACCATTTGCACTCCCGGATCGGTGGTAACACATAGCAGCCACTACCGCCCACCTTGGAACACACTCCCAAAATCAAAGGGTGCGCCCAAATCATAAACGTAGTCATAGAAATGGTATCGAAGAAGCGTGTCCGATCAGAGGTGCGACCTCAGTTAGTCACGGTATAGCTCCTGTTTTAGTCATTTTAATTATGACCCGAAGGTCAAGGCCAATCCACCAGCGTTCTCTTTCTTCAAATCCAGTAATCGCCTCCATACCATCCTACTTCATTTTTGGAATCTTCACCACGTACACAGTTGTTAAAGTGGTGTCGGCATTGGCAGAGAGTATGGCATCTACTGACTCCGGTCTCTTTAACAACCGATCGTTTACATTTTTTCACACCGTGGTCATTAAATTAGAAATCATGTTTCGAGTATCGCTAATCGATTTGTTCCAAGTTTGCCCCAAAAATTGATTACTCAAATAATTTATCATCTGTTTGATTACGTTTACAAATCCAATATTCACAATCATCCTTCGCCAACCATTTGGTTTTAAAGTTTCAATTTCCACGAATTATTATTATTGCTTGAAATCCTTATTCTAAGTCTTCGGATTCACTAGATTGGATTGGATCAAAATCTTATTTGAAATTATAAAATAAATCTAAATTAGTTAGGTTTGAAAATAATACAACTATTAAATTAAAAACAATGTATCCACACATATATATACTTATACAAGTAGTTGTAAGAAGGTACATAAATCTTATTTATAAAAATAGTAATAAGTTTACTTTGAAATTATAAAAATATGGGTAGAAGGTAACTTTTAGAAATGTAGTGCAAATATATATACTTATATAAATAGTTAGAAACCGTTATAAATTTTATAAAGTTGAGTAGTTTGGAAATGTTACTTTTACATAAAAATATAGTTTTATTTAAGCAATAGTGATCCAATCCACTCTAAGTCCGTGTTTCATAATTTCCCTTTAATCCATTAAGATTTCACATTCGAATCAAATTCCCTTTTCATTTGGTTCAAATTTCAATATCATTGTTAAAGGGTCCTTAACCCATTGTTCACCTTGGATTTCACACATCTTAAATATAATACATTCCCAATATTCGATGTTAGTTGCTAGCTCCAAGTAATGCTTGTTAATTCCCCATTGTTATCGAAACTTATATTTGCCATGTCTTAGGATAAAACATTTTTCTCTTATGTACGAATTTAACAAATTTCGCTTACTAAAAATCCCTTTCCATAATTTTAAAAAATGGTGAAAGGTTACTTGACAAATCTTATTCCAAAATGAGTTCCAATACTTTAACAAATCCTTACAAAATCCTTTGTATTGAATTCATTCCCGACTTAACTTCATATTACAAAATCTAATTATATGAACCCAAAGTTTACACAGAATTTGTTTAACATCAACTTTGCTCTGAATGTCAACCCATATAATCCCTTATGAAACTTATTTACATCAAATTGGATTTCTTTAAAATTTCAAGTTAAGTTTGAACAAAATTTCCTTTAACATTTCTTTATGCTATATGAAGATTTCATGAAAAATCCTATTTACAAAAATTGATATAAAATTTTTAAAATACTTATATTTTATTGACCACGGTGCCCAAATATAATTTTCTATCCTATGGTCAAGTAATACGGATATTTATCATTTCAATCCGTTCTTTAAAATATTCGAATCCCGGGTATGTATCATTTCAACCCGCATCCCAAATCGATTCGAATATACAGTTCTTCGGGTATTTATCATTTCAACCCGCAATGGTTTTTCTAATATAAGGGGAACTTGCATGGTGAGAATAAAATATAGCATATCACACATTCACATACAAATTGTGCCATATAAGATAACGGTATGTGTCATATGTACACAATCATGAAGCAATCAATTTCTAGAACAACCTGACATTCCATTCAACATCTCAGATATTTAATTCACTTAATAAGCTGTGAGTGAGAAAACTCACCTTGGTTTGAGATTTGTCATAGAGATTGGATATAAACTAAAACCAAATAGGCTTGATTTTAGCCTAAGTCCCAACAAGCTCCTAAATATCCAATCCTATTCAAGGATGCAGTTAAGATCAAGCGAGTTCATCAAATCCAACGACGTTCGATTTTGATCTAATACAGGATATAAATTGCATTTATAAATTTTTCAGCATCAGTTGATAATTATATTAATTAATTTAAACTAAATGTTAATTAACAAATTACCATCTTTGCTCTCCATTGCTACTGCTTACTGACTTGAGGCTGCTAGGGTCACGGTGTTCAACATCCATCAACCCCACAAATTTGTAAACCATCTAATACTTGCCACTTCGTATCTTTCATCATGGCTAACCTCAACCCCAAATGCCTATAACCTCCACCAGTTCACCATCTCAATTTCATGTTTCTTCACTCAGCAGCAACTGTGGCCATTTAACCTCCAACACTACTGACCGCCACACCCAACTGAAATCGCCGACCACTGCAAAATTTCTGGGTTAAGCTCATCGCATCCATGCCACGGCACTTGCATCACCAAACCAACCTGTCGCTCACTGCTATAATAATTCCCAAACGAAGACTGCTACCTTTTTAACTGAACTTTTCCTCACTTTCACCCAACTATGGAAAGACCGATCTACAGAACATCACGTGAATTGGAGAAGGCGCTGACTTGTGTTGCGCGCGATGAGGTTCAAAATGAACGGAGGTCGGTTGATCAACGGAGACTTGCGATGAAGGTTAGGAATTGATGTGGTTTCAAGTGGGAGGTGCGAATTAGCGAGGACGCTGTGATTCGAGAAGGAGGAAGGGAGAAGATGTGATTAAGGGGAAGTTTGACCATGAAATCGATTTGAGAAGCCCCGGTTTTCTGCCATTTTCAAAGAGGATGGCTTAATGTTTTTTTTCTTTTCGAGAAGGGAAAGTGAGGAGAGAAGTTAAGGTAAGTGAAAAAGGGACGCGTGTTCAAGGATATCCACACGTGTAATTAGATTTCTAATGGTTTCAACGTGTTGTTTTCCTTTTGAATCAATTCAACGCATGGAGGAATGATGTGAGGATATCATGTACGCGTGTTAGCAATGAACAAATGCCCAATGTGCCTTTCAAAACTCCACCAGTGTATGTTTGCTGATTAATTAATTTTAACTTCAAACAATATATCAGTTATCACTACCGTATATTGATCGCGTAAATCGATATAAACGGAGCAACGAGCTTAGACGTTTATGCTACAGAATTGCTTAGATTAATTCCATGTAATGTATTCAAATTCTCAAGACTTAATGTTTTATAATTTACAGATTCCGCTTTTGTATCAATAAACGAATATAAATTGTAACTTGTCACCTATATATATTTTTCAACACAACATACAAGTCCCAATATATATATATATATATTAAAAATTCAAGTCCGCTTTTAGAGACAAAAAAGGGATTTTTTTTTAGCTTCTAATCCATATTAAGATTACAAACATTCTCTTAAAACATTAAATCCTTTATTAATTTTATATTTTAAGACACTAAAATTTTCGGTTCGTCACATCGGGTCACCCGAATCTTTAGCCACACACTAAACTATTTTATATCCTAAACTAGGGAAAATCATTTCACAACATAATAATCACAAGTACTTTCAAATTATAGTACTTCACATTAGCAATTCACATATATGATTAGTCACTATTAATCACATAACCTTTGAGCTCGTATGTCTCAAAGAAAGGTGTTAAGCAAGAGAATAAATTCTCCGCCACCAAACAGATACATCATTAATAGCAACTAGTCAAATATGTGATGAACTACAATGTAAAACCATAATACATTTTCGAATCATTTCGAAATCATCTGGTTTTAGCCCTCAAAATCCTTTCTGTTTTATAAAACATTTTTATAAAATATTCCCTATCTAAAATTGGGATTCCTTTCACTTAAGAAAAATATCTTTTCAAAATCATTCATTAAATTTGAAATGGACACAACAATATCGCTACACATCTCATAGTCAAATTGTGAGGTGTTTCACAAGATGTTAGCATGCCAGTATTTCTACCCAACCCAATGCTAAATGTAAAAGCATATCTTGCTCAAAAACTGGTCGAGCACAATCCAAACAATTAATCAATCACAATCATCAACAACTAAGTAAATTTGGTTTAATCACATCATGTGTTTTAGTAAATTCAATTACCATTTATTCTTTCACAATCTAATTAAAGGTTTATTCAAACCCCAATTGTTTTAATCCCAAAAATCATTTCTTATTGGTTGTTCAACTTTCTGGAAATTAATCCTGCTTTTACTCGGGTTAAAGAACTAATGTCATTTAAACACAGTTAACGACAAACCCAAAATCCTATTCGATATTAAATATAAGGCTGAGAATAGAAATTATATAAGCTTATATTCAATATCAAATTCTGAAACCGACGGATATCGTATTGGAATAACGACGGTATCTTCCAAATTCCCACAACAATATCCGTATAATCACGGAATCCAATATCAAAATATTCCGAATATTGTTTCTACTCAAATCCATTCCAATTTATATATTGTAAATTTCTGGTTATATTAAAACCCTCTCCAAATCCTATTTATTTATTTAAAAATTATTGGATTATTAATCTAGTTAATAACTAGTTCATTTTGATAAAAACATATTTTTATCTTCAAAAATGTGGATTTTTTCATCCAAATTCTTTCCAAATCATTTATTATGATTTTACCCAAATTATCTATATTTTTATTAATTTTATTAAGGCCCTTACAGTCGATTTCCATAAACGGTCATCGAACTACATTTACAGGGACCTTTTCCAAATTTGATTTGGACATAATTCCAAATCCAACCATTAGATTTCAAATCTCTTATATTCGTTGGAAAGCTCTTTTCGATACGAACCAATGGTTCCGGTTTTAGGAGAATCTGACGGTCGGATCTCCCGTAATGTCAATTCGAAGTCAACGACCGAAATTCGCGAACGGCCGCGGTGCAGTGTGTTCAATTCGGTCCATTTAATATATAATATATATATATATATATTGATTATTTCCATTTAAAACATATTTTATAAATCGTTTTAAATTCATTTTAAAAACAATTTCAACTTCCATTCAATTTTAAATCGAAATTGAATATTCCATTACATGACAATTTTATACATCTCATATATATGTTAAAAATAATATTGTTAACAATCTGATAATCATTTCAATACACGACCATTTTATATATCGCATATATAAGCTAAAAAATAATGTTTTAGCGAACAAATATTTTTCACATCGCATATATAGATTTTATACATCGCATATATATATTTTTTCACATCATATACATATTATTTTCACATCGTATATATATTCACATTTCATATATATATATTATTTACATTTCATATATATATATATAATTTTCATTTCAAATATATATTATTTCCATTTCATATATATTTTATTTTCATTTCAAATATATATTATTCACATTCCATATATATATAATTTTCATTTCAAATATATACTATTTCCATTTCATATATATTTTATTTTCACTTCTTACATATATATATATATATATAATTCATTTCATATATATGTTATTTTTCATTTCATATATATATATATTCATGACAATCACATTCAACACAATCAAATAAATCGTCCATGGTCTGTGGACGACAGGGACGTAACGACCTAGAAAATCTGAACCAATTTAAAATTTTTAAATTGGCTAAAATAGTGGATTTTAAATATTTAAAATAAATATTTTAAATAAGAAAGATGAAAACTGAGTTTGAATTGACAATTGAAAAGGAATATAATTAACTCTAATTATAAAAAGGCCCGAAATGGCGCTGCAGTTTCAAAAATTGAATTCAAACTTTGTCGGACTGTACCGGGTGCAAAACAAAACGGATTTGAGCGAAACAAAAAAATATTTAAATCTGTTAGTGAATACCTTTCTAATGAATCTGAAAAATTGAAGTTTCATAGTGGAAAGCAAAAGTTATGGCCAAATGAATTTTCAGAAAGGTCGCTATGGAATTTATATACCCGTGAAAATGGCCATTTTGCATACGACCTCGGAATTCGACGAAACCACTTTTGTTAGATCCGGGATGTCAAATTATTGCTAGGTTTCAAATTTCATAATTTTTTAAGCTAGTATGTGAGCGTGGCAATGGAAAATGTGTTTTGGCCAATTACAGTTAAAATGGATCGACCAAAAAAGGGCCACTTTACAAACGGTCTCAGAATTCGACGAAACTAGTTTTTTTGGGACCGTATCGTCAAAACATAGCAAGATTTATTTTTCGGGAATTTTTCGAATCAGTCTGTGGCCCTGGCAAATTGAAATGTACGTTCAAATTAAATATTGAATGTTTTATATTTTAATTTGAATGGAAACAGATTGAAACAGTCGAATGGGCCTTCGAAACATATCCCATTGTGTTCGAAATGGGGGTAAAAAGCTAGAGACTGTTGGATCTAGATTAACCCTAGAGGGGGGGGAGTGAATAGGGTTTATCACAGTTTTTAAACTGAATTGAAAAACTGACAGGATATTAAAATAATAAACAGATCACAGAATATAGCAGAAACAGAAATGCAGAAAATAAATCACACACAGATATACCCAGCTTCGGCAAAAACCTTGCCTACTGCTGCATTTCTAAGGTTTCTACTAGGTGATAGAACAGATCCCGCATACAAGACCATGTACACTCGCAAACCCTGCTCCTATTCTAACCCTACACTCAAAACCATAGACTGATCTAAACCCCTAGATCAGATTTTCCCTAGTTTTACAGACACTAGTGAACTGCCAGTTAAACCCCTAACTGGATCTCCCTAGAATTTTACAGATTCTAGAACTGTTCAGATGATTTACAACAGGAATACAAAAACAAATACAAATAAAAATAAAATTAAAACAATAAGAAATCCTAGTTCTTAAAATAGGCTAAGCCCAAAAACAAAATGGCCGGCCCCTTTTGTAATTTATTTGCCCGATCCTTGATTTAGCTCTAGGAAACAGAAATGGCGGCGGCGATTGCTAGGGTTTCTGAAATCCAATCCAAATCGTGATCTCAATGATGGTTTAATTGATTCTCTGAAGCTTGAACAATACTTGGCTCTCTTTCTCGTTACTAATTTGGAGAAATTCAGGCGATCGAAACACTTGAAATAATATGTGAGTTCTCTGAAAAATTCTTGCTTTGAATTTCTTAAATTGATTTGTGGATTTTCGATGGATTTTTGCCCGTGATGATTGGTGTAGTTATAGGGTTAAAGAACACCCTATTCCTCTGATTTCGTATGTGTGACTCGATTTGATTAATTGGATAAATTAGCTCGGTTTCCTCTTTTGAATTGATGATTCTGGAAAAATAAGAACTTGCCCCTTTTGCTGCTTTGATTTACTTGCGTGACTGATGGAAATTGATTACTTGCCAAAAAGTGTTGCTTTGATTAAAAACTGTGATTGATGAACACAGACATGTTATTGGCCTTCAATGAATCCCGAAATTGAATTTGCCCCTTGCATATTTTCTGCCATGATTTGTTCACTTGTCGAAAATGATTTGAAAAAAAAATTGATTCCTTGCCAAAAATTTCGATTACTGAACATCTGGAAATCACACTGTATCTTTGGCCAATAAAAAAAACTTCCCAAAACAAATTGTCTTTGCTCAAAAATGTTTGCTGATTTCTGGAAGTAATTTGGAAACCTTGCCCTTTTGTTTGAACACTGTTTTAAAACTGGAATGTTTAAAACTGGAAACAATATTAGCTTGCCTAGTATGAGAAACTGATTTGCTCAGACCAGATTTCTTGCACATATCACATATGAATTGATATCTGCCAAGTTTATCGTGCACCCTATTCATGTTGTTTCTGGAAATCATTGACTTTTCAACTTTGATATTTGCTGCGTGTACTGAACTGTCCATTTCTGTTGCTTGACCATCTCTATACATGCATCATCATGTTTGAGCTACATTGTTTGTGTGACACTCACCACTGTCATGTGTGTTCACCATGTGTGTTCACCACTATCATGTCTGACCATATTTGAATCTTCCTTGAGCTTGTGCATGCTAATTCCAGTCCATGTTTGAGCTTCATGCAATCTTGCTGTTGCCATTTGTCATGAACCAGTCTTGTTCATATTGATGCTTTCACTTGTTTGAGCTGCATTACACCCATGCATGTATGCTGAACACTTGTGTATGAATTTGAGTTGCCTCGACCAACTGTTTAACTAGTTTCACTTCGACCAATGTTGTATTGCATTCATGAGCTTGCTGTTTTAATGTTGTACCATATATTTGTCTTGCTGATGCCATGTGCATGTTCATGGCTCGACTATGTGTTACCATGTATGTGAATGCTGCCTTGTACTGTTGCTACACTTGTTCACCTGAAACTTGAGAATGGCCAGACTGGCTCCACCATGTTGCCATTTTGTTTGCTGTTATACTTTCATACATGTTGCTTGCTCCTTTGTGACTTGTCATGTGTACTGTCTTGAACACTTGTGCAGAAATGATCTGCCATGCTTACTTAACCAATTTTATGTTGTCTTGCACTACATTGTTGTACTATGAAACATTTGTGTACACAGCAGAAACTTTATTCTTGCATGCACACATAAAAATGCTGATTTGATCATGCTGAAACCTGCTTTAAAATCTTTCCTACACTCTTGCTGATTTTGCTTGACTCCATACTTGAGCTTGTTTAGCTTGCGACTGCTTCACACTTGTATCTGCTTGTTCGACCACTTGCTGACTGTGTACACTACCTTCTTGAGTCAAAAATTTTTTATTTTTTATTTTTTTTGTTGCGCCATTGCTTCATTGCTGTGATGTCTTGTTTGACCATGGTTTGACTTTGACATGGCTCGACGCTTGATTGGGCTGTTTGAAAACATGTTTGACTTGTATTGTGCTCGGCCATTCCATACTTGTACTTGCTGAAACTTTTGCCATGCCACTCTGTTCATTGTTAATGTTTTATGCTGCTCGGCCATTTTTGCTTGAATTTGTTTTGTCCCTTTATGTTGTGCACTGAGTCGAGCAGGTCCATGTGGCTACTCCTCAGTTGCAATCTGATTGGCGTGGCAGTGCACACGTGTACACGTGTGTACATGCAGCCGTCAGACGAGTTGTCCCTGTCCCTGCATTATATAAACTGTCTAGACTCAGTCGGATTAACAAATCAGATCAAGTCAGAAAAATGATGAGAAACACACCGAATTCTGAGGCAAATAAAATTTTAAAAATAAAATTTATATTCGCATGTAATTAGAATATTATTTCTGTTCCATATACTGTGTGTGTATTTCTGTGAATGACAGGTACGAAGACTGGACTGACTGTGAAGTGAAGACAGAAGACTGAAGAAGCCAGTGTGTCAATATGTAAATGAGTGTTTATAAAATTGTATATTGAAGTGTATGAAATCAAAGTACTTATATATACGAGTGTGAGTGTTATAGTGGGAAGCTGTGTACTGAAATGAAATTGTACTGTAATTTGTAATACACAAGTTTGATTGAAATAAAATAATATTTTATTGTTGTCAAACAAACTCGTCTATTTCATTCTGTTATTTATTAGTACAAATATTCTGTGAGTGTTTAAATAGTGGAGTTTATAAGATTTGTACTGTTGTGTTATTAAAATAGAATATTTAAATTTAAATAGAATACAGTATGAATATATCAATGTCTGTATTGTCGTATTCCATTTAAATATAAATATTATATTTCAGTCAGTGATGTATATATTTAACAGTACGATTACAAACACATTTAAAAGAATATATATTTGATTGTTATCATCAAACAAAAATCATATAATTGTGTATACAACACTGTTATATACAACAATCTCCCCCTTTTGATGATGACACACAAATATTAAGATTTTGAATATAATAAATGTGTTTTACAGTGAACAACAGAAACTCCCCCTATTTGAATGCCCCCCCTACAACTAAACTCCCTCTATAACTGTGCATGAGTGAAATGTATGAACAATAATAAATTTTCAAAATTAAAAATATTTATAAAATATTCACTCATAAATCAAAATCTAATCCATTCTCCCCCTTTTGTTATCATCAAAAGGATACAGAGTTTAAAATACAGATGAAAAACGACTAAAAATATAATTTCAGCTTAAGAGGAAGAATGCGATCATCATAAACCTCAATCAGTCAAACAAAAATCATAATAAACTGAGAACTAGTGGCATATTTCACATTGCAGAAAATGACTGATTTACGATGAAATTTATATAAATGAGGAGAGTGGAAAAAAAATGTATCCCAATTATTTAAAAAAAACGAGTTTAAAAAAAACAGAGATGGAATTTGGACTATAATTAATAATTCAATTTAAGTGACAAGATCGAATAACCTCAAATCCCAATACTCATCAATCAGCAAATCATAATACGTCATAAAATATTAACACATTTCACAGTTTAGAAAATGGATTGGTAGGCTGGCGTTTATACACAAAGGCGAATTTCAAGTTTATTTCAATTTATAGCACACTATTCCTTTTTCTTTTATTTTTATTTAAGAGCACACTGACCACGCATAACCAGAGCTTGGATTTTTAAATGAGGCCAGTCGCAGCTTAAATTATAAGTTGTCTCTTAACCATGCATGACCAGAGCTTGGATTTTTAAATGAGGTTAGAGACACACTTATGTATTAATCATATATTTTAACATTTTCAGCTTTAACTAGAAGAACTCCTCGGTATATACAACCAATATGAATGACAGAAATGTGGTAAGTACAGAGATGGACTATGAAATAAATTTCTAAATTAATTATATTATGAAATATGATCAACTGTACCGAGATAATTGAAAATTCTCAATTTCACTAATTCTGAATATAACATAACCACAATTCCATCACAAATATTTTCATTATTTATACAAAAAGATTTTAAAAATATTAAACTCTCCATATTAATATAAAAAAAACATGATGGATGGCAGACGGGTGATGGATAAAGGAGATGGTCGTGAAATAATTGCCAGTTCAAAGATATTATAAAAAAATATTCAACCATCATGAAAATCCAAATAAAATCTCCTCCTATTATGAAATATATTGCAGTCATAATTCATCACCATTTCAAAATCTGATAATAATTTTGATGAATTATAAATACAGTTTAATTGGATATTGATTTCAATTTCTAAATGAATAATCAACAAATAATTTTAAAGTTGAAAATCAATTACAAGAGGAAATGTGAAAAGCTATACAGGACAAGAGAAAAAAAAATCATCACTTCTGATACCAATTGTTCTCTCTTCTCGAGGATTTAAAATTGACACTTGAGACGAACAAGGATATCATAGAGTTTCAAACACAGAGCCCACGCAGACAAGATTTACAAATTTGGCAAGCAACAGACAAATCAAAACAGGCAGTTATTTGAAAACAGTATCAGAGCAGCACAAAAATAGTTTCAAAAACAAACTTGTCAGAATGATGGTCACATAAGATGGTTCATGATCCAAGATTAAAAATACCATTTTATTTTAAATCATTTGATGAATATGAAATACTCTAGATTCAATGAATCGATCACACCAAATTATTAATGTCAGATTCAAGATATGTGTGTGATTCAATAAATCAATAATTTCAAATGATTTTAAACAAATAAATAATTAAATCAATTAATCATGAAATATCAATGATTTTCAAAGACCATTTTCAAAGAGAACTTTTCAAGAATTTCTCAAAAACTATTTCTTACAAGCCCAAAAGAAATATCAGATCATTTACATCAAATTTGAGAGATATTCATGACCCAAAATAATTTATTTGAAATTACTTGAATCCATGTCAAGTTTGAGATATAATGAATTATTCACACAAGATTGATAATTTCAATTTTAGGAGGTGTGTGATTATTCAGAATATCAATAGTTTCAGATGATTTCAAACAAACAAATTTTAACTATAATGATCACGACTAACCATGATTTTCAAGATGTATCACTGGTTCAAGCCAATCCGAAAATTACTGGAATTGTCACAACTGATAAATAACAAAGTGCTGTAATGAGTATAATATTTTGAGCTTTTCTAAAATGAATTAGAATAAACTCAGAACAGCAAAAGTGTGTGAAACTCCATCAATTTTCAGATCTTCAGAAATTTAGAATTCAAAATAATCAACAGTGTTCAAGATATGACATGAATACAACAACACCGTTATGAATTCAGAATCAAGAAAATAAACTTCAAAACAATTGCAGATATTTAAACAAATAAATTCAAGATCTGGAAATGATTATAAACACGAGAGTTTTCTACAAATAAAATGAATTTCCAGACAAATATGAGTTTTGCAATTGGAAGTTAATGGAGCACAGAATAAACAAAGATATGGCAGTGACAAAACAAAAACAAAACAGAAATAGAAAGGGTAGAAGAAAAAAATAAAAATAGAAAAAAAATTTACACAGATGAGTTTAGAAATCATACCAGACAGACGATGTAAAACAGAATTTCTAACTCAACCAATCTTGGCCAAGGAACTGTAAAGAATACAAAAAAAATGACAGCCTGAAATCAATCTCTTTTCAGCACAGCAGTTCCCCAGCCTTCTTCGGTACCTAACAGTTGAAAGGATTGAGCGGTCTAACAAAATTTGTGAAACCACTGACAGTTTTGTTCAAATCTTTTGGTACCCAAACCTGTTTATATAGCAAACCATTCGAATCTACCTTTGTACCTTTCGGGACCCAAATCTGTTTTAATTTAGTTGAAGTCGTTTTATTTTTATTTGGGATCCAAGATTGTTTAAATGGTTTGTTATAAAACAAATTCACATCATGTTTTTGATTCAAAAATCCTTTGGGATTATCAAAATTTGAGTTTTCAAAAAGATTTTTTCCAAAGCATTTTGAAAGATTTTTCAAATCATTTGAATTTTGTTTTCCAAAAACATTATTTTTCCCAAAGCCAAGACCAGATTTATTTCCTATAGAAACTTGGTTTTGTAACAGCATATTCAACGATTTTTCCCCATTAGAAAATTTATCCAAAGTGGATTCTAATCGTTGAATTTTGGTTTTTAGATCGCCATTTTCTTTTAATAAATTTGAGCAATTATTTATAGCGATCATCTGTTCAGCATTGGTCTGTTGTAAAACCAGATTCTCATTTTCAAGCAATCTAATTTTGGCTTGAGATTCCGAGATTTCAAATTCAAATCGTTTTTGTTTTTCAGACTCAAAAATCTTGGATTTTTCAATCTCATTTTCAAGTTCTTTCAAAATCAAATCACTTCTCACCAAATTTTCATTTTCAGCAATCTCAAATTTGGAACTTATATCAGTCTTAAAAACTTCAAATTCCTTTTGTAGAAGATTGTTCAAATTTGATAACTCAATCTTGTTTTCTTTTAAGATCAAAATTTCCTTTTCAAACTTTTGAATATTTTTATTGAGATGAACAAGATTGGTTTTCAATTTTAAACAATTTTTGCAATTAGAATTTGAAGAATTCTTAACGTTTTTGAGTTTTGATTCCAAAACATTATTTTTGCAGATCAACTCAAGCTTCTCAGATTTCAGAAGTTTATTTTTAGATTTTAACTTCTCAACAGATTCAGTTAAACCATTTAAACGGTGAATCAAAGAAATATTTCCTGTTGAGTCTCCATCTGGATTTCCATCTGTACAACCTGTCAAGCACAAATCTGAAGCCGAGTTATCTTTCTGGGATTTTGAGCATTTGTCAATTTTTCCATATAGCGCGTTGAGAGTCTGCCAGATTTCCTGCGCAGTCAAACAATGGGAAATAAGGCTATATTGAATATCATTAATATAAGAATATAAAATATGAGTAGCATGTAAATTAAATTCAATATCAACCCTACTTACAATATCATACCCATTTTTAATACTCTTCCAACATTTAATATCAACAGATTTTAAATAAGATTTCATTTCTGATTTCCAATTTAAAAAATCTGTACCATTGAAAATAGATGGAATATGACTGGACTGACTCTCTATGGACTGACAACTAGGATTCACCATTTCTCTAGAGTTAACCAAATACCTGCTCTGATACCAAATGTTGGATCTAGATTAACCCTAGAGGGGGGGGGGGGGTGAATAGGGTTTATCACAGTTTTTAAACTGAATTGAAAAACTGACAGGATATTAAAATAATAAACAGATCACAGAATATAGCAGAAACAGAAATGCAGAAAATAAATCACACACAGATATACCCAGCTTCGGCAAAAACCTTGCCTACTGCTGCATTTCTAAGGTTTCTACTAGGCGATAGAACAGATCCCGCATACAAGACCATGTACACTCGCAAACCCTGCTCCTATTCTAACCCTACGCTCAAAACCATAGACTGATCTAAACCCCTAGATCAGATTTTCCCTAGTTTTACAGACACTAGTGAACTGCCAGTTAAACCCCTAACTGGATCTCCCTAGAATTTTACAGATTCTAGAACTGTTCAGATGATTTACAATAGGAATACAAAAACAAATACAAATAAAAATAAAATTAAAACAATAAGAAATCCTAGTTCTTAAAATAGGCTAAGCCCAAAAACAAAATGGCCGACCCCTTTTGTAATTTATTTGCCCGATCCTTGATTTAGCTCTGGGAAACAGAAATGGCGGCGGCGATTGCTAGGGTTTCTGAAATCCAATCCAAATCGTGATCTCGATGATGGTTTAATTGATTCTCTGAAGCTTGAACAATACTTGGCTCTCTTTCTCGTTACTGATTTGGAGAAATTCAGGCGATCGAAACACTTGAAATAATATGTGAGTTCTCTGAAAAATTCTTGCTTTGAATTTCTTAAATTGATTTGTGGATTTTCGATGGATTTTTGCCCGTGATGATTGGTGTAGTTATAGGGTTAAAGAACACCCTATTCCTCTGATTTCGTATGTGTGACTCGATTTGATTAATTGGATAAATTAGCTCGGTTTCCTCTTTTGAATTGATGATTCTGGAAAAATAAGAACTTGCCCCTTTTGCTGCTTTGATTTACTTGCGTGACTGATGGAAATTGATTACTTGCCAAAAAGTGTTGCTTTGATTAAAAACTGTGATTGATGAACACAGACATGTTATTGGCCTTCAATGAATCCCGAAATTGAATTTGCCCCTTGCATATTTTCTGCCATGATTTGTTCACTTGTCGAAAATGATTTGAAAAAAAAAATTGATTCCTTGCCAAAAATTTCGATTACTGAACATCTGGAAATCACACTGTATCTTTGGCCAATAAAAAAAACTTCCCAAAACAAATTGTCTTTGCTCAAAAATGTTTGCTGATTTCTGGAAGTAATTTGGAAACCTTGCCCTTTTGTTTGAACACTGTTTTAAAACTGGAATGTTTAAAACTGGAAACAATATTAGCTTGCCTAGTATGAGAAACTGATTTGCTCAGACCAGATTTCTTGCACATATCACATATGAATTGATATCTGCCAAGTTTATCGTGCACCCTATTCATGTTGTTTCTGGAAATCATTGACTTTTCAACTTTGATATTTGCTGCGTGTACTGAACTGTCCATTTCTGTTGCTTGACCATCTCTATACATGCATCATCATGTTTGAGCTACATTGTTTGTGTGACACTCACCACTGTCATGTGTGTTCACCATGTGTGTTCACCACTATCATGTCTGACCATATTTGAATCTTCCTTGAGCTTGTGCATGCTAATTCCAGTCCATGTTTGAGCTTCATGCAATCTTGTTGTTGCTATTTGTCATGAACCAGTCTTGTTCATATTGATGCTTTCACTTGTTTGAGCTGCATTACACCCATGCATGTATGCTGAACACTTGTGTATGAATTTGAGTTGCCTCGACCAACTGTTTAACTAGTTTCACTTCGACCAATGTTGTATTGCATTCATGAGCTTGCTGTTTTAATGTTGTACCATATATTTGTCTTGCTGATGCCATGTGCATGTTCATGGCTCGACTATGTGTTACCATGTATGTGAATGCTGCCTTGTACTGTTGCTACACTTGTTCACCTGAAACTTGAGAATGGCCAGACTGGCTCCACCATGTTGCCATTTTGTTTGCTGTTATACTTTCATACATGTTGCTTGCTCCTTTGTGACTTGTCATGTGTACTGTCTTGAACACTTGTGCAGAAATGATCTGCCATGCTTACTTAACCAATTTTATGTTGTCTTGCACTACATTGTTGTACTATGAAGCATTTGTGTACACAGCAGAAACTTTATTCTTGCATGCACACATAAAAATGCTGATTTGATCATGCTGAAACCTGCTTTAAAATCTTTCCTACACTCTTACTGATTTTGCTTGACTCCATACTTGAGCTTGTTTAGCTTGCGATTGCTTCACATTTGTATCTGCTTGTTCGACCACTTGCTGACTGTGTACACTACCTTCTTGAGTCAAAAAAGGTTTTTTTTTTTTTTTTGTTGCGCCATTGCTTCATTGCTGTGATGTCTTGTTTGACCATGGTTTGACTTTGACATGGCTCGACGCTTGATTGGGCTGTTTGAAAACATGTTTGACTTGTATTGTGCTCGGCCATTCCATACTTGTACTTGCTGAAACTTTTGCCATGCCACTCTGTTCATTGTTAATGTTTTATGCTGCTCGGCCATTTTTGCTTGAATTTGTTTTGTCCCTTTATGTTGTGCACTGAGTCGAGCAGGTCCATGTGGCTACTCCTCAGTTGCAATCTGATTGGCGTGGCAGTGCACACGTGTACACGTGTGTACATGCAGCCGTCAGACGAGTTGTCCCTGTCCCTGCATTATATAAACTGTCTAGACTCAGTCGGATTAACAAATCAGATCAAGTCAGAAAAATGATGAGAAACACACCGAATTCTGAGGCAAATAAAATTTTAAAAATAAAATTTATATTCGCATGTAATTAGAATATTATTTCTGTTCCATATACTGTGTGTGTATTTCTGTGAATGACAGGTACGAAGACTGGACTGACTGTGAAGTGAAGACAGAAGACTGAAGAAGCCAGTGTGTCAATATGTAAATGAGTGTTTATAAAATTGTATATTGAAGTGTATGAAATCAAAGTACTTATATATACGAGTGTGAGTGTTATAGTGGGAAGCTGTGTACTGAAATGAAATTGTACTGTAATTTGTAATACACAAGTTTGATTGAAATAAAATAATATTTTATTGTTGTCAAACAAACTCGTTTATTTCATTCTGTTATTTATTAGTACAAATATTCTGTGAGTGTTTAAATAGTGGAGTTTATAAGATTTGTACTGTTGTGTTATTAAAATAGAATATTTAAATTTAAATAGAATATAGTATGAATATATCAATGTCTGTATTGTCGTATTCCATTTAAATATAAATATTATATTTCAGTCAGTGATGTATATATTTAACAGTACGATTACAAACACATTTAAAAGAATATATATTTGATTGTTATCATCAAACAAAAATCATATAATTGTGTATACAACACTGTTATATACAACAGGGACGACAGTCGTTGGGTTTGATTTCGAGCTCGTGTGCAAAAACCCTATTTTAAAATTTAATAAAGTATGGACCAATAGGAAATTTTCTTTCATAATTATTTTAAAAATAAAAAAAATCGAAAAACCCCCGTATCAGCGCTCTCGAAGGCGGAAGAACCCTCGCCGCTTCTCCTCCTTTTTCCGCCCAAACCAGGAGGTATTAGACCCCCCTCCAGTTAAACTTTTTGAAGATCTCCCTTCCACCTTCAAATCCATGTAGGATTCGCCCTCCCTCATCTCGTCTTCGTCGCAGATCGACGCTCCAAAGTCGAGGTCTTCAGGTCGCCGCCGCTGCCAGCTCGAGCCACCGAAGCGGACCCCACCACGATCGACAAGAGTGCGGTACGGAGCTCGACAACGTGGTATGGTCTGATCGGGCTGCAACTTCGCGGATTGGAGTAAAAATCTAAACCTAGTTTTGAAGCTTCAAGGAGGTATACGGCTGATTTTAATATAAACTATATTATAGCAGTTTTAAGCGCTACGGTTTTTGATTTCACTGTAAAAATCATATCTTTTTCGTTTCTTGACGAAATTCAGTGAAACAAGAGACAGTGGACTCGTGTGGACGTCTTCTACATTCTAGAAGAGACCGCATATTTTTCTGAGCCTTCTGCTATTTTTGGTGGAGTGGAACCCAATGTGAGATTTCTAATTTATAAACGATATGGAAAACGACGATGTATAAATTATATGATCGATGTATGAGTTATATAAGCGTTGTACACCTCTTGTATAAGCGTTGTATAAGTTGTACGTTCGATGTATAAGTTATATATGCATTGTAAAAATTATATATGTGTTGAAATAGAAGTGAAATGCTATATATATATATATATATATATATATATATATATATATATATATATATATATATACGCCCCTCGTCCACAAACCATGGACGATATTTATTGGTTGTGATTGGTGTGAAAATTGATTGATAACAAATGGTTGATTGGAATTGTTTGTGGTTGATATTGATTGATTGTGGTTGAAAAATACCCGTTTGTGGTTGAGAAATATTTGGTTGAAACCACATAGGATTAGTTTGTGGAAATGAAATAAATATACATGCCGCCTGCGTGCGAACTAGATGCATGAATCCCCATTGTCAAAAACCGCGAGGTTTTAAGGTAGAGCGAGGAGCCGTACTAGGGACGGTCCCGGTTTTAACTACCCTGCCGTTATGGTGCCGAAATTTTGAATAATATTCATGTGTTAGAATTATTTTCCTGTGTTGAAATTATATTCATTTGTTGAATAGAAAACCTTCATGTGCTGAATAGATATTCATTTGTTGAATTGAAATTCATGTGTTGAATGGTATTCGTGTTTTAAATATAAAAATCACCTTTTTATCGATGTATATAAACTATAGAAAACCTTCATGTGTTGAATAGATATTCATTCGTTGAATTGAAATTAATGTGTTGAATGGTATTCGTGTCTTAAATATAAAAATCACCTTTTTATCGATGTATATAAACTATAGAAAACCTTCATGTGTTGAATAGATATTCATTCGTCGAATTGAAATTCATGTGTTGAATGGTATTCGCGTTTTAAATATAAAAATCACCTTTTTATCGATTTATATAAACTATAGAAAACCTTCATGTGTTGAATCGACATTCATTCATTGAATTGAAATTCATGTGTTGAATGGTATTTGTGTTTTAAATATAAAAATCACCTTTTTATCGATTTATATAAACTATAGAAAACCTTCATGTGTTGAATCGACATTCATTCATTGAATTGAAATTCATGTGTTGAATGGTATTCGTGTTTTAAATATAAAAATCACCTTTTGAAATATATCGAATAACAAAGCTGCAGTTCGTATTTTGAAACCGTGATTTCAAATGATTATACCGGGTGATCCGACCATCGGATTTTCCTGAAATCGCAACCGTTGGGTTCGCTTTGGAAATATCTTTCCAACGGCACCAACTTTGTAAAAATCCAACGGTTGGATTGTCTGGAATGTTTAATTCAAGTCTGAAGAAAAACAGCGCCAGAATCGATTATATTTATATATATATATATATATATATATAAATATAATTATATTTAATCGGATAACGATGCTGTAGTTCGTATTTTGAAATCGAAACTTCAAACGATTGTACCGGGAGATCCGACCGTCGGATTTTCCCGAAACTGGAACCGTTGGATTCGTTTTGAAAAGATCTTTCTAATGATGTAAAATTCGACGAAACCATGATTTCAAAAGATTATACCGGGAGATCCGACTATCGGATTTTCCTGAAATCGCAACCGTTGGGTTCGCTTTGGAAATATCTTTCCAACGGCACCAACTTTGTAAAAATCCAACGGTTCTGGAATGTTTAATTCAAGTCTGAAGAAAAACAGCGCCAAAATCGATTATATATATATATATATAATTATATTTAATCGAATAACGACGCTGCAGTTCGTATTTTGAAATCGAAACTTCAAACGATTGTACCGGGAGATCCGACCGTCGGATTTTCCCGAAACTGAAACCGTTGGATTCGTTTTGAGAAAATCTTTCTAATGATGTAAATTTTGTGAAGATCCAACGGTTAAATTTTCAGATATGTGTAAATCAAATCTGAAGAAAAACAGCGCCACGACCACGTTATGGCCCGAAGCGTCGTTTTGAATAAATTGGCTATTTTAAAAGTAAATAAAAATAGCGATAAATCGTTATAAAATATTATAAATGATATGGATGTGAAATTTAGAAACTAACTGAAGGTTGGCTAAGTCGAATGGTTTCTTGGGTATTGATCTGATGTTGGTTTCGGCCTTCGGGGTTAATATTTGGGAAATCGTTCTCTTACTGATTGACGGTTGGCAACTAATGAATTGAAATGATGCGTATGTATATTTGTGTTGCACTTGTTTATCATATACCGAGTTGCTCAGAAAGACCGGGTTTATCCCATTCTGAATAACTGAATCGACGATAAGAAATCAAAGATAAAGACGGTGGTCGAAGACCGGAGATCTTCACCACGTTTGGATGGTAACCGAGGTCCTGATTGGGAGGCATCTCGAAATATGGATAATGAGTGGTGATCGTCCAAACGTACGTGGTGATCGATGGGTTTGCGAGGTATATAGTGCCTCCGGTTTCGTTCAGACCCAGAACGGACTTGCAAATGGACAGTGTGTCTGACATTGGAATTTATTCTGTGTGATTGATAGCCATCAGTTGCACGGTGTGAATTGCCTGTGTGGCTGCTAAGATGCAGTGATCAGGGCTTCTGTTGAAAAGCAAAGTCTTGTGGTGATGATCAAAGCACCACCTATGTGGCGTAGCTTTGTGTACATCGTGAATTCGCGAACCTCACACCCTGGTATGAACCAGAAACGGGAGAGGACCTCAGGGGGGACATGCGTTTCTTCCTAGCTAGAAGTGGCGTCAGTGGTTTTACACGCCCTGACGAGTTTGACTTATGTGGTTGTTGCTGTTGCGCGGCGCCTCGGTTAGATCGGACGATCCTGGTCCGATGGAGTCATTCGTTGGCTCACTTACGCCCCAAAGGGCAGGGAAACGCATTGTTCAGGAATTTTAATCCACATCGGTGGACCGGCCCTGACGATCCAAGGGGCAGTTGCGGCTGTTCCTGAGGCTCGGGCTAGGCAGTCTCGAATTCGGTAAGGACTATCTTTTGCCTTGGTTCATGACGGAAATCCAATTTCCAAATACGTGACTGTGCGATTTTGATTGTATACCTATATATGGCGACATGGTGGTATGGGGCATTAATGCCGTCTATGATTGATTGTTATGATTTGAAATTGTTTTCAAAACATATAAACACTAGCAATAATATCAAATGCCTTTGTTTTATTCGTACCAAGCATATTTTGGCCGTTATAAGGCAAAAACTCTATCCTTCGGTTTGCGTTGCATTGTGTGATGGGAACTAAGTCTTATAATGGCTTCATTTTTATAAAAAAGCATAGCGATGTTTAAAAGAATGATTTGTTTTAAAGCACTGGCAATCCAATGGAGTAAACCCGTTCCACGAAAGTGGCGTGGTCCTGTGATTAGCCATATTATAAATGTGTTGAGTAGATTTCTCATACCAGTCCTTGTTGCTGGCCCTGAGTAGGCCGGGTACGCATGATAGGGGATTCTCGCTTCGCGGTTTGGTGGAAAACGGGAGACTCTTACCCCTACATGTCGCAGTTTAGAGCGTTGGTTCGCCAGTAGGCGCGAGAATCGAGAGGGTCGCCGTAAAACAAGGGATTGGGGGACCAGTGTGAGCCACGGTAGGTTTTACCTGCTGTACTGGAGGATGAAGGGAAGGTTGCAAAGCCTACCAGATTTTGCGGTAACGTCTCATTTGGTATCGGAGCTTTGGTTAAGCTTAGTTCTGGAATATAACATATTAACGAACTCGTCAGAAATAGAACCAGTAGTGTTCTAGGATGAGTAACTCAGTACAGATAGGATCAGCAATATCCTAGTATGAGTACAGCAGAATCAGAATAACTCGTTAGAGATGGGGTCAGAAGTGCCTCAGAATGAGTCGAGGGTTATATGTTTATAAATAACATATTTGTGATTATATATATAGGCTGGTTTTAGAAATATGATTTTTGAATATATAAATGATATATATTTGAAAAGTAAAAGAATATATGAATCGATTAGTATATATTTGAAAAGTTAAAAACAATTTGATTGTTGTTTGTGTTGTGTGATTGTAGAATTTGATTAATTAAATTATTAGAACAATAGTTAATTTAATTAATAAGAGAATAATGGTAGAATTTATTCACTTATATCACACATTGAACTGATTAGAAAATAGATCGAAATATATACATGTGCATTATATATGTTTGAACAGGTAATTGGATAGCTGTTGAGTAAAGATTTTATTTGTGTGCCCGACAAATAGGTAAACCATAATGAGTTGGATGCGAAATATTATTATATCAACTCCTGTGAATGCCACTGGATGCGGAGTGCTGGTTGTTCTGTGTGAAATAATAAATATCGCCATAGGATAGTAACAATTAATTTTGAACTACATTACATGGCATACTTCTGAAGATAGGCATGCTTCATCATATACCACATAAGCATTTGGAGCTTGTGTGACGAGGTGGAAGATTTACCATACGAGCGAGAGGCTTGTATGGCGATGACTATATTTTACAGGTTGAACTGATGACTGATATGGACTATTTAAATTGTAACGATAAAATTGCCAGATTAATAAAACCCCACACGGGTCTGGAGTTGACAATAATCACATCTCTCTAGTTATTAGATACGGCACATGGACTATTTATTTCCCACACGAGACGAGGTGACGAGGATTTATCCTCTGGAGCATTTAAAATACACACTCCCTCAGGCTTTAACAGGGTGACGAGAATTTATTCTCTATACACGCTCCCCTTTAAACACCAGAATATATCACTATAAATATGTGTATGCTTATTAGGATTTATTGGGTACCTAATACGGCCCAATAAATTTCCAAAATGCTCCCCGTACAAAGGAGGTTATGGCGAAATTTTTCGAAAATTCCGGGTGTTAGCCAAATTTTTGAAGAATTTGAAAATTCTCAGAAACTGAAAAGTTGGAGAATGGAAGCCAGGTTGAACGTAGAGTTGATTAATCAAACCACTTTCGACTTTGTTCCTTTTCGGGGACGAAATTTTTTAGTGGGGGAGATTGTAACGACCCAAAAAATCTGAACCAATTTAAAAAAATTTAAATTGGCTAAAATAGTGGATTTTAAATATTTAAAATAAATATTTTAAATAAGAAAGATGAAAACTGAGTTTGAATCGACAATTGAAAAGGAATATAATTAACTCTAATTATAAAAAGGACTGATATGGCGCTGCAGTTTCAAAAATTGAATTCGAACTTTGTCGGGCTGTACCGGGTGCAAAACAAAACGGATTTGAGTGAAACCAAAAATATTTAAATCTGTTAGTGAATACCTTTCTAACAAATCTGAAAAATCGAAGTTTCATAGCGGAAACCAAAAGTTATGGCCAAATGAATTTTCAGAAAGGTCGCTATGGAATTTATATAGCCGTGAAAATGGCCATTTTGCATACGACCTCGGAATTCGACGAAACCACTTTTGTTGGATCTGGGGTGTCAAATTATTGCTAGGTTTCAAATTTCATAATTTTTGAAGCTAGTGTGTGTGCGTGGCAAAGGAAAATGTGTTTTGGCGAATTACAGTTAAAATGGATCGACCAAAAAAGGGCCATTTTACAAACGGTCTCAGAATTCGACGAAACTAGTTTTGTTGGGACCGTATCGTCAAAACATAGCTATATTTATTTTTCGAGAATTTTTCGAATCAGTTTGTGGCCCTGGCAAATTGAAATGTACGTTCAAATTAAATATTGAATGTTTTATATTTTAATTTGAATGGAAACAGACTGAAACAGTCGAATGGGCCTTCGAAACATATCCCATTGTGTTCGGAATGGGGGTAAAACGCTAGGGATGACAGTCATTAGGTTTGATTTCGAGTTCGTGTGCAATAACCCTATTTTAAAATTTAATAAAGTATGGACCAATAGGAAATTTTCTTTCATAATTACTGAAAAAATCGAAAAAATCGAAAAAACCAATAGGAATTAGACCCCCCTCCAATTAAACTTTTTGAAGATCTCCCTTCCACCTTCAAATCCTTGTAGGATTCGCCCTCCCTCATCTCGTCTTCGTCGCAGATCGATGCTCCAAAGTCGAGGTCTTTAAGTCGCCGCTGCGGCCAGCTCGAGCCACCGGAGCGGACCCCACCACCATCACAGGAGCGCGGTTCGGAGCTCGACAACGTGGTATGGTCTGATCGGGCTGCAACTTCGCGGATTGGAGTAAAAATCTAAACCTAGGTTTGAAGCTTCAAGGAGGTATACGGCTGATTTTAATATAAACTATATTGTAGCAGTTTTAAGCGCTACGGTTTTTGATTTCACTGTAAAAATCATATCTTTTTCGTTTCTTGACGAAATTCAGTGAAACAAGAGACAGTGGAATCGTGTGGACGTCTTCTACATTCTAGAAGAGACCGCATATTTTTCCAAGCCTTCTGCTATTTTTGGTGGAGTGGAACCCAATGTGAGATTTCTAGTTTATAAACGATATGGAAAACGATGATGTATAAATTATATGATCGATGTATGAGTTATATAAGCGTTGTACACCTCTTGTATAAGCGTTGTATAAGTTGTACGTTCGATGTATAAGTTATATATGCGTTGTAAAAATTATATATGTGTTGAAATAGAAGTGAAATGCTATATATATATATATATATATATATATATATATATATATACACACACGCCCCTCGTCCACAAACCATTGACGATATTTATTGGTTGTGATTGGTGTGAAAATTGATTGATAACGAATGGTTGATTGGAATTGTTTGTGGTTGATATTGATTGATTGTGATTGAAAACTACCTGTTTGTGGTTGAGAAATATTAGGTTGAAACCACATAGGATTAGTTTGTGGAAATGAAATAAATATACATGCCGCCTGCGTGCGAACTAGATGCATGAATCCCCATTGTCAAAAACCGCGAGGTTTTAAGGTAGAGCGAGGAGCCGTACTAGGGACGGTCCCGGTTTTAACTACCCTGCCGTTATGCTGCCGAAATTTTGAATAATATTCATGTGTTAGAATTATTTTACCATGTTGAAATTATATTCGTCTGTTGAATAGAAAACCTTCATGTGTTGAATAGATATTCATTTGTTGAATTGAAATTCATGTGTTGAATGGTATTAGTGTTTTAAATATAAAAATCACTTTTTTATCGATGTATATAAACTATAGAAAACCTTCATGTGTTGAATAGATATTCATTCGTTGAATTGAAATTCATGTGTTGAATGGTATTCGTGTTTTAAATATAAAAATCACCTTTTTATCGATGTATATAAACTATAGAAAACCTTCATGTGTTGAATAGATATTCATTCGTTCAATTGAAATTCATGTGTTGAATGGTATTCGTGTTTTAAATATAAAAATCACCTTTTTATCGATTTATATAAACTATAGAAAACCTTCATGTGTTGAATCGACATTCATTCGTTGAATTGAAATTCATGTGTTGAATGGTATTCGTGTTTTAAATATAAAAATCACCTTTTTATCGATTTATATAAACTAAAGAAAACCTTCATGTGTTGAATCGATATTCATTCGTTGAATTGAAATTCATGTGTTGAATGGTCTTCATATTTTGAAAGAAATTGTTTTATAATAAAAATCCCATTTTTATCATCGATATGAACTATATAAAATAACCTTGTCTTGAAAGAAATTGTTTTATAATAAAAATCCCATATTTATCATCGATATGAACTATATAAAATAATCTTGTCTTGAAAGAAATTGTTTTATAATAAAAATCCTATTTTTATCACCTATATTAACTATATAAAATAGTTGAGTTTTGAAATAAATTGTTTTACATTAAAAATCACAATTTTATTATATACATGAATTGGTAAAAATAGTGAAGTGTTGAAATAGAAGACAGTTAGACAAAAATATAATTTTTATCAAATGTATGAAAAGAATATAGCTTTAAAAGCGAAGAATCGATATATATAAATAGAATTAAAATATATCGAATAACAAAGCTGCAGTTCGTATTTTGAAACTGTGATTTCAAATGATTATACCGGGTGATCCGACCATCGGATTTTCCTGAAATCGCAACCGTTGGGTTCGCTTTGGAAATATCTTTCCAACGGCACCAACTTTGTAAAAATCCAACGGTTGGATTGTCTGGAATGTTTAATTCAAGTCTGAAGAAAAACAGTGCCAGAATCGATTATATTTATATATATATAAAAATATAATTATATTTAATCGGATAACGATGCTGCAGTTTGTATTTTGAAATCGAAACTTCAAACGATTGTATCGGGAGATCCGACCGTCGGATTTTCCCGAAACTGGAACCGTTGGATTCATTTTGAAAAGATCTTTCTAATGATGTAAATTTTGTGAAGATCCAACGGTTAGATTTTCAGATATGTGTAAATCAAATCTGAAGAAAAACAGCGCCACGGCCACGTTATGGCCCGAAGCGTTGTTTTGAATAAATTGGCTATTTTAAAATAAATAAAAATAGCGATAAATCGTTATAAAATGTTATAAACGATATGGATGTGAAATTTAGAAACTAACTGAAGGTTGGCTAAGTCGAATGGTTTCTTGGGTATTGATCTGATGTTGGTTTCGGCCTTCGGGGTTAATATTTGGGAAATCGTTCTCTTACTGATTGACGGTTAGCAACTAATGAATTTGAATGATGAGTATGTATATTTGTGTTGCACTTGTTTATCATATACATGAGTTGCTCAGAAAGACCGGGTTTATCCCATTCTGAATAACTGAATCGACGATAAGAAATCGAAGATAAAGACGGTGGTCGAAGACCGGAGATCTTCACCTCGTTTGGATGGTAATCGAGGTCCTGATTGGGAGGCATCCCGAAATATGGATAATGAGTGGTGATCGTCCAGACGTACGTGGTGATCGATGGGTTTGCGAGGTATATAGTGCCTCCGGTTTCGTTCAGACCCAGAACGGACTTGCAAATGGACAGTGTGTCTGACATTGGAATTTATTCTGTGTAATTGATAGCCATCAGTTGCACGGTGTGAATTGCCTGTGTGGCATGCTAAGATGTAGTGATCAGGGCTTCTGTTGAAAAGCAAAGTCTTGTGGTGATGATCAAAGCACCGCCTGTGTGGCGTAGCTTTGTGTACATCGTGAATTCGCGAACCTCACACCCCGGTATGAACCAGAAACGGGAGAGGACCTCAGGGGGGACATGCGTTTCTTCCTACTAGAAGTGGCGTCAGTGGTTTTACATGCCCTGACGAGTTTGACTTATGTGGTTGTTGCTGTTGCAACGCGCCTCGGTTAGATCGAACGATTTGGGTCCGATGGAGTCATTCGTTGGCTCACTTACGCCCCAAAGGGCGGGGAAACGCATTTTCAGGAATTTTAATCCACATCGGTGGACCGGCCCTGACGATCCAAGGGGCAGTTGCGGCTGTTCCTGAGGCTCGGGCTAGGCAGTCTCGAATTCGGTAAGGACTATCTTTTGCCTTGGTTCATGACGGAAATCCAATTTCCAAATACGTGACTGTGCGATTTTGATTGTATACCTATATATGGCGACATAGTGGTATGGGGCATTAATGTCGTCTATGATTGATAGTTATGATTTGAAATTGTTTTCAAAACATATAAACACTAGCAATAATATCAAATGCCTTTGTTGTATTCGTATCAAGCATATTTTGGCCGTTATAAGGTAAAAACTCTATCCTCCGGTTTGCATTGCATTGTGTGATGGGAACCGAGTCTTATAATGGCTTCATTTTTATAAAAAGCATAACGATGTTTAAAAGAATGATTTGTTTTAAAGCACTGGCAATCCAATGGAGTAAACCCGTTCCATGAAAGTGGCGTGGTCCTGTGATTAGCCATATTATAAATGTGTTGAGTAGATTTCTCATACCAGTCCCAGGACTGACTCGTAGTTTGTTTCACTTTCAAACTCGGGTGCCCCTTTTTCTACACGGGCAGCCTTGTATTCAGGTTTAGCTGGCTCTTTCTGGATAGCTGGAGCTGAAGATGGATTCTATTATTTATCTCTTTTTATGCTGTGCAGCTCCTATTGTACATATTTTGTTTGTTTCCGCTGTAGACATTTATGTATAGCTGAATTGTATTTGTACTAAGTATGATCCTGTATACTGTGTAACTCTGATGATTACGTTTATCCAGTGTATTCTATTGTACATTATCTGGTGTATTTATTTAATTCTGTTCTGCTATTATCTGTTTCTGTGTTATATTCCAAGGATTACCCTTGCCACCGTCAGTACGGGGTTTGGGGTCGTCTCAAGGGAGGTGATCTAACAGAAAATAAATAAATATACAAAAATTTATAGTGAGAGAAGTTCTCACCTCGATTGGTTTTGAAATCATTATAAAACGATTAATTTAATCAAAATAAACAACTCATTTAATTTATTCAAACATTCCAAATAGCTCCATTTGTCTTCTAGTCTGTTCCATTGTGTAGTGCTTGACAAGAGGATTCCAATGCTTTTCGGGTTTCTGAATTCCGATAACATACGTGGAAGTTACGAATTTTACAAGCTTCACTATTCAAAATTAATTAAAATAATAACTAAACTAATTTAATTACCATTCCTTAACTGACCCCTTAATTAAATTTAGCTGTGTCTTCTTCATCGTTGCTCAGAGGAAAAAAACCCATCGCCTTCAACTGGAAGAATCCCTTACCGCACGCATGCCGAAGGACTGGAGCACCATCAGAGGGGCCTACATCGTAGCCGACGATGATGTCCACCATCGCGCTGAACAGATCCCAGCTCGACGGTCTCGATGTTCGAAAAAACAAAGTCGACCGGTGCCTCTTTGAGGAACGATTGCACACCAATCTCTTCACGAAAACCCATCAAAGTCATACAGAATCGAAGATCACTCGAATCTCTACTAATTTTGCTTTGAAACCATCTTCAAATTCGCGTTATTTTAGGAGGAATTTTTAGGCAAAAATCTGAAAAGTTTCCGCCGTCGATTTGAATTGGGGCGGCGCGTTATTGCTGAGTAGGATTAGGGTTTGGAAATCCTAGGCTATTTATACTAATATTTAATTCATTCTATTTGAAAAATACTTGTTTGTCTATACGAACTCCAAATCAAACCCAATGACTATCACCCCCAGCCAAATACCCCTATTCCGAACATAATAGGATATGTCCCATAAGCCAATTCGAATGTTGCAATAGGTTTTTATCAAAATTAAATTATAAATCAGTTAATATTTAATTTGAACGTGCATTTTAATTTATCGGGGCGACGTACGGACTCCAAAAATTCCAGAAAAATAAATATAGTTATGTTTTGACAATAGGTCAGTAAAAAACTAATTTCGTCGAATTTGGAGAATGTTTGAGAAACAGTTATTTTATAGTCGATTAAATTCAAACTGAATTGACCAAACACGTTTAAATTCACCATGCTCACATATTGATTCCAAAAATTATGAAAATTGGAATCTAGCAATAATTTGACATTCCAGATCCAACAAAAGTAGTCTCATCGAAAATGGAGGTTGTTCGCAAAATCGCTATTTTTAAGGGCTATATATTATATAAATTCCATAGCGGCTATTCTAAATTTTCAACTGGACATAACTTTTTGTTTCCGCTATGAAATCTGGATTTTTCACATTCGCTAGAAAGATATTTTCAAACAGATTCAAATATTTCTGGTTTTACTAAACTTTGGTCTATTTTGAATCTTGTACATTCATTTGAAATTTGAAATTTGAAATCGAATTTTCAAATTACCACGCCATTTCCAATTCCTTTTATAATTAAAATAAATATTTATATTGTAACTTCGATTTAGATAAATTTATACGTCCTAATTCTATTCAAAATAAATTTTTAGTCGTTGTTATTCAAAAAAAATCATTTGAAATATTCAAAATTCATTAAAATTGCCAAAATAAATTTTTTAAATTGGTTTTGATTTTCCGGGTTGTTACAATCTCCCCCACATAAAAATCTTTTCGTCCTCGAAAAAGAACGGAGCTGAAAGTTGTTTTACTAATCAACTCAACTTTCATCCTGGCTTTCATTCTTCAACTTTTTAGTTTCTAAGAATTTCTAATTTTTTCAAAAATTTGGCTAACACCCTTATTTTTTGAAAAGTTTCGCCATAACCTCCTTTGTACGGGGAGACATTTAAAATCGCAACTTGCCTTACTGGGCTCTCACCAATCCAATAGAAAAATAAAAACCAAGCGTCTAGCCAATCGGCTCATAAAATCATCCAAACCCAATAAATTAGTAAACATGTACCTATTTGTCGGGCATACAATTTTATTCCTATTCTGTAGCCTCCTTGCTATGACCTGTCCAGTATATATGCATGTACATTTATGCAATTTCAATAAATTTCAATTCAGTTCAACATCTGATTCAATTTGGCTAAATTTACCATTCATTTTCTTTTTGGTTCCAACATTTTAATTAGTCAAACCAATTATCATACAACATAACCATCAATCCATTAGTTGATTAAAATTTCAAATATATAATTTTTACATTGTCAAAAATCATATTTTTAAAACTAGATTATATATATTATCACAAATACGTTATTTATAAACTTGTCACTCTCAACTCATTCTAGGCATTTCTAACCCCATCTCTAACAAGTTACTCATTCTAGAATGCTACTGATTCTATTTCTATTGAAGATTCTTCTATATGATATTACTAATCCTACCTCTGATGAGTCATTTATTATGTTCTAAAGAGTTGTACCCCAAAGATTTGAGTTAACCAAAGCTCTGATACCAGCTGTAACGATACGGATTTCGCTCGGACCTAATCGATCGCTAAACTGACCAAAACTGTTTGAATCCCGCATATGCTAACTCTGGGCATGCAACACATCAGAAAAAATAACAGAAGAATTTTATAAACATCATAATAATGTTACATTAGAGTACAAAATATATCAGAGCATATCGAAATATAATACAACAGAAGATTAATTTACAATAAATGTAATACAATGCAGCGGAATCAAATAAACTAACACAGCGGAAGACTATCAATGCTCTGGACACAGCTTTAAGCTTCAATCCAGAATCCTGCACAAAAAATAAATATATTCAAAACATACCACTCGACTGCCCGCGTGGAAAATAGGGCACCCGAGTTTGCAAAGGAAAAGAAAACTACAGGTCAATCATAGGACTGGTGTGAGAAACTCTACAGTTAAAATTAACTTATTTAAATGATAAGGCAAATCACAGGACCATACCGTATAAAACAGAACGGGTTTACCCCCATGAACGCTAGTGTGTAAACAACAATCAATAATATAGATATCGACCTACTACGCATCAATCAACATGCAGTATCCCAATCTACCCATTTAGATTAGTCACCACTCTTAGATTTTCCAAATCCAATTCAATTTACAGAAATTATTCCTTTGGACTTTAGTTCCCGATTTCTATTTCAAATCATTTGAAATACATATCTAATTTTCACATCAAAGTAGATTTTACTTCGGGATCTCAAACCAAATCGTTTGGAAATATGATTTCCAAAACATAACAATGCATACAAACAAGTATGCACCCAAATATCGGGAATCTTCCCTCATATAAGGCAGTAAGCGCCCCTCCAACTCGAAATACATATGTTCACCTCCCACGCATGGAGCAGGATACACTGCTGACCACTCACCCTAAGGCACTGGATCCAATCCATAACATAATAATCACAAGTACTTTCAAATTATAGTACTTCACATCAACAATTCACACATATGATTAGTCACTATTAATCACATAATCTTGGAGCTCGTACACCTCAAAGAAGGGTGTTAAGCAAGAGAATAAATTCTCTGCCACCAAATAGATACATCATTAATAGAAAATAATCGAGTATGTGATGAACTACAATGTTAAACCATAATACATTTTCGAATCACTTCGAAATCATTGGGTTTTAGCCCTCGAAATCCTTTCTATTTTATAAAACATTTTTATAAAACATTCCCTGTCCAATCGAGAATACTTATCTTTTCACTTAAGAAAAATATCATTTCAAAATCATTCATTAAATTTGAAATGAACACAACAACATCGCTACACATATCGTAGTCAAATCATTAAGTTTTCACAAGATGTTAGCATACAAGTATTTCTACCCAACCCAATTGTAACGTCCCGTCATTTTATCGGTTTGTATTTGAATATTTAAATTAGTTTAAATAGTGAAATCGTAATAAAAGTGGATTTATATATTAATTAAAACGAAGTTGAACATATAAAAATAAATATTAAATATAATCGAGCTCATAACTACGCTACAGTTCGTAATTTAATGTTTTGAACTTCAACTAAGCGTACATGATCCGTTACAAGTTGGATTTCCTCGAAACTAGAAACGTTGGAACCTGCTGAACTGTATCTTTCTAATGGAAGAGAAAAATCAAGCTTTCATCTTATATATTGTAAGTTATGTCCAAATCAAATATTCAGAAAAGCAGTGGCATATTCGTTTTTGGCCATAACGGTTATTTACATATATTTAAATATCGGGTTCGAATTTAGACAAGGTTCCTTTGAGACATAGTGATAATTTAATTTTTAGAATTTTACTATAATTTTTAATTAATTAAATACGCAACTTTTTATTAGGTGTATTTTGCACCCTATATCAATATTTTGGGGTTTCAAAATATGAGTTAATCTACCGATATTATTATATTTTTGGGATCATGGAACATCACTTGACACGACCGTATTTTCATTCTTGTCTATAGCAATTCATATATAAGTGAAATTTTGGGAAGCCAGGTACATAGAAATAACATACCTAATAGATTTTAATCAAGGAGATTATACAGCAACCGATGATAACAATTCACATGGTATAACAAGATATATAACACATAAATCATTTTCTTGGCCCGGCGTTAGCAACCTATCTATATACACCGTTGTTCAGCTATCACTATTTTTTTCATAGTCTAACCAAACAAATCTTTGTGTTATCAGTGATGGTTACAATCGGTTTCACTCAAACAAAATGTTTGGCAATTGATGTAAGTAACTTAAACAAGGAGGACTTAGTTTCAAGATCTTATGCTCAAGGGAAGAAAAAAGAAACTCTTATAATTTTTACTAGATACCCTATAAATCGCACGCAGACCCTAGAAAAATGATGAGCATTGACTCAACATCATGTTTTGTATCTTAGAAGCGTATAAGATATAGTATCATAATCAGTGCCCATAAACTTCAGTGCCTAATGTTGCAGCTACTTGGACTTTAAATCACACTAAAAAAACAATACACGCTTTTCTATGATTTGAAATGCATACCATTCCCTCGACAAAGCTAGTATAACTACACCATACCTCTCACGCTAACCTAATACTTAACCATGAAGCAAACGGACCATTCTTCGAACCATTCTACAGCTGAGCTACCCTACGAAACCTATTACTTTACCATGAAGTTTTAGAATTCTATATATAAATGCCTTACTTCCTGCTCAACTCTTTCATCCATTTCAGAAAACAAATCAAAACCCCAACTAATATTAATCGAAAAATATATCATTGTAATTAAATACGCAATGATTGTAGGACCTAAAACCGTAGGAGTGCATGCACGTAACTGGTCTGAGCCTTCTTTGGGTTAGCAAGGCAACATACAACTCGTTCGTTTCACGGAGCATATTGGTAGGATGCCGATCGACGGGATGGGAGTTAAGCAAGGAGTTGCGAACTGTGTTGATGGCGAATTTTCTGTGCAGTGGATAGTTTGGAGAGGCCGATGAGTAAGGAGATTATTTCATAAATGGCATGTTTTATGGTTAGTTAAATGGTGGATGAGATTTTAATAATGAAATGATGGTAAACACGCAACAGTATTGTAATGAAGAGGTTACAAGGGAGCGGATTGTTTTGTTAATGGGAAGAAAGGAGCTCACGAATGGGAGTGCTGCCGCCATGAAGATCTGTTGCGTGTCCTGTTCTTTCTTGGGGAACAGTGAGGCGGTTTGGGGAGCTTTTGGCATGCAAATCACGTAATAGAACTGGCCTGGATATTGATGTACATTATGAAGGCGTGGAGACTAGTTGGCAACAACAGTAAAGTGGGTGCTCCGGTCAAGTGGAGAGAATGTAAGAGGGGTACTTCCAAAAGTGCGGACGTGATGAAATGGGAGGTAGGACTGTGACGGTGGCGTATAGAATATGTAAAAGGTTGCGTTTGTATTCAGTAGGGAGAAGATACATGAAGAACTTAGTGTGAGGATGATGTGGTACACGTGCGTAAATATGGGAATAAGATGACCATATTATTTTATTTAAAACAAGACAATATGTTTATCAGCGAGAGTATGAATCTATGGGTATGGTGGAGATTATTGGCAAGACCAGTTTGGGAATCAACGAAGGAATCTGAAGATTGAGCAAGTAGTCGACAACATCAAGGGCACAGTCATGAACATCAGCTGCAACCGCATTGATGGACTTTGCAATGTTACCGATTGGGATATCTGGATAAGTTGTTTTCACTTGGTCCATGAAGTACGGTGAGTATTGTGGTGCTGGAGATAGTTCGGCCGCAGAGGTGGAAGTCATTGTTACCAAGGCAACAATGAGAAAGAAATTTGTTAACAGACTATTTTAATGGGCATAAATTATTTTGATTGTGGACGTAAGCAGTTTTGGTGTTTGCGTGGAAGATAACGTAGTGTTAAAAGGATCGGAAATGGTGGTGTTTTTCTTGTATCTTGTGGAGTATCAGAGTATGGTTGTGAGCAAAGCAAGAGAGGTTGGCAGTGGTGTTCAAGTATGAACTGGAGCCTGCGACTTTATAGTGAGAAGTTTGGCACGTCTTTCGCGGATATCTGTGTGTGGTGGGTGCAAGGAGCACATGCACGGAAATGAATGGGATGGATCACGTGAAGCACAGTGGGAGTGCGCAACGAAATAGGAAAACAACCGAAATGCTTATAAATAGGAAAACGTGAAAACCTGCAGAGTGGTCGGATAGCTCGTTAGCGATGGGGTCGCTGTGTTTAGCAGTGGAAGGCGAGGTGGTTAATGGTGTGGGCGAACGGGAGTCGGGGACGGAGTTGGACGCTGAACCGTAGGCGTGGGGAGTTGGACAACAACTTGGTGAAGAGTTGTATGGTGTAAGTAAAAGCACAGCACACGGTTTTAGAAATGTTATAGCAAGCAGCGTTGTTGGAATGGGGTACTGAAAGAAAAAGATGGGTACGGTTATAATCAATTGACGCAAATCATTATTTAACGGTTAACGCGCAAAGGAGAGTAAAATCACAAACTCTGATCTATTTTAAAATATTATAATTATATTTTAATAATGGCTGAATGTTGTGTGATGGTCGTTTAGGTAAATTACTGTTAAATTGGTTAAATTATAGATATATCGTTGCATATATACATCATTAGCTGGATACCAATTCTATCGATTAAAATATTCCATATTATGGAATTTATGTGATTTGTGTTTACCAACATCTGCGGATGTAGGAAAACGGATGGAGTAATCCAACCGGATTCCTTAATATTTATATGTACTGTCTGTTTTATATATGCACTGTTTAAACCATGTTGAATGGAAATTCAACATTATGTTGATTTAATAAACAGACGATATCGATTAAGAAAATAAGTTATTATAATCTGATAGGATAGTTAATATTTAGGTTTAAACCAATAAATTTTAATAGATATGTAATCAATATGTAGTTATAGACATGATATTGATTTAACAAGAAGATGACTTAGAAACAGAGTTTATAAAGTAGAATGGGAATATAAAATTATGAAAGAGTTTTCAGTGAACGAGATAAGGGTAATTATTGCTTGAATAAGGAGTTATTTGATAAAGGTGTTCAGATTTTTATAATAGGGATGATATTCACATTTTAAAGTGAATAATGTTTTAAAAATGAACGTTTGGTAGATTAAAATGTGTATAATGAAACTGAAAATATTTTTCCAATGTGGATAGGGTATATTATCCAAGTGTAGAAAATAAAGAATGTGAAAGAATGTGAATAATGGCACATCACTTGACATGACCGTATTTTCATTCCTGTCCATAGCAATTCATATATGAGCGAAATTTTGAGAAGCCAGGTACCTAGAAATAACATACCTAATAGATTTTAATCAAGGAGATTATATAGCGACCGATGATAACAATTCACATGGTATAACAAGATATATAACACATAAATCATTTTTTTGCCCTGGTGTTAGCAACCTATCTATATACACCATTGTTCAGCTATCACTATTTTTTTTCATAGTCTAACCAAACAAATCTTTGTCTTATCAGTGATGGTTACAATCGGTTTCACTCAAATGAAATGTTTGGCAATTGATATAAGTGACTTAAACAAGGGGGACTTGGTTTCAAGATCTTATGTTCAAGGGAAGAAAAAAGAAACTCTTATAATTTTTACCAGCTACCCTATAAATCGCACGCAGACACTAGAAAAAATATGAGTATTGACTCAACATCATGTATTGTATCTTAGAAGCATACGAGATATAGTATCATAATCAGTGCCCATAAACTTCAGTGCCTAATGTAGCAGCTACTTAGACTTTAAATCACGCTAAAAGAACAGTACATGCTTTTCTATGATTTGAAATGCAGACCATTCCCTCGACAAAGCTAGTATAACTACACCATACCCCTCACGCTAACCTAATACTTAACCATGAAGCAAACAGACCATACTTCGAACCATTCTACAGCTGAGCTACCCTACGAAACCTATTACTTTACCATAAAGTTTTAGAATTCTATATAAACGCCTTTCTTCCTGCTCATCTCTTTCACCCATTTCAGAAAACAAATCAAAACCTCAACTAATATTAATCGAAAAATATATCATTGTAATTAAATACGCAATGATTATAGGACCTAAAACCGTAGGAGTGCATGCACCTAATTAGTCTGAGCCTTCTTTGGGTTAACCCGGCATCATGCAGCTCGTCGTTTCACGGAGCATATTGGCAGGATGTCGACCGACGGGATGGGAGTTAAGCAAAGAGTTGCGAACTGTGTTGATGGCGAATTTTCCGAGCAGTGGGTAGTTTGGAGAGACCGACAAGTGAGGAGATGATTTCATAAATGGCATGTTTTATGGTTAGTTAAATGGTGGATGGGAGTTTAATAATGAAATGATGGTAAACACGCAACAATATTGTAATGAAGAGGATACAGGGGAGCGGGGTGTTTTGTTGATGGGAAGAAAGGAGCTCACGAATGGGAGTGCTGCCGCCATGAAGATTTGTTGCGTGTTCTGTTCTTTCTTGGGGAACAGTGAGGCGGTTTGGGGAGCTTTTGGCATGCAAATCACGTAACAGAACTGGCCTGGATATTGATTTACATTATGAAGGCGTGGAGACTAGTTGGCAACAACAGTAAAGTGGGTGCTCCAGTCAAGTGGAGAGAGTGTAAGAGGGGTACTTCCAGAAGTGCGGACGGGATGCAATGAGAGGTGGGACTGAGATGGTGGCATGTATAATATGTAAAAGGTGGCGTTTGTATTCAGTAGGGAGAAATACGTGAAGAACTTGGTGTGAGGATGATGTGGTACACGTGCGTAAATATGGGAATAAGATGACCATATTATTTTATTTAAAACAAGACAATATGTTTATCAGCGAGAGTATGAATCTATGGGTATGTTGGAGATTATTAGTAAGACCAGTTTGGGAATCAACGAAGGAATCTAAAGATTGAGCAAGTAGTCCACAACATCAAGGGCACAATCATGAACATCAGCTGCAACCGTAGTGATGCACTTTGCAATGTTACCGATCATGATATCTAGATAAGTTGTTTTCACTTGGTCCATGAAGTATGGTGAGTATTGTGGTGCTGGAGATAGTTTGGCCGCAGAGGTGGAAGTCATTGTTGCCAAGGCAACAATGAGAAAAAAACTTGTTAACAGGCTATTTTAATGGGCGTAAATTATTTTGATTGTGGACGTAAGCAGTTTTGCTGTTTGCGTGGAAGATAACGCAGCGTTAAAAGGATCGGAAATGGTAGTGTTTCTCTTGTATCTCGTGGAGTATCAGAGTATGGTGTTGAGCGAAGCAAGAGAGGTTGGCAGTGGTGTTCAAGTATGAACTAGAGCCTGCGACTTTGTAGTGAGAAGTTTGGCACGTCTTTCGCGGATATCTGCGTGTGGTGAGTGCAAGGAGCACATGCACGGAAATGAATGGGATGGATCACGTGAAGCACGGTAGAGTGCATAATGAAATAGGAAAATAACCGAACTGTTTATAAATAAGAAAACATGAAAACATGCAGAGTGGTCAGAAAGCTCGTCAGCGATGGGGTCGCTGTGTTTAGCAGTGGAAGGCGAGGTGGTTAATGGTGTGGGCGAATGAGAGTCGAGGACGGAGTTGGACGCTGAACCATAGGCGTGGGGAGTTGGACAACAACTTGGTGAAGAGTTGTATGGTGTAAGTAGAAGTGGAAGCACAACACGTGGTTTTGGAAATGTTATAGCAAGCAGCGTTGTTGGAACGGGGTATTGAAAGAAAAAGATGGGTACAGGTATAATCAACTGACGCAAATCGTTATTTAACGGTAAACGCGCAAAGGTGAGTAAAATCACAAACGCTGATCTATTTTAAAATATTATAATTATATTTTAATAATGGTTGAATGCTATGTGATGGTCGTTTAGGTAAATTACAGTTAAATTGGTTGAAATATAGATATATCGTTGCATATATACATCATTAGCTGGATACCAATTCTATCGATTAAAATATTCCATATCGTGGAATTTATGTGATTTGTTTTTACTAACATCTGTGGATGCAGGAAACCGGTTGGTGGAATCCAACCGGATTCCTCAATATTTATATGTACTGTCTGTTTTATATATGCACTATTTGAACCATGTTGAATGGAAATTCAATGTTATGTTGATTTAATAAATAGACGATATCGATTAAGAAAATAAGTTATTATTAGGAGCTATAATCTAATAGGATAGTTAATATTAAGGTTTAAACCAATAAATTTTAATAGATATGTAATCAATATGTAGTTATAGATTTGATATTGATTTAAGAAGAAGTTGACGTAGAAACAGAGTTTAAAGTAGAATGGGAATATAAAATTATGAAAGAGATTTCAGTGAACGAGATAAGGGTAATTATTACTTGAATAAGGAGTTATTTGATAAAGGTGTTCAAATTTTTATAATCGGGATGATATTCACATTTTAAAGTGAATAATGTTTTAAAAATGAACGTTTGGTAGATTAAAATGTGTATAAAAAAATTGAAAATATTTTTCCAATGTAGATAGGGTATATTATCCAAGTGTAGAAAATAAAGAATGTGAAAGAATGGAAATGTTTCGAACGTTAATATCGTATATCATCTGGAATATGGGAGAATAAAGGTTTGTAATAACTGGAAATGTTTTCCAAGAAAGGTGAAGGACTAAACGGGTTTTGGGAAATATCTGGGAAGATATGGTAAACCAGAAAATAAATGTTAAATAAAAAGGATCAGTGATTGTGTGATGTTTGGTTGTACATTTGAATGGATGTTGTTTTACTTCAATAGTTAAATAACCAACTATCAAAGTGTTTTGACCATCATTGTCAATACGGAGAGACCTGTTGGATATATTATCTAAAAACCACCCCGTATTGGTATAAGCGTTGCGAATTATATTATGCTGAAGGAATTAAAGACGAAGTGAAAGGCAAGGGTCATCCTATTCCAGAATGGTGCTTTCTGTTTGTCCAGTCCTAGGACAACTTTTATGGACGAGTGTCTGACAGAGTATACCTAATAAATCATGTACTGTTGATCGCTTAAAGGTATTACGTCTGGTGTCGGAGGAATTTGTTCCTCTTAGCTTTATATACCCGTGATATGTTTAAAAATCAATTAATTAATTGATGGGTTTGACGATGTGGCATTCAAAGTGAATGGTGATCAGATGTTCTGAAGATAGACGTAGCCTCTAGCCTCACAACCAGGAAGAAACAAAAGTTGGGCTAGGCAGCATGGCTAGTTGGGTCATACCCAAGCAGGGTGTATTGTCACCGATCTAGGGAAAATTCATATTTGTTCTTCTTTTCGACTCTGTATCTTCGGATGACGGTTGGATGGCCAATAACCATGGGTGGCAATATATTTGCTACACTCAAGCTAAATGAGTGGGTGATCATGTGTGGCCGGGTTGCAAGACGTTCTTGTTGAACCCCAGTGTATACCCTCTAGAGTACACTGATTGGTAGGTGCTCCCATACATTGTTTGTGGGAATCCAATCCCCAATAAGCGCTCTGCGGTTTTAGATTTTATACTATATATGTGGAGCGTGAGATGCAAGCGTTCTGCTATTTGGTTATTTACTTGATTAGACATTATTATAATATAACTGGATTTTGATATCAAAATATTTTGGGTTATAGTAAGGTAAAAACCGTCCATGTTTATGTGTGGACTGGTCTTACTATTATCCTTTTGTTTCAATAGGATTTTCAAAGTTAAAAAAATGGTTGGAGTTTACTCACACTAGTCCCATGACTGACCCAGATTTTATTTGTTTGTGTTTTCCCTAAACTCTTGGGTGCCCAAATTTGTACAGGCAGTCAAGTGTTTCAGGCTTTTACAGGTTCACTTGGAGGAGCTCAAAGCAGGAGGCTTCACCATTAGTTATTTAGAGATTATATTCCGCTGTAATGTATATGACTTATACTCTGATATGGTATATATATACAAATTCAGATTTGTATTTCAAAGTTATGATTAATATATTTTATTCATTCCACTGTGATTTTCGTGTTTACTCTGATTCTGTTCAGTTGTGTTCTTCTTACTCTTCTACTCTATTAGTTCTATCTTATCTTTCTCATCCTCTTATTTCTTTCTATTAATGATCTGAATTTTCATGCACTTTGAGTTGAATGTGTAGGATATTAGTCAGCTCAAATTGGTATGGATTTTCGGGCCTCTACATTAATGCTAAATGTAAAAGCATATCTTGCTCATAAATTGGTCGAGAACAATCCAAACAAACAATCAATCACAATCATGAATATCAACAACCAAGTAAATTTGGTTTAATCACATCATGTGTTTTGGTAAATTTAATTACCATTTATTCTTTTACAACCTAATTAAAGATTTATTTAAACCCTAATTGGTTTTAATCCCAAAAATCATTTCTTATTGATTGTTCAACTTTCTGGAAATTAATTGTAACAACCCGTAAAATGCGAGCCAGTTTAAAATTTTTATTTTGGCAATTTTAGCGAATTTTGATTATTTAAAATAGATTATTTTAAATAATATCGACGAGAAATTTATTTTGAATATAATTCGAACGTATATATTATATACGTCGTCGTTAGAATATATAATAATTATATATAATTATAAATAGAATTGAAAATGGCGCGGTAGTTCGATAATTCGATTTCAAACTTCAATTGAGTGTACCGGGTGCAAAACAATCCGAATTTTAGTAAAACCAAAAATAATGGAATCTAATAGTGAATATCTTTCCAACGAAGTTAACAAACTGAGATTTCACTTTATAAATGATAAGATATGTCCAGTTGAAAATTCTGAATAGTCGCTATGGAATTCAGGCCCTTAAAAATGGACATTTTGCAAATGACCTCGGATTTTGACGAAACCACTTTTGTTGGGTCCGTGATGTCGAGTAATTGCTAGGTTTCAAATTTCATAATTTTTCGAATCAATATGTGAGCGTGGCAAAGGAAAACGTGTTTTGACCATTTCAGTTGATTTTAATCGACTGGAAATTGGCCATTTTTCCAACGGTCTCAGAATTCGACGAAACTAGTTTTGTTAAGACCGTATCGTCAATACGAAGCTAGAAAATATTTTTCTGGAATTTTTCGGGCTAGTATGTGACCCCGGTAATTTGAAATGTACGTTTAAAATTCAATATAGTGATTTAAATGTAAATTTAACGGAAACTGATTCAAACGATCGAATCAACATACGAAACATATCCCATTGTGTTCGGAATGGGGGTAATACGCTAGGGGCGACACTCGTTGGGTTTGAGTTAGAGTTCATGGTGTTACACAAGTATTTTCAGAATTAAATAAATTAAAAATATAAAAATATATATGTGCTATAACCCTAAAACTAAGTCAACGCCAACATTCGTTCAAACCGTGGTCAAACCCCAGAAAGAAATCCGCCGCCTCCCTCATTTGAACGGCGGAATTCTTCAAACTTTCTCTCCCAAAATTCGTCCAACCCATCTCGTTGTAATCCCAACCCATTAGACAAAAATCCAAGAGCTATCGACGATCTTCAATTTCATATATGGAGGATGATTTATTATTGCGAGATTTGAGGGATTTTGGCTCAGGAAGCAGCGGCGCTCGGACTCGAATTGCGAGCAGGTGGGTCCGTCGAACCGTCGGCGACTCAGGGTGATGGCAGGCGACTTCAAGGCGGTGGATGAGGGCTAGTTCGATCGGCGTCAGGTTGGGCTATGGAGGAGCGACAGGGAGGGTTTCTCATTGACGACGGGTTCAAGATGTCTGAGTGAAACGAGTTGAACAGTGAGTGTTTTTCAGATTTTAATTGGCATTACATTGTATTCAAAACTGATTTTTACATTGTATTCAAAACTGATTTTCACATTGTTTAAAAACTGGATTTTTGAAAATAAAAACTGAATTTTTAAAGAAGTAGAAAAACTGAATTTTAATAAGTAGTAAAACTGGAATTTTTAAAAAAGTAGAAAAACTGAATTTTTAAAGAAGTAGAAAAACTGAATTTTAATAAGTAGTAAAACTGGAATTTTTAAAAAAGTAGAAAAACTGAATTTTTAAAGAAGTAGAAAAACTGAATTTTAATAAGTAGTAAAACTGGAATTTTTAAAGAAGTAGGAAAAACTGAATTTTTAATTATGTTGTAAAGTTATGAAAAATATAATCTTTTATATTGTCGAATGAAAAATAGAATTTTTATATATTGAACTTCGATAGAAAAATAGAATTTTTATATATTGAACTTCGATAGAAAAATAGAATTTTTATATATTGAACTTCCATAGAAAAATGGGATTTTTATATATGGAACTTCGAAATAAAAATGCGATTTTTATATATTGAACATTGAAGTAAAAAAATTCGACTTTTACATATGTAGTGGCTACAGCAACGAAGATGACGAAGATGCGGTAGCGACGAAGGTTTCTGCAAATGAAGTGCCGTGGGGTTAGGATAGCTATGGGTGAGAACTTCTCACTCAAATTCTACTTTTCTAGTTATATATATATATATACTAGGATGCAGACGGTGCTTATTAGAAGCACCCGACACCCGTCCACAGACCATGGACTTGTTTGATTGGTTGTGTAGTTAGTTAGATTGTTTGAGTTGATTTGAATTGTTTGGTGAAATGAAATGGATATGATTGATGTGTGAATGGCGTGGGCCTTCACTAGACCGGGGATAAGGCTAGGCCTTGTCCCGTTTCTAGTATCGTGCCGTTATGCCGCTGAAATTTTCTAAAATAAATTAGAAAAATAAAAATATCATTTTATTTAAAGAATGAATTGAATAGAAATTCATAGGTTGAAATAAAATGTTTTATCGTAAAAAATATAATTTTTAACGTGAAGTGAATAAAATAGAATATTCATTTACAAACCAGACGGTTTGTTTATGTACACCTATTTGAATGACATTGATTGGGACGATAAATTTTACACATCGCCCAACAGCACAAATAAAATATATGGGATTGTTTGAAACCCCACACGGGTGTTGGGATGAAATATGAATTTCACTCATCCTGATTGATTAAATATGTCGATCGATTGATTGACAGGCTGTTATGAGCGTTGAATATCTATATTTGATGCTTATACAGTGTAGTGCACTTTGGTTGATGGTTGATTATTTTTCAAATGTAATTATATACATGTGTTGTATGAAAATCCATATAATTAACTTTATATGGTAATTGATTGGGCCTCATTCCAATTTGAAAAATAAAGAATATTATAAAATAAAAGTTCATGTGTTGACAGTACTCATTCATTGAGATTGGTCATGTGTTGAACGAAATATTTTAGTAATAAAATTTACATCTTTATCGATATAAAATAAAAGTTCATGTGTTGACAGTACTCATTCATTGAGATTGGTCATGTGTTGAACGAAATATTTTGATAATAACAACTATTTTGAAAAAGAAATATTTGAAATAGAATATTTGAAAATAGAAATTTATGAAGCCGTGTTGATTAGATTGACGCCATTTTGACGTGAACGATATTTATATCGATAATTGAAAACGATTTCGAAATGAATTGAATTGAAAACGATTTCGAAATGAATTGAATTGAAAACGAATTCAAAATGAATTGAATTGAAAACGAATTCAAAGTGAATTGAATTGAAAACGATTTCGAAATGAATTGAATTGAAAGTGATTTCGAAGTGAATTGAATTGAAAGTGATTTCGAAGTGAATTGAATTGAAAACGATTTCGAAATGAATTGAATTGAAAGTGATTTCGAAATGAATTGAATTGAAAACGACTTCGAAATGAATTGAATTGAAAACGACTTCGAAATGAATTGAATTGAAAACGACTTCGAAATGAATTGAATTGAAAACGATTTCGAAGTGAATTGAATTGAAAACGATTTCGAAATGAATTGAATTGAAAGTGATTTCGAAATGAATTGAATTGAAAACGACTTCGAAATGAATTGAATTGAAAACGAATTCAAATTGAATTGAAAACGAATTGAAATGAATTCAAATTGAATTGAAATTTGAATTGAATAGAAATGAATTTTGAAACGAATTTATAAAGAAGAGTTCAATTTTGATTTGAATTGAAAAGGAAGTTGAAATTGCTTTTGAAACGAATTTAAAACTATTTATATAATTCGTTTTAAATAGAAATCGACGAAGTATATATTATATATATTATATATATAATATAATGGCCTGAATAGAACGCGCCGCGCCGCGGCAGTTCGTGAATTTCGACCATTTATTTCAAACGGACATTACGGGAGATCCGACCGTCGGATTCTCCTAAAACCGGAACCGTTGGGTTCGTATCGAAAAGAGCTTTCTAATGAATGTTAGAAATTTGAAATCTAACGGTTGGATTTGGAGATACGTCCAAATCAAATTCGAAAAAGGTCGCTGTAAGTGCAGTTCGATGGCCGTTAATGGAAATCGACTGTACGGGCCTTGATAAAATTATTAAAAATAGTAATAATTTGTGTAAAATCATAAGAAAAGATTGGTGAAAGTTTGGGATTAAAAACTCCATATTTGAAAAGATAAAAATAGATTTTTATCGAAATGAACTAGTTTTGAACTAGAATTATAATTCTATTTATTTTTTTAAATAAATAAATTGAATTTGAAAAGGGTTTTAAAAATAACCAAAATTTCCAATGATTGCATTGGAGTGGATTTGAATCGAAATTGTCTTCGGAATATTTCGATGTTGGAATTCGTGATTATACAGGTGTTGTTATGGAAATTTGAAAGATATATATTTATATCGTTATTTCCAATACGACATTTGTTAGTCGTAGAATTCGATATTGAATATAAGCCGATATATTTTCTATTCAGAGCCTTGTATTGAATATCGAATGTGATTTGGGTTTGTCGTGAATGGTGTCTTCACTAACACTGTTCTTGAACCCAGTTGAGAAAAGATTAAATCTTTTTATTTAGATTTAATGAAGTGTACCAATTAAATGATATTTAATTGGAATTGAATGGGTATTGATTTTTGGGTTTATCGTGAACAGTGTTTTAAATAACACTTGTTCTTTAACCCGATAATTAATGGAATGTGATTTTGGGGTTTATCGTGAACCGTGTTTTAAATGACACAGATTCTTTAACCCAGTCGAAGATTAAAACTAAGTGGAGTTTTAATGAATCTTTAATTAGATTGAAATGATCGAAAATGGAGTATCACCAGTTTTGCTCCAGGCGATAGTTAAATCTTTAATTAGATTTGAACGTGAAGTGGTAATTGAATTTACCGATAACACCGTGGTGTTAGATATGAAGTATTACCAGTTTTACTTCATGGGATGAATAGGTTGGGATTGGGAAATTAAAATAAATGATTACTTCGGTAAGGTTCGCTAATCCCGACTAGTTTGAATTGAGATTCAAAAAGAGAATAAAGAATAAATTCAAGGAATTTATCTTGGATAAAATTAATGGGAATCTTTCCCTATGAATGTGAAATTTAGAAACTAACTGTCGGTTAGCTAAGCAGAATGGTTTTCTGAATATTTATCTGATGTTGGTTTCGGCCTTCGGGGTTAATATTTGGGGAATTATTCTCTTGATTAATTTACGGTTAGTGACTAATGAATTGGAATGAGGCGTATGTTGTGTTTGTGTAACACTTATTTAAAATATACGCGAGTTATTCGGAAAGACCGGGTTTATCCCATTCTGAATAACTGATACGACGATAAGTCGAAGATGAAGACGATGGTCGAAGACCGGAGGTCTTCACGTCGTTTGGGTAATTACTGATGATCTTGATTGGGCTGTACACCCAAGAAGATGGAAACAGTTAGTGATCGTCCAGACGTACTTGGAGATCGATGGATGTGCGGGGTACTAGGTGCCTCCGGTTTCGTTCAGACCCAGAACGGACTTGTAAATGGACTGTGTGTCTGACATTGGATTTTAGTCTATGTGATTGATCTCTATTAAATATATATCTGTTTGGCGGCGGAGAATTTATTCTCTTGCTTAACGCCCTTCTCTGAGACGTACGAGCTCAGGGGTTATATATTGATGGATATCAAACGCATGGAGTGAATTGCCTGTGTGGCATGCCTAAGTGGCAATTGATCGAGGCTTCTGTTGAAAAGCAAAGTCTTGTGGTGATGATCAAAGCAAAGCCTGTGTGGTGTAGCTTTGTGTAACGTTGATTCGCGAGTATCACACCCGGTATGAACCAAAAACGGGAGACGGACCTCAGGGAGGACTTGCGTTTCTTTCTAGTTAGAAGTGGCGTCAGTGGTTTTACACGCCCTGACGAGTTTGACTTATGTGGTTGTTGCTGTTGCGAGGCGCCTCGGATTGATCGGTCGTTCTCGAACCGATGGAGTCATTTAGTTGGCTCATTTACGCCCCAAAGGGTGGGGAAACGTAGTGTTCAGGCATTTTAATCCACATCGGTGGACCGGCCATGTCGCTCCAAGGGCTCACCTGAGTCTGGGTCCTGTGGCTCGGGCTAGAGAGTCACGAATCGGTAGAGGACTATCTTTTGCCTCGGTTCATAGACGGAAATCCAATTTCCAAATACGTGACATTTGCGGTTTTAATTGTAAAACTAGTATGGCGACATGATATATGGTACCCATGCCGCCTATGATTGATACTTATGATTTGAAGTTGTTTTATACACTATGCACTTATAGTAGTATCAAATAATGTGTTTTAAGCGTATCAAGCATGCTTTGGCTGTTATAAGGGAAAACCCTATCCCCCGGCTTGCGTTGCATTGTGTGATAGGACCTGGGTCTTATAACAGCTTCATTTTTCTTTATTTAGCATTGCGCTGTTTGTTTTATGCACTGGTATTCTTGGGAGGAAACCCGTTCCGTGTTATACGGCGTGGTCCCTTGATTTACCTAATGATTTAAAATAAAGATTAACTGTTTTAGTTCTCACACCAGTCACATGACTGACCTGGAGTTTATTGTTTTAACCTAAACTCTGGGTGCCCTTATTTTGACACGGGCAGCTAGTAGTTTTGGTTTTGCAGATTTATATTCACAGGATCCTGGTTTACAGCTGGAACGATATCCGGAAAGCTTTGTATCCGTATATCTCATTCTAGTTGTGTATTGTATTATTTTCCGCTGCTATGTATTTAAATGTAATTTAAATCTCTGATATTTCTGTGTTATATTCATTTATACTCTGTATATTCTTGTAATCTGATGCATTGTTGTAATATACGATGAGATGTTCTTCTGTTTGCGTTCTATTTTGTCGTGTTCTCAAACGATAGGGCGTTTCGAACGGCCTGGATCGGTTTAGCGACTGGTTCGGACCGAGCGAAATTCCTTGCCGTCACAGTTGGTATCAGAGCTTTGGTTTACAAAGCTAGAGAACAAGACACATTAGAACCCTACGAAAGAATTCATCAGATATTGGATTAGTAATATCCAATGGGAATGACTCGTTAGAGATAGGATCAGTAGTATCCTAGAACGGGTGTGAAGAGTATGTTTTTCAAATGAAAACATTTTTGTTTTGAAAATTTAAATCAACTATTCGTATTTGATTATTTATTTAATTGATCTGGACAAGTCAGTATATAAAGAATTTGCATATACGCCTTGCAAACGTATATCTGAAATTTTAATATACTGGATAGATATAGAATTACACTCTAGACACCCGGGGATAATTCTGATGATGTGGCCACATCATCAGTATTTATATTCGTGTTTCGAAGGTGTGATATCTATATATTTCCATTAGACTGGTGTGAGAACCAAAGATTATATAGATAGAACACATTGTTGTGAATTGGCATCAAAACAAGATTTTCAGTATATATATCAAATTATGAATTTGAGACTCTAATTCACTAATTGATTGATGTTTGTGTTGTTTGTTTAATTGTTTGGTAATTTTGAACCATTTAGCCTAATTGAAACAAATATTGAATTGTATTGAAAATTGGTCGCATTTGCTTGCATACATATATATCATTGAACAGGTCATAGCAAGGAGGCTAGAGCCAGAGAATAAAATTTGTTTGCCCGACAAATAGGTACATGTTTACTACATAATTTCCTGTTTTGTTTGGGTGATGATGATTTTGTGAGCCTATTGGCTAGCCGCTTGGCTTTTTCTTTTTCTTTTTGAGATCTGAAGGACCGGGGAAGCTATTTGAAATTCCCCGATGCTCCCATTGCAGGGGAGGTTATGGCGAAATTTTTCAAAAATTTAGGGTGTTAGCCAAATTTTTGAAATTTTGAAAATTCTCAGAAACTGAAAAGTTGGAGAATGGAAGCCTGATCGATCGTAGAGCTGAATAATCAAACCACTTTCGACTTTGTTCCTTTTCGGGGACGAAAAGTTTTAAGTGGGGGAGATTGTAACAACCCGTAAAATGCGAGCCAGTTTAAAATTTTTATTTTGGCAATTTTAGCGAATTTTGATTATTTAAAATAGATTATTTTAAATAATATCGACGAGAAATTTATTTTGAATATAATTCGAACGTATATATTATATACGTCGTCGTTAGAATATATAATACTTATATATAATTATAAATAGAATTGAAAATGGCGCGGTAGTTCGATAATTCGATTTCAAACTTCAATTGAGTGTACCGGGTGCAAAACAATCCGAATTTTAGTAAAACCAAAAATAATGGAATCTAATAGTGAATATCTTTCCAACGAAGTTAACAAACTGAGATTTCACTTTATAAATGATAAGATATGTCCAGTTGAAAATTCTGAATAGTCGCTATGGAATTCAGGCCCTTAAAAATGGACATTTTGCAAATGACCTCGGATTTTGACGAAACCACTTTTGTTGGGTCCGTGATGTCGAGTAATTGCTAGGTTTCAAATTTCATAATTTTTCGAATCAATATGTGAGCGTGGCAAAGGAAAACGTGTTTTGACCATTTCAGTTGATTTTAATCGACTGGAAATTGGCCATTTTTCCAACGGTCTCAGAATTCGACGAAACTAGTTTTGTTAAGACCGTATCGTCAATACGAAGCTAGAAAATATTTTTCTGGAATTTTTCGGGCTAGTATGTGACCCCGGTAATTTGAAATGTACGTTTAAAATTCAATATAGTGATTTAAATGTAAATTTAACGGAAACTGATTCAAACGATCGAATCAACATACGAAACATATCCCATTGTGTTCGGAATGGGGGTAATACGCTAGGGGCGACACTCGTTGGGTTTGAGTTAGAGTTCATGGTGTTACACAAGTATTTTCAGAATTAAATAAATTAAAAATATAAAAATATATATGTGCTATAACCCTAAAACTAAGTCAACGCCAACATTCGTTCAAACCGTGGTCAAACCCCAGAAAGAAATCCGCCGCCTCCCTCATTTGAACGGCGGAATTCTTCAAACTTTCTCTCCCAAAATTCGTCCAACCCATCTCGTTGTAATCCCAACCCATTAGACAAAAATCCAAGAGCTATCGACGATCTTCAATTTCATATATGGAGGATGATTTATTATTGCGAGATTTGAGGGATTTTGGCTCAGGAAGCAGCGGCGCTCGGACTCGAATTGCGAGCAGGTGGGTCCGTCGAACCGTCGGCGACTCAGGGTGATGGCAGGCGACTTCAAGGCGGTGGATGAGGGCTAGTTCGATCGGCGTCAGGTTGGGCTATGGAGGAGCGACAGGGAGGGTTTCTCATTGACGACGGGTTCAAGATGTCTGAGTGAAACGAGTTGAACAGTGAGTGTTTTTCAGATTTTAATTGGCATTACATTGTATTCAAAACTGATTTTTACATTGTATTCAAAACTGATTTTCACATTGTTTAAAAACTGGATTTTTGAAAATAAAAACTGAATTTTTAAAGAAGTAGAAAAACTGAATTTTAATAAGTAGTAAAACTGGAATTTTTAAAAAAGTAGAAAAACTGAATTTTTAAAGAAGTAGAAAAACTGAATTTTAATAAGTAGTAAAACTGGAATTTTTAAAAAAGTAGAAAAACTGAATTTTTAAAGAAGTAGAAAAACTGAATTTTAATAAGTAGTAAAACTGGAATTTTTAAAGAAGTAGGAAAAACTGAATTTTTAATTATGTTGTAAAGTTATGAAAAATATAATCTTTTATATTGTCGAATGAAAAATAGAATTTTTATATATTGAACTTCGATAGAAAAATAGAATTTTTATATATTGAACTTCGATAGAAAAATAGAATTTTTATATATTGAACTTCCATAGAAAAATGGGATTTTTATATATGGAACTTCGAAATAAAAATGCGATTTTTATATATTGAACATTGAAGTAAAAAAAATCGACTTTTACATATGTAGTGGCTACAGCAACGAAGATGACGAAGATGCGGTAGCGACGAAGGTTTCTGCAAATGAAGTGCCGTGGGGTTAGGATAGCTATCGGTGAGAACTTCTCACTCAAATTCTACTTTTCTAGTTATATATATATATATACTAGGATGCAGACGGTGCTTATTAGAAGCACCCGACACCCGTCCACAGACCATGGACTTGTTTGATTGGTTGTGTAGTTAGTTAGATTGTTTGAGTTGATTTGAATTGTTTGGTGAAATGAAATGGATATGATTGATGTGTGAATGGCGTGGGCCTTCACTAGACCGGGGATAAGGCTAGGCCTTGTCCCGTTTCTAGTATCGTGCCGTTATGCCGCTGAAATTTTCTAAAATAAATTAGAAAAATAAAAATATCATTTTATTTAAAGAATGAATTGAATAGAAATTCATAGGTTGAAATAAAATGTTTTATCGTAAAAAATATAATTTTTAACGTGAAGTGAATAAAATAGAATATTCATTTACAAACCAGACGGTTTGTTTATGTACACCTATTTGAATGACATTGATTGGGACGATAAATTTTACACATCGCCCAACAGCACAAATAAAATATATGGGATTGTTTGAAACCCCACACGGGTGTTGGGATGAAATATGAATTTCACTCATCCTGATTGATTAAATATGTCGATCGATTGATTGACAGGCTGTTATGAGCGTTGAATATCTATATTTGATGCTTATACAGTGTAGTGCACTTTGGTTGATGGTTGATTATTTTTCAAATGTAATTATATACATGTGTTGTATGAAAATCCATATAATTAACTTTATATGGTAATTGATTGGGCCTCATTACAATTTGAAAAATAAAGAATATTATAAAATAAAAGTTCATGTGTTGACAGTACTCATTCATTGAGATTGGTCATGTGTTGAACGAAATATTTTAGTAATAAAATTTACATCTTTATCGATATAAAATAAAAGTTCATGTGTTGACAGTACTCATTCATTGAGATTGGTCATGTGTTGAACGAAATATTTTGATAATAACAACTATTTTGAAAAAGAAATATTTGAAATAGAATATTTGAAAATAGAAATTTATGAAGCCGTGTTGATTAGATTGACGCCATTTTGACGTGAACGATATTTATATCGATAATTGAAAACGATTTCGAAATGAATTGAATTGAAAACGATTTCGAAATGAATTGAATTGAAAACGAATTCAAAATGAATTGAATTGAAAACGAATTCAAAGTGAATTGAATTGAAAACAATTTCGAAATGAATTGAATTGAAAGTGATTTCGAAGTGAATTGAATTGAAAGTGATTTCGAAGTGAATTGAATTGAAAACGATTTCGAAATGAATTGAATTGAAAGTGATTTCGAAATGAATTGAATTGAAAACGACTTCGAAATGAATTGAATTGAAAACGACTTCGAAATGAATTGAATTGAAAACGACTTCGAAATGAATTGAATTGAAAACGATTTCGAAGTGAATTGAATTGAAAACGATTTCGAAATGAATTGAATTGAAAGTGATTTCGAAATGAATTGAATTGAAAACGACTTCGAAATGAATTGAATTGAAAACGAATTCAAATTGAATTGAAAACGAATTGAAATGAATTCAAATTGAATTGAAATTTGAATTGAATAGAAATGAATTTTGAAACGAATTTATAAAGAAGAGTTCAATTTTGATTTGAATTGAAAAGGAAGTTGAAATTGCTTTTGAAACGAATTTAAAACTATTTATATAATTCGTTTTAAATAGAAATCGACGAAGTATATATTATATATATTATATATATAATATAATGGCCTGAATAGAACGCGCCGCGCCGCGGCAGTTCGTGAATTTCGACCATTTATTTCAAACGGACATTACGGGAGATCCGACCGTCGGATTCTCCTAAAACCGGAACCGTTGGGTTCGTATCGAAAAGAGCTTTCTAATGAATGTTAGAAATTTGAAATCTAACGGTTGGATTTGGAGATACGTCCAAATCAAATTCGAAAAAGGTCGCTGTAAGTGCAGTTCGATGGCCGTTAATGGAAATCGACTGTACGGGCCTTGATAAAATTATTAAAAATAGTAATAATTTGTGTAAAATCATAAGAAAAGATTGGTGAAAGTTTGGGATTAAAAACTCCATATTTGAAAAGATAAAAATAGATTTTTATCGAAATGAACTAGTTTTGAACTAGAATTATAATTCTATTTATTTTTTTAAATAAATAAATTGAATTTGAAAAGGGTTTTAAAAATAACCAAAATTTCCAATGATTGCATTGGAGTGGATTTGAATCGAAATTGTCTTCGGAATATTTCGATGTTGGAATTCGTGATTATACAGGTGTTGTTATGGAAATTTGAAAGATATATATTTATATCGTTATTTCCAATACGACATTTGTTAGTCGTAGAATTCGATATTGAATATAAGCCGATATATTTTCTATTCAGAGCCTTGTATTGAATATCGAATGTGATTTGGGTTTGTCGTGAATGGTGTCTTCACTAACACTGTTCTTGAACCCAGTTGAGAAAAGATTAAATCTTTTTATTTAGATTTAATGAAGTGTACCAATTAAATGATATTTAATTGGAATTGAATGGGTATTGATTTTTGGGTTTATCGTGAACAGTGTTTTAAATAACACTTGTTCTTTAACCCGATAATTAATGGAATGTGATTTTGGGGTTTATCGTGAACCGTGTTTTAAATGACACAGATTCTTTAACCCAGTCGAAGATTAAAACTAAGTGGAGTTTTAATGAATCTTTAATTAGATTGAAATGATCGAAAATGGAGTATCACCAGTTTTGCTCCAGGCGATAGTTAAATCTTTAATTAGATTTGAACGTGAAGTGGTAATTGAATTTACCGATAACACCGTGGTGTTAGATATGAAGTATTACCAGTTTTACTTCATGGGATGAATAGGTTGGGATTGGGAAATTAAAATAAATGATTACTTCGGTAAGGTTCGCTAATCCCGACTAGTTTGAATTGAGATTCAAAAAGAGAATAAAGAATAAATTCAAGGAATTTATCTTGGATAAAATTAATGGGAATCTTTCCCTATGAATGTGAAATTTAGAAACTAACTGTCGGTTAGCCAAGCAGAATGGTTTTCTGAATATTGATCTGATGTTGGTTTCGGCCTTCGGGGTTAATATTTGGGGAATTATTCTCTTGATTAATTTACGGTTAGTGACTAATGAATTGGAATGAGGCGTATGTTGTGTTTGTGTAACACTTATTTAAAATATACGCGAGTTATTCGGAAAGACCGGGTTTACACCATTCTGAATAACTGATACGACGATAAGTCGAAGATGAAGACGATGGTCGAAGACCGGAGGTCTTCACGTCGTTTGGGTAATTACTGATGATCTTGATTGGGCTGTACACCCAAGAAGATGGAAACAGTTAGTGATCGTCCAGACGTACTTGGAGATCGATGGATGTGCGGGGTACTAGGTGCCTCCGGTTTCGTTCAGACCCAGAACGGACTTGTAAATGGACTGTGTGTCTGACATTGGATTTTAGTCTATGTGATTGATCTCTATTAAATATATATCTGTTTGGCGGCGGAGAATTTATTCTCTTGCTTAACGCCCTTCTCTGAGACGTACGAGCTCAGGGGTTATATATTGATGGATATCAAACGCATGGAGTGAATTGCCTGTGTGGCATGCCTAAGTGGCAATTGATCGAGGCTTCTGTTGAAAAGCAAAGTCTTGTGGTGATGATCAAAGCAAAGCCTGTGTGGCGTAGCTTTGTGTAACGTTGATTCGCGAGTATCACACCCGGTATGAACCAAAAACGGGAGACGGACCTCAGGGAGGACTTGCGTTTCTTTCTAGTTAGAAGTGGCGTCAGTGGTTTTACACGCCCTGACGAGTTTGACTTATGTGGTTGTTGCTGTTGCGAGGCGCCTCGGATTGATCGGTCGTTCTCGAACCGATGGAGTCATTTAGTTGGCTCATTTACGCCCCAAAGGGTGGGGAAACGTAGTGTTCAGGCATTTTAATCCACATCGGTGGACCGGCCCTGTCGCTCCAAGGGCTCACCTGAGTCTGGGTCCTGTGGCTCGGGCTAGAGAGTCACGAATCGGTAGAGGACTATCTTTTGCCTCGGTTCATAGACGGAAATCCAATTTCCAAATACGTGACATTTGCGGTTTTAATTGTAAAACTAGTATGGCGACATGATATATGGTACCCATGCCGCCTATGATTGATACTTATGATTTGAAGTTGTTTTATACACTATGCACTTATAGTAGTATCAAATAATGTGTTTTAAGCGTATCAAGCATGCTTTGGCTGTTATAAGGGAAAACCCTATCCCCCGGCTTGCGTTGCATTGTGTGATAGAACCTGGGTCTTATAACAGCTTCATTTTTCTTTATTTAGCATTGCGCTGTTTGTTTTATGCACTAGTATTCTTGGGAGGAAACCCGTTCCGTGTTATACGGCGTGGTCCCTTGATTTACCTAATGATTTAAAATAAAGATTAACTGTTTTAGTTCTCACACCAGTCACATGACTGACCTGGAGTTTATTGTTTTAACCTAAACTCTGGGTGCCCTTATTTTGACACGGGCAGCTAGTAGTTTTGGTTTTGCAGATTTATATTCACAGGATCCTGGTTTACAGCTGGAACGATATCCGGAAAGCTTTGTATCCGTATATCTCATTCTAGTTGTGTATTGTATTATTTTCCGCTGCTATGTATTTAAATGTAATTTAAATCTCTGATATTTCTGTGTTATATTCATTTATACTCTGTATATTCTTGTAATCTGATGCATTGTTGTAATATACGATGAGATGTTCTTCTGTTTGCGTTCTATTTTGTCGTGTTCTCAAACGATAGGGCGTTTCGAACGGCCTGGATCGGTTTAGCGACTGGTTCGGACCGAGCGAAATTCCTTGCCGTCACATTAATCCTGCTTTTACTCGGGTTAAAGAACAAATGTCACTTAAACACAGTTCATGACGAACCCAAAATCAGATTCGATATTAAATATAAGGCTCAAAATAGAAATTATATAGGCTTATATTTAATATCAAATTCTGAAACCAACGGATATCGTATTGGATTAACGATATCAATATCTTCCAAATTCCCATAATAATATCCGTATAATGACAGAATCCAATATAGAAATATTCCGAAGATTGTTTCTACTCAAATCCATTCCAATTTATATATTGGAAATTTCTGGTTATATTAAACCCTCTCCAAATCCAATTTATTTATTTAAAAATTATTGGATTATTAATCTAGTTAATAACTAGTTCATTTTGATAAAAATATATTTTTATCTTCACAAATGTGGAGTTTTTCATCCAAATTCTTTCCAAATCATTTATTATGATTTTTCCCAAATTATCGATATTTTTATTAATTTTATTAAGGCCCTTACAGCCGATTTCCATAAACAGTCATCGAACTGCATTTACAGCGACTTTTTCCAAATTTGATTTGGAAATAACTCCAAATCCATCCATTAGATTTCAAGTCTCTTATATTCGTTAGAAAGCTCTTTTCGATACAAACCCAACGGTTTCAGTTTTAGGAGAATCCGACGGTCGGATCTTCCGTAATGTCAATTCGAAGTCAATTGTCGAAATTCGCGAACGGTCGCAGCGCGGTGCGTTCTATTCAGGCCATATAATATATAATATATATATATATATATTATATATTTCGTCGATTTCCATTTAAAACGTATTTTGTAAATAGTTTTGAATTTGTTTCAAAAATGATTTCAACTTCCATTCAATTTTAAATCAAAATTGAATATTCCATTACATGACAATTTTATACATCTCAGATATATGTTAAAAATAATATTGTTAACAATCTAATTATCATTTCAATACACGACCATTTTATATATCACATATATAAGCTAAAAACAATATTTTTTAGCAAACAAATATTTTTCACATCGCATATATAGATTTTATACATCACTTATATATATATTCACATCGTATATATATTATTTTCGCATCGTGTGTGTATATATATATTCACATTTCAAATATATATTATTCACATTTTATATATATACATTATTCACATTCCATGTATATATATTATTCGCATTTCATGTATATATAATTTTCATTTCAAATATATATTATTTCCATTTCATATATATTTTATTTTCATTTCAAATGTATATTATTCACATTCCATATATATATATATATATAATTTTCATTCCAAATATATATTATTTCCATTTCATTATATTTTAATTTCACTTCTTACATATATATAATTCATTTCATATATATGTTATTTTTTATTTCGTGTATATATATATATATATATATATATTTCATCATAATCACATTCACAACACAATCAAATAAATCGTCCATGGTCTGTGGACGATAGGGAGGTGATCTAACAGAAAATAAAAAACTGTACAAAAATTTATAGTGAGAGAAGTTCTCACCTCGTTTGGTTTTGAAATCATTATAAAACAATTAATTAATCAAATTAAACAACTCGTTTAATTTATTCAAAAATTCTAGATAGTTATGTTTGTCTTCCAGTATGTTCCATTGTGTAGTGCTTGACAAGATGATTCAAACGCTCTTTGGGTTTCTGAATTCTGACAACATACATGGAAGTTAAGAATCAAGCTTTCACTATTTAAAATTAATTAAAATAATAATTAAACTAATTTAATTACCATTCCTTGATTAACCCCTTAATTAAATTTAGCTGTGTCTTCTTCATCGTTGCTCAGAGGAAAAAAACCCATCGCCTTCAACTGGAAGAACCCCTAACCGCACGCATGCCAAAGGACATGAGCACCGTCAGAGGGGCCCACATCGTAGCCGACGATGACGTCCACTACCGCGCTGAACAGATCCCAGCTCGGTAGTCTCGATGGTCGGAAAAACGAAGTCGACCGGTGCCTCTTTGAGGAACGATTGCGCACCAATCTCTTCACGAAAACCCAGCAAAGTCATATAGAATCGAAGATCACTCTAATCTCTACTAATTTTGCTTTCAAACTATCTTCAAATTCGCATTATTTTAAGAGGAATTTTTGGGAAAAAACTGAAAAATTTCCGCATCGGATTGGGGCGGCGCGTTATTGATGAGTAGGGTTAGGATTTGGAAATCGTAGGCTATTTATAATAATATTCAGTAATATTTAATTCATTCCATTTCAAAAATACTTGTTTGTCTATATGAACTCCAAATCGAACACAACGGCCATTGCCCCTAGCCAAATACCCCTATTTCGGACATAATGGGATATGTCCCATAAGCCAATTCGACTGTTTCAATAGGTTTTTATCAAAATTAAAATATAAATCAGTTAATATTCAATTTGAACGCGCATTTTAATTTACAGGGGCCAATACGGACTCCAAAAATTCCAGAAAAATAAATATGGTTATGTTTTGACGATATGGTCCTAACAAAACTAATTTCGCCGAATTTGGAGGCCGTTTGAGAATCGATCATTTTCCAGTCGATTAAATTCAAACTGAATTGACCAAACACGTTTAAATTCACCACGCTCACATATTGATTCCAAAAATTATGAAAATTGGAATCTAGTAATAATTTGACATTCCGGATCCAACAAAAGTGGTCTCGTTGAAAACGGAGGTCGTTTGCAAAATCGCTCTCTTTAAGGGCTATATATTATATAAATTCCATAGTGACTATTCAAAATTTTCAACTAGACATAACTTTTTTCCTGCTATGAAATCTGGATTTTTCACATTCGTTGAAAAGATATTTTCAAACAAAATCAAATATTTCTGGTTTTACTAAAATTCGGTTTATTTTGAATCATGTACATTCGTTTGAAATTTGAAATCGAATTCTCAAACTACCGTGCCATTTCCAATTACTTTTATAATTAAAATAAATATTTATATTCTAACTTCGATTTAGATAAATTTATACATTCTAATTCTATTCAAAATAAATTTCTAGTCATTATTATTTAAAATAAATCATTTTAAATATTCAACATTCATTAAAATTGCCAAATTAAAAATTTTAAATTGGTTCTGATTTTCCAGGTTGTTACAATTAATCAAATACATAACATATTTACTTTGTCTTGATGATTGATTTGTTTAGCTTGGTTAAATTGATTGAATTGATAAGCTTGATTGAATTGATTGACTTATTTGGTTTGTTTGATTTGGTTGACTTAAATAACTTGATTGACTTACTTAACATAGTCAAATTTCATTAGTGGTTGATAGATTTGTTAGAAATATACTTATTTATTTGTAGTTGATAGGAGATTTATAGGTTTTAGGATTAGTAGAAGTTACAAGAAATGTTTGGTTTTATGTTTGAATTGATGTTTTGTGGCAACAGAACTTAAATTGATTGATTGGATTGAATTGCTATACTTGTATCATAATTTTAAGGATATCTTATCAGATTTATTTCTAAGACTAGATTAAGGTCTTATTATAGTTTGAAGGGAATTAGAGTTTAGGATAGGTTTAGTCTTGTATTAAATTAAGGGGGAGTTTTAGAGTTTCTAAGGATTAGTTGAAGGTTCTAGTGTACTTTGGTTGATTTAATTATTTAGATTGATTGTTTGAATAGCTTGTTTGGATTAATTTGCTTGCTTGAATTGATTTGTTTGCTTAGTGTATTATCCTTCTTTGTAGTCTATTAAACTAGTGTAGTCACAGATTTAGGGGGAGTTATAGAAATTTATAGAGAATTATATATTAAGTAAGAATTATAATTTAGGGGAAGTTGTATATAGAAATAGGATATTATATAGGAATAAACTTAAGGGGAGTATTTTATAAGGTATAGATAGATTTCGGATTGAGGGGGAGTACTTTACTTTAGTATATGAATTATTTATATAGTTATAGGATTTAGGGGGAGTAGTTTCAGAATTCCTTTTTGATAATTCCAAAGGGGGAGAAATTATAAAATATAAACATAGTATTTATAGGATTCGTATAGTCAAGGGGAGTATTAAAGGATCATCATCAAGAGATATATATATATAGGTATGACATTTTATAAACTAAGGTTGTCATCATCAAAAAGGGGGAGATTGTTGGAGAATGGAGTTTTGATGACAACAATCTTATTTCAATTATCATGGATTATAAAATATATACCAACATTTCTATCTAGAATATAGGGACATATATATGCAGGATTTGTATACATGACTTTAAGTACTGAAGACTGTACAGTTTTAGAGTTTTAAGAGATTTGGAATTCAAGATAGATTCAAGACTCATGAGTTATCAAGCTATCAAGATTTCAAGAGTTCAAGAAAAATTTATAGGATTTAGGGAGTGTAGTTTTAGAATTCCTTTTTGATAATGTCAAAGGGGGAGAATTTATAAAATATAGACATAGTTTATAGGATTCATAGAGTCAAGGGGAGTATCAAAAGGATCATCATCAACAGGTATATACAAGTATGATATTTTAAAAACTAAGGTTGTCATCATCAAAAATGGGGAGATTGTTGGAGAATGGAGTTTTGATGACAAAACCTTATTTCAATTATCATTGATTATAAAATATATACTAACATTTCTATCTAGAATACATATACATATATGTATGCAAGATTTGTATACAGGACTTAAGTACTGAAGACTGTACATTTTAGAGTTTCAAGAGATTCAGAATTCAAGATAGATTCAAGACTCATGAGTTATCAAGCTATGAACATTTCAAGAGTTCAAGAAAAATATAGTAATAGAGTCTCGATCATGTAAGACTCTGAATAGCACTCCTATTTCAATTTCAAATTCTGTTTTCAAATTTCAAATTCTCTTTTTCAAATTTTCAAATTTCAAAATTTTGAATTTCAAAATTCTAATTTATAATATTTTACTTATGATATCAAACATATAAGTTTAAAGTTTTAATATATATATAAGTTTATTTAGTTTTATAATTTTATACATATGTATATGGTTTTACACTTTATAATATTTATTTATATTGTTATAATTTTTATTAAAGAATTTCAAACTTATGATTTCAAATATATTACCTAATTTACAAGTATTCTTAGTTTTATAGTTTTATTAAATATATTTTACTAAGATTATATTTGATTCTTCATATTACCTTTTGTTTATATGTAGTTTACACATATTTCTATATAAATTCCTATATATATATATGTTTATAATTATATTATATATGTTTATAATTATATTTTATATAGTTTTCATATCACATGTATATTAAGTATTTAATCATATGTTTAAGTAATATTTTCTAATGTTTTTATACTAGAAAAATAATGTTTTAGCAACTAGTTTTGTTTCAGGAATTTCCAGAATTTAAATATTGATTTAAATACTTAAAAAATGATTAAAAAATAAGGTTGGTATGTCGACATATAGTTATTTGTATGTCGACATATAAATGTCATTTTTTGAATTTTGAAAGTAAGTGTCTTTTCACTAATTGTGATGGCTCTGAAGCGTTGCAACCTTTCACACACTGTAAAAAGCGCTTGAATTCGAATCTTTATTCAATTCTTCTTCTCTAACTTCATCCTCTTTCTTTGCACCATTATTCTTAATCATTTTAATGATTTCTACACTTATACTCTTCCGAATTCAATTCCGTTTTGATGAAACTTCTTCTCTCTACACTCTTTACTCTCCGAATTAAGTGCTATTGAAGAGTTATAGGGCTGTTTGTAATTGTTTGGGTTGAGTAAAGGAATCGGTAATATCTCTTGTAGCCGTGAAATCAAGGACATAATCAGTGGTATCCCTTGTAGTCGTGAAATCAAGGACGGTATCGATGGCATCCCTTGTAGCTGTAAAATCATGGAGGTTGTAATTGGATTTTGATATAGTAATAAAACTCTATGCAATCCCGCATTACGTGGTACTGGACGTAGAGCAATCTGAACCTGTATTAAATCCGGTGTGTTCTTTCCTTTTCTACATTTTTATTTATGTATATTTTGCATTTATATATGTTCTGTGTCTGTGATTATTTCTATGATGTTAGGTTCATACAGTTTATCTCATAAGTTTTAGATTTTGTTTAAATTCTCAAAAACACTATTCACGCCCCCTCTAGTGTTTGTTTTGTCTTAACGATCCCATCCGCAATCCCTAACAATATGTTTGTGGAAATTTAAAATTATATTGGAGAAAATTCAGATGATTTACATTACAAATCGTTATAAGGTCGAAATAGGATGTGTCGCATGGCGACATCTCGCGAATTTCGACCATAAGTTTTAAACGACTATAACTAGAGTATTTTAAATCGGATTGACGTGAAACAAAAAATGTTGGATTTCTAATAATGATAGCTTTTGAATAGAAAAGGAATTTTCAAATTCTAACGAATGGTTTCTAAGTTATGTTTAAACAAAATTCAGAAAAGGTCGTTATACGTGTAATTCGATTACCATAATCGGAAATTGAGTAAAACAGGTTTATTAAAATTACAAAAAAAATTATGATAAATCATAATTTGTTATTTATAAGTGATCTGAGTTGAATATATTGAGTTTTTAAAGATTTTAAAACTATTCAATTTAATTAGGTATTTTGTAGCACTTTTTGGTAACGCTTTTAAACGTTATTACAACGCTTCTTTTGAAAATGATCGGTTTTGAAGTTTATAAATTGTGATCTTTTATTTGAACTTTAAGTAATCTTTTTAAAGGTTTGTCAAATGTTTTGGAAGGTTTAACAGTTATTAAAATATTTTATATGGAATTTATTCAATATTTACCGATTTTTTTGGCAAGGCCGACCGGTTTTTAAGGCGATCGCAAACACTTGTATAAAGTAGAAAGGAACTGGTACTCTGCACATGCACAGAGTAACATATCTGGTTTGAAGTGTCCAGTCACTATCATTACATCACAAGAGCTGAGATAAATACATAACTGAGTACAGTAGGATAACACTAGGAAAGCTACACTACTCCATCATAAAAGCTACACTACTCATCATCCGAGTCATCCTCATAAAAGGTTCCGGTGTAGGGTGTCATGCAACGCTTATAGAACCAAAAGAAGAAAGCCAAATCAATGACTTTAGAAGGTGCAAATGTTAGACCAAAATATGTGCCTATCACCCAAATGCAGTATGAAGCCTTCACAATCACAAATCTCAGATTATAGAATGCAGATAAAGCAGTAAAAACGGGTAACACACGAAGTTTTTATAGCGGTTCAGTTCAAACCAAGCCTACGTCCACTTTATAATTCCTTAATTCCTAAGAAACTACAATTACAATGTCGTTTCACAATCTGTGAGATCCAATTACATACAAAATCATTGTATTTTTATGAAGAAGAGGAGAAAAGAGAATGATTTTATACACGAAATCCTCGTGATAGACCGATTTGAGGAGTACAAAAGTCCTTGTGTAATTAGCAATGGAGGCTGGGAGGTATTAGTGCCAAAAAGCCAAGAGAATCCTTGAAAATGCCTTCAAATGGTGTATTTATAGGCGTTTCCTGATAGCGATTCGTGAGACACGTAGCACGCATCCCAAGAATCTTGAAATGTTGTGGAAAACGTCCAGAAATCCTCTTCAAGTCTTGATATGACACGTGTAATAAGATCCATGCAAGATGGAGTGAAAATTGCCTTTAGAACAGGTCAAAACCAAGTGAAGCGAGTGCAGGCCCAGGCGGTTCGTGATCAGGGTGTGCACCACGAGCGGATCGTGGCCATGGAGATGTTGGCGAGGTGAGCGGTTCGTGGTCCTTGGGTGCATCACGAGCGGGTCGTGGGCGAGCCAATGTGGGCGAACCGAGGGAACGAGCGGAGTCTGGGGAGAGCCGAGGTGGGTCCCACGAGCCGAGGTAGGTCCCACGAACCGAGGAGAATTCCACGAGCCGAGGTGGGTCCCATGATCCAAGGTGGGTCCCATGAGCCGGTCCATGATCCGAGTTGATGACGCTTCGTCACTTCATCCAAGTGATTGCCAGTCGATACCAAATAACACCCGTTCACGGAAACGGGCATAACTTTCAAACCGTAAGTCCGTTTGGGCCAAACGAAAGCTCTACTTGAATCTAATTCAGAGAGCTACAAGAATTACTCTCTGTAATTGTTGTCTTCAGGCACAAAGTAGATCATCTGATAGGAGTTTCGGGCCATTCTTTGTTTGTGATGCGACTTCGACCAAATCGCTTCATGTCTTCTGACAATGTTCTCCATGCCTGAGCGCGACGTTAACTAGATATTCCATGTGTGACAGCTTTTACAAAAAGTGTGTAAACAACAACCAATCAATTCCTATCCCATGAACAGTCTTGCATATGCTCTGCGTTCACTTCTCCAATTTCATCTACTTCCTGCATTACCAATTTCTGGCCTTCAGGCTGGTAGAAAAGTTGTCTACGCTCAACTACTTCATCTCCAATAAAAATAAAGAAATAGTTCTTAGTATCACAATGCATACCAGAGGGGGCGTGCACCCAGGCGGTCTCTATCTCATTCAAAGAGATATCATGATATACGTCAGACAAAACAGTAAATGAAGGAATATCCTCCACATTTATTTCCATCTATGCAGTAACAGAATCTTCCGAAGCTGGAACATCAACAGGTACTTCATTTATTTTAGCCTTAGGAGCTCAAATTCTAACTGGAGGACGAGGAATTTATTTCTACGACGCAGCAGCATCAGATTCACTACAAGAATTAATCGTTTGACCAAAATCCTTGCATGGCCTGCATATTTCAGGTTTCCATTTGTACTTAATATCAACTAAAAATTCGCGATTTTCAATTCTTACCTTGATCTGAGAAGGCAGTGGTTTGTCTAGGGTGATTTCAATCAGAGCCCTGGCATAAACTAAGTTCTTCCTTGCTTCAATATTAGCATCAAAGCATTTCAATTTACCTATGTGGCAAGCTAGCCAATTTAATCCAAGGGGAGGCTAGAGAACGCTTGGAATATGTATGAATTGGGTCCATACTGGAACAGACAGAACTTGCTCTTTTACCCGATCTATTTTGGAGGCCTAGATGGAATATTTACCCAATTTAAGTTAATTTTGTAAGTTTGAAATTAAAAAGAAATGAGTTTGGATAGAGGTAGTATTCAAATATTCGATATGGAATTCCAAGTTCGGATGAATACTATTTGAGAAATTAGAAAATATTTACATCGAGATTCTACTCATAGCATTCACCGATTTTGTGAATTGATATCATATATAAGTCGATTAAACTCTATGTAAACTTATGTCTGAATATCAATTGTTTTGGATTAACGTAATGGTATCGTTAATCCAAGTAAAGATGAAGTTGAGATTTTCTAATTTGAAGACCTAAGGAAAGGGTAATGGAAAACGAAGGAATTATGTTTTGAGAAATTAAAGGATGATAAAGTGAATAAATGGTGGTTTTAAAGTGAGTTCAAATTGTAATTGAACTAAGGAATTTGGAATAAACCAAACTTTGATTTGTAAGTTATGAAATCTTAATTTAAGAATGAATTGATAACGATTTTGAGGGAGATTTGAATTGAATCTTATATAGTCCATAACTATTGTTCTTAAAAAAATAAGCTTATTATTTGGAAAGACCTTGACTATATACATGTCCAAAAACCATTCCAAGTAATAACACGGCATTAAGAAGTAATTCAAGATTTGGAAAATAATGTGTGATGACTGAGAATCTTCAAATTGTTTGGATTAGTTGCTGATGTGCTGGATCGAGTCGTACACCCAATACGAGGTTATAAGTGGCATAATGTCAGGATATAATTGTAGATTTTCAGATTTTGATTTCATTCAGACCCAGAATGGACTTTTATGGATTGTGTATCTGACATTGTAACTGACTGCGTTGCACTGATCTTTATTAATATATTTCAATCTGGTTGCAGGGAATTTTTCTCTTCGCTTAACACCCTTCTCTGAGACATATGAGCTCAGAGGTTATATATTGATGGATAGTAGTGATATGTGGTGAGTGGACAATGTGGCATACTTAAGTTATGTGATGAGCTATTGATGATCAAGGCATGGCTTATTTAAGCATAGCTTATTTAAACATAGCTTTGTGTAATGTTACCCCGACAAGCCACACACCTCGGTAATGGCCTAAAACGGGATTACTGTAGCAAGGCTAAGTGGGTCACGCCCATTAGGGTATGGTCATTCCCTTCTAGATAAAAAGTGATACCATGGTATGGAGCCCAGGTATTTACTTATGTGGAAAAATCTACTTACGTGGATGTTGGTTTGCGAGCACTCGGTTAAAGGTCGGTAACAACCGAGGGATGGACATATTCGTGCTCTCATCTAGCACAGTCGGCATATAGAGATGGTCTGGCCCTGTGTAGCAGAGGAAGCATGAGTTTTTTCTCATAGGTTCGTCCCTATAGAGGCATTCCCATGGTTCAGTTAGGAAGATCCTTTGCCTTAGTCATGTTGGAAATCCAATTCTACACTACGAGCTTGTACAGTTTTGATTGTATACTTATACTTCAGCATAATAGGATGGGGTATTATGTTGGCTAAAATTAATACATTTATTTGCGAAATGGTTTTTCATACTATGCATTAATAATAATATAAAAGTGGATTTTCACGTATGAAAGCATTTTTGGTTATCATAAGGAAAAACTCGCCCATTAGTGTGCGCACGCATTGTGTGATGTTGGACGAGCTTATGATGGCTTAATTTTTCAAAAGTCATTGCAAATTTCTATGCACTAGTATTCACATGGAGTAAACCCATTCCGCGTTAGCGACGTGATCCGGTGAATTACCTAACTTTAAAATAAATCCTAAAAAAACAATTTTTTTGAGTCCTCATACTAATTCCATGACTGACTTGGAGTTTATTGTTCCCAAACCTAAACTCTGGGTGCCCAAAATTTTTACATGGGCAGCTAGTTGTTTGTTTTGTTGATTTAGTCTTCAGAGCTGGATTTAGGTTTGGAGCTAGAGTTATGCTTTGGATATTACTTCTTCCGTTGAAGGCCTACTTATATTTGTTTCCACTGAGTTTATGTTGTACTCTTATATTCCTTGTAACTCTGGTGTAATATTATTGTAATGAAAAGAAAAGCTCCATTATTTTTGTGCAAATCTGTATGAACCCTAACAATCCTTCTTTATGAATAGTTAAATTAGTTTAATTACCGAAAAAATTCAAGAAAAAAGGCGGGTCGTTATATTTTAGAACAAAACCTTCGCCATCCCAACTAACAAACAATAGAGAGGAAAAAAGCAAAAGATGACAGAGAAAAACAATCAGATAAGATAGAGGGAGCATCGAGTAGATCTAATTTTCTGCTCAGCCGCCATTGTAAACCGAGTGTGAATAGTTTAAGGTTTTTGAGGCTTAGACCTCGATCCACTATGAGATGATAGGAAAGAAGAGTCCGAAGAACGACCGAAAGAAATACCCTGCTCATACACTATAGAGGACGTTGAGGAAGAAGAGACATATGCCAAACCATCTAATCTGCAAGAATGTGAGTTCCTGGTAAGTCGAGACGGTCAGTCGTTAATAATCGAAATCTAAGCCTTACTAAGAAGAGGAACCGAATGAGAATAAAGAGTGAATCAGGAACATACGGAGAATTGACATAAGACATAGTCAAAAAAGAAGAAGATGGAAATGTAGAAATGTCAGAGAACCACATAACCGCGTTTCACCATTCTATGTGGACCTCATACTAGCTAAGTAGTCATCAAATTGACAATCCTGCATAGAGTAGAGAATCCAACCAACGAGGGACACAAAGAGAGGGAATGTGAAAAAAACAGACTTCACCAAAAAACTATGCTAACCACCAATCCTTACAAGACAAAGACGCATCAGAAGTAATCGTACAGCTATTAGCAGTCGTGATAGTTATACGCCCATGATCAATGCCCAATATCACGATCGACCCGAAATAATGGAAAACAACCCAACCAACTACCCATATACAAATGTACCAGCATTAATTCACAAACAAACCATCAATTGATTTGCTGTGAAGAAATATAAAAGGATAAAACCAATGAAGCTATGTATCAAGAAACCCAGATCAACGCTACACTTAATGCTAAAGAAAGACAGGCATAAAATCAAAGCCATAGTGCAAAAACACCTAAGTCGAATGTGGAAACCCACATAAAAAAAGAGACCACAGAGGCAGCAAGAAAATTTGCATAGAGCCAAATGAAACAGTAGACTCACAAAACAAGGGGACAAAGCACAAGTACCTCAACCACAACAAAGATAAATAAAAGAAAACTTGGAACTGACAAAGCACCACTGAGCAATCAGGGTAAAACACACACAACACAGGCTTGGGGTCTATAACACTTGATGCTACACACTTCTCAAAAAAACCAACAGACAAAAGGGAAGAAGGCATCACAAAAGAAAAAATCCCACCAAAAAAGGGCACATAGTGCCTACTATCGCCAATGAGGAATATAAAATTAAACTGAGACAACGAAGAAGACCATACATGCCAAGAAACCCAAAACGCTGGCCTAAATTGATGAACTCCCACATCCAAGAAAGCGTGAACAACCAACCTCCATGTCTTGGTTACCATGCCAGCTGTAGAGCAGACTGGCTACATCCGAAGACACGAGACATCCTATTTGTCAACTGAAGTGAAACTAGGCAACGTCTGTATATGCCTCACTTACGCCAATTATGTCCGGGCATTAGGGGGACATCCACACCCATGATCACCAACCGAAACAACAACATCAAAAACAAACTCAAGCAGGGCAAAACTATTACTCTTAACTAGAGGGGGAAGTGCACGAGCATGTCCACCACCGGTAGTACAAGCCAAAACAACCTTCTCAAGAGAACTATAGGAAGGAGGCAGGGATCCTACTTGAGAATCAAGAACCACTCGACGCGATCTCCGACAATGGCGAAATAACTTTAGGAAGACAACAAATAAGGGGATCAATTCTGTACACCATTACCTCCAAAACTACCAACAACAGCGGTGCTATAAATAGAACAACAACACATTGAGCGACCAAAATCGCCCCTCCCCCCCAAGGCTGAAGCATCACTACCCAACCCTATCACCGAAGACAGGCAAAAACAAAAAATTGATTCGGAAGGAAATATATGGGGGATCAAATCCCTTAAACCATCACCACCAACAACGGTAGCCGAACTGAAAAGATAAAGAACTCTAGGCGCATCCCCATTATGAAGACAAGAGACTGAACGCTGACGCACAACAACAGCTGAAGAAACAACAAGAGGCGTCGCAAGTGAATGAAATTTACAAGGTTATAACTCCAAGAAAATTTCACCCACTACAACAAATCGGTGACGTGACAAAGCCACAAAGTCCAAAAGTGAAACCACTTGCACTATAATGTCAGACGTGCTAACCACAGCTACCGCCACCAATAGAGACAAAAATCGTGTTGATAATCATATTGACAACAGGGCAGGCACCAAAGAAGGAACCCAAATAGCAGAAATTTAATTTATCCCCAATCAACATCATGGAATCTTAACAAGGTGAAGGGAGCAGCAAAGTGAAAGAACCAGAGACAATAAATGTGGGAAAAAGATCGCTGGGAAATAGGAAGTAAGTAGAAATCAATTAAAAAGAGATATCACCTAACACAGAGAAAGGGCGAAAACCATTGAAGAGGAAAGTAGTTTTTTTGCAACTTAGAATACATTATATTAAAAATAATCAGATATTCACGCACATAATATTTCATATTTTTAGTCACACACTATTGTGTATGCGAGCTTAAACACAATGTAGTTGCTAATGTTACTCCAAAATAAGTAGCTATTTGTCGCATTAAAAGGAAGAAATATATCAAATCTGCAACAATCCGTATTTTAAATATTGGCGAAGAATAATTGTTTTTATTTTATTCATGTGAGGTCATATGAATCTTTGATTATGGAATACATCTCTTAGGGACATTTTGCATATTTACGGTGGTATTAAGTTTACCATTTTTAGTTTTTGGTTTTCACCCATTCTAAAATGCAAACGATGCATGCATATTGCAAAAAATGACATTTTTTGAAAAATAAGTTAACACATAGCATAAAACAACTTTTATTCATTTTTTATTTTGGAATGTAATATAATATATCCTTCTATCGTTCCTTCCATCCTTCCTAGTCCCTTTCATTCCCTCCATCATCTGTCGTACTTTCTTAAATTTTGTAAGTAATATTGAAAACTAAAAAACACAAAATATAACTAAAATCAAACGTCATGTAAGGTATTTTCGAATTTCTTTGTGATCATTTTGACCTGAAAATATTATTTAGGCGATAACATTTAATATAATTCGAATCTCAATCCAGTTTCACTGCTTTAAGATGGTAATGTTTCATTGGGTAAAGCATTTATAATAGGAAAACGAACTCATCATTAGAAAATTATGGTTTCTTTTGGATTTTGATTGTTGCTGGCATATTTTAGCACATAATTAACTAAACCAAAACTTAATTACACCAACCCGTTTCAAGATTAGTATAAACAAGAGGCTATGAGGACTGAACTATGTCATTTCACTCTTCCCTAAATTAGTTTAAAACTTTTATTAACCCTAATCATAAAAAATATACAATTTTTGACTAATCTTAGTCAAATTATCAATTAGAGAAGTGACTAACATATAGTAGTTACAGATTATTATTTTGGTCTACTCACACCATTCATTTTTTTGTCCATTTCAGATGTAGGAATAGAATTGGCTATTGTAAGTTATTGGTGAGTGGTTTTGGACTTCTCACTATACTATGCATGTTTATATGGTAAAGTTGTATGCTCTTTTTGATATTTGGCCTTGAATCCTTTTATATCTTTAATCACATGTTCACATATATATGACCTAAATTTGTGAACTTTTAAATTAGATTTAAATAATGGTTTTAAATTTTTCTTATTCGTATTTATATGTAATGCAATGTATAGATTTTGGTTAGAATTTGTCTGATTATCACATTCTTATGTGTTTCTTGTGTGAATGGATAAACATATATGATTCTCTATATTTGTATATTATGATTTATTGGTTTTTATAGTGTTTTATATACTTAAGAAATTGGTTGGCGAATTCCATAAATTTATGGAAAAGATTGTCAGAATTGGATGAAACTTAGAGGTCCAGGGCACGGAAAAAGCCCGGAGTTCAATTTATGTGGGATAATTCAAAAGTACACAACTCGATACAAATATAGTAAATCCTTGAATGTACATTAGTGGCACTAGTTGACTGTTTGCACTTAGGTTCGCTTCCAGGCTTAATAGTAGTTTCTCAACTCTGTAGGAGAATCAACATGGTCATTTACAATAAGTCAGGGTTGAAACTAAAGCTTCTAGTTATGTGGATGCATGGGGTTGTTTCCGGGCATGGTTGGTTTTGGTCTTGATATGTTAGCCAAATAATTGGTTATCTCAGATTTTGACACTGGTAGTAGAGTTTGGCTGGAATGCTTATATTCTAAGATTTCTAAGATAGGAAATTTTTTAAGGAAATATTGCTTAGCCACATATTTGGCTATTTTGGTTACAAGAGTAAAGTTGACAAGCTAGCATATGCAGTTGACAAACTCTTGAGATTTCTTGCGACCTAATAGGCCAGTCATGTTGATTTTCCTATTTTCTTTAGTTCATCTCTAGGTATTATCAATCCAGTTCCTGTGCTAGATTTTCCTAATATTGGAAGAGGCTAGAAAGTTACCTCCTAGAAGAGAGATTGGTTTTCGGTTTTAAATTTACGACAATGCTAAAACTAAAGCATTACCAGTAAAGCGTTTAATTCTAAGTTGAAGATGAGAGTAGATTTTATATCTATGGTTGGATGCTTTTCTATATAGGGAGTGATGCTTATAACATTATTAGGTACTGATTGGTTTAGATTTCAAACAGGTTAGCTACATGGTGAGCCATCTCATGTATTGAGAGGAGGATGGTTAGTTGGGGTATGCATTGTAGACACACTCTAGGATTGACCAGCGAAGGTCGAATTGGATTATTTTACACCTTAAACCTAACTTTGTTAGATTGAGTTCAATACATATGATAAGAGCTTTCATGCATGTATTTTGAGGAAGTCACTAGGCTTTAACTACAACACAAAATTTTTGTGAAAATAAATTAAGGAACTTGTAATAACCCGGAAATCTGAGCTAATTTAAAATTTTTATTTTGGCAATTTTGATTATTTAAAATTAATTATTTTAAATAATAATGACGAGAAATTTATTTTAAATAGAATTAGAACGTATATATTTATATAGCTCGACGTTAGAAAATAATTAATTAATTATAATTATAAAAGGAATTGAAAACTGCGCAGTAGTTTGAAAATTCGATTTCAAAGTTCAAATGAATGTACAGGATTCAAATTAAACCGGATTTTAGTGAAACCAAGAATAATAGAATCTATTTGAGAATATCTTTCCAACAAATCCGAAAAACGAAATTTCATAACGGGGATAAAAAGTTATGCCCAGTTGAAAATTCAGAATAGTCGCTATGGAATTCTGGCCCTTACAAATGGATATTTTGCAAATGACCTAGGTTTTCGACGAAACCACTTTTGTTGGATCTGTGATGTCAAGTTATTGCTAGATTCCAAAATTCGTACTTTTTCGAATCAATATGTGAGCGTGGCAAAGGAAAACGCGTTTGACCAGTTAAAGTTGAATTTAATCGACTGGAAAATGGACATTTTTCAAACGGTCTCAGAATTCGACGAAATTTGTTTTGTTAGGACCGTATCGTCAATACGAAGTTAGAAAATGTTTTCGGGAATTTTTAGAGTCCGTATGTGGCCCTGGTAAATTGAAATGTGCGTTCAAAATCAATATATAGATTTATATTTTGATTTTGACGAAAACTGATTGAAACGATCGAATCAGCTCACGATACATATCCCATTATGTTCGGAATAAGGGTAATTAGCTATGGACGACAGTCGGTGGGTTCGATTTCGAAATCAAAATAAAAAAATTGCTTTTTAAAATTAAATAAATAAAAATATTATAAAACCTCCCTCCTTCACCTTTCTCTCCCTCATTCCCTCCCCGTTCAGAAAATCAAGAAAAAGAAAAAAAAACCGCGCTGCCCTTACAGCATCCACCGCCGCCTTGCCGTCGACGCGCCCCTCCAGAACCTCGTCGTCGACCATCCTAACCGCCACCCCTCCCTTCCCTTCGATTCAGGAAGCCAGCAGCCCCCCAACATCCTGAAGCCGACTTCGACGGCACAAGGCCACCACCACGAGACCGCGACTTCCCCCACTTCCAGCGATGCAAACAAAACCCCTCCTCCTCCCTCTTCATCTAAGACACTGAGTTCCTTTTTAATTTTAGCTAATTTAGATTTTAAAACTGAAATTTATGTGATTTTAAAACTATAGTTTATATGATTTTAAAACTGAAATTAGATTTGTTTTTGAAAATATATATATACATGGTATAAAAAGGTAAAAGGTTTGATTTTTATTATTTATATAATATTGAAATATAAAGAGGGAATTTTTATAATGTAAGAATATGGTTTTTTTAAATATACAAAAAGGTTTGAACTTTAGTTATAAAGAAAGATCGTATTTTTATATAGAAAAGATGCGATTTTTAGATAGAAAATATGCGATTTTTAATAAGAGAAAGGTTTAATTTTTATTTTATAAATGCCATGATTTTTATAAAAGGAAAGTAAGGATTTTTATATAAAGAAAAATACGATTTCTCATTGTACAAACGATTTTTATTTATAGTCATAGATAATAAAAATATAATTTTTATACAAGTAGTGAATCCAAAATATAATTTTTATGTAGTGAGAAGAATAAAAATGTGGTCTTTATAATATGTGTAGCGTATAAGAATAGAATTTCTATCTATATAGCAGCGGTATAAAAATAGAATTTTTATCTATATAGTAGCAGTATAAAAAATGTGATTTTTATCCATATAGAGTGATTATAAAAATGTGATTTTTATATGCATAGCAACAATATAAAAATGGGATTTTTATATATGTAGTGGCTACGGGCAATGTAATTGACAAAAGGCGAGCACGGTAGAGATTTTCTACATATGAAGAGTCGCGGTGTATTGGTTTAGCTAGTCGGTGAGAACTCCTCACTTTTAATTTATTTTCTAGTTGAAATATATACTAGGATGCAGACGGTGCTTAGTAGCACCCGACACCGGTCGTCCACAGACCATGGATGACTTGTTTGTTTGATTGTCATGTTGTGAAAATTGATTGTGTGATGGAATAAATATTTTATAGTTAAAAATATAATTTTTAACATGTATACAAAATTAAGATTTATAAACAAATCGAACGATTTGTTTACATACACACATTAGGCTGATATTGATTAAGACGATAAATTTTACACATCGCCCAACTACACAAACGAAACCTGTGTTTGATTGACTTAAACCCCACACGGGTATTGGGATGAAATTGGACATACACTAATCCCAATAATTAGCTGTATGTCGATTGATTGATTGACAGACTTTGTAAGCGTTGAATATTTATATTCAATGCTTATACAGTTGATCGACGCTAGTCTATAAATTAGAAAAGCGCGACATTTGTAATAAATTCTGCAAGCATACTGGTGTGTAGCATACAGGTCGAACACAGGGAGGTGAATTAAATCAATTATTTATCTAATCTCTTGGGCGAGTTAGACAAAGCTTAGAGGTTGATTTTTTTCGCAAGGCAAAATAAAAACTGAAACTACGAATAAAAGATGCAATTAAATTCACTACAGATTCGAATCTAATCGGATCTGTAATAAATTCAATGATTAAAATAAAATAGAACACTGGAAATAAAATTGCAGAAAAGAAATCAACAACTGAAAATAAAAATTAGGATTACCGCTGAATCTAATCAGACGGTCAATCACTAGTAAGAAAAATAGAAGCAATAGCAAATTGTGTTCTAGCAAATCTAATTGACTAGACAACACAATTTGCCATGAAAATAAAATGCAGAAACTAAAGAAAAGAAAGCTTTATTAAAGCTAAAAGAGAGTACAGAAGAATGAATCATTTTACAATGGTTACAGCACATATTTATAGATGAGAATAACCCTAATTAGGTCCATGAATAAATGGGCCTCCTCATTCATGAATATCTCTTGCCTTCCTTTACTCAACTTGATTGGAGAAAATCTGGGCATATCATGGTAAATATTTTCCATATCTCTCAATTCTCCCATGTGGCTAATTGATTGATAAAAGATTGCATATAATTAATTCTTCCAAACAAGGATGCTTATTAGACTCCAAAGGCAACAAAGGATAAAATCTTCACAATGGATCTTTTCTTGGCAGCAATTCAATCAGAAATTCTTCTAATTGAAATTGAATGATTCGAATTTAATTCCATGACAAAAATATGGCTATTGCTGAAATGTTAATTGGTGCACATCATAAATACATACACATGAATATGTGTATGTATATATATAACATAACACTAATCCAAATATTTCTCAAAGCAAGGGCCAGTGTGAACGCGCTCCGTTTCTTTGGCAAAAAGTGAGCTTGACGGGGTTCGAACTCAGGTCTCTCAGCACCAATTCCTATGCCTTCACCAATGAGCTACTACTTCTTTTACAATTGAAATGAATTTGATGTGAGGAAGTAGCTCTTTCTTGTAGTTGGCCTTTGATTTGAATTGAAGGAGGCAACGCTTGAAATCTGTAAAAACACATAAAAAATACCCAAAGTATCATTTATTTATTTACAAGAGATAAAGCATAAGAGTCATAAAATAAACACTTTTCAATGTCAATCAAATACCCCCACACTTATCTTTTACTCGTCCTCGAGTAAAAAGAAAATGAAAAACTAACTAGATAGGTCGCACTTTCGTAGGAAACACGATTGCATTGAGCGTATGCAACAAGCCGTTAAACCTCTAGGTGTCCCTAGTAGGACGAGTGGTGTCTCGTGAGGGTTTTCAGTGGATACTACCCACAAAATCCAAATGCAGTATGCTATGATTCTAATGAGACTACATGAATGCAATGGACATATGCAAATAAGAACGAAAAATGAAAACACGACTTGTTTCAGGAAAATGGTACAACAAATTAAGTTTAATAATTTCTAACTAGTTGATTTTATTTTAGATACCTCGACTTGTCACAAATTTTCAATATAAATCAAGTTTTCAAATGTTAAATTCCAGTTTAGCCAGTTAGTTCGGTCGATAACATAGTGCAGCCATGAAATAAATTCTTAGTTTGCTTGGCACAGTTTGCAAAGTGGTATTCTAATTTTCTTATGTATGGCTAGTCAAATCAATAAGGTCAAGAAGTGTTTGGGTATCATCTCTTATTCTTTATTCTATAAAATTTTAAGGTTTATGATTAAGTACATACACCTAAAAAGACCAAGGTTTACCACCCATGCACTGCCTCGCGGACTAACGGAGAGTGGGTAAAGAGCTTGGCGGATTGTGCAAGCCGACTTTGACTTTGTCAACAATGTGTCGGTAATCCTTAGGTGTCCAATCTCATAAAATGAGACCAAGATATTCCAACTTTGACTTTGTCAACAATGTGTCGGATAGAGCTTGGCGGGTTTGCACACCAACGCTCGATATACAAGCAATGTTGGATACCCTTGGAATACTATTATTATTATTATCGAAAATATAAGCACAAAAGAGAGTTACGTGAATTCAACTTAACACAACTTAGTTTTAAAGATTTGACAAGCCATTATAAGTACTTTAAGTCCTCCACTTATTTAAACAAAGTCTACAATATAGAATAGATTTCATGGCCATCACCTAAGAATCTCCCTATGTACCGGTTGCACTATTATCCCTCAAAATTAACTTTTCATTATATTTCTTATTCGATCTAAGTTGAGAGAAAAAAATACTATCAACTGGCTAAAAATTGTAAACTTATTTTGTTGTATCAATTGAAAATGAGTCGTATTTTCCAAAAAAAAAAATTATGGTATGTTACTACAATCTAAAATGTATGATGGTCCTACTTAAATGGCTGAAAATAATAAGAAATAAAAACAAAGAAAAATGAAAATGGATGAAATGCAGACTCCCCCCCACACTTGATTGAGACAGTGTCCCAACTGTCTAAGGCAGAAAAACAAAAATAAAATAAAAAAATGAAAAATAAAAATAAAAGAAAAAGAACGTGTACCACCTGATTTCATGGTGGATGATCATGCAGATCGATAGAGTCATCTTCGTCATATTGCTCGAATTCCAAAAATGGTTTCAGTCGTTGACCGTTTACTTTGAAGACTTTTCCATCCCTAGGATTTTCAATTTCAATTGCTCCATGAGGGTATGCTGTTTTCACGACATAAGGTCCAGTCCATCGAGATCTGAGTTTTCCTGGAAACAAGTGAAGTCTAGAGTCGTATAAAAGAACTTTTTGACCTACGTTGAATTCCTTACGAAGTATGTTTTTGTCGTGTTGGGCTTTGGTTCTTTCTTTGTAGATTTTCGCATTTTCATACGCCTCATTTCTTAATTCCTCTAATTCCGAAATTTGTAACTTCCTATGTGAGCCGGCTTTTTCTAAGTCAAAGTTCAAAAATTTGATGGCCCAAAGAGCGCGATGCTCTAATTCAAGAGGTAAGTGACAGGCCTTTCCAAAGACTAATCGATATGGTGACATCCCTAGATTGGTTTTATAAGCGGTGCAAAAAGCCCAAAGTGCATCAATCAGTTTTACGGACCAATCTTTTCTATTGGAATTCACGGTTTTCTCAAGAATTTGTTTGATTTGTCTATTGGAGACTTCTACTTGCCCACTAGTTTGTGGGTGGTAGGGGGTCGAAAGCTTGTGTGTGATTGAGTATTTCTTGAGCAAGGACTCAAAAGCACGATTACAGAAGTGAGTGCCATTATCGCTAATGATAGCTCGAGGTGTGCCAAAGCGTGAAAAGATGTTTTCTTTGAGGAATTTGACAACAATCTTGTTGTCATTGGTTTTGGTCGGAATGGCTTCAACCCATTTTGAGACATAATCTACCGCAAGCAGGATGTAAAGATTTCCAAATGAGTTAGGGAATGGTCCTATGAAATCGATGCCCCAAACATCGAATAACTCAATCACTAAAATGGGGTTGAGAGGCATCATGTTTCGCTTAGTGATTCGACCCGTTCTTTGACATCGCTCGCATTTAGAGCAAAATTCGAAAGCGTCACGGAAGAGTGTGGGCCAATAAAAACCGCTCTGCAAAATTTTTGCAGCAGTTTTTCTTGCTCCAAAATGACCGCCACAAGCATGGTCATGTGAGAAGGAGAGAATACTTTGGTGTTCATGATCGGGCACACACCTTCGAATGATTTGGTCTGGACAGTATTTTAAAAGATATGGGTCATCCCAATAGAAGTTTCGAACTTTCGGGAGAAATTTTTGTTTATCTTGTTTCGACCATTCAGCGGGCATTTGTTGTGTGACAAGATAATTCACAATGTCAGCGTACCAAGGGGTGTTAGAGATCGAAAAGAGTTGTTCGTCAGGAAAATAGTCATCGATTTGGGTGTCGTTATCATTTTCGTGCACAATTCGAGAGAGATGATCAGCTACGACATTTTCAGAACCCTTTTTATCTCGTATTTCTATATCGAATTCTTGAAGAAGAAGGATCCAACGAATCAAGCGGGCCTTGGCATCCTTTTTAGAAAGCAGATATCGTAGGGCAGCATGGTCAGTGTAAACTATGACTTTGGATCCTATGAGATATGGTCTGAATTTCTCAAGAGCGAAGACAACTGCCAAAAATTCCTTTTCAGTAGTTGAGTAATTCAGTTGGGCCTCGTTTAAAGTTTTGCTAGCGTAATAAATGACTCGAGGGAGTTTATCGATACGCTGACCCAAGATGGCTCCAATAGCAAAATCAGAAGCGTCACACATAAGTTCGAAGGGTTGAGTCCAATCAGGAGGTTGAATGATGGGAGTTGTGGTCAAGATGGACTTAAGAGTTTCAAAAGATGTTTTGCAATCATTGGAAAATTCAAACTTTACGTCTTTGGCAAGTAAATTCGAGAGTGGTTTTGAAATTTTTGAGAAATCCTTAATGAATCTTCTATAGAATTCCGCATGGCCAAGAAATGAACGAACATCTTTGACAGACTTAGGAGGAGGTAAATTAGCAATCAAATCGATTTTGGATTTATCGACTTCTAGGCCATCTTTGGAGACGACATGACCTAGAACTATCCCCCTTTTTACCATAAAGTGGCATTTCTCCCAATTAAGCACGAGTGATTTCTCCTTACAATGCTTAAGGACGAGTTCTAAATGAGTGAGACATTGGGAGAAAGATGATCCATATATTGAAAAATCGTCCATGAATATTTCCAAGAATTCTTCCACCATATCAGAGAAAATACTCATCATACACCTTTGGAAAGTCGCGGGGGCATTACAAAGACCAAAAGGCATGCGACGATAAGCAAAGGTTCCAAAGGGACAAGTAAAGGTGGTCTTATGTTGATCTTCTAAAGCAACAGGAATTTGGTTATAGCCAGAGTATCCATCGAGAAAACAGTAGTACTCATGTCCCGCTAAGCGTTCGAGCATTTGGTCAATAAAAGGCAAGGGAAAATGGTCTTTTTGTGTGGCTGAGTTAAGCTTTCGATAGTCGATGCACACACGCCATTTGGTTTTGATTTTTGTTGGGACGAGTTCATTACTGTTGTTTTTGATCACTGTGACTCTCGACTTCTTCGGTACAACTTGAACCGGACTCACCCAAGTACTATCAGAGATGGGATAGATGATGTTATTGTCTAGACATTTGATTATCTCCTCCTTGACCACTTCTCTCATGTTCGGGTTTAATCGCCTTTGAGCCTCACGAGTGGGTTTAGCCTCATCAACTAAATGTATGCGATGTTCCACAATTGATGGGCTGATTCCTTTTATATCGCTAATTTCCCACCCCAAGGCGTCCTTATTTTCCCGCAAGATATCCAAAAGTTTTTCTTCTTGGTCCTCGATAAGATCGGAAGCCAAGATTACGGGAAAAGTTTTTGAAGAGTCTAGGTAGGCATACTTAAGGTCTGGTGCCAAGGGTTTGAGGTCTAACTTAGGAAGTTCTTGTGTATCAACATTGGTTAACATTCCTTGGTTAGAATCAGGTGACGAAGTGTCGGAGTCAAGAATTTTGTTTAGTTCAGAAATGTATTCGAGTTCGTCGAAATCAAAGTCGAAATGGTCAAGACACGTTTTCAAGGCTTCAGAAGTGTCACTAGAGGTTTCATTAACTGTGGTTTGAATCATGTCAATTTCATCGATCTCAAAATCCCTAGGTTGCTTGTTGAGATTAAAGATGTTTAGCTCAATGGTTAGGTGCCCGAAGGAGAGTCGAAGCTGACCATTCCTACAGTTAATGACAGCATTAGAGGTTGCTAAGAAAGGGCGTCCTAAGATCAATGGTATTTGAACGTTGGGATTTGAGACAGGCTCTGTTTCTAGAACTATAAAATCGACAGGGAAGTAAAACTGTTCAATCTGTATCAAGACGTCTTCGATAATTCCCAATGGCTTTTTGACAGATCGATCGGCTAGTTGAAGTGTGATGTTTGTAGGTTTAATCTCCCCTAGTCCAAGTTGACGATAGACAGTATAAGGGAGAAGGTTGACACTGGCACCAAGGTCGAGTAGGGCATGAGAGATGTGAGTGTTTCCTATTTTACAATCAATCGTAGGGCAGCCAGGGTCTTTATACTTGACTGGGGCAAGATTCGAAAGAACAGAGCTTGTATTTGCAGTTAGAAAAGCGGTTTTTGGGACATTGGTCGCACATTTTTGTGTGCACAATTCCTTAAGACATTTAGCATATTGAGGAATTTGTTCAATGGTGTCTAAAAGAGGAATGTTCACACGGACTTGTTTGAAAATTTCCAGAATTTTATCGAAATTTGCTGCTTTCTTCTTATTATTGAGTCTATGAGGAAAAGGAGCTACTGGTTCTTTGACTCTGTGATGAGTTTCATCATTCGAAGAAGAAGGTTTATCCAAGGGAAGAGAAGGTGGTAAGGTTGTAGAAGATGGAATGTTGGTACTACCAACATTAATTTTCGAAGGTGGGTCGGGTTTGCCGACACTGGGAGAAGAACTGTTGGGATTGCCAACACTTGAGGGAACTGGAGGTTTGGAAGAATTGGCATTCGAAGCCAAAGGGTGATCATCAAGATTAGGGATTGGGGTCGAGTTAGAAGGTTCGTCAGGTTCGCCCACGTTGTTATCAACCCTCTTACCAGATCGAAGGGTTGTAATTGCGTTGACTGGATTATGATTTTCGTCCTCACAAGAATTTACAGCATGAGAGTTATATTTTGGATTTACCTCAGGTTGACTAGGCAATTTTCCCTTCTCATGAGTTTTCATAAATTCTTTCATCATATTAAACATTTGGTCCATTTTAGCGTCTTGCGAGTTTATTTTAGCTTCGTAAGAGTTCATCTGTTTTTCTAGACGCCCAATATCTTGTGATGGTTGAGAAGATTGAGATGATTAGTTTGATGATTGAAAATTGGGGTGCCTATAAGGTTGTTTGGATTGAGGTGTAGCTTGAGAGGTTTGAGAATTGGGGGGTGGACCTTGGTAATTCGGATTGGGAATAAAGGGTTGCACGTGAGATGGGTTAGCCGAATTATTGGGGTTCGACCAGGAAAAATTTGGGTGGTTCCTCCAACCAGGGTTGTACGTGGATGAGTAAGGATTATTTTGAGCTATGGCATTGGCTTGGTCTTGAGAGTAATAGTGGGGTAACCCTTCTCCGGCTTGAGGAGTTTGATTTTCTAAGGGAATTTGATTTGGGTCCACGACATGCACACCTCTAGTAGAAGTACGAATGGGAACATGAATCGATTCCCACTGCATGTCCTTTTCAGAATAATCTTCTAAAAACCGCCAAGCTTCATCGGCTGTTTTAGACATAAAGTCTCCTCCACACATTGATTCTAGTTGAGTTCTAGTCTGATAGTTTAACTCTTCATATGCAATTTGACATAAGTGATCTTTTAGAATTCCATGATGAGGGCAACTATATAATAGCTGGTTGAATCTCTCAAAGTATTTTGAAAAAGTTTCCCCCTCATTTTGACAAAATTGGTTTATCTCAGTTCGAATTTTTAGAGTTTTATGGAAAGGGAAAAACTTTTTCAAGAATGCAGTGACAAATTCATCCAAACTTCTTATGGAATGTCGTGGAAGAGAATTTAGCCATCTTTTAGCGCTTTCAAGTAGTGCAAATGGAATTAGCCTTAGCTTGATCGATTCGTTAGATAGTTGTTGCATTTTTGTTGTGGACGCATACAATTCAAATTCACTCAGAAATTCATAAGCATTTTCAGACCCAGTAAATTTTGGTACCCCTTGGATAAAAGAATGTTTTAGCTCAAAATTGTTTCCTTCAGCTGGTGGGAACACAATCACAGATGGTTGAACGGTCCTTGTAGGATAACATCGATCACGAAGAGACAAGGGTCTCTCCATTTGGATATTGAGATTTTGAAAATTTTGATTTATTTGGTTTTGATCCCCAAAGTTTTGAAAGTTTTGATTCACTCGATTTTGATCCAATTCGGTTGGAAAGTTTTGGTTGATTCGAGAACCCCTAGGAGAATTTTGTTGGCTAACACTTTTTTCACTCATTGTTGTTAACTGCAAGCACATAAATTAGCTACAATGAAGTTTTTTGTCCTTATTGGCTTCTAACCCAAAATTATAAAGTGATGTGTTTGATTACTTAGATCAAAAGATTTCTCAGCCAGTTAACGGACATGAGTTATCGGTGCACCAGGAATCACCCTAGCAATGCAGCCGAAGGTTTAAGTACCTTCAGAGTAACAACCGATATAATATTTACGAATCACCATAATATTTATAAACGGTTATTTCTCTGCCGTAGTCTAGACACCAAGAAATAATTCGTTCCAAATGAATCAACTATCACAATATAATTAAGCCCTAGATGAGCCCGTGACTCCCTTAAGTCCAACGTCTAACCGTTATTATTAGTCAGATTCTACGATGAAATGCAATTTGTGGGCTAAGGAAAGGGTGATGAAATCCCTCACCCTATGTGAATTGGGGTATTGCCCTTAACAGAATGAATAAAAGATGCAGAAATAACAGCAATCACACAAAATAATTGCAAAAATTAAAAATTGTACATTCAAAGCCGCTGCCCCTGCAGAAAATTTTTACAACAATTGTCTATATATTTTTTCCTTTTCCTTTTGCAGCAGAGCACCTGTAGAGTTTTAAAAGTTTTCACCTTGATCGGCAGTCCTCCAGTGAATTTGGGAAGCGCTAGCGCGTTCACACCCCACTTGGTGTGCAACCGCTCCAACCCATCTGAATCGTCCGCTGCTTTCTGTTGTTGTCCCCTTCTTTTTAAAATTTCAGCTGTACCTGTTTTTGAAAAATTCTCCTTTTTTTTTAAGTTAAAAACAAGGGAAATTGAATAAAGAAAAAGAAGGAACGAAGCAAAATAGCAGTCTGTAGAAAAGGAAGTAAAACAAAGCCAATAACAAAATTAAAAAAAATTAGAACGTATCACGCCCCAATTAACACCTCAATACAAAAGGTCAAACGCACTCGACTCTAGTCAAACAGGGCGTGACTCGGTCAAGACGCACCTGCTTAAACCACTCTTATAAAATGAATACCAAACCTTCCTTGGAAACAAATCACTCCTTTCTGGAAAAAAAAATTCCAACTGCCCTAAAAATAAAGAAAAGAAGCGCCGCCCCTTTGTTCAGAAAAAAAAAAATCATGCCCCCCTTTAATTTCGGAGACAAATCCGTCCCCCTCTTTCTCTTCTATGTTCCTTGGCTTTCGATTTTTTTTTTTTTTTTTTTTTTTTTTTTTGTTCAAATCGGAGGACAAGGGGTTTGGAACTGAATTGTGGCTTTGGAGTGGTTGGCTTTATGGTCTGAAGTAGGTGGATTTTTGGTCTGGCTTTGGTTGTGAGAGGGGATTCTTGCTGTGCGTTTGGCAAGGAGGATTTGTTGATGGCTATTTGTGGGGCGGCTCTGGTTGAGTATGGGCGGTGGTGGTTTGCAAAGTGGTATTTGCAGTAGATGTGGGTTGCGGTTTTTGCAGTGGACGTGAATAGTGTTTACGGTATGGTGGTTATTGATCAGGAGGGGTACTGTTGTATGGGATATTGTTGGTGAACTGAGTATGGTTTTGGAATTGCTTGAAGGGGTGTTGTGATGATGGATGATGTAGACGGTTGGTGATTTGGAAGGATGATGCCGAGAAGAGATTGACTATCCTTTTTTTTTTTTTTTAATATTTGCTGTAAAAGCAGAAGTGGAAGGAAATCAACTGTAAAGCAGAGAAGGAAAATTGCAGAATGAAAACTGTTTTTGAATATTTCTTTTTTTTTGTGAAAAGGACAGAAAAGGTATATGTAGAAAACAGGGAAGTGAAGAAAGAAAGGACAGAAATTAGAAGAAAAATGGCAAAAGATTCCTTTTTTTTATTGATAAGAGGGAAGAATTTGTGAAACAGAAGAAGGGGATTCAGAATTAAACGGGAAAGACATAAAAGAAAAAGTAGCAAGATTTTATTTTTCTTGTTTTTGGAGATTGCAATATCAATAATTAATATCCAATCTACCAATCAAGAGTTTTTTTTTATATGAATATGCAAAAACAAGGAAAAAATAAAAACTAACACGAATCAGAAATTAAATAAACAATAAAATTTAATCGTTACCTCCCCGGCAACGGCGCCAAAAACTTGATCGACGCTAGTCTATAAATTAGAAAAGCGCGACATTTGTAATAAATTCTGCAAGCATACAGGTGTGTAGCATACAGGTCGAACACAGGGAGGTGAATTAAATCAATTATTTATCTAATCTCTTGGGCGAGTTAGACAAAGCTTAGAGGTTGATTTTTTTCGCAAGGCAAAATAAAAACTGAAACTACGAATAAAAGATGCAATTAAATTCACTACAGATTTGAATCTAATCGGATCTATAATAAATTCAATGATTAAAATAAAATAGAACACTGGAAATAAAATTGCAGAAAAGAAATCAACAACTGAAAATAAAAATTAGGATTACCGCTGAATCTAATCAGACGGTCAATCACTAGTAAGAAAAATAGAAGCAATAGCAAATTGTGTTCTAGCAAATCTAATTGACTAGACAACACAATTTGCCATGAAAATAAAATGCAGAAACTAAAGAAAAGAAAGCTTTATTAAAGCTAAAAGAGAGTACAGAAGAATGAATCATTTTACAATGGTTACAGCACATATTTATAGATGAGAATAACCCTAATTAGGTCTATGAATAAATGGGCCTCCTCATTCATGAATATCTCTTGCCTTCCTTTCTCAACTTGATTGGAGAAAATCTGGGCATATCATGGTAAATATTTTCCATATCTCTCAATTCTCCCATGTGGCTAATTGATTGATAAAAGATTGCATATAATTAATTCTTCCAAACAAGGATGCTTATTAGACTCCAAAGGCAACAAAGGATAAAATCTTCACAATGGATCTTTTCTTGGCAGCAATTCAATCAGAAATTCTTCTAATTGAAATTGAATGATTCGAATTTAATTCCATGACAAAAATATGGCTATTGCTGAAATGTTAATTGGTGCACATCATAAATACATACACATGAATATGTGTATGTATATATATAACATAACACTAATCCAAATATTTCTCAAAGCAAGGGCCAGTGTGAACGCGCTCCGTTTCTTTGGCAAAAAGTGAGCTTGATGGGGTTCGAACTCAGGTCTCTCAGCACCAATTCCTATGCCTTCACCAATGAGCTACTACTTCTTTTGCAATTGAAATGAATTTGATGTGAGGAAGTATCTCTTTCTTGTAGTTGGCCTTTGATTTGAATTGAAGGAGGCAACGCTTGAAATCTGTAAAAACACATAAAAAATACCCAAAGTATCATTTATTTATTTACAAGAGATAAAGCATAAGAGTCATAAAATAAACACTTTTCAATGTCAATCAACAGTGTAGAATGCACTCTAGATGATGGATTGCTATTTTCATTGTTGTTATACACATTTGTTATGTGAAATCCATATAACCACATTATATGGTAATTGACTGTGTCTGATTCCAGTTCAGAATTATCAAATATTTTAAATTAATATTTAGTGAATATTGAAATGTGAAGCCGTGTTAAGTAGTTAAACACCATTTAACATGAACGGGAGTTTTGTCAATTTTATTCATTTTACAATGAATATCGAAAGTGATTTCAAAATCTGATAAATTGAATAGAATTGAAATTCGAATTAAAATGAATAGAATTGAAATTCGAATTAAATTGAATAGAATTGAAATTCGAATTAAATTGAACAGAATTGAAATTCGAATTGAATTAAATAGAATTGAAATTCGAATAAAATTGAATAGAATTGAAATTCGAATAAAATTGAAAAGAATTGAGATTTGAATAAAATTGGAATTCGAATTGAATTGAATATAATTGAAATTTGAATTGAATTAAATAGAATCGAAATTCAAATTGAATTAAATAGAATGGAAATTAGAATTGATTTGAAATGAATTTGAAATTAGAATTGATTTAAAACGAATTTAAAACGAATTTATATTTGAAAATTCAATTTTGATTTGAAATGGAAGTTGAAATCGTTTTGAAAACAAATTTAAAACGATTTATAAAATACGTTTTAAAAGGAAATCGACGAAATATATATTATATATATAATATAATGGCCTGAATAGAACGCGCCGCGCTGCGGTAGTTCGCGAATTTCGACCATTGACTTTGAACGGACATTACGGGAGATCCGACCGTCGGATTCCCCTAAAACTGGAACTGTTGGGTTCGTATCGAAACGAGCTTTCTAACAAATATTAGAGATTTGAAATCTAACGGTTGGATTTGGAATTATATCCAAATCAAAATTTGGAAAAGGTCGCTGTAAGTGCAGTTCGATGACCGTTGATGGAAATCGACTGCACGGGCCTTGATAAAATTATTAAAAATAGTAATTATTTGTGTAAAATCATAAGAAATGATTTGTGAAGAATTGGGATGAAAATTTCCATATTTGAAAAGATAAAAATAGATTTTTATCGAAATGAACTAGTTTTGAACTAGAATTATAATTCTATTTATTTTCAAAATAAATAAAGTGGATTTGAAATGGTTTTGAAAATAATCAGAATTTCCAATAATTTAATTGGAATTGAATTTGAATTGATTTTTGGGTTTATCGTGAACGGTGTTTTAAATAACACTTGTTCTTTAACCCGAAAATTAATAGAATGTGATTTTGGGTTTATAGTGAACCGTGTTTTAAATGGCATTGGCTCTTTAACCCAGTTAAAGACAAGATGTGATTTTCCTAAGTTAAACAATCATTAATATTGATTTTTGGGAAGATTAAAACCAAGTGGAGTTTTAATGAATCTTTAATTAGATTGAAATGGTCGAGAATATAGTATCACCAGTTTTTCTCCAAGCGATAATTAAATCTATAATTAGATTTGAACGTGAAATGGTAATTGAATTTGCCGATAACACCGTGGTGTTAGATATGAAGTATGACCAGTTTTACCTCATGGGATGAATAGGTTGGGATTGGGAAATAAAATAAATGATTACTTCGGTGTGGTTCGCTAATCCCGACTAGTTTGAATTGATATTCAAAAGAAGATTAAAGAATAAATTTAAAGAATTTATCTTTGATAAAATTAATGGGAACCTTTCCCAAAGTATAAGAATATTTGAATAAAAGAATATTCTGAATTGGAATGAGGCGTATGTTGTGTTTGTGTAACACTTGTTTATCATATACGTGAGTTATTCAGAAAGACCGCGTTTATCCCATTCTGAATAACTGATTCGACGTGATATCGAGGATGAAGATGGTGGTCGAAGACTGGAGGTCTTCACATCGTTTGGGTGATTACTGATGATCCTGATTGGGTTGTACACCCAAGAGGAGGGAATCAGTTGGTGATCATCCAGACGTACTTGGAGATCGATGGATATGCGAGGTACAAGGTGCCTTCGGTTTCGTTCAGACCCAGAACGAACTTGTAAATGGACTGTGTGTCTGACATTGGATTTTAGTCTGTGTGATTGATTTCTATTAAATATACATCTGTTTGGTGGCGGAGAATTTATTCTCTTGCTTAACACCCTTCTCTGAGACGTACGAGCTCAGGGGTTATATATTGATGGATATCAATCGCATGGAGTGAATTGCCTGTGTGGCATGCCTAAGTGGCAAATGATCAAGGCTTTTATTGAAAAGCAGAGTCTTGTGGTTGATGATCAAAGAACGGCCTATGTGGCATAGCTTTGTGTAGCGTTGATTCGTGAGCCTCACACCCCGGTTGTGAACCAGAAACAGGAGAAGTATCCAGGGAGGGCATGCGTTTCTTTCTAGCTAGTGGTGGTGTCAGTGCTTAAACTGGCTGACATTTATATACTTTTCACCTGTGTGGTTGTTGCTGTTGTGAGGCGCCTCGGATATATCGGTCGATCCGGGACCGATGGAGTCATTGGACTCAATTACGCCCCAAAGGGCGGGGAAACGCAGTGTTCAGGCATTTTAATCCACATCGGTGGACCGGCCCTGTGGCTCCTAAGGCTTGACAGAGTACTTGCCTGAGACATGGTAGGCTAGATTGTCTCAAATCGGTAGAGGACGATCCCTGGCCTCGGTTCATAGATGGAAATCCAATTTCCAAATACGTGACTTGGCGGTTTTGATTGTAGAGCATAGTACAACGACATGATATATGGTACCCATGCCGTCTATGATTGATATTTATGATTGAAAATGTTTTGACATGATACACTTATAGTAATATCAAAATAATCTGTTTTTAAACGTATCAAGCATTCTTTGGCTATTATAAGGTAAAACGCTATCCTACGGCTTGTGTTGCATTATGTGATGGGACCTGGGTCTTATAATAGCTTCATTTTTATTTATTTAGCATTGCGGTGTTGTTTTATGCACTGGTATTCATGGGAGGAAACCCGATCCGTGTTATATGGCGTGGTCCCTTGATTTACCTAACTTTAAAATAAAGATTAATAACTGTTTTAGTTCTCACACCAGTCCCATGACTGACCTGGATTTTATTGTTTTAACCTAAACTCTGGGTGCCCTTATTTTGACATGGGCAGCTAGTAGTTTTGGTTTTGCAGATTTATATTCACAGGATCCTGGTTTACAGCTGGAACGATACTCGGAAAGCTCTGTATCTATGTATTACTTCTAGTTGTGTATTGTATTATTTTCCACTGCTATGAATGTATTGTAATCTCTGATATTTTATAATGTATATTATTTGTTAATACTCTGTATATTCTCGTATTCTGATGTTATTGTTGTAATAAACAATGAAATGTTCTTCTTTCTGCGTTCTTTTATGTGTTGTTCTCAACTCAATCCGTGCTTTCCTTCACGGGGAAGTTCGGGTCGTCTCAGTTAGTATCAGAGCTTTGGTTTAAAGAGCTCGAGAACAAGACATATTCGAACCAAATGAAAGAATTCATCAGATATTGGATTAGTAATATCCAATTAGAATGACTCGTTAGAGGTGGGATCAGTAGTATCCTAGAACGAGTGCGAAGAGTATATTTTTCAAATGAAAACAATTTTGTTTTGAAAGTTAAATTCAAGTATACGTATTTGAATATTTTATTTATATTGAATTTGGACAATCCAGTATATAAAGATTTTGCGTATACGTCTGATCCACGTGTATTCGAAGTTTCAATATACTGGATAGATATAGAATCACACTTTAGTCGCTCGGACTTGATTCTGATGATTGACGTGCCATCATCAGAATTTATTTTCGTGTTTCAAAAGTGGGATTTCTATATGTTTCCAATTGACTGGTGTGAGAACCAAAATTAGATAGGGTCTATTGTTGTGATTTGGCACAAAAAATGTGATTTTTGGCTATATATCAAAATTATGAATTTGAAATGATAATTTACTAATTGATTGATGGTTGTGTTGTATGATTATTCCTTTAAACCATTATGTGAATGAACGGTGAATTTAGGCCAAATTGTACCAAATATTGAACTTGATTGAAATTTGTTCGGAATTGCATGCATATACATGTACTTACATTGAACAGGTCATAGCAAGGAGGCTAGAGCAGAAGAATAAAATTGTTTGACCGACAAATAGGTACATGTTTACCATAATTTTCTATTTTGTTTGGGTGATGATGATTTTATGAACCGGTTGGCTAGCCGCTTGGCTTTTTCTTTTTCTTTTGGATTGAAGAAGGCCATGGGAGGCTATATCAAATATCCCGAAGTCCCTGGTGCAGGGGAGGTTATGGCAAATTATTTCGAAAATTCAGGGTATTAGCCAAATTTTTGAAAAATTTGAAAAGTTCTTAGAAACTGGAAAATTTGAAGAACTTAAGCCGTAAAGAAAACAATGAAAGTTGAGTTGATTTGTTAAACAACTTTAGGCTTCGTTCCTTTTCAGGGACGAAAAGTTTTAAGTGGGGGAGATTGTAATAACCCGGAAATCTGAGCCAATTTAAAATTTTTATTTTGGCAATTTTGATGAATTTTGATTATTTAAAATGAATGATTTTAAATAATAATGATGAGAAATTTATTTTGAATAGAATTAGAACGTATATATTTATATAGCTCGACGTTAGAAAATAAATAAATAATTATAATTATAAAAGGAATTGAAAATGGCGCGGTAGTTTGAAAATTCGATATCAAAGTTCAAATGAATGTACAGGATTCAAATTAAACCGGATTTTAGTGAAACCAAGAATAATAGAATCTATTTGAGAATATCTTTCCAATGAATCCGAAAAATCGAAATTTCATAGCGGGGATATAAGTTATGCCCAGTTGAAAATTCAGAATAGTCGCTATGGAATTCTGGCCCTTAAAAATGGAAATTTTGCAAACGACCTCGGTTTTCGACGAAACCACTTTTGTTGGATTTGTGATGTCAAGTTATTGCTAGATTCCAAAATTCGTACTTTTTTGAATCAATATGTGAGCGTGGCAAAGGAAAACGCGTTTGACCAGTTTTAGTTGATTTTAATTGACTGGAAAATGGCCATTTTCCAAACGGTCTCAGAATTCGACGAAATTAATTTTTTTAGGACTGTATCATCAATACGAAGTTAGAAAATATTTTCGGGAATTTTTAGAGTCTGTATGTGGCCCCGGTAAATTGAAATGTGCGTTCAAAATCAATATATAGATTTATATTTTGATTTTGACGAAAACTGATCGAAATGATCGAATCAGTTCACGATACATATCCCATTGTGTTCGAAATGGGGGTAATTAGCTATGGACGACATTCGGTGGGTTCGATTTCGAACTCAAAATAAATAGTTGCTTTTTAAAATTAAATAATTAAATAAATAAAAATATTATAAAAACCCCCCTCCTTCACCTTTCTCTAGCTCACTACCTCCTCGTTCAGAAAATCAAGAAAAAGAAGAAAAAAAACGCGACACCCTTACAGCATCCACCGCCGCCTTGCCGTCAACGCGCCCCCCAGAACCTCGCCGCCGATCCTCCAAACCACCACCCCTCCCTTCCCTTCGATTCAGGAACCCAGTAGCCTCCCAACCTCCTGAAGCCGACGTCGACGCCACCAACACCGTGAGACCGCGACTTCCCCCTCCTCCAGCGATGCAAACAAACCCCCTCCTCCTCCCTCTTCATCTAAGACAGTGAGTTCCTTTTTAATTTTAGCTAATTTAGATTTTAAAACTGAAATTTGTGTGATTTTAAAACAGAAGTTTATATGATTTTAAAACTGATATTAGAATTATTTTTGAAAATATATATACATAGTATTAAAAGGTAAAAGGTTTGATTTTTATTATTTATATAATATTGAAATATAAAGAGGCAATTTTTATAATGTAAGAATATGGTTTTTTTTAAATATACAAAAAGGTTTGAACTTTAGTTATAAAGAAATATCGTATTTTTATATAGAAAAGATGCGATTTTTAGATAGAAAAGATGCGATTTTTAATAAGAGAAAGGTTTAATTTTTATTTTATGAAACTATGATTTTTATATAAGGAAATTAAGGATTTTTATATAAAGAAAAATACGATTTCTCATTGTACAAACGATTTTTATTTATAGTCATAGATAATAAAAATATAATTTTTATATAAGTAGTGAATCAAAAATATAATTTTTATGTAGTGAGAAGAATAAAAATGTGATCTTTATAATATGTATAGCGTATAAGAATAGAATTTCTATCTATATAGTAGCGGTATAAAAATATAATTTTTATCTATATAGTAGCAGTATAAAAAATGTGATTTTTATCCATATAGAGTGATTATAAAAATGTGATTTTTATATGCATAGCAACAATATAAAAATTGGGGTTTTTATATATGTAGTGGCTACGGGCAATGTAATTGACAAAAGGCGAGCACGACAGAGATTTTCTACATATGAAGAGTCGCGGTGTATTGGTTTAGCTAGTCGGTGAGAACTCCTCACTTTTAATCTATTTTCTAGTTGAAATATATACTAGGATGCAAACGGTGCTTAGTAGCACCCGATACCCGTCGTCCACAGACCATGGATGACTTGTTTGTTTGATTGTCGTGTTGTGAAAATTGATTGTGTGATGGAATAAATATTTTATAGTTAAAAATATAATTTTTAACGTGTATACAAAATAAATATTTATAAACAAATCGAACGATTTGTTTATACACACACATTTGACTGATATTGATTAGGACGATAAATTTTACACATCGCCCAACTGCACAAACGAAACTTGTGTTTGATTGATAGAAACCCCACACGGGTATTGGGATGAAATTGGACATAAACTAATCCCAATAATTAGCTGTATGTCGATTAATTGATTGACAGACTGTGTAAGCGTTGAATATTTATATTCAATGCTTATACAGTGTAGAATGCACTCTGGATGATGGATTGTTGTTTTCATTGTTGTTATACACATTTGTTGTGTGAAATCCATATAACCACATTATATGATAATTGACTGTGTCTAATTCCAGTTCAGAATTATCGAATATTTTAAAATAATATTTAGTGAATATTGAAATGTGAAGCCGTGTTAAGTAGTTAAACGCCATTTTAACACGAACGGGAATTTTGTCAATTTTATTCATTTTACAATGAATATCGAAAGTGATTTCAAAATCTGATAAATTGAATAGAATTGAAATTCAAATTAAATTGAATAGAATTGAAATTCGAATTGAATTGAATAGAATTGAAATTCGAATTGAATAGAATTGAAATTCGAATTAAATTGAATAGAATTGAAATTCGAATTAAATTGAATAGAATTGAAATTCGAATTGAATTGAATATAATTGAAATTTGAATTGAATTAAATAGAATTGAAATTCGAATTGAATTAAATAGAATGGAAATTAGAATTGATTTGAAATGAATTTGAAATTAGAATTGATTTGAAATGAATTTAAAACGAATTTATATTTGAAAATTCAATTTTGATTTGAATTTTAGATGGAAGCTGAAATCGTTTTGAAAACAAACTTAAAAAGATTTATAAAATACATTTTAAAAGGAAATCGATGAAATATATATTATATATATAATATAATGGCCTGAATAGAACGCGCTGCGCTGCGGTAGTTCGCGAATTTCGTCCATTGACTTCGAACGGACATTACGGGAGATCCGACCGTCGGATTCTCCTAAAACCAGAACCATTGGGATTGTATCGAAAAGAGCTTTCTAAGAATATTAGAGATTTGAAATCTAACGGATGGATTTGGAATTATGTCCAAATCAAATTTGGAAAAGGTCGCTGTAAGTGCAGTTCGATGGCCGTTGACGGAAATCCACTGTACGGGCCTTGATAAAATTATTAAAACTAGTAATAATTTGTGTAAAATCATAAGAAATGATTTGTGAAGAAGTGGGATGAAAATTTCCATATTTGAAAAGATAAAAATAGATTTTTATCGAAATGAGCAAGTTTTGAACTAGAATTATAATTCTATTTATTTCTAAAATAAATAAAGTGGATTTGAAATGGTTTTGAAAATAACCAGAATTTCCAATAATTTATTGGAATTGAATTTGAATTAATTTTTGGGTTTATCGTGAATGGTGTTTTAACTAACACTTGTTCTTTAACCCGATAATTAATAGAATGTGATTTTGGGTTTATAGTGAACCGTGTTTTAAATGGCATTGGCTCTTTACCCCAGTTAAAGGTAGGACGTGATTTTCCCAAGTTAAACAATCATTAATATTGATTTTTGGGAAGATTAAAACCAAGTGGAGTTTTAATGAATCTTTAATTAGATTGAAATGGTCGAGAATGGAGTATCGTCTGTTTTGCTCTAGGCGATAGTTAAATCTTTAATTAGATTTGAACGTGAAATGGTAATTGAATTTCCTGATAACACTGTGGTATTAGATATGAATTATGACCATTTTTACTTCATGGGATGAATAGGTTGGGATTGGGAAATAAAATAAATGATTACTTCTGTGTGGTTCGCTAATCCCGACTAGTTTGAATTGATATTCAAAAGAAGATTAAAGAATAAATTTAAAGAATTTATATTTGATAAAATTAATGGGAACCTTTCCCAAAGTATAAGAATATTTGAATAATAGAATATTCTGAATTGGAATGAGGCGTATGTTGTGTTTGTGTAACACTTGTTTATTATATACGCGAGTTATTCAGAAAGACTGGGTTTATCCCATTCTGAATAACTGATTCGATGTGATGTCGAGGATGAAGACGGTGGTCGAAGACTGGAGGACTTCACATCGTTTGGGTGATTACTGATGATCTTGATTGTGCTATACACCAAAGAGGAGGGAATCAGTTGGTGATCGTCCAGCGTACTTGGAGATCGATGGATATGCGAGGTAGTGCCTCCGGTTTCGTTTAGACCCAGAACGAACTTGTAAATGGACTGTGTGTCTGACATTGGATTTTAGTCTGTGTGATTGATTTCTATTAAATATACATCTGTTTGGCAGTAGAGAATTTATTCTTTTGCTTAACGCCCTTCTCTGAGACGTACGAGCTCAGGGGTTATATATTGATGGATATCAGTCGCATTGAGTGAATTGCCTGTATGGCATGCCTAAGTGGCAAATGATCAAGGCTTTTGTTGAAAAGCAGAGTCTTGTGGTTGATGATCAAATCAAGATCTGTGTGGCATAGCTTTGTGTAGAGTTGATTCGCGAGCCTCACACCCCGGTTGTGAACCAGAAACGGGAGAAGGATCCAGGGAGGGCATGCGTTTCTTTCTAGCTCGTGGTGGTGTCAGTGCTTAAACTGGCTGACATTTATATACTTTCCACCTGTGTGGTTGTTGTTGTTCTGAGGCGCCTCGGATATATCGGTCGATCTGGGACCGATGGAGTCATTGGACTCAATTACGCCCCAAAGGGCGGGGAAACGCAGTGTTCAGGCATTTTAATCCACATCGGTGGACCAGCCCTGTGGCTCCTAAGGCTTGACTGAGTACTTGCCTGAGACATGGTAGGCAAGATTGTCTCGAATCGGTAGAGGACGATCCCTGGCCTCGGTTCATAGATGGAAATCCAATTTCCAAATACGTGACTTTGCGGTTTTGATTGTAGAGCCTAGTACGGCGACATGATATATGGTACCCATGCCGTCTATGATTGATATTTATGATTGAAAATGTTTTGACACAATACACTTATAGTAATATCAAAATAATCTATTTTTAAACGTATCAAGCATTCTTTGTCTATTATAAGGTAAAACCCTATCCTCCGGCTTGTGTTGCATTGTGTGATGGGACCTGGGTCTTATAATAGCTTCATTTTTATTTATTTAGCATTGCGGTGTTGTTTTATGCACTGGTATTCTTGGGAGGAAACCCGTTCCGTGTTATATGGCGCGGTCCCTTGATTTACCTAACTTTAAAATACAGATTAATTACTGTTTTAGTTCTCACACCAGTCCCATGACTGACCTGGAGTATATTGTTTTAACCTAAACTCTGGGTGCCCTTATTTTGACATGGGAAGATAGTAGTTTTGGTTTTGCAGATTTATATTCACAGGATCCTGGTTTACAGCTGGAACGATACTCGGAAAGCTCTGTATCCATGTATTACTTCTAGCTGTGTATTGTATTATTTTCCGCTGCTAAGTAATGTATTGTAATCTCTGATATTTTATAATGTATATTATTTGTTAATACTCTGTATATTCTCGTATTTTGATGCAATTATTGTAATAAACAATGAAATGTTCTTCTGTCTACGTCCTTTTGTGTGTTGTTCTCAACTCAGTCCGTGCTTTCCTTCACGGGGAAGTTCGGGTCGTCTCAGAATTTCTGAAAAAGGTTGGTAAGGGACCATTCTTGGACGAGAGGCGTCACTCATTTTTTCTACAAAGATGAATAATATATTCCTTTAGCTTTGTAGTGATTAAAAGTAAATAGTTTCGGTAGAACAATTACTCTCTACCTCATGTAGATGGTCTCTTTGAGTATTTAGAGCGAGCCAGTCCTTTCTGTAGCAAGATTTCTTTGTTATTGATTTCCACCAGGTTTTGAGTGGTGGAAAGGATCAGAGATGAAGTTTTTCGTAGAACAATCGCTGGATTTTAAGAGCAATTGTCATACCTTTTCGACTAGCATGTGCCTAAGTCTAATTATTGACTTGTGTGGTGTGATGATTGGTGAGGCCTTGTAATAATTTGGTGGGGGTTTATATAGATGACATGTTGGTCTGACCAAAGATACCAATGGATAAATTTGGTATTTAAATAAGGAATTCAATACTTATATGAACATGGACCAAAGACCAAGTACTCTAAGATCACTTTTGAAATGCAAGGAATTTTCTTGTATTAGTGAATTATATGGAAATATTACTGAACCTTTTACCAAGATATATATTTTCTTAACCTACCTCACTGAGAGAAGTTTAGATTTTATGAGAAAATTGAGAAACTATTTTTAAAAGTTCCGATTAATACTACTTGGAAGCAATAGTAGAGGACCCATGAGGGTAGCTACCTTGAAATAACTAGTTTTTCAGTTAGATCATTAGAGCGTTACCTATTATGAGGAAGGTTTGAAACTTAAATGACTATAGATTGTTGATTTTTTATCCCTACAATAAATTGAAGCTTAAGTAAATAAAGGTAAATTAAATTCAGTGTCTGTAACAACCCGTATTTTTAATTACATGTTATAATGTAAATCAAGGCAGAATTAATTTGTAAAATCTGAATCAAGGGAAACGGGCTGTGCCATTGCGTTCGTCTCGGAAAAATACACGAAATAGAGTCCGAGTTTTCGAAAAACGGAGTCCGTATGACCAAGTTATGGCCCATTGAAGTTTTCAGAAAATTCCAAGCCCGAAAACAGTTCAAATTCGAATTCAGATTCGAATTGCAACCAAGGGAGAAAGGGCGGGAATTTTTCCCGCCCTAGGCAGGGTCAACACCAGTGTCGACCCCCCCCAATGGGTCGACACCCATGTCGACCCATGGGTCAACACCCATGTCGACCCCCCCCCCCCCCCGGTCGGACCAGTTTTTCTGGTGCACCATTTGTGACATGTGAGTCTTGCTCTAGAAGTTTCTGACGGGATTTGACGGACCTGATGTGTTTTAGGGTTAATCCTATGGTCTAAACTAACCTAATCACCTATAAAAAGACCCTAATACCTAGCCTAAGTCATCATAAATCAATCCTACAACTAAACTATGCCAAAATGTCTCTTGATCATGGCCTCCATCCCCTTCATGAAAATACGAGAGTTCCTAAGCTTGTTTGAGGGTTTCTAAGCTTGAATTAAGGCCAAAGTTCAATATTTCTTCATCAAAGCAAGGATCTTTTGCTTGTTTCTCAAGGGTTTTCATTGGAGCTTGTCATTTGGGAGTGTTTAGAGTTGCTAGTGGCTTCGTCTCAATCTTAATTTATATTAATTATAGTCTTCATAGCATTGTAAGCCCTATACTACTCTTAGATTCTAACTATGAAGTTAAATATGACATGTTGCAAGTTGAGTTTGGGCCTAAGTATGATATGTGCTTTGATCCTATCATGTTATGCATAAGTTTAATTCTATGCGTGTTTGTAAAGCTATCACCTTGACCTTGTGGGCTAAAAGCTATAAGCTTTATGTTTAAATGTTGCATTATGCAACATGAGAACCCTCATAACCTTTATGATAACTTGCATATAATGTTATATGCGAACTTCTAGCCACCATCCTATGTCATTTATGATCATGTTTCACCTATTTGCTTAAGTTGATGTTATGCATGTTTTGAGGCCCATGATGTGATATGCAAGCTTATGAACCTATTTATGCCTCATATGCCACCATGTTTAACTTGTGGCCAACCTTATTACCTTATGCCCTTTTTTCATGCTTTTGCCAAGTTCCCTCTTTTGATCTATGTTATGTTATGCGAAACGTACATGCGATGGGAATGCGTTGGGTTGGGTAATATTAATGACATGAAACATGATTTTGAAATATGACATGAACATTGACTTGTGATTATGTTGTAAACATAATAATGGACATGACACTTAGAAAATATGAGTGTGGCCAACTCGAGGTTGGGTTGAGTTTGTAGCATAAATCTACCCGGAACCGACCGGCTTAAATAGTGGCTACAAGCAATAGGACCCAATGTGAGTAGTTGGTCATGTCACACTTGAAACCCGAGGTTAGACCAAGTTGTGGTGTAAAGCTACCCGGACCCGCCCAGCTTAACTAGTAACCACAACAAAGTCTAATGTGAGAGGTTGGGTGCATTAAAATAATTAATGCCACATGGTAGGGTTAAGTCATGGACCACTTGAATACTTAACCAATTAAACACGATGGGTTGATAGGGTTAAGTCATGAACCTTGGGTACACTTAACCAACTTGATTGGGTAGGGTTAACCACATTTAACCCGCTAGAAACCCTAGTTACGTGGTCCTTTTCACCAGTAACCCTCTTGATTGTATCATGATACCCTAGGGACTAGGCTAGGGTGGGGCACGATTACTGGGCTGACATGTAAGCGACCAAAACGACGGCTGAGTAGGTGCGCCGGTGTAGGTTCAAGCGGACCATGGTCGTGCACATGGTCCGGAGTTGAAAAAGCAGACACGGGTACCCGTAGGTTTAGACTGTGCGTGCTTGATTTGTGTCTGTGGTTGGCACCCTAGGGCCTGATACACCCTAGGGTGGACCTAGCACAGTTTGACTACACTTCGTGATTGGGCCGTATGACACCGACACTTGACGAATTAGGCTTATAGGGAGCCGATCGACTAGACCGAGTAGTTGGACCTTGATTTAGGTCATCTCATGGGTTTGGGCCAACATTGGGCCAAGGGATCATTTCTTGTTTATACTTGACATGGATTGGAATACTAGTACACACCTGGTGCAACTTAACCTTGTATATGCGATGCCACACTTGATCTATCTTTTCACCATGCCAGTTATCACCCTACATCTCATCTCTGTTTTACATGTTCAGTTAACTTTATTAGTTTTTATACTAATAGTAGATAGGACTTACCAGTCTTTTTGACTGACCCGTTTTCTTTCGCCTCTTTTCTTCCGTCCCCCCCCCCCAGGTTTGCAGGGTGGGAACACTGTTACCTAGCTGGATCTTTAGCTGTTTTCTGGATAGCTCACGTATGGTTTGAGCATGCTATGGCCTTATGTTACTTTGGGGATAGTTACTTTATGTTTCTTTTTCAGTTTATGTTCTAGACTTTGTTTTATGGGAAAATAATGACCACGTACTTTGATGTAACTTGACTATGGTTTTGAAATGCTAGTTTTATCCGCTGCTTTACTACTCTGTTTTACTTATATGTTCTGTCTTGTGATATCTGCATGCATGTTTACCTCGTTTAATGCCCCTCCAATGCCAGTGCCCTTGCAAGAGTGGCATTGGCGGAGGTGGGGTGTTGCATTTGGTATCAGAGCATAAGGTTTACAAGATTTGAGCAAAAGGTTTTTAAAACTTACCTTTTTGAAAAACTATTTTCAAAACCAATTAAGTATTTTCCAAGAAAAGTCTAGTTATTTTGAAAAAGGCTATTCCCCAAAAGCCATTAGCACTATCCTTCGTTTCCTAATTCTGAATCTATCTTTTTTCTTTTTTAGTATGGCCGATCTTAACCTTGCCGAGGGAGTGACCATTCCCGGATGGTTCCGGAGGTACTTGGAAGCTAGGGCCAACAATGTGGGCCCAGCAAATACCCCCACCGTAACTGAGGTTCCCCCTCCTCCTCCCCCTCCTCAACATCCACAAGCAGATTTCGCAAAGGTTTGCAAGGACTTTAAGGCGATGGGTGGCAAGAATTTCATTGGGATGGAGACTTTTGTGGAGGCACGAAATTGGTTGAAAGAAACTAAAGATCTTTTCGCTATTTTTGATGTGGAAGACCATAGAAAGGTTTTATTAGCAGCATGACTATTAAAAGAAGAAGCTGCTTATTGGTGGGAGGTCACCAATGCTAATAGACCTATAGAGACTTGGGCCGACTTTAGGACAAGATTTGGGCTTAAGTTTCTATCGTCAGCTGAGGCAAATCTGCAATTGGAGAAGTTTATATCTTTGAAGCAAGGGGACATGACAGTGAGGGAGTATGTGAATGAGTTTAACCAGCTCGCTCGATTCGGTTTGGACATGGTTAATACTCCCCAGAAGAAGGCTTTACGCTTTGCACGAGGGTTGAACGAGCCATTACAAGGTTTAGCCCTGTCTCATATACCCATGGGAACCACTTTTGAAGGCTTAGTAGACATGGCATTGCTTCAAGGAGACGATAAGAATGGCAAGAAAGAAGTCAAGCCTAATGAGACTCAAGCCAAGAAGACAGACTCTAAGTGGGGTGGAAACCAGAGCAATCAGAACAAAAAGAACAACAAGGGCAACAAGGGCAACAAGGCCAAGGCAAAGGACCCAAGGAAATGCAACTACTGTGGGATTGTTGGGCACATAGCTAAAGACTGTAGGAAGAAGAAGAGGAAGCTGGGCGAATGCTTTCATTGTGGAGAGACTGGACACTTTAGCAAGGATTGCCCCAAGAAGCAAGGGCAGAATCAGCGTGCAGGACCTTCTGGAGGGCAAGTGCATGCTCTCAACACTGCTCCAGCTCAGGGCCGAGGTAGTATTTCTGTAGAAAGTCTTGTTTATATTTCTGACTTTCCTGTTCGCACCTTATTTGATTCTAGCGCATCGCATAGTTTTATTTCTTCTGACATTGTTGAAAGTTTGCACCTAAGTACTTGTCTAGTTGAGGATCCCGTCAGTGTTTCAAATCCAATTGGGTGTTCCGCCCATTTATCTATGATTTGTGTGGATTTGAAGATTTCCATCTTGACCGTAGAATTCACGTGTAATGCTTATGTTCTCGGGTTCACGGGATACGGGTTGATTTTGGGCATGGATTGGTTGTCCAGTTATGGAGCCATTCTCGATTGTGAGCATAGGGTGGTGAGGCTCATGACTCGCCTCGGTAATACCCTAGAAATTTCTTGTAACCCTAGAGGTCCCGTCATGTTATGTTATCTTGAATCTCTTGACTCGTCCATCAATGATCTGCAATCTGTAAGGGTGGTTCGAGAATATCCTGATGTCTTTGAAGAGGTTAAGGGTTTACCCCCTAAACGAGAGATAGACTTTCACATTTATCTTGTTGATAATGCCAAGCCAGTATCATTGCCCGTTAGGCACATGGCCCCACGAGAAAGAAGAGAGCTCAGTAAGCAAATCAAGGAGCTGCTTGAGAAGAATTTTATTAGGCGAAGCATTTTTGAATGGGGTGCTCCGGTGGTATTCGCTACTAAGGCGGATGGTTCGCTTCGTCTATGTGTTGATTATCGAGAGTTGAACAAGTTGACAAAGAAGAATAAGCACCCGTTACCGAGGATTGATGATCTCTTTGACCAGCTTGTTGGTGCTTCTGTTTTCTCTCAGCTTGATCTAGCCACCGGATTCCATCAGCTTAGAGTGGCTGAGGATAGTATTGATAAAACTGCGTTTAGGACTCCAGATGGATTCTTTGAATGGCTTGTCATGCCATTCGGTTTGACTAATGCACCCGCCTACTTCGTAGACTTGATGAGTAGGGTGTTCAGGGAGTTCCTTAACAATTTTGTTGTTGTCTTCGTGGATGATATTCTGATCTTCTCAAAGGATGAGGAAGAGCATGCTAGGCATCTCAAGGAAGTGATGGATACGCTTAGAGCGCATCAGTTGAAAGCCAAGTTCTCCAAATGTCATTTCTGGAGAAGGGAAGTTCGGTTTCTTGGACATATAGTTTCTAAGCAAGGCATAGCGATGGATCCCGCGAAAGTGGTTGTGGTTCAAGACTGGAAGACTCCTAGGAATGCAACCGAAGTAAGAAGCTTTCTCGATCTGGCGGGCTACTATAGGAAGTTCATCAGGGACTTCGCTAAGATTTCGGCCCCTCTATCTAGGTTGACGAAGAAGAACTTAGTCTTTGCATGGGACTTGGAGTGTGAGCTTGCTTTTCAAAGGCTCAAGAGAGCCCTTACCACAGCTCCAGTTTTGGCAGTACCCGATGGCAGTAAGATGTTTACCGTGTACACCGACGCATGTGGCACGGGGTTAGGTGCTGTTCTGATGCAAGAGGGAAGAGTGGTATGTTATGGGGGTAGGCAACTTAAATTTCATGAGAAGAACTATCCCACTCATGATTTGGAGTTGGTGGCGATCGTCTTTGCACTCAAATCCTGGCGCCACTATCTCCTAGGCGAAAGGTTTGAGTTGTATACTGATCACAAGTCACTTTAGTACCTCTTCTCGCAGAAAGATCTGAATCTAAGGCAGCAAAGGTGGATGGAATTCCTGGCATCTTATGACTTCGAGATAGCTTATATCCCTGGCAAGGGTAATGTTGTGGCAGACGCACTAAGCAGAAGGAGGTTGACTTTGAGTCCCTTGTTTATTGAGATGAAGAACTTAGAGTTCTTGGCAACCTTTGATTTCACGACGACTGTTGAGTCGATGACGGGTTCATTAGCATCCCTTGAGCTTAGACCCACACTTCTTGATCAAGTTGGGGCTTCGCAGAAGGAAGATCCACAGATAGTCGAAGTCATGGATAAGTTGATTCGTGGTGAGACGTCTAGTCACCTTGCTAGATATACTATTGATGATAAAGGTTGGCTAAGGCGTGATGGAAGGCTATGCGTTCCACAAGTAGGAGACTTGGTGCATAAAGTTCTCGAAGAAGCACATCACTCGAAGATGACTATACATCCTGGAGGAGATAAGATCTATAGAGATATGAAGCGCACTTTCTTTTGGGCTGGAATGAAGAAAGATGTGGCAGAGTATGTTTCAAAGTGCATGGTGTGCCAACAAGTGAAAGCCGAGTCAAAGAAACCAGGTGGGCTATTACATCCATTAGAGGTCCCGCAATGGAAGTGGGAGAGTATTCTATGGATTTTGTGGATGGATTGCCTAGGTCAAGGAAAGGGAACACGAGCATATGGGTCATAGTTGACAGACTTACGAAGAGTGCTCACTTCATCCCAGTAACGAGCAAAAGGACCGCATCATGGCTAGCATCTATTTATCTTCGAGAGATAGTGCGGTTGCATGGAGTTCCTTCTAGCATAGTTAGCGATCGTGACCCAATTTTCACTAGCCAGTTCTAGAATAGTCTGCAAGAAGCGATGGGTACGCGATTGAATCTGAGTACAGCCTATCACCCCCAGACGGATGGCCAAACCGAAAGGCTGAATAGAGTGTTAGAAGATCTTTTGAGGCTTTGTGTTCTTGACTTTGGTGGTACTTGGGAAGACCACCTTTCTCTTGTAGAGTTTGCTTATAATAATAGCTATCAAGCCAGCATAGGGATGGAACCATTTGAAGCTTTGTATGGGAGGCCGTGTAGGTCACCATCTTGTTGGTGGGAGACAACAGATAGGCTTATACATGGGCCCGATATGATACGGGACACATCCGAGAAAGTCGAATTGGTGAGAAGACGGATGAAAGCGGCCCAAGATAGACAGAAATCCTATGCTGACAAGCGAAGGGCAGATTTGGAATTCGAAGTGGGAGACATGGTTTTCGTGAAGGTTTCTCCTTTGCGTAATGTGGTACGTTTTGGAGCAGTTGGGAAGCTGGCACCAAGGTTCGTAGGACCCTTCCCTATCATAGAGAGAATTGGAAAGATGGCCTATAAGGTGGAATTGCCCGAGAAGCTGGCCGGAGTGCATAATGTCTTTCATGTCTCGCATCTCCGAAAGTGCCTACATGAGTCCGCTGAGGTGGTTGAACCAAGCATTCTTGAAGACGTGGAGATAGAGAAAGAGGCAACCTTGAGAAGAGCTCTGATTCGTATCTTGGGAACAGAGATCAAGAAGTTAAGGAATCGAGAAGTAAAATTGGTGAAAGTTCAATGGAGTGAAGCCGATAAAGATGCAACTTGGGAAACCGAGGAGAAGATGCGTGGGCTTTATCCATTCCTTTTTGAGGGTACATTCTCAATCTCCTTTCCTAATTAGCATATCTTTCTTTTTGCTATCCATGTTTATCTTGTTATCTCGTAATCGTGTCATGAGAACCTTAGGAAGAAACCCTTTGGATGAAACATGTATTTGAAACATGTTATGCTTGATGGTTGCAAGTGGTTGCAAGTGTTTGCAAGTGGATACTCATGGATGCATGATACACATTAGGCACTAAGATCGGCTCACACACTTTCATGTTGCATATGCATGAGTGTTTATGCTTATTCATGGATGAAACTTGTTGTGCTATCACGTGGATGTTGCATATGAATGAATGTTATGTGCACTCATGTAGAGATTATAAATTATGTTAGGAATTTGCATACATATGGACTCATTACACTAACATACTTTGCATTAAGGAGGTTTACTGAATCAGTAACCGCCTGATTTTCGCATTAGATAAGTACATATACACACACCTTTGCATATGATCATACATCATTTAGAATCTTTTAAGGACAATGGCTGCATGTGGATGATGTTTTGAGTAGATGAATGATGGATGGTAGGATACGTTCTTCCTAACTTGGAGATTTCGGGGACGAAATCCTTTAAGGAGGGGAGAATGTAACAACCCGTATTTTTAATTACATGTTATAATGTAAATCAAGGCAGAATTAAATTGTAAAATCTGAATCAAGGGAAACGGGCTGTGCCATTGCGTTCATCTCGGAAAAATACGCGAAATAGAGTCCGAGTTTTCGAAAAACGGAGTCCGTATGACCAAGTTATGGCCCATTGAAGTTTTCAGAAAATTCCAAGCCTGAAAACAGTTCAAATTCGAATTCATATTCGAATTGCAACCAAGGCAGAAAGGGCGGGAATGTTTCCCGCCCCAGGCAGGGTCGACACAGGGGTCGACACCAGTGTCGACCCCCCCCAATGGGTCGACACCCATGTCGACCCAGGGGTCGACCCCCCCGGTCGGACCAGTTTTTCTGGTGCACCATTTGTGACAAGTGAGTCTTGCTCTAGAAGTTTCTGACGGGATTTGACGGACTTGATGTGTTTTAGGGTTAATCCTATGGTCTAAACTAACCTAATCACCTATAAAAAGACCCTAATAACTAGCCTAAGTCATCATAAATCAATCCTATAACTAAACTATGCCAAAATGTCTCTTGATCATGGCCTCCATCCCCTTCATGAAAATATGAGAGTTCCTAAGCTTGTTTGAGAGTTTCTAAGCTTGAATTAAGGCCAAAGTTCAATCTTTCTTCATCAAAGCAAGGATCTTTTGCTTGTTTCTCAAGGGTTTTCATTGGAGCTTGTCATTTGGGAGTGTTTAGAGTTGCTAGTGGCTTCGTCTCAATCTTAATTTATATTAATTATAGCCTTCATAGCATTGTAAGCCCTATACTACTCTTAGATTCTAACTATGAAGTTAAATATGACATGTTGCAAGTTGAGTTTGGGCCTAAGTATGATATGTGCTTTGATCCTATCATGTTATGCATAAGTTTAATTATATGCGTGTTTGTAAAGCTATCACCTTGACCTTGTGGGCTAAAAGCTATACGCTTTATGTTGAAATGTTGCATTATGCAACATGAGAACCCTCATAACCTTTATGGTAACTTGCATATAATGTTATATGCGAACTTCTAGCCACCATCCTATGTCATTTATGATCATGTTTCACCTATTTGCTTAAGTTGATGTTATGCATGTTTTGAGGCCCATGATGTGATATGCAAGCTTATGAACCTATTTATGCCTCATATGCCACCATGTTTAACTTGTGGCCAACCTTATTACCTTATGCCCTTTTGTCATGCTTTTGCCAAGTTCCCTCTTTTGATCTATGTTATGTTATGCGAAACGTACATGCGATGGGAATGCGTTGGGTAGGGTAATATTAATGACATGAAACATGATTTTGAAATATGACATGAACATTGACTTGTGATTATGTTGTAAACATAATAATGGACATGACACTTAGAAAATATGAGTGTAGCCAACTCAAGGTTGGGTTGAGTTTGTAGCATAAATCTACCCGGAACCGACCGGCTTAACTAGTGGCTACAAGCAATAGGACCCAATGTGAGTAGTTGGTCATGTCGCACTTGAAACCCGAGGTTAGACCAAGTTGTGGTGTGAAGCTACCCGGACCCGCCCGGCTTAACTAGTAACCACAACAAAGTCTAATGTGAGAGGTTGGGTGCATTAAAACAATTAATGCCACATGGTAGGGTTAAGTCATGGACCACTTGAATACTTAACCAATTAAACACGATGGGTTGATAGGGTTAAGTCATGAACCTTGGGTACACTTAACCAACTTGATTGGGTAGGGTTAACCACATTTAACCCGCTAGAAACCCTAGTTACGTGGTCCTTTTCACCAGTGACCCTCTTGATTGTATCATGATACCCTAGGGACTAGGCTAGGGTGGGGCACGATTACTGGGCTGACATGTAAGCGACCAAAACGACGGCTGAGTAGGTGCGCCGGTGTAGGTTCAGGCGGACCATGGTCGTGCACATGGTCCGGAGTTGAAAAAGCAGACACGGGCACCCGTAGGTTTAGACTGTGCGTGCTTGATTTGTGTCCGTTGTTGGCACCCTAGGGCCTGATACACCCTAGGGTGGACCTAGCACAGTTTGACTACACTTTATGATTGGGCCGTATGACACCGACACTTGACGAATTAGGCTTATAGGGAGCCGATCGACTAGACCGAGTAGTTCGACCTTGATTTAGGTCATCTCATGGGTTTGGGCCAACATTGGGCCAAGGGATCATTTCTTGTTTATACTTGACATGGATTGGAATACTAGTACACACCTGGTGCAACTTAACCTTGTATATGCGATGCCACACTTGATCTATCTTTTCACCATGCCAGTTATCACCCTACATCTCATCTCTGTTTTACATGTTCAGTTAACTTTATTAGTTTTTATACTAATAGTAGATAGGACTTACCAGTCTTTTTGACTGACCTGTTTTCTTTCGCCTCTTTTCTTCCGTTCCCCCCCCCCCCCCGGTTTGCAGGGTGGGAACACTGTTACCTAGCTGGATCTTTAGCTGCTTTTCTGGATAGCTCACGTATGGTTTGACCATGCTATGGCCTTATGCTACTTTGGGGATAGTTACTTTATGTTTCTTTTTCAGTTTTCAGTTTATGTTCTAGACTTTGTTTTATGGGAAAATAATGACCACGTACTTTGATGTAACTTGACTATGGTTTTGAAATGCTAGTTTTATCCGCTGCTTTACTACTCTGTTTTACTTATATGTTCTGTCTTGTGATTTCTGCATGCATGTTTACCTCGTTTAACGCCCCTCCAATGCCAGTGCCCTTGCAAGAGTGGCATTGGCGGAGGTGGGGTGTTACAGTGTCCGATGATTTTTAGTTTTCTTTTGTGCTTTGTGTAAAAGTAAGAATGTAATTGATGTTAAACTCTTAACTTCTAATATTATAATTTTTAGGATGGAAGCATTGGAAATATATCTAGCTTCTATTGACATACCTTGTTGGGTGTTGTGGTAAGATATTTAAGAACGAAGAAGGCCAAAGACTAAGTCTACACATAGTAACTAGAATATGAAAAGATTTAACTCGAAAGTATACCTTGAAATTTTGATAGGATACGATGATTCGTCAAGGCTATGTTATTTGGGCAAGAGATGAAGATCCTAGAAATTCTAATTGAAGAAAAATAACTTATAAAGATAGTTGAGAACTAATTATAAGAATCAAGCTAATAGGAGAGACCTTTATATGACCACCGGATTGAAGTAAACAATAAGTTTGGATAATAGATAAGCGATTGAATATTTATATAAAAGGATATAAAGATTTCAAACAGTTTAATGTAAAGTTGGATAATTATGTCCTAAGAAAAGAATTTGAAAAAGTGTATTTTGAGGAAAAAGGAAATTTGTAGGTCGACATTAAGTCTAAACCCCACATATATACATATGTACATGGTTTTAGAAATAGAAATTTTAAAGGGCTAGTATGTTTTGTTATGAGATTTTTATTTTTGGGAATTTCATGCGAACTGCTATATATATATATCGAAAAGAAATTGATTTTTTACTCTATGAATAACAAGTCTTCTTACTAAGATATTTCAATGATATTTAAAAAAGATAAAAATCAAGTTTTGAAAATATATAGGAAGTTTAAAAAGAACTATGTCCATAGAGGGTCTGACAATATAAGTGGAACAAATAGAGGAATACAAGACCGTAAAAGATAAAGAATTGAAACTAGAATAGGGATATGGTAAAAATGCCTTTACTTGGAAGGTAGAGTAGGCATTAGAATTTTAAAAACCAAGTTGTGACAATGTCTTAACTGTATAAAACTAGTTTAAAGAGAAAGACGAAAAAATTGGATAACTTAATTGGAAGGTATGTTCCTAGGTATTTAGGATGGGTAAGAGGGTCGAGCTCTCTAGTGCATTTGTTTGGAATGACTCAGTTGTTATAAGTGAATTCATTCAAATTGGTAGTTTGGAGAAAAAGTACGAGTCACTAGTGAGTTATCATGTGAGGAAGCATTAATAAATACAGCTATAAAATCTTTTATCTCATATGGAGAACTTCTAGTTATAACAACTTGTGACTTCGAATAATTCAAGTTTCTTACCCATTTTCTTTTGATGAACATTTCCTTATGGACATTCTGTCATTAGCAATTTTCTTTTAATTAGGATCTTTCTTTTAAATATCTTTGGGAAGGGTATATCTTAGGATTAAGCTTTTGGATGGTAGGATTGATTGTAAACATATTGATAGAACATGTTATGCATGATGTATGCAAGTGTTTGCAGGTGTACACAAGTGAATGTAGTGGACGCATACATACATACTAGGCACTATTAGTGATCGACAAACTAGGACAACATCATATGCATATGGATATATGTGCATTTTTACTTTATTTCCATGGATGATGTATCTGATGGTTATCAAATGATTATTGCAGATGAATAATGTCTGAAGCACATGTATAGAATTATCTGTTATCAATAGGATTTTTGCTTACATACGATACATTGCACACAAGCATAATTGTGTAAAAAAGAGGTCAATTCAGTGAGTAGACTGCCTATTCTTTTGCATAAGTTAATGATATATACATTGCACTATTGCATAGCTACATAAATAGGATTAGAAAACTTAAGAACAATGGATGTGAATGGATTATATTTTAGTAGAAGGTTGTCGATGTTAGTATGAAAATTCTAATATCATTCTTCTAACCTTGGAGATTTCAGGGTCAAAATCCTTTAAGGAGGGCAAATATAACAACCCAAAATTTTAATGCACAATAATAAATCAAATAAATAACAAGTTAGCAAAATTATTAAAATCTAGCTATGGAAGTTGACTATTATGTCCATGGTAATTTTTTAATCAATTTACATTTAAATTTTGTAAAAATCGGAGCTAATATGGAAAAGTTATAAAATAAACATATCATAAGTATAATTCTGAAATTCATAAAAGGAACTAAAAAGATTTTTTTTTTTTTTTGAAAATGACCTAATTTGGTTATGGAACCTTTTCATTGCATCTACTACCATTTTATGGGTCATTTTCATGTATAATTTGTCATTTCGAGTTCATATGATAGAGATATTACAAAAAAATCAGAAGAAAACATATAATACATATAGGTCAAGTCAACCTAACCCATATCCATGTCGAACTGGAGTCGATTTATGCGACTGATGGGTCTACCCATCCTATTATTTGGGCACGGATCGTTCCCACGTAAAAAGAGTGCAAGACGAACACGTTTGCTTCGATAGATGAGCATATGTCACTTAATTTTATTGGTTTGTTTTTAAACCTTGGCGGACATAGCTTGCTTTTGTTGAACATGTGGCGTGGCTGGCCGACATTTAATCCTTAAATCCAGCGGTTTAAGATCCTTACCTTAACCTATTAATAGACCTCTAGACCGCATGCATTCTTCATATACAAATCTTTTCCTTGCTGGGTTCTCTCTTTTGAGACGGATTCGACCTACAAATTTTAGGGGAAAAGATTTAATAAAATAAATATTTTTTGTATATACATATTTCTGGAAGCGGGATCCATAGAGGTCACAAAGGAAATCTTTGACCACGTGAGTTTCATAGTTATTCAGATTTTTGATTAATTTAGGAAAATAGGGTTTCTAATAGTTATAGAGTTTTCTTATAATTTTAATTATTTTTCTATGAGTTAGTATTTTCTATTAGTCTTTTTTTGTAAAGTTACTTTCTATATTTTTTCAGTCTTTTTCTTACAGTTTTATTTTGTTTAAGTACTTTATGATATACTCTCAGTCATTTCCCCCTTTTTTCTTTTATCAGTTATTTTACAGTTTTTGTATTTATTTATAGTTCATGTCCAAAACATGCCTGAATCTGTAAATGTTAGCATATAAACGACTGATATAAGTGACTGGTTTAATCCTTTTATTTTGCGTGTGTGAAAAATAGAACTAAAGTAAAACTGTTCTTAAGTGGATTAAAGGATTGAGGCTAGCTTTACATATAATAAAAAAAAAAATAGAATTGTAATTAAAAGGGGATTTGACTGAAATAGACAAAGTAAAGTAGATTTGCAATTAATTTACGATATGATTTATAATTGGAAAAGACTGAACACATTTGCAAAGTAATACTATGATAATTTGTATAGATACATATGGAAATCATAGTTAATACCTTGGACTTAATTGCAAATATATTTATAACACGAAGGTTTATAGTTGAAAAAAAAACAATGGAAATGGTTATGTTGACATGAACTTAAAGTTGTGGTTAAGTTAAATATACATGTATTAGTTATGGTCAGTTCTCGTAATAGGCTGATTCGAGAAAATAAATGACCTACGTTAATAAGCATAGTAGTTGTGGTCCGTTCTGGCAGTAGGGATGGCAATGGGGCAGGTTTGGACTTAGGGTCCAAACCCGCTTGACCTGTCCCTGTTTTGACCCATTTAGACCCGACTCATAGGGTCTTCGGGGAGGTTAGACCCGTGACCCGCTTTAAGAGGTCCAGGTCTAGGGTCAGGTCTAGGGTCAGGTCTGGGGCACGGCTAACCCGCCCTAACCTGACCCGCATGATTGAAACAACATTAAAACAATTTATAACCATTATGATTACTTGTTAATCTTCTTAGGTGTACATGGTTATAACTTGATATTATATTCTTTCAATCAACAAACTATAAATTTTTCATGGTATTAAGTTGCATCAATGATAATCATACAATAACAAATGTATATATTTTGAACTATTATCTTACAACTCATTTTATTATATTCTCTTATCATTGTGAATACATTGTAATATGTATATAATTTATCATTTAGTGGTAAAAAATATAAGTATATAAATTTGTGTACATTAGAACAGAATATCATCGGGTCGTGGGCCGGGCCGGCCTAACCCGTACAGGTTTCGGGTACGGGGCAAAAATTCCAGACCTGCACCGAGTCTACGGAGCGGGTCTAGGGCAGTGTTTAGAAAGTCTGGGTCGGGTCTGGGGCACGACAAACCCACCCCAACCCTCCCCATTTCCATTCCTGTCTAGCAGCATGAGGCCGATTGGGGAAAATAAATGGCCAAGGAGTAAGCTCTAGGTCACTCGAAATGTGGACAAAGACACAAATTAGTATATTTATTTATTGGACCTGTATCGGCAGCATTCCCTTTCAGGTGTATCACTGATGGTCTCACAAATGACGGATGGAGGCTGGCCATGCTTATGCTGATTGTGGGTAAATAGAGACATGGTCGTGTGTAGGTGCATTCCGACGGTGCAATAAGCGTGCATGTGCATCGACGAAGGAAAATAAGCCATTGCTTCAACCAATTGCGATTTGTTATGTCTTCACTGATGTATTGGGTCAGATAAAACCCAGAATCCAAAGCGACACAAGCTACCATGTAAGATGTTAGACTAGTAGCCGATCAAAGGGTTGTAATAGGAATATATCTAGATTAGGTTTGCTAGATTCAGTAATTGAGATAGTGCAAACAATCAAGACTACTTGAACTAGATGAACAATCGAATAAATCTATACTCGTAGAGTTCAGTAAATTTCTTTGTATACTATTCCCGGATGTTCACCTTTGTAGTTGTGCACAATGGTTTTTCCTATCTGACACCAACACTATTATTGAGTCTACCTTTCCTCTATTACTCAATCATTCTAGTAATTAGAACTGTCACTAACCTTTATGTCTGACCCACTCCTCTTACTCTTTTCTTCTTTTCCCGCAATAGGCTCATTGGATAAAGATTTGATTGATTCTAACAGCTTGGGAAAATTATCGTTGAAGATCCAATTTTTCTTTCCTTTTTACATACTTAATTTTGTGATAACTTATTGGTCATAATATGGATTTGTACTTAAGAGGGGAAATTGTTTATTATACTCTGATCTGAGCTATTGTTGTAAACTTAACTCGTGTAAAGTATTGTTTTGTAATGATAAGCTATTGAAAAATGAATGTTTCCTCTGTTTTTGCTTTTATTTGGTGAATCTAAGTTTTTATGATTGATTTCTTTGTACCTGCAATGCTCTAAATTTCCTATTATGACCTTAATTGGAAATACTAAGAGGTGCGGGGTGTTTCACAAAAGCTATGGTACAATAATCTCAAATTACACAAAATACCAAGACAAAAATTACCAAAATCTCACCACAATGAACCCGTGTAAGAGTTCAAAGCATCAAAATGTAGTCACTATTTTAAAACCCATCAAATTGCTTATGGGCTATGTATATAACACCAACATAAAAAAAATGGTGAAAACACTTGAAAATCACATATTTTAGTAATTTGAAACAATGAAATCTAGATATAATATAAAAATGGATCTACATCATTATTGGCGAGTATATTCTATACCGCACGCGCATTGGGCTCCTCGTCCTAAATCAAATGACTCAATGGTCTAACACAAGTGCCCTTTGACCTAATATAAATAACCTGAAGCTCTAACAAATGGCCCTCTGGCCTAGTGCTGACAATGGTCTATCGGCCCACAAAACGTGTTACAACTTCTTAATAGTAAGCCAAACAGTGTCAACAATATGCCCCATGCAACACATTCTCACTTATCAATGGTCAATCAATTCCACACCAGTGTGGCTTATATCAAACAAGTCCAGAATTAACTAATTAACTAACCTCCCATACCACATTATTTACTATACCATTTAAATCATTTCCTCGCTCTCTTGAAGAGTGCAAAAACGTGAAATTTTTATATAGAAAATATATATTCTAGGAAAATGAGTTTTAAAGTAGTTTTTAGAAAATGATTTGGAAAGCTATTTCTTAAAAATCACTTTTAATAGAGAATATATATATACACACACAAGTAATATCTTTAGAAATAATTACATTTTATAAGTTGAGTATGAAATATATATTTTGAAATTAGGTTTTGAAAATTGAAAACTAATTAAAAATCGATTTATAAACATGTGCATGAAATCAAAAGAACTTAAAAAAACTAATGAAATAGGAATACACAAAACTCACAAATACTACCACAATACGAAGTGATATTGAATGTCAACTTTACAATTTGGAGGAATTGGCCTTTTAAAGTCAAATTTGAATAATGCATTGAAATTACTTAAAAGGTTACAAGAATTCATGGAAAAAATGCTCTGAACAAAAGAAAATAAGGCCTAAAATGGCTCGACCCTGTGCATTAAAATCTCACGCTCTATGCCGACCATTCATTCCTACTTTGAACTCATTTTCTGGCATCAATTTCATATAGTTACAGATGGAATTTGGATTTGAACTCAGGCATACACAAAAAGCAACATGCAAAAAAAATCCTGAACAGATTTGATATGATTTCGGTGCAAAATGACAGATCTACAAGCTCACAGAGATGGACACAAAAAAATAGTTGTTGTAAACTTAATAACTAAGAACTTTTTTACACTAAGCAAGTTCGAAACATAAAACCTATTGATCACTGACATGCAAATAAGTTAAAGCTAGATGTGTGAGCAAATTCTCATCTTAGAACAGAACCATTGAGTTTTAACTTGATTTAGTTCGTAATAATGAAGCTTTTGGATCAAAACACCTCATCTAAGTATTAGAATTAAGAATACAGACATACAACCTATAAGTGAGAGTTATAGTAAATCACTTTCCTCAATCTCAGAAATTAGGTGAATAAATCACTGATTTATGCTGGACTACCTATTGGAACAACTCTAGCAAGCTTTCTCAAGTTTCAAATTTGCAAAGGAGTTGGATTTTGTAATTTTGAAAGAGGTGTTTTGTAAGAACCCGGAATTTTGGAAACAATTTAAAAATTATTTTTAATCAGTTTTAATGGAAATTAAATATTTTGAACTATTTATTTTGAGAATAAACGATTTAAAAGTTAGTTAAATCGAAGTTAGAACGTATAAATTTAAATTTTAATTAAAACGAACTTGAAATGGCGTGGTAGTTTGAAAATTTGATTTTAAACTTTGAATGAATATATATAATTCACTATGAATTAGAATTGGATAAAGCAAGAAACATTGGAATATTTTGAATTGTGATTTTCTAACGAGTATATGTAATTGAGATTTCGATTTACAAATTGTAAGTTATGTCTAAATTAAAATTTAGAATAGTCGCTATGGAATATATATATATATTTCAATATTATATATAACCCTTAAAATAGCCATTTTACTAATGGCTTCCATTTTCAATGAAACCACTTCCAATGAATCTAGAATGTCGTTTAGGTGTTCGAAAACTGTAAACATCGGTACCTTTGGAGTTGGGAGAAATTTTGGTCTTTTTCATTGGATATAAGACCAAAATATTGTTTTTTGCATACGATTGAATTTGGACTCGAAACCACTTCCACTGAGTCCAAATTGTCGTTTAAGAGTTCGAAAAGTATAAACTTCGATATATTCCGAGTTTCGGAAAATTGGCACTTGAGTTGGGTCTTGGTTGAGCTAACCTAGCTCACTCGCTTAAGTGCTTTCTAGCCCTCTCCCTCTTCATTCACTTTAGCACTTAGCAAGAAAATAGAATAGGGAGAGGGAAATTAAAATTCCCTAAGCCATAGTTGATTGTAGGAATCCAATTCATGTAGGAATCTGGAGCAAATTCGAAGAGAAGCTTAGGTAAGCTCAATCTCTATCTTCCCCAACTCAATTCCTCTTTGATTTTTGAGATTTCCTATGACTAATTCTTAGGAAATGGGTTCATATGATCATAGGTTATTGATTCTAGTGTTTTCATCGAAGAGAGGTTGTTCTAGCTTGTCATTGGATTGATTTCTTGCTTCTTGCAAGCAAAGGTGAGATCGTTGTGAGTTCTTAGAGTTTATACTACAAGTTATTGGCTTGTAAAGAGTCATCTATGTTCATTTAGAGTTGTGTATATGCATATGAACTAGTTAGTTGAGTATACACTTTCCGGTTCGTTAGTTTTAGTTTCATAGAATTGGAATTTCTCATCTTAGTTGTGCATACAATCAAATGCACATGCTATGAGTGTTTAGGCGATGTAGTGAAGCTCCGTTGTCGCACTAGCAAGATCTAAAGCTTCACAATTCGCTTAAATCACGTTTGATTGCCTTAGTTTGATATTTTGTTCATTTTGGAATATATGATCAAAATCATAGCAATCTTAATTATATGTGTTTGTGCATGTGTTAGTGAGTTGTTTCGACGAGCTTATGATGCCTCAGTATCATTTAGATCAAGTGTATAGCCTCCATGGTTTGCCGGAATGATTCATAGAAGAGAAAAAAAATAGTTGACTGGGATGTTTAACAGCAACCAGTTGACTAATCCATAATGGACCAGTCGACTGGTAATGACCTGGGCAGAAGCCCAGGTCTCTGACCAGCCGACTAGTCAAAAAGGGACCAAACGACTGGTTTGGCATATTTTTGGCTTTAGATCGGAGGAACTCGGTCCACAGTCTACATTGATCCAGGCTCTTTCCCAACCAAAGGCTGGACCTTTTGGACTTCATTTGTGACTTTTCAGTTCTCTAATTCACAGATTTCAGCAGCTCGATTCTTGGAAAACATTTCTATGAATAATAAAAAAAGAATGACGGAGTGGAAACCAATGGTGAGAACTCTCTCACTCAACCACTTTGTACAGTTATTTATATATTTTTACACCTGAATATATGTTGATTTTCTGTGATTGCAATATTTATTTTATGGTGGATGGATGTTACAATTTTAAATGTTATCATTATTAAACTGTGAAAATAATATGTAAGTTCACATGGATTGTGATGTACACCCCACACAGGTATTGGGAAGATAATTTTACACATCTCCCAAGTGTGCAAACAATAATCGTTGGTTGTTGATTGAAAACACAACACGGGTCTGGGGATAATAATAACTTCACATATCTCCCTTGTGTTTAGTTATATGTCAATCGATTGATTGAAAGGCCATAGTAAGCGTTATTTAATTGTTCAATGCTTATACACTTGCAGATTTCACTATGGATGTGAATTGGATGTTTAATAGTTGTTAATCACTATTTTTGAATACATGCGTTGCATGGAATCCATATAAATAAAATTATATGGCAATTGATTGAGTCACATTCCAGTTCAGAACATAAACGAATATTTTGATATTATATTCAGTGAAGATGCCAAATATGTTTTGATGTCCGATTTTGGATGGGCACAAAAATATTAAAGATTGGTTTTGATGTCCTATTTTTGATGGAAACAAAAAGGAACTGAAATGTTTTTGATAACCAGAATTTTTGCAATGTATAATTGGGATGGATGTGAATGGAAAAAATCTTCGGAATATTTCGATATTGGATTCTGTGATTACACGGATATTGTTGGGGAATTTGGAAGATACAAATGTTGTTATTCCTAATAAGATAACTGTTGGTTTCAAAGTTTGATATTGAATATAAACCAATATATTTTTATTCAAAGCCTTGTATTTCAATATCAAATTGGATTTTAGGTTGATTGCTAACAATGTTTTAAACAACATTAGTTCTTAAATCCAATTAACAGTGATGTTGAGGTTTGGAATTTATAAATCTTTATACTAAGATTTAAGGAAATTTTCCAAAGTAAAGTTTTCCAATTTAATACATTAAATTGGAATTGAGTGGAATTCGGTTTAGTTATAATCGAGATGAGCTTCCATGAAGGAAGGCCATTACTAGTTATGGAATTTAAAAGGGCTTTACCACTATTCCATTTATAGTATTGATTTGATACGAAAATTTCTATCGATTATATACTAATGATTTTTGCGAAGATTCCATTATGATGGATTATGATTTTTGGGTTTATCGTGAACAATGTTTTAAAAGACATTTGTTCTTTAACCCAGTTAAAGGCAGGAATTATTTTCCCAAATGTAATAATCATTAAGTAATGATTTTTGAGATTCAAACTAAGTGAAGTTTTAATGAATCTTTAATTAGATTAAAATGGGAATGAAGTAAGTAAATTTTCCGTATTTAAGCAATGTCGAGAATGGAGAACCGCCAGTTTTACTCCATACGATAGTTAAATCTTTAAATAAATTTGAAACTTTGAATGGTAATTAATTTTACCGAGAACACATTGGGTGTTAAATATGGTACTACCAATTTTGCTCCATGGGATGAATAGATTGGGATTAGGATAATAAAATAAATGATTACTTCGGTGAGGTTCGCTAATCTCGCCTAGTTGATAAACCTTAATTTGTGTTAAGTTATCGAAAGATAAAATAAAATCTTTTGAAATGATATCTAAAGGAGGATTAAAGAAATAGTTTAAATGAACTTGTCTTTGATAAAATTAATGGGAACCTTTCCCTAAAGATGCGAATATTTCAATAAAAGAAAATTCTAAATTGGAATGAGGCATATGATGTGTTTTTATAGCATTTGATTATCGATTATAGAATATGCGAGTTATTTGGAAAGACTGGGTTTATCCCATTCTAAATAACTGATACGACGATTAAAAGTCGACGATGAAGACAGTGGTTGAAGACTGGAGGTCTTCACATCATTTGGATGATTACTGATGTCTTGATTAGGCTGTACACCCAAGACAAGGTAATAAGTAGTGATCATCTGGACGTACTTGGAGATTGACTGGATATGTGAGGACCTCTCTCCTGTATTGGACAAATGGGACGAAGAATAAGGTGCCTCCGGTTTCGTTCAGACCCAGAACGGACGTGTAAATGGATATGTGTCTGACATTGGATTTCATTCTATGTTGATTGATTTCTATTAAATATATATATATGTTTGTTGGCGGAGAATTTATTCTCTTGCTTAACACCCATCTCTGAGACGTATGAGCTTAGAGGTTATATATTGGTAGACATCAGTCATATGTTGTGAATTGTCAGTGTGTCATGTTGAGATGCAAATGACCAAGGATTTTGTTGAAAAGAAAAGTCTTCTGGATGATGATTAAAGCACGACTTTAAGTAGCATAGCTTTTTGTATAGCGTTAATTTGTGAGCCTCACACCCCGGTATGAGTCTGAAACGGGATAAAGGACCAAAAGGGTGCATGCTTTTCTTTCTAGCTAGAAGTGGTGTCATGGTATGGAGCCTAGGCATTTTTACTTTTGTGGATGATGAATTGTGAGGCGCCTCGGATATGATTGGTTGATGTATTGACCATTTTAGAGGTCCTATAGGACCGGAAAATGTGTGTTCAGGAATAATTAATCCACTAAAGTAAATGTGGACCGGCCTTGGAGTATCCAGGGGCTCGCCAGCGTTCGAGCCCTTGCCTTGACTCATGATGGATATCCAATTTCCAACACGACATTTTTCAGTTTTAGTTGTAGAACTAGTACGACGACATGATATATGGTACCCATGATGTCTATGATTGATACATTTATATTTGAAATTGTTTCAACACTATGCACTTATAGTTATATCAAAAAGATTTGTTTTAAACATACCATGCATCTTTGGCAATTATAAGGGAAAACTCTATCCTCTAGCTTGCGTTGCATTGTGTGATGGGGCCTGAGTCTTATAATAGCTTCATTTTTCCAAAAAGCATGACGTTGTTTTATTTTAAACTGAGATTCATGTGGAGTAAACCTGTTCCGTGTTATACGACGTGGTCCAATGATTTCCCAACTTTTAAAGTAAAGATTTAATAACTGTTTTAGTTCGCATACAAGTCCCATGACTGACTCAGAGTTTATTGTTTCTACCTAAAATCTGGATGCCCATATTTTCCACTCGGGCGGCTAGTAGTTTTGGTTTTCGTAGATATTTCTTTTCCCAGGATCCTGGATTACAGCTGGAGCTATATTCGGAAAGCTTTATATCTGTATATCTCTTTTAGTTGTGGTTGTAGATGATTTCCACTACACATTATACTCGTGTATTACTTTTCGCTGCTTTGTAATTTAATTCTCTCGTATTTTCCACTGTGTAATATTTATTCATGCTCTGATATATTCTTGTACTCTGATGTAAATTGTTGTGAGAGCAATGAAATGTTTTATTGTTTGTTTCTGATGCGTCATGTTCTCAAAGCAATCTGGGCTTTCCTGTAAGGGGAAGTGTGACACCCCACATCCGTTAATATCACTCACTAAGGGAATGCATTAAGTTTCGTGAAGCGTTGTAGGTAAACAGAAATAGAATAATTAAAAAACAGATATAAATAAGATAGCAGCAGAATTTCAAATTTATATTTCAACATAAAACATAATACCGTAGTTCACAGTACCATAAGTCATAAAACCATTACAACAAAATACTTCTGTCTTGCATCATCAAAGTACATAGGTATTAAAGAAAAACATTAATCCCCAATAAACAGAGTAAGCCATAGTAGAGACAAAGAATCGAGCCATACTCCTGAAGTAGCTTCCAACAACATAATATCCAAGTCCTGACTAACCTGGGTGTTTCCTCCCCGAGAACCTGGGGGGAGGGGAACGAAAGGGAGAGGGAAAAACAAAGGGGTCAGACATAAAGTCTGGCGAGTCTAGTTACTTTTAGCAAGTAAATAAATAAAGGTGAACATGACAGGCATAAAGTGGGTAAGAGAGGTCACTGTATAAATGGCAGGTGTGACAAGGCAGATAAGGTAAGGCGTACACATACTTCACTAATGACTATTCTGCACTATTACTAGTATAACTAAAGTTAGATCCCTTCCACAATAAGTTGGTAGACTTAGGGTATACGTCCGAGTGTACCCTAACCATTACCGGACGTATACCCTAACCATTACCCTAATCGATCGGCTCCCTATTCTGTAGATACCCTGTGCTGGCCCCACAGTAGGAGGTATCGCTTCCTAAAGTGGCAACCCAAGAGGTGCACAACCATATCTACTGGTGTCACACTCGTCTTAGCCCACTCTGCCCGGCCCATGCACACACATGACCCCGGTCGGTTTGCGCCGTCCACACCGTCCGTCCTGTTTGGATCTCTTATAATCAATCAGTAAGCGTGCCTTTATCTCTGCCTAGTACGGAGTTCTTTATTTGATACCCACTTCAGGTTACTGATTGAAATGGATCCCACACGATATGATACAAGCTCTCCCCTTTGTCTTGTATCCCCACTAGGTTTTTCACTAACTATGTATACCCCTAGGTGTCTTTAATTACATAGTCTTATACCAGTTATGCTTACCCTAAAGGGTGTCTTTAATTACATAACTTTATTCTATTTTCCACTGGCTATGTATACCATCAGGTGTCTTTAATTACATAACCTTATTGGGTTAAGTATGTAGGCCTATATATCTATATATTACCCACCCCTTCTGTAACACCCCGGATTTTTGAATAATCGAATTAACTAAATTAAAGAATAAATGTTTAGCACTGTTCTAAGGTTTGTAAGCAAAAGACTTAGTAGCTCAATTGGTTGGAACATGTGACTTGCATAAAAGAGGTACAGGGGTTCGATCCCCGCCAACGCCATATCTTTGTTTTAGGGGAATGGCTAAAAAGCGGCTTAGTGTGAACGCGGTTCAAAAAGTAGTTTAGTGTGAAAATGGTTAATTAGGAAGATGGAAATATATATATATATATATAGATATATATATAAATAAAATAAAATTCAACCTAAAATTTAAGAAAAAAATTCAAAACAGCGGAAGCGGGAAGGCAAAACACCAAACCGACCTATTTTATAGGTCGACCCGAGACCTGTTGGGTCGACCCCAGGGTCGACTCAGGAGGTTTGGAATTGGTCCCGTCAGCCCTAAATGGTCTATGACGAAATTTTATGTTTTAGGGCTTAGATGGCGATTTCTGGTTGGTCTGTTGACATCATTTCTTGGTTTCTAAGGCCTAGATGGATCCTAGAGTTATCTGATGGCTTAAATTAATTCAAAGCTCTATAAAAAGACCCATAGACTCAAACCCTAAATCAGAATTAAAACTAAAACTATGGCCGTCATGCTGTCGTCTTGAACCCTAGAGTAGCCGCCACCAATTAGAGAGGAAGAACAGCAAATCAAATCAGTTCTATTCAACCCTAACAACGAATCTTCTTCAAAGGAAAGCTAATTCAACTTCAGAAATCAGAATTCAGAACTCAAGACCGCCTTTGAGTTGTGATTTCGATAGTTTTAATAAAATAATTAGTAATTTAATTGGATTAAGTTATGATGCGGATTGTATGGATGTGATGTGAATTATTGATCACATGTTGTAATTATGTTGTAGAATTGTGTTGAAATCTCTATGACATTATGTTGTGATGCTATCATTTATGATGTAAAGTTATGTTGCTATCTTCTATGTTGTAATTTTATATATAACCAAATCATCATGTTTCATATGCTAATTTGGTGATGTTGATTCATATGATAGATCATATGTATGCAAGTTTAGATTTTTATTTAAACATGAATCATATAAAAGTTGGCTAAAATTATATGTGACCTTACATGGTTATGACATCTAGTTTATGTGAAAATTTGATTAAAAGTTAGGCTATGACATGGGTGAGTTATATGCTAAATTCTACATGATATTTTACATGTTAGATGCAAGTTTACACCATTGTTATGATGCATAAATCACATATGCAAGTTTCTATAAATATACGAGTTTGGGGTATGAATCATGTTATGCAAGTTTAGGGTTATTCCCTATGCAAGTTTACACCTTTAGATGTAGATATATGACATACATGATTTATGCAAGTTCACACCTTTAGATTAGGATCCATGACATATGTTGTTTATGCAAGTTGTAACTTTGGCCTATGCAAGTTTAGATGTAGAACATCATTCACATACGCAAGTTCATCCCTATGTTTAGATCTATATTTTCATTATGTGTACATTGTGATGTTTTCTCTTTATTCCATGAGTTAGACTATTCGAGTCTAACGTATATTTTACGTTAAACGAACAAACGTACAACGTGGGGGTAAAGGGGATAATAATAAAAAGATTTAATTGGCATAAATGTCTTAAAAGGCATAAAATATAATTGTGGTGAAAATTGGTATGATTTTGAATACCATAAATGGATGGACATAATTGAGTCAATTATGGACATCGTTAAATTTGGAATTGATTGATAATTTGAATAGGGAAAGTAATTCAAATTTGGGGAATGATTAATTAGGAAAAATTAATCATCTAAGACACGAGGTTAGGCTCCTTTGTGGTGTAAGACTGCCCGGACCCGCCCGGCAAATCCAGCTGCCACAAATGCCAGTCTAATGTGGAATCTTGTGAGTGCCTTGGGTGGCATTTGGAAATACGATTAGAAACACTTAACCAAAATTGAAACATGTAATTGAAACATGAATAAGAAGTGGTTAAGTGGGATGTACTAGAGGGGACCAAGCTTAGGTGGATAGCTTGTGTCAAGTGATGGGGGCCCATTTCAACCAGTAACCCATACGTATCTTTGTGGGCTCGACCCAAGTCGAGGACGGGACACGCATACCGGGCTTGACTGTAAGAGGCCAAAACGGATTAGTGGTGGCAACGTAAGTCCAACGGGTTCATATGCGTGTGTGGACCCGGGCTGGTAGGTAAGACGTTGTTGCATCGTGTAGGTATAAGTCGGGCATTGTTGGTTGTATCGGGTTGCCACTTTGGGGGTGATACACCCCACTGTGGGGCCAGCACGGGTATCTACGAGTTAGGGAGCCGATCGATTGGGGGTAGTGGGTACACCTAGTGGAGATAGGGGCAGGCGGCACCTATGAAGGCAGCTTGGGGTGAACGAAACTACCAATATCATTATTAAGTTCTGTAGGCGGGATCAACCTTAGGGTGACTAGTGGTGGTGCAGTATACTAGTAGTGGTGCAGTATAGCAATTATTCTATAGTGTTGGTGTAGCTTGGTAATTATCTTACAGTGGGTTAGATGCTCTTTAACGATATTGTTGTTCATCTTGTTTCCTTATTTACTCTGCCATATTCAATGGTTCATAGTCATTTCCTGATTTTCCAACTTATGCCTTATCCTAGTTACTTTGTTAATTATATTGTTAAAATTATCGCACTCGCCAGACTTTATGTCTGACCCCCTTTGTTTCCTCCTCTTTCTTCCTTTCCCCCTTCCCAAGGTGCTCAGGTTGGGACTAGCACCAGTGGAGCTTGATCTTGGACTGCTGTTTCTCTGCTTTTAGAAAATTACTTGGATCGATGAAGTAAAGTTCAGCTTCTATTTTATTTATGGCTATTTTGTATTGGGGATTATGTCTTTCAGTTTATGTACTTTTGATAGTCAAGATGGATATTATGTACTTTGACTCTGGTTTTTGATGATGTAAGCAAACTATGTGTTTTCCGCTGCAATGAAATAAAGTTTTAAATCTTTGAGTACTATTTATATATATCTTGTTGTTAGGTTTCTGTTCTATACTTACCTAAAACGCTTCATAGAAGTTAATGCATTCCCTTTGTGAGTGACATTAATGGACGTGGGGTGTTACATGTGGTATCAGAGCTGAAGGTTACCAGAACAGATATGAATTTTGAAAAAAAAACTGTTTTTCAAAAGCATTTTTATAAAGAAGTACCTTCAAAAGTATGTTTTAAGGAAAGTATTTTCAAGAGAAAAGTATATTTTAGAAAGCATAACCCCAAGAGCCATATATCTTTCCCTCGGTTCTTTTATATTGAATCTTTCCTTTTTCGTTTCAGCATGTCTGAAGCATTTGAGATACCAGAGGGTGTTCATGTACCCGGTTGGTTTCGTCAATATCTCGAGGCTAGGGCCGCCACCGCAGGTCCAGTAAATGCTCCTCCTCCCCCTCCTCCTCGTGTCGATACTTTTGCTGTGATATGTAAGGACTTTAGAGCAATTGGTGGAAAACCTTTTTACGGGACGGAGACATTTGTTGAAGCTTGTAACTGGCTAAAGGAGGTGGAAGAATTGTTTAGAATCTTTGAAGTGGATGATGAAAGAAAAGTCCAGCTAGCTGCCTGGCTAATGAAGGATGAGGCCTCATTTTGGTGGGAGGTCACTAATGGGGGACGTCCAGTCGATACATGGCTAGATTTTAGGCAGAGGTTTGAGGCGAAGTTTCTCTTGTGGGCTGAAGAGAATCTATACATGGAAAGGTTTTTGGCACTGAAGCAAGGGAATTTATCGGTGAAAGAGTACGTCAACAAATTCAACCAATTGGCAAGATTTGGCTTGGACTTGGTGAATACTCCAGAAAAGAAGGCTCTAAGATTTGTTAAGGGTTTAAACAAGCCGCTTTATGGGTTAGCTATGACCCACATTCCCATGGGGGCTAGCTTCGAGAGACTAGTTGACATGGCGCTCATGCATGAAGAGGAGAAGGGCGCCAATGCTAATAAGGCACCCGAGAAGAAAGGGGATCAAAAGAAGCCGCAACAACAACAACTGAACAAGAAAGGTGGCAAAGGCAACAATGCTAAGGGAAAGAAAAGATGCTTTAAATGTGGGACACTCGGCCATCTAAGCAAAGATTGTAGGAAGAAAAAGAAGACTGGTTGTTTCCACTGTGGTGAGGCAGGACATCTTATTAAGGACTGCCCAAAGAAAGGGCAGAGGGCAGGGTCTACCTCGGGAGGACATGTGCAGGCTCTTATGGCACCAGGGCAGGCAAGGGGACAAATCCTGGCTCTCGTGGTCCCACCGCTGCAAGAACGAGGTAAAGCAATTTCCGTTGAAAGTTTAGTTTTTCTGTTTAATCATCATGTCCGTACTTTATTCGATTCTGGCGCATCACATTCGTTTATTTCTACATCATTAGTTGAAACACTGCACCTTGATACTAGTCTAGTTACTGATCCCTTAGTAGTCTCAAATCCTATCGGTGGTTCGGCACATCTTTCTATGATTTGTCGGGATTTGAGAGTGTTTATCTTGGGCATTGAGTTTGAGTGCAACGCTTTTGTTCTTGGTTTCACGGGGTATAGTTTGATTCTATGGGTGGATTGGCTAGCCAGGCGGGGTGCCATCCTAGATTGTGAAAGGAGGGTAGTTAGACTATTGATTCGTTATGGAAAGACCCTCATATTTCTTGTGACCCTAGGGGTTCAGTGATGCTTAGCTGCCTAGAATCTTCTGACGCATCCAACGATGATTAGGAGTCTATTTGTGTGGTCCGTGAGTATGGAGACGTCTTTGATAAAGTGCGGGGTTTACCCAGAGGTGCGAAATAAGTTTTCGTATGTGCTTAATAGATTAAGCAAAGCCAGTTTTGTGATCAGCGGTGGTTTTGGAGAAATACTGGCAAGGACAGCCAGAGTCGGTCAAGTGCTCAATTGGTTGGCCGTCTTACTAGTATCATCTCACGTAGGTCGTCTGAATTCGAAGGAGGTATCCCTTAGGTGTTTGTCTAATATTGGTTTAGGCCTTTGGGGCTTGCACTTGGGGGATGTCGAGTTCGACTAGGATGGTTTGTGTGAGAGATGGATAGTTGTGACGATTTTGCATGGGATAATATCCTAGTTTTCTCTAGAAGCAGAGAACAACATGCCCTACATCTTAGGGAAAGCTTAGGGACCCTACAAGTGCACCAGCTTAAAGCTAAGTTCTCCAAAATACCATTTTTGGAGGAAAGAAGTGAGGATTTTAGGGCATGTGGTCTCTAGTGAAGGGTGATATGTTATGGTGGAAGACAGTCGAAAGTCCATGAGAAAAATTACCCTACCCACGACTCTGAATTGGCTGCCATAGTTTTTGTGCTCAAGTGTTGGCGTCATTATTTGCTTAGTGAGAAGTTTGAGTTGTTTGCAGACCATAAGTCGCTAAAGTACTTGTTCTCTCAGAAAGATCTAAACCTAAGGCAACAAAGGTGGATGGAGTTCTTGGTGTCCTACGATTTCGAGATAGCATATACCCCTGACAAGGGTAACGTTGTGGCGGATGCCTTGAGTAGGAAAAAGTTGACATTGAGTCCTTTGTTTGTCGAGTGACATAGCTTAGAGTTTATCTCTACCTTTGACTTTAGACCATCCATTGATTTTGTACCCGGTTTGCTAGCATCCTTAGAGGTCAGACCTACGCTTTTGGGATGATTGGCGAGGCACAACGAGATGACCCACAGTTGGTTGAGTTAGTAGAAAAGCTCAAAAGAGGGGAGTCATCGAGCCATCTCTGTAGGTATACCCCAGATGATAAGGGTTGGTTACGTAGGGACGGTAGACTTTGTGTACCACAAGACGAGAATTTGAGGAAGACCATCCTTGATGATGCACATCGTTCGAAGAAGACCATCTATCTCGGCGGGGACAAGATGTACATGGACATGAACATGAGACGAGTTTACTTTTGGGCCGGCATGAAGAAGGACGTGGCAGAGTTTGTAGCTAGATGCTTGGTATGCCAACAAGTAAAAGTAGAGCAAAAGAAGCCCGGTGGATTACTACACCCATTGGAGGTCCCGCAATGGAAGTGGGAAAGCATCTCGATGGATTTTGTTAACGGATTACCGAGATCGAGGAAGGGTAACACGGGGATTTGGGTCGTGGTAGAAAGACTTACTAAGAGCGCCCATTTCATTCCCGTGAAGAGTAAGAAGACTGCTCCATGGTTAGCCTCCGTATACATTCGAGAAATAGTTCGTTTGCACGGCGTTCCTTCTAGCATAGTGAGCGACCGCGATCCTATCTTTACTAGCGAATTTTGGAAGAGCTTGCAAGAGGCGGTAGGGACTCAGTTATGTTTGAGCACCGCATATCATCCTCAGACGGATGGCCAGACCAAGAGGGTGAATCGTATTCTAGAGGACCTATTGAGGTTGTGTGTCTTAGATTTCGGAGGTACATGGGAGGAATATCTTCCGTTGGTGGAGTTCGCATATAATGATAGATTTCAGTCTAGCATTGGCATGACACCGTTCGAGGATCTTTATGGACGGCCGTGTCGTTCGCCTACATGTTGGTGGGAGTCTACAGATAAGATCTTACTTTGGCCCGATATGATTAGAGAGACTTCGAAAAAGATCGATTTGATTCGAAGGAGGATGAAGACGGCGCAAGATAGGTAGAAATCTTATGCGGACAAGAGGAGGATAGATCTTGAGTTTGATATTGGGGACATGGTCTTTGTCAAGGTATCTCCATTACGGAACGCCGTTCGCTTTGGGTCCGTTGGGAAGTTAGCACCAAGGTTCGTAGGGCCGTTTCCTATTAAGGAGAGGATTGGGAAGATGGCGTATAGAGTGGGGTTGCCCGAGAGACTTAGTGGCGTATACAATGTATTCCATGTGTCACATTTGAGGAAGTGCTTGCACAAGACCGCGGAAGTGGTAGAGCCGAGCTTGGTTAGAGAGGTGGAGATAGAGCGTGATGCGACGATTCGGCAAGCTCCTACGTGCATTCTTGGGTCGGAGGTTAAGAAGTTGAGGAATCGAGAGGTTAAGCTTGTCAAAGTGCAATGGGGAGATGATGAAAGCAACGCTACTTGGGAGACGGAAGAGAAGATGCGTTCATTATACCCTTTTCTTTTCGAGGGTATGCCTTTTAGTTTCTCCTTTATCGCTTACCTTATACTTATCTTATCTTTAGTATGTCCTCTCGTTAGTACCTTTGACCTTTAGATAGGGTAGTCCTATGATTGAAACATGTGTTTGAGACATGTTATGTATGATGGATGCATGTGGATGCAAGTGTTTGCTAGTGGTTGCTCGTGGATGCATATACACACACTTTAGGCACTAGATCGGCTCAGTCACTTCATATTGCATATTGCGTATGAATGTGTGCGCATATTTAAGCTAATGGATGTATAATGGTTGTGCTATCATGTGGACGTTGCATTTTGGTGAATGGTTGTGCACACATGTAGAAATAATATGTATCGATAGGGTTCTTTCGCATACATAATGGACGCATGGCACTATCATGGTTTGCATTAAGGAGGTCAACTGAATCAGTAGACCGCCTGATTTTGCATTAGATAAGGAACATATACACGCACTTTTTGCATATGTTCATACAACATTAGAAATTGTATAAGGACAATGGATGCCTGTGTTTGATGGTTGAGTAGATGGTTGTTTGTATGTTAGGATATGCATTCTCCTTAACTTGGAGATTTCGGGGGCGAAATCCTTTAAGGAGGGGAGAATGTAACACCCCGGATTTTTGAATAATCGAATTAACTAAATTAAAGAATAAATGTTTAGCATTGTTCTAAGGTTTGTAAGCAAAAGACTTAGTAGCTTATTTGGTTGGAACATGTGACTTGCATACGAGAGGTACAGAGTTCGATCCCCGCCAACGCCATATTTTTGTTTTAGGTAAATGGCTAAAAAGCGGCTTAGTGTGAACACGGTTCAAAAAGTAGTTTAGTGTGAAAACCGACCTATTTTATGGGTCGACCCGAGTCCCGCTGGGTCGACCCCAGGGTCGACTCAGGAGTTTAGAATTGGTCCCGTCGGCCCTAAATGGTCTATAACGAAATTTTATCTTTTAGGGCTTAGGTGGCGATTTCTGGTTGGTCTGTTGACATCATTTCTTGGTTTCTAAGGCCTAGATGGATCATAGAGTGATCCGACGGCTTAAATTAATTCAAAGCTCTTTAAAAAGACCCATAGACTCAAATCCTAAATCCGAATTAAAACTAAAACTATGGCCGTCATGCTGTCGTCTTGAACCCCAGAGTAGCCGCCACCAATTAGAGAGGAAGAACAGCAAATCAAATCAGTTCTATTCATCCCTAACAACGAATCTTCTTCAAAGGAAAGCTAATTCAACTTCAGAAATCAGAATTCAGAACTCAAGACCGCCTTTGAGTTGTGAGTTCGATAGTTTTAATAAAATAATTAGTAATTTAATTGGATTAAGTTATGATGCGGATTGTATGGATGTGATGTGAATTATTGATCACATGTTGTAATTATGTTGTAGAATTGTGTTGAAATCTCTATGACATAATGTTGTAATGCTATCATTTATGATGTAAAGTTATGTTGCTATCTTCTATGTTGTAATTTTATATATAACCAAATCATCATGTTTCATATGCTAGTTTGGTGATGTTGATTCATATGATAAATCATATGTATGCAAGTTTAGATTTTTATTTAAACATGAATCATATACAAGTTGGGTAAAATTATATGTGACCTTACATGGTTATGACATCTAGTTTATGTGAAAATTTGATTAAAAGTTAGGCTATGACATGGGTGAGTTATAAGTTAAATTCTACATGATATTTTACATGTTAGATGCAAGGTTTACACCATTGTTATGATGCATAAATCACATATGCAAATTTCTATAAATATATGAGTTTGGGGGTATGAATCATGTTATGCAAGTTTAGGGTTATTGCCTACGCAAGTTTACACCTTTAGATGTAGATCTATGACATACATGATTTATGCAAGTTCACACCTTTAGATTTGGATCCATGACATATGTTGTTTATGCAAGTTGTAACTTTGGCCTATGCAAGTTTTAGATGTAGAACATCATTCACATATGCAAGTTCATCCCTATGTCTAGATCTATGTTTTCATTATGTGTACATTGTGATGTTTTCTCTTTATTCCATGAGTTAGACTATTCAAGTCTAACGTATATATTACGTTAAACGAACAAATGTACAACGTGGGGTAAAGGGGATAATATTAAAAAGATTTAATTGGCATAAATGCCTTAAAAGGCATAAAATATAATTGTGGTGAAAATTGGTATGATTTTGCATACCATAAATGGATGGACATAATTGAGTCAATTATGGACATCGTTAAATTTGGAATTGATTGATAATTTGAATAGGGAAAGTAATTCAAATTTGGGGAATGGTTAATTAGGAGAAGTTAATCGTCTAAGACACGAGGTTAGGCTCTTTTGTGGTGTAAGACTGCCCGGACCCGCCCTGCAAATCCAGTTGCCACAAATGCCAATCTAATGTGAGAGGTCTTAGGCTTAAATTAAATACATAACAATTGTAAAGACACGAGGTTAGGCTCTTTTGTGGTGTAAGACTGCCCGGACCCGCCCAGCAAATCCAGCTGCCACAAATGCCAGTCTAATGTGAGAGGTCTTTATGAGGTTACGGTCTTAATGAATTAAGAAACACTTAACCAGATAAACATGTAGTGGACATGAGGGGGTTAAGTGGGTGTCTTGGGTGGCATGTGGAATCTTGTGGGTGCCTTGGGAGGCATTTGGAAATTCGATTAGAAACACTTAACCAAAATTGAAACATGAATAAGAAGTGGTTAAGTGGGATGTACTAGAGGGGACCAAGCTTAGGTGGATAGCTTGTGTCAAGTGATGGGGGCCCATTTCAACCTGTAACCCATACGTATCTTTGTGGGCTCGACCCAAGTCGAGGACGGGACACGCATACTGGGCTTGACTGTAAGAGGCCAAAACGGGTTAGTGGTGGCAACGCAAGTCCAACGGGTTCATATGCGTGTGTGGACCCGGGCTGGTAGGTAAGACGTTGTTGCATCGTGTAGGTATAAGTCATGCATTGTTGGTTGTATCGGGTTGCCACTTTGGAGGTGATACACCCCACTGTGGGGCCAGCACGGGTATCTATGAGTTAGGGAGCCGATCGATTGGGGGTAGTGGGTACACCTAGTGGAGATAGGGGCAGGCGGCACCTATGAAGGCAGCTAGGGGTGCACGAAACTACCAATATCATTATTAAGTTCTGTAGGCGGGATCAACCTTAGGGTGACTTATGGTGGTGCAGTATACTAGTAGTGGTGCAGTATAGCAATTATCACATAGTGTTGGTGTAGCTTGGTAATCATCTTACAGTGGGTTAGGTGCGCTTTAACGATATCGTTGTTCATCTTGTTTCCTTATTTACTCTGCCATATTCAATGGTTCATAGTCATTTCCTGATTTTCCAGCTTACGCCTTAGCCTAGTTACTTTGTTAATTATATTGTTAAAATTATCGCACTCGCCAGACTTTATGTCTGACCCCCTTTGTTTCCTCCTCTTTCTTCCTCCCCCCCCCCCCCACCCCCAGGTGCTCAGGTTGGGACTAGCACCAGTGGAGCTTGATCTTGGACTGCTGTTTCTCTGCTTTTAGAAGATTACTTGGATCGCTGAAGTAAAGTTCAGCTTCTCTTTTATTTGTGGCTATTTTGTATTGGGGATTATGTCTTTCAGTTTATGTACTTTTGATAGTCAAGATGGATATTATGTACTTTGACTCTGTTTTTTGATGATGTAAGCAAACATATGTGTTTTCCGCTGTAATGAAATAAAGTTTTAAATCTTTGAGAACTATTTATATCTGTCTTGTTGTTAAGTTTATGTTCTATACTTACCTAAAATGCTCCATAGAAGTTAATGCATTCCCTTTGTGAGTGACATTAATGACGTGGGTTGTTACACCTTCTAATTTACTTAACCCACCCACTACTCATCTAGTTTTACTTAACCCTAACTTAAGTTCATAGTCATACAATATTTATGAATTAAATTAGGTTAAGAAGTCCAATTCTATTACCATGTCCAATTATGGTTTCATATTGGGTTAGACCTCTCATATTAGGCCTGCTGTAACACCCCACCTCCGCTAGGGTCACTCACAAAGGGAATGCACTAGCTTTGGTGGAGCATTATCCAGGTAAACTTACACAGAAATATTACAAGACAGAATATATAAAACAGCGGAAGAAGAACCAAATTTTATAACTTTAAAAATCTAGAAAGGTCTAAAGCCTTTTTACATCAAAATGCCATTAAATCCATTACAGCGAAAATTGTCTTGCAATAGTGAAGAAGCATTAAACCATGGTCATAAATCATTCCCCAAGTAAAAAACAGTAAAGCAAGCCATAGCCAAGGGAAATCCAAGCATTACATGAAAGAGCCTTGGAGCTTGGTAAGATCCGAACTAAGCTGTATTCCCACCCTGCGAACTTGGGGGGGGGGGGAACGGAAGAAAAAGAGGCGAAACAAAACGGGTCAGTCATAAAGACTGAGTAAGTCCTAGTGACTTTCAACATAAAAATAGGTAAAGATAACATGGCATGAATAAACTGAAAGTAAACATAAGGATGATGACAAGATAGGCAAGTTAAACTAGGATAACAAGATAAACTACGGTAACAAGATAAACTAAGGTCACAAGAAAACTAAGGTAATAAGATAAACTAAGGTCATAAGAAAAACCAAGGTAGCAAGATAAACTACGTATAGCATCGCATGTTTAACTTCTCTGCACCAACTGTGCCAGTACCCCAACCCGTATCATCCTCTCCATGTATATGTACAGTCCCTTGCCGTATATCGTACGGGTTTCATCACATATTTCTATACTACTTTAACGTGGTGCCACCATTCTTGAAATCGTTTGGACTGCCACCCTTGTTCTAGCTAGGTTTTCTTATCATGAACTATCGTGTGTTCAACTAGGATTTATGCCACCTAGGACCACTAGGGATTATGCTAACTATTAAACGTTTTCTAGATTCGTTTAGGGTTAATGCCACCTAGGACCACTAGAGATTATGCTACCTAACGAATTCCACGTAAGGATCTATTAATCGATCGGCTCCCTACAAGTCCTAGCTCGTTCATATGTCTGTGTCATATGGCCCAATCACGAAATGTAGTTACCTGTGCTAGGTCCACCATAGGGTGTATCAAGCCCTATGGTGCCAACCATCGACACAAATCAAGAACGCACAGATAATCCTACTAATGCCCAATGCCTTCTTTTTCTGCTCCGGAGTATGTGCACGCCCGCACTCCGTTAGAACCTACACTGGCGCACCCACACAGCCGTCGTTTTGGTCGCTTACAATCAGCCCAGTAATCGTGCCCCACCCTGCCTAGTTCCAGGGTACCATGATACATCTAGTGGGTTACTGCTGAAACGGACCGCGTAACTAGGTTTTCCGTCTAGTAGGTTAAGTGTTGTCATTTAAATTCGAGACTTAACCCCATCGGTCTAGCATGTCAAGTTGGTTAAGTGTTGTCATTCAAGTTCGTGACTTAACCCGTCTACGTGTCATGTCAAATTGGCTAAGTGTTGTCGTTTAAGTTCATGACTTAGCCCTACGAATCATGTGTCAAGTTGGTTAAGTATATTCAAGCGGTTCATGGCTTAACCCTATCAAATCATCGTGTTAAATTGGTTAAGTATATTCAAGCGGTTCATGACTTAACCCTATCAAATCATCGTGTCCAATTAGTTAAGTATATTCAAGCGGTTCATGACTTAACCCTATCAAATCATCATGTCCAATTGGTTAAGTATATTCAAGCGGTTCATGACTTAACCCTATCAAATCCACGTGTCCAATTGGTTAAGTATATTCAAATAATTCATGGCTTAACCCGCCCACGTATCATGCTAAGTTGGCTAAGTATTATCTATATGTTCAAGTTGACTTAACCCTGCCATGTGTCAAGTTATATCGATTGGGTGTTATCAACCTATTCAAGTTAGCCCAACCCATCCGCTAGTCATGTTATAACGGTCAAGTGTCATTAGCCTAGCTATGTTACTTAACCTACCCATTAGTCTGATTAACAGTTATGTTGGTTAAGCCCACATTTATATGTTTTACATGTTCTTAACTCATGCCGGTTAGGTCCATATTCACATGCCAAATTTCCATGCCATCCCACCTAACCCTCTAACCATACCCACGTATTATTATGGTTTGTATTCCTTAATTCATTCATTATGACGAACGAATCATGACCTCTCATATTAGACTGTGCATTTTGTTGCCACTGGATTTGCCGGGTGGTTCCGGACAGATTTACACCACAATCTGGGTCTAACCTCGTGTCATAAGTCGTTACGCCTACAATTCGACCTTCGACCTCTCACATTAGACTGACACTTTGTGGATACTGGATTTGCCGGGCGGTTCTGGGCAGATTTTGTAACACCCCACGTCCATTAATGTCACTCACAAAGGGAATGCATTAACTTCCATGGAGGTTTTAAGTGAATATAGAACAGAAAAATTACAACAAGACAGATATAAGTAGTACTTGGAAATTTAAAACTTTATTTCATTGCAGCGGAAATTAAACATGTTTGTTACATCATAAAAACCATAAATCAGAGTCAAGTACAATATCCATTTTGATAAAACAAAATACATAATCCCATTAATAAATAGCCATTAAAGAAGATAACAAGCTGGACTTTACTTCAACGGTCCAAGCTTTCCAAAAGAGAGATAAAGCAATCCAATCAAACTCCGCTAGAGCTGGGCCCACCCTGAGGACCTGGAGGGGGGAAAAAGATAGAAATGGAGGGGGTCAGACATAAAGTCTGGCGAGTATGATAATCCTAACAATACTATTACCAAAATAATTAGACTGAGGCATAAGCTGGAAAACAAGGAAATGTCTATGAACTATTGGGTATGGAAGAGCAGATAAAGATAACATTAAAGGCACACCTAATTACTAATGAATAATTACTACACTGCACCACACCAGTCACCCTAAAGGTTGATCCCACTCACCGAACTTAGAAATTATATAAATAGCTTCGTGTACCCCTAGCTGACTACATAGGTGTCGCCTGCCCCTATCTCCGCCAGGTGTACCCCACTACCCACTTGCGATCGGCTCCCTACTCGTAGATACCCGTGCTGGCCCCACAGTGGGGTGTATCACTCCCCTAAAGTGGCAACCCGATACAACTTGAGGATGCACGGCTTATACCTACACGATGCAACAACGTCTTACCTACCAGCTCGGGTCCACACATGCATATGAAACCCGTTGGACTTGCGTTGCCACCGCTAACCCGTTTGGCCTCTTATAGTCAAGCCTAGTATGCGTGTCCCGTCCTCGACTTGGGTCGAGCCCACAAAGATACGTTTGGATTACTGGTTGAAATGGGCCCCCAATTACTTACCACAAGCTATCCACCTAAGCTTGTCCCCACTAGTATATCCCACTTAACCCTCTTTGTAGTCATGTTCATTTACATGTGTGTTTGGTTAAGTCTTACTAGTCGTTTTTCGAATGCCACTAAGGGCACTCACTAGATTCCTCATGCCACCCAAGGCACCTACTTAACCCCCATGTCCCACCTTACATGTTTATCTGGTTAAGTATTTCTTAATTCATTTAGGCCATAACCTTATAAAGACCTCTCACATTAGACTGGCATTTATGACAGTTGGATTTGCTGGGCGGGTCCGGACAGTCTTACACCATAAAAGAGTCTAACCTCGTGTCTTTACAACTGTTATGCTTTAATTTGGGCCTAGGACCTCTCACATTGGGCTGACATTTGTGACTACTGGATTCGCCGGGCGGGTCCGGGCAGTTTTACGTCACAAACGAGTCCAACCTCGTGTCCTAAGCATTGATTATTACTTATAATCTTTTACCCCAGTTTTAAATATATCCCTATTCAAATCATTAATTAATTCCAATTTTAATGATGTCCATAATTGACTTAATTATGGCCATCCACTTATGGTATGCAAAATCATATCAATTGCATCCAATTTCTTAATATTAAATCCTTAATTTTACCCCTACCCCACGTTATACGTTCGCTTATTCAACACAAAATATACGTTAGACTCGAATAGTCTAACTCATAGCACAAAGATAAATTATCACAACATATAGACAAATAAAATAGATCTAATCATAAAAAGGGTGAAAATTGCATGTGTGATATATGTCCAACACCTAAACTTGCATAGGCAAAAACTACAACTTGCATAAAACTACACATGTCATGGATCCAAAGGTGTCAACTTGTTTGGTAAAATGTCACAACTTACATAATATGATCATAACCCAAGTTCATGTATAAACTTGCATATATGGTTTATGCAACATAATGATGGTGTGAACTAGCATCTAACACATAGAACTCACACATGTCATAGCATAATTCTAGATCTAAATAGATGTCATAATTCTAGATTTAAATAGATGTCATACAATATGTGAGATCATACATACTAATAAATCTAAACTTGCATACATGATTTGTCATATAAATCAACATAGCCCAAATAATATCAACATTATGATTTGATTAACACGAACTAATTAGCATAGATAATAACATCATGACTTTGTAACATGTATGATTTATCACAACTTAGCATAGAAAATTACAACATATATGATATCATCATAGCATGATTTACAACATATAGGATATCATCATCATCACATAACATAAGATTTACAACATACATGATAGAATAGGGTTTACAACAACATATATGACAATTCACATCATTTTCTTATGATCCATATCACATATTAATCTAATTAGTTTGCTAATAATCTTATTAAAATCATCATACTCACAATTAGAAAAGAAAGAGAGTCTTGATTTGCTTTAGAGTTGAGTAGAATTAGAGTTTTGATTAGCTTTCTTCCTTCTTAGTTGGCGGCGGCTACACTGAGTTCCATGGCTGGCATGACGGCGGCTATTCTATTTTTCAAGTGAATTTAGAGTGAGAGACAACCTAGGTATATATAGAGTTTAGAGTTTATTTAGACCATCAGATCAACTCAGAACTAACCTGAACCGTTAAATTAGCCAACTCAGCCCTAAAGACACATCAGTAGCTCAAGATTGGGCTTGGCCAAAACCTGGCCGACTGGACCAGGTCGACACCCAGGTCGACTGCGCAGTCGACCTGGTCCTGGGGGTGTCGACTGCCCAGTCGACTCCCCAGTCGACCTGGGTGCTGGGCGGGAAATTTCCCGCCTAGCCTATTTGACTTCGAATTTTGAATTTTCTGAAACTTCCGATGGACATATCTCCTTCATACGAAGTCCAAATCATGCAAACTCGGACTCTATTTCAACCAGAATTCCAAGGCGAACACAATGGCGCAACCTGTTTCCGACAATTCTCACGTCTGAGATTAATTATTCTTTAATTTGTGAATATTAATATTAACAGAATTACGGGGTGTTACAGATTTACACCACAAATCGAGTCTAACCTTGTGTCAAAGGTTCATTAATGGTCGTATTCCACCCAAAACCCCAATATCAGTTCATGTGTTTAACATATAGAAATGTTCATGATTCACGTTTTTGCCCCAAAACGTGTTCCCAAATTATTATCATAATTCACTATAAGGTTATGCCAAGTTATAGCCTTTTATTTACAATACATGCCAATTACCCAAAACCCAACTTAGGCGCGTTCATATTAAACCTCTACTAAGTCATAAATTATCATATATGTTTCAACTCCAAATTTTACATAATTAACATATGCCCAAGTTCTAGATTACATGTAAATTTTACATATGCCCAATTCCTACCAAATTTACATATGTTCATTCATGCCGTTTCACATGTATGCCAACTTTATGCCAATTTACACATATACCAAGTTTCATGCCGCTTTACATATGTCAAGATTCATGATTTACATGTTTACAAAGCTATGCCCAATTTACATAGATCAAGTTTTATATCCAAAATTACATGTATACTACGTTTACACCAATTTACTCATAACAAGTTCTAGCCAAATTACATATATCAAGATCCATGTCAAATTATATATATATATATATATATATATATCAAGATCCACATCAAGTTATATATATCAAGATCCATGTCAAATTATATATGCCAATCCCCATTCTTGCAATTACCATTATAATGACAATACCCAAATATCGAGTTTCATGTTAATGATAAATTATCCCCCAAACATCCAATTTTCATATTATGCCTTCGATCCCACCAAACACATATATTCTACTAGGCAATATTCCAATATTTTCCCCGTATACCATCGCACGTATATCGTAGTTTAGGCCTAGGTCCGAAATTGACCTAGGTTCATCAAAAGAAAATAAATAGGGGGAGGTAGAAGTTGCAATAAAAACAAGATTAGAGAGAAAACGGCATAAAAGCATCATCTCAAGGATAAAGAATAGATCTTGATAATAAAACATGAACCAAGAAAAATTGATTTACAACAGGCTGAATAGACCATAAACTTGTCATGTGAATAAAGATAGAAATGTTCTCAAGATCGAGATCCAAGAAGAAACAAGAATTGAATCAAAAGTTCAATTTCATTTCATCACATGTCCATATTAAATTTAATTATTTTAATCTGAAAATAACTAGAACTTACAGAGCATGGCTAATGAATTAAGAACTACAATTGTCGTAGAACGATGTAGAGACATTGATTTATCTTCTTGAATTGTTGTAGAATTGCTGTAGAAGCTTTAATCTCTAGTTTGAATCTAGTTTGGAGGCTAAGAGAAAAGTTTAGAGAGCGGCGGCCATGAGCAAGAGGAAGTCCAGCAGCATAATAGTGTAAGAATGATTTGATATGAATTAGGTTAGGTCTAAGGGTGTTTTTATAGGTGTAGCAACTAGTTTAGGCCCTTAGATTAACCCTAGAATCAATCCGGACCGTCAAAACACGTCTCAGGCTTCAAAAATGAGTTCTGGGTCAAACCAAGCCGACCAGGTCGACCTGTAAGGTGGGGGGGTCGACACTATGGTCGACCTGGGGAGTAGGTCGACCCTATGGTCGACCTGGGGGGGGGGGGGGTAGGTCGACCCTATGGTCGACCCCCTCGTCCAGTGCTGCCTGAAAACTGTTGAAACTTGTACAGACCATAACTTCTTCATCCGGACTCCGATTTTCGAAAACTCGGACTCTATTTCATGTAAAAATTCGAGACGAACGCAATGGCGTAACCCATTTACCCTGATTCTGAATTTAAAATTTAATTGTGCCTTGATTTCTTGTTTTAACATGTTATAAAAATACGGGTTGTTACATTCTCCCTTCCTTAAAGGATTTCGTCCCCGAAATCTTCAAGTTAAGAAGAATGTGTCCTACCATCCAATCATCCATCTAATCAATCATCAATCACCGGCATCCATTGTCCTTAAGAGATTTCTAATGCTGTATGAACATATGCATAAAGTGTGTGTATATGTTCCTTATTTAATGCAAATGATCAGGCCTGATTGATCTTCTTAATGCAAAATATGTTTAGTGCAATGAGTCCAACATGTATGCAAATAGTCCTAGTCACATAAACACTATATGTGTGCACAAACATCCATCCATATGCATCATCCATATGATAACACATCCAATTTCATCCATAAACAAGTATAAACACTCATACATATGCAATATGGAAATGTGTCTGAGCCGATCTAGTGCCTAATGTGTGTTATGCAACCACGAGCAACCACTTGCGACCACTTGCAACCACTTGCAACCATAAATTATAACATGTCTCAAACACATGTTTCACCCAATTGTTCCTACCTAACGATATAGCCGAATGATAGAAGCAAGTAAAAACTTTGTGCCCATTAGGCAATGTCAAAGCTGGAAATATACGTCACATATATACTGAATAGGAGAAGAACTCCCTAAGCACCAGCCCATATCCTATAAAACCCAAAAAAAGTTTAGTCAACCCAATGAACACCTTCAAGCCCCAACATGTATTACTAACAGATAAGTCATACTCCTTATGGGGTTTGCAACAGAAATAGGATTGAGAATAGGACCGAAAGGTTATACTTAAAAGATAGCATACAAGTAAGCTCTATAGGAAAAGAGGGATCAAGGATATACTCTTAAAAAGAGATATGATGCGCGTGTCTAGTGTTCAATCTTCTAAGTCGCATTTCCTTGAGCTTAACTCCATTGTGCTTTGTCCGTCTTTAACTTCAAAATTTCTTAATTCTTGTTTCCAAAATATGAGTTGGAACTCATTTCACTGTTGTCTCTCATCCCATTTTCCCTTATCCTCCTTCTAGTATACTCGGCTCAAACATAACTGCGTACTCATGGTTTCATGCAAGCTCTCCAAAATTCACTAGTATCTCATTCACTTACTAGAAGGTATTCCACGCAGAAGAACTATCTCTTGAAAACAAACAAATGTCAACCATGTTGCCAAATGTACTTACTAAGGTGATTTTCTATAACTCATGCATAAGCAAAATGAACCATCCGCCTTAGTGGCGAACACTACTCGAGCGGATCGCTAAATGTATCAAGAACGGATCGATAAATGTATCAAGAGATTCTAGGTAACTAAACATGGCAGAACCCTAAGGGTTACACTAGACTTCGAGGGCATTACCAAGGCAAGTCGAGCGTCTAACTACCCTCTTTTCATACTCGAGAATGGTACCATTTCTGGACAACCACTCCATCCCTAGAATCAACCCATAGCTCAAAAACATAAGCTTTACTTCTAAACTCAACACTTAGCATAGACATTCTCAAATCCAAACAAGTCATGAATAAATGAGCCGATTTCCTAACAGGATTTGAGACAAAAATGGGATCCTCTACTACGCTAGTACTAAGGTGCAGAGACTCAACTATCGAAGCAGAAATAAAAAGGATGCGATGTACCATAATCAAAAAGGGTACAAACATGATAGAAAGATAAACTAGTCTTTCATACAGAAATATTTCTACCTTCTTGTTCTGAGCCTCATTCGCCTTAATCACCCTTATCCCCTCTTATTAAACGTGTTAATAGATCTCTCGAGAACTACCTCCATCGCACAACAACCCTTCGAAGCTTGAAATAAGCTTAGTCGCAGATGGAACTACTGTGACTACAGATGGAGGAAAGAAAGGAAAAGGGATTCAAACAAGGAAACAAAGGATAATGCTAATGGCCTTTGGGGAATAGCCTTCAAAAATAAAACTTTTCTTGAAAAATGCTTCTTTGAAAATGGTTTTGAAAATAATTTCAAAAGGTTTTGAAAACTTTTGCCCAATCTGGTAACCTTCTACTCTAATACCAAATGTAACACCCCACCTCCGCTAGGGTCACTCACAAAGGGAATGCACTAGCTTTGGTGGAGCATTATCTAGGTAAACATACATAGAAATATTACAAGACAGAACATATAAAACAGTGGAAGAAGAACCAAATTTTATTACTTTAAAACTCTAGAAAGGTCTAAAGCCTTTTTACATCAAAATGCCATTAAATCCATTACATCGAAATCTGTCTTGCAATAGTGAAGAAGCATAAAACCATGGTCATAAATCATTCCCCAAGTAAAAGAGTAAAGCAAGCCATAGCCAAGGGAAATCCAAGCCGTACATGAAAGAGCCTTGGAGCTTGGTAAGATCCGAACTAAGATGTATTCCCACCCTGCGAACCTGGGGGGGGGGGGGTGAATGGAAGAAAACATGGAGAAACAAAACGGGTCAGTCATAAAGACTGAGCAAGTCCTAGTGACTTTCAGCATAAAAATAGGTAAAGATAACATGGCATGAATAAACTGAAAGTAAACATAAGGATGATGACAAGATAGGCAAGTTAAACTAGGATAACAAGATAAACTACGGTAACAAGATAAACTAAGGTCACAAGAAAACTATGGTAACAAGATAAACTAAGGTCACAAGAAAAACCAAGGTAGCAAGATAAACTACGTATAACATTGCATGTTTAACATTCTTTGCACTAACTGTACTAGTACCCCAACCCGTATCATCCTCTCTATGTATATGTACAGTCTCTTGCCGTATATCGTACGGGTTTCATTACATATTTCTATACTACTTTAACGTGGTGCCACCATTCTTGAAATCGTTTGGACTGCCACCCTTGTTCTAGCTAGGTTTTCTTATCATTAACTATCGCGTGTTCAACTAGGATTTATGCCACCTAGGACCACTAGGGATTATGCTACCTATTGAACGTTTTCTAGATTTGTTTAGGGTTTATGCCACCTAGGAGCACTAGGGATTATGCTACCTAACGAATTCCACGTAACGATCTATTAATCGATCGGCTCCCTACAAGTCCTAGCTCGTTCATGTGTCTGTTTCATACAGCCCAATCACGAAATGTAGTTACCTGTGCTAGGTCCACCATAGAGTGTATTAAGCCCTATGGTGCCAACCATCGACTCAAATCAAGCACGCACAGATAATCCTACTGATGCCCAATGCCTGCTTTTTCTGCTCCGGAGTGTGTGCACGCCCGCACTTTGTTAGAACCTACACTGGCGCACCCACACAGCCGTCGTTCTGGTCGCTTACAATCAGCCTAGTAATCGTGCCCCACCCTGCCTAGTTGCAGGGTACCATGATACATCTAGTGGGTTACTGCTGAAACGGACCGCGTAACTAGGTTTTCCGTCCAGTAGGTTAAGTGTTGTCATTTAAATTCGAGACTTAACCCCATCGGTCTAGCATGTCAAGTTGGTTAAGTGTTGTCATTCAAGTTCGTGACTTAACCGTCTACGTGTCATGTCAAATTGGCTAAGTGTTGTCGTTTAAGTTCATGACTTAGCCCTACGAATCATGTGTCAAGTTGGTTAAGTATATTCAAGCGGTTCATGGCTTAACCCTATCAAATCATCGTGTTAAATTGGTTAAGTATATTCAAGCGGTTCATGACTTAACCCTATCAAATCATCGTGTCCAATTAGTTAAGTATATTCAAGCGGTTCATGACTTAACTCTATCAAATCATCATGTCCAATTGGTCAAGTATATTCAAGCGGTTCATGACTTAACCCTATCAAATCATCGTGTCCAATTGGTTAAGTATATTCAAATAATTCATGGCTTAACCCGCCCACGTATCATGCTAAGTTGGCTAAGTATTATCTATATGTTCAAGTTGACTTAACCCTGCCACGTGTCAGGTTATATCGATTGGGTGTTATCAACCTATTCAAGTTAGCCCAACCCATCTGCTAGTCATGTTATAACGGTCAAGTGTCATTAGCCTAGCTATGTTACTTAACCTACCCATTAGTCTGATTAACAGTTATGTTGGTTAAGCCCACATTTATAAGTTTTACATAATCTTAACTCATGCCGGTTAGGTCCATATTCACATGTCAAATTTCCATGCCATCCCACCTAATCCTCTAACCATACCCACGTCTTATTATGGTTAGTATTCCTTAATTTATTCATTATGACGAACGAATCATGACCTCTCACATTAGACCGTGCATTTTATGGCCATTGGATTTGCCGGGCGGTTCCGGGCAGATTTACACCACAAACTGGGTCTAACCTCGTGTCATAAGTCGTTACGCCTACAATTCGACCTTCGACCTCTCACATTAGACTGACACTTTGTGGCTACTGGATTTGTCGGGCGGTTCCAGGCAGATTTACACCACAAACCGAGTCTAACCTCGTATCAAAGGTTCATTAAGGGTTGTATTCCACCCAAAACCCCAATATCAGTTCATCTCTTTAACATATAGAAATGTTCATGATTCACGTTTTTGCCCCAAAACGTGTTCCCAAATTATTATCATAATTCACTATAAGGTTATGCCAAGTTATAGCCTTTTATTTACAATACATGCCAATTACCCAAAACCCAACTTAGGCGCGTTCATATTAAACCTCTACTAAGTCATAAATTATCATATATGTTTCAACTCCAAATTTTACATAATTAACATATGCCCAAGTTCTAGATTACAAGTAAATTTTACATATGCCCAATTCCTACCAAATTTACATATGTTCAATTCATGCCGTTTTACGTGTATGCCAACTTTATGCCAATTTACACATATACCAAGTTTCATGCCGCTTTACATATGTCAAGATTCATGATTTACATGTTTACAAAGCTATGCCCAATTTACATAGATCAAGTTTTATACCCAAAATTACATGTATATTACGTTTACACCAATTTACTCATAACAAGTTCTAGCCAAATTACATATATCAAGATCCATGTCAAATTATATATATATATATATATCAAGATCCACATCAAGTTATATATATATCAAGATCCATGTCAAATTATATATATATATATATATATATATATATATATCAAGATCCACGTCAAGTTATATATATCAAGATCCATGTCAAATTATATATGCCAATCCCCATTCTTGCAATTACCATTATAATGACAATACCTAAATATCAAGTTTCATGTTAATGATAAATTATCCCCCAAACATCCAATTTTCATATTATGCCTTCGATCCCACCAAACACATATATTCCACTAGGCAATATTCCAATATTTTCCCCGTATACCATCGCACGTATATCGTAGTTTAGGCCTAGGTCCGAAATTGACCTAGGTTCATCAAAAGAAAATAAATAGGGGGAGGTAAAAGTTGCAATAAAAACAAGATCAGAGAGAAAACGACATAAAAGCATCATCTCAGGGATAAAGAATAGATCTTGATAATAAAACATGAACCAAGAAAAATTGATTTACAACAGGCTGAATAGACCATAAACTTGTCATGCGAATAAAGATAGAAAAGTTCTCAAGATCGAGATCCAAGAAGAAATAAGAATTGAATCAAAAGTCCAAATTCATTTCATCACATGTCCATATTAAATTTAATTATTTTAATCTGAAAATAACTAGAACTTACAGAGCATGGCTAATGAATTAAGAACTACAATTGTCGTAGAACGTTGCAGAGACATTGATTTATCTTCTTGAATTGTTGTAGAATTGCTGTAGAAGCTTTAATCTCTAGTTTGAATCTAGTTTGGAGGCTAAGAGAAAAGTTTAGAGAGCGGCGGCCATGGTCAAGAGGAAGTCCAGCAGCATAATAGTGTAAGAATGATTTGATATGAATTAGGTTAGGTCTAAGGGTGTTTTTATAGGTGTAGCAACTAGTTTAGGCCCTTAGATTAACCCTAGAATCAATCCGGACCATCAAAACACGTCTCAGGCTTCAAAAATGAGTTCTGGGTCAAACTAGGTCGACCTGTAAGGTGGGGGGGTCAACACTATGGTCGACCTGGGGGGTAGGTCGACCCTATGGTCGACCTGGGGGGGTAGGCCGACCCTATGGTCGACCCCCTCGTCCAGTACTGCCTGAAAACTGCTGAAACTTGTACAGGCCATAACTTCTTCATCCGGACTCCGATTTTCAAAAAATTGGACTCTATTTCATTTAAAATTTCGAGACAAACGCAATGACGTAACCCGTTTCCCCTGATTCTGAATTTAAAATTTAATTCTGCCTTGATTTCTTGTTTTAAGATGTTATAAAAATACGGGTTGTTACACCTACAACATGTGGATGCTGAATATGTCGGTCAGGTCCTTGTAGTATTATTCCACAGTTGGGCCTAACCTCATGTCTTAGCCTGACTCGCATTTACATACTTAGACTTCCCACATTAGGTTTGACATTAGTGGCTGCTGGATATGTCGGTCGGGTCTAGGCAGAATTTCACCAGTAACTTAACCTAACCTCGTGTCATAAGTACAATTACAATTCCTAATTGTAATTACTAACATTCCATTTTTAATTAATTTACCAATTAATTAATCCTTTCCTTTTATAGGTGTCAATATCTATTTTGCAACAATAATTTGAATTACATATCCATAAATGGTCATATTCAAATTATGCCATTTTTACCCAAATTTACCTATTATAGGTGATTATTTCTATGTTTCCCTATTCGAATTATATGTCCAACTTATATAAACATTATATAAATTATGCCAATTATAAATCCCCTTTTTCCACCTTTCCTAGCTAACGTGACCGCATGTATTTTGGCGTCATCGAGGCTACAAAGTAGCCTCGCCATAACAATAAAAAGGGAGCGATAAAGGTGACAGTTTCAGCACAGTTTTGGCATAAGCATGACAACAAGGTCAATGGACATGTAATCATCATAACAGGGTGAACACAGAGCTGATGAACTTGTGGCAACTACAATGTCAAAGTCAACATAGCATGGTCTAAACTTGTCATTTAGATGTCTAACAAAATTAGGGTGACATAGTAGCATGATTAGATCTAAAAGGGTGGCATCACATGTCAAGTTTACAACATATCGTGATCACTACAACATAACAGGTGAAAGGTGATTAGCATAAAGGATTAGATCTAGATTAACTAGTTCGCATTTCCCACAATATAGTTGCAAGTCAAGATCTACATAGTCAGCATAGTAGAATGTCCATAATCATATTGTATCCAGGGATAATGACATAATAAACTTGCATAAGTTCATGATTCACAACATTTACCCAATTCACACTCTATCATAATTCAAATTTATCCATTTAAACCCAAAAGTGACTAGAAACTCACAGCGTTAGGTTCAGAAAATTTAGAGAGAGAGATCTAAATTCTGAATAGCCAAACTGATTGTAGTAGACTTAGATTCCGTTTCAATTTGCAACACGACAGCATTTGGCCTCTATGATCTCCAATAGAGAAAATAAGAGAATAGGGGACCATATTTATAACCTAGAACCAATGTACCAGACCCAGAATCAAGTCCAGGTACGTAAAACGAATTCTGCCCAGATCTGTCCAGGGGGACGACACCCATGTCTACATCCCAATAGGGGGTCGACACTTATGTCGACACCCCCTGGGGGGTCGACACCCACGAGCGGGAATTTTCCCGCCTAACCCGCTTTGGCCCGATTTTGATTTTTGAATTGTTTTCGAAAGTTCTGGATTTATTATATATATATCTTGTGCGTAAACCAACTTTGAACCCTCTTAACTTTTTCATACGGTGTCCGTTTTACGCAAACCAGATGTCCATTCTGACCAGAATTTCAAGACGAACGCAATGGCATAGTCTGTTCCCTCTAATTACGAATGTTAAATTAATTATTATTTAATTTATCCTCTTTTAATGTCGTTAAAATTTGGGGTGTTACATTCTCCCCTACTCAAAGGATTTCGTCCCCGAAATCTCTAAGTTGGGAAGAATGCATATCCTACCATCCATCATTCATCTACTCATCAAACATCCATTGGCATCCATTGTCCTTAAAAGCCTCTAATGCTTATATGAATATATGCAGAAGTGTGTGTATATGTCCCAACACTAATGCAAAAATCAGGCGGTCTACCGATTCAGTTGACCTCCTTAATGCAATATATGTTAGTGCCATAAATCCAATATGTATGCAAATCAACCTATTACATCATGTAAGTTCTATATGTGTGAACACACATTTGTCCAAATGCAACATCCATATACTAACTCATCCATTTCTATCCATAAAAGAAAATGCATACACATCCATATGCAGTATGAAAGTGATTGAGCTGATCTAGTGCCTAATGTGTGTGTACATGCGTCCACAGGCAACCACTAGCAAACACTTGCATCCACTAGCATCCATTAAACATAACATGTTTCAAACACATGTTTTAATCCAGAGGACACCTATCTAAAGGTCGAAAATACTATGAATAAGATATACTCAAATGATATAAACAAGTAGTGATAAAGCTTTTGGAAAAGGAGTTAAGAACATACCGTCGAAGAGAAAAGGGTACGAAGCACAAATCTTATCTTCGGTTTCCCAAGTCGCATCCTCTGCGTTATCTCCACATTGAACCTTTAGCAACTTGATCTCTTTATTGCGTAGCTTCTTAACCTCTAATCCCAGAATACGGGAAGGAACTCGCCTGATTGTTGCCTCCCGTTCCACCTCTACCTCTTCCAATATACTCGGCTCAAAAACTTCCGCGGTGTCAAGCAAGCACTTCTGCAGATGAGAAACATGGAAAACATCATGAACGACAGATAGATTTTCAAGAAGCTTTACTCTATAGGCCATTTGGCCAATCCTTTTTGCTATGGGAAATGGTCCCACAAACTTAGGTACCAACATCCCTACTGCTCTGAAGTGGACCACATTCTTCAGAGGTGATACTTTGATAAAAACCACGTCTCCCACTTCAAATTCGATGTCAGTCCTTCTCTTGTCTGCATATGATTTCTTCCTGTCTTGAACTGTCTTTATCTGCCATCAAATAAGGTCAATCTTTTCGGACGTTTCTCTAACCATATCTGGTCCAAGTAATAATCTTTCTTTAGATTCCCACCAACAAGTAGGTGATCTACAGGGGCGCTCGTACAATGCTTCGAAGGGTGCCAAGATGATGTTGGCCTGATAGCTGTTATTATAGGCAACCTCCACAAAGGAAGATGCTCTTCCCAAGTCCCTCTGAAGTCAAGGATACATAGTCTCAAAAGATCTTCAGGAATCCAATTCACCCTCTCCGTCTGCCCATCGGTCTGAGGATGACAAGCAGTGCTTAAGCGCAACTATGTACCTAATGCCTCTTGCAAACTTCTCCAAAACTCACTGGTAAAAATGGGGTCACGATCGCTTACTATGCTGGAAGGTACTCCATGGAGGCGAACTATCTCACAAACATAAATCGCTTCCAACCACGATGCCATCCTTTTGCTCTTGACTGGAACAAAGTGAGCGCTCTTAGTGAGTCTATATACTACCACCCAAACACTGGTATTTCCTTTCTTCGATCTAGGCAACCCATCTATGAAATCGATCGAGACGCTCTCCCATTTCCACTGCGGCACTTCCAACGGATGAAGCAATCCGTCGGGCTTCTTTGGCTCAGCCTTGACTTGCTGATGAACCAAACATAGAGAAACAAATTCAGCAACGTCCTTCTTCATCCCAGCCAAAAAGAAAACCCTTTTCATGTCTTTATACTTCTTGTCGCCGCTTGGATGAATAGTCATCTTAGAATGGCGGGCTTCTTCTAGGAATGCCTTTATCAAGCTTCCGGTCCGAGGAACACAAAGCCTTCCATCTCGTCGTAGCCACCCCTTTTCATCTGTGGCATATCTACTGTGGTGACAAGAAGTCTCCCCTCTTCTAAGCTTATCCATAATGTCTAGAATCTGTGGGTCACCTTGTTGCGAAGCTCCTATCTGCTCCACAAGAGTCGATCGTATCTCCAAGGATGCAAATAAATCAGGCAAAACTTCGATGGAGGGTCTCTAAACCAAAAGCTGATATGAAATCCAAGTCCTCTCTTTCCACAAACAAAGGACTCAGAGCCATCCTCTTCCTACTTAGTGCATCTGCAACCACATTACCCTTGCCAGGGGTATAAGAAATCTAAAAATCGTATGAAGTTAAGAATTCCATCCACCGTTGTTGCCTTATGTTGAGATCCATCTGAGAGAATAGGTACTTGAGAGATTTGTGATCGGTGTATAACTCGAATCTTTCTTCCAGTAAATAATGAAGCCACGTCTTCAATGCAAATACTATTGCAGCTAGTTCTAGATCATGGGTGGGGTAGTTCTTTTCATGAACTCTCAACGGCCTACCCCCATAACATATTACTTTCCCTTCTTGCATCAGCACCGCACCAAGCCCTGTACCGCACGCATTAGTGTAAACAGTAAACACTTTAATTCCATTGGCCAAGGTCAAGACTGGGGCTCTTGTCAGAGCCCTTTTCAGCCGTTGGAAAGCAACATCACAGTCTATATCCCATGAAAACACCAAATTATTCTTTGTTTGCCTAGTGAGAGGGGCTGATATCTTCGCAAAGTCCTTAATGAACTTCCTATAGTAACCTGCCAACCCAAGAAAGCTTCTCACCTAGGTTGCGTTTTTAGGAATCTACCAATCTTGCACTGCAACCACCTTCGTGGGATCTATAGCTATCACTTCTTTGGAGATTACATGCCCCAAGAATCTTACCTCCTTTCTCTAGAAATGGTATTTAGAGAACTTTGCTTTTAGCTGGTGATCACAAAGAGTTTTCAAAACTTCCCTCAAATGTTGGGCATGCTCTTCTTCGTTCTTGGAGAAGATCAAAATATCATCAACGAAGACTACAACGAATTTGTTTAGGAATTCCCGAAACACCCTACCCATCAAATCAACAAAATAGGCGGGTGCGTTTGTCAGCCCAAAAGGCATCACTAGCCGTTCAAAGAAACCGTCCGGAGTTCTGAATGCAGTCTTATCTATGTTATCCTCAGCCACTCTCAATTGGTGAAACCCTGTAGCTAAGTCCAACTAAGAAAATACTGAGGCACCAACGAGCTGATCAAATAAATCATCAATTCTTGGAAGCGAGTGCCTATCCTTTTTGGTGAGCTTATTTAATTCTCTATAATCTACACACAGACGAAGTGATCCGTCTGCTTTAGTTCCGAATACTACTGGAGCACCCCATTCAGATATGCTTCGTCTGATGAACCTTTCCCAAGTAGCTCCCCTACTTGCTTACTCAGCTCCCTCCTTTCCCTTGGAGCCATGTGGCTTACTGGTAACGCTACTGGCTTTGAATTGTCCACCAGATATATGCGGAAGTCAATCTCGCACCTTGGAGGTAAACCCGGTACCTCATCAAAAACATTGGAGTAATCCCGAGGCACTGGAACAGAATGCAAGTCCTCTATGGATGCATCTAAAGACTCTAGGAAGCTAAGCATAACAGACCCTTAGGGGTCACAAGAAACTTCGAGGGTCCTCCCATGACAAGTTGGGAGCCTGACAACCCTCCTTTCACAATCTAAAATGGCTCTATATGTGGTAAGCCAATCCATTCCTAGAATCAACCCATAGCCCATAAACCCAAGCACATACGCGTCGCATTCAAAATCAACGCCTAACGTAGATAATTTCAACCCCCTACAAATCATATGGTTATAAGATCGGATAAAGTATTTTGAAAATGATTTTCAAAAAAGGTCTCAAAGACAAAGTATTTTAAAATAAAAAGTTTGTTTTTGAAATGCATGTTTCCCAAAGCCATAAATATCTTCTCGATTCTCCGTTTGATTCCTTTTCCTTTTGTTCGGGGAACCGTTTCTTCCCGAAGGGGTATCCCTATTTCTGCATGGTTCGGTAGGCTTGTTAAAACTACAAACATATCGAAGGGCAAAGAATTGCCCAACCTCCATCTTTAGCCGCAGTGGTTTCACTTGCATCTTATTTTCTTTCAAGCCTCGTAAGTATTTCCGTGCAATCGAGGCAGCTTTTAGGAGACTTATTAGCATATTGCACAAGAATGGTAAAAAGGAGAATAAGGGAATTGGGGCTAAGGAACACAACCCAAAGACGATAGAAAATGGCGTCTTAAGAAGGGAATATAGATAATAGAAGAAAAGTGGAAATACTATAACTTCGGAATGGTGGGTCATCCGAAAAAGGATTGCAGAAAGAGGTAAGACGTTTGTTACCACTTTGGTAAGGCGGGACACCTTATTAAGGAGTTCCCAAAGAGACAAGGACAAGGCCAGAAGGAAGGAACTTCTAGGAGGCAAGCTAATGTTCTCATAGCTGGTGGACAGGATAGGGGTAGGAAAGTTTCCGTCGAAGGATCGATTTCTATTTCTGATCATCCTATTAGGATTCCTTTTCAGGCGCTTCGTATTCTTTTATATCTGATCCTTTAGTTGAGTTGAGTCTCTGTACTTAGATACTAGTTTGATTTTGGATCCCGTTATTACCTCAAACCCTATTTGAGGTATGACTCTTTTATCGGCGATTTGTCGGGGTTTGAGAATCTCTGTGTTAGGCGTCGAGTTTGATTGCAACGCATATGTTGTTGATTTCACAAGATGCAGTTTGATTCTAAGGTGGATGGGTTAACCATATATGGAGCCATTCTAGATTGAGAAAGGAGAGTTGTTAGACTTTTGACTTTCCATAGAAAGACTCTCGAGATATCTTATGACCCTAAAAGGGACTATCATGCTTAGTCTCTTAGAACCTCTTAATATATCTATCGATGATTTGTGACATATGAAAGAAAAGAGAGAACTTGATAAGCAAGTAGGGGAGCTACTTGAGAAGAGGTTTGATAGATGACTATTCATTCAAGAGGCGATAAAAGGTATAGAGTTCGAGATAGTGGAGCCAAATTTGCGAGAGGAAGTGAAAGTAAAGAAGGAAGCAACGATTGGATGAGTTCCAACTTACATACTTGGATCGGAGGTTAAGAAATTATGCAACAAAGAAGTGAAGCTAGTAAGAAAGCTATGGGAAAGGGCCACGAGAATGCTACTTGGAAGGCTGAAGACAAGATTCGCGCTCCATATCTTTTCCTTTTCGAGAATATGTTCTTAACTTCTTTTTCCAAGCTTCGAATTAATACTTGTATCTATCATTTGAATATTTCCTATCGATCGAGTCTTTTGGTAGAAAAATAATGTATGTAAACATGTGTTTGGGACATGTTATGTTTGATGGATGCAAGTGTTTGCTAGTGATTGCTCATGGATGTATATACACACAATATAAGCACTAGATCGGCTCAATCACTTACATATTGCTTATTGATGTGTGTACATTTTAAATTTTTATGGATGAAGATAGGATTATTTTTACATTGATGCCGCACTTGGATGAATGATTGTGAATACATATAGAACTTACATATATTAGGGTGATTTGCATACATTTTGGTTGCATGGCACAAACTAACATTGCATTAAGGAGGTTAACTGAATCAGTGGACCGCCTGATCTTTCACATTAGTTTACGAACATATACACACACTATTGCGTATGTTCATAAAAGCATTAGAAATTCCTTAAGGACAATGGATGCCTGTGATTGCTAGATGAATGTATGATTGTTGGATGTCAGGATATATGTTCTTCTTAACTTATAGATTTCGGGGACGAAATCCATTAAGTAGGGGAGAATGTAACACCCCGAAAATTTAACAACATTAAGAGGATAAATTAAAGAATAATTAATTTAATATTCAGAACTAAGAGAAACGGACTGCGCCATTGCGTCCGCCTCGGAATTCTGGTTCAGATGGACACAAGTTTGCGTAAAACGGGTAACATATGAAAAAGCTATAAGCTGTAGAAGTTTATATACGTGCAAGGAAGTGTGTGTATATATATATATATATATAAGAAAAAATCATCTCCAGAATTCAAACCGATTCAAAAAAAGTCAAAAGCGGTGAGCGGGAAAAATCCCGCTCAAAGGGTGTTGACCCCCTTAAGGGGTGTCGACATAGGAGTCGACTCCCTATAGCGGTGTCACCCCCTATATGGGGGTAGACACAGGTGTCGACCCCCCTCCCCCGGTGGCTCCAGAAACTTCTCCTGACGTGGACGATTTTGATGGTTTCTGGTCCGATCTGATGGCCTTGGTTGCTCCGCTACTCCTATATAAAGAACCCTAAACCTAAGAAAAATAACGGTGATGGCGAAGCTCTGCTGCGATGGAAATTAAAATCGTTATACATATTCGAAATCAATCTTTGGAAATTAAAATGGTTATACATATTCGAAATCAATCTTTGGATTGATTTAGAAGATTATACATAGGAATCTTCTTTTTCTAAATCAATCCAAAGAAGATTATACATATTCAAAGATTGCTACAACAAATTTAGCGATGACCACAACAACTTATTCAACATGTTCTTCATAGCAAATTCACTGTGAGTTCATGTTGCTTTTAGATCTAAATATCTAAATAGTGATCTTGATATGTATATAATAATTGGATCTTGAATCACTGCCTAATCAGTTATATTATGACATATTCCATTGATTTGTTCTTATATGTTTATATCATCACCAATTCTAATCTTATCATAATATGTCAATTCAGTTTATGCCTATTTCTATCGTTATGTTGTTGATTCGTTATTATGCCTGTTCTGATTCTCTTCTCTCCTTCTTTTCCTTTTTATTTTTATATAACCAGGCTACCTTCAAGCCTAGGCCTAATGCTGAAAAATGCGAATGTGCGAAATTGGAAATAACGGGAAATAACATAATTTGGGGCATAATTGGTATTGGAAAATATGGATCTAAATTTGGGCATAAAATTGGAAATATACGAACATAGGTTTAGGGGCATATGTCTTATTGAATAATATGAATTTAGGCATGCATTGGAATATATGTAAATATGGAATTGGGTATAAAATGGACATGTCTAAATATTGATTTGGAACGTAAATTTGAATATATGTGAACATGAATTTTTGGCACAAATTATGTGAAGGTGGATTTGGGTATAATTTGCATTGAAAGGGGTTAATATGGACTTGAGGCATAAGTTGGAATATATGTATGATTGGGTTTGTGCTATATATATATATATATATATATACACACACATGCCTTAATTTATGATAAGGGGCATATGGTGCATAATTAAAAGGTGAATTAAAAAGAGGCATAAAAGTCTATAATTTGAATAGTGAATTAGACATAATTCAAATGGGGAAAGGTTTAATTGATTAATTAACTGATTAATTAATTAATAATGGAATGTTTAGTAATTACAAATAGGAATAGTAATTGTACTTATGACACGAGGTTATGTTACATAAGTGGTGGAAGTCTGCCCGGACCCGACCGACATATCCAGCAGCCACTAGTGTTGAACCTAATGAGGGAGGTCTAAGTACGTAAATATGAATCGGGATAAGACACGAGGTTAGACCCAACTGTGGAATAAGACTGCCCGGACCCGACCGGAATATCCAGCATCCACAGGTTGTAGGCCTAATGTGGGAGGTCTAGCCCATTATAACAATAATTGGACATGGTAATGAATTGGAATACTTAACCTAAGTTAATCCATTAGGATTGTATGATTATGAACTTGAGTTAGGGTTAAGTAAAAATTGGATGGGTAATGGTTGGGTTAAGTAAATTAGAGGGGATGGGTAATATACGCATATAGGCCCATAAACTTTACCCAATGAGGTTATGTGATTAAAGACACCTAGTGATAACATAACCGGTTGAAACAATAAATTTATGTAATTAAAAGGACACCATCTAGGGTAAGCACAACTTGTGAGGAAATGAGACAACCTGAGTAACAAAATAAAAGGCACTTAATTATAAATTAAGTAATCTAGAAGTCTGGAACCCGCTGATGTGAACAACGTGCTTAGGCTTGTCCGAGGGACAAGAGGAAATTATAACATAGGTTATAATCAATGGGTTGGGAAACTTGTTAATGGGCCTTAGTTAATAGAACTAAGTTAACAAGTAAACAACGATAAGTTGTATTGACAATGTAAAAAAGGAATTATGATTAAATAAGAAAGAACGAGGAAAACTTATAAGATAAATTATAGTTAATCATAAATAATGACCGACATGTTAAAAAGAAACATGTAAAATGAGACGTACTTAATTACATATTAAATAAAACATGTTATTGTAATGATGTAACCAAGCAAGAATATAAAATAGATTGTGGATTTCAGACCTTGGGCCACAATCTAGAGAATAACATGTTGTGGGCTTATTAATAAACTTAAACGGTTTAAGTCATATGATTGAAGTAATAAGCAAGAGAAACTTGGTAATTTGAATAAGAATTCAATATGAATGGTTATAACCAAGTTAGATGAAAACCCGGTGAAGTAAGGCAAGCGCGTAATAGAATGTTTAGACATAGGGTCTAATAATATATTAAAATGAGGCGCTTGGACCAGTCTGTACGTTTGAGGGTGAATAACCCCAACGGGGTAGATCATTGAGGTGTTATAAGGCACGAGGGGAGTGCACATTCATCTGATTGTTATGACGGCTCCGAAGGACAAGAAGGGGAAGCACGCAGCTTCCTGAGACGTTAAAGGTGCTCCTGGTAGTCCTCAGTGGTGTAGTTTCGGACTGTGCTCACAGAGGTTGGGTCTACGTGTAACTACCAGGTGGGTGGGCCTTGACTATAGAGGTATCTATGCAGTTAGATTACTATGACGAGGTGACATCAGGGTGATTCGACGGTTGCCTCACGAGGAGGTGGAAGGTCAGGACCGACAAGGATAGTAGATCGTCGGATACCCGTCATCGGCAGCCAACGGGATGCGAAAAGACTAGATCTAACGCCAAGATATCATTTCACCTTTCACTATCGAGGTACGTGGTTGAGAGGAGACGCCACACGGATGTTTAGATTGGTTGTTTTAGGGGCGGTCGTGTAACAACCCATATTTTAATAACATGTTATAGCCATAAATCAAGGCATAATTAAATTTTAAAATAAGAACCAAGGGAAACGAGTTGTGCCATTGCGTTCGTCTTGAAATTCTACATGGAAACGAGTCCTAGTTTTCGATAAACAGATTCCGTATGAGGGAGATAATACCCTCCAAAGTTTCAGGAATTTTCAGTAACCAAAACAGCTCTAAATTCGAATTCAAAATTCGAATTCAAACTCAGAAGCGGGCTGGGCGGGAAATTTCCCGCCCAGGACCCAGGTCGACTAGGTGGTCGACTGGGTAGTCGACCTCCCCCTGACCAGGTCGACTGGGTAGTCGACCTGGGGGTCGACCCGCCCCGAATTTCCAGATCCAAGGCTGAGTTCATTTCTGCGTATCTAGACCGATTTCTGGATCAAATTCGTGACTCTAATCCTATATAAACTCACCCCTAGCCTCATTCTCTCCACGCCATTTCATTTTGTCCTTATGCTGCTTCTGAAATAATTAAATTAAAGAGAGAATGGCTACTTCTTCTTCGTCAAGACAACATCTAAGAATTGCAAATTGGGGGTTTTCAACTAGAACAAGACTAAACAAATAGAGATTCAACAACTGCAACAACCGTTTCTTGAATCAAATCTCTGCACTCTAATCCTCGATCCGCGCTCTGTAAGTTCTAGTTACTTCGAGATTGAAACTTGTTAAATGTAAGACCCCACCTCCATTAAGGACACTCACAAAGGGAATGCCTTAACTTTGGTGGAGCATTTTAGTAAACAGAACAGAAAATTTCAAGATAGATAACAACACTTGAGAAATTATAACTTTATTACAGCAGAAAATAGAAATCAGTTTGGTTACATCTTTATCAAAAACTCAAGTACATAAATATCAGTCTTGTTCAGAAAATCATCAGTGTACGAAGTTTAAAATCATAATCCCCACAGAAGCTGCCATAAGGAGTCAAGCCATACTTTAAGCACTCTAAGTACTTCAAGCAGAAGAAATCCGGATCAAGCTAAAGTATTCCCTCCTTGGAAACCCTGGGGGGAATGGAAGAAAAGGGGCGAAAACAAGCAAGGTCAGACATAAAGTCTGGCAAGTCCAGTGACTTTCAGCATATGAACAACTAATAATAACTATGATATGAAAATATGCTGGATAAGAGATATTAGTAACAGGAGCATCAGATGTACTTAGGTTAAACAGAAGAAAAAGAATAATATTACTTTTCATTTCCTGCACTAATACTAGTATAACAAGATTAGGTGTCACCCCAATGTCTAAACTGAAACAGAAATGGGAACAGAATAATTTCCACAGAAGAGAATGCTAGTAATGGGACTTTACAACCCCAACAGAAACAAACAGAAACAGAATGCTAATAAAGGGCCTTTACCACCCGAACAGAAGGTACAGAAACATAAACAGATTAATCCCTACGGAAATAGAATGTAGAATTAGGTGTACACTAGTAAATGGGCCTTTACCACCCGAACAGCCGGTACCACGCAGAAACAGATAGGTGTTGCCACCCAACAGGAACAGACGGTACCAACAGAAACAGACAGAACTAAGTGTACCCTAAAACCCTACCCCAAGCGATCGGCTCCCTAATACATAAATACCTTGTGTTGGCCCCACAGTAGGGTGTATCACTCCCTAAAGTGACAACCAATTGGCACAGACCTATTTACAGATGTCACGGCGTCTTACATCCTCAGAGGCAGACTGGGATCCATGCACGCACATGACCGAGTTGGTACGCACCATCAACACCCCTCGCCATTATCAGAATGAACCACTTATAATTAGTTCAGTAAGCGTGCCCGTACCCTACCTACTGTTGGGTCAAAGTTTTGATACCAGAAAGGGTTACTGACTAATATGGGTCCCAAACAATAGACGACACAAGTAATTTTCCCTCCTAACTTTGTGTCCCCAGACTAACAGATTTCAGATTAACTTGTTTACAAGTTCAAACATACAGAGTTAAGATCAACTAGTTCACAGATCAGACAAGTTTTCAGACTAACGAATCAGATATACGGCTTTAACAGATTTACAGATTTGTCTAACTTTGTAATTGGGCCTACAGATTCACGAAACGGGTTGGTTAAATTCATTAGTCCAATTGGTTTAACCCTATCCACCCAACACGTTTTAGACATCATATTTATCCCAGATTTGCATTAATTAAATATTAATGCACAGACCTCTCACATTAGGTCGGTAGCTTGTGGCCGTTGGATATGTCGGGCGATTCCGGCCAGACTTCTGCCACAAGCCTGACCTAACCTCGTGTCTAAGCATATTTTAGTTATGCCTACGACCTCTCACATTAGACTGGAAGTTTGCGGTCGCTGGTTAAGCCGGTTGGTTCCGGGCAGGCTTCTACCGCAAACAGAGCCTAACCTCGTGTCATGGCCAATTCATTCCAATACAGATTTTTCAGATATTAGACTAATTATGTTTATTTAACAGATTAAACTTCTTCATAGGATATAACATATTAATCAAATTTCCATGTTCTACTAAATCTTAGGTCGAGCCTACGGATTTCCATACCCAGATTACCATTATCTAGTTTCAACAGATCAGACAATTCAACAGGTAGCAGATCTAGCAGTTTAAGCGATTCAACCGATTTAGCAAACAACAAATTTAGCAGTTTAGGCAATTCAACAGTTTTAGCATATAACGGATTAGGCAATTTAATAGATTTAGCAGATAACAGATTTAGCAGATTATATATATCTAAAACTCTATTTACATATCTTGCCTAATCATAAATTTGGCCTAAACTTACATGTCTAAATCAAGGTCATAATTCATAATACAATATATGCCCCAAATTTTTGCCTTAATATTCTCATTTACAGTTCATGTCAAAACTAGATTTAATATTCTAGTTCACCATTTATGTCCAAGACTAATACACATGTAAATCATTCTCTATTATAGCCAACTCAGATTATGCCACCATATTTGCTATGCCAGATTTACTTAATTAAGCTACGCCCAATCCCCGTATAACATGTTTCCACAAGTTCTCTAAATACTCATGAAATGGCCCTATAGGCTCGATGTACATAACAGTAAATGGGAATAAACTAGCAAAGTTACATACTAAATATGAGATCTAACATCATTAAGGGAATAGGCATAAGAAACTAACTACAATAGTTATAGGTAACTAACCACAATAGTCAAGGGCGACTAATCACAATAGTTTCTTATTCAATGTCATAGGCAATAGTCTCATAGTCATGAATCATAGGCAATAGTCTCATAGTCAACGAATCATAGTCATAGGCAATAGTCTCATAGTCAATGAATCATAGTCATAGGAAATAGTCTCATAGGCAACAGTTTCATGTCCAATTATGCATTATTATTTGTCCCAAAATTTAGCGTTCGTGCGTTAATATCTTATGAGATGTGGCGCAGGCTCATGGTAGGCTGGCTATAGAATAGAAAGAAGAAAGAGATACAGAATAAAATATATCAGAACAGAACGTACACAACCTCAAATTCAGATTTACAATCATGTCACAATTATAGTTACAGTTTATAGCGGAAAATAACTGTACTTGCCTTTCGTGGTTTTAAGAAAGGATAATAAACTGTTGTTGATGCAGAAATGTGGAATTACTCCTCTTTAATTGTTGTTGTAGCTCTAAACTTTGATTTGAGATTTGATTTAGCTTTTAATTCTATTCAGGTTGGAAGAAGATGCATCAGTCCAAGTTTTGATTCCAGAAGAGTAGCGACGCCATTTTTATTTTTAATTAGAACAGAGGCAGAATATAGACAGAATGAAATTGTGTAGAGAAAATGAGTCTAGGGGGCTGTTTATATAGGATTAGGCGGACGAATCAAGACAGAAAACGAGACCGGATACATCAGAATGAACCAGGTTCAAAAACTGGGTTTCGGGAGCAGGTCGACCCCCAGGTCGACTCCCCAGTCGACCTGGTCATGGGGAGGTCGACACCCCAGTCGACTCCCCAGTCGACCTGGTTGGGGGGTTCGACTCCCCAGTCGACCTGGGTATATGGGCGGGAATTTTCCCGCCAGCCTTCTCTGGGTTTGAATTTTGAATTTCTGGCTTTATTTTCGAGCTGTTTTATTTTATTTAAATTCCTAAAACTTCTGAGGGTCATAACTTGGTCATACTGACTCCGTTTTTCGAAAACTCGGACTCGTTTTCAAGCAGAATTTCGAGACGAACGCAATGGAGTAACCCGTTTCCCTTGATTCTTATTTTCAAAATTAATTATTCTCTGATTAGTTACTTATACGTTTATAGAAAATACGGGGTGTTACATTCTCCCCTCCTTTAAAGGATTTCGTCCCCGAAATATTCAAGTTAAGAAGAATGTGTCCTACCATCCAGTCATCCATCTACTCAACCATCATCCACAAGCATCCATTGTCCTTAGAAAACTTCTAGTGTTGTATGAACATATGCAAAAGTGTGTGTATATGTTCCTTATCTAATCCAAAGATCAGGCGGTCCACTAATTCAGTTGACCTCCTTAATGCGAACTATGTCAGTGTCATGAGTCCAACATGTATGCAATCTTCCTATTTGATACATATTATTCTTATATGAGTGACAACCATTCATTCATAGGCAACATCCATGTGATGAGTCAATCATTTTGCATCCACAGAAATTGAAAATGTTCACACATCCATATGCAGTATGAGAGTGTATTCGAGCCGATCTAGTGCCTAGTGTGTGTATATGCATCCACAAGCAACCACTAGCAACCACTTGCATCCATTTGCAACCATCCAACATAAAATGTCTCAAACACATG